>BSBN01001206.1:2756460-5512921 GCA_027924645.1 Cunninghamia lanceolata
TTGATGCAGGAGCATACCTTGCTTGCCAACGTCCTTTAAATTTGAAAATTCTCACAATTCTGGTTTTCTTGAAATAATTGTTTTGCAGGTCTATTTTCTTCTTTCTGCCGTCTTTTTTCCTGTTGTTGTTGTCCAATTTCTTCCCAGCACTGCAACTGATTTGAAACTAAGGAATTAAACCCACAGACTTAATATCATTCCTTATGGAGTAGTGGCGGAACGTGAATGCATTAATCTTGGAAGCAAGTGGAAGGCGTCTCATTCCAGAATAGTGGCGTCAAATTTTAGCCGGATGGCTGAGTGGCGAAATAATGGCGGCTGCTAATGGTGACTTTTCTAATTTTGATTCTTCCACCCTTATTCGTGACTGTGGAAGGCTCTTTGCTAGGCAGAGAAGAGGGATCAAACTTCTTGGAGTCAAAGAGAGTTGAGTTTTCAGGTGAAGGTTGTGGTTTTCAGAGTCGTGTTAGTGTCTAGAGTTGTGTAAATTCAGGTTGGAGATTTGCAATTTGGAGTCGTAGTGTATTAGAGAGTCCTTGGCTTTGTTGTAATTTCTGTTGCTTTAGTCTTGTTTGCTGGATCGAGGTTGTGTATCAGAGAACCTATGAGTATGGTGTCATTGTATTGCTGGGTCGAAGTTATGTTCTTTGGAAACATATGAGTGTGGAGGAAGGTAATAAAAGTTTCTGTTGCTGTTGCTGTTGCTTGTTGTAGTCCTTGGTTTATGGGGAAGTCCGTGTCCTGTTGAATGTAGTGCTAAGCTAGTGTGGCAGTGTGTGATCTATTTGTGTCTTTGATTATGTTGCAGAACTGTCAAACTATCAGTAAATAATGTTGGCTTAGAACCTTTTTAAATTGTTATGCTTAGTTTTTTTCGTCTGCTGGATCAATATCAAGGCTGTTATATTCTGTTAATGATAATTGGTGAAGATATTTTATTTATTGTTGCAAATAAGAATCTGTGAAGTGTGAGTTGCTGTGGTTTCATCTGCCTTTCTCCAGGCAGCTTGATACTGATTGCACCAGCAGTATTCACATACTAAACATGGATGGAACACACTCCAATACAATGATGATTCAAAAGTACAATTACAACATAATTCAAGGTTACAACTTTCTCAATATATCAAGATACGATAGTACAAAGCCATGAAGAGCTACAGATACAAAAGAGCTACAAGATCCTTGTGTGAACTCCATGATGCTCCGCCATGATTTCTATGTGCAATCTTAATGCCAATCAACGCCACCCAACCATGTGGGACCCTGAGGCCCACCCCTCTAAACTAGGGGACGGTTACCATGGTTATCAATCACACTCATGCCACACACTCATAGATTGGCCACAATGAAGAACACATCACACAAAGTTTTCTCAATCACAAGATGGACTACACGAGTCTAAACAAATGAGGAAGACAAGGCTAGTCTAGGACATAGGAGTGGTGTTCCCTCGGTTCTCATGACCCTAATGTCCTCTTTCATGATGTCACACATCCTCTTTCAAACATGGCATCACACATTTAGATTCAGCCATTCGAGGCCCTAACTTCTCTTTAATTTTTACCACACATTCTGAGGAGACTTACTCAATTAGCCCGTAGGAGGGAAAAGTATAATATAACACGCATCACACACTTCATTTCTATGCAAAAATCATGTTTCTCCAAAATAATAACATTCCAAAAGTTTCAAATTTCAGAAAGAAATAATTTAAGATTTTCTAAGAAATCTTCAATATCCAGGTTCCACCATTTTTCAATTAAAAAAACAAAACAAAACTTGACAACTAAAAAATTCAAAGATACCCTTTTGATCTAATTTCTAAGGGGATTACACTTTTTAAGTTACATCAATTTTACGAGAAATTTTCAAGGGTTTAGGAGCAAATCTATGTTGTCACAAAAAAAGAAGAAGAAAAACTCCCAATTAAAATTCTAACTATACCCTTTTGTTTCAAATCTACCCAACAGCTCAAATATGCATTCATATAATTTTCAGGAAAGTTTTTTGAGGGTTTGGTTACTAATTTGTTTTTTCCAAAGTTTAAAATCCACAAACTAAAATTTAGCCAACATAATAAAATTGAATTCTAAACCAAAATTCAAACAAAACCCATTTGCACAAGCAAACCAGCAACTAATTCCTTGTATCAAGATTTCAATTCATTCATTTGATTCCTACCAAAGCTGCAAATTAATCAACAAGAAAAATACCTCCATAGAGTGATGGCAAACAAGGAAATTGCGAACCCTCAATCCACAAGGCGAGCCAAGCAATCTTTTCCACAAATCTAAGCTTTCAATCTTTTCAACCAATTCCTTCCAAATCTTTTAAGCAAGCAAGGGTTTCAAGAAAATGTTTTGCTTTTTGTTTTGCTCTCCAAATTTCTTTTTTTTTAAAGAAGAGTGCATTATGAAAATAAAAAAGCCCTTTTTGCACATAACCAAAACCTAAAACAAAAATCATCTTTTCCTTTTCCCATTCAAACTATACAGTTTCAAAAGAGGTATTTCACAACTTAAAATGCAATCTTTTCTCAAAGTCAAATTTACTTGCCTAATATAATTATTTTTGCCTTCTTAAATAATCCAAAATCATAACATCATTTCAAAAAGCTATTTAATCAATTTCACACGTAACAACAATAAGCATGTGCAATAATTAATAAAGGCATGCAAGAACGAAGACACACTACTGGTCTTGCACAATGAGAATTCTGAATTGCTTGCGATTTGGATAGGGTTTCACTAGTATCACACTAGTTACAGCCTTTCCTGCAAGATGAGTAAGATGGGTTAATAATACCAAACAAACCATTTGACTGTCGTCAATTAACTACCATTGGGATTTTACCTGTGCCTGCACACTCAAGCCAAACATTATGTGCATCTGCCCAATATGTAGCAATAGCCGAAACAAATAGTAAAATCAACCAACATCATATAATTCACATTTCTATGATAACATTTCAATTATGACATCATGATGATAATATAAAAAATACACTACATACAATTTAATCATTTATATTTATCAAACAGGCTCCGAACACATCCTCTAGCAAGTATAAAGAAAATCAGGACAAGGCAAGAGTTGACACAGGAGGGCTTTACACCGTGTGAATACCCTTGCCTTCTGTCTAGATCTTGAGTGGAGTGAAATTCTGTTAGCCTCTTCTAGTAGCTTGGGAGTATTTAAACTTTGAACGTTTAATAGTTTGCTTAAGGATGATCCCATAAGCTCACAATGAATGCAAAAATAGATGATGTTACATACCAGAAATTCCAACGAAATCAGTGGTAGAATACAGATTGGTGATCTAAACTAATATATGAAATAAGCAGATACAAAATGGATTGTTATATAAACTGAACACTCATACAGAATCTCAATTATATAAACTCAATATACATATGTTGTCATAGAAGGGCTGAAACATCAATTAGTCTCTTTTTTCATATTTGCAAAAGAAAGTGTTACAATAGTCTCAGAGAAAGTTTTAGATGCAAAGGTAATCTGCAAATAAAAATTAATAAAATAACTAGAAAGCGTCACGTTGAATAAATAACTAGAAAGGTAGTTTGAAAGTTTCTTTTCAGTAGCATTGTTTCTGCTTCCTAGCATTTTAGTGGCTAACATGAGAGATGGATCAATAAAGAAAGTGGGGAACATGACTTGCAGAGGATATATTGTTTTGTTTGAATGCTTGCTACTAAACCAATATTCTCTATACAGAGCTTCTAATTTTTTACTTTTTCCTTGTGCAGACAGATAAAGCATCCATGCTGGATGAAATCATTGATTATGTCAAATTTCTACAGCTGCAAGTAAAGGTTGTGACTTCAACTCAAAGGTCTTCTAAGCTTGCGTCTTGTGGTTGTTGGGCTAGTCCTTGTTTCTAAATTGAAGATGTGTCATGCAGGTTTTGAGCATGAGCAGGTTAGGTGGGGCAGGTGCAGTTGCACCTCTAATTGCTGATGTTCCTACTGAGGTATGTATTCAAGTATGTTATATAGCTCATGTTTGTAGTTATCTTGGTATCTTGAGGAAGCGGTGTGGACTGTTGTATATCAGTCTGTGAAATGCTGAGTTAGTTAATGTCCTGATTGATGTTCTCTTCAGGGATCTGGTAGTTTGGGATCAACAGCTTTGGTTCAAGCATGTCAATCACTTCCAGAAGATGGTCTAGCTTTTGAGCACAAAGTTGCAAAGCTCATGGAGTCCAACATGACCATGGCAATGCAGTATTTGCAAAATAAAGGTCTCTGCCTGATGCCAATTGCACTAGCCACTGCCATATCAAGTTCAAGTGGAAAGTCTCTGCTGGGAGCTGGGTCAACAACTTCTGTGGATAGTACCAATGACAGACAGAGTTCAGGAACACAGCTTGCTACATTACCTATCAATAGCTGCTCACCCCGTGTCGGAATTGGAGCTGCTGGGTTTGGAAGTGATGGCTCTCTAAAGGAAGTGTCAGAACAGAAAATGGTGAGAGAGGTAATCTCAACAAATAAATCAATTTAGCTATGTTTGGAATTTAATCAAGTGCACTCTCAACTTAGGAATAAATAATACGGAAGATATTCCAGGTAAGACTGAAAAAGCTTGTCTAATTGCAAGTTCTTTGCTCTACATGCTTTGGTGATATTGCTGTAGTTGGTTATTTTTGTTGACTACAGATATTGTGCTTCCAAAAGATCATTCTGACCAGTCACCCACTTCCTTATCTTAATGGTAACAACTGCTTGAATGAAAGAATATACAGCTAAAACATGAATTTCTAATCCTGTAATTTCTTCTGAGTGCCGCAAATAATTTTGGTTACTTAGACTTCAAGTTTAGAACATATCTATAAAAATTTCTGATTTCACAAGTGCAATATGAAGAGCACATTATCACATGGCATGAGAGAAAACAGGATCACAAATTCCGTGGTGAAAACCAAGAAACATGGAAAATTCAGGGAATCTGGAGAGGTAATTTCCAAAGATAATTGAAATGGAGATACATTTGGAGCTATTTGAGTGTACTCAGAACATAGTAGCATTACACTCGGAAAACCTGTGATTAACCCTGAGTAATCACCACCCACAGCATTTGCCATGTCGTTTCACGAGTTAAAAAAAAAAAAAATTCTTACCACTGATACGAATACTTAGCTCCTAACGAGCAATACAATACTTAGCTATTTACGAGCCTTAACATTTAGATAACAACTTAAGACTTTCCTCCTAAAAGCCAGATGGTGGAAGACCAAGAGTCACCACTTAGAATTCCACCTTAAATATCACTTTGGGGATTTGAACTTGGGTCTCCATAATGAGAACCCAATGCTCTAACCGCTTGATTTTTTTCTTATATCTTTTTTTTTGGCTCATTTTTACATTTAGAGACAAAAAATAGGCGCAAAGGTCTAGACTAAACACTTTTGGTATAGGGTTAGGGTTAGGATCAGGTTAATTTTTTTTAAAAAGTTTTACTTTGATTAGATTTCTTTTAGAAGTTAATTTTAAGCCATAATGAGGGTTTAAATAAAAAAACATAGGGCTGTCCCTAAAATAGTAGGTCATGCTTCGTGGTAGAATGACATTCTATTGTAGGGCCAGCCATATGCTTTATACATAAACCCTCTTAGGTGAAAACAAAATGAATTTTTAAAAAGTTTTTAGAATTAACATTTTTATAATGTATAACGTTTGTTTTATTATCTATACACTATTACACACTATATTTAACATGAAATTACAGAACTAGTTATTTTCTTTGTTTTAAATTTTATATCTAGTACATTGTTATTTAGTGCCTAAATTTTTTGCCGATTTTTTCTTGTTTTAAACCCTAGTAATTGAATTCCATTCATACTTTTATGATGCGTGTCAATGCCATGTAAATGGAATGCTACTATGGCTCAAAAGTATTATTAAAGAATAGAAAAGTATTTGAGGCGAGGCCAGCAAAGCTGATATTTCTTTATTCGTAGTGCCACTGGTGTACTGCATATTGTGCCTCTAAAAGATCTTCCCTTGTCATACACCTACATATATGGCATGGAACAGCTTTTCATATGAAAAATTTACAGCCAAAACATGAATTTATAGTTCTTTAATATCTCCCAACTGCATCAAATCTTTCCACACAAACAACATGAAATGAAACACAATCAGAAATTCACACACAAATGGCACTGGAATTTCTGTGAAGGCATTATGAATGCGGGAATCTTCAGGCGTTCTTAAACATTTTCCTCTCAGCTTGATTTCTCTTCAAACTCGCTCCAATACCAAGAATCAAGATTATGACGTTGCAATCAAAGGGGGGGAAAGTATGGATGAAGCAGAAAATAACAGTATAAAAATTCTCAGGTAAATTTGCTGCCTAAATGACACTGAAACTTGGTCCTCTGCTTCCTGGTATCAAACCCTCCTGTTCATTTCCAATGTCACTTTATGTAAACACTGAGCTAACTACAATGTTAGGCCCCTGTAAAACAAAATCCCTCCATAAGCCCTGGATTGGCCTCAGCTCTCCCCAATCTGACATCTCAAAACTTCATTGTAAGTCCAAATTAAGCTAACTCATATATTTTAATGGTCTTGAATTGACATTACAAGCTTCAGATTATCAAGTGCTAATCTGTATATTACATTTCACAGAACTTATATGACTAGACAACAATGGTCAAACGATACTAACAATAAAAGAACTAATATTTAATATGCTAGATTCATGCAAGAGTATAGCTTGCATGAAGGACAAGTGGCACACACACAAGATGATTCATGGAGGACAAGTGGCAGGCATCCTATTCCCTAACTAGTCAGTCTTCAGTTCAGCTTTCATTTGGGCCTTGTAGTTTTTTTTGTCGTGTTTAATTTAACGTCATTAATTGATTATAATATTTACATCAAGCAAAGAGCTTTACAATATTTGCATAATTTAATGTCCTTCAAGCTTTAATTCACCTAAGCCAAATATGCAATCATCTGAAAACTTCTTATAATTCCATTACAGTTTAACTAAACCAAAATCTCCTTGCACAATGTTCACAAGTCTGTATAAATTTTGATGCACATATACCGAAGGCCACAAAACGGCATTATTGTTTTCCCCTAGAATACATAATGATTGGTTTTACAAGCAAAAAGAGCTCAATTTCAAACACCAGTTTTAATGGCATAAACATATTCACATGGGCCATGGATTTACAGTTGTATCTTCGATTTGTTTTATATTTATCAATACTTTATTTTGCATGTACATTGTATATTGTTTGCAAAAGTAGAAAGTTTGATTGAACAAGATTTGCTATGCTCTTGTAATGTATTTAAATTTGTATGTATTATCGTTAAATTCCTGTTAGGAGGAGTTAACTGGATTGAATACTATTTTGGTGTTATGCAGCTTCGTTAATGTTGAGTTCAACAGGAACGTTGCAACTTACACTAGATTGAAAGTATTCCAGTGGGCACATTATATGGAAAGAATGTAGGTTCAAAGTGTCCGACAAAGATAAACTTGTAATGGTCATTTTGCATTGCTGTGATTAAAAGAGTAGTCCTAGCTATCAACAATATGCTGGGCGTCACGATAATATTTATGTCTCATAGATAACACAATCTTTGACCCTTTCTAACAGAAATAACGGGAAAGGAACTATCATGGTTGTGACATGGCAGTCAGCCTTTTCCTACTATTTTTTAATTTGGAGCTATATTAATTCACTATGAATCCTTTTTGAATGTTGGGTAATTTTATTGGATTGAAATAATACCGAAAGAACTCAGAACATATTGAAAATTGAAAATAAGTGGGTTTGGTTGTGGGGTTGTGGGGGATTAAATAATGGCATTCTTCCCAAGAAAGATCGCAAAGTCTAGGACATTTGAGTTGCATTTTCCCTTTTTTTTTTGGGTTTTGAACTGTCGGAAGTATTTATATAATAACCCAAAGGCTAAATTTGTTTCTTAGACTACTTTGGGAATTAGTTTGAAAATGAATTGCACTTCAACAAAATGAAGTGACAAACATGATATTAATCAGTATGAAATTTCTTACAGAAGTATGCCATTAAGATAAATTGTATTCTCCTTTTAACGCAATAATATAAGTTAGTTGAAATTTTACATCGTCCTAACTGTGCATGTATGGTTGGTAGTTGAAATTTTATATCATCCTAACTATGCATGGTATTTGATATTAATCGCTATGAAATTTCTTCCAAAAGTACGCGCTAAGATTAATTTTTTTCTCCTTTTAACTCAATAGTATTAGGTAGTTGAAATTTTACATCACCCTAACTGTGCCTGTACGGTTGGTAGATGAAATTTTACATCGTCCTAACTATGCATGATATTAATCAGTATGAAATTTCTTCCAAAAGTATGGCAATAAGATAAATTTTATTCTCCTTTTTAACTCAATAGTATGAGGTAGTAGAAATTTTACATTGTCCTAACTAATGACATTCTTCCCAAGAAAGACAGCAAATTCTAGGACATTTGAGTTTGCATTTTCCTTTCTTTGGCTTTGAACTGTTGGCAATATCTATATAATAACCCAAAGGCTAAATTTGTTTCTCGACTATTTTGGGAATTGGTTTGAAAATGAATTGCACGTCAACAAAAAGAAGTGACAAACACAATATTAATCAGTATGAAATTTCTTTCAGAAGTATTGCATTAAGGTAAATTTTATTCTCCTTTTAACTCAATAATATAAGTTAGTTGAAATTTTACGTCGTCCTAACTGTGTATGTATGGTTGGTAGTTGAAATTTTATATCATCCTAACTATGCATGGTATTTGATATTAATCAGTATGAAATTTCTTCCAAAATTATATCAAATAAGATTAATTTTGTTCTCCTTTTAACTCAATAGTATGAGGTAGTTGAAATTTTACATCTTCCTAACTATGCATGATATTAATGAGTATGAAATTTCTTCCAAAAGTATGGCAATAAGATAAATTTTATTCTCCTTTTAACTCAATAGTATGAGGTGGTAGAAATTTTACATTGTCCTAACTATGCATGTATGGTTGGATTCAACTTTAGCTTCTGGAAGATGAATCAACTAAGAAATCTGAAGGTAGTTTTATGTTTTAGGTCATTGCCAAGTGAGACGTTACATTGGTGTACAAGGATTATTTTCTTTAACATATTGTTCATGATGGACGTACATCACCTCAACAACCTCTAGATTCAAAGTAGAGGGAGTGGGTCTTCACTACTAGGTTCATTGATGGTGTACGTTAGTTTGAAAGCTCCAACTTAAATTGTTTAATAAAACCATGTAAAGAAGGGCGGAACAAGAAAAACTCCAATTTCACATATTGGACTCGTTGCTTTGGTGCTTTTTTTTGGGGGGGTTATAATATGAAAAACTAAATGATATTAAAGTTAAAGAGCATACATAAGCTATATGATTGACATGAGGATTTTATTATTTTTAAGAATTGGTAAATTTGATGACTGCAATTTGTTTTTAAAACACCCCTTGTCCTGATAATGGATAGAAAATAGAAATGACTAATGTTTGTTTGGTGATGATATATTAATGACAAAAATGAGGTGGTTAGTGTAATATTGCACTTATTAAAGTTTATTTATTAGAAATATTTAATTATTTTCACTTAGGTAGCTAATAATATTGTGTTTGCTTTGATTTGAGGTACACAAGTGTCATCATTGCTTCATCAATCTTTGATTGATGATAGTTAAATGTGACTTCCAAAGTCGTCTCTGTCTTATTCATATTGAATTAATTGATCTATTGATTGCCAATTCAATTCTTGACAATTCTTGACTTATTAGTTAGATTGAGTTAACTCACATCTTGATTGAGAGTGAATGAAGTTAAACTCAGGATTTATTGGATATGTCTTCTTTTTTATTCATGCATCCAAGAGGCCTATATATTTTTAAGCAATCTTTTGTATTGTATTTTTTCTCACATCCTTAATATTGAAATATAGTTTATATTTGTATTCTACATAATTTGTCATTTGCATGTAGCTTGTCTTAATTCATCTAGATCTAGTCTTGTGTTTGGATTTTCATTGAATCTTAAAATTTTTAATTGTAAGATTTTATTTCTATAAGCATCATCAATGTAAGGACTTAATTCGTTGCCAAATTCAATAGACTAGTGAATAAAATGAACAATTTGCTCATCATTGTAACAAGCCATCTAATGAGAAATTATTAGGGATAGTAGACCTAATGACTAGTTTCACACCATCTTTAATTATTAGCAGATCCTCCACAAGATCAAACTAAGAACCAACCATAACCATCCAACCAGTTTTAGTGTTTTGTTTCCTAGGAATTGCTTGGAAATTTATGGCATAAAAATATTCTAGTAAGTTACAAACTCTATTTATAAGCTTTTATTAGAGTTTTTTGTTATGCATCGTGACCTCACTTTATGACTAACTCAGAGTCACCATAAAATTGTAGTAGCTTGATCTCTTTCTTCTTAGGAAATTGCGGCCCATGCACTAGTGTGTTAATTTAGCCACATTGTTAGTGTAGTTAAATTGTAGTCTATACGATTGTTGGTATTTCTCTTTTTAGCGGAAACTAGGGAAACGCCAAACTTTGCTCCAATTTTGTTCTTGGCACCATTAAAATATAACTTTCACGTCCCTAAATTGTTTAAGGTTTCTTTTGGAACTTGTGGGATGAAGGGGTTTTCTTCTTGGATTATAAAGGTCCCCATGTTTGTGACATCAAAACTATCATAAGGATTTAAGGTCCAAATTTTAGCGGTTATGCATCTAGTTGGTCACTTGGGACATCTATTTGGTTTTCATCAGTAGAAAAGTTTGACGAAAAAGACTCCTCATCGGCCACTAAGGCATACTTAGGGTTAATCTTAGCTTGGGGTTTATGCTGAACATGATGTATGTTAATAGGTTTTGTTATAATTTTGACTTTGGTATTGTACTTTATTCTTAAAAACATATGGATCCAATCAAAGATGGATACGCCCTAAACATGGTTGGGAAGTCTCTAGACAAACAAAACCCAAACATGGTTGGGATCTCTATGATAACTATATTTTGGTGTACAATTACATTTGGGTAAGTAGAAAGAGTAAGGTGCAAGTTTTTGATGATGCTTAAGTTTTTAATAGGATTGCCATCTAGTTGTGTCACCCCCTTTTTAATGGGTTCATAGATTAATCCTAAGGCATTCACTACTTTTTTGGGCGTCATTGATGTACTAGCCCTTGAGTCTATCAAGTAGTTATGCAACATTTTTTAATCAATAACTAGAGTAAGGTAAAATGGTAGAGGTCTAGATCTACCTACATCTTGACTACTTAATTGAAGAATTGCATGTTGCTTTTCTTGCATTGTTTTCCTTGGAATGGTAGCTTCTTGTTTGGATTTACTTTTCCCTTGTCACTTTAGGATTTCTTTTAATAGGTCCATCTACTAATGCATTGAAAAAATCTCTCAGAGAGAGACATTAGCCATTCTCTTTTCATTTGATTGACCACACTAAAAATTGTGCTTTTTGTGCACGAGGCATCCACTAATTTCTTGGCTTTTCAATCAAGGGATAAGTAACTTTAGGCTAGTTTTGGTTTGGAACATTTTCTTGTTGCTTTGGAACAAATGGTTTTCTCTGTCTACTTGTACTTTCTTGACTAGTCTTTAGTTGCTCTTCTAGTGTCATCTTGTATCTAGTGAGGTAGTTAGATTGCATTAGCGCCTGATGTAGATGCTATTTCATTGTTTGTATAGACCTCATCTTCATCCCAAGAAACTAGTGGTTTTGCTTGATTTGTTTCAAGAGAAATCCCTTGCACTTGAGCAAGAAAGCCACATTTTGTCTTCTACGCAAAGGGTTTGCTGGAGGTTGCGTCTAGAACAATGACTAAGGGCATGGAGAGTTGCACAAGAGCAGCACCACATATTTTGGTCTTCAACTAGTTTATTTTGTACTAGGACAAGGTCTCTCGAGGCACATGGCTAGGAATAATCTAAGAATTTGGGGCTTGATTGGGATATTTGTTTTGTTAGTTATGATGTTGGTTTGTAGCCTATATTGCTAATTGATTTGATAAAAAGGTCTGGGAGGGGGAATAACTTGTCTCTTTAAAGAATTTAATTCATTGGAGACTATTCTTAGATGCTCCTTACATCCTCTAATTCTTTAGTTGTTTGTTAGGTGGCTTAGGAAGTTTCAAGAATAGGGACTATAGTAGGAGCAAACATTTGCATAGGCATAGGCATAGGTGTAGGTGCATTGATACCAAGATATAATAGTATAGCCAACATAGGTGCAAGTTTTCTTGCTTGTATTAGGCTATTTTCTACTTTGTAGTTATATCATAAGTTGTTGACAAGTTAGTACCTCCCATAGATTAGAGCATGACGATTATTTCAAGATTAAAAAACAAAGTGATATAGAAATGCCTTTTGAGAAAGAGGCCTTACCTCTCGAGGGATTCTATTTTAGGTCTTGTGGAACCTGGTATTAAAGTCAGTCATAGTATCCATTGGAGCCCTCTTTATTATTGTCAACTACACCATAGAGAGCTTATCCCCTTTTTTTCTAAATCTATGGTGGAGTGCTTCTCCAAACCGATCCTAGGTTGTTATAAAATTAGACCATAGGTTCTTGGTTCAATCTAATGCCTTTTTTAGACAAAGGTTAACAATCTTAAGGCTACATTTTGATGTGTAACACATGAACAACACATAGGTTTGCAATACCTTGTAAATAGTTGGTAGGGGATGTAGAATTTTTCCTTGTATAGAAGAGTAGAGAATTTTGGGTAGAAATAGGGATAGGGTTCTAGACAATTGTAGGTGTTGGTGTAACTGGGGGATTACCATTGTACCATGACACAAAAGGTTGATTCTTGGCTATGGTTATAGTATGGGGTTGATTTGTAAGGGGTGCAACTAAAATGAGTTATTGTAGTAGCCTAAGCTTGGGTTTGAAGCTAGACATTTTCTTGGGAGATGAAGGTTCAATAAGAGCTTGGGGGTGTGAGGCTAATATAGATCTAGTAACATCCTCACTTTTATAGCTTGTTGACCACCTTTTTTCTACAGAGCTACTCAATAAGTAAAGTAATTCAAGATTTTCACCAAAATCATAATTAATGTGGAACACAAGGTCCTTCCAGGTGTGCTAAAAATGTTGATGCCTAGATCTGTCTTGCAATAATTCATGCCATGTAGGGCATCAAGCATGGAAAGTCTACATAGATATGAGAAATTTGTAAGACAATATTTGGGGTTAAAAGGTTGGCTTATTCTCTATTATAGCTTAAGCCTAATTCTATGAAAGAAAAAGAGAAGAAATGCTAAAAGTAAATAACTGAAAAATCAAAAGAGATGATGTGCTAGAACAAACGCTTCATGTTATTCTCTCACAAAACTTTTTAACACACTGAATACTAGTCAATAAAAACCAAAATAAACATGATTATGAGAATGTAATGAAAAATATATCCATAGATAATTTACAAAAGTAGGATAGCAAGAATCTCAACTTATATTGAATATCTCAAAATATGTTGTACAATTACATAATAAAAATACAAATATTTTTGGACACCTATACAAAGGTTTCTCTAGAGCTAAAAAACAAGGACATTGGGAAATCGAATAATACTAAGGCTTATTGCACTAATGTCTACCAAGAAAACTCTACATTATAAATGAACATAGGGCCCTCTATTTATAAAATACTAACACAAATTTTCTCCCCAAACTTCAAGATTCAAAACCTATGGCAATGAAGGAAAATTCCCAATGAATGTTGTGAGACAAAGAGACAAAGAGCTGAAAGTAATAATGGTAATCAATGATTTGTTAGTTGTTGGACTACTCTTGAGAAACACTAGATGTTCAAATTGTATTTCCATTTGAAATACCTCCCACTGTGCACACTACCACCAAAATTCATGATTGTTGGTGGAAGAGTGGGTGTATGTCTTGTTTTGAACTATGCCTGAAGGAGTGGTTGCATGCCTTGAATGCTTCTTAATGCTTGTACATGCACCATTGAGAATTTTGAATTCTCAGCATAAAATCTCACTTGATTTGATTTCTGTACAACTAAATATGGTTAGGCTAGTGTGTGAAGGTTTGTTGCATACTAAATGAACTAACAATTTCCTTTGAATTCTCCTTCAATGCTTCTACATTCAAAAAACTATTGGCATGCTTTATCAATTTTGAAGAGCCATTCAATTTGAGATGATGTGGCGAGATGGATGACTCTTGCTAATTTTCCATGAAAATCCCTCAATCTTTCTACTTGATTCCTTGGGAGTGAGCCATGTGGCACATTGCTAGAAATCTTCGTGGCTAAAAGTTGATGAAAGATATGTGGTCGCATTGCTGATGAAGACATCTCAACACTAAATGATAAAGTAAAAAGGTAAAGTAAAGTTGCAACCCTACCACTGTTGATGTGTCAACACATCGAAGCTTTACCTTGAGAACTCCCTTGTGTTATACTATAAATCCCCACACATCGTTAGATTAAAGGTGATGTGGCAAATTAGATGCCGTGTACTCCTCCAGTCTCTCAAGGCCTCAAAATACTTAGTGGTGCACACTAACAAAATACACCAAGGCAAAATGAATTTTCTATTGTAGTGAAAAATCACTACAAACATCATCTTTGTCATACACATATGGTCTTCCAAGTAGAACATTACAAACTTACAACAATGTGATTGTCTTGCATGGGATTTACTACATACTTAAAAGTGCATTATCATCGTAATTGAATGTCTTTTCCTTGTTGAAACCATCCCAAAGAGTAAGGCTTTGGGTGTGCTTTAATGGAGAGACCTAGGTGCTTAACTATGTCATGAGAAGTAATGTTCTTTTAATATTTGTTGTCAATGATGACATGTAGCTATTGTCCATTGACCAAGAACTTGGTGTGGAAGAGGTTCTCACATTCCTCTAAAGTTTCAATAACTACATTTCTAGTTCTTAGGTAGGTTGCCTCTAGATTAGTCTCCTTAACTTGTGCATGATCCGATGTGGCTTGCACAACCACAGATTGTTGTGCATGATATTTAGCATCACTACTGAGCTAGTGCAATGATGCTGGCACCACCTATCACCTTGATTCTTCTTATATTTGTCCTTGTTCACCACAAATAATGTTGAGGCTTTGCAATGTGGTGTAGATGATTCAAAGGTGTACATATGCTTCTAAGTCAAGTGTTCTACTTTTGCTTAGATTACTTTGGAGCTAAATCTTATTTGAATTTTCTCTTGTGCATAGAGAGCATCTACTTGACATTGTATTTGGCTTCAATCTTGGATGCATTGCAAAATGCTTTCCCCAAGGTGTTACAAGTTAGAAACTCCATTTAGTCATGAATATAAAGTGATAAACTACTGATATATCTGAGCAATTTGTGTTGATAAACTATTGTTGTGCACGATATTTAGCATCACTACTGAGCTAGTGCAATGATGATGGCACCACCTATCACCTTGATTCTTCTTATCTTTGTCCTTGTTCACCACAAATAATGTTGAGGCTTTGCAATGTGGTGTAGATGATTCAAAGGTGTACATATGCTTCTAAGTAAAGTGTTCTACTTTTGCTTAGATTACTTTGGAGCTAAATCTTATTTGAATTTTCTCTTGTGCATAGAGAGCATCTACTTGACATTGTATTTGGCTTCAATCTTGGATGCATTGCAAAATGCTTTCCCCAAGGTGTTACAAGTTAGAAACTCCATTTAGTCATGAATATAAAGTGATAAACTACTGATATATCTGAGTAGTTTGTGTTGATCGGGAGTGTCCTCATGTAGATGTGCATAGTATCCATGGAACTTGACATATTCTTTAACTATTTTCTACTTATCTTGTCATAACTACTAGAACCTGATGTACCCATCCCCATAGTGTCTAAGGGGGTAGTATTTCTCCTGCAAGACATTAAAAAAAGAATCCCAAGTTTGAATGGGATCGTGATCCTTCTCACATCATGTGGTAAGTGTTTTCCACCAATGGGACATTGAAATCAGCATCTTAAACATTGCAAAATAAATATTCTTTGCATCATTGAAGTTATTGATAGAGAACTGTTGACCTATTTTCCTCTGCCCATAGTCTAATAGTTCACCTTGAAATCTTGTTGGAATTCCTTGGAATATAGCCCTACAGGCCTTAAATCCTTCAAATCCCAGTGCTCTACCTTGCAAAAATCCCTAAAAACCCATCTCGAGAATCCTTACAAAAAACCCAGAAATCTTTAGCTTTCAAGGTATGCCTTTGCAGAGTTTTCTCCATCTTCATACTTAGTTGTTTTCTAGTATGGATATCTACTGTCTGGATATCTAAATATTTTCCAGTATCCGGATCTTAGCTAATGTTCAAATATGATCTTAATATCTGGACCTTAGCTAATAAATGGGTCTTAGTCGATATCCGAATCTTAGCTAATATCCGAATATTATTTTAATATCCGGACCTTAGCTAATATCCGGGTCATAGTTGATATCTGAATCTTAGCTAATATCTGGATCTTAGCTAAGATCTGGGTCTTAGTCGATATCTGGATCTTAGCTAATATCTAAAATATCTGGACCTTAACTAAGATATGGATATCTCTTGAATGTCCGAACCTTAGCCGATATCCGGATATTATCTTAACATCCGGATATCTTCTAATGTCTAGATCTTCCCACTGTTCAGATCCTTTAGGTGAATGTCCCGATGACGTCATCTGAATCCTTTTCAAAGAAGAGCCTTATGCCGATGACATCATCAGGCTATTTCGACATGGATATTTGGTGAGTCTTAATATCGACCCTCCCAATATGTAGTGATGTCATCAGGATATAGACATTAGTTTCACGGTATGGACATAAAGAAGCATCTAGATATTAAGCTAATATCCAGATGTCAAGTTAACATCTGGACATCAGGTATCCATGCAGATGGCGGTTTCGCCATGCCACGAGGGTAAATTTGACAGGTGCATCCAGATATCGGGATATTGAAACTATTGTGTTCAGGTAGGCTATATCATCCAGATATTTGCAAATGTGCAGACCCGAATGGATATTCATGGATATCCATATGCCCGTTGACAACAGCTTTGACAGTGGATATCTTCTTCATCCTGAGGAATTTCTACATGATCTAAAAGGCAAAATTACTTAGAATTTCCTCTTCTTTCATTTGGCGAGCTTTTTGAGGAAAATCTACACTTTGAGAGTTTGATCCAAAATTCATGATCTAGATATGGATGTGCATGTTTGGATATTAGGATAAGCTACCGATTAAAGGGAAATATGTAGACTCAATCGACAAGACATATCAGAGGCCGATTTGAAATGTTGTAGAAGCTTTCAAGGAGCAGATATTTTGCATTGATGGTTGCACCTGTGCATGATTCAACATCTTGTATTAATGGCACAAATATCTTCCAGTTGCTCGATGGATTCAAATATTTTCTTCATTGACTTCTTGTAGGTAGACGTCCCTTCTGGCGATGAAATATCTCTAACAGGCCCATCGGCACATTGATTACAGTAGATAATGGCACTCCATTTGTAAATGTTATATAAAGCATGAAATGTAATGTATTCAGGTTGGCTTTTGGTCTAAAAAACCATATCTCTTGCAATTGTAACCGTGCCTCTTTGATAATATAAATCAAATTTTTACCTTCTCATGAATTGTTCTTGGCTCCGTGTATCTTTCTGTTTGATCTCCATTTGTGAATGCATCTTTCCTCTTGGATTTCAGTTAGTTTCTCTTACCTCTGCAAGTAGTTCATGATTTGTGTATGTTGGTCTGTTGGATATTGTTATTCTGTGCATACATGGTTGTTTTGAGGGCCTTCCCATATTCAAACCTGGAGTATCACCTCCTTTTAACTTCCAATTATTCCCTCTTCCTCTTTTCATAAACAGGTGGGTAGATTAGGTTTAGTCTTAGGATCATTGAATCTCTTATTCAACAAAGGAACCAGCCTCTCTCTGGATATTTGACCTCCCTGTAGGGTTCCACACCTAGAGGTCATCTCAATGTTTCACTAGATTGTTGGAGCCCTAAAAGCCTTCAACACTGGGTACAAATCTATGTGACAATAGTTTCTGGCACGCCCGGTGGGACTGTAAGCATAAACAATCAAAGAATCAAGCTAAGAATCTGGTGTTCTTCTGAGTACTCAACATCTTGGCAGACATTTCATGCACCTAGTGGCTCTACAAGCTTCTGGTTGTAATTAGCGCCATCTTTTATGCATGTGCAAACCAGGGCATCTTCAAGAGGTAACTTTCAATTCATTGAACTATCTGCTGCTGCTTCAAGGAGAAGGTCTAGGTTATCTAGGTCTTTTCCAAGAAGGAACAACAACCTTACTTTACCTCATTCAAGGGCTCAATCCACACTCCTCCTATTAGGTTTTAGTATCATAGAAGAAGCTTGCATATTCCTAGATTGAATTTGAATATCCCTAGGATGGCAAGGAATTTGCCTTTTGTGACCTTTAATGGAGGTAGTCCTTTAGACTTGGTTGCATACAATGACATACTAGCTGCAACCCTGAAAAGTGTTTCACCCTTCATGGGTGATGGCTCTATAACCCCTGCTAAGCACATCAAAGACATATCCAATGTATGCTCAATCCATCATATACTACATGAAGATGTTGTAGTCCGGCTCATGGTCTCATCTTTTAAAGGGAGAGCTCTTCAATGGTTCAAGAGCTTGACCTCTGCTTCAATACATACCTAGGACAAGTTGGGAGAGGCCCTCTACAAACAGTTTGGAGAGAGGGCAGACAATGTTTCATTGCTTGAGCATTTGACAACTATCAAAAGAGCTCCACGTGAGATGCTGGCAGACTTTAGATTCTAGAGGACGTGGGAGAGAATTCTAGCTATCCTCATGCCATCCCCACAAGGTGCCTTCTTGTATTTTTTAAGAGCTTTGAATTCTGACATTGTAGTAATGATGTAATCCATGGGTATTGAAACTCTGCTAGCTGGCTATGAGACAGCTCTTAAAGCAGAGAATAGCTTAATACAGGTTGGAAAAATTGCTCCTAGACCATATGTTCCCCTTTTTCTAGAGACACCATCCTCATCCTAGTAGCCCATTATTGCTCCCATCCCAAAACCTAAAGATTCAACATCCTCTCTTTCTCAAGAAGAGAGTGATCTTAAGACCCTAATGTCCAATTTGACCAACAAGGTAAATAGTATAGCCATGCAAACTGCCCCCAATCCCCATCAGAACTATAATCAGGGGCGGTCATATAACAAAAAATTGGAACCAAGGGTATAATCCCAATAGAAGTCAGAACTGGAATCAGGGTTACCAACAAAATAGATACCAAAATCTTAACCCTACATAGCCTTTACAAACAATCTGACCTATCCAACAAATACCAGCTGTGAATCTAGTTAGGGCTTTAGTCCCTACTCATAATAATCTGGACTAGGAGGTAGATTGGTGCTACCCCTACAACCAACCTCATAACCAGTCCTCTTGTGCTTTTGGAGCACAAGAGAGAGCTTTAATGGTGCAGAATTTTCATACCCAACATGCATCATTATCGGAGGCAGCCAATAAAGACCTTAAAGTACCAAATGAGGCCACTTCTGATGCTAGCATGATGCTATGGACTGTAGAAGATTTTTGTACTCTCAATCAGCCTATGGACATTGTTGTTATGCCCATTGTAGACAACATCAGGTCAATAAAGAGGCAGTTGGAGGCTAGTCCTATGCCTATTGTGTTGCAAAAGGAGTCTGTTCCAAAGGCAAAAATGGATAGTACCACAATTCCAATTCAGAGCAGCAAATCTGCTGTTGCAAAAGAGATTTCATCAGGCTCAAAAGTGCCTGAGCAAGCTATAGAACAATTAAAGAAGGGAACATGGATTCCCTCAATGCACAAGGCAGCCACTGTTCCATTAAATATTATGGAACAGATGAAGAAGACAAATATCAATGTCTCTATGTGGGAAGTAATGTCCATCCCTTCTCAAAGGGATATGTTACAAGAAGCCTTAAGGAACTTCCCACATGCTGAGTTAGTAACATCAGACTTATCACCAAAATAGAAAGAGAAGACTCCTATCAATCTTGTGCAACCAAGTGAAGGACAAGTAAGTACAATCAAGAAACCATCTCCTTTCTACTTGCCTTTGATCATTGTAAAGTTCTTAGTACACAATTGTATGATTGACTCTGGGGCTAGTTTTACGGTCATGCCCAAGAAGATAGCAGATGCATTAGGCATCAAGTATACCCCTATTTCATCAGGAGTATTACAGTTAGATGGCACCTCTGTGAACACTATAGGAGTGATCAAAGGACTAGACTTGACTCTGCATGCATGTCCAAACCTAACTTTCAAACAAAACATTTTAGTCATTGATCTTCCTCCTTTTTTTGCCATCTGCTTGTCAAGGGGCTTCACAACCAAGGTAGGTGGCTACCTTTCTTTTGACTGGTATCACATGCTGCTAAGGACCAGATATGGCACAAGGTTCTGTTGATAACTGAGAGGGGGGGGGGTGAATCAGTTATCTTAATTTATTCTACTTTCTGTTCTTCTTTAATAATTAGTGCAGTATCAAAGCAAACAAGCATGAAAGTAGAAACAAAGTCAATACACATAACACAATAATTTTGATGTGGAAAACCCGGTTAAGGGAAAAACCACGGGGTGATTAACCCAAGAATGTATTCTCTGTTAGAAGAATAGAAGTACAAAATGGCACCTGCCAATTTAGGGCTCACTGCCCGAGCATACAACTCACAAGAGGCTATTGCCTACAAGAGAGAAAGATAACACAATGATTGAACTGATGAGAAGCATCCACACATGCTAAGATTCAGTTCTGGTTGAGCTCAATAAACTGATCTGCTGCACTTCATTCTAACTTTCTTTTGGTTTAGCTGTCCTGTCACATTCCGGACCTATCTTCTTGCCTTCTCACTACTCTTCTGCTTTTGTTCGCACAAATACACATTCACTCACCACCCCTTTATATCTAAATTCATCTGGTATATATATCCGTACAAGTAATCTTACCACCTTTCTAGTCGGCATCCGGAGTAGTCAATATTTTCCCAAGCTTTGATCTGTCGGCTGGATCCTTGCTTACCAAGTAATGTAGATCTAAGAGATGCTTGAAGAAGTCATCAATCATGTCAGCCAGTCATGAATGATACCTCAAGAAACTTAGTCATCAGCAATATCTCTTCCGGATTTGGTTCTGACACTCTGTCGGTACAGTTCTTCCTCTGTCTACTCAAACAGGAACCCAACACTCAAGTGCTCATATCTTTTCACCCTTCCATCACCAGATGCTAGATCCTTGGAATATATTAGTCAAGGTACTCATCTTGACTTCTCCAAATCCGCACTTCACTGAGATACTTCCTCTGAGAGATCCAGACTTGACTGTTGGACCTTGCTGACTGCTTTGTTCTTGTTTACCGGATCATAATACTTCTTCAATTTGACTTCCGGTAGAGACTCATCATGTCTTGCGGATGTGTGGGATAACCTTTGTTGCCATCAATGACAACATACATGAATCCATATGGTGTCTCTTGCCAACAATCTCTCTCTTTGGCATTGATGGCAACACTTAGTGAAAAATGACTAAGTGTCACACTATACTCCCCCTTGGTTGATGCTCTGGTTTTATATGCATTTTTCGGAAATCCCCCTTAGCTGGATTCCTCATTTTTCACTGCTCCTCGCTCCCCCTTTGACATCAATGGCAAAGGGTGGGGTCTGCACACCAAAATTCTCAAAAATTCAACTATACTTAGCCGCATAAATATATATATATATAGCATACTTACATATACTGAAGTATGTCTGCAAAAGTTGTCTTCAATTGGACAAATTTTGTTGCCCAACTTTGCTTCATCCTGCCCAAAATTGAGATGTGACCACTCAACAGGAAGGCGAACGCGTCTGCCCTTTTTAGATCTGTCGGATCACTGGTTCAGGCTGTGATCTGAGCTTCTTTTAAGGCCTCATGCATGACCTCTAACTTAGGGATAATTATCCCTCTAAGTTCACCCAACTTGTTTATTCTATTTTTCTTTTCCTTCTCAAGCTTCTTGATTTCATTCAAGACTGCAATAGTCTGACATTCTTGATTTATTATGGAAGAGGAGAGAGGATCAAAATTTTTAGAGAGTTTTGTCAGTTTGTCCTCCTGTTCTTTCACTTTCTTCTCAATATCCAATGTTACTTTGGACCATGATAAACAAAATTTGTACATTTCCTTGCCATCTTTAAGAGCATTTTCTAAGCTCTTTATCCTTATATTCATATTCCTCCTATCATTAGTTATTAACCCTTGTGCCTCTGATAATCTTTTTGCCAAAAATTCCTTTCGGACCTTATCTTCTGCTGACTTCTCTAGGGAATCAAAATGTGTGCTAACACTATTGACTAGAGATTTGAGATTACCAGATGAGGAGACTGAGGGATCCTTCTGAAAAGATGGCATGATCTTTTCTAATACTCTGGATGCAACTTCTATTAGCTCACAGTCTTCCATGTGAGACTTCAGGAGTTTTTCTTTAGCCTTTGCATTAGCAAATGAAGCTATCTTCATTGTTTGTACCAGGGAAAGAGAATCAAAATGAAATGGCCCTTGTAGAAGTTCCGGTTCATCAATCTCCATTGTATCTTTGTTTAAGAATTCTTTGACAGTTTCCGCAGTGTCTCTTGCCAGAGACAGATTCTTTTTCGCTTCTGTAGTCTTAGAGCTGTCTCTTCGAGCTTTCTCTCCTTCTACACTCTTACCACTAACAGTTGTGATATTCTTTGCTGAAGTCTTCTTTCCTTCTGTAACCTTAGTACTATCATCTTCTTTTTCCTTTATCTTCTATTCTTTCTTCTCCTTTGGATCCGGAGTCAGCAGGGGAAACCGGAGGAGTGATGTTTGTTTGTTCACGAGCCACCTCTTCCAGAGTAGAGGATTCCAAGTCCTTATCTTTTTCTTCACCGTTGTGCATTACTTCTTCTATCATTGCCTCAGTAGATTCTTTTTCAACACTTGTAGCCGAGGGATCAACACCCAAGTCCTCTATAATAGGAATGTTGAATCTTGAGTATGCATTCCGGAGGATCTCTTCTATTTCTTTTGCTATTTTGTCAGTTTCTCTGAGCATAAGTTGAATCATTCTTGCTTTGCTTCAGAACTCATCCTTGCAATCTTTGAAGATCATATTCATTTGCATTGAATCAATTGAAGGATATAGCTGAATGGCTATCTATTCTCGAATCTCAAGATCTTTTGCCACAACATTATTCTTTCTTATTTCTAACTCTTTCTCTAGGCTTTTGGGAATAAGAGATATAATTTCAATAAAAGCCTTATTGTAGATATTCAGATACTTGACTACTGCTTCTTGCAAGATCTTTTGGTCAGCCTCATTATAATGATCATAGAACTCAGCCATTGGTTGAAGGTTTCCATCCACAATAACTAATTTGATGACATCATCCAATGATAGACTGGGCTTTTCAACAAACTCTTTTGTCATCTCTTCCTTGTCTTCACTAGTAGAGGGTTCACCAGATACTTTCTTCTTTTTCCTCATTTTCCTTACCTCCTCATCTGACTCAGTCTCTTCATCATCCTTCTGACTGATGTAAGACCTTGTGGCCTTTGTCTTAGTTCTTTTCTCTGCTTTACCGGATGATTTTGCTTTCGGTTTTGATTTATTTGGGCTCTTATCAGTGGTAGGAGCAGAGCTCCTAGAAGATCTGGTCCGGGAGGAGGATTCTACCAGAACACTTTGCTTTTCTGCCTCTTTCTTCTCTTTCTCAATCCTTTCCTTCTTTTCCCTATTGGCATCAAGTGTTTCTTTTGAGATGCCAAAGCTTTTGGCAATGTTTTCTACTTCTTTTCTTACCTTTCTTTTCATCTCTGGTTGCCTTAGCTCAACATGGATCTTCACACTCAATTCTTCAAAGGTTCTAAATCTTTCTGCCTTGGGATCCTTTGGTTGTCTTAGCATGTGCTGAACATGTAGCTCTATGATTTTCTCATCCACCTCATACCCCATTGGCATGATCCACACTGTTCTTGGTTCCACTGCCTCCATTAGGCACTGATCAGTCTCTACCATAAAGCATACTGTGTCTTTGTATTTCTCAACTAGAGATTAGGGAATTCTCTCTCTAGCTTGCATCATGTTCTGGAAGTTTTTGAAGAAACCCCAGAGAGCTGTGTTTTGTGCTTTGTTATCACCAAGTCCATGCAAATAATCCTTGATTTGTATGGCAACCGGTCTATCATTCTGCCATACCCATCCACTGGATCCAGGTAGTTCATTCATAAAGTAGAAGAATAAGCACAATATTAGCCCACCATACTTAAATGAATTCTTTTTATCTCTCTTTATTTTCTACAGGTTCTCCAAGAGTTGGTTTAGAAGGAGCTGACAAAGGTCATAATCTGAATTCTTCCTTAACATTTCATAAGCAGTGTAGATAGTAGTTCCAGGTACTGAATTCTTCCTGCTAGAATGATATATTTTGTATCTGATTATCATGGAGGCAAACTTGATATCTGGATCAGTGATATCTTCTATTGTCATTGCTCTTTTGTCGAACCTAGATCCGGTAGCCTCACTTACAGTCTGATTCTTGACCGATTTGAGAATAGGTATCCCACCGGGTGAGTGCAAACCAGTAACTACCCTAATGGCATCTTTTGTGATCTTGAATGGTCCATTCAACCACATGAAGTTGTCATGTATTCTGCTCAAGACATATCGGACCCATTCATCCTCAGCAAAGTAGGGGAAATGTATACACTGTGCAAAGTGCTTGTCCCGGAGGGCCTTGTATTGGGGTTGGAGCTCAAATGAATCATCTGTTAGTTGTTTGTGGTAGATATCCCTCAATTTGGACTCTCTGAATTCTTCAATATTTGCATGAATGTAAACCCTAATATCTTCTGTATGCAAGATACCATGCAAAACACTGGAAAATGCTCCTAGGGGATCTACTTCCAAGGATTTGTAGGGATGTTTCTTGGATTTGGGGAAATTTGTTGCAGAGCTCCTTTTTGCTTCTTCTTAAATGTAGAATGAACAAATGTTTGATACGAAGAACCCTTATATTACTCCGCAAACCCTAATACCAAGTTGCAATAAATGTTCGACCTAAGTCATTCCGGTTTGCCTTATTCGGATGACTTGAAGAACCGAATCAATCTTGATCTAAACATCTTGTGGATCTTCCATATTTTAACCATAGTTTATTTAGATGTTTCTCTTATGAACCTTTTAATGCGCAACTCTCGTTGTGCTAGTTCCGGCACCAATTGACTGGCTGGGGGAAAATGGTTTTCTTTGTGTCTCCCCCTGAGCCAGAGCTCACTTTTTAATTTTCAGAAGGAATATCAGCACCAGAGTTTGGTGCGGATCCATCCCCTACATTCTCTATACTTTTCTTCACCCAAATCTTGTTCATTTCACTTTGAACTTCATCCGCATTCACTTTTCGTTTTCCCTTTTCTTGATTCTGATTATGATGTACCGGACCTCTTTTGTCCTGATTCTTGCTTCTACAGAATTTTGCAATATGACCGAATCTATTGCAAATTTGGCAAACAACATTTCTTTGCATATTTGATTGATATCCTTTTGATCTACATTGATTAGCCATATGACCCATTCTATTGCATGCAAAGCATCTACCATTGAATGAATTGTTCATTTGCATATTTATACATTCATGAGATTTGTGACCATACCTTTTGCAGTTGAAACACTGTCCAGAGAAGGATGTATTACTCTGATTCATTCTCTTTCTGTACTGATTAGCTTTATGACCAAAGTTATTGCAGTTGTGGCAGTATCCATTGAAGGATGGATATCTTTGAGCATTAGGCTGCCTTACCGGAGGTCTTCTAGGCCTGTTCCTTAGATTTTCTGATCCAAAATTCTTCTGACCGGATCCGGAGCTTTCACCTTTTTCATATCCCAGGCCACACTTGTCATCTACCCTCTTTTGGCTTTCAAGAAAAACTTTAAGTTGAGCAGAGCTTATCTTGAATTTCTCTTTGTATTCATTTGCTGTTTGAAGATCCCTTTTAAGAGAGACAATTTGATCCTCAAGTTTTTCTTCATTGTCTTTAGCATCTTTAAGATCAGATTCAAGATGTCTGATTATTCTATACATATTGTGGTAGTCTTCTAATTTTTCCTTAAGAGATTGTCTTAGATCATCTTCAAATTTTCTTCTCTCTTCAATTTCTTGGGTAAACTTTATAACTCCTGATTCCATTTCATGTCTTACCATGATGATTTCTTTTGATAACTTTTCACATAACTTGGTTTTCTCTTTCAGATCTCCATTTGTATCATTGGCTTCACCTTGACTTGCCAATTGCTGAAGTAGCTCCTTTCTCTTTTTCATAGAGAGACTCAGTTTTTCTTTTAGTTCTTTTATGAAATCATCAGCCTATTTGAGTCTTTCCTTCAATTCATTGACTTCAGAATTTGATTGCTCAAGATCATCAAGGGCAGACTTAAGTTTCTCCCTCATACCATACACATCCATTTGAATTCCTAAATCTTCCTCAAGCTGTTAGGCTCTGTTGGGAGGAACCTAGCTCTGATACCAATTGTTGATAACTGAGAGGGGGGGGGGGTGAATCAGTTATCTTAATTTATTCTACTTTCTGTTCTTCTTTAATAATTAGTGCAGTATCAAAGCAAACAAGCATGAAAGTAGAAACAAAGTCAATATACATAACACAATGATTTTGACGTGGAAAACCCGGTTAAGGGAAAAACCACGGGGTGATTAACCCAAGAATGTATTCTTTGTTAGAAGAATAGAAGTACAAAATGGCACTTGCCAATTTAGGGCTCACTGCCCGAGCATACAGCTCACAAGAGGCTCACTACCTACAAGAGAGAAAGATGACACAATGATTGAACTGATGAGAAGCATCCACACATGCTAAGATTCAGTTCCGGTTGAGCTCAATAAACTGATTTGCTGCACTTCATTCTAACTTTTTTTTGGTTTAGCTGTCCTGTCACTTTCCGGACCTGTCTTGTTGCCTTCTCACTACTCTTCTACTTTTGTTCACACAAATACACATTCACTCAACACCCCTTTATATCTAAATTCATCTGGTATATATATCTGTACAAGTAATCTTACCACCTTTCTAGTTGGCATTCGGAGTAGTCAATGTTTTCCCAAGCTTTGATCTGTCAGCTGGATCCTTGCTTACCAAGTAATGCGGATCTAGGAGATGCTTGAAGAAGTCATCAATCACGTCGGCCAGTCATGAATGATACCTCAAGAAACTTAGTCATCAGCAATATCTCTTCCTGATTTGGGTCTGACACTCTGTTGGTACAGTTCTTCATCTATCTACTCAAATAGGAACCCAACACTCAAGTGCTCATATCTTTTCACCCTTCCATCACCAGAGGCTAGATCCTTGGAATCTATTAGTCAAGGTACTCGTCTTGAATTCCCCCAATCTGTACTTCACTGAGATACTTCCGCTGAGAGATCCGGACCTGACTGTCGGACCTTGCTGACTGCTCTGTTCTTGCTTACCGGATCATAATACTTCTTCAATCTGACTTCTGGTAGAGACTCATCATGTCTTGCGGATGTGTGGGATAACCTTTGTTGCCATCAATGACAACATACATGAATCCATAGTGTCTCTTGCCAACAGGTTCACCATCAAGGCTGAACCAATTTCAAATTATCATGTGGAAAACTATGACCACATCCTGGTGAATCCCCATGTTCTGATTCAGGGTGAAGAATTGCATGACTTAGAACCTAAAGAGGTAGAACCTCTACCTCTTCCTATCCCTGATCTCTTCTTGATGAGTGTGCAAGGGATAATGAAAATTTTAACCCTTATGATACCACTGAGGCGGCTGACTTGGGCAACTACATGATCCACGAAGGGGATTCTTCAATCCCTTTTATAGTTAAGCTAGATGATGACTCCAATGGCCCATGGACGATGTTTTTCAATGTTGCAAAGAGCAGAAATGAAGCTAGTGTAGGTGTTTTGCTAGTCTCTCCGGCTGGCAAGAAGTTGCATTTTGCTCATAGGTTGCATTTTTCTTGCACGAATAATGAAATAGAGTATAAGCCATTGGTCCATGGCCTATTGATTGCTAATAAGGGAAACATTAAACATTTGGAGGTCTTTGGTGATATTAAATTGGTGGTCAACCAAGTTAGAGAGAGATGTGCAACAAAAAACTAGCTTCTAAGAGCTTATAGACATAGAGTTTGGGACCTGTTTGAAAGTTTTGATGCTCTCAACCTGCAGGTAATTGCAAGAAAACTAAACACTGATGTTGATCAATTAGCGACAGTGGGGGCTCAATTTTTCCTACCTACAGACTTGTTCCAAGGTCCTGATCAGTATGTGAAGATTGTTGTCATGCCATCTGTTCCTGATAATGATGTCCATTGGTAGGTCTTTGACAACAATGAGCAGATTGTGAGCTTCAGTTAGAATGAAGCATAATTTTATCCCATAGTGCATTCCAGGTTGCAGGATTGCTATGGTGATCAGATCATCTAGATCAAAGCAAACAAGTTGCCCAAGGGTCTAGTCACCCTTGAGGCCATCTTCAGCCGTGATGATGAGTTCAAGGGTGAAAGGAATAACATGACCTTCAAAAAGGAGGATTACTAGAAGGTAACCGTCGCCCAAGACAAGGAGTTATTGTTGGGAAATGTATGTAGTAACACAGAAGAACAAGAGTTCATAAAGCTTGCCTAGAAGTACAATGACATCTTGGCATGGACATATGAGGATCTTAAAATATTTGATCCGGATGTGGCTCAACATGCCATTGACCTGGATCCTAATTGCAAGCCAGTTCGCCAAAAGCAGTGGCCCATAAATTCAAAGATTGATCCGCTCATGAGAAAGGAGCTTGCTAAGCTCATACATGTGAGGACTATCTTCCCTATCAAGTATTCTACTTGGGTGGCTAATCTAGTGCTCGTGAGAAAGAAAAACAGAGAGATTAGGCTCTGTGTAGACTTCAGGGACCTGAATCGGGCTTATTTAAAAGATCATTACCTTCTGTCCTCTATGGATCAAATTTTGCAAACCGTTGCAGGGGCAGAGAGGTTTTCATTACTAGATGGCTTCTTTGGCTATAATCAGATCTTTGTCAGAGAGGAGGATAGGTTTAAGACAACATTTACAACCAAGTGGGGAACCATGGCATATGCTAAGATGCCCTTTGGTTTGTCTAATGATGGTGCCACATTTCAGAGGGCAATGGATATTGCCTTTAAAGGATTCATAAATAGATTCATCCTGATTTATCTGGATGATATCACAGTCTTCTCCAAGAAGGGAGAGAATCACATGGAGCATCTGGGGAAAGTCTTCCACAGATGCAGATAGTTTGGGATGTCTCTAAACCCCAGGAAAAGTATTTTTGCTGTTGCCCAGGGTAAGCTTTTAGGCCACATAGTATCTGAGGATGGGATATCCATAGACCCCTAAAGGACATCTGCTCTCCTGTCTCTTCCCCTACCTGCTCACGAGAAAGCTTTGCAATCTTTTTTAGGGAAAATTAACTTCGTTAGGAAGTTCATTCCTAATTGTGCTGGCTTGGTGAAGCCTCTAACCCTTATGCTCAAGAAGGATGCAGTCTTTAGATGGACTAAGGAAGAGAAGGATGGTTTTGAGAAGATCGAGGAGATTGCCCAGGCACCTACTCTCATGAACTCAAATTATGTGAAGGATTTTTTCCTTTATACATATGGAGGAGAGAACAATGTTGCTGTTGTCCTGATGCAGCAGAATGAACAAGGAATGGAGTAACCCCTGGCCTTCTTTAGTCAGACCTTGAAAGACTATGAGGTCAGATACAACCCCATGGATAAGTAGGTATTTGACATTGTTAGAGCTTTAAAGAAATTCAAATATATGCTGGCAAATAACCATATTAAAGTTTTAGTTTCTCATCCTAGTGTGAGAGATTACATAATGGGGATTGAAATTAGTGAAAAGAGAGCCAGTTGGGTCAGTAAGATCCTAGAGTATGATGTGATCATCAAAGCCACTAAGTTGATTAGAGGTAGAGGATTGTGTGAGCAGCTAGCTTAGGCATCAATTAATGAAGTGAATTCATCTTATCATCTGAATGAGGAGGAACCTATAGCTGAGCCATCAGTTGTGAGTTCTTGGACAACAGATATGGCCATATTCCTATCCACTGGTGAGTATCCCTATGGATTGGCCAGGACCAAAAGAAGACATTTCAGGCTACAGTCTATCCCTTATGCATTAGTAGATGGTGTTTTGTTCAAGAGAAACTTGGATGGAGTCTTCCTAAGATGCATAGAAGATCAGGTTGATAGACTTCTTGGTGAGTTTCATGCTGGCCCAACTAGTGGCCATTTATCTGCTAGAGCTAAAACAATGAAAATAATGAGGGAAGGTTACTTTTGGCCTACATTATTTAATGATACACATGTGTGGGTAAGAAAATGTGAAGAGTGTGCTCTCTTCGTTGGAAAGAAAAGATTAACAACACTTCCACTCCACCCTATTCAGGCTAATCAACCCTTTTCATAGTGGGGATTGGATTTCACTGGCATGATAAACCCCTCTTCCAGTGATGGTCATAGGTGGATCTTGGCTGCAATGGACTACTTCACCAGGTGGGTTGAGGCAGTCCCACTCAAGGAAGCTACCGAGTCATCTATCATGGATTTCTTGGAAGAAATCATGACAAGGTTTGGAGCTCCTCATACTATTATTTCTGATAATGCAAAAGCATTCACTAATTTTAGGATAACTGATTGGGCTCTTAAGTATAATGTGTTCTTTAAGACTTTATCCAATTATTACCCCCAAGGTAATGGGTTGGCTGAATCCACCAATAAGAACCTGATCAGGATTCTAAAAAGGACCATGGAGACAAACCAGAGATAATGGCACAATAAGATCATATTAGCTCTTTGAGTTGATAGGATCACATACAAGAGGGCCATTGGGAACACTCCTTTTTTTCTTGCGTATGGAAGAGAGGTTAGATTGCCTATATCTTTAGAGCTTCCTGCACTAGATTTGGCTCGTCAATTAGAGTTGGAAGGAGAAGATGTAAGGTCTGTCAGGATGGCTAAGTTGATTGAACTAGAAGAACAAAGACAACCATGATCATATTAGAAGAGCATTAGGTGCAGACCAAGAGATATTTTGATAGAAAGGCCAAGGTCTAGACCTTCAAAGAAGGTGATCTTGTTCTAAAATGGGATGCTGACCAAGCCACGCCTAGAGGTCACACCAAGTTTGATGCACATTGGAGTGGACCTTATATCATCATCAATTGCAAGCAAGAAAATGCCTTCATTCTTTCAAGGTTGGATGGTGAAGTTCTACCCATTTTAGTTAATAGGATCCATCTCAAACCTCACCATTAAGGTTGGTATGAGGTCTTGTACATATTGTTTTAGTTTATTTCAGTTTTATGTTCCCTCTCCCTAAGTGCTTTTGCACAGGTTGTATTGTCATTAGGAGAATGCATGCCTCTTTCCTTTTGATGTGTTTTGGGAGGCAGGTTTCAGTTGTCTTGACCTTTTGAATTCCTCTTTTGGACTTCATGCCCAATGGATGCTTAAGGCCACTGATCTATTTGTTTAGCTAGCAAACATCCTTGAGAGGTCACCAAAATGTTGACCTATTTTCCTCTGCCTAGAGTGCATTAGTTCACCTTGAAAATATTGTTGGAATTCCTTGGAATATAGCCCTACAGACCTTAAATCCTTCAAATCCCAGTGCTCTACCATGTAAAATTCCCTAAAAATTTATTTGGAGAATCCTTACAAAAAACCTAGAAAAACCTAGAAATGTTTAGCCTTCAAGGTATGCCTTTGCAAAATTTTCTCCATCTTCATACTTAGTTGTTTTCTAGTATGGATATCTGTTGTTTGGATATCCAGATATTTTCCAATATCTGGATCTTAGCTAATGTCTAGATATTATCTTAATATTTGGACCTTAGCTAATATCCGTGTCTTAGTCGATATCTGGATCTTAGCTAATATCTGGGTCTTAGTCGATATCCGGATCTTAGCTAATATCCAAATATTGTTTCAATATCCAGACCTTAGCTAAGATCCGGGTCTTAGTTGATATCCGTATCTTAGCTAATATCTAGATATTATTTTGATAGCTGGACCTTAACTAAGATCCAGATATCTCCCGAATGTCTGAACCTTAGCCAATATCCAAATATTATCTTAACTTCCAGATATCTTCTAATGTTTGGATCTTCCCTAGTGTCCAGATCCTTAAGGTGAATGTCCTGATGACGTCATCCGGATCCTTTCCAAAGAAGAGCCTTATGCTGATGACATCATCAGGACATTCTAGCATGGATATTTGGCAAGTCTTAATATCCTGACCCTCCCAATATGTAGTGACATCATCAGGATATAGACGTTAGTTTCATGGTAGGGACATAAAGAAGCATCCAGATATTAAGCTAATATCCAAATATCAAGTTAACATCTAGACATCAGGTATCCATGCAGATGACGATTTCTCCATGCTGCGAGGGTAAATTTGACGGGTGCATTTGGATATCAGGATATTGAAACTATTGTGTTCAGGAAGGCTATATCATTTGAATATTTGCGAATCTGCAGAAGCGAATGGATATTCATGGATATCCATATGCCCATTGACTGCAGCTTTTATCGTAGATATCTTCTTCATCCTAAGGAATTTCTACATGATCCAAAAGGCAAAATTACTTAGAATTTCCCCCTCTTTCATTTGGTGGGCTTTTCGAGGAAAATATGCACTTAGAGAATTTGATCCAAAATTCATGATCCGGATATGGATGTGCATGTTTGGATATCAGGATAAGCTACCGACTAAAGGGAAATATGTAGACTCGGCCGACAAGACATATCAGAGGTCGATTTGAAATGTTGTAGAAGCTTTCAAGGAGCTGATATTTTGCATTGATGGTTTCAGGTGCATGATTCAACATCTTGTATTAATGACACAAATATCTTCCAGCTGCTTGATGGATTCAGATATTTTCTTCATTAACTTCTTGCAGGTAGACATCCCTTATGGCGAGGAAATATCTCTGAAAGGTCCATGGGCACATTCATTATAGTAGGTAATGGTGCTCCATTTGTAAATGTTATATAAAGCATGAAATGTAATGTATTCAAGGTGGCTTTTGGTCTAAAAAATCATATCTCTTGCAATTGTAACCATGCCTCTTTGATAATAGAAATTAGATTTTTACCTTCTCATGAATTGTTCTTGGCTCTGTGTATCTTTTTGTTTGATCTCCATCTGTGAATGCATCTTTCATCTTGGATTTCATTTAGTTTCTCTTACCTCTGCAAGTAGTTCATGATTTGTGTATGTTGGTCTAGTGGATATTGTTATTCTGTGCATACATGGTTGTTTTGAGGGCCTTCCCATATTCAAACCTGGTGTATCACCTCCTTTTAACTTCTAGTTATTCCCTCTTCCTCTTTTCATAAACAGGTGGGTAGATTAGGTTTAGTCTTAAGATTGTTGAATCTCTTATTTAGCAAAGGAACCAACCTCTCTTTGGAGATTTGACCTCCCTATAGAGTCCCACACCTGGAGGTCATCTCAAAGTTTCACTAGATTGTTGGAGCCCTAAAATCCTTCAACACTGGGTGCAAATCTATGTGACAACAAGAACTAAGGCTTGAGTTGTTCAATCTAATTATCCAATGTTGAGGCATCAATTTTCATTTAAAAAATAGCATATGTAGATTTACTTGTACTCTAAATGGGTTTTGCTCTTGGTTGAGTGACATGCTATTCTAAGGTACATTGTGGTGCTGGGACAATTTGAACCATGAGTTCAAAAAATTTCCCAAAGATCTTTTGGCATGTATCTTTAGAGTATCTTGAATCATCTTTTGTAGATGTTTTTAATGAGCATTTCTAACTTCCAACTATCTTGTTATGACATTGGTTAGGATACTTTGAAATTAAAATGAGTGGGAAACCTTCCTTCTACTATTGTGCTCATGTAAACACATGCATGTGAAAAATGTTATTCTGATACCAATAATTAATATTCTAGGTGGTACAAAGGCAATCCTATTTTTAGCTAGTGAAAGACAATTATAAAACATCTAATGAAAAATAAATTCAAAATTAACCAATACACATTTAAGATAAGAAGAATTTAGCAATTAGTGCTACTTCTATTCAATGAGAAAATGAATAGGATGCAAATAGATGATTATAGACAACACAACTAAGAGTAAAGATTATCATGACTCAAAAGGGGTGAACACATCAAATTGTTTTGCTTGGGGTTCTATATCTTTGCATTGTTGATAATTGAATGTTTAACCCTCTATATTTTCAAGACAATTACATTAATTTAATGCAATCATGTTCAGAGGGTCTAGTTGAGGATTGTCCAGCCATGCAACCAAATACATAAATACTCATAGTGGATCTCACAATAAATAACAAAAATATTAGTATTATTGATTAATTGTTAGAATTACACTAAGAGTCTTTCCATAAGGGATTACAACATGAGGCCTTAGCCTTCAATGAACCACATGCATAATTAGAGTGTGAATTACAATCTCTAAGCTAATTTGTAAAATAATTTTCTTCAATATACCACTAAACTGTATCAATTCCTTTGCGATTAATTTTCTTCAACTTATTATTATAAATTTATCTCTTGGAGATAGGACTAAGCTAACTACCTTCCATGTAGAATGAATGATTCTTATATAGTGAGTGCAATCAATTTAATATGTTATGTGTCCACTAGAAAAGTGGTACAATGCTTGATGCATAGTGAAATGTGTAGAAGGAATCTTTTGGAATGAATGTGGTAAAATGTACATAATGAAACTTGATGTCGTTCTAATCACAAACCTCCATAGGACCAATAAATCTTGCATGATTATTTCATAGTCTAACTAGGTCTCCTTTGATAAGAAATTTGACCAATGACTAATTTGAGAAATCACATCACCTTACTATAGAATCAAACCATTTTGAATTCTAACATTAATTTAGAGCTTTGGAATCAATTTGTAGTGACATAGTAATATTTCATGTCTAGAACTCTGATGTGCTAACGTGGTGATTCAAATAGATTATGCCTGTATTGTATGAATGGTCTTCTACAATGAGACTATGATGACTAGAATATTATTAGAAAACTTGCAAATCAAAATAAACACAAAAGAATTTTTTTGGTTGATGCAAAATTGTTCTTACACGTTAGATGCTCTTTCACCAAACACCTTAGCTATCATGTATATCTTCAATATATTCTTTCAACTATTCTAGTATTTGTTATCTCTAATCCACCTATGTTCTATCTTCCTCCAACTCTACTCCATGATACTTATACAAATATGCAATGTTAAATATTGGTGATATCTCCAAACCTTTGGTAACTCGATTTCATATGCATTTTTTGAGTCAAATTTCTTAGTAATCTTACAATTACCAAACTTCTTCATCTTCAAATTATTGTATGTTCCTTGTATAAATCTCTCTTTCTTTAGATATACCACAACTTCATCTCCTATCACAAAATCCTTATGTCTCCTCTTCATATCAACATTCTCCTTATATTTATAATTCATCTTTTCTAGATGATTATTTACCTCTTCATGCAATATCTTCATGTGATCTAGAATTATTATACTTCCACACTCCTCCTCTTCATTATTGATATCTATCAACTCTAATACATTCTTCAAATTACTGCCATATACTATCTCAAATGGTGTTTTTCTTGTATTCCTATTCACCAAATTATTATAAGGAAAGTTAGCTTGTGCTAAAATCATATGCCAATTTCCTACCTTCTCTCCTACTAAACATCAACAAGTTACCTAGACTTATGTTTACCACCTTTGTTTATCCATTGGTTCATGGGTGATATGTTGAATTAAACTTCAACTCTATCTTCATCTTCTTCCACAATATCTTCCAAAAGTAACTAACAAATTTTGTGTCTTTATCTGATACTATACTTCTTGGATATTCATGCAATCTCACAACTTCCTTGAAAAACAAATTAGCTACATTTACTACATCATTTGTGGTTCACATGCTATGTAATGTAACATCTTAGAAAATTTGTCAGCTGCTACAGATCTAGAATCATGACCTCTTTATGTTCTTGGAAAATGCAATACAAAATCCATGTTGATATCCTCCCAATGTCTCTCTAGAATTAGTAATAAATTATATAATTCAACATTTTGACCATTACCTTTCTCAACTTGACAAATTCTACAATTTTGAACATACATTTTCCCATCCTATTATAGCATAATGTTTATTAGGGGATCATACTTATTTATAAGTGGTCCTAATCACATTAATATGACTCTATTATAATTATACGATTTAGTCTTATAATATAAAATATGACATTGGTCATATTAAGTTTGGGGTGATTTATAAAGTGTTACTTTATAAATGTTAATAAATAAATTGATTAATTTAAATAACCTTAATTGGTTATTTGGTGAAGAGCCACCAACCCCTACGTGAAAGTTTGATAAGTACATCAACTACCTATTTGGGGTTTACCTTAAATAGGGAAAAACATATTGAAATTGTATTGAATGAATTATCATTGGATATATGTGTGAGAGAATTTGGCATAACTGCAAGAGATATTGAGGCATTGGAAGAAGGGGAGGAGAGATTATGAAATACAGGTTCTTGAGTCTGGTTGACATTATAAAGTTTTCTCAAATGAAAGAATGATGCTTTTGTGGAGTTTTTGACCACAAGATTTTCCCATGTAAATCCTTGTGTAATGTGTTGATATATATGTATTATGTAATTTATATTTTAGTTATTTGTTTTTGTAATATTTTATATTTCACGTTTAATGATTAGCTACCTATAGATCTTAATCCCTGACATGGTATTAGAATTGGTTAGGTTGTGCTAGTCATTTTTATAGGCATGCACAGTTGATGAAATCCTCTGTTTATTTGTTTTCTTAAGATCCTCATCTATGCATTTGAGTTGGAATCACTTGGAGCAACATTGATTTGTTAGATTGATTGAGGGAGCATATCATAGGAGTAAACTACATGAAAAACCATGCGTAATGTATATATGTTGTTGCTAATGTAGACATACACATATAATATTGTAGCCATTTACAATCACCAAACATGGGAGTTACAACCATTATATATGTTGAGCATCAATTCCTTTTTTTAGAATTAATTTGGTTGTTGTGTTGTGGTGAAGAAGCTAAGAAAATGCTAAAAATAGATTTAAAGTGGGCCATTTATAACACACAGTTATGGATGTGACTTTTCTACATATTATGATTGTTTGTGTTGAGATCCAATAGTTCGTGCTTCCCTATTCCCTATGTTGAATGATGCATACATATTTAAAACCTTTTAAAAAGCCTATGCATTTCTTCCAACACAAAGGTCAAACACTGCAAAGTTTTTGATGTTGTGCTCATCCTTCTATACAAAAAACTTGGGCACACATTGTATTATGTTATAGCAAGTCCATTGCAGACCAACAAATATCATGTATTGACACCTTCGATATATGTTGGTCCTCTTTGAAACTCTATTTACCTGGTTGGATGCATATTATAATAATGTGGATGAGAGGCTGTAGAGGTTGTTGGAAACCAACACCTTCTTATTGAATAATATTTTAGGGCCTTTTGTATGTCGATACTTTATGCTATGGTGGACCTTATAATTAATGACATGGTAGTTTTCATATGTAGAAATAGTGACCTTCAATTTTACAACATCCTCATGGCACTTTCTATTCATATCTACATGGATATATTGATTATTTTTTTAGTTTTTTGAAGCCTAAGACTTGTGCAATAAAGTTAAAAGTTTATTCATATATCATTTTAAAATCTATGCAAAAAAAATGAGAAAATTGTTGAATGCACAAGACAACTGAGAGGTGGGGGGGGTGAATCAATTGTATCAAAAATTTTAAACCCTCACAAAAATAATCACATCCACATTAGTTCACTTAAACCCTTAATTTGTTATGAAGATTAAACATGAAAAACAAATAACAAAAACTTAATCAAATCAACACCATGCACAAGAGAACACCAGATTTTTAAGTGGAAAACCCTAAAAAGGAAAAACCACGGTGAGGATTAGCTCACAATATAAAGTAATAGCAATACCAAATTACAAGACACTCACTGCCAAAGGGCTCACTACACACAAGAAAGAATGCTCACTGCAACAGGGCTCACTACCCAGAGGGTTAACCACCCAAAGGGCTCACTATCTTAAGGACTCACTGCCCACTAAGAAAGAAAGATAAAAGAGAAGAGATGGCTCATTGCCATGAACTAATGTGATAGCATCTACCACATGCCTGAGTTCAGTTCCAATGAAGCACAACAAACATCACCTTTGTAGCCTCTGAAAATTGTAGAAAACTTCTACTCATTGCAACAGGTCTTCTACCACATTAAAGTCCTTACTGCCTCTGATTCAAATTCATAATACAAACATCACCATCCTCATGCATGCACACATACACACGAATCCTTTACATTTATTTATATCAACATCAACCTTGAAACATTCACCAAGGTCAGCAACACACTCTACAACCTTTGAAACAATCTCCAAGGTTGGCAAACATACAAAATTCAAATTAGGTCTGGACCTAAATATAGACGCCTAAAAATGACCCTTCGCATTGCATCACTTGAATTTCACCAAATCTGTCAAATCATCCATTTCTTCTATTTTCCATAATTTCCAACATTAATTGAATAAATTATATTTATTTAATTAATTTCCTCTATATTCTTCCAAAATTAAATAATTTTAATTATTTAATTAAATCATTATTTTCTTTCAAATATTCAAATCCACATTAATTAAATAAATCTAATTATTTAATTAATTCATCAAATTTCCTCTTATCCGCAATTAAATAATTTTCATTATTTAATTGATCAAATTATTCTTCCAAATTTAAATAAATTATCCAAAATTATTCAAGTTGACTCAATCCCTAAAAATAAATAAAATTAATTTTTTATTTATATTCTTCCATCATGCAAAATAAATTAAATCAATTTATTTGTTTAATTTATTTAAATCTTCATATCTTATCTTTTCTTCAAATCAAATATCTTCCAATTCCTCTAAAAATATCATTTTAACTCTATGTGCACAATCAATCTTATTTTTAGAACTTCAAAAAACAAATCTAAAGTTGAGTTAATTAGCTTTAAATCTTATTGTTTTTATCATCAACTCATAAATTGGAAAAAAAATTCTAATTTATGAAATCAAATCCTATCTTTAGCCAAAAAGTAATTATCTTAATAAAAATACCTTTTTGGAGTGACACATGTCATGTGCGCATTCATCATGAGTTATTTGATTTATCTCATCCATCCATTTCATTGATTTATCTCCACCATTGATCGTTCTAACCCTGAAACCTATATATACCCCCTTCACCTCATAAAAAATTCTCTTCGATCATTTAAGCTTTGGGCATTCGTAATACAATGCTTTGAGATTTTATCACGCATCATTGAGCACATCGACCTTTTGAGCACACAATTACCATCTACACTGCTTGTTGCAAACATGGTTTTGCAATGTATTGAGCAATCCACAAAGAACCAAGGAAACAATACAATCTAGGTGAAAGCTTTCATTATTTTTGTTATTATTCATTGATTATTTGCTTATTATCTAGATCATTTATCTGAAGGTTATAGGATTGAGTGTTATTGATTATCATTGCTTTTGATCTTATTATTCAATCTCAATTTTACTTATACACATTCTAACACGCCTGGTGGGACCCACTAACCTTGCTTTTTCTTTAGAAAATTTGATTTTTTGAAGTACAGGTACGGAAAAACACAAATGACACAAAAAAGTGCATATGTACCATAGTAAAGCACCTTTGGCTTGTAGAAAAGCTCCTTCTGGTGACTATAAAGTGCCTTTGGTGCACAGAAATGCGCATTTGCATCATCCTGAAGCACCTCTGGTTATTTAAAATAGAAAAGCACATATGCACAATAGTTAAGTGCCTTTAGTCAGTACTAAAGCGCATTTGGTCAGTATTTAAGTGCCTTTAGTTAGTACCGAGGCGCCTTTGGTCAATATTGAAGTGCTTTTGGTTGTGATGGCAGACCTGCAAACTTTAAAACCTCACAACTTCCTCAAAACTTAATGAAATTTGACGATTTATGTTTTAAAATTACATAGAAAATCATAAGGAATTCATTGGTGATATTTAATCTTTTGTATCTCATCATAATTCTCACCAATTTTCTAGATTTCACTTTAGTTTTCTAGTTTTTCTAACTTATTGTTAGGGTTTTGACTTGATTTATGACATCTTGTTGTTTTCTTTGCAACTAATATCACTTGTTGCAACATCTTATCACTCAAACAGAGAAAATAGGTTCCCTAACATATCTTTGTAGGAGAATGTTGAAGATTTGCAATCTTTTTTTTCACTAAGTCTTAGGAACAACTACTTTTCTTAAGGGACAATTGACATCTATCATTTTTTGCAAATCTAAGTCTTAGGAACAACTATTTTTCTTAAGGGACAATTGACATCTATCGCTTGCAATCTTGTGTGATTAGCCTAGTTGCACCTAGTTATTTTTTTAACTAAATAGGATAAATGAACAAATGTTTTTCGTGCTTGTAAGGTGATAGGTATATGCTCTCCCCTTGCAACATCTTGGGTGATAAAAAAAATAGACTCATTTATCATTTACTTTCAGTTTATCCTTTAGAAGGGTTTGCTTTTGGATTACGCTTCATCCAAAAGGGATGACCCTAAGTAGATTTTTCCTTTGAACCACTATATAAATTGGTTGAGGAAAAAGCCAAGTCCTAACCAATGTTACCCTTGCCTTATGGTGCCAACTCAAAAGGAATTATACATAACACACTTGTGAAAGAAATTTTGCACTTGTGTAGGGTATATTGCATTCCTAGTAAAGTTGGTAAAAGCTTTTACTAGCTTGCCGCATGCTCGCAAGGTGTTGGTCCCTCAAAGCAACTAAGAACCCCTTAGCTAGTGATTACCTGATTCACCTCTGAATGTTGCAGTAATTTTTAGTGCAAGGGAAATCAATATAAACCCCAAAGATTACTCATCATTGCCTCCCTTGAGATGAGATAGAAATCCTTGGTATTGAATAAGCTACTTGTAGCTTTCTGGGGAAAGGGTGATTGCGTTATCCTTCCAGTGCAGGAGGCCCCTATCTATCCTCTCTCGTAAAGACAAAAAAATACACACCCACTCGAGGTGTGATGACATTTGAGTCGATGGAGATTTCAAGTTGTGAGCTGATGTACTGCAATGAATCCATGTCCTTAGGTATAAATTATGCTTGATTTGTTTTGCAATTGTCTTATACCCATGAAAACTTGGACTTTTTTGTGAGCCTCGAACATACACTATCTGTTGCGTCAGTCTTTGGTCTCTTTGTTTACTATGTGCTCTCTTGTCAAAGCAAATCCTATAAAAAACCAATCAAAATCTATCAAAATCTGACTTGAACATCACTGTTCGAGAAAAGTGCCTTTGCACAATTTTGAAGCGCCTTTGCATCTCAGTAAGGTGTCTTTGGTCCATATCTAGGAGCTTTTGGTTAAGTCCTAATTTTTGAGTTCCTAATTGTCATCTTCATCTCAATTCATCCAAGTAGCTCTCCCCATCCTATTTCTATCCATTTCATATTCATTTTCATCCCAATTTTGTCAAAATCTATCAAAGTTTGACTTGAAACATCACTGTTACAAAAAAACACCTTTGAATAGTTCTGAAGTGCCTTTGCACCTCAGTAAGGTGCCTTTGGTCCATATCTAGGATATTTTGGTTAAGTCCTAAGTTTTTGAGTTCCCAATTATCATCTTCATCTCAATTCATCCAAGTAGCCTTCCCCATCCTATTTCTATCCATTTCATATTCATTTTCATCATAATTTTGTCAAAATCTATCAAAATATGACTTGAAACATCACTGTTCCAGAAAAGTGCCTTTGAACAGTTTTGAAGTGCCTTTGCACCTTAGTAAGTCACCTTTGGTCCATATCTAGGTGCTTTTGGTTAAGTCCTAAGTTTTTGGCATTCCCTATTGTCATCTTCATCCCAATTCATCCAAATTGCTCTCCCCATCCTCTTTCTATCCATATCATATCCATTTCATCCCAATTTTGTCAAAAGAAAACTCACACCTCATCCATCAAGCCTCATCCCTAATCATCTCCAAACTAATTGCAATCAAACCCTAACCGTATCCAATCATCCTCCAATCACTTGCCACCATTCCTAAACTATCCTAAACAATCTCTAAACTATCTTAAACCATCTCCAAACCATCCCTAAACTTCCCTAAACCACCTCTAAATCTACCCTAAACCATTCCAAATCTACCCTAAACCATTCCAAATCTACCCTAAACCATTCCAAACCAACCGTAAACTATTCCAAATCAACCCTAAACCATTCCAAATTAACCCTAAACCATTCCTAAACTTCCCTAAACTATTCCAAGCTATCCCTAAACTACCCTAAACCATTCTAAATCAACCCTAAACCATTCCAAATCATCCCTAAACTATCCTAAAACATTCCAGTCCATTCCTAAAAACCACTTCATTCCATTCCAAATCCAATCCACTTTAGCTTTCTCTCTCATCATCCAAAGCAATCTATCCAAATCCAAGAGTGAAATTTTGCCTTCAAACTATCTAGACACCCTGAAACACACCAAAGGCACTTTACTGTCCTCTAGAATTGCCTAGATATACCAAAGGTGCCTTACTATCCTCCAAAAGCTCCTAGATACACCAAAGGTGCCTTACTGTGCTCCAGAAGCACCTAGACATACCAAAGGTGCCTTACTATACTCCAGAAGCATCTAGATACACCAAAGGTACCTTACTGTGCTCCAAAAGTGCTTAGAAAAACACCAAAGGCACCTTACTATCATCCAGAAGCACCTAGATACACCAAAAGCACTTTACTATGCTCCAGAAGCACCTAGACATACCAAAAGCATCTTACTGTGCTCCAAAAGTGCCTAGATACTACCAGAAGTGATATTTTTGTGTTCTGTAAGCACCATTTTGTGTAGTTGGCCATCACTAGCTCTCTAATCAGTCACACCTATCTTTGAGCATCAAAAGAGTCAAAATTTAGTCACATCATCACAAATCCTTGTCAAAATGGTTCTAATCATCAACAAGCCTAGGTCAAATCCAAAACCCAAAGTCATACTTCGAGGAGACCCTCGTTCTAGTACCAATGATCATGAGAACCTTATAGACTATGAGACATATCTTGAGAAACAAGTCAAAAGATGGAGACTTCAACATATTTGTAACTCCATGCCAACACTAGAGAACAAGACCATAATACCACAACTATAAGGCTTCATCCAAACACTTCATCAAATGCCACAACCCCTAGACCAACAAACTATACAAAGACTACAAATCATTATCCAACAATTTCAACAACACCCATCATCTCGAATGCAACTACTCCTCGTTGAACTCCAACAATTCTGAACCATTCAACCAACAAAAACACAATATCAACAAATTCCCACTCAATCCCATGTGTCCCCCTCAACTTCATACCAACCTAATCCAAATGCATATCATGTTACCCCTACATCAACCTATCCCACTTCTTCCAATGTTAACCAATATCAACATCAACACATTCAACCCCAACAACCACATCAAAACATCCAACATCAACACATTCAACCCCAACAACATCAATACATCTGACATCAACACATTCAACCCCAACAACAACATCAACACTTTCTACACCAATACTCATCAAATCAAAACACCATATATGGAAATCTACCTCAACCACCACAAAATCAAAACACATACCTCAGTCCTCCACAACAATATCAAAATCCTAATCCCCCTCGACAAGATCATAAAAACATCCCATTTCATAATCCCCAACTTGAAATTCAAAGTAACATCCAAAACAATCGTCAAGAGGGTAATACCTCTTTGATAGATGCATCTCACTTTGACACGAAAATGTATTCTCATGATTTCCTTATAAAAGGATATATTGTTGGTCAAAACCCCTCTCAAGAAGAGCAAAACTTTCAAGAAGGTCAATCCCCTCAAGAAGGGTCTCAAAAAATATATGAAATCATGCAAGATTCTAAAACCATGGCAGTTATTGATAAACTCATAATCTCTAATCCAAATCACTACTTCCATTTGCTTGCTCAAAAAGGAGCCAAATTACCTAGAGATTTTGATACATCTACTCTTAAGGAGAAAGATCCCATCCATGAGGCTGTTAATGCTATGGGCAGAGCTCAAGTAAACCCCATCCAAACAATGTCTACCATATCTACAACATTCACTGAATCATCTTCACAAAAGGGTATACCCAATCAAAAACTCATGGGAGAAAAACCACTCGAACCTCTCCTTACTCCCATGGAGATTTGTAAATCTCAACAAGATCCACCCCAAGCTCATACAACTCCTCATTCCAACATTCCTACTCATCATCAAACCCATACATGGGGCTATCATGTTCCTTCACAACAAGAACATGCAAGTCTTCCTTTGCACCAAAATCAAGTGTCCTTAAGTCCTTATGATACCATTGACAAGGTGAACACCACTCTAGCTTTTGCATCCTATGGGTACCCTACATCATCATCCAATCAAATGCCTCTCCAAGAGCCTACTAGTCCTATTCCTACACCACCATGTAGTCCCTATCATAGTCTACCATGGGATATTTCCAATCCTAATCCTAATCCATCCAATCACATTATCCATCCACCTAATCCTAATCCTAACCCTACAACACCATCCAACATTATCATCCATCCATTATATTTCCCATCCACCCATACTCTTATGAAAGATGTGATCAAATGGCTATTAGAAAGGAATCAACCATCTTCGTGTCATCAAACACTTATCCAAGAACCTATCAAGCTTATCCAAGAGCCTTCAAACAACATGTCTAGTCCTCTAAATACATCATATAGTTTACAACTTGTCAATCCTACTAAAGAGTCTTCCACCATAAGTCCAAGTTTAGATCCATTGTACCTCCATGTTGTTGACCATCAAGAGCCTATCAAGCCTATCCAAGCATCTCCCACTTCTACCTCCATTCAAGAAAAAAAAGAGCTATGCCAAGAGTATAATCTAAAGCATGTGGAAACATCAACCCTTTATCTAAATCTAGGTCAAAGCAACTCCATCCAACCCATCCATAACCTTTATACTTTCTATGATCAAGATATTGTCCAAGATCATGAGCCTATCCATGAGCAACTTGATCCTATCCATGATCCCACAAATATCCACGAACCAGTTATCCACACTACTCCTATACATTATCCATCTATCCCTAGTCATGATCCAACAAAATCCAATTCCCTTGATGAGACACTTGGTCCCCAAGAAAAAATAGATAATCAAACAAGTCACTTGGATCCTATCCCTTCATCTCTTATTGAACATAATGTTAGTCAAGATCCAAGCATCCCAAGTCATCCATTACATGATCCCACATTGTCCCTTGTGGATCCTCCATTATCTCATGTTGATCCTCCACCATCTCCCATCGATTCCACTCCAAATCCATTATCCTACCATCTTGGTCTTACCACCTTCATTCGTGAATGTTCTTCCTTAGGAGAACAACAACCACTATCCACCACTTCATCTTCTTTATCTCATAATGGACTCGCGTCTTGTTTCCAAAATAAACATCCCATTGCATACAATATGTTCCAAAACATGAACTATCAAGGCAAAGGTTTAGGCCTTCATGAACAAGGTATCTTAGAGACCATTCATGTCGCAATCCATCCTCGAGAACATGGTCTTGGTTTTTCATCCCAAGAAAAACAATCCAATGATGTTGGTACCACCTCCATGCCTCCTCCAACTACTTCTTCCACTCCATATCCCAGTGCACCTTATCGCACCTCTCACTCATATGTTGCCATCCCTCTTCCATCTTCATACCATTCACAAAAGCATGTGACCATACATTTGCAAAAGCATGTGACCATCCAACTCCTAATATTCCCATCCTTTCATCCCCTAATCCCTTCATCCATCAGTACACTCATCCCTCCATCCACACATCCTGTCCCCTTATATCCCCTATCATTCCTAATTATGGCCAATGAATGCACACATCAACCCCATATGAAGCTATTCCTAATCCCATGAGATTCAAAAATAAAAATTTGGATGCTCCCACATATATAGCAGAATATCCACAAACACCTCAAGAATATCATGCCATAGGGCATCAATACACAAAGGTAAAGCCAAATCCATCTCAAAAGCTGCATACACCCACACATATCAAAGCAAAAATGAAAATGGTGTGGGTCCCTAAGAAACAAGCAATTATCTAAAAGGAAGCATCCATATCTCAATATATCTCCAAATTTCAAAAATCTCATTCCCCATTAACAAATCCTACGTCACATGCGCCCACACACCTCAAAGAAAAAATGAAAATGGTGTGGGTCACCAAGAAACAAGCTATTAAGTCAAATAAAGCATCCATATCTCAATCTATTCCTAAATTTCAGAATTCCTACTCCCCATTAAAAAATCCTACAAACCCTAAGTCTATTTGGGTTCCTAAGATCCTCAATCAACGATTTCCAAATCCCCTATCCTAATTCCCATTACTCCCCACTCCTCATCCTAGTCAAAGGCTTCAAAATCTATCATGGTGTGTGCAACTGTCGGTCTTGGTTCGCCACCATTCCATGACATTTCTACATACTTCCATCCACCCATCTTGCATCCCTTATCCTCCATGTTTTCTCCATCATACCTCTATGGTCTATGCTTTTGATCCATCACCCATTTATCCTTCCATCTCCATCCATCATCCATATCATAATCCACCATCCATTCCATTTCCATATTCCCACATCTACCAACATCCATGTATGTAATGCTACCTGATATAGTCCATGTGGAAACATGCATTAAAGTGCTAACATACTACGTTGCTATTGGAAACATACGCTTGAGTCCTCATCCTCCATCCTATCCAAACAAAAGAAAAAAAGGAAAAAAAAAAGATCAAAATAGTAAAGAGAAATCCCTTCATCCAATGGTGAAAACTTGGCAAACAAGCGCCTTGGGTAAGTACCATGATGAAAACCTGACAAACAGGTGTCATGTGTAGATTGATTATCTATGCACCTTAAACTTGGGGGCATGTTGTCTCATCTACCCATCCTATCATTTCTTCTACGTATCCTTTTTATTATATCTTCCTTATCCATTATATCTACATAATTATCCCCTTGATCCAATCCATCTTCCTTTCCTCCTTTTGATCTTGATAAGATAGAGGCAAAATGTTGAAAACTGCTTTGAAAAATCTCTTGATATACCTCATCATTTCAAACTGATCCAATCAATCCTATTTTTCATAAGCTTTGTCATATAAAATCCTAAGCATTATACCTAGAATGGGGCATGTTATTCCTATACAACATAGTCTTTGGTAATCACATCCTGATTTCTTCCATCCATCTTACACTACCTCATCCATCCCATTTACTATCTCCTATCATTTTATCCATTTATCCAATCCCATCTCCATGCTTTGCATCTAGACTTGGTTGTCTCTTGTCATTGGTATCTAGTATTTAGCCTATCCAAATTGTTATCCAATGTCATCCCAAAAAACATTCAAAAATCTAGAAAATCCCAAAAACATTAAAAAAGATCTAGAAAATTCCCAAAAACAATCATAAATCATCTCCATCCCAATCCATCAAACACTTCCATCTCTCTTGTCTTCCATCTATCACAATCCATCCTATCACCCCAACTTGACTAACTCAAACAGAAAATGAACTATACATCCTTTGCAAGCTAAAGTACTTATCAAACCTGAAACAAAGCGACTACTCATGAAGCCATATGCTGTCCTACATACTGCTTGCCACATCTATTTCAACAATCCATCTATCCTAGATCAGATCAACAACCTTTACTAGATATATCTTTCCTACAATAAGGATTTATCTACCAATCTACCCTGAGCAACCTCTTTGGCAAGAGAATATGATGGCTGTGTGTTTCTTTTATCAGTCAGTCCTTTTCTTTTTGGTTTATCTTTTATTCCTTTCTAATACCTAGTCAAGACTGGCTTGATTTTCTATATCTTGGTATGTTACAATGCAATATGGATTGGGACATAGTCATTGCTTTCATATGCTGTGTTTGTGGGATGAGCTTATTATTCTACTACAGCTAATATGTATCTTGTTTGTGTTGGAATTAGCATCTTGCATATCAATATCTTTTGCATCTATGGCTCTGTAAAGGCCTTATGTGTATTAAGATCATTCTACAATAAGACTATTTTCCATTCACATTTCCAATAAGGTTCTATTATGTTTAGTAGATATAAGTTCAAACCGTTTGTTTGCAGAGTGAACGTCCTATGTATTGGATACATCATCACCTTGGTCTTCTATACCCTGGTGCATAATATCCATATGCTACATCAAAATAAGGATTGCTCTTTATAATTATTTGCGTAACTGTTGTAACATCACCCCATCTCATAACACTATCTAGAACTACATATCATCTCATCTCAATCTTAATGTACCTTGATCCCGTGGATATGGGTATGTAGGCAGTCTGGAATACGAAGGAAGTATCCAGTACTCAGGTACTTAAGATATCATCATCTTCATCCTATTCATCCACCCATCCATACATCCTAATAAAATCTATAGCTTTCATGAAGATCGATCAATCATCATTTCTCTTTTCTATGATGTCAATTCTTCTATTCTTTTTCCATTTATCCTCCTTTCATTTTGAGAGCACACATGTGTTCTTGGAACCCAACTTTCCTCTCGAGGGGGCATCCTCATCATCATCATCATTCATCTTATCCAATCTAGCTAATCAAATCTAGCCAATTTATCCAATCACATCCTTTGGTCTTAATCCTAATCTTGTTGTAAATCAATCAATTAATGAATCGACCAATCCATCGGTCATATCAATTGTCTTATACAGATTGTCATACTCTTGAAACCAGACCAGATGTCTTATACGAGGTGTTTCATTTCTAAAACTAGACACTATCCTTATCAATCATCATCAATTAATCATTGGTTTACAACTTGACAGGGGTAATACCTTGTTTGTCTTGGAATCATCATCATCTTATTCATTAACTTACCATTATCTTTCCTTGTCACCCTCGCTTTGAGTGACTGGGGCATCACTATCTCTAGTCTAACCAATTTATTTTAAATCAATCTTCTTCTACCAAATCAAGCACTATGTTTTAAACTTCTTTGCAATGATGTTACTTTGCAACATCATCTCAAAGAGGGGCAAAATGTAGACGCCTAAAAATGACCCTTCGCAACGCATCACTTGCATTTCACCAAATCTGTCAAATCATCCATTTCTTCTATTTTCCATAATTTCAAACATTAATTGAATAAATTATATTTATTTAATTAATTTAATTAATTTCCTCTATATTCTTCCAAAATTAAATAATTTTAATTATTTAATTAAATCATTATTTTCTTTCAAATATTCAAATCCACATTAATTAAATAAATCTAATTATTTAATTAATTCACTAAATTTGCTCTTATCTGCAATTAAATAATTTTCATTATTTAATTGATCAAATTATTCTTCCAAATTTACATAAATTATCCAAATTTATTTAAGTTAACTCAATCTCTAAAAATAAATAAAATTAATATTTTATTTATATTCTTCCATCATGCAAAATAAATTAAATCAATTTATTGGTTATTTTATTTAAATCTTCATATCTTATCTTTTTTTCAAATCAAATATCTTCCAATTCCTCTAAAAATATCATTTTAACTCTATGTGCACAATCAGTCTTATTTTTTGAACTTCAAAAAACAAATCTAAAATTGAGTTAATTGGCTTTCAATCTTATTGTTTTTATCATCAACTCATAAATTGGAAAAAAATATTCTAATTTATGAAATCAAATCCTATCTTTAGCTAAAAAGTAATTATCTTAATAAAAATATCTTTTTGGAGTGTGACATGTCTGTGCAAATTCATCATGAGTTATTTGATTTATCTCATCCATCCATTTCATTGATTTATCTCCACCATTGATCAATCTAACCCTGAAACCTATATATACCCCCTTCACCTCATAAAAAATCCTCTTCAATCATTTAAGCTTTGGGCATTTGTAATATAGTGCTTTGAGCTTTTATCATGCATCGTTGAGCACATTGACCTTTTGAGCACGCAATTACCATCTACATCTGCTTGTTGCAAACATGGTTTTGCAATGTATTGAGCAATCCACAAAGAACCAAGGAAACAATACAATCTAGGTGAAAGCCTTCATTATTTTTGTTATTATTCATTGATTATTTGGTTATTATCTAGATCATTTCTTTGAAGGTTATAGGATTGAGTGTTATTGATTATCATTGCTTTTGATCTTATTATTCAATCTCAGTTTTACCTATACACACTAAACATTCCTGTGGAGCAAAGGAATGAAGGTAGAACACTTCACATCTTAGCTCAGACCTAAAAACAACTTCACATGCTTCAACATGCTTCATCAATCCACGAAGCACATCCACAATTAGTGTTAACACCCAAATCGGCTAAACTTGTGTAAACACCAAGAACACTTAGGCACACGCTTCCAAGAACACAACCATAGCTTTTAGACCAAGCATGAGACTTTAACATGATCTAGAAAAATCCATGAACAACATGAAATCACCTCGGAGCCAATAAATCTAGCTACAAGAAATCTCACTTGAAAACAGTTCACAGACTACTCACAACCAACACTGCCAAGCTCTGCTACTCAAGAAAACTATATTCCGGAGCACCAAATCACAAGTCCTTTGGATAGAACATAAATATGGACCTTATGAACACTAACCAGAACTGCAAGACCAAAAACCAAACTACAGAGAAATGTGGAGGAAAATACTTTCTCCCAGTTACACTGCAGACACTGCCAGACACAGTCTTCAAACTAGTGAACATAATTCTCAAACCACAACGTTTCAGAGCACCAAATTCTAGATTTAACATCTTCAACCATTTGTCTAAAACATATCCAAACCTCACACTCCGGTCTTCAACATAGAAGAAATACAAAGCAAAAACTTGGATAGTATCCTGTAAGCCAGAATACTTCTTCACAACACTGTCTTCAGTATTTATCAAATTCTCTCAAAAGCACTTAGAAACCCAGCAACAATAAGAATATACTAACATCATTAAAACTTCTACAAGCCATTCAAATCACCTTAACATAATAACTCAATCAACCAATAACAACAACATCAGAATATATAGTTGACACCAATGACAACACAAACATGTTGACATCAATGACAACACTGATTAGCACATACTTGCAACAATCTCCCCCTTTATCATTGATGGCAACATATGATGTGAAAAACAATCATGACACAATTCTATACTAATCTCATCCTCCCCCTTTCTTTTATACATCTTACTCTCCCTTTGTTTTTCACATGAACTCTCTCCCCCTTTGACATCAATGGTAAAGGGTGACACACCTTTTTCAAACTTTCTCCCCCTGAATATGATACTGCACATACTTTCACTATTCTCAACTACTCTGAATACTCCCCTTAGGAGTACACACCATCTTGTACCAACTCTTACTCCCCCTGACTGCAACTCTCTTCAATGCCACTACCTGTTCCCCCTGAGAGGTAGCCTCCATGATTAGTCCAAAAAAGAATGAATCCTAAATCATACTGGACTGATGCACTTCCTTATGCATCTAGTTCAAAGGAGGAGCAATAACCCCTAACTTCTCCTGGAGATACACAAATGTATCCTTAGGATGAGCCTTGGTGAATATGTTAGCAACCTGATCCTTTGTAGGCATATCCTCAAGCTTCACTTCTCTCTCTACAACCTTCTCTCTCATAAAGTGACACCTGATAGGAATATGCTTTGTCCTTGAATGCATCACTGGATTCTTTGAAATGTTAATGGCATTGGTATTATCATAGAAGATAGGAGTTGGATCATCATACTCAACTTTGATATCCATCAAGGTTTGTCTTATCCATAACACCTATGTGCAACATGACACTGCTGCAATGTACTCTACCTCTGCAATAGATAAAGATACTAAATCCTATTTCTTGCCTAGCCATGACACAACTCTGTCTCCAAGAAAGAACACACCACCACTTGTAGTTTCCCTGTCATCTACACATCCAACCTAATCTACATCTATGTAGGCACTTAGGGTGAAGTCATTGTTCTTAGGATACCACAAACCATGATTAGGAGTGCTTTTCAAATAAATGAATATTCTCTTCATTTCCATGACATGTGACTCTCTAGGATCTTGAAATCTTGCCACAAGACAGACTGCATGCATGATATCTGGTCTGGTAGCAGTTAGGTATAGCAATCCTCCAATCATTGACCTATATTTGCTTTGATTAGCCTTAGGAGATTCATCATTCTTGCTCAACTTGCAACCAGTTGTCATGGGAGTACAAACTGGTTTAGACTCTTCCATTCCAAACTTGTTCAACAATTCCTTGACATACTTTGATTGTGAAATAAAGATACCCTTATCTGTTTGATTAATTTGTAGCCCAAGGAAGAAATTCATCTCTCCACACATTAACATTTCAAATTCTTTTTGCATCTCATATGCAAAGTTCTTGTACATACCTTCATTACCACCGAAGATTATATCATCCACATAGACTTCAATAATCATGATTTGATCTTTGCCATCCTTGATATGCAAATTACTGTCTATGAACCCTTTATTGAATCCTTGCTACAACAGATACCTGTCTAACCTAGCATACCAAGCTCTGGGAGCTTGCTTCAATCCATACAATGCCTTCTCCAGCATACCATAGCTAGTTTGTTTGATAATTGGAATCCATCCGGTTGCTCTATGTATACTTCCTCTTCCAACTCACCATTTCGAAAAGTTGACTTCACATCCATTTGATATACCTTGAAATCCTTGTGTGCTGCATAAGCCACAAACAAACTAATAGCATCCAGCCTTGCCACCAGAGTAAATGTTTCTCATAGTCTATTCCTTCCACTTGTGAGTAGCCTTATACTGTGTACAGGTAAAATTGAGAGGTTGAATAATAATCAAAACAATGACATAACAATTCAATCCTATAACATCAAGATAATGATCTAAGCAATAACCAAATAATCAATGAATAACACAAAACAATGAAAGCTTTCACCTAGATTGTATTGTTATCTTAGTCGAATGTGGATTACTCTATCAATTGCGAAACCATGTTTGCAACAAGCGAGTGTAGATAGCATGTGTGCTCAAAGGGTCGATGTGTGCTCAACGATGCGTGATAAAAGCTCAAAGTGTTGTAGGGAGGCAAAAAGCTTAATGATCGAAGAGGATTTATGAAGAGGTGAAGGGGGTATATATAGTTTCTAGGGTTAGATTGATCAACGATGGAGATAAATCAATAGAATGAATGGTTGAGATAAATCAAATAACTCATGATGAATGTGCACATGACATGTGTCACTCCAAAAAGGTATTTTCATTGAATTAATTGCTTTTTGATAAAGATAGGATTTGATATCATAAATTAGAATGCTTTTTTCCAATTTATGAGTTGATAAAAATAATAAGATTTAAAGCCAATTAACGCAACTTATGATTTTCTTTTTGAAGTTCTAAAAATAAGATTGATTGTGCACATAGAGGAAAAAATGATATTTTTAGAGGAATTGGAAGATAGTAACAAATTAAATGAATAAAATTATTTAATTGATTGTGCATGATTGAAGAATAGATAAGATATGAAGATTTAAATAAATTAAACAAATAATTTGATTTAATTTATTTTGCATGATGGAAGAATATAAATAAAACATTTAATTTTATTTATTTTTAGAAGATTGAGTCAACTTAAATAAATTTGGATAATTGATTTAAATCTAGAAGAATAATTGATTAATTAAATAATGAAAATTATTTAATTGTGGATAAGAGGAAATAAATGATGAATTAATTAAATAATTAGATTTATTTAATTAATGTGGATTTGAGGAATTTAAAAGAAGATAATGATTTAATTAAATAATTAAAATTATTTAATTTTGGAAGAATATAAAGGAAATTAATAAAATTAATTAAATAAATATAATTTATTCAATTAATGTTGGAAATTAGGGAAATTAGATGAAATTGATGAATTTGATAAAATTAATTAAATAATTAGATTATTTAATTAACGCTAAATACAGGTGATTTGATAAGATTGATGAAATACAAGTGATGCGATGCAAAGGGTCATTTTTGGATGTCTACATTTTGCCCCTCTTTGATATGGTGTTGCGTAGTAACATCATTTCAAAGAAATTTAAAACATAGTGTTTGATTTGATAGAAGAAGATGGATTTAGAAGAATATTGATTGGATTATAAATAGTGATGCCCCAGTGTAGCTGGCGTAGGATGCCCCCTCAAGAGGAAAGACAGGGAAGCGATAGAAGAACTGGGTTGACTTGTGACTAGGAGAAATGGGCTTAGAAGAACAAGGCCGAATAGATGGGGGCTAACATGATGAAGAAAATAACAGACATGAGGAAAATGGGTTATAGGGCAGGAAGAAATAGGGTTGGGATGCTATAAATAGGCTCAAGGGGTCACACACGACTCATTTACGCACCTAGAGTTCACAAAAGTTCAAAGCCCTTAGCCTTCTTGCTTGTTTCGAGAGCACCTAGCTTAGAGAGGTGTAGCAACTTGCAGACATGCCGATTCTTGTGCATAAGCATTGGGGTGAGCTAGTGTGGACCTACAGGAGACCAGTAGGAGCTCCAGGAGTGGTAAGTGATCAAAAACCTACCATTTGGTTGCATTTTTTAGGTCTTTTGCTAGGGTTTTTAAAATTTTAGCCAAAGGCGCTTAAGTATTTTTAGGCGCTTTTGGCTCATTTTGAAGTACTTTTGGTGCAATCTAGTGCTTTTGGCGCACTGTATTACACTGTTGGCGGTAGCGAAGCACCTTTAATCATGATGGTTGGGGTGAAGCGCTTATGGCACATGCCGCAGCACCTTTGGTTAGTAGTTAAGTGCCATTGGTAGAACAATAAGGCGTGTTAGGTTCTAGGATTGAAGCGCCTTTGCATAGTAGCAAAGTCCTTGTGGTCGACATCTAGGTGCCTTTGGTATACCCAAAGCGCCCATGGTTTGAAGGTTCAAAGCACCTTTGCATAGCAGCCAAGTGCTTGTGGATGACAACGAAGCACTTTTGGCAAAACTAAAGTGCTTTTGGTTTGAATTGAAGTTTGACCTAGGTTGATTGTGGAAAATGGGTTACTTATGTTTGAATAGAGTGGACTAGGGTTGACTTAGGGATTTTGCAATGTTTTACCTAGTAGTTGACCATGTTGACTTGGGATTTAGACTTAGGATTAGGATGAATTTTGTCATATGTTTAACAAGTGGTCTTCATGGATGCAGATTGTCCTTCCACCTTTACAGTCTAGGGAGCAACATTTCGTCAACGTAGTTGAGGTGATTTATTTATGTTGGGAGGAGGACATATTCCTTGAGGTCATGGGATTATGGCATGTGGCCCATCTTATGCCTATTAGGGCTAACCTTGCATTGTTGACAGTGATTGTCAAGAGATGGCATAGTGAGACTTCTTCCTTTCACTTTTTGATAGGTGGGGTGACTATTACACTTGAGGATGTATGGTGCATCCTTAGGATTCCCATTGATGGAGCCCGAGTGGATTATGATATAGAGTGAGGTGAGGCGGGTATGAGAGAGGTGTTCACTATTGATGACCTTGGTGTGTAGGATCGTGAGATCCAGTGAGCTAAAGTGCCTTGACTTTGCGATAGGATTAGATGAATCGTTGTGGCTTTGATTGGAGGTTTTCTATGTCTAGACAGATTCTCCAAAGGGTTATCAGTCGGATGGGGCACTGTTCTATAAGGGATGTTCACACACGTCATTTGATATGCTTGGGGACCATGTGTTCTAGGTCAGCTATATTATGACCTTTATGACTGTGTCTATAGGTCAGGGAGCAGTTTGTCAGCAGGGGTGACTTTATTACAGGTATGGGCTTGGGAGTACATCCTAGTGATTAGACCTATTTCTGAACGTCGCCAAGAGCATGGCGAGCCTTATGCTTTCCTATATGATGGTGTACTTACTCACAGGTGACTTGGTGCAGTGAGTTATTGGTAGAGATCATTGGATGAGATGGACATATTCATTTTGTGCCCTTGAAGAGAGTGTGAGTCCTGGGAGGATGATCATGAGCATCTTGTTTACTGCAGACAGGTGAGATACCTATTTGGTTGCCACGTCAACACTATTGAGAGGTACCTACCAGAGAGGGTACTAAGATAGTTTGGATTGCCATAGGGGGAGCCCGTAGGCGAGGTGATATATGCCTAGACTCAGAGGGAGGTTGAGGACTGGGGCCTTGAGATTGTTGCTGCGACAACTTTAGCAAATTTATGGGGACTTTCTCCAGTGATGTGGGATTGGATCCTCGGGGAGGCAAACCCCGGCACACTTCCTGTATAAGATGCATACTAGAAGACACATAGGCTAGTGAGACTCACTAGATCGAGGGTAGAGGGAGTAGTGAGAGAGGTGGCAACACCTGGAGGTGAGGTGAGGGATCGACGAGAAGCTTGAAAATAGATTCTAGCACATAGATAGGCTGGGGAGGATGATGGAGGAGATCAGGAGGATGTACAGATGGCAGAGGTGAGAGCACCACATCAGGTGGTTCAGCCAGTGGAGACACCACTACAACAGACTCAAAGGTTGCTGCAAGAGGAGATAGCGAGGACTCACCTTGAGTTGCAGATGGTCAAATTGAGGAGAGACAGAGACACTACACGGGTTGAGGCTAGGTAGGGCTAGGATCAGGCCTAGATATAGGAACAAGAGGTAGCAACTGCACAGGCAACATCAACAACAGCAGTACATGTAGTGCCACCACCACTACCACCAACAGACAATGGGTAGATTGCCTAATTGACGGCAGAGAGAGATGCAACAGTTCATTTGAGACTGATTGCAGAGGCCACCCTTCAGAGGCTGAGACAAGAGCGGGATGCTGCATGCCGAGTTGTGGGTGCAAATCAGATGACATTGGTGGGAGAGCTTACTTGAGTATAGGGAGAGTTGTTCACAGTTGGGAGAGAGGCAGAGTACTACCGAGATCTCTACTTCAGAGTAGTGCCGATAGACCAGAGGGAGCCAAGTTTTAGGGAGTGGAGCAGATCTGGTGCCTCATCTTCACGTAGATTAGGGAGGTTAGGGTCCTCAGTGATGGGACCACTGAGGGGGACACCAGCAGGTGGACCGACACGTAGTGCAGGTGGTGCATAGGGATCACAGCAGGAGGGCAGTTCTACACACTAGCACACACTAGCGCTTGATTGCATATATGTCTATACCATTTTTTTGCATCATTGACATACTTGTACATATTGACTATATATATATTGCAGGCTCTTGATAGCCATGATGTACTATAGCATCTCTTTTTGATGGACATTGATGTATATACATATATTTTGTATTCTTTTGATGACCCTTGATGATGATATATGATATATGTGATGATCTATGTGATGTATGATGATGTTCATGGATGTTCATGCTGACTATGATATATTTCCATGTGTTATGGATATGATGATGTATATGCTTATAGATGTATGGATTTTGATGACATTATGATATGATTATGGACTTATATGATGATGGACTTACATATAGTTTTGTAGGTATGCAAAAGACTTTGATGATAGATAAAAGAAAATGAGATAGAATAGAATAGAATATGATAGAAGAAAATGAGATAGAATAGAATAGAATATGATAGATAGAGAATGATGTTTTATTGATCGATCTTTGTATGAAAACTATATTGGGAATTTAGATGTATGGATGGTTAGATGGATAACTTGTTGCAATGGAAACACAAATATTTATAGAGAGCAATCTTGGATTTTAATATAGCACATGAATAATTATGCAACCAAGGTATATAAAACCAAGGTGCCAAGATATCTAGTGCATGGATGTTGACTCTGCAAACAAATGGTTTGAACTTAGATCTACTAGACATAATATAACCTTGTTGGATTATGTGAATAAGCCATAGCCTTGAACATAAAATAATCTTAATACATAAATGCAAAAGAATATTTAATATGTAAGATGCTAGGTTATAACACACACAAGATAAATATTAGCCGTAGTAAAAGGATAAGAACATCCCTCAAACACAACATACAAAAGCAATGACTATGCCCCAATCCATACTGCATCGTAACATACCAAGATATAGATAATCAAGGCAACGTTGACTAAGTATTTGGAAACCTGAACAAAAAAGATAAACCAAAAAGTAAATCGACTGACCAACAAAGTAAAAATACTACCAACATATTCTCTTGGCAAAGAGGGTGCTCAGGGTAGATAGGATAGACAACAACCTTATTGTAGGAAAGATATATCCATAAAGACTGTTGATCTATTTTGGGATAAAATGATTGATGCAATAGATGTTGGTAATAGGTATGTAGGACAACATATGTCTTCACAAGTAGGTCTTTTGGCTTCGAGTTTGTTAAGTACTTTAGCTTTCAAGGATGTGTAGTTTGTTTCTGCTTGAGTTAGTCAAGTCTATGTGGATGGATGGATTTGTGATAAATGGAAGACAAGAAAGGTGGAAGTGGTAATGAATTGGGATGAAGAATGGTGGATCATATGTGCATGAGTACTAGATACTTTCTTCGTATTCTAGACTGCCTACATACCCTATATCCACGGGATCAAGGCACATTATGATGAAAGATGAAGATGATAATATGTAGTTATGGGAAGTGTGATGAGATAGGTGAAGTGTAAGGAGAATGGCTAGGGGAATGGTGATGTCTTATGTACCTGAGTACTAGATACTTCCTTCATATTCCAAACTACCTACATACCCATATCCATGGGATCAAGGTACATTAAGATTGAGATGAGATGATGATATGTAGTTCTAGGAGATTTGATGATATAGGATAAGATGACGTGATGGTTGATGATATAGGATAGTGATGAAGCGTGAATTGTTTAGATTGACATTGTTATACCTCGAATAAGGATGCACTCCTAAACCTAGGTAAAGGAAAAAAAAGTTGCCCCTATTTAGGTAGAGGTTTTATTATGGATGATGATAGATGAGTTGACATTGATGTATGAACTGACATAGGATTAGGTGACATAAAATAGTGCGAGTGGATGTACTGACACTAGAGGAACTAACACTAGATGGTGCTAAAAGATAACTGACACTGACAATTTCTAAGCCACAGTAGATAGGAAAGTGGAAGTGTGAAGTCAATTATGGATGAATAGAGATTTATTATGGATTGATATGGATGAGATGGATGCATGACTTAATCGATGGTGGATGCTGACTCTATGCATAACACCTATTTTGCTAGGTTTTCACTATGGTAATTATCCAAGGCACCTATTTACCAGGTTTTCACCAGAGGACGTATTATTTTTGGATTTTTCTATATTTTTTGATTTTTTTGTATTTTTGTATTTTTTTGTATTTTTGTATTTTTGTATTTGTTTGATTTTTTTTGTATTTTTCTAAGGATACTTTAAGGATCAAGCATAAAATCTCTTGAGATGAACACTATTCATGGGTTCATCCAAGGGAATACCTTCAGGTGTGGACAAAGTCTAAGCTCCTGATCCATAGGCGGTAGTGATAACAAAAGGTCCCAATTAATTAGGCTCAAACTTACCTTTCTTGTCTCTATCTGCTTGGTTCCTTTGATTTTCTTTAAGGACAAGATCACCTATCTAATACTATCTAGCTTTAATCTTTTTATTGTAGTTATGACGGAGGTGATTTTGATAGACATGAAGGTGGTTTAGTGATGTTTGATGCCTCTCATCAAGTAACTCAAGCTCATCTAATCTGGACATTTGATATTCCTCTCCATCAATCAGGTGTTGCATAGAGACTCTTAGAGACATGATCCTGACCTAAATGGGTAAAATGGCTTTAGTGCCATAGACTAAGGCAAAAGGTGTAGCACTAGTTGGTGTTCTAATACTAGTTTGATAGGCCCATAAGGTGGGGTTTAGTTGCAGATGCCAATCACGACCAGTTTCTGACTGTTTTCTTTAGGATTTTGAGTATGGTCTTATTCAAAGCCTCGGCTTGGCCGTTTCACTGAGGATAATAGGGAGTAGAAAAGCGAGTTGGATATTGTATTGTGTGCATAAGGCACGAACATATTGATTCTTAAATGGTCTACCATTATCAGTGACAATGGATTGGGGAATTCCATGATGGCAAATGAGATAATTGAGGATAAACTTGGCTATTTGCTTACCAGTGATATAGGTCATTAGGATGGCTTCTACCCACTTAGTAAAATACTCAGTGGTGGTAATGATGCTTCGTGTATAACTCTTAAGGTAGTGTTAGCTTCTTCTGAGTTAAGACATCTAAGAAGGACACCATCAAGACTCTGGCGGTAAAGGGTGTCACCCAGAATAGTGAAACAAGAGGCTTGTTAGATGAAGGTTTTGCATTGGGTTTTGGATAGTTCAAAGGGAAAGGTACCATTTTTGAGGTATTCATAAATGTTTTGTACCAAGGGGAATTGGGACCAACAAGTTCACAGATGGATTTAGTTGTAGGAACATCAACAACATGTATTAATAGTTGCTCGATTAAGAACTCACATTTCTGAGTGTTGGTAGACATGTCCACAAGTGACCCAATGGTAGCCATAGAATCAACAGCGTTATTATGTACCCTTGGTATTTGTTCAAAAGTGATGCTAGAGAAATAAGGCTTGTAGGTATCAACCAATTGCTTATATGGTATCAATTTGGCATTTTTAGTTTGATATTCATCAATGACTTGTCTGATAACTAGTTGAGAGCCTCCATAGACTTGAAGTTCCTTGATATTCCATTCTATTGCTATGTGGAGACCCGTGAGAAGTGCTTCATACTCAGCTATGTTGTTTGTGCATGGGAATGCTAGCTGATATGATTTTGGAATGTGTAGACACCCAAATTGTCCCAAAATTGTCCATGTCTTACAACACCTAGTTAAAAACATTATTAAAGACATCATGTAGCATTTTGTCCTAATCCCACTCCTAATTCAACTTATCCCACTTTCCAATTAATTAAATAAATTTTATTTATTTAATTAATTTTCTATCATAATCCCATTCCATCCTAATCACCTAGCCAATTAATTAAATAAATCCCATTTATTTAATTAATTTCCCTCACATATCCCAACTAATTCAAATAAAATATTTGAATTAGGTCCTCACCTTTCATCTCATTCCAACACTTGTCCACCTCTCAATTGAATCATGTGTGGTAGTACAACTTTCATTTAATATCCTTCACATGTACAACTAATAAGACCTAATAAGAGTTTTTGTGTACATGATCACACATGAACTTTATTCTCCTTCTTACACTTGTCACATGACTACAACTCCCTTGAAGAGTGGGAATAACTAATCAATCCTAGCCATCCACATCATTCATTTAGCCTTTCAATCTCAACCATCCATTTGAATCAACCCTTTCCTATAAATCAACCCTCTAACAAGCCATTTGATGGAATCCACACTTCATACATCCTTATGCTGTCAAATTTTTGATGCATTGAGTCTTGAGTATCATTATACTATCAAAATAGCATTAGATCCTTTGCATCATTCATCTATCATCTATCATCTATCATCTTCATCTTATTGTTATGTTGCAGAATTGAGAAACCAACATATCAAATCAATCGATCAATTCATCTTGCATGCATCCATCATTGTATCTATCTGGGGTATTGAAGATTTGGATTAGGTAATGCATTTCATTGTTTTATCATTTTTATTTATCAAAATTTTTCATATACATTTCTGGTGAACCCGACGTGAACATGCCCAAAAGGATCTAATCATTAGTTTTTGCAGGTTTTTGTTCCAAAAATTTGTATTTTTTCTAACCCTAGTTTATCAAGTTTTGGGACTGAATTGTTGTAGGTGACATCCTGGGCTGAAATTGACCTCACCATTGCATCTGGAAGGCCATTTCCATGAATTTTAACTATAAACTTGCCTACCTTTGGTGACTGAAAAACATTTGATTTTTTTTAATTTGTAGGCTGTATCGTATAGATCCGTACGACCTGTGTAAGGTCTCTCTATGCAATTTTTTTTATCTGTATTGTGTGTTGCAAGATTTGATTTCAATCTATTGCAAGGTCAATTTTTATATGTTGTAGGTAATTTTTTGTGTCAGATTTGAGTTTACATTCGCTAAAACCCTAAGATCCTAGCCACCTGATCTCTCCAGTCAACAATAGTTGCCACCACTGGATTCTCAAACTGCTGCTCACCTATCAATCTTTGCCCATCTAAAACCCTAACTCACCACTTGTCATGGGCACCTCCACATGGCATTAAGTTGACCTGCGCTTCTTTTTCTCGCCACCGCCTGTGGTGGTGATCAAGCTGTCGCCATCCATATCTTAGCCGTCACTACCCCTAAGTCGCCACCAATCTAAAATATGTTGCCGACCATGTCTTGTTTCTCTACCATTTGTGTGGCACTTTGACTGCCTTTGCGTAAGTCACTATCACCAAAATCTTTCCCTTGCTTAAACTGTGGTCGCCGCTATATTTACCTTGTTGTCGCCACCATTCTAAACTACCGCTGCCTAAGGTTGATTGCCTCTCATTTGAGTTTGGTCACTACTTCTATGTCTCGGTCACCACCCAAGCATCTTGTCCACCATTCTGCTTTGAGATCTTTGACCTTTGTCAACCTCCCCTAAGCCTAAACATTCCCTCCATCCTACATCGACTTTCCAAATAACCTTAACCTCCGTCTAAACCACCATTAAGACATAGTGACCGCATGGATTTAAGCCCTTAAATCCTAATTGTTGGTCACTCCACTAATCGCTAGGGAGGCCATTAGCCATGGGATCTAACATTTAGTTGGGGTCACATTGGTGAGTAGTGAGGGTGGCTTACAATCGACCCCTTTCATTTACATTTTCTTTTTTATTTTTCCTCTAGGTCGGCCCCTAGTCATATGGGTGACCAAGGGCTAAACCCTTAGCTTGTTAGCATAAAACATTAACTGTCTGATCTAAACCACCAGACTAACCATTTGATGTAACCATGCCATGTGACTTCTTGGAACAATAACAATTAGTGGTTAGTGTTATAGTCAGGCTGTCCTCTTGTGCCTCCATATGCCATAAGAGGGCATTTTTTTTCTTTTTATCATAACTTGGTCAAAATAGGTCCAACTCGTGCAAACAAGGACTCATCAGAAAGCTGACAAGATGAACTTTGTAGCCAAGTAGAAATTATTAGGTGACTATACTATTTTCCAGGCTTTTTTATTAGTCACAGTCAAACTTGCATTCAAACTTCAAACGCGTATATCTTTAGCAAAATTGATCCAATTTCGACGATTTTTTAAAAAAGTGCATGAAATTTTCTAAATTTTTTGTTTATAGAATCCGTTTAGTTGTATCAAGTCATTTTAATTATATTTTTATTAGACTTTATCTTTTTCACATACCTTTCTTCTTGTGCAAGTTTACTTGGTCTTTTTCGATTTTGTGACTTGTAGGTAAATCAAAGGAGTTGGAACAACATTTGGATCAATCACAACAACTTGGAAAGCAAAAATAACCAGGTGCACTCATTTCATCTTTCATCTCTTAATCATTATTTGCAAACACACTTAGATTTTGGGCTTAAAATGAACATTGCTTGCTTCCACACATCAAAAATCAGGCTTAAAACAAACTAGTGTCTTCCATCACATTTTGGCTTTAGGTTAAAAAGAACAAGTACTTGAACTATTTTACACACATCTTATTTTTCTAAGGTGAAATTAACAACTGTGAGTGTGAATCAAGTGTACCTCACTTGGTTTGCTTTTGTTTACCCATCTTAGGAGGCCTGCTTGGAGACACACCACTCCAAGGGACAACCTCAATCGAGGTGTGAATCGAAAGACACCCTCCTTGGAAGTTGTAAATCTTCTAACTCTTGGCTAAGCCCCAAAGAACTTTATACCTTTGGGAAGTGAAGTTGAAGGGTGGGTTACCCCTTTCTCCTGGCTGTGTGGTAGGATTTCACTTTCATTGCATTCCCTAGTTAACCTTGTGTAACCTAGCTTAAGACTAATTGGACATACCTACTTTACTAGTCATAGGGCTTGTTGATGTGTCTTCTTCAAGTGCTTGCTTAATCATCATCACATTTTAAATTTCAAATTCAAAATTGCTTATGTGTCTTGCATGAGTGATTCATGTGTGTACATGTGTAATCATTTGTTTGCAAATTGCCAAATCAAGCTATAAACACCAAACACATAATCAAATCATTCTAAACATTCTTCCTAGACAACACATTCCATCCAAATCACCTTCATCTTAATCAAACCCTAATCACCCCATCTAATCATTCTATGCCAAGGCATCTTAATCATATCCACATCATCCTATCAATCACATCCAATCATTATCCCAATCATTCCATATCATCATCATAATCTTAGTCAAGCATTTGCCAAAAAGGTCTTAATCCATAAACACATGTGTGACAATATGACAACATTTGAAGACCTAGCACAAGACCTCATTCAACTACTTCACGAAGCACCAAAACCTTTAGACCAACAAACCATTCAATGGGTCCATGTCATCATCCAAAAACTTCAAACAATCCAATCACCTCAAATTTGACAACTCATAGCACAAGCCCAACACCTCATGGCCACTTGTCAAACCTAACAAGCACATCATCCTCTATCCATTCAAAATCAACCAATGCCATCTCAACCTTACATGTCATCCCCATTCAATCCATACCAATCTAGTCCATCCACATGTCACATCAATCCTTCATCAACCTATCACACCTTTGCCAATGTCAACCCTTATCTATATCAATCCATATCACAACAACATCAACCAATACAACAATTCTAGCCATCGCATCAACACATTCAACCATAAAAACATCAACCAATTCAACACTTCTAACCACAACATCAACACATTCACACACAACAACAACAAGTCATACCACAACAAGTCCAAACACCATCCCAACCTCAACAAATTCCACCTCAATCCTATGTGTCATCCCCACACCAACCTAAGCCATCCACCTATCATGTCTATGCCATATCAACCTATCAACACCCATCCCAAGATTATCCAATCCCTCATTCTAACATTCCAACACATCACCAAACCCACCTAAAAGGCAACCATGTGTCCCCACAAGAAGCACCGTTGATAGACCTAAGTCCACCTTTGCAACAAGAAGCACATGCAAGTCCAAGTGGCCCCTTGTACATAAATCAAGTGAGCCCAAGTTATCCTATGCAAAACCTAATATCCTTTGATGAGAGAGATACCAATATAGCCAATGCATCCTTTGAGTCACCTTCACCATCCAATCACATGCCAATCCATGAGCCAACTAGTCCTATCCTAACACCTTCATGTGATTCCAATCCTAGTTCATTAAAAGATTCCATGGAGATACTTTTGGAAAGATTGGTCCAAGCAAACTTGATTGAGATACGTCCACTAAGATCATATTATCCACCTCTTTATAAACCTAATTGGTATAAAGATGATGAATATTGTACATACCATAGGTGTGAGTGCCATGCCATATACACTTGTATACACTTTAAAAGATTGGTCAAGAACCTAGAAGATTGTGTTAGATAAAACCAATCTATCTAATTCCATTATTCTTCCATTTATCCCAAGTCCCAATCCATCTAATCCCATTATCAATCCAACAAGTCTTAATCCTAAGTGTACAACACCATCTACCCTTATCATCCACCCACTATATTGTCCATTCACCCATATACTTGTAAAGGATGTGATCCAATGGCTATTAGCACGTAATAGATCATCCCCATGTCAAACACCCATCCATGAGCCTATCAAAGAACTTCCAAATGCCATGTCCAATCCTACCACCCCATCATGTGGTACATAACCCCTTGAGCCTATTGAAGATTCTCTAATTATAAGTCCAAGTCAAGACCCATCATGCCCTCATGTCAATAACCCTCAAGAACCCATCAAACCTATCCAAGAGTCATCTACCTCCATTCAAGAAACTCAAGAGGTATATCAAGAACATAACCCTAAGTATGTGGAAACATCAAGCCCTACTCCTAATCAAGATCAAATCACTTCCATTCAAACCATCCATAACATGTATCTTTTCCATGATCAAGATATTATCCATAATAAAGAAGCTATCCACAAACAACTTGATCCTATACCCATCCATGTGCAAAGTACCCAAATTGCTCCTATCCATCCTACACTTAATCCTATCTATGATCAATCTCCCATATATGATCAAGATCCCCTCTATGATCAAGAAGACCATGATGATCCTCTTAGTCAACTCTATGCATTCCATGGTCAAGAGCTTATCATTCCATCCATCCATAACCTACAAACATCGACTTGTCATGATGAGACAATTGGCTCCTAAGCAAGCATAGAAGATCAAACCAATATCTTGGATCTAAATGAACATAAGTAAGATCTTAATGATCGTTCTACATCCACTATCAACCATGTTGCAAGTCAACCATCATATCCACTTGGTATTATCACCCTCATCCATGAGTGTTCTTCCTTAAGACAACAACAACCTTTGTGATCTACCTCACCTTCTCCATCTAATGATAATCTCAAGTCTAGTGTTCAAACTACACCTAGTCCCATTGTCCATCGTATACTCCAAAACATGAACTACCAAGGTAAAGGCTTAGGCCTTCATGAACAAGGTATTTTGGAGCCAATCCATGTCAAGGTCCCCCCATGCTCATATGGCCTTAGATATACACCCCAAGAATTTTTTTTAACTATGTTGGTACTTCCTCCATGTATCCTAAGTTTTATTCTTGCCTTTAACATCTTTCTGCTCTGTTTTCTTCTATTGTGTAGGATAATCTCTTTCCACATTTTTGCTTCTACGGAATCTAGCAAGGTGTCTGAACTTGTTGCAATAGTAACAAACACCATTTCTCTAACCTTGATTTCTTCTGACATTTGAATTTGGCCTTGATCTACATTGGTTAGCCATATGCCTAAATATATTGCATGCCAAACATTTGCCATTGAAAGATTGACCATTCCTTGAATAGTTTGGCATATTTCTTGACACATTTCTGTACTCATTTGCTTTATGACCAATCTTATTGGAATTGAAACATTGACCAGAAAAGGTGGAACATTTTGATTTATTCTACTTCTACACTGAGCAGCCCTATGACCATACTTATTGCATTTAAAACAATAGCCATTGAAAGATGGGTACCTTTGAGTATTTGGTTGTCTGACCGAAGGTCCTTTAGGTCTTCTTCTTTGATTCCTTACCAGATGATCTCTGCCTTTGACTTGTCCTGAATTTGAACTTTCTCCCTTTTCAAATCCCAAGCCTTGTTTATCATCTAGATACTTTTGACTGGCCAACAACTCATCAAGTTTTGTAGAGCTTATTTTGAAATTTTCTTTGTAGCTATTGGCTGCTTCTAGATCAAACTTTAAGAGTAGAAATTCTTTCCCCAATTTTTCACATTCCTCTGACTTGTCCTTCATAATTTGATTCAAACATTCCTCATTCTTGGTCTTTTCTTCAATCACCCTGAGCAGACTCTCTGTGGATTCACTTTCTTGTTTTAGTTGCTCACATAATTCTTTCCTTCTTTCCTGAGATTTACTGATTTGTTCTTTTAATTTTAGAATGCAATCATTAGCATCTTTGATACTCTCCTCTAAACCCTTGATATCAGCCTTGGAGTTGTCAAGATCTTCTAGAGCTACTTCAAATTGTTCATTGTTGACATAAACATGATCACAAATCACAATGCTACTAGGATGACTTGTTTCAGGATAAGTGAGATACCTTTTTGCTGCCATGAGAAAACCTTCCCAGATCTTCCTCAAGCTATTAAACTTCTTCCAAGGAACCTTGCTCTGATACCAATTGTTGAATACAATGAACACTGAGAGGGGGGTTAAATTAGTGTTCTACAAAACCATTTATGCACTTGCTCTTTTATCCATTTACCAAATTTAGTTATGTGAAAGCAGATTAAACAAATGAATAGCAACCACATAGACATAACACATGAACACCAATATTTTTATGTGGAAAACCTAAAGAGGGAAAAACATAGAGAGTGTTAGCTCTCAATATATTATTATAGAGCAATACCGAATTACAAAAAGGCTCACTGCCTTAGGGTTCACTGCCCATATCTCATTGCTCAAGAAAAAGGCTCACTGCCAATTAGAAGAAGAAAGAAGAAGAAGGGTGGCTCACTGCCAAAGATGAACTATTGTGATTGCATCTATATATGCATGGTAACAGTTCCAATTAAGCTCATAAACACTGACTTAGAACTCTTCATTTCGGTCTGCCCCTGTTTCTCTGCTCTGCTTATACATATGCTCAAGATCTCTCTTTATTTGCTGTGGCCATTCTATCTTTGCATATTTCACATTCATATATATCACATCACACACACACAATGCCAAACATTGAAATCTATCCTCTATTTATATTCACAACTAAATCTTTCTAATGATTAGGTCAACAAGCAAACTGTGAAACGTGTATACCAAGTGTTATATCTTGTCGACTTGTTCTTGTGTTAAATCTTCAATGTGGATCAAACCATCATGCACATGTCTTCATATGTGTTGGTCTAATCATACAACCACTTACAATTATCATCCATCTCATATTTCTTTTCCGCATAAGAAATTAACCATCCTGTCGGCTTGTTCCTTCATAACATATATGATAGGTTCCTTTGTCACATCACAACTTATGCTACGAACCAAATGGGACTTCATGAATAGTATTCAAAAATAATTATTTATCTCTTGACATGTCTTCAACTCCATAGAACAAGATAAATCTATATGCCAAAATGTGGACCTTAGAACTGTTGCCCTGTCACACTGTAACACTGTTATAATGGATGCTAGTATTGGAGAGATTGTAGAATAAGATTTGCACACTTATGAAGCTACAAACTTAGATTCTAATAGTCATGACCTATCTCTATCTTACTTTAGAATTGTAGAATAAAACATACTAATGCAGAGGAATGCGGACCGATTTACTTAGCACTATTCACTGTCTTTGTCTTACTTCTGCAGACCCGGACTTGGTCTTTTCATCAGATGACTTCCGGAGGAAGCCATGACTTGATTATTGAAATGTAAAATCAATAGATAACTATGAACATAAAACATGAGCTGCATCTTCATACCTTCACTTGCGGAGGAGTACTGATCCTTTTTCTGTCTCATACCTGAACACTTCCAACACTTAGCTAATTTAAGGCTTTCTAGACTTGTGCCTTGTTCCCAATAACAAATGAAATTCTAGAGTTATGTCTTCCTATCATGCTGATGTGTTCTCCTTATCTTGTTTCCATCAATGACAACACTCAGCTTGTCTTCATAGTAGTGTCTCTTGCCAACAACTTACACTTGGGGGCACATTGTCTCATCCACACTATATATCCTATCATACCACTTCCTATCATTTTCCATCCTATCATGTCTTACCTTACCATACCATCCTACCATCCTTAGCCATTACACCCATATACCTATCCTATTGAGTCCATTCATCCTTCTTCCCTCCTTTTGATCTTGATGAAGACATAGGGGCAAAATGTTGAAATGTGCTTTGGATATCTCTTGATATACCTCATCCTTACCAATCAATCCATCTTATTAGCCTATTTGTCATAAGCTTTGTCATGTAAAATCCTAAGTATTACACCAAGAATGGGGCATGTTATTCCTATCTGACATAGTCTTCAGAGATCACATCCTAGCTCCATTATGAGGCATACATCCATTCCATTAAATCCTATCCTTATATCTATCCATTTATCATGAGCTTTCTATTCTATGGTCCATCCTCTTACCCATCCAACTATCATGAGTCTTCCATTCCATTTACTATCCCCTATCCTTTTATCCCTTCATCCAATCCTACCTTCATCTTTGCACCTAGACTTAGTCTTCCCTTGTCATTGGTATCAAGCACAAAGGCTACCCAAATTGTAAATCCATTGACATTTCAAATATTCCCAGAAATCCTCCCAAAAAAATCAAAATATTCCCAAAAATACAAAAAAATCAAATATCCAACAAAAAATCGAAGCCAATCATCATCAAAACAATCCATCACATCAAATCCATAAAAACAAATCTAAATCAATCATCATGAAACAATCCATCACATCAAATCCATCAAAATAAATCTAAATCAAATCATCAAATCAAGCCAATCTATCTATCAATCAAAATCACATCAATCCAATCCATATCATCCCATCAATAACATCATATATCATCAAACATCCAATCAATCCCAATCAATCTATAACATGATCAATCCATCCACCTTCATCATCACCATCAATAAAACATTATCATAACTACATCTCATCTTTATCGGTAAGTGCCTTGATCCCATGGATACATGGTATGTAGGCAATCTGGGATGTGAAGGAAGTACCCAGATTCAGGCACAAGCGATAGACCACTTCCATCTTTCACCATTCATCTAATCTTCACCAATCATCATCTTCATCCATCTCATATTTCTTTTATCATATATCTCCCACATCATCAATAAACACCTAAAATCCAATCAATCCATCAAATTCATCAATCCAATCAATTAGAATCAAATCAAATCATCATCATCAATCCTTCAAATCAATTCTTCCAATCAATCATCATCAAATAACTTCCTCACATCAATCCAAACCAATCATCAAATCATCATCACATCAATCCAATTCTTCAAATCAATCAAGCCAATCCAAGCAATGATCCAAATGTAAGCCAATCCTCAATCCATACCAATCAAGTCAAATTATCCAATCACATCAGTGGTCTTGATCCTAATCTTGTCGTAAACCAAACCACATCAATCAATTAATCAATCGTCATTATCATCCTTGTGTTGCTCTAGGGATATATCATTCCCCGCAGTGACAACACTATCATAAACACTATCATCATTATCATTATCATTAATCAATCAATCACTCAATCATTGGTTTATAGCTTGACAGGGGCAATACCTTGTTTGTTTTTGAATCATTTGTGCATGCTTGCTTGCTTGCTTGTGTGTGTGTTATCTTTTTATCTTACATTTGTATCAAATCTGTATCTTTCTAGCTAATATTCATATCTTGTGTATGCTAGAATAACTTTTTGCATTATCCTTTGCATCTAAGGTCACACCATACCTTTTGTGCATTAGAACTTTAATGATCTAAGTTTTCTTCCTCATACGTTAGATAAGGTTGTATTATGCTAGGTGCACAAGACACATCGTCACCTTGGTCCTTATACCCTGGTACATAATGTTTAGTGCTATATCAAACATCATGGTTGCTCACCTTCATTGTAGCATAATGCATCCTTATTTATTCTATCCATTCCCTTATCTTTCATTCCTTGACCAATCTCTTTCATTTCGAGAGCCTACCTGTGTTTGTCCAACCTACCTATTCTCTTGAGGGGGCATCCTCATCCAATCTTTCCATCATCATCCTATCTTTCCATCATCACCCTATCCTTTTACTCTATCCATACCTTAGCATCTTTGAAATGATGTTACTCGACACAATTCTCATTATCTCGAACATCATCTCAAAGAGGGGAAAAATGTACACACCCAAAATTGTACCAAATTTGTCCATGTCTTACAAAACCTAGTTAAAAACATTATTAAAGACATCATGTGGCATTTTGTCCTAATCCCACTCCTAATTCAACTTATCCCACTTTCCAATTAATTAAATAAATTTTATTTATTTAATTAATTTTCCATCATAATCCCATTCCGTCCTAATCACCTAGCCAATTAATTAAATAAATCCCATTTATTTAATTAATTTCCCTCACATATCCCAACTAATTCAAATAAAATATTTGAATTAGGTCCTCACCTTTCATCTCATTCCAACACTTGTCCACCTCTCAATTGAATCATGTGTGGTAGTACAGCTTTCATTTAATATCCTTCACATGTACAACTAATAAGACTTAATAAGAGTTTTTGTGTACACGATCACACATGAACTTTATTCTCCTTCTTACATTTGTCACATGACTACAACTCCCTTGAAGAGTGGGAATAACTAATCAATCCTAGCCATCCACATCATTCATTTAGCCTTTCAATCTCAACCATACATTTGAATCAACCCTTTCCTATAAATCAACCCTCTAACAAGCCATTTGATGGAATCCACACTTCATACATCCTTATGCTGTCAAATTTTCAATGTATTGAGTCTTGAGTATCATTATGCTGTCAAAATATCATTAGAGCCTTTGCATCATTCATCTATCATCCATTGTCTTCTTATCTATCATCTATCATCTTTCATCTTCATCTTATTGTTATGTTGCGGAATATCAAATCAATCGATCAATCCATCTTGCATGCATCCATCATTGTATCTATATGAGGTATTGAAGATTTGGATTAGGTAATACATTTTATTGTTTTATCATTTTCATTTATCCAAATTTTTTGATCACAGAATGTAGTCATTTTGTGGTGTGATAAACAAGATTCCTGCCCCCAAGCCATGCTGTGTGTAGGAGCCATCAAAATATAACTTCCACTCCACTCAGGTGGCTAGAATAAAGAGACCTTCATCAGGAAAGTCAGTGATCATAGGATTTACATCTGTGATTGGAGCTTCAACTAGCTGATCTGCTAGAATCTATCCTTTGATATCTTTTCAATCAACATACTCTATGGTGAACTCAGTCAAGATCATGACCCAATTAGTTAATAAGCCTGTGAGAGCTACCTTGGATAAAAGGTACTTTAACAGATCAATCTTAGAGATAAGAGTTGTTGTGTGGTTTAACATGTAATATCACAACTTTTGGGAAGCAAACACTACTGCTAAACATTCCCTTTGCATAGGAGTATAGTTGAGTTTATACCCAACCAAAGTACGACTGATATAATAGATAGCATGCTCTTTACCTGACTCATCATGTTGTGCAAGAAGAGCCCCTAAAGCTGCATATGTAGTAGAGATATACAAAATCAAAGGTCTTAGGTACTGGTCGTAAAAAAATTGGAGGATTAGCTAGATATTTCTTAAGTTGATCGAATGCCTATTGATGCTTATCATCCCATCAAAATGAGACATCCTTGTGGAGCAAGTGTTGGAATGGTTGACACTTATATGCTAGTTGTGAAATAAAGCATCTGATAGATTGTAACCACCCTTGAAGGCTCCTTAGTGCTTTAAGATTCTTAGGTGGAGGCATATCTTCAATAGCCTTAACCTTTGCAGGATCCACTTCAATTCCTCTATGAGATACAATGTACCCCAACAGTTTCCCTTAAGTGACATCGAAGACACATTTCTTTGGATTCAACCTTACTTGATACTTCTCTAGCCAATCAAAAATCTGCCCTAGAACTTGAATATGATCTACTCTAGAAGATTTTACCAATATGTCATCGACATAGTCCTCTATTATAGTGTGAAACAAATCATGGCATATTATTGTCATAGATCTTTGATAAGTAGCTCCTACATTCTTGAGACTGAAAGGCATAACTACCCAACAATAAGTTCCCCAAGGACATGTGAAGGCTGTTTTATCCTAATCTTCTTCTGCTATCTTGATTTGATTGTAACTTGAGAATCCATCCATAAGAGAAAGCATCTCATGACCTGCTATCAAGTTTTCTATGATATCTATGCTTGGAAGTGGAAAATTGTGTTTGGGACATGCTTTATTTAAGTCTCAGAAGTCCTCGCATATGCGAATGCCCACATTTGGTTTAGAAACAGGTACAAGATTTTAAACCCACTCTGTGTAATCAACAAGTTGTATGAACTTAGCATCTAACAATTTCTCAAGCTCTGCTTTGACCAATAGTGCAATCTGAGGGTGCATCTTGCGAAGCTTCTATTTAACAGGTTTAGCATTTGGTGAGACAACTAAGTGATGAACCACAAGTGAAGGGTCCAACCCAGGCATGTCAGCATAGGTCCAAGCAAAGTTGATTTTCCTTTGTGAAAAAAATGTCACAAGGCTCTTCCTCTCTTGTTTTGATAATGAGGCTATTAGAAATGTGATTTTTGGGTTCTGAACTATTCCTAGATTTATCTCTGTTGAATCTTCTACTAATAGAGCTAATTTTTCTTGATACTTAGATGGTAAGGGAAGGTCAAATCCTCCATCCTTAGGCACCTCAGAGAGGTTTTCACCTTTGGATACATCCTTTACTTTTACTATTTTATGATCAAGAGGTGCCACATTATGTTTTTCACCTAAGGATCTATTTTTATTTTCTATTTTGCGACTAGAGGATTTGGCATTCTCACCAAAATAAGAAGCTTGATTAAGTTCCATGATGAAACCAGATTTGTGATCACCAAGAGGAATACCATCTCAAAGTCCCATGAATTCTGTAATAGCCTCGTCATTCTCAAAGATGCCAAGAATGGGGGCCTCTTGTTGGTCCCAATCGATAAGTTCAGGGTAAATGAGGGATAGATTCTAGGTTTTTGTGTTTGAAGTAAGGGAGATGGGCGATATCATAAATATTGAGGTTTCTTGGAATAGATCTGTGATGTATAGGGAAGAGTCATCAATGGTATCCTTGTTAGAGATCAAATCTGTGGGCCAAGCTTTCACTACCTCAATGAGAATAAACTCAATGTCCAAGGCTCTTGGTACCTCCTTACCATATCCCAACCCTTGTTGATTATATTTCTTAGTCACGGTAATGGGTTCCATCTGACCTTGGCCATGTTTTCCTAGGCCACCTTTGCCTTTATAGCCCATATTTTTGGCAATTCTAAGGCCATTTCCATACTTCTTAATAGGTAGGGTGACCGTTTCTTTTTCCTTGTAGACCCAAGAAGATATGTCCTCAATAGTTTCATCTTCTAGCAAGCGTCCTTCAGTAAATTTTGAGAGAAAAGTTGGTATTCTAAGATTTTTGGTAACCTAAGTAGTAGGAGGTTTACCGTAGGATTTTGGTGAGAGAGGCATCCTCCCCACACAACAAGAATTTGAAATATCATACTCGCCAAATCCTATATCTCTAATATGAGCATTGATTTCTGGGAGGGGATTTGAAGTATTTGCAGAGGCTTTATGTAAGGTATTTGGATCAATATATAGCAGGGATGGTTGGACTACATCATAGTTGGGTATCTGGTTAGTATTTTTGTAACGCCCTTGCATGACATGAAAAAATTCAAACAGATGAGGATCTCCTGGGATAGTAATTTTAACACCATCGTATGGGAACTTTAGGGATTGATGGTATGTTGAAGGCACAACTTTCATGGCATGAATCCATGGGTGTCCTAGGATAATATTATATGGTAGCTAAAATATTTAGGACTTGGCATCTTGTTTCTAGCAAAAAGGGACCCACTTGAATAGGCAAATGTATCACACCATCTATTCTGCATTCTGCATCATCATATGCTTTGACAATAATAGACTAATCTGTGTCTATATGATCCTCAGAGTATCCTAATTGTATCAACAATGTGAGGGAATAAATATTAAGACCAGTACCACCATCTATAAGTATGCATTTGATTTTATGTTGTTGGATGAAAACTTCGATGTGGAGGGCATCATTGTAACATGGATCATGAGATGGGAGGTCCTTTTCAGAAAAAAAAAAACCTCATTATATGGTGAGGCAATATTACCTATAATGGCTTGAAAATCCATGACAACTATATTATTGGGAACGGATGACTCTTGTAGGGCCTTCTCAAGCACGACTTTATGAGTGAGAGATGACTTGAGAATGTCTAAGATAGATATATGTGTGGGGGTTTTCCCTAGATGATCAACAAGATTATAATCACAAGTGGCTATCAGATTTGGTGTTGGCCCTCGAAGGGTGACATGACCATGATGAGTTGTGATGGCACAATCTGAGGCTTGACCTTTAATAGTTAGGGTGGAAACTTGATCTTCTTCAAAATGACCTACAATAGAATCATAGGAGGATGAGGCTTTGTTCGTGCTCTTACCTTTATCAGGATTTTGATCCTTACCATGTTGTGGGAATGGATCCTTGTATATAGTGAGGTCTTTATTTGATGTATGTTGAGGAGGTTTGTCGAAGGTGACCTCACCTATGTCTATGAGGTTTTGAATCAAGTGCTTCAATTTCATGCACGATGAAGTCTTGTGTCCCTTTGTTCTATGGAATTCACAATATTCATTATCTTTATACCATGGTGGTTTGAAAGCGAGTTCATCATATTGACGTGTTTCAGTAGCATGGTGAGTTTATTTTGTATGAGTTTCTTAAGGACTGATTCAATAGGTTCATTTAGCGGGGTAAAACGACGTCTTGGGGGATAATCTTGCTATTGTTGTTGGTTGCATTGTTGTTGTTGTTGTTGTTCCCTAGGGGTATATGGGGTTGCCTTTGATAGGTTAAGTGGTAATTGGAGGGTTTGGATGTGTTTAGAATCCACAACATCGTCATTCACAACATTTTTGTTTTTGTTCCAAAATTTGGGTTTGTCATTAGATTGTTGTTGAGGAGTGTTATCTTTGGTCTCCTTAAAGATTTTGACAATACCTTTTGTAATGAGTGCTTTTTCGATATTAGTCCCCTTTTGAATGATCTCATCGAAGGAGGTAGCACTGTACATTTGTAAATGAAACCCTAGGTCCGGATTTAGATTTTGCACAAAGATAGTAATGAGTTGTTTATTAGGTATTTTAAACGGGAATTTTCTAGCCATATCGTGCCATCTTTGTATGAAGGATGTAAAGGTTTCACCATTTTTCTATTTGTTGTTACACAAGTCCATCATGGAAATCTCATTATCATTATTATATGAGAAATGGGCAGCAAATGTTTCTGCTAGTTTGTTGAAAGTCCTAATATCTCTGGGTAGATGTGAGAACAATTCTATTGCTTGTCCTCCAAGACTACGCGGAAAGAGGTGCATAAGATATGTGTTGTCATAAGCTACCTCAAAGAAAGAAATGTAAAATTCTCTAAGATGGTCCTTGGGATCACCCTTTCCTTTGTATTTGTCAAATTTAAGTATGTCAAAGTTGTTAGATTCAAGACAGACAACTGAGAGGGGGGGGGTGAATCAGTTGTCCCAAACCTTTCTTCCTATTAATCACTTAAATCCTCTTTGTAATTCAGCAACATAATAATAAATCAATCATGGAAACATAAAGCAACAATTCAAGAGCAGAAACGCATTAACACATATGACACTAATATTTTAAGGTGGAAAACCTGGTTAAGGGAAAAACCATGGGGTGACTAACCCAAGATTGTATTCTCTATTAAAAGAATAAGAAGAACAAATGGCACATGCCAATTAGGGCTCACTCCCCGAGCACACTACTCACAAGAGGCCCACTGCCTACAAGAGACACACTGTCTACAGAATGATAAATATTACATACTTGAACTGAAGAATAGCATCTTCACCATGCTTGAGTCAGTTCCATTTAAGGCCAATACTTCTACTCTGCCTTTCCCTTCTCTTCTCTCTACCACACTCTCATCTCCACCAAGATGCCTTTGAAATGACTTCACAACTTCTTATTTATACAAGACATCAACTTAGGGATAATCATCCAAGTTGGCACACTTTATAGAGCAAATACGACTTGCTTAATTACAAAAGACTTCCTGCAGATCATCACACTATTGGCCACACATATCTGGGACTTCAATCTTCTTTTAGAAACAAGCCATGCTTCACAAAACATCTTCAAGATCATCCGCAAGATGTGTAACTCATCCGGTCAGCCAGACTTAGGAAGAACATCATCATCCAGAAGTAATTCTTCAATTACGAGCTCAATCTTCAATGTGGACCACCAACACGAATTGGACACAATCCAAAGACCTCCACAAGCTTGCCTGAATCACCAAGAACATCCACACTACTTCTGCTTACTGAAATCTTTCTCTCGTTCATCTGAAACCTCAAGAACACAGTCTGTCATCACTGTCATATTGGAATAAATGCTTGTGGACCTCCAGACCATGAATTAATTGAGTTATCAATTCACATTGACTTCCTAAACACTCCACCAAATCCGTAGAACAAGATATTGCATTTCTAGATCTTACCAGACCTATCTATGTCACTCTGTCATCTCTGAACATCTGCTAGAATCAGTTTTACTCAAGTGACCATAACTTCTTCAGATCTTCATGCAGACCTCTCAAATATTTACTAGATCATCTTAAGACACATATCTACAAACCCTTTGATGTGCAACCTTTGATCTTCATCTTAGCTGGGATATTTACCTTGTTGTCTTCACTGTTCTTCTCTATTCTTAATAGGACTAATTTTCTCAATATTCTCAGCATACAACTCATCCAATCCTTATCATTAATGCAACAGGAGTATGTTGACATCAATGACAACACCGGTTAGGCCCATACTTGCAACAATCTCCCCCTTTGTCATTGATGGCAACATATGATGTGAAAAACTATTTTAACCATCAAAACAAGAACTTCTTCTCACTGACTGACATAACTCCCCCTATCAACAACAACCATTCACATGTCTTCTCTTCCTTTACTACTCCCCCTTTGATCAACAACCACTTTTTGTTTTTCACATGTCTTCTCTCCCCCTTTGACATCAATGGAAAAGGGCACATACTTGCATCACTCAGAATCATACCAACTGCTCCCCCTGAGTAGCAGCTTCCCATCATCAATCCGGACCACAAGATATGACTGTGAGATCCACCGGACTGATGCACATTAGTGCACCTTAATTTAGAATTGGAGGGGTAATAACCCCTAACTTCTCCCTGAGATACTCAAAAGAGTTCTTAGGTAGAGGTTTAGTAAAAATATCTACAATCTGATCCTTGGAGGGCACAAACTCCAATCTGACTTCATTCTTGTTCACCTGCTCTCTCAGAAAATGAAACTTGATGGATATATGTTTTGTCTTTGAATGCAACACCAGATTTTTTGATATATTTATTGCACTTGAATTATCATAGAAGATTGTGATAGGTTCCTCATACTCCACTCTAATGTCTCTTAGCATTTGCTTCATCCACAATACTTGAGTGCAACTACCTGCTGCTACAATAAATTCTACTTCTGTAGTGGACAAAGATATTGCCTCTTATTTCTTACTCAACCAAGAAACCAATCTTTTCCCCAAAAGGAATGCTCCACCACTGATACTCTTCCGGTCATCCACATCTCCTGCCCAATCCGCATCTGTATATGTATGAAGAGAGAAATCATGATCTCTAGGATACCATAAACCATACTCAACTGTCCCTTTTAGATATCTAAGAATCCTCTTGATTGCCATGACATGAGATTCTCTAGGATCAGCTTGGAATCTAGCAACAAGACCAACAACATTCATAATGTCAGGTCTAGTTTGAGTAAGATACAATAGTCCTCCAATCATTGACCTGTACTTGTTTTGATCAACCTTAGGAGAGTCATCATCTTTGCTCAATTTACATCCAGTTGCCATGGGAGTACTCATTGGTTTTGAGTCTTCCATCCCAAATTTCTTCAACAATTTTTTCACATATTTGGTCTGTGAAATGAAGATTTCTTTCTTTGTTTGAATGATTTGCAAACCCAAGAAGAAATTCATTTCCCCAAACATGGACATCTCAAATTCACTTTTCATTTGATTTGCAAAAGTTTTGCACACACTAGCTCTTCCTCCAAAAATGATATCATCAACAAACACTTCAACAATTAAGATATTTTCATGATCAATTTTGAAGTACAAGTTACTATCAGTAGTACCTTTGTTGAAACCAATCTTCAAAAGATGCTTATCCAGTCTTTCATACTAGGCTCTTGGGGCTTGTTTGAGTCCATATAGTGCTTTCTTCAACTTGCAGACCATATCACCATCATCAGACAATTGAAATCCATCCAGTTGCTCAATGTAAACTTCTTTTTCCAAGACACCATTTAGAAAGGTAGACTTGACATCCATCTGATATACTTTGAAGTCCTTGAAGGTAGCAAAGGCAAGAAATAATCTGACTACTTCAATTCTTGCCATCAGAGCAAAAGTTTCTTCAAAATCAACTCCTACTTGACAGTAACCTTTGCAGACCAATCTGGCTTTGTTTCTAACTACTTCACCATCTTCATTCAGTTTATTCCGGAAGACACACTTGGTTCCAATCACATTCTTGTTTCTAGGTTTGGGAACAAGATCCCAAGTGTGATTTTTCTCAATTTGCATCAGCTCTTCCTCCATTTCTTTAGTCCATCTTTCATCATTGCATGCTTCATTCACTGACTTTGGTTCAATCTTTGAAATTAGACAATACTCTTGTGTGTCTTGAGCAATCTTTCTTCTTGTTTGAACACCTTTGCTTTTATCACCTATGATCTGATCTTCAGAGTGATTCGGTCTTACATACCTGGGAATTTTGGGAATTTCTTGCACTTCTGTTTCTTGAATAGGTTCATTCAAACTTATCTCTTCTTCCTGATTCTCTGGATCAGTTTGGATCTGAATTTCAGAAGGGGCTTGGACTTCTTGGACCAAAACATCATTCTGATCATCTTCATCATATTCATAAAACCTTGAGGGTTTTTCAATAGCTTCATCAACCTTCACATTTGTACTTTATTATCTTTCTCAATCTCTTGTTATAACATCAGTATTCTTTGCTTTGAGTAGAATAACCCAAGCATATTCCTTCATCACTTCTAGCATCAAATTTACCAAGGTCTTCATCTCTTTTAATATAATGTTTGCTACCAAAGACTCTGAAATATTTCATAGTGGGAGTGATGCCAAACCAAAGTTCATAAGGGGTCTTACCAGAATTGCTTCTGATTTGTACTCAATTAAGAGTATAGACTGCAGTTCTTACAACTTATCTCTAGTAGATTTGAGGAACATTTGCTTCAATCATCATGGTTCTAGATGCTTCCTAGATGGTTCGGTTCTTTCTCTCCACTACTCCATTTTGCTGTGGAGTCCTTGGAGCAGACAACTGTCTTTTTATGCCATGTTTCGCATAGAATTCTATGAACTCACTGGATGTGAATTCTCCACCTCTATCAGACCTTAGACATTTTATGTTCAATCCAATTTCATTCTCTACCATAGCCTTGAATATTTTGAATTTCTCAAGAGCCTCAGATTTCTCTTTCAAAAAAGTCACCCACGTCATCCAGGAGTGGTCATCAATTAATAACATGAAGTATCTATCACCTTGCAGACTCCTGATTCTTGCCAGACCACATAGATCAGTATGTACCAATTCCAACAATCCGGTAGAAGATTGTTCCTTACTTTTGAATGTGACTTTGCTTTGCTTACCCAACTGACATTCTTTGCACAAACTATTAGTACGTTTCACCAGTCTTGGAAGATCTCTTACAGCCTGAGTGTTGCTTATCTTGATGATATTATCAAAATTCACATGACACATTCTCCTATGCCACAACCAACTCTCATCAATTTGAACAAATAAACAAATTTTACCAGTACCAACCAAGTGGAAGATATTACCTTTTGTTTGAGTACCAGATGCAATCTCTGTCCTGGAACTTTCAAAGATCTTGCATTTTCCATTTTTGAATCAGAGATCATAGCCTTTGTCCACCAACTGTCCAACACTGAGAAGATTGTGCTTCAGACCTTCAACATACAGTACATTACTAGTTTTGTTCTTTCCATCAAAAGAAATAGTTCCTCTACCTCTGATCTTGCCAGCAAAATTATCACCAAATTTTACAACTCCTCCTTCATATCTTTCCAAATCTATGAACTTATTTTTATCACCTGTCATATGGTGGGAGCATCCACTGTCAATGACCCAATCATCCTTTTCTTCAACTTGGGCAGCCATAGCTCTTTCTACCATTTTATGATTAACAGATTCAGAGGTCATTGGATCTTCTTCCTTGATGGCAATAAACATCCAGTCACTTCCAGATTTGTTTCCTATCTCTAATTCATCATCTGTTACTCCATCATCATCATCTTCATGAACATAGTAACATTTCTTTTGTAATCTTGATCTATTAGGATTTGGCCTTGAAAATCTTTTCGGACACCTTGAGGCAAAATGACCAATCTTATTGCAGTTAAAACATTTAAAAGACAATTTCCCTTCATACTTACCAGATCCTCTTGGCAGTCTTTTTGCAATAAGGGCTTCAAGTTGAGCAGCTTCTGCTTCATCTTCTTCCAGATCTTTTCTTGCTTTTTCATACCATGATAGTTTCTTTGAAGAGTTCTCTCCCGGATCAAACTTTTGTTTTCCTTTTACAGAGGCACTAGCTTTGAATGCAGATTCAGTCTTGGGGGGTGCATCTCCAAACTTGGTCAATTCAAATGCAGCTAATTTTCCAACCAATTGATCTCTTGTGATATTTGAAAAAGATCTAAATTCTTCAGTTGCAGCAACCTTGTATTTGTAACAAGCAGGTAGGGATTTGAGAATTTTGGCAACAATCTCATCTTCATCCAAGACTCCACCAGCACATCTAATGCCACAAACAAGCTCATTTACTCTTGGCATAAATGTAGTGATATTTTCATCTTCCCTCATCTTCAGGTTTTCAAATTTTCCTTTCAGACTCTGTAGCTTGGCACATTTAACATACTACTTGTCTCCTTCATGTAGAAGTTCCAGTTTTTCCCAAATCTCATATGTAGTTGTTAGATCTACAACATTTGTCAGCTCTGAATCAGATAAGGCACTTAGTAGAGCTTCTTTAGCCCGAAGATTGTTTTTAGCATCTTTGATTTCATCTATGGTTCTCGGACCATTCTGTGGAGGAACATACTTCTTTGAAGTTATGATCCAATATTGCATTCCCATACATTGCAAGTGACATTCCATACGGCTTTTCCAAAGAGTGAAATTGGTTTCGTCAAACCTTAGACTATCCTTCTTGTAGGAAGACATCCTGGATCTCCTCAAGTGGTTAAGCTCCTTTTAGAGGAACTTGGCTCTGATACCAATTGTTAGATTTAGGATAGACAACTGAGAGGGGGGGTGAATCAGTTGTCCCAAAACTTTCTTCCTATTAATCACTTAAATCCTCTTTGTAATTCAGCAACATAATAATAAATCAATCATGGAAACATAAAGCAACAATTCAAGAGCAGAAACACATTAACACATATGACACGAAGATTTTAATGTGGAAAACCCGGTTAAAGGAAAAACCATGGGGTGACTAACCCAAGATTGTATTCTCTGTTAAAAGAATAAGAAGAAGAAATGGCACATGCCAATTAAGGCTCACTACCTGAGCACACTGCTCACAAGAGGCCCACTGCCTACAGGGGACACACTGTTTACAAAATGATAAATATTACATACTTGAACTAAAGAATAGCATCTTCACCATGCTTGAGTCAGTTCCATTTAAGCCCAATACTTTTGTTCTTCCTTTCCCTTCTCTGCTCTCTACCACACTCTCATCTCCACCAAGATGCCTTTGAAATGACTTCACAACTTCTTATTTATACAAGACATTGACTTAGGGATAATCATCCAAGTCAGCACACTTTACATAGAAAATACAACTTGACTAATTACAAAAGGCTTCATGTGGATCATCACATTGTCAGCCACATAGATCTGGGACTTCAATCTTCTTTTAGGAACACGCCATGTTTCACAGAACATCTTCAAGATCATCCGCAGGATGTGTAACTCATCTGATCAGCTAGACTTAGGAAGAACATCATCATTCGGAAGTAATTCTTCAATTATGAGCTCAATATTCAATGCGGACCACCAACATGAACTGGACACAATCCAAAGACCTCCACAAGCTTGCCTGAATCACCAAGAACATCCACACTACTTCTACTTACTGAAATCTTTCTCTCCTTCATCTAGAACCTCAAGAACACAGTCTATCATCATTGTCATATTGGAATAGATGCTTGCGGACCTCTAGACCACAAACCAATTGAGTTGTCAATTCACATTAAATTCCTAAACACTCCATCATATCCGCAGAACAAGATATTGCATTTCTGGATCTTACCGGACCTATCTGTGTCACTCTATCCTCTCTGAACATCTGCCAGAACTGGTTTTACTCAAGTGGCCATAACTTCTTTAGATCTTCATGCGGACCTCTCAAATATTTACTGGATCATCTTATGACACATATCTACAAACCCTTTGATGCGTAACCTCTGATCTTCATCTTAGCTGGGATCTTTACCTTGCTGTCTTCACTGTTCTTCTCTGTTCTTGATAGGATTGATTTTCTCAATATCCTCAGCATACAACTCATCCAATCCTTATCATTAATGCAATAGGAGTATGTTGACATCAATGACAACACCGGTTAGGCCCATACTTGCAACAAAAGTTAGGTGAGATAGGGGTCATTGGTAGAGAATGATCAAAGGGGTAAGGAAAAACCTCTTCTAATGAGAAAGTTTTCTTGACATGACCAAATGACATAGCATCTAACTATTTTTGCATAAGCTCATTCTATTTTTGTATTGTGTCAAGTTTAAGCTCATAAGCCATTTGTGGTGTTGTTAAAGTCAAATTTTGTTGAATTTGGGGTGGTTGTTGTAGCCCATAAGATGTATTGGAATCATTAAGATTGTATGGGTCATATGATGTTTGGGGATTGTTTTGAGTACGGTCAATGAAGAAAGGTGGATTTTGTGGATGTAGTGGAGGTGTGAGATATTGATTTGTTGATCTTTGAGGGGGATTTTGATATTGTCATGGAGGGATGGTGTACGGGTTTGGTTTTAGATTTTGTGGTGGTGGTGGAGTGATATAGCTAATATCGGTGTTTGAGGTATGTTGAGGTGGAGTGATATAGATGTTGTTTGGGTTTTGGGGTGGGTTTTGTGGATTGATATGAGTAGTGTTGGTAGTTTAGGATTGTTGAGGTGGAGTGACATGACTAGTATTGTTAGTTTGGTTAGGTGATGTTTGCACTTGTGAGACTAGTGGCAGAGTGATATAAGAATCCATAGGTGTATAGTTGGGTGGTAAAGATGATTGCGATGGGGTAGCAAGTGAAGAATTTGATATGGTTGTATGGATTTGAGATACACATGGAGGGTTTTGTGGATTGGTAGGTATGGAAGTGGTCAATAGAGGTTTGGATGGTTGCACTTGTTTGGCTAGTTTGGCTCGTTTAACTAGTTTGGCTTTTTTAGCTAGTTTGGCTTGATAGTGAAGATGTTCTTGTTGAGCATGATATTCTTCCATGGGAGTTAGGAGGGGTGATATTGGTATCTCCACCATTGGATTTTGATTTTGGCAAAGAGGATTGCCATATTAAACGGTGAAAGGATTAGGTTCTTGCCCTTGTAAAGCTGATTCGGGGATTGGTATAGATATGGTAGACATTGTTTGGATGGAGCTAATTGGTGGTCTACCCATAGCATTGAGGGCATCTTGAAAAGGATCTTTCTCATGAATATTAGATGTGTCAAAGTCATGAGGCAATTTGGCTCCGTCTTGGGCAAGCAAATGAAAGTAGTGATCTCGATTATCGCGAATGAGTTTGCCAAAAGCTTGCATGAATTTGGGATCTTGCGTGATGTCTTCTAGATCTTGAGTCCCTTCTCCTTGAGAGGATTGACCTTCTTGAAAGTGTCGCTCTTCTTGAGAGGGGTTTTGATTATTGACATCTTCAATTGAAATGAAATCATAAGGATGTGATTTTGTGGTATATTGTATTTTTGCACTTTCTGTGATATTATCTTTGGGAGGATTGATTTGAACATTTGTTTGAGGGCTGTTTTGAAAATTCATTGGTATGCCAATTGGTGTGTGAGGTCTGTCACTTTGAGACATGGTGTAATGGCCTTGTGGAGGTGCACGAGCATGAGATTTTTGTTTTCTTGGGGAATTTTTCTTAGCCTTCATGGCTTGACTTAATTGTAGTCTAGTGGTCACCATAAGATGATTCCAATGCACTAGGACAAAAATTTAGGGGTTTTGATCGATTTTGGACTAGTTTGGAAAGTTGAGATTTACTATGTTGGTGGATTTGAAGTGGGTTGCTTTGTGGAAGATTATAAATTCTAGATCAATTGTTGTTTGGATAAGGATTACCGTTCACAGAGGTAGACTTTTGACCCCAATGAAGGCAGATAGTTTTAATGGCTTAAACTAACTCAAGAGAAGTTTATTCTGTAAGCTCATAAAATCCAATAATGGATACTAGTTCCTCTTTCAAAGACCCAAGCGATGTGATCTCTCTCAAATCAAAAGATGAAATAGGGGATTGATATGATCTAGAATCTATGGTGGGGACCAAATTACTCAGCTAGATAAAAGTGTGGGTAAGGATTTAGGTCTGTTTGGTGAAACAGAGTTGATGATAGTAATTTCAAGAAGATCAATGGTTCAGAAAGTCCAAGTTTTATGCTATGACAACAGATGAAATGGTCTGATAGTTTGAGGAAAAAAAGTGTCTGATAGTTCTATGGGATGCTAGCTTAGAGGTTTATATGATCAAAATTTTGAGTTTTACTATATTCTGGGCTAAATGAATGATTTACAATTTAACAGGGACCAAAGGCACTAGATTGTGGTTCAAAGGCACTTAGCTGTGTTTCAAAGGTGCTTAATTGTGATACCAAAAGCGCTTTAATGCTAATCAAAGGTGCTAGACTACATTTCAAAGGCACTTGACTGTGTTTCAAAAGCACTTTAGGATTGTTCAAAGGTGCTGAGATGGTATCAATAATGTTGTAAGGAAAATTTTGATAGATTTTTTTGATTGAATTTGGATTGGATTTATTTTGACAAGAGAACACACAGTAAACAAAAAGGCTTAGGACTGACACAACAGATAGTGTATGTTCAAGGCTCATGAAAAAAGCCCAAGTTTTCATGGGTATAAGATAATTGCAAACAAACCAAGCACATTTTATCCCTAAAGACATGGATTCATTGTGGCACATTAGCTCACAACTTGAAATCTCCATCGACCAAATGTCATTCCATGTGGTGTCATACATTTGTGTCTTTGCGAGAGATGATAGGTAGGGGTATCTTACCCTTTCCTCAGAAAGCTACAAGTAGGCCAAAAGAGCTTATGCTAGCCAAGGATTACTATCTCTTCTCAAGGGAGGTAATGATGAGTAATCATAAGGGCTTATTTTGATTCCCCTTGCATTGAAAATTACCGCAACATTAAGAGGTGAATCAGGTAGTCTCTAGCTAGGGGGTTCTTAGTTACTTTGAGGGACCAATGTCTTGCGAGCATGCGACAAGCTACTAAAAGCTTTGACCAATCCTACTAAGAGTATCATATACCTCACACAATGCAAAAATTATTTTCACAAAGTGTTGGTACACCTCTTTTCAATTTGGCATCGTAAGGAAAGCTAACGTTGGTTAGGACTTGGCTTTCACCTTATCCAACTTATATAGCAGTTGAAAGGAAAACTCCTCTTAGGGTTGTCCCTTTTGGATGAAGCACAATCCAAAAGTAGGCCCTTCTAAAGGATAAACTAAAAGTAAATGATAGATGAGTCTGATTTTTTGATCACCCAAGATGTTTCAAGGGGAGAGCATATACCTATCACCTCACAAGCATGGAAAATAGTTGTTCATTTATCCTATTTAGTAATAAAAATAACTAGGTGCAACTACTTAACCATACAAGATTGCAAATGATAGATGTTATTTGTCCCTTAAGATAGTAGTTGTTCCTAAGACTTAGATTGCAAAAAGATCATTCATGTCCATTGTCCCTTAAGATAGCAATTATTCCTAAGAATTAGATTGCAAAAAGATAGATGTCAGTTGTCCCTTAAGATAGCAATTGTTCCTAAGACTTAGATTGCAAAAGATAGATGTCAATTGTCCTTTAAGATAGAAATTGTTCCTAAGACTTAGATTGCAAAATATAGATGTTAATTGTCCCTTAAGATAGCAATTGTTCCTAAGACTTAATGAAAAAAGAACTTGCAATTTCTTCAACGCTCATCCTGCAAAGATGTGTTAGAAAACCTATTTGATCTGTTTGAGTGATAAGAAGCTACAACAATTTGGTTTAGTTCCACAAGGCTCAAATAGTTAGAAAAACAAATCAATTAACTAAAAGTGCTTTACTGAGTTTCACAAGCGCTCCAGAAAATACCAAAAGCACTTAATTATGATGCGAAGGTGCATTCCTACTAACCAAAGGTGCTTGACTATCATGCAAAGGTGCTTCACTGCGGTGCAATAGCGCTTGACTGCTCTGCAAAAGCACTTGACTATCATAGACCTAAAAAACAATATTTCATCAAGAAGGCTAGATTGAAAGATGATTGGATGGTTCCATGACGATCTAAAATGTTGATAGATGATGAGATCTGTAGCCTGCAATCAAGAATGAATCACAAAACACCACAAAATGATAGATTAACTCAAAGACACAAAATACTCCTAATTAAATCAGCTTAGGGTGTATGTCATATGATTGAGAGATAAATAAATCAACTTGTCTAACAACTTGGATCAGTATGCTAAGAAAAGAACCCTGCAAATCAGAAACCCTAATTAACTAGAGGTGCTTCACTATTATGTAAACATGCCTTACTATTGACTAAAAGCACCTTACTGTGTGCCAAAGGTGCTTCACTGTCGCTTGAAGGTGATTTTCTATAGACTAGAGGCACTTTAGTTTGGTGTAGAGTCACTTTTCCATACTGCACTTCAAAAAAATCAAATTTTCTAAAGAAAAAGCAAGGTTAGTGGGTCCCACCGGGCATGCCAGAATGTGTATAGGTAAAATTGAGAGGTTGAATAATAATCAAAACAATGACATAAAACTCAATCCTATAACATCAAGATAACGATCTAAGCAATAACCAAATAATCAATGAATAACACAAAACAATGAAAGCTTTCACCTAGATTGTATTGTTATCTTGGTTGAATGTGGATTGCTCTATCAATTACAAAACCATGTTTTCAACAAGTGAGTGTAGATAGTATGCGTGCTCAAAGGGTCAATGTGTCCTCAACGATGTGTGATAAAAGCTCAAAGCACTGTAGGAAGGCAAAAAACTTAAATGATCAAAGAGGATTTATGAAGAAGTGAAGGAGGTATATATAGTTTCTAGGGTTGGATCGATCAATGGTTGAGATAAATCAATAGAATGAATGGTTGAGATAAACCAAATAACTCATGATGAATATGCACACGACATGTGTCACTCTTGTTACCTTTTGAGTCACCATTATTTATTTATTGGCAATATTTCTTGAACAAGATCCAGTTTGTTGTATTGTATTTTGGGTCATACCTTTGTTTCTGAAATCGACTCTTGATCGTTCAAATTTGACCCGTTTATCATCTTTGTAGACAAAGTTACTTAAGGTTTGAACCTTTGAACCTGAACCATTCTCAAATTTCAAAGTTCAAATGGTTCAATATGTCTAAAGTGTCTCATAAAGCAAGCTGTTATTCCATATGTCTTATATGTCTTTGAACTTTCAAGTTGAACTTGAACCTTTTTGTTCAAGGTTCAATGGTTCAACGGTCTAAAGTTCAACACTCATTGCCTTCTTATAAGTCAGGTCACGCAGTTACCTTGTGTAGTTAATGTATCGTTAAACCTTCCGCTCTTACTCTATAGCGGGGTTCAATGGTTCAAGGTTCAATAGTTCACTGTTTCATAGTTGGAAACCTTTTACCAAAGCCGCGTAACTATTGGTCTACATAACCCTTGTGTCTTTGAACCTTCGTATTGAACCATATCTTTACAAGTTCAACGGTTCATGAGTTTAAGTTCCTATTTCTAATAAGTGAATCCTTTGCTCATCTATATGGTCCAATTGGTATGGTTGAACCACCGCATTGAACCACGTCCTAAAGGTTCAATGGTTCAATAGTTCAAAGATTTGGTGATTTTGGTCCCGTTTGTTCCCGTGGCTTTCTAAGTCAAAATTAGCGGGAAAGTTGGAGGAAAATATGTCAAAAACTCATCATGAAACTGAGAGCTCTAATTTAGCGGAGGCTACGGATAATCATTGTACATCGTGATGGCGCGTGAATAATACTTTCTATTAATGAAGAAATCAGAGTTCATGTCTTTTCAAATATTTTTGGCACGTATTGTTCCGAGTGATAATTATTCAATTTGGTTAGTGCCATTATTAACTAAGAACAAGCCAAGTTTAGCAAGTAAACATACTGTGCAACGCAGAGGAGGATAGCGCCGGAAGTGTAAGGCTCTTGTTATTCAAATTTTTGTAGTGAATTCAGATATCTTGAAGGTGAATTCTATTTTTCCCATGTGCTATTCCTAGTTCTTATACTGGAAAGAAGAATCTCTAGAATTTTTGTTGTTTTCAAAATTTGAAGTGTTTTATTGTAATCCTCCAAGTATGGCTTTGAAATCCACGTGTTTGGGGAATGAACATGGTCCTGGTCTTACTTATTCTCACTCAGAATTTGGAGATACTGCACTGGTTCAATATGATTTAGAGGAATTTAAAGAAAGAACTAGAAACCCTGTTCGAACCCCTACGATGAAAATTGTAGACAGCGGTTTAGTTGAAGCTGCAGCTTATCCCCAAGCTATACTGTGCCCAGAATTGGTTCAGGAGTGTATGAATAGGTATGACTGCCAGGACAGATGTATTAGAAATGCAAACGGTGATGTGTTATTTCATATCAACAGACAAACCCTCATGTCTGTGATGAAGATACTGCCTAAAGAGGCGTATTCCAGCCTTGATATTACTTCCTCCTATGGGTATTTCTCAGAGAAGAAACTGACTTACAAAAGTGTAATAGCGAGAAACTGGCTGCTAAAATTTCAGAAGGGTGGTTCAAGGTTGCCCAGACCACTCACCAGAGATCATTTGATTAAAGAAGTGAGGGATATTGTGGTATTGTTACACAGACTGAAGGGCAGTTAGCATGCCTATTATTGGGAGGATTGGATGTACTTTTTCATACAAGTCATCCTTCAAGGGGAACAATATTTAGATTGGGCTGAAATAGTGGCTGATTGTCTACATCAGGGTTTGAGTAATTGTCTAGGTGACAGAGATTTCTATATGTCTTCATACCTGTTCTATTGTCTAGCATCTACAAGAGAGTGGCTTGACCTACCTCATGCACCCTTAGCTAAGAATAGTAAGATTTATGAATATTATTCACAGTTGTAGAAAAGGAATTGCTATGAAATTATAAAAGGGTTAATGATGTCTTCACTGGGAAAATGACCTATGAACTAGCAGGTAATATGGGTAAAAGAATGTCCAGTGAAGCAATACAACTGATTAGCATCTATGGTAGCTTCTTCATTCAATTTTCTGAGTTCACTTACATTAGAGTTGGAGGATTTGATGGTGAACCTGTGAAGTTACCTAGATATGTGTTTGATCGTTTCGTGCTGATGGAGGTATGTAGACAGTTGGCACATGTAGATAAGAAATTCTCATCAAAAAAGGGTTTTGGTATTTCTTTTCCCATTTAACTTGGGCATTATTCATGCCAATCAAAATCTGATGCCTTGAATTTGGAGGTGAACCTTAAAAGGTTCAATTTTCAGTTCTTCACTGCCAGGTCTCAATTTGACAGTAAAGGATTTGTAAGAGATAACCTAGATCCTGGAACAGGGCTTTCACACATTCTTAAGTTGGAGGATTACTGGGAAGACTGTCTGGATGAATTTGAGGTCAGGAGAAGGCTGTGGTGTAGGTTTTCTTTGGGGCAGATAATTACTCTTAACTTAAACATGGATATTTTTGGAATTATTGATGATGATGAACAGGTGACTGACCCACAGTTTGAGAGAGTAGAACATTTACATATTCTAGAAGTTGATTGGAGAAAAAAGGAAGAAGATAGAATTGAAATTAAAACTCTTCCAGTGATAAGAAGAACCGAGAAATGGTTGAGGGAAAAGAGACAGGAAGGGCTTCAGGATAAAAATGCCCAACAATTCTCCTCAATGATTGGATCACCACTTCCCATAAGCTCTGCTAATCAACCTATTGCTATCTGTGGTGCAGGTGCTTCCAAGCCATCAACTGAAAGAAGCCCTACCCCTAAGAGATCCAGAAGAGTCCTCACAGATATTCTACCATCTCGTGTTACCAGGTTGAGGACTAAAGGGAAAAAAAAGAAACAGGTTTCTGAAACAATAGTTGTTGATTTGAATTCAGAGGAAGATCCAGAAGAACCTATGGGTGACAAGGAGCTAAGTCCACACAGAACAGAGGAAGTTGACACCGGACCACAGTCAGGGGCCATTCTGGAGACCCCTGAAATACTAATGATTTCAAATGAATCCTCTGATGGATTAAACCCTGAGAAGACAACCTCAGCCCCTGCACGAAAGTGGCTAGAGAGTTCTATCTCTGACAAGAAAAAAGTAATTCCTTTTGTTGTCCCTTTAGAGGACATGGTAAGCAAATGTTTGGGGAAAACCCCCAAGTCCAATAAACTCAAGATGACATCCAAAATAAACATTGATCAAAACACTGGTCACTAGAGTGCTGAAATAGCTAAGCTAGTGACAGAGGAAGAAGTGCAGGATCCAACAGTGCAGGATTTCACTGTTGAGAGAGTGGATCTAGGTGCTGCTTCTAGAGCTGCAGATGTCCACCACCTTGAAGCATCTACTAAGAGGATGGTTAATCAAACCTGGAAAGATGAAAAGGACAAGAGGGAGTTAAAACAAAATTTGCGTTCAATGGCAGAGTACATTGAGGCTATTCACAACCCTAACCCGCAGCCGATCTCACAGCTCCCCCTGTCTTTTGACCCTAAATCACTTGTCAACCAAAAAATGCTAGATCAGGTTCATAGAAGCAAAATGGTGACAAAAACATTTGACAGTTGGTTGGATAACATTGAGCAAAAAGGAACCGAATACATCTGTGAACTCAAGAGCATATATGATCTGACTGCTGCCACCATTGAAGATCTTAAAGCATAGGTTGCTGTTTGGGCGAAAGATGAAGGCAAGTGGGTGAATGTAATAAACCAAATAGATGAAGTTCAGAAATATGGGTTGGCAAAGTTTTTAACAGAAAAGAACCTGACTGGTTTGGACGAGGATTTATTATATGTGAACAAGAAAAATATTGAATGGAGGAATTCCATATCCCGGCAAGGACGCTTTGAACTAACAAAGCTAATTAAGGAGATAACAGAATTCACTCAATCGCTGCAACGTGACTTGCAATGCATTGATGTTGAATACATAAAGGATGATGGAAAACGAGTGGAAGATGTCGATGCAGTGGTCCAATCTTTCAAAGATAAAATCGGCTTTGTCAGGGAAAATGACAATATTTTAATTGAGGATTTCTCCTAGATTTCTAAAGTTGAGTCCTTACTTTATCTCTGTATAGACGGACTTCCAGAACACAAAGAAAAGTTTGGGAAAATGTGAAGGGAAAAAGAAGTTTGGAGGTCAAGAATGAAACATATAGGTATTCCCAACTTCCCGAAGATTCAGGAGTTCATTGCAGCTTTTCAGGAGTGGAAGACCCAACGTGCTTCCCAAGCCACCGATAACAAATCTGGAGATACAAATCCGTTGTCCCAGTCATGATCTCATTGGCTCATTTTCTTTATTTCAGTTCCTCTTTTATGTTATTTTCAGCAATCTTGATCTTTAAAATCAGTTGTTATAAACTAAATCCCGTACGGGTCAGAGTTATGTTAACTCTGGGTTTGATTTACTCAAAGACATGATTAAGACATTCATATATATAGGTTTTTACAATCTTTGAAGGATATAGAAGGTTAGGAAAAGGAAAGAAAAGGGAATTTTAGCGAACTATTTTATGATTTTACATTATGTGATGATTGTCTGAGAAACCTTTCATCTGTGAATGAGAAGAAGAAATAATTACTACTTACTTGGATCTATGCATCTGAGTGTTTGGAATTAGATTTTCTGTGTGAAATCTCCTTTCATCTGGTAATTGCTCTTTTATCAGACAACTCATCATATGTGTTCCATTATTTATTGATTCAGCAAGTTCTTATCTATGTGTTCATGTATTTGAATGTATCAAAAGTAGAATCTGTGCATTCTATTTTTCACTGTTACTGTATAAATTTATCGCATTCATAACATAGTTATGTATGAATGTCAGTCTGCCTTAAGCATTTTCTGGTTAAAAGTGCATTTGGATAGTTGAATAGATTAAATTCGTTGAAAATCTTAAAGGGAGCTGTACCTAAATTCAGAGGGGAACTAATTTTAAAAGTTCACCCATTTGTTGCTTAACTCATTTGTTCTTCAAAAGAGGGGTATAGAGTCATAATAAAATATTTTCAGAATAAGGACAAATCTGTTAGCCAACAGTTTTTGGTGACTCTGCCGGGGAGAAATAAAAAATTATTAATTAAAAGATTGGTCGCCTGAATATGAAGCAACAATGGTGCTTCCACACAAAAACATAATTCCTATTCTGCAACCCAATCTTGGATTTCAAGACGAACAGGAAGACATTATTGGCCAGTTGAATACCCTTGCTTGGCGTACTCGTCGGAATAATGAAGATTACAGAAGAGCAAGTAGAGTATTAGAACAAGAAGAGGAGTTGGCCAATAACCTGAGATTGTTGTTACTCAGGCAGAGAAGAAGGCAGGCACGAAACACAGTAGGAAACCAAGTCCTTGAAGCACAAAGAAATCAAGAACAACACAGAAATCAATAACTGCCTATCCAGCTTCAATATTTTAAGCTGGATTCTAGACCGTATACCAGGTCTTTGAGAAGAGAGGGAGTTGAGGATCCTACCTTTCAAGCACTGCAAAATCTTAATTTTCCTTATATCCCTACTCTTGTAAGAAGAGCTAGAAGTAGACCCCCTAGCCCCCCTAAATCTTCTACTTCCCCTGTCTGTCAAGCTTTAACTCTTTCAGGCACCGTTATCCCCTCAGCTATAAATTTTCTACCCATGGCCGAACCTTGGGGAGCTGCCATAGGGCCTCTGAACCTAGGGGCTAACCTAAATCCTTTACCTAAAAATGCAAGAGAAAATTTGCCCAGGTTTAATGGAGATGGCAAACAATCACCAGAAGAACATTTGTGTGCCTTTGCAGCAGCATGCAGTGTGTTAGGTGTACAACACCAAAATGTTGCCATAATGCTCTTTGTGCAATCTTTGACTAACACTGTGGCACAATGGTTCTACCACCTAACTAATTCCTCAATTTCAAATTGGAATGACATGAAGACTGCTTTTGAAAATAGGTTCAAAAGTGCAGAGGATGAGCATTACCTCCTTGCACAGCTGACTCAGCTTAAAAAAGAGATTCATCAACCTATGAGGGAATTCGTGGCTAAATTTAATAGAATTGTGAAAAAAATCCCTGCTACTAAAAGACCATCTGGCAAAAATAAAAAATGTTTCTTTATTAATTCTATGCCTCCTGATATTAGCTTCCGTCTTAGGAGCGGTGTAATAGCTGATTTACCAGCTGCACAAGCCTTGGCAGTCGGGTTAGAGGATGATCTCATCATGGCCAGTAAATGGAAGAGAGAGGTCTAGGTGCCAAATGCCCAGCCCTCATCATCTACGGATCCTGTAGTGCAAAGTTTGGTTAATGATATGATTGCCTTAAAGAGGCAACTACCTAAAACTGGTACCCCCTTCCAACAACCGTATCAAGACATAAGCAGAAGGAATTTGAATCAACAAGCAAATACTGGTAGAGCTTTACCCCTGACATCAGCACAGCCAAGACTGGCTATTGAAGCTCCTCCTGGAAGGGGAAACATGTGTATTTTTCACTTGACTACCGACCATGATTGAAATTCTTGCCCAGAAATGCTCAGGTACACTCAGATGACGACTACTCAAGATATGCTGGGGGAATCCATAGAAGAAGAAAGGAACTTTGAGGAACCTGGTGGCTTTGAAATACACTTCTTGGAATATGAGTCTGATTCAGAAAGGGGAGGTGAAATATTGGTAACCCTTGAAGATCCTTCATGCGCCGTGCTCACTAGGACTTAGAGGAATATAAGACCCTCTAATACTCAAGAAGTACCTGGCAAAGGTAAGGAGCCTTTAACTAGAACTCATGATGCTAATTTGAAAGCTCAGGAAAATAGATTGTTACATAGAAATGATCCAGATGCTTCTTTTGATATTGTAGATTTCTGTAAGTCTGCAAAAATTCAAATTTCTCCTATTGAGTATCTCAAGTTGAAGCCTAATGAGCTTGACAAACTAGTTAAACATGTTAAGGGTAGTCTTGCACAAACTGAAACTGAGAAACAAATAGAGGTTGATACTGAATCCCCCATTGCTTGACTATTTGCTTCCTCATCTGAGTCATCCTTGGCTGCCCCTAAAACGACTCCCAATTCATCAACCAATGCTCCTTACACTGATTTGAAACCCAATCATTTCTATGTGTCTTTGTTTATCAATGGTCATAAACTTAGTAACTGTATTATAGATTCAGGAGCCTCTGATAACATTATGCCCTCTTCTGTGGCTAAAGCGCTAGGGTTATCACTCACTAAAACATTTGGTAGATGTTATTCTATGAATGGAAAACAGGTTTCCTTGCTTGGGCAGATCAAAGATGCACGGGTCACTCTTGCAGCTTACCCTGACAAAAAGGTCAAATTGACTATTTTGGTAGCAGATATCCCTGCTAGTTATGGAATGCTTTTGAGTAGGACATTTTGCAAGGATTTGGGTGGACAAATCAAACTGGATTGGTCAGAGGCCACAATCTTAGTGGGGAAGCAGAAAGTGAAGCTGGAACCTGAGCCCAAGTGTAAGTTCACTGTCTACCCCTCTGATGATCCCAAGGCCCAGATTTTATTTGAGGAATGTGAATTTGGCAACTATTTTCTCTCCTCTGAATAGAGCTGTGAGTTAAACCCCAAAGAAGAATTAATGCAAAGGTCTGTACATTCTGATGACTTATGGGTTATGGAATTTGATGGCAGTTGTGCTACTACTGGTTCAAGGGCTGGGGTTGTGTTGATCTCACCTGAAGGTGGAATTTTTTCTTATTCTTTTAAGCTAGAGTTCAAAAACACCAACAATACTGCAGAATATGAAGCTTTACTGCTTGGACTATTTGAAGCCAAAGGAAGGGGTGTGAAGGTACTTAAGGTGAAGGGTGATGCTTAATTAATTGTGAAACAGGTAAGGGGGATTTTTTTGTTAAGAATGAAAGACTAAGGCATTACAGAAATAGGGTATGGGATGACATCGAATATTTTGATGCCTTCTCTATCGAAACAAGTCCCAGAGATCAAAACTCCTAAGCAGATTCTTTAGCAGTATCAGCTTCTCTCCTTTTGCCACATCCAGATTTCAAAAAAGATTCTTATAGAATAGAAATGGTATATCGTCCTAATGTCCCCGACACTGCTAAGAGTTGGCAAGTTTTTGAGAGTGATAATCATATCAGAAAATTTTTAGAAAATGCAGAAATGTTTCTGGGGACCTATTTTGAAGGTTCCGAAACAAAGTGTAAAGAATTCAGCCCTGACCCTGGGATTAATCCAAAAGATGACATGATTCAATTAAAGGGAAACAAAATCCCTAAGGGACTGGTTTCTTTAGAACATTTGTTTTCTCGAAGAGATGAATATATTAAAGGCAAACCTCCGTGTGTTCCTGATAAAGCAGAGGATTATGAGAAGATAAACATTGGGAATGAAGTTGATCCTAAATGGATATCCATTGGTAAGTGCTATTCTTCAGAGGAGAAAAACAAATTGATCAAACTATTAATCAAGTAAGGATGTTTTCGCCTGGTGCTATAATGATCTTAAAATTTTTAGACATGGACAGTTTCAACACCATATTCCTTTGAAAGCGAATGCAGCTCCATTCAGGCAGAAGCTGAGGAATTATAATTCGAAAGTTGCTGAAGCCATTTTTAAGGAGATTGATAAAATGTTGAAAGCTAGAATTATCTATTCAATCCATCATTCCACTTGGGTGGAAAATATTGTTCCAGTACGAAAGAAGAATGGAGAAATAAGAATCTGCGTTGACTTTAGGAAATTGAACTAGGCTAGCCTGAAAGATAACTATCCCTTGCCTGTGATGGACCACATCTTGCAGACAGTTGCCGGATCTGAAATGATGTCTATGCTGGATGGTTTCTCAGGTTACAATCAGATAGGTGTGGCTGCAGAAGATCAACATAAGACTGCTTTCACCACACCTTGAGGAACTTTTGCCTATAATCGAATGCCCTTTGGCTTGATTAATGCAGGAGCAACTTTTCAGCGGGCAATGGATTCATCTTTTAGAGACCTGAAGAACATAATTATTGTTATTTACCTTGATGATCTGACTATTTTTTCCAAGAATAGAGAAGATCACTTGAGAGATCTGGAGTCTGTCTTGCAAAGGTGTCGAAGCCATGGCATTTCACTCAATCCCAAGAAGTTAGTTTTCTGTGTGACTGAGGGAAAATTGTTGGGACACCTAGTCTCAAAAGACGGAATCAGAATTGATCCAGAGAGGGTCAGGGCAATTCAACAGCTTAGTCTCCCTTCAAATAGAACTGGAGTCAAGTCCTTCTTTGGTCAAATCAATTTTCTTAGAAGGTTCATTCCTAACTTTACTAAGATTACAAAACACATTGTTGGGATGATGAGCGAGAAACAACCATTCAAGTGGAATGAAGTTGCTAAGAAGGCGTTTGAAGATATCAAGGAAGCGATTGCAAACACTCCCACTTTGGTAAATCCTAATTTTCAAAAGGATTTTATTATTTACTGTTATGCTTCAGAACACACCATGTTAGGTATTTTGTTACAGAAAAATGAATTGGATGAAGAGGTTCCCATAGCTTTTATGAGCATTCCTCTTAAAAAGCATGAGCTGAAATATTCTTTGGTTGAAAAACAAGCTTTCGCTGTGGTTAAAGCTGTTAAACAATTCAGATATTATATACTTCATTCCCATTTAGTTGTATTTGTTCCAAATTCAGCTGTTAAAAGTATTTTGACTCAGCAAGAAGTGGGATTAAACAATAGAGCAATGTGGGTTGCTAAAATTTAGGAATATGATTTGGAAGTTAAGCCTACTAAGCTAATCAGGGGTCAAGGCTTATGTAAGTTGATTGCTGAGAACAAAGAACAAGAAGGAGGACTCCCCACAGTCTTATTGGTAAGCTTACAGGACCCATGGTTTTTAGATGTGGCACATTATCTTACATATGAGGATTGTCCTAATCACTTAACTCCTAAAGAGAAAAGAAACCTGAAACTAAAAGCTGCGAAATTTGTTATTTGGGGGGATGTCCTTTATAAGAAAGGATTAGATGGAACTTTCTTGAGGTGTGTAGATAAAGAGCAGCAAGATAAGCTCTTGGAAGTTTTCCATAATGAAGCTTGTGGTGGACATTTTTCTTCTTCAGTTACAGCTTTCAAAATCCTCAGAAATTGTTACTAATAGCCAAGGATGTTTAAGGATGCGTATAGATGGGTGGCTAACTGTGAAAAATGTAAGATGTTTTCAGGAAGGCCACAACTTGCAGCTCTACCTTTGAGGCCTGTTGTTATTGAAGAACCCTTTAAACAATGGGGATTGGATTTTATTGGGCCTATCTCACCCCCCTCAAGTGCAGGGCATACCCAAATCTTAACAGCAATAGATTATTTCACAAAATGGGTTGAGGCAGCCCCTGTAAAAAGAACAACTTCGGAGGTGGTTTGTAATTTTCTCAAAGAAAATATTTTGGTACGATTTGGTGTTCTCCAGAAAATTGTAACAGATAATGCTACTAGTTTCTCTTCAGTTGAAATGACTTCTTTTTGTTATGAACATAGTATATCTCTCTCCCATTCATCAGATTACTATCCCCAAGGGAATGGACAAGCTGAGTCCAGTAATAAGAACCTGATTGCCATCATGAAGAAATTGGTGAATGACAACCCCAGAGATTGGCATAAGAAGTTGTATGAAGCACTCTGGGCCGACAGAATAACTCCGAAAAGAGCAATTGGGATGGCACCTTTTGAATTAGTTTATGGAATAGTTCCAAGATTCCTTGGAGAAGAGGATTATGTATTTAACTAAGATTGAAGAAGAGAGAAATGAGTTGGTTGACTGAATTACTGTACATCAAGCCAGAGTTAAAGAAATTTTTGACAAGAAAACAAGGCCTAGGAAATTTATGGAAGGAGATGAAGTGTTACTATGGGATAGAAGAAGAGAACCAAAGGGTGCACATAGCAAATTTGACTCGCTTTGGAAAGGACTTTTCAAGATTCACCAGGTATTGGGTCCAAATTCTTTTAAATTGGAATATCCTGATGGAACTGTTTTACCCCTGTCCTATAATGGACAGGATCTCAAGCTGTATCGTCTGTAAATAGGGTCCCCTGTTTTGTACATAGTCTTCCCTTTGTTTGGTTTTGTGTTTTGCTTTTCCCGTTTTTGTTTTCTCCCGTTCCGTTTCCTTTCTTCTCTATTTTCCTTTTTCTGCGAAACCAGAGCTTCTGAGTTCTCTACATTTTGCCATAAAATGCAGTCCCCAGTCAGAGCCAATGTTACCTTTTGAGTCGCCATTATTTATTTATTGGCAATATTTCTTGAACAAGAGCCGGTTTGCTGTATTGTATTTTGGGTTATACCTTTGTTTCTGAAATCGGCTCTTGATCCTTCAAATTTGACCCGTTTATCGTCTTTGTAGACAAAGTTACTTAAGGTTTGAACCTTTGAACCTGAACCATTCTCAAATTTCAAAGTTCAAATGGTTCGATATGTCTAAAGTGTCTCATAAAGCAAGCTGTTATTCCATATGTCTTATATGTCTTTGAACTTTCGAGTTGAACTTGAACCTTTTTGTTCAAGGTTCAATGGTTCAACGGTCTAAAGTTCAACACTCATTGCCTTCTTATAAGTTGGGTCACGTAGTTACCTTGTGTAATTAATGTATCGTTGAACCTTCTGCTCGTACTCTATAGCGGGGTTCAATGGTTCAAGGTTCAACAGTTCACTGTTTCATAGTTGGAAACCTTTTACCAAAGCCGCGTAACTGTTGTCTACATAACCCTTGTGTCTTTGAACCTTTGTATTGAACCATATCTTTACAAGTTCAACGGTTCATGAGTTTAAGTTCCTATTTCTAATAAGTGAATCCTTTGCTCATCTATATGGTCCAATTGGTATGGTTGAACCACCGCATTGAACCATGTCCTAAAGGTTCAATGGTTCAATAGTTCAAAGATTTGGTGATTTTGGTCCCGTTTGTTCCCACGGCTTTCTAAGTCAAAATTAGCGGGAAAGTTGGAGGAAAATATGTCAGAAACTCATCATGAAACCGAGAGCTCTAATTTAGCGGAGGCTACGGATAATCATTGTACATCGTGATGGCGCGTGAATAATACTTGCTATTAATGAAGAAATCAGAGTTAATGTCTTTTCAAATATTTTGGCACGTATTGTTTCGAGCAATAATTATTCAATCTGGTTAGTGCCATTATTAACTAAGAACAAGCCGAGTTTAGCAAGTAAACATACTGTGCAACGTGGAGGAGGATAGCGCCGGAAGTGTAAGGCTCTTGTTATTCAAATTTTTGCAGTGAATTCATATATCTTGAAGGTGAGTTCTATTTTTCCCATGTGCTATTCCTAGTTCTTATACTGGAAAGAAGAATCTCTAGAATTTTTGTTGTTTTCAAAATTTGAAGTGTTTTATTATAATCCTCCAAGTATGGCTTTGAAATCCACGTGTTTAGGGAATGAACATGGTCCTGGTCTTACTTATTCTCACTTAGAATTTGGAGATACTGCGTTGGTTCAATATGATTTAGAGCAATTTAAAGAAAGAACTAGAAACCCTGTTCAAACCCCTACGATGAAGAAAATTATAGACAACGGTTTAGTTGAAGTTGCAGCTTATCCCCAAGCTATACTGTGCCCAGAATTGGTTCAGGAGTGTATGAATAGGTGCAACCCCCAGGACAGATGTATTAGAAATGCAAACGGTGATGTGTTATTTCATATCAACAGACAAACCCTCATGTCTGTGATGAAGATACTGCCTAAAGAGGCGTATTCCAGCCTTGATATTACTTCCTCCTATGGGTATTTCTCAGAGAAGAAACCAACTTACAAAAGTGTAATAGCAAGAAACTGGCTGTTGAAATTTTAGAAGGGCGGTTCAAGGTTGCCCAGGCCACTCACTAGAGATGATTTGATTAAAGAAGTGAGGGATATTGTGGTATTGTTACATAGACTGAAGGGTAGTCAGCATGCCTATTATTGGGAGGATTGGATGTACTTTTTCATACAAGTCATTCTTCAAGGGGAACAATATTTAGATTGGGCCGAAATAGTGGCTGATTGTCTACATCAGGGTTTGAGTAATTGTCTGGGTGACAGAGATTTCTATATGTCTTCATACCTGTTCTATTGTCTAGCATCTACAAGAGAGTGGTTTGACCTACCTCATGCACCCTTAGCTGAGAATAGTAAGATTTATGAATATTATTCACAGTTGCAGAAAAGGAATTGCTATGAAAATTATAAAAGGGTTAATGATGTCTTCACTAGGAAAATGACCTATGAACTGGTAGGTAATCTGGGTAAAAGAATGTCTAGTGAAGCAATACAACTGATTAGCATCTATGGTAGCTTCTTCATTCAATTTTCTGAGTTCACTTACATCAGAGTTGGAGGATTTGATGGTGAACCTGTGAAGTTACCTAGGTATGTGTTTGATCGTTTCGTGCTGATGGAGGTATGTAGACAGTTGGCACATGTAGATAAGAAATTCTCATCAAAAAAGGGTTTTGGTATTTCTTTTCCCATTTAACTTGGGCATTATTCATGCCAATCAAAATCTGATGCCTTGAATTTGGAGGTGAACCTTAAAAGGTTCAATTTTCAGTTCTTCACTGCCAGGTCTCAATTTGATAGTAAAGGATTTGTCAGAGATAACCTAGATACTGGAACAAGGCTTTCACACATTCCTAAGCTGGAGGATTACTGGGAAGACTATCCGGATGAATTTGAGGTCAGGAGAAGGCTGTGGTGTAGGTTTTCTTTGGGGTAGATAATTACTCTTAACTTAAACATGGATATTTTTGGAATTATTGATGATGATGAATAGGTGATTGACCCATAGTTTGAGAGAGTAGAACATTTACCTATTCCAGAAGTTGATTGGAGCAAAAAGGAAGAAGATAGAATTGAAATTAAAACTCTTCCAGTGATAAGAAGAACCGAGAAATGGTTGAGGGAAAATAGATAGGAAGGGCTTCAGGATAAAAATGCCCAACAATTCTCCTCAATGATTGGATCACCACTTCCCATAAGCTCTGCTAATCAACCTATTGCTATCTGTGGTGCAGGTGCTTCCAAGCCATCAACTGAAAGAAGCCCTACCCCTAAGAGATCCAGAAGAGTCCTCACAGATATTCTACCATCTCATGTTACCAGGTTGAGGACTAAAGGGAAAAGAAAGAAACAGGTTTCTGAAACAATAGTTGTTGATTTGAATTCAGAGGAAGATCCAGAAGAACCTATGGGTGACAGTGAGCTAAGTCCACACAGAACAGAGGAAGTTGACACTAGACCACAGTCAGGGGCTATTCTGGAGACCCCTGAAATACTAATGATTTCAAATGAATCCTTTGATGGATTAAACCCCGAGAAGACAACCTCAACCCCTGCACGAAAGTGGCTAGAGAGTTCTATCTCTGACAAGAAAAAAGTAATTCCTTTTGTTGTCCCTTTAGAGGACATGGTAAGAAAATGTTTGGGGAAAACCCCCAAGTCCAATAAACTCAAGATGACATCTAGAATAAACATTGATCCAAACACTGGTCACTGGAGTGCTGAAATAGCTAAGCCAGTGACAGAGGAAGAAGTGTAGGATCCAACAGTGCAGGATTTCATTGTTGAGAGAGTGGATCTAGGTGCTGCTTCTAGAGCTGTAGATGTCCACCACCTTGAAGCATCTACTAAGAGGATGGTTAGTCGAACCTGGAAAGATGAAAAGGACAAGAGGGAGTTAAAACAAACTCTGCATTCAATGGCAGAGTACATTGAGGCTATTCACAACCCTAACCCACATCCGATCTCACAGCTCGCCCTGTCTTTTGACCTGAAATCACTTGTCAACCAAAAAATGCTAGATCAGGTTCATAGAAGCAAAATGGTGACAAAAATATTTGACAGTTGGTTGGATAACATTGAGCAGAAAGGAACCGAATACATCCGTGAACTCAAGAGCATATATGATCTGACTGCTGCCACCATTGAAGATCTTAAAGCACAGGTTGCTGTTTGGGCGAAAGATGAAGGCAAGTGGGTGAATGTAATAAACCAAATAGATGAAGTTCAGAAATATGGGTTGGCAAAGTTTTTAACAGAAAAGAACCTGACTGGTTTGGACGAGGATTTATTATATGTGAACAAGAAAAATATTGAATGGAGGAATTCCATATCCCGGCAAGGACGCTTTGAACTAACAAAGCTAATTAAGGAGATAACAGAATTCACTCAATTGCTGCAACGTGACTTGCAATGCATTGATGTTGAACACATAAAGGATGATGGAAAACCAGTGGAAGATGTTGACGCAGTGGTCCAATCTTTCAAAGATAAAATCGGCTTTGTCAGGGAAAATGACAATATTTTAATTAAGGATTTCTCCTGGATTTCTAAAGTTGAGTCGTTACTTTATCTTTGTATAGACGGACTTCCATAACACAAAGAAAAGTTTGGGAAAATGCGAAGGGAAAAAGAAGTTTGGAGGTCAAGAATGAAACATATAGGTATTCCCAACTTCCCGAAGATTCAGGAGTTCGTTGTAGCTTATCAGGAGTGGAAGACCCAACGTGCTTCCCAGGCCACCGATAACAAATCTGGAGATACAAATCCGTTATCCCAGTCATGATCTCATTGGCTCATTTTCTTTATTTCAGTTCCTCTTTTATGTTATTTTCAGCAATCTTGATCTTTAAAATAAGTTGTTATAAACTAAATCCCGTACGGGTCAGAGTTATGTTAACTCTGGGTTTGATTTACTCAAAGACATGATTAAGACATTCATATATATAGGTTTTTACAATCTTTGAAGGATATAGAAGGTTAGGAAAAGGAAAGAAAAGGGAATTTTAGCTAACTATTTTATGATTTTACATTATGTGATGATTGTCTGAGAAACCTTTCATCTGTGAATGAGAAGAAGAAACAATTACTGCTTACTTGGATCTGTGTGTCTGAGTGTTTGGAATTAGATTTTCTGTGTGAAATCTCCTTTCATCTGGTAATTGCTCTTTTATCAGACAACTTGTCATATGTGTTCCATTATTTATTGTTTCAGCAAGTTCTTATCTATGTGTTCATGTATTTGAATGTATCAAAAGTAGAATCTGTGCATTCTATTATTCACTGTTACTGTATAAATTTATCGCATTCATAACATAGTTATGTATGAATGTCAGTCTGCCTTAAGCATTTTCTGGTTAAAAGTGCATTTGGATAGTTGAATAGATTAAATTCGTTGAAAATCTTAAAGGGAGCTGTACCTAAATTCAGAGGGGAACTAATTTAAAAAGTTCACCCATTTGTTGCTTAACTCATTTGTTCTTCAATGTTGGAAATTAGGGAAATTAGATGAAATTAACTAATTAATGTTGGAAATTAGGGAAATTAGATGAAATTGATGAATTTGATAAAATTAATTAAATAATTAGATTATTTAATTAACGCTAAATGCAGGTGATTTGACAAGATTGATGAAATGTAAGTGATGCGATGCAAAGGGTGATTTTTGGGTGTCTACACATACAAGTCTTACTTTGTTGCTTACCACTTCTCCATTCTCATTCAAATTGTTCCTGAACACCCACTTAGTTCCAATCACATTCTTGTTCTCTAGTCTTGGGACAAGTTTCCATGTTTGATTCTTCTCAATCTGCATCAGTTCTTCTTCCATAGCCTTAATCTAGTACTCATCCTTGCATACCTCAACCACTGTTTTAGGTTCAACTTTGGAAAGCAAATACAGATTTATCTATTCTTTAGTATTTTTGCTTCTTGTCAATACACCTTTGCTCTTATCACCAATAATTTGATCTTCAGCGCGATGCCTCTGTACATACTTAGGAGTTTTAGGAGCTCTTTTTGGAGCTTCTTGTTCTTCAACTTGTACTTCCAATGTTACTTGAACTTCAACCTAGACTTGCTTCTCTTTGGTCTTTTCCTCTTCTCCACATGAGGACTCATCTGATTCATATCCATTAATCTCTGAGAACTTCTGCATATCTTCATCAACCTTGAAATTAGCACTTTCAACAATCTTTCTTAGCCTCTTATTGTAGCACTGGTAAGCTTTGTTTTTGGTAGAGTATCCAAGAAAAATACCTTCATCACACCTTGTATCAAACTTTCCTAGTTCTTCATCTCTTTTGATATAACATTTGCTTCCAAAAATGTTGAAATATTTAGGAGTGGGAATCCTTCCATACCATAGCTCATAGGGAGTCTTTGTATAATTTGCTTTCACTTGTACTCTATTCTGTATGTAGACAACAGTATGAATATGGTCTCTCCAATATGCTTCTGGTAGATTTACTTCCTTTATCATTGTCCTTGTGGCTTCTTGAATAGTCCTATTCTTCCTTTCAACCAGCATATAACTACATCTTTATCCATGGTTCTCACAAAACATATTAAAATTATTAGAAGTAAACTCTCCTCCTTTGTTAGACCTCAAACATTTGATCTTCATATCCATTTCATTTTCAACTATTGCTTTAAATGCTTTAAACCTATCTAGGGCTTCTAATTTTTCTTTAAGAAAAGTAACCCAAGTCATTCTAGAGTAATCATCAACGAATAACATAAAATACCTGTCACCTTGGAAACTCCTTACTCTTGTAGGACCACAAAGGTCTGTATGAACCAACTCCAACAATTTGGTAGATGATCGATCTTTTCTTTTTAAGCTTCTTCTTGTAAACTTTTCAAATTGACATTCCTTGCATACAATGGTAATATGCTTTGTTAACTTTCGCAAATCTCTCATAGCTTGAACCAAACTTATCCTTACCAGGTTATCAAAATTGATGTGACACAATCTTCTATGCCATAGCCAACTCTCACTGATTTGAGTCATAAGGCAGTAACTAACACAACCTTTGAGATGATGGACATTTCCACTTGTCTTCTTTCAAGCAACAATCACTATTCTAGAGCTTTTTCTGATCTCACATCCATCATTCTGAAACATAATATTGTAACCCTTGCTACACAGCTATCTAACACTCAAGAGATTATGCTTTAAACCTTTGACACAAAGGACATCATCATTGTTATGCTTTCCATAAAAACTAATTGAACCATTTCCACAAATCTTAGCAACTTCCTCACCACCAAACCTTACTACTCCACCATCAAACTTTTCAAGTTTAATAAACTTACTCTTACCACCTGTCATATGATTTGAGCATCCACTGTCAATGACCCAGTCATCCTTTTCACTCCTAGAATGAAAGGCAGATATAACATTATCTTTAGGGTTAGCACATGCTTTTGGACCTTTTTTGTTCCATGGTTAGCAGAACCAATTTCATCTCTTATGGCAATAAATAAGCATTCATTATCCTTATCATCCACAAAATAAGAATCATCATCAGAAATACTTGCATAGTAATTTTTCCTAGATAATTTACCTTTTTCCTTATTCTTGATTCTTAGAGCTCTATCTGGACATCTTGAAGCATAATGACCTATTTTTCCACAACTAAAAGATTTAAAGGGTAACTTACCACTAAACTTACCAGTACCCTTTTCATCCTTCTTACAAAGTTAGCCTCCACTTCATCAAAATCTTCCAGATCTGATTCAACAATCTTCTCTATTTTACTAGCTTTTAAAGGAGTCTCATCTTTTGCAGTTCCACTACTTGTGCCAAACTCTTATTTCAAAAGTAGTTAGGGTGCCAAGAAACTATTCTTTGATAAACTGATTCAAAATTTGTTATTCTTCAATAACAGACACCTTATGACTGTAAGATTTAGGAATAGTTCTAAGTACCTTGAATATTACTTCTTGATCATCTATTTTTCCACCAAGTCCCTTAATGCCATTGACAACTTCATCTATCCTCTATAAGTAGCTTGTAATGTTTTCATCCTCAGATATGTGTATGGTCTCATAAGTGAGCTTCAAATTCTGCATTTTAGCCCTTTTGACCTTCTCATCTCCTTCATAAACACTTTCCAACCTTTTCCAAATCTCATTAGCAGTATTCAAATCTGTAACTTTCACCAATTCAAAGTTAGTAAGTCCACTTAAGAGAGTATTTTTTGCCTTACCATCTATTTTTGTAGCTTTGATTTCATCTTCAGTAGTTACACCACCCATAGGTACAATGTAATTTGACTTGACACATTTCTAGACATCATAACCAATGAAAATTAGAAAATCTTCCATCCTTATCTTCTAGAGCATATAATCTGATCCATCAAACAAGGGAGTATCCTTCTTGTGCGCCATCTCAGATCTACCTCAAGCTGTTAAGCTTTCTTCAAAGGAACTTGGCTCTAATACCAATTGTTGAATGCACAAGACAACTGAGAGGGGGGTGAATTAGTTATATCAAAAATTTTAAACCCTCACAAACATAATCACATCCACATTAGTTCACTTAAACCCTTAATCTGTTATGAAGATTAAACATGAAAAATAGATAACAAAAACTTAATCACATAAACACCATGCACAAGAGAACACCAGATTTTATGTAGAAAACCCTAAAAGGGAAAAACCATGGTAAGGATTAGTTCACAATATAAAGTAATAGCAATACTGAATTACAAGAGGCTCACTACCAAAGGGCTCACTACACACAAGAAAGAATTCTCACTACAACAGGGCTCACTACCCAAAGGGTTAACCACCCAAAGGGCTCACCACCCTAGGACTCACTGTCCACTGAGAAAGAAAGATAGAAGAGAAGATATGGCTCACTACCATGAACTAAGATGATAGCATCTACCACATGCCTGAGTTCAGTTCCAATGAAGCACAACAAACATCACCTTCGCAGCCTCTTTGAAAATTGTAGAAAACTTTTACTCATTGCATTAGGTCTTCTACCACATGAAAGTCCTGACTACCTCTGATTTAAATTCACAATACAAACATCACCATTCTTGCGCATGCACACATACACATGAATCCTTTGCACTTATTTATATCAACATCAACCTTGAAACATTCACCAAGGTTGGAAACACACTCTACAACCTTTGAAACAATCTCCAAGGTCGACAAACATACATAATTCAAATTAGGTCTAGACCTAAACATTCCCATGGAGAAAAGGAATGAAGGTAGAACAATTCACATCTTAGCTCGGACCTAAAAACATCTTCACACGCTTCAACATGCTTCCTCAATCCACAAAGCACATCTGTAATTAGTGTTAACACCCAAGTTGGCTAAACTTGTGTAAACACCAAGAACACTTAGGCACACACTTCCAAGAACACAACCATAGCTTGCGGACCAAGCACAATCCTTGAAAATGATTTTGAAATATCCATGAATAACATGAAATCACCTGGGAGCCAACAATTCCAACTAAAACAAATCTTACATGAAGATAGTTCACAAACTACTCACAACCAACACTGCTAAGCTCTGCTACTCAAGAAAACTATATTCCAAAGAACCAAATCACAAGTCCTTTGGATAGAACATAGATATGGACCTTATGAACACTCAATTAGAACTGCAAGACCAAAAACCAAACTACAGAGAAATGCAGAGAAAAATACTTTCTCCTAGTTACACTGCAGACACTGCCAGACACAGTCTTCAAACTGGTGAACATAACTCTCAAACTATACATTCCAGAGCACCAAATTCTATATTTAACATCTTCAACCATTTCTCTAAAACATATCCAAGCCTCACACTTAGGTCTTCAACATAGAAGAAATACAGAGAAAAAACTTGAACAGTATCCTATAGGCCAAAATACTTCTTCACAACACTGTCTTCAATATTTATCAAATTTTCTCAAAAGCACTTGGAAACCCAACAACAAGAACAATATACTAACATCATCAACACTTCTTCAAGCCATTCAAATCACCTTAACACAATAACTCAATCAACCAATAACAACAACATTAGAAGATACAATTGACACCAATGACAACACAAACATGTTGACATCAATGACAACACCGATTAGCACATACTTGCAAAAAAAATATCCTCAATTAACATATATACATACTCACCTCTCAAGAAGAAAAAGCATAGCCCTTGTCTTGTATATGAAGAGATAATTTTTTGGCACATTGTTACATTGTGTATGTCAATATTATCTTGATTCTCAAGCGAATCTATAACAAGAAATGTGAGAATGTTTTCTTAAGGAAATGAGGAAGTATTGTGTTAACTTTAGTACATCTCAACTTTGAGATTCTACATGTAATGACTATAAAGGTTTTCTACCTCCTCAATTATTCACAAAGTCAAAGAAACCCATATTATTTAAAGATAGTATGTATGATAAGGTTGGGTAATTTAAGGAGGTAGCAACTAAGTCATAATTACTTAAAGATAATATGATATGGTGCATCATTTATGTGTACAATCTTTTTCTTCACATCATTATGCTCTTCTAAATTTTTGAGATCAAATTGGATAATCCACATTAGAGAAAGAAATATAAAAGTTGATACATTCTTGGAAGAAACGATTTCCATGAAATATCCCTTTATAAGGATATTGGCAAATCCTTGCATAATTGAGGAGTCAAAGTTTCCAAGAAAAATTAGATTTTGTATCATTTCTTATTTTTTGCACTACAAGTTCTTGCCAATATTCACTTGAGAATAGAGGTAGTCTTACCCATATTGACATCGTGCTTAAAAATATTTCCTCTGATATTTCTATCAATGATCTTATTTTTTGTATTGCTAAGGCTGTAAATGTTGAATCTGCTTCTCCTTAGGCATATTTTTCTAAGATCTATTTTTTTAAGGAAAAATGTTTTGATTGCATATTAATCGATCAAAATTTGATTGTCTCCTTGGTGACGAAATTTAAAAGTTGATACCTTCTTGGAAGAGAAGATTGCCATGAAATATCCCTTTATAAGGACATTGGTAAATCCTTGCATAATTGAGGAGTCAAAGTTTCCAAGAGAAATTATATTTTGTAGCATTTCTTATTTTTTGCACTACAAGTTCTTGCCAATATTCACTTGGGAGTAGAGGCAGTCTTACCTATATTCGCATCGTGCTTAAAAATATTTTCTATGATAGTTTTGTCAATGATCTTATTTTTTGTATTGCTAAGGCTGGAAATGTTGAATCTACTTCTCCTTAGGCATATTTTTCTAAGATCTAATTTCTTGGTGCAGTCATGGCTAGGAGGGTCCACAAAGTGAACAATCCAAACCATGCAACAAGAGTAAACACAATGGAAACAACTCAAAGATAGGATGAAAATGCAGATTCAGTCATTCAGTATATCATAGATTAAAAATACAAATAGGTCGACAACATGTGGGCTCACAATTAGGGCTCACAGGCCTAATTCCTCAGTCACAATATATGCACAAGATATGACTTTGAAGCACCTTACAAAAGAATTCAAACTATCAAACTATCTCTATGTGATTCACTATCAATCCCTATGCATCTATTACATGAATATATATCATCTCCAGAACACAAGATTCCTCCGTGTCGGCCAAGGATGATTACAAACTCCGATGAGAGATGTAACGTGTGTACACGGATAGGTTGGACCTAAACAGATGGGAATCCTCCGCAAGTGAATGGAATGCATGCGGATCTCAGGGAAGGTTGGCCATGAACCAAAGTTCCTTGAATGATGTGTTGTTTAGCTCTGCAAGTTGTGAAATGCTCCACAAGTCTTCTCCTTTAACTAATTGTTTAAAACTACCAGGATGATCTGCTCTGAGAAAATAATTGATCTTCTGATAGCGATATCTTTCCAGTACCTGATCCAAATGATCTAAATTTTGGATATGATATGCATGAAGGTGTCTAGATGCTAAGTCTAGCTCCACAAGGTCTGAATTGAAATTGCGACAGAATGTGGACCAAAATATTGAAACTGCTACTGACTAAACTGAACTGGAAAATGAAAAGAAAACAAACTAAAATGCAAATATTTTTGGTTGATGCAAGATTGCTCTTGAACCAAGGATGCTCCTGCATCAGACATCTGGGGTTGTTGAAAAAAGTAAGTCCCTCACTTTGTTGGGGCTATAGGAAAATCAAGACGGTCCACCTCATCCTGAGAAATTCAAGATGAGTCTTCTTTGGGTTTGCCTTTCTACTTCACAAGATATTCTTTGTATTGTCTTTCTCTAGTGATGCATCCAACTCTGCTATCCAAGATGTCCTCAATCTTCTCTAGTTCTTGTTGTGGTAACTACTTCAAATCTTCTTCCATTCTATCACTAAACTCTGCTTCATTATACTGATATAGGTCTGAAATGTTGAAAATAGGTGATATCCCCAATGTCTCCAGTAACTCCACTTCATATGCATTTCCTAAATCCAATTTTCTAAGTATCCTACATGGTTCAAACTTCTCCATCTTCAACTTGTTATATGTCCCAAATGGAAATCTCTCTTTTCTCAGATATACCATCACTTCATCTCCCACTAAAATTTCTTTGTGTCTTCTCTTCTCATCTACTTGCTCCTTATACTTATTTTTCATCTCCTCTAAATGCTTCTTGACCTGATTATGCACTATCTCCATATGTCCTACAAATTCTTTTACCTTTGCACTCCTTTTGTCTTCCATACTAATATCTCTTAACTCTGCTACTCCTCTAGGGTTAGTTCCTATCACAATCTCAAATGGTGTTCTTCTGGTACCTGTTGTGTGGTTACACAACACACCCCATTTTGACTTGGCAAAATAGGGACCCAACTTTTTTAGCTTTGCTTGTGTGTTCTTCTTGCTGGTGGTATGGTAAAAGTAAGTCAATATTGATGATCCTGCATAATGGCTGGGGAAGTCACCATCATGAGGTTAGTTTGTTAAAGTTCTCATTTCATTTTATTAACCTCATATTTAGAAAGAGCATTAAATTTCATGAAGGTTTGCCTTTTACATCACCCTGATATTCCTTAGGATGTGAAAGTTATGAACGGTCAAATCTTGGTCAAACCTGATATCGTAAAAGGGGGTGTAAGTCATCATCATATTTTTCAACATCAGTTATCTTACGAAAGATCACCCTGATCTGATTTATCACCCAATAAATTATCTGTCCGTGACCTGCAGACGTCATTTTTAGGTGGTGGTGATACTTACCTATCAAACAACAACATGCATTCTGTGAGGATGATATTTCAAAACATCACCTGATATTTTGAATATAACTTTATCTTTCAAATATCATCTTGTCGCCAAATATCACCCTAGAGCCATTATCCTGATGACATCATCCAACCCGATAACGAAGAGAATCGACATCCTGATGACATCATCATCATTTTTACCTCGCGAAGGTATATTTCCTAAAATGACCCTTTCATAAAACATGACGATGACGTCATAGTGCTTCAACGATAGACTGAACCAATATCATGGTGACATCATCATGATATTCTGAGAGGGGTCACTTAAGCAATGCGTAAGGTCATCATCCTTTTCAAAATATCACCCGATATTTTGAACATCCCTTGATATTTTATAACATGACCTGATGGTCCAAAGATAACCCGATATACCGACATATGTGTTCCCGCTAAGATGCAGATGGTCATATTACGAGATGGTGATATTTTGAACATCACCTGATATTCAAAACATCACCCGATATTACAAAAGATCATCCTCCTCTTCTTGTCGCGCAACATTGAATGCTCATTAAAGCAGTAGGTGTTTCCCGCTGATGGCTAACGCAATGGTCACAACTGGCAACCTTTGAAGGTTTCCTGCAGAAACTTAATGATTAAGTTTGATTTTATTAGATTGTGCCCTAAATGACTAAATAAATGGGTTTAAGATGAATTCATAACGTCATTATGCACTTAACTTGCGATAAGATCAGTTTTTATACAGGGCTGAACTCCCAAGCCTTCCTATGAACCACCTGCAGACATATATAGCTTGAATCAGAACGAAGGGCGTGAGTATCATCAGTATCAAGATTATCCCCATATAATCATCACTGTAATTCACAGGGATAAGCACACCAGGTAAGTGATTGAAACCCTCTTGCTGTTATTCTATGCATAGCCAGGTAACATGATGTTCACTGATTTGGAGCTAGGATTTCTATATATCATGATGAAATAACTGTTTAATAAACATGCACTTGATGCCATAAGGATGTAAAATATATGCATGCATGAGATGAAATATCAATCTTGAGACCAGTTCTCATCATTGCAAGGAATCATGGCAGACAAAAGATTGATGAAGTCCGAGGTAGAATTTGTTAAGCCAATGTTTGCACAGCTCGAGGGTGTGCAATTCAAGTACAAAATTATAGGGGACACTCACCAGGGTAATACAAATTTGATTGCATGGGTAGACAAGATAAACATTAATAATGAGGACGTTCTGCTTGAATCTATTTTTGTGTCCGGGATGTGGAATGCAGCGAGTTTTCCATATTCCATGGAAGCTCCTGAGCTGGTTATGGAGTGTGCCAGAAATTATAATCCTTAAACAAGGAGGGTAGAGAAACATGGGAGAGCATACGTAGACTTATCTGTCAAGGGCCTTTCCGCCATGTTCAATTTGCCACTAGGTAAGAATGTTGTCAGTATTGACCTGAAGAAGCTAGAAACTAAATATGAAGTTAATAGGAGGGCTGCTAGGAAGAGAATGTATGGATGGAGAGCCAAAAATAGTCCTTATACATGGAGAGCCAAAAATAGTCCTTATACAGCTGCAGCCAAGTTGCCTGTTCATTTATATAAGTTTGACTTTGATGACGAGTATCAATTCATGATCGCCCTACTCAGCTGGGCAATAGACCAGCCAACAGCTGGAAGTTTCAGGGATTGGATGTATGGAGTCATCCTAATGTGCCTATACACTGATAGCAGGCCATTATGGGCCAAAATGATAAGTGATGCTTTGGATGAGCAATTGAAAAACCTAGGAGGTACAGAATGTGCTTTCCATATGACCTCATACATTGTTTATGCATGTGCTTATAAGGGTACATTTAATGGATTGACTACAGTGGGGAGGATTGGTGGCACCACTAATGATGCACACATTTGGGACCATTATCCCTAGCTGCAAGGAGTAAATTACCTCCAGTATTATAAATTGGTGAATGATGCATTCTCTATGCATCTAGTAAGGACCATGGAGGAAGACAGAACTAAGAGACTGAGCATGGAAGCTCAGGAGGTAATATACAGGCATGGGGCCTGGTTCATTCAGTTTGTAACCTTTTCATACATTAGGATTGAAGGATTTACAGGGCACCCTCTCATGCTCCCAAGATATCCAACTGATGCTGTAGTGTTAATGGAGTTCATGAGGCAGGTTGTAACAATACCGGATGCTTATAAAGCTAATAACAAGCTCCCCCCGGTATTGTTTCTAGTAACAATGGGCTGGTACATGTGCCTAGATAGTGAAAATATTAAGAAAGCCATAGCTGGCTTAACAATGATGAAGTTACAGCCATTTCCATTAAAGAGATCATATGATCCTTATGGAAGGATGCAAAAGATCATGGGACAACCCATTCACCAAAGGAATCTTGAGGATTTTTGGGCAGATTGTGAAGATGAGGCTGAAGCCCGAAGAAGAAGATATCAGAGGTTAACACTTAACCAAATCAAAACGTTTGGTTGCATTTCCATCCCAGCACAAATGAAGAAAGATGATGGAATGATAATGGCTGATGAATATGAAGAGAAGAAGATATACAACGATACCATATCAGCCTCAGATCTTACCATGCAGGAGGACATCTCCTTGGATCCATTCACAGGTAGGATATTACAGCTAACCCAAGCTTGGGTGGATGAGCAGGTGGATCAACTGAAGAAAAAGGGTATGGCCCTCACAGTAGATAACAAAAAGAAGGGACAAGAGCTCTCTATTGATGAATATGATGATTTCTTGAATGAGAAGAGGAAATCCAAGGGAGACAGGTTGCCACCTCAGCAAAAACAGAGCAAAAGACCTCCTAGAGGCAAGAAAACTGAAGAAGAACCCAAAGGGGTCATTATTGAGAGAATAATAGCCACAGCTAAGGAAGCAGTAGCATCAGGAGAAGCATCAGCTTTGGGCCAAGCTTCAGCATCATCTGTGCCTCCTCCATTGGATAAGCAAAAGTCTAAGAAAATCTAAAAAGATGATGTAATGGTTACTGAGACCTATGAGGAAAGTCAAGTTTCACAGAAACAAATGGAAGAGGATATCCCTCTTGAAGAGGAGCTTGAGGAAGAAGAAGGCCCTATATTATTCAAAAGGAAAAGAAAGGCACCTCAGGTGATGACACCCACACCAAAGAAAACAAGAACATCCATGAGAGGTGAAATAAAGCAAAGCCCCATTATGCTAAGAGGGGTAGGTAGTGAAGTCTTTAGAAGGGAGTTACAACACAATGTACCACTTCCTACCATTGTAAAATTTAAAACTAAACAAGCTGAAGAGCAATTCAAAGAAACTTCTAGAGTAGTTCCAGGTGGTCTTGTCTCGTTAGAGGAAACCGTAGATTTGTCTGATGATGATGTGGTTAAGGATATAACTGCTCAATAGATGGAAACACTTGCTGCAGACACTCACATCACTCCCTTTGGGACCCCATTAGTAAAAGGAACTGGAGAAAAACAAGTTGAACAAGAAAAAGAAAGAAGCCCTGAGAAAATTGCACAGCAGATAGGGCTAGAGAAGTTAGTTGAACAGGTCACTAGCCTTGAAGTGGTGGACCTTTCATATAGGGAAGATGCAAGTCCTCAGCATCAGACTAATGCACCTGATGAGGTGGGTAAAACTAAAGAAGTAAACTTGATCGAAGTAAAAATGCACACTCCAGATTTGGGTCATTCACCACAAGATATAGCTGATGAACCCAAAATAATAGAAGTCCAAGAAAAGGGTGAAGATGAAAAGGTCATATCAAATGAGGATGTCCTCCGGACTCAAGAGACCTCAGGAGATAAAATGAGGTTAGGTCTGGACGATCTGAAAACTCAGGAGGAGGTATGTACTTCAGGTGCAGAAAAAGATATGACGCAAGATCAGGCTGAGACACCTAAGGTAGATGAAATAATATCCACTGATGCAAGCATATCTCAGGATGGAGAAATTAATAAGGTGGATGAGGTTAGAATGGAGGAAGCAAAAGATTAGGGTCATGATATTCATGATGATCAACAGGATCACCTTCTAAGAAAAGAAATTCCTTGTCAGGAGGATGTACCAAAAGATCACTCTCATGAAGAACATCATGAGGAAGAAAAAGGGAAATCACCTTCTTCGTCCAAAGCAGATACACTTACAGGAGATCAAGGTGATGATCATCAGATGATGCAGGAAACCAAGGTACAAAGGATCAAATTCCTCAGTAGTTGGAGAGAGAAATTGGCACTGAAACAAGTATGGAAATTCAAGAGTTTGATATATCTACATTATTTTCAGAAACATTAATAAAACCAAAGAGGAAGGCCAGATTGACTTCGGCCATTAGAAGAGATCCTACAATAGGTAGGAGGACAGCGTAGGTAGCACTCCCTACTGTGGATAAGGAGAAAGGTAAAATCACTCTGGATGAATTCCAGATCAGCATAGTAGATTTAGGGTTTGCTAATGAAGACCAGGAAGGTCAAGAAGGAAAAGACATAATTGATTCATTAATCTAGAGAGTCAAAAGGGAAAAGGATAAAAATAAACAACACAAAGAGCACATTGCTCAGTTGTATACATATATAAAAGGGCTAATTAACCCTGAGGCTACTTCAACTAATCATGCAGTCCCATTGACTACTATTTCCCAAGAGGAGGTAAATAAATTGGATCTCATGAAGCATGAGTCATCCATAATGAGAAAGTGGATGCTATCCACATTTGATGATGCAGAAGAAGTGGTCAAAGCCTCTTTAAAAAGATGGAATTCTTTGAGTGTTTCTAGGAGAAAAGTCGATAAATTGTAGATGGAGACCGGGAAGAGGTCTTTTCAGCTGGAGAAAATTTTGACCATCTTGGAGGAAATAAGGAGAATTGATCCTCAAATTATCATAAACAACCAAGTGCTAAATAACAATAGTGCACTATTGATGGATATATTGTATAAAGACATCCAATTTGAATGTGATGTACTTAAAAGGTGCAATAATAAGCTGAGAGAAATTAGCATGAAATTACATGATATGATGTCTTTTGAGGCAGAAATTTTGGAAATGCTAGAAGGGAAGGTGGAAGGGAAGATAGAAAATCAAGACAAGGAGTTTGCAATGAAAGCTCTATATAATAATTTCCAACAAGTAGCTGATGATCCCTTAAACCATCTGACAAAAGAAATCATGGACAAGATCATGAGGATCAGGGTCAAGATGGAGGATTATAACGAGACATCTGGCAATAGAAAAGGCAAATTAGAGAATCTCCGGGGCAAATATCAAATGCATAGGCACACCACCATCAATGCAAAAACTCAAGATGGCGGGGAGATAGAGAAAATAGTACAGTCATATGAAAACATCTGGACATCCATGCAGGTCCATGTACAAGGAGAAGCTCATAGGGATGATGAAGATTTTGAAGGTGATGATACTAGTGCACATCATGATGATGATGAGGAGCCTGATGAAGATGCATCATAAAAAGAATATATGCATAAGGTGCAAGAGAAAGTAAGCCGTCTAGATGGTTGCCAGCTGGTAACCTGTGCCACATGGAAAGAATTGACTTGGTCAATGAATGTGAACCATAGATTGTAATAGATAAATCTGGATCATAGATCAATTGTAATGGCTCCCTCACCTTGTTCTATAAAAGGTGCAGGGATGCCTCTTTTTAAACATTTGAAACTTAATTGAAATCTATTTGCTGAAATATTCAAGGCTCATTTCAAAGTTGTTGTATACATATATGTTCTTGCATACTTAATGAATGAGAAGACTGTTTTGATTACAATCCATCATAAATCTTGAGTAATTAGTGTGTGAATTCTAGATATATGCTTTGATTTTCTACGTCCCTTGGAGTGCATATCAGTTTGCATATGTTGTCTTCATACCTTTCCTTTGAAGTTAGCATCGACTGTCTCTAGCTATGGAATGTCCTGGTGAACATATGGTTTGATTTTTTCTCTTCATTACTGTATCTGATGTATATGTGGCTCAATGGCTGAAGGTTCAACTTTAATTTGAAGTATTTCTTTCAGTTTCTTTCAATTTCAGAGCATTTCATCATCATAATTGCAAATAATTGACAATCTTAATGACAAATATCATAACTGAACATATTTAGCATATTTGAGGTTAAAGCATGTCAAAATGACAAATATCATGCAAAGATTTAAAGATAGACACAATATTTGAAGTATATCTTGTGTAGAAATAACTCTCTGTGCAACATCATTACAGGAAACATTACCTTCCTGATGAGATCTACGTAAGGCCCCAAAATGGAAACAGCAACACACATCAACCTCTGAGTAACATCAGAAGATTAAGACCTAATCAACGGAGACTTGAGATCATGAATTCTCTGAATTCATCATATCTTTCAAGATGAGTAAAGGTTAATGTGTACTTTTATTCTATGCTTGTTTATGACTAACATCATGATCAACAGTACCCCTATTCACTAAATTATTGTATGCAAACTCTGTTTCTGATAGAATCAAATCCCAATTTCCTACCTTCTCTCCAACCAAGCATCTCAACAAGTTTCCCAAACTCCTATTTACTACCTCTATTTATCCATCAGGCTGTGGATGAAATGCTGAACTAAACTTCAAATCTATCTTCATCTTCTTCCAAAGTGTCTTCTAGAAGTATCCAATAAATCTTGTATCTTTGTTTGAAATTATGCTTTTAGGCAATCCATATAATCTGACAATCTCCTTGAAAAATAGGTTAGCTACATGAACTACATCAGTTGTCTTCTTACAAGGTATGAAATTTGCCATCTTTGAAAATTTGTCCACTACTACAAATATTGAATCATGTCCTCTTTGTGTCTTTGGCAATCCCATTATGAAATCCATGCTTATGTCTTCCCAAGGTCTCTCCGGTACTGTCAAAGATTTGTACAATCCAGTATTCTGAATACTTCCTTTTGTAACTTGACAAACTCTACAACTCAGCACAAATTTCTTTACATCCTTATATATCTGAGGCTAAAAGTAATTTTCTCTTACCAAAGCCACTGTCTTATCAATGCCAAAATATCCTGCCAATCCATCAATGTGTTTCTACTTTATCAGATTATCTCTCATTGAACTCTGAGGTATACATAACTAGTTTCCTTTGAACAACATATCCTCCTGAATGAAATAATCCAACCACTTACTCCTATCTGTCACGACAGGCTCCTTACATGCTTTTTGAGGTTTTACAAAATCAAGATCCTCCTCATACATGTTCTTCAATTCTTCAAATCCTAACATTTCAATTCTTATCTCTATTAGCAAGTTCCTTCTCCTACTGAATGCATCTGTAGCTTTGTTTGATTTTCCACTCCTATGCTTCAGTACAAAAGTTTAACTCTGCATTAACTCTACCCATCTCATATGTCTCTAATTTAACTTTCCTTAACTATTCAAATACTGCAAAGCTTGATGATCTGTATACAACACAAAGTCGTTAGGCAACAAGTAATGTCTCCACTTCTTCAAGGCTTGAATCATTGCATAGAACTCCTGATCATAAATTGAATATCTTCTTCTTGCATCATTCAATCTCTCATTGAAATATGTTACAGGTCTACCTTCTTGACTTAACACTGCTCCTATTGCATTTCCACTTGCATCACAATCTACTTGAAATACCTTATTGAAATATGGTAATGCCAACACAGGTTGCTTTGTCACTTTCTGCTTCAACAATTTAAAACTTCTATCTACTCCTGATGCCACTTAAAGTCTTTTCTATCACCTCTCATTGTCTCTGTCATAGGATTACATTCTGAACTGAAATTTCTAATGAACTTCCTGTAGAAACTAGCTAATCCATGAAATGATCTGACTTCTCCAATGCTCTTAGGTATAGGCCACTCAACAATTGCTCTCACTTTCTTAGGGTCCATCTTCAATCCTTCCATAGAAATTACAAATCCCAAATATACCAATTCTTCCTTCATGAAACTACACTTTTTGATGTTTATCAACAATTTCTCTTTTCTTAGCCTCTACAATACTTGTCTCAAGTGCCACAAATGTTCTTCTCTTGTCTTATTGAAAATTAGAATATCATCCAAATATACAATAACAATCTTACCCAAGAATTTCTTCAAAAATTCATTCATTAATCTCATGAAAGTACTCGGTGCATTTGTCAATCCAAAAGGCATCACTAACCACTCATACAATCCTTCATTTGTCTTAAAAGTAGTCTTCCGTTCGTCTCCTTCTCTGATTCTCATATGATGGTATCCACTCTTTAATTCTATCTTTGTAAAATATTTTGCTCCACTCAAACAATCCATAATATCATCCATCCTAGGTAAAGGGAATCTATACTTAACTGTGATCTTGTTTATTGCTCTAGAGTCTGTACACATTCTCCATTCTCCATTCTTCTTCAGTGCTAACATTGCAAGTACTACACAAGGGCTCAAACGTTCTCTAATCAAACATTTCCTCAACAACTCATGTATCTATCTATTTAACTCTTCATTCTCTATCGGTGTCATTCTGTGTGCTGCTTTGTTAGGAAAACTAGCTCTAGTTATAAGATCTGTGTGATGACTAATACTCCTAATTGGTGGCAATCCTTCAGGTACATTATCTGATATGATGTCTTCATACTTTGTCAGCAACTCAGTTATCTCCTCTAGTTGTGATTCTTCATTCTTTAGATTTTCAGGCTTCTTAGGGATCAAAGCATAACACATATTCTCATGTCTCAAACCATCCAGAAATTTCCTTCCATCTACCAAATAGATTCTAGCATTCCCACATACCTCACTCTTAGGATCATCTTCCAAAGGAATCAAAGTAATTCTCTTTCCATTTGATGTTATAGTATATGTACTCTTTCTCCCATCATGTTCAGATTTCCTATCATACTGCCATGGTCTACCCAACAAAATATGACATAGATCCATAGGCATAATATCACACAATACTTCATCATGATAAGATCCAATATGAAATTTCACCAAACATTGTTCACTCACCAGTACCTTATGATCATCCTAAATCCATGCTATTTGATATGGCTTAGGGTGTTTCAATCTGTCCAACTTTAGCTTAGGGTGTTTCAATCTCTCCAACATAAGTTGCTCTTCCATTGGTCTCTGTCTTCTTGCTTGTACTTCCTTGATTACATTCAAATGCTCTATGTCCTTCACCTCCACATTTAAAACTAGTTCCTCTAAATGTTCTCCTATCAAATCCTCTTCCATCTCTTCTATATCCTTCACTTGGTATGAACTAGGGTTTCCTCTATGGTAGAAAGTTTTGTCATATCTCCGGTATGAACTGCTATCTCTGTCTTCCTTCTTGAATGTATTATCTTGTCTATCCTGCTCTACATATGATCTTTCTCCTCTAGAAAATGTTCTACCTCTCTGAAATTTACCTCCTCTACCCCTCTATCTTTGATCATGCTTCTTGTTCAACTTTTCTTCAACTTTCAAGGCAAACTGATATGCTTATTCCAATGTTATCATCCTCACCAGGCTTAATCCTTCTTGAATGTTCAATCTTAGTCCATTGATGTATCTAGCTACTTTCTCCCTTCTTGTTTCACTATGTCCTATCCTTATGATCATCTTATGAAATTCTTTAGTATACTCCTTCACAAATTTCTCCTTTTGTCTCAAGTTTTGCAATCTTTTCAATGATTCCAACTCATAGTCAGTAGGTATAAACTGATTCTTCAACTTTGTCACCATTCTATCCCACTTTGTAATCTTCTCTTTTCCTCTTTTGTTTCTATCCAGTTGAACTTCTTTCCACCATATAATAGCATGTCCTTTCAACTTTGTCTTTGCAAATTTCACCTTCTCTGTATCTTCAATTTCTTCATACTCAGTATTCTTCTAGTACATATATCCAATCAATCAGATCTTCGAGATTCAAATTACCAGTATAGTTTGGTACATCAACTCTAGGTCTTTTTCAAATCTTTGAAATAGCTCGCAACATCTTGACTATTAGACTTAGGGCATACAACTGGGGGGGGTGAATCAGTTGTGTGAAACTTTCTCTCTTTAAACACTTGAATCTTCTCTAGTGATTATCATAATATTAATCATGAACCATAATGCATTCAAATCAAAAGTAGAAACATATCAACACATATGACACCAAGATTTTGACGTGGAAAACCCGGTTAAGGGAAACAACCATGGGGTGATTAACCCAAGAATGTATTCTTTGTTAGAAGAATAGAAAGAACAAAATGGCACATGCCAATTAGGGCTCACTGCCTGAGCACACTGCTCACAAGAGGCTCACTACCTACAAGAGACACACTGTCTACAAAGGAATAAGTATCACCTTTATGAACTGGAGAATAGCATCTTCAGCATGCTTGAATCAATTCTATTTAAGCCCAATACTTCTGCTCTGCCTTTCACACTTCTCTCTGCTACACACACTTATCACCACAAGCCACACTACAAAATGAATTCACAATCCCTTATTTATACAAGGCATTGACTTAGGAACAATCATCTAAGTCGGCAAACACCTATAAGAACATCCGCAAGACGTGTAATACATCCGGTCGGCCAGTCTCAAGAAGAACACCAATATCTGTGGTTATTCTTCAAATGCAAACTCTAACTTCAATGCGGACCACCAACATTAACTGGACATGCTCCAATGATCATCATAACCTTCCCTGAAACACCAAAAACATCCGCACTTCATCATCCTACTGGAATTCTTCTTTACTTCATTGGGAGCTAAAAGAACACAGTCTATCATCACTGTCACAAATGAATAGGCTCTTCCAGACCTTCAACCCATGAGCTAATCTAGTTGATACTTCACAGGGACATCCTCAACACTCCCTCAGATCCGCAGAATGGGATAATGAAATACTAGATCTCACCGGACCTATTTGTGGCACTTTGTCACCTCTGAACACCTGCCGGAACCGGTTCTACTTGAGTGACCCTAACTTCTTGAGATCTTCATGCGGACCTCTGAAATCTTGACTGGAGCATCTCAAGACTTGTATCTACAAACCCTTTAAACCGCATCCTCTGATCTTCAACCTATTGAGGACTTTTACCTTCTTGTCATTACTGTTCTTCACTATTCCTGATTGAGACTTATCTTCTCAATATCCTCGGCACACAACTCATCTAATCCTTCTCATTAATGCAACATGAGTATGTTGACATCAATGACAACACCGGTTAGGCCCCTACTTGTAAAAATCTCCCCCTTTGTCATTGATGGCAACATATGATGTGAAAAACCATCAAGACAAGAACTTCTCCTTGCTGTTACAACTCCCCCTAACAGCAACAACTATTCACATGTCTTCTCTTCCTTTATTGCTCCCCCTTTGATCAGCAACCACTTATTTTTCACATGTCTTCTCTCCCCCTTGACATCAATGGCAAAGGGCTCATACTTGTAACTTCACTACTTCATAACATACCAGCTGCTCCCCCTGAGTAGCAGCTCCCTTATCATCAATCCGGATCATAAGATATGACTGTGACATCCACTAGAATGATGCACATCAGTGCATCCTAGTTCATCACCAGAGGGGCAATAACCCCTAACTTTTCCCTAAGATACTCAAAAGAGTCCTTGGGAAGAGGTTTAGTAAAAATATCTGCAAGCTGATCCTTGGAGGGCACATATTCCAATCTGACTTCACCCTTGTTCACTTGCTCTCTCAGAAAGTGAAACTTGATAGATATAATCTTAGTCTTAGAATGCAACACCGGATTCTTAGAAATATTTATTGCACTTGAATTGTCACAGAAAATTGTGATAGGCTCCTCATATTCTACCTGAATATCTCTTAGCATCTGCTTCATCCACAAAACTTGAGTGCAACTACTTGCTGCTGCAATGTATTTTGCTTCAGTTGTAGACATGGATATTGCCTCTTATTTCTTGCTTAGCCAAGAAACCAACCCTTTTCCCAAAAAGAATGCTCCTCCACTTGTACTCTTCCTATCATCCACATCTCTTGCCCAATCTGCATCTGTATATACATGAAGAGAAAAATTATGATCTCTAGAATACCACAGACCATACTCAACTATTCCTTTTAAGTACCTAAAAATTCTTTTGATTGCCATGACATGAGATTCTCTGGGATCAACCTGGAATCTTGCCACAAGACCAACAACCTGCATTATATCTGGTCTAGTTTGAGTGAGATACAATAATCCTCCAATAATTGATCTATTCTTTGTCTGATCTATCTTAGGAGAGTCATCATCTTTGCTCAACTTATATCCGGTTGCCATGGGAGTGTTCATTGGCTTTGAATCTTCCATTCCAAATTTCCTCAACAATTCTTTTACATATTTGGTCTGAGAGATAAAGATTCCTTTCTTTGTCTGAGTAATTTGCAGACCCAAGAAGAAATTCATTTCATCGAGCATTGACATTTCAAACTCACTTTTCATTTGATTTGCAAAGGTTTTACACATACTGTCTCTTCCTCCAAAGATGATATCATCAACAAATACTTCAACAAACAGGATGTTTTCATGATCAATTTTAAAATATAGGTTACTATCAGCAGTAACTTTGTTGAAACCAATCTTCAAAAGATGTTTGTCCAGTCTTTCATACCATGCTCTTGGGGCTTGCTTTAGACCATATAGTGCCTTCTTTAATTTGCAAACCATATCACCATGCTTAGATAACTGAAATCCATCCGGTTGTTCAATGTACACTTCTTCTTCTAAGTAACCATTTAGGAAAGCAGATTTGACATCCATCTGATACACCTTGAAATCCTTGAAGGAAGCAAATCTAAGAAATAATCTGACTACTTCAACTCTTGCCACCAGAGAAAAGGTTTCTTCAAAATCAATTCCTTCTATTTGAGAGTAGCCTTTGCAGACCAATCTAGCTTGATTTCTGATTACTTCATCAACTTTATTTAGTTTGTTCTGGAGGACCCATTTGGTTCCAATCACATTCTTGTTTCTAGGTCTGGAAACAAGATCCCAAGTGTGATTTTTCTCAATTTGCATCAACTCTTCCTCCATTGCTTTGGTCCAATTTTCATCATTGTAGGCTTCATTTATTGTCTTAGGTTCAATATTTGAAATCAGACAATATTCATCTGAATTTTGAGCAATTTTCCTTCTAGTTTGCACACCTTTGCTTTTGTCACCTATGATCTGATCTTCAGAGTGGTTTAGTCTTACATACCTTGGAACTTTTGGAGTTTCTTGCACTTTTGCTTCTTGATCAGGCTCATTCAGACCTATCTCTTCTTCCTGATTTACTGGATTTGTCTGAATCTGACTTCTAGGAGAGGATTGAGCTCCTTGAACCAAAACACCATTCTGATCATCTTCATCATACTCATATAACCTTGAGGGTTTCTCTATTCCCTCATCAACCTTCACATTTGTACTTTCTATCATCTTTCTTAGTCTCTTGTTATAACACCAATATGCTTTCCTTTGAGTAGAGTAGCCTAAGAATATTCCTTCATCACTTCTAGCATCAAACTTGCCTAAATCTTCATCTCTTTTGATGTAACACTTGCTACCAAAGACTCTGAAATATCTTACAGTAGGAGTAATGAAAAACCAGAGTTCATAAGAGGTCTTACTGCTATTGCACTTGATTTGAACTCGATTAAGAGTATAGACTACAGTGTTGATAGCTTCTCTCCAATAGATCTGCGGAATATTTGCTTCCATCATCATAGTCCTAGATGCTTCCTGGATGGTCCGGTTCTTTCTCTCCACTACTCCATTCTGCTGTGGAGTCCTCGGAGTAGACAACTGTCTCTTAATTCCATGTTTCTCACAGAATTCTATGAACTCACCGGATGTGAACTCTCCACCTCTATCAGACCTCAGACATTTCAACTTTGTTCCTGTTTCATTCTCTACCATAGCCTTGAATATTTTGAATTTCTCAAGAGCTTCTGATTTCTCCTTTAGAAAGGTTACCCACATCATCTGAGAATAGTCATCTATTAGTAGCATGAAGTATCTATCACCTTGAATACTTCTGGTTCTTGCCGGACCATAAAGATCAATGTGAACTAAGTCCAATAGTCCGGTAGAAGACAGTTCCTTGCTTTTGAATGTGACTCTGCTCATCTTACCCAACTAACATTCCTTGCACAAGCTGTTAGTAGGTTTCACCAATTTTGGAAGATCTCTTACAGCCTGAGTATTGCTTATCTTGATGATGTTATCAAAATTCACATGACACATCCTTCTATGCCATAACCAACTCTGATCAACTTGAACAAATAAGCAGCTTTTATCAGTACCAACCAAGTGGAAGATATTACCTTTAGTTTGAGTATCAGATGCAATCTCTATTCTGGATCTTTTAAAGATTTTGCATTTTCCATCCTTGAATTGGAGATCATAGCCTTTGTCCACCAACTATCCAACACCGAGAAGATTGTGCTTCAAACCTTCAACATACAGTACATTACCAGTTTTGTTTCTTCCATTAAAAGAAATAGTTCCTCTTCCTCTGATTCTACCAGCAGAATTATCACCAAACTTCACCACTCCTCCTTCATACCTTTCCAAATCTATGAACTTATTCTTGTCACCTGTCATGTGGTGAGAGCAACCACTGTCAATGACCCAATCATTCTTTTCTTCAACTTGGGCAGCCAAAGCTCTTTCTACAACTTTATGATTGACAGATACAGAGGATATTGGTTCTTCTTCCTTGAGGGTAATAAACACCCATTCACTTCTGGATTTGTTTCCTATCTCTGATTCATCATCTATTACTCCTTCGTTATCATTTTCTTCATGAACATAGTAACAATTCTTTTGGAACCTTGATCTGTTAGGATTTGGCTTTGAAAATCTTTCTGAACATTTTGAGGCAAAATGACCAATCTTATTACAGTTAAAACACTTAAAAGGCAATTTTCCTTCATACTTACCGGATCCTCTTAGTAGTCTCTTTGCAATGAGGGCTTCAAGTTGAGCAGTTTCTACTTCTTCTTCCAGATCTTTTCTTGCTTTTTCATACCATGACAATTTCCTTGATGAGTTCTCTCCCGGATCAAATCCTTGTTTACCTTTCATAGAGGCACTGGCTTTGAATGCAGATTCAGTTTTGGGGAGATCATCTCCAAATTTGGTCATTTCAAAAGCAGCCAGTTTGCCAGCCAATTGGTCTCTTGTGACAGTTGTATGGGCTCTGAATTCATCAATGGCAGCAACCTTGATTTTGTAAGGGGCAGGAAGGGATCTGAGAATTTTACCAATAATCTCATTTTCATCCAAGACTCCACCAGAATTTCTGATTCCACAAACCAGCTCATTCACTCTTGGCATGAAAGTGGTAATATTTTCATCATCTCTCATCTTTAGTTTTTTAAATTTCCCTTTTAGACTCTGTAACCTTGCACATTTAACATACTCATCTCCTTCATGTAGAAGTTCTAGTTTAATCCAGATCTCATAGGCAGTTGGTAGGTCAATAACATTTGAGAGCTCTGAGTCAGTTAATGCGCTTAGAAGAGCCTCTTTGGTCCATAGATTGTTTTCAACATCTGTGATTTCATTTATTGTCGGACCACCCTGTGGAGGTACATACACTTTTGTGACCATGGACTAGTACGCCTTTCCCATACATTGCAAGTGACATTTCATGTGACCTTTCCAAAGAGAAAAGTTGGTTCCATCAAACTTCAGACTATCCTTCTTGTATGATGACATCCTGGATCTCCTCAAGTAGTTAAGCTCCTTTTAGAGGAACTTAGCTTTGATACCAATTGTTAGACTTAGGGCATATAACTAAGAGGGGGGTGAATCAGTTGTGTGAAACTTTCTCTCTTTAAACACTTGAATCTTCTCTAGTGATTATCATAATATTAATCATGAACCATAATGCATTCAAATCAAAAGCAGAAACATATCAACACATATGACACCAAGATTTTGACGTGGAAAACCCAGTTAAGGGAAACAACCATGGGGTGATTAACCCAAGAATGTATTCTCTATTAGAAGAATAGAAAGAACAAAATGGCACATGCCAATTAGGGCTCACTACTCGAGCACACTGCTCACAAGAGGCTCACTGCCTACAAGAGACACACTGTCTACAAAGGAATAAGTATTACCTTTATGAACTGGAGAATAGCATCTTCAACATTCTTGAATCAGTTCCATTTAAGCCCAATACTTCTGCTCTGCCTTTCGCACTTCTCTCTGCTACACACACTTATCACCACAAGCCACACTACAAAATGAATTCACAATCGCTTATTTATACAAGGCATCGACTTAGGAACAATCATCTAAGTCAGCAAACACCTATAAGAACATCCGCAAGACGTGTAATATATTTGGTCGGCCAGTCTCAAGAAGAACACCAATATCCGTGGTTATTCTTCAAATGCAAACTCTAACTTCAATGTAGACCACCAACATTAACTAGACATGCTCCAATGATCATCATAACCTTCCCTGAAACACCAAAAACATCCGCACTTCATCATCCTACTGGAATTCTTCTTTCCTTCATCCGGAGCTACAAGAACACAGTCTGTCATCACTGTCACAAATGAATAGGTTCTTCTAAACCTTCAACCCACAAGCTAATCTAGTTGATACTTCATAGGGATGTCCTCAACACTCCCTCAGATCCGCAGAACGGGATAATGAAATACCGGATCTCATCGGACCTATCTGTGGCAATTTATCACCTCTGAACACCTGCTGGAACCGGTTCTACTTGAGCGACCCTAACTTCTTGAGATCTTCATGTGGACCTCTGAAATCTTGATTGGAGCATCTCAAGACTTGTATCTACAAACCCTTTAAACTGCATCCTCTGATCTTCAAACTATTGAGGACTTTTACCTTCTTGTCATCAATGTTCTTCACTGTTCCTGATTGAGACTTATCTTCTCAATATCCTCGCAGCTCATCTAATCCTTCTCATTAATGCAACATGAGTATGTTGACATCAATGACAACACCGGTTAGGCCCTTACTTGTAACATTGACTTGATCTAATTCTTCTTCTTCTCCTAGGGTTTTGCCATTTTGATCAGTTGATTGAAATTTTTCATCATCATCACTTTCAACATTAGGTTGAGGTGTCAATCCTCTTCACCTATCTTTTTCAACAAAATCTAGGCAAACTCACATTGTTTTCATCATTTCCATCATCTCATCTATTCTTCCAACCATAGTACCAACAACAAGTATTCTCCTTGGTGGCATCTCTTCCTAGGATCAAGTGTAACTGCCTCAAATTCAGCGATCGAGCTACAAGGTGACAATTGCCTCATAGTTGGTGATCAGTTGATAACACAAGTAGTTTGTCTCAGATTCAATGATCTGTTCACATTGAGATCTTATGGAATTCCTTCACAAACTTCTCTCAATTCACTCACTTCACTCCCAAAGGATTCAAACTTCTCTTTGATACCACTTGGTGCAGTCACAGCTAGGAGGGTCCACAAAGTGAATAGTCCAGACTGTGCAACAAGAGTAAACACAATGGAAACAACTCAAAGATAGGATATAATGCATATTTAGTCATTTAGTATATCATAGATTAAAAATACAAACAGGCTGGCAACATGCAAGCTCACAATTAGGGCTCACATGCCTGATTCCTCAGTCACAGTATATGCGTAAGATATGACTTCAAAGCACCTTACAAAAGAATTCAAACTATCAAACTATCTCTATGTGATTCACTATCAATTCCTATGCATCTATTACATGAATATATATCATCTCCAAAACACAAGATTGCTCTTCGTCAGCCAAGGATGATTACAAACTTCGATGAGAGATGTAACATGTGTACACAGATAGGTCAAACCTAAACAGATGGGAATCCTCTGCAAGTGAATGGAATAGCGTGCAAATCTCAAGGAAGGTCAACCACGAACCAAAGTTCCTTGAATGGTGTGTCATTTAGCTCCGCATTTCATGAAATGCTCTGCAAGTCTTCTCCTTTAGCTGATTTTCTAAGATTGCCAGGGTGCTCTTCTATAAGAAAACAATCGATCTTCTGATAGCGATATCTTTCCAATACCTAATCTAAATGATCTAGATTTTGGATATGATGTGCATGAAGGTGTCTAGATGCTAGGTCTAGCTCCACAAGGTCTGAATTGAAATTGCTGTAGAATGTAGACCAAAATACTGAAACTGCTACTGACTGAACTGAACTAGAAAATGAAAAGAAAACAAACTGAAATGCAAATGTTTTTGGTTGATGCAAGATTGCTCTTGAACCAGGGATGGTCTTGCATCATTTCTTAAGGAAAAAATGTTTTGATTGCATATTGATCAATCAAAATCTAATTTTCTCCTTGATGAAGAAATATAAAAGTTGATACCTTCTTGGAAGAGAAGATTGCCATGAAATATCCCTTTATAAGGATATTGGCAAATCCTTGCATAATTGAGGAGTCAAAGTTTCCCAGAGAATTTAGATTCTGTATCATTTCTTATTTTTTGGACTACAAGTTCTTGCCAATATTCACTTGGGAGTAGAGGCAGTCTTACCCATATTGACATTGAGCTTACAAATATTTCCTGTGATAGTTCTATCAATGATCTTATTTTTTGTATTGCTAAGGCTAGAAACGTTGAATCTGCTTCTCCTTAGGCATATTTTTCTAAGATCTATTTTTTTAAGGAAAAATGTTTTGATTGCATATGATCAATCAAAATTTGATTGTCTCCTTGATGATAACATTTGATTTCCCAAAGATTCCATCATTATTTTTGCCACTTCCTATGTTGCTAGTCATAGTTGCTACATAAGAAAAATGTGTTGTGTGAGTTCCACTCACATATTCACACTCCTCTAGAAAAGTTATACAATTTTTTAAAAAATGCATTACATTTCAAGTTTGTATGAAGTTATGGCCCCAATAAATTTGCTTCTCAATTGTTAGCCACAATTGCTATATAAGTGAAACATGTTGCTATGTAATTCTACTCACATATTCACATTCCTCTCAAAAAGATGTAATTTAAAAAAAGCACCATGTTTTGAGTTCATACGAAGAAGTTATGGCCCCAGAAAGTTTGTGGAAGAGGTGAACAACAATTGTTACAAAAGTGAACAACAATGGTTGTAAAAGTGCCCATGCTTGTTTAAAAAATGCACGTCTGTTGTAAAAGTTCACATGCTTGCTATAAAAGTGTACATGCTTGCTATAGAAGTGCACAAACATGCTACAAAAGTATCTTAAAGTGATCATTTATATTCAAGCAATTTATTTTTAATTAAAGTAAGCTTGTCAAGCATTGTAGAAGTGCTGTGAAAGTCATAATGGTCTTAAAAGCTCAATTAAGCAATTGGATTGTAAATCTTGCTTGATGATAATAGAGATGTAGAGGTGCATGCCATCCTTTTCATAGTTTATCATTGGGCTATGAAAGGTAAATTTTCTCTTATTAATTCCATCTTCTCATGATTGATGTCATTTACTTGCTTTCATTCTATGCAACTATTTTACAAATCTTAGCATTCTAGCTATCCAATTTTAAGTATAAGTCTAAGGAGGAGGAATCTCATGATAATTATCAACCCAAAATACCAAAATAGGCTCAATTCTTGATCCAAGATGCCAACTTCAAAATATTTCTTCAACAAAAATAATTGACATGAAGACATCTATAACTGTAATATTTTATGTCATTTTTATAAACTTGTATAAAATCCTAGATTATATGCAATTTTTATAAATATAATCTGGGTTTCAAATGATGGAAGATCTAGTTGAAATGAATTTAAATTTTTTTGCAAAATTTATAAAGTAATTATGTATGATACTTTCCCATGATTTATGAAAGAAAAGCATTGAAGTTAATTGATCTTCCAATTTTCACTTGAATAGGGATGAGAGGGATTGGGTTTGCCCCTATTTATGTGTGAGATTTATTTTTTGAATGGTATGGATGAACTAATCATCTAATCACTACTTGATTGGGATACTTGCAGTTGCAAAGAGCATCTTTACAAATTTATGAGATTTGATATGCTTGTATTGAACAACTTGAGTAAAATTCATAGTTTGGATAGAGTGCAAGTGTAACTGAACTCTTTCTTTTTGATTGCATTTATTTGGAATGATGGATTAAAATTTAGTGAATTAAGGTCTTGAAAAATAGACATTGTAATGTCATCTAGAAATATTAAAACTAGTAGTTGCAACATTTGATAGTGTAGGGAAAAAAACTAAGCTTATATTTTTAGACCCACCAAAATGGTTGCTTTAGCATGCTTTATAAGCTTCATGCATTGACATATTGTGTATATTCAACCTGTTTGTATTGGGTAGCTGTAACCTTAAGAAACTATCTGGAGAGTAAACATGGAAAGTATGGCTTACCCATTATTAAAATAATTTTTAGAAGTCTCTTTGACTATAAATATTAAATAGGATGAAAATTTACTACTTGAAGAAGCATGAAGGTTTTGTAACTACTTATGTTTGTGAAAATATCATACCTTAATGATCCTGAATCCTTTGAAGAAGATAATAGAGATGGAAAGTGGAGGGATGTAATGAAATTAGAACATAATGCTCTAAATAGAAGCAAGACTTGGGATCTTGTTCCTCCACCTTTAAAAAGAATTATTGATTGCCATGTGTTGCATAAAGTTAAATACATCTCCAATGGTGAAATTGTTAAATATAAGGCAAGGTTAGTTGCTAGAGGATTTACTCAGCAACATGGTGTATATTTTGATGAAACCTTTGCCTCAATTAAATAATAAGCATCATTAGGACACTTCACACTCTTTCAGCTCAAAAGTCTCAAGAGACACCAGATGGATGCCAAAATGCATTCCTAAATGGTGATCTTCATGAGGAGATTTATATGTTTTAGCCAAAAGGTTTTTAAAAATTGAATAAATAAAATATCTATATGGTATTAACAATCTCCTAGAGGTCGATATGCAAAAATCACTAGCTTCTTTCATTCTATTAGTTTCTCTGTCTGCTACTTTGACAACGATCTATCATTTAAAATGAAAATAGTCAAATTGTTATAATTGTGTTTGTATGTGGATGACTTACTCATTGTGAGTAGTCTTAAATCTCTAATCCACATGTACAAGAGAAAATGGAATCAATCATTTAAAATGATTGATTTGGGTTCTCCATCATTTCATGGAAATGGTTATATTCTAAAACCATTATTCTATTGTGGTATCTCAAGTAAGATACACATGTGATTTGCTTCAAAATTTCAATATGATGGATTGTAAATTAGCTACTTTAACTATTGAGTTAGACATTAAATAAGACCCTAAACCATCATGTGAAAATACCAATCCTACCTTGTATGGACAATTAGTATAAAGGTTGATTTATTTTACTATTTCTAGGCCCAATATTACCTATGTAATAGGAATTGGATTTAGATTTATGAAAGATCCATATGTGAATCATTAGGAAATGACAAAAATAATATTAAGGTATATATAAAAGGTACACTTAATTGGTCTTTATCATTTTTGCACCAAACATTCTAATTTATTTGGTTATTAAGATGTTGACTATGCTAGTGAATCTATGTTGAAAATGAAGGTACAACTGCTGCTATAGACTTTAAAATTTTGTGTATGCAAAGCTGAAAATAAGATTAATTTGTAACAATTAATGAACAAGTCATTTTGCACTTTTAATCCAATGCAGAAGAGAAGAGAATAGAAGAGAGAATCTTGCAATAATGAAGACAAGTATTTACATGGAGAATCTCTTTCGGGAAAAAACTCCACACTCAAAGATGTTTCCTGCTTGTATTAAATCTCTTTGGAAAAGATTATATTCAATACTAAAATTTCTCTAAGTCCTTGATGCACTTCACAAAAAAGCTTCTTGCTTTTTTCTCTAAGTCTTTTCAAAAAACTTAATTGCTTTTTTCTTCTAAGTCTTTTTCACAATTCAACTCTTTGGAAAATGTATGGGGCTCTTAATTAATTAATGAAGCTTCATAATTCAAGAACCTCTTAATTTGAAAGCTTGAAACTCAAAATACAATAAATTGTAATTGATAACATAGAAAACAATGCTCATGCAAAAACCAAGCACTCCAAATTGAGAAAATTGAACTCAAACAAAAGTCAAGCCTTCAATTAACTGCTTGTCCTTGATGTGGATGCCCAAGTTTGCCCAAGTTAACTTTGCCAACATCAAACATATTTCCAAATAAAAGCAACAACAGAAAGTCTTCCAATTAGGCATCCATATTTGCCCAATCACTTTCTGTTGACTAAAGTGATCAATACACATCAATTTTATGCAAACAACATGCAAGATTGATGTCCCCAAGGTTATTCTAAATTATCTTGTTCTATACATGCAAGTGACATGCAAACACTAGATTCAACATGCAACTGATACACATTACCTGAAACACTAAGATGTACCATCCTGCAAGTTTCTAGAGTTGGAGTGTTCTGCAAGTAATATCTTAAAACTGACATGCAAGTATTTGCAACAACATGCAACTGATACCCATTACCTGAAACACTGATATGTACCATTGTACAAGTTTCTGGAGTTGGAGTGTTCTGCAAGCAATCTCACAAAATTGACATGCAACAACATGCAAGGTCATATAACTGATATGTAACAACATGCAAGGTCATACAAGTCCATAGGAGTGACATGCAACAACATGCAAGCACATGCAAGTGACATGCAACAACATGCAACAACATTCAAGTACATGCAAGCAACATGCAACAACATGCAAGTCCATGCAAGCTATTCTAACCACATGCAAGCAATATCCAATTCATGCTTCTCTAACACTGTAGTTAACTCCAACATTATATCCATGCAAGGTGTCTCAACATTATCCACTCATGTACATAAAAAGCACAACTCCAAGTCTAAATATAAGTCCCCATGAAAAGGGGATGCCCAAGTTTAACTCCCACTCACTAGGAGTTATCAAACTCTAAAAATAGACTTAGGAGAAGTCAACAAAGTCTTCATGGCTCCCAAATCAAAGTGGGCACCCAAGTTTGATTTTTTCCAATTAGGAATTAATTGCAAAAGTCAAAGTGATATAATTAATAAATAATTAATTTCTCAAAGTCCTAATGTGTTGGTGAACACATTCCAAGAACTTTGGAGACACATGAGTTGGTTAGGATTGCAAGTTAATGGCCACTTATCCCAACATTCGCCCACTTGAAATTATACATTGCAATAACTCTAAATGATATAATCAAACTTTAAATCAAGTACAGTGATCAAGGCCAATGGCCTTCCTACACCAAGAGAAATTATCTGTAGTAACTGGCTTCATAAGATAATCTGCAACATTAACCAAAGTGTCAACTTTTTCAATCAAAACCTTACCATTCTCAACCATTTCTCACACAAAGTGATACTAAACATCAACATGCTTAGTACGAGCATGATACATAGGATTTTTGGCTAAACAAATAGCACTATGACTGTCACAATTAAGTCTTACTGTCCTGTAATCAAAACCAATACCTTTCTCAAGTCTCTTTAACCAAACTGCCTATTTGGAGGCATGTGTGGCAGCCATATACTCTACTTCTGTAGTAGACAAAGCAACTGTAGGTTTCCTCTTACTCATACAACTTACCACAACTCCAAACAAAGTAAAAACATAGCCACTTGTGGACCTTTGACTATCCAAGTCACCTGTCCAATCAGAATCAACAAAACCCTGTATGTCCAATGATTTATCCACACTATCAATACAATGATAAACCAAACAATAATAAGAAGTTCCTCACAAATATCTAAATACCCTCTTAATATAATTCCAATGTTCTTTACCCAGGTTAGACATAAACCTGCTTAAAACTCCCACTGCTTGTGCAATATCTAGTCTAGTGCAAACCATTGCATACATTAAACTACCAACAACACTAGCATAAGGAACATTAGACATCTCTTCAAAAGCATCATCAGTGGTAGGACACATCTAATTTCAGCTTAGTACCAATAGGAAAAGGAATGCTAACTGTTTGCAATCATGCATATTAAATCTTTGCAAAATTGTATCAACATACTTACTCTGACTTAACCATAGTTTTCTGTGAACACGATCCCTATTGATCTCCATTCTAAGAATGTATTTTGTAGCCCCTAAGTCCTTCATATCAAAAGATTTAGAAAGCTGAGTTTTAAGCTCTCTAATCATTACCTTGTTGTTTCCAATAAACAACATGTCATCAACATACAAGATACTAATTAGAACTTGATCATCAATAATCTTAAGATAAACACAATGATCTTCTTTGCTTCTAACAAAATCAACATTCAATGCAAAAGCATCAAACTCCTGATACCACATTCTAGGTGACTATTTCAAACCATACAAAGATCTTTTCAATTTGCAAACTAATTCTTCCTTCCCTTTAACAACAAAACCATCATGTTGCATCATATAAATCTCCTTTTTAGGATCCCCATGTAAGAAAGTAGTTTTAACATCCATTTTCTCTATCTCAAAATCAAAATTTGTAGAAATAGACAAAAGGAATCTAATAGAAATTAATTTAGCAACTGGAGAGAAAATTTCATTAAAATCAACACCCTCTCTCTGGGAGTAGCCCTTACCAATCTAGCCTTGTACCTTTCTAGATTACCATCTACACCAATTTTCTTTTTATAAACCCACTTACAACCAATGGTCTTTCTTCCTTTGGAAAAATGCACAAGATCCAAAGTGTCACAAGTGTCCAATGAATTCATTTCCTCATGCATAGCTCGCAACCAAGACTCATTATCTTCTGAAGACAGAGCCTCCCTAAAAGATCTAGGTTCATCATCAGTACTCAATAAAGCAAATACACAACAAAAATCAGGAGGGCTATACCTATCAATTGGATTTTGTTGCCTTGTGGATTTTCTTATAGTAGGAGTAAGAGGCTCTATTTGTTCTTTTGTATTCTCACCATGAACATCATTATCTGAACTCTATGAACTCTCTTCTTCTTCTCCATTCTCAAACCCATCTAGTTGTTGTTCAACATGTGCATCTTCTTGCTTTTCTGTATGTCTTTCAAAATGTACTATTTTACCTTTTTCTTGTTCCTTTGGTTCTTCACCTGCATAAGCTCTAAACTCTCTAAAAATAACATCTCTTGATAAAATCAATTTCTTGGTTAGAGGGTTCTACAGTTTGTAACCTTTTACATTCTTACCATAACCTACAAAGATGCATTTTTGAGCTTTTGAATCTAGTTTAGTTCTTTTCTCCTTAGGCACATGAACAAAAGCCTCACAACCAAATATCCTTAAATGTGAAACATAAGGTTTTCTTTTTAACCACATTTCATAAGGAGTTTTATCTTCAATAGTAGAGCAAGGAGATCTATTAATTAGGTAACAAGAAGTACTTACAGCCTCAGCCCAAAAACACTGATCTAACTTAACACTTCTTAATATGCTCCTAGCTCTTTCCATTAAGGTTTGGTTTATTCTTTTTGCTACCCCATTTTGTTGGGGTATATAAGGTGTTGTCTTCTGTCTCACAATACCTGTATGCCTACAAAATTCATTAAATTCCTTAGAAGAATATTCACCACCATTATCTGATCTCAACACCTTTATTTAATAATCTATTTGCTTCTCAACTAAGGTCTTAAATTCTTTAAACTTAGTGAAAACTTTAGATTTTGCATTCATAAAATAAATCCAAGTGTATCTTGATGCATCATCAATAAATATGACATAATATCAAGATTTTGTAAAAGAGTCAACATCCATAGGTCCAAAAACATTTGAATGTATAATCTCTAATAAACTCTTTGCGTTATTTATTCCACTAGGAAATGAAGATCTACTTTGTTTTCCAAACACACAATGCTCACAAAAATCATTTTTGCCAATAGAATAATCTGAAATATCGTTAACCAATTTTTTTTATTAATAATGGTCCTAAGACCTTTTTCACTAATGTGACCCAATCTTTGGTGCCACAACATACATGTATTTTCAGTGTCTATTACATTTGTTGAATTATTCAAAGTAGATGCATTTAATCTAAACAAGGTTCGCATCCGAGATCCTTTAGCAACCACCCAATTCCCTCTTACCAACCTGCAACTAGACTTATCAAATGTCACATTCATTCTAGAATCATTTAGATATAGAAAGTAAATTTCTTGCTAGCCCTGGAATATGCAAAACATCATGAAGGGTTTTAACCCTTCCATCACTAACTACAACTTTACCTTTCCTTTGCCAATTATCTGTTTTGTACTATTGTCACCAACAAAAACTTCACCTCCATCATATGCTGAATATTTCAAGAACCACTCCTTGTTGGGAGTCATATGATAGGAGCAACCTAAATCAATAAGCCAAGCATCATTACTTATTGTGTTAGCTGAAATAATTAATGTATCATTGTCACCATCCTCTGAGGATTTTTTAGTGGAAGAATCAGAACTTTTTTTCTTGTTCTTACTATCTTTCTTCACATGTCCCCATTTGCCACAGTTCCAACATTTTAACTTGCTCTTACCAGGGGTTTTAGAACGGCCTTTAGACTTACCCTTCTTCTTATACCAAGTGGGTGTATTTTCCTTTGTCCTACCCCTTACATGTAGAGCATCTTGGGATCCACCATTTTTGGACTTTCTTCTCATTTCTTCGGAAAGAAGTGTAGCAATGATATTGTCCATCTTTGGATCTGCACCACTACCACTGATAACAACAATTAGATTTTCCCAAGATTTTGGTAAAGAGCATAACAATAAGATACATTCATCCTCATCCTCAAGATTAACATCAACAGATGCAAGTTGACTTATAATCAAATTAAATGCATTCAAATGGTTTGCAACAAGATCTTCATTTTTCATCTTTAATGAATACAACTGTCTTTTGAGGTATAACTTATTTGTTAAACTTTTGGTTTGATAGATATCACCTATGCTCTTCCATAGCTTGTATGTTGTCGCTTCAGTAGAAACATTCAAGAGGACGACATCTGCAAGGCAAAAGCTTATGGTTCCTCGTGCTTTTTTATCAAGTTTCAACCATTCTTCATCTTTCATAGTTGTAGAGGGATTCTTTTCATTTGAAACAACAACCCACTGTTCTCTTTCTTCCAAGAGATCTTCCATTTTCAATTTTCACATCTCGTAGCCTAATCCATTGAATTTCTCAATATCCATACGAGAGGTAGAACCCATTATATACAATCTCCTTCATAGATTTGCACAAAACTCCCACTACAGCCACAAAACCTTCAACACTTTAAGATAAAGGTGTCCCTCACTCTACACAACCGTTAGCTCTGATACCAAATGTTGAAAATGAAGGTAGAACTGCTGCTATAAACTTTAAAATTTTGTGTATGCAAAGCTGAAAATAAGATTAATCTGTAACAATTAATGAACAAGTGATTTTGCACTTTCAATCCAATGTACAAGAGAAGAGAATAGAAGAGAGAAGCTTGCAATAATGAAGATAAGTATTTACATGGAGAAACCCTTTCAGGAAAAAAATCTACACTCAAAGATGTTTCTTGCTTGTATTAAATCTCTTTGGAAAAGATTACATCAATACTAAAATTTCTCTAAGTCCTTGATGCACTTCACAAAAAAAATTCTTGCTTTTTTCTCTAAGTCTTTTCAAAAAACTTATTGCTTTTTTCTTCTAAGTCTTTTTCACAATTCAACTCTCTGAAAAATGTATGGGGCTCTTAATTAATTAATGAAGCTTCATAATTCAAAAGCTTCATAATTTGAAAGCTTGAAACTCAAAATACAATAAATTGTAATTGCTAACATAGCAACCAATGCTCATGCAAAAATCAAGCACTCCAAATTGAGAAGACTGAACTCAAACAAAAGTCAAGCCTTCAGTTAACTGCCTGTTCTTGATGTGGGCACCCAAGTTTGCCCAAGTTAACTTTGCCAACATCAAACATATTTTCAAATAAAAGTAACAACATAAAGTCTTTGAATTGGGCGTCCATATTTGCCCAATCACTTTCTATTGACTGAAGTGATCAATACACATCAATTTCATACAAACAACATGCAAGATTGATGTCCCCAAGGTTATTTTGAATTATCTTGTTCTATACATGCAAGTGACATGCAAACACTGGATTCAACATGTAACTGATACCCATTACCTGAAACACTAAGATGTATCATCTTGCAAGTTTTTGGAGTTGGAGTGTTTTGCAAGTAATATCTTAAAATTGACATGCAAGCATTTGCAACAATATGCAACTAATACCCATTACTTGAAACACTGAGATGTACCATCCTGCAAGTTTCTAGAGTTGGAGTGTTCTGCAAGCAATCTCACAAAAATGACATGCAACAACATGCAAGGTCATATAACTGACATGCAACAACATGCAAGGTCATACAAGTCCATAGGAGTGACATGCAACAACATGCAAGCACATACAAGTGACATGCAACAACATGCAAGTACATGCAAGCAACATGCAACAACATGCAAGTAACATGCAAAAACATACAAGTCTATGCAAGCTATTCTGACCACATGCAAGCAATATCCAATTCATGCATCTCTAACACTGTAGTTAACTCCAACATTATATCCATGCAAGGTGTCTCAACATTATCCACTCATGTACATAAAAAAACACAACTCCAAGTCTAAATATAAGTCCCCATGAAAAGGGGACGCCCAAGTTTAACTCCCACCCACTAGGAGTTATCAAACTCTAAAAATAGACTTACGAGAAGTCAACAAAGTCTTCATGGCTCCCAACTCAAAGTGGGCGCCCAAGTTTGATTTTATCCAATTAGAAATTAATTGCAAAAGTCAAAGTGATATAATTAATAAATAATTAATCTTTCAAAGTCCTAATGTGTTGGGGAAAAATTCCAAGAACTTTGGAGACACATGAGTTGGTTAGGATTGCAAGTTAATGGCCACTTATCCCAACAATCTATTGATAAGAAATCCACCTTTGGCCCTATCTTCAAATATGGTGTAGGTGATGTCATATGGAATAGTAAAAGACAACCTACTATGGTTCTTTCATCCATACAAGATGGATATAGAAGTGCAACAAAAGCAACAAATGAATCAATGTGGCTTCAATGATTATTGGAAGAGCTATATATGGGTACTAGTGAGAGTACCACTTTGATGTGTGATAGCCAAAGATTGTATTTCTCTTGTCAAGGATCATGTGAACACCAAAGAAAAAGCACATTGAAGTCCATTGCACACTTCAATGGTTAAATTACACTCCAATTCTACTCGATTGATGATCAAGTGACATATATGTTTATAAAGCCTCTATGCAACTTGCTAAATTCTATAAACTTCAACAAATGCTAGACCTGGGGGATTGTGCATGATAATGAAACTTCCTAGTGGATAGCTTTGGCATGTAAGAGCTAAGTTGGCACTTGTAAGACCTATAGACATTGTATAAGAATTAAGGGCATTACATTATATATAAGACTTGTGGGCACTAGTAAGACTCAACTTGGCACTTGTAAAATCTATGGGCATTGGTAAGACCTAAGGGTATTGTATTGTATGTACAACCTATGGGCATTATGTACTTCTTTCTCTAGATTTCTTCTTCCAATAAAAAAAGCATTGTATTGCATGTAAGACATGACTTGGCACTTGTAAGACCTACGCGCAATGGAAGGACCTAAGGGTAGTGTATTGCATGTAAAACTTACAGGAATTATGTATTATAATAAGAACCCAAAGGGTTATTTTGAGGAGGCTTGAGCTCCAACAAGAAACTCTACAAGACCTATTTTAGCATCATTTTGAGAAAATTGGGATCTAAATTATGACAAGAGATTTATCATGTAGTGCGAAATACATGATTTTCATCTTGGTATATATTTTATCCTTGTGGCATGCTTGTCAAAGAAGTCCTACATTATTTAGGAGCTTCATCTTTTCTTTTTTCTATAAGAAATTTGATAGTATGAACTCCCTATAAACATTAAGGGGGAGTGTTCTATTAGAAGTGAAGGCAAAGCACTATAATATAGAAATATGAAATTATGTTGCAAATCTAAATTTTAATAGTAGAATGCTAAAACAAAGATTTACATGGGGAAACCCTTCCCCTTTCGAGAAAAAAACTTTACTAGAAAAGAGGAAAAGTCTGTATTATATTTAAAATAGATTACAATATGTAATGTTCCATTTTTGGCGCATTGATTATTGTGTGCATTATGCTTGTTCGTATTCTTGTGAAGGCTATCTGACATGTTGGAAGAACTCCAAAGTTCTCGAAGTGGTCGTGGTTCTATCTGCAGAGCAGTTGTGTGTGTCTCAAGTCTTCATTTCATCAAGAATTGGTTGAAGTTATTTATTAGTGCATTTCTAGTGCTTATTTTGGCTTGGGACTATTATTTTGATAATTAATTAATATTTCACTAAGGTTGCCTAAAGTTATATTTGATTATTGCAACTTAGTGTAATATTAATTATAAAAGTGGGTTTCCTTCTGGAAAATGGATTAATTCTTTTTGGCTTTGAGATCAGATGGTGTTTAGGATCGCAGTGATGTTTTCTGATGTTTGATTAGGTTCCCAGTTTGCTCTCCAAGATTCTTGGAGAAGCTGTCTATTTTTAGAAAGTCACCTGGAAGGCATCATTCATCTTCCCAAACATCATGGAGTATGTTGGTATGCTTAATTTTGTAGTTTGGTGATATTTGGGATTTCCCGTAAAATCAGTTGATTTAATGAGCTAAACAATTAATTATTGCACTTAAGTTAAAATGGTTGGGAAATGTTCAATTAACATTTAAGCGTTATAGTTCGTTGGAAAGGGGATGACAAGCTCTAAATCATGGATGCATCATATTGGGGCCTTGTGAATCAAATATTTCCTTTATTTTGATAAAGGGGTCTTTTGAGCTAAGGGGAGCTTTTAATTAAAAATGTGACTTTAAGTTGTGTACACATAATGAATTATTTTTTAATACTTTTGAGGAGAAATATGAAGGGATAGAGGAAATAATATTTTATTTCCTTCAAAAAGTTATAAAAGGAAGAGATGGGCTCATTGTTTGGGCATGCTTGGATTTGTATTGTTACTCTACTAGATTGAACCTGCGTGTTCTTTCATATTCTCTTGAGGATGAAAACCCTCTTGAGGTTTGGTGTGATTTCATACAGGAATCACCATTGTCCTGAAGGTGGATTGGGAGCAAGCTCACACGGAGTTTGCCATGGGAGCTGATCAATGTTGAGAGTTTTGATAGTTTTTTTGGTGTGGAGATCATTAATATCTTATTGTAGTCATTTGTTGTTGATATGATATGTAGTGTTGTTGTGCTTTTGTCTAGTTTTAAGTTTCTTTCAAGCTGGCTGAACTACTCATGGCAGTACCAGCTGGAAACAAGTTTTGAAAAAAAAAAAATATTGACAAGTTCTTTTGGATTGGTTCTATTTGCAAAATGATTTCATTGCATAAGCGATCATGTTTAGGTATATTGGATAGCATTTTATGGACTATCTAAATTACTAGATGAAGCCGTACATCTTAGGCCATACGACCCTGTGCTAGCTTGCAACATTTCCATTATTAATGTCTGAGCATTGGATGCAGTTTGTAAAGTTCTCATATGATCTTTGTGGGTCTATGAGTGTGATTTCAATTGTATTTTGTTGGGCGGTTTAATGTCTGGGTTTTCAGCATGTCTGTACAGTCTTCACATGTGCCATACCTTTATGAAATTTAGAGTTCTAGCCTTGTCTTGTACCAACAGAAGTGTCTATGCATTTTGGCTATGTGGAATCCATATTAGAGTTTCTCATAGGTGATCATAAGCAAGTTGTAACATACTCCATGAAGTTACATATTTGAAGACATCTTTTTCCAAGGCATATCTGTTATGACTTTTTGATTTGTAGCAGTGATAAACATTAGTGAAGTTTTCTTTGGAGACATCTAAATCTTCAAGTAATTTGTAGGGTATCAACAATCTTCTTCAAAGAGATTCTCTCAAGTCTTAAATCAAGATTATGATCAACATTGTATTTGCTATAATTGTAATCTTTCATATTTGAATCACATTTAGTCCCCTGGATGGTTTACCGCCAGTGTGGAAGGAAATAACATTTTAAACACATTGTAACCCCTCGATGGTTCTACGACAGTGAAGATAAAGAACTCTTTTCTTTCTTTTCTACCCACTGGACAAGTGGTGAATTCTTGCTGAACAAGTGGACGACTTTGTAATCTTTTCATGCTCATTTCATACCCACTGATGTGTTGGGATAAGTTGCCATTAACTTGTAATCCTAACCAATTCATGTGTCTCCAAAGTTCTTGGAAGGTGTTCCCCAACACATAAAGACTTTGAGAGATTAATTATTTATTAATTTTATCACTTTAACTTTTGCAATCAATTCCTAATTGATAAGTTTCAAACTTGGGCATCCATTTTTAGAGTGGGGGTCATGAAGACTTTGTTGACTTCTCCTAAGTCTATTTTGAGAGTTTGATAACTCCTAGTAAGTGGGAGTTAAATTTGGGTGCCCCCTTTTAATGCGGACTTATATTTAGACTTGAAGTTGTTTTTTTTTATGTACATGAGTGGATAATGTTGAGACACCTTGCATGGATATAATTTTGGAGTTAACTATAGTGTTTGAGATGCATGAATGAGATATTGCTTGCATGTGGTCAGAATAGCTTGTATGGACTTACATGTTTTTGCATGTAGCTTGCATGTACTTGCATGTTGTTGCATGTTGCTTGCATGTACTTGCTTGTTGTTGCATGTCGCTCATATGGACTTGCATGTTGTTGCATGTCACTTGCATGTGCTTACATGTTGTTGCATGTCACTTGCATGTGCTTGCATGTTGTTGCATGTCACTCCTATGGACTTGTATGACCTTGCATGTTGTTGCATGTCACTTGCATGTGCTTGCATGTTGTTTCATGTTAGTCCTATGGACTTGTATGACCTTGCATGTTCTTGAATGTTGGTTATATGACCTTGCATGTAGTTGCATTCCAGTTTTGTGAGATTACTTGCAAAACACTCCAACTCTAGAAACTTGCAGGATGGTACATCTCAGTGATTCAGGAAATGGGTATCAGTTGCATGTTGTTGAAAATACTTGCATGTTAGTTTTAAGATATTACTTGCAGAACACTCCAACTCTCAAAAGTTGTAGGGTAGAACATCTCAATATTTCAGGTAATGGGTATCAGTTGCATGTTAGATCTGGTGTTTACATGTCACTTGCATGTACAGAACAAGGTATTTCAGAATAACATTGGGGACATCAATTGTGCAAGTTGTTGCATGAGAATTGGTGTGTGTTGATCACTTCAGTTGACTAAAATAGATTGGGCTAACTTGAGCACCCAATCTTGGGACTTTCATTGTTTCTTTTATTTGGAAATATGTTTGATGTTGGCAAAGCTAATTTTGGCTTACTTATGTGCACACATCATGAAGAGGCAGTTAACTCAAAGCTTGGACTTTGTTTGAGTTCAGTCTTCTCAATTTAAGTGAGCTTGATTTTTGCATGAGCTTTGGAAGCTATGTTATCAAATGTAATCGATTATATTTTGAGTTTCAAGATCTTGTTAAGAAGTTCTTGAATTAAAAAGTTCTTGAATTAAAAGGAAGTGCTTTTATTTAATTGAGAACCCCATACATTTTCGAGAGAGTAGTTTTGAGGAAAAAGACTTAGAAGATAAAAGCAAGAAGCTTTTTTGTAAAAGACTGAGAATAAAAAAAGCAAAGAAATTTTTTGACTTAGAATAAAAAAGGAAGAAACTTTTTTATTGAAGAAGCTTTTTTATTTGAAGAAGTTTTTGAAGGAAAAAGCAAGAAGTTTTTTTTTGAAGTTTTTTACAGGTTTGAAGATTGAAGAAGCTTTTGAAGTGCATCAAGGACTTAGAAGAATTTCAGTATTGAAAGAGATTTAATACAAGTAGGAAACATCTTTGAGTGTGGAGTTTTTTACCAAAAGGGTTTCTCCACGTAAATACTGTGCAAGCTTTTTCTCTTCTCTTCTCTTCTACATTGGTTTAAAAGTGCATAAGCACTTGTTCATTAATTGTTATAGATTAATCTTTATTTCAGCTTTGCATATACAAAATTTTAAAGTTTATAGCAACAGTTCTACCTTCATTTTCAACATGATGAAGTGGTGAATCCCTACGATATGTGGATGCCCGCTGTAGCGGAAGAAGTGTCTTTCTTTATTGCATACTTTATATTGTAAGCCAAAATCACTGTATGCTCTCACCTTGCCCATCTTGGGATCTGGGTGATCATAAAGTGTGAGGCATTTAGTTAGTTGATGCAAATTGATGCTAACACTGTCATATCCTTGTTCATTATTTTGAAATTTTTTTGGGGTAGCATCTTATAGTGGTATCAGAGCTAGTGATCTTGCTAGCTTGTTTGGGTTGATACTCACTCCTTGCAGATCTTCAGTGTGGGGATAGAAATTTTAGCTTTGCTTGTGAGTGATCAGCACTTGCATGTGTGTTCAGAGTTGGGCAGTTGAAAGATTTTGAGCAGTGTTGAGAGATCATGGCATCTCTTAAGAAGAGAAGTGAGACATATGTTCTATTTGATTCTCTTAGGCAATGTCAGGATGAATTAGTAAGAGCAGTTCAAGAGAAGTTGGATCGAAGGAAGTATCATCATGAGGCCACTAAGATTATTGATGAGTATGAAAGACTATCAGATGATTGTAAGCAACAACTTCCTTGGGATGCTTTCTTGAAAATCATCAAAGAGAGGAATCCTGATAAAAAGGGATTTATAGAATACATTTAGAAGATAAGGAAGGAAGAGGAGATGAAGAAGATGTCTTTATGTAAGCTTGAGTTAACTACTTCAATGACAAAGACCAAGAACTTTTCCACGACATCACCTTTCAGCCCATCGAACAAGAAATCTCTCATTTCAGAAAAGAAGGTCAGTAACAATGAACTTAGAAGAAGAAGTATTTGTTTCCTATGCAAAGACTCATGGGAGCCTAACCATCAATGCAAGGACAAAGAAGTCAAACCAACAATCTTCACCACATTTTCTTTCCTTTCAGATGATGTGAAGTCTAAAAAGGGAGAAGTTGAAGTCTTGATACCTGAAAAACATAGGACTGAGCCTCTGTATGATGAAGAGAAGATCACCAATCAAGAAGCATGCATAGAAGAGTTTGCTGATTTGGAGAAGTCTACAACAGAAATTAGTGAAGCCGAGCCTTTATTTGACGAGGAGCCAAAAGTGTTGGACTTAGCAAGTCCTTCATTTGACGAAGATCTTGAGGATGCCACTACAATTGATGAGTTGAAGATGATCGATAGATTGCTTGCCGGTGACTTTGCAAGTGAGTCTGATCACATTGAAATAAAGTATATTGTTGAAGACATGGGACACAATGAAATCATTAAAGATGAAAAGATTGATGTTGCTGAAACTCTCAGGACAGCCCCTGATGAGGAATATCTTCACTATGCTTGTGAAGGTAATTCATATTATGAGTGGGAAATTCCCATGTTAAATGTAGAACTATTTGATTCCTGAAAGATTCATGATGAAGAGTATGATGTTGAAGACTTTAAATCAGCCCTCGGTGATGAATTGGATGCTGCCATAACATTTGATGAAAGTGAAGAAGAAGAAGACTCATCTTCCATGCAAATTGAAGAACCAAGTGTCCTTTCAAAAGAATCATTTGATGAAGAGCTTTTTGAAGAATTTGGATCAGCCTCCATTGTTGTTGCAACTTTTGATTTTAAGAATTAGTTGTTGGTTGTTGAAGATAAGATTGTTCAATCTTTAACACACTTGGATAGCATACATAGTTTTGTTGAAGATCACATTTGGAGAGCACAAATTGAAAAGAGACAAATGGGCATGGAAAAAGGATCTTTAATTGAAGATTGGTGTATGGTCAGAGAGGCTTTAGAAACGGTGAAATCAGATTATTTGAACTTACTTTCTAATAGAGATAATGTTCTTGAGTTTGTTGATCAAATAGGTGAAGCATTGAAGGGAAGAGATGCTGAAATTAATAAGCTTACATTTAAGCTTAAAACAACTATGGATTCTTTAGAGAGCACCCAAATGGTTGTCTTAGAAGTTGAAAGTCAGATTGTAGATGTACATGAATTCAAGGATTAAGTTGAAGTTGCTAGAGCAGATGAAGGCAAGCTGATAATGGAAAAGCCTAATTTTCTCCAAGGAAGTTTTGAGTTAGGATAGTCTCCTAAGTATGCAGATATAGAGTTGGAGCAAATTGATGAATTGTGTGAACAAAAAGGTGAAAACAACTTCCAATCATTTGATGATTTTTTTCTATGATGAAATTTGAGTTAACACATAATAATCCACTCCTCATGTTGAATGATAAAGAACAATTAGATGTAAGTAACATGGAGGAGGATAGTAACAGGATATGGGATTTGGGTGCAAAGCATTCATGGAATATTACTGTGCACAAAAACTTCTTCAACTGGAAGTTTTCATCAGTTGTTGAAGATGGGCATAAGTTTTAGGTATGCAATGGATTAGGTTCTATGATCGCTCACTTTCATAATGGAGTTTATTTGCAGGATAGTGGTGTTGGTAAGATTTTTTTATGGATAAATTTGGAGTCAAATTTATGTCATGAAGCTGCTGTCCTTCATCCAATCAGCCATCATAAATGTTTATTTTCATACATAATGATTGATTGGAGAGAAATTTTGGTCATAACTTTGACTTATTCTGATTGTAGATGGCCTAAATTTCTTATTGTTCTCAAAAGATTTCAGTTTTGTTGTTGTTATCTCATTTTGAGATCATTGAAATCTAAATTTCATGAGATTATTTCAGACTTATGCATCCATGGGATTGAGCTTTTTAGTTCTTTAAGCTCTTTGTGGGAAGATGACAAAAGTATTCAATAGAAAGGAACAAGTGTTATAGTTACTAATGCTCTTTTGGAGAGTGAGAATCAGTTGATTCATGGCTGTTCAGAATTGTTTTCAGCTTGTGATCAAGTTGATTTATGTTCTTCCGCAGAGGAACATTTCAGATTTTGGTTCCCAGTAGTAGTTTTATTTTGGTTAATTGTATTGATGATTGCTAACTCTTTTATCTTTGGGTTTATTGATGCTTGGGATCCAAATAGTTGTGTGATTGGAGGAATGTTTCATGGTTGTAAGTAGAGTTTCAGCCATGCAGTTTGCAGTTATATCAAAGTGGCACAATAGAAGCGGTGTGAAGTATTCTTCAGATTGATTTGGGACCCAGGTATATTATTGCTAAATCATGTTGGTCTCTTTGTTGGGTAGCATGAATTGCTTGAGGACAAGCAATCTTGAGCGAGGAGGACTGTAATGTTCCATTTTTGGCGCATTGATTATTGTGTGCATTATGCTTGTTCGTATTCTTGTGAAGGCTATCCGACATGTTGGAAGAACTCCAAAGTTCTCGAAGTGGTCGTGGTTCTATCTGCAGAGCAGTTGTGTGTGTCTCAAGCCTTCATTTCATTAAGAATTGGTTGAAGTTATTTATCAGTGCATTTCTAGTGCTTATTTTGGCTTGGGACTATTATTCTGATAATTAATTAATATTTCACTAAGGTTGCCTAAAGTTATATTTAATTATTACAACTTAGTGTAATATTAATTATAAAATTGGGTTTCCTTATGGAAAATGGATTAATTCTCTTTGGCTTTGAGATCAGACAGTGTTCAGGATCGCAGTGATGTTTTTTGATGTTTGATTAGGTTCCCAGTTTGCTCTCCAAGATTCTTGGAGAAGCCGTCTATTTTTAGAAAGTCGCCTGGAAGGCATCATTCATCTTCCCAAACATCATGGAGTATGTTGGTATGCTTAATTTTGTAGTTTGGTGATATTTAGAATTTCCCGTAAAATCAGTTGATTTAATGAGCTAAACAATTAATAATTGCACTTAAGTTAAAATGGTTGGGAAACGTTCAATTAACATTTAAGTGTTATAGCTCATTGGAAAGGGGATGACAAGCTCTAAATCATGGATGCATCATATTGGGGCCTTGTGAATCAAATATTTCCTTTATTTTGATAAAGGGGTCTTTTGAGCTAAGGGGAGCTTTTAATTAAAAACGTGACTTTAAGTTGTGCACACATAATGAATTATTTTTTAATACTTTTGAGGAGAAATATGAAGGGATAGAGGAAATAATATTTTTTTCCCTCAAAAAGTTATAAAAGGAAGAGATGGGCTCATTGTTTGGGTATGCTTGGATTTGTATTGTTACTCTGCTAGATTGAACCTGCGTGTTCTTCCATATTCTCTTGAGGACGAAAACCTTCTTAAGGTTTGGTGTGCTTTCATACAGGAATTACCATTGTGCTGAAGGTGGATTGGGAGCAAGCTCACATGGAGTTTTCCATGGGAGCTGATCAATGTTGAGAGTTTTGATAGTTTTTTTGGTGTGGAGATCATTAATATCTTATTGTAGTCATTTGTTATTGATATGATTTGTAGTGTTGTTGTGTTTTTGTCTAGTTTTAAGTTTCTTTCAGGCTAGCCGAACCACTCATGGCCGTACCAGCTAGAAACAAGTTTAAAAAAAATAAAAAATATTGACAAGTTCTTTTGAATTGGTTCTTTTTGCAAAATAATTTCATTGCATAGGCGACCATGTTCAGGTATATTGGATAGCATTTTATGGACTGTCTAAATTACTAGATGCAGCCATACATCTCAGGCCGTACGACCCTATGCTAGCTTGTAACATTTCCATTATTAATGTCTGAGCATTGGGTGCAGTTTGTAAAGTTCTCATATGATCTTTGTGGGTCTATGAGTGTGATTTCAATTCTATTTTGTTGGGTAGTTTAATGTCTGGGGTTTTAGCATGTCTGTACAGTCTTCACATGTGCCGTACCTTTATGAAATTTAGAGTTCCAGCCTTGTCTTGTATTAGCAGAAGTGTCTATGCATTTTGGCTATGTGGAATCCATATTAGATTTTCTCATAGGTGATCAGAAGCAAGTTGTGACATACTCCATGAAGTTCCATATTTGAAGACATCTTTTTCCAGGGCATATCTATTACGACTTTTTGATTTGCAGTAGTGATAAACAGTAGTGAAGTTTTCTTTGGAGACATCTAAATCATCAAGTAATTTGTAGGGTATCAGTAATCTTCTTCAAAGAGATTCTCTCAAGTCTTAAAATCAAGATTATGATCAGCATTGTATTTGCTATAATTGTAATCTTTCATATTTGAATCACATTTAGTCCCCTAGATGGTTTACCACCAGTGTGGAAGGAAATAACATTTTAAACACATTGTAACCCCTGGATGGTTCTGCCGCCAGTGAGGATAAAGAACTCTTTTCTTTCTTTTCTACCCACTGGACAAGTGGTGAATTCCCACTGAACAAGTGGATGACTTTGTAATCTTTTCATGCTCATTTCATACCCATTGATGAAGTGGTGAATCCTCATGATATGTGGATGCCGACCATAGCAGAAGAAGTGTCTTTCTTTATTGCATACTTTATATTGTAAGCCAAAATCACTGTATACTCTCACCTTGCCCATCTTAGGATCTGGGTGATCAGAAAGTGTGAGGCATTTAGTTGGTTGATGCAAATTGATGCTAACACTGTAGTATCTTACACAATACAATCACTTCCTTCAATCCTACATTCAATTTGACTGCACTTGTGTACCTATAAAACATTCAACTCATATCCTACACTTCTCAAGCTTTTGTTAAATAGAAAATCTGAGCTTCTAGAAGAAGTTTCTTAAACATGACACCCAAACATGGGAATATTCAATGCCCTATCTTAGGAATCCCATAATTAGGATATTATTAGCTTCTTATAGATGCCATAAAACCACCTTACAGAATATTACACCCAATATAGACAAAATCCCATGTCGACCTCTAGGAAAGTTAACAACAGGCTAAAAATAGCCTCTTACACCTTCTTATAAGCTATCATAAGATGCTCTGTGATAATGGTCCAACTATAGTTGATTCCTCACAAAATTTAAGGCACTAATAATAGTAGATACTCTTACACTTGTCATAAACCATTAATAACCTTGGACATCCTACATTTACTTGTTTACTATCCCAAGATAAAATAATATAAATTATCATTATCGTAATTAAATAATTACTGTAGTCATTGGAACCTTCATCCGTTATGGAATGCATTTACAAAATAATGTTAGGAGTAATTAAATATATCAAATTTACAAGGTTGATGGAACCTTAATGCTAACACTCTCCCATTTGACATCATGTATTGTAAATACATCCATCAGAAAACATAAATAAACTAAGTACAAGAAACAAGGCCCATGGCCTCCTTGCACCAAGTGAACTTTTCTTTGCTCATAAGTTTGGTAAGATGATTTGCAACATTCTTCTGAGTATCAACCTTCTTCAGCTCAATTTGTCCATTTGCAACCATTTATTGAACAAAGTGATATTAAACATCCACATGCTTAGCTTGAGCATGATGCATATGATTCTTAGATAAATAGATTGCACTCTAGCTATCACAACCAATTTGAATTGTCCTGCAATCAAAACTAATACCTATACACAACCTTTGTAACCAAAATGCCTCCTTAGAGACATGGGTAGAAACCATATACTTTACTTTAGTGGTGGATAAAGCAATCATGGGTTATCTCTTACTCATACAACTCACAACTTGTCCAAACAAAGTAAACACATACCCACTAGTGGACCTTTGACTATCCAAGTCACTTGCCCAATCTGCATTAACAAAACCTTGTATGTCCAATGTTTTATCCTAATTGTTAATACCAGAATAAACCAAACAATTTAATAAGAAGTACCATGCAAATATCTTAACACCCTCTTCACATAATTCTAATGCTCTTTATCAAGGTTAGACATAAACCTGCTCAATACTCCCATTGCTTGGGGAATATCTAGCCTAGTGCAAACCATTGCATACGTTAAACTTCCTATTGCACTAGCATATGGAGCATTAGACATATCCTCAAAATCATCTTCACACTTGGGACACATATCTAATGTAAGCTTAGTTCCAACTAGTAAAGGAATTCTAACTAGCATACAATCTTGCATATTAAATCTGTGCAAAATAGTATTCACATACTTACTTTGTGACAACCAAAGATTTTTGTTCTCATGATCTCTCCTAGTTTCCATTCCCAATATGTACCTTACTGCACCTAGATCCTTCATCTTAAATACACCTAAAAGTTGAGCTTTCAACTCACTAATCATGCCCTTGGTGTTATTGAAAAACATGTCATCCACATACAAGGCAAAAATTAGTATATGATCATCAATACATCTAATGTAAACACATTGATCCTCTTCGCTTTTTACAAAACCCAATTATAGCATAAAAGAATAAAATTTTTGATACCACATCTGGGGTGATTGTTTCAAACCATAAAGAGACCGTTTTAATTTGCAAACTAAGTGTTCATTTCCTTCAACCTCAAAAGATTTAGGCTATTGCATATAAATTTCCTCTTTTAGATCTCCATGCAAAAATTTAGTCTTAACATCCATTTGCTCAATTTCAAAATCATAAGTAGTAGCTATGGAAAAAAATCTAATAGAAGATAATTTAGGAACAAGAGAAAATATTTCACCAAAATCAACTCCGTATCTCTGGGAGTATCCCTTGGCTACTAGTCTAGCCTTGTACTTTTTCAATGAACCATCTGCTCCAAATTTCTTCTTGTAGATCCACTTACATCCAATGGCCTTTCTATCTTTGGGCAAATGAACAAGATCCTAGGTATCAAAAGAGTCTAAATCTATAAGCTCAAGTCTTGCATGGCTAGTTTCCAAGACTCACTATCATCTGCAAGAATATCTTCCTTGTAGGATTTAGGTTCATCTTCAATACTTAATAGAGCAAATACACAATGAAAATCTGGTGGGCTATACCTATCAACTAGATTCCATTATCTTTTGGATCTTCTCAAGGGTGGAGTAAGGGATTCATCCTCTTGTTCTTCTGTATGCTCAACCTCTTCTGTAATCTCAAAGTCATCCTACTCAGAACTCCCACTTGAACCCTTTTCTTCCTCTCCACCTTCAAATCCATCATTTTGTTCTTCCTTATGTGCATCTTCTTGTTTCAATTCAAAATGCACTATCTTTTTCGCTTCTTTATCTCTTGGTTGTTCAGGATCAGAAACAACTATAAGTTCCTTGAAAATCACATCTCTAGAAGAGACAACTTTCTTGGTTAGAGGATTCCAAAGCTTATAACCTTTAACGTTCTCACCATATACAATGAAGATACATTTTTGTGCTTTTGGATCCAAATAAGAATACTTCTCTTTAGGCACATGAACAAAATCCTCACAACCAAAAACCATTAAATGCGAAACAAAAGATTTTTTACTTGTCCATACTTCATAAGGTGTCAAATAAAGAGATCTGTTGATCAAGTAACATGCAATACACACAAATTTTTCCCAAAAACATTTATCCAACTGTGTATCACTTAACATACTTTTGTCTCTTTTCATTAAAGTTTGATTCTGTTGATAACTGAGAGGGGGGGGGGTGAATCAGTTATCCTAATTATTTCCCTTATTGAATTTTCCTTTTAATTGATGCAGCATAGAATCAAACACAAAAACATTAATCATGAAATAAGAAACACATGACACAGTATTTTTGACGTGGAAACCCTGTTAAGGGAGAAAACCACGGGGTGATTAACCCAAAATTATTCTCTGTTAGAAGAATAGGAAATTACAATAATGGCACTTGCCAATTAGGGCTCACTGCCCGAGCACACTGCTCACAAGAAGCCCACTGCCTACAAGAAGACACACTGTCTACAAAGTGATGAGAATCACAGTCTTGAACTGATTGGAAGCATCTACATATGCTGGAGTTCAGTTCCGGTTAGGCTCAGTACACTGATCTGCTGCACTTCATCTTTCCTCTGTTCTGTATTCTGCTATCTTTCACATACCGGATCCTTTTTGCTACCTCTGCTCTTATCTGGACTTATTCGCATATATCTCCACATCACCACCCCCTTCACAACTAAATCCATCCTCTATATATATCCGCACAAGTAATTTCATCACCTTTCTAGTCGGCATCCGGAACAGTCTAGTTTCTTACAAACTTTTGTTCTGTCGGCTGAATCCTTCCTCACCAAGCTATGCGGATCAAGCATATACTTGTAGATATCATTAATCATGTCGGCCAAACATGATTCATGCCTTCACAACCTCTGTCATCAATAGTAACACATCCGGAAAGCAGTTTGATACTCTGCCAGTCAGTTCTTCCTCTGTTTTCACTGTCTCTCAGAAATCCGGTACTCAACCATTCATATCTTTTTCCTTGTCCATCACCGGAGGCTAAATCCTTGGAATATACCACTCAAGGTAGTCCTCTTGACTTCCCCAAATCCGCACTATACCAAGACACTTCCTCTGAGAGATCCGGACCAATCTGTCGGACCTTGCCACATGCTCTGTTCTTCTTCACCGGACCACAACATTCTTTATTCTGACTTCCGGTAGAGGCACATCATGACTTGCGGATATGTGGGATGACCTTTGTTGCCATCAATGACAACAACCATGAATCCATATAGTGTCTCTTGCCAACAATCTCCCCCTTTGGCATTGATGGCAACACTTAGTGAAAAATGACTAAGTGTTTTCACTATGCTCCCCCTTTGCTGATGCTCTGTCTTTATATACAATTTCTGGAACTCCCCCTTAGTTGGATTCCTCATTTTTCACTGCTCCTCACTCCCCCTTTGACATCAATGGCAAAGGGTAGGGTCCGCACACCAAAATTTTCAAAAATTTTCTATATATAGCCGCATATTTACATACTCACATGTACTGAAGAATGTCTGCAAAGGATGTCTGCAATTGGATCATTTCTGTAGCCCAACTTTGCTTCATTCTATCCAAAATTGAAATGTGACCACTTAACAAAAATGCAAAAGCTTCTGCCCACTTGAGATCTGTCGGATCTTTTGTTTGGGCGGTGGTCTGAGCATCACTGATGGCCTCATGCATAGTTTCCAACTTAGGGATTATAATCCTTCTAAGTTCTCCCATCTGGTTAGTGATGTTCTTTCTTTCCTTCTCAAGTTTCTTTATTTCATTCAAGACTGCAATAGTCTGACATTCTTGATTTATTATAGAGGAAGAGAGAGGATCAAAACTTTGAGATAAGCTTTGTAGCTTATCCTGTTCCTCTTTTATTTTCTTGTCAAATGCTGCTGTTGCCTTTGACCAGGATATACAAAATTTATAGATGTCACCGCCATCCTTAAGAGCATTCTCTAAGCTCTTTATTCCAATGCTTACAATCTTCCTATCCTTAGAGATTAATTCTAATATTTCTGAAAATCTTTTATCCAAAAATTCCTTCCGGACCTTTTCTTCAGCTGATTTTTCTAGAGAATCAAAATGTGTATCAACACTGCTGACTAAGGTTTTTAGATTACCGGAAGAGGAGGCTGTCGGATCTATCTGGATTGATGGCATAATTTTTACAAGTACTCCGGAAGCAACTTCTATCAACTCACAGTCTTCCATATGAGACTTCAGGAGCTTTTCATTTGCCTTGGCATTTGCAAATGAAGCTATCTTCATTGTTTGTACCGGAGAGAGAGAGTCAAAATCAAATGGGCCTTTTAGAAGCTCCGGTTCATCAATCTCTAGAGTTTCTTTACTCAAAAATTGTTGAACAGTTTGTGCAGTGTCTCTTGCCGGAGACAGATGTTTCTTTTCTTCTGCAGTCTTAGAACTGTCAACCTCTTTGTCTTTCACCACTGCTTCCTTCTCCTGTAATTGCTCTTCTTCTTTGGATCCGGAGACTGTAGGGGAAACCGGAGGAGAGATGCTAGCTTGTTCATGGGCCACTTCTTCTGGAGCAGAGGGTCCCAAGTCCTCATCTTTGCAGTCCTTGAAGATAATGTTCATTGTCTTGGGATCAATTTGAGGATATAGCTGAATAGCTATCTGCTCCCGGATCTCAAGATCTTTAGCATGAGCATTATTCTTTCTTACTTCCAATTCCTTTTCTAGGCTTTTAGGAATAAGAGATATTATTTCAATGAAAGCCTTATTATATATGTTAAGATATTTTACTGTGGCCTCCTGCAGAATCTTTTGGTCGGCCTCACTGAAGTCATCATAGGATTCAGTCATGGGTTGAAGGTTTCCATCCACCGTGACTGACTTGATTATGCTCTCTAGAGACAGAGTGGGCTTTTCAACAGTTACCTCTGCCATTTCATCCTTGTCTTGGCCTGTGGAGGGCTTACCGGATCCTTTCTTCTTCTGTTTCTTTATTTCTTTTACTCCCTCATCTGACTCTGTTTCCTCTTCATCCTTTTGGCTTCCATAAGCCCTTGTGGCTTTTGTCTTGGATCTCTTACCGGATGCCTGGACTTCCGGTTTTGAACTTTTGGTTGTGGGAGGTGCAGATCTCTTTGATGATCTGGTCCGGGTGGGAGCTTCAACCGGAGCACTATCTTTACTTTTCTCTTCTTCCTCGGCCTTCCTCCTCTTTTCCCGGCTGGCATCAAGTGCCTCCTTTGAGATGCCTAGGCCTTGAGCAATGTGCTCTACTTCTTTTCTCACCTTTCTTTTGATCTCAGGTTCCCTGAGTTCTACATGTATTTTTACACTCAGCTCCTCAAAGGTTCCAAACCTTTCTGCCTTAGGATCTTTGGGCTGACTTAGCATGTGTTGAACATGCAGCTCCACTATCTGTTCATCCACTTCGTACCCCATGGGCATGATCCAGACAGTCCTTGGCTCTACTGCCTCCATTAGGCACTGATCAGTGTCAACCATAAAGCACACTGAGTCTTTGTATTTTTCAACAAGAGACTGGGGAATTCTCTCTCTTGCTTGCATCATGCTCTGAAAGTTTTTGAAGTATCCCCATAGAGCTGTATTTCTCACTTTTGCATCCCCAAGTCCATGCAAATAGTCTCTTATCTGGACTGCAACAGGTTTGTCATTCTGCCATACCCATCCACTTGTTCTGGGTAGCTCATTCATGAAGTAGAAGAATAGACATACAATAAGAGTACCATACTTAAAGGAATTCTTCTTATCCTTCTTGATTTTCTGTATATTTTCCATTAATTGGCTTAGCAGTAGTTCGCAGAGATCATATTCTGCATTCTTTCTTAGCATTTCATAGGCAGTGTATACTGCAGTTTCGGATACAGAATTCTCCCTGCTGGAGTGATAGATCTTGTATCCTATTATCATTGATGCATATTTGATATCTGGATCCGAAATATCTTCAATGGTCATTGCCCTCTTATCAAATTTTGATCCGGTGGCCTCAGTTACAATGTTGTTCTTGACAGATTTGAGGATAGGTACCCCTCCGGAAGAGTATAGACCAGTTACTGCTCTAATTGCCTCTTTTGTGATCTTGCAGGGTCTATCTAGCCATAGAAAGTTGTCATGCATCCTGCTCAGTACATACCGGACCCATTCATCTTCTTCAAAACAGGGGAAATGAATAAATTGCTCAAATTGTTTCTTCTGGATATCCTTATACTCTGGTTTAAGCTCAAAAGCATTGTCTATCAGCTGCTTGTGATAGAGGTCTCTTAATTTGAATTCCCCAAATTCCTCAATGCTTGCATGTATGTAAACCCTAATGTCTTCGGTATGTAAAACTCCGTGAGGAACACTAGAGAAGGCTCCTAATGGATCTACCTCCAATGATTTGTAGGGATGTTTCTTGAATGAGGGGCGAGGTCTATCAGAGATCTTAACTATGTTTGGAGTAGCCATTCTTCAAAGATTTGCAGTGAGGTAATGAAAAACGAAGAATACCTTATGCGCCTTCGGTTTGCACGGAGTGGTTGGATTGATTTCTTTATGCAATAACTTCGGCAGGAGATCCTTGGTGTGCTTGATGAACCTTGTTGCAGAGCTCCACTTTTCGCTTCTTCTCGAGTGCAGAATGAGCAAATGACCTTTGAGAAATCCCTTAAGTTGCTCCGCGAACCCTAATATCTGTCTGCAATAAATGCTTCACCTACATCATTCCGGTTTGCCTTGTCTGGATAGCTTGGAGTATCCCGGATTAGTCCTGATCTGTGGATATCATCCGGATCTTTCAATCATGAATAAATCGAGGTAACATATTACAAGAACATCCCAAACACTCTGTCCAATCCGTAGAACAAGATAGTGCATTTCTGGATCTTTCCGGACCTTTTTGTAATCCCTTATCATACCGGAGCATCTCCCTGAACAGGTCTTATTTGATCGATCACAGCTTCTTTATAACTCCATGCGGACCTCTGAAAACTTGACTGAAGTATCTCAAGACTCATATCTACAAACCCTTTGATCCGCATCTTGTGCCACATCCGGCACCCCTTGTTTGGCTGGGGGAACAAGATTTTCTTTGAGTCTCCCCCTGAGCCTGAGCTCACTTTTTAATTTCCAGAAGAAATATCAGCACCAGAGTCTGGTGCGGATCCAACCTGTACATTCTCTGAACTTTTCTTCACCCAAATCTTGCTCATCTGATTCCTAACCTCATCCGCATTCATCTTTTGTTTACCCTTGTCTTGATTCTGATTATACACCGGACCTCTTTTGTCCTGATTCTTGTTTCTGCAGACTTTAGCATTATGACCGGACCTATTGCAGATTTGGCAAATAACATTTCTTTGCATATTTGATTGATATCCTCTTGATCTGCATTGATTAGCCATATGACCTACTCTATTGCATGTGAAGCATCTACCTTTGAATGATTTGTTTACTTGCATAATTCTGCATTCATGGGATTTGTGTCCATACCTTTTACAGTTGAAGCACTGTCCGGAGAAGGATGAATTAATCTGATTCATTCTCATTCTGCACTGATTAGCTTTGTGACCAAAGTGGTTGCAGCTGTGGCAGTATCCATTGAAGGATGGATATCTTTGAGCATTTGGCTGTCTTACCGGAGGTCTTCTAGGCCTGCTTCTTGGATTTTCTGATCCAAGATTCTTCTGACCGGATCCGGAGCTTTCTCCTTTCTCATATCCCAAACCATACTTGTCATCTGTCCTCTTTTGACTTCCAAGAAGAACTTCAAGTTGAGCAGAACTTATCTTGAATTTCTCTTTATATTCATTTGTTGTTTGAAGGTCTCTTTTGAGAGAGGCAATTTGATCCTCAAGTTTTCCTTCATTATCTTTGGCATCTTCAAGATCAGATTCAAGATGTCTGATAATCCTGTCCATCTGGTGGCATTCTTCTGATTTTTCTTTAAGAGATTGTCTTAGATTGTCTTCAGCCTTTCTTTTTTCTTCAATCTCTTGAGTAAACTTTATAGTTCCTGATTCCATTTCATGTCTTAACATAATGACTTCTTTTGATAACTTTTCACATAACTTGGTTTGCTCAGTCAATTCTTCATTTGTATTGCTTTCTTCACTTTGTCTTGCCAACTGTTGAAGCAGCTCCTTTCTCTTTTTCATAGAGAGACTTAATTTGTCTTTTAATTCTCTCATGAATTCATCAGCCTGTTTGAGTCTTTCCTTTAATTCACTGACTTCAGAATTTGACTGTTCAAGATCCTCAAGAGCAGTCTTGAGTTGCTCCCTTAAACCATATGCATCCATTTGAAATCCCAGATCTTCCTCAAGCTGTTAGGCTCTATTAGGAGGAACTTAGCTCTGATACCAATTGTTGATAACTGAGAGGGGGGGGGGTGAATCAGTTATCCTAATTATTTCCCTTATTGAATTTTCCTTTTAATTGATGCAGCATAGAATCAAACACAAAAACATTAATCATGAAATAAGAAACACAGGACACAGTATTTTTGACGTGGAAACCCTGTTAAGGGAGAAAACCACGGGGTGATTAACCCAAAATTATTCTCTGTTAGAAGAATAGGAAATTACAATAATGGCACTTGCCAATTAGGGCTCACTGCCCGAGCACACTGCTCACAAGAGGCCCACTGCCTACAAGAAGACACACTGTCTACAAAGTGATGAGAATCACAGTCTTGAACTGATTGGAAGCATCTGCATATGCTGGAGTTCAGTTCCGGTTAGGCTCAGTACACTGATCTGCTGCACTTCATCTTTCCTCTGTTCTGTATTCTGCTATCTTTCACATACCGGATCCTTTTTGCTACCTCTGCTCTTATCTGGACTTATTCGCATATATCTCCACATCACCACCCCCTTCACAACTAAATCCATCCTCTATATATATCCGCACAAGTAATTTCATCACCTTTCTAGTCGGCATCCGGAACAGTCTAGTTTCTTACAAACTTTTGTTCTGTCGGCTGAATCCTTCCTCACCAAGCTATGCGGATCAAGCATATACTTGTAGATATCATTAATCATGTCGGCCAAACATGATTCATGCCTTCACAACCTCTGTCATCAACAGTAACACATCCGGAAAGCAGTTTGATACTCTGCCAGTCAGTTCTTCCTCTGTTTTCACTGTCTCTCAGAAATCCGGTACTCAACCATTCATATCTTTTTCCTTGTCCATCACCGGAGGCTAAATCCTTGGAATATACCACTCAAGGTAGTCCTCTTGACTTCCCCAAATCCGCACTGCACCAAGACACTTCCTCTGAGAGATCCGGACCAATCTGTCAGACCTTGCCACATGCTCTATTCTTCTTCACCGGACCACAACATTCTTTATTCTGACTTCCGGTAGAGGCACATCATGACTTGCGGATATGTGGGATGACCTTTGTTGCCATCAATGACAACAACCATGAATCCATATAGTGTCTCTTGCCAACAGATTCATCCTTTCTGTAACCCCATTCTGTTGAGATGCGTAAGGAGTAGTCTTTTGCCTTATGATACCTACATGCTTGCAAAACGCATCAAATTCCTTAGAACAAAATTCCCCTCCATTATTAGATCTCAATACTTTTATCTTATGTTTTGATTGATTCTCTACTAAGACTTTAAATTCCTTAAACTTAGTGAAAACCTCAAATTTATGTCTCATAAAATAAATCTATGTATATCTTGAAAAATCATAAATGAAGGTCACAAAATATCAAGATTTTCCAAAAGAATCACTATTCATAGGTCCAAAACATTTCTATGAATAATTTCTAATTTACTCTTTGACTTATTACTTCCTGAAGGAAAATATGCTCTATTTTGTTTCTCAAACACACAATGCTCACAAAATTCAAAATACTCATTAGAATAGGAAAAATCGTCAAGCAGATTTTTTTTCAGTCACATAGGTGAATTTACATAAATTAGTGGCATTCAGCCTAAACAAAGTTCCCAATCTTGTCCCTCTTGGTACCACCAAGCTTTCTCTCACCAATTTGCAACCATGCTTATCAAACATTACATACATTCCCCAATCAGTCAACTTAGATGCATAAATTAAATTTTTATCAAATCTAGGAATATCTAAAACACCAAGGAGGGCTTTTATCCTCCCAACATTGAAACATAACTATACCTTTCCCCACCCAAATATCATATATGAAATGTTGTCCCCAAGGTAGACTTCAACTCCATCATATTCTTCATATGTGGAAAACCACTCCTTATGAGGAGTCATATGATATGAGCATTCTGAGTCAACCAACCAATGTTTGTTAGAAATGATATTACATGTAGAAAGTAAGACTTCATCACCTGTTTCTGAGGACTATTTTGTAGAGGAATCCCACTGTTTCTTTTTATTTCTACATTCCTTCTTAATATGTCCCCTCTTTCCGCAATTCCATCACTTTACTTTGTTCTTTTACTAGGAGTTTTAGCTCTACCCTTAGGCTTTTCTTTAGGCCCCTTCTATTCTCCTTTAGATCCACCTCTTTCCTTGGACCTTCCCTAACATTAAGAGCATCCATTGAGCTATCCATAACTTTCTTTCTCACTTCCTATGACAACAATGTTGCAATAAGATCATCTAGCTTGGGATCTTCGAGATTAGTGCTATAAGAAAGAATGAAATTCTCCCATGACTTAGGTAAAGAATAAAGAAGCATAATGTATTTATCTTCTTCCTTAATATTAACATCAATAGAGGCTAATTGAATCAAAATCAAATTAAAAGTATTTAAATGCTTAGCAGTTAAATCACCTTCCGTAATTTTTAGAGAAAACAATTTTCTTTTCAAATATAATTTTATTACCAGAATCTTGGCTTGGTAGATCTCAACCAAATGTTTCCATAGAGAATATGTCATTTTCTCTTCTAAGACATTCAACAGGACAGAGTCCACAAGACAAAGCCGGATCATCCCCCATGATTTCTTATCCATCTTATCCCACTCATCTTTATCTATTTTATCAGTTTTATTTTCCTTTGTTGTATCCAACAATTGATCCCTCGCTTCAAGAAGATCCTCCATATTCATCTTCTCAACTCATAGTTAGTTCCATTGAACTTCTCAATATCCAATCAAGATGTAGATGCAGCCATGGCTTCCACACACAAATTTGCACAAAAAATTTAACTAGAACTTCCACTGCAACACATAAAACCTTTACTCTTCCACCCAAGAAGAAAAGTTGGCCAGAATCTGATACCAAATGTTAGAAATGAAGGCAAACCACTACAATATAGAAATATGAAATTATGTTGTAAATATGAATTTTAACAGTAGAATGCCAAAACAAAAATTAAAACTAATGGAAATCAACAACAAGAAAATAAAAAAAATCAAGAGAATTATGTATAGGAAAAATCGAGAGGTTGAATGATAAGATCAAAAAGTAATGATAATAACAACTCAATTACCCTAACATCAAAAGATCTATCTAAGAAATAACCAAATCAATGAATAAATCAAATTACGAACAAAGAAGCTATCACCTAGATTGTTTGGATCTCTTGGTCGAATGTGGATTGCTTTTTAAATTGTGAAACCATGTTTGCAACAAGTGGATGTAGATTGTGTTTGTGCTCAAAAGGTAGAATTGTGCTCAACGATGCGATGAATGCTCCAAGTGCTAGAATGCCTAAGAATAAATGATTGAAGAGGATTTGTTATGGAGATGAGGGGGGTTTATATAGGTTCAAGACATGATCAATCAACGGTCCAAAAAATTCAATGGAATCAATAGATGAGATAAATCTAAAATTCATGATAAATGTGCACCTGACATGTGTCACACAAAAAGCTATTTTTGTTTGAGTTAATTTCTTTTTTATGAAGATAGGATTTGATTTCATAAATTAGAATACTTTTTTCTAATTTAAGAGTTGTTGATAAAAACAAGATTGATTAAGTTAATTAACTCAACTTATAATTTTCTTTTTGCATGTTTTGAGAAAAATTAAATAATAAATTATTTAATTTTGTGTGCATGATGAACAAGATTTATTTTTAGAGGAATTAGAAGATAATTGAGGCAAATTAAATAAATAAGTTTATTTAATTGTTTGTGCATGATTAGAGGAATAAATAAAATATTTGATTATATTTTATTTTTAGAGATTGAGATAATTTAAATAAATTTGATTGATTTATTTAAATTTGGAAGAACAATTTGATTTAATTAAATAATGAAAATTATTTAATTGTAGATAAGAGGATTTGGATTTTTAATTAAATTAGATAATTAATTTATTCAATTGACATGGATTTGAATTTTGGAAGAAGATAATGATTTAATTAAATAATTGAAATTATTCAATTTTGGAAGAATAAAGTTGATTTTGATGAAATTAATTAAATAAATAGAATTTATTCAATTAATGTTGAATTTAGGAGTTTTGGAAGAAATTGATGATTTTGATGAAATTAATTAAATAATTAGATTATTCAATTAATTGTTGAAATGCAGGTGATTAGACATATTTGATGAAATTAATTAAATAATGAGATTATTTAATTAACGTTGAAATGCAGGTGATTTGAAGACAAATTTGATTAAATGCAAGTGATTTGAAGACATGGTCATTTTAGGGTGTCTACATTTTGCCCCTCTTTGATGCAATGCAGTTTATAATGTTGCTTCAAAGAAAACAATTGTTGAAGACATTATACAATTTTGATGCCCCAGTGTAGCTAGCTACCCCAGTGTAGCCGGTGTAGGATGCCCCCTCGAGAGGAAAGACAGGGAAGCGTCAGAAGGACTAGGTTGACGCTCGACTAGAAGATTGAGTTAAAGATAGATGAGGTTGGATAGATGGAAGAAAGTGGAGATAGAATAGAACATGATAGAAAGATTGTTGTTCGATCTTTGCTTGAAAATCTATATGATGCCATGGATAAATGGATGGGTAAATGGATGAGCTTGTTGCAACGGTTTCACAAATGTTTATAAAGAGAAATCCTTATTTTTGATATAGCACATGGATAGTTTGCCACCATGGTATAAATGACCAAGGTGTTGGGATATCTGAGTGTGAGGACGTTGACTCTGCAAGCAAGCAGTTTGAACTTAGATCCCTTAGACATAATATAACCTTGTTGGGCATGTGAATGAGCCATAGTCTTGAACATAAAATAAACTTCAATACATAAATGCAAGAAGTATATTAATATGTAAGATGCTAGGTTGTAACACTCACACAAGATAAATATGATGCCAAGAAAGATACTAAAGATCATTCCTCAAACACAGCACACAAAAGCAATGACTATGCCCCCAATCCGTACTGCATCGCAACATACCAAGATATAGATAAATCAAGGTAGTCTTGAATAGGTAATGGGAAAGGAACAAAAAAGATAAACCAAAAAGCAAATTGACTGACTTACAAAGTAAACATACAACCAACATATTCTCTTGCCAAAGAGGTTTCTCAGGATAGATTGGATTGGTTGGGTAGATAACAACCTTATTGTAGGAACGATGTGTCCATTAAAGGGTGTTGATCCATTGAAAGGATAATGTTTGGTTTTAGGAAATGCAACATGTCGTATAAGATGCATGGTCTAGTTTTGATCATGGAACATCCTGTATAAGACAAGTTTGTTGATCTATTGCTTGGTAATCGATATGTAGGACATCATATGGCTCTGTAAGTACGTTGATTTGCTTCAAGTTTGTTTAAGGACTTTTGCTTTGAAAGGATGCATTTATTTGTTGTTTTGCTACTTGAGTTAGTCAAGTCGAGGTGAATGGATTTTGGTAAATGGAAGACTAGAAAGATGACATGTCAGTGGATTGAGGTGGGTGAAGAATAATGAATCGTATGTGCCTAAGTATTGGATATGTCCTTATATTCTAGACTGCTTACATACTCTGTATCCACGAGATCAAGGCACATTACGAGGAAAGATGAAAAATGATAATATGTAGTTCTAGGTAGAGTGATGAGTGGGTCAATGTGTTTGAGCTTGGGTAGGTGTAATGATGATATCTTATGTACCTGAGTACTGGATACTTCCTTCATATTCCAGACTGCCTACATACCCATATCCATGGGATCAAGGTACCTTAAGATTGAAATGAGATGATATGTAGTTCTGGTGGTTTGATGATGTAGGAAACATGTTGTCATTGTGGGGAATGATATATCCCTAGATCAACACAAGGATGAAGGTGTCTAGTTTTAGAAATGAAACACCTCATATAAGATGCTTGGTCTAGTTTCAAGCGTGTGACAATCTGTATAAGACAATTGATATGGTTGATTGGTTTGGTTTGGTGTGTTTGTGTTGTCGTGTATGTGTTTTTCTTTAGGTTTTGAAGTGTTTTTGTTCTTGTTTGTGCTTTGCTTTGAAGGATGAAGTGTTTGTGTTTTTGAAGTGTTGGAAGTGTTTGGTGTTTTTGAAGTGTTGGAAGTGTTTGTGGTTTTGTGAACCACGAACAAGGATCCATTCCTAGACCTAGGTTAAGGAAAGGGGTGCCCCCATTCAGGTAGTGGTGTTACAATGGATAACTGACATAGGATAGCTAACGATGGAGAACTTGATAATTGACATGGGTGACGATGATGGGTATTGATAGATTTCCAAGCTATTCTAGATAGGGAAATGGAAATGCAAACAAGGTCAATGGTTTTATTATGAATGGATGGATGAAGTTTATTATGAAAGAGATATGGAATGAACAAAACTCAATAGATGATGGATGCTAACTTTACACATACCACCTGTTTACTAGGTTTTCACTCTGGTACTTATCCAAGGCGCCTGTTGACTAGGTTTTCACCATAGGATGGATTATTTTTGTTTTTATTTTTTTGTTTTTTGTTTGTAGACTTTTTGGACATGGATACTCTAAGGATCAGGCATAGAACTTCTTGAGATGAACACTCTTGAGTGGCTCATCTAGAGGAATGCCTTTAGGTGTTTCTAAAGTATAAGCTCCTGATCCATATGTTGTTGTGATAACAAAGGGTCCTAACCAATTAGGCTCAAACTTACCCTTCTTTTCTCGATCTGCTTGATTTCTCTGATTTTCTTTTAAGACAAGATCACCAAATTGAAACTATTTTTCTTTGATCTTCTTATTATAGTTACACCGGAGGTGGTTTTGATATACATGGAGATGATTAAGTGCTACAAGGTGCCTCTCATCTAGTAGTTTGAGCTAAGTTAATCTGGAACTGCGATACTCCTCTCCATCAATTAGGTTCTGCATGGATATCTAAGGGATGGGATCTTGACCTCTATAGGTAGAATGGATTTAGATCCATAGACCAAGGCATAGGGTGTGGCACCAGTTGGTGTTCTGATACTAGTGCGGTAGGCCCATAGGGCGGGATTGAGTTGCAAGTGCCAATCATGACCAGCTTCATTGACCATTTTCTTGAGGATTTTTAGAATGGTTTTGTTGGAAGCCTTGGCTTGGTCGTTACTCTACGGATAGTAGGGAGTGGAAAAGTGATGCCAGATATTGTATTGGGTGCACAAGGCATGAACATCTTGATTCTTAAATGGTCTCCCTTTATCAGTGACAATGGCTTGGGGGATACCATACTAGCAAATGAGGTAGTTAAGGATAAACTTGGCTATTTGCTTGCCGATGATATAAGACGTGGGAATGGCTTCAACCCACTTCGTGAAGTACTCAGTGGTGGTAATGATAAATTTATGGCCATTGGATGAGGATGGGTGGATTTGTCCTATGAGGTTGAGACCCCATTGTGAAAAAGGCCATGGAGTAGTCACAGATTGTAGTTCATGAGCTGGTGCATGAATCAAATCTCCATGTTGCTGGTATTGTAGACACTTCTTGGCAAACTATAAAGCATCTTATTTTATTGTAGGCCAGTAATAACTTATTCTAAGTATCTTCTTAGTGAGATTAGGACCGGTAGAATGTGTGCCACAGACACCTTCGTGTATGTCTCATAAGGTAGCATCGACTTATTCTGCGTTAAGACATCATAAGAGGATACCATTGAGACTCCTACGATATAGTGTATCACCCTAAATGGTCTAACGAGATGATCGACGGATAAAGGTTTTACATTGGGTGGCAGATAGCTCAAAGGGAAAGGTACCGTTTTTAAGGTGTTCATAGATATCTTCGTACCATGAGGAATTGGGACCAACAAGTTCACAGATGATTTCAGTAATTGGAACATCGACGACTGGTATCAATAATTGTTCGATCAAGAATACACATTTATGTGTGTTTGTAGGCATGTCAATAAGTCACCCCACAGAAGCCATAGAATCTGCAGCTTTGTTATGCTCTCTTGGAATTTTCTCAAAAGTGATGCTAGAAAAGTATGGTTTGTAGGCATCCACTAATTGCTTGTAGGGGACCAACTTTTCATCTTTTATTTGATACTCACTAGTGACGTATCAAATGACTAGTTGTAAGTCTCCATATACTTGTAGTTCTTTGATTTCCCATTAGACTGCTGTATTGAGACCTATGAGGAGTGCTTCATACTCAGCTATGTTGTTAGTGGAAGGAAATGCAAGCTGATATGACTTTGGGATATAGTCATTTTGAGGCGTGATAAAAAGGATTGCAGCCCTTGATCCATGTTGTGTGTAGGAACCATCAAAATATAACTTCCACATTACTGAGGTAGAAAGAGCAAAGAGATTCTCATCTAGAAAGTCAGATACCATAGGATGTACATCTGTCATAGGTGCTTCTACTAGCTAATTTGCTAGGGCTTGTCCCTTGATTGCTTTACGATCCACATACTCAATGTCAAATTCACTAAGGATCATGACCCATTTAGCTAGTCTGCCTATGAGGGCTACTTTTGCTAGGAGATACTTTAATGGATCAATTTTGGCTATTAGATTTGTTTGTTGGTTTAGCATGTAATGCCACAACTTTTGGGAAGCGAACACTAAGGCTAAACAAGCTCTTTCCATAGGTGAATAATTGAGTTCATAACCTACTAAGGTTCGATTGATATAATAGATTGCATGCTCTTTTCTTGACTCATCATGTTGTGCTAGAAGAGCCCCTAGGGCTATAGTTGTAGTTGAGATGTAAAAGATCAAAGGCCTATCAGTGACTGGTGGTACCAAGATAGGAGGTGTAGCTAGATATTCTTTGAGTTGATCAAATGCTGCTTGACACTTATTGTCCCATCGAAATGAGACATCCTTTTGGAGCAAGTGTTGAAACGGTTGACATTTATCTGCTAGCTGTGAGATAAATTGCCTAATGGATTGTAACCTTCCTTGAAGGATCCTTAATGCTTTCAAATTATTTCGTGGAGGCATCTCTACTCTAGCCTTGACTTTTGCTAGATCTACTTCAATGCCTCTGTGAGATATAATGTATCCCAACAGTTTTCCTGAGCTTACCCTGAAGACACACTTCTTTGGATTGAGTCTTACTTGATATTTTTTGAGTTTGTCAAAGATTTGTCCTAGAACCTGTATGTGATTTGCCCTAGAAGACTTTACTTGTATATCATCAATGTAATCCTCCATGATGTGATGAAAGAGATCATGGAATATCACTATCATTGCTCTTTGATAGGTTGCACCTATATTTTTAAGACCAAATGGCATGACACACCAGCAATAGGTACCCCAAGGACAAGTAAAAACTATTTTATGTTGATCTTCTTCCGCTATCATTATCTGATTATAGCTAGAAAATCCATTCATTAGAGAAAGCATTTCATGACCAGTAGTCAAGTCTACTATGAGATCAATGTTTGGCAATGGAAAGTGTCATGCCCACATTTCCCATGCAGTCACAACACACATCACACATGTCATGTCCACATGTGTCATGTGGTCATGACATGAAATATCAAAAAATTTCCCATGCTTCCCTAGAAACCCCCTTGCACGCATAAGCATGCTTGGTGGTGTACGCTTAAGGTGTAAACAATACAATTGTCAGCAGGGTGATACACACCTGTGTGCATACCCATACGCAGGAAGGCCAACAAGGGGGTCATCGCGACGCGGTTAACGTCGCTACAAGGGTTAGACTTACTAAGCTCCTAAACCCTTAATTCTAAAAAATTTTGGCAGCATAACGCCTCACGGGCGTGAGTGGGATTTATTACACTAACACTAATCTTGGTCACGTGGTTTCCTGATTTAGGTTAATCTCACTAATTACTTTGGTACAACAATTGATTAAGTTGATTTATCATTTTTCAACCAAGCACGATCATCTGCTCTCCTTCACGTTTTCTAAAATTTAATATTAATTTCTCCTCCTTTTGATTTTAGCATTTTCAACAAAGCCTGTTCATTTGCCCTCTCTTCTGTTTCTCTAAAATTTAATTTTGATTGTCTTTCTATCATATTCTCTTTCCCATTTTGTAAGGTTTCTTTATGTTTATCCTGCTTTTCTTCACATTGTCTATCAATCAGAGTTATCACTACATCCTTTACATTATTCCTAATTTCTTGGTAGACCAGATCGCTTAAACAGGGTTTACTAACTTCGCTTGACATAGTCTCCTAGGTTTCTGCTCTGGTTTAATTCAACATTTGGATTAATTTTGATAATTAACTTGTCCCTAATCAAGATTAATGGTAGGTCAAACTTACTTAGTTCTCTTAGCCCATTTCAGAAATGCCTTGCATTTTCTCCTTTGTTTTTCATTGTTATCTTTACTTTCTCTTTGTCTCTTTTTTTTTCTCAATTAGACATTTTCTCAATCTACAGTTCAAGTTTACAATGGCCACATATGAAATGTATATGATGGCTTGTTTGCATTTATAAGGATACACATATCTATATAAATGCAAATAAGCATATATATAATGTATATATATGCTTATTTGCATTTATAAAGATAGGTATATTTTTCTTTTCGTTTTCTTGTATTTAATTTGTGAAATTATTAAACTCCAAAAAAATGCACTTCCCCTACAGTTTGAATTAATATAATATATATGTTATTGTCAAAATATAAGCCCTATTTTAGTTATTTTTTTTACAAAATTATCAATAGATAATATATATATATATATATGTGTGTGTGTGTGTGTGTGTGTGTGTGTGTGTAATATTATATATATATATACCTATATATATTATTATTTAAATGAAATTATAAAATTGTTAGCAAACAATTAATATATATATATCATTTATTTTAATCTTATATTTTATATTTTTCATTATATAACATAGAATATTGTTATATTCCCATTCATTATTTTCTTTTGAATTCCATTGGGAGAACCCTAACTTTTTGTATGTTTGTATTGGCTATGCAGGGATCCAATGGATGGCGGCGCTTAGGGCAGAGGTTGACTTTGTGTGAGTGTGGAGGCACAGAGGTGCACGAGCCGCGGACGGAGGTAGCCACAGTGGTGGATGGCAGAGGTGGAGTTCGTAGGGGATCGGTGGAGAGGAGGGAAGTCGCAAAGGAATCACGGAAGCAGAGGGAGGAGTCGCAAGTGGAGGAATCACGGAGGAGAGGATTAGCGACGGTGGTGATTCGTGGTGCAGAGGAATCACGGCAGCGGAGGTATGGCCGCAAAGGGCTCGTCGGAGGGGTTTAGCCGTGGAGGCTTTGGAGTATACGAGGGTGTGGGGAGGGGGCGGAGCCCCCACCCACATCCCACTGAGTGGGATGTGGGTGGGGGCTCCGCCCCCTCCCCACACCCATTGCCAAACATACGGTGGGGGTTCGAACCCCCACCAATATTGTAACAAATTTCTTTTGTTTGTATTTTTTTTGTTCAATATGAAAACCATGAATAATTCATTTTTATTTCCCATAAAAAATCTGTTTATAACGGTTTATAATATATATATATATATATACTCCTCAAATTTCTCACAGTGATTAAATTCACAGTTTCATAAATTATCCATATAACTTGTATAAATACATAAAATGTAATATTATATATATATATATATATATATATAATTATTAAATAATCTCTGTCAATTAATTTTGAAGGGGCAGAATAATGAAATGATATCTTTATTGAATTTTCTTAAAAATTTATTTTTTTAAATGCAACTCAAAATTAATATAAAAAAAATATAAATAGAGCATTTTACAAGGTTAATTAAATCTGATTATCTCATAATCAATTTTCAATTTCAAGTCACTAATTTCAATTTAAAATAGTAAGCATATAATTTAAAAGGGAAAGGAATTAATTTTATTTGCATTTATTCACAACAAATCATATGCATGATTATAACAAAATTTCATTTCTTTTCAAAATAACAAAACTACAACTTCATATAACTCATTAAAATTATCATTTTCACAAATCATATAATGAGATAAATTTTTAACAAACTTATTTATAACAACAACTAATTCACAATTTTTTTTAAATAGGGTTATAAGGAAATAGACAATTCTAATATCCTTTTAAAAACAAATTTCTTCTCATAATCATTTCATAATTGGTAACAAAATTTAATAAACACTATAAATTTTAACTATCAATACAATAAAAGGACTTTCCTCATAACTCAAGGAGACCAAATATTACAAGGAGAGAGGAATTCTCTCCTCTTGGGAATCAACAAGGATGAAGCTATTAAAAGACCAAGCTCTGCTTAAGAGTAAAGGAAAATAAAATATTTTCCCAAACAAGAAAACTCTTCAACTCCACTTTAAGCTCCATGAAAACCTGCATAACACTCAAGGGAAGAAAACACCACTCAACTTGCTCTCCTCCCTACCGTAGACCCGCAAGAGGGTCACCCCCGAGCTAGGGAGATCATCCACACACCTAGGGTATTCCAAAATCCACTTCACAACAAAGCAATACAACATCCCAAAAACACAATTACACCCTTGGATAATTACACTACACAAACTCAACTAAAGTGAGTCAAAGAGGGGTAGGAGAGTGGACACACTCAACTCTAGAGTGCCACCCTTCAAAAATATATCAACACAAATTTCTCATGGCCTCAAGCCAAACTTGTTAACAAAAATTCCAAGGAGTTCATATTTTGGCTCTCAAGCCATGTGACAAATTTACTCAAAGTTACTCAAATGCCCTCATGGCTTTCAACATCCCAAAACAAGGAATGAACTCGAGGAGGATCACTCCTCCCCTACCCCACACTTGATGAGCATTTCTCCCAAGTGGAAGAAGCTCTGTCAACACCCCAATAAAAATTTCCCCACAATAACAAAAATCACAACACAAGCAGAAATGCATTTCACACATCCATCATGCAACAATTAGAAAATACAAAGGAAAGGCCTTGAAATCCAACCTTAAAAAGCCCTTTAATGGATGTAGTTGATGTAGAGCTCCTCTAAAATCTCCTCCAACCTAAGTCACCAAACTCCCTCTATCCTTTTCTCCAAAAACAATTTCCAATAAACCAAAAATCCTCAAAAATTCAACAACCCTTCTCCCTATCCCAAGTGGGATTAAAATAACCCAATCCATGAGTTTAGAGGAATGGGGAGGTGACACTTGTCACCTCCTCATTCTTCCTCCAAACTACTATTGTGTCCCAAGCGATGGGTGTTGACACATGCCACTCACCCATCCCCAAAGTCTTCCTTATCCCTTACCACATGTCATCTCTCTTACACATGGGAGAGAAAAGGGGAGTTGAAGAGGGAAAGGGTGACACATGTCTTCCCCTCCTTCTCTCTCATGAAGGACCACACAACTCCATGGGGACTCTCACCAATTATGAGAGGGACTTGAAGTCAAGTCTGGGAGTCCTCTCAAGCCTTGGGAATTGAAGAGGGATGGGCTTGAGTGTTGGTACCACTCATCCTATTCCTCCCATGCCTCCAAATTCGTCACTTAACTTTAGTGTGAAGTTAAGGTGACCATACGGAGGTTTACCAAGGGTTACCCAAGTCAAAAGGGACCCTAGACCCATGGGGTATAACCCAGGGTCAATTTTAACCTAGTTAGGACACCCAGGGTCAAGTTAAGACACAAGAAAAGGGTCTCAAAATTTAAAATCTAAAAAATGAAATTCAAATACAATTCTTACAACACAAATCATAATTCAAATTTACAAGAGGGTAGACCTAACCCATTCAACCTCATGCAAGACAACATTACAACATTAGATCAAACACAGAGTTGATCTCAGTTCCTCGTGGAACCAGATCGGCTTTACAAGGGATTACAACATAAGGTGTGGAATAATCTCCAGTATCTGTGGTTTGTTAGAAATACCTGCACACTAAATTTCAAAGTTAATTCCACATATAAATATCATAGCTGAAGCAAATTTAAAACATGCATTCCTAAAACATTCCACAGTTCTCATAAGCACAATGAAATCACATTACAATTTTCTTTCTAACATCACCCAATTAGTTTTCCTGTAATGTAAACATCTATCTAACATCACCTAATTAGTCTTTCCTATAAAATAATAAAGTCTAACAGTTCAGAATCTGGGATCAACAGTCCCACACATATAAAAGTATCAGCAACAGTAAGGTAAATAGTCACATGAATAGAATGAAAAATATGTAGGCCTCATAGGAAGTCATCTTTGGGACATGCTTTGTTAAGATCTTTAAAGTTAGAACACATGTGGATGCCCCTATTCAGTTTAGCCACAGGTACAATGTTTGAGACCCATTCTGGATAATCAATTGGCTTGATGAATTTGACATCTAGTAATTTCTGTATTTTAACTTTCACTAGGAGAGCGATTTGTGGATGCATCTTTCTCAACTTCTGTTTGACTGGTTTAGCTTTTGGATCAACCGTGAGATAGTGAACTACTAGTGAAGTGTCCAACCCTGGCATATCAGCATAGGTCCATGCAAAGTTGATGGTTCACTGTAAGAATAAGTTGGTAAGATTTTTGTGCTCTTGTTCTGATAGTGATGCTACAAGGAATGTGGTCTTAAGATTTTGCTCTGTGCCTAAATTTATCTCTGTAGAATCTTCCACTAAGAGAATTAATTTCTCTTGATACTTAGATGGTAGGGGAAGGTCAAATACTCCATCCTCAGGTGCCACAATTAGGTTTTCACCTTTGGATACATCCTTTATTTTTATTGTTTTGTGATCAGGAGTTGCCACAATGTGGTTTTCACCTAGAGATCTTTCTTTATTTTTGTTTTTACGACTAGAGGATTTGGCATTCTCACCAAAATAAGTAGTTTGCTCTAGTTCCATTACAAAACCAACTTTGTGATCACTAGGAGGGATACCATCCCGGAGTCCCATGAACTCAACAATAGCTTCGTCATTTTGAAATACATCTAGAACGGGGGCCCCTTGTTGGTCCCAATTGATAAGTTCAGGGTAGACAAGTGTTACAATTTGGGTGTTGGTGGTGGATGTTAAGGATACGAATGATAGCATAAATATGGAGGATTCAGTGAATAGGTTAGTCATATAGAGGTAAGAGTCATCGATGATATCCTCTTTAGATGTTGAATCTGCGAGAGAAGTTTGTGCTACCTTGTCGTGAATACCCTTGATGTCCACGGAACATGGTACCTTCCTACCAAATCCTAACCCTTCTTGTCTAGTTTCTTCTTCATAATAATGGGTTCCATTTCACCTTGATTACTTTTCCCAAGGCCCCCTTTGCCTTTGTAGCCCATGTTCTTCACAATTCTTAGGCAATTCCCATATTGTTTGACTAGAATGGTGACTGGTTCTTTCTCCTTGTAGAGCCAAGATGAGATGTCTTCAGTTGTTTCTTTTGCCAATAATTTTCCCTCTTGGAATTGGGTCAGAGATACTGGGGGAGGAATAGCTGCTTTCTTAGTTGCTTTGGCTATGGGCAGTTGGCCGTAAGATTTAGGGGATAAGGGCATCCGCCCTACACAACAAGATTTTGAAATGTCATATTCTCCAAAGCCTATGTCATGGATGTGAGCTTTAATTTCAGGAATAGGATGAGGATTAGCCTCAACTTTGGAGGCTTTTTTCAGTTTTTCAGAGTCCACATACAATGGGGATTCATTTGTCATTATTTGGCACTTGGTTGGAATTCTTATAACTGCCTTGCAAGGTTTGACAAAATTCAAAGGGATTAGGATCTCCTGGAATAGTGATCTTTGTACCATTAAATGAGAATTTGAGAGATTGATGGTACGTGGAGGAAATAAATTTCATGGCATGGATCCATGGGTGTCCTAAGATAATGTTATAAGGTAGCTCAATGTCAAGGACTTGGCACCTAGTTTCAAGCATAACAGGGCCTACTTGTATAGGTAAGTGGATAACACCTTCTGAATGGTGCTCAACATCATCATACCCTTTGATTGTAATGGATTGATCAATGTTAACATGATCCTTAGAGTATCACAACTATTTAAGTAATTTGAGAGAACATATATTGAGACCAACACCACCATCTATGAGTGTGTGTTTGATCTTTCGTTTATGGATGAAAACTTCAATGTGCAGAGCATCATTATGACATGGATTGTGGGATGGGAGGTCCTTTTCAGAAAAAGGACCACATTGTAAGGTGAGGCAATGTTACCTATTATAGCTTGGAAATCCGTGACCACTATGTTGTTAGGAACCGAAGACTCTTGTAAGGCTTTTTCAAGCATAACTTTATGTGTGGGAGATGACCGAAGAAGGTCCAGGATAGAGATCTGTGCAGGGGTTTTCCCTAGATGTTCTACAAGATTGTAATTAGATTGAGTTGGGAGACTTGGTGTAGGACCACGAAGGGTGACATGACCACGACGAGTTGTAAGTGCACAATCCATAGATTTGCCTTTGATAATGAGGGTAGATACACAACTTTCTTCAAAATGTCCTATCATAGAGTCATAGGAAGTAGAAGCTTTATTAACACCTTTACCTTTGTCAGGGTTTTGACCTTGACCATGGTTAGGGAATGGCTCCTTGTACATGTTGAGGTCTTTATTGGTGTTTTGATTTGGTGGTTCATTATCAAAAGTGATTTGTTTTCTATTGATAAGGTTTTGGATCACGTGCTTGAGTTTCATGCATGATATGGTTTTGTGTCCTTTGGTCCTATGGTACTCACAATATTCATTATGTTTGTATCGTGCGGTTTTGTAAACAAGTTTGCCAAATGGGGGAGCATCTGGTAAGGTGACGAGTCCATTGTGTAAAAGTTTCTGTAGAACAGATTCTATAGGCTTTCCCAAGGGAGTGAATTGATGTCGCAGAGGGTAATCTTGTTGATGTTGCTCTTGTTGTCATCGTTGTTGGTTTTGGTTTGGTTGTCTTTGTTGTTGTTGGTTTTTGAGGTGGAGGTTGACTTGGTTTTGATGAAAGATGAAGGGGTGTTTTCAGTGTTTGGACATGTTTAGAATCTACCACACCATCATTGACCACATTTTTATTTTTGTTCCAAAACTTGGGCTTATCGTTTGCTTGTTGTTAGGGAGCATTGTCTTTGTTGTCTTTGAAGATTTTGATTATGCCTTTAGCAATGAGGGCTTACGGGAGACTAGCAGGCGCGTCAGGACCGGTAAGTGATCGAAAACTTTGCTTTTGTTTTGAATTTTTAGGTCATTTTTAGGATTTCCAATTTTTTTTGCCAAAGGCACTGAGATCAAGCTCAGCACTTTTGGTAGAAAGATAAAGTGCCTTTGCCGCGACTCAACACCTTTGGTGCGCAGTGTCGCGCCTCTAAAAAACTCAGAGCTATTGGGTTAGGTACATGCACCTCAGCATTGTTGGTAATTTTGTAGTGCTCTTGGCAGCACATCTAAGTGCCTGTGGTAGGGTAGTGCGGCGCTGTTGGTGTAGGATTTGAGAAAAACTCAACGCATTTGCAAAGAAGTAAAGCGCATGTGGTGGAGTAGTAAGGCACTTTTAGAGGAATCTAAGTGTTGGTGTTTGGTTAAGTCGTAGCGCACCTTTGCAAAGCAGTAAGGCACTTGTGGTACCACAGTCAAGTGCTTTATTTAGAATCTAAATGCTTTTGGTTTTGATGTTAGGCTAAGCTAGGTTAGGTTTGAAAAAAGTGCTTTTGGCTTAGACTAGGTTTAACTTAGGTAGTTTTGCCATGATTTTTACTTAGGATCTGGTGGAATTTGCAATGTTCTTAACAAGCGGTCGTCATGGATGCAGATTACCTTACCACCCTTGCAGTCGCACAAGAGGCACTATTTGATTACCGATCTAGTTGTATAGCTTGGCGAGGAGGAGGAGCTCTTCCTAGAGACCATGGGATATGGCATGTTCCACATCTTACGCCTGTGAGGGTGAACCTGGCTCTTTTGACATCTATTGTTGAGAGATATCACAACAAGACCTCCTCTTTCCACTTTCTGATAGAGGAGGCTACAGTGACTCTAGAGAATGTTTGGCACATCTTACGGGTTCCCATTTAGGGGGATAGAGTCGACTATGACACCGAGTGAGGAGAGGCGGGTTTACGAGAGGTGTTCATGATAGATGACCTAGGTGTGTAGGATAGGGAGATCCAATGGGCCCAAGTGTGGGGACTCTGTTATAGGATTAGATGGATTGTTGTATCACTTATCAGAGGCTTCCTATGTCTTGATCGATGGTTGAGAGGATTATCTGTTGGATGGGGCAATATTTTATTTGGGATATTCACACATGGAATTAGATATGCTTAGGGGCCATGCATTCTTGGGTAGCTGTATCATGATTTGCATGATTGTGTTTATAGAGGTGGGAGCAGTTTGTCAGTAGGGGTCACACTGTTGTAGGTATGGGCTTGGAAGCACATCCCAGTGATTAGACCGATCTCACAGCGTTGCTGAGACCATGGCGAGCCTTATGCATTTTTGTATGAGGGTGTCATTATACACCGATGGATGGGTTTAGTGAGCTACTGGTAGCAACAGCTAGATGAGATGGACATCTTTGTTTGGCGTCCGTGGTTAGAGTGTGAGTCCTGGGATGACGACCATGAGGTGCTAGTTTATTGCAGGCAGCTGAGATATCTATTTGGCAGGCACACTGACATGATTGAGAGATACCTTCCCAAGAGGGTATCGAGGCAGTTCGGTTTGCCGTAGGGATTACCTGTAGGTGAGGCTATATATGCGCGGACCTGGAGAGAGGTCGATGACTAGGGGCCAGAGATTACACTTGCCATAGCATTAGCAGATATACAGGGACTTGCCCCAGTTATCTGGGATTGGATTATAGGGCCAGCCGACCTAGGCACACTACCAGCATACGACACTTACTGGCAGACTTAGAGACCAGTGAGATTGACTAGATCGGGAGCCGTGGGTGCAGTGGGGGAGGTTGTAGTGCTAGGGGCGGAGGCGAGGGCTAGGAGAGAGGCCCGATAGTAGGCTGCAGCGCAGAGGCAGGCTGGGGGTGACAATGGAGGGGATGAGGAGGATGTTCAGATGGCTGAGGCAGGTGGACAACAGGATGCAGTGCCAACAGAGACACCACTGTAGCAAGCATAGAGATTATTACAGGAGGAGATAGCAAGGAGGACTCACTTAGAGCTGTGGATGGTCTACATGAGGAGAGATAGAGATGTGGCCCGGGCGGAGGCCAGACAGGCTAAGGCACAGGCACAGGTACATGCATAGGTAATAGTAGCGGCACAAGCAGCATTGGTAGTGGCGCAGGCTATGCCTGCACCAACATATGATGGGTAGATTGCCTAGTTAACATTGGAGAGGGACACAGTAGTACAACTGCATTTGATAGCAGAGGCCACCCTATAGAGGGTTAGGCGAGAGAGAGATGAGGTACACCGCACATTGGGTGCCGATCAAAGAACATTGTACAACTATCTCATCCTCGTGTAGGGAGAGCTAGTTTTAGTAGGCAGAGAGGCCAAGTATTACAGGGGTCCTTGGTGCAGTGCTGGTAGATCAGCGGGAGCCTAGCTTTTGAGAGTGAAGCAGGTTAGGGGCATCCACGTCATGCAAGACGAGACAATCAGTGTCATCAGTTAGAGGACCATTTGTGTCACCAGGTGGAGGAGGACCAGCAAGGGGACCTTTGCCGAGTACAGGTGGAGGACAGGGATCACAACAGACAGGCAGTTCGACCCACTAGTTGACACTAAAGCATGTATTTTTATATATGTTGCATTAGTTTTGTATCATGATGGACATTGTATAATTTGATTGATGCTTGCATGCATCTAATGTATATTTTGCAGGCTCTTGATAGTCATGATGTACTTATTGATGTATATTTGGATGTATACATATGGACTGGTGATGTAGACACGTACACTTGTATTTTGATGACCTTCACATGATGATATATGATGACATATTATGCTCACTTCTGTGCATGCTTTTTGTTTATGTATTTCTTTATGACATGGATGTGATGACATGTATTTATGATTATGGATTTATGTGATGATGTATATGCTTATATGATGCTTATAGATGTATGACAGATGATGACATGATGATATGATAATGATATGATATGGATGCTATAAATATGATGATATGATAATGATATGGATGATATGGATGTAGCACTAAGAATTTGCAAATGGAAACCCAATTCTTGGTTAAGGTTCTGCACAAATATGCTAACAAGCTTCTTTTTAGGTATCTTGAATGGGAATTTGCTAGCCATTTGTCTCCATCTTTGAAGGAAGGAGATGAGAGTTTCCCCATTTTTCTATTTATTATTGCATAGATCGGTCATAGAGACCTCATGTTCTATGTTGTATGAGAAATGGGTGGCAAATTTCTCTACAAGCTCATTAAAAGATTTGATACCCGTGGGTAGGTGTGAGAAACATTCTATAGCTTGACCTCCAAGACCACGAGGAAAGAGGCACATAAGATATGTGTCATTATGTGAGACCTCAAAGCAAGAGAGATAGAATTCTCTAAGATGGTCTTTTGGGTCTCCTTTTCCTTTGTATTTATCAAATTTGGGAATAGTGAAGTTATGAGGAAAAGGGATCATGGGTAATGACCGATCAAATGGATAAGGACAAACTCTTCCAAAGAGAAGGTTTTCTTGGTGTGGCCAAACGTAAGATCAGCTAGTTGTTATTGCACCTTGGCAAGTTTTAGCTCCATAGTTGTGGGAGGGTTGGAAACACCTCCTGTTATCCTAGAGGTGGTTGTTTCCCATATGGAAGATTGTAGTGGAAGCCATGGGCATTGGTGTTATAAGGGTCGTATGATTGGTTGGGGTCGTATGGGTTGTATGTTGGGTTTGGATTGGCTTGCTTTTGGGTGTTTTGATTTTGGGGAGGTGGGGGTGGTGCTAGGTAAGAATGTAAGCTTTGTGATGGTTGTAGATAAGAGTTCTATCGTTGGTATTGTGGAGGTGGTGTGAAGAAAGAATTATGTGGAGGAAAGCTAAAGTTTGTTGGGTTTGGTTGTGATGGTGGAGTATAGCCATAGGAAGTTTGGTTTTGAGAGTTTTGAGGGTTGAGATAGGTGTGGGTTAGGTTGAGAGTGGAAGATCGTTGTGGTGGAGGGACATAGGTAGATGGGTTTTGTGATGGTTGGGGTTGATTGAGATATGTGTTGAAAAAGTTTAGTGTAGATGATCATTGTGGTGGAGGGACATAGGTAGATGGGTTTTGTGATGGTTGGGGTTGACTAAGATGGGGATAGGTATGATTGAGTGTAGAAGAATGTTGTGGTGGAGGGACATAGGTGGTGTTGACATTTTGTGATGGTTGGGGTTGCATGACATTGTTTGGGTTAATGATACGGAGGGTCGATGTAGTTGGGGGTGGTGTTTGTTGAGACCCTTTGTTGCATGGCTACATAAGTGTTTCCCAGATTCTAATTTGGTGGGAAACTGTCTCGTGATGGGGTAGCCAATGTTGCATTTACGTTTGGTGTGGGCATTTGGGATATGCTAGGAGGTTGTTGTGTGTTTGATTGAGCTAGAGTGGCTTTTTTGGCTAGTTCTACTTGACATTGGAGAGTTTCTTGTTGGTGTTTGTAGATCTCCATAGGAGTCATAAGTGGTGATATGGGTCTCTCTGCCATTGGATTTTGATAAAGAGGATTCTCATATTGAGCGGCAAAAGGTGTAGGCATTCTCCCTTGTGAGCTTCATAGTTGACATAGTTTGAACCACTGTTATAATGTCATGGGTTTTGTTTGGCTCCTTGAGATTGGATAGATCAAAATCTTGAGGTAATTTGGCTCCTTGTTTGGCTAGTAAGCAAAATAAATGATCTTGGTTTTTACTAAAGATTTTATCAAAGGCAGCCATGGCTCTAGGATCTTGCATGATTTCATCAAGGTCATGTCTATCTTCTTGAGAGGATTGACCTTCTTCAAAGTGTCGCTCTTCTTGAGATGGGACTTGAACCGTGGTATAACCAGGTGTAGCAAAATCATGAGGCATGCCGGTAGTGAATTGAGTTACATCTACCAAAGGAACATTACCTTATTGAGGATTGGTTGGTTGGTCATGTTGCGGCCTGTTTTGAGAGTTGGTTGGTCTTTCCATTGGTGTTTTTGGAGTACCCTTTGGAGTCATGTTGGATTGGCTTGGTTGAGGTGTACGAGGAGGTAATTTGCACTTTCTTGAGGCAACTTGCTTAGCCTTCATAGATTGCTAGAGTCTAGTGGTTACCATGGATACACTAAGACAACATGTTTTGAGATTTTGCTAAGATTTCGCTAAGGTAGTTTGATGAACAATTTTTTGGACCAAAGGCACTAGATTGTTATACCAAAGGTGAGAGACTATGTTACCAAAGGCTAGCTACTGTGTTACTACAGGCATGAAATTGTTATACCAAAGGTGAGGCACTGTTATACCAAAGGCGAGGCACTATTATACCAAAGGTGAGGCACTGTTATACCAAAGGCCTAGTACTATTATACCAAAATAATGGTACTATTATACCAAAGGCACGATACTATTATAACAAAGACGTGGTACTATTATACCAAAAGTGCGAAACTATTATACCAAAAACATTTTGTAATAATAGGCCTGGAAAAAACAATATTTCGTCAAGAAAGCTATATCGAAAGATGATTGAATAATCGAGTGATGATCTAGGATTGTGATAAGTGATAAGACGCTGCAACAAGTGATATTAGTTCCAAATAAATCAACAAGATGTTAGAAATTAAGTCAAAACACTAACAAGAAGTCATAAACCCTAGAAAACTAAAGTGAAATCTAAAAAATTAGTGACAATTATGATGAGATACAAAAGAGTAAATATCACCAATGGATTCCTTATGATTTTCTATGCAATTTTTAGAAAAAAAAATTGTCAAATTTCGTTAAGATTTGAGAAAGTTATGAGGTTTTTTAAGTTTGCAGGCTTGTTATCACAACTAAAAGCGCTGCACTACTGACCAAAGGTGCTAGACTGTGATACCATAGGCACTTTACTGTGTTACCAAATGTGCTTTGCTTTGACCAAAGGCACTTTAAAATTGCCCGAAGACACTTTTCTGCAATCCAAAGGTGCTTTACTGTAAGACAAAGCAACTTTGCTGTGTTCGTCCATGCCGTTCCATACTGTACTTCAAAAAATTAAAATTTCTAAATAAAACAAGCAATTAGTGGGTCCCACCGGGCGTACTAGAATGTGTATAGGAAAAATTGAGAGGTTGAATGATAAGATCAAAAAGTAATCATAATAACAACTCAATTACCCATAACATCAAAAGATCTATGTAAGCAATAACCAAATCAATGAATAAATCAAATTACGAACAAAGAAGCTATCACCTAGATTGTTTGGATCTCTTAGTCGAATGTGGATTTCTCTTTAAATTGTGAAACCATGTTTGCAACAAGCGGATGTAGATTGTGTTTGTGGTCAAAAGGTAGAAGTGTGCTCAACGATGCGATGAATACTCCATGCGCTGTATGGATGCCTGAGAATAAATGATCGAAGAGGATTTGTTATGGAGATGAGGGGGTTTATATAGGTTTCAGACATGATCGATCAATGGTCCAAATAATTCAATAGAATCAACGGATGAGATAAATCTAGAATTCATGATGAATGTGCACCTGACAAGTGTCACATAAAAAGCTATTTTTGTTTGAGTTAATTACTTGATTTGATATAAAAAGACATGGAACAGACATATTTTTAGATTTCATAAAAATAGAAATGCTTTTTTCTATTTTTTGAGTTGATGATAAAAACAATAATGATTAAGTCAATTAACTCAACTTATGATTTGCTTTTTGCATGATTTGAGTAAAATTAAATAATGAATTATTTAATTTTGTGTGCATGATGAACAAGATTTATTTTTAGAGGAATTGGAAGATATTTGAGCAAATTAAATAAATAAATTTATTTAATTGTTTGTGCATGATGGAATAAATAAAATATTTGATTATATTTTATTTTTAGAGATTGAGACAATTTAAATAAATTTGATTGATTTATTTAAATTTGGAAGAACAATTTGATTTAATTAAATAATTAAAATATTTAATTATAGATAAGAGGATTTTGAAGAGATAAATTAATTAAATAATTAATTTATTCAATTGATGTAGATTTGAATTTAGAAGATGATAATGATTTAATTAAATAATTAAGATTATTTAATTTGGAAGAATAAACTCGATTTTGATGAAATTAATTAAATAAATAGAATTTATTCAATTAATGTTAATTTTAGGAGATTTGGAAGAATTTGATGAAATTAATTAAATAAATAGATTATTTAATTAACGTTGAAATGCATGTGATTAGACAGATTTGATGAAATGCAAGTGATTCGAAGACATGGTCATTTTTAGGTGTCTACAAGAATAACACATGACACAAAGATTTATGTGGAGAAACCATTTTGAGAAGAAAAAAACACCAGAAAAGCTAAGTCTGTATTAACTTCAAAAAAGATTACAATACAATCACTTCTTTCAATCATGCATCTAATATGACTGCACTTGTGTACCTATAAAACATTCAACTCATATCCTACACTTCTCAAGCTTCTGTTAAATAGAAATTTCAAGCTTATAAAAGAAGTTTCTTAAGCATGGCACCCAAACTTGGGAATATCCAATGCCCTATCTTAGGAATCCCACAATCATGCTATTATTAACCTCTTACAAATGTCATGAAACCACCTTACAAAATATTACACCCAAGATAGACAAAATCCCATGCCCACATTTGGGAAAGTCAACAATAGGATAAAAATAGCCTCTTACACCTTACAAGTTGTCATAAGATGCTCTGTGATAATGGTCAAATTATAGCTAATTCCTTACAAAAATGTAAGACACTAATATTAGTAGATTCTCTTACACTTGTCATAAACCATTAATAAACTTGGATGCCCCACATTTTACCTATTTCCTATCCCAAGGTGAAATAACATAACTTACCATTACCGTAATTAAATAATTACTGTAGTCATTGGAGCCTTTATCCCTTATGGAATGTATTTACAAAATAATGTTAGGAGTAATTAAATATATTAGATTTACAAGGTTGATGGCACCTTAATCCTAACATGTTTGAGCATAACATTTATTAGGAATCACACTTATTTTTAAGTGGCCTTAATAACATAATAAAACTACACTATAATTATAAGGTCTAGTCTTATAATCTATAAAATATGACATTGGTCATATTAAATTAGGGGCTATTTATAAAGTGTTGCTTTGTAAATATTAAATAATTTATTAATTAACTTAAATAATCTTAATTGGTTATTTGGTGAAAAGTCACCAACCCCTCCATAAAAAGGTTGTGAAATATATCAACCAACCTAAATTTGGGTTTTAACTTAAATAAAGAGGAATATTAAAATCTATTGAATAAATCACATATATCATTGGATAAATGTGTGAAAGAATTTGACATAAATGCAAGAAATATTGTGGCATTGAAAGAAGGGGGGGGAGATCATGAAAGCTAGGTTCTTGATTCTAGTTGATAAACATTGTAAAGTTTTTTCAAATAAAAGAATGATGCTTTTGTGGGGTTTTTGACCATATTATTTTGGCACATAAATCCTTGTATAATGTGTTGATCTCTATGTATTCTACAATTTATATTCTAGTTATTTATTTTTGCAATATTTTATCTTTCATGTTTAATGATTAGCTACCTATAATGGTTAATCCTTAATACATCCTTATTTATTTGCATCCAAAAATAATTTTCACTCACCAATGCCCCTATTTTTTTAACTTCAAAATGTCCCACTAAACCATTTCTATGTTTCTCCTTTATCATATTCTCCCTCATTGAGCTTCTAGGAATACACAATTGACTACCCTTGAAAAACATGTCATTCTAAATCAAATAATAAATCCACTTACTTATGTCCATGCTTTAGATTATTTGCATGCTTTCCATGCTTCTATGAAATTAACATAGTTCCATACAAATTCTTTAGCCTCTCAAATCCAAATATTTCAACTCTCATCTTAGTTAGCAAATTTTATCTTCTACTTAACACATGTAAAACTCTATTTGACTTTCTACTCTTGTACTTCAATATAAAAGAATAATTTTAAATAAACTCAAACCATCCTACATATCTTTTGTTTAATTTACCTTGATTGTTCAAATATTGTAGTGCTTGCTGATTGATATACAACATAGTTTCCTTAGACAACATATAGTGTCTCTACTTCTTTAATTCTTGGATTATGGAATTAAATTCCTAATCATATACTAAGTATCTCTTTCTTGTTTCATTCAACTTATCGCTAAGATATGCTACTACTTTACCTTCCTGAATCAGTATTTCTCTAATTGGACTTCCACTTGCCTCACAATCTACTTGGAATACCTTATCAAAATATGTCAATGCTAACAATGGTTGTTTTGTAACTTTATTCATTAATAACTCAAAGTTTCCATTTTATCCTAATGTTGATGCAGGAGAATCCCTGGTTCAAGAGAAATCTTGCATCAAACAAAAACATTTGCATTTTAGTTTGTTTCTTTTCATTTTCTAGTTTCAGTTCAGTCAGTTCGGTCAGTAGTAGTTTCAGTATTTTGGTCTGCATTCTACTGCAGTTTCATTTCAGACCTTGCGGAGTTAGACTTAGCATCGAGACACATTCATGCACATCATATCCAAATATCAGATCATTTAGCTTAGGTACTGGTGTTATGTCAGAAAATGTCCCCTCGGGGGCTTTTCCCTCCTAAGGTTTAGCTCTCGGGTCCTTTAGAATGCATTTAGGTCATCTTGCATGATTATGATGACTCCCGATGAGAAAACCCTAAAGTTTCATGGCAAATGGGACTTAGGGGATGTGATTAACATAAATCCTACCTGAAATAGTGGGGGAGGACTTGGGCGCCCGCGCCCTAGTCCTGCTTTATTTTAGGTTAGGACCTATTTTTGGGTGTCAGTTTTATGACTGTTATTAGGTCCTACGCCGACATCTCAAGTTTGAATTATGAAATTCTTAGTGGGAATGTTTGTAGTTGCATATATAAGCATGATTAGTTATTCATTTGTAAACTAGATGGGCATTGTGAACTTGTGACTTTATGTGAAAGTGATTCAAGGCATTTATTGTGTTGCAGAGCACAATTTTGTGTTGTTATGTTGTTTGTATTTGTAGATTTGGCATCCATCTCCTCATGACATGAAGATCATCTTCCTTCCATGAGATCTTCACTACAAGGTGATATCAATTGTGTTTTCTATCATTTAAGATTTGGATTTTGCCTCTATCCTGCAAGGATACACACTCTTTATTTGACAACGGTGTTCGGAAGACTTGAATGTCTCTTTGAGGCTTGACTGAGGCAAGCCTCTCAACACCACAACCCCCAACCCACTTTTATGTGATTGTAAGTTATAAGTTTCAGAAGAAAAAGAAGTGGAGTTGCAGGAGAGTAGTGCAGACTGTCAGAAGTGCAAAGCAAAGAAGAAAATAGGGACCTGGACTCAGGTGCCCGCTCATTAGTCCTCTGAATCCTGCAACGGTGAAATCTATGGAACAACAAAACTGTGTTGTAGAAAACATTCCTAGATCCTAACAAAAACTGAGGCACTGGACTAGGGAACCCGCTCCTTAGTCCCTAACTTTTCTGCACAGTGAACTTTGAAATCTGGTATGTATTTGGTTGTCATTTGATATCTCTGTGTGAGATCATTTTCCGTAATTTGTCTGTTTGTTTACGATTTCACAAAATTAGGGTTTTGAGCATAATTAGACTTAATTAAACAAAAAATTTACACAATTCCAATCTTCCCCTATGTTCCAAGTGATAGAGATCTGTAGTAGAGTTCTCTACTCAATTGAATGTCCTTGAATGTTTAGTGGTGAAAGGAAGATTGACACAAACATCATTTGGACATCTTCCCCCTTTTTCATACTAAACATTTTGGTGAACCCATATTTTTGGACTTTTTGACCTTGATGAGTGTTGTACTTTAGATTTACATTCATTTCATTCATTCATTTCATTGTTCATCTTATTGAATTTGAAAAATTACAAAAAAATTGAAAACTTTGAAAAATTTGAAAAAAATTGGCATTTTTAGCTTGCATTTTCAAATAATTTGAGTTAGTTTGCATTTAATTTCATAAAATTTTTGTCATTATCATTAGATCTAATTTAAAATACATAAATTCTTTATTCACCATTTATTTATATTGCATTTTCATGGTTAAATTGATAAAAATTGCTTGAAATTGTGCATTTTTCCATATAACCTAGTTTTGCATTAGCTAGGGTTTGTAGTCAAAATCTTGTTTCAGATTTTACTACCCTTTAAAAACACTCATTAGGACTGATTTATAACTGTAGTGTTTTATCATAGTGGTTTTCTTCCAAAATTTCATGCCTAGGGTTTGAAAACCTTGCATTTTCGCTAGATTTGGCCTTATTGTCTCTCTAGAATTCCATCATAGGCTTGTTGTGAAGGATTTTTATACATTAATTGAATGTTATAAGGGTTATAATCTTCTTCCACTCCTCAAAATCATTACAACACCCTTTCTATTAGGCCTTTACGTTGAAAATAGGTGAAAAATTACATATTTTAGTGTATTTTCACTAGGTTTTGACTTGTCATCATTATAGAATTGCATCAAAGGTGTGTTGTGAAGGATATTATTGCTTTATTGAACTAATATTGGACATATTATTTTCTGACCCTGATAAATTTATCTACAACACCTCTTCTTTCACTTATTTGCATTGAAAAAAGTTGAAAAATCAAGCATTTTAGGTCATTTTTACATATAGTTTTGCACTTATTTCTTGCATAACTTTTGAAAAGATTTTAAAATATGATTTTACATTGATGTTACAAGACATTTAACCATGGAATATTTATCTCATTTCTCCTTTGAATCTTTACATGCACATATCAAAAACTTCAGAATTTCTACAAATTTCTTAATCTAAACCCTCATGTTCTTACTTATATACAAGCCACGTATCACAAGGATAAATTTAAATGTTCTTCATTTGAAACCATTGACTATGTATCTGATTATGACAACTTCATATCTCTCATGAGTACATACCCTTGGTTAGTAGAAGATTTAACAAAACACATTGAGAATGATGAGTGTGAAATTTCTCTTAACGCTTTGGAATTAATAGCTCAAACATATGATGATGATGATGATGAAGATGATTCCATAAGTTATCCTACTTATCCTATAGTTGAATGTCCAAGGACCTTATATGAGAAGACTATGGATATATCTATTAATGTTACAACACCTAACCTTCCTAACAACACTGTACCTTCCTCTCATTCCAATGCTCTCCTTGGCCAAGATGTAGCATTAGTGGATGAGAGAAGGTCTCTCATATTAAATCCTTTAGGGATAGATGTTGGGTATAATCAAGAGGGAAACACTATTAATTCAATCTTCACTAATAGACTTTGTAGTAATATTCATAAGATGTTTGTGCGGGGGGCACCTAGTGCACTTTCTTGCTTTAAGCTGGTGATTACGGTTCAAGGTGCTCAACAACCATCCAGACACCCTGATCACATCTACAACTATGCAAAGCAAATTACTCAAAGAAATCAAGGCATTAAAAATGTGTCGCAACACCTTGTGATTGATCACACATACAACACTCATAATAACAAGCAAAGTAAACAAGCACCTCATGTGCCTGTGTCTCTTCCATGTGCTCAACCTATACTTCCTCCACCACCTCATCTTACTCCTAAAAGAGGTCAAGAATTTGTCGAGCAGCTTCGCACTACTTTGGCTAATATTTCTCTTTGGGATTTAATATAAACATCACCTACATACCATTGAATGCTCAAGAAGCTTTACAAAAGGTGATTGTACCACATATTGTTAAGCTGAATGATGTAGCAGCTCTGTTGGATTGTATGCATGTGACAAAAATGGATATTCTCTTTCAACTGCATCAAATACCTTATTGGTAAGAGACACTGCTAGGCATGTCAGATTTTGTCATTGATGGCAACTAAATCTATATTACACATCTGCATTATATCATTTGATCACATCGGAAGTCAGATTATAGATTTGTCTAAGTCCAGATAGATAGGAACAAAGCATATGATAGGGTTCAACATTTTGGTCTGCATTTCTCCATAGGTAATCATGTCATACTACAGATATGAGGGAATGATAAGGGATGCCAGGGCTACCTAAATCCAAAAATTTAGCCTCCGGTGATGAAAGGATTGAAAGTTACAAGCATCTGAGTATCAGGTTTTGGTTAGACAGTTCAGTCCAGTGAAGAACAGGCTGACTTGGTGTTTGATCCTTGTGTGGATTGAGAGAAGTAATTGGTTGAGTAATATATGAGATCTAGTGGTATTGGCCAACATGCGTGATGCCTTCAATACATAGGTTTTGGTCCTCATTGATGTTTGTGCATGGATTCAGCCTATAGAGCAGTGATCTTGAAAAAGTCTTTAAGTTTTCTTGAGGCTGACTGTAGTTGATGCAATTTCATGTTGCAGATATATATTCAATGGATGTGAGCATTTTGAGGCATGGATGTGCAAAGATGATGTGAGAGGTGCAAAGTGTGGCAGTATCAAGTGCGAAGCAGAGATCTGAGCCTCAGATCATGGCAGAATAGTGAAACAGGGTAGTGAGAGATGAAGTGTGTGAAGTCGGTATATTGAGCTTAACCGAAACTACAATCTTGCATTGTTAGATGCTATTCTTCAGTTCAAGTACTTCAGTGAACTCTTGTAATTAATCTTGTAGGTAGTGAGCCTCCTTTGAGCAATGAGCTCTGGGTAGTGTGCCTGAAGGCATGTGCCTTCCCATTTTGTAATACTTTTAATAGAGTATAAAATCTTGGGGGTTAACCCCCACCATGGTTTTTCCCTTAACCGGGTTTCCATGTAAAAATTCTAGTGTTATGTGTGCTAATTATGTTTCTGCTCATGTGTTGTTGATTCATGCTTTCATGGTTATATCATTAATCTATTAATAAGTTGCAAAGAAGATTAAATACAGAAAAAGATAAAGTTCTGAGACAATTGATTCACCCCCCTTAGTTGTCTACACTAATTTCAACAATTGGTATTAGAGCAAGGTTCCTTGGAAGAAGTTTAACAGCTTGAGGAAGATTTGGGAAGGAGTTTCAATGGGCTCAATCAACAACTTCAAGTAGCCTTAGAAGATCTTGATCAGTCCAGAACAAAAGACAAAGAACTGCAAGAGAATCTTAAAGATGCTAAAGACTTCATTCAGACTTTAAAAAGTCAACTGGGAAAATCTAATGAAAAGAGGAAGGAGCTACTTCAATAGTTAGCAAGTCAGAATGCAGACAGTGGCATGGATGAGGATCTGAAGGAAAAGACAAAGGAATGTGAGAAGCTAGCAAAAGAAGTTGTTGTTCTAAAACATGAGATGGAATCCAGGTTGATGAGGCTAACCAAGGAAATTGAGGAAAAGAAGAAGATTGAGGAAAAACTGAATCAATCTCTAAAAGAAAGAACATAAGAGTGTTGCAAATTGGACAAAATAATTGGCCATCTAGAGTCTAATCTACAAGAAACCAGGGATAATGAGGAACAACTTGAAAGACAAATTGTCATTCTCAAACATGACCTAGAAGTTGCAAATGAATATAAAGAGAAGTTCAAGATAAGCTCAGCTAAACTTGAGGTGCTGCTTGATAGTTAGAAGAAGGCATATGATAAGTATGGTTTGGGATTTGAGAAAGGTGAAAGCTCTAGATCCGGTCAAAGAAATCCTAAAGCAAGAAATCAAAGAAGGAATCCTAGAAGGCCTCCGGTAAGATAGCCTAATGCTCAAAGGTATCCATCTTTCAATGGTAACTGTTTCAAATGTAATAAGTATGGTCATAGAGCTAATCAATGCAGAAGTAAAGTGAATTAAAATGCATTATCTTTCTCTGGTCAATGCTTTAATTGCAAAAAGATAGGTCATAAGGCTGAGGATTGCAGAATTGGATCAAGGAATTGTCATAAAGACAAACAAGCTTTCAATGGAAGATGTTTTACTTGCAACAAGTTTGGGCGTATTGCAATGCAATGCAGATATAAACCTACTCCAACATGTAATTGTCAGAAAAATAAGATTATGTGTTTCAACTACAACAAATCTAGACATATTGCTAAATTTTACAGAAGCAAAAAGGAGAACTCACAGGCAGGTAAAGGAAGAACAGAGTAGAAGATGGACAAAGGCAAGGGAAAAGTAGATGTGAATGAGATCCAGAATGAAATGAACAAAACATGGGTGAAGAATAGTGTAGTGAATGATGCTGATGGGTCCGCATCAGAATCTAGTGCTGATAATTCCTTCAGGAATTGAAATGGGAACTCTGGCTTAGGGGAGCAGCATTGAAAATCCAATTCCCCCTACTAGTAAGTGGGTGCTTGAATCTATCATGATGAATAAAGTTAAAGAAGCCTATTGCAGATCTGTTGAAGCAAATTCTAGAAGAAAAGAAGCTAATGCGATTGATTGCAGAGCAATTGAAGATTGACTATATGCAGAAATAGTGTAACTGTATGTATTAGGGAAAAGCATTTATTACAATGGCAAATTACATTTTGTAGAGCATAAAATGTCATTTATTCAACATTTGAACCACTTTACATTCAAATAGAACAAGGACAAGAGTATCTGAGCTAAGATTTCAAGGATTTGGAGTGCAAAAAGTGAATTCAATAGCTAATCCTAACCAACAAAACAAGGTATTCTCTGTAAATCTCTCTGAATTTGCAATCTTTGGATATGGCTACTCCATTGGTTGTTGACATCACCGAAAGGCCCCGACCTAAATTCAAAAAGCATCCACACAAATCTATAGAGGTCGATTCGTTAGGTGCATTTTCTAATGTTCTGCATGGAGTGTTGCACATTGAAGATATTAGGGCTTACATTCATGCTAGCCTAGATGAGTTTTGGGATTTGAAGTTAGTAGATTTGTTCCAGAATCATCTGAGGGATGAGATTCATGGTCTTAAACCTGAGTATAAGGCACTGCAAGTCAAACATTTCATTCAGATTATTGGGTTCTTGTCCTTCGGTGAGGATGAGTGGGTCTAGTATGTACTAAGTTGGATGCATGCTGAATTCATGTGGTTGATGAAACCCTTCAAGATCACCAAGGATGCTATCCAGGCTGTAACAGGATTGAATTCATCCAGTAGACTACCAATGTTAAAATTAGTGAAGAATCAGACTGTGACTGAAGCTACCAGATCAAAATTTGATAAGAGGGCAATGACAATAAATGATATAACTGATCCGGATGTCAAATTTGCCTCTATGGTGATTGGGTATAAGATATACCACTCTACCAGGGAAAACTCTATATTTGATACAACCATTTATGCTACCTATCAGATGTTAAGAGAGAATACTGACTATGACTTGTGTGAGCTGTTGCAAAACCAGTTAATGGAAAATCTGAACAATATAAAAAAGGACAAGAAGAATACATTCAAGTATGGTAGTTGGTATTGTGTTTTTTCTTCTATTTCATGAATGAGTTACTTAGGAAGAAAAGCCTGTGTTGGACCAGTGATAAGCCTGTTGCCATACAAATAAGAGAGCACTTGAACAATATTGGTGACTTCAATGCCCAAAGGACTGCTCTTTGGGGATATTTCAAGAATTTTTAGAACATGATGCAATCAAGGGAAAGAATCTCTACATCTATGGTGGAAAAATACAAGGATACAATTTGCTTCATGGTGGAAATAGATCAATGCTTGATGGAAGCAGTTGAACCAAGGACTGTATGGATCATGTTCATGGGGTATGAAGTTGATGGATGAATACTGGAAATGTATGCTCAACACCTTCTAAGAAAAACAAAAGATACCTCAGTTGAGAGATTCAGTACCTATAGTGAACTTAGTGTGAAACTGCATGTTGAGCTATGAAAACCTGAATCTAAGAGGAAGATCCAAAGGCAAGTTGAAATGTATGCTGAAAGTATTGGCATAACAAAAGAAGCTATGAGACAAAACAAGGAAAGGATAGAGAAAGCTGAGAAGGAGAAGAAGGACAGGGAACGGGGAAGTGTTTTGGTACAATCTTCTTCTAAGCCAAGGACTACTAGGAGTTCTGGTACAACCTCTGGTGTATCACCTTCTCCTATTATAGAGAAGTCCAAAGAAAAATCTACCGGTAAGGAAGGAAAAAGGACAAAATTAAAGGCCAAAAGGTCATATGTCAGTATGGAGAAGGAAGATGAAGAAGAGACAGAGTCAGATGGTGAGGTTAAAGAGTTGAAGGCCTCAGGCACTAAGGTTGTTAAAGTGTCTAAGGAGAAGCTCTCCGGAAGCATAAAGTCAGAGAAAGAAGAAGCATCAAGGGTTGCCCAAGACAAGCCCTCCGGAAGTATAAGGGTAAGCAAAAGACAAAGGACTGAGACACATGTTGAAAAATATAACTTGTCAATTGAAGACATTGTGAATGCAATAACTGTTCATGGGAATTTGAAGCCCTTAGCAAAAGACTATGACAGTTTTGATGATGCTAACTAGAAAATCTTGGAGGATGCTACTGTTAAGTACCTAAATATATTCAACAGAGCACTTGTGGAGATTTTGTTAGAGATTCCTAAGAGTCTAAGAGACATCTTAGAGATGAGAAAAGAAACTACCAAAGCAAAAGACTTAGAACTAAGGGAACATGTATTGTCCAGTCTATGTCTGGTAATCTCTAGAAAGGAAGCTAATAAAATTTTCAAAGAAGTTAAAAATGAATTCAGAAGCAAGAAAAGGATGAATAAGCTGATGATTGGAGGCATTGATGAAGTTGTTAGAGAAACATAACAAATTCTTAAGAAAGCACTGGACAAGAATAAGTTTTATGTGGTTATTGAAGAACCTGATGATACATCCATTCTGAAAGATGAAGAGTTACAGAAGAATGAGCAACAAGCTGAAGTAGATGATGTCTCTATTCTGGAAGAGGAAACATTCAATAAAGAAGATGAAGAGATGGTGAAGGAAGATAATGGTGCAGAGGATACTCAAATTCCCCTGGACCAATTTGGTGAAGAAAATACAGAAATAATTATAAATGCTCCTACTGAAGGTGACTCTAAGAAGAATAAAGAGTAGAAAGCAGAAGAGGTTAAGGACAAGGAAGTTCAAGAAGAAGAAACTAATGATGGAATTGATCCCTCCATTCTGGACATTGAGGAGTTTGATAAAAATGATGATGCTGCTACTGCTGAGGATACACAAAATCCTCCAGAAAAGAATGCAGAAGACATTGTTGATGATGCAGAGAGAGCAGAAGAAGAGAAAAAGAATGAAAATGATAAGCAAGACAATGTGGTTGACTCTAGAAAGGGAGAAGATACAGGCCCTAATGAGCACAAAACTAAAACATCATATTGGGCAAGAGACACTGCAGAAGTAGTGAAAGAAATTTTGGAGAAAGATAAACAAGTTGCAGAAGATCCAGATATAATACAAGGTCTAATCAATTTTGATGCTCTATCATCGGTACAGAAGATGAAGTTGGCCTCTTTTGCACATGCCAAGGCCAGAGAAGAAATTTTGAAGTTCCATATAGAAGACAGTGAGTTGCTTGGTCTTGCATCCAGTATTTTGGAAAAAATTATGCCTACATTTTAGAAGGATTCATTAGCATCCCTCTCCAGTCAATTGAAGAGTCTGATAAACTCTGTAAGTACTCAATTTGAGTCTTTTGAAAAGTCAGCAGAAGTCAAAGTCTGAAATGAGTTTAATGATAAAATATTTAGTGAACTAAAAATAATAATTGCCAATGATAGAATTATGTTGGATACTAGTGTAAAAAGTATTCAAAATGCCCTCACTGAAGGAGGAGATGTGTATAATTTTTTCTATCTTGGACAAAAGTTGTGGAGGATATTGAGAAGAAAATAAAGGAGTCAGAGCAAAAATTGTCAAATGTATCTCAATCCTTTAATCCTTTGATAATATCTGCAGCAAGTTAAGAATGCCAAGTAGTTAACTTGATTGATGAAATAAAGAAATTTGTGAAAGAAAAAGAAAACATTGTGGCAAGGATGTGTGAACTCTGGGGACTGATTCTCCCTAAGCTAGAAATAATGTTCAATGCATTGACAGAAGCTCAAGTTGCTACTTTGATGAGTGATCCCATTGATCTGCAAAAGGCAGAGTCACAGGCATTCTTATTTCAGTTTTGGATGGCATGAAGAAAAGATGGGACAGTGAATTGGCACCATTGAAAAACATTTTTGTGATGTGTTTAAGTTTATGTAGACAAGAGGATTGTTTGTACACATGCGGAAGTATGAATATAGAATTTTTGGATCCAGAACTCAACCTTTGGCATTGATGTCAAAGGGGGAGTGGAAAGCAATGAAAAATGAGGAATTCATCTAAGGGGAAGCATTGGAAATCATAAGTGTACATAGTAAGGGGGAGCTGTTCTAACACTTAGTCATTTTTTACTAAGTGTTGCCATCAATGCCAAAGGGGGAGATTGTTGGCAAGAGACACTGCTAGGCATGTCAGATGTTGTCATTGATGATGACTAAATCTATATTACACATTCACTTTATGTCATTTGATCACATTGGAATTTAGATTGCAGATTTGTCTAAGTCCAGATAGACAGGAACAGAGCATATGACAGGGTTCAACATTTTGGTCCGCATTTCTCCATAGGTAATCATGTCATGCTGCAGATTTGAGGGAATGATAAAAAATGTTAGGGCTACCTAAATCCAAATATTTAGCCTTTGCTGATGAAGGGATTGAAAGTTACAAGCATATGAGTATCAGGTTTTGGTTAGATAGTTTAGTTCGGTGAAGAACAGGCCGACTTGGTGTTTGATCCTTGTGCGGATTGAGAGAAGTAATTGGTTGAGTAATATATGAGATCCAGTGGTATTGGCCAACATGTGTGATGACTTCAATACATAGGTTTTGGTCCATATTGATGTTTGTGCATGGATTTAGCCAACAGAGCAGTGATCTTGAAAAAGTCTAAGTTTTCTTGAGGCCGACTGCAGTTGATGCAATTTCATGTTGCGGATATATAAATTTGATGGATGCGAGCATTTTGAGGCATGGATGTGTGAAGATGATGTGAGAGGAATGAAGTGTGGCAATATCAAGTGTGAAGCAGAGATCTGAGCCTCAGATCATGGCAGAACAATGAAACAGGGCAGTGAGAGATGAAGTGTGTGAAGTCGGTATATTGAGCTTAACCGAAACTGCAATCTTACATTGTTAGATGTTATTCTTCAGTTCAAGCACTTCAGTGAACTCTTGTAATTAATCTTGTAGGCAGTGAGCCTCCTTTGAGCAGTGAGCTCTGGGCAGTGTGCCTGAAGGCATGTGCCTTCCCATTTTGTAATACTTTTAACAGAGTATAAAATCTTGTGGGTTAACCCCCACTGCGGTTTTTCCCTTAACCAGGTTTCCACGTAAAAATCCTGGTGTTATGTGTGCTGATTATGTTTCTACTCATGTGTTGTTGATTCATGCTTTCATGGTTATATCATTAATCTATTAATAAGTTGCAAAGAAGATTAAATATAGAAAAAGATAAAGTTTTGAGACAACTGATTCACCCCCCCCTCAGTTGTCTGCCCTAATTTCAACAATACCATCGATAAAAGATGAATACAACCCAGTTATGATCTTTGTCACAATAAATAAAAAGATGATAAAGTGAGTTATAATTGACAATGGATCAACTCTTAATGTTTGTGGCATTGACTTGCTACACAAAATCAAGGTTAACACATCTTTAAATTAAACTGGATACAACTAACATTTGTGGCTTTGATAATGTTGCAAAATAAACTTGGGCACGATAACTTTACCCATAATGCTTGGACTTGTGACATTAGATACTCTTTTTCATGTTATGCTAGGTTCTCTCTCATATAATATGATTCTAGGTAGACCGTGGATTCATGCCATTGGGGTAATTCTATCCACCCTGCATCGATCACTTAAGTTCATCTATCAAAACAAGCTCTACACCTGGAAAGCTGATCCCAAGCCAGATAGTTGTTTACATATTGAAAAGAAAAAATGACTTAACAATCATACTAGTCTAAACAACTTACAAGTTCATTTAACAATGCCTCTTACCATGGATAATGTTGTGTAAGACCCTCAACCATCGATTGCACTTGTTGTTGATGATTGGGGTTCATTAGATTTTAATCCTTCTAGTATAGGGGAATATAAATTTAATAGCCCCGAAACATTAAAAGTGGCATCGATCTCATCTAAGAAATATTTTGAAGCACCTGAGAAACATAAAGCTTCCTTGATAGAAAACAAAGATAATACTTTCACTTATACTACAAATTATGATACCTATGAGGCTTCACCATCTTCTAAGGAAATGGCATCCCTCTATGGTTGAGGATTTAAAATCCTTTATAACAACTGTGACTATGTAGGTAAGGGATGTGGTGCAAATTGACAAGGGATTCGAGTACCTATAGAATATACTTTAAGACATTACTCAAGTGGCATTGGATATAATCCTTTTAAATAAAAGAAAGCTTCTTGTCATCCTAAACTCAATGTTAATGTAATTTCAACAAGACCAAATCAACATGTGAGATATCCTAGGCTGATAGACAAGAATTGTCTACCGAGAAGCATCCCTTGGAATTAGGTAAACATTTATCCATCTTTAAGCCACACTCATTGTAGCACATATTATAATTTCTCTCAAGGGTGGCCTCTTCCTAGATATGTATGTTCTTAACATTGGGATGAAACAGGTAAGTATTTCTAGCCCTTTACCTCCGTATTGTGTTTCCCTTGTGATGTGTTATGTGTTGTTTAGGACTCCTAGGATGACCCTTGATACTCTCGTAAGGTCAAGGATACTGGGAGACCACCTCTATTGTGACCTTCTTCTATTTGTATCATCATTCTTCTATATTTCTTCTCCTCTATTTTCATTGTTGTGTGTTGTGTCTTAAGGACTTAGCATTGCGGTTGGTGACTTGGGGGTACCCTCCTACATGAATGTCCCTAAGGCACTTGTTTCTCCACTCTTGATTTATTGTTTCTCTTCCTCTAGTGGTTCTATCTAGCAGGTGGATGACGAAAAACATATTATATTGATATGAACCTAGTGTCCCTTCAGTGAGAAATAAAAAAAATGGACCTAGTCCATACATGACGACGGGGTTGGAAATATATTATCCAATGCTTGGCTAGCAGAATCACTCCATGTGATCTTGATGTTGGCTTATCACACTTACAAACCATAAAAATACTACTGCTCCATTCACTTTGTTTATCTTTGAATCTCACCTTGGTTACACTCAGTTTTGAGATTTCTACGGTATAGCCCCACAGTTATATTCAGTCTTTGAATCTATAGTATAACCTCATCTCTCTATGTGAATGATCATATGCATTGTTGTTTATCATAATTATATGGATGCTAACACCTTTTCTTGCAAGAAATTGTGTGTTTGTGGGAACATTTGGTGATCGCAAAGTACATATCACCTCTGGGGGCATGGGCTTTGCGAGAGCTCATGTTCCCTTGTGTGTTTTCTTCCTACCTTAACGTGCTTGATATCATCACATGATATCAACCACCTTAAGGTGGGGGCATATATAATGTAAGCTATCTAATTTAGATGCTAGCAAAGTGTGTTTGTAAAGCTTGAATCTACTGCAATCACTTAAGCCCTCTACAGAGGTGGGATATCGTGCATATCCTTTTTATTTTAAGCCCTATGTGTGAGGTAGGGATGGTGTACTTCTTGAGGAGATTGCACAATCTTGTCATTTTCAAAAAGTCCTCTGAGTAGGTGGGGAGTGGATCTGAGACTATCCTAACCCTTAAGCATGTCTTCGGCAATTTTTGTGGTGAAGCCTAATCGTTGGTGTGTGCCTATAGTGTGCCTATAGTGTGTACCTATTCTTCCATCGCTTGTCTGCCATGTTTTCTCCATGTCTTCTATGTGTGTGTGTATGGCATGTTTGTTCTCAAGCATAGTCTAAAGACCACTGGCAATGAGTCCCTCCTATGCTTTGGGATTTGTATGGCATGCTTGATTTGTATGGCATGTTTGTTCTCAAGTGCAGTCTTAAAGACTGGTGGCGATGAGTCCCTCTTGCACTCTGAGATTTGTATTGCATGTCTATTACTCCATACATAGTCTTAAATACCAGTGATGATGAGTCCCTCTTGTATTTTGGGTTGTGTCTTTACTTTCCTTTCACTTGCATTTGCATTTTATATATGAGAAAATGAAAAAAAAAGAATCATTGCATTAACTGCGTTCACTGTATTCACTGTGGTTTGCATGTCTTCAATGATGTATTCTTCATGTTTTGTGTGACTGTAACTGTCTTCTTCGTGTTTTGTGTGCTTGTTGTTGTCTTCATTGTGATTGGCGTGTCTTCTCCATGCTTGGTGTGTTTACTGTGCTTGTTGACTGTACTTTAATGCATGTATTGGCCTTGTGTTTATACATACATTAAACTGGGGGATAAATGTTATGTTGAAAAATGTCCCCTTGGGGGCTTTTCCCTCCTAAGGTTTAGCTCTCGGGTCCTTTAGAATGCATTTAGGTCATCTTGCATGATTATGATGACTCCTGATGAGAAAATCCTGAAGTTTCATGGCAAATGGGACTTAGGGGATGTGATTAACATAAATCTTGCCTAAAATAGGGGGGAGGACTTGGGCACCTGCGCCCTAGTCCTACCCTATTTTAGGTCAGGACCTATTTTTGGGTGTCATTTTTATGACCGTTATTAGGTCCTATGCCGACATCTCAAGTTTGAAATATGAAATTCTTAGTGGGACTGTTTGTAGTTGCATATATAAGCATGATTAGTGATTCAGTTGTAAACTAGATGGGCATTGTGAACTTGTGACTTTATGTGAAAGTGATTCAAGGCATTCATTGTGTTGCAGAGTAGAATTTTGTGTTGTTATGTTGTTTGTATTTGTAGATTTGGCATCCATCTCCTTATGGCATGAAGAGCATCTTCCTTCCATGAGATCTTAATTTCAAGGTGATATCAATTGTGTTTTCTATCATTTATCATTTGGATTTTTCCTCTATTCCGCAGGGATACACACTCTTTATTTGACAACGGTGTTTGAAAGACTTGAACATCTCTCTGGGGCTTGACCGACTAAACACCACAACCCCCAACCCACTTTTCTATGATTGCAGGTTATAGGTTTTGGAAGCAAAAGAAGTGGAGTTGTAGGAGAGTAGTGCAGATTGTTAGATGTGTAGAGCAAAGAAGAAAATAGGGACCTAGACTTGGGTGCCCACTCACTAGTCCTACGGATCCCACAATGGTGAAATCTCTAGAACAACAAAACTGTGTTGTAGACAACATTCCCAAATCTTGACATAAACTGAGGCACTAGACTAGGGCACCTGGTCATTAGTCCCCAACTTTTCTCCACATTGAACTTCAAAATCTGGTATGTATTTGGTTGTCATTTGATATCTCTATGTGCGATCATTTTCTTTAATTTGTCTGTTTGTTTACGATTTCACAAAATTAGGGTTTTGAGCATAATTAGACTTAATTAAACAACAAATTTACACAATTCTAATCTTCCCCTATGTTCCAAGTGACATGAGATCTGTAGTAGAGTTCTCTACTCAGTTGAATGTCCTTGAATGTTTAGTGGTGAAAGGAGGATTGAATGAGCTAAGATTTTTTTTGTGTGAAGCCCTATTATTTTGTGATTTTGAATCTAAGGGAGATCACATTTTTTTCTTTTGGTCCTATGATAATGATAAAATGTGTAGTTTTCCCTTACCATTTAAAACATTATTAAGTGTTCTCTTTTTGGTAATTGAAGTAATTTTATTATATGTGTTCCTTTCTTTTTCTTAGAAGTCTTCTTTCCTCTTGTTTTCATTTTCATTAAGGTAGGCTTGACTTATTTGTATGAATTTTACTGATCTCCTATGAGTAGTTTTAGACCTTGTGTTTATAGCAAACATGTTACATTTCCTCTCACTACATATATGTCTCCCTCCCCTCCCATTGACATTGGATCTCATGTGGTAATTCATATGCCATAGAAAACTCCCCTTTTCTTGGTGCATCATCACTATAGACTAGAATTTCTCTTTAAGCATTCTCCTCTTCCCCTTTCCTTTCTAAATGGTTTCTAAGAGATGATTTCATAACTTACAAGGAGTTAACCTTTAAAATCCTAGATGTTGTCCTATATCTTGAATCACATAACTTATAATCTTTCCATTATTTTTCTCTTTATGTAGCATTGGTAGTGAGTGCACTTGAATATTACAATGGGTGGATGTATTATTTGAGTAACAATAATTTTTTGGCATGCTTAGTGAGACCAATCTAAAGCCTCCATATTTTTATTCATTCCATAGTGAGACTTTGTGCTATATCTTGTGTGGAAAATCATAGGAAAACCAACTTCCAAGAGCATGCATCATCAAATTGGTTTTGCTTATTATCATATGAATGAATTTCTTTATTTCAATAGACCATGTGAGTCCCATATCTCTATGTCCATATATACATATCTTGCAGTGCCATGGCTACCTCAAGGAATTTTCCATTTGCTACCTAGAACTCTAGCAGACCCCTACAACTCCCATTTCAAAGGGATTATATCCCTCAATCCACTTTGAGAGTACTTCGTCACTTTTGCAAAGATGGTATAATGTCCCCTGTTTATCACATGTAGGATATTATTAATCTTTGTGAGATTTATGGTATTATGGCTGAAGATGTTTCCCTCATATTGTTGGCCACATCCCTTAATGGCAACACATTGAGTTGGCTCTAGGGAGAGGCTTTTGTATCTATGTCCAACTAGGAACAATTTGAAGGTTTATTACATGTTTGTTTCAAGGGGAAGGTAGATTACTCTTGTTTGATAAAGCATCTCACCACCATCCAACAAGATTTAGTAGAACTTATGGATGACTTTAATACCGAATTCAAGAGGACCTAGGAACATATTCATGTGATGCATGATCACCTCTAGGTTTTACATTTATCAACATTTTAAAGGCTCTTGATTTTGAGTTATCTCTAATGATTAAAATGCTAGGTGGAGAAACTCTCCCTAATGATTTTGAGCTAGTTGTTTAAGCTGAGCAAAACTTTATCCTAGCTATGAAAATAGTCCCTATGCTTATGAACCCCTCGTTCCCTTCCCTTTATACCACCTAGATTTTTCCAACCCCCTTTGTACTATCCAAAGTTTTGAATGAATCCTATAACTCTCCCACTTTCTCTTTCATTGAAGCACTTTGACTAGGACAAGGTGGCTAAGGTAAAAAGCCTTATTTCAAAAATTTCTAATGAGTTGATGGTATTCAATAGACAACTTGTAACTCAATGCCAATTTGAATGACCTATATATCCAACTCCATGCCCAACCCAACTAGCTACACTATTCCCTCACCTATCCTAAAGAAGCAAAACCAACCTATCCCATGCTTCCTTGAAACTACAATAAGGCCTATGATTGAAGATTAACCTCTTATGATGTAGGAAAAAGTGTTCCTCATAAGAGAACAATGCTCAAATGATGAGGCTGAACTGCTGTCCTCAAATGAGACAACATATGCTAGTCAACACATGGAGGAAAATATTATTAATGAATTCATAATTTCAATTATGACTAATGGGTACCTGAATAAGGATGAGGAGTCATTGTCTCATGTGGAAGAGCTCATATGGCAAGATATTCTCAATAGCCCCAATTTCAACAATGTGGTGGGTTATTTGAGGAACTCCTTATTTTATCAAGGATGAAAATACTATTGAGGATAGACCATTTGAGTTAGGTCCCAAATCTTCTTCAAAGCAACTTGATGGGAAGCCATTTTTTGCAAGAACAAATGAAATAACAAGTGACTAGGCCTTTAAGGCCTCAATGACACTCAAGTTTGTCTAAGGGGCCATTGTACAACTCAAACCAAGATTTAACATGCTCCATGACCAAATGCTCAAGCTTCACAAGCATTTGGGCTAGACATGGACCACTAGGACTTTTGGGTACCAAAATAATTGATCCAAAACACTAGAACATTACACAATCATCTATGCTAGGGGTGCCATCAAGATGATTGGCAAGGAGGTTCATCAATAGGCTAAGGATAATTAAGGGGCAATGAATAGGAGTGGGTAATCTCCTCTTCACTTTAAGATCAATTAAACTTAGGAGGGTGTTCCTAGAGGTATCCCTCAATAGGGATTAATAACAACAAAAGATATGCTTAAAATCACACTGCTACAATAACACCCAGAATGCAATTTTAGTCCCAATATTGTCACACCTATTGCATAATAAAAGACTCTATTTTAAATTGATAAACACATCTCCAGTATGTGGAAGATGCAAGAACACACATTTGTCTTGAGGAATGCAAAATTTAATGAGTTTATACTAACCTTTCCCTAGTAAATTAGAACCAAATGAGGCCTATGTATTGTTGTTCACATATAAAATGATTTTGTTTGTTTTATAAGTTTGTGGGTGGTCAAGAAAATTAGATGAGTGCCTATTCCAGACTATAGAATCACTAATTCATCAAAGGAGAATGAATACACATACAAACATGGGGGCTACACATAAAGTTGATTGCACAGTATAAATATGCTTAGTTATCCAACATTTAGATGCATTCATTCACATATAACCTATGAAATGATCATTGCAATGAGTGCAACATTTTAAGAGTCTGTCACTGCTCCAATCATTGGTTATATTTGTATAATAAAACATTACAAGGGGAAACCTACACAATGCTTAAGGAGTTCCCAAAATGAACATAGAAAACCCTGGAGAAGTTCATAAAATGGGATCAACTGTCACACTTAAATCTAAATATGAATCTGAATATTTTCCCCTTGATAATTTGATACTAGAGATGCTTGAAGACCTATAGAAAACCACACCTTCTTCTATGTTTGATCTGATTCCAAAAATTGACCCTTAACAAGGTCATTGCACTCATCATATATATCATTCATGAAATTTTGAGCAGGAAAACTCTAAATGCATACCAACTATAATCAATTCCTTCACCTATGTGTACCTATTGTATTCAAATCCCAACCACCATAAAACAAGTTGAGTTGGGTTCATGGCGCTTCTGGTAGTAGTTTCAAACATTAAACTTGGAACAAACTTCTGAAATCACACTTTAGAAACACGTTTTAACATTTCAAGACACTTATACTTAAATTTTATTTCATTCTCCTTCATGACTTTGGTGATTCAGAATTTTTGTGAACCATTCACACCTTTTGCTTCACATTATCTCACTTGAATTTCATTTTGGTAATTTCTGCAATTCATGAACCTTTCTTTCTTTGCATTTTTGGTGATTTTGGTCTGCCGTGAACCCTTATCAGTGACTTTTTGCATTTTGAATTATTATATCTTTGCACCTCTTTCACTTGGCTCTTCTACCTCTTCTATTTCACCATTTTGATGAAATGACACATTCTTGAAATCCCTTGTTGGCTATTTGGGCCTATAGAGAACCTTTGAAAGCATTGAAGGAAAAACATGGCACTTTTCAAACACTTGGGGATTTTGGGGATTTTTGCATACTTAGAAGTTCTAGGCATTTCAAATTTTAGGCAAACACTCTAAGTGTGAAAATAAAGGATTTAATAAAATTTCAAATGTTAAAATAGTGGCTTTGGTTGGGACATGTGCCAAACATTGGCACAATGAGAACCAGAAGATCTTCAGGCTAGAACACAAAAAACAACAAAACACAACACAACACAGGATGGGAGTAGAACACACAAACACCATCAAGACCAATAATGGTCAAGACTCCTTGGGATTAAAATATGAAAGATATAGCTTGAATTCATCATTCAAAAATAAAAGAAATCATTACATACGAGAAGTAATGCTTCAAATGCTGACTGTGAATGAGTATATGCATGAGTTCTCCTTCTAGATTCACCAAGCAGTAGACATTGAGTTCAAACTTCTCAGCCACTCCATAAGGCCCAAGCCACAATGGATCAAATATACCATGCTTTCCTTTATCTTCAGACTTGGTGTTCCATAGAAGAACCAAATCACCAACCTAGAAGTTTCATGATATAGTGTTTTTATCAAAGAAACACTTCATTATTTGTTTATGGTCCATGTTTTTATTATGTGTAGCTCTTGTTTTCTCCTCTAACTCAGTCAACTCTAAAATTCTCTGATAAAATGCATCACACTAATCCTCCTCTACATCATGTAATAGTTGATACATTGATAATTCCATGTTGATTGACATCTTAGACTCTACTCCATATACTAGTTCAAATGGGCTTCTACCTATGGCTCTTTTAAATGTTATCCTATCAACCCATAGACCACACTTCAATCTGTCATCCCATCTCTTTTTATTCTGATCTAATGTCCTCTTTATGATCTTCATCAATTCCTTTTGTATTTTTTAAGCTATGGTAGGGTTAACCAGTCTTTGATTTTGTTTGAAAGGCTTTGCATTAGGCTAAAAGGGAATGGTGTGCTGAAATAAATCTTCCCTATAGGCCTTAAGCTCATCATATGACCATGTAGAACACTTTCTGAATTTTCTTAACAATGCAATCAATATTTTTTTTCACTAGGTTTCAACTTTTTACCTATGTAAACCATCTTTGGGGTAGCTTTAGTCCCTAGGTTCACACCTTCAATATTATCCTCCATAATTGGTTTACCTTTACTTTTCCAACGATTAGCATATAAAACATCCTTTCTAGCACCACCAATCCTTTAGGAATGGTGTTTGTTTTTAGCTACACCACTTCATTTCCAAACAAAGTTTCTTTACCATCCTTAATTTCAACCATTGGCTACTAATCTATCAGCTCATTGTCAAACTCATCCACACAACTAAGGAACTTGTAAATATGATCACTGTCATTAAAAAATTGCCAACTATAAATGTTATCTAGAATTGTAGACTTGGTAAGTACTTTTAACAACATAATGAAGAGAAGACAAAACTATTTGTGGATTGAATCTTGAAGTAGCAACAACCAGAGCATCTACCTTCTCATTATTAGTTCTCTCAATCCTTTCAATACCAATGGCATCATGTAGTTCTAATGTATCCCAAACTACATTTCTACATGCTCTTATCCTACTGCCCTTGGTTGCATGAATATTTCTGACCTACTACACCACCAATTCAGAATCCCCTAATATTTTTAAACATTTTATTTAATGCTTATGAGCAACATTTAAACCCAACATAAGAAATTCATATTTAGATATGTTGTTAGTGCATTAGAAATAAAGCCTAAAGGAAAGCTCAAAATGTTCACCATCTAGTGATATTAAAACAACACCTGCACCTGATCCATCCCTTGAATATGCAGCATCAAAGTACATCATCTACAAATCACTTGCATTACAAATAGGAGCAATAGAAGTGGAAGGTAGCACATCACTGCCATGATCATCTTCATTACAATACCCATGAAATGATCAATTTTAGTGTCAAATAAATTAGCCTCATCATCATGTGCTTTATAATGGTCCTCTATATTCACATCTTCTACCTTTTTCTCCCTATATAATTTAGCTTCAACTCCATGTACCAGGATGGTGGCATATGAAAGGTCCATATGTATACTTCACCCATAGAAGCTGCCCACTTTTTGGATAACAACATTCCCCATTTAGTAGAGTAGTCTATAATGATTACATCCATCATAAAAGACTTGTCTGGATATGCTGCAAGTTGGACCTTGACATATTTTACAAGGTGAATGACATTCACTTCCTTGGAATCCATGGAAAAGAACTTACAAAAAGACTTAGACACTTTAAACAATTGATTCATTCATGATCTCAAGTGGCATGCCGTTACTTGATGCTCCAGAGTCAATCATCTAATTATGTAACAAACATCCATTTATAATTAGTGTGGTGTAAAAAGGATCAACACCCATTCAACTGTTAACCATGGATGACCCCAAATAGAATTCTACAGTTTCATCTTGGCTTTTACCCTAATCATCATTACAAGGAGTAATAGTGGGATGTTTGGGTGTATCTATAGTAGTGATAAATGAGACATCCCTATCTCTATGCTTAGGAACTCTAAACAATTCTATTACTAGCATTGATATTCAGATTTGACTTAGGACTTGGGCCACATCTATGGGGTGATAACTAGCTAGATGGGTATCACACGATACAATGACATCACATGCATCTAGAATGAATGACATTAATTGATTAGAAGGGATGTCCATACCTTTTAACTCCTTCCTTTTATCCTTTCTTTTGTCTAGTTCATTTGGTATTTGGGACTAACCTTGCTTAGCATCCTTCTTTGGTTTGCAGACATCCAATATTGGTGTGGCAGCTAATTGCATAATAGGTACTAGTGCCTTTTGTACATATTTCTTCTTTGGTGTTGACTGTTGTACTAAAACCTTTTTCTTCTCAAGCACTTTATTTTGAACAACATTGTCCTTTCTTTCAATATCCACTTTCTTTTTCTCCTTTTCACTCTCAACTTTATTTCTAGCTGAGTTTGTAGCAACATTAGCTTGCATGGGTACATGCATATTTCTGATTTGATACCTACTTTGAACTTCCATAATGGTTGCACCAGTTAAGGCCTTCATGTCTTCTTTTGAAGGTTCAGTTTGTTGATACTTTGTGTGCATGAGATTTCTTAAATGTTTGAAATCATGAGTAGACAACTAATACCTTTTAGGGACTTCATTATAATCATATTGGAAAACATAATCATCACCATCATGATTTCCATAATCAGCTTCCCTATCCATTTTCTCATAACCCTCAATATCAAATTGATTTATTTCCTCTTCATAGTACTCAACCACACCTTCCTCATTAGGGAACTCTTCTTCTCTATTAATTTGAAAGATCCACAACACAGTTTGATGAATCATGTGGAAGGAAACACACCTTGTACCATGGAGAAACTCCTTGAAAATTCACATGATCTCTTCTCAATGGATCGAGAGTTTTCTTTTCATTCTATTGTTTGAAAGTGACTTGCTTTGGGGCTGCTTGTCTATCATTTTGTTGTAGTCTCTTGGACCAATAAATATTATAGGGCCTATTGTGTAACCTGTTGGTGTTCCCAACTGACTATCTAAGTTCCCCTAAAAAGTAACCATCTTTCATCCATAGGATCCTCAGGTCAGTGGCCAACAAACAGGAGACTAACTCTCTGTCTCCTCTGCACTTTAGGCTCTACAGGACCTAGGGGGTATTCCCTTATTCAACACCCATATAATAAACCTTGACTTCAACCAGGTGTTGATACTTAAGCAGATATGTTCTCTTTTATGCAGACCAAAACTGTATGATGATTATAAAGTGGCTAGCTTTGGGAATTTGTTCATTTATAAGTCAAAGAACATGGTATCTAAAATCCTACTCCTAAAATCCTAAAGTTTTAAGATTATGAATTGATTTTGTTTTTATATATTTTGTTGCCAGATTAGGGTTTAGTTCATAAAATTAATACAGGCCTTCTGATCGGTGCCTATCTTAGGGCATGGAGTCAAACTCTAAAAATGTAAATGATTTTCCATAAGCACATCAAATATATAGATTTCAGAGGGTCTATTTTGTTCCTACCTTGTAGACAACTCCCAAGATTCAGTATTTCTATTAACTCTTCTTATAAATATCCCTATTATCAAACATACCTCCCCATATTTGATATAAAGCAATTTAGTCTATTCCTTAAACAAAAACAAGAAATCAAATATGTAATTTAACAAGTATGCACCCCAAAACTCAAAAAACCCTTAGCCACTTTGTTCAAAGGAAAAATACAGATAACAATGGAGACAGTTAATAAAAACACATGCTTACATCATTATTCATATAATTCAACCTGAAACTGATAAATAGCTTATGAAAAACACATTCAACACATCAACCGGTCAAAATTTATATTGCATTCACTCCTCAAAATTCCAATCTTTCAACAACCTACAAAGTCAATCTACGAGTTCTTGTATAGATACAAGAACGTGGTACTCAATATTCATTACCCTATGTTGATTAGATGAATCTTACATTGCAAGCCACTGCTCATAGGCATTGGGAATTTAATTACATATTAAATAGAGAAAAGACATTGGAAGAAGTACAATTGACTAGGGAACCCTATCACATAAATGAAGAGAATATGTTAGTTGCTCATTCATTTCAGGCACATTTATCCATACTTCTCTATCTAGGCTGCATATGACTTCTCTGATGGCCATTCAAAAGAAATCAACTTTGATATTTTCTCATTATGCCCTACGTAACAAATTACATACAAAAAAATCTTTGACTCCTTATAGAACAACTCAAAATTAATTTCAAGCACATGCAACTTGTCCAATGTTGAGCTCAAAATCTTCATGCTCAGATCCTGATCAGTACAACATGAAGATATTAATTGGCTAGCAATGTTTTCAAAGTCAACCTTCCACTTGTCAAGGCCCTTTACTTGTCCATCATTTTCCAATATGCTTGGCATTATTTTCTTATCTATTCTCTCAATAAAATGTCTTTTCTCAACCAAGACCTTGTCCAACTTTAATTAAAAAGCTACGACCTCCTCAAGTACCAGCAGTATGTCAAGTGTCAAATTTATCTCAGGTGGTGCTTCTGAATCAAACCTTGAGCATCTGTGAATGTCTCTTATCTCTCTAGTTCTTGACAAACATGCTCTGCTCATAGTCTTGAGGTTTTCTTTATCCTGCTTATGCTTGTCTAGGGTCATCCTAAGACTTGAATATGATTTCCATGTTTCATCTACCCTTGCTTGAACTTTGGTCATCCTATGATTTATCAAATTTGTGACCATGTCTCTGACTAAATTCTTCTTTTCATCTTTCAATCTCCTCACCTCTTCCTTCAATTCTCTTATTTCTGATATCAGTGGCTCTGTATCAACCAGAAATGGCTCTGCAGTTTGTATTAAAGCTAGAGCACTTGAAGTGCTAGGTCCTAATAATAGCTGCTTTTATACCTATTTATCTCTATAATAGCCTACCCATACTTCAGCAACAGGTCATCATGATCCTTCTATAGGTTGCTTGTCACTACCTCTGCGAATTGTGTTGTCTGTACATTTAGGCTAGCAGCTTGGGGAGCTAGAGTACTTGATACTCTTTTGATTATGACATCTCCTATTAATTCTCCTAATCCAATCCTAGTCTTATTATCATTTGGGGCCAATACCCATATTGCTAAGGTTTCAAACCTAGGATTAAAAGTTGTGCCAGAGAGTGCCTTTTCTACTTGTTCATCTGTTACTTCTGAATCCTCTCTAGTTATTGTGTCAAATGCAGTGGCATCTGACAAGGTCCAATTTGGGAGAAGCAACACATTGCTTTTGGAAACTAAGGCCCTCCCTTCTTTTGGGGTCATCCCACTGATGTCTTGATTCACCTCATTTAATACCTTTGGAGTGATGGCCTCATACTATGAGGGATCTACCCCACTTTTGGCTTCCTCTATCCTCTTTTGGAACCCCACTTCTGACATTCAATACATAACTCTTGAATTCATGAGTGTTGACAAATTCATCATCTTCCATGAATTGGGCACAAGCTAATGCTCTGACATCTTTTGTGTCTATACGTTGACTATTTATTGACCTTTCTAGTCTATTATCTGGGAAAACTTAAGGTCTTGTTTTGTCAGGTGAATTCACTTGATGGACAACTTCTTATTCTTGTTCTTCTGCTTCCTCCTCCAAGTTTACTACTTTAATTTCTTCTAGATTTTTCAAATAAATTATCTTTGCTCTCTTGGCAGGGGAAAATCAGGCGATTTCCTTTTTCTAACATATCCTCCTCTTGAGCTATTGGGCTAGTATATTGGCCTCTCCTCACCTGCTGGAGCACTGCCAATTAGCTCATCTACATGGTCAAAAACCATTTGAATCTTCATTATTGGATCCTTTATCTCTGCAAAGGCACCTAGGTAAGCAGCATCCAAATTCTTTCTTACCCTCTCTCCTGCCATGATTGCTTCCCATTTCTCCCTTAAATTATGGACATCATTCATGGTAAAATAGTTTCTAATTGTCTCCTCGTCATAAAAGACCTGATGAATATAATGTGGTCTTTTCACACTTACCCTTACCCTATCAATAAAGCCTTCAGGGTCAAATACCTTGGGTTTTTCTACATTCATTCTATAACCCCTCAAAATTGAGTTGATCTGATCCAAGCCATCATTGTTCACCATTATGAAATCATCAAATTTGATGAAAGTGGGAAAGAATGAGCGTTTCTTATGCTTCCTCAAGTGTTCTTTATTAGACTCTTTCAGTTGTCTAATGATCTCCAAGAGGGAAATCCTTTCAGGCACATATTTGGGTAAAACATAACGAGTGGCCTCATATCCATAAATCCTGATGTAGGTGGTGTGGGTATGCAGAAACCATTCACCCCAATTGTGGTCTATCCCTAATTTAGGGGTCCTATCCAGAGGCCTTAGCACATCTGCATGTAACCTTTCCCCCTTTGGTTCCAAAAACCCAATTATTCTTCTTACAAAGTGCTCCTCAAAGATCACATAATCTGAATCAATGTAATGCATGTCCAACATGTAGGTCCACATCTAAATAGGCAACATGTTTCCCTCTAAATCAGTCTCCTTAACATGTAGATCCCTATGCCACATGCCCAATACAGAAAATAAAATCATATGGCACATCAATGAGTACCATGTAAAGTCCACATGAGCATCCATAGTACATAATTTGTTCTTGACCCCAATCATCTACTTATGCATTTTTTCTGCTATGTATGAGGTATAATCATATGGCTCTTTGGTGGATGGGTGATGAATGTTAACTACCATCATCATCAAAGAATCTAGCATTTTGTCCATGGCATCTCTCTCATGTACCTGAGAAAGACTGTAGTATGTTCTTACAAAGTAGTACATAAATTGGGAGCATTCAAAGGGCTCCTCCTCCCTGTCTGAGATCTTTACGAGTTTTCCATCTACCCCCTTTGGTCTATGCTTGGGTAGGTTAAAGGATCTATATCCATATTTGACACTTTTGTATCCTTCCTTTGAGGCATTTAGGTCAATTTTCTTTCTGGCAATAGGGTTCAGGTTAAATACACTTGAGATATATTCTTTTGTGAGATTTATCATCATGGTGTCATTCCTTGCTAGGAATGATCTTGTTTGAGGGTCATATCTCTGCATGATTTCCCTTACTAGGTCTGGGCTGGGAAATACATTAGGGCAAAGTAGCTTGGCTAGGTCTAACAACCAAGTGTTACAAACTAGAACCTTGAAGTCTATTCTATCATACCAGTGTTTGAAGAGAACCCTAGTTGGTACAGGAAATATGGCATCTCTACAATTGTAGCAAAGGTCTAAAATTTTGTCATTCGGCCCCCCGTGACTATGTACACTCTGAGGATGTCTGACAGACCCTGGGAATTAGACCATGAGGTCCTCATCCAGACTTCATTTTGACGTGAAGGGCTAACTGGTTTGACTCATTTCTTTAGAATATCTCTATCAAACTAGGGTTTCTTTTTTAAACAATATTCTACCCTCCAGACAAGAAATAAACTTAGAATTCAACTGAGCGTGGTTAAATAGAGTAAACTTACTGGTTTTATTCTTGCAGAACCCTGAATTTCCTTCTCTTGTTCATTTGAAAGCTTGCTATGCATTGGGACTCTGTTTGTGCTTGTGAAAATGATATAGAAAGCCTTTATTTTTCCCTTTAAGAAGCTTCATAGCCTAGGGTCTAAGGCATTAATGGATGCAGCTTTGGCCTTAACTCAAATTTGTGGTGCCTACAATGCTCACCATAAAAAGTTTAAACCTGGGCCATTGATCCAATTTTTCCTTCGTGAAATCTACAGTCATCATTCACCCGCCAGATTTGAAAATCCAGGTCTTCCTTATTGAAAGTCTTCAACCAATAAGAATGAGCCATGTCGGATGTACTTCCTATGCTTACTACTTCACTTTTTGTTTGATGTGGACATGTGGTGCCATTTTGTAGCGTCGTAGCTAGAAATGGCCCACCATCAACTTGCTCTATGTGGGTGCACTAAAGCCTCAACACATCCCTCTTTATATATACCTTTATTCCTTTCTTAAGAGGAGGCCACATGTCACCATCTCGTAACTGCACAATGGATCTTTACCTCTGCCTAGATTCTTCTACCCGATTGCACTACCGTCAGATCTGAACTCTCCTGTAGATCACTTCTTATCTTGACACCTTGGTGCAGTCACGGTAGGAGGGTTCATAGAATGAATTGTCTGAATCGTGCAGCAAGAGTAAACATAATGGAAACAACTTAGAGAAATGGAACAAATGCAGATTCATTCATTTAGTATATCATAGAATTCAAATATAGCTAGGCCGGCAACATGCGGGCTTACAATTAGGGCTCAAAGGCCTGATTATATACATGCGCAAGATAAAGCTTTGAAGCTCCTTTACACAAAATCCAAACTATCAACTATCACTATGCTATAAACTTGATAATTGCTTTCCTAAGGATCTATTACATCAATATATATCAAATTAGAAGATAAATCAAATGGGACTTAGGAACCTAGGTTTAAAGTCTTATAGGAATAAAGACTTCCAATTTCTTAGACTCAAAACCCTAAACCCACACAGGTACCGCCATTGGCTCTGGTTGGAGACATGCAAGCATTAGGTTGCAGTGAGAACCATAGGACTCTAGAAGCAGACCAAACTAGAACCAAAAGGAATGAACTATACAAGAATGCACACTACTTACAACCTATTTACAACATGCACAGAGAAAAACCCACTTATGAAAAGTACAGTTTCAGAAATTGTCTGTGCACTGGCGACCCCTAATTCACCATCAAGTGCTTGGAGAAAATAAGAATCCTCTCCATGTGTGGTACTTATCAGATAGGGGCAACCCCATAAAGGTTCAAATTTGCCATGTTTGCTCTTATCTTGATTCCTGGAGTTCCACACAAGAACCAATTCATTCACCTGGAACTTTCTCTTTGAAGCCCTCTTATCAAACAAATATTTCACTTTCTTTTGTTTCTTCATATTGGTTTTCTGCACTTCTCTCCTAGATTCAGCCAGTGCAACTAATTGATTCACTCTTTCAGCCATTGGATCTTCCATATCCTCGCCGCTTTCTTGTATAAACTTGTACATTAACAAGAGATTATTCACTAGCAACTTGGCCTCTGCACCATATACTAACTCAAAGGGAGATTTACCAATTACCTTTTTTATTGTTACCCTATCAACCCACAGTGCTATCTTTAATTTAGAGTCCCATACCCTTTTGTTCTTGTCAATTATTCTTTTAATTATCTTCATGAGACTTTTATTACTAGATTCTGCTTGGCCATTTTCTTGAGGATGATATGGTAATGCATGAGACAAACTAATTCCATAACTATTGTAGAAATCAACTCACCAGACTTGAAGCACATTGCATTATCTGTAACCAATTTTGTTGGTACTCCAAATCTAATGATTATGTGTTCTAAGATAAAGTCAAGTACAACCTTACTATTGAATGTCAGGAACACTTAGAGGGGGGGGTGAATCAGTGTTCCACAAATCTTTTCATGCACTTTCACTTTTAACCATTTCCAAAAATTAATTAAACAAAGGCACAATATGCAAATGAACAGCAACCATAAAAACATGACACATGGACACCAAGATTTTTACGTGGAAAACCCAAAGAGGGAAAAACCACGAAGAGGATTAGCTCTCAAATATATATTGCAATATTTACAAATAATGATGTTTAGGCTTGGTCACTCCACGGGCCTAGAACATGCTGGCTCACTGCCATGAAGTATAACTAACTACCATGAAGTATAACTAGGTCTAGCAGGCTCACTACCTCAACTCTAAACCTAGCCAGATTATAATAAGGGTTGTTAAACCCTAATGGAGGCTCACTAGAATTATGAAGAAGGCTTACTGCCAAATACAAATCAAATTACATATGCAAACTAAATACTGCATAAGCATCTGTCACTATGCTAAGGTGCAGTCATTTAGCAACTGAATTCTGAATCCCAAGTCTTCATCACTGATGATCCTTCTAACTCTGCTCTTCTATTTACATGCTCACATCACATACACACATGCACACACCCTCAACTAAAATTTATCACCTTTATATATCCGCATCATGATTTGATCCATAATCAAGTCGGCATCCAAGAAATGAAACGTGTACATAGAAAGATGTAGCTTGTTGGCACAATCCAATGCACTATGCTGTGTGGACCCAAATCTTTCCCAAACTTGTTCATATAGGTTGGCTCTAATCATTTAATGACTTACATAGATCCTTCAAACACTATCTCTTCGTCGCACAATGATTTATCATACTAGTCGATCTGTTGCTTAAGGGCATGCTTAACAGGTTCATTTGTTGACTTGCAACTTTAATTGTGGATCACAAAACACCTTCAAAATCATATCAAGGACTCTTCATACATTTCCAAACTTACCCTTAGAACTGCAAGGTATGATATCATCTTGCAGAGGAATGTGAACCATCAGAACTCAGACTCTGTCTCAGTCACACTCTACCAAACATTATAGCGATACTTAGCAGCTTGCAACTATCTTTTTGGTGATCTTCATACCTCACAACTCTGGATTTAGATACTTGTTATAAGTGTTTACAACATCTTAGAACCGCATAACAAATACTCATCTGCGGAGGAATGTGGACCATTGCACTATGCCCTGTTCATTGTCCCTGCTATACCTTTGCTCACCCAGACTTAGATAATTCTACCAAATGACTTCTAGAGGAAGTCAAGACTTAATCTCTGAAATATAACAACCTTAAACAATTAAGAGCATCATACTTGAACCATATTTCTAGACCATCATCTGTAGAGCATACTAACCCACTTACTGTGCTCTACTCTGTACATACTCATACTTCGCCATTTCTGCCAACCAGACCTGACAACCAAACCTGAAATCTAATGTGATCTTCTAGAGTTGTGTCTTCCTGACATGCTGATGAGATCTCTGAGCCTTGTTGCCATCAATGGCAACATGCAAGTATATACCGGAGCAGTGTCTCTTGCCAACAATCTCCCCCTTTGGCATTGATGGCAACACTTAGTGAAAAATGCTTGACTGCTCCCCCTTACTATATACACTTTATTTTCCTGCTCCCCCTGAGATGTTTATCCCATTTTTCACTAATCTTCTTCTCCTCCTTTGACATCAATGGCAAAGGGTGTGATTCGGAGCCCAATTTTTTTTTCAAAAACTCCAAAAACTTTGTGTACTGTGCCACATATTTACAAATGCAATCTTCATCTGTATATTACATGTGCTTGAGAATATCATTGAATATGTTCTTAATTAGTGCCCACTCAACATCCCAGCTTTTCTTTGTGTTTTCTAGAATCTGAATGTGTCCGTTGAGGAGAAAAACTAAGGCTTCTACCTTTTTGAGATTAGAGTTGTATGTGTTTGTACAACTAACTTAGCCTCTGCAACAAGATTTGTCATTGAGTCTAACTTTGGGTAGACTAGTCTTCTTAATTGTCCCATCCTACTTTTTATTTGATGCCTCTATTTTATTAAGTCAGTCAAGTCATTGTGAATGCTAATGAGTTTAGTTTCTTTATTACTTACTAGTTCTATTGTTGGGTCAAGTTTGGTGGAAATATCCATCAGTTTTTGTTCTAAAACTTTGATCTTATCTTTGATCTTCTAAGTAACTTCTGACTAGGATAAACAAAATTTGTACAAATCTCTAGCTTCTTTCACAACTTTTTGAATGTTGGCTATTGTATTATCTAATGAAATTTTATCATTGGCTATCATTGTCTTCAATTCTTCCAATCTTTTCTCATCAAATTCCTGCCTTACCTTTATTTTTGCAAATTTTTCAATGGATTCAAACTATTTACTTACATAATTTATTAGGCCCTTCAGATGGTTTGTTGAAGACATAGATGAGTCCTTCTGGTAGGTAGGCATCAGCTTCTCCAAAATCTCAGATGCTTCATCAATCAGTTCACTGTCCTCTATATGATATTTTAACATTTCTTCTCTTGCTCTTGCCTATACAATTGAAGCTAATTTTAGTTTTTGTACAGGGGACATTGTGTCCAAGTCTATTGGACCATATAACAATTCAGGTTCATCCAAAATTTGTTTTTCTCTCTGTAACAATTCTTTTACTGATACAGTAGTGTCTCTTGGCACAATAGATATTCCTTCTTCCTAATTTTGTTCTGGACAATCTAAATCCATATCCTTATTTGTATCCTCTTCTTGTTCTGGTGGAGGATTTTCCATGACCAATTCTTTCTCAATCTTTTCCTTATTGGTATCATCCTCAGCTTGTTGTGCCAGTGAGGATCTAATTCGAGAGTCATCAGCAAGTGCTTCTTTCTCCTTAGACACTCTATTATCTTTATCTGTTTCTTGACCAAAATTTGTTTCCAAAACAGATGAATTATGAGCAACATCATTCACTTCATTAACACATGCGGTGGGAAGATTGTGTTGCTTCATAGCTTCCAAGATAATATCCTCTATTTCTTTCACCACCTTATCAATTTTACCCATCATTAAAAAAATCATTCTCATTTTTGTTCTGAACTGGTCCTTTGTCTCCTTGGAGATCAGGTCTTCTTCTTTCGGAGTGATTTCCAAACATAATCTAGTCAACACATGTTTTCTTAGCTCAATATCCTTATCTCTAGTAGTCTCCTTTCTGATGCTTAGAATATTTGCTAGGCTTTCAGGGAGATTAGAGATGATCTCAATAAGAGCCCTATTGAAGATGTTTAGATATTTCACAATGGCTTCTTCCAAGCTTCTTTTATCAACATCACTATATCCATCATTGTGCTCAATGATGGGCTTTAAATTCCCATCCACCATGACATCTTTTATTACATATGCAAGTGTTAGACACATTTCATTTCTCTGTATTTTATTGGATTTATCCTTTCTAGAGGGCTTCTCTTTAAAGCTTCTAGAGGCTTTGACAACCTCATCTTTCATCTTCTTAACCTCTTCATCTAACTCTGTTTCTTCTTCATCTTTTTCAACAACACTAACATATAATCTCTTTCCCTTCATCTTTTTCCTGTTCATGTCTTTGGTAGAGGATTATTTTGATGTTTTCTCCAGGTTTATTGATGATGTAGCACCAGAGGGGGTAGCAGAGCTCCTGATAGTCCTCTGAACTTTTTCTAGTTTGTCCTGCTTCAACTGAGATTCCTCCAAAACCTATACTAGTTCATTCTTTTACTTTTCTTCTCTTGCTTTCTCTACCTTTTTCCTGAGTTGTTCTTTGGTTATACCAAACCTTGCCACAATTTCTTCTACTTCTCTTCTCACTTTTCTAGAGGATTCTGGCTTCCTGTGTTCAACATACAGTTTTACAAATATTTCTTCATATGTGCCAAACCTGTCTTCCTTTGTGTCCTTAGGTTTGCTTAACATATGTTAGGCATAATTGTCTAGTATTCGACCATCCACTTCATACCCCATGGGCATGATCCAAACTATTTAGGGCTCAATGGCCCCCATTAGACATTGGTCCTTGGTGACCATGAAATAGATGCTATCTTTGTATTTCTCAACAATTCCCATAAGAATTCTTTCCCTTGACTGCATCATGCTCTGAAAGTTCTTGAACAACCACCATAGAGCTACTTTTTGCTCATTTTGACTACCTAGGTTGCTAAGATAGTGTCTTATTTGGATAGGTACTGGTTGATTGCTTAACCAAATGAAACCCTTGTGGTTAGGGAATTCATTCAAAAAATAAAAGAATAGATAGATAATGAGCATATGAAATTTGAAAGGATAGCTCTTGCTTTCCTTGATCTTTTTCAAATTATCCATTAATTGAACTCTTAGTAATTCACATAAGTCATAATCCGCATTTTCCTTGATCATTTGGTATGCAGTGTAAATTGCTGTACTTGAGACAAAATTTTCTTGCTGGTGAAGTAAATATTGTACCCTATGACCATTGAAGCAAATTTTACCACAGGATTAATAATATCATTTATTGTCATCGCCCTTTTGTCAAATTGGCTCCAGTGGCATCTGTAACTACTTGATTCTTGACTACCTTCAAGAATGGCACACCTCCAGTAGAGTTTAATCCGATGACTACCTGAATTGCATCCTTTATTATTTTGAAGGGTTGCCCCTTCCCTAACCACATGAATTCATCATGAATCCTTCTCAACACGTATTGAACCCATTCATCCTCAGAAAATGTGGGAAACTCTATGTATTGGATGAATTTCTTTTCTTTCAGGATTTTGTGCTCTTCCTTCAGATTAAACTGACTATCACTCAAATGATTTTGATATATGTCTACGAATCGTCTTCTGCCATGCTCATCTAGGGCAACATGAATATATGCCCTAACATCTTCAACATATAAAACTCTATTTGGTATACTTGAGAATGCACCCATTTGATCAACTTCAGTTGCTTTATGAGGGTGTTTCTTGAATTTGGGTCGTTGCCTCTTAGTAATATCAATAACAAAAGGGTTTTCCATTTTTAACAATTTCACAGTTAGGATGATAGAGAAATACCTTGTTTCACTATGTTAGGGTTTCCCTCCTCTAAATTACTTTAATTGCCTCAAATCTTGGTTGTTATTGCTCAATTTCTGCTTCGATCTCTCTAAATATCTGATAGCTTCAAGTGCAAAGTGATTTTGAGACTTAACAGTTTTCCTTTTATCCTCCACATGACTTAACCTAATCGTCATTAATGCTTGTTCCAAAAAGCTATCTGTCTTTTCTTCTGCCAGACACAGTCACTCAAAATTACTCCGCAATGTATCACACTAACTCAATTCCTTCCAGATTTTCTTCCAAAAGATTTTTCTTAACGGATTACACTACAAGCCTCCATGCTAGATTCCAGCACTAACTATCTACCTGGGGAGTTTGGATTTTCAATATTGCTCCCCCTGAGCCAGAGCTCTCAATTTACTTCCCAGAGGAAGTTTCTACACCAGAGACTAGTACAAATGCATCCCTAACCTTAGCAATATCCTTCTTGATCCAAATCTGACTCATCTCCCTTTTGGTTTCTTCTAGATCAATCTTCTTTTTGCCTTTATCTATCTTCTGCTCTATTTTTCCCCTTTTTACAGGATAGTCTCTTTTTGTGTTTCTACTTTTGCAAAATTTTGCAAAGTGTCCGGATTTGTTGCAGATGAAACAAATAACATCTCTTTGCCCTTGGTTCCTTATGTTATTATAGATTGGTCTTGATCTGCACTGGTTAGCCATATGCCCATGTCTATTGCATGCAAAACATTTTCCATTGAAGAATTGGATGTTTCTTAGATTTCTTGGGTCATTTCTTGACACACTTCAACACTCATTGAATTTATGACCAACTTTGTTACAATTGAAACATTTTCTAGAAAAGGATGGAACATTTTGATTTGTCCTACTCCTACACTAAGTAGCCCTATGACCATACTTATTGCATTTGAAACAATAACCATTAAAAGATGGGTACCTTTGAGCATTTGGTTGCCTAACTAGAGGTCTTTTAGATCCTCTTCTTTGATTCCTAACCGGATGGTTTTTCCTTCTTCCTTCTCTAGATCTATCTTGACCTGAATTTGAGCTTTCTCCCATTTCAAATCCCAAGCCTTGCTTGTCATCAGGATGTTTTTGACTGACCATTAATTCCTCAAGTTTTGCAGAGCTTATCTTGAACTTTTCTTCAAAACTTTTGGCTTGTTCCAAGTTTGCTTTTAGATTTATAATTTCCCCTTCAAGTTTGGAACAATCTTCTATTCTATTTTTCATCATTAAGTTTAGATCTTTTTCTACTTTAGTTCTTTTTACAACTTCTACTACAAAAAGTTTCATGGTTTCATTTGCTGACATTAATTGATCACTAACCTCTTTGTATCTGTCTTTGAACTTCTTGACTTGTCCTTTTAATTTTGAGATGCATTCATCAGCTTCTTGCAAGTTATCTTTTAGATCCCTAATTTTTGCCTTAGAATTTTCAAGATCCATAAGAGCTACTTCTAGTTCACTATTGATTTCATAATTCCCATATCTTCTTGCTGCTATGGTTGTACTATCCCAGATCTTCCTCAAGTTGTTAGGCTTCTTCCAAGGAACCTTGCTCTGATACCAATTATTCAATGTCATGAACACTGAGAGGGGGGGGTGAATCAGTGTTCCACAAATCTTTTCATGCACTTTCACTTTTAACCATTTCCAAAAATTAATTAAACAAAGGCACAACATGCAAATGAACAACCATAAAAACATGACACATGGACACCAAGATTTTTATGTGGAAAACCCAAAGAGGGAAAAACTACGAAGAGGATTATCTCTCAAATATATATTGCAATCTTTACAAATAATGATGTTCAGGCTTGGTCACTCCACGAGCCTGGAACATGCTAGCTCACTGCCATGAAGTATAACTAGGTCTTGCAGGCTCACTGCCTCAACTCTAAACCTAGCAAGATTACAATAAGGGCTGTTAAACCCTAAGGGTTGTTAAAATGTAATGGAAGCTCACTGCCATTATAAAGAAGGCTCACTACCAAATACAAATCAAATTACATATGCAAACTAAATATTACATAAGCATTTGTCACTATGCCAAGGTGCAGCCATTTAGCAACTAAATTCTGAATCCTAAGTCTTCATCACTAGTACTCCTTCTAACTCTACCCTTCTTTTCACATGCTCACATCACATACACACATCCACACACCCTCAACTAAAATTTATTGCATTTATATGTTCATATCATGATTTGATCCATAATTAGGTCGGCATCCAAGAAATGGAACGTGTACATAGAAAGATGTAGCTTGTCGGCACAATCCAATGCACTATGTTGTGTGGACCCAAATCTTTGCCCTAACGTGTTCATATAGGTCGGCTCTAATCATTCAATCACTTACATAGATCCTTTAAACACTATCTCTTCACTGCACAATGATTTATCATACTAGTCAGCCTATTCCTTAAGGGCATGCTTAACAGGTTCATCTATTGACTTACAACTTTAACTGCGGATCACAAACACCTTCAAAATCATATCAAGGACTCTTCATACATTCCCAAACTTACCCTTAGAACCCCAAGGCATGATATCATCTTGCAGAGGAATACGAACCATCAGAACTCGGACTCTATCTCAGTCAAACTCTACCAAACCTTATAGCGATACTTAGCAGCTTGCAACTATCTTTTTGGTGATCTTCATACCTCACAACTCTAGATTTAGACACTTCATATAAGTGTTTACAACACCTTAGAATCACATAACAAAATACTCATCTATGGAGGAATGCAGACCACTGTACTATGCCCTGTTCATTGTCCCTGCTATACCTTTGCTCACCCGGACTTAGACAATTCTACCAAATGACTTCCGAAGGAAGTCAGGACTTAATCTCTAAAACATAACAACCTTAAACAATTAAGAGCATAATACCTGAACCATATTTCTAGACCATCATCTGTGGAAGCATACTAACCCATTTACTGTGCTCTACTTTGTACATACTCATACTTAGCCATTTTTTCCAACCGGACCTAACAATTGGACCTAAAATCTAATGTGATCTTCTGGAGTTGTGTCTTCCTGATATGCTGATGAGATCTCTAAGCCTTTTTTCCATCAATGACAACATGCAAGTCTATACCAGAGTAGTGTCTCTTTCCAACACTTGTAGCTTTCTTGGTTGGAATGGCCTCAATCCATTTGGTGAAATAATTATTTGCAACCAATATCCAACTATGTCCTCCACTTGACTTTTCTACTATTTCACCTATAAAATCTATTCTCCATTGATGGAATGGATCCTCCACTATTACAGTCTTAAGAGGTAATGCACTTGCATACTTAAGTTTTCCAAAAAATCTTTGGCAAGAATCACATTTTCTCACCATCTTATGTGCATCAGAGAAAAGTATTGGCCACCAATATCCTACCTTGAGAATCTTATGGGCAATAGTCTTAGCTATATAATGTCCCCCACACATCTCTTCATGGATATTAGTTAAAATCTTCATGGCCTGGTCTTCATCTATACATTTGAGTAGCACACCATCAGGGTTCTTCCAATACAATTCACCTTGAACAATAACATAGTTGACAGCTTGTAGTTTTAGTGTTCTCCTTTGATTGTCACTCAAATGGGCAGGGCAATTCAAAATTTGCAAATAGTGCACAATGTATTTGTACCATTTTGACTTTGGTATGTTGCAAACTTGATCTTGAGCTACATTAACTTGGCATGCCTCCAATTTTGATTCTGTCATCAGTTTAGTCAGAGCTTGTCCCCTCACCAATTTAGTAATTTGAATCTCAATGTTAAACTCTTGGAATTTATTTATCCATCTGCATCATCTTCTAGTTACTTCCTGTTGAGTGAATATGTCCTTAACTATAGCATGAGGTACATATGCTGTAATCTGGGCTCCAACCAAATAAGGCCTAAAATTCTTAACTACCCTGACCAAGGCATAAGCTTGCTTCTCTATTATATCATATTTCAGTTCTGCGACTTGCAAAGATTTGCTAAAGAAGGCAATTGGTTGTTCAAATCCATCATCATTCTTCTGTAATAAACATGCAGCAATTGTATGGAATGAGGCAAATGAAAATAACTGAAAAGGCTTAGAAAAACCAAGAGATTTTAAGACAGGAATAGTCTTAATAGCATCTTTTATGCTCTATAATGATTGGGTTTCTTCACTTCCCCATGTTATAGATTCACCCTTTTTCAACATCTTAGATATAGCTTTGGTAATCTCTACAAAATTAGGAATAAATCTTCTAACAAAGTTAATCTACCCAAAGAATGATTGAATGCCTTTTACTGTCTTGGGTATCTAGATTTTATCAATTGCTGCAACCCTCTCTGGGTCAATCCTAATTCCATCTTTAGACACTATATGCCCCAAGAGTTTTCCTTTAGTTACCCCAAAAGCACATTTCTTAGGGTTTAGTGAAATACCATATTCCAATGCTCTAATGAAAATTTGTTCCAAATGCATACAATGCTATTCTTCTTTCTTTGAATAAGTAGTCAAGTCATCTTGATACACAACTAGTATGGAATCAATTAATCCTGCAAAAGCAACATCTATTTCTCTTTGAAAATTAGCACCTACATTTGTTAGTCCAAATGACATTCTCACATATACATAGGTTCCCCATGGAGTTGTGAAGGCAGTTTTATATTGTTCTAATTCTTTCACCTTCACCTGATTATATCCTAAAAATCCATCCATCATGGACAAAAGTTCACAACCTGTCACCTTCTACAACATAACTTCCATATTAGGCAATGGGTAATTATCCTTTAAAGCAGATATATTCAAATTCCTAAATTTTACACATAGTCTTATATGTCCATTCTTTTTTTCTAATGATTTGACACCCAAGTGGAATGTCTTATGGGTTTAATAATTCCAGCATCCCTAAGCTTCATAAGCTCTTCCTACATCTTCAGAGCTAAGGTATGATTAATAGGCCTCTGCCTTTGTCTGAATGGTTTAGCTCTAGGATTTAGAGGGATTTCATGCTGAAACAAGTCCTCTCTATAGGCTTTTAGGTCCTCATATGACTAGGCAAAGACATGTTTGTATTTTCTTAGTAATGCTATTAACATTGCCCTAATGTGTGGTTTCAAGTGCTTACCTATGTAAACCTTCTTTGGAGCATTATGTGTGCCCAAATTTTTTTCCTCCAAATCTTCCATATGAGGGGAAGAGGTCTTAGAAACCAACTGATCCCTATTATCAAATGCTCTTTCTAAAGCCACTAACGCTCTTGGAATTTTATTAGTCTTGAGTTGTATCACTTCTTTTCCAAAAAGAGTTTCTTTCCCATCGACAACTTCCACAAAGTTTTGGAAATCAATTTCTTGATTCTCATATTCATCTATGCAATGCAAGAATTTTATCAAGTCCTTGTCATCTTCAAAAACTTGCCAACTACATATGTTGTTTGGCACTGGTGGTCTGATTTTGATCTCTACATTTGTGACCTCAGATAATGTAATATCAGCTAGTCTAACAACCACATTAGCCAAGAAGTCTGCCATAACATTTTTTGATCTTTCTATCCAATTTATTGAAAATGCATCAAACAACTCAATAGTATCCCAAACTGCATGTTTATATTGTTTCAACCTCTTATTCTTTGAAGCATATTTATCTGTTACTTGGGAAACTATTAGTTCAAAATCTCCAAACACCCTTAACAATTTAATGCCATGCCTAAGACAAACATTCAATCCTAACAACAGAGCTTCATATTTTGTAATATTATTTGTGCAAGTAAACTTCAATAGAAAGGAGAATTTAAGGACCTTACTAGTAGGAGACAGAAATACCACTCCTACACTAGAACCTTCCTTTGAACAAGCACCATCAAAGTACATGGTCCAAAAGCCATTATGATCCTTTTGTCTTTCAAGCTCCTCATCAATAGGTTCTTTCTTCTTTGCATCCTGATCATATGATACAATTCTAAAGTTTTCACAATCAGTGTCCACAAAACAAATCTGATCTTCTAGTTCTTGATCCTTAACTATATCTGGTGCTCTTTCCTCTCTAATCAGCTTGACATCCTTACCGTTCATGGGAATCATAGCATATGACAAATCCAGCTGCATACTTCCTCCAATTAATGCTGCCCACCTCCTAGACAATAGCATACCATACTATGGCTTGATATCAACTACTGTTACATTCATGGTATAGGTTTTTTCTAGATAGACTGCAAGTAAGAATTCCACATTCTTCATAATCCCTATAACTAGCACTTCTCTTGCATCCATGGCATAACAGTTTCCACATGCCTTATCTATATCCAATCCAATTTGCTACATAATAGCTAGGGGCATGATATTCATTGAAGCACCTGAATCAAGCATGCAATTCTTGATCACTTTCTCATTAACAATAAGGGACACATAGAATGGTTCTATCTGTGATGGGCATTTTGTTACTGTTGTTCCCAAGTAAACCTTAGGAATTTCCTCCTCTTCAATACCCATCTATTGAGTGTTATTTTGATCTTTAGTAGTGTGACCTATTTGATGAGATACTCCTGAAATCATGATTAATGCCTTATTTCTATACCCCTCAATTTTCATCATTTCCATCAGTGGGACTGAACCTTTCATATGTGATAAAGCTTGAGTTATATCAAATGGGGCATAATTTTGTATAACATTCGTAGCTTGGCCCAGGTTTTTACTCTTCTCATGAGTTAATCTACCCTTAGCTCTTGTGATTTTTTGACTGTCATCCATGACATGTGGACCTTTAGTCTTTTCCCCACTCTGAGAAACCTTACTTTCTAAATTTTTAGTGTTTTGACTTGATTTTTCTTTTGGCTCTCTTTTACTATTATCACCCTATTTTTTCTATGATTCTAGCTCTCTGATTATGCTGAGGTTGCTTTACAAAGATGCTTCCTGGCTGGCCTAAGTCACTTGCTTGAGCTTTATTTATGAGATTATAGTTGCTCTTAACTTGTGCTAGTGCAGTAGCTATAAGAGCTCTAATTTTCTCATCAGAAGGTCTTTAAATTAACCAAAGGAATATGTGAGTTTTGGGTATAAACCTGATGATCCTCGCTTTCTTCATCTGAGAAAACTTGTTAGCAGATTTGATCCTTATAACACCTTCTTTCATTCACATCTGTATCTACATCTACCTCATCAGAGGAGTAGTAGTCTTCATTTGCAAAAAGCACGTTAACACTATCATCTTCAACACAATGAGGTTCATTACACTTGTTGTAAGCATTAGCATCATTATAAAACGATTTAGCAATCATGTACTGAGATTGTGAATGAGGCATTTGGCATACTATACACCATGGAGTATCCTCAACAATATTGATAGTCTTCTTCAGGGGGTCAGGAGTTTATTTAGTATTCTAAGACCTTTGATCAGTTTTATTATTCAGGATAGGCTTACCATTGTGCCAATTTGTGTTGTATGGCATATCATGTAGTTGTGGTCTCTTTTCTTTCCTTTGATAACTTTGCTTCTCAGGCGAAGTCCCTTTTCATTTTGATCAAGTTTGTAACTTAAGTCTTTGAAAGCAGTTGTCAATTTGTCTAATTTTTCCTCAGATGTGGAGATGTTACTCTGAGAATTCTGAGATCTATTATTTGGATTTTGCAAGATTCTCACATCATCCCTTCTATTTCCTTTACCTGATGCCTTCCTATTATTTTCTATATTGGTTGCAATTCTAAAAGCATCCCTAATGGTAGCTGGACTTTTATCTCTCAGTTCATATGTTGTCTTGGCATCAAAGGCATTTGTATACAAGACCATACACATTGGTTCATTTGGCCTCATATGAGGTGGCAATTTGTTTAGAACCCTGTTAAACCTAGCATTGAAATCAGAAACAGATTCATTTGACCCTTTAGAAATACTTGTGAACTCATTAATGATGAAATTGGGGTCAGTCTTATCCCTATATTTCTCTCTAAAAATTCTCTTAAAATCCTCCCACGATGTAACACTTTGATCAGGCAAATTTCTATACCATTCTCTAGCTTCATCTATCAAGGACTGCATAAATAATTTCATGAAAACATCCCCATGTTCTACTTCAAAATTATCCATTACATTGAGGAAAGCCTTCAAGTGATCTTCACCTGACACAAAATTGTTACCTGAGAATTTTGGTAATTCCCCCTTGATATCATTGTCAATGGGGTTAGGGTATCCAGGAATGCCAGTTTGTCTAACTATCTTAATCTATCCAACTGCATGGGTCTCCTACCAAATAGGTTTGCATTAGCATTCCTATTTGTATTACCATGAGCATTTTGATTTCTCACATTATTCTATGGTATTCTATTGTTATTTGCATTTTGTCTTTGATTATTTTATGGATTCTGATTTACATGTTGGTTAAGCCCTTGATTATTTCCAAGTATGTTTTGGTCATTATGTTGATTTTGAACCTCATTTACCTGTCAGTTTCCTAACACATGTGCATTATTGAGAGTGGAAGCTGCATTCTGATGGGCAATTCTCAAGGCTTCCACCCTTTGTCTCATTTCATCTCTTATTTTCAAGGCTTGCAAGTAATCTAATCCAACCTTGAGATTCTTGATCTCTTTTGCTAATTTTCTTCTCCTAGCTAAGAAGAGGATGGTCTCATCACATTGGGGTTATCAGTATCCCTTAGTGATTCTATATCTTCAAACCTATCAGGGGGATCCAGAAAAGGACATTCTTAAAACATATCAGATCCTATCCTCAACCCATCACTTTACTGTTTCTCATAAATTTCTTGAATGTTAGCCTCAACGACTGAGAAATGTTGTTGTTTCCTAGGAGACCTAACATTATTTTTGGGATCATCATTATTCCTAGGACTTGGTGAACTTTCTTGACTGGGTTGAGTACCTCCTTTCTTCCTATACATTTTTCTTGGTGATTCTTGGAACAAGGGGTTTTGCAGGGATCTTCTTCGCTGCATGCAACTTCTATTTTCACTAGTTGGGAGATTAACCTTCGGAGTCACCACCCACTAATGGGATTTAAATTTATAGTCTAGGTTCTTTGCCAACCTCCCCAATAGAGTCACCAATCTGTTGGTGTTCCCAATTGATTGTCTGAGTTTCCCTAAAAGGTATCCATCTTTCATCCATACGATCCTTAGGTCAGTGTCCAATGAACAGGAGACTGATTCTCTATCTCCTCTGCACTTTAGGCTCTACAGGACTTAGGCGGTATTCCCTAAATTCAACACCCATATAATAAACCTTGACTTCAACCAGGTATTGATACTTAAGCAGATATGTTCTCTTTTATGTAGACCAAAACTGTATGATGATTATAAAGTGGCTATCTTTTGAAATTTGTTCATTTATAGGTCAGAGAAAATGGTATCTAAAATCCTACTCTTGAAATCCTAAAGTTTTAAGATTATGAATTGATTTTGTTTTTATATATTTGGTTGCCAGATTAGGGTTTGGTTCATAAAATTAATATAGGGATTTTGATCGGTGCCTATCATAGGGTATGGAGTCAAACACTAAACATGCAAATGATTTTCCATAAGCCAAACAAATATATAGATTTCAGAGGGTCTATTTTGTTCCTGCCTTATAGATAACTCCCAAGATTGAGTATTTCTATTAACTCTTCTTATAAATATCCCTATTATCAAATATACCTCCCCATATTTGATCTAAAGTAGTTTAGTTTGTTCCTTAAACAGAAGCAAGAAATCAAATATGCAATGCAACAAGTATGCACGCTAGAACTCAGAAGACCCTTAGCCACTTTGTTCAAAGGAAAAATGTAGATAACAATGAAGATAGATAATAAAAACACATGCTTACAACATTATTCATATAATTCAACCTGAAACTGATAAATAGCTTATGAAAAACACATTCAACACATTAAACTAAAACTTACAACACCATAGATAGGGCAACTGGTCAAAATTTGTATTGCATTCACTCCTCAAAATCCCAATCTTTCAACAACCTACAAAGTCATTCTACCAGTTCTTTTATAGATACAAGAATGTGGTACTCAAGATTCATTACCCTATGTCGATTAGATGAATCTTACATTGCAAGCCACCACTTATAGGCATTAGGAAATTAATTACATATTGAATAGAGAAAAGACATTACAAGAAGTACAATTGACTAGGGAGACCTGTCACATAAATGACAAGAAGATGTTAGTTTCTCATTCATTTCAGGCACATTTATCCATACTTCTCTATCCAAGCTGCATATGACTTCTCTGATGGCCATTGAGAAGAAATCAAGTTTGATATTTTCTCATTATGCCCTGTGTACCTTGCATCCAACAAAATCTTCAACTCCTTACAGAACTACTCAAAAATCATTTCAAGCACATGCAACTTGTGCAATGTTGAGCTCAAAATCTTCATGCTCGGATCCCCATTAGTACAATAGCAAGATGTTAATTGGCTGACAATGTTTTCAAAGTTAGCCTTCCACTTGTCAAGGCCCTTTACCTATCCATCATTTTCCAATATGCCTAGCATTATTTTCTTATCTATTCCCTCAATAAAATGTATTTTCTCAACCGAGACCTTGTCCAACTTTAATTGAAAAGATATGACCTCCTCAAGTATCAGGAGCATGTCAAGTGTCAACTTTATCTTAGGTGGTGCTTCTGAATTAAACCTTGAGCATCTGTGAATGTCTCTTACCTCTCTAGTTCTTGACAACCATGCTCTGATCATAGTCTTGAGGTTTTCTTTATCCTGCTCATGCTTTTTTAGGGCCGTCCTCAGACTTGAATATGATTTCCATGTTTCATCTATCCTTGCTTGAATTTTGGTCATCCTATGATTTATCAAATTTGTGACCATGTATTTGAATGAATTCTTCTTTTCATCTTTCAATCTCCTCACCTCTTCCTTCAATTCTCTTATTTTTGATAGTAGTGGCTCTGTATCAACTGGAAATACCTCTGCAGTTTGTATTACAGCTGGAGCACTTGAAGTGCTAGGTCCTAACAACAATTTCTTTTTATACCTATTTAGCTCTACAACAGCCTACCCATACTTCAGCAGTAGGTCATCATGATCCTTCTGCAGCTTGCTTGTCACTGCCTCTGCAAATTGTGATGTTTGTACATTTAGGCTAGTAGCTTCGGGAGCTAGAGTACTTGATACTCTTTTGATTATGACATCTCCTGTTAATTCTCCTAATCCAATCCTAGGCTTATTATCATTTGGGGCCAATTCCCATATTGCTAAGGTTTCAAACCTAGGATTAAAAGTTGCGCTAGAGAGTGCCTTTTCTACTTGTTCATTTGTTACTTCTGAATCCTCTCTAGTTATTGTGTCAAATGCAATGGCATCTGACAAGGTCCAATGTGGGAGAAGCAACACATTGCTTTTGGAAACTAAGGCCCTCCCTTCTTCTGGGATCATCCCACTGATGTCTTGATTCACCTCATTTAATACCTTTTGAGTGATGGCCTCATACTGTGAGGGATCTACCCCACTTTTGGCCTCCTCTGTCCTCTTTTGGAACTCTTCACTTTTGACTTTCAATACATAACTCCTAAATTTAGGAGTGTTGAAAAATTCATCATCTTCCATGAATTGGGCACAGGATAATACTTTGACATCTTCTGTGTCTATATGCTGACCAGTTATTGACATTGCCAGTCTACTATCTTAGGAAACATAAGGTCTTATTCTGTTAGGTGAATTCACCTAATGGACAACTTCTTGTTCTTGTTGTTCTGCTTCCTCCTCCAAGTTTACTACTTCAATTTATTCTAGATTTTCCAAATCAATTATCTTTGCTCTCTTGGCAGGAGGAAAATTAGGTGATTCTATTTTTCTAGCATATCCTCCTCCTGAGTGCTAGGCTAGTATGTTGGCCTCTCCACACCTGCTGGAGCACTACCAATTAGCTCATCTCCATGGTCAAAAACCATTTTAATCCTCATTATTTGATCCTTTATCTTTGTAAAGGCACTTGTGTAAGAAACATCCAAATTCTTTCTTACCCTCTCTCCTGCCATGATTGCTTGCCATTTCTCCCTTAAATTGTGGACATCATTCATGGTAAATAGTTTCTAACTTTGTCCTCATCATAAAAGACTTGATGAATGTAACGTGGTCTTTTCACACTTACCCTTACCCTGTCAATAAAGCCTTCAGGGTCAAATACCCTGGGTTTCTCTACATTCATTCTATAACCCCTTAGAATTGAGTCAATCTGATCCAAGCCATCCTTGTTCACCATTATGAAATCATTGAATTTGATGGAAGTGGGAAATAATGAGCCTTTGTTATGTTTCCTCAAGTGTTCTTTGTTAGACTCATTTAGTTGTCTGATGATCTCCAAGAAGGCAATCCTTCTGGGCACATATTTGGGTAAAACATAAGGAGCAACCTCACATCCATAAATCCTAACGTAGATGTTGTGGGTATGCAGAAACCAATCACCCCAATTGTGGTCTATCCCCAATTCAAGAGTCATATCCAAAAACCTAATTATTCTCCTTACAAAGTGCTCCTCAAAAATCACATAATTTGAATCAATGTAATGCATCTCCAACATGCAAGTCGACATCTAAACAGGAAACATGTTTCCCTCTAAATTAGTCTCCTTAACATGTAGATCTTTGTGCCACATGCCCAATACAAAAAACAAAATCATATGGCACATCAATGAGTACCATGTAAAGTCCACAATATACAATTTGTTCTTGACCCCAATCATCTGCTTATACATTTTTTCTACTATGTATGAGGCATAATCATATGGCTCTCTGGTGGATGGGTCCTTAATGTTAACTGCCATCATCATCAAATAAACTAACATTCTATCCATGGCATCTCTCCCAAGTACCTGACAAAGACTGTGGTAGGTTCTTACAAAGTAGTACATAAATTGGGAGCATTCAAAGGGCTCCTCCTCCATGTCTGATATCTTTACCAGTTTGCCATCTACCCCCTTTGGTCTGTGCTTGGGTAGGTTAAAGGATCTATATCCATATCTGACACTTTTGTATCCTTCTTTTAAGGCATTTAGGTCAATTTTCTTTGTGGCAGTAGGGTTCAGGTTAAATGCACTAGAGATATATTCCTTTGTGAGATTTATCATCATGGTGTCATTTCCTGCTAGGACTGATCTTGTTTGAGGGTCATATCTCTGTGTGATTGCCCTTACTAGGTCTAGGCTGGGAAATACATTAGGGAAAAGCAGCTTGGCTAGGTCTAACCACCAAGCATTACAAACTAGGATCTTGAAGTATATTCTATCATACCAGTGTTTGAAGAGAACTCAACCCAGTACATGCAATATGGCATCTCTACAATTGTAGCAAAGGTCTAGAATTTTATCATTTAGCCCCTGTTACCATGCACACTTAGAGGACATCTGATAGGCCCTAGGAATTGGACCATGAGGTCCTCATCCAGACTTCCTTTTGATGTGGAGGGCTGACTGGTTTGACTCATTTCTTCAGAATATCTCTATCAAACTAGGGTTTCCTTTTTCAACAATTTTCTACCCTCCAGACAAGAAATCAACTTAAAATTCAACTGAGTGCAATCAAATAGAGTAAACTTACTAGTTTTATGCTTATAGAACCCTAAAATTCCTTCTCTTGTTCGTCTGAAAGCTTGCTGCACACCAAGACTTTGTTCGTGCTTTTGAAAATGATGTAGAAAGCCTTTATTTTTCCCTTTAAGAAGCTTCATAGCCTAGGGCATGAGGAATTAATGGATGTAGCTTCAACCTTAACTCAAATTTATGTCATAGGGCGCCTACAATGTTCACCATAAAAAGTTTAAACCTGGGCCATTGTTCCAATTTTTCCTTTATGAAATCTACGGTCATCATTCACCTGCTAGATTTGAAAATCCAGGTCTTCCTCATTGAAAAGTCTTTAGCCAATAAGAATTAGCCATGTTGGATGTACTTCCTCTACTAACTACTTCACTTTTTGTTTAATGTGGACACGTGGTGCCATTTCATGGCGTCACAGCTAGAAATAGCCCACCATCAACTTACTCTGCATGGGTGTGCTAAAGCCTCCATGTGTCCCTCTTTATATATACCTTTATTCCTTTCTTAAGAGGAGGCCACATGTCACCATCTCACGACCATGTGACAGATCTTTACCTCTACCTAGATTCTTCTACGTGCTTGCGCTACTGTCAGATCTGAACTCTCTTGTAGATCATTTCTTATCTTAACACCTGGCAGCACATGGTTCCTTGATTTAGAATCTTCAATTAAGGGGATATAAGCCCAAATCCCTTGACAGATGTCCTCATGTCGCAACCCCATAGGAGGATGATGACATCATATTAAATTCCATGCGATGGTGCGACATACTACCACATGACATTATCTAACCCTTATGAAGACTTAGGATTTAAAACTTAAGATTTTTATGGGCTACAAAGGGTAAACCTAGGACTTAGGGTGGGTCATCTCATGATCTTAAAGGCTTCAAGTTGTAACTTAAATGACGAGGAACCTACTACGAGTAGTCAACATGAAATTAGAAGATAAAGCAAATGGGACTTAGGAACCTAGGTTTAAAGGCTAATAGGAATAAATACTTGCAATTTCTTAGACTCAAAAACCTAAACCCACACAGGTACCACCACAACCTTTGACCCTCATTGAAATGTGTTGTAGCACCTTGAGGTGGCAAACCTTTCTCATTTTTTGCCACCTTCTGAGATAAGCCTTTCGTGATTCCCAGAAGTTTGTCCAACTTGTCCTCAGTTGTTAGAGGCTTATTTAAGGCTACCCTATTATACTAAGAATTTTTTTATATTAGACCTCTTTACATTCTTGCTTGATGCCCTCATATTGCTCTCTATGTTTATAGCTACAACATATGCTTCCCTCAATGTTTGAGGACTCTTGTCCCACAAATAATACCCAAATTTTGAATCAAAAGCACCACAATACAACACTAAAAATATTGAGTCATTTGGTCTAAAGTGAGGAGGTACCTTTCTCATTGTCATGATGAACCTACCATTGAAGTCCACCACTATTTCATTTATTCCCTTTTTGATAGTTGTGAGATCACGTATAGAAAATTTTGGGATCAATTCTATCCCCATATCGTAGCCTGAAAACCCTCATGAACTCCTCCCAAGAATCTATTCTATTGTCTGGGAGACTTTTGTACCACTCCTTAGCACTTCTAATGAATGGACAAATAATTTCATCATCACATCTTCGTCCTCTATTTCATATTCATTGGTGACATTGATGAAATACCTCAAATTTTCTTCACATGTGACTACATTGTTGCCCTGAAACCTTAAAATTTTTCCTCTTATCTCATTTGGGATAGGGTTAGGAAAATTAAGGATGCTAAAGAAGTCAAGCTATTTGTACCTTTATGCTCCCAAGGGTTGCCTAGGTGGAGGAAACCTTTGAGCTTGTCTACAAAATGCAAACCTAGGATTTGGAACATTAACATATTGCTAATTCAATTATTGTTGTGGTGGCTGATTTGGAGCTTGAGGTACGCGGACTAGGTTCCTACCTTATTGTCCTAGTTGTTGATACTACTGTTATGGTGGTTAATTTTGAAGTTGAGCATTCTGGGAAATTTGAGCCTACTACAAATCAAGTAGAGCTTGTTCTTCTCTCTACCTCTGTCTAATGTGGTCAAGTAAGTCCAACTCATCATCAAGAGTCCTTTCCATTTCATCAGTGTTAGGTTGTCTTGGCTATTCATTATCATTGGGAATGTTACCATGCTGATTTTTGAATGACCAAGTAGGTGAAATAGGATGCTGGGCAGCCTAAAGCGTCTCTTCATTTTCATTAGGCATTCCAAATATTATCATGTCTACATTATGGTATATATCTCTACTTTGTTAAACCACACAGATATACTGAGAGGGGGGTGAATCAATATATACCAAATTTAACTTCAAAACCTACCGCAACATCAATATCTTTACCGCATCAATAAAACATCAAAATAACTATGCAAAATACACACACATCCACACATATACACAAGAGGACACAAGATTTATGTGGAAACCTAGAAGGGAAAAACCACAGTGAGAAAAGCTTCTTGGGTCTACTGCCCAAATCTAGCCTCACAAAAGAATGTTGAATTACAAATATTTTGTAGGCACCAACCCACTTGAATTTCAACCTAGGAGGACACCAATCCCCTTTATTGAATTGCAGGGACCAACCTACAGGAGACTCCAATCCCCTTAAATTGAGCACCAACCTGGCCGCTGAGCACCAACTTCAAACAAATGAAAACAACATCAAGATTATTCCGCTATTCAATTATGCATCATCATACACTTCTCAACTCTTATGTTCTACAATAACAATGAAGCAATATGCTCATGCATACATGGATACATATTGTGGATTATCTTCTACTCATGCCCTTCACATACTATCTATACAAAAGTAATGCTCACTGCTTACTGTATTTTTTCTATGAATTCCACACCTTATAAAAATAAGACCGGATGTATATATCTATCTCATCACAATATTAACATCACCATGTCAACTTAGAACCACTTAACACATCTCTCCAAGACAACTCATGTTGGCCATCAATCCTTTATTCAAGATAACATGCAATGTGTAGTTGGCTTGACTCTAAATCATGTGTGTCAGTTACAAGGTGGTGCATAACTCTATGCCACATGAAACATGTAGTTGACGTTGCATATACACTTTGATCCCAACTCAAATGTGGTAATGTAGGTGTGTATGAGGAAAAATCGATTTAAATTAAACTAATAAAACTAAAAACCAATCACATAAAGTGAACCAATCTAAGTAAAAGCCATTATCATAAAATTAAAGACAAAATGAAAGCTCTTACCAAAACCTGTATTGTTCCCTTTTTGGAGAAGTGTAGATTGCTCAATCAAGTTGTGAAACCATAGCTGCAACAAGCAAGTAGTGTGCTCAATGTGCTCAAAGATCAATGTCAAAAGATCGTAAAGTTGCTCAATCGACACGTTTTGTATGCTCAAAACTCTGTTAAGTATGCCTGAGAATACGATTAAAGAGAGAGGTAATGAAGGAGATAAGGGGGGTTTATATAGATTTCAACAGAGATCGATCAATGGTCCAAATAATTCAAAAGAATCAATAGAGGAGAACAGTTGAGGAACGTGCAACGAATGAGAAGAAGACATGTGTCTTGCTTTTTTTTGCATGAGGGGAGTTATCAAGAATAGAAGAATGAGTTAAAGCAATTAACAGAATGTAATGATCAGTTAAGTGATTTAAAACAAGAAGAAGAGGTTTGCATGAGAATAAGAAGATATTTTGCTTTATTAAATATAGAAAGCTTGAGTTATATTAGAGATAACTCAAATTTAGAAGAAAAAGCAACTTAAATAAATAATTGATTTATTTAAATTTGGAGAAGATATTATTGGAAGAAATAATTAAATAATTAGAATTATTTAATTTAGAAGATTTGAAAGCAAAATAAATAAATAAATTTATTTAATTGTTGTGCATGATTTGAATGATTTTGATTTAATTAAATAATGTAAATTATTTAATTATAGATAAGAGGGAATTTATGGTGAATTAATTAAATAATGGGTTTATTTAATTAATGTGGATTTGGTTTTTGGAAAGAGGATAATGATTAAATAATTAAAATTATTTAATTGTGGAAGAATAATAAAGGAATTTAATTTAATTAATTAAATAAAGAGAATTTATTTGATTAATGTCGCAATTTTGTGATTTGGAAGAATTTGATGAAATTAATTAAATAATTAGATTATTTAATTAATGTTGAAATGCAGGTGATTAGACAGATTATGAAATGCACGTGATTTGACGACACAGTCATTTTAGAGTGTCTACATTTTGCCCCTTTGATGCAATGCAGCTTGTAGCGTTGCGTCAAAGAAAATAATTGTTGAAGAGGTGATACAATTTATTGTTGCCCCAGCGTATGCCCCCTCGAGCGGGAAGACAGGGAAGCTGTAGAAGAACTGTGTTGACGCTCGACTAGAAGATTATGCGACCAGGTAGGAGGAACAGTAGAAAGGGGTGGGAAGAGAAGAAAACATGAGGGAGGGATGCTATAAATAGGTCCCATGGGGACCACAATCCTCATTTGCACCCTAGGAGTTGCTAAATTTAGAGAGGAGAGCTTCCAAACTAGGTTGAGTGGAAGGAGCAGACAGCGAGGAGAGATGCTGATTCCAGCGCACAGGCATCGGGCGGAGCTTGTGCGGACGTATAGGAGGCTAGCAGGAGCGCCGGCACCGGTAAGTGGTCGAAAACCCCCTTGTATTTTGTTGTTTAGGGTGGTTTTAGGGCGAGGTCTAGGGAGAGTTTGCATGTCAGCCAAAAGTGCTTTAGGGCTGTGCAGCGTAGCTGGTAGTCAGTTGCAGCACGTTTGGCGCGCTGCAGCGCATATGGTAAGCAGGGGCAGCGCTTTTGGTTCGTTGGTCAGCGCCGCAGCACGCTTGGCATAATGCCGCAGTGTTGTTGGCAGTATAGTGAAACGCATGTGGTATGACAAGCTAGCGTGACTGGGAGGGATAGGGAAAATTGAAGCGCCTCTGGTAGGACAGAGCGGCGTGGTTGGCAGCATAGCACAGCACACTTGGTAGAGAAACCGCAGCGCATCTGGATAGACAGTATGGCACTATTGGCAGGGAGGGACAGCGCTTTTGTATAGAACAAAGCGCTTTTGGTTAAGTAGAAGAAAAATTAGGGTTTAAGTAGAATGGGGGGTTGAGAAAAGGGATGCCTATCCTAGCTGACAAGAGGGGAAAGGGATGGTTGGGGGTTGCATAGCATAGCCCATGGGTAGATAGGATGTGAGGGATTTGGTAATGAAAAACTGACAAGTGAGTTGTTATGGATGCAGAGGATTCTGCCACCACTGATGTCACGGGAACGACACCATCCGATAGCATAGGAGGTTGTATAGCTGACCTGGGAGGAGGACGTATTCTTGGAGCACGCTGGATTGTGGCACATGGCCCACTTGACACACATTAGGGTGAATCTCGCCCTAGTGACAGCAGTTGTGGAGCGATACCACAGCAAGACCTCGTCTTTTCACTTTCTGACGGGGGAGGCGACAGTGACACTAGAGGACATGTATCGGATCCTATGGATTCGGATTGATGGCGATATAGTGGACTTTGACCCAGCACGGGGCGAGGCAGGCTTGGTGGAGGTCTTCTGCACAGATGACCTTTGGATAGATGACGGGGAGATTCGATGGGCAGATGTCTCGAGACTCTGCGACAGGATCAGATGGATAGTTGCGTCATTGATTGGCAGCTTCTTGTGTCCTGATAGGAGATCCAGGGGATTATCAGTTGGCTGGGGTACTGTGCTATCAGGGATGTTCACACATGGCAGACAGTATGCGTGGGGCCCCTGTGTGTTGGGATAGTTGTATCATGACATGCACCATTGCGTGTACAGGAGAGGCAGGAGCCTCTCAGCAGGGGTGACCTTGTTACAGGTATGGGCGTGGGAGCATATCCATGTGATCTGACCCATGGCACAGTGTCATTGGGATAGAGGCGAGCCATATGCATTCTTATATGATGGGGTGATTACACACTAGACGATGGGGTCTGTGAGCCACTGGAGGCGGTAGATCGACGAGATGGACCTGTTTGTGTGGAGGCCCTGGCTACTTTACGAGGAGTGGGAGGATGAGCACGAGCAGCTTATGTACTGCAGACAAGCGCGGTATCTGTTCGGGAGACGGACAGATATGATAGATAGGTACCTACCAGAGCGAGTACTTAGGCAGTTTGGATTACTGCAGGGACTACCCGTGGGGGAGGTGACACATGCCCGGACACAGAGAGAGGTTGGAGACTAGGATGCAGAGATCCCAGTGGTGACAGCTTTAGCAGAGGTACGGGGACTTGTCCCCGTGAGATGGGATTGGGACACAGGGCTGGCAGACCCAGGGACGCTGCCAGAGTATGACCAGTATTGGCAAATACACAGGCTGATTAGATTGACTACACCAAGTGTAGCGAGGGTAGTGGGGGAGGTACTAGTCCTTAGTGGGGAGGCTAGGATGAGACGACAGGCCCGAGCATCCAGGCAGCAGGCAGGTGGAGAGGGCAGTGGTCAGCAGGCAAGTGGAGAGGGTAGCGGCCAATAGGTCAATGTGGAGATGGAGGAGGCAGGGGGCCCGGTCGTAGAGACCGATTTGCAGAGAACTGAGCGACTGCTATAGGAGGAGATAGCCCGGAGGACTCGATTAGAGCTCCGGATGATGCATTTGAGGAGGGATAGGGATGCAGCGTGGGCTGAGGTGAGACAGGCCGAGGCCATAGCCTAGGCACAGAGACAGGCAGAGCAGCAGTAGAGACGGCCCTAGCACAGCTACAGGCCGGTATGCAGGCACAGGTATAGGCCCAAGTGTAGGCATAGGTACAGGCAGCAGTGTAGGCAGCACTACAGGCACAAACACAAGCAGCACCCACACCGGCAGGGGATGATGGGCAGCTAGCCTAAACTAGGCGGGAGAGGGATGCAGAGGTACAGCTGTGGTTGACAGCAGAGGCCACACTCTTTAGAGTGAGGTGGGAGAGAGACGAGGCACATCATGCACTGGGTGCAGATTAGAGGACCCTATACAGCGAGCTCGTCCGAGTGCAGGGTGAGCTAGTATCAGCTGGCTGGGAGGCAGAGTATTACAGGGGACTATATGTGGGTACGGTACCAACAGCGCAGTAGGGGCCGAGTTACAAAGAGAGGAGTAGGTTAGGGGCATCCGGAGACCCATAGGACAGGGCAGTCAGTGTCCTCAGTGAGAGGACCATTTTTGCCACTAGGGGGAGGAGGAGGACCAGCAGGGGGACCCCCACCGAGCACAGGGGGAGGATAGGGGCCATAGCAGGAGGGCAGCTCTACCCACTAGGGCATGCACATGTATATTGTATCATATTTGTACCATACTTGTATCATGATGGACACTTGTACATTGTACCATTTGTATCATTTTGGATAGATGCCTACGTGCATCCTGATGTATATTTTGCGGGCTCTTGATAGCCTTGATGTATTATTTTGATGTATTTTTGGATGTATACATATGGACTATTGATGTAGACACAGACATTTTGTAGTATGATGACCATTACATGATATATTTGATGATCTATTCGGCTCACTGTTGTTCATGCTTTTGTGTATGCATTCCTTGATGTCATGGATGTGATGATATGTATGTATGATTATGGATTCATGTGATGACATATGTTGCTTATATGATGCTTATAGATGTATGATGATAGAGATGTATGATGATATAGATGTGATGATTAGTGATATCTGACATGTGGGTTTTGCAGATATGCACCAGAGAGAAGAACAAAAGGAGATGGGAGATAGAGACTGTTGATCGATTACTGCAATGAAAGCGATATAAAGGTTGTGGGAATGGATGAATGTGCTTGTTGCAATGGTTTCACATTTGTATATAAAGAGAAATCCTTATTTTGATATAGCACGTGGATAGTTCACCACCAAGGTATAAAAGACCAAGGTGCAGTAATATCCGAGTGCGTGGATGTTGACTATGCAAGCAAGTGGTTTAAACTTAAACCCTTTAGACATAATATAACCTTGTTAGAACATGTGAATAAGCCATAGTCTTGAACATAAAATAAACTTCAATACATGTAAATGCAAGAAGAATATTAATACGTAAGATGCTAGGTCTTAAAACACACAAGATAAATAGAATGCAAAGAAAGATACTAAAGATCATTCGTCAAACACGGCACACAGAAAGCAATGACTATGCCCCCAATCTGTACTGCATTGCAACATACCAAGAGTATAGATAAATCAAGGTAGCCTTGAATAGGTAATGGATAAGGAACAAAAGATAAACCATAAAGCAAATTGACTGACTTACAAAGTAAACATACAGCCAACATATTCTCTTGCCAAAGAGGGTGCTCAGGATAGAGTGAATAGGAAAGATAACAGCCTTATTGTAGGAATTCTGTGTCCATTAAAGGGGGCTATCTACCTAAAAAGACAATGTCTCGCTGCAGGAAATGTCACATGTCACAGGAGACGCGTGTGTTGGTCTCGACAATGGAACACTGCGCAGAAGACAAGCTTGTTGATCTAGGGCTTTGGCTAAGCAGGATTTAGCTGATGTTGGCAATCGGTATGCAGGACAGTAGATGACTCTGGAAGAAAGCTACTTTGCTTCAGGTTTGTTAAGGACCTTTGCTTTGAAAAGATGCACTAGCTTGCTACTTGAGTTAGTCAAGTCGGGGTGAACGGGCTTTGATAAATGGAAGACTAGAAAGATGACGTGCAACTAGATTGAGATGAGCGGAGAATGATGGGTAATGTGTGCCTGAGTACTGGATACATCCTTTGTATTCCAGACTGCCTACATACCCTGTATCCACGGGATCAAGGCACACGACGATGAAAAGATGAAAATGATAAATATGTAGTTCTGGAGAGAGTGATGAGATGGGTCAAGGTGAAAGGAGGGGATCTTATGTACCTGAGTACTGGAAACTTCCTTCGTATTCCAGACTGCCTACATACCCATATCCATGGGATCAAGGTACCTTAAGATTGAAATGAGATAATATGTAGTTTTGGTTGATGTGATGATGCGGGAAAAGGGTTGAGAAGAGGGGATCTTATGTACCTGAGTGCTGAAAACTTCCTTCGTATTCCAGACTGCCTACATACCCATATCCATGGGATCAAGGTACCTTAATACTGAGAAGAGATAATATGTAGTTCTAGTAAGTGTGATGATGTGGGAAAAGTGCTGAGAAGAGGGGATCTTATGTACCTGAGTGTTGGAAACTTCCTTCGTATTCCAGACTACCTACATACCCATATCCATGGGATCAAGGTACCTTAAGACTGAGAAGAGATAATATGTAGTTCTGGTAAGTGTGATGATGTGGGAAAAGTGCTAAGAAGATAACATCCTAATCATAGGAGCGATGTGTCTGTTAAAGGGTGTTACCTGCGGAAATGAGAAAAGATTGAAGTATGCGCTACGAACCACGAACAAGGAACCTCCCCTAGACCTAAGTTAAGGAAAGAGTTGCCCCCATTCTGGTAGAAGAAACTGTATGGGTGACTGCCGAAGAAGACACCGAAAGCTTTGACCTAGGACAAGACAATGTTAACTATAGACATAGATCAAGATGTGGGATGACGACGAGGGACACTGACAAATTTCCAAGCTATACTAGATAGGGAGATGGAAATGCAAACAAGGTCAATGGTTTTATTATGGATGGATGGAAAGGCGTGCTTTGTGCACTAGACATGGAGTGGACAGGACTCGATAGACGATGGATGCTAACTCTACACATAGCACATGTTTGCCAAGTTTTCACTATGGTACTTATCCAAGGCGCTTGTTTGCCAGGTTTTCACCAGAGGACGAATTTTTTTTAGATTTTTTTTTTTTGGAATATTCTAAGGATCAGGCATAGAACTTCTTGAGATGGACACTGTTAAGTGGCTCATCTAGAGGAATGCCGTCAGGTGTAGCTAAAGTATAAGCTCCTGATCCATATGCTGCTGTGACAATGAAGGGACCTAACCAGTTAGGCTCAAACTTGCCCTTCTTTTCTCAATTTGCTTGATTTCTCTGATTCTCCTTAAGTACAAGATCACCAACTTGAAACTGTCTTTCTTTGATCTTTTTGTTGTAATTACGCTGGAGGTGGTTTTGATAGACATGGAGATGATTAAGTGCGGCAAGGCACCTCTCATCTAGTAGTTCAAGCTCAGCTAATCTGGAAGTGCGATACTCGTCTAAGCTGATCAGGTCCCGCATGGAAACTCTGAGGGATGGGATCTCGACCTCTATAGGTAGGATGGCTTCAGAGCCAAAGACCAAGGCATAGGGTGTGGCACCCATTGGTGTTTTGATACTAGTGCGGTAGGCCCATAGGGCAGGATTGAGTTGCAAGTGCCAATCACGACCAGCTTCATTGACCATTTTCTTGAGTATTTTGAGAATGGTTTTATTGGAAGCCTCAGCTTGGCCGTTACTCTGCGGATAGTAGGGAGTTGAAAAGCGATGTTGGATATTGTATTGTGTGCACAAGGCACTGACATCTTGGTTCTTGAATGGTCTCCCATTATCAGTGACAATGGCTTAGGGAATACCATACCAGCATATGAGGTAGTTTAGGATAAACTTGGCTATTTGCTTACCGATGATATAGGTCATAGGAATGGCTTCCACCCACTTCATGAAATACTCAGTGGCGGTAATGATAAACTTGTGTCCATTTGAGGAGGAAGGGTGGATTTGTCCTACGAGGTCGAGACTCCATTGGGAAAAAGGCCATGGAGTTGTCACAGGTTGTAATTCATGAGCTGGTGTGTGAATCAAATCTCCATGTTGCTGGCATTGTAGACACTTCTTAGCAAACTGTGTAGCATCTTGCTCTATTGTAGGCCAGTAATAACCTGTTCTAAGTATCTTCTTAGCAAGATTAGGACTGGTAGAATGTGTGCCACGGACACCTTCGTGTATGTCTCGTAGGGTAGCTTTGGCTTCTTCCATGTTAAGACATTGTAAGAGGATACCATCGAGACTCCGGCGATATAGTGTATCACCCAGAATGATGTAACGAGAGGATCGACGGATAAAGGTTTTGCATTGGGTGGATGATAGGTCAAGGGGAAAGGTTTTGTTCTTGAGGTATTCATAGATATCTTCGTACCATGGGGAATTGGGACCAACAAGTTCGCAAATGATTTTAGTAATAGGAACGTCGACGGCGGGTATCAACAATTGCTCGATGAAGAATTCACACTTCTGTGTATTTGCAGGCATGTCAATCAGTGACCCTACAAAAGCCATAGAATCCACAGCTTTGTTATGCTCTCTTGGAATTTGCTCAAATGTGATGCTAGAAAAGTGTGGTTTGTAGGCATCCTCTAGTTGCTTGTAGGGGACCAACTTTTCATCCTTTGTTTGGTATTCATCTGTGACTTGGTGAATGAGTAGCTGTGAGTCTCCATATACTTGTAATTCTGTGATGTCCCATTGAACTACTGTATTGAGACCTATGAGGAGTGCTTCATACTCGGCAATGTTATTGGTGCAAGGGAATGCAAGCCGATATGACTTTGGAATGTAGTCATTCTGAGGTGTGACAAACAAGATGCCGGCCCCTGATCCATGCTGTGTGTAGGAACCATCAAAGTACAACTTCCACATTATGGAGTTAGCAAGAGTGAAGAGATTTTCATCAGGAAAGTCTGCTACCATAGGATGTGTATCTTTCATAGGTGCTTCTGCTAGTTGATCCATGAGGGCTTGTCCTTTGATTGCTTTACAATCCGTGTACTCAATATCGAACTCACTAAGGATCATGACCCACTTAGATAGTCTACCTGTGAGAGCTGCTTTTGCTAGTAGATATTTCAAGGGATCAATCTTTGCTATCAGATTTGTATGTTGGTTCAGCATGTAATGCCGCAACTTTTGGGAGGCAAACACTACTACTAAACAAGCCCTTTCCATTGGTGAATAATTGAGCTCATATCCCACCAAGGTTCTACTAATGTAATAAATTGCATGCTCCTTTCCTGATTCATCATTTTGTGCTAGCAGGGCCCCTAGGGTCGAGTTTGTAGTAGAGATATATAATATCAAAGGTTTGTCTGCGACTGGTGGAACCAATATAGGAGGTGTAGCTAGATACTCTTTAAGTTGATCAAATGCTGCCTGACACTTGTTGTCCCATTGAAATGAGACATCCTTTCGGAGCAAGTGTTGAAAGGGTTTACATTTATCTGCTAGTTGTGATATGAAATGCCGAATGGACTGCAACCTTCCTTGAAGGCTCCTTAGTGCTTTAAGGTTCTTGGGTGGAGGCATCTCCACTATAGCCTTTACTTTCGTTGGATCGACTTCGATGCCTCTACGAGATACTGTGTATCCCAACAACTTCCTTGATGTTACACCGAATACACACTTCTTTGGATTGAGTCTTACTTGGTATTTTTCAAGCCTGTCGAAGATCTGTCCTAGAACCTGTATGTGATCCGCCCTAGAAGATTTAGCCAGTATATCATCAACATAGTCTTCCATGATGTGATGAAAGAGATCATGGAAGATCACTGTCATTGCTCTCTGATAGGTTGCTCCTGCATTCTTCAGACCAAACAGCATGACACACCAACAATAATTGCCCCAAGGACAAGTAAAGGTTGTTTTATGTTGATCTTCCTCTACTATCCTTATCTGATTGTAGCCAAAGAATCCATCCATGAGAGAAAGCATCTCGTGACCTATTGTCAAGTCCACTATGATGTCAATGTTTGGTAGTGGAAAGTCATCTTTGGGACATGCCTTGTTGAGATCTCTGAAATCATTACACATGCGGATGTGCCCATTGGGTTTAGACACAGGTACAATGTTTGAGACCCAATCTGAATAGTTGATTGGTCGTATAAACTTGGCATCTAACAGTTTTTGTATTTCCACTTTTACCAAGAGAGCGATCTGTGGGTGCATCTTTCTCAACTTTTGCTTGACTGGTTTCACCTTGGGATCAACTATGAGATAATGAACTACTAGCTTAGGGTCTAACCCTGGCATATCGGCATAGGTCCATGCAAAGTTGATGGTTCATTGCAAGAAGAAGTTGTTAAGATTTCTGTGCTCTTTTTCAGATAATGATGCTGCTAGGAATGTGGTCTTTGGATTTTGTTTTGTGCCAAGGTTTATCTCTGTAGAATCTTCCACTAGGAGAGCTGATTTCTCTTGATACTTAGATGGTAGGGGAAGGTCAAATCCTCCATCCTCAGGTGCCACAGTTGGGTTTTCACCTTTGGATACGTCCTTTGTTTTTACTATTTTGTGATCAGGAGGTGCCACAGTGTGGTTTTCACCTAGAGATCTTTCTTTATTTGTACTTTTGCGACCGGAGGATTTGGCATTCTCACCAAAATAAGCCATTGGCTCTAGTTCCATTACAAAACCTGCCTTATGATCGCCAAGAGGGATACCTTCCCAAAGTCCCATGAACTCAGCTAAAGCTTCATCATTCTGAAATACATCTATAACGGGGGACCCTTGTTGGTCCCAATCGATAAGTTCAGGGTAGACAAGTGTGACATTCTGGGTGTTGGTGGTGGAAGTTAAGGATACGGAGGATAGCGTAAAAATGGAGGATTCTGTGAATAGGTTGGTCATATGGAGGGATGAGTCATCGATGATATCCTCTGTAGACGTCGAATCGGCGGGAAAAGTGTCAGCTACCTCGTCAAGGATATACTCGATGTCCAAGGCATGCGGCACCTTCTTACCAAATCCTAATCCCTTCTTGTCTAGCTTCTTTGTTACAACAATGGGTTCCATAGTTCCTTGATTCTGTTTCCCAAGGCCACCTTTGCCTTTATAGCCCATGTTTTTTACTATTCTTAAGCCATTGCCATATTGCTTGACTGGTATTGTGACTGGTTCTTTCTCCTTATAAAGCCAAGAAGAAATATCCTCGATAGTTTCCTCTTCCAATAACCGTCCATGTTGGAATTGGGTTAGGAATGTTGGGGGAGGAATAGCTACTTTTTTGGTTACTTTGGCAATGGGTGGTTGGCCGTAAGATTTTGGAGATAAAGGCATCCGCCCTACACAACAAGATTCTGAGATATCATAAGTGCCAAAGCCTATATCTCAGATGTGAGCTGTGATTTTGGGGAGGGGTGTAGATTCACTTGTAGAGGCTTGCATCAGAGTTTTAGGATCAACATATAGTGGGGATTCAAGGGCTTTGTCATTTTTAGGCACTTGGTTGCAATTCTTATAGCTTCCTTGTAAGACACGGCAAAATTCGAAAGGATTGGGGTCTCCTGGGATAGTGATCTCCATACCATTGAATGGGAATTTTAGGGATTGATGGTACGTGGAGGGAATAGCTTTCATTGCATGGATCCATGGGTGGCCTAGGATAATGTTGTAAGGCAGCTCAATATCAAGAACTTGACACTAAGTTTCAAGCATGATAGGGCCCAGTTGTATAGGCAAGTGAATAACACCTTCTGAACAGCGTTCTACATCATCATACCCCTTGATTGTAATACTATGATCAGTGTTGACGTGATCCTCAGAATATCCCAATTGCTTTAGTAACTTTAAAGAACATATGTTGAGACCAGCACCACCGTCTATGAGTATACATTTGATTTTGCGCTTATGGATGAGAACTTCAATATGCAGGGCATCATTGTGACATGGATCATGGGAGGGGAGGTCTTTCTTAGAGAAGACCACATTGTAGGGTGAAGCAATGTTACCTACTATAGCTTTGAAATTCGTGACCGCTATGTTGTTAGGAACGGAAGACTCTTGGAGGGCTTTTTCTAGAACCACTCTATGTGTAGGTGATGACCGTAGAAGGTCCAAAATAGAGATCTGTGCTGGTGTTCTCCCTAGATGTTCGACAAGATTATAATCAGATTGAACCAGAAGACTAGGTGTAGGACCATGAATGGTGACATGACCACGACAAGTAGTAACAGCGCAATCTGTAGATTTGCCTTTGATCGTGAGGGTAGACACTCGACTCTCTTCAAAATGACCTACAATGGAATCAAAGGATGTGGAAGCATGATTGATACCTTTACCTCTATCCCGAGGAGGAGGTGGACCATGATGAGGGAATGGTTCCTTGTACATGTCGAGATCTTTATTCGTGTGTTGAACTGGTGATTCATTCTCAAAAGTGATTTGATTACCGTCGATGAGGTTTTGGATGAGGTGCTTAAGTTTCATGCAAGATGCGGTTCGATGCCCTTTCCTCCTATGGAACTCACAATATTCATTGTCTCTGTAATGTGCAATTTTGTAAACAGGTTTTCCATATGGGGGAGCATCAGGTAAGGTGATGAGCCCTTTCTGCAAAGCTTGCTGTAAGACTGATTCGATGGGCACTCCTAAGGGAGTGAATTGACGTTGCAGAGGGTAATCTTGTTGAGGCCACTCTTGTTGTCATTGTTGTTGGTTTTGATAAGGTTGCCTTTGTTGTTGCTATTGTTGAGGTGGAGCTTGACTTAGTTTTGAGAGATGCAGCAGTGTTTGCAAAGTTTGGACATGTTTAGAATCAACCACACCGTCGTTAACCACGTTTTTGTTTTTGTTCCAATATTTGGGTTTATCATTCGATTGTTGATGAGGAGCATTGTCTTTCGTTTCTTTGAATATTTTGACCACACCCTTAGCAATGAGGGCTTTTTCAATGTTGATTCCCTTGTACGTGATTTCGTCAAAGGTTGTAGCACTAAGAATTTGTAAATGGAAACCTAACCCTTGGTTGAGGTTCTGCACAAATATGCTAACAAGCTGTTTCTCTGGAATCTTGAAAGGGAATTTGCTAGCCATTTGTCTCCATCGTTGAAGGAAAGAAATGAAAGTTTCACCATTTTTCTGTTTATTGTTGCATAGATCGGTCATGGAAATCTCATGCTTCGCGTTATAAGAAAAGTGGGTGGCAAACTTCTTTGCTAGCTCGTTGAAAGACCTGATACCCGTGGGCAAGTGTGAGAACCATTCTATTGCTTGACCTCCAAGACTGCGAGGAAAGAGACGCATAAGATACATGTCATTATGTGAGACCTCGAAGCAAGCAAGATAGAATTCCCTAAGATGGTCTTTTGGGTCACCTTTTCCTTTGTATTTATCAAACTTGGGAATAATGAAATTTTGAGGAAAAGGGATCATTGCTAATGACCGATCAAAAGGATAAGGACACACTTCCTTTAAAGTGAAGGTCTTTTTGGTGTGGCCAAACGTAAGATCAGATAGCTGCTGTTGAACTTCTGCAATCTTTAGCTCCATAGTCGTGGGAGGGTTTGGTAACATCTCCTATTGTCCAAAAAGTGGTTGGTGTTGCCCATATGGAAGATTATAATGTAAGCCATGCACACTGGTGTTATAAGGGTCGTAAGATTGATTGGGATCATACAAGTTGTACGTTTGGTTCAGATTGGGTTGGAATTGGAGGTTTTGATTTGGCAAAGGTGGAGGTGGCGCTAGGTAAGAATGTTGGCTTTGTGATGGCTGAAGAAAAGAAATAGGTGGAGGAAAGCTAAAGTGCGTTTGATTAGGTTGTGATGGCGGCACATAGCTTTGGGAAACTTGATGTTGGGAATGCTGAGAGTGGCTAGGCAATGTGTGAAAGAAGTTGAGCGAGGATGAACGTTGTGGCAGAGGGGCATAGGTAGAAGTGATTTGCGACGGTTGGGGTTGATTGAGGAGGAAAGTAGAAGAATGTTGTGGTTGGGGTTGCATGACTCTAATTGGTTGAGAGACATGAAGGTGTGATGATATAGGAGGTGGCATTTGTTGAGACCCTTGTTGCATGGCTACATAATTGTTCCCCAGATTGTAATTTGGTGGGAAACCTATCCGTGATGGGGTAACCAAGATTCCACTTGCGATTAGGGTGGACACTTTAGGAGGTGGTTGCATATTTGATCGAGCTAAGGTGGCTTGCTTAGCTAACTTTGCTTGATGTTGGAGAGTTTCTTGTTGGTTTTTGTAGATCTCCATAGGAGTCAGAAGCGGTGATATGGCCCTTTCTTCTGTTGGATTTTGAAAAAGGGGATTCCTATACTACGAGCCTTGTGCAGGTAAGGGCGTAGTCACCATGGACATGGTTTGCACCACTTGTATGGCACTCAATGTGTTGTTTGTCTCCTTGAAAGAGGATAAATCAAAATCCTGAGGTAACTTGGCTCCTTGCTTTGCAAGTAAGTGAAAGAAATGATCCTGGTTCTCACTAAGGATTTTGTCAAAGGCGGCCATGACTCTAGGCTCTTGTATGAATTCGTCAAGATCTTGCTCATCTGCTTGAGAGGATTGACCTATTTCAAAGTGTCGCTCTTCTTGAGATGGGGGGAGCTCTACAGTATAACCTTGTGGGACAAAATCCTGAGGCAAGCCGGTGGTATACTGGGGGGTACTTACCAAAGGGACCCTACCTTCTTGAGGAGTGCTAGGGTGGTCAATGTGCAGCATGTTCGGAGAGCTGATTGGTTTTGCCGCGGGTGTACTAGGAGTAACCTTGGGAGTAATGTTGAGATGACCTGATTGTGGTGTGCGAGGAGGCAATTTGTGCTTCCTAGGGCCAACTTGCTTGGACTTCATAGTTTGTTGGAGCCTAGTGGTTACCATGGGATACACTAGGACAAAAGGTAATGCTGGGATTCTGTGAGATGCTTTGAGAAATGGACAAACTCTGATGCACCATGTACTGGACCAAAGGCACTATACTATATGGCCAGAGGTGTAGGACTGTGCAACCAAAAGCATGCTACTGTGATGCCAAAGGTGATGGACTGAGCTACCAGAAGTGAGATACTGCTATGCCAAAGGCGAGCCACAGTGACCAAAAGCGAGCTACTGTTATACCAAGGGCGCTGAAGTAGAGATTTGCCAGAGGCAAGTTACTGCTATGCCAAAGGTGATCTACTGTACTACCAAAGGTGAGCTATTGTAATACCAGGGGCACTGAAGTAGTGTCTGATGCTTTAAAAAGGCAAAATTTTGATGGATTGTTTCTGTTTCTGATTGGATTTGTTTGGCAAGAGAAAACACACCAAACAATGTTGGCACAAACAAGGGACTGACACAACAGATAGTGTATGTTCGAGGCTCCAAACAAGCCCAATGTTTCCACAGGTATAAGACAATTGCAATCAATAACAAGCACTTTTTATCCCTAGAGACAAGGTTGCATTGCAGTAGATCAGCTCACAGCTTAATACTCCGTCGATAAAAATATCATTCCATAAAGGTGTCAGATATTTAGTATCTTTGCGAGAGATGATAGGTAGGGATATCTCACCCTCCCCTTGGAAAGCTCAAGTAGGTCACAAGAGCTTTATGGCCAAGGGAATACTATCTCTTCTCAAGGGAGCCAATGGTGAGTATCTTAAGGGCTTAAATCGATTCCCCTTGCACTGATGATTACTGCAATGCTCGGAGGTAGGTCAGGTAGTCTCTATCAAAAATGGTTCTTAGTAACTTTGAGGGACCAACGCCTTACGAGCAATGCGACAAGCTACTAAAAGCTTTAACCAATCCTACTAAGAGTATCAAACACTTCGATCAATGTGAAAATCATTTCCACAAAGAGCTAGTACACCTCTTTTCAGTTTGGCACCACAAGGTAAGGCTGACGTCGGTTAGGACTTGGCTTTCGCCTTATCCCTCTTATATAGCGGTTCAAAGGAAAACTTCGCTTAGGGTCGTCCCTTTTGGATGAAGCACAATCCAAAAGCAGGCCCTTCTAAAGGAAGTACAGAAATGTAAGAGCAATCACGTCAAACAAAGGTTCAATTGTCCTATTATAAGAAAAATAAGGTGCAACTAAACTAGGCACACACACGTTTGTAGTTGTCAATTGTCCCTTATAAAATTGAAGTGTTTGGCATTCATGTCCATTGTCCCTTAGAAAATTGAGGTGTTTGTGCATACATGTCCATTGTCCCTTAAGAAAAGTAGTATGTTCCTAAGACTTAGATTTGCAAAAAAGATTTGTTTAATTATCCCTTTAAGAATGCAATGTGTTTCTAAGACTTAGTGAGATAGATCAAGATTTCTTTGATGCTTGTCCTGCATGAACATGTTAAAAACACCTGTTTGCTCTGTGTGAGTAATAAGAAGCTACAACAAGTCAGTTAGTTCCACCAAAAATTCAGAAGTTAGCAAAAATAAATCAATTTGACCAAAAGTGCTGCACTATCTTACCGGAAGCGAATTACTGTATTTCCAAACGCGCTATAACACAGACCCGAAGCATCGTAGAATATTGCCAGAGGCGCTGAACAATACACAGAAGCGTTGTACTGTGCGTCCAGAGGCGTGATACCATTATTCCAAAAGTGATATAATGTATACCAGAAGCGTCGTAGGATATAACCAGAAGCGCTGAACAAGGTCCAGAAGCGCTTTACTGTGTATCTGAAAGCGCGATTACCTTATACCAAATGCGCTGCACGGTCTCAGATCGCAAAAAGATTAGCTTTTATCAAAATAACCAGATCAAAATGGGATTTCATGATTGATCTACTGTTCTGAGAAATAATATCTGATAGATCTGAATCGTGAAATCCAGAAAACTTAGAAAGTGTAGCAACACAATAGATTAACGTAAATACCGAAGAGACTCCTAAATAAATAAGCTTAGGAAGTATCAAAAAGCAGGTTTGAAAGACAAATACAATAGCTTGTCAGACAAATCCACAATATATGCAACGAGAAAACCCTGTAACAACATAAAACGAAGTCAAAAACCTAATTTATCCAAAAGCGTTGAACGATGCTACCGGAAGCGCCGTTCTGTGATATCGAAAGTGCCACTCTGTGCTACCAGAAGCGCCGCAGTGCCCCCAAGGGTGCTTTAATGTGCCTCCAATAGCACTTAATGATACTGCCAGAAGCGCTTTGCAATGTCGTTTGCGCTATACCGTATTGTGACTTCAAAAAAACAATTTATCAAAGAAAAAGCGGGATTAATGGGTCCCACCGGGCGTGCCAGAATGTGTATGAGGAAAAATTGATTTAAATTAAACTAATAAAACCAAAAACCAATCACATAAAGTTAACCAATCTAAGTGAAAGCCATTATCATAAAATCAAAGACAAAATGAAAGCTCTTACCAAAACCTGTATTGTTCCCTTTTTGGAGAAGTGTAGATTGCTCAATCAAGTTGCGAAACCATAGCTGCAACAAGCAAGTAGTGTGCTCAATGTGCTCAAAGATCAATATCAAAAGATCGTAAAGTTGTTCAATCGACGCGTTTTGTATGCTCAAAGCTCTGTTAAGTATGCCTGAGAATACGATCGAAGAGAGAGGTAATGAAGGAGATGAGGGGGGTTTATATAGATTTCAACAGAGATCGATCAATGGTCCAAATAATTTAGAAGAATCAATGGAGGAGAACAGTTGAGGAACGTGCAACAAATGAGAAGTAGACATGTGTCTTGCTTTCTTTTGCATGAGGGGAGTTATCAAGAATAGAAGAATGAGTTAAAGCAATTAACAGAATGTAATGATCAGTTAAGTGATTTAAAACAAGAAGAAGAGATTTGCATGAGAATAAGAAGATATTTTGTTTTATTAAATATAGAAAGCTTGAGTTATATTAGAGATAACTCAAATTTAGAAGAAAAAGCAACTTAAATAAATAATTGATTTATTTAAATTTGGAGAAGATATTATTAGAAGAAATAATTAAATAATTAGAATTATTTAATTTAGAAGATTTGAAAGCAAATTAAATAAATAAATTTATTTAATTGTTGTGCATGATTTTGAAAGAATGATTTTGATTTAATTAAATAATGTAAATTATTTAATTATAGATAAGAGGGAATTTATGGTGAATTAATTAAATAATGGGTTTATTTAATTAATGTGGATTTGATTTTTGGAAAGAGGATAATGATTAAATAATTAAAATTATTTAATTGTGGAAGAATAATAGAGGAATTTAATTTAATTAATTAAATAAAGAGAATTTATTTGATTAATGTCGCAATTTTGTGATTTGGAAGAATTTGATGAAATTAATTAAATAATTAGATTATTTAATTAACGTTGAAATGCAGGTGATTAGACAGATTATGAAATGCGCATGATTTGACAACACAGTCATTTTAGGGTGTCTACAGTAGGAATGAAATATCATTATTCACTTCACATCATAAGCTCAACAGGGCCCAATTTTCTTCCGTACAAACTTAGTTCTTAGCACACGATCCTAAATTGCTGGCACAAAACTCCCAGACTTCTGTACAACCATGCTTTATGCAACCCAGTAACGTAATCTTCATTTTGATGCTTTTAGGTATTAACGCAATAGCTCACATATCTTAAATCTTGGATCCAACATAGATTTTGACTTATTTTACTTATCTTCCAAACCACGAGACTAGAAACTTAATTACAGTGGAATGCGATAGTCTCCAGTGATATATTCTATTGAACAATCATTTTTCACGTAAACCAGTAATATAGTCTTCATTCTACTAACTCTAAATTTCTTATTTGTATTGAAAATCTTCTAACACATGACTACAACATACTTCTTGATTGGATTGTCTTATATTCCAAAGTGCAAGCCAAAACAACCAACTGCGGTAGAATCTGGTACCAAAAATAATGATAGTCTAACACCATTTTGAGCCACAACCCTCAGAAATCTACGACAAATATTTCCAGATTTCTGTAAATGTAGTAAGAATTTAGGAATAGCTGATTCTAGTATGAATTCTCCCAACAATAAATGATAATGAATTTCATCTTGACATTATTAACAACATTTGCAACATACTTCCCCTGCCAATAATGTTCTCAATCCTTCTAATTCATATTATTTTTGGTGTCATCAAGATGATTGTCAAGGAGGTTCATCAACAAGTTGAAGATAATTAAGGGGCAATAGATAGAAGTGGGTAATCTCCTCTTCAATTTAAAGTCAGTTAAACTTAGGAGGGTGTTCCTAGAGGTATCCCTCAATAGGGATTAATAACAACAAAATGTAGTTTTAATCCCAATATTATCACTAGATTAAAACACGCCTACTACGTAGTAAAAAACTCTATTTTAAACTGATAAACACATTTCCAGTACGTGGAAGATGCTAGAACACACATTTGGCTTGAGGAATGCAAAATTTAATGAGTTCATACTAAAATTTCCCTGGTAAATCAGAACCAAATGAGGCCTACGTATTGCTATTCACATAGAAAATGATTTTGTATGTTTTATAAGTTTGTGGGTGGTCAAGCAAATTAGATCGGTGCTCATTCTAGGCTGCAAAGTCACCAATTCATCAAAGGAGAATGAATATACAAGAAAACATGGGGCCTATACACAAAGCTTTAATTGCAAAGTATAAATATTCTTAGTTATCCAACATTTAGATGCATTCATTCACATTAAACTTATAAAATTATCGCTACAATGATTGCAATGTTTTAAGAGTCTCTCACTGCTCAAATCACATGTTATATTCATATAATAAAACATTACAAGGGGAAAAATTGCACAATGCTTGAGGAGTTCCCAAAATGAATATATAAAATCTTGGAGAAGTTCATACAATGGGATCAGTTGTCACACTTAAATATGCATATGAATCTAAATATTTTCCCCTTGATAATTTGTTACTAGAGATGCTTGAAGACCTGCAGAAAATTGTGCCTTCTTCTACCTTTGATCTAATTCCAAAAATTGACCCTTAACAATGCCATTGCGCTTAGCATATATAGCATTCATGAAATTTCAAGCGGGAAAACCCTAAACGCATACCAACTGCAATCAATTCCTTCACCTATGTGTACCTATTGCATTTAAATCTCCAACAGCCATAAGACAAGTTGACCTAGGCTCATGGCACTTCTTGTAGTAGTTGCAGACATTAAACTTGGAACAAAATTCTAAAATCACACTTCAAAAACACATTTTAACATTTCAAAACACTTAGACTTTACTTTTATTTCACTCTCCTTCAGTATTTTAGTGATTTGGGTGTTCCGTGTGTTGGGTCCCAAAATAACTGATCTAGAACCCTAGAACATTACTCAATCTTCTAGGCCAGGGGTGTCATCAAGAAGATTGGAAAGGGGTTCATCAACATGCTGAGGATGATTAAGGGGCAATAGATAGGAGTGGGTAATCTCCTCTTCACTTTAAGCTTAGTGAAACTTAGGAAGGTATTCCTAGAGTTATCCCTCAACAAGGATTAACAACAACAAAAGATATGCTTAAAATCACACTATTGCAATAACACCCAAAATGTAGTTTTAATCCCAATATTGTCACCAGATTAAAACATGCCTACTGCATAATAAAAACCTCTATTTAAACTGATAAATGCATCTCTAATACATGGAAGATGTAAGAACATACATTTTTAATGAGGAATGTAAGATTAATGTGTTTATACTAAACTTTCCCTGGTAAATCAGAACCAAATAAAGCCTATGTATTGCTGTTCATACATAAAATGAATTTGTTGTTTTAGAAATTTGTGGGTGGTCAAGAAAATTGGGTCAGTGCCTATTCCAGGCTATAGATTCATCAATTTATCAAAATAGAACAAATATATAGAAGCATACATGGGTGCTTACACATAAACTGATAACATATCATGAATATACTTAGTTATCCAATATGTCACTGCATTCTTTCATATACAACTCATAAAATGATCATTACGAAGGATGCAATATTTTGAGAGCCTCTCATGCTGCTCAAATCATCAGTTATATTCATGCAATAAAACATTACGAGGGGAAAACTGAACAATGCTTGAGATTTCCCAAAATGAACACATGAAATCCTAGAGAAGTTCATGAAATGATATCAATTGCAACATTAAATCTACATACACATCTGAATATGCATTCCTTGATAAACTGATACTGGAAATGTTTGAAGACCTGTGGAAAACTATGCTTCCTTCTGCTCTACAATCTGGCTTGAATCTCCCTCAAAATGCCTTCACAATGTGTATATATGAATATAATTTCACACCATTCTCTACACTAGATTATTGGGTGGGAAAATATTAGGGCACCCAACCACTAAAAATCACACCATTCACCTACCTGTACCTATTGTATTGAAGTCTCTATCTGCCATAAAACAAGTCGACCCATACATTCATGTTGTCCTATTAAGAGATATAGAAAATAGAACCTTAGGAAACTCATGAAAATGCCTTCACAACTTTATAAAGCCTTTACAACACTTTAAAAATCCATAAAAAATATTCACCCATCAATTTGTTTATTTATCCCATTACTTTCTCCTTATTTCTTCTCACTTAAGCAATTTCATGGTGCAGGAGCACCTAGATGTTTTAGCTTTGGTTAATGTTCAATGTTCAAGTTGTCTTGGTTTGGTTTAATAAGGTCTCTGAGACCATTTACATGTTATAATAAGACTAATGCCATGTTTGTAATTGGACTATGTCCAAATGTCTAAAAGAATCTTTTCCATATTGTAAAGGATAGTCTTGTGTCAAAAGACAGTTATAGGTTAGTCAAGGTTAGTCATTTAAGTTTTAATATTTGTATAGGTAGTCATTAAGTTTCTATGTTTATAGCCTTTAAAGGCATGTCATGGGTTTGATAGTTGATTAAAACCTTGCCAAAGGTTAACCAGAAGTTAAACAAAGCATTATTTAGTCAGAAACAGTCATTGCTGTCCAAAAGAAAAGGCAGTTTCTAAAAATAGTGAAAAGACAACAGTTTCTATTCAAGAAGGCAGCCTGATGGTTAGGAAGTTTTTTATTTATGCCAAACATTTTTTGCATTGTATGAGGCTTGTTTTTAATCCAAGGATGGAGGGATTGTAAAAAACATTCAATAGATTGAGAAATAATAACAAAGGAATGCTGTTTTTCTGCTTTTTCCTATTTTTTTCTGATTTTCCTTACTGTTCACCAGCCGTACCCGTGATTGTACGGACTTTTTATTGCCCAAAATTGTAATGGATGGAAAGAGCTTCGAAGTACCTTTGATTTGAGTCTAATTTGGTGTCTTAACAATGATTTAGGTGAAAGATATCGTTGTTTTCCCAAAAACTATTTTTTTAAGTTGCTGTTCATTTATGAAATTGACTGTTTTTCTACATTATTCCATACCTATACAAAATTTGCATAGCACAAGGGTATAATGGTTGGATGGGGTGTTGAAAGAGATTTTCATTGAATCTTGGTTGGACTCCTATCATCAATCTTGCTAAGAGAAATCACCGATTTACCATAGACTGTCTTAAAACTACTGTTACAACCATTAAATTACTATTTTCTGCATAAATCCATACCTGTACGGCCTGGAGGTGGTTGATGTTTGTAATGCATGTTTAGAGTGGAGAGTTAAATTTCATCTACAAGTGGTTTGAAGTCTTGACACAAGGTTTAGAGTGAGGAATCATTGTTTTGGTGTTAGACTGTTATAAACCTTGAATTTGGGTATTTTGAGCACAACGATGGATATGTCCTCATTCCACTGATCTTTCCTATTTTTGATCAGTGGAATGGACTGTATACTAACTGTTTCAAGGTCTTGTGAAGGTTGCAGGGCAGGAAAATAGTGAAGGGTGGAGTTTTCCATATAAATGGTCCACCAAGATCCATGAATTGGAGGTTAATAGAGGACAACAGTAAGTTATGTGATGGCCACTGTCTAAGGAAGTGGAGTTGGATTGAAACACCAGTCATTAGCACTGAGGCAAGTTAACCCTGGATCTAGAAATGATCCATTGACAAGAGATGTGGAGGTAGTCACTACAAGAAGGTGATAGACCTCTTGATGACAGTCACTGCAGAGAAGGCTTGTAGACAGCCACTATTAAGAAGGTAAGAGATTTGTTTGTCATTGCTTTGTCAATGAAGGCATTAGATGTGAATGCATGTTATAGATGTGCTATGAGAATGAGTTTGTGAGGGAGATTATTCCAAGGAGTCTTGAGTGACTATCTTGGTGCAACCAAGTTATGACAGTTTATGAATATTGCTATCCTGCTGTCAATGATGCTCTGCATCATTTTTGGTATCAGAGCTAGCTAGTAGGCCCTTGAGGGAGTAAAGGATCTTGTGAAGAAGATAAAAGTTTGTGAGAGAGTTGTGAAGATGCCTCTGAAGAACCAGATGGCAAGAGAGAATGCTCAGTTGAGAGAAGCCTTAGAGGCAAGAGAGAAAGAGCTAAGAGATAGAAGAGAACATGATACTGCCAGAGACAGAGAGCTGAGGCAAGTGAGAACAGAAAATGCAACAATCTTGGCAAGATTGGAAGCATTGGAGAAGAATCTAAGAAAAGATGAACAAAATGAGTTAGAAGAAGAAGAGGATGTAGATGAGAATCCTCCTGAGGATGAGTTAGATGTTGAAGAAAAGAAGTTTGTAAGATTGCTGAAGGCAGTCCAAGGAAGTGGAACTAAGGCAAACATAGAGCTACCTATCTATCAGGGGAAGATGTATAGTGAAGAAGTGTTAGGGTGGATAGATGCCCTGGAAAATTTTTTTGAATATGAGGAGATGAGTGATGAGAAAAAGATTAAGTTTACAAAGACAAAACTGAGAGGAACAACACTTACCTGGTGGAGTAGTGTGCAGACAGAGAGAATGGCTAGAGGTGCATCAAAGATCACTTCTTGGATGAAGGACATGATGAAGGATCGGTTTCTTCCATCTGATTACTCCATTCAGACAAAGAGGATGAGGCAGAATCTGAAATAGAAGGACATGGATGTTATGTCCTATACTGAGCAATTTCATAAGCTTAGTATTAGAGGTGGATTGGAAGATGAAGAAGAGAAAGTAGCAAGGTACCTTAATGGGCTTAGGTATAACTTGTAGGATGAGATTGGTTTGGTAGTACCAAAATCACTTGGAGAGTGTTTTCAGTTAGCCATCAGGGCTGAAGAGAGAGTGAAGAGGAAGCAAGAAAGGCAAGGAGGTTATGGAAGAGGAAACAGAGGTAGGGGCAAACCTACTAATGAAGTTCAGAACAACAATGAGAAGGGTAAGGAGTTGTCTATAGAACAGAGAGGTGGATATAGAGTGGAGGTAGATTTGGATCAGGTAGAGGAGTGTTCACAGGTAGATGTTATCACTGCAATGAGGTGGGACACACATCTTTCAACTGTCCTAAGAAGGATGGTGTTGACAAGACAAAGGATAAAAGAGTTCACTTGGCACAAGAGGAGGAGAAGCCAGAAGAACCAGAAATGTCGTTAGCCTCTCCTATGCTGGATGGGGAGATGCTCATGGTGGAAAGAGGTAAGATGCAGCAACCACCACAGGTATCTAATTTTAGAACTAATTGTTTGAGCCATGGCAAGATATGCAAGTTGATTGTAGATTCAGGTTCTCACGATAACTTAGTTTCTTGGGAAATGGTGAATAAGTTGGGGTTGAAGAATTTTGATCATCCTAGTCCTTACCATGTCACTTGGGTGAGTCAAGAGCAGTAGGTAATGGTCACTAAGAAGGCTTATGCTGACTTCACAATTGGTCCTGTTGTTCTCAAAATCAGCTACGCACATTTTTGTAGACAACCCCCACAAAACTTGTCTGTTTCGTGAATCTACACTCTAAGCTCGCAAATCGAGACAAGATTCCCTTGATCTCGTGTGAAGTCATTTGACATTCTAGATGGGTTTATGACGTTCCTTTGAATTGGTTTCTCGATATGCGCGAAGGTCGTAAGTTGTAAATTGGTAAAAAAATGTCAATTTTTAGTCATTTTTAGATGTTAGAAAATTTTTGATTTTTGACATGTAAAGGCGGTGATTTCAGCCGCCCATACATGTTGAAGTTTTGAGTATATGTAAAAGCGGTTATAAACACTGCTATTACATGTTTAAAAGTTTGTTTAATCATATGTAAAAGTGGTGTAAAACACCGCTATTACATATGATTAAATTTTTGTTTTGTTTTATGTCGGAGCAGCCAAATATCCCGCCGCTACATTGTCTTGCGCACCTAGCTTGTCAGAGCGGTCAAATCTCCTGCCGATGGATACAGTTAAGACTATCGAACCTGTCGGAGCAGCTGAAACACCCACCCATTCAAGATCTTCAGAATCTTGAACACCGAGTGCCATTAATGGCCACTCGTGCCGCTCATTAAAACTGGTATTCAAGCTTTAAATATGTCTTTTGTTTGTTATTTTTGCTATTTCATTTCTCCTAGCTCTATCCTCGCACTCCTTCGCATCACCCAATCGCGCCATTAAAGAAGTTCGACCTAAGTTACCATTATCAAGTCTAGGGTTTCAAGTCTTGGGCAGGTAAGCTTTCTAACTGCTATCTTTTTCTTTACTAGGGTTTTGTTAGTTTGGAGGTTTCTCTTTTGTTTTATTTTCGTTATAGTTTTCATTGAAATTTTCTTTTTCACCAGTTTCATTTAAATCTCTGGCAGCCCACATACCCTAGTTCGTGCCCTAAAAGTCTCATTGCATGTAATGGCAGATTTACCGCTCAAACCTTTGGCACTTCCCAAGTGGCATATTATACCTCCCATACATGGCAATATCTTACCCATCGATTGAGAGATGTCAGCCATAAACCTCGATTAAACGCTTCAAAGACCAAATCTAGCATCATCTGTAACAGCGGTCATTTCTGCCGCCCATGTAGCATGGTAAACCTTAATTACCTGTAGAAGCGGTAATTTTTGCCGCTCCTAGTCTGAAACTCGTAGGTTTAAAACTAACTTCATTGCATGAGCGGTCAAATCACCTGCTCGGACATTCAAAATTTTGAAACACTTTACATGCAATGGCGGTCATTTCGGCTGCTCTTGCATGTTAAACATGTTGGCAATAGACACTATATGTATTCATGATTGTTGCCATTGATGGCAACAAAGGTCATCCCACATATCTGCAAGTCATGGTGTGTCTCTACCAGAAGTCAGAATGAAGATTGTTGTGGTCCGGTGAACAAGAACAGAGCATGTGGCAAGGTCCAACAGATTGGTCCGGATCTCTCAGAGGAAGTGTCTTGGTGCAGTGTGGATTTGGGGAAGTCAAGAGGACTACCTTGAGTAGTATATTCCAAGGATTTAGCCTCCGGTGATGGACAAGGAAAAAGATATGAATAGTTGAGTACCAGATTCTTGAGAGACAGTGAGAATAGAGGAAGAACTGATTGACAGAGTATCAGACTATTTTCCGGATGTGTTACTGTTGATGGTAAAGGTTGTGAAGGCATGAATCATGTTTGGCCAACATGATTAATGACATCTACAAGTATATGCTTGATCCACATTACTTGATATACAAGGATTCAGCTGACAAAACAGAGTTTGTGAGAAGATAGACTATTCCAGGTGCCGACTAGAAAGATAATGAAATCACTAGTGCGGATATAAATAGAGGATGGATTTTGTTGTGAAAAGTGTAGTTGTTGTATGGTGTATGCGAATAAGTGTAGAGCAGTGCAGAAGCAGTAAGAAAGATCCGGTATATGAAAGAAAAGCAGAATAAAGAGTAGAGGAAAGATGAAGTGCAGCAGATCAGTATACTGAGCCTAACTGGAACTGAACTCCAGCATATGTAGATGCTTCCAATCAGTTCAAGTATTGTATAACATTATTTTGTAGACAGTGTGTCTCCTTGTAGGCAGTGTGCCTCTTTGTGAGCAGTGTGCTTGGGTAGTGAGCCCTAATTAGCAAGTGCCAATTTGTAATTCCTTATTCTTCTAACAGAGAATAATCTTTGGGTTAATCACCCCATGGTTTTCTCCCTTAACCAGGTTTCCATGTCAAAAATACTGTGTCATGTGTTTCTCATTTCATGGTAATGTTTGTTTGTTTGATTCAATGCTGCTTTGATTAATAAGAAAGTTCAGAAGAAGAAATAATTAGGATAACTGATTCACCCCCCCTCTCAGTTATCAACAATTGGTATCAGAGCTAAGTTCCTCCTAATAGAGCCTAACAGCTTGAGGAAGATCTAGGAGTTCAAATGGATGCATATGGTTTAAGGGAGCAACTCAAGACTGCCCTTGAGGATCTTGAATAGTCAAACTCTGAAGTCAATGAATTAAAGGAAAGACTCAAACAGGCTGATGCATTCATGAGAGAATTAAAGGACAAATTAAGTCTCTCTATGAAAAAGAGAAAGGAGCTGCTCCAACAATTGGCAAGACAAAGTGAAGAAAGTAATACAAATGAAGAATTGACTGAGAAAACTAAGTTATGTGAAAAGTTATCAAAACAAGTCATTATGGTAAGACATGAAATGGAATCAGGAGTTATGAAGTTTACTCAAGAGATTGAAGAGAAAAGAAAAGCTGAAGACAATCTAAGACAATCTCTTAAAGAGAAATCAGAAGATTGCCTCTAGATGGACAGGATTATCAGACATCTTGAATCTGATCTTGAAGATGCCAAAGATAATGAAGAAAAACTTGAGGATCAAATTGTCTCTCTCAAAAGAGATCTTCAAATAGCAAATGAATATAAAGAGAAATTCAAGATAAGTTCTGCTCAACTTGAAGTTCTTCTTGGAAGTCAAAAGAGGGCAGATGACAAGTATGGTTTGGGATATGAGAAAGGAGAAAGCTCCGGATCTGGTCAAAAGAATTTTGGATCAGAAAATCCAAGGAATAGGCCTAGAAGACCTCCGGTAAGACAACCCAATGCTTAAAGATATCCATCTTTCAATGGATACTGCCACAGCTACAATCACTTTGGTCACAAAGCTAATCAGTGCAGAAAGAGAATGAATCAGACTAATTCATTCTTCTTCGGACAGTGCTTTAACTGCAAAAGGTATGGACACAAGTCTCATGAATGCAGAAATATGCAAATAAACAAATCATTCAATGGTAGATGCTTTGCATGCAATAGAGTAGGTCATATGGCTAATCAATGCAGATCAAGAGGTTATCAGTCAAATATGCAAGGAAATATTATTTGCCAAATCTGTAATAGGTCTGGTCATAATGCAAAAGTCTGCAGAAGCAAGAATCAGGACAAAAGAGGTCCGGTGTATAATCAGAATCAAGACAAGGGTAAACAAAAGATGAATGCGGATGAAGTTAGGAATCAGATGAACAAGATTTGGGTAAAGAAAAGTTCAGAGAATGTAGAGGTTGGATCCGCACCAGACTCTGGGGCTGATATTTCTTTCAAAAATTAAAAAGTGAGCTCTGGCTCAGGGGTAGACTCAAAGAAAATCCTGTTCCCCCAGCCAATCAAGTGGTGCCGGATGTGGCACAAGATGCGGAGTAAAAGGGTTTGAATATATAAGTCTTGAGATGATCCAGATAAGATTTCAGAGGTCTGCATGAAAATGTGAAGAAGTTGTGATCGATCAAGTAAGACCTGTTTCAGGAGATGCTCCGGAATGACAGAGGATTACAAAAAGGTCCGGAGAGATCCAGAAGTGCATTGTCTTATTCTGCAGATTGGACAGAATGTTTGGGATGTCCTTGTGATGTATCATCTTGATTTATTCATAGTTGGAAGATCCGCATGATGTTCATAGATCAGGACTGATCCGGTACTCCAAATTATCCGATAAGGCAAACTAGAATAATGTAGGTTGAGCATTTATTGCCATCAGATATTAGGGTTTGCGGAGCAATATAAGGGATTTCTCATAAATCACTTGCTCATTCTGCACTCAAGAAGAAGCAAAAAGTGGAGCTCTGCAACAAGATTCATCAAACTCACCAAAGATCTCCTATAGAAGTCATTACATATAGAAATCAATTCAACCACTCCGTGTAACCGAAGGCGCATAAGGTATTTTCTATTTTCAATATCTCACTGCAAATCTTTAAAAAAAAAAAAATGGCTACTCTGAATATAGTTAAGATCTCTGATAGACCTCGCCCCACATTCAAGAAACATCCATATAAATCTTTGGAGGTAGATCCACTAGGAGCCTTCTCTAGTGTTCCGCATGGTGTATTGCATACAGAGGACATTAGGGTTTACATTCATGCGAATTTTGAAGACTTTGGAGAATCAAAATTGATGGATATCTATCACAAACAGTTGATAGATGACTCATTTGAGATTAAACCTCAGTACAAAGCCGTCCGGGATAAACACTTAGCACAGTGCATCGATTTCCCCTGTTTTGAAGAAGATGAATGGGTCCGGTATGTACTAAGTAGAGTGCATGACAACTTCCTATGGTTGAACAAGCCCTTCAAGATCACCAAAGATGCAATTAGGGCTGTAACTGGTCTGCACTCATCCGGTGGATTACCTGTTCTCAAGTCTGTCAAAAATTAGACAGTTAGTGATGTAATCGGATCCAAGTTTGATAAGAGAGCTATGACAGTTGAAGACATCACTGAACCGGATGTCAAATTTGCATCTATGATAATTGGTTACAAGATCTATCACTCTAGTAGGGAAAATTCAGTACCGGGAACTACAATTTACATAGCTTATCAAATGCTAAAGGAGAATGCAGACTATGACTTGTGTGAGCTTCTTGTAAACCAACTTTTTGAAAATCTGCAGAAGATCAAGAAGGACAAGAAAAACTCCTTCAAGTATGGCAATTTGATCCTTTGTCTCTTCTTTTATTACATGAATGAGCTTCCCAGATCCAGTGGATGGATATGGCAGAATGACAGACCAGTTGCCATCCAAATCAGAGATTATTTGCATGGACTTGGGGATGCCAAAGCAAGAAAAATAGCTCTATGGGGATATTTCAAGAACTTCCAGAGCATGATGCATGCAAGAGAAAGAATACCCCAATCTCTTGTTGAAAAGTACAAAGACACAATATGTTTTATGGTAGAAACAGATCAGTGTCTAATGAAGGTAGTAGAACCAAGAACTGTGTGGATCATGTCCATGGGGTATGAAGTGGATGAATAGATAGTGGAGCTGCATGTTCAACACATGCTTAGTCAGCCTAAAGATCCAAAGGCAGAAAGGTTCGGAACATTTGAGGAACTAAGTATAAAAATCCATGTTGAACTTAGAGAACCGGAGATCAAGAGGAAGGTAAGAAAAGAAGTAGAGCATATTGCTCAAGGCCTAGGCATCCCAAAGGAGGCACTTGATGTCAACTGGGAAAAGAGGCGAAAGGTTGAGGAAGAGAAGAAAGAGGCAGAAAAGAAAAGCAAGAAAAGTACTTCGGTGGAAACCTCAACCCGGACCAGATCATCAAAGGGATCTACACCTGTCACAACCAAAGGCTCAAAAATGTCAAAACCGGAGGGTCAAACATCTGGTAAAGGAGAGAAAAGATCTAAAATAAAAGCCACAAGGGCTTACACAAGTCAGAAAGATGAAGAGGAAATAGAATCAGATGAGCTGGTAAAAGAAATAAAGAAACAGAAGAAGAAAGGATCCGGTAAACCCTCCACATGCCAAGACAAGGAAGAAATGGCAGAGGTATTTGTTGAAAAGCCCACCCTATCTCTAGAGAGTGTAATCAAGTCAGTCACGGTGGATGGAAACCTTCAACCAATGACTGAATTCTATGATGACTACAATGAGGCTGACCAAAAGATTCTGCAGGAAGCCACAATCAAGTATCTGAACATATACAATAAGGCTTTCATTAAGATCATATCTCTAATTCCTAAAAGCCTAGAAAAGGAATTAGAAATAAGAAAGAATAATGCTCAGGCAAAAGATCTTGAGATCCAGGAGCAGATAGCTATTCAGCTATATCCTCAAATTGATCCCAAGACAATGAACATAATATTCAAAGACTGCAAAGATGAGTTCAGGAGTAAAGCAAGAATGAATCAACTCATGCTTGGTGAGACTGACAAGGTGGCCATAGAGACAGAAGAGATCCTCTGGAAGGCCTTCAAAAGGTTTAATCTTCTTGTTGTAGAGGACTTAGGTGCAGAAACAGCTGTGGACTTGGAATCATCTACTCCGGAAGAAGTGGCCCTTTAACAGACTAACATCTCTCCTCCGGCTTCCCCTATAGTCTTCGGATCCCAAGAAGAAGAGAAATTACAGGAGAAAGAAGCAGCAGTAAAAGAAAAAGAGGTTGACAGCACCAAGGATGTAGAGAAAGAGAAGATTCCAACAGAGAAAACCACAACTGAAAGTGGTAAGAATGTGGAAGGAGAAAAGACTCCAAAGGACAAAACTGCAGAAGAGAAGAAACATCTGTCTCCGACAAGAGACACTGCACAAACTGTTCAAAAATTTCTAAGCCAGGAAACAATAGAGATTGATGAACCGGAGCTTCTAAAAGGTCCATTCAACTTTGACTCCCTGTCTCCGGTACAAACAATGAAGATAGCTTCATTTGCAAATGCTAAGGCAAATGAAAACTCCTAAAGTCTCATATGGAAGATTGTGAGTTGATAGAGGCTGCTTCCGGAGTGCTTGAAAAGATTATGCCATCAGTCCAGATAGATCTAACAGCCTCCTCTTCTGCTAATCTCAAAACCTTAGTTAGCAGTGTTGATACACATTTTGATTCTCTAGAAAAATCAGCTGAAGAAAAGGTCTGGAAGGAATTTTTGGATAAAAGATTTTCAGAAGTACTAGGATTAATCTCTAATGATAGGAGAATTATGAGTATTGGAATAAAGAGCTTAGAAAATGCTCTTAAGGATGGCGGTGACATTTACAAATTTTGTATCTCCTGGTCAAAGGCAATAGTAGAAATTGATAAGAAAATAAAAGAGGAACAGGACAAACTACAAAGTTTGTCTCAAAGTTTTGATCCTCTCTCTTCCTCCATAGTAAATCAAAAATGTCAAACTATTGCAATCACAAATGCAATAAAGAACTTTGAGAAGGAAAGGAAGAATATAACTAACCGGATGGGAGAACTTAGAAGGATTATAATCCCTAAGTTAGAAACTATGCATGAGGCCATCAGTGATGCTTAGACTACCGCCCAAACAAATCATCCGATAGATCTCAAGAGGGCAGAAGATTTTGCATTTTTGTTGAGTGGTCACATTTCAATTTTGGATAGAATGAAGCAAAGTTGGGCTACTGAACTGGTCCAATTGAAGACATCCTTTGCAGACATTCTTCAGTTTATGTGAGTATGTAATATGCGGCTAAGTATAGTAAATTTTTGAAAATTTTGGTGTGCGGACCCTACCCTTTGCCATTGATGTCAAAGGGGGAGTGAGGAAAAGTGAAAAATGAGGAATCCAACTAAAGAGGAGTTCCAAAAATTGTATATAAAGATAGAGCATCAGCCAAGGGGGAGCACAGTGTAAACACTTAGTCATTTTTCACTAAGTGTTGCCATCAATGCCAAAGGAGGAGATTGTTGGCAAGAGACACTATATGTATTCATGGTTGTTGTCATTGATGGCAACAAAGGTCATCCCACATATCCGCAAGTCATGGTGTGTCTCTATCGAAAGTTAGAATGAAGATTGTTGTGGTCCGGTGAACAAGAATAGAGCATGTGGCAAGGTCCGACAGATTGGTCCGGATCTCTCAGAGGAAGTGTCTTGGTGCAGTACGGATTTGGGGAAGTCAAGAGGACTACCTTGAGTAGTATATTCCAAGGATTTAGCCTCCGGTGATGGACAAGGAAAAAGATATGAATAGTTGAGTACTGGATTCCTGAGAGACAGTGAGAACAGAGGAAGAACTGACTGACAGAGTATCAGACTATTTTCTGGATGTGTTACTGTTGATGGTAAAGGTTGTGAAGGCATGAATCATGTTTGGCCGACATGATTAATGAATCTACAAGTATATGCTTGATCCGCATTACTTGATATACAAGGATTCAGCCGACAGAACAGAGTTTGTGAGAAGATAGACTATTCCGGGTGCCGACTAGAAAGCTAATGAAATCACTAGTGTGGATATAAATAGAGGATGGATTTTGTTGTGAAAAGTGTAGTTGTTGTATGGTGTATGCGAATAAGTGTAGAGCAGTGCAAAAGCAGTAAGAAAGATCCGGTATGTGAAAGGAAAGCAGAATAAAGAGTAGAGGAAAGATGAAGTGCAGCAGATCGGTATACTGAGCCTAACCGGAACTGAACTCCAGCATATGTAGATGCTTCCAATCAGTTCAAGTATTGTATAACATTCTTTTGTAGACAGTGTGTCTCCTTGTAGGCAATGTGCCTCTTTGTGAGCAGTGTGCTCGGGCAGTGAGCCCTAATTGGCAAGTGCCATTTTGTAATTCCTTATTCTTCTAATAGAGAATAATCTTTGGGTTAATCACCCCGTGGTTTTCTCCCTTAACCAGGTTTCCATGTCAAAAATACTGTGTCATGTGTTTCTCATTTCATGGTAATGTTTGTTTATTTGATTCAATGCTGCTTTGATTAATAAGAAAGTTCAAAAGAAGAAATAATTAGGATAACTGATTCACCCCCCCTCTCAGTTATCAACAATTGGTATCAGAGCTAAGTTCCTCCTAATAGAGCCTAACAGCTTGAGGAAGATCTGGGAGTTCAAATGGATGCATATGGTTTAAGGGAGCAACTCAAGACTGCCCTTGAGGATCTTGAACAGTCAAACTTTGAAGTCAATGAATTAAAGGAAAGACTCAAACAGGCTGATGAATTCATGAGAGAACTAAAGGACAAATTAAGTCTCTCTATGAAAAAGAGAAAGGAGCTACTCCAACAATTGGCAAGACAAAGTGAAGGAAGTAATACACATGAAGAATTGACTGAGAAAACTAAGTTATGTGAAAAGTTATCAAAACAAGTCATTATGGTAAGACATGAAATGGAATCAGGAGTTATGAAGTTTACTCAAGAGATTGAAGAGAAAAGAAAAGCTGAAGACAATCTAAGACAATCTCTTAAAGAGAAATCAGAAGATTACCTCCAGATGGACAGGATTATCAGACATCTTGAATCTGATCTTGAAGATGCCAAAGATAATGAAGAAAAACTTGAGGATCAAATTGTCTCTCTCAAAAGAGATCTTCAAACAGCAAATGAATATAAAGAGAAATTCAAGATAAGTTCTGCTCAACTTGAAGTTCTTCTTGGAAGTCAAAAGAGGGCAGATGACAAGTATGGTTTGGGATATGAGAAAGGAGAAAGCTCTGGATCTGGTCAAAAGAATTTTGGATCAGAAAATCCAAGGAATAGGCCTAGAAGACCTCCGGTAAGACAGCCCAATGCTCAAAGATATCCATCTTTCAATGGATACTGCCACAGCTGCAATCACTTTGGTCACAAAGCTAATCAGTGCAGAAAGAGAATGAATCAGACTAATTCATTCTTCTTCGGACAGTGCTTTAACTGCAAAAGGTATGGACACAAGTCTCATGAATGCACAAATATGCAAATAAACAAATCATTCAATGGTAGATGCTTTGCATGCAATAGAGTAGGTCATATGGCTAATCAATGCAGATCAAGAGGTTATCAGTCAAATATGCAAGGAAATATTATTTGCCAAATCTGTAATAGGTCCGGTCATAATGCAAAAGTCTGCAGAAGCAAGAATCAGGACAAAAGAGGTCTGGTGTATAATCAGAATCAAGACAAGGGTAAACAAAAGATGAATGCGGATGAAGTTAGGAATCAGATGAACAAGATTTGGGTAAAGAAAAGTTCAGAGAATGTAGAGGTTGGATCCGCACCAGACTCTGGTGCTGATATTTCTTCCAGAAATTAAAAAGTGAGCTCTGGCTCAGGGGGAGACTCAAAGAAAATCTTGTTCCCCCAGCCAATCAAGTGGTGCCGGATGTGGCACAAGATGCGGAGTAAAAGGGTTTGAATATATAAGTCTTGAGATGATCCAGATAAGATTTTAGAGGTCCGCATGAAAATGTGAAGAAGTTGTGATCGATCAAGTAAGACCTGTTCCGGGAGATACTCCAGAATGACAGAAGATTACAAAAAGGTCTGGAGAGATCCAGAAGTGCATTGTCTTATTCTGCGGATTGGACAGAATGTTTGGGATGTCCTTGTGATGTATCATCTTGATTTATTCATAGTTGGAAGATCCACGTGATGTTCATAGATCAGGACTGATCTGGTACTCCAAATTATCCGAATAAGGCAAACCGGAATAATGTAGGTTGAGCATTTATTGCCATCAGATATTAGGGTTTGTGGAGCAATATAAGGAATTTCTCATAAATCACTTGCTCATTCTACACTCAAGAAGAAGCAAAAAGTGGAGCTCTGCAACAAGATTCATCAAACTCACCAAAGATCTCCTGCAGAAGTCATTACATACAGAAATCAATTCAACCACTCCGTGTTACCGAAGGCGCATAAGGTATTTTCCATTTTCAATATCTCACTGCAAATCTTTAAAAAAAAAAAATGGCTACTCCGAATATAGTTAAGATCTCTGATAGACCTCGCCCCACATTCAAGAAACATCCATACAAATCTTTGGAGGTAGATCCACTAGGAGCCTTCTCTAGTGTTCCGCATGGTGTATTGCATACGGAGGACATTAGGGTTTACATTCATGCAAATTTTGAAGACTTTGGAGAATCAAAATTGATGGATATCTATCACAAACAGTTGATAGATGACTCCTTTGAGATTAAACCTTAGTACAAAGGCATTCGGGATAAACACTTTGCATAGTGCATCCATTTCCCCTGTTTTGAAGAAGATGAATGGGTCTGGTATGTACTAAGTAGAGTGCATGACAACTTCCTATGGTTGAACAAGCCCTTCAAGATCACCAAAGATGCAATTAGGGCTGTAACCGGTCTGCACTCATCCGGTGGATTACCTGTTCTCAAGTCTGTCAAAAATCAGACAGTTAGTGATGCAACCAGATCCAAGTTTGATAAGAGAGCTATGACAGTTGAAGACATCACTGAACCGGATGTCAAATTTGCATCTATGATAATTGGTTACAAGATCTATCACTCCAGTAGGGAAAATTCAGTACTGAGAACTGTAATTTACACAGCTTATCAAATGCTAAAGGAGAATGCAGACTATGACTTGTGTGAGCTTCTTGTAAACCAACTTTTTGAAAATCTGCAGAAGATCAAGAAGGACAAGAAAAACTCCTTCAAGTATGGCAATTTGATCCCTTGTCTCTTCTTTTATTACATGAATGAGCTTCCCGGATCTAGTGGATGGATATGGCAGAATGACAGACCAGTTGCCATCCAAATCAGAGATTATTTGCATGGACTTGGGGATGCCAAAGCAATAAAAATAGCTCTATGGGGATATTTCAAGAACTTCCAGAGCATGATGCATGCAAGAGAAAGAATACCCCAATCTCTTGTTGAAAAGTACAAAGACACAGTATGTTTTATGGTAGAAACAGATCAGTGTCTAATGGAGGCAGTAGAACCAAGAACTGTGTGGATCATGCCCATGGGGTATGAAGTGGATGAACAGATAGTGGAGCTGCATGTTCAACACATGCTTAGTCAGCCTAAAGATCCAAAGGCAGAAAGGTTCAGAACATTTGAGGAACTAAGTATAAAAATCCATGTTGAACTCAGAGAACTGGAGATCGAGAGGAAGGTAAGAAAAGAAGTAGAGCATATTGCTCAAGGCCTAGGCATCCCAAAGGAGGCACTTGATGTCAACCGAGAAAAGAGGCGAAAGGCTGAGGAAGAGAAGAAAGAGGCAAAAAAGAAAAGCAAGAAAAGTACTCCGGTGGAAACTTTAACCTGGACCAGATCATCAAAGGGATCTACACCTGTCACAACCAAATGCTCAAAAATGTCAGTTTTTTCCACTGCCTTTTCACCTGGAGTTTCTTCCAACCTGCAATGATGGTCAAATCACCCGCTCAAGCATATTTTCCTGAATTTTTCCCAACATAGGGAAAATTTGCCTTTCAAAACTAAAAGCCTGCTTTCGCCTTCGCCTTGATTTGCGCACTCAAGCCCTTCAAATGCGTGCTTTCTTGTCCATGATTGTTGAATCGCAGTTGACCCAGTTTATCCAATTTTTCCCTGACTGCGAGATCATGGTTTTTGCAGTTCTCAATCAGCGTTTGTGGTGTTCAAGTTCACAGTTTTCTCCAGAGCTCATGTCAGAATCATCTCTGTCAAAGTCCAAAGCCATGAAGTACAAGTACCAGGGTGTCTTTCCGGTAACGGCAGTACAGTCAAATGTTGATGAAATTAGAGACACAGAAATTGGGCATGTGGACTTGGCCAAGTTCGTAGATAGAACTAAACAAGAAAATCCCTCCAAGCCTATGCAGAAAATCATTGACAGCAGTATTCATTTGGTTGCGTCATTTCCAGTCAGTGCACACAATCCTAAATTTGTTCTACAAGTGGCCAGCCATTACAACAGGGACACTAGAGCTGTGATGGACTCACAGGGAAATGTAATCATGAGATTGGATGTAGAATTCATGGACAAAATCTTCATGTGTCCACCAATTGAAAACGTTGGGCGGATTGATTTTGCTCAGGGTCAACAAGACTATGATAATGATGTGGAATCTGCTAGGAGGTATATAAATAGCAAATGGTTAAAGATTCCTAGGGGAAATTTGACCAGATGGCCAAAGGACCTTCACAGGAGTGATTTTGTGGAGGAAGTGTGTGATTTGATTACTCTCTTGAGTCGCATCAGAGGACTCCCTTCTGCTTCCAAATTCCAAGACTAGATGTACACTTACATCAAGGTGATTCTACGATGTAATTAGAAGATATTCTGAGGTGAACAGATCAGCAATGCTTTGCACGAGCAACTGGTAAGAGTCAATACTACCTTCAAATTTTACATGACCTCTTATCTTGTCTATGCTGCTGCAAGCATGAGGAACTTTCCAGGTTTAACCCAAGTAGGAGACAGGAGATTGGTCCTAGTGTATGAATACTACCCTCAAATCACTCTGAAGGGGTCAATTCATCATTTCAGAAGAGTCAATGATGCTTTCTTCTCAGTTTTCATGTGCTTATGGGATGGTGAACTGGTTCAAAGAAGAGTTTCTGATGAAGCTTGGCAGGTTGTAAATTCTTTTGGTTGCTTGTTCTTGCAATTTTCCACCTTCACATATCTTCTGGTAGGATACTATCCTGGCTACCCTTACATGTTGCCACGGTATCCCAGTGATCGCATTGTTCTTATGGAGCTTTGCAGACAACTGATTGTGGTGCATAACAAACAGATGGAGCTTAAGAAGTCAGGGATAAAGTTTCCCATTAAAATTGGGAGGTACTTGGTTCAATCTGCCAACAAAGCAAAGATAATTGACTCCGAGTTGCAGTTGGTCACCATGAAGACCTACAAGAAAAGAAATCATTTTGACTTCAGAAGGGTTCAAGATAAAATCAAGAGGAAGTGAACTTTTCATGTGCCAATGGTCAAAGATATATGGGCGGATCTCAGGACTCAAAATGAGATCAGAAAACTAGATTTCTGCAGACTTCATCTAAGTCAAATTGAAGAACTAGGACTCGCTGATATTCCAGATGGAATGGAGGATGATGGGGATGTCCTAGATCACAAATATGAGGTAGAAAATGTTGAGGCTTCACCTCTCCCAGAGGTGAAATGGTCAGTCAAAGAGGAGAAATCTATCAGGAAAAGATTCCAACCAATGCTGGCAAATACCAACTTGTGGTTAAGAAGTAAGGGAATCAAGTTGAAAGAATTCCATACAAGGTCTAAAGAAGAAACACAGGATCAAACAGGTAAGAATGTAGAGAACCAAACTAAAAACAAGAGTGACACCCCTTCTTCCTCCAAGATACACAAACCAAAGATCAAATTTGTATCTAAAGGAGGAAAGAAGAAGGAAACCACAGAGGCTTCTGACGCTACTAAGTCAGATGTTGAAGATACTAATGATGATCAGATGGAAATTGATGATGTTGAGACTGAAGAACAAAATGTTCAAAAGTCTAAAACAAAGGTATCTGATGAAGCTAAACAAGGTGAAGATGAAGATACAGAGGTAGAACAACTTGATGGTTCCCCTCAGACTCTAGTGAAAGATCTTCCCTTTGAGACACAAGTTCGTGCACCTCCTCCTCATGTTCTGGTTTCTAATAGTTTGCCAGTGATTTCAAGTGTTCCTTTTTCTCCAATTTTTGTTATTTCTTCTGACAATACTCCTCCATCCATGAAAGCTAGCTTTGGAACTATTTTTGATTCTTCTAGTTCCATTCCAAGCTTATCTTCCCCATCTTTTGATATCGGGGAACAAACTATTTTAGAGAACCTTTTGGATGCTTCACAAAAGGTTGTTGATACGGGTGTTGTGTTTACCAACACAAGTCCAATTGTCACCATCACCGGTACGAACATGGAGCCGGCCAAGCAAGTAGTGGATCCCTCTCCGGCTATTGATGCTTGTATACTTCCTCCATGGCTATCTGCCTATACTCCAAAGAGGAAGAAGCAAGCCATCTCACCTAATGAGATTGACATTGAAAAACTGTTGCCCGTGAAAGCAAAGAACCAGAAGAAGAAGCCTAAGACTGTTTCTAGGCAGGTCATTGAAAAGGGAATCAGATATGCTGAGATTGCCAAACCTCCTGAAGATGCCACGGTTGACACTTTTGACATGAGTAATTATGTCATCTCAAGGGTTGAGTTGGGTAAAGTGACTCATGAAGGTGTCAAGGTAGATTTCCAGACTACTGCCAGTACCCTACTTGAAAAGTATGGTGAAGCCAAGAAGGAGAAGGAGCAGTACAAAGCAAAAGCAGAACAACTAGCTGCTGTCCTTCAGAAAATAGTGAAGTCATCAGAAATAGTAGAACCTATGGCAGTGACAGTGGAGGATCCCTTGATACAGAAGGTTGAAAAAGCACAAGCCAGATGTAGGATAGTGGGGGAAGTAGCGGAGCGGTTCTTGGCTCAAGGACGAGTTCTGCTAAAAACTGCTGTGGAAAGGAAGGAGAAAATGGACAAAGCTAAAGCTGAGCTAGACAATCTAGTAGATCTACTTTCACAAGAGCTGCAAGATCAAGAAGAAAGCCTAAAAGAGTGGATAGACATGAAGAAGATCAAGATAAAGAATCTGATCACCATTGGGGTCATCACCGACAGGGAATCATATCTTAAGACTAAGGAGACTCTAGCTCATCGTATTTTCATAATAAAGAGTCTACTTGAAGATTTGTGCCAAGCTCGAGAAGCCAACGAAGATAGTGATGTCACACTCCTACACCGGCTAGAAGAACTTCCTTGCACCTTGACAAGGGAAGATCATAGTTTCCTCACAGCACAAGAAATGATAAGTTCTTTTGAAGAAATGGTACAAAAGAAATTTGAAGAGGAGGCTCCCTCAGTGCTCTCAATGGATAGCCTGTATGATCAACATTCGACTCTGGAGAACCTGAAGGATAGTTCAGACAAGCATGAAAAGGCGGTAAAGGCAGCAAAAGATTCAATTCTCCGAGCTCGCACCATCTCTGAAAACACAGCAAAACCAGATGCATGTGAGATGTCAGTCGTTCAAACTATGTACCATAATTTCCTGAGGAAAAAAGATAGAGGAAGCTAGTGCCTTAGCTTGTTTTTCTTAGATGTTATGTAAATTGAATTTTGTTTTGGACATCTACACATGTAATTTTCCAAAATATAATTACATGTGACACAAGAGAAGTCCTAAGTCAAATAGGACTCTTTTGTGGAATAAGTCAAAGTAGTTGTAGATTTCCTAAATTTTCTCAAGGCCTCTCCCTATAAATAAAGAGGGCCTCTTTTGTAAATATTATCTTTTGTCTATTGCAAGAAAACTCTAGTGAATTGAGAAGAAAATCAAGACTTTGTGCTTTTTGTGAAAATCAATATTCAAATATTTATCAATACAAGAAAGCAAGTTCAATTCCAATCTTTGTCTTGGGATTATTTGTGTTGTGATAGCATTGTTCTTATGTCTTGCTATCATAATCTTCTTTGGTACTAATTGAAGTGTGGAGTTTGTTTCAAGTGATTGAAGAGCGCTTTTAATTTGATTCTGATAGACTTTGTGTTATCAAATCATTTGTAAGGATTATGTTCATGTTTGTGAGAATACAATAGTTTGGAGACTTTGTGCTGCCAATTATTATATTTGATTTACTTTTATCATCTTGAAGAGGAGTGAAGACTTTGTGCTGCATTCAACTTCAAATAGCTCTATTTGCAATTAGTAAGTGAGGTAACAGAAAACTTTGTGTTTCTATGATTTTGTGATAATTTATAAGTCCTTTATCAAGAGTTTGAAATATAAACATCTATTCTGAAAAAAGAGAATGAGATGAGATGGAACCACCACAAACATAGTTTTTAGTGTACATAAATTTCATAAGTTGTTTGGTTTGCAAAAGTCTAGTAATTAGAGGGAACCTCCCCTTGTTGAGAGGAGAGACTTTGTCTCATCATAGCTATGGCTGATATACCCATTTTGCCATTAGTGAGTTAACAACAAAATATTCACCCAATAGGTCCATATCAGGACTATGTTTTGTGTGATGTTATTCCTATGACATGTGGGCATGTAATCTTGAGCAAACCATGGCAGTATTCGAGAAGGACAATTCATGATGGGTATACTAATACCTATGTAGTGCACAAAGATGGTAAGAAGTTCAAATTGATTCCTTTACCTTGTGAGGAGAAGAAGGAATAGGTTACCATTTGCTTTGGAGAGAAATTGAAGTTGAATGTGCCGGTTCAGGGTGATTGCATACAGCAGCAATAGTTGCAACAGAAGAAGGTGGGTGACAGTCCTAGAGAGCAGCAGACTTGGGACTTGAGTTATGTTAAGGTAGGGGACATTGAGTGTCCTATAAGAAGCCAGAAGAAGGAAGACAAATAGCAGATAGCCCAGGGAGAAATAAATTAGAACCTCTAGTTGAAAAGAGCTGAAGCATTGCAGCAACAATGTCCTAGGCAAGGACATCACAACAAATTTTCTATTTCTAACACTGTTTACAGGAGCCATGCAGGTTGGAGAAGGAGAAAGCTAACTCTTGGAGAGTTCATGTTCCCTATCACTAGTCAGAGGAACATCCCAACAAGATGGAAGAATGGACAAAGCAGACTCCCTAACTCTTGGGACAAGAGTTTTCATCATGCCGAGGAGTATGGTGCAGGAGCACCTAGATGTTTTAGCTTCGGTTAATGTTCAGTGTTCAAGTTGTCTTGGTTTGGTTTAATAAGGTCTCTAAGACCATTTACATGTTATAATAAGACTAATGCCATGTTTGTAATTGGACTATGTCCAAATGTCTAAAAGAATCTTTTCCATATTGTAAAGGACAGTCTTGTGTCAAAAGATAGTTATAGGTTAGTCAAGGTTAGTCATTTAAGTTTTAATATTTGTATAGGTAGTCATTAAGTTTCTATGTTTATAGCCTTTAAAGGCATGTCATGGGTTTGATAGTTGATTAAAACCTTGCCAAAGGTTAACCAAAAGTTAAACAAAGCATTATTTAGTCAGAAACAATCATTGCTGTCCAAAAGAAAAGGTAGTTTCTAAAAATAGTGAAAAGATAGCAGTTTCTATTCAAGAAGGCAGTCCGATGGTTAGGAAGTTTTTTGTTTATGCCAAACATTTTTTGCATTGTATGAGGCTTGTTTTTAAGCCAAGGATGGAGGGATTGTAAAAAACATTCAATAGATCGAGAAATAATAACAAAGGAATGCTATTTTTCTGCTTTTTCCTTTTTTTTCTAATTTTCCTTACTGTTCACCAGCTGTACCCACAATTGTACATACTTTTTATTGCCCAAACTTGTAATGTATGGAAAGAGATTTGAACTACCTTTGATTTGAGTCTGATTTGGTGTCTTAACAATGATTTAGGTGAAAGATATTGTTGTTTTCCCAAAAACTATTTTTTTAAGTTGCTGTTCATTTCTTAAATTGACTATTTTTTTGCATTATTCCATACCTGTATGGAATTTTCATGGCACAAGGGTATAATGGTTGGATGGGGTGTTGAAAGAGATTTGCATTGAATCTTGGTTGGACTCCTATCATCAATCTTGCTAAGAGAAATCACCGATTTACCACAGACTGTCTTAAAACTGCTGTTACAACCATTAAATTACTGTTTTCTGCATCAATCCGTACATGTATGGCCTGGAGGTGGTTGATGTTTGTAGTGCATGTTTAGAGTGGAGAGTTAAATTTCATCTGCAAGTGGTTTGAAGTCTTGACACAAGGTTTAGAGTGAGGAATCATTGTTTTGGTGTTAGACTGTCATAAACCTTGAATTTGGGTCTTCTGAGCACAACGATGGATATGTCCTCATTCCACTGATCTTTCCTATTTTTGATCAGTGGAATGGACTGTATACTAACTGTTTCAAGGTCTTGTGAAGGTTGTAGGGCAGGAAAATAGTGAAGGGTGGAGTTTTCCATATAAATGGTCCACCAAGATCCATGAATTGGAGGTTAATAGAGGACAACAGTAAGTTATGTGATGGCCACTGTCTAAGGAAGTGGAGTTGGATTGAAACACCAGTCATCAGCACTGAGGCAAGTTAACCCTAGATCTAGAAATGATCCATTGACAAGAGATGTGGAGGTAGTCACTACAAGAAGGTGATAGACCTCTTGATGACAGTCACTGCAGAGAAGGCTTGTAGACAGCCACTGTCAAGAAGGTAAGAGATTTGTTTATCATTGCTTTGTCAATGAAGGCATTAGATGTGAATGCATGTTATAGATGTGCTATGAGAATGAGTTTGTGAGGGAGATTATTCCAAGGAGGCTTGAGTGACTATCTTGGTGCAACCAAGTTATGACAGTCTATGAATACTGTTGTCCTGCTGTCAATGATGCTCTACATCATTTCAGCATTTTGAGCATCTTGGGAACCTTTCGAGCTTTTGATTTTTGGAAAAATAAAACTATTGTGAACTTGTTTATATTTGGAAATTTGGAGCACTAGTGAACTCACCGGAGCTTTTAGATTTGTGTGAACCATTTAACCTTTCTCCCTTTTCCTTGTCGACATCTTTGGTCCGTTGGGAACTTTTGTTGGTGAATCAGAAGTTCTATGAACTTCGAAACCACCAATTCCTTTTGCCTTGTCTTAAATATTTCAGAAAATTGGAAGGGCAAGGAACCATGAAAGTGCTGAAAGGCAAGGAACTTGTTTTTATTTTCAAACACTTGAGGGTTGTTTTGAAATTTTAGGAAGAGAAAACACTTAGGGATTTTAGGGAATAACACATATTTAAAGTTTTCAAACTTAGGTACTTCGGATTCATGCAAACACTCTAAGGGAAGAAACATCTAGGATTTTTGCAAAATTTTAATTTGGAAAATGAATTCCCAATACCATAAACCATTTGCACCTTTTGCTTCACATTATCTCACTTGACTTTCATTTCGACAATTTCTACAATTCATGTACCTTTCTTTCTTTGCATTTTCAGCAATTTTGGTCTGACGTGAACCTCTATTAGCATCTTTGTGCATTTTGAATTATTCTAGCTTTGCACCTCTTTCACTTGGCTCTTCCACCTCTTCTATTTGACCATTTTGGCAAAATGACACATTCTTGAACTCCCTTGTTAGCTATTTGGGCCCGTAGAGAACCTTTGAAAGCACTGAAGGAAAAACATGGGACTTTTCAAACACTTGGGGATTTTCACACACTTAGAAATTCTAGGCATTTAAAATTTAGGCAAAAACTGTAAGGACAGAAATAGAGGATTTTGCAAAATTTCAAATGTTAGAAAATGAAGTTTGAACAAGGACCAAGGAGTGAGTTTTCATGATCAACATGGGTGTAGGACCACCCCTTTCACACTAAAATTTGAGGTAAGAGGAGTAGCAGTATAAGCCAAACATTCAAACAATAGAATAGTGTAAAGCTAAGAGGTATATGCTTTTGCTTTTATTTTTCATGTGAGTTGTCTAGTTGATCATTACCTCAAGATTAGTCACATGGAGGACACCCATAAGGAGAGGTAACTATTTCTATTTTCCTATGAATGGGTCTATTCCATAGGCAATAGATTTTGTGAAAAAAATAGTTTTAGTTTTTGTTCCTTGCAAATAACTTATTTTGTAGTAGTAGCTATTTCTTGTAAAATAAGTTTTGAAGAGGTTTGTTTGAGGTTACATCCCTAGTAGAGTTTTGTTCTTTTGATTATCATGAATGGATGTAGATGTGGCATGCAACGGTGTTCCTTTCCTAGATAAGGGGTGTTCCTCTTGACCTAACTCTATGCCCAATGGATTAATACTAACACTCTTGTGCTTCTAGGTTAATCCTTTCCCATAAGTGGAAAAACCCTTATGAGTCACAAAGAACTATAGTGCAAATTATTGCACTTCATTTTCAAGTATTTTCCTTGTACCATCCTTCTTACCCTATTTCCTTCCCTTAGTTCCTTATTTTTTTTCCCTTTGTACAATAATTATTGATCCAAAATATCTCTATATGGCCCCTTTTTCATAACCCTCACCTCATCCCTTCCCCGTGCTACATAATATGCTTGATTCTTATGCCACAAGACTATCTTAAGTTTTTCTATGATGGCCCATCCATTCCTTATAGTTCTACCTCCCAAAAGGAGTTCTTTTATTACATGCATTATCAACTCCTACACACTATTAGATCACATTCATCTAGAAACCCATGGGAATAATAGTTGGTTCTCTATTCCCACTGCCTTAAGAATTTGCCAACTATCTATCACTTTCATCTAACAAATGGTGAGAGTTTATAGGGAGGTTGAGGTTTTTGTTGATTACGACCCCACTATTGTCGATGCTTTCATATGATGGGTCCCTAGGGCAGCCATATTAATTTTTATTAATCACTTAGAACAATGGAAAAAGTTCTCTCTAGGAAGGCTTGTCCATGCAATAACTAAGGTTCCCAATCCAAGTGACATGACATTCCAAGTGGGCCCATTTTATCTCCAGGATGGTGAATGATTGGTTGTTAGGACATAGAGTTGATGGGAGGTGGTTTTGTGTTGAATGCCTTGCACACCATTTGATCTCTATTCTAATGGTTAGCATGAGCCAAGATGGTCCAAGGAGAGAAACTAATGGAAGATTTCTGATGATTTATTTTAGATTAATTATGGTTCTAGTTATTCAAGGAATTGGGCCCAATAAATGATGATTCCCAACTCTAGGCGTCTACAAGTTCCTTTATTCAAATATTTGGTTTTTCCCCTCAAGGAATAGTAAAGCAAGAACTACATGGGTGGGTGAAATTTGATACATCTGTGAGATTTGTTAAAGATTGGATTTGTTTGAGTGAGTGGTCAACAACATGACAAAAATTTGTAGGCAAATCTGATCACCTAGAGCTAAGGCTATAATCTAATCTTAAGGTTACAAGTAGTCATTCTCACATTAAGGATTTGGTCCTCTTGAGTTGATAGAAATGGTTGTTGTAGGCTGTGGCTGGTATAATTAAGGGAAGTGTCTCCCATATCTAATTAAAAATCATATCTTGTAGTTTTGATACAACAAAATCAAATCTAGAAATGCCCATTGACTTCCAGAAAAGAATTTAATGCTTTAGATAGGTTGTTCCTCTAATTTAATAGAAAATTCCATGAAGAAAACTCCAAAAATGTGATAGGAACCTATTGGTATGAAGTAATTTTTTGCCACTAGATTTGGTGTAGGCCATGATGTTGACTGTGATGTTATTTTTGGCCTACCTCTCTCTCTCCTTCTCTAGCTATAAATGTAATAGGGTTGAATGAGATAAGAATTATTTTTGGGTGAATTCCTATTATTTTGTGTTTTTGAGCCTAAGGGCCATTATATTTATTTTTCTTTTGAGCCTCTGATAGTGATAAAATGTGTAGTTTTTGTGTGCCTTCTATATCATTGTTAAGTGTGTTATTTCTAGTAATTAAAGTACTCTTGTTCTTTTTGTTCCTTTATTTTTTTGGAAGTCTTCTTTTCTCCTTTTTTTCATCTACATTCAAGTAGCCTTGGTTTTCTTATCTAGAATTCACTAATCTCCTATTAGTAGTTTCTAAGCTTGTGTTTACCAATGACCATATAAACATGATTCCTTACCTCTCATCATTGCATATGTGTCTCCCTCCCCTCTCTTTGACATAAGATGATGTAGGAGCATTAGGGTGCATAGGTGATCTGGCATCAACCAAAAACATTTCAGGTTGTTTATTTTTAGTTTTGGTTCAGTTTTGCTATGTTTAGTTGGTTTTTGCTTTAGGAGAATTTTCTCAGTTTAAATTGGTCAAGTTTGGAGCACATTTGGTTACATTTTAAGTTTGGCAAAATTTGGTATATATTGGTGTAGTTGAAACAATTCAGTGAAGTTCACAGTTCATGGATTCCTTGTTTCACTGAAAGGATTTGATAGAGATTTTTTTTTCATCTAAATTGATAAAGTTTTGGTCGACTTTCAACTATTCAACATTCCTGACAATAGTTATTGCATTTTTATTCCCATCGAAGATGTTTTGCTTTTTGGTAATGTTCAAAGTTCATGAACCTAGTGTTGGAAATTGAATCCAACTAAAGTAGGCAAAGAAGAAAATGAAGACCAAGGAAGACAAGGAGACATAATAATTTTCTTTTTCATTCATATACAAAAATTACATTCAAAAAATGTTTACATACAAAAAATCAGAGCTATGGCTTTGTATTTACTCCATACAACAAACTGCACACCTTTTTAGAGCTTCCAGAGATAACTGGGCTAATTCTGTGTAAGTTCAAAAGTTTTGGCTTGTGATAAATTCTAGAGCTCTATCCGTTCAGATTCTAGAGATCTGAAGCTTCCTACTTCTTATGCAATGCTTTGTGTTATTGCTGTAAACTTCCAAAGATCTACAGTTCTTCTCCCTGTCCAATATCCTTTGTTGCTACAGGTTCTTCTTCCTATCTACTAACTAAACTTCCTTCCTAAACATTCCTTTTTTCATTTCTTTTGTCTTTCTTTCCTTCACCAAAAATTTTCACCCATTTTCAAAATCACCTACCAAAATAAATTCGCTGCCAGAATGCATTAACTAGATAGTAGATGTTAGACATGATACAAGGGCGGAATGATCCTAAGGGATTTATTCTGACACTGCATTTAATGCAGTTAGCTCTCAATATTAAATATTTCCAACACTCCCCCTTAATCTTGGGACTTTATGTTTTTCATCACAATTCTACATTTCTGGTACTTTTATGTCTAGAGTTATTATGTCCTTCTGAAACTGTGGTTCTGGAGCTCTTCTATCTTCTCAGAATTAAATTTCTAGAGCTCTACCTTTCTAGAGCTAAAGTTCTGGAGCTCTATATTTCCAAAGCTAAAGTTCTAGAGCTATCTTGTCTGCACCAGTTCTATGTTCTGGAGATGTCCTGCCTGGGCTTGTTCAAAGTTCCAGAGATAACCCTTCTGGAGCTGAACTTTTCAAAGATCTTTTGTCTTTCTAGAACTTAAGTTCCAGAGCTATCTATGATGCCAAGCCTATCTCTTAGGCGTTCAAAGGAATCTTTTGATAATGCCTTGGTGAAAAGATCAATGAGCTGCCACTATGATCTATAGAATTGAAGTTCAATGTCTCCATGCTCTACCAACTCTCTTATGAAATGGTAGTGGATCTCAATGTGCTTGCTCCATCCATGGAAGACCAAGGCTATAGAAGACACATTATCACAAAATATGGTTATACCATCTTCTTGCTCCTCATTCAAGTCTCCAAGGATTCTTCTAAGCCAAATAGCCTGACATGTTGTTGCATTTGCTGCTATGTACTTTGCTTCTGTTGTGCAGAGGGAAACTATGGGATGCTTCTTTGATGCCCATGAAATTTCTTTGAACTCATGTGGAACACATATCTCAATGTGCTTTTCCTGTCATCTTCACTTCCTTCCCAATCACTATCCATGTACCCAACAACTCAAACTCATTAGAGGTGGTATACATAATGCCATAGACTTTTGTTGCATTGACATACCTCAGAATTTTCTTTCCTACTTGCCAGTGTGTGTCCTTAGGTTGCTCCATGAACCTAGAAACCATGCTTATTGTATACATCAAATTAGGTTTGGTTGTGTCAAATACATGAGGCTTCCAACCATGCTCTTGTAGAGGGTTGGGTTAACATCATTACTGCTGTCCTCTTTGCTTAATTTTAGACATGTAGCTATTGGTGTTTGGGTAGGTTTGTTGTCCAACATTCTAAATCTCTTCAAGATTTGTTTGGCATAATCAGTTTGTGAAATGAAAATGTCATGCTCTATTTGTTGGACTTCTATGCTTAGGAAATATTTTAGCAAACCTAGATCTGTCATTTCAAACTCATTTTTCATTACCTCTTTGAAATCAACAATGAAGGGATTACTATTCCCTATGAAAATCAAATCATCTACATACAAAACAACAATAAGAATCTCACCATTGGCTGCTTTGATGTAGAGTGTGTGCTCACTACCAGTTTTGCTAAAGCCATTGCTTAGTAGGTACGAATCAATTCTATTGTACCATGCCTGTGGTGCTTGTTTAAGCCTGTAGAGAGATTTTTGGAGCCTATACACTTTGTCTTCATGCCCTGGGACTTCATAGCTAGGTGGTTTCTCCACATACACCTCTTCTTTTAGCACTCCATTCAAGAAGGTTGTCTTCACATCCATTTGAAATACTTTCTATTTATGTTGGGATGTAATTGCTAGGATTGCCCACACTATTTCCAGCCTTGCAATTGGTGCATATGTTTCATCATAGTCTCTTCTAGACTGTTGTTTGTAAACCTTAACAACTAGCCTTGCTTTATGCCTCTCAATCTTTCCACCGACAGTACATTTGGTCTTGTAGACCCACTTAAATCCAATGACCTATTTACCTTTGGGTAAAGCAGTTAGCTCCCAAGTTTGATTTCTTTCTATAACATCCAGCTCATGTATGGCATTACACCATTTTCCCTCTTTCATGGCTTCTTCAAAATACATTGGATCACTATAATAAAACAAAGAAAAATTCAAATTTTCATCAAAAGTAGCATACCTTGTGCTATCATAAATTTCCCTCACACTTCTTGTCCTTTGTGGAATCAATGATGCAAGCATAGGGTCTAAATTTATGGAGCTACTTGACTGCTAGAATGATGAAGAAGAATGAGTGCCAGAAATTTCACCCTACTGTAAATTTTTAGAGTTGCTACTCTACTATAAATTTTTGGAGCTACTGCTGTGCTAAAATTTTTTGGAGCTCCTCCTTTTTGAATTGTTACCTTGTTGTAAAGTTTTGGAGCTCGACTTCCAAAGATTCTTCATCCTCAATGGGTACTATGATAGAAATGCCCATGTTGTTGTCCATTGTTCCATCCCATGATTCATTTTCAACAAATTCAACATCCCTACTAATCACCACTTTCTTGGTAATAGGATTGTACAATTTGTAGGCTTTGGATTCTTCACTATAGCCTATGAAGATGCATTTTTCACCCTTGTCATCAAATTTTTTCCTCTTCTCTCTTGGTATGAGTGCATATGCCACACACCCAAATATTCTCAAGTGCTCTACACTCCATTTGCATTTTGTCCATGCTTCTTGTGGAATCCTGTCACAAACAACCTTTGTGGGGTACCTATTCGATAGGTAGACTGATGTTGCTATAACTTCACCCCAATAATCATTAGACAACCTTTTGCCTTCAACATGCTTGCTTCCATCTCTATGATGGTTTTGTTCTTCCTTTCAGCCACTCCATTTTGCTGTGGAGTATACCTGGCTATGAACTGTTTCTTAATGCCTTCATACTTGCAAAAATTCATGAGCTATTTAGAGATGTACTTTCCCCCTCTATCCGTTCTAAGGACTTTGATATAATGTCCTCTTTGCTTCTTAGCCAAGGCCTTAAACACCTTAAACTTCTCAAATGCTTTCGATTTGTTCTTCAAAAAATACACCCAGGTTTTTCTACTATAATCATCTATGAATGTCATGAAGTAAATATTGCCACCTAGGGTTGGGGTCTTCATGGGACCACACAAATCTGAATGCACCAACTGTAATGGTGCTCTTGCTCTCCTAGAATACCCTAATTGGAAGGGCTGCCTATGCTATTTACCTAGGATGCATGCTTCACATTTTCTATCAGGCTCTATAATTGCTGGTAGGACCCTAACCATGTCTTTTCTAGCTAAAAAGACTTAAACTAGAATAGCTTAAATACCCATACCTCAAATGCCAAAGCTTGTATGGGTCTTTGATGAATCTTTTGAAGACTAACTATTACAGGCCTATTGACTATGCTGGGATTTGCATTTTGAGGGTAAACATCTGGTTCTTTGTCATTTGAACCGCTACAATCACTTTCTTGCTTCCATCCTTGTCATAGATGATGCATTCCCCTTTCTCCATTAGGACTCTATAACCATTTTGGACCATTTGTTCAATGCTCAAGAGGTTGTGTTTTATGCCTGAGGCATAATAGATGCCATGGATTTGTCTTCTTTCACCATGCTTGGTTTGTATGCATACTATGCCTTTGCCCATGACTGGAACCTTCTCATTGTTCCCCATTTTATTTTCAGACTTGATGTTTTTGTCTATGGAGGAAAATAAATTTTTATTACCGCTCATTTGGTTTCTACAGGCATTGTCCAAATACCAAATCTCAACGTTGCCCTGTTCTGCAAGATAGCATGCAATGAACACTTGTGACTATTTTTCATTTTCAGCCTTGTTCTCAGTTGCCACATTGGCATTTTGACTTCCTTGGTCATGTTGTTTCTTCCTACATTCACTTGCATAGTGACCATACTTCTGATAGTAGTAACACTGCACATTGCTCTTATCATACCTTTGATATGAGCTGCTATTCTTCTTTTTGTTTTGGAAGTCTTGCTAGGAGGTGCTAGCCTCCTCTTGACTATTTGAGCCTCCTCTTCTGGAGTTGCTTCTACCTCTACCCCTTTGACCTCTTCTTTTGCCATTTATTCCTCTTCCCCTACCTCTCACATTGCTTTGGGCCTTGAAGGCTTGTTATAGGGAATGAGTGGATCTATTTAGCTACTGCTCATGGGTTTGAAGTGAACCCATCAACTCATCAACTATCATTTTTGAGAGGTCCTTGGACTCTTCAATGGCAATAACCACTGGGTCAAATATAGAGGGAAATATTCTTAGGATTTTCTCAATAATCCTCTACTCTTTCATGGTTTCTCCATTTATCCTCAATTAATTTATCAAGGTGGAAACCCTTGTGTGAAAATCTAAAATGGACTCATTGTCCTTCATCTGTAGGGTCTCAAAATCTCTCCTTAACAATTGAAGTTTCACTAGTCTCACCTTGTCAGTCCCCTTGTAATTATTTTGAAGTATTTCCCATGCTTGTTTTGCATAGCTAGATGCTGCTATTCTGGGAAAAACAACCTTTGTCAAGGTTGCCTCAATCAAACTAAGGGCTTTTGCATCATTTTTCCTTGTCTCCTTCAACTAATTCTTTTGAGCATTACTCAATGTTGTATATGCATTTGGATCAGTCACATTTGTGAACCCATTTGCCACTAACTTTGATAAATCATTTGCAACTAAAATGGTTTTCATTTTCTTTTCCCATATTTCATAGTTTTTACCATCAAACATAGGTGGTTGATGCCAACTCCTATTGTCTCCTCCTACCATTTTGCTAAATGGGGGAAAATTGTGAAACCCAAAAAATATCTAGGGCTTTTCTACATGCCTAGAAAACTAGGGCTTTCCTAAATACCGAGTAAGCTAGGGTTTTGTCACTGCATGCCTAGAAAAAGCTAGGGCTCTAAAACTGAATGCCCAGAAAACTTAGGGTTCTTGTACCAATCTATTGGAAAATGTATCCAACTAAAGTGGGCAAAGAGGAAAATGGAGACCAAGGAAGACAAGGAGATAGAATAATTTTCTTTTGCATTCATATACAAAAATTACATTCAAAAAATGTTTACATACAAAAATGCATAGCTATGGCTCTGTATTTACTCCATACAAAAAACTACACACCTTTTCAAAGATTCCAAAGATAACTAGGCTACTTCTGTGCAAGTTTAGGAGTTCTGTCCTATGATAAATTCCAGAGCCTTGTTCATTTAGATTTCAGAGCTCTGTTTGTTCAGATTCTGGAGATCTAGAGCTTCCTGCTTCCTGTGCAATGCTCTGTGTTGTTGCTGCAAACTTCCAGAGATCTGGAGTTCTTCTCCCTGTCCAATATCCTCTACTGCTGTAGGTTCTTCTTCTTCCTATCTATTGACTAAACTTCCTTCCTGAACATTCCTCTGTTCATTCCTTTTGTCTTTCTTGCCTTCACCAAATTGTTTTTGCCCATTTTCAAAATCACCTACCAAAATAAATTCACTACTAGAATGCATTAACTAGACAACAGACGTCAGACATGGCACATGGGAGAAATGATCCTAATGAATCTCTTTTGATGTTGCATTTAATGCTATTGGCACTCAAGATTAAATATTTCCAACACCTAGATTCATACCGAAAGGTGTTTTGAGGGGAAGATTTAAAGGCTGTGCATCAAGTGTGTGGTGAAAGTGTTTATTTGGTAAATGAACAAGTTCATGAACCACATTTCATGCCAAAAAGAATGTCTAAGCCTTGTTTCGGTATTAATGCTTTCAAAGATGTTTGACAGATTACACAGTTCTTGAATGGGAGATAATGCTGACAAAGAGTCTTTTGTTTTACTTCCAAACCAAATCATTGATGAAGGGGCTATAAGTTCAAAACATATTGATTTCTCTAAAATGTAAGTTCAAACATTTGTTGAATCACCAAAATGGTGCATATAAGCAAAGTTCAAAGAGACATGAAATTGCTGAAATAATTAAACAATAATTAAAAGTTGGTGAAGGGACCGATTCACCAACAATGAAGTGTACATCTTCACAGAGATACAAATTCATTGAAATGAAGTTTGATGGTTCTTAAAGACCCCTATTTGCTAAAAGTTGTTTCAGGATGACATTGAGAAATTATATAAGGTAATTCAGGTATTTCAGGATCGTGTATTAAGAAAGAATGTTGATAATGAAGTTGGGAGTTCATATAAAAGTCTATATTTAGTGAAAAGCTCTACAAACAAAGGTTCAAAAGTTCATATTGAAGACGATATGCTGAAATTATGTTTTTGTGATTGTTTTCTTGCCAAAAATCTCAAAATCCAAAAAACCAAAATATCTCCAAAACTTTAAAAAAATAAATCTTCCAATCAAATCTAGAATCCATCCTAACCATTCCCTTGCATCATAATTTTCCATCTAATCATCTTATCCCAATCATCTCTTTCATTCAATCCAATCCAATCCATTTTACCCCAAGCATCCATATGACACTTGAAGATCCTTATGGCTTCCACAAATGGTTTGACAAATTCAAAAGACTATATGGAGCATCATCATCCCTACCTCCCATCAATAACCAATTCAACTTATCCATACACCAAACTTATCTAACATCCACTTTACCCCAAACCTCACAAGTCCAAATTCCCAACCATGCTTCACCTTCGTACATACCAAATCCCACTATCTCAACTCCAACAACAACTCCAACAACTCATCCTTTAACAACAACAACAGCAAAAATCCTATCTTCAACAACTCCAAAACATCCAACAATCTCAAACACAACAACCACGACCTTTATCCTTTCAACAATCACAACCTTTATACCATATGCCATCCTCATCAACTTCATACCAACCTAGTCCAACCACATATCAGGCTAATCCTACCTCAACCTGTCCCACTTCTTCTAATATCAACCAATATCCACATCAATCCATACCTCAAGGTCATCCAACGAGTTATTCCAACATTTCACCTCAACCCTAAATCTATTTACAAGACTATCAAGTTCCTTCACAACAAGAACATGCAAGTCCAAGTTACCCTTTGAACTAAGATTAAGTGTCCTTAAGTACTCATGCTACCTTTGACAAGGGGAACACCACTCTAGCTTATGCATCCTATGGGTATCCTCCATCATCATCCAATCATATGCCAATCCAAGAGCCTACTAGTCCTATCCCAACACTGCCATGCAATCCCAACCCATTGGTCCACCAACCTTCTAATCCATCAAGCCCTTCATTACCTTCATCCTCATGTTCCTCCAATCCTCCACCAAAAGATGAGGCTGACATATATTTAGAAGAATTGGTCCAAGTAAACTTGATTGAGCTACCACAATTAAAAAAACATGGAAAAAGTCCAATTAAATCTCATTGGTATTATAAAAACAACTATTGTGCATACCATAGGATTAAAGGTCATAAGACACTCAATTGTCCCACACTTAAGAGATTGGTCAAAAACCTCATAGATTGTGGTAAGCTTGTGTTAGATGACCTTGATCCTAATCTATCTAATCCCACTATCTCTCTATCTAGTTCACATCCCAATCTATCCAATCCCACTATCCCTCCATCTAGTCTAAATCCCAATCCCAATCCATCCCCTCCTATTATCCATTCACCCAATCCCAATCCTAATCCATCCAATCTCATTGTCCCTCCACCTGATCATAGTCTGAATCCTAATCCTATAACCTCCACCATTATTGTCCATCTACCCATAAACTTATGAAGGATGTGATCCAATGGCTATTAACAAGGAACCAACCATCTCCATGGAATCAAACACCTATCCTTGAACCTATCCAAGAACCTTCAAGAAATATGCCTATTCCTCCAAATTCATCTTATAGTCCACAACCCATCAAGCATTTTGAAGATCCCCTTACCATGAGTTGAAGTCACGATCTATCATATAGCCATGTTGATGATCATCTAGAGCCTATCAAGGCTATCCAAGAGTTTCCCACTCCCATACAAGCAAACCAAGAGCTATGTCAAGAGTCTAGTCTAAAGCACATGAAAATACCAACCCCTCATCCTAATCAAGATCTAAACATCCTACCTAATTCCATTCTCGATTCCATTCCATCATATGATCAACCTATCCATAACCTATATCTTTTCTATGATCAAGATATCATCTATGACCAAGACCCTATCCATGAGCAAGATATCCAATCTACTCCTATCCATTCTCCACCGAGCCCTATCCATGATCCAATGATATCCACTTCCTTTGATGAGACACTTGGTCCCCAATAAAATATAGACGACAATCAAATGCTTACTGAGCATAATGTTGATCAAGATCTTCATGATCCTTCACCATCCTCTATTGATCCTATTCCAAATCCATCATCCTATCCTCTTGGATCCAACACCTTCATTCGTGGTGGCTCTCTTGTAGGAGATAAACCCATCTAATAATGGACTCATGTCTTGTGTTTTAAATAATAAACATCTCATTGCACATCGCATTCTCCAAAACATGAATTATCATGGCAAAGGCTTAGGCCATCATGAACAAGGTATTTTGGAGCCCATCCATGTCAAATTTCCTCCACGATCACATGGACTTGGCTATATGCCCCAAGGAAAACAATCCCAATATGTTGGTACCACCTCCATGCCTTCCAAATCCACTTCTTTCCATCCTAAACTCCATGCATCCCATCGCACTACTAAAACATATGTCACTATCCCTCCTCCACCATCAAAAAAATCCCAAAAGCATGTGACCATACACCTTCCTCCATCCACTCTTCCTCCACCCTTCCAACCCCTAATATCCCCATCCTCAAATCCCCTCATCCCTTTATTCACAAGTCCACTAATACTTCCATCCACATATCCCATTCCCTTAAATCCCCTAAAAATCCTAATCATGATCAACGAATGCACACATCAACCAAACATGAAGCTATAACAACCTCCAAGGGATTCAAAAATAGAAATTTGGATGCGTCTCCATATAAAGCAAAAACTCCATTAAAGCCTAAGAATGATCATGCCACAAGGCATCAATCTCTAACATCCAAGCAAAATATCACACCTCAAAATGAAAAAGCAAAAAAACAATGTTGTAGGTCCCTAAGCAAAAAGTACTTAATCCAAATAAAGCATCCACAATTCAAAAATCCCAAAAATCCTATTTCTAATCACATAATCATAAAAATCCTAAGACCATTTGGGTCCCAAAATTACTAAATCAACCATCCCCTAAGAAAACATCTTCATTACTCCTAACTCCTCCTTCCATTCAAAAGCTTCAAAATCCAATTCGGTGTGTGCAACCATTAGTCTTGGTTCCTTTCCATTCCACAACATTCCCACATACCTCCACCTTCCCATCTTCTATCTACTATCCTACATATTTCCCCCATCATATCCCTATGGTCCATGCTTTTGGATAATCCTTCCATCCATAATCCACATCATAATCCACTATCCATCCATACATAATCCACTATCTATCCACCTCCATATCCGTCTCATGCAATCCCCTACCAACATTCATGTGCAAAATGACACTTGAAATGATCCATGTGTGACATCTCTCTGTAATGGGACATTATCATCTTTCATGGAACTAGATGCTTGAGTACCCATCCTCTTCCAAATTCCTCCTATCAATATTCCCTTATCCCATCCAAAAATCCAAAAAAAAATAAAAAAGAGAGAAAAAAAGAAAAATAAAAAGAAAAAACCATAATAGTAAAGAGAAATCCCTCCATCCAATGGTGAAAACCACCTCGATGGTGCCTTGGATAAGTAGCACGATGAAAACCTAGAAAATAGGTGTCATGTGTAGATTACTTGTCTATGTGTCTTACACTTGGGGGCATGTTGTCTCATCTATCCCATCCTATCATTTTCCTCCTATCCTACCATCTTCATCAATTGTATCCTCATACCTACCTATGCCATTTACCTATCCACATACCCATCTTCCCTTCCTTCTTTTGATCTTGATAAAGAAATGGGGGCAAAATCTTGAAAAATACTTTGGACATCTCTTGATCTACCTCATCATTTCTATCCAATCCTACCATCCTATCGTCATAAGTTGTCGTGTAAAATCCTAAGCATTATGCCTAGAATAGGGCATGTTATTCCTATGTGACATAGTCCTTAGAGATCACATCCTGAATTCTTTAGTCCATCTATCCTTTATGCATTTCTCTCCCATCCACTATCACCCATCCTTCTACCTATCCATCCATTTTACACTTCCTATCCCTCCCATCCACTATCACCCATCTGTCTACCTATTCATGATTTTCCCTTGTCATTGGTATCTAGCATCTAGGCTATTCAAACTGCAATCCGATGTCATCCCAAAATATACCAAAAATTCCAAAAAAATTGAAACATTTCTTAAAATCCAAAAACATCAAATATTCCAAAAAAAATCCAAAAACTCCAAAAAAATAAAAACATTCCAAAAATTCAAAAAATCAAAACAATCCAAAAATACCAAAAAACTCAAAACATTCTCCAAAAATCCCAAAAAAAATCAAAACATTTCCAAAAATACAAAAAATCAAATATCTAAAAAAATCCAAGCAATAAATCCAAATGCAAGTAAACCTTAATCCAGTTAAAGTAATCTAGCCAAATCATCTAATCGCATCCTTGGTCTTGATCCTAATCTTGTTGTCAACCAAATCAATCATCATCATCATCAATGGGATATATCGTTCCCGCATCCTTGTGTTGATCTAGGGATATACCGTTCTCCACAATGACAACACAATCTCAATCAATCAATCAATCAATTATCAGTTTACAACTTGACAGGGGCAATACCTTGTTTGTTTTTGAATCAAGAAGAAACATTCATACAATGCACTGAAATCACCTATCTAGTAACTATAGTGGATGAAAAGAGGGGTTGATGGGATTATTGGATAGTTTAGTTAGGTCCTCCTTTCACTCAATACATTCAAGGACATTTAACCAAGTAGAATCACAAATTATGCAAGAGGACTAAACTATCAGGTTGGCTGTAACTTGGAATGATAAGGAAATTTGGATTTGCTTGATTAATATATTGATTTTAGTCTGATTTAGCTTAAAACTCTAATTATAAAAAATCATAAACAAATAGATGAAACCTGATAAATCCTTCTATAGAAATAGACTAAATACAGATTAGCTACATACTAAATTTTGAGTTTCGGAACATGGAAAAGTCAAGGGTGAAAGAGTGGGCACCCAAGTCCAAGGTGCTACTTTTTTTTAGGGCTTCAAGATCTTTTCCACTATTGAATACAACCAATTTAGAGATTCTCTATGCTATGAAATTAAGGGTCAAAGGTGTGGGCACCCAAGTCCTTTTTGTACTATTTCCTACCTTTTTCTTCAGATGCAGGATCCTTACACTCTGCAACAGTCCTCTACAACTCCACTCTTCGAGATCCAATACCTATCACCTGCAATCACAAGAGAGGGGTTGGGGGTTGTGGTGTTTAGGAACTTGCCTTGATCAAGCCCTAGAATGGCTTTCAATCCTTCCAACACCATTGTTAGCTAGAGAGTGCATGTACTTGCAGGATAGAGGAAAAAACAATGATAAAATGATAGTTTGAATCACAAATAGATATGACCTCAAAGGTGTACCTCTCACAGAGATGAAGCTCTTTAATGCCATGAGAAGATCAAGCCAAATCTGCAATAAGAAACACAATAACAACACAAGTCTGCTCTGTAACACAATGAATGCCTTGAATGCTCTAAAATCATAAGTTTGCCAAAATCTCATAATCATCTTCTAGTTTAGAAATGAAGTCCTAAACATGATTATATATGCATTCTCACTACAAATTTCGTAATTCAAACTCAAGATGTCGGCAACGGAAACCTTTTAATGGTCTCCAACCGACATTCAAATTTGAGACCCCAACAAAATAGGACAGGGCAAGGGCGCGGGCACCCAAGCCCAAGGGGCCTATTTTAGGTCAAGGTTAAGCTTAGTGATGTCCCCTAAGTCCCATTTGTCATGGGTTTCAGGGCATTTTGTCTCAGGATTCATTTCTAACATGCATGATGAAAATTAAGGGACCCGAGAGCTAACCTTAGGAGGTCAAAGTCCTAGGGCAACATTTTATGACATAACAACTTAACCTTATCAATTGCCACATCATTCAATCTCAAACAATCATCATCTAGCCTCATCTAGGGATATATCATTCCCATCATCGGGTGTCTATCCAAACATCACTTAAACTCTTTGGTAAGAGATGCAATGGCTGTGTGACTTGTGTCGTCATTTGGTCTTTTGTTTTTTAACTTTATCTTTTCTATCTACTTTTTCTTTATCAAAGCCACCTAGATCCATTTATATCTTGGTGTGTTACGATTAGTAGAGAATGGGGCATAGCATTTTGCGTGTCTGTTGGATATTCTTATCACTACAAATGATATTCATATCTTGTGTCTAAGCAAGGTTGTATTACGCTGTATATAAGGATACTCCTTTTGTTTGCAATGTCAGGTCCATGCAAAGGATACAAAGTCACCCTGGTCCATTATACCTTTGTGCATAATATCCTCTTGCTATATCAAACTAGGGTTGCTCTACACATTATACTAGCATAACCATCTCTTCTCTATCCACTATATGCATTATGATTATTCAACTCTCAACTTATCTTTATCCACTATCTTTTTCACCTATCTCTTTCACCTTAACAATCTATCCATTCCTAACGCTTTAACCTTTTCCATCCAACCTCTTTTCATCCATTTTGGTAGCATACCCATGTTGTCCTAACCCGCCTATCCTCTTGAGGGGGAATCTCATCCTTACATCATTCCTCCTTGTCACTCCTTCAAGTGTTTGGGGCATCCTTTTCCCTCCATCCATACCTTTTCTTCTTTGAAATTATGTTACCTATCTTAATCACAACATCATCTCAAAGAGGGGCAAAATGTAGACACCTAAATTTGACTATATCTTATGACATTACCTTGCGACATATTTTCTTCAAGGTCCCTTTCATGAACCCTTCCATCATTCCCATTAGTTAAATAAATTATATTTATTTAACTAATCCCTTTTATCTATTTATCCTCTTCATACATCAAATTAAATAAATCTTATTTATTTAATTCCATTTGTCCTCCATTTGCACCAAATTAAATAAATCTTATTTATTTAATCCCATTTTCCTCCATCATCCAATTTAAATAAATTAAATATTTATTTAAATTCCACATGTCTCTCATAATTTAAATAATTTTATTATTTAAATTATTTATCCCCACTCACATCCCTATTTTTAACCTCCTTAATTGTGTGTCATAAGCACTTTCTCTCTAAAATCAATTGAAAATCTCATTTATTCCCACTTCCTTATTTTAGTCACCTATCATCCTCATTTATGGTGTGTCATAAGCACTAGTATTGACTTTCAATCCTAGCCATCCACCTCATCCCTCACTCTTCTAATCTTGGCCATCCATGAGATTCCTTCTCAATCTATAAATTGAAACTCTTATTTCAATTTTAAACTCTCTGCACACTCCCTCACACACTCTCATCAAATTTCTATACACATGCATATCTATCAATCTTCATTTATCTCATATCATTTTCTATCATGGTTATGCTAGTTGTGTGAGCAGCCCACAAATCATCCAAAGGACAAATCAATGGAGCTTGGGTGCACTTCATTCTGCCCTATCCGAAGTCCAAATTTGTGCAAGGTTTGAAGGTATTTGCATTGTTTATATTTATGTTGTTGCCTTGCATGATTTTATGGGTTTCAGTAGTTAAAACTCACAAGCCACTTATATGTATTATAAAGTCATTGTTCGCAAGTTCTTTCGAAGGATAATTTACCGAAACATAATTTAAATGGATAAGTTTTTTTAGTTGGCTCCAACAGAGAAATTTATCGATAAGGCTTTCAAAGCATTCATAAATTCTGTGATATGCCAAAATACTATTCAAAGAAAAGTTTGAATGATTGAGATCCACAGAGGTATTGATATGCCAAAAGGTAAGAGTTTCGTGCCAATGTTAGTTCACCGAAATGAAACAAAGGTGAAGTTCTGATGTTCAAGGGAATCCCGATGCACCAAAATTATTATGGTGACTGTTAAAAAGAGTTAAATGGTCCCTATACAGTTGTATTTACCGATGATGAGTTCATGGATTTATGTTAGTATAGATCTATCGAAGGAGAGTATATGAACATAGAACTCCATGGTTTATGTAGGAAGATATTTGCCGATGAACTTTATCAAAGTTCATATATGTATTGCAATATTGAAACACCACATAAATAGAGTTTGGAATTTCTAGAGTGCCGATATATCAAAGATATTATGAGTAAATGTTTGGGGAACGATTTAGTTCTTGAAACCATTCAAATTATCCATGGTGGTTTAACCATGCCAAACTCAATGTATATAAGAGAGGTGTTATTCAGTTTTATGGGGTTCACTACTGGCCAAAGAGGGGATCTTGGTAGTTTTGAAGTGGAACAGAGGGAGATGACTACCAGAGGAAATGATAGGAATTAGAAAGAGAATGTGTGGATGTAGATTGCCAGAGAATTGGTAAAGATTAGAGGAATGAACACAAGTGGAAGAGTGATATAGAGCAAAGGAGAAGGAAATAATGTGTAAGATGTAGAAGGAATGACTGATGGAGAATGCGTGAATTGTACTCCTAATATTGTTGTAGTTAGTTGAAATTGTGAATTGAATAAAATCTAGAATGTTTCCATTGTTTTGTGAATTTTTTGTTGTGATTGAGGATATTGTTATTTGGCTACAAGATTGGGCTATTTGATAAGGTTCCTTGATCTTGACTACATCATGTTATGGAGTAAAAAGTGGACACATGCCTTTTTACCTCCTAGTTTAGCTCTTAGGTCCCTGTGTTTACACTTTATGAGAAAATTATTCATCCGGATGAGAAATCCTCTGAAACCCACATCAAATGGAGACTAGGGGCCCAATTTAAAGTTTAGGACTTGATCAAAAAGGCCTCCTAGACTTGGGTACTCACACCCAAGTCCACCTTGATTGGTCGGGGTGAAATCAACTCTATGTCAGCCTAGGACTCTTAAATGAGTCATCCTTTGTCGGTTCTTTCAATTAATTTATGAAAGTTTAGCAAGATAACATATATAAACATGTGTTTGAATTCATTTGTAATGAGGTTGATGATAGCAAAGTTGATTCTAGTAAGGTTATGATATTGTTCAAAGGTGAATTCAAGGCATTCACCATGTTTGTTGCAGACCTATGTTAGTATTGTGTTTGTTGAATATTTGAATTCATCATCAACATCCTTATGAATTGAATAATCTTCATCCTCTCAAGGGAATCACCTCCAAGGTGAAATTATCATTGTGTTTGAATCATTTCATCATCATTTGGATTATCTTTAGCCTCTACCCTGCTAGGGCACACTCTCTCATTAACAACGATGTTGGGAAAGCTTGAATGCTAACCTGAGATTTGACTGAGGCAAATCCCTAAACACCACAACCCCAAAACCCCTTTTTCCTTGTGTGTAGGTTATAGGTGTGGGAGTTGCAAAAGTGAAGGTACTAGGAAGTTGTTTGAAGGATAAAGATTCTATATTAAAAATAGAATTCAGGAATTTCACTATACTAAACTTGGGCGCTAGCACCATTGTCTAGTAAGCCAAACAAACCTAAAATTTAGCATCAAAGCATCTTCTATGACATTTTTGTAATTTTGAGTTATTGGAGATTTGAACTTTCTAGACTCGGGCACTAGGGACAAGTTTGGATATCTCTTTGATCATCTTGACACTCTCAAATATTGATTTGTTGTTTCTATTTCACTATTATAAGCTGATTACCATAGATCTAGGGTTTAGAGCATTAATTGGCCTAGGGTTTGATAATAGGCTTGGTTGAATCACAACTTTCCTCTACAAATAAGAGCACAAAGCCTATAACTGATCCCTCTTCTATCTTGTAGTGGCTTGGCTCAGTTTTGTCCTTGAATATTGTAGTGAAATGAGGGATTGATCTAATGCATTCACATACTTTGCATCCTTCCCCCTTTTACCATATAACATTTTGGTGAACCCAAGGTTCCTCCTCCATTATCCCTCCATGGATTAGGAGATAACCAACATGCACAAGATATGCAATTGGAATAGCCTATATGTAATCACTTGAAATAGGAGAAAGTGGTGTTATTGAGAAACATTCCTTTTCATCATGAATGGATCATAAATCAGACTAAGAAGGCAAAAGAAAGGAAAAGAACAAGGCAACTGTCATCTGTGGTAAATGGCAATGACTCTGCCCCTCATAAGTAGAAAAAGATTTTAAACATACAAGGTCTTGAGAAGCAAGAATCGTATGGCCACACTGGAAACAAGTATCAATCATGTATGAACTCCTCACACAATTTACCACACTTGATGGAGCACCTCTCTAAGATGCTTGCAAGTTTGGCTTCCTCTTAGATTAATAAACTTATGTATATGTCATGCTATGTTCCCCCATGTTGTGTTATGTGTTGTTTAGGTCTCTTTGGATGAAACTTGATACTCTTGTAAGGTCAAGGATACAAGGAGACCACCTTTGTTGTGACCATTCTTCTATTCTCTATTTTTCTAGTTCCTCTCCTCTACTTTTATTTTTGTGTGTTGTGCCTCAGGAGCATAACATCATGGAAGATGTCTTGGGGGGCATCTTCCCATGTTGTAAACCCAAGTCACTCTTGTCTCCTCTCTCATTTTATTATTTACATTCTTCAGTGGCTCTACTAGCCAGTGGATGATGAAAACAAACAAATATTGATAAGGATCATGCGCCCCTTCAACAAGAAAGCAAAAATGGACTTAGTCCATATATGAAGATTGGATTGATATATATCCAATGCTTGACTAGTAGAATCACTCCGTGTTGTGATTCGTGTTGTGAAATATCTTGTAACAAACCTTTGCAATACTCTCAATCTGCTACAATGCACTTTGGATTGTTTTGTATCTCACCTTGTTATTACACTTGGTTCTAAGATACCTGCAGTATAGCCCAATGACTATACTCGGTTCCAAACCCGCAAGTGTAGCCTTTGTATTTTATGTGATCTAATACATGATTTATGCATAACTTCTATGAATTGATTTGGTTGTTATCTGAGTGTAAGGTTTTCTAACCAAAGCTTATGTCTTGTTGATTATCCTAGCAAATCATATCGATGTGTTTGTGGGAACATTGGGCGATCGTGGCACATGTCACTTTGGGGCATGGGATTTGCAAAAGCTCTTGTTCCCTTGCATGTTTTCACACTACCTTAATGTGCTTGATATCGGCAAGCAAGATCAACCACCTTAAGGTGGGGGCATATATAATGGTATCTGCTTGATTACTTTTTACACTGAAAAATTGTATTTGCATACACTTCCTTTTCACCATAAGGTATCTCCATGATGTGGGTGGGGTTGTGTATTTTATCTATTGCATATACCTCCTTTTCATTGTAATGCATCTCCGTGATGCAGGTGGGGTGGTATACTTTTAGCACATGCTTCCTTTTCACCATAATGCGTCTCCATGATGCAGGTGGGGTTGCATTTTGAAATCCCTCATCGTGAGGTGGGATGGTGTATCTCTTAAGCTAGTGCACATCCTTTTATACAAAGTCCTTATCGCGAGGTGGGATGGTGTATCTGTTAAGCTAGTGCACATCCTTTTATACAAAGTCCTCATCACGAGGTGGGATGGTGTATCTCTTAAGCTAGTGCACATCCTTTTATACAAAGTCCTCATCGTGAGGTGGGTTAGATCTTGAGTCATTCACCCTTAAGCATGTCTTTGGTGGTTGTGGTAGCATAGCTCAACCATTAGGTGTGTTTGAAGTGTTTTAGATAGTGTAGTAGTGATGAGCTCCTCCCTATCACTCGTGTTTTCCATGTATAGGATGTATAGTGTGTCTATGGCATACTATGCGGCTCTTGTGTATTTTGTGTGTCTTCCGTGTGTTTTACGTGTCTTCCTTGTGTGTCTTACATGTTTTTGGTGTGGTATAAATTTGTGTGGCGATGAGTCCCTCCCCACACTATATGTGTTTTGTGTGTTTGTGTGTGGTATAAAGTTGTGCGGCAATGAGTCCCTCCCCACACTGTGTGTTTTATTTACTTTAGTTAGCATTATATATGTATAGATATGTAATTGCTTAATCAATATCTTCTCTTCATGTATACTTTGTGTATTGCGTGACTGCGTTCATGTCTTCTCTGTGTATTGCATTCTTTCACTGTATTCTCTATGTATTGCATGCTTCCTTACTGTATTCACTATGTCTTATGTGATTGCTAAGTGTTTTCTTGTGTTTACCTAAGTCTGGGGGCTAGAAATAATCCTTTGAGCTTAGGGTGTGCCTTCATGATAGTGTTTTATTTGTTTTATATGCTTCAACTATAATTTAATGCATTTGTTGTATCATAGGATCACACACACATTAAAGTGGGGGCTAAATGTTATGGAGTAAAAAGTGGACACGTGCCTTTTTACCTCCTAGTTTATCTCCTAGGTCCCCATGTATACACTTTATGAGCAAATTATTCATTCCGATGAGAAATCCCCCAAAACCCACATCAAATGGGGACTAGAGGCCCAATTTAAAGTTTAGGACTTGACCAAAAAGGCCTCCTGGACTTGGACGCTTGTGTCCAAGTCCACCCTGATTGGTTGGGGTCAAATCAAATCTATGTCAGCCTAGGACTCTTAAATGGGTCCTCCCTTGTCAGCTCTTTCAATTAGTGGGATAACATATATAAACAAGTGTTTGAATTCATTTGTAACTATATTGATGATAGCAAAGTTGATGTTAGCAAGATTATGATATTGTAGAAAGGTGAATTCAAGGCATTCACCATGTTTGTTGCAGACTTGTGTTAGTATTGTGTTTGTTTTAGATTTGAATTCATCATCAACATCCTTGTGAATTGAAGAATCTTCATCCTCTCAAGGGCATCACCGCCAAGGTGACATTATCATTGGGTTTGAATCATTTCATCATCATTAGGATTATCTTTAGCCTCTACCCTGCTAGGGCATGCTCTCTCATTAACAATGGTGTTGGGAAAGCTTGAATGCTAACCTAGGATTTGACTGAGGCAAATCCCTAAACACCACAACCCTCAAACCCATTTTTCCTTGTGTGCATGTTACGTGTGCAGGATTTGTGGAAGTGAAGGTACAAGGAAGTTTTTTGAAGGATAAAGATTTCATATCCAAAAATAGAGTTCAGTAATTTCACTATACTAGACTTGGACGCTAGCACCATTGTCCAGCAAGCCAAACAAACTTGAAATTTAGCATCAGAGCATCGTCTATGACATTTTTGCAGTTATGAGTTATTGGAGATCTAAACTTTCTGGACTTGGGTGCTAGCACCAGTGTCCTCTAACATTTCAGCTTCTAAGGGACAGGTTTGGATATCTCTTTGATCATCTTGGCACTCTCATATCTTGATTTGTTGTTTTTGTTTCACTGTTATAAGTTGATTACCATAGATCTAGGGTTTAGAGCATTAATTGGCCTAGGGTTTGATAGTAGGCTTGGTTGAAACACAACTTTCCTTTGCAAACAAGAGCACAAAATCAATAGTTGATCCATCTTCCATCTTGCAGTGGCTTGGCTTAGTTTTGTCCTTGAATGTTGTAGTGAAAGGAGGGTTTGATCTAGTGTATCCACATACTTTGCATCTTTCCCCCTTTTACCACTAAAAATGCCATAAGATATCTTGTGGTAATTCCTATGCCATGGAAAAATCTCATTTTCTTGGTGCATCACTACAGTAGCCTAGGATTTCCCTTTGTGCATTCTCCTCTTCTCCCTTTCCTTTGTATATAGTTGCTAAGAGATGGTTGCATATATTACAAAGAGCCAACCTTTAAAATCCTAGAGGTTGTCCTGTGTCTCGAGTCATGTCACTCATAGGCTTCCCACTATTTTTCTCTTTGCATGACACTAGAAGTGAGTGCAACTAACTATTACAATAAGTGACTGCATTATCTGAGCAACAATAGGAACATTCAAATGCCTCATGTCATGTTCCAAATCTGAAACAAGTTCCTCTAAATGATCTTCCATCACCTCTATTATATCTTCCTCTACCTCTTTGATATCCATATGTTCTTTCATTGCAATGAGAAATGATACTTCCTCTTGCCTTAGTATCTTCATTATAAGGTCCTATAACACCACCTTTATGTCTTCCTCTTTGGATTATTTCTCCTCTTCCTCTTTGTCTATTTTGTGTCATCTGAAATCTTTTGTTCAACTTTTGTTTTGCCATAAATACAAATCTATATTCTTCTTCAACTATATGTAACCTTACCATACTTAGTTCTTATTAGATAGATCCTCTTAGTCCATTAATGTATCTTGCCACTTTTCTTGATCAACTTCACTATGTCCATCTCTAATTATCATTTTGTAAAACTCCTTAGTATATTCTTTCATAGTGTTTTGTTTTCATTTCAAATTTTGTAATCTTTTAAATAATTCTAACTAGTAGTCAATAGGTATAAATTTACTCTTCAAATTTGAAATCATTCTATCCATATTTTTATGTTTTTCTTACCTCTCCTATTTCTTTAAAATTACACTTCTTTCCACTGTATCACATCATGTCCTTTTAATTTAGTCTTGGCAAATCTAGCCCTTTCAAGATCTACAATTTCCTCATACTCAAAATATTCTTCTAGATAAACTAATTCTTCTGGATTCAAACATTGGCATAATGAGCAATGCCAACTCTAGGTCTCTTACCAAGTTTATAAATATATTTTAATAATTTTACCTAATTTGTTTCTTCCTCTTCATGTTCATCCATAATGTGTTTGACAACTAGTGCATTCTATAGCACAATTCTTCTCTCATTTTTTTATCAACACTTTCATCATATCTAGGGTTATGAACTCTTCTTTTATCTTCTACAACATCCAACTAAATCTACACATCTCTTCTATTATCCCAATAATATTGACAAATCCTTAGCCTCTTCCCATCATTTGTGGAGGCATCTTAAATTTCAATTTCGATGCAATCTATCTTAAGTTCAATGATCTGTTTACAAACTCCCTTGCAAACTATCTCAAAGTTAACAATATGTTTACAAGCTTCCTTTGGAAGTTACCTCAAGCTGGGTGATATGTTTATAAATGAAACCTCTTTGATACCTTATACACAATATACAATATTGGAAGATATCTCTCACTAACTAATATCTTCCCTCAAGATTCAAAACCACACTTTGATACCATTTGATGAAATCATGGCCAAAGAGTCCTGTTGTCACTTGGATTTGCACCTTGTGTTGGAGCGGTTTAGAGCTTCAACAATCCAGTGAAACATTGGGATGATCTCCAAGTGTGGGACCCTGCAAGGAGATAAAACCTCTAGAGAGAGGCTGGTTCCTTCATTGAATATAAGATTCAGCTATTGCTAAGACTAAACCTAATGTATGCACCATTGAGGAAAAGAGGAAGAAGGATGAACTGAAAATGAAAAGGGGGTGATACACTAGGTTTGAATATAGGTAAGCCCTTAAAACAACCATGTATGCACCGAATAACAATAAACCACAAACTAGCATACACAAATCATGAGTAAACTGTAGAGGTAAAGTAAACTAGATGAAATCCAAGAGGAAAGAAACATTCACAGATGGAAATCAAATAGACAGATTATACAGAGCAACAAGAATTCATGAAAAGGCAAAGTCTTATTACTTATTGTCAAAGACGCATGATTACAATTGAAAAGAGATGTGATTTTTTAAAATCAATGACTAGCTTGAATACATTACATTTCATTCGTTATAAAGCATTTTCAATGGAAGTGCCATTACCTTTTGTGATGAACGCACCCCATGGGCCCGTCAGAGATATTTTACAAAAAGAAAATCAAAAGAAAATTTGATTGTCTTGACATAATTGTAAAAAATATCTCTGTCAAAAGAATGTCTGTCTGCAAAAACTAAATGCAAAAAATACCTTGGATCTTGAAGTAGTTGAGAGATATTTGTTGCCTTAATGGGAGCAGCTGATTCATCATCTACAACAATAAATGTGAAAATATCTGGAGGTGGAGTCGCTGGAAGATCTGATTCTACATTAATGGCTGAAGAAGATATTCAAATATTTTTTTTGCCAAAATCTCCCTATACAGAGATTTTACAACACTTTAAATATTTAAATTCAAATATTTAAAGCTGACATTACATTACAAGCTTTATTTTCACTAATTTTTACTTTACTTGAAACTCTAGCCTTTATTTTGCGTTATCGAAAAAATCTCTCTTTCTCGAACCATTTTGTCTTTGCTTTCTCTTTATTTTCATCTTTATCGGCAAAGTTTGACTTTTTCAAACTTGGCTGCTTCTCACCTTCTATTGCTCTCTTTCTCAGCAAAGTTCAACCTTTTCAAACCTTGCCTTCTTCCTTTCCTTTGTTGTTGGTGATTTTCCCCTTTTATGAACTTTGCTTGTGTCTTGCCTTTTCCTTTGTCGGTGATTTGCCTTATCGGCAAACCAAGGAAATTTCAAACTTTTGGCGAGTTTGAACTTTTGTCAATTTGTTGACATAGCTACCTTCTTCCCTTTTACCTTAGCTGATTTTCAAAAAACCTTCCTACCTGGCCCTTTAGTCAATGATTCACCTGGTTGGTGAACCTAAGAAATTTCAAACCATTTGGGGAGTTTGAACTTTCCCTGATTCACCGATAGAGGAGTTCCTTTCCTTTTCTTTACCTAGCCTATTTTCAAATTCTTCTTTCGGCCTCCCATATTTCTCCTTCAGTCAGCGCATTCCCTAATCATCAAACTTAGTGATTGGCGAACCATTTGGTTCACTAACTTTTGCCTTGGCTGACTAAGGCCTTCTTTTCTCTCTTGCCTTAGCCATTTGAAGAATGCCTTCCCTTCCATCAGCAGTTTGCTTCATTGGTGAACCTTGGAATTTTTTAACGTTTTGACAAATTTGAACCTTTTGAAAATTGATGATAAAGGGAAGTCCCCTTCACTTGTTTCCTTTTCTTTACTTCCTTCCCTTAGGCAACAAATCGGCCAGCCAGTGAACCGACGAGTTTGTAAACCTAAATTTGTACCGACTAAGGCCAAAAAACTAATGCAAAGACTTAGAAAATTCTAGGTTTTTCTAGGTTTTTTTAGTGGATTTTCCTTAGCAAATTTTGGAAACTTTTACAAGGAAAACACCCTGAAAATAGAAGAATACTAGGCACTTAAGGAATTCAACAAGATTTTCAATATTTTCAAGATTGGACTATTTTTCTAGGAAGGGGAAAATAGTCAACATTTTGGCGACCTCTCAGGGATGTTTGTCTGCTAAATAAGAGAACCAGTGGCCTTAAGCATTCATTGGGAATGGAGTCAAAAGGGGACTATAGAAGGCTAAAATAATTGAAATCTTGCCTTCCAAATAACACAAAAAAAGGGAAATGAGGCCTGCATTCTCCTAATGAGAGTGCAGCCTGTGCAACAACACTTAGGAAAAGGAAAACTAAAGTAGATATAAAACTAAAATAGTATATACAGAATCTTAGACCAGCCTTAGAGGAAAGGTTTGAGATGGATCCCATTGACTAAGATTGGTAGAACTTCACCATCTAGCTTTGAATGAATGAAAGCATTGGCTTGCTTACAATTGATGATGATATATGGCCCACTCCAAAGTGCATCAAACTTAGTGTGGCCTCCTGGTTTTGCTTTGTTAGCATCCCACTTGAGAACAAGATCACCCTCTTTGAAAAACTAATCCTTGGTCTTCTTGTCAAAATACTTCTTGGTCTACTTTTTATGTTATTCCAAAGTATCCATGGTTGATTGTCTATGTTCTTCTAGTTCAATTAATTCATCCATCGTCATAGACCTAGTATCTTCTCCTTCCAGTTCTAATTGCTAAGCTAATTATAATGTAGAAAGCTCCAAAGATATAGGTAACCTAGCCTCTCTTCCATACACAAGAACAAAAGGGGAGTTACCAATGGCCCTCTTGTAGGTGATCCTATCAATGTAGAGAGATAATTTTGATCTTATTATGTCATTGTCTCTAGTTTGTCTCCATGGTCTTCTTCAATATTCTGATCGGGTTCTTGTTAGTGGATTCAGCCAACCCATTACCTTGGGGGTAATAGTTGGATGAAGTTTTTAAGAACACATGGTATTTCAAAGCCTAGTCAACTATCCTAAAACTAGTGAAAGATTTTTCATTATCAAAAATAATGGTGTGAAGGGCTCCAAACCTTGTCATGATTTCTTCCAAGAAATCCATGATTATTGACTCAGTGGCTTCTTTAAGTGGGATTGCTTCAACCCACTTGGTGAAGTAGTCCATTGTAGTCAAAACCTCCTTGTGACTAGAACTAGAAGTGGGGTTTATCATGCCAATGAAATCTAGTCCCCACTGTGAGAAAGGATGATCTGCCTGGATAGGATGAAGTGGAAGAGCTGCCAATCTTTTCTTCCCAACAAAGAGAGCACACTCTTTGCACTTTCTTACCCACACATGGGCATCATTGAATAATGTGGGCCAAAAGTAACCTGCCCTCATTATTTTCATTACTGTAGCTCTTGCAGAGAAGTGACCTCTAGCTAGGCCAGCATGAAATTCACTAAGGAATCTATCAATCTGATCCTCTTCAATGCACCTCAGTAAGACACCATCTAGGTTTCTCTTAAAGAGAACCCCATCTATCATAGCATAAGAAATAGATTGCAACCTAAAATGTCTTCTTTTAGTCTAATCCAATCCATAGGGATACTCACCAGTGGATAGGAACTTTGCCATATCTTCTGTCCAAGAACTCACAGCTTCTAATTCAGCTATAGATTCTGCCTCATTCAAATGATAGGATGAGTTCACTTCATCCACAGTAATCTGAGCTGGCTATTCACATAATCCTCTACCTCTAATAAATTTAGTGGCCTTGATGATCACATCATACTCTAGGATCTTAGTGACCCAGCTCACTCTCTTTTCACTAATTTCAATGCTCATTATATAGTCTCTCACACTAGGATGAGAAACTAATACCTTGATATGGTTATTTGCCAACATGTATCTAAATTTTTTAATGCTCTAATGATGGAAAAAACATGTTTGTCCATGGGACTATATCTGACCTCAGTCTTTCAAGGTCTGACTGAAGAAAGCTAGGAGCTGCTCCATACCTTATTCGTTTTGTTGCATCAAGACAACTACAATTCTACTCTCTCCTCCATGGGTATAAAGGACAAAGTCCTCCTAATTTGGGTTCATGAGGATAGGATCCTGAGTAATTTCTTCTTTGATCTTCTCAAATCCATCTTTCCCTTCCTTAGTCCATTTGAAAATAACATCTTTCTTGAGCATGAGGGTTAGAGGTTTTACCAAACCAACACAATTAAGAATGAATTTCCTAACAAAGTTGATCTGCCCCAGAAATGACTGCAGAGCTTTCTTATGAGCAGCCAGAGGAAGAGCAAGAAGGGCTAAAGTTCTTTTTGGATCTATGGAGATCCTATCTTTTGACACTAACTAGCCTCGAAGCTTGCCTTCAACAACAACAAAAATACATTTTTAAGGTTCAGAGACACCCCAAACTCTCTGCATCTTTGGAAAAATTTCTCAAGATGCTCCATGTGATTTTATCCTCTCTTGGAGAAGACTATGATATCATCTAGATAGATTAGGATGAACTTGTTTATAAAACCTTAGAAGGCAATGCCCATTGCCCTCTAAAATGTGGCACCAACATTAGAGAGCCCAAATGGCATTTTTGCATATGCCATGGTTCCCCACTTAGTTGTAAAGGCTATTTTGAATCTATCTTCCTCTTTCACAAAGATCTAGTTATAACTAGAAAAGCCATCAAGTAGTGAAAACCTCTCTGTCCCTGCAATAGTTTGTAAAATTTGATCCATGGACAGCAAAGGGTCCTGAAAGTCCGCACACAACCTTATCTCACCATTTTTGTTCCTCGCAGGCACTAAATTAGCTACCTAGGTTGAGTATTTGATGGGGAAGATGATTCTAGCTTGGATGAGCTTAGCAAGCTCTCTTCTCATAAGCGACTCAGTTTTAGGGTTTATGGGTTCCTACATTTGGTAGACAGGCTTGACATTTGGATCGAGGTCAATGGAGTGCTAGACAATGTCTGGGTTGAAACACTTTAAGTCTTCATAGCTCCATGCCAAAACATCACTATATTTCTGAGAAAGGTGTATAAAAGTTTGTTGTTTAGCGTCACCACATACCTTTCCCAACAACAACTCTTTGTCTTGGGCGATATCAACCTTCTGGAAGTCCTCTTTTTTGAATGTTATGTTCTTCCTTTCACCCTTGAACTCATCATCAGGGCTGAAAATGGCCCCAAGAGTGACTAAACCCTTGGGTAGCTTATTGGTTTTTAATTGAATGATTTGATCACCATATCCTTCTTGCATCTTGGGCTATGCCATTGATGAGAACTCAGCTTCATTCTGGATGAAACTGGCAATTTGCTCATTACTGTCAAAAACTTGCCAATGCACATGTCATTGTCAGGAACTGATGGCCTGACCACTATCTTGACATGTTCATCTGGACCCTGGAACAAATCTGTGGGAGTTGAAAATAAAGCACCAACTATTGCTAATTGGTTCATCTTAGCATTCAATTTTCTTGGGATCACTTGTAGGTTGAGAACATCAAAACTCTGAAACAAGCCCCAAACTCTATGTATGTAAACTCTAAGAAGCTAATTTTTTGTAGCACATCTTTCTCTAACCTAGTTGAGCACCAACTCAATGTCTCCAAAGATTTCAATATGTTTAATGTTCTTCTTAGCGAGTAGCAAACCATGAATCAATGCCTCATACTCTGCTACATTGTTTGTACAAGAGAAATGTAGTCTATGAGCAAAATGTAGTTTCTTAACCATCAGAGAGATGAGTAATACCCCTACACCAGCTTCATTCTTGCTCTTTGCACCATTAAAAAACATTTTCCATTGGCCATCAGAATCATCATTTGGTTTAAGTATAGAGGGGACAAAAGAGTTCCCCTCTTGAATCATGTAGGTTTCTAACCTAGTTGTCTCAGTGGTGTCATAAGAATAAAAAACAAAGTGTTCCTTTGCCCACTCATAAGGAAAAAATCTGGGGTTGGAAGGGGGGAAGATACGGTCTCAAGAGACCTCGAATCATGCACTTCCTCACCCTAAATCATGCAATGAGGGTTCACTAGGCTGTGGTTATAGTTCTCTACATGATAATTGTTAGAAATGAAAGCAACACTACTTCAATGGAAATCTGATTCAAGATAAATTTTAGCAATCTTAAGTGTACATTAACAATGGAGATTGTAACAAAACATAAAACCCACTATAGAAAAGATGTCAAACATGAAGAACTCAACACAATGACATAGTGTTTACGTGGAGAAAACCCTTGCGGGTAAAAAATGCCACCAGGAAAGACGCACAAGTTTGTATTAATCTCAACAAGATTGTACGATACCTCAACTACACAACTCTCTCCACAAGTCTTCAATCCGATAGCATTCTGATAGCACCTGAGTACCTAAAATCTATATTTTAGCAACAAATACATGGAAAATACTTATAGAAACATTTTCCAACTCATCCTAGGTGTTTACCTTCTCTCTCCTAAGATTCTCCAACCTATAAACATTAATTACCATCTTACAGGCATTTTACACTTGTCCAAAAATAGTCATGCAAAGGTTAGGGGCCCAAGACTAAATCTAGCCTCTTACAACATCTTATGATAGGTCATAACCGTCATAGATTCCACAAAAGAGTATCTTTCCAAGATAGGAACCTTGGGCTAAATATAGCAAATATACTGTTGGTTTTTGCTTCTGAATCAGCATTAGGGTTTGCCAGTTCTAATGCACAGGCAGATTCAGCCAACTAAATACAGGAGGTTGCGTGAGATCCTCCCCTTCACTTCTGGTTCTGTCGCACCAAGGGGGGTGTCCCTATTTGATAAAAGTATAACCTTGACTAGCTCAATGACAGAAGGATTTAACTTGACGGCAACAGGCAGAATACTCTCATGTATGGACCAAGATTTGTGTAACAAATCACAAGGTTGGCAACATTCTTGGACATAATGTCTGGTTAGGTATGAGAGCATGCAGAGGTTCCTAATCCTAATCCTACAACTAACAAGTGGAAGTGATGAGATGGGTTGAAATGGTGTTTGGAGTGATGGGACTTTCCTAGACCCATTAAATAGACAAATTCCAAAACCAGTGCCTTATCTGGGCAGCAGAGTCATATCTAAGATTGTAAATGTCTCCCCATGACAACATAAATTCATATCCAGAGGACCTGAGAATAATGCTACTGCCTGACAGTAACATGTCCAAGAAAGAGTATCATTAATGATCATGCTTAACAGATCCTATGATGCAATCTATTTCCCTTTGTATCTGATCAAAAGCCTATTTAACCACTCCTTGAGTAGACACAATAAATCAGACACACAGTATGCATACACTAAAAAATTTGGAAGTCCTTGACAACCTTGTTTGAAAGGAAAACAAATGACATACAGGAGACAATCAGAAACAATACACACACAGGTGTTTTTCATTTAAAATTAATCTGCATAGAAGGTCATCATAGAGAAAATCATCATTTACAATCCAAGATAGATTAGTACACCAGACTAAGGACCGAGTCTGTAGCAAAAAATGCCTTTCAAAATGTGAACACCTTATGTTCAGAGTCAGAGTCGAAAGCCCAAAAAACCTCCAACCTCTCAAAAGTAACACAGCCAAAACCATTTATACAGAACCGTGCACATTCAGCAATTAATTACATGGCCAGAAGTCAAAAATCTGCCAGATACATCCATCAGAGGGAATGGTGCTCAGAAGCCATCAATGCAGCAGACAAGGGAGGCCTCGAGCCTTGCGCTGCCATCTGGGAGTCTTCGTTCACAATCAGGCAGTTTAATCGCTTGTACCATCGCCCATACTCCTGCTACAGTTGCCATTGATGGCCCAACAACCCACAACCATCGAGAAAACTATCGTTGCGTTCAAATGGAAGTTTCCTGCCAAAATGCCCTCTTCGCAGGTTCAAACTACACAGGGGAATAATCCCACATGCACGGTGCCGAGACCACACTAGCACTTTATAAACATAGCTGCATGCATAATAGGTGTCAAGCATTTTGCTGCGCTCGACACATGACCCTTTGCCAAAAGCCCATCGGCCAAATCTACACCATCGGCTTGCCCCAAAAACCTCTCGCCGATCTCAATCGTCTCACCGACGACACCTCCGCAAGCCTCTGTCGGCCAGACATAGTCTATCAGCCAACCCAAAAGCTTCCTTGGCCAATAGACCAACTCTCCCCGATGGCCACAAAAACACCCTCGTCGGCGAAACCTCCATTGTCGGCCCAACATCTGCCCGTTCACCCGACAGTCTATGTCATGCCGATGACCGCTCCAAATCCTCATCGGCCTGACACTACCCCATCGGCGGACCCTCCAACTGCTAGGCCGATATGCAATCTTACTCCGATGGCATTCCCCATCGGGCAAACTCCTTACATCGGCGGCCCAAAAATTTGCTTCGCTGATAGCCAAACACATGTCGATGGACATCCATCGGCCAGACCAAAACAATCGGAGCACTCAAGAAATCTTTCACCGATGAAGCCAATCACTCCGATAAAACCAAAAACATAAAGCTTTGAACCATTGAACCAGTTCAAGCGGGTGGTTCAAAGGAGAGGTTCAACCAAGAAGTTCAAAGACACAGTCAGAGCACTTCAAAATGAACTTTCGCCAAAAAGCCAAGTACCAAAAACATAAAGCCTTGAACCGTTGAACCCCGAACCAAAACAAAAAGGTTCAAGCGGGAGGTTCAACGATGCAATATGTGCGCAAGGCAAATGCATAATGCGACCCGTTAGAAGAAAATTGAACCCTGAACCGCTGAACCACTGAACTTAGAGAAAAAAGGGTTCAAGTTCAAACCGAAATGTCGAAGACACAAAAATGAACCCATGCCGATGGAGAAAAGATGAAGACCCCTCCTCAAGAAATGAGATGCGGATGCTGAAAAACACTGAAGGGGTGCCAAAACTTAGAACCTTTTGGATATTTTGGGATGGTGCTTGCATGAAAATTGCTAAATTAATTGACAGTGAATTCGGGCACCAACATATACAACTAACATATCCAATGGGTAAAGGAACTCTAACCAATGGGTAAAGGAATTCTAATTGGGTTATAGTCCTACAAACTAAACCTCTACAAAATAGTATTCACATACTTACTTTGTGACAGCCAAATCTTTATTTTAACTTTGTGCCTCCTGATCTCCATTCCCAAAATATACCTTGCAGCACCAAGATCCTTCATCTCAAATGAACCTAAAAGTTGGGCTTTAAGCTCACTGATCATACCCTTAGTATTGCTAAAAAACATGTCATCAACATACAAAGCAATAACTAGTATAGAGTCATCAACACAATGAATGTAAACACAGTGATCCTCCTCGCTTCTAACAAAACCCAATTTCAAAACAAATGAGTCAAACTTTTGATACCACATTCTGGGGGACTGTTTCAAACCATAGAGAGACCTCTTTAACCTGCAAACCCAATGTTCTTTCCCTATTACCTCAAAACCTGTAGGCTGTTGCATATAAATTTCTTCTTCAAGATCTCCATGCAAGAACATAGTCTTAACATCCATTTGCTCAATCTCCCAATCATAAGCTGCAGCAATGGATAAAATAAATCTAATAGAAGTCAATTTAGCAACAGGAGAGAATATCTCACCAAAATCAACTCCCTCTCTTTGGGAGTAGCCCTTGGTTACTAGTCTAGCCTTGTACTTTTCCAATGACCCGTCTACTCCAAACTTCTTTGTGAAGACCCACTTACATCCTATGGCCTTTCTTCCTTTGGGCAAATGAACAAGATCCCAGTTGTTACAAGAGTCTAAAGCCATCACCTCCTCCTGCATGGCTAACTGCCAAGACTCACTATCATCTACAGAAATAGCTTCCCTGTAGTATCTAGGTTCATCATTAGTACTCAATAAAGCATATACACAACAGAAATATGGTGGGCTATACCTGTCAACTAGATTATGTTGTCTTGTGGATCTCCTCAAGGGTGGAGTAAGAGAATCTACTCATTCTTCTGCATAATCATTTGTAACAACTTCTTCTATAACAACAGACTCATCTTCATCAGAACTACTTGAATCTTCTTCTTCTTTTTCACCCCTCAATCCATCATTCTATTCTTCCTGAGGTACATCTTGCTGATCTAAATCAAAGTGTACCTTCTTTACCTTTTCTTCTTTTTCTTTTGGCTACTCAAGTTCAGAAATAGCTCTAAGTTCCCTGAAAATAACATCTCTAGAAAAGATAATCTTGCGGGTTAGTGGATTCCAAAGCTAATAACCTTTGACATTATCACCATATCCAATGAATGTACACTTTTTAGCCTTTGGATCCAACTTAGATCACTTTTCCTTAGGCACATGAACAAAAGCCTCACAACCAAAAACCCTTAAATGTGAATCAAGAGCCTTACAAGGAGATCTGTTTATCAAGTAGCAAGTAGTACACACAAACTCTACCCAAAAGCATTTATCCAACTGTGCATCACTAAGCATACTTTTAGCTCTTTCCATAATTGTTCAGTTCATCCTTTCTACAACACCATTTTGCTGTGGTGTATATGGAGTTGTCTTTTGTCTGATTATACCTGTATGCTTGTGAAACTCATCAAATTTCTTAGAGCAATATTCCCCTCCATTGTTAGATCTTAATATTTTTATCTTTAAACCTGATTGGTTCTCTACTAAGACTTTGAATTCCTTAACCTTAGTGAAAACATCAGATTTATGCTTCATAAAATAAATCCATGTAAATCTAGATACATCATCAATGAAGGTTACAAAATAACAAGATTTTTCGTTAGATTCATTATCCATAGGTCCAAACACATCCGTATGAATAATTTCTAACTTCTCTTTTGCTCTATTACTTCCTGAAGGAAATGATTTTCTATTTTGTTTAGCAAACACACAATGCTCATAGAAATCAAAGTGCTCATCAGAATAAGAGAAACCATCCAACAATTCTTTATTCTTAATAGTTTTTAATACATTATTGCTTGTGTGGCCCAATCTCCTCATGGATAATTACAAATTACATATAATAAATGGAATAAATACAATATTAAGATTTACAAGGTTAATGGCACCTTATCCCAACAATAATTTGAAATTGGTTTAGCCTTAATGGTGAACCTTGTACCATATCTTGTTCTCAAAAGCATATGAGACCAGTTGGAAGAAAGATAGCCACCTATCTTAGCTGTGAAATCTCGTGACAAGTAAATGACAAAGAAAGGAGGTATATCAATGACTGAGATGTCTTGACTAAAAGTCAAGTTTGGATAGACATGTAGAGTCAAGTCTAGTCCTTTGATCACTCCTACAGTATTTACAGAAGTGCCATCCAACTGTAATACTTTTGATGAAACAGAGGTATACTTAATGCCTAATGCATCCGCTATCTTCTTGGGCATAACTAAAACACTATCCTCTGAATCAATCATGCAATTATGCACTAGGAATTTACCAATAATTAGGGACAAGTAGAAAGGAGATGGTTTCTTTGTTGAACTCACTCTCCCTTCACTTGGTTGCATGAGACTAACTAGGCTCTTTTCCTTCTGCTTTGTTATTCCAACTATTGGGAACTACCTTAAGGTTTCCTACAACAAATCTCTTTGAGAGGGAATTGACATTACTTCCCACATTGAGACATTTATGTTTGTTTTCTTCATCTATTCCATAATGTTGAGAGGAACAGGTGTTGCCTTATGCATTAAGGGAATCCACGTTCCCTTCTTTGACTATTTTGTAGCTTGTTCAGGCACTTTTGAGCCTGATGGAACTTCTTTTATAGTAGTAGGCCTACTACTCTAAATAAAATTTTAACACTGGTCACTTTTGCCTTTAAAATAGGCTCCCTTTGTAACACAGTAGGCATGGGGCTATCCTCCAACTACCTCTTTTTCAACCTTATATTATTTGCAATAGGCATAACAACATTGTCCATAGGTTGATTGACAAAACAAAAGTCCTCGGGAGTCCATAACATCATATTGGCATCAGAGGTAGCCTCATTTGATACCCTAGGGTCATTATTTTCTGCCTCTACCAATGATGTCTTCTGGGTATGAAAGTTTTGTACCATTAAAGCTCTTTCTTGTGCTCTGAAAGTACAAGTGGATTGATTATGAGGTTGGTTGCAAGGGTAGCACCAATCTGCCTCTTGGGCTAGATTGTTTTGAGTAGGGACTAAAGCCCTAAATGGATTAACAACTAATATTTGTTGGATAAGTCAGACTGTTTGCAAAAGCTAAGCAGGGTTAGAATTTTGATACCTATTGGGCTGGTAACCCTGATTCTAGTTCTAATTTCTGTTGGAATTATACCCTTAGTTCTAATTTTGATTAGAAGACTACCCTTGGTTATAATTTTGATGAGGTTTGGGGGTAGTTTTAATAGCTTTGCTATTCACTTTATTGGTCAAATTGGCCATTAGGGTTTTGAGATCATTCTCTTCTTGGGAAAGAGAAGAAGTGGAAGCTTTAGGCTCTAGAATGGGAGCAATAATGGGTTTCTGGAACTGTGAAGGAAGTTCTAGAAAAATGGGTATAGGAGGCCTGAGAGCAATTTTCCTAGCCTGTATTAAACAATTCTTAGCTCTTAAAGCTATCTCATAGGCATCAGGTAGGGTTCGAATACCCATAGATTGAATCATTACAAAAATATCAGAATTTAAAGCTCTAAGAAAATATAGAAAGGCACCTTGTGGAGATGGCCTAAGGAGAGTTGGAATCCTTTCCCAAGTCCTCTAAAATCTAAAGTTGAAGTCTACTAGCATCTCACTTGGAGCCCTCTTGATTGTTATCAGCTATTCCAACAAAGAAACATTGTCTACCCTCTCTCAAAATTTCTTGTAGAGTGCCTCTCCTAGCTCGTCCCAATCATGTATTGAAGTGGGGGTTAAACTCTTGAACCATTGCAGAGCTCTTCCCTTGAAAGATGAGACCATAAGCTGAACAACAACATCTTCATGTTGTATATGATGGACTAAGAACACATTAGATATGTCTTTGATGTGTTCAGCAGGGGTAGTAGAATCATCACCTGTGAAAGATGATATACTCTTTAGGGTTGCAGTGGGTATATCATTGTGTGCAGCCAAGGGTAAAAGGTTGCCTCCATTAAAGGTCACAAAAGGAAAATTTCTTGCCATACTTGTAATATTTAAATTTAATTTGGGTATGTGCAAGCCACTTCTTATGTATTGAAACCTAACAGGAAGGGGTGTAGACTAAGCTCTTGGATGAGGGAGAATGAGACTGCTATTCCTTCTTGAAGGAAACCTAGATAACCTAGACCTTCTCCTTGAAGCAGCAACAGTAAATTCGACAAATTGATAATTGCCTCTTGAAGAAGCTCTTGTTTGCATAGGCATAAAGTTTTGATTGATAAAAAACCAGGAGCCTGTAGATTCACCAGGTGCATGAAAATGTCTGTCAAAGTGCAAAATACTGAGAATAGCACCAAATTCTCAGCTTAATTCTTAATTCAAATTTTATGAGGGTTCCACTGGGCATGCCAGAAACTGTTGTCACTTTGATTTGCACTCTGTGTTGGAGCTGTTAAGGGATTCAACAATCCAATGAAACATTGGGATGTTCTCCAAGTGTGGGACCCTACAAGGAGATCAAACCTCCAGAGAGAGGCTAGTTCCTTTGCTGAATATAAGATTTAACTATTGCTAAGAATAAACCTAATCTATGCACCGTTGAGGAAAAGGGGAAGGAGGATGAACTAAAAATTAAAAGGGGGTGATACACCAGGTTTGAATATAGGTAGGCCCTCAAAACAACCATGTATGCACAAAATAACAATAAACCATAGACCAGCATACACAAATCATGAGTAAACTACAAAGGTAAAGTAAACTAGATGAAATCCAAGAGGAAAGAAACAATCATGAATGGAAATGTTAATAAATTATGTTCACATCTAATTTAGTTAGAACTGATTTGCAATTGTTACAAAAGGAGTAAAAGAAAACTTTTAAGTTAATGCAATCAGTGAATGTATGATGTCTTGTCAAGAGAAAACAAGGATCAGTTGTTAGGAAATTCTAACAGTCCAATCAGAACTGTCAAACCATCCTGACAAATGAAGATCTAATGACAAGATATCAGACAGTCAATGAATGACAGAACAAATCTAACTGGTTTCATTTTTCAGTTATAAGATGATTGAATTATTCAAATAATCACAATTCAGTGTGAATGAAAGGTATTTATAAAACTATCATTTCATATCATGTTTTGAACATATGTTTCATATTAGATTCAATTATTCTATCCTATGCATTTGATTCAAAAAAGTAAGCATACATAAATCAATTGCATAAGGTAAAGTAACTGATCATATTTAAAGAAATGTTTAAATGTGTCCCACACAAGCCGTGGGAGTGACTAAACTGAGCAATGAAGACACATGCAAGCTATACATCTGAGGATAAAAGGAAAGAGAAAGAACATATGAGAATATTAAATATCCATCATTGCCTTTTTTAGAAGGTTGATCTCCTTAGTTGATAGCTGGTCTTCATGTCCTTATCTTCAGCTCCTGATCATGACAATGTACCTACAAAAAATTGGGGGAAGCCTTGTTAGAAGCTTCGAATATTTAAAATCATCACATGTTTTTATCGACAAACATATTAACTTGTAGACATTATGTATTTTATGTGAATGGATCAAATCAGACATGTGCAATAAATTAGATCATCATGAGAAACATTAATCAACTTCAAGAGGTATGTTTTTATGCTAACTTGTTTATTCATTGTGCAGGTATAGGAAAAATAATGTTGCTGGTTTGAAGACATTAAAACATGTGGAGAAAATGTGGCTCCCACAAGGGTAGAGCCCAACATGTTTTCCTTTTTATTAATTTGAAAAGGATATCAGATTGCAAAAGACAGAATGCATTATTCAAGAAGATACTATGCACCAGAATAGTCAACTTACAAATGGAGTGATGTCATCATAATAAAAGAGAAGAGGACTAATTGCTCCTATAAACTATGCCCACTTAATAAACAAATTGTTAAAATCAGATCAGTCATGTTCAAATTGCTTCATCACATGTTACAAGAGAAGCAGTGATCCTGATTAAATGTCATGCAAGTACAAGTGCAGTGATCAAAGAAATGATTACAGTAATAAAAAGGTATTTCCCTTTTATTTTTGATAATAATTGAAATGGTTTTTACTGTTCAGAATACTTCATAGATAGAACAATTAAGCATATAGAACAACAGTAAGATAAAAAGAATGCGTTATTTCAGCATAGAGATATCATATTCTTTCATATATGGGTGGAATCAGATCTTAGTGATCAAATAGCAACCTCATAAAAGTGCAGATTTACATGAAGTGAAGGCTACAAGAGCCATTATAAAATGACAAACTGTCATAGTACCATAATCAATATACAAAAGGTACAATGTCTTTGCTACAGGGACAGTCACATCATGTTCAGAGTAGTTAACATGATTATAAGAGGATGTAGTGAGCTCATGAAAGACCATCAATGAGGAAAGCAAACTCAGATAATAGAGTCATCATCTACAAGTAGCTTATCAGCTTTGATAAATGAAAGGGACTTATACTATAGAAAGGTCAAGCTAGAGGAGTTAAGGAATGATATAGAGGAAGAAAAGTAACAGGCTATGATAGAGAAAGACTAGGTTTCTTTTGAAAACAATCCAAACCCTCTTATTATTTTGAAACCCTCTTATCTTCTTTGCCTATAGTGGGAAGAGATAAATACAGAAAACTAGAGGTTATAGGCCATAGCAGAAAGGGCATTTTTTTCTTTAAAAGTTCAAAACCCTTATTATTTCAACCCTAAGTGCATTTTTTAGAGACAAGGAAGAAAATATAATGAAGAGATATAGAAAAGAAAGATATAGCAGGTCGTAGCTAAAGAAGGCCTTTGTTCTCAAAAAATGTCAAAACCCTCATCACATTTTTTGAAACCCTTACAATTTTTGTGTCTACAAAAAAGCTGAGTATACAGGAAATGATATAATAGCAGGTTGCACCAAGAAGGCCATATTCTTTGAAGAGGTTCAAAACCCTTATTCTCATTTTTTTATTTCCTCATATTTTTATATCTGCAGAGTCAAGAGAATATACAGGATGCAAGATAATGAAATGGCCATAACTAGTAAAGCATATATCTTTGAAGGAATAAAACCCATATAGTTTTCTTGAAACCCTAATACATTTTCCAAGTTACAGCCAAGGAAGTATGAAAATAATCAATATACAGGCATGACTGCTACAAAGAAGCTATTTTCTTCAAAGAGGACTGATACCCACTTCATCATTTTTTTGCAAAACCTTATCAAAAATGAAGATACAGTAAAGCTTCAAAGATTGAAGGTCGAATATGAGATACAACACAGAGACAAGAAACTCACCTTTTCTTGTTTAAAGAAACCATTTAGCCACAACCTTCATGTGTGAAGCTTCTCAGAATATAAGTTATAGGTGTATGAGGAAAGCACAGAGAAAGAGAAAGAGTGGTAAAGCTTTTTAAGAAAGCTCAACATTTAGACACCATAGCTGACGGCCAGAGAAAGAAAGAACAACAGAAATGATAAGAGTTTACTCAGTAAAAACCCAAAATACATGCTCACCTTTTCTCCCTACACCGAAATGCCATAAAAATGCCAGAGATCAACCAGAGGAGCCATTGAAATGGCAAAGAAAACCAGTGAAGATCAAACCCTACTCATCCGAGTTGCAGAGAAAAAATACAAATGAAAGATAGCAAATGAAATGACTTTTAGGGTTCAATCTTTTCTTTTGTTCGATGGCCTTTTGTTTTTTGATCTCATCTTTTGACTTAGCAAAATAAAAATTATTACCTTATCTGAATGCCGAGGTCAAGACTTGTTCTTGATACTTCCTAATGATTATGCCAAGGAGGGGCCCGTGGGCCAAAGGAATTATTTCCTTTTATTTCTTTTGTTTCTACTAAAGTTAAAGACTGAAATCATCAAAGGGTAAGGCTTGTTGCCTTAGGTTTTATTTCCTTTTATCTCATGGAGGTCGACAAGTCAAGGTCAAATGCGCCTTATGTGTAATGCAAGCTAGATATTTCTTTTTCTTTTGAAATGTAATGGAGTGATAAGGGAATATTCTTATGCCTTGAGTGCATGTAAGATGCAATTATGGAGGTTTTCTTTTGCATGGAGTTATAAGGTGATAATGATGCAATTATCATTACTCTTGATAATTCATTATATTATTTTGCATGTAAATGACCTATTTTTCTTGCAGGGGAGGCATAAGGGGGTAATTTTTTATTCTTTCATGTATGAAGACCTAATTTTGGCATCATTATCATGCAAAATCATGTAAAATTATGCAAATGTAATGGAGAGATAAGGTGTATTCTTTTTCTTCCATTTCTTCATGATTTTACAACTATATATCATGTAAACAAATTAATAAAGTAATATTTTATAAATTACTCTATTATTTTGTCACAAGTTGCAAAATTGGAGAAATTAGACAAATTGAAACTCATAATAGAGTAAGTCATGCAAATGATTACTTTATAAATTTTCCACATGATCTACACATGCAAAATCATGCAAGATGGAGGAATTAAGTTAACTGGGTACTTTTGAGGTCTTTTTGCATGGCTTGGATGTCAAAATAGAGAAAATTGGTCAACTCTTGGATCAAACACATGGAGACTAGCAGTTTGGAGCTATTTTTGTTCATTTTGAGGCAGTTTTGACCCTTATTTTTATGGATTTCATTGTTTACTCGTGTATCAAATTAGAGAGCTTATTTTTAGAGGCAGTTAACTGTAGTTGATTTTTCATGCCTCTTGGAGAGAGCAAACTATATATTGTAAGAAAAACTTAGGTTTTTCTAGTTCTTGCATTCTTTTCTCTTTTACACATTGAGAGATAGAGTTTGTTTGAAATTCATTTTTTCAGTTCTTGCATTCTTTTCTCTTTTACACATTGAGAGATAGAGTTTGTTTGTAACTCATTTTTTTCAATTCTTGGCTTTTTCTCTTTGGAGTTTGAGAGATAAAGAGGTTTTGTAACTCACTTATTTGCATATTTATAGAGATTACAATAGGTTATAGGTTCTATACTTTGTCTTATGCAATTGTTTCCTTTATTTTTCAGTTTGATCAAGTATCTACCTTACATTAATGTAACTTTTATGAGTGATTTGATGCGATTTTATTGTGTTTAACATTAGAACCTTTAAAATCATTATCTCATTAGTACTTATTTTTTGGCACACCCAGTGGGACTTTGAACTGATATTCAGTTCAAAAGAACTTATTATTGCTGTTGTTTTTGGTATGACCAGTAGATTTTACAGCCTTTCAGAGGTTTATTTTTCAAGTACCTAGTGACTCTATCTTTCAGTTTTTAATAGATCAAATTTTTGCAGCCTATGAAAAGGATTCACAGGATCAAGTGATGTTTTATTTCAAGTAATTCTAGTTTCAGTTGTTTTCCAACTTTTGAATGAGTAGGCATGTCTACATTTCATGGGAACATGTCATATCATCCATCATATCATGAAAATACTACTAATCCACCATCTTATCAGCCATGCTACTAGTTTTAGCCCAAATTCCATGGTTTTTCAAGGAAATCAACATGCACAATACTCGTACCTCCCACCCACCCCAGTTCAGCCTTGTTGGTAGCCAAATCAGCTTCAAGAAGCCTATTTTCCTCAAAACCAGTAGTATACCCTTCCCAACTAGCTCCAAGCGAGTGTAAGGGATGAGTTTGCAAGCATAAAGAGTATGTTGCTTGACTCCACAAGGTAGTTAGAAGAGTTCAATAGAGAACTAGAGTATAACTTATAGCAATAGGAGTTGGCTAATCAAGCCTAGCATTATGAGAAAGAATATAAGCAACAATAGAAGAGATGGATTATCAGGCCTATCTTCATGAGCAGGAGTTGGAGGCACAAAGGATACAGTTTGAAGAAGGTCTTAGAAGGGAGATAGCAGTAAAAGAGGAGAAGATGAAGTTTTTTCTTGCACAAGTATAAAGGCACGAGATCTAGATAGTTGCATTCATTCCGGATCAGCCTGTTCAAAATGAGGTTAGTAGGTATCAAATTCCAAGTTTCAGAAGTTCTGATTTTAATCAGAAACCTATTTGCATTCAAAATTAGTCTATTAATCCTTAGTATCAGTCACTGTAGGAGTTAAGGATAACACTGAGAGGGGGGGTGAATCAGTGTTGTGTGAATTTTCTAATCTTTTTAAAAACTTTAACTTGGAGAGCACAAGGAGAGAAAGTTATCATTGAATTGTCAAACACATATGCACATAACTTTGTCAAACACATATGCACATAACTGAGAATGAAAACAAAAACTCATGAGTAAAACATACAACCATAGAGAGATAATCAATATGAATCAAGACACAAGAATTGCATGAGTGGAAAACCCTCCAGGGGTAGAAAAACCACTCCAGAATTGCCTCACTGGCTTAACTGATAAAATATGCCTCACTGGCTACAATATGTGTCTCACTGACAAATGTTAAGGTCTCACTGACCTACAAGCCTCACTGGCATACTGTTTAGAAGCACCAGCTTCAAGGAGCACCAACCCCTACTACATAAAGAATTCAGAGGGTTTCTCTGTTTCAATACAAAACATTTCTTCTCTCTCATGTGTCTGTCAAATGTCCATTCTATTCAAAATCAATCCTACATCTGGATATACTCAACAACATTGCATTAATCCATCTGCCAAGCCAATATATACAAGATGATATTCTTGCATTTCCAAATATGGTCTCTTCAAATTCTCTGTTCTGCAAATCTATTTTAGTGAGCATAAAACCTTTCATATTCTGAAAAACAAATTCAATGATTTTTAATATCTTATTTTTGCCCTTATATCTGTAAATGTCTTCCATTTAATGCACCCATTCAATTCCCTGTCAGAATCTCTATTTTTTAAAATATATCTTCAAAAACACTTCATATTTTCTCTGCACTTCAAAGACTCTTGCAATTTCTTCTTCATAAATTACAATAATAATATCTTTTAGAATTAAATCAGATTGATATGAAATAATTTATTTCATCTTCAAATTTCCTTTTTCTCTGATCCATTCATCTTCACCTGCAAAAACTATTTTCCTGCAAGAATATAAATCTTCATATTTATCTGTGCATATTTAATCCAAAGACTTTTCAATTTCCCTCTGCAAATAAAAAATCTTTGAGAACTTTCATCTTCTCAAACCCTTCATCTTCTCCTTCACATTTTTTATTTTCTTTTCAACAAGACTTCAAAAATCATTTTGCCTTGTATAAAGTCTTCATAAAAAAATCTCTGTCAAAACTTTATGTTCATCTACAAATAACCTTTGATTTTCTATAATAAAAAAATTCAATGAAATATTGTCAATCTTCCTCAATCTACACATAAAAAGCTTCACAAAAAAAATACTTCAAATCCTGGAAAAAATTTTCATCAAAAATATTCATTAAATGACCCTTCTCTGCAAATATCTTCAAAAATAAACCAATCTACCTTTTTATCTTCTCTGCAATTTTATTTCAAAAAATCTTCAATCTGCAAAATAAAATATCTTCAAGAAAAAACTTCCATACTTCTCTTCATTTTCTTCTTCCAAAAAACCATCTGCAAAATAAAAATATTCTCCACAAAAAAAACTTTTAACCTTCTCATCAAAATAAGAAATATCTCTCAAAATAACTTCCCTTCTTTAAAAAAAAAAAAACTACTCCTTAATATTCTTCTTGCCATGAAGGAGAGTTTAAAAAATAGAAAGAAGAAAAAAATCTTCATAAAAACTCCCACAAAAATCTCCTTAAAAATAGCTTTGAAAATCTCCTTAAAAGTAGCTTTGTAACTTCACATTTTTATTTATGTCAATAAAATATGGCATTTAAAGGGGATCAACAAAATAGGATAAAAATCAAATTTTATATATTTAAATATTCAATGCTTTTGCTCCCCACTTTTTAAGCATATAAAGTCCACTTTATTTAAATAAAGCAATTTGAGCTCTCCTTCCAATTTGCTCCCATTAAATATTGATCTTCAAATATATTTGGATGCTTTTTAATAAATGGAGCTCCCATTAAATAAGGTTCTTCATAAAACAAAGTCCTTTGAATGAATATTTAAAACATGCCTTTGCTCACCATCATTTAAACATGGCATGAGATATTCGTGCCCATTTAAACAAGTTAGCATTTCCTGACTTAGCCATGAAACAACATATCAACCTGAAGTATATGAACAACTCCTATCAATACCAACACCTTTTTGACATCAATGACAATCTACTTTCATCAATCACATCGAGTACCTAAACCAAGTCATCACATTATTGAGCAACCATGGCAGCCTTCTTGGATCAAATATCCTGATTATAAAATGCCAAATCTTATTAAGGCTACCCCTTCCATAACAATCCAAAATTAGGAAGATGAAAAGGTAGTAGTTTCTAAACCAATCAAGATTCCAAGTTGGTATGATGAACAAGAGAAAAAGGTTTTAGAACCCAAGCCAATCAAAATTCCAAGTTTCAGTCCAACAGCTGAAGGTGCTGCTATTTTTACTATGTCCCCAACTGAAAATGAGCATAATGCATATGAAGAAGATGTTGGTTCAAATTTGGCACTCAATCCTTTACATTTTGATTCATTTGAGAAGTTTTCTAATGCTGTTTACAAGATAAATAAAAGCAGGACATAGATATTGGAAGGGCAAAATCTTTAATTGCAAAGACAGGTTGCCCACATTCTAATGGAGAAAGCCTCATGTGAGGAGGAAGAACTGGTTTCTTTGTTTGATCAGCTACCTAGTTTCATTGAACCATATGAGGAAAGCATACCAATAGCAATTTCAGAATAGCAGGAAGACATCAAATAGTATGAAGAGTTGCTGATTAAAGCTAAGCAGTCAGACAATCTGATCTTGGATCAATTAGAAGAATGTGAAGGTAAACCTGTCATGCAACTTACATAGTTGGTTAAGAGCTTCTATGAGGTAATAAACAATCCTCTTTTACCAAAAATTCAAGATGAATGCGATGAATTTTCATTTTGGGATGATCTTGAGTCCTTTGTGTCAAATTTAGATGGCAAACAAGATCAAGTTGAACATGTTTTTATGAAAGAAATGGAGCTTGAGTCTCATGAGCTAGCTGACTTATTTGATGAGCTTCCTGAATTTATGGATGACAATGAAGATATCACATACATCCTAACATCAGTGCCTAGTTTTGAGCAGCAGAAGGATGAAATTCATGCAAATTCAATGCAAGATTATCAATGAGATGAAAGCATGTTTTTAGGTATCATAGAAGTCTTTTGATCTAACATTAATGATCATCTAGTATCAAATGAGCCAACAGTATGTGATCAGCCTATTTAGGTCAAAGAGGCAGATTACTTCATTTCATTCATTTGAGCTAATTTTTTCAAGTCAGGCTGAGATTGCAGGTGAAAATAGGACATGTCTAAATCAAGACATCAAAAGTATTGGCAAAAGAAAGTTCATCATTGCAAGAGGTTGTCCAATCAGAGATATAGATGTTAGAGAGCTAAATAAGGAGGTACAGATTGCTATTGTACCCATAGAGTAGATTTTAGCTCCAGAACAACAGAATGAGATCATCTGTTCACCTCATAACAGAAGTACACATGATCATATTTAGATGGTGAATGAGTTTGTTTTCATCCTTCAGAGAGTTTTGTAGCATTCAATAAGGTATGTCCTTATGAATATATCTTATCAATAGCAAAACAACTTGTAGAACATCCTTCCTTAACCATAAAGGGAAGTTATTTCACAAAACTAGTTAATGGATTTGTTTGACCAACTTCAATGGTTGATTAGTGTAGGGTAGATTAGGATTTCAGTTCAGTATTTCATTTTCCAAGAAGTGCACATGTACATTTGCTGGCCATGTCTTAAATAGGTCAGGATAGTTTTAGTTTCAGTTTTGTTTTGCTGCTGTAGTTTTCTATTAGTTTGAGTTGCAGAGGGTTTTTTCAAAGTTTCAGGCAGAAAAAGACTCTATGCCCAATGGAATTGCAAGGCTACTGGTTCTATTTTGTTTCACAGGCAAACATCCCTTAGAGGTCGCTAGAAATGTTACTAAATTATGTTCACACCTAATTTAGTTAGACCTGATTTGCAGTTGTTACAAAAGGAGTAAGAAAACTTTTAAGTTAATGCAATTAGTGAATGTATGATGTCTTGGCAAGAGAAAACAAGGATCAGTTGTCAAGATAATCTGATAGTCCAATCAGAACTATCAAACCATCCTGACAAATGAAGATCTAATGACAAAATATCAGAAAGTCAATGAATGACAGAACAAATCTAACTGGTTTCATCTTTTAGTTATAAGATGATTGAATTATTCAAGTAATCACAATTTGGTGTGAATGAAAGGTATTTATAAAACTATCATTTCATATCATGTTTCAAACATATGTTTCATATCAGATTTAATTATTCTATCCTATGTATTTGATTCAAAAAAGTAAACATACATAAATCAATTGCATAAGGTAAAGTAACTGATCATATTTAAAGAAATGTTTAAATGTGTCCCACACAAGCCATGGGAGTGACTAAACTGAGCAATGCAGACATATGCAAGCTATACATCTGAGGATAAAAGGTGTGGTGCCCTGTCATGCAACCCTAGAGTGTTAGACTAACAAGTGCAAAATTTATAGAAATATTTTTTTTGAAGCAAGTAAATGCATTAATCAATAAAATTACACTATTTACAACATTTAAACACGTTGCACAACTAACACCTCTAGGGAACATAACTAGATTAGATAAACATGAAATCAAAACAATACAAGTGATATACATTAGGAAGCCATAGAAGAGAATTACATCATTCTTTTATAGATAAGAACAGTTACATCAGATCAATTACAAGATTACAAGGTTACAAGCTTCATGACCGATTACATTGGTTTACAATTTACAACAAGATTATACAATTCTGAAAGTAAGAAACAATTCAGAGGATACAATTACAAATCTAAATCTGGAACCACTTCTATAGTGATCATGAATCAAGACGACCAAGAATAACCAATGGATTAAGCTCTTCCACCCAACCATGTGGAACCTTGAGGTCCACCCCCCGAGCTAGGAGATAACAATGAGGTTCCACTAAGTCAAAGGATACAAGCAAGTAGATACAAACTTGACATAGACAACTCAGATCATCAAAATTACATAATTCATTAAGACTACTAGAATCATCAAGACAACTCAAATCATCAAGACAAGATAGTACTCCAGAGGCAACAACAAAAGATAAAGAGGAAGTAACCAAGTTGCAGTAGGGAGAGTGTCATCTAATGGTCCTAGCATGGGTTACCTAGGCTATCTCTCACTAGAAACTGACCTCCATCTATGGTTACCCTGGCAGCCTCTCTCTAGGCACTAGCCCCATAGGGTGACACATGCGGAGCCGACATATCCTCTCATGGAGACAAGGAGATTGACCTTGCCAACCAGGCCTTCTCATCCCATCCTTAGCCTGTGAGAGCACTCAAGGCATGGGTGAGGCATCTTACTTCTCTTGTTGTGTGAATTACTACCCAACCCACCTAGATAAATTATTAAGTTATCACTTGATTACAACTTCCATGGGGTTACCCAGGCAGCCACTTTGGGCATCGGCCTCGCCATGAAAGCCACTCTCCTACATGCAACTAGCAACCCCTAACCAACATCCAGAAGCCAATAACATGCATGGACAAGGGACTGAAAGGCATCGGTCTTTTTGCAAACCAATATATTACATAGACAAATTTAAATCTAAAATCCTCAACCACAAAATTTTCCCCTATCCACTTCAAAATCTCAAATCAAATAAAACATTAATACAACATGTCACAATGTTGAACTAGAACCCAAATAGCCTAACCTCTGGAGTCGGATAAATAGAACACAATACCACTATTAATACACCCATTTCCCGATATGGAAAACAAAGGTTTAAACAACTTGACACTTAATTGGCACAATATGACTCAGAACCAAAGAATAATATAATAAACCAATTACATCATTGCTACTTGTCGCTATTAACTAACAATGAAATTTCAAGCAAGACCATATTTAAAATTAACTCAACATAACATCATTGAACAATTTAAATCGGAAAGCACTATAAGGTTTCCACTCTCTTTTAAATAAAATCCAAATACTATTCCATTCTAGAATTATAATTTCATCTAATATTTGTTTACCATTACCATAAAACTCAAATCACAATAAATCTCTAATATTATTATTTATTTATTAAAATCAATGTACCACAGGATATTATATTACAAAATCATAACTAAACAAATTTATATTTAAATAAGATAAAATGAGTATAACTAATATTTAACTCAATACATTTAATTCTAGAATTGTAATACCATTTATCATTTGTTTATTTACTAGCATTACCATTATAACCTATTAATATTCTAATTTAATTCATTTGAAAAACATACAACTACTAATTAAATTCTATTCTTAATAGAATATTTCAAATCCATTCTAACACAAATATAAGTTCACCAAATTTTATTCCTAACAAATCTAGTTAACAATTTACTAACTCAAAGTGATATTCACTTAAGCAATGCTTACTAAACATTCATTTAACAATTTGCATCTACTAAATCAACTTATTCTAATAAAAATTAATTTAAAATATTACAAATCTATCCTAATATTTTATGAGTTATACTAATATTAACTTTATCACTATTGTCATTTAATGAGTTTGATTAAAAGAAAATCAATGTAACAATTTAACTAAAACAAAAAGATAATCTCAAAGCAAGATTTACTAGTTGTTCATGGAGTTTCAAATAGAAGTTTTCTAAATCTTAGATTACATTTGCATACTTTCTAAATTGATTCCATTTCTAATAAACTATTGCTAAACAAGAGGAATTCAATATATTGATAATGAATTTTTCTCAAAAATCATTACTTGAAAATAATTTCAAAGGAATAATGGCTTGCAAGGGAGAAATTATGGAAAAGAGAATCCAAAGAGAAGAAAATGGAAGAAGACTTCTGAGGGTTTTTAGCAAAAATGAAGAATGAACTACCAGGAAAAGCCATGAGAGCAAGATGGCAATACAGGATCAGAGATACAGGATGGATCCAAAATTTTTTTTTCAAGGATTCAAGAATTTAACAGAGAAATCAGAGGTTTTCAAATTGTCTGGCAAAGGAGAAGAAAATTGTAGAAGATTCAGGAAGAGAAATGACCCCAAGAAGTACTGATTTCAGGCAAGAAACAAGTTTGATTATCTTTTATTATTATTTTTTTAAAATTTTAATAGAGAAATACAAATCACCAACACTATGAAGTTTTAAATGACACAACCTTTACCAATAAAATCTTGACACTACAAACATCTCTCTAACTAATTTAAAATAACTTGACTGACAATTTCCATGAAGATTTAATTACACAAGCAACATAAATTAACTCTTTATTCCTATATTATTTTCTTATATAGAAATTTGTTTACACAAATATTTGAGAGAAAGAACTACTAATCTCTATTTCAGGCAAATCAGAATACATTAAAAAAAAATAGAGAAGCTTGAGATAAATGCAAGAAGAGGTTGTATAGCAACATAAGGAAGGTCTTATTGTTAGTATTATAAATATATTTTTTAAAATTGGCTCAGGTACATTGATCCTACTTTGCACGGTAGTCAAGCAGAGAGCTTACAAGCTCTAGATAATGGATTAAAGGCAGAACACCACAATAGCAGGGAAGGTAGAGAGAAGACCATACGACTGGGTAGAAGGGAAAGGCTGAATTCAGTTTCAAATTTGACAAAATGACTCAATATAGTGTTAATAAGACCTCAGAGAAGAGAAAATGAGAGGATCAGATTTAGGCAGAGGTAAAATTTGATGCCATTTCATAAAAGTTTCATTTCAATACATGGTTTTAAATTCCCATTTTCTGGCAATGGATATTCAAGAAGGGAGCAGCATGCAACCGGACACACACAAAGTGCAAAAATAGCTTGAATTCCAAATGCATTCAACACACAGAGAGCCTAGAAACGATGATGATTTAAATTCCTGAACAGACAATATTATAGAGTGCGCAATTTCACACATAAGGAGCAAAATAACATACCCAGATTTCAATCCAACTTCAAAATTTCTTCAGCTCCCCACTTCTTCAACTTCCCGTAACAATTTTTCCCAAATTTTCTGTCTACCCTCAGAAATTGACTCCCCTCAAAATAACCCCCCCTAGAAGTAAAAATAGGCAAACTCATTAATTTCCATTACTCCCAAAATCCATTACAGAGGATCCCACTACTCTCTAAAAATAGAAAATAATTAATTTTACTTCCCAGAGAGATTCGACAACTCACAAAACATAATTTATTAACTAATATTATTTTTTCAAATTACCATATACTATTTTAATAATAAAGCAATATTAAATACTTATGACACAAATTTTATTAAAATCATTAAAATAATTAATTTAATCTTTATTAAAAGTTACTTAAATAATATACCAAAACTCATTAATAATTTACGACTAAGAAAATACCATTATATTTGACTTATAAATAACATTATTTTTTTTTTTAGAAAAAGTGGCAGAGCCACTAAAATTATAATAATTATAAAAAGAAATTTACAAAATGCCAGATTCAATAAGGCATACCAGCAGGAAAGAATTGGCAAAGAAATCCTCCGGTTGTAGCCCTTTAAAACAGATACAATACAAAATTGACTTAGAAGGATGAGTCAACCCAAAAAAAGTCTATGGCTTAAAACCTTACAAGATTAAATCTTTGTCAAAACAGCACTATTACAAACTAACCAACTGATAATTTAATTGCCCTCCTGTAAATCTTCAACATCAAGACCCTGCAGATCAAGAGCCTCTTCTTCTACTAGAATTGTTTTGGAGGCCATACGAAATTGCCTTGAAAATGTAGTGAATCGCAGGGCGGCAGTGAAAGAGATCCCTGCACTCAAACAAACTTTCCACAAGAGCAGTACCCACAAAAAGATTACAAATTTCATTCCAAAAAATAAGAAAAAAGAGGTAAGTAACATCGAATTCAAAGAATGAAATAATTCCTGTCAGATTTACCATTGTGCGAGAGTTGCCACCCTACAATCAAGAAAAAAACCAAAGTACTACACACTAGAAGAAATAATCCTCAAGGCACACAATCGTCAACTGTCATAAAGAATGCATGTGTTTAGATGTTATTTGAACATATAGTCAGAAAGACTTCCCAACTCTTACCGCGGGCATACTTCATGCCAATGTGTCCATGGCCCCTTCTTCATATAAATAACATTATTATTATAATAATAAATTCATTAATGCATTTCCAAAATACACCTTGGTTTTATAATCAAAACTCGACACTAACTCTACAAACCATATGACAACCAAATTCGAGGCAAGAATCCTAGGGTGACATCAAGACCCACAATCGTAACTGAAAATAGAGACTGACCTAGGGAAACCCCATGTTATCTCCCATTAACATGATCCATTGGTGTAAGGGCATGCTCAGACCTACTAAGTCAGGTAGAGTCGATGCCCGGTACCTGTAACCTGTATCAAAACAATAGGTTGTATACGAACATATGCAAATATATCAAACACATGGAGTTAGGGAATCATAGCATAGTAGGGTGCTCGAAATGAGCAATACTAAACCATCCCTGCTCTCAAGCATAGCAATAAACATAAACATTTCTAGCTAACAATTAGATAACATTCAATCCATAAAGCATAGTAATATTATTTTGCATAATCAATTAACCATCAACTAAACATGTCAAAATACATCATAAACTATAATAACAATAATGTCATCATCCTACTCATAATACATGTCAATAACCACATCAGTCAAACATAGTCCATCATGATCATAATAAGCATAAATCATAAGTCTAACAACTCAAATGTTTCAAAACCGTCTAATGCAATAGAAATACTATCAATTGTCAAAAGCCAAAAAACGAGGGGCATTACAAAAGGAAAGAGAAAGAACATATGAGAATATTAAATATCCATCATTGCCTTTTTTTAGAAGGTTGATGTCCTTAGTTGATAGTTGGTCTTTATGTCCTTATCTTCAGCTCCTGATCATGATAGTGTACCTGTAAAAAATTAGGGGAAGCCCTGTTAGAAGCTTCGGATATTTAAAATCATCACATGTTTTTATCAACAGACATATCAACTTGTAGACATTATGCATTTTATGTGAATGAATCAAATCAGACATGTACAATAAATTAGATCATCATGATAAAGATCAATCAACTTCAAGAGGTATGCTTTTATGTTAACTTGTTTGTTCACTGTGCAGGTATAGGAAAAATAACGTTGCTGGTTTGAAGACATTAAAACATGTGGAGAAAATGTGGCTCTCACAAGGGTAGAGCCCAACATGTTTTCCTTTTTATTAATTTGGAAAGGATATCAGATTGCAAAAGACAAAATGCATTATTCAAGAAGATACTATGCATCAGAATAGTCAATTTGCAAATGGAGTGATGTCATCATGATAAAAGAGAAGAGGAGTAGTTGCTCCTATAAACTATGCCCACTTAATAAACAAATTGTTAAAATCAGATTAGTCATGTTCAAATTGCTTCATCACATGTTACAAGAGAAGCAATGATCCTGATTAAATGTCATACAAGTACAAGTGCAGTGATCAAAGAAATGATTACAGTCATAAAAAGGTATTTCCCTTTTATTTCTGATAATAATTGAAATGGTTTTTATTGTTCAGAATACTTCATAGATAGAACAATTGAGCATATAGAACAGCAATAAGACAAAAAGAATGCATTGTTTCAGCATAGAGATATCATATTCTTTCATACATGAGTGGAATCAGATCTTAGTGATCAAATAGAAACCTCATAAAAGTGCAGATTTACATGAAGTGAAGGCTACAAGAGCCATTATAAAATGACAAACTGTCATAGTACCATAATCAATATACAAAAGGTACAATGTCTTTGCTACAAGGACAGTCACATCATGTTCAAAGCAGTTAACATGATTATAAGAGGATACAGTGAGTATGAAAGACCATCAATGAGGAAAGCAAACTCAGATAATAGAGTCATCATCTACAAGTAGCTTATCAGCTTTGATAAATGAAAGGGACTTATACTACAAAAAGGTCAAGCTAGAGGAGTTAAGGAATGATACAGAGGAAGAAAAGTAACAGGCTATGATAGAGAAAGACTAGGGTTCTTTTCAAAACAATCCAAACCCTCTTATTCTTTTGAAACCCTCTTATCTTCTTTATCTACAGTGGGAAGAGATAAATACAGAAAACTAGAGGTTACAGGCCGTAGCTGAAAGGGTCTTTTTTTCTTTGAAAGTTCAAAACCCTTATTGTTTCAACCTTAAGTGCATTTTTCAGAGACATGGAAGAAAATATAGTGAAGAGATACAAAAAAGCAAGATATAGCAGGTCGTAGCTAAAGAAGGCCTTTGTTCTCAAAAAATGTCAAAACCCTCATCACAGTTTTTGAAACCCTTACAATTTTTGTGTCTACAGAGAAGATGAGTATACAGGATATGATATAATAGAAGGCCATGGCCAAGAAGGCCATATTCTTTGAAGAGGTTCAAAACCCTTATTCTCATTTTTTGATTTCCTCGTATTTTTATATCTACAGAGTCAAGAGAATCTATAGGATGCAAGATAATGAAATACCCGTAACTAGTAAGGCATATATCTTTGAAGGAATAAAATCCATATGGTTTTCTTGAAACCCTAATACATTTTCCAAGTTACAGCAAAGGAAGTGTGAAAATAATCAATATACAGGCACGACTGCTATAGAGAAGCTATTTTCTTCAAAGAGGATTGATACCCACTTCATCATTTTTTTATAAAACCTTATCAAAAATGAAGATATAGTAAAGCTTCAAAGATTGAAGGACGAATATGAGATACAACACAGAGACAACAAACTCACCTTTTCTTGTTTAAAGAAAGCATTTAGTCACGGCCTTCATGTGTGAATCTTCTTAGAATATAAGTTACAGGTGTATGAGGAGAGCACAGAGAAAGAGAAAGAGTGGTAAGAAGATTTTTAAGAAAGCTCAACATTCAACCACCATAGCCAACGGCCAGAGAAAAAAGCAAAATAGAAATGATAAGAGTTTACTTAGTAAAAACCTAAAATACATGCTCACCTTTTCTCCCTGCACCGAAATGCCATAAAAATACCAGAGATCGACCAGAGGAGCCATTGAAATGGAAAAGAAAACCAGTGAAGATCAAACCCTAGTCGGCCGAGTTACAGAGAAAAAAATACAAATGAAAGATAGCAAATGAAATGACTTTTAGGGTTCAGTCTTTGCTTTTGTTCAATGGCCTTTAGTTTTTTATCTCATCTTTTGACTTAGCAAAACAAAAATTATTACCTATCTGAATGCCAAGGTCAAGACTTGTTCTTGATACTTCCTAATGATTATTCCAAGGAGGGGCCCATGGGCCAAAGGAACTATTTCCTTTTATTTCTTTTGTTTCTACTAAAGTCAAAGACCGAAATCATTAAAGGGTAAGGCTTGATACCTTAGGTTTTGTTTCCATTTATCTCATGGAGGTCGACAAGTCAAGGTCAAATGTGCCTTATGTGTAATGCAAGCTAGATATTTCTTTTTCTTTTGAAATGTAATGGAGTGATAAGGGAATATTCTTATGCCTTGAGTGCATGTAAGATGCAATTATGGAGGTTTTCTCTTGCATGGAGTTATAAGGTGATAATGATGCAATTATCATTACTCTTGATAATTCATTATATTATTTTGCATGTAAATGACCTATTCTTCTTGCATGGGAGGCATAAGGGGGTAATTTTTTAGTCTTTCATGTATGAAGACCTAATTTTGGCATCATTATCATGCGAAATCATGCAAAATTATGCAAATGTAATGGAGAGATAAGGTGTATTCTTTTTCTTCCATTTCTTCATGATTTTACAACTATACATCATGTAAACAAATTAATAAAGTAATATTTTATAAAGTACTCTATTATTTTGTCACAAGTTGTAAAATTGGAGAAATTAGACAAATTGAAACTCATAAAAGAGTAAGTCATGCAAATGATTACTTTATTAATTTTCCACATGATCTACACATGCAAAATCATGCAAGATGGAGGAGTTAAGTTAATTGGGGACTTTTGAGGTCTTTTTACATGGCCTGGAGGTCAAAATAGAGAAAATTGGTCAACTCTTGGATCAAACACATGGAGACTAGCAGTTTGGAGCTATTTTTGTTCATTTTGAGGCAGTTTTGACCCTTATTTTTAGGGATTTCATTGTTTGCTCATGGATCAAATTAGAGAGCTTATTTTTAGAAGTAGTTGACTGCAGTTGATTTTTCATGCCTCTTGGAGAGAGCAAACTATATATTGTAAGAAAAACTTAGGTTTTTCTAGTTCTTGCATTCTTTTCTCTTTTACACATTGAGAGACAGAGTTTGTTTTTAGTTCATTTTTTCAGTTCTTGCATTCTTTTCTCTTTTACGCATTAAGAGATAGAGTTTGTTTGTAACTCATTTTTTTAGTTCTTGCATTCTTTTCTCTTTTACACATTGAGAGATAGAGTTTGTTTGTAACTCATTTTCGAGTTCTTGCCTTTTTGCTCTTTACACTTTGAGAGAGAAAGAGATTTTGTAACTCACTTTTGTAGATTTATAGAGATTACAACAGGTTACAGGTTCTATACTTTGTTTTTATGCAATTATTTGCTTTATTTTTTAGTTAGATCAAGTATCTACCTTCCATTAATGTAACTTGTATGAGTGATTTGATGAGATTTTATTGTGTTTAACATCATAACCTTTAAAATCATTATCTCATTGGTACTTGTTCGTGTTAGATAGTTTTGACAATCACAGGTCTTAGGTTGTGCAATTGGAAATCCTTTCTTTTATGTTGTGAAAAAACCCCCTTTTCCTTCAAACAAAAATATTTTCCAGCCTCCCTTAGAAACATTTTTATGATCAATTTGCTGAAAGAGGTTTGTGTGGATAGATTTTCTGAGATCTATTGTGAGTTAGATTGCCAAGTTTCATCATTATTAGTGCATCACCATACCTTTTATAGTTTTATTTTCTTTTAGGAAGATCATTTTTATCCTTTTCCACATCAAAGTAATAGATCCAATTGAATATTTTAAGGGAACCAACCCATAATCTGGTGGTTTAAACTCGACATAGGTCACCCACAGCCTTGAGGTTGATCCCATGTTTCGAAGGATTGCTAAGTTTCACAACTTTGTATCACGAGTGCAATCCTAATCGACACTAGGAAATCAAGCAGAATGATTACACAGAGCAACCAAAATTCATGAAAAGGTAAAGTCTTATTGCTTATTGCCAAAGAGGCATGGTTACAATTGAAAAGAGATGTGATTTTTTACAAGCAATGACCAACCTGAATACATTACATTTCATGCCTTATATAGCATTTTCAATGGAAGCGCCATTACCTATTGTAATGAATGTGCCCCATGGGCCTGTCAAAGATATTTTACAAAAAGAAAATTAGAAGAAAATATGATTGTCTTGACATAAATGCAATAAATATCTCTGTCAAAAGAATGTCTGTCTGGAAAAACTAAATGCAGAAAACATCTTGGATTTTGAAGTAGATGAGAGATATTTGTTTCCTTAATGTGAGCAACTGATTCATCATCTGCAACAATAAATGTGAAAATATTTGGAGGCAGAGTAGCTGGAAGATCTGATTTTGCATTAATGGCTAAAGAAGATATTCAAATATTTTTCCTGCCAAAATCTTCCTATACAAAGCTTTTACAACACTTTAAATATTTAAATTCAAATATTTAAAGCTGACATTACATTACAAGCTTTATTTTCATTGATTTTCACTTTACTTGAAACTCTAGCCTTTATTTTGCCTTATTGGCAAAATCTCTCTTTCTTGAACCATTTTATCTTTTCTTTCTCTTTATTTTCATCTTTATCAACAAAGTCTAAATTTTTCAAACTTGGCCACTTCTATTCCTCTCTTTGTCAACAAATTTCAACCTTTTCGAACCTTGCCTTCTTCCTTTCCTTTGTTCTCAATGATTTTCCCCTTTTATGAACTTTGCTTGTGTCTTGCCTTTTCCTTTGTCAGTGATTCACATTATCGGTGAACCAAGGAAATTGCAAACTTTTGGTGAGTTTGAACTTTTTCCAATTCACCGACAGTGCTACATGCTTCCCTTTTGCCTTAGCCAATTTAAAAAAAACCTTCCCGCATGGCCCTTTAGTCGACAATTTGCCTGGTCGGAGAACCTAAGAAATTTTGAACCATTTGGGAGTTTGAACTTTCCCTGATTCACCGATAGAGGAGTTCCTTTCCTTTTCTTTACTTAGCCAATTTTCAAATTCTTCTTTGGGCCTCCCACATTTCTCCTTCAGTCAGCACATTCACCGATCAGTGAACTTGCCAATTGACAAACTTGCTGATTAGCAAACCATTTGGTTCACTAACTTTTTCCTTGGCTGACTAAGACCTTCTTTTCTTTCTTGCCTTAGCCATTTAAAGAATGCATTCTCTTTCGCCAGCAGTTCGCTTCATCAATGAACCTTGGAATTTTCAAACCTTTTGACAAGTTTGAACCTTTTGAAAATTTCTAATAAAGGGAAGCCTCCTTCACTTGTTTCCTTTACTTTACTTCCTTCCCTTAGTCGACGAATTGGCCAGTCAGTGAACCAGCGAGTTTGTGAACCTGACTTTTTTCTGACTAAGGCCAAAAAACTAATGCAAAGACTTAGAAAATTATGGGTTTTTCTGGGATTTTTCTTAGGGGATTTTGAGAATTTTTACAAGGAAAACACCCTGAAAATAGAAGAATACTAGGAACTTAAGGAATTCAACAATATTTTCAATATTTTCAATCTTGGACTATTTTTCTGAGAAGGGGAAAATAGGTCAATAGGTCCAATTAAGGATTATCAAACCATACAACCAAATACACATACACTCACAATGGAGATCACAACAAATAAATATAATATTAGTGTTATTGATTCATAATCATAATTATAGTTAGAATTTTATTACAAGGGTTTAGAACATGAGGCATCAAACTTTAATGAACCACATGCACAATTTGTGTGCAAATTACACCCTTTGAGTTGATTTACAATAGAAATCCATTTAATATGCTACTAAACTCTATTAGCCTTTGAAATTAAATGTCTTCAACTTATTATAGAAAATCACCTCTTAGATCTAGGACTAAGCTAAATATCTTCCATGTAGAATGGATGATGCTTATATAGTGAGTGTAAGAAATTAGGCTACTATGCACACACTGACCAACAAAGTGGTACAATACTCTATGCATTGTGAAATACGGAGAGGAAATCTTTTGGAATGAATGCAGTAAAATGTACACAATGAAACTTTATGTAGTTTTAATCACAAACCTCCTTGGGACCAATAATCTTGGATATGTATTCAAGTGTTAGCATGAAGCTTGTGTGTTTATTACATAGCCCAATTAGGTCTCTTTTGATAAGAAATGTGAAAAGTCATATAAATGACCAATGGTTAATTTAAGAAATAACATAGTATGAATACATAATCAAATCATTATAGACTATGATATTAGTTTGGAGCTTTGGAATTAATTTGTGGTGATGCACAATAAGATTTCTTTTCTAGAACTCTAATGTGTTGAAATTGTGTCTGGAATATCTAATATACCTCTATGATATGAATAATCTTTAGTGGTAAGAGTATGATGATTAGAACATTATTAGGAAACTTTCAAGATAAAAGAAATTAAGTGCAAATAGTTTTGGTCAATTCAAGAGTTCTCTTACACCCTAAATGCTCCTACTTTATAATTTTACAAGAAGGTAGTTACATGAATGGTTCACATTTCATAAATTATTATCAATTGCCTTTCCATCTATTGACGATTGAGATTTTTATGGTTGACCATATAGATACATGATTTACAGATAGGACTGTATGAAAGTGACATATATGCATGACTAATACTATATGGATGACAACTACACATTGTATAAAAAATGTTACTTATCTTGCATGAAGTTGTGTTGGTGCTTGCACAATTTTGCATGAAGTAGTGCAAGCACTTGCATGATAGTGTGAAGCAATTCATGACTACAATAGAAGTTTATAATGAAATAAGTAAAGTGATTTTATCTACATTGAGTGCAAATGAGTTGTTGATGGTAGCGTACTTGTGCATATATCAAGGACTACAAGGTAGATAAGTGTATCTTCATCCACTATAGTGATAGTGTGAAAGGGGACAAAATTTAGAATCTAGTGATAGATAATATGGTTTAAAGTCTTAATGTGATCTTTAGGGAGGTCTTGAGAAATTCTAAATAAAGAAAAACAAAGAGAAGAAGAGAAAAATAAGGTATAGTTTGATACCAAGAAAGAGGAAACTACATAGGAAGATAAAAATAAAGGAGGAGGTGGATTTATAGAGGGTAGTGATATAAAATATGAATCATAAGAGGAAGAAGAAACTCATACCCCACTCTTGAGGATGTCTAATTAGAAAAGAAGGCAACTAAAAGGGTATATCCACCTAACTTTTGTTGTATTTTTGTTTTATTTATTAATGATGATCTCAAACTTGTGGAAGCATTAGAATAAAATGAAAACAAGTCCTAAGAGAAGGCCATGTATTAAGAGAAAGTGGTTTTAGATAAGAAAATGACTTGGGTTTTGGTTAAGTTGCTTGAGAGTGTTGGAATTAATCTAGACAACTGAGAGGGGGGGGTGAATCAGTTGTCTCTAAACTTTAACCTTTTCTGCACTTTTAATCTTCTTTCTTAATTTATAAGTAGATTAATGATGTAAACATTTAATCATGAATCAACACATGAGTAGAAACAACATGAACACACAACACCAAAATTTTTGATGTGGAAAACCCAGTTAAGGGAAAAACCACAGTGGGGGTTAACCCACAAAAAATACGTACCTTGTTAAAAGTACTTAAAAAAATAGAAGGCACATGCCTTTAGGCACACTGCCCGGAGCTCACTACTCAAAAGGAGGCTCACTGCCTATAAGAAATTATGATTTACATAGAGATAATGAACTGAGAAATAGCATCTACATTCATGCCTGATTTAGTCCCTTTGAAGGCTCACAAACACTTCTGCTTCTATCTTCAAATTCTTCTTCATTGATTCTTCACTCTATACTCCTTTCGCTCCTCTTCTTCTCTGCTCTACTTTAGATCCTTTCTTCGGATTTAATTCATTTTGTACAAGGATAATTTTCAACAACTCTTCAACAAGTATCTATACACTTCATCAACCTTAGAATGATCAACAAGATAGACTAAACTTAACGTAGATCTTTACACTGTCAGCCAAACATAGCTGAGACTTGAATCTTTCTCTATTAACATGCCATGCTTCATAAAATACTCTTTAGATCATCCGCAACACGCTAGGAACATACGGTCAGCCAAGACTGGGAAGAACATCAACTTCAAAGAAGAAATCTTCAACAACAAGATCAAACTTTAATGCGGACCTCTAACATAGTAGCCACATGATCCAGAGACCTCCACAAGCACATTGAATTCACCAATAACATCCATTCTAAACCAAATTACCAGAATCATTTGTATCTTCCTTCGAAACCTCAAGAACACTGTCTGCCATGACTGTCAAACTAGAAAGAAAGCTTGCAGACCTCCAAACTATGAACAACTGGAGTTGATGATACACACTAACTTCCCAAACATGCCTTTAGATCTGCAGATCAACATTTTTTGTTACCGGAGCAATCCAGACCACTTCCTTGTCACTCTATCTCTCTTGAGTATTGCAAGAACTGGTTCTACTCAGATGGCCTTAACTTCCTTAGATCTTAAAGCAAACTTCTCAAATCATAACTGGAGCTTCTTCAGGTAGACCTATACACATCCATATGGTCTGCGTACATTGATTGTCATTAATTTTCTCAATATCCTCAATAATCCGGTCTTCTATACAGATAGTAAAATAAGATACAGTTGACATCAATGGCAACAAGGATATGTTGACATCAATGACAACACCACTTAGGTACATATTTGCAATAGAGAGAAGATAGATTATTAATTGCAAGTAAATGTTCAAATAGAAGTTTAGTTCATAGGGCCAAGTAAGAATATATAGTGCTTAGGTTGTGGCAAAAGGTTATTCCTAGATTGAGGGAATTGATTTCATTGAGATTTTCTCACTAATTGCTAATTTGAAATCTATTAGATTTTAATTATTTTATTATGCTACTTTTGATCTTGAAGTGGATTAGATGGACACTAAGACATTTTTCTTGCATGGAGATCTTAAGGAGGAAATCTATATATGGTGTGGTCATGGATGGAGGGTCTAGAGAAAGGACTATACAACCATGCAACTAGAGTAAACACAACGGAAGCAACACAATAACACAAATGCAATGGAAGATTCATATGCTCAATATATTAGACAATTAAAATTCTTATAGGCCAGAAACATGCAGGCTGCAATCAAAGGGCTCATAGGCCTTCTTTCCAGGTTACAACATATGTGAAAGATATGGCATTAAAGTGCCTTTCGCAAAGAATCTAAATATCTATCTTATCATATCAACTAACTTACTTCCTAATGCATCTAAGATATGTATATATATCATCTTAAAGCTCAAATAATCCTCTTCATTGGCCTTCAGAGATCTCAAACTCTAATGAATGATGAAATGTGTAGAAAACATGTAGGTCAGCCTACAACTCCTAGTAATGCTCCGCAAATGAATGAAACTTGATGCGATTCTCCATGAAGGTCCATATGATCCCAATTTACCTTGTGTGATGTTCATTAGGCTACATAAGCCACAAAAGTGCTCTGCAAACTTTGTATGCTCCAATTGGTTGCTGAATGCTCTGTTATGTGAATGCTGATGTGTTTTTGATAGCGATAACTTTTCACAAACAAGTCCAAACCTCTTGAAATTTGAGTATGATGTAGTTTACATTGCATAGAATCTAACTCCTGCTCCATGAGTTCTAAAATAAAAATGTGGTATAAAATGTTGAACAGCAACTAAAATGCAAGAAATGAAAAGAAATCAATGTTTTTGGTTGATGCAAGATTGCTCTTCAACCTAGGATGCTCCTGTATCAATATATCACAACCTAAATATTTTGTGTTCAAAGGAAAGGAGGATTTGATTCATAGGTTGAAGAAGTCTATTTATGTTCTAGAGCTACCACTAAGGATGTGGCGTCATAAGTTTTATACCTATGTTTTGAATCTTGGATTTGTTCATACTAAATATGATAATTGTTTGCATTTTAAATATATTGGTAATCAATTTGTTATTATTTTATATGTTAATGATATGATGCTTATTGGAAACAGTAAGGATATGATTAAGGATCTTAAATCCCATCTTTCATTATAGTTTAGCATGAAGGCTATATGTGCCACAAACTTTATTCTAGGCATGAAAATTAGAAGCGATCATGCTAAGAAAAAAATAATTGAGTCAAAGTATGTTGTTTCCATTTTATATAGGTTTAAGATGCAAGATTTCAAATTGATGAATGCCCCTATTCATGTTGGTACAAATTTGATAGTGGAATAGTGTCTTAAGACATAGGAGGATGTTGAGGACATGAGTCATGTTATGCATGTGAGTGTAATTAGAAGCCTCATGTATACTATGGTATGTATTGAACTACACATTGCACATGTAGTGAGAGTTTTGAAAAGGTATATGTCTAATCTAGGTAAAGAACATTGGACTATGATTAAGAGGGTGTTTAGGTAACTATGTGGTAATACATAATATTCTATTTGATACAATGGGAGACTAGAAATGGTTAGAAGGTAAATATTTAGGGCTTGATTGATTGTTTTACTTGTTTGATGGAGTAGTTAGTTAGATGAGAAAGAGGCAAACAACTATTTATCTTTCAACTACAAAAGTAGAGTATATAGAGGCTACTCATTCTTGTGGAATTAATGTGGTTTTGTAAATAAAATAATGATGTTTAACTAGTGTTTAGTTTATCACATTGTCTAATATGTATTCATTACCTTATTTGATATGGATTTCCTTTCAATATAATGAAATAATAGAAAATATTAGATCTATTATAGGTACAAATGATTATGAGAGCTAAGAATTTAAATTCTATATAATAGGAAATGAAAAAGATAAGAGTATGCCCCCATTTTTTGATATCTATTTTAGTTATTCCCCTAGGATGGCATGTTCCATTCTCAATAGTAGTGGTATTATTAGAGTGTGTGAATCCTGTGTATAGGTGTAAGTGATGTGTGCAAGAGGCAAGGATCCAAAACCCTAGGAGATTGTTTATCCCTATGGTGGTGTGTGATAGTGCAATGGAGAGTGGATTAGGGTGATGGAAAGTCACTGTTATGCCAAAAGGGTTTGCTAATGAGAACTTAGAAAAGGTTGGTCTACAACAATGGTGGGTTAATGAGGCAAATTTTAAAGATATGATTTTGGGAGTCTAGGGAGGTAAACTTAGTATGGATATGTGTCTGAGGATAGAAATAATAAAGTAAGGAGAATTGAGGAGCTCAAGAGACCTACAAAATGGTGTATTTGTAGGTTTATTCACCTATGGAGGAATGCAAGGGGTCAAGGTATAATACAAAATAATAGTTGTATAATATGGATTGAAAGAAGTGTATGTAAGAAGTCAAAATATGTAGAATGACCAAGAAAATTTCTGAACTAGGAAGTATAAGCTTTATAAACTACCCTCAACTAATATCCATTATAAAAACTTAGTAGGGAAACTTAGGGTTCAAATTTGACCATTGGTGGGAGTCTAGATTCAAAAGTTAAGCTAGACACTATGATAACTTGGTTTGATGGGTCAATAAATAAGTCATTTTTATGATAAATTTCCTTTTTTTCATTCATAGAAAGCAATTCATCCTATAAAATGACATACTACACACATCTCTTTCTTATGACATAACTAGCTTACTTAACTTACATTCTTGAACTAATAAAGACAAGTCCTTGATATCACATAAAATCTCTACACTCAACTATTTCCCTAATTCCACTACCATGGACCACCTACATCTCCCATCTAGGAAATCATGGGCATGCAGTTCTCCTAATACAAATACATATTTTTCTTTAATTGACCAAGTAGACTAGATAGGCTTATGCAATTTCTAATTTTTGATGAGGTTCCATTTCCATTGACATAGGTATTACTAGAACAAATGAAGTTTGATATTTACATTTTCAATCATGGGTATGTAGTCCTTTCTAAGTCAATTGTAACACATACATTGATTGAATCAAATACCACCTACAACTATACACACAAGTTCCACATGTATTTTAGGGAGCCTATGGGCTCATTCTTTTTGATGTAAAGTGTCAACATAGTCATGTTTTGATATAAGTATTTAATGGTTCACAATTACATCATTTCAACTAACACAAGTTTGTTTAGAGGAGATAATTGTTTTTTCTTAGGAGATGAGGCTATGTTAATTCCTAAAACATATCAAAACTTCTTCATCATATCATACTCTCAAGGATCAACCAAAAATAAGATTAAAACATCCCTTAAGCATGTCCTTAAGAATAATATTACTCAAAGTGTGATATAAGTTTACATAAATGCTTTGCAATTTGAATAAAGATAGGACTAACTTCACAACAAAATACCATTATCATGTCTTTCAAATCATATAAAACAATAACTAACATACTTGTTCATTAGTATTAATATCATGTTGACATAGTTATCCTTAGAATTAGGTCATACAAATTTTGATTTGTTTCCTCATTTTTCTTACCATCTCTATAATACATAGTGACACATTGGAGATGTAATACTTCGAGAAGAAACCTAATACTAGTGAAGTCTTCTATAATGCACATATCTCATGTTTTTATTGGAGTGCCTCTCAGTCACTTGGGTACATGTGGTTCAATACTAGGACATGTATCTATTTGACTATATGGATAGGCTTGAACCATTATATTACATGGAATTGCAAGAGTAAGGTCATAACTACCAAATTATGTTCAAGAAAAATCAAAGTAGCCATGGTTACCTAATTTATTATCTATAAGGTACATATGATGGATTTGTAATTGAACAATTGTTATTTTGAAAATGCTAGAGAAAAAAATAAAGAATTAATATGCACCCAAAACTAATTTCAAGATTAATAGTCTAATATTTAGAGATAGATTTGAAACAACCTTTGTGTGCTTATCATGAATGTGGGAAAAGGTTATTCACAACGTAACATTATTTATGATAATTTGAGACAATATTACTAAACATTTCATATCTTTTTCTAATTTTTAATTGAATTTAAAAGTTTGATATATTTTGAAAAGTAAAACTTAAGAAAACAAAACCCATAAATAATTTTTAAAATTTTATTAAATTGTAATGTAGAACATAGGCATTAATAATATGAAGAAATTCCTCAATGTTAGAAATACGAACATCAGGGAAGTCTTTACTGTTAGAAATAATAATAACAGGACTTTGAGAAATACCTCAAGTTGTTCGTGTCTGTTTATGGGTGACGGATAATGTCATTTTTGAGTTTTTCTTCTGCCCATGAACCAACCAATTTTACTAGAAGTAAAACCTCCATATCCAAAATGACATCATCCTCCTTATAGAATAATTTATTTTTCATTCGTCCTGGTTGTTTTCTTGTTCTAGAATTTGTGTGAAATTCTAGATCAACATATCACTTCATTTTACTAAGTTTTACTAGAAAAATTGTGTTCCACTTCCTTTCTATCTTCACATTTCTTAGAGCAAAAGGGCCCTTCATGATTGTTTATATGTTACTAAATTTTAATTTCTTATTTACATGGAGTTTTAACTCCATATTCTTTCTCATTTACATGGAGTTTTACCTCCAAATTCTTTGCCACGTCTATTTTAAACTTTGAGACATTGTTTTCATTAAGGGTTGATCTTTATGACCATTGTGACAGAAATGCCAATAATTTGGTTGCTTTAGAATTTTAGATTATGTGATAAAGTTATAGCTATGTTGTTCTATTAACAACTTTAATTAGCAAAACATTAAGGAAGAACAAGAAATCATACATAGTTCATAGAACATTTTAACATGGGATTTATCCTTCTAGAAAAAAAACCTAGAAACAAAAGAGAGCAAACAATTATATTAATCTGTGAACATATTATACAAATACAATACAGTCTCCTTAATTTGCCTTTCTCATTCTATAGACATCTAGTTTACAACCTTTGCACTCACTTCTCAATCACCTATTGATTAGGCATCTCAACATCATCTCATCAACTTATTTCTTCCATGTCATAGACTAGATGTAGAGCAAGTTGTTTTCCTAGAAACTCAACCAACTCAACATTCTAACTGCCTTGGAATGTCAATTTTCACACAATTGTACAATGAACTTATTGTGATGTCATACCTACCACATGTCACACTCACAAGGATTCTCTAAACAAACAAACCATTCATCAATATAGATACTCCCACAAATGACCAAGTCATTAGTTGTTGACCAAACATCTATTGTATAGGGGAATATAGTGAAATAGAGTCTTCTATACAATATCACCACAACCAAACCCATCACTTGCAATAATAAAGATAATACGAGCTCAAGAGCTACAATACTCAAAAACACCTTCTAAAACATCTACCTATCCTTTGTTGTTGCCACATGAACTTGAACAATGTTAGACATGCTCCAACATTAGTACACTTACTCCAAAAATATACTCTGTATAAGATACAATAACGATAACACAACAAGATCTCGTGTTGTTTCTACCATGGCTTCACCAAGGTCCAAGACACCTCTAGGCCACACCACAATGTCTAACTTTAACTAAATTTTATACACATACTTTCAACACGATTCTATAGTTTTTAATCAAACTTTTGCATAACAAGAACTCAACAAAGTCCCAACATTCTTCTCCCACTTAGGAACTCTCTACAAATGAATAACACACCAAAGTTCCAACATTATCCCACTTGTTATTTATTGCAAGAGAGTTGTAGAATAAATACAGAAGAACCTAGCTATAGGAAAGGGATAAACCCATTGCATCTTTGCACTAACAAAATTTTACAGTGCTTACTATTTTTATCAGATAGTTAGCTACATTCATTAGAGTATCAAATTTTCCATATGAACCTTCTTGGCATTTACCATCTCCCTAAAAAAATCATATGGCACATTTATATGTTTGGTATGAGTAGATTACATGGGACTTTTGCAAGATAGATTATATTTTGACTAACACAAGTTATCATCGTCTTGCTCTTAAAACCAATGCCAACACAAAGCCTTTCCAACCACACTAATTTGCATGTGTAGTAACCATATACTTTTATTTAGTAGTTGATTAAATTAATGTGGGTTGCATTTTACTCATCTAGCTTACCACCCTCCAAATTGAGTACACATACTTGCTTGTTGATACCTGGCTATCAAGATCTCTAGCTGGATCTGAATCTATAAAGCCTTGTATATTCAACGAATTGCCAATATTATTAGTTCTATGATAACAAAAATAATAATTAGAATTTCCTCTCAAGTACTTAAAAACTCTTTTCACATGAGTCTAGTGCTCTTTTCTAGTATTTGACATGAACCTACTAAGAACTCCCACTAATTGGGTAATGTTTGGTCTAGTACAAACCATGACATGCATCATGCTTCCTATCATACTAGCATAAGGAACATTACACATGTCCTCCAAATCCTCTTGAGAACTAGGACAATGTTTCAAACGTAACTTAGTGCCTCTAAACTAAGAGATATTTATAAGTTTACCATCTTTTATATTAAACCTATAAAAAATAATCTCAATATACTTCCTTTGGTTCAACCATAGCTTCTTGCTAGCCCTATATTTATCAATTTCTAGACCTAGTATGTACCTTATAACCTGTTGGTGATTGTTTTGATGCAATCATAACAATAAGTTAAAATTCACATAAAATGAATTGAAACTATACTTGAAAGATAAGAAGGAATCATTTAAGATTCAACTAATCCCAAGTCTACAATGGTTCGGTTGGTCAAGTTCAGTTGGTCAATGTGAAGCTGTAATGTTCAAGAGGCCTTACGTAGTTTAGAGTTTCTTTGTGGTTTACTGGACTAAGATTATGCAAAAGATCATGAGATATGTCAATGCTTTTCATTCCTTTGCATAAAAGTGTTACTGTGCTGCAAGTTCTAGATGGTTTTCTTGAATTATTGCAGCTTTCTCCTTTATACTTATGAAAACTATCTACCTTAAACTCTGTTATGCATACCTCTTCAAATTTGAGACAATTTCCTTTTGATTTCTACGTTTTTAGCTAAATATTTCAGATGGGTTGGGAAAAGTTAGAAAGATCTAATCTACACCTCATTTACTCTACCGAAGGATCTAATTGTTCTGTTATGCACTATGTAAATACTACAGCAATTTGATCAAATCCATAGTAAAAACCTTAAATGCAAGTTCTGAGCATTTTCACAAACATACATTTAAAATTGCAAGCTCTCAAAGATAATATTTCAAAACACAAAGAAGAGCAGGAGAACACTCAGAAGATAGATGCAGAACTCCAGATTCTATTGTATTAGAAACAAATAGTCATACATGATTTACAATGTAGGAATGACTCTTAGTTTCATTGATCAAACTACAGAGAACTTACAAGCTTTACAGATACAGTAAGGAAGCCAGACATTCCACGCACACCTTACTGCAGACAAACAGGCGACCTCCTTCTTCTACTTCTAAACTAAATGAAGCTAACTTGCTGTGTGCTTCTAAAAATCCCTGTTGTAAAGTACTACAGTGCAGAGAGGCACAATATAAAGACTTTTTGATTGTCCTCACTACAGCAAAAAAAACCCTAACTAAACCCCTGGTTCAAACCCCCTGGTTACAGCAATAAATACAGATGAACCAGTCCCTCAAAAATATCTCTGAGCAGTGTCAAATTTGGGCGAAATATTGCCCCTTCTGAGAAGCTCTGGCAGCTCAGCAATAACTTCTATTTGTCTGTTGTAGTAATACTCCCAGCTGCAACCATGTCCTCCATTTGAATGACCTTGACTTCTTTGCACTTCGCCTTTACTTCTTGCTCCTGAGATCATATTTTCTTCTTCCATGATGTCGCTGTGATCAAGTTCCAGCTGCTTCCTCAACTGCAAGCCTGTAAGACAAGACAAGCAATAAGTATCAAATTTATCAAATGAACAGCAGGAAACTAAAATATCTGTTTAAATCAGGGTGACTATGCAAAAATGTGGAAATCTGGCTCAGAAAACCCTCAAAACACGCTCAAAATGCATACAGATTGCCCAAAACCAAACGGGTCAACCATCGCTGACCAGAAAAATGCCACGGGCGCCAAAAATGTGTTTTAAAATTCCCACCGCTTCGTCCATTCCTGCCCATCAGCGTGATAATCACCATCGGCGCATCCAAAAATCGCTTGGGCGATATTCATTATTTGGCTGATGGCCTTTCTCGTTATTTCCTCCTTATTTCTTTCCATCGGCGTAAGTCTATACTATCGGTGAGCCTCAAAATTCCTTCGCCGATCATTCTCTTCCATCGCTTCGTTATTTCTTCCTTGCTCTCCATCGGCGAGAGGTTCGCCATCGGCGAACTCTAAATCCTCTTCGCCGATCCTCATCGTTAGGCCGATGGCCCCCTTTGCTTTGTTCCATCGACGAGAGATTCACCTATCGGCAAGCTCCTTATTTCTTTCGCCGATGCCTCTTGTTTCATCAATGGCCCAGCTTACCTGCTCATCGCCTTCATTGGCGTGAGGCCTACTTATCGGCGAGCTCCAAAATTCCTTCGCCGATCACTATTGTTTGGTTGACTGCCCTTTGGCTTGCATTTCTTTTTTATCGGCATGAGAATCACCATCGGCGAACTCACAAATTTCTTCACCGATTTTCACTGTTTCATCGATGTCATTCGTCGGTGAGACTCTTACCGACAACCCTTCATATCATCCACCTTACTTCCATCGCCCTGACCTTGCCCATCGGCAAAGGTCCAAACGCTCGCACCGATCTATATTGCTTGGCCGATGACCTCCCATCGGCGAGAGATTATACCATCGGCGGGCGCTAAACTTCTTCCGCCGATGACTTACCTTATATCAACGCTCTTTCATTGTTCTCCATCGGCGTGAGATCGCCCATCAGTGACTCACAAACTCCTCCTCCCGATGGCATTACCTCGGCCGATGGCCTTTATCGGCGTAAGTGCTGCCGATATCGCTTCCCCAGGCTCTATCGGCGAGAGCCTCTTATATCGTGAAGGCCAAAAAAACTTGGCCGATGACTTACCTTATACTAATAGCCCTTGGCTATCGGCGAGACCATACCCTTCGGTACGATGAATTCAAACTCGGCCGATGCTCTATGTTACGCCGATGGCATTCGTTTTATATCTGGCCAAGTCCCCTTTCATTTATCTGCGTGACTTCGCCCATCGGCGAAAGTCAAAAACAATACTTCGATAGTTAATGTTATGCCGATGGCATACCATCGGAGACAGTCTCCCCGAAGCCTACTCCGTCCATTGAACCATTGAACCAAAAAAGAGGTTCAATACGGTGGTTCAATCGTGTGGTTCAATGATATATCCTTTATGCAGAGCAACCGTATTAACATGATTTTGTTAGAAGAGAGAAAAAAACAAGACTTTGAACCCCAAACTTTGAACCCTGCCACTATCGGCATGACTCCTGCCGATCTCCCTTTCATTTATGCTTTATCGGTGAGAGATTCCTCTTCGGTGGAACACTCCAAAGCCCCACCGATGGCAACTATTATGCCGATAGCCCTTGTCTTGAACCCGAACCCTGAACTTTGAACCATCGAACCAAGGTTCAATGCGCAGGTTCAAACCTGCAAAAAAACACTTCAATGAATAAATAATGGCGAGCAAAGTGTTAGATGTATTTTTCTTCAAACAGACAGTTAAATGCAAGATACAGAGTGGAACCCAGACAAAATTGCCCACGACCCGGAACTACTAAGTATGAATTTTTTTCGAAATTTAAAATGAATGCCAATAAGAAAAAAGGCAAACAACTGACTGTTTATCATGCAAAACCTGATAGTACATTTTACCTAAATGATCATAACTTGCAAAATATGATGAATTTTAAGATGGTTCAAAAAGCAACCCTAGCTCAATTTTCACAAGGAATCCAACCATATTATGCAATGGTACTGAAAAATGCAATTTTCTATATTTTTAACAAGGTTTGCAAATTTGACTCTCTTTTCCCTTTACCACCAGACAGAACAAACACAAGCAGAAGCAAAAGCAAAGCAACAGCAAGGGTCCTCATTTTGCCGAGGAGCAAAATGGGGCGTGTTGTGAACATCACAACATAACCCCTAAGTCTTTCATATCAAATATATTAGACAACCGATCCTTGAGTTCTCTAATTATTACTTTATTGTTTCCAATGATAAGTATATGATCAACATACAAAACAATAATTAAAATGTGATCACTAACCTACATGTCATACACATAGTCAGTAGCTTTAATCACAAAACAATAATTAAAATGTGATCCTAACTTGCATGTAGTACACGTAGTCAATAGCTTTAATCCTTGTAAAATCTAGTTCCATCATATATGCATCAATTGTTTGACACCACATACATGATGACTACTTTGAACCATACAAATACCTTTTCATTTTACAAATTAGATCTTCTTTTCCCTTGACCTCAAAATCTTTATTCTATTCCATGTAGATTTCCTCCTCTAATCTCCATACAAGAATGTAGTCTTGACATCCATTTGATTTACTTCAAGATCAAATCCAATAGTAATAGGCAACATTCTAATAGAGTCAATTTAGCTATAAGAGAAAAAATCTCACTAGAACTCATTCCCTCAATCTCTTAATGTCATTTGGCCATCAATCTTTCCAAGTACCTTTCCAATGTGCCATATGCATTGAACTTCTTTTTGTACATCCATTTACAACAAATAAATTTTCATCCTTTTGGAAGATCAATCAAGTTGCTGAACTTATTTTTGTACATCCATTTACAACAAATAAATTTTCTTCCTTCAGGAAGATTAATCAAGTTGTTGAACTTATTTTTGTACATCCATTTACAACCAATAAATTTTATTCCTTCAGGTAGATCAGCCAAGTCCCAAGTCTCACATTTGTCCAAGGCCAACATCTCCTCCTTTATGGCCTTCTTTGAAGAATTTTTTTGCTTCCTTCACACAACTTGGTTCACCATCAATATAAGTTAGAGAAAAAAACACAAGGAAAATCTAGTGGACTATACCTGTCTGGTAATTTCTAGCACATTGTAGACCTTCTCATAGGTGGTGGAGACTCTGCCACATCAAAATTATGTTCTTAAGAATTTTCCTCTAATCTTCCTTTGTGACATTCTTCATCTCCATCCTCACTATCTAGTCCACTGATTTGTTCATTTACAAATGAATCTTTTTGGTCTAGTTTGTTCTCAAAATGCATCCTCTTTTCCCCTTTGGTCGTTCATGCCTAGATAAAACTCTAAATTCCTTGAAAACAACATCTCTAGAATAGAAAACTTTCAACGTTATAGAATTTCAAAGCTTATACCCTTTTACATTTCACCATAACCTATGAAAATATATATTTTATTTTAAAATCCAACGTAGATTATTTTTCCTTTGGCACATGAGCAAATGTCTCACAACCAAATGACCTCAAGGGTGGAACAATACGCTTATTACCTATCCAAATTTTATGTGTCATATCCATAAGTGTAAAAGTAGGAGACCTATTTATCAAATAACAAGTATTACTTACCACTTTAGGCCAAAACTTTTGTTCTAACCTTGCACTCCTCACCATAATTTTGGTTCAATCCACAAAGATTCTATTCATCCTTTCAACTACCCCATTCTCTTGTAATGTGTAGGTTGTTGCCCTCTATTTAACAATTCCAGTGTGCTTATATAATTCTACAAACTCATTATAGCAATACTTTCCACCATTATCTAATCTTGATACTTTGATTTTTCTATCTAGTTTTTTACAAGTGCCTTATACACCTTAAACTTACTGAAAACCTCAAGCTTCTTCCTAATAAAATATACCCAATAATGTCTACAAAAATCATCAATAAAGGAGACATTGTATAAGACCTACATTCATATGAACTATAAATCATTTAACAAAATAAAGAATACATAAAACTTTTAATCTATTATAATGAACTTGAGTATAAATAATGACTTGTGCATGAACAAAACATTCAGATAGTAAGCTACACAAGTAGCTATCGGCCAATCTACCTATACACATTTACAAAAAAAATGATAAAGAATATATAGGAAGACTATATATTCTAGTTCAAATTATAATCTTAGTTAGAACAAATAATAATAATAGGAATTGAGAAATACCTCTAGTTGTTCATATCTATTTATGGGTAGTAGCTAATGTCATTTTTGGGTTTTTCTTCTACCCATGAACTAGGTAATTTTACTAGCAGTAAAACCCCCATATCCAAACATCCTCCTCCTCATAGAAGAATTATTTTTCATTCATCTTGGTTGGTTCCCTTGTTGTAGACTTTGTGTGACATTGTAGATAAACATATAACTTCATTTTACTAAGTTTTAGTAAGAAAAAATGCCCTCCACTTCCTTTTTATCTTCATGTTTCTTGGAGTAAAATTTTAGTGTGTTGGAAAAAAGGGCCTTCATGATTGTTTATATGTTACTAAATTTTAATTGCTCCTTTACATGGAGTTTTAACTCTTTGCCACACTCTGAAACATTTTTCTATCAAGGGTTGATCTCTATGGCCATTGTGATGGACACATGAATAATTTAGTTGTTTTAGAACTTTAAATAAGTGATCAAATTATAGTTATATTGTATTATTAATAAATTTAATTAGAAAAATGTTAAGGAAGTGTTGGCAAGATACACTGCTAGGCATGATAAGTGTTGTCATTGATGGCGACTAAGTCTCTACTACACATACACATTTCATAATTTGCCCATAGTAGAAATCAGATTGAAGATTTATCTAAGTCTGGGTAGTCAGGAACAGAGTAGAAGATGGGGTCTGGTATCTTGGTTCGGATCTCTCCGGTGTAAAGTATTAATTTTATATAGATCTAAGGTAGTCATAAGCACTATCAAGACAATCTAAATCTAGATTTTTGGCCTCCAGTGATAAAGGATTCAAAAGTTATTATCTTCTAAGTATCGGGTTAACAGTTTGATAGAGCAGACAGAAGAACGGGCCGACCTTGTAAATGATCTTGGTTCCGGATGTATGGAAGTTGTTGATTGGGAAATTAGTGATGACCAGTGATAGTGGCCAACCTGATTGATGATTTGTGAGTGCAAGTCTTGGTCTGCGTCTCAAGTTATGCACAGATCTAGTCAACAGAGAAAAATATTCAATAAAGTTCTAAGTATTCTTGAAGCTGATTGAAAAGTGATTGAAGATCAGGATGTAGATATATATATATATATACACCTAATGGATTTGAATGAATTGTGGTGTGTGTTGCGAATATGGAGTAAATTCGAAAAGAGCAGTGATCTAAGATTCAAATGAAGGCAGAGCAGTAAACAGGGTAGAGTGAAGATGAAATGTGTAAGATCAGTGTTTTGTGCTTAACCAGAACTGAATTCATGCATTAGTAGATGCTTCTCATTAGTTCAAAATCTCTATTATTCTCTTGTAATCATTTGTAGATAGTGAGCCTCTATTTGAGCAGTGAGCTCTAGGCAGTGAGCTTGAATGCATGTGCATTCTCATTTGTAAAAATACTTTTAATAGGGTATTAATCCTTGTGGGTTAACCCCCACCGTGGTTTTTCCCTTAACTAGGTTTCCACATAAAAATCTTGGTGTCAAGTGTGTTATTGTGCTTATGATTTTTCATGGTTAAGTTATTGATTTGTTGTTGAATGGTAAAAGAAAGAATTAACTGCAGAGAGTATTAAAGTTTTGAGACAACTGATTCACCCCCCTCTCATTTGTCTGTCCTATTTCCAACAATTGGTATCAAAGCGAGGTTCCTTTATGAAGCCTAACATCTTAAGGAAATATCTTGGAAGAAGTTTAAATGGGTTCACTCAAAGATCAACTTTAGTTGGCCCTAGAAGATCTTATTTAGTCTAAAGAAGAAATTAGTAATCTGAGAGGTGAACTTAAAGATGCTGATGATACCATTGAAATGTTGAAAGATAAATTAAAGAAATCTATGGAAAGGAAAAAGGAGCTACTTCTGCAGCTATCCATTTTCACTGAAGAAAATGGCATAAATGAAGATTTGGAAGAAAATACAAGGGAATGTGAGAAGTTGTCAAAAGAAGTTGTTGTTCTAAAAATTGAGATGGAATCTGGGGCAATGAGGCTAACCAAAGAAATTGAGCAAAGGAAGAAGACTGAAGAAGACTTGAATCAAATTCTAAAAGAAAGAACTGATGAATGCTACAGATTAGACAGTATAGTTGGCCATCTAAAGTCAAATCTACAAGAAAGCAGAGACAATGAAAGATATCTTGAAAGACAAATTGTCATTCTCAGACATGACCTAGAAGTTGCAAATTGTTACAAGGAGAAGCTCAAGATAAGTTCAGCTAAACTTGAAGCAATACTTGAGGGTTAGAAAAAGGTTGATGACAAGCATGGTCTTGGATATGAGAAAGGTGAAAGCTCCGGATCTGGACAAAGAAACTATCAACCAAGGAATGAGAGAAACAAGCTTAGGAGGCCTTCGGTAAGACAACCTAACACTCAAAGGTATCCATCTTTCAATTGAAATTGTTTCAAGTGCAATAAATTTGGTCATAGAGCCACTCAATGTAGAAGTAGAGTAAATCAAAATAATCTATCCTTCTCTAGACAATGTTTCAATTGCAAGAGGTATGGTCATAAATCTAATGAATGCAGAAGTATGATAATGAATAACTCATCAAGTAGAGGAAACGAGAACTCTTTCAATGGAAAATACTTTGCATGCAATAGATTTGGACATATGGCCACTCAGTGTAGATCAAGAGGAAATCAATCAAATGGGCAAAGAAATGTTGTGTGCTTCAATTGTAACCGATCTGGTCATTTTGCAAGATTCTGCAGAAGTAGGATTAATGAAAGGAGTCTGGTAAACAGAAAACTGGATGAATAGGGACAAGACAAAGGCAAATGAAAAATTGATGAGAATGAGATCTAGAATGAAATGAGTGAGATGTGGGTCAAGAAAACATTTGTGAACCATAGTAATGGGTCTGCACTGGAATCTCGTGCTGACAATTCCTCTAAGAATTAAATCAAGAGCTCTGGCTCAGGGGGAGCTGCATTGAACACCAAAGTCCCCTAGTCAATAAGTGGGTGCCTGGATATGGCACAATGAGAGAAGATATTTTGAATTGTTTCAGAACTTTTGGAAGGATTTTTAGAAGAAAAGATGTTAATATGAAAATTTGAGGAGTAATTCATGAAGAACAGTTCAAGAAATAGAGTAACCAGATGAAGTTAGGGAAGCACATTTATTACAATATGAAATTAGGTTTTGCGGAGGATAAAAGGTCACTTGGTCATGCATTTGAATCACTTAGCTCTTCAAGGAAAATAAGAAGCTCTACAACTGTCTCAGAACAATCCAAGTCTATTCCCATTAAGACACCGAAAACCACACCATCCGGTGAAGGAGGAAAGAAGAAGAAAACCAAGGCCACAAGAGCCTACAAGAGCACAAAAGATGATGATGAAACAAAAATTGATGAAGAAGTTAAAGAGATAAGATCAAAGAAAGCCAAGACTTCAAAGGCCTCTGATAACCAACCCTCCAGAAGCAAAAAGGCAAGTAAAAGGCAAGAGACTAATAAGGTTGCTATGATTGTTGATCAAATTGTAAAATAATTATTGTTCATGGGAATCTAAAACCTATCAGAATATATTATGTTAGTTTTGATGAAGCAAATAAGAAAATCTTGGAGGATGCCACCATTCTATACTTAAATAAATTCAATAGAGCTCTATTGGAAATTTTGCAAGAAATTCCCAAAAGTTTAAGGAAAATACTAGAAATGAGGAATGAAGCTGCTAAGGACAAAGACATAGAACACAAAGAATATGTTCTTTCCACCCTATGTCTAGTAATGACCAGAAGATAAGCTGATAAAATCCTCAAGGAAGTTAAGGGAAATTCAGAAGCAAGATCCGGATGAACAAGTTAATGCTTGGTGAAACTAAGGAAGTTGTAAAGGAAACAGAAGAAATTTTGAGAAAAGCCCTTGAAAAAAATAAATACTAGATTGTTTTAGAGGAACAAGAAGCTCCAGAAGAAGAGATTGAAAAAGGAAATGATGACCAAGGTAATACTCTAGATCCTCCGGAGCAAACCTACGAGGAGACAGATGATGGAATTGATTCATCAATTCTAGTTACTGAAGAAGTGAAAATCAATGAGCAACAAACAAAGATTGATGACTCCTCTATTTCAGGAGAGGAACAAATAAACAAAGCAAATACAGAGATGGTGGACCAAATTGATGATGCAGGTGATACTCTAACTCCTCCTGACCAATTAGAAAAGGAAGATAATGTTGAGAATACTGCTGCCACATTAGATCCTCCGGAACAAATTTTAGATGGTGAGGACAAAGGAGAGAATCCCACTGCAGATGATATGGAAAAAGGTGAAGTAGAAAAGGAGAAAGAAAAGGGTAATGAAAACAAAGTAGAAGAAGATGGTGCAAATGTTGATGCATCTACAGATGCTGAGAGATCTCGGGAACAAAAAGGTGGTCCAAAAATTATTGCAAGAGACACTACAGATGCAGTGAAAAGTTTTCTGGATAAAGAGATGCTTGTGTTTGATGAGCCTGAACTACTCCAATGACCATTTAATCTAGATGCTCTCTCTCATACAAGTGATGAAGATTGCATCCTTCACTCAAGCCAAGGCCAGAGAGAAATTGTTAAAATCTCACATGGAGGACAATGAACTATTAGGGCTTGCAGTTGGAGTATTGGAGAAGTTATTGCTAACCTACCAAAAGAGTCCATCTGATTCCCCCTCCGGTCACCTAAAGAATCTTGTAAATGTTGTAAGTACACATTTTGAGTCTTTTGAAAAATCTATGGAGGTGAAAGTTTAGAAGGAATTTTTGGATAAGAAATTTAGTGAAGTACAGATCTAAGAGGAAATGATAGGATGATACTCAACATTAGCATAAGGAGTATTCATAATGCTCTAAATGATGGAAGTGATATGTACAAATTCTGTCTATCATGGCCCAAAGTTAGTGAGGATATTGAGAAGAAGATAAAGTAGCAAGAACAAAAATTGTCAAATCTCTCTCAAATTTTTGAACCTCTAACAGTTTCACCTATAAGTCAGGAATGTCAAGTAATTAGCTTGACAGATGAGATAAAGAGGATTGTTAAAGAAAAAGGTAACATTATGAAGAGAATGTGTGAGCTCTGGGAATTGATTGCCCCTAAGTTAGAAACCATGTTTAATGCCTTATTAGAAGCTCAGACTATACTTCAGACAAGTAATCCTCCAAATATGACAAAGGTAGAAGCATATGCATTTTTGTTGAGTGGACACATCTCAATTTTGGATGGAATGAAGGGAACTTGGGCCTTTGAACTTAACAATTAGTTGTACATATGCGGCACTATACACAGAATTTTTGGAGAATTTTGGCTTGTGGACCCCACCCTTTGTCATTGATGTCAAAGGGGGAGTGAAGATAAGTGAAAAATGAGGAATCCAGCAAAGGGGGAGCACCGGAAAGCAGTGTGAACAACAATATGGAACACAAGCAAAGGGGGAGTTATTCTGACACTTAGTCATTTTTCACCAAGTGTTGCCATCAATCCCAAAGGGGGAGATTGTTGGCAAGAGACACTGCTAGGCATGATAAGTGTTGTCATTGATGGCAACTAAGTCTCTACTACACATCTACATTTCATAATTTGCCCATACCAGAAATCAGATTGAAGATTTATCTAAGTCTAGGTAGTCATGAACAGAGCAGACGACAGGGTTCGGTATCTTGGTCTGGATCTCTCCGGTGGAAAGTCTTAATTTGCTGTGGATTTGGGGTAGTCATAAGCACTATCAAGACAATCTAAATCTAGAGTTTTAGCCTCCGGTGATAAAGGATTCAAAAGTTATTAGCTTCTGATTATCGGGTTAATAGTTTGACAGAGCAGACAGAAGAAGAATGGGTCGACCTTGTAAATGATCTTGGTTCTGGATGTATGGAAGTTATTGATTGGGAAATTAGTGATAACCAGTGGTAGTGGCTAACCTGATTGATGATTTGTGAGTGTAAGTCTTGGTCTGCATCTCAAGTTATGCATAGATCTGGTGAACAGAGCAAAGTATTCAATAAAGTTCTAAGTATTCTTGAAGCTGACTGAAAAGTGATTGAAGATCAGGATGCATATATGTATATACACCCGATGGATTTGAATGAATTGTGGTGTGTGTTCGAATATGGAGTAAATGCAAAAAGAGTAGTGATCTAAGATTCAGATGAAGGCAGAGCAGTAAACAGGGCAGAGTGAAGATGAAATGTGTAAGATTAGTGTTTTGTGCTTAACTAGAACTAAATTCATGCATTAGTAGATGCTTCTCATCAGTTCAAAATCTCTGTTATTCTCTTGTAATCATTTATAGGCAGTGCACCTCTATTTGAGCAGTGAACCCAAATGCATGTGCATTCTCATTTGTAAAAATACTTTTAACAAGGTATTAATATTTGTGGGTTAACCCCCACCATGGTTTTTCCCTTAACCAGGTTTCCACGTAAAAATCTTGGTGTCAAGTGTGTTATTGTGCTTATGATTTTTCATGGTTAATTTATTGATTTGTTGTTGAATGGTAAAAGAAAGAATTAACTGCAGAAAGTATTAAAGTTTTGAGACAACTGATTCACCCCTCTCTTAGTTGTCTGTCCTATTTCCAACAGGAAGAACATGAGATCATATGTAGTTCATAAAGTATATGAGACATAAAGCTTAACCTGGGAACCCTTTATTGGAAAAACCTAACAAAAGAGAGCAAACAATTATATTAATTTATGCGAACACAAAATCCAAATATAGCACCTCTTTAAAAATGCTTTCCTCAATGTATAGACATCTAGTGTACAACCTCTATACTCACAAGTCTCAATCACCTATCAATTAGGCATCTCAACATCATCATCTCATCAACCTATTCTTTTTGTAGACAACTAAAATTAACTCCACCTTCACCATCACTTTCAACATCATCCTAACACTATCCTAACACCACTTTCATCCTAACATGTCCCATTTACCATGTCTCGTTCTCAATTAATTAAATAAATTATATTTATTTAAATAATTATTCCTTTTCTCCATCACCTAGATTAATTAAATAAATTTTATTCAATTAATTAAATCCTTGTATCCTAATTCCCAAATTAATTAAATAAATTATATTTATTTAAATCCATTATTCCCCATAGCCATGATTAATTGAATTATTTATTTATTTAATTAATTTTATCCTCAAATATCCTCCCTCTCCAATAATTAATTAAATAATTCTATTTAATTAATTGTTTCCACATTTCTTATCCTCATCCATTTACCATAAATAAATAAATTTAAAAACAAATCCAACTCATCACATGATTAACTAGAAGCTTCCTGTTGTGTGGTTACACAACATGCCCCATTTTGACTTGGCAAAACAGGGACCCAACTTGTGCTTGGCTTTTTGTGCTATCTGGTGGTTTGGTAAGAGTAAGTCATGCAGATCATCATGCAAGAAAGGCTGGGTAGGTCATCATCATGAGGTCAGTTTGTCAAAATTCATATTTCAGTACAGTAACCTCATATTCAAAAAGAGCATCAAATTTCATGCAGGTTTGCCTTTTACATCACCCTGATATACATTAGGATGTGAAAGTTATGAATGGTCAAAGTTTGAGTCAAACCTGATATTTCCAAGGGGAGGATCATATTTCGTAACATCAGTCATATTTCAAAGGATCACCCCGATCTCATTTATCACCCAATAATTCATGCGATCCAAATATCCAAACGTCAATTTTAGGTGACAGTGGCCTTTACCCATCAACAGCCTTATGCATTTCGCGAGGATCATATTTTTCAATGTAACCTGATATTTCTTAATATCCTCCTGCCGCAAAATATTCCCCTAAGCCAATATCCTGATGATGTCATTCAAGTCCAATAAACAAAGAAATGACATAATAATGACGTCACCATCACATTTACCTCTCGACAGGATATTTCGTAAGCACGATCCTGTTCCCATAACATGACGATGACGTCATGATGCCTTGCCGATACAATAAGCGATTATCTGGATGACATCATCTTGATATTCTAAAAGGGAGAAGCATATGTTTATCCAGTCATCATCATCTTTGAAACATCACCTGATGTATTGAAATATCCTCTGATCTGTTAAGGATAGTTCTCATTTCGTGGAGGATGATCACATTGCACTCAGGATGATATTTGTGAATATCACCCCGGTATTCGAATATCACCCTAATATTCATATATCATCTTGTCATACGAATATCACCCCGCTCCCATTGCCGCCATTAACATTTAATGTGCACAGACATGGTAGGTAGTTCCCACCGACCATTAAACCTGATCGAACAGCTGACGAAATCCTAACTTTTCGTGCAAAAAATTAACGAATAAAATCCAATCTGTCAGGGTTTGCCCTAATTTCACCCTAAGCGTATAGTTAAAGGTGAATTCACCATCATTTCAGTTCTTACCTTGCGATAAAATTATTTTTACAGAGCACCGGCTTCCATACCCTCATATAGGCAATAGTCAGACGAACCGAGCTTATAAACGGGAGGAAGTACGTGATCATCAGTGGAATTAAGAGCACTTTAAGAAGTCCACTAGTATAAAGGAAATTTGTAAATCCCGGTAAGTAAATGAAACCCTCATCATGTTGTTTCTGTAATGTTCAGGTATGGTATTGTTAATCTGAAGTCTTGGTTTATGCACCCCCATGATAGGTTGATGTTGAATAAATACAGTAGGCATGATGGTTAGTAGAGATAATTGTTATCTACATGCATATGGGTACCTATTGTAAGACAAGATTTTGTTAATTGTAGGCATCCATGGCTAATAAGAGGTTGGCTAAGTGTGAGGCTGAATTCAGTAAGCCCATGTTTTCATCTCAGAGGGGCGTCCTGTTCAAATATGGCGCAATCATAGATACCCATCAGGGGAATACTAATTTGGAAGCTTGGTCAGTTAGGCTAAATGATGAGAAGAATAGAAGTCCTATGCTGGATGCTGTATTCATGTTCAGAATGTGGAATGCCACCGGTTTCCCGTACTCCATGGAGTCTCCGGAGCTGGTTATCGAGTGTGCCCGGAACTACGACCCAGAGACCCAGCAGGTGATGAAGCATGGGAGGATATATGCATACCTATCCATCAGGGGTCTCTCCCAGACATTTGGACTGCCAGTGGGCAGGAAGGTCAACAATGTGGACCTGAAGAAATTAGAGAGAGAGTATGAAAATAACAAGAAACAGGCTAGGAAAAACATGTACCAATGGAGGGCTGAGAACAACACATATTCTGCAGCCGCCAAACTTCCTATGCACTTATTCAAATATGATTTTAGTGAGGAGTACCAATACATGATTGCACTATTGAGTAGAGTCATAGGCCAGCCTGATGCTGGTAGTTTTAAGGACTGGATGTATGGTGTGATCATGATGTGCATATATTCAGACATCAAGCCGTTGTGGGGCCAGCTAATAAGTGATGCTCTGCATGAGCTACTGATGAACCTAGGAGGTTCAAATTGTGCTTTCTATATGACGTCATACATTGTCTATTCTTGTGCTTACAAAGGCACATTTGATGCACTAGTTACAGATGGAAAAGTCACAGGTACAATTAATGCAGTGCATATTTGGTATCATCATCCCCAGCTGCAAAGAGCCAATTACCTCCAAGATTACAAACTGGTAAATGATGCATTCTCTATGCATCTGGTCAGAACCATGGAGGAGGATAGAACAAAATGATTGAGCATGGAGGCTCAAGAGATAATTTACCAGCATGGAGCCTGGTATATACAATTTGCCACATTTTCATACATGAGGATTGAGGGTTTTGAAGGAAATCCCCTCATGCTGCCAAGGTATCCCACTGATGTAGTGATACTGATGGAATTTATAAGGCAAAGCTCCACAATATTGAAAACATATAAGGATGCCCGGAAGCTACCGTCAATTTTGTTTCTAGTCACCATTGGCTGGTACATGTGTCCCAATTCAGAGAATATTAAGAAGGTGATGGTCACCTTAAATAAAATGCAATTGCAGCCATTTCCAATAATAAGACCATATGATCCTTATGGCAGGATGCAGAAAATAATAGGAAAGCCTATTCACCAGAGGCACCTAGAAGACTTCTGGGCTGACTGTGAAGATGAAGCAGAAGCAAGAAGAAGAAGATATCAAAGGCTAACACTGAATCAAGTCAGAACCTTTGACTGCATCCCCATCCCTCAACAATTGAAGAAAGATGATGGCAGGATAATTACAGATGAGTATGAGGAGAAGAAGATATATAATGATACCATCTCTGCACCTGACCTCACCATATAGGAGGACATATCCTTGGACCCCTTCATTGCCAGGACCATATAGCTAACCCAAGCCTGGGTTGATGAACAAATAGAGGCTTTGAAGAAGAAAGGTGTTGCCATTACTATGGACAACAAAAAGAAGGGGCAGGATATTCCTGATGGGGAGTATGATGACTTCATAAATGAAAAAAGAAAGTCTAAGGGAGATAGACTCCCTCCACAACAACAACAGAGCAAAAGACCCCCAAGGGGCAAGAAAATAGATAATGAACCCAAAGGGATTATTATTGAATGGGCAATGTTTGTAGCTGAAGAGGTAGCAGCATCAGGATCAAGATCAAGATCTGCATCACCTCAATGGACAAGAAAACAAAAGTCCAAGAAAGGAAAGACAGCAGAAGCTGGAATTACTGAGACCCAAGAAGAAGGTCAATCCTCAAGGAAACCAGATGAAGAGGATATCCTCATGGAGGAAGAGCCTAAGGAAGAAGAGGCCCCTTTGTTATTCAAAAGGAAGAGAAGAACTCCACAGGTGGTGGTATCTACCCCACCGAAGAGACCAAGAACCTCCATGAGAGGTGAAATAAGACAATCCCCTACATTATTACAAGGGCCAGGTAGTGAAGTGCATAGGGAACTTCAACACAATGTCCCACTTCCTACCATCGTCAAGTTCAAGACTAAGCTTGCAGAAGACCAGATGAAAGAGACCTCCCAGGCACATGCAGAAGGTCACATCTCACTGGAGGAGACAATAAATTTGTTTGATGATGAAGTTGTGAAGGAAGTGGCTTCACAAAAGATGGAAACCCTTGCTGTAGGTACACACATGACCCCTCACAAGACTCCACTAGTTCAAACTATACTGGAGGAGATAAAGCAAGTGGAAATAGAAAAGGAAAAAAGCCCAGAGAGGATAGCCCAAGAATGGGGCTAGATACATTAATTGCATAGGTGACAAGTCTTGTAGTAATAGACTTGACAGAGAAACAAGATGTGAATCCTGAACATCCAGTAGGATCACTTGATAAGGGGCAGGTAGTGAAGTGCATAGGGAACTTCAGCACAATGTCCCACTTCCTACCATCGTCAAGTTCAAGACTGAGCTTGCAGAAGACCAGATGAAAGAGACCTCCCAGGCACATGTAGAAGGTCACATCTCACTGGAGGAGACAATAAATTTGTCTGATGATGAAGTTGTGAAGGAAGTGGCTTCACAAAAGATGGAAACCCTTGTTGCAGGTACACACACGACCCCTCACAAGACTCCACCAGTTCAAACTATACTGGAGGAGATAAAGCAAGTGGAAATAGAAAAGGAAAAAAGCCCAGAGAGGATAGCCCAAGAAATGGGGCTAGATACATTAATTGCATAGGTGACAAGTCCTGTAGTAATAGACTTGACAGAGAAATAGGATGTGAATCTTGAACATCCAGTAGGATCACCTGATAAAGGGCAACCTACAGAAGAAGTGAAGATGGCAGAACCAGAAGGCCATGCTTCAGAAATAAACCAACCAAGCGCACAAGATGCATTAGCGGAACCTGCTATAGTAGAGGTTCAGGAAAGGAAGGCTGATGAAAAGGATGTTTCTTAAGATCCTGCTGCCAAAGTTCAGGAAGAAAGTAGCACAGGTGCAGAAGAGATAATGGCTTCAGGACAAATGCCAGCACCTAAGGAAGATTCTGCAGTATCCACTACTGTGAATGTGCCTCATGAAGAAGAAAAGCCAAAGGAGGATGAGGTAATGACAGAAAAAGATCATGATCATCATGATCATCATGTGGACATAGCACAAGATCCTCCACCTCAAGATGATGCTCCTCTAGAGAAAGAAGTTCCTCAACAGGAAGATGTGCCACAGGATCAACATCAAAGCGAGCATCATGAAGAAGAACTAAGGAAATTACCTTCTCCATCACACCTGCTGACAGAAAGAGGAGATAAAGGTGAACATCATGATGATGCAAAGAAATATGATTAGGTACCTCCGTGGTTGGAGAAAGAGGTAAATGCAGAGGTAGAATTTGAAATTCAAGAATTTGATGTATCTACCTTATTTACTGAGGATATAATAAAACCCAAGAGGAAGGCCATAATGACTTTGGCCATTAAGAGAGATCCAACAACTAGGAGAAGGACTGCACAGATTGCAGTACGTACTGTAGAGAAAGAAAAAGGTAAAATTACCTTAGATGAGTTCCAGATTAGCACAGTGGACTTAGGATTTGCCAATGAAGACAAGAGGGTCAAGAGGGCAAAGATATTATTGATTCTTTAATTCAGAAAGTGAAAAGAGAGAAGGAGAAAAATAAGCAACACAAAGAGCACATTGCTCAGTTGCATGCCTACATAGGAAGACTGACCAGTACTGAAGATACTTCAACTAAACATGCAGTTCCATTGACTGCTATTTCTCAAGAGGAGGTGAATAAATTAGATCTCATGAAACATGAGGCATCTGTACTAAGGAAATGGATGTTATCCACATTGGATAATGCAGAGGAAGTGGTAAAGGCCTCTTTGAAGAGGTGGAATACTCTCAGTGAATCCAGGTCAAGGGTAGATAAGTTACAGATGTAGACAGGCAAAAGGTCTTACAGATTGGAAAAGATACAGGACATCCTGGGAGAAATAAGGAGGATAAATCCTCAGTTGCTTATCAACAAATAGGTATTGAACAGTAATACTGCCTTGTTGGTTGATATATGGTATAAGGACATTCAATTTGAATGTGGAGTGCTCAGAAGATGCAATAATAAACTGAGAGATATCAGCATGAAGTTGTATGATTTAATGTCTATTGAGGCAGAAATGTTGGAAACATTGGAAGGAAAAGTGGAAGGGAAAGTAGAAAATCAAGATGAAGAGTTTGCCATCAAAGCTTTACATGGCAACTTCCAACCAGTAGCTGATGATCCATTTGTTCACTTGACAGAAGAAGTCATAGATAAAATAATGAGAATCAAAGTCAAGATGGAAAATTACAATGAGACGCTGCAAAATAGGAAAGACAAACTGGACAGTAGTAGACACAAGTATGAGGCACACAAGCACGCCATCATCAAAGCAAAGACTTAGGATGGCAGAGAAATAGATAGAATTGTGCAGTTATATGAGCAGATTCGGAGCAGCATGCAGCCTCATATGCGAAGTCATCATCATCAGGATGATGAAAGTTCAGGAAGTGATGCACATGATGATGATGCACATGAATCAGATAAGGTAGATGATGATGCAGCATAAAGTAAATATCAACATCGGATACTTGGTGAAAATAAGTTTTTTTAGATAGTTGCCAGCTGGCAACTTGTGCCATTTTGATAAGGTTGACATAGTCAAAGGGAAATCTTGACCGTAGATATTCATAGACAAATCAAGATCATTGATCTTCTTGTAATGGTCCTCACCTTGTTCTATAAAAGGTGTTGGAATGCCTCTTTTCTATGATTTGAAACTTAATTGAAATCCGTCTGCTGAAATATTCAGGGCTCATTTCAAAGCTTTTTGTATACATCTATATCTTTGCATACTTAATGAATGAGAAGACTGTTTGATTACAATTCATAGTAAATCTTGAGTAATCGGTGTATGAATTCTGGATATATGCTATGATTTGCTACGTCCCTTGGAGTGTATGTATACTTGCATATGTTGCTTTCATACAAATTCCTTTGAAGTTAGCATCAACTGTATGTAGCTGTGGAATGTCCTGGTGAACATATGGTTTGGTTTTCTTCTCTTCATGATTGTATCTGATGTGCATGTGGTTCAAAAGATAAAGGTTCAACTTTAATTTGAAGCATTTCTTTCAATTTCTTTTAAATTTCAAAGTTTTTCACCATCATAAATTGCTAAGAACTGATAAAATAACACAAAATATGTTGACATCTCATAGATAATTGAAAATATTTAGCATATTTGAAGCTTAAGCATGTATAATTAGTAAATATCATGCAAATATTTGAGTACAACTGCATCATTTGATCAAACTACTATATAAAATGACCTCTCTGTGAAGAATCTTTGCAGAAACAGTATCATGATGATGAACTTCATGTAATGCCCCAAAATGGAAACAGCAACACACATTAACCTCTGAGTAACGTCAGACGATTAAGACCTAATCACCGGAGACTTGGGATCATGAATTCTCTGAATTCATCGTATCTTTCAAGATGAATAAAGGTTAATGTGTACTTTTATTCTATGCTTGTTTGTGACTAACATCATGACCAACACTTCCATCTTTATCTCATAAAAATCTAGTTATCTTTTATCTTATCCTTTTGTATTTTTAGAAATACCTATAAGCTTCCATCCTTATCCTTATCCTTATCAAGAACCTCTAAATCTAGCCTCAACCATGCCATTATCATTACACAAGAAAGTACTATTATGCTACAGGTTTCTAGAGCAATCAACATATCTATCATATCAAAGAGCATAGGTAGTGGAGCTAAGGTGCAGTCCATTCCACTCTATCTGAGGAGAAAGAAGGGTTTAAGGTGAAGGCTTTGTGTTTATATTGCATTATCTTCCTATTATTTACCTTTGATCTTTTCTTGTCTTCATTTTGGCACGCCAGGTGGGACCCACATCCCTTGATCTAGCTTGATTTTTGCAAGTTTTTTAGCTTTTTGCTGCAGGTTTATGCTCTTTTTGGAAAATTTTTGGGGTGACCTATTGCAGGGAGCTTCCTGAGGCAAAAGAACCTCATGTGGTTGTGTCCAGAAGGGCTAAGAAGTGAATAAAAACATATAATTTGACCCTTTTTGGTGTAGGTGAAATTTAAGAAAATGTTTGTAGGGTGATGAATAGTGTTTCTGGTGATAAACAATGTTTCCGATAATGAACAATGCTTCTGACAGTGAACAATGCTTCCAGTGGTGAATAATGCTTTCGATGGTGAATAGTGTTTCCAATGGTGAATAGTGTTTCTGATAGTGAATAGTGCTTTCCAACTGTGAACAATGCTTTCTAATAGTGAACAATGTTCTCAAGCAGTGAACAGTGTTTTTAGGCCATGAATAGTTTTAAGGCTTAAAATAGTTTTCTTTTTAAAAATGCTATAACTTTTGCATATCATGTCATATTTTTTAGTATTTATAGGTGTTGGAAAGATGATTCATCCAACTTAGTAGTGGTATAGACCTTTTCATCATATTTGATTGCAATAATCATGTATAATCATTTGAACTCTTGTTTTCTTACAAACTTTAATTGCTCACATCTTTTGCATTTCAAATCAAAATTTAACAATTTTTTTGAAATTGCAGAGAATTTTGCAAGGAATCTGGTAATAGTATCTAATCTTCTTTATATTATCATCCATTTTTTATTTTTTGAGATTTAATCATTTTAAGCTAACATGCTTGTTTGTAGCCTTTTCGCTTGTCAAAGGTCAAATCTTTCAAACTACTAACAAGTTTGTTGTAGGTTTGCATGTCCAAGGCTAATTATTGAACTAATCTTTGTGTCCTATTTGTTTGGTGGGATTTATTGTGACTTGGGGTGTGTATGCTCTTCCCTTGCACTTAGTGTGATCTTGGGAATTAAAAGCATCCTCTAGTCACATTCATTTTCACAACACACATCATTTTTCTAATGTCAATTAATCTTTGCTTGTGTGGATGAAGAGTATGTGTATGCTCTCCCCTTGCACCTAGTGTGATCTTGGGGATCAAAAACACATCTTGACACACTTTTTGTCACCAAAGGTGTGCCTATGTGTGTATGCTCTCCTCTCGCACCACTTGGTGATCTTGAGGATCAAAAACACCTTGAATTACCTTCCCTATAAGAGCCCTGCTTGGGGATTTCATCACCCACATGGATGCACTCAACCACAAATTCTAGTGGTGTATATCAAAGGGGGGAGAATCAAATTTGTACCTCAATCTAGCCATGTTTCCATTGGCATAGCCTTGGGGCCCCGGGTGATTCTAGACACAAGGTGAAGTGACATTTGCTTAATTTATTATGTTCCATGCCTTCAATGGACTAGTGTTCATAGACTTGTGCCTCCCGTACCTTGCATATATTGGGGACTCCCTTATCAAGCTTGCACATCCTAGCATAAGACCTTTCAATCGATCTTTTAGTGTGGTGCAAGGTTTAGAAACAGGCCTAAAGATACTCACCATGTGCCTCCTTGAGTAGCAATAGAAATTCTTTGCGTAAGGCATCAAGGCCTCCAAGGAAAGGAAATGGGTGAGTCCTTGATCCACTTGATCCCTAGCTATTCACTCTTGGTAAAGATATTCCTAGTTAGGTAGGAATATTGAAGAGGTATTGAGTGTAGGCCTACACTAAGAGTCAAACCTACTTGAATAATCTAGGGTGTTGTTATTTTTTGTGTGTCCATTTGCATTACCCCAATCCAAATCCAAATCCTTTTACAAACCTATGCATGTGTGTGTAACATTTATTATTTTCAAGCTTCCCAAGGTCAAGATTTAAGCCATCTCTAATCACCTCATAATCACCCATTTTATCCATTTTATCCAAATCATACCTTATCCACTTCATCCTGATTAATCCAATCCAATCCACTTTATCCCAATCACCACCTAATCATCCAATCCTATCCTAATCATCCCTAATCCAATAAATTTCATCCTAATCAATCATCCTAATCACCTTATCCCAATCATTCAACTTCATACACATCACCCATCCTTAATCATCATAATCACCTCATTCTAACTATCCTATTATCCCAATCATCTTAATCATCCAATCACCTAATCCCAGTCTATCACCAATCCAATCTTGATCCACCATTTAGGACCATAATCTTAATCGAGTTATCCTAATCCATTTAAGGTCCTAACCCTAATCCATTCTATCCACTTAATCCACTTCTTAATCACAACCATCATCCTAATCATCATTGATCATTGAGCATAATCCAACCTATCACCATTTTAATCATATCCTATTCCAACTTCAACATTCATCCTTATCATAATCCAAATCCATCCATTATAATCCTTAATCCAATCTTCTTATCCAGCTAATCCCATTTCAACCACATCCTAATCTAATCCATTTATCCCTCGTCAATCCTCCATTATCCATCTATGCATTTATATCAAGCATCCAATTCCCCATCCTTAATAAAAAATCATCCAAGGTTGAAACATCAAATTTTGGTTAAGGACTTACTCTCCTTCATACCCTATTCACTTTCATCCAAAACCTAATCATAATCCATCCAAATCATCATCAAAATCCATCATCCAAGGATCCTAGCCCTAATCCACAATCATCAATTTTAGATCCAACCTTCCAAGTCAAAATCAAGACCTTAAGTTGATCCTATTATCATCATCCAAAATTTCTTAATATTGTTAGTATATCTTAAGTATAGTCATCAAATCTCATCAATTCCTACTTAAGAACATAAGGCTATCTTAAGTAGATATCAAATCAAATCCAATCAACCCTCTTTCTTAAGAATGTAATTCTATCTTAAGTATAGAGAGTCATCATATTTCAATCTAATCAAATCATTTTAAGGTCTTTAAATTTGATCCCCAATCATCCACATCCTATATCTTTTAAAATTCCCATCCACATTCCATCAAAATACCCATCCAATACATCACCTAATCCTAATCCAACATCCACAAACACCATGAGTTGGTTTGATCAATTAATTATGGAACTAGACCACTCATGTCCCCTCCTTTATATCAAGAACATCACAAACCAAAATTCATACTCAAAGGAGTCCCTCAAACTAATAAGCATGCCCATGCCAAACCCAAAGTCACTCTCATAGGAGGTCCTCAAGTTTCCACTAGTGTGAATTCTTGTATCCATAAAAATTCTTTTAACCAAGAGCATGCTAGCACTAGTTATCCATAGGTCCACATAAAACATCCCCCAACCATTTTTATGCTACCTTTGATCAAGGGAAAACCAACACAAACCAAGTTCTTACCAAACAACTTATGGCCAAACTCAAAAGTGTACATGCACAATATTTGGCTAAAAATCCTCCACCTCCTAACCCATCCATCCCTATATTCAGTACATTACCATATCCCTCTAATCCTCCTAACCCTAACCCTTTAATCTACCCATATCCCAATCCATCAATCCACATTGTCCATCCACCATCTAATCCACCATCAAACTTTCCAAGCACTAATCCATCAACCCGTGAATCCATGAAGGATCTTCTCCAAAGACTATTTGTAAAATCTATAAACCAAAGTAAATATATGAAGCCATCCAAATCCACTCATCCTATGTCATCCTCCTCTAGCACAAGCATGCCCAAACCCATCAATCATGAACAAGAGCCTCCTAGTAATATGTCTACCACTCCAGCACCATCATGCACTCCAATGCCTATCTTTGAGCCTATCCAAGAACCTCCTAGTCCTATGCAAACACCATCATGCAAGCTAACACTTATCAAACCTTTTGAAGAACCTCCAACACCATCATACATTCAAGATCCATCATGTAGCCATATTGTTGAATAAACAAAGCTTATTGAACCCATCCATGAACCTTCCACTTCCATCCAAACCCAATAGCTATGTCAAGGGCCTAGTCAAAAGCATGTGGAAACACCAACCACCCATCCTAATCAAGATCTAAAAATCTCATCTAATCCCATCTCTGATCCTCTCCCATATTATGATAAACCTATCCACACTGACCCCATTACAAATCCCCTCCCATCTCATGATCAACCTATCCCATTTTATCCCATCCATGATCCCACAATCACTTGTGATCTAAAACTCCACACTAGTTCTATCCATCATCCAAAAACATCCACTTCCCATGATGAGACACTTAGTACCCAAGACAACATAGATAATCAAACAAATAACTTGGATCATAACACACCACATCTTAATGAACATAATGATAATCAAGATCCAAGCATCCCAAATCCATCTCCCATTGATCCTTCACCATCACTTATCGACCTCATCCCAAATCCATCATCCTATCCACTTGGACCCAACACCTTCATCCATGGTGGTTCTCTCATTGGAGAGGAACAAACTCTATCCACCACCTATCCTCCCCCATCTAATAATGGACTCGTGTCTTATTTCCAAAACAACAAACATCCAATTCGGATCTATCTGATAGTCAGATATTCTATTCCGCATTTCATTTGTCATTTGCAGCTGTGTAAGGGCAAGTTAAATATTTTCTCCGATGCCCTTGTTGCAAAGTTTCAAAAGGATGCCTTAGCTAGTTTAGATAATCCACAGTTCATGCATTTGTCCTATGTCAGAATAGGAATCTGTGGTCATTATAGAAAAGGCTTACCTATCATCGTAATGATGATGTTGAAAGATGCCCAATTTTACAAATTGTCTCATTCCCTTCTTGGTGCTGGTTGTGATTCAATGTCCAAAGGTCCAATCTATGTCGATTGCCTACTAGACTTTCCTGTTAGTCTAAAGGATGGAAACCTCAAAGACGTTCTTGAATACAACTTCAAGACCATGAATCTCTTCATGAAGAAGAAGTCTGTTGACCACTCCTTGACATTTCTGGTCCACTATAGATTGTATAATAAGGTCATACCCTTAATGATTAATCCTAGAAAAGCCCAAGGGTTAGAAGGTCTTTCCACCATCTGGACATCCTCCAGTGACAACACATAGTTGACTGCACCCAAAATAGTGAAACACAAAGATATCAAGATGCCTGAAGAATGGGCACTAGATCTTTGGGATACTGATAGTCAACCCGAAGTAGAAAATGAGAAACAACCACAATTGAGAGGCATCTCAATTGAAGAAATAGATGATTAGGCAGTAATCAGATTCTCATCCGGCACCCAGCTTGCCTTGCACACTGGACCTTCCATGAGAACAGAAAGAGTTTTCAACTACAACCAACCTGGTCCATTTGTGAGTTCCCTACCCCGCTCCCAGAGCGTTAGATTACAACCCTCTAAGGGTTTTGAAGATTTATTTAAAATCCCCTATGTGGCAAAGCCTAGTAGTTCTACAGCTTCAGCCATTCCTACTAGTTCTTCATGCACCCATAAAATTTTTTTTGAATTAGATAATGGGTTGTATAAATGTGAAGACTGCTCCTTTATTTTTAATCCTCCGAAATCTAGCCATTTCTGAATGTTTTTAGCCAGACAAGCTACTATACCTAAACAGGATATTTCTAAATCCCAAGAAAAAGTTATAACCACTCCTGCAGGTCCTTGTCCCGTTCCCGGTGCTATTCCTCCCTTTAAGGATTTTATCATTTATGATACAACCGAAACCTATAAAGCTGATTTCTGGCCTTTGCATTTATTTCCTGTCTCTGAAAATTCCCAAGGTACCAGCCAAAGCAAATTGCTTAACTGGACAAACCTGTGTCTCAGGAAATCCATGCTCCTTGCTGAGGATAGAAAGATCTGGCATCAGATCGAAGCAGTCAAGGCTGAAAAAGCACGCCTCAGTGCTCAAGAGAATTTCCATTCTCTTATTTCCACTCTTCAACGCTTGGAAAAGTGTCTCACTGATCAGTGGATGAACTCTGTTAACAAAGATCTCCAGGAACTCAAAGCCCAATATAATGAGTTCAAGAGTCAAGCTGAAACCTGGTGGGTTGCTCAGCAGCGATCTTTAGATCAACAGAGAGAACTTCTGTAAAAAGTTAGAAGTGAAGTAAAATTAGATTGTGATGTGCTTAGTTCTCAATTGAATACTACAAATACATGTAAAGCATAACGCTCAGAGACTCACTGAAATCTCTGAAGAAGTCCATTCAATTGCACAATCACAACTTCTCATGAGTGATTCCATCAAATCGAAATCCTCCAGCATACAGTCTGCTCTCCAGGAAGAGTCTAGGACTATTCAGTCCGTGACCCATACAGTTCATCAACAACAAACTGTAAGAACAAAGAATTTCCCTTCCAGTGCAAAGGGATATTTACAGGCTCAGTATGAAGGCCTTAAGTTAACTACTGAAGTTAGGCAGCCTGTAATTGTAAAGGTTTATGATCCCTCTACAGGGAATCTGAGAGAAACCACTCCAGAGGAACAAGCCAAAGGAAAGTTCCAAGTGGCTCATGGTTCTAGTTCTAATCCTAATGGATCTAATCCCATTGATCCATTCAAGAATATTCAAACTCTGAAAGCTGACACACCGCCCCTTGTTAATTTTGATCATTTTGAAAATATTGAAAATACAAGAGGTATAGATGCAATGCGAGCCTGGATAACCAATTATATATCCACTAATGCTGATGTTGATGAAAAGCAGGTGATAAAGCAGGCTCTTAATGCTATGACCGGTGTTGCACGCCATGTCTGGGATAGACTAGATGATGCTTACAGAGAAATACTGTTAGACAAAGGTACAGATCAAGTCTGTGCTCAATTGACACATTTGTTTGTTGGAAAAACAGACACCCGAGAAAAGTTGGCCTACAACAAGTTTATCAAAGGTAAATGTAAGGACCTCAAATATTTTAAACAATATTGTGATGTCCAATATGAGAATTTCTATTTGTCAAGCCATGAGCAGAATCATGAATTCATGTTCACTACTTTTCTGAAGAGTTTTGGTACTGTGATAGGAGAATTCTATCACAAGAAAGTTCTTGAGAATCTGGTAACAGAAAATATTGAAATGAAAGAACTAACCTATCCACAGTTAGTTCAATTCTTAACATATATTAATGAAGAGATCTGTGAAGAAGGAAAAGCTAAGAAAGAAATAAAAAAGGTACAACCTTTACTTTCTTCATCTGTTTGCTACCAGATTATGCCTTCTAATCAGTTCCCAGAAAAGGGAAAATCTTCTTGTTATAAGTGTGACAGTTCTGAAAAGTCCTACAAGAAGAAAAAGAAGAAATTCAAAAGTAAGTATCCCAAGAAGAAAGGATACTTCAGGAAAAGGGATAAGAAAAAAAAGGATTCCAAGAAATGGAAACCTACCTGCTACATTTGCAAGGGTGATCACTTTGCAAATAAATGCCCGGATAGAAATAAGAAAAGAGGTAAAGGTAAAGTTCATGCTGCCCGAGAAGCAGGAGTTGAAACTGATGAATTTGAATTCATCAATGCTTATCCATCAGACTCAGAGGATATTATCATCTCTAGTTCAGAATCAAGTACAGAATCTGAGTCTGAAGAATATGTGTCAGCTCAAGAACAAGCTCAGCTCAATTTAATGACCAAAGAAGTTCAATCCTCTGATGAGGATTCAGAAGTCTCCTTCTATTGCAGAATGCTCAGAAGGGACACCCGTGCATAATTGGACAAGGTAATTGAAGATATTGTCCAAATTGAATCTTGACTCCATACCATGGATATGGGTCAGGAAACCTAGAGGAAACTGATAGCTCAATTGGACCAGCTCAAATCCAGAAAGTATTTCCTACTTCAGCCGTCCATTGAAAGTGGGTCCTCTCGACCCCCTAAGCTCCCAGTTCGGAGATCTCCTATTCTCCAATATGGTCTATCGGTCTCTCCCACTGAAATTCCAGAATAGCATGGTTATAAACCATTACAAAGAAGAGAACCCTGGCCTCCCGGACCTCCAGCTCAACGGCCACAACCACTTGGGCCTTTGGATCAAAGATCCATCATTAATGCTCCTTCTCCTGGAAGTATGGCAAGGCACATTTGGAGAAGAAATAGAAAAGCCTTTCTTGAAAAGGTTGTTACTCAAGCTCAGGCAGAAATTTTAGAAATTAATGATGAAGAAAATTTCTATCTCACAGAAGAAATGGAGAAAGCCCCTGAACTTGATAAGTTTGTCAGCCAATTCAATTCTGCTGGATCCATACAGTTGCCTGCTCAAGCCTCTTTCATAGAAGAACAACTGTATTGTGAAGAAAAGCCCTACAGCCCTCTCATTCATCATGTTGTAGAAGAACAAGGTGAACCCAGTGTCACCTTTGAAGAAGGATCAAGTAGCCGCCAGATGAAAGCCTACACAAGGAGTGCCAAGCCAACTACATGTCCTGGAATAATCCTGACAATCCACTTTCCAGGTATAATGGCATACCCATTAGCATTCCTTATTGATACTGGAGCAGATCTGAACATTGCCAGGTACAATGCTTTCCCAAAAGATGTCTAGATTGAAGGCACTATAGGTATTACTTTTGGTAATTCCGAAAAGGAAGATAGTTCCTCATTCTACATTGCTCCTATTCAAATTGGATTAGATGGTTTTACAGATAATCTAACATTTGTCCAATATGAAGTTGATGGCTATGATGGTGTAATTGGAAGCAAAGCCATTCAACAATGGGAACCTTTCACCATTGATTCTGATTTTATTATAATTTGGAATACATATCAGCTTCCAAGGCTTTATCAAGATCTAGCTTATACTTCAAAGCTAGAAAAGGAAAAGAAAAAGAAACCAGTTAATGCAGTTTGGTTAGCCAAACAAATGGATGCAGGTCAAGAATCTCTTGCAGAGATTAAAATTGCTTTTGCTGACACAGTCATGACAAAAGATTTAAAGAAGCAGAAAAGGAACTTGACTTGTGATCTCCCTCTCAAATGGAATCCTCAAGGTAATGAACTCATTCCCAAAGCAAAAGCTCAAATTATTTTCTAATGAGTTCATCTGAAGCATTAACTTGCAGAACAGAAGTTGCAGAACTTGAACGGCTCCACATTATTCAAACTTCTAATCTCCATTCTCATGTCATGCAATGTATGTACCAAAGGTTGATGAGAATGGTAAAGAATTACCTGAAAAATGGCTAGTTGTAAATTATAAGCCGTTAAATGACTGTCTTGTTGATAATAAACATCCTCTGCCAAGTAAGGATCATATCTGGTAGACTATCCAAGGAAGTCATGTATATTCCAAATTTGATTTGACAAAAGGGTTCTGGCAAATTGGTCTTAAAAGTGCTGATTTCTATAAAACAACCTTTTCTGTTCCCCAAGGTCTATATGAATGGACTGTTCTTCCATTCGGTATTAAAACTGCTCCTTCCATTTTTCAGCAAAAAATTGATGTTATATTTCAACCTTATGCCAAATTTATCCAACCCTATAGTGATGACATTCTTGTCTTCAGCTAGGATATGCCTCACCATCTTGACCATCTTCGTCAATTCCTCTCTATTTGTCAACATAATGGTCTTGCTGTCAATCCCGCAAAGTCTTTCTTTGCTCAGACCCACATTGTGTTCATTGGCATCAAGCTTCTTCCGGGGGGGAGGATGGAGGCCCAACCACACATCCTGCACAAAATTTCTAATCTTGCAGTCACCAATGTCAAAGAACTACAATGCTTTTTGGGCCTTGTTAATTATATTGCAGGATTCTATTATAAGCTTGCTGAAGATAGAACTGAGTTAAATAAGCTTCTGGGAAAGAAGCCACCACCATGGACAACAAAGCATGATGCATTGATTGATCGCATCAAGCAAAAATGTTCCCAGTTACCACCGTTAAAGCTGCCAGATAAAGGTTTCAAAATTGTTGAAACTGATGCAAGTGAAGGTGCTTGGGCAAGTGTTCTTCGAGAACAGAAAACAATCTCCTTTAATCCCAAAGATAAAGGTGAGATTGTTCGATATATTTCTGGTAGTTTCAAGAACAGTGAAGTAGACTACCATAGTACTCATAAAGAAATCCTTGTTTTTGTCAATACTTTTCAAGCCTTTCAAATGTTCATTGCTGACAAGAGATTTCTGTTGAAATGTGATTTGCAAAATCTGTGAGGATTCTTTCGAAAAGAATCAAAGAATAAGGTAGTAAGAGGACAACTCCTTAGATGGGCTCAACTTCTCAGTACATATGAATTTGATTCTATTCATCTTCCAGGAGTTGAAAATATCTTTGCAGATTTCATGTCAAGAGAGGGTCATTCTGATAACCCTCAACGAAATGGAGTTGTTCGAATCATCCAGATCAGAGAACAATGCTGGTATGAAGAAATTCATAAGGAATGGAGTACAAATCCTTTCCAACGACGGAACTTGCACAGCTTCCAAATGGCCAATTAATTTCTCTTTGATTGATTTAGAATGCTAATTGCTAAACAACAACTAACATCTCCTGGTTTATGGACTGATCAACCATTCTTTCAGTTTTCAGCTGAAGCAGAACCCATTGAACTTGATATAGGACATGTACTTCAGAATTGGTGTGGAGATTTTGTTCTTCCAGTCAAGTTTCTCAATCCTCCTGTAGCACGACCAAAGCAATGGTTAAATGTTGAGGATGGTAAGACTCTCATCAGAAACATGTTTCAAGGACTGTATCCACCAGCAGAAGATTTACAGTTTGAAGGAACTTCAGCATACACCGGGTGTATTTTTAAGCTTGTTTTTGATTCTCCTGAAGATAATCCAATCAGCAGACATCTTTGCCAAATCTATGGTCCTGCATGATCTTCTTCTATTTTCGAACATTGGACGGTAGGTAATCGTTTAAGCTATTTTCATACCCACCAGACTCCTATCTGGATTCACACAAAAAACCTACCGAATGAATGGTGCTACACCACAAGCTATGTCTCGAGGATTATATGGCCCTTATAAGTTAAAGACAATGAGTATTATCTGGAAGGAACAAGAAGGAAGTCAACCACCCAGATGTATTCCTCATTCATCCATACAAACCTGTGCAAATTGTGTCAACTGCTCCGCCGATGATCCAAGAGTACCAACTTACAGCGCTAGTGGGAATTATCATTCTCCTAACTGTACTCATCCTGATGGTGAATTTTGTGAAGGATGTATGTTCAACCAGCCAGGTCCTCTCAATTCTAGTACCTCCAATAGTACTGATTCTTAGGCTAATGGATGGGCTTGTCATCCATCGAGAACATCTATCATCTCGTTGAACATGATAGACGTGGGCCCTTCCAGAGTAAAAGGGGAAAAGCTTACATGCCTCACAGTAAGCATGAGTTATGCTTCTCGTGATCAAAAAGTATCTTTGTAAATATCTTGTCGTGTCCTCTTTATCTTGTTCACAGATTACTTGGTCCCACCTGAGGAATCTTTTCTCAATCGGGTAATCCTACGGATAAGGATTGCAACGTGTCCACTTTCTATGGATGGACTTCAAATGAATTTTGAGATAGGGGTTAAAAGTTCCGCCCTCTCCTCCTATATAAGGTGACAGGGCCACCTACATTTCTCAATGAATTCTGGGGGAAGTAAGTCTTGGCAAGTAGAGTCTAAGTTTGTAAAAGAGTACCATTATCTTTGGTTTGCTCTTTCAGTCTAAGTTTGTAAGTCTAAGAGTTTGAGTCTAAGAGTACTATTATCTCTAGCTTGCTCTTTATGTTTTAAGCTCCTCTTTCTACATAGATGTCTGAGTCTATGACAGCACGCATTGTAAGATGATGAATGTATTGTTCCTGAGTATTCGCAATAATAATATACATAAGATCTATCTGATAGTAAGATATTCTATTCCACATTTCATTTGTCATTTGCAGCTGTGTTTAAAAGAAGATATCAATTAAATGCAAATAAAAATTAAACAGAGGAATGAAAATACACAGAATTAATAACAGTGAGAGACAAGTTTTAACGTGGTTCACCCAAACTTGAACTACATCCACCAAAAGAGAGTCCAATATTATTATCCAATAAATCAAACCAATTACAACTAGCAATCCTTGCAACTCAATACCACTACAAAATGCTATAATACCTCAATGGAAACCCTAACCCTTAGCTACTTTTATCAAGCCTTGTGTCGGTTACAAAAATAGGGTTTTTTATGTCAGCCGATAGAAAAATAACTCCCAACGCCTTAATAAAATAATAAAAAATTGTCTTGGGGGTGCTACCCCTTGACCCCATTAAATAATTTGGGGGGAACCATGCCGATAAAAGTGGGGTAAATTTAATCTTTGATTCTGATTAGGCTCCATATAACAACACATCCCATAAAACATCACATGCTCCAAAAACATGAATTATCAAGGCAAAGGTTTAGGCCTCCATGAACAAGGTATCTTGGAGCCCATCCATCCCAAACTCCATCCATGCACACATGTCCTTGGTTACACATCCCAAGGACAACAATAAAAAAATGTTGGCACCACTTGCACACCTCATAAAGTATCTTCTTCCAATCCTAAACCTAATGCATCTCATCGTACCTCCAAGTCATATGTCACCATCCCTCCTCCATCTTCATACCATTCTCAAAAGCACATGTGACCATACATATCCCTCCATTCACTCTAACTCCACTCCTCCCAACTCCTAATATCTCCATCCTCAAATCTCCTCATCCCTTCATCCACAAGTCCACTAATCCCTCCATCCACACATCCCACTCCCTTAAATCCCCCAAAATTACCAATCAAGATCAACACGCACACACATCATCCAAACATGAAACTATCAAAACATCCATGAGATTCAAAAATAAAAAGTTGGATGCCTCCTTACATAAACCAAAAACTCACACAAGCTTAAGGACTATCATGTCATAGCACATCAACACCCAAAATCAAAACCAAATGAAAAATCCAAAAGGCTACAAACACCCACACCCCCAAAAGAAAAAACAAAAATGGTGTGGGTACCCAAGAAAAAAGCATTAAATTAAAATGAAGCATCCACATCCCACTCTATCAAAAATCCCCAAAATCCTTAGAAGTCTGTTTGTGTGCCTAAATCTCCAAATTAGCAATCCAAAAATCCCCCATCCCAATCCCACAATAAAAATCCCCATTACTCCCAAAACCCCATCCCAATAAAAAGTTTCAAAATCCAAAATGGTGTGTGCAAACATTGATCTTCATTACCCTTGACACCATGACATTCCCACATGCCTCCATCTCCCCATCATATATCCTATATCCCATATATATCCCCCATCATATCCCTATGGTCCATGTTTTTGGATAATACTTTCATCCATCATCCATTTATCTACTATCTTCCGTCCAGCCATAATCCACATAATAATCCACTATCCTCCATCTCCATCATCCAATCATCTACCAACATCCATGTGCATGTCCATCACACTCGACATGGTCCATGTGTTTTTTTTTTGACAAAAGTGGCAAGCCACTATAAAATATATTATTAATAAATAAAGGTTACAAAATCCTAGTTCAGAGAGCATACTGGCAGGAAAGAACCAGGAAGAAAACCTTCGGTTATAGCTCAAAAGTATACAAAATTCTTACAAAAAATGTCCCCAAAAAGGAAACCATATCAAGGATTTATCAATTGAAAGAGACTGCATTATACGACAAGACTCAAGAGACTACAATCTCCCCACTGTTACCCAAAATACATCCTCAATCACCAGATGACAAAAACAAAAAAGATTGCGAACCATTCGAATCCACTGGCTCAATGAAAACAACTCCCACTTATGTAAACCAAAAAAGTAGAAAATGGAGAACCTGCCAACCAGAGACCAACTACCCTAGAACATGACTTAGGCCATAGCCAGTGCACCACTAGGCTAAACAAGCCCTTACTTTTATAGGCTTACAAAAAGGAATTACATATACAGGCTAAATATAGAGAAGCCAAACAAGAACTTTAACCAACTATAGCATCATTCAAATCCTGCAACAGAAAATTGCCCTCGGCTGCATCCGGATCAATTGGAGACCCAGGAGGAGGAGTGATGCAGAGCTTATAGTGAAGTGGACAAAATAGATCAAATTATGAACTATTGAACTGGTTGAACCATTAAACTCCTTTACAAGTTGAACTAGTTTGAATCTTCAAACAGTCTTGAACCATTGAACCCATTGAACCTGTTGAACCCATTGTATCGTTGAACCCATTGAACCTATTGAGCCACACGAACCGTTCAACTATCAGCGAAAGAACATTTATCAACAAGCTCAAATACTTTTCCTCTGGCGCACCAATCATACCGATGGAACCTTCAAACCGCCTTCGTTGGTGTGACCTTTACCATTGGCGGACACCTCTATCCTCCAGCTGATACACCAATGAACTTCGACTGTCGGTGTGACATCCCACATCAGCAAAGCTTTCAACAGCTCTCCCGACCCGCCGATGTGATTATCTTTCGGGGAGACTTCCTTCACTTTTCCTTAATACACCTTTGATCAGCCTAACACCGTTGATCAGTGTAGGTTTCAAAAGCTCCTCTGAGAGGCTTGTTATGCCAATGACACTTCATTTACTCTACAACTCATGCAGACACTAAACAAATGAACAAAACCAAAAACTCAACAGAACGGTAGGGTCTATAATCTTTTGCAACTCTGTAACCGAACAAGTCACACAAAAAAAAAACTCAACAGAAGGGAAAACAATCTACTCCTAAGGAAGTCATTACACTGATTTTGAAGAAATCTCAACCAGTGGAATACTTCTGATCTACATTCCTGTAATTAATCTTACTCAAAATAGAATTTCTTATTCCTCAGAAAATATACATACAAATCAATTTTCCCCTCTCTTTCTCTTCCTCTCTGTGTCTCTTTAACGAACACAGACTGACTATAAAGACTCTCATATCGATAGTTACACAAGATGGAAGGTGAACCGCCCTACAACCACCTCTGCCATTCAGTTACATCCACTCAGTTCGGTTACAACACGTATACAAACTCAGTTTTATGCCATTACTGGGCCAAGTATGACTCAATGTGGTGCTAAGGCCTTACAACATGACACTTTGGATAGACAGAATATGCATGGAATCCTTAGATTCTCAATGTCTCAGTGTGCTCCTACACCATACAACCAACCAACAAAGATTTCCAAGTCCCTTGTAAATGTACCTGCAAAACAAAACTACCTTTTCCTTCATCTCTGTCTGGCTTCATCTTTCACTCTATCTCTTCAGCTTCAGGCTTCAAATCTTTACATCAATGGAATAGTGACCAACCAACCAACAATGGCAAACTACCATCAACATTTCAGAGTACCTTTAGGCTCCTTCTACTCCTAGCAATGGAGTACTTCTCAGACTGATCAAAACTTCAACAACTACGACACAATGCTAAATCAGATGTCCATCCTACACGCTGCTTCACAGACCCATTCCTCTCGTCCAACAATAGATCCTGGAGATGCACTACCACTCTCTCTCACAGTGGCCTCACTCTACACCCTCTTCCAGCCAAATCTCTATTGGTGAATGGTCTTGATAAACCTCATCATCATTTGTCTACACTACAGAAATCCTATTCCTTCTCGCAACTAGATGGCACGAGCATCTGCAACAGTCTAGCAACTACTGTCAGCCTTCAAAATACTTTCCATGATCTCTGTTTTCAAAATGGTCACAAACCAAACATTTTGCTTCAACTCTTCAGTTTTTCTTCAATTCTTCACCTGCCTTCTTAGTGACAGAAATCAAATACACAACTGCCTAGACCTTTCGCTAGCTTTGATACCAAAATGATGCAGAGCGCACAGTGAAGCAGACAAAACAGATCAAATTATGAACTATTGAACTGGTTGAACCATTGAGCTCCTTTACCAGTTGAACTAGTTTGAATCTACAAATGGTCTTGAACTGTTGAACCTATTGAACCTTTTGTACCATTGAACCTATTGAACCTGTTGTATCGTTGAATCCGTTGAACTTGTTGAACCACATGGACCGTTCAACTATCGGTGAAAGAACATTTATCGGCAAGCTCAAATACTTTTCCTCCGATGCATTGATCATACCAATGGAACCTTCAAACCACCTTCATCGGCATGACCTTTACCATCGGTGGACACCTCTAACCTCCAGCTGATACACCGATGAACTCCAATTGTCGGTGTGACATCCCACATTGGCGAAGCTTTCAACATCTCTCCCGACCTGTCGATGTGATTTTCTTTCGGGGAGACTTCCTTCACTTTTCCCTGATACACCTTTGATCGGCCTAACACCGTTGATTGGTGTAGGTTTCAAAAGATCCTCTAAGAGGCTTGTTACACTGATGACACTTCATTTACTTTGCAACTCACGCAGACACTAAACAAATGAACAGAACCAGAAAATCAACAAAACAGTAGGGTCTATAATCTTCTGCAACTCTGTAACTGAACAACTTAGACAAAAACAACAACTCAATAGAAGGGAAAACAATCTACTCCTAAGGAAGTCATTCCATTGATTTTGAATAAATCTCAACTAGTGGAATGCTTCTGATCTACATTCCTGTAATTAACCTTAATCAAAATAGAATTTCTTATTCCTTAGAAAATATACATACAAATCAATTTTCTCCTTTCTTTCTCTTCCTCTCTGTGTCTCTTTAATGAACATAGACTGACTATAAAGACTCTCATATTGGCAGTTACACAAGACGGAAGGTGAACCACCCTACAACCACCTCTGCCATTCAGTTACATCCACTTAGTTCAGTTACAACACGTATACAGACTCAGTTTTATGTCATTACTCGGCCAAGTATGACTCAATGTGGCACTAAGGCCTTACAACATGACACTTTGGACAGACAGAATATGCATGGAATCCTTAGATTCTCAATGTCTCAGGGTGCTCCTGCACCAAGGAGAAAGCTAAGGATGAAACTGGATCAGGAACAACAAAGCATGAAATTTTTCTTCCACACAATTTGCCAGTGCCTCCCCCAATTCACTCCTGTGAGCATGAAGAGAAATGTGCAGGAGACCCTCATTTTCAAGATGAATGGCCGAGCTAAAAGCATTAACAATGCAATTATGGGCAAGAGAATGGAGGATGTGGTATTTTGTGAACACCCCCAATTAATGCACCAGACTTGAACAAATCGTAATTCTAAAAAGCTTCAATCAACAAGTCCTCCGAATACAGAAAATGGTGAACATACTTGGTAATTAACTACCTTACCAATGAAGAATTATGAACCAAGTCCATCATATTGGATGCAAACATCGACATAATTTGATATGGGTAGAGATATCTTGCACAAGAATCCAACAAATCTTTCCCTACCACCTCTCAGATAGCTTCTTCAATGTCTTGATTTTCAATGGCAAAAATAGAGGCTAAACCTTCTAAATCCACATTCCCGAAGAAAGTTGTCTCCCATTTCTGCACAAGAAAGAGAAGTCTGCGATTGAACTGGATCTCCATCCTTCGCCCTTATCCAAAGAATGAATGAAATAGGAGAAGGTTGTGGTTAAATAACCCAGAGGAGCCAAGCAATAAAAGCTCAACATCATATCTAGATCACATAAGTGATGACATATTACAGAAAACCACCATGAACTGATAGGAAGTATAGGAAGATAGAAATCAGTGAAGATTTCCCTACCAAAGAAGGAGATCACAAAATGAAATTTCATCATTATGAACTTAAATCACACGTATGACTTGCAAAAAATAGAGAAAGGTTAGATAAAAAGAATGTGGCAATTAAGCCACACATGTGAATGATTCATTCACCACTATGCTTTGAATATTGGGAAAACCTCCAATACTTCCACTATCCAAAACCAAAAGATCCTCCCCCAATTCATAAGCTAAATTGGCTAATGCATCTTGTAATTTGTTTCCTTCTCTATAACAATGTGATATGAAAAATTTTCCAAATGTTTGCAAAATAACCCACGCCTCTTGAAGTAAATAATTAAGTCTCCAATTTAAAGCAAAATTATTTTTCAAAACATTTATAATGATCAAAGAGTCCCCTTCAATATGAAGATCAACAATATTCAACTTTTTTGCCAACTTCAAACCTTCAACTAATGCCATAATTTCTGCTTGATTATTTGTGGTCTCTAGAATTCTACTGGAAAAAGCCAACATTAATTCTCCTAAAGCATTTCTTAAAGCACCCCCAATCGAAGCAGGCCCTGGATTACCATGCAAAGCACCATCAAAGTTAAGTTTTACAAATCCAAAATTGAAAGGGTTCCACTTAATAGAGCTTCTATCAATTTTTAAAATTGGAGATTTCCCAAGGTCTGGCAAAGGTTTCAAGAACTTTCATCCTTTTAAAATTTGATCATCCCAAGAGGAAAAATTAAATTTTAAACACCTTTTCTTTGTAGATTACTCATGAAAACTTATGAGATAGTCTTCTCAATGACTAAAATGATTCCTTCAATATTTTGAAATTCTCTTCTAAAAATCCTTCGATTTCTTTCTAACCATAAACTCCAAATCACTATGGAAGGAGAAACTATCCAAATAGAAGAAAATGTAGAATCTTTATGAAGAATTGGCCAACTACAGAATAAATCCAAAATAGAATTAGGTAATGGAGCATACCAATTAAGCTTTGAAAATAGCCAATACCAACAATCTGAAGCAAAAGAACATAGAACAAAAAGATGATCAAGATCCTCATCAAACTTACCACAGAAAACACACTTAAAAGGCTCTGCAATTCCAAGCTTACATAATCTCTGACTAGTCAAAATTTTCTTCTTGAGAGCCAACCAAGCAAAAGCACCAGCTTTTGGAAGGCAAGCAACATTCCAACATAAAGAATAAGGCTAGTCCATAATCATTTTTTTCTTTTTAAATAACAATGATCTATAACCATTCTAAACAGAATAAGAACCATTATTTGCAAAAGTCCAAATCAATTCATCCTCTTTTTGAGAATAACAAATCTTCCTCTTTTGGAGCTGATTAGAAAGTAAGTCCTTTTGAACCTAAGGAAAATCACACCCATGAAAATCTTTCCACACAGCCAAAGAAAATGGACCTTCCCTTACAATAGTAAAATAGTTCTCCACCTTACTACTCCAATTCTGAATAAGAAACTCTTTAGCCTGATCCAAACCTTGACATTGAGATAAAGGAGGGAAACCATTCCATGAGTCCTCCCAGAAACAAGCCTTAGAACCATTAAAAATCTTCCAAGAGAGATGAGGAAGAATAACCCCTCTACAAGCCACCAAAAAGTTCCACATATTAGAGCCCTTGGGGGGATTTCCAACTGTAAATATTCTTTCAGGATAAGGGGAATCCAGCGTTTTATGCTGCATAAGTCTACACCATTTTAATTGAGGTTTTGAGTAAAGCTTCCAAGCCAATTTAGCACCCAAAGACTTATTTTGAGCTTCTATATAATGAATACCTGCTCCCCCTAAAGATTTAGGAATACTGACCTTGTCCCAAGAGATCAATGGAACCTTATTGCTACCTTCTGAACTGCCTTTCCAAAGAAAAGATCTAAGAGATTTTTGGATATCCTCAATAGTTCCTTTAGGAATATTCAAAACTGAAAGCATATAAATTGGGACTGCTGTCAAAACTGATTCAAGAAGAGTTATCCTACCAGACAATATAAGCCATCTTCCCTTCCATAAGGCAATTTTACTATGAATAGACTGATAAATCTTAGACCAAAAAGACTTCTTGTTCGGCCCAAAAAACAAAGGAATACCAAATATTGACTAGGGAGGGAACCTAATTTAAATTTCAAAAAAGAAATGATTTTATTTTGGATATCTACCTTAGTATTGAAGAAGACTTTTGATTTCTCCGGATTAACCTCTTGATTTGATACTGCACAATATTTTGAAATCATGTTCTGAATGCATTTGACCTCTCTTAGGGAAGGATAGCCAAACAGTAAAGTATCATTTGCAAAAAGAGTGTGAGAGATAGAAAATAGAACACGAGGAATAACAATACCTTTCCAATTAGAAAGCCTGCACTGATTTATGATTTCTTGACTAAATGCTTCTACCATAATAATTAAAAGGTAAGGAGACAAAGGGCCTCCTTGTCTAATCCCTTGTGAAACATGAAAAAAATTAGAGGGGCTTCCATTAATAAGAACAACTGATCTAACATTCGAGATGCAGGACCAAATCCATTTGCACCATTTTTTGGCAAAACCAAATTTTGCAAGAACCTTCATGAGAAACTCCCAAGAGACTCTGTCATAGGCCTTCTTCATATCTAGCTTTAGAATCATAGCAGGCAACTTTAACTCCTTAATAGAGTGAAGAAATTCATGAGCAATTAATGCTCCATCTGTTGTCTCCTTTCCTGGAACAAACCCACCTTGTTCATCAGAAATAATCCTAGGGATCAAAGAATCCAATCTCATTGTGATGGCTTTTGTAAAGATTTTATATAAAGTGTTGCACAGTGAGATAGGTCTGAATTGAACAAAATAAGTTGGAGAGATGACTTTTGGAATTAGGGCAATAAAAGTAGCATTCAATTCCTTCAAAATATTACTGATCGTCCTTGATTCTTCCAATGCTAGCCAGACATCCTTACCAATGATATCCCAACATTTCTAAAAAAAGGGGGAGTAAAACCATCTGGACTTGGAGCTTTATCTAGATCCAAAGAGAACACAACTCCTCTTACTTCTTCCAAAGAGAACTCCCTTAGTAACATTTGATTATCTTCCTCTTCTACCAAATTGGGGATATTATTTAATAAAGACTTACACATATCCTCTGAAAAAGAAGATCTATCCTTAGAAAAGAGGGAAGAGAATAAAGACACAACCTCTTTCTAAATAGAAACATAATAAAAAACTAACTCCCCTTGTGCATTTTGAATAATCTGAATTTTATTCACATGCCTATTCATTTTCACTGAGGCATGAAATTTTTTTGTGTTTCTATCACCCGCTTGTAACCAAGTTTCTCTAGATTTTTGCCTCCGAAAAATCTCCTCTCTCGTAAGAATTTCCTCTAAATCTGACTGTAATGATTTTTGCAATTCAAACAACTGACTATCCATCCCTTGACTGATGATCTGTTGATTAATAAATTGAAGTTTCTCTGAAATAATCTCTTTCTCCTGAAAAATATTTTTAAAATGAGATGCATTCCAAGACCTTATTTTATCTTTTAAAAGATGAAGTTTTCTACAAATTTGGAACATACGAGACCCCTTAATATAAGGAAGAGATTCCCACCAAGATTTTATTGAAGGAACAAAATTAGGATCACAAAACCACATAGCTTCCAGTTTTGAAAGATTTTTAAGACCATGAGAAACTCCATCAATTTCCATATTTAATTGAACAGGAAAATGGTCAGATCATGAAAAAGATAAAATAGTGGTAGAAAAGGAACTCTGAGAGAAGAGCCAAGAGAAAGAGAGAAAAAAACTATCCAATCTTTCAGCTATTTGAAGAAAATATTTCCTTCTATTTGACCAAGTAAATTTTCCATTGATAGGAGGGGAATCAATCAAACCATTATTAATAACAAAATCTAAAAAATCTGCCATAGTTTTTAAAGGAGGTATAATACCTCTTGATTTTTCCTCCTGGTTCATAATTGCATTAAAATCTCCTCCAATGATTAATTTTTCATTCTGCAAATCTTGTAAAATAACACTTAACGAGTCCCAAAGTCTTTTTTTGTTGACAATAGAAGTCGGGCCATAAACATTAATAATCCAAAATTTCTCTATACCAAAATGAATTTCTGCCAATAACCAATTAGGAATAGAAGAAATAAACTGAGCATCAACTATAAGTTTTTTCCAAAACAAAGCCAAACCCCCTGAAGCACCAGAAGCTGCCACATAGAAAAAACCCCATTTTTTCCATTTGCTAAAAATATTCTCTGCTGATGATAAAGATAATTTAGTTTCTTGAAGCAAGACTATATCTACACCTGATAAATTCAACCGGTGTTTTATTAGGCATCTCTTGTTAGGGGTATTAATACCCCTAACATTCCATGTAATCAGTTTCATGATTTCTAAGGAGAGCTACCAACTCTTCTCATTGCTGATCTTGTTCCAGGGTAGTTTGAACACCTTCTTGGATTTCTTCTTCTGTGATCTTAGATTTTGGTTTCCTTCCCCTTGTTTTGATAGAAGATATCGTACCACTATTTTCTGCTAAGGGGGTTTGAGAAATAGAGGAGATAACATCACTCACTTCTACTTCTTCTTCATTCATCACTTCATCTGCTATTTTATTAACTAATTCCTCCCCAACTTTCGAGATAGCTTCATCAATAAACTTTTTCACCTCCTCTAAAGGGAAAGACTCTTTGAATTCCCCTGAAATCTGATCATTAGATGAAACTGTTGAACCTTGGATACCTGCATCCTCCAAAGACTGTAAATCCTGAGAGACAAAATCTAAATGAGCATTTTCCAGATCATTAACCAAAGATCCTAAAGCCTTAAAAACTTGATCATGAGATACTACTGCCAGCTCTTGAGGAATGGAATCAACATTGCTCTCCAACCCCGAAGAAGAATTGACTAAATAATCAAAAGATAACTCATTTTCTTTAGACAAAGAGACCCCAACATCCTTGGAAGACAAAGATTCATTTGAATGCTCCACATTAGAAACCAATGAAACTCCAGGGTCACCTTGCTCAACTGATTTCAAGACATCAGATATTGAACTTACCTCTACTAACACCATATTTTTCTCACAAGAAGCGAGAGTTTCCACTTGATTTCCTCCTTGCTTATTATCAGCATCCAGTTCAGATCCATTTGGCAAATTTGAAAAAGGAACTTCATTCTCACCTTCCAACATTTCTTTCAATATATCTAAGGAAGCATCCTTATCAAGATTAAAAGAACCAAGGGGAAAATTTTCTGATACCACCCATTCCTCTGTTTCACATAAATTATCAAAATCTAAAATAGTTTGAGGATCTTCAAATACCAAATTTTGAACCCAAACACTCTTTGAAGTTTTCAAAACTATCAATTTTGGAAGTGGTAAAAAGGTATTCATGATCACACACATTCTAACTAGAAGGCTAGGGTTTTTATAAGTCAACAAATCATGGTTCAAAAAAAACCCCACTCTCAGTGATGAATTTTAAAACTCTCAGATCCCTGTATTCCAAAGGAAGATTATGCAAACTAATCCAAAAAGGAAAATAATTATTTGAATTGGCCATGGGATCAAAATTTGGAGTCCATTCTTGCGAATAGATTCCTCTACCTCTGAAAAACCATGATTTGATTTTCAAAATACTATCTCTAGCCTCCTTATTTGAAAAAATGGCTATGAAATAGCCCAAACCCTTATTTAATAACCAGAAATTGGTAACTTCATTCTAGTTTTCCTTTACCCAAGATTCCAAAACATGATCTTCAGAAGAAAAATTCCAGATCTTACCTATTAATGCATGTTGACTTAGATCTAGGACATGAGGACGAATAAGATCTTCAGGAAGTTGAATCTTGATCTCCTTTAACACAACAAGATCTTCTGTCCTTGGCTTATCCTTTGGAACTCAGATCTATTTAATAACTTTTACTCTCTTCTCCTTCTGATATGGTTTTCCAAACCTTCTAGATCTGGATCAAAAACCTTCTCTATCTTGAGAAGGAATCCTTGAAAAATCAGCCTTCTCCACTTCAACATCCAAAACCCTTCTATTTTTCTTTAGAAAATCTACAAAAAGACTCTCTTGAGACTGTAACAGTCTCCTTCCTCTAACTGCAAAGCTTCGCTTAGTCATCTTTGACTATGCATGTGTTGCATACATCTAAAATGGGACACTATCACCTTGCTATGAAAACATATGCTTCAGTCCCCATCTTCCTCCAAATCCACCTATCCCATCCAAAAAAAATAAAAAATAAATAAAAAGCAGAAAATTACAAAAAAAATATAAAACTAAAAAAATAGTAAAGAGAAAAAATTTGCCCAATGGTGAAAACTATTCCTTGTGGTGCCTTGGGAAAGAACCATGATGAAAACCCCTTTTGGGAATCATGTGTAATCCTTCCTCCATCCATTTGTACCTAACACTTGGGGCAAGTTATCTCATCTATCCCATCCTATCATTTCCATCCTATCCTATCATACACATCCATTATATCTGCATACCTATCCTATCCTCCCCTTCTTCTCTTGATCTTGATAAGGACAGGGGGAAAAATGTTGAAAAATGCTTTGGACATCATTTGATATAGCTAATATTTTCCTAAACAGTCCTATCACTTGTTGATGGGTGTTTTAGCACTCAACAATGCAGGTATGATTGTTGGTATCACACCTCTCTTGAAAAGTATCTTACCCTAGGTAATACTACTCCAAGCTTTCTACAGCTAGGTCTTAGCTTGCTTGGAATCTCTCAGTTGGAATGTAGTAGTTGTGCCAACAAGGGGTCTTACATGTAGTGACAGATGTGGATAGTTTGGACAGCAATTCATGCAAACCCTTTTATGATTTCAACTGATAAGACAATGTAAAATGCTGTTGAGAATCTAAACTAACAGCTGTTTTCAAAGACAATGTAAAAGGAGATAAGGTTTTAAACAAGTCCTAAGTGGCATTCACAACTAGGTAAAATGTTGTAGATAGAAAAATACTTTCAATAAACCATTCCCTGTTTCACCAAGATAGGAAACCCACAATGTTGCAAGAAATGATGCAATCTTCAAAGGATCCTTATGATTTTCAAATTGCATTCACTCATTAAACACCCAGACAATGACACAACTTAACTAGTGGAGTGAAACCGAACTATGTTCAATGATAGGGCCTAGGCTAACTATACACAACAACTTACCATTAGCAAGCACTAATAGTATGGACCAAAGCATTCATCAGATATCCTAATATTTGTTAGACTTAGGGCACACAACTGAGAGGGGGGGTGAATCAGTTGTGCAATACTTTCTCCTATTTACACACTTAAATCTTCTTGGTGATTAGCAGTTTATTAAACATGAAACATAATGCATTCAACTCAAAAGCAGAAACTCATCAACACATAAGACACCAAGATTTTGATGTGGAAAACTCAGTTAAGGGAAAAACCATGGGGTGATTAACCTAAGAATGTATTCTTTGTTAGAAGAATAGAAAGAACAAATGGCACATGCCAATTAGGGCTCACTGCCAGAGCACACTACTCACAAGAGGCTCACTACCTACAAGAGACACATTGTCTACAAAGAAATAAGTATCACCTTCACGAACTGGAGAATAGCATCTTCACCATGCTTGAATCAGTTCCATTTAAGCCCAATACTTTTGCTCTGCCTTTCGTACTTCTCCTCTCTACCACACACTCATCACCACAAGACCCACTATGGAATGAATTCACAATCCCTTGTTTATACAAGGCATCAACTTAGGAACAATCATCTAAGTCAACAAGCACTTACAAGAACATCCGCAAGATGTGTAATACATCTGGTTGGCCAGTCTCAGGAAGAACACCATCATCTGGTGGTTATTCTTCAAATGCAAGCTCTAACTTCAATGCGGACCACAATCATGAACTAGAAATGATCCAAGGATCACCACAACCTTTCTTGAATCACCAAGAACATCCACACTACATCTGCTTGCTGGAGTTCTTCTCTCCTTCATCCAGAACTTCAAGAACACAATCTGTCATCACTGTCACAAAGGAATAGGTGCTTCTGGACCTTCAAACCATGAACCAATCAAGTCAACACTTCACACGGACGTCCTCAACACTCCCTCCAATCCGCAGAATGGGATAGTGCATTTCTGGATCTCACCGGACCTATATGTGTCACTTTGTCACTTCTGAACTCCTGCCGGAACCGGTTCTACTTGAGTGGCCATAACTTCTTCAGATCTTCATGTGGACCTCTGAAATCTCTACTAGTCCACCTTAAGACATATATCTACAAACCCTTTAATCTGCATCCTCTGATCTTCATCCTATCTTGGACTTTTACCTTACTGTCATCATTGTTCTTCACTATTCCTGATTGAGACTAATTTTCTCAATATCCTCAGCTCACAGCTCATCCAGTCCTTATCATTAGTGCAACAAGAGTATGTTGACATCAATGACAACACCGGCTAGACCCATATTTGCAACAATCTCCCTCTTTGTCATTGATGGCAACATATGATGTGAAAAACCATCAAGACAAGAACTTCTCCTTACTGTCACAACTCCCCCTATCAGCAACAACCATTTACATGTCTTCTCTCCCTTTGCTACTCCCCCTTTGATCATCAACCACTTGTTTTTCACATGTCTTCTCTCCCCCTTTGAGATCAATGGCAAAGGGCTCATACTTGCAATTCTAATACTATAGAATCATACCTGCTACTCCCCCTGAGTAGCAGCTGCCATCAATCCGGATCACAAGATATGACTGTGATATCCACTGGATTGATGCACCTCAGTGCACCTTAGTTCATCACCAGAGGGGAAATAACCCCTAACTTCTCCCTGAGATACTCAAAAGAGTCCTTAGGTAGAGGTTTAGTAAAGATATCTATAATATGATCCTTGGAGGGCACAAACTCCAGTCTGACTTTATTCTTGTTCACTTGCTCTCTCAAAAAGTGAAACTTGATAGATATATGCTTAGTATTAGAATGCAGCACCGGATTCTTAGATATATTTATAGTATTATTATAGAAGATTGTGATAGGCTCCTCATACTTTACTTTAATATCTCTTAGCATCTGCTTCATCCATAAAACTTGAGTGCAACTACTTGCTACTGCAATGTATTCTGCTTCAGTTGTAGACAGGGATATTGCCTCTTGTTTCTTGCTTAGCAAGAAACCAATCTCTTTCCCAAAAAGAATGCTCCACCACTGGTACTCTTCCAGTCATCCACATCTCCTGCCTAATCTGCATCTGTATATACATGAAGAGAGAAATCATGATCTCTAAGATACCACAAACCATACTCAACTGTTCCTTTTAGATACCTAAAAATCCTTTTGATTGCCATGACATGAGATTCTTTGGGATCAGCCTAGAATCTCACAACAAGACCAACAACCTGCATTATATCTGGTCTAGTTTGAGTGAGATACAACAATCCTCCAATCATTGATCTGTACTTTGTCTGGTCTGCCTTAGGAGAGTCATCATCTTTGCTCAACTTACATCCGGTTGCCATGGGAGTATTCATTGGCTTTGAATCTTCCATTCCAAATTTCCTCAACAATTCTTTCACATATTTGGTCTAAGAAATAAAGATTTCTTTCTTTATTTGAGTAATTTGCAGACCCAATCTAAGAAATTCATTTCACCAAGCATTGACATCTCAAACTCACTTTTCATTTGATTTGCAAAAGTTTTACACATACTGTCTCTTCCTCCAAAGTTGATATCATCAACAAATACTTCAACAATCAAGATGTTTCCATGATCAATTTTGAAATATAAGTTACTGTTAGCGGTATCTTTGTTGAAACCAATCTTCAAAAGATGTTTGTCCAATCTTTCATACCAGGCTCTTGGGGCTTGCTTTAGTCCATACAGTGCCTTCTTCAACTTGCAGACCATATCACCATGCTCAGATAATTGAAATCCATCCGGTTGTTCAATGTACACTTCTTCTTCTAAGTCACCATTCAAGAAAGAAGACTTGACATCCATCTGATACACCTTGAAATCCTTGACGGTAGCAAATGCAAGAAATAATCTGACTGTTTCAATTCTTGCCACTGGAGCAAAAGTTTCTTCAAAATCAATTCCTTCTATTTGAGAGTAGCCCTTGCAGACCAATCTGGCTTTATTTCTGATTACTTCACCAACTTCATTCAGTTTGTTCCAGAAGACCCATTTGGTTCCAATCACATTCTTGTTTCTAGGTCTAGGAACAAGATCCCAAGTGTGATTTTTCTCAATTTGCATCAACTCTTCCTCCATTACTTTGGTCCAGTTTTCATCATTGCAAGCTTCATTTGTTGTCTTAGGTTCAATCTTTGAAATCAGACAATATTCATTTAAATTTTGAGCAATTTTCCTTCTAGTTTGCACACCTTTGCTTTTGTCACCTATGATCTGATCTTCAGAGTGGTTCAATCTTACATACCTTAGAACTTTGGGAGTTTCTTTCACTTATGCTTCTTGATCAGGCTCATTCAAACCTATCTCTTCTTCTTGATTTACCGGATCGGTTTGAATTTGACTTTCAGAGGAGGATTGAACTCCTAGTGGATGGGCAATATAATGGATGGATGATAAGGGTAGATAGGGTTGGAAGCTTAGGATTATGATTAGGTTGAAGGCTAATTGGATTGGGTGGATTAGGATTTGGACTAGATGAGGGTGACACACGGGATTGGGATGATGTGGCATGATTTCTTATTGTATGTTGATACACCTTGTAACAATTGGGAAAAACATGGGGCATGTATTTGTATCATGGCCTTTGGTCTTATGGTATGCACAATAATCATGTTCATCATATGGACTTTCTTCACATGGGTTGATGGGGGGAAGTTCAATGAGTTTTTGTTCAAGCATTCTTTGTAAAACTATCTCAACCGCATCCTTTGGTGAAGGATTAGAATGACATGGTGATGAAGGTAATGGAGGGCTTGGTGGTTTGGAAGGTTGATGGACCAATGGACTAGGAGTGGGATCACATGATGGTGTTGGGATAGGATTGGTTGGCTCATGTGTTGGTGGGTGATTAGATGATGAAGGCCACTCTAGATCAGTGTCTCCCTTGTCAAAGGTAATTAAGTCTTGCATAGGATAACTTGGACTCATTTGATTTATGTACAAGGGGCCATTGGGATTTGGATATGATTCTTGTTGGAAAGGTGGATTTAGATCTATCAATGGTGCTTGGTGGTCTTGTTGAAAAGGTGTACTTGGACTTACTTGATTTATGTACAAAGAGCCATTGGGACTTGGATGTTGTTCTTGTAATATCACTTGATTGCTTTGTGGATGGGCTTGGTAGTGCATTGGAACGGTGGCATGAGGGATTGGATAAACTTGAGGTGGATGTTCATAGGATGATGTGGCATTGACTTGGTGGATATGTGGATTAAGTTGATAGGAAGTGGATGGATATGACATGTGGCTATGAAGTGGATTAGGTTGATAGTGAATGGCTAAGGATTGCTATACTTGTTGAGCTTGACTAGTGGCTAAAAGGTGTTGGACTTGGGCTACGAAGTGTTGCAGTTGAGGTGATTGGCTTACGTGGGGTTGAGCTTTTTGGATGAAGAATTGTAATATTTCAATGGCGTCTTGGTTTAGGGGTTGTGATCCTTGATAAAGATTTTGGAGGAATCTTTGGAATTTGATTTCTAGCTCCTCTAGTGTAGACATGTTGTCACCAAGTGTTTGTCTTAAGTCCTTTTAGCAAGTGCTTGTTTAGGGATTTGGATGATGATGTGGATATGAAGGGTTGGATGATAACTAGGCTATGTTTGGGATGAAAGTGATTAGGTTTGAATGTTATTGGAAGAATGTGTAGGATGACTTGTCTTTATGTGTTTGGGTGTTTAGAGCTTGATGTGGTAATATTCAAACAAATGATTATGCATATACACACATGAATCACTCATGCAAGACACATAAGCAAGTTTTAGTTTGGAAGAATGCGATGATGGTTAAGCAAGCACATGAAGACACTTCAACAAGTCCTAGTTAAGGCAAGGCCAATATCACAAGGAGGTTCTAGTGAAAATCCAGGGGACCGGCACCCCACGAGCATCCAGCGAGCCACTTAAGACTTTAACTAACCCTACTAGGAGTTTTAATATACGCAAAGGTACACCTCCTTTCGAGTTAGCACTGTATGGTGAGCGCTAATACCGGTTAGACTTGGCTTTCGCCTTATCCTCTAATTTTTATAGTGGACCAGATGAAAGTACCACTTGAGATCGTTCCCTTGGGGTGGATACCAAGGCAGGCCTCTCTAAGGCTAAACAAAAGCAACACAAGTAAATGTTTTTGATCTCCAAGTTCGTGTTGGGACGCAAGGAGAGAGCATACACATTTACTTGGTCACACTCGCATGGGGTTCATTAACCTTAGAAATTCAATGTGTGGAAGACAATGCAAGCACTTGTTTGTTTTAAATCCAAATCCAAATGTGATGAAAGACAATGGTTCGTTTTAGCCCAATTTCAATGGTGTGATAACAAACAATGTTCATTTTAATCCCAAAGTCCAAATGTGTGATCAAACAAGATTAAGAGATGAAAGATTAGAATGAGTGCACTTGATTATTTTTGCTTTCCAAATTGCTGTAGATGTTGATGCCAATGCTGCTCCAACTCCTTATGATCACCTACAACATAAAAAAAATGATATTATAATGCAGGCATAAAAAATAGGCTCATCAGGCAAGGAAAATTGTAATTTTAGATGCATAGCCGAATTAGATTTGATTATTTTGATATATTTTTTGTTCAAAAATTAAAAAATCAAAGAAGAGACCCCCATTAATTTTCAGAGAGCTTTCCGAAAATGTAAAGAAATTAGAAAAATTCTCTGATTTGCGCCTAGAAATGCGGATTTATGAAAATAGTACAGTTGGCAAAGATTTGATTTTTTTGTACTGTAAATGAGCTCCAAATTAAATCTGTAAAACATAGACCCCCATTAGAATTTTGAGAGCTTTCTAGAAATATAAAAAATTCTAAAAAATTCTCTGATTTACGTCCAAAATTGTGATTTTATGAAAAAACATAAAAACGTAATAAATCCCACACAAATCATGATGAACTTGAAATTTTTCTGCTGTAGCTTCCTTATATCATGGACAAACTTCTAATAAAATCTTGTAGAAAAATTCATAGCCATTTGGAAGATATGATGAAATCTTTAAAACCTAGGGTTTTGTCCAAAAAATAGCAGATCTGCAACAAAAAGTTAATTAAACCTGCAAAACTCAACAATGAAGGTTATATGAATGCAAATTTTTACTCAAAAACCTGCAAAAAAGGATCAAGCAAAGTGAGTCCCACCGGGCATGCCAAATGTGATAGGTGAAAGTCAGGTTTAGCAGATCAGACATAGTCATGAAACCCTAACCCTACCATCATCAAGGAATCTAATCCAAATGAAATCAAAGCATAATGCAATTCAAGCATAACATCACCTAGACCATGCAATTCCTTGTTTGTGAGATGTGGACTGCTTCTTCAACAATGAATAATTACAAAGCTGAAAGCTGCCATGATGGATGATGAAAAGCTCAAATGAATGCTCAGATGCTCAAGATGATAATGTAGGTGCTATATGATTGCTGGATGTCTCATATGGAATGAGAGGGTGTTTATATAAGACTCAACTAAGATCAATCTACGGTGGAGATTCAGAGGCTATGTGAATGGCTAGGATTGAAAGTTACTAAATTTAGATCCAATTAGTTGTGCATGTGAAGAATTTTAAATGAAAGTTGTATGACAACACATGATTAAGGGGAGATGGACAAGTGTTGGAATGTGATGAAAGGTGAGTAGTTAATTCAAATAAAATATTTGAATTAGTTGGGATATGAGTTGGATATTAATTAATTAAATAAAATTTATTTAATTAATTGGATAAATGAATAAAATGGGATAAGATATGATGTGAAAATTAATTAAATAAATAAAATTTATTTAATTAATTGGGATGGGGATAGGATATGATTGAGAAATGATGTGGAATTAATTAAATAAATAAAATTTATTTAATTAATTGGCTTAATGAATAATGATTTAACAAGGTGTTGCTAGACATAAACAAAGTTGGGACAAATTTGGGTGTCTACACCTTGAACCAGAACACCTTTCTGATCATCTTCATCATATTCATAAAACCTTGAGGGTTTCTCTATTCCCTCATCAACCTTCACATTTGTACTTTCTATCATCTTTCTTAGTCTCTTGTTATAACACCGGTATGCTTTTCTTTGAGTAGAGTAACCCAAGAATATTCCTTCATCACTTCTAGCATCAAACTTGCCTAGATCTTCATCTCTTTTGATGTAACATTTGCTACCAAAGACTCTGAAATATCTTACAGTAGGAGTAATGCCAAACTAGAGTTCATAAGGAGTCTTACCAGTATTGCTTCTGATTTGAACTCAATTGAGAGTATAGACTGCAGTGCTGACAGCTTCTCTCCAATAGATCTGAGGAACATTTGCTTCCATCATCATGGTCCTAGATGCTTCCTGGATGGTCCGGTTCTTTCTCTCCACTACTCCATTCTATTGTGGAGTCCTAGGAGTATGCAACTATCTCCTAATTCCATGTTTCTCACAGAACTCTATGAACTCACCGGATGTGAATTCTCCACCTCTATCAGACCTCAGACATTTCAACTTTAATCCTATTTCATTCTCTACCATAGCCTTGAATATTTTGAATTTCTCAAGAGCTTCTGATTTCTCATTTAGAAAGGTTACCCACATCATCCGGGAATAGTCATCAATTAGCAGCATGAAGTATCTATCACCTTGAATACTCCTGGTTCTTGCCAGACCACAAAGATCAGTGTGAACTAAGTCCAATAATCCGGTAGAAGACAATTCCTTGCTTTTGAATGTGACTCTGCTCAGCTTACCCAATTGACATTCCTTGCACAAGTTGTTGGTAGGTTTCACCAATTTTGGAAGATCTCTTACAGCCTAAGTATTGCTTATCTTGATGATATTATCAAAATTCACATGACACATCCTTCTATGCCATAACCAACTCTAATTAACTTGAACAAATAAGCAGCTTTTACCAGTACCAACCAAATGGAAGATATTACCTTTAGTTTGAGTACCGGATGCAATCTTTGTTCCAGAACTTTCAAAGATTTTGCATTTTCCATCCTTGAATCAGAGATCATAGCCTTTGTCCACCAACTGTCCAACACTAAGAAGATTGTGCTTCAAACCTTCAACATACAGTATATTACCAGTTTTGTTTCTTCCATCAAAAGAAATAGTTCCTCTTCCTCTGATTCTACCAGCAGAATTGTCACCAAACTTTACCACTCCTCCTTCATACCTTTCCAAATCTACAAACTTATTTTTGTCACTTGTCATATGGTGAGAGCATCCACTATCAATGACCCAATCATCCTTCTCTTCAATTTGGGCAGCCAGAGCTCTTTCCACAGTCTTAAGATTGACATATACAGAGGACATTGGATCTTCTTCCTTGATGGCAATGAACACCCATTCATTTCCAAATTTGTTTCCTATCTTTGATTCATCATCTGTTACTCCTTCATTTTCATAATCTTCATGTACATAGTAACAGTTCTTTTGGAACCTTGGCTTGTTAGGATTTTGCCTTGAAAATCTTTCCGAACACCTTGAGGCAAAACGATCAATCTTATTGCAGTTAAAACAATTAAAAGGTAATTTTCCTTCATACTTACCGGATCCTCTTAGCAGCCTCTTTGCAATAAAGGCTTCAAGTTGAGCAGTTTCTACTTCTTCTTCTAGATCTTTTCTTGCTTTTTCATACCATGACAATTTCCTTGAAGAATTCTCTCCCGAATCAAACCTTTGTTTACCTTTAACAGAGACATAGACTTTGAATGTTGATTCAGTCTTGGGGGGGTCATCTCCAAAATCTGTCATTTCAAATGCAGCCAATTTCCCAGCCAATTGATCTCTTGTGACAGTTGTATGGGCTCTGAATTCTTCAATGGCAGCAACCTTGATTTTGTAAGAAGCAGGAAGGGATTTGAGAATTTTACCAACAATCTCATTTTCATCCAAGACTCCACCAGCATTTCTAATTCCACAAACCAGCTCATTCACACTTGGCATAAAAGTGGTAATATTTTCATCATCTCTCATCTTCAGTTTTTCAAATTTCCCTTTTAGACTCTGTAACCTTGCACATTTAACATACTGGTCTCCTTCATGCAAAAGTTCCAGTTTATTCCAAATCTCAAAGGTAGTTGGTAGGTCAATAACATTTGAGAGCTCTGAGTCATATAATGCACTTAGAAGAGCCTCTTTGGTCCGTAGATTATTTTCAGCATCTGTGATTTCATTTAGGGTTGTCGGACCACCCTGTGGAGGTACATATAGTTTTGTAACCATGGACCAATACGCCATTCCCATACACTGTAGGTGACATTTCATGCGACCTTTCCAAAGAGCAAAGTTGCTTCCATCAAACTTCGGACTATCCTTCTTGTAAGATGACATCTTGGATCTCCTCAAGCGGTTAAGCTCCTTTTAGAGGAACTTAGCTCTGATACCAATTGTTAGACTTAGGGCACACAACTGAGAGGGGGGGTGAATCAGTTGTGCAATACTTTCTCCTATTTACACACTTAAATCTTCTTGGTGATTAGCAGTATATTAAATATGAAACATAATGCATTCAAATCAAAAGCAGAAACTCATCAACACATAAGAAACCAAGATTTTGACGTGGAAAACCCGGTTAAGGGAAAAACCACGGGGTGATTAACCCAAGAATGTATTATTTGTTAGAAGAATAGAAAGAACAAATGGCACATGCCAATTAGGGCTCACTGCCCGAGCACACTGCTCACAAGAGGCTCACTGCCTACAAGAGACACACTGTCTACAAAGAAATAAGTATCACCTTCATGACCTAGAGAATAGCATCTTCACCATGCTTGAATCAATTCCATTTAAGCCCAATACTTCTGCTCTACCTTTCGTACTTCTCCTCTCTACCACACACTCATCACCACAAGACCCACTATGGAATGACTTCACAATCCCTTCTTTATACAAGGCATCGACTTAGGAACAATCATCTAAGTCGGCAAACACTTACAAGAACATCCGCAAGACGTGTAATACATCCGATCAGCCAATCTTAGGAAGAACACCATCATCCAGTGATTATTCTTCAAATGCAAACTCTAACTTCAATGTGGACCACAATCATGAACTGGAAATGATCCAAGGATAACCACAACCTTTCTTGAATCACCAAGAACATCCACACTACATCTGCTTGCTGGAGTTCTTCTCTCCTTCATCCGAAACTTTAAGAACATAGTCTGTCATCACTGTCACAAAGGAATAGGTGCTTCTAGACCTTCAAACCATGAACCAATCAAGTTGACACTTCACACGGATGTCCTCAACACTCCCTCCAATCTGTAGAATGGGATAATGCATTTCCGGATCTCACTGGACCTATCTGTGTCACTCTGTCACTTCTGAACTCCTGCCGGAACCAGTTCTACTTGAGCGTCCATAACTTCTTCAAATCTTCATGTGGACCTCTGAAATCTCTACTGGTCCACCTTAAGACATATATCTACAAACCCTTTAATCCACATCCTCTGATCTTCATCTATCTTGGACTTTTACCTTACTGTCATCACTGTTCTTCACTGTTCCTGATTGAGACTAATTTTCTCAATGTCCTCAGCTCACAGCTCATCCAGTCCTTATCATTAGTGCAACAGGAGTATGTTGACATCAATGACAACATCGGTTAGACCCATACTTGCAACAACATTTACCCATCATTGCAAGAGCACAACTAATTAAATTCAAATTGATATGAACCATGAAAACCAAAATGAGACAACACATAAACACAAATTCCCAGCAACTTGCAAAACTTGCTTTGTAGTGATCACACTTTGGCAGAGTCTCAGCAATTCATTATTAAATCTTACTTACAAATGAGAGAAAAGGATGGCCTTTTTATAGACAAGGCACCATACCGAGTTTTTGAATGGACGATGGAGATTAACTCAACACCAATGGTCCAGATTACATGGCATTTAATGAAGTACAATAGTTTGTTACATTTTTAGATTTGTATTTCTCCTTTACAAAAAAGACAAAATACAGCTTGCAAATACATCAAATCTAGACAAAATGGATACCCATTTGGTTGTATATGATGAAAAGTCAATTCTCAAGGCCTAATAAAGCAAAAATAGAGTCATATGACATTTGAAAACTTGAGTTGATGTGGATTCATGAGATTCCAGGTGTTGAATGGATCAAGAGGAATATGTGCCACAATTTAGTGAAGGTATATCCAATTGGGTGCTTGTTGGATCATCATTGCATGACTAGACTGCTTGAACATATGTATGCATATCTTGGACATTGGACTGGATCTGTAAGAACTACCATGAAAGAAGCATGATCTTCAATGTCTTCCAGCCCCTAAGGCCTATCTCCATTATCTTGAACATCATATTGACTTCCTTTTGCAGGTGCAGTAGCAATTTGGTTGATAAAATGAAGTTTTTGCGTTTCTGGACCAGCACTGCATATCTATGTGTACATCCTTCCAAGACGGCTCCAACAAGCTCCTATGTCCTCTTAGACCTGCAATTAACAAGGAAAATCATCAATTTCATCATAAAAAATCATTTCCCATCATTTTGAATCAAAATATGTCCATTTGCAGTCATGGATCAATCAAAACAGCACATTGTCAATGTTGCTTCCTTATAGTCCTATTCACAAAACTAGTAATTTTTGCATGATTTTATGAGTTTTTTACCATTTTCAAGTACCTATTTGGCCAATATATTGATCTAGGAAGTTTATGTGGTCATTAGAATCCATTTGCAGACTTTTATTTCATGTTTTTCTAGCCTTTTCTACAAAAAGTAAGATTTTTGGGGGTCATGGACTTTTCATGTGCAGTAGCATTAATTATCGTAAAATGTGCCAAAAATCTACACAAACTTGGTAAAATGTTCATCATGATGTGACAAATAGATATGCAATTCAAATCCATCAAGAAAATCTAATTTGCTCCTTAAAAAACTTAATTTTCAAGCCAAAATACCAAAAAGCGTTGATTTTGGGGGTCATTGACTTAGTGGGGATTTCACCTCCAACTGATCTAGTAGGGATTTCACCTCCAATTGACCTAGCAGGGATTTCACCTCCAACTAACCTAGTGAGGATTTTGGTTCAGACTGACTAATTGAATAGGTCAGTCAGTGCACTTTTTAGCAAAGGTCCATAGCAAGTGGTTTTAGCGCAAAATGGGTTCAGCGCAGATTTTGACTTGCACCAACTTAGCGTGGGTTTTGGCTTCTACTACACAAAGTCGGTTGGGGATGATTTCGGCACAAGTCGGTAGGGTGCTTTTCTAGTGTAAATCTCCTTAGCGGGGAATTTAAGTGCAAGTGGATTGGCGAAGGTTTTGGACCTGATAGGATATGTGCAGTGAGTGCGTTTTTTAGCACTAGTCAGTGAGGAAGGATTTTAGTGCTAAGCTCGGTAGGGGCTATTTTTAGTGCAAAGTGCAGTTGAGGACATTTTTAGTGCTAGATTTTAAATTTCTTAGCGTGAAAGTATATTTAAAATGAAAGTATATTTAAAAATATATTTAAGTATAAGAAGAATTTCTTATACTTTAAATATTTTTAAATATACTTTGAGGATGTTTGAGATGGGTTCTAGATCCATAGGATTTCATATGCAGATTCTAGAATTTTGAGGTTCCACTAGATTTTGGACTTAGCCATTTTTCATGATTTTCAGGGTTTCAGACTTAGCCAAATTAGGGCTTCAGGACCATGCGTCAGAATGAAAGTATGTGAACCCCTTAGTGAAATCTTGTGGAATTAGGGATGATTTTGCAATTCTAAGACCTAGAAACTAGGAATTTCAATATGACACATCCTGCAGAAGCAATTTCAAGGGCAATATCCAATGACATGATATTTTGGAGCAAAATGTAGTAACACCCAATTTTAGTGTATAAAGTAACAAATGGCTATTTTTTAAGCACAAGACCACCCAAGACACTTCCAAATCAATCATGAAAGACATCAAGTGACTCCAAACATGTAAAATACTCAAATATAGAACAAATCATGCACTCTAAGCACAAATTCACCTTCTCATCATCATAAGTAACAAAGGTTGGGACTTCAAACCAAAGCGAATGAGGGGGTCTCCATTTGGCAAAATGGGGCATGTGTGCAAGGCACAATAAATGGTGACTCTACTGGGAAATGCTTTAGAGCATTTCTAAGATAAATGTCAGTTTCGAACCTAGAATCTTTGTGTTTCCCACATATCAAATAGGACAACATGATACAATATAAAAGAAGCAGAGATCACTAACTCAGTACAACTATCCATATCCTGAAAATATGAGTGTGTGCAATTGTATTAATTCTGATCCCTAAGAAGCTAATCTCATCCAAGATCCTTTACATTAAGCTACATGATTAGTACACACCTTCTAAACTACCTAGACATTGTCTCGCTACCAGGGAAAGTCTATAGCCCCAGCAGGTTTGTCTCAGAATTCTACTCACGCAGAGCCCTACTGCCAATTAGGCATCCATAGCCCCAGTAGAGTTTACTTGATTGTCCATCAAACTGAGTTATAGTGTGTGATTGTGATTTTACATTGATTTTCTTTCATACTTTTGATATTTTATTAAGCTTAGATTTGGCAAAGTATAATGCAATACTGCTATCTTTGTGATAACTCAGCTAGTTGGGTGTGGACTCCCAATGGCAGCAAAGGTGGACCTTAGATTTTTCACTGAATGTAAGATCACCAAGACTCACTTAGCTACTTCAGGATTATTTAAGAGTGTGAAAGGTATATGGCTAGAAAATACTTCAAGTGCACTAATTAATGACTCATTTCCCATAAACAAGCATCATACCATCCAAGAGTAACAATAGAACCCGCAGGAAGACCTGAGTAGAAAACCAAAGCTTCTCAAAGAAATCCTCCAGATTACTTACTCAAAGAGGGCCTCTTGGAGGACTGCACTATTTCCACCACATTCAAGAAATGGAGAACCCCAACAAAACAAGCACAAAATGCAAAAGTAAAGTAAGCAAAGGAAACTAACCTAAGCAAAACAAACTACTCTAACCAAAGAAAAACAAGCAGAAAGCAACAACTAGCAACTAACAACTTGCAGCTAAGGAAAATAGAAAATAGAAAGCAGAAACTAATCTAAAACAACAGACTACTAACTAAAACCTAACAAGCAGAACTATATACAGAGACTTGGGAATGCAAGTATTTACACTCCCTCGTGACTTATTTCTTAGGACATGTAGAAGTAAAAAGGTGCAGGTCAATGTCCTAAGTCTGGCAAATTCATCTTTGCACTCTGAATAGTAGGGTGCGAGTAAATTGGGCTCATGTTTAGGGTACCAGTCATGTAGGATCAATAGTTGGGGCAACTCATTAGGACCATGGTCAATCCAAATGCAAGTTGTCTTACCTAAATCACCATAATCAAATTGATAACCATTGAATTTCTTATACTTTAAATATTTTTAAGTATATTTTCAAAATGTTTGAGATGGGTTCCAGATCCATAGGATTTCATATGCAGATTCTAGAATTTTGAGGTTCCACCAGATTTCAGAGTTAGCCATTTTTCAAGATTTTTAGGGTTTTAGACTTAGCCAAATCAGGGCTTTAGGACCATGCATCAGAATGAAAGTACATGAACCCCTTAGTGAAATCTTGTGGAATTAGGCATGATTTTGCAATTCTAAGACCTGGAAACTAGGAATTTCAACATGACACATCCTGTAGAAGCAATTTCAAGGGCAATATCCAGTGACATGAGATTTTGGAGCAAAATGCAGTAACACCCAATTTCAGTGTAGAAAGCAACAAATGGCTATTTTTTAAGCACAAGACCACCCAAGACACCTCCAAATCAATCATGAAAGACATCAAGTGACTTTAAACATGCAAAATACTCAAATCTGGAACAAATCATGCACTCTAAGCACAAATTCACCTTCTCATCATCATAAGTAACAAAGGTTGGGACTTCAAGCCAAAGCGAATGAGGAGGTCTCCATTTGGCAAAATGGGGCATGTGTGCAAGACACAACAAATGATGACTCTATTGGGAAATTCTCTAGAGCATTTCTAAGATAAACTTTAGTTTCAAACCCAGAATCTTTGTGTTTCCCACATATCAAATAGGATAGCATGATACAATATCAAAGAAATAGAGATCACTAACTCAGTACAACTATCCATATTCTGAAAACTTGATTGTGTGCAATTGCATTAATTCCTATCCCTAAGCAGCTAAGCTCATCTAAGATCCTTTACATTAAGCTACGTGATTAGTACACACCTTCTGAACTACCTAGACATTGCCCTACTGCCAGCGAGTGTCTATAGCCCCGGTGGGTTTGTCTCAAAATTCCACTCAAGCAGATCCCTACTACCGGTCAGGTGTCCATAGCCTTGGTAGAGTTTACTTGATTGTCCATCGAACTGAGTTATAGTGTGTGATTGTGATTTTGCATTGATTTTCTTTCATACTTTTGATATTTTATTAAGCTTAGATTTGGCAGAGTACAATCCAATACCACTACCTTTGTGATAACTTAGCTAGCTAGGTGTGGACTCCCAATAGTGGCACAGGTGGACCTTAGATTTTTCACTTAATGTAAGATCACCAAGACTCACTTAGCTACTTCAGGAATATTTAAGATTGTGAAAGGTATATGGATAGAAAATACTTCAAGTGCACTGATTAATGACTCATTTCCCATGAACAAGCATCATACCATCCAAGAGTAACAATAGAACCCATAGGAAGACCTGAGTAGAAAACCAAAGCTTCTCAAAGAAATCCTCTAGATTACTTACTCAAAGAGGGCCTCTTGGAGAACTGCACAATTTCCACCACATTCAAGAAATGGAGAACCCTGGCAAAACAAGCGCAGAAAGCAAAAGCAAAGAAAGCAAAGGAAACTAACCTAAGCAAATAAAACTACTCTAACCAAAGAAAAACAAGTAGAAAGAAACAACTAGCAACTAATAAGCATCTAAGGAAAATAGAAAACAGAAAGCAGAAACTAATCTAAAACAACAGACTACTAACTAAAACCTAACAAGCAGAACTATGTATAGAGACTTGGGACAAAAAGTATTTACACTCCCTCGTGACTTATTTCTTAGGACATGCAGGAGTAACAAGGTGCAGGTCAATGTCCTAAGTTTGGAAAATTCATCTTTGCACTCTGAATAGTAGGGTGCAGGCAAATTGGGCTCATGTTTAGGGTACCAGTCATGTAGGATCAATAGTTGGGGTAGCTCATTAGGGCCATGGTCAATCCAAATGCAAGTTGTCTTACCTAAATCACCATAATCAAATTGATAGCCATTGAATTTCTTATACTTTAAATATTTTTAAATATATTTTTAGAATGTTTGAGATGGGTTCCAAATCCATAGGATTTCATATGCAGATTCTAGAATTTTTAGGCTCCACCAGATTTTAGACTTAGCCATTTTTTAGGATTTTCAGGGTTTTAGACTTAGCCAAATCAGGGCTTTAGGACCATGTGTCAGAATGAAAGTATGTGAACCCCTTAGTGAAATATTGTGGAATTAGGCATGATTTTGCAATTCTAAGACCTAGAAACTAGGAATTTCAACATGACACATCCTGTAGAAGCAATTTCAAGGGCAATATCCAGTGACATGATATTTTGGAGCAAAATACAGTAACACCCAATTTCAGTCCAGAAAGCAACAAATGGATATTTTTTAAGCACAAGACTACCCAAGATGCCTCCAAATCAATCATGAAAGACATCAAGTGACTCCAAACATGCAAAATACTCAAATCTGGAACAAATCATGCAATCTAAGCACAAATTCACCTTCTCATCATCATAAGTAACAAAGGTTGGGACTTCAAGCTAAAGCGAACGAGGGGGTCTCCATTTGGCAAAATGGGGCATGTGTGCAAGGCACAACATCACCCTTATCATCCCAAGCATTGTCACGCAAAGTCCTTAGCATACTATCTAGGGTGGGGCATGTCATTCTTATGCGACATAGTCTTTGGAGATCACATCCTAAACCCCTCCATCCACCGTGAATCCTCCTTCCATCCCAATCCACTATCGCTAATCCTTTTATCCATCCATCCCATCCACTATCACTAGTCCTTTTAATATCCATCCATCCAATCCTCCTTTCCATCCTTGCCTTGAGACCTAGTTTTCCTTTGTCATTGGTATCTAGCATATAGGATATCTCAAATGATATCCAATGCCACCATCCCATAAAAAACCAAACAAATCATAACATCCAAAAATCCAAGCAATAAATCTAAATGCAAGCCATCCTTTAATCCATGCCAATCTAGTTAAGCAATCTAGCTAATCATCCAAAAGTATCCAACAGTTTTGTTCCCAACCTTGTTGCAAACCAAATCATCTTCCATCATCAAAACAACTCTTTATTAAGAACGTAAGGCTATCTTAAGTATATAAATCAATCTATCAATCTTGGTGTTGATTCACATGGCCAACAACACTATCCTTATCATCCAATCAAGCCATCATCAATTTTCAACTTGAAAGAGGCAACAACCTTGTTTATCTATTTTACCATTTGTGCATGCTTGTGTGTGTTATCTTTTTTATCTTGCATTTGTATCAATCCTTGCAACATACTGTAACCACAACATCATGGTCTTCCATATCATGGTGCCCAATGGCATATGTTTTCTTGTGACTTGTATCTTTTTGAGTCAGTCCTTTATGCATGAGACACATCATCACCTTGGTCTTTATACCTTGGTCCATAATGTCTAGTGTTGTATCAAATTATATGATTGCTCACCTGATGTAGCATATCATATCATTCATCCATTTCATCCATCCCTTATCTTTCCTTTGTCTCCTTAACAAATCTGTTTCATCCATTTCGCGAGCATACTCATGTTCTTCCAACCCACCTATCCTCTCAAGGGGGCATACCATCCCTATATCATCCCTCCTTGTCACTATCACTTCAAGTGGTTGGGGCATCATCATATCTAATCCTACCATTTTCTTCTATCCAACCAAGCACTATGTTTTATCTTTCTTTGAAATGATGTTACTTTACAACACCATCTCAAAGAGGGGCAAAATGTAGACACCTAAAATTAACTCCACCTTCACCGTCACTTTCGACATCATCCTAGCACTATCCTAACATCACTTTCATCCTAACATGTCCCCTTTACCATGTCCCCTTCTCAATTAATTAAATAAATTATATTTATTTAATTAACTATCCCTTTTTCTCCATCAACTAGATTAATTAAATAAATTTTAATTAATTAATTAAATCCTTGTATCCTAATTCCCAAATAAATTAAATAAATTATATTTATTTAAATCCATTATTCCTCATAGCCATGATTAATTAAATTATTTATTTATTTATTTAATTTTATCCTCATATATCCTCCCTCTCCAATAATTAATTAAAAAATTCTATTTAAATTTTTTTTCCGCATTTCACATCTTCATCCATTTACTATAAATAAATAAATTTAAAAACAAATCCAACTCATCACATGACTAACTAGAGGCTTCCATCTTTATTCCATCTTTATCTCATAAAAATCCATTTATCTTTTATCTTATCCTTTTCTATTTTTAGAAAGCTCTAGAAGCTTCCATCCTTATCCTTATCCCTATCAAGAATCTATAAATCTAGCCTCAAAGAAGCCATTATCATCACACAAGAAAGTATTGTTATGCTGCAAGTTTCTAGAGCAATCAACATATCTATCATATCAAACAACATAGCTAGTGGATCTAGAGTGCACTCCATTCCACTTTATTTGAGGAGAAAGAAGGGTTTAAGGTGAAGGGTTTGTGTGTATATTGGATTATCTTCCTATTATTTACCTATGATCTTTTCTTGTCTTCAATTCCCATGTCAAACTAGATGTAGATTGATTTGTTTTCTTAGAATTCCAATTGAATCAACATTTTAAGTAGATTGGAATAACTCTACTTAAACATCATCTAGTTCAATGGTCAAACAATCAAAAGAAATTTTACACCTCATTCATACTAAAAATTGGTAAATATTTGTCCTATTTTTATTGGCCAAAATTGACCTTTGACTATTGAAGTGGATGATGTTTAATAATAGCCCCTTGGGATGTCAATCATCAAACAATTGTACAATGACCTTATTGTGATGTCATACCCACTGCATGTTAGTCTTAGAAGGATTCTCTAAACAAAAAAACTATTTATCAACTTAGATACTCCCATAAATGACCAAGTCATTAGTTGTTGACCAAAAATCCATTGTATAGAGGAATATATATTGAAACAAAGTCTTCTACAATACAACCAAAACCAAATCCATGGTTTGAAGTAACTAAGACACCACTCTCAAGAGGTATGGTACTCCAAAGTACCTTCCATAACATATACCTATTCTATATTATTACCACATGCACTCCAATAATGTTGGGTCACATACTCCAACATTACTACACCTCTAAACCATACTATAAAGTCTAACTCCAATTGCATTTTACCACATGCTTTTGACACTATTCTATATTTTGTGAACAAACTTTTGCATAACAAGAACTCAACAAAGTTTGAACATTCTTCTCAATTAGGAAATATTTGCACATGAATAACACACCAAAGTTCCAACATTCTCCCACTTAAAGAAACTAGGTGTGGGAAATGGATAAATCCATTGCATCCTTCCACCAACAAAACTTTACAATGCTTACTAGTTTTATCAAAGACTCAACTACATTCATCAAAGTATTGAAATCTTCCATTTGAACCTTCTTGGCCTTTTCCATCTCCCTAACAAAATGATATTGTACATCTACATGTTTGGTAAAGACATAATACATAAGATTTTTGCAAGACAAATTGAACTCTGACTATCACAACTTATCATCACCTTGCTCTTAGAACCAATACCAACACAAAGTGTTTCCAATCACACTACTTCTTTGCAAGCATGTGTTTCAACGATATACTTTGATTTAGTAGTGGATAAACAATAGTTGGTTATCTTTTACTTATCCAGCTTACTATCCTCCAAATTGAGTACACACATGCTTGTTTCAATCTTCGACTATCAAGATCTCCAACCCAATTTGTATCTATAATTCCCTATATATTTAACAAATTGCCAATACTATTAGTTCCATAAGGACATAAATAGTAATTAAAAGTTCCTATCGAGTAATTGAAAACTCTTTTCACATGAGTCCAGTGTTCTTTGCCAATATTTGATATGAAACCATTTAGAACTCCCATTGCTTGGGTAATGTCTAGTCTAGTACAAACCATGACATACATTAGGCTTCCTATCATACTAACATGAGCAAAATTGCACATGTCCTCCAAATCCTCTTGAGAATCAGGATAATGTTTCTAACACAACTTAGTGTCTCCAAATAAAGGGATATTTATAGGATTACTATCTTGCATATTAAACCTCTGCAAAATAGTCTCAATGTACTTCATCTAGTTCAACAAAAGCTTCTTGCTAGCCTTGTCTCTATTAATTTTGAGACCTAGTATGTACCTTATAGCCCCTAAATCCTTCATATCAAATTCCTCAAACAACTAATCCTTGAGTTTTGTAATTATTACTTTATTATTTCCAATGATAAGTATATGATCAACATACAAACAATAATTAAAAAACATGATCCCCGATAGTGATAACTTTAAGAAACCTCCCCCCCATCCCCATAAAAAAAGATATAAAATCCTGGTGAATCCTAGCTCGAGGTAATAATTTTTGTGGCAAATCCATGCCAATTTTGGGGGAAAAAATAATTTCCATGGCAAATTTTTTAAATTTGTTCACATTATTGGTTTTTGCTGGTGAATTATAGATTTTTAAAAAAATTTAAAATAATTTTATTGGTAAATTATAGATTTAAAAATAAAAATAAATAAATTTTGTTGGTGAATTATAGATATATAAAAAAAATTAAGTTAGGTGGCGAATTATACATATATTCAAAATATAAAATTAATTAGTTGGAAAATTTGCCCACAATTTAAAAAAATGTGGCTGGTGAAAATATTATACACTAAATGATAAACCTGACATCCTCCAATGAACGTAGATCAAAGGCTTAAACTCTATTCTACGCCCAAGTTTTGACATACCCAAATTTGAATTTAAAATTTTTGGAATATCTCCTTAAGAGACAAGTGTCGACGAGTGAATGACAATTTTCTATTAATGATATTAATTAATGCCGATAGCCAAATATGATTACAGGTCCTTAAGAGACAAGTGTCAATGCAATTTGGAAAATTGGCAAGGGTACCACCAATACTAGTGTATCCTAGTTTGATTGGGTTTCTAATTAGGAAATCACACACATGAAACATTTATTATGTTTACAAGAAAATGACAAATATTAATAACCATCGAATCCACTATCTAGATCTTGATTTTGAAGAGATATTTAAGGCCAGAGCATTTATGAAATTATTATGACAATGCACATTGAAATTTAAAGTTTGCAAAGAAGGAATATTTTATGGCTTTGCTGGCGCTACTTTTGAAGGACATTGGTAATAGAATATTAAAACTTCTGAAATTAGCTAATGGTCATGAAGTTGCATCATGCATGACATCATTCAATTTCCTTGAGCATTGTATTAAAAGTACAAAACTTGAATGTTTATAGATTATACTATTTATTGATTCAGTTGTACTTGTAATATTTATACATATACTTGGCAAGTTGGCACTTGTCTCAGTCTTCTAATAATAGAAAAATTAGTGAATCAGTATTGCATTATTCAACATAAAAAAGGAGAAAAGTGATGGCATTCATCAAGATAGCTATGCGTAGAAGGTAAGTTACCTAGTTAAATTTATTCATTTTTTATCAGATATTTTGTATACAAATAGAGTATGACTATGCAAGATGTTATTTCTCTTCATTTCTCAATATGATAGACAATTTGTTTGTGTATGACTATGTAAGATGCTATTTCTTTCAATTTCTCAGAATAAATAAATGCAATCCTTTGTCAACTTGAATATATTATATCAAGAATTGATAGTTTTGACTTTTTCAAATGACACTTACTACTTTGGATGGTGGGTCAAATTTCATAAAGATAAATTTATGTTTGTGAAACTTGAAATAGGAATAAACACATGGACTTTCTATTGTAATGCTATTGACAATGACATGCATAAAATCAATTTAATTCTACTTTATTGGCCTCATTGTTAGCCACACCTAGTGGTTTCTTGTACATATAAGGCAAAGTTCAATGGAAACTCATTTGTTGCCTTTATGGATGACCACATAGTCGAATTTGTCATGGACATATTGCCTATTAATAGGTTGGTTATGGAGTATAGTGAAATATTTGTTCAACATCATGGAATAGAGGGACCAAAAAGATTTTGGAGGACAAAGTCATGGATAAAGACTTCTACGACTTGAGAGAGAAAATTTTTGTATGTTTAAAATTTTGATATATATTATATGTTAATGTGACAATTATTACAATGAGCACATGTGTTCTATGTATTTTAATCTCTCTCTCTCTCTCTCTCTCTCTCTCTCTCTCTCTCTTAATTTAATATGTTTAAAATTTTGATATTGGTTCTTGAATCTCAATTGTTGATTTAATCCAATCTAATGGCTCCCATTTGATTCTAAAGGTTTAGAATTATAAATTTCTTTCATCAAATCATAATATGTTTAGAAAGTTCTTCATCAAATCACAATAGGTTTAGAAACTTCTTTTGATATTGGTTCTTGAGTGTCAACTATTGATCTAAGTCAATCTAACATCTCACGGTTAATTCTAGAAGTTTTTTTGCCAATATGTAGCTTTTGAGATTCACCTTCCAAAATTGAACTATAGTCGTCCATCCTTGTTCATCAAATGGTGGAAAGATTTAGAAGTAGGACCCATCAAATTTAAATTGTAATATGTTTTGAATGTTCTTTTAATAATATTAATATGCAAAAATAACATATGTTTTGAATGTTTTTTAATAATATTAATATGCAAAAGTAAAATATGTTTTGAGTGTTCTTTTAATAATATTAATATGTAAAAGTAAAACTTACATAGATAATTATTAAAATCTTGAATGCCAACCATTTATCTAACTCAATCTAACAACTCCTAGCTAATTCTAGAGGTTTTTATTGCTAATACATAGCTTTTAAGATTCACTTTATGGAATTGAACTATAGTTATCCATCCCCGTTCATCGAATGGTGGAAAGCTTGAGAAGTAGGACCCATTATATTAATGGAAAATGGAAAGTCCTTTTAATAATATTAATATGTATATAATTTAAGTTTTAACTTCATTATATACATAATTTTTTAGATTTCAGATATAGACTATGAAACATTAAAATATATATTATAGTTATATTTATTATTATATTATATTTTACATGATATACATTATTAAAGATAGATATAATCTAATATTAAAATATATTTTTAATACTAATACATTTGTTAATGAATTATATATTTATTTTATATATAAAATTTATATTATAGCTATATTTATTATTGTATTCTATACAAGTAAAAATATAAATTATTAAATATAATATAATACATATAGAATATATTTATATATAATATCAATGATATAAATAGAGCTACAATATAATTAAAAAATTATATATACATTATTAAATTTAAATAAAACATAATAAATGATTAAAATATATAATATAATAAAATATTTAAATATTCTAAGTTATCTAACAAATTAACTTCTACCTTTACAAGTTTCGGGAGATACAAAAATAAAATGTACTTAGAACATTCAAATGTTCATTGGTTGATCTCCTATAATCTAACAGTTCTTACTACTTTTCAAGAGATAAAATGCACCATCACTTTGAAATGCCTATCAAGCCTAGAATTATAGTTCAAAAGTAATTTTGAGCTCGATGGACATTTCAAAGTGATGATGCATTTTAGCTCTCAAAAAATAATACCAACCGTTAGATTATAGGAGATCAATGACTGATGAACATTTGGATATTCTAAGTACATTTTATTTTTTAATCTCCCCAAACTTGTAAAGGTAATAGTTAATTTGTTAAATAACTTAGAATATTTAAATATTTTATTATATTATATAATAAAATAAAATAATCACAATATAATATTAATATAAGCACCCTTTGTCAAAATGGGGCAAAATTTTCATGGTTGAGGTGATGAGAAATGATCCAAGCTACAAGGGTGTTTATATTAATAAAATAATAATTATTAATATCTAAAAATAATTACAAAGGATAATGGGACTAAAGATAAAGTTTAGAACAATAAGACAAGTGAGAGCACCTAATCCACCTTTAAACAAAACAAAAACATGTATTATACTAAAGTGATCCAAATGGATTTAGAAAATGAAAAAATGGATAGTAAAGCGAATTTAAATGAAAGAACATAAACAAAATAGGAAATAATGAGTACTAAAGTATCTAGATGGGATTGTGATTGCATTGGATCTGAACTACACTATGATTGCATTTCTATCCACTAATAACTAGACACTTTCGATTTAGAATTTGAATCATATAGTCACTATTTTAGATTCTTACATTTGAATAATTTCTTCTAAGGCCCAAAATAACTTTTTTCTCATGATAAATCTATATAAAGGGGATTGTGCATGGTTACATAATGCATGTTTTGAGTTGTGAGAGAATAAGAAAAATTGTAAAATTCAACTATCCATTGTAAGAAGGAGATATAAGTAGAAGTAGAGGATAGAAATAGAATCCCACTTGTTGTACTTATCTTCCAAAGTTAATAAAGGAAGGTAGCAAGGCCATTTCCATTACCACAAAACTAGTTTTTCCTCCAAAATTAGGGGTTTCTAGGATAAAAAATTGAGTTGTGTAAGTTTTTTGCATGATTTAATTATATTTTAAATCACAATATTCTCTTCTCTTGAAGTAAACTTTGTTTGCATAAGAAAGTCATGGATAAAGACTTTGAAGTTTGTGCTAGACTCATGGATAATCTAGTTGCAAGATTTAGCATGAGCCAAATGAAGATAAAAGATAGCCACCCCACTTGACATTATGAGAAAGCATGTCATAGAGTTTATATCTACACCACCATGAATTCTTCCTCAATTTCTATTTGATATTCTCCTTTCATGCTTAGTATATACCATGAACACAAGTGTGAGATTAATTATCTAGGGTCATAAAATGGCATTCATGAGAAGCATAAGGGAATTAAGAATGAAAAGGGTTTCCAAAACCAAGTCCAAGATGATTCTTTATGTCGTACAACAAGTTTTAGGTGATGAATTCATGAATACAAACCACCAATACTAGGTAAATCTAGACATTGCCTACATGTTCATGGTAGTAATATTGGACCTAGGTGAAGACATTGAGATTCTTCATTCAATGGTGAAGGCAATGGTGAAACAAAGCTTACTAGGTGGCCTAAATGATCTTTTGTTGGTGGCAATTCCTTGTTTGGGGATTCTGATGATGGGTGGGGCTACCTCAGCTTCTGTGTAGTGCCCCCTCATTGTTGGCTTGTGATAGTGGTGGTTCTGCATTGCTCTTTATCAGTCAGAGACATTCGTTAGTCTTTCATTACATTGATGCAGTTCCAAGACATTGGATTAGTATGTTATGGATTATGCTCACTTTGACCTTGATGACTTTGTTTGATGGATTTAGACATGTGTTATGAGTCATGATTACTTTAGTTATGATATGTTGGACATGATTAGTGATGGATTAATATCTGCATGTTTTATTAGATTCGTTGATATCTGGTTTCAATGCTGTGGTTATAATCTTGTCCAAGAGCAGGGACGGTGTAACATTACTCGCTTTGAGTACCCTGTTATGCCGCAACTCTCTGACCCTCCGTATGTAGACATATATGAACTTGATCGTATACAACCAACTATTTGAATGCAGGCTGCAGGTACCGAACCTCGACTCCACCTGATATAGCAAGTTTGAGTGGGTTCTTACACCAATGGGTATCAGTGATGGGAGATAACGTGAGGTCTATTCCACTAGGTCGGTCCTTGTCTTCGGTTGTGGTCTCAAGTCATGTGGTGTTGCTTGGTCCTTGCCCTATATGTTTGGTAACTTGTGTTTTGGAGAATAGTTGAGTTGTGTTAATATGCTCATGCATAGTTGGTTAACACTATATTGATTTCTTATTAGAATAATAATGCTCCAATTATGTTTATTGGATATTATTTGTTTGGCATAGAATTTGGATTGTTACCTTGGTTGGATTTTATAATAGTCTAGAATTAAATTGTGTGTTAACCAAGAGTATTTATGTCGTAATTTTGGAGTTATGGGTTATTATTATATTATTGGTGCAGAATAATTTGGAATTGTGAAATTAATGCCTTGAGTTGTTGTATATGAATTCTCTGAGTTGTGGAATCTCTATTATTAGAAAAATTTTAAATTTCCTAAGAAGTGGGCTGTTGGGTATCGGATGCATGTTTGCATCTATTTTATAGCTGAACCATTTTTATGGTGGGGGGGGATTTGGGGGAAAGAAAAGAGACAAGATTTGGGGGTTTGGCAGAAGAGGAACAGGAAGAAGGAAGAAAAGAAAAAAAAAGAAAAAAAAAAGGGTAGAGGATTCAGAGACTCGAGGATAAAATTCCAGGTATGTCAATTAAATCAATGGATTAGATATTGTCTGTGATAGTATGTATTCAAATGTGTACTTCCCTGGCTCTTCAATCATTGGTCTGTAGCAACTCTTTGATCTTTTTAGAACTGCACCTCAACAATTTCTTCCTGCTGAGTGTAACAAAGCACATTCTTTAGCATCCATGATGAGTTTATAAATACCTTGTTGATAAAATTTATCTTGGCTCAAGCATCAACCCTTGCTCTCATTCTGCCATCTTGTTCCTTTAATTCTTTCCACTTGTTCTCTTCCCTTCATTTTTGTGAAGTTTGATATGAGGACTTAGGGCCATTTTATGGAAGTTATGAGCTCTTTATGTTTTAATTTAAGCCCTTTGCAAGTCTTGTTATCTGACATCTCTCCTGAGTTATTTCCATGCTCACCTGAGTTTAATGCTTCAACTGTAACTCCTAAACCTTTTCAAATTTGGGAAAACTGCCCACGTTACTACTCAATATGGGCCATTCTGCACAAAACCCATGCCCTAGAATTTTGAGATTCATCTCCATTTGCGTGTAGTTTGAGACAGAAGTTGGCTGCCTGGAAAATACTTCTCTAGCAGGCGATCTAATTCACCTTCACCGCATAACCCACAAACTGATCTTTAAATTCCCATTATAGATCTTATGGAATGTGAAAGACAATCTTCATTAAAATAATTCTATCATGAACTTAGTAAAAACTTTCTTCAAACCCATCATTGTGCTCACCCAGTGTTTATTGTCATCCATGAAATGCACACAAAATGACCAACTTTAGGCATAGTGCAATTAGGGATACAATGTGATTAAAGTATGTCTAGCTCTTGGTTAAGACGCATTTTGCTGGATAGATTCTAAAGCCTTCTCAATAAATCTTTTATGTGCGCATCTTGCTTCTACCAAACGCTTATGCTCAAAAGATTCTAAGCCTCTTCAGCATATCAGTTTTGTTCATATCCTACAAACATTGTGTTCCATGAGATGGCATCTCTTTGAGGCATACTGTCAAACAATTTAGGTGCATTGTTTTTACTTTCTCATTTTTTATACATGTTGTCAGAGCATTCCAAACACAATCCGCCAGCTCTACACCTACCGATTGCATTTTCATGAAAGTTTCTAAGCTTGATCAACAAACCTATAATCATTAGATGTATTCTATTCTAATTTTTTTTTGTTATCAATTGCATGTAAGTGGACCAGAGTATTTCTAATTTCTCTATCTGAATTAAATTCTCTTTCCTTTAATAATTTTGGTAGAGATGGCCATATGTAACAGAAATAAGATCTGCATGTAATTCTTTGCTTGCTACTTCCTAGGTCAATAATCCTTTTTACCTTATTAGCGGGACTTCAATAATTTAGTAATTAGTTGAGGATTCATCTTTACTAGTAAATAATTGAGAATTTTATGCATGATTACATTTATGTGTAAGTAGAGATATAAATTGCTTCAGCTACTCTTACGTATTCTAATTAATAGCATAGAAAGTAGAGGCTGGGAATTAGGGGTCGAGGCTCTTTAACAAGAAATATTTTATTCTCCTCTTAATTATTCTCTTAAACTCTAAGGACATAATTGAATTCTCTTATTATATTTAGAATCTCTGCACTTAAAAATCTCACCACATTTATTCCATACAGACAATTGTCTAAATATGGTTGTGCTGCCATAAATGGCTGAAAGAAAGGAATCTTTTCTTTTCTATTTTTTTAAATTGTGTTTATAGTTGAAAGTTTAGCATGTGCTAGGGTCATTTAATATTAGATGGCAATCCTTGCTCGTAGGAAGATGTTTATGTCATGATTGGAAATTTGGAAGTGGTCGTATGGCAGGGAATTGTGTAGGTTTTAGTAATTTGTTTGAATTTGTTTAATGATAGAGGCTTGTAGAGGTTATATGTATATAGTTGTAGTTGTTAGAAATCTGGCAGCGATGGGAATTACACATTTTTGTTTGGTGCTTGTATTGGAATTATGTTGTGTAGATAATAGTTGAAAATAGATGCTTGAAGAAAATTTCTGTTTAGTTGTTGATATTATAAATGTTAAGTGGTAAATGCTAGCTAGGAATCCAGGCTTATAGGGAATTATTTAGGTTTATAATGATTTGAATTGTAATATTCTATTTCGCGCTTCATAGATGGTGGATATCATTATTTATGTATTTTTTTCCTTCATACTTTATTTAGATAAACTCGTAGTATTGTATCCTGAAGAGCATTTGTCCTTATTGAGACTAGAATTGAATTAGTAAATGAAGAATATTAATAGATAAATTCTAGAGTTTTTGTGAAAGGGATTATATTGCTAATGTTAAGGTTGGAGTAGATATCTCATGTCTTATATGAGTTTAGGAACTTATGTTTTATAGTAATAAAATAATGTCTTCTATGAAATAAATTATGTTTTTGTTGGAATATAATGTAATTGTAGTATAATTTTCTTTATGGAAACTTGAAGTTCGAATAAGGCTACTGTTAAAGAATAAAAGTTAGTTTATTTAAATATTAGTAAGGTTGTTTTGATTGTATAAGTTGATTAACTGCTAATGGAGTATGGTTGTGGTAGGAAAACGGTTATATGTTGTTCTTGTCTTTTTGTATCGTCATGTTTATAGTTCGAATCCTTGATGCTTATAGGATTGACCTTACTTTCTCTGTTAGGTAATTTGTTCTTTAAGCTAGGAAATAGAATGATTATACTAAGTGCATGGTTGCTAAATATTGGCTAGATTCTTGCCTCCTTGTTAAATCAGAATTGCTAGTTTATATTGGAATCCTCTCAGCCATGTAAATGTTAGAAAATAAAATATTGGGGTCATTTAAATTATTTTGGTTTCATAAGAGTAAAATTAGGGTGCAAGTCGATTAATGAATACCTTGTTATATATTTTAATTTAGATACTTCTATTTTGGGAAAACAAGGAATGGTGTTTGATTCTATTAAGTGGCTTAAAGTGTTTTATCTAGGGAATTGTTTAATGGAGGACTTAATTTATAACTTTCTTGATTTTGGATTAGTTGAGTCATTCGGATTATGGTTCTCCATTCTCTATGTCATTAAATCCTTGATGTTTAAGTTACCATTTGGGATATCATTGTCTAGATCAGTATCTTGTCATGAACCTGAACGTACTTATAAATTGTTGTTAATCCTTATAAGTTGTTCTTGATTGAAGCCGGGAGTGCATCAAATATCTTATGTTCGTTTATCCTTCTAATCAGAGTTATTTGCTCATAATGGATCTTGGTGTTAACCTTGGGTGGCGTTTATGCCTATGTGTTGGTTTGTTGGGAAGTAGGGATCTTGTGAGATGTCTTGGCCACTTGTTGTCAATGTGGAGGTGTTGACCTTGTCTAATAATGGTTTCTTTATCTTTAGTTGTACCTAACTCCAGAGGTGAGGTGTCTTGATCTTTGGTCCAGATAGTGGCATGTCAATGTAATGGGATATCTAGATTTTCGTATCTTGTAATGATTGGGGAATGGTCTCTTGGATACTATACTTCGTTCTTGATGGTATTGCTTCAATTTGGAAGAGATTTAAGGATTTATTGTTGTGGCCTAGTGAAAGGCGTAAGTTATGGCTCGGATCTGATCGATGACTTTTACCTGCATGTTGTGGTATGTATGTTTGACCAGAGAACGCTAAGGGAGTGGCTTTCATGGTGGGGCCAGTGCCTAGTGAGAGGCCGCCTGGGTAACCCCATGGAAGTTGTAAGCATGTGGAAAATTTAATAACTTAATCAAGAGGGTTGGGGTATTAAATCACTTAACAAGATAAGTAAGTAACCTCACCCATGCCTTGAGTGCTCTCATAGGCTAAGGATGGGATGAGAAGGCCTGGTTGGCAAGGCCGACCTCCTTGTCCCCATGAGAGGACCTGTCGGCTCTGCATGTGTCACCCTATGGGGCCGGTGCCTAGAGAGAGGCTGCCAAGGTAACCATAGATGGGGGCCAACTTCTGGTCATTGATAGCCTGGGTAACCCATGCTAGGACTATGCGATGACACTCTCCTTACACAGTTCAGTTGTTTCTTCTTGGTTGTGCCTTTGGAGTGATGTCTTGTCTTGTGTAATTTGGTTGATATGGTCGGTTGTGTCATGTCAGTTGTCATTTTTTTACTTTTTGGGTGATGTTCTTGTCTTAGTGGAATCCTCGTCGTTATCTCCTAGCTCGGAGGGGTGGACCTTAGGGTTCCACATGGTTGGGAGGCAGAGCTATCCATTGGTCATCTTAGAGATGTGGTTCGTGTCCTGTGCAGAGGTGTTCTTGTTCCAAATTGCTTTCTACCTTCAGTGATGATTATTTACCTCCATATATATTCTTTTGTAAACTGACACGATCGGTCTTGTAATCTTGTTTTGTAACCTTGTATATTATCTATCTTGCTAATGTAAAGTTGATCTTATCTATAGAAGTATAATGTATTCAACTTGTGTGGTTTTAATTCACTAATGTAGTTGTGTTTCCCTAGATTTGTTAGAAGAGCAATTTCCTTAATGATGTGTATTAAGGTATATTTGGTTTCTATTTTTGCATTATCTTGCTTTCAAAAAAAAATTATTCCTAGAATTTTGCTTTTGTTTACCTAACTCTCTAGGGTTGCATGACAAGACATTACATTCTGATTCCTCCACCACAACATGGAAACCATACATATATATAGACTATAATGTTCATGAGAAATGATAGAAGCACAAAGCTAAGAGGGTAGTGAATTTCCTTAAATAAGAGAGAAGAATCACATAGGAGATAGGAATTGAATGTAGTGTGTTGTTGTTCATCGACAACTTTTGATGAAGATGAAGGATAATTTCATGGCTTCTCTCATAATGTACTTGGTATATGGTTAATATGTTAATGTTTTATCTCTTGTTGGTCATATATTTAGCAATAGTTTGTAATAGGAAGTTTCTAAGTACACAAGATGACACATTTTGTTTCTAATTCTATGGGCATTTTATTGTTCATCCATAGCTGCCACAACTTGGTATTTTGATAACCACTAGGTTGAAACTATGTATTTCTCAATAATATTTTTCTCATGCTTTGGTGAATAAGCATTGCTTATGTTTCAACTTCAACCTATATTTATTATATAGTTTAGTAGTATTTAAAAATAAACTTGTCTTGTCTAAATAGAATAATAGAATTTCTTAAACATAATTTTCTATCGAGAAAAGATGGAAAAATCACCTATAGATTATATTAATACCAAAAAAATTTTTACATCACAGTGTGCATATAGCTTTAGGCTAATTATATTAATACCAAAAATATTTAGATTACAGTATGCATACAGCTTTAGGTTTTAGGTTTGTGAGAAAAAAACTGAAAAGTGATAGCAGTAAGAAAAGAAATTCAAAATATTAACCATATCAACATTCACCAAGAAAATAACTATGAACTTCTAGCAGAGGCATAACTATCCTCCTCCTCTTCCCTTGGATGTGTAGAGGTAGAAGGCATACTTGGTACGGATGATGTATATGGAGAAACACTTCGAGAGGGGTGGATTGAAACATGTAGCAACAAGCACCAAATAGACTTGAAAATGGCCAGAGCCTTACCATCCATAAAGCTACCCAACTCTACACCATGTACTTCTAAGGCTTTCTACAAACATTTACCGCACTCACTCTATAATCTATTCTTCATTACTTCCAACACACACAGCCTCATGAGAATTCTTCACTTCAAATAAAGAAAAGATAGTTCCACCAATGTTGTTCCCTCGAAGAGGTCATATTCAACAACAACTAGTTTGAACTTCTCTTTTGAAAGAATATAGACTGAACATAGGAGAACCCTAGAAAGTGTAGGAACTCCTTGCTTTGAATGACATCCATACAATTAGATAAAAAAAATAGACATGAATTTGCTACAACCTATATGATGGGGGAAATCCATCAGCAATTCTCACCAATTACACATCAAATAGCCATTTCCACCTCCCAACACTCAAAATAAAAAACATGTCCCAACTTAATAGTATCAGAAGTACCAATCTCCATCATCTCCCATTTGTTTGAGTCAATGCAAATCCTTTTATTTTTTAGAACCTCTTTCAGTTTCCTCTGCTAAATTACTATTGGCTAAATGCTAATGCTAGTTGAGAATGAGTGAAAGCCTGGATATTTTCTTGAAATATAAATAACTAAAACTACAATGCTTGACACTTGTATGACATATAGGTTATTAATAAAATACGTATGGTAACTAATCCCATATAAATATCACACTTGTTCTTAGCATTAATATTACATTGGTGGTAACATAATAAAATATAGTGCTCTTTACCTTTTAATATTTCTAGCATTGGATAGGGTGAAATGAGCTCGCTTCCAAACTCCCCCAAGCTGCCTATGTGTTTAGGGTTTATGGGAAGAAAGACTTGCACTTAGCAGATAGAAATGCATGCCCTAAGCCTCCTACTCATGAATCATTGCCGATTCTTTCCTCTCTGCCGAATCCCCTGACACCCAGGGTCTCTGAAAACCATTTTTTCTTGCCTTTCCACGAATATACCTCCTTCAGATGGCACCAATATCCTTGATTATCAGAAGGAAGCAAAAGGGAAAGTCTATAATCTCCAAGATGACAACCTTTTGTGCCCTACTCAGGTTTTAAGGCCTCCTTCTCATGATTTATGTCCTAAACTAAGATCTTTAGGTATAAATCATGCTACGACTACATCCGATCATGCTATCCATTACATGCCCCCATAGACTACCTCAGAGTCTCCTATACTAGTTTTTAAGGAGCAAATTTTAGACGAAGTCTTATAAAGTGAAGTTTTTTTTGCGACACACAGTTTAATAGGTAGATTATATTACCTATGGCATGCTATCCTAGATCTACACATATGGATCTCTGATGCCTGGAGGCCATTTTTGAAAGGTAACCTGTGATGCCCCGTTATGCAACCCTAGAGTGTTAGACTAACAAGTGCAAAGTTTACAAAAATATTTTTTTTCTTTGAAGCAAGTAAATGCATTAGCATACAATTAACACTATCTATAGTTGTTAAACAAGATGAACAACTAACACCCCTAGGGAACATAACTGCACCAGATAAACATAAATTCATAACAACTCAAGTAACATACAATTTTATACAATAGAAATACATTATTCATTTACATATATGAAAAGTTACAAAAGTTTGAATACAAGATTACAAGATTACAAGGTTCATGACTGATCATATCGGTTTACAATATTCAACATGATTATACAACTTTAAAAGTAGAACACAGCTTTGGGGATGCAAGTACAAATCTAGAACTGGAAGCACATCTGCAGTGAACATGAATCAAGATGACCAAGAATAACCAATGGATTAAGCTCTTCCACCCAACCATGTGGAACCCTAAGGTCCACCCCTCCGAGCTAGGAGATAACAGTGAGGTTCCACTAAGTCAAAGGATACAAGCAAGCAGATACAGACTTGACACAAACCACAAAATCATTAAGACTACTCAGATCATCGAGATAAGATAGATCATCCATACATTTCATCAAGACAAGACAAATCATCAAGACAATTCAAGACAAGACCAATCATCAAGATAAGTCAATTCATCAAGATAAGATAAACCATTAAGACAAGTCAAATCATCAAGATAAGTCAATTCATCAAGATAAGATAAATCATTAAGATAAGTCAAATCATCAAGACAAGTCAATTCATCAAGATAAGTCTGTACTCCAGAGGCAACAACAAAAGATAAAGAGGAAGTAACTAGACTGCAATAGGGAGAGTGTCATCGTATGGTCCTAGCATGGGTTATCTAGGCTATCTCTCACTAGAAATTGGCCCCCATCTATGGTTATCCTGGTGACCTCTCACTAGGCACCGACCCCATAGGGTGACACATGCAGAGCCAACACATCCTCTCATGGAGACAAGGAGGTTGACCTTGCCAACCAGGCCTTCTCATCCCATCTTTAGCCTATGAGAGCACTCAAGGCATGGGTGAAGCATCATACTTATCTTGTTATGTGAATTACTACCCAACCCACCTAGATAAATTATTATTACTTGATTACAACTTCCATGGGGTTATCCAGGCAGCCACTTTGGGCACCGGCCCCACCATGAAAGCCACTCTCCTACATGCAACTAGCAACCCCTAACCATCACCCATAAACCAATAACATGCATGGACAAGGGATTATAAGGCATCTAACTTTTTGCAAACCAATACATTACATAGACCATTTTAAATCCAAACTCTCAACCACAAAACTTTCCCCTGTCCATTTCAAAATCCCAAATCAAATAAAACATTTAATCAACAATTTTCAAATTCAAAACAACAATCTTTCCCAATCCACATCAAGACCTCATACCAAAAGACACATCACCAATACATCCTTGCCACAATATCACACTGGATTTCAAGGTAACAAGCCTCTGGGGCTAAAAGATTTTAACACAAATATCAATAGACAACAATCCAAAGCATGACACTTAACAACCTTGACCTCTCATAAAACTAACATGATCACTATTACATTAAGATAGACAAAACATAATAGCAAGACTCAAAACCAAATTAAATGCAATGACCCAATTGCATCGTTGATACACATTGGTTTAAAATTAGCAATAAACTACAAAGAGTATATATAACCAAGACCCAATTACTACAACACTTTTTGAACTATTTTAACATGGATTCAATAAAAGAATTTAAATCTCTCTTTTTAGTTAAATCATAAACTTACTTAGGATAACAATATTCTAATCAAATCTCAAGATCTATAATTCCATCTATGATTTATTTAATAATTTACTACTACAATTCACATCTATTCACTTAAAAAAAATAACTATAATCATCCCAATATCAACTCAAATTGCAAGTAAATCTATGACCCTAAAAGGATATAAAACAAATCAATAAAACAATATTAAGATTCAAATCATGACATCAAGCTCCTACCAATTTACTATCAAGAATGTTAGTCATAGTCAAGATGCATTAAAGTCCTATTCCCACTACTAAGATCCCTCAATATAGAAGGTTACTAACAACATTTAAACTTATATTACTAACATCATCAATGCCTATGACGTTAAACAATGTTCATATATAAGTATCAAAAATTTATTACCTACATCATCAATTTTATAAAGTTTCTATTACATTAATACACAATCCTAAGCAATTCTATTCTACTATAACAATTACGAGGTTACTATCCAAACATGCCAAGTAATTATATCATAGGATAAACCTATTAAATTGTAAGGTGAAGCTTCTTCTCATCAACATTGCACAATTATACCAACCATAAAGCCATAACATAGGTCAAGCAATCTAATAGAGTTTTAAGAAACTATTCCTATATTATTCGCTAACAACAACACTATAAAATTTTAACTCTCGTTTAAATAAAATTCTAATAATAATAACATATACTATTCTATTCTAGAATTTTAATTTCATCTATTATTTGTTTAATCAATACCATAATAACTCAATTCACAATAAATCTCTAATTTATTATTTATTAATTAAAATCAATGTACCACAAGATAGTATATTACTAAATCATAACTAAACAAATTTATATTTAAATAAGATAAAAAGAATATAACTAATACTTAACTCAATATATTTAATTCTAGAATTATAATATTATTTATCATTTGTTTAATAACTAGCATCACCATAAAATCTACTTTACATTAAAAGAAAAGCTAATTTATTTATTTAATGAACTTGCATATACTAAAGCAACTTTATTTAAATAAAATTAATTTTAAAATAATACAACTCTAAGATAAACTAATATTATCTTATCACCATTGCCTTTTAATGAGTTTGATAAAAAAAAAGTCAAATTAACAATTTTAATAAATCAAAACTAAAAAAAAAACACAAAGCAAGATTTATTAGTTAATCAAGGAGTTTCAAAATAGAAGTTTTCCTAATTCTTAGCTTACAATTGCATACATTCTAAATTGATATCAGTTTTAATAATCTATTGCTAATAAGAGAAATTCATTATATTAATAATGAATATTACTCAGAAATCATTACTCCCTAACCATGGAACTTCTAAGCAAGTCCATATTTAAAATCAACTCAATATAATAGAATAATTTTAAGCTAGAAAACACTATTAAATAAAATCCAAATGCTATTCTATTTTAGAAATATAATTTCATCAAATATTTGATTCACCATTACAGTAAAACTCTAATTTACTATTTACTTATTAAAATAATGTATATTGCTAAGTCATAACTAACCAATTTATATCTCAACAAAATAAAATGAATATAATTAATTAACTTAATATATTTAATTCTAAAATGGTATACCATCTAACATTGTTTAAAAACTAGTATGGTCAATTAAAAATCCAATACAATCCTTCATCTACTAATTCTAATCTATATTTAATAAGAGCAATTATTCTAAAAATTAATATAAATCTATCCTAACAAAATATATATGTATGTTTGACTAATTAAAATTTTCTATCATTTTTAATTTCCTAAAGAGCAAGTTAATTTGTATTTAACAATTGTTAACTATCACAAAATAACAATTATATAGGCAAGTTTATTAGACATTCATGGAGTTGGTTTAGAAACTTCCTAAAACCATTCATTTACAATGGACCAGACTCTCCTCCAACGTCATATGGTCAGCAAGGGCATGATTGCCAAAGTTTTAGATAGCAAAAATTTCAACCAAAGAAAATTCGAGAGGGGCTCGTACGACGGTCGTACGGCTACGTCTAGGGAGATAAAAAAATGCAGAAGTTTTAAGTTTGTAGTTTGACCAACAATGACCCCCTTCTATACTGATTTTAGGCAAAGTCTGGAGAATTAAGGTGGAGGAGGCTGTACAACTCTCATGCTAAGGCAGAGGTAAAATCTTAATAGACTTTCATTGAATGTTCAAGGTTTTAAAATCACACTGTAAGGTAATGAAGTCAGAGCTGCAAAAGCTGGCTATGCTGAAATCCATTACAGAGGGCGCAATACAGGCAAGGATCCGGTAAGAAATCTGAGTAGAACAAATTTTCAACAATTCCAGATGATATTACAAACTATCAAATTCAAAACTACAGGGTCTTTAGGCAACAGGAAGGCAAAAATTTTCAAGCTCAAATTACACACACAAGAAATTCAATAGGAATATAAACCAATTATCTAAATTGCTACAAGAAATACAAGCATACCTAGAATTTTGATTCAAGGCTTCAAATTCTTTAGCTTCCTCCAGTTCTTGCTCCATTTTTTTTTTTAGGACAATTTCTTTTTCCCCAATTTTTGTCCCTCTTCCTCAGAACAACTCCCCCATAAAATAATAACCCCCAGAAGAAAAAATAGCCAAGAGTCATAAATGTCCACTAACACAATTCTGTTACAGAGAATCCCACTAACCCCCTTAAAACATAAAACAATTAATTTTTTTACTTTTAGAGAGATTCCCCAAATCTGGGATCTTTATTTGACAACTCAAAAATTGAATTGCGGACTAAATTATTTTACTAAATACCATATACTATTTTAACTATATTAATTACTTATAACACATATTCTATTAAAACATAAAAATAGTTAATTTAATCTTTATTAAAAATAATATACCACAACTCATTAATAATATACAACTAAGAAAATACCATTATATTTGACAAAATAACATTATTATAATAATAAATTCAATAATGCATTACCAAAACACACATAGGCTTAACAAGCAAAACTTGATAATACCTCAACAACCACATGATGACCAAAAACTGAGACAAGAATCTCAGAGCGACTTCAAGATCCATGACACAAACTAAAAATAAGAACTAACCTAGGGAAACTCCATATTATCTCCCATCAACGTTATCCATTGGTGCAAGGGCCTGCTTAGACCTGCTAAGTTAGGTGGAGTTGAGGCCCGGTACCTGCAACCTACATCAAAACAATATGTTGCATTCAAGTATAAACACATATAACACACACAGAGAATTAGGGATTCGCAGCGTAGTAGGGTGCTCAAAATGAGCAATACTACACTGTCCCCTCTCTGAAAGCATGAAAATAACATAAACACCTCTAACTACAAGTCAGATACCAACAAATCACATAAAGCATGATAATATCTAATCATTACTAATCATGTCAATCACATCATAAATTGGAATATATCAATAATGTCATCACAAGTCAATAATCACCTCAGTCAACCATAGTCCATCATAAGCATAACCATAAGTATAACAACTCAAATGTCTCAAACTGTCAAAGTGCAACCGAAAAACTAATAACTATCACAAGCCAAAAAGAGGGGCATTACATAACCTAAAAATTTACCCTTGCGCCTGTGGATTCTTTATTGTTGTTTTTGATAGTGAAAGGGATCGCAATGCTATACTCTATGGAAAACACTGGATTTGGGGGGAGAATGTACTCATGATCAAACCATGGCATTCTGAATTCAATCCCTCTTATGAGTCTTTCAAAGTAAAACCTATGTGGATTCATCTTCCAAACTTCCCGCTCCAATTCTGGTTCGATGCATGTTTTGAGGCTATTGGCAATTCTCTTGGTAGCTTCTTGGAAGTTGACCACGACACTACAAATTTCACACATGCTACTTTCACATGCATTCTTATCGATCTTGATACCTCAAAGGTTCTTACTATAGACATCACTTTCAAAATTATTGAGTGCAGTTGGTCTCAAACACTAGATTATGAAGGATTTCCCTTTCAGTGTCATTGGTGCTATGCAACAGGACACATCATTGTTGAATGCCCCAACTCTAAGCACAACTTAGGAGACCATGCTACATGGTGGAAAGATGCCCTTCCACAACACTTTACTGTGGACAGACCTTTGGAGAACTCTTCTCCACTTGATAAAAACTGGAACATCCCACAACCAACATTGACATCATAGAAATCTTCAGAGCTAAGTTCCTCCAAAAAAAAAGGGCCTAACAACTTGAGGAAGATCTGGGAACTCAAATGGATGTGTATGGTATGAGGGAACAACTTCAGTTTGCCCTTGATGATCTTGAGCAATCAAGCTCTGATACCAATTGTTGATAACTGAGAGGGGGGGTGAATCAGTTATCTTAATTATTTCAGCTTTCTAAAATTTCTTAACAATTATTGCAGCATCAAATCAAATAAGCAAACTATGAAATGGAAATAACATCAATACACATGACACAATATTTTTGACATGGAAACCCTGTTAAGTGAGAAAACCACAGGGTGATTAACCCAAGAATGTATTCTCTATTAGAAGAATAGAAATACAAAATGACACTTGCCAATTAGGGCTTACTGCCTGAGCACACTGCTCACAAGAGGCTCACTGCCTACAAGAGACTCACTATCTACAAGTTGTAAGAAGAATAACAAGATCCTTGAACTGATGAGAAGCATCCACATATGCTGAGGTTCAGTTCCAGTTAGGCTCAATACACTGATCTGCTACACTTCATCCTTCCTCTTCTTTGGTGCTGTTGACCTGTCACATACCAGACCTGTCTTACTGCTTTCACACTGTACTTCTTCTTTTCTTCATACACCACAACATACAACATACACCTTCATATCCAAATCCATCTGGTATATATATCCACACAATAGATTTCATCCTCTTTCTAGTCGGCATCTGGAACGGTCAATATTTATCCAAACTCTGATCTGTCGGCTGAATCCTTTCTTATCAAGTAATGCGGATCAAAGAGATGATTAGAGAAGTCATCAATCATGTCAGCCAATCATCAATGATACCTTAAGAAGCTTGATCACCATCAACAACTCATCCGGATTAAGGTCTGATACTCTGCCGGTCAGTTCTTCCTCTGTCAACTTTGCCAAACCGGACCCCAATACTTAGATGCTCATATCTCTTCACTCTTACATCACCGGAGGCTCAATCCCTAGAATCTATCAGTTAATGTATTCCTCTTGACTTCTCCAAGTTCGCACTTTACAAAGATACTTTCTCTAAGAGATCTGGACCTGATTGTCGGACCTTGCTGTATGCTCTGTTCTTGCTTACCGGACCACAACACTTCTTCAATCTGACTTCCGGTATAGGCACACCATGTTCTGCGGATGGGTGGGATGAACTTTGTTGCCATCAATGACAATACTCTTGAAGCCATATAGTGTCTCTTGCCAACAAGAACATTGTCCCCTATACAAAGAGACAAATCACAAAGGGTAATCCCTTCAAATTCTATTAATGGCACAATTAATGGGGAGGGGGAATGTGTACCTGCAATAAATGATCAGTCTTTTCTACCATCCTCTGAATGGAAAGTAGTGTAAAGGGAAACGAAAGATATATCCAAAAAAGATGAGGTGATCCATAAAACAAATTTGTGAGTACACTTTCCTATGGCATCTTTCTATGCCAAGTGACTGAATTTGTAATATGCATGCTCATTGAGCCATGCTCTGTACTTTTTCAAGTTTTAGTTTAATTGAATGGGTGCTACCCCCTCTAGTAGCACTTATCCACCAAAAACTAAATATTACATTGGTGGCAGTCAAGTAATCTACCACGGATGTACTCCACCATTAATTTCCAAAGATTTTGCATGATGAAGTTAATAAAAAATAGAGAAGTAATCATGGCTTCATAAAAGTGCAATAGGTTCCTTTGATATCAATTCTTAAGTGTCAATTCTGTTGATCTTACTCAATCTAATGGTGTGTTGGTTCCCTAGGGTTTATTCTTTGTAGGTTTCTTTTTTACATTTATTGGTTGTCGCACCCCATTTTATGAATAATTATAACATGCTTTCATTTTACTATGTCACTATTTTATGAAACAAGACTATCGAAGGAAATGAATTGTTTATGTTTATCATGATTAGAATCAAAATATATTTTATGATGTCATGTTCTGCAAACATGAGAATGCATTTTGTAATGTTAATATCAAGGTGATATTTAAATAATGATCTATTTATGAGATTTTATTTTAAATGATTATTATGATTATTCTTGTTTAAATAAAAAAAGATTCAGACTGACTATAGTTTATCTACTGTGAGGTGAATGTAGGAGTATAGTGTACCCTCTTGAAGTTGAGGGAGAGTATCACCAGGGAGAGAAATGCATATTAGGATTAGATTTTTATGGAACTATGACATTATGAGAACTACACACACTCACACTGAATGTAGTTTATGATTTATTCTTAATGATCATAAAAGTTTTATCACATAAGTTGGATTTGTCCTTATGTGTTTGCCTTGTGAGTGAATTTTTTTTATGGTTACAAATGATAGCTTCATAGATATATTTCTTGATATAAAATAGAAGACAGTTGTATTTATTATTGTTTAGTGAATTGGTAGATTCTTGATTGCATTTGAATGGACTATTTATATTTTGTTTAAGATAGAAGTTGTTGATAGAAAATTAGTATATTTTCAGAACTGTCGATATTAATAATTATCTTATCACTATGAACATTGGAAGTTGTTAATAGAGACGTTATCATTATTATTATCATTTTGTATATGATAGTAACGTTTATTAATATTATTGCATAATAATAATAAACAATATTATGATCTATTTTTTGTTGTTGATAATGTTATTAATATTAACATTGATAATAGTAATAATAGATTATTATTAATATTATCACTGTTAATAATAATTCATGTTTTTTATTAGTTCAGCTGGAAAAGAGGGTTTAGAACCCTATACAAAATGCCCCCCAGGCTACAAACCATTAACAAGCTAGAAACAACATATTAATAGTGCATGAACAGCAGACAAAAAATAACTAACCAAAAACATCAAAAACAACAGAAAAAACTAGAAACTAGGGACTATCAGTCATCCCGAACTTGGCCAGGAATTCCACTATGTCTTTATTGTTGCAAGTATGGGTCTAATTGGTGTTGTCATTGATGTCAACATACTCCTGTTGCATTAATGATAAGGATTGGATGAGCTGTGAGCTAAGGATATTGAGAAAATTAGTCTCAATCAGGAATAGTGAAGAACAATGATGACAGTAAGGTAAAAGTCTAAGATAGGATGAAGATCAGAGGATACGGATTAAAGGGTTTGTAGATATGTGTCTTGAGGTGGTCTAGTAGAGATTGTAGAGGTCTACATGAAGATCTAAAGAAGGTGTGGCGGTTCAAGTAAAACTGGTTCCAGTAGATGTTCAGTGGTGACAGAGTAATACAGATAGGTCCGGTGAGATCCAGAAATGAAAGATCCTACTCTGCAGATTTGAGGGAGTGTTAAGGAAGTCTCTATGGAGTTTTAGCTAGATTGGCTCATGGTTTGAAGGTTCAGAAGCATGTATTCTTTTGTGACAGTAGTGATAGACTGTGTTCTTGAGGTTCTGGATGAAAGAGAGATGGTTCTCAGTAAACAGATAAAGTGCGGATGTTCTTGGTGAGTTAGGATTTCTTGTGAAGGTGTCCAGCCCATATTGGTGGTTCACATTGGAGTTGGAGCCCACAATTGAAGAATAACCTCTGGATAATGATGTTCTTCCTAAGACTAGCTGACCGGATAAGTTACACGTCTTGCAGATGTTCTTATGGATGTTTGTCGACTTAGATGATCATTCCTAAGTTGATGTCTTGTATAAGTAAGGGATTGCGAAATCATTTCAAAGTTGTCCTTGGTGTGATGAGTGTGTGGTAGCGAAGGAGAGAGCGAAAGGCAGAGCAGAAGTTTTTGGGCCTAAATGAAACTGATCCAAGCATGGTAAAGATGCTATTCTCCAGTTCAAGTTTGCAATACTTGTTACTTTGTAGACAATGTGTCTCTTGTAGGCAGTGAGCCTCTTGTGAGCAGTGTACTTGGGCAGTGAGCCCTAATTGGCATGTGCCATTTGTTCTTTCTATTCTTCTAACATAGAATACAATCTTGGGTTAATCACCCCATGGTTTTTCCCTTAACTGGGTTTTCCACATCAAAATCTTGGTGTCTCATGTGTTGATAAGTTTCTACTTTTTATTTGGTTGCATTTTGTTTTATGATTAATATAATGCTAATCACTAAGAGGATTTAAGTGTGAAATTGGAGAAAATTTTGGACAACTGATTCACCCCCCCTCTTAGTTGTGTGCCCTAAATCTAACAATTGGTATAAGAGCCGAGTTCCTCTAAAAGGAGCTTAACCGCTTGAGGAGATTCAGGATGTCGTCATACAAAAAGGATAGTCTGAAGTTTGATGGAACCAACTTTAATATGTGGAAAGGTCACATGAAATGTCACTTGCAATGCATGGGTATAGTGTACTGGACCATGGCTACAACACAGTATACACCTCCACAGGGTGGTCTAAAAGCAGCAAATGAAATTACAGATGCTGAAAATAATCTGCGGACTATTGAAGCTCTTCTAAGTGCATTATCTGATTCAAAGCTCTCAAATGTTATTGACCTACCAACTACTTTTGAGATTTGGCAAAAATTGGAACTTCTGCTTGAAGGAGACACGTATGTCAAAAGTGCAAGGTTACAAAGTCTGAAAGGAAAATTTGAAAACTTGAAGATGAGAGAAGATGAAAACATCACTACTTTCATGCCAAGAGTAATTGAGCTTGTTTGTGGAATTAGAAATGTTGGTGGAGTCTTGGAAGAAGATGAGATTGTTTGCAAAATTCTCAGATCCCTTCCTGCTTCTTACAAAATCAAGGCTGCTACCATTGAAGAATTCAGAGCCCATACAACTGTCACAAGAGATCAATTGGCTGGAAAATTGGCTGCATTTGAAATGACAGAGTTTGGAGATGACCCCCCCAAGACTAAATCTGCATTCAAAGCCAGTGCCTCTGTTAAAGGTAAACAAAGGTTTGATCCGGGAGAGAATTCATCAAGGAAGCTATCATAGTATGAAAAAGCAAGAAAAGATTTGGAGGAAGAAGAAGTAGAAACTACTCAACTTGAAGCCCTTATCGCAAAGAGGCTGCCAAGAGGATCCAGTAAGTATGAAGGAAAATTGCCTTTTAAGTGTTTCAACTGCAATAAGATTGGTCATTTTGCCTCAAAGTGTCCGAAAAGATTTTCAAGACCAAATCCTAATAGATCAAGGTTCCAAAAGAATTGCTACTATGTTCATGAAGAAGATGATAATGAAGGAGTAATAGATGATGAATCAGAGACAAGAAACAAATCCAGAAATGATTGGGTGTTTATTGCCATCAAGGAAGAAGAACCAATATCCTCTGAATCTGTCAATCATAAAGTTGTAGAAAGAGCTTTGGTTGCTCAAACTGAAGAAAAGGATGACTGGGTCATTGATAGTGGTTGCTCTCACCATATGACAGGTGACAAAAATAAGTTCATAGATTTGGAAAGATATGAAGGAGAAGTGGTAAAGTTTGGTGATAATTCTATTGGTAGAATTAGAGGAAGAGGAACTATTTCTTTTGATGGGAGGAACAAAACCAGTAATGTACTATATGTTGAAGGTTTAAAGCACAATCTTCTCAGTGTTGGACAATTGGTGGACAAAGGCTATGATCTCTGGTTCAAGAATGGAAAATGCAAAATCTTTGAAAGTTCCAGAACAGAGATTGCAACCGGTACCCAAACTAAAGGTAATATCTTCCACTTGGTTGGTACTGGTAAAAGTTGCTTATTTTCTCAAGTTGATCAAAGTTGGTTGTGGCATAGGAGAATGTGTCATGTGAATTTTGATAATATCATCAAGATAAGCAATACTCAAGCTGTAAGAGATCTTCCAAAATTGGTGAAACCTACAAATAGCTTGTGTAAAGGATGTCAGTTGGGCAAGCTAAGTAGAGTCACATTCAAGAGCAAGGAATTGTCCTCTACCAGATTATTGAACTTAGTTCATACTAATCTTTGTGGTCCGACAAGAACCAGGAGTGTGCAAGGTGATAGGTACTTCATGTTGCTAATTGATGACTATTCCCGGATGATGTGGGTAACCTTTCTGAAAGAGAAATCAGAAGCTCTTGAGAAATTCAAAATATTCAAAGCTATGGTAGAGAATGAAACTGGATTAAAATTGAAATGTTTGAGGTCTGATAGAGGAGGAGAATTTACATCCGGAGAGTTCATAGAATTCTATGAGAAGCATGGAATTAAGAGATAGTTGTCTGCTCCTAGGACTCCACAGTAGAATGGAGTAGTGGAAAGAAAGAGTCAAACCATCCAGGAAGCATCTAGGACCATGATGATGGAAGCAAATGTTCCTCAGATCTATTGGAGAGAAGCTGTCAACACTGCAGTCTATACCCTCAATCAAGTTCAAATCAGAAGCAATACCGGTAAGACTCCTTATGAACTCTAGTTTCGCATTACTCCTACTGTAAGGTACTTCAGAGTCTTTGGTAGCAAATGTTACATCAAAAGAGATGGAGATCTAGGGAAGTTTGATGCTAGAAGTGATGAAGGAATTTTCTTGGGTTACTCTTCTCAAAGCAAAGCATATCAGTGTTATAACAAGAGATTGAGAAAGATAATAGAAAGTACCAATGTGAAGGTTGATGAGGGAATTGAGAAACCCTCAAGATTTTATGAATATGATGAAGATGATCAGAATGATGTTCTGATTCAAGGAGCCCAAACCTCTTCTCAAAGTCAGATTCAAACTGATCCGGTAAATCAGGAAGAAGAGTCAAGCTTGAATGAGCCTGATCAAGAAGTAGAAGTGTAAGAAACTCCCAAAGTTCCAAGGTATGTAAGACTGAACCACTCTGAAGATTAGATCATAGGTGACAAAAGCAAAGGTGTGCAAACTAGAAGGAGAATTGCTCAAAACTCAGATGAGTATTGTCTGATCTCAAAGATTGAACCTAAGACAATAAATGAAGCTTGCAATGATGAAAATTGGACCAAAGCAATGGAGGAAGAGTTGATGCAAATTAAGAAAAATCACACTTGGGATATTGTTCCCAGACCTAGAAACAAGAAAGTGATTGGAACCAAATGGGTCTTCCGAAACAAACTAAATGAAGTTGGTGAAGTAATCAGAAATAAAGCCAGACTAGTCTGCAAAGGATATTCTCAAATAGAAGGAGTTGATTTTGAAGAAACTTTTGCTCCGGTAGCAAGAATTGAAGTAGTTAGATTATTTATGGCATTTGCTGCCTTCAAAGATTTCAAAGTATATCAGATGGATGTCAAGTCTACCTTCCTAAATGGTGACTTGGAAGAAGAAGTGTACATTGAGCAACCAGATGGATTTCAATTGTCTGATCATGGTAATATGGTCTGCAAGTTGAAGAAGGCACTGTATGGACTGAAGCAAGCCCCAAGAGCCTGGTATGAAAGATTGGATAAACATCTTTTGAAGATTGGTTTCAACAAAGGTACTACTAACAGTAATTTGTATTTCAAAATTGATCATGAAAACATTTTAATTGTTGAAGTGTTTGTTGATGATATATTTTTGGAGGAAGAGATAGTATGTGTAAAACTTTTGCAAATCAGATGAAAAGTGAATTTGAGATGTCCATGCTTGGTGAAATGAACTTCTTCTTGGGTTTGCAAATCACTCAAATAAAGAAAGGAATTTTCATTTCTCAGACAAAATATGTGAAAGAATTGTTGAAGAAATTTGGGATGGAAGACTCAAAACCAATGAACACTCCGAGGCAACTTGATGTAAATTGAGCAAAGATGATGATTCTCCTAAGGTTGATCAAACAAAGTATAGGTCAATGATTGGAGGGCTAGTGTATCTCACTCAAACTAGACCTGACATAATGCAGGTTGTTGGTCTTGTTGCTAGATTTCAGGTTGATCCTAGAGAATCTCATGTCATGGCAATCAAGAGAATTTTTAGATATCTAAAAGGGACAGTTGAGTATGGTCTATGGTATCCTAGAGATCATGATTTCTCTCTTCATGCATATACAGATGCTGATTGGGCAGGAGATATGGATGACCAGAAGAGTACCAGTGGTGGAGCATTCTTTTTGGGGAAGAGATTGGTGTCTTGGCTGAGCAAGAAACAAGAGGCAATATCTCTGTCTACAACTAAAGCAGAATATATTGCAGCAGCAGGTAGTTGCACTCAAGTTTTGTGGATGAAGCATATGCTAAGAGATATCAGAGTGGAGTATGAGGAGCCTATCACAATCTTCTATGATAATTCAAGTGCAATTAGTATATCCAAGAATCTGGTGTTGCATTCAAAGACTAAGCATATATCTATCAAGTTTCACTTTCTAAGAGAGCAAATGAACAAGAATGAAGTCAGATTGGAGTTTGTGTCATCTAAGGATTAGATTGCAGCTATCTTTACTAAACCTCTACCTAAGGACTCTTTTGAGTATCTCAAGGAGAAGTTAGGGGTTATTTCCCCTCTGGGGTTGAACTAAGGTGCACTATTGTGCATCAGTCTAGTGGGTATCTCAATCACATCTTGTGATCCGGATTGATGTTGGGGAGCTACTACTCAGGGGAGCAGCAGGTATAATTCTGAGATGATGGAATTGCAAGTATGTACCCTTTGCCATTGATGTCAAAGGGGGAGAGAAGACATGTTGTGAAAAACAAGTAGTTGCTAATCAAAAGGGGAGTAGTAAAGGGAGAGAAGACATGTGAATGGTTGTTGTTGATAGGGGAGTTGTGACAGTAAGGAGAAGTTCTTGTCTTGATGGTTTTTCACATCATATGTTGCCATCAATGACAAAGGGGGAGATTGTTGCAAGTATGGGTCTAACCGATGTTGTCATTGATGTCAACATACTCCTGTTGCATTAATGATAAGGATTGGATGAGTTGTGAGCTAAGGATATTGAGAAAATTAGTCTCAATCAGGAACAGTGAAGAACAGTGATGACAGTAAGGTAAAAGTCCAAGATAGGATGAAGATCAGAGGATGTAGATTAAAGGGTTTGTAGATATGTGTCTTGAGGTGGTCCAGTAGAGATTGTAGAGGTCCGCATGAAGATCTAAAGAAGGTGTGGTGGTTCAAGTAAAAAAGGTTCCGACAGATGTTCAGTGGTGATAGAGTAATACAGATAGGTCCGGTGAGATCCAGAAATGAAAGATCCTACTCTGCGGATTTGAGGGAGTGTTAAGGAAGTCTCTATGGAGTGTTAGCTAGATTGGTTCATGGTTTGAAGGTCTAGAAGCATGTATTCTTTTGTGACAGTAGTGATAGACTGTGTTCTTGAGGTTCCAAATGAAAGAGAGATGGTTCTCAGTAAACAGATAAAGTGCGGATGTTCTTGGTGAGTTAGGATTTCTTGTGAAGGTCTTTGGATCGTGTCTAGCCCGTATTGGTGGTCCACATTGGAGTTGGAGCCCGCAATTGAAGAATAACCTCCAGATAATGATGTTCTTCCTGAGACTGGCCGACCGGATAAGTTACACATCTTACGGATGTTCTTATGGATGTTTGCCGACTTAGATGATCATTCCTAAGTTGATGTCTTGTATAAGTAAGGGATTGCGAAGTCATTTCAAAGTTGTCCTTGGTGTGATGAGTGTGTGGTAGTGAAGGAGAGAACGAAAGGCAGAGCAAAAGTTTTTGGGCCTAAATGGAACTGATCCAAGCATGGTAAAGATGCTATTCTCCAGTTCAAGTTTGTAATACTTGTTACTTTGTAGACAATGTGTCTCTTGTAGGCAGTAAGCCTCTTGTGAGCAGTGTGCTCGGGCAGTGAGCCCTAATTGGCATGTGCCATTTATTCTTTCTATTCTTCTAACAGAGAATACAATCTTGGGTTAATCACCCCGTGGTTTTTCCCTTAACCGGGTTTTCCACGTCAAAATCTTGGTGTCTCATGTGTTGATAAGTTTCTGCTTTTTATTTGGTTGCATTTTGTTTTATGATTAATATACTACTAATCACTAAGAGGATTTAAGTGTGAAATTAGAGAAAGTTTTGGACAACTGATTCACTCCCCCTCTCAGTTGTGTGCCCTAAATCTAACATTTATAGCCTCCTAGGCTATCGAGCCCCGCCTGCTCAACCTTGTCATCCAAGTCTTTGACAACCACAAAGATCGATGCCATCCGATGCAGGGCTTTAGCAGCAAACTCAGCCTTAATCTTCCACTTCTTTTGCATCCCCTCCATCTTCTTCTAGAGGTGCCTCAGATTCTTAGTAGTCTTAATTCATAGAGAGCAATTCCCCTTACTATCTTATCCCCTGGACACCTTAGCAGCAGCACCCAAGTCCTCAGAACTGGACTTTTTCATGGAGGTGAAGTGACTTGCCCCTTTGACTTCATGCACAGACTCAGTGGGGGTTTCTTCCCCTCCCTCCTCCATCATTTCCTCAACAGACTCTAATTCATCAGAGATCTCCACCCCATAGGGGGTCACAAAAGATTTTCCAACAATGCGAGTAGACCGACGAACCCTTGGGTTAGCAGCCTCCACACCTTCCCCACTACCAACAAGCTTATTCCTAGAGTCCAACTCCACAATTTTCATAGGCTCAACTGTGGTCACCGCCTCCTTACCCTTCTTGGATTTTTTCTCAGTAGTAGTCCCTTCATCCTCTGAATCCAGTCTATCTTTTAGCCAACTTTTTCCCTGGTGTCGGGGTAGCACCTTGCTAGGGTTTCTTTTTAGAAGTGGCAGGGGTTCCAATAGGGATATCATCCACAGTACGGGGATCACCCTTAGGGGTTCTGAGGGAAATCTTAGGGGTCCCAACACAGGTCTTTGCCTTGTTTTTAGAACTAAGAGACATGCTCAGCTGGGGGTCCTCAAGCAGCTTAACCTTAATTTGCTTTGGAGGGCATAAGGCAAGGTGGAACTGGTAAAGTCTGAGAATGAGGCCTTGATGAATGGGAAAAAGTGGGTGGCTAGCATTTTTATCCCTAAGCTCTCTAATTGACTTGATAGAGTTATCCATGGAAGAAAGCAGAAAAAAGGAAAGTTGATGTCCAATTTATTTCTAAAGTGGTTAAGGAGAGAAAAGTGGTAATGGTAAAAAACCTTGAATCTTCCTTCCAATGTGAAGAACTTCATAATCATTAGGTAGATATGGCCCCATGGCTCCAGCAACTTTTCTCTTTCAAACCCACCATCCAGCTTCATAGCCACCTCCCCCTCTCTAAAGAAAAGAGCCATATGTTCAGGGTCCGACACCCTACTCATCTCGAATGCTTCTTCACTCTGGTTGGAAGCCAAGTATCCTATCCAATCATTTCCTCAAACATCTGGAAGCTAATGCCACCAATCTTGACTTCTTTGGTTTCATCATCCCAAGTCTTCGTGAACTAGCATGAAAGGTTTTCACAATGGCCAACCATCCCTTCCCAAAAAGGGACCACCTCCCCTTCCTGAATGATATGCCACACTATGGGGTCTTGTTTGAATTCCTCCATCGAATCAGGTTCAATCTTGACAATATCTCCACCCATCGTGACAGTTTGAAACTTGCAGAGGCAACTAAGTTTGGAATTGTTAAGGTAGCTAAAATTGAAACAGGAAGTGTTGAAAATAGCAAGCAACCTGTTAAAATGGGAAAGCCACGGTAAGGAGATAATAATTACAGCGTAATTAATGAGGTGATACGCCGCATCCTTGCCATTCAAACACATCTCCTTGGGGAGAGAACTCGGCCGCCACCTTGTGTGATAGTAGACATCACCAGTCGTAGGCATTATCCAAATATAATTACCCATATGAAAAATCATCTAATTAGTCCTCCGTAACCCTACCAACAGACCACACGACATCTTTTTTATCGAACCATGCCCAACTCCTTAATAGCCCCTAGTCCCAATGTCCAGCATTCCACGTATGCCTCAGACCCATAGCTCTTAGGCATTCTAGTCCACTAACTAGACCACAACCCATCCAAGGCACGTCTATTCCCACCTCTGTAAATTTGAAAATTCCCGCTCATGTAATTTTGAAAATTCAAAAGGTTAGACTCGCCACTTCTACAAACTAGACTGCAATCCTCCCTAGACTGGCGCAAACAGAACTGCCATTCCCACCACTCTTCGCCCAACACCAGAGAATGACAACAATCCTAAGCCACCTAATTCCTATAGCTATCACCATCCTTCAGAATGAGAGTATGAACCTCTTTAGGCAAGTTGGACATATTCCTCCAGCAATGTCATCCTTCTTTGCCACTGCCCACATTGGCCAAAGCGTCAGCAACAACATTCCCTTCTCTGTATATATGTGAAATCTTGAAATCCTCCAATCCATTGAGGAGCAATTTGATATCTCCCATGATGTCCACTAAGTTCCACCTAATCTGGGTTGAACCTAGGGCAGTAGTAACCACCAGCTGAGAATCTCCTTCCACATGAAGAAGTCTAATGTTCAGGGAAATTGCCAACTTGATCCCCCACAACATAGCAAATGCTTCCACCTCATTGTTGCTCTTTAGACCAATGCCACCAGAAAAGGTAGACACAAAGGTCACTATGTCAGTTCTAATAATTCCTCCTCTACTAGCCACCCCTAGGTTCCCCTTAGCAGCACCATCGAAATTGAGCTTGAACCACCCTTGGTGCGGTAAGGCCCATTTGGTCTTGGCCCTAGCAATCCTTTTAGAATTGTCAATCCAAAAAAAGTCAGGGGTGACATTCCACTGATTTAGGACACTCTGTTCTTCTCCTCCTAGGGAACTATCCACAGCTTTAAACTTGCAAGAGTTGATGTTTGCCATAAGCAGTTTGGAGAAGCACAAGAAAACTTCCTTAGGAGTTTTGCACTTCTCCTTGAAAACTCTATTATTGTGTTCTTTCCATAGGCTCTAGGATAAATGGGGAGGAATTTGGGACCAAATCTCCTTGGTAGCCGGAAGAACCAGTCTGAAGGGTGCCTCCAATCCCAGACCAAGGCTTCTAAGTTGTTGTTCAAGGACCAGCTCAACTTTAATTTTTCAAAGGTTAAACCCCACACCTCCCAAGTAAAGCTATAGTGAAGAAAGAGATGGTCAGTCGTCTCTTCCCCGAAACCACAAAGAATGCATCTACTTGGAATTTGGAAGCCCCTTTTTTTCAGATATTCAATGGTCAAAAGTCTGTTGTGTATCAGGATCCACCAGAAGAAAATGACTTTAGGTAAAAGTTTGGGCATCCAAACTTTCCCCCATAATTGATTCACACCTAGCTCTAACAGTAGACCATAGGCACTTCTAACAGTAAACAAACCTTTGTTGCCCTTGTCCCAGATCATCCTATCTCTCTTGGGGAAGAGAGAGAGAGTCTGTAGTCATCCAATTCCCTTTGGAATTGAAGGGCTAACACCCTATCCTCCTCACCCTCAGGGTCGTCAACAGACAAGATCATCTAGCTCCTAAGACCCCCGTTAGTACTAATGTAATCAACCGCCTTAGAGCCAAAGACCCTGTCGGCCCTATCTACAATTCTACCATACTCCAACTTGATCAGGGGTTTGTCCTTCAGCCATCTGTCCTTTTAGAAGTTAGCATCACTTTCGTCTCCTATCTTATTATCCTTTTTATAGAATAGAATTTCTTGTTAAATGAGAGTAAGCATGGCATATTATGGAATTCAATCCACGTAGTGGAGTTGCATTTAAGTTTTTTTAGTGGCAACTCATGCATTGGAGATGGTAACTCCAACCTTAAGGTATATAGGAGTAAATATTTCATAACTCCAACTAGAGTGAAGGAGAAGAAATCTCTTGAAGATGGGAGGTTGAACTCCATCTCTTCTTTTTCGACACCTATTTTGGTGTTGATTTCGAGGGTTAAGAGACATAATGGTTTTATTTTTGAGGAGGTCTTTGCAGATCTTAAAGGTGGGAAAAATATTGTTGAGCACATGAAGCATAGGGAAGTGGGGTTTTGGATTTTGGTGGCTTTGGAGCTTTGCATTTCTCATTGGGTTATATTTTCTCAAAAGGTATGTTCCTATTTTGTGCATACAGTTGAAAAATAGTTCACATTATCTTGAATACTTTTGCTAGCATGAGAAAGTTTAGGAAAAAGATATTTTCTTTGTTTAAAATGAGGAAGACCTGTGTTTTACATTAGAGTATTTGAAGATGGGACATTAGGAAAGATGTTTGATTGAGTAAAAATGTAGGTACATTCATTCAGTTAAGGTACTGAATCATATGCAGAGCATATTCAAGTTATTTTCTAGTTATGAGGATTGTATTTGATTGTTCATTTATAAAACCAAAAAACTTGAAGACCATTTGGTCTGTCATTTGTTTTTATTTCACAGTTTATCTTGAAAATGAATCTCTGTATGGTTAGTTTTCATGAAGTTTTATCTCAATTTTTTGGATACATATGGGGTTTCACTAGAACCAGAGTATAATAGTTAGAGAGTTCTCTGTTAGTCTCATTTCAATACTAAACTGTTAGCATATGAAATCACATACCTGTACATACATAGGTATGTATGCTAGTCTCATTTCAATACTAAACTGTTAGCATATGAAATCACATACCTGTACATACATAGGTATGTATGCACATACTTATGTATCTACATGAATGCAATGGAAAAGAGAGAGCACTTTATAATAGCTTGATAGAAGTTTAAAAAAACATTGGGGGTTTTATTAATGCCATCCCATTGTTGTTAAAACCTGAAGAGTTTGAAGATTGTTACTATTGTCTTATATTAAATCTGTTTACCTTTTGTGATCTTATGACCATATTAGTCTGGATAGAGGTTGATACCCCAAGAGGGTTTGACTTGAAAACTTTTGAATAATCATTGACCATACTCAGTTTGTTTTATTGTCGACCCAAACAGGAATCGACTGCAAGACTTGGAAATCTTTAATATATGTTATGAGTATTTCTTGATTAATATTTATGATTAGGATCTCTATTTCAAGGATGATAATAGTTGAGAGTATATTTTTTTATACATTTATAAGTATACCTATAAATGTATATATCAATATATACATTTACAGATATATGTATATAATGTAGTCGATTGAAAGTGCTTTTCATTTTATGAAAAGGTTTCATATATATAGATATATATATTTTATTGCACATTACCCTTGACCATATTTTAGGCTGATAGCTTGATGGCTCTTATGCATAACTCAATTGGATTGTATAGATGTTCATAGCGACTATTTAAAATCATAAGTTGACAGAAAGGAGTTGACAAACCATTCTCAAGTTTAAAATAGATGATTTAGAATAGTTCTTGTATATTTGAAATGTCTAGAATATTTTACTATAATAAGAAACTACATATATTATATGGAGCAGTGTTTTATGTTAGAAATGAAGGTAAAAAATTATTAATGGAAAACTAATTACAACTGTAATATAGATATTTAACTGTGGAGAACCAAAATTGAGATGGATGAAATCAACACAAAGAAATAATGGAACATAAGATCAAACACATAACACATTATTTATGTCGAGAAATTATTTCGAGAAAAACTCCACACAAGAAGAGATACACCAGTCTCTATTAACTTCAATAGAGTTTACAATACAACACTAATAATCTCCTCTTTAGTATTCAATCATGCAACACCTATAATACTCATCCACAACTGTAATACAATATCCTCTTAAAATAGTGAAGCCTTCTAAGGCAAAAAACCCAAACATAACCTCCACCATTAGATCTGCGACCTAATGATGAACGGTCCAGATTGACTACGAAATTACAATATTTTACAAGGCAATTTTATAAAAAAATCTCTTCAGCGATAGTAGTGGGGGGCAAGCCCCCCCACACCCCTTGTTGAGTACAAGGATCCAAAGTGTGGCTCAAACAAGATCACTACTAGGTGAATACTTCATCCCTTATGAATGATTTACAAACAATATTAGGAGTAATTAAATACATAAGATTTACAAGGTTGATGGCAACTTAATCCTAACATTTTAGCTAAGTCCAAATGGAAATATTGAGACATTTCTGTCAAGAGGAACTAGAACATATAAAATCTTTATTTTACTAGATTAAAGAAAAATAGTTTCAAAGAATGAAAGATGACCTAGTAAGTCAATATAGAAGAATTTACAAAACTCTAAAGGTAAGTTTGAGATAGAGGTGTTTGTGATAGATCGACACATATATCTAATATAGAATATGTTTTATATATGAATCTTTGGCCAAAGTAATGCATTGACTGCGTGGATTGCCAAATCACTGTGTCTTAGATTTACATTTTAGTCAAATTGTTCAACTTAGAAGAAATCTATAATTGTATAACAGGTTGTATGTAAAAAGCACATCACTAGTTCTCAGATGGTGTGGTTCCATAAGGTTACTCTTTATCTTCTTTTATCACGATGGGTTAGGTTTGTTGCAAGTATGAGTAGTAAGTGTTGTCATTGATGCCAACACCTAAGAAAGTCATTTGAATAAGTTTGAACAAGTATTTGAGGAATTAGAACAAAGTGCAGAATTGCTTTATCTACTAGAGCAGTGCAGTGTTTTGCTCTGCATATCATGTAGACTAAATATCTTTGCCCATGGATTGGAAGTAACATTAAGGGATGTATGTAGATGCTATGTTTCAAGTTTGAGCCTCTGATATGAAGATTTGAGTGAGTTATGTTCACCAGAATGAAAACTATTTTTCTGTGCATTTAGTGGTGACAGGGAGAATGTATTCTGCTTCGCATTTCTCTGCATTTAAGTTTCATAGTCTACGGTTCTGGAATTAAGTTTGCGATGATGTTATATGCCTTTGGTTCAAATGGTTCATGATTTGATGCTCTGCAAGTGATCTTTCTTTTATGACAATGGCCAACAGTAATGTTCATGTGCTCCTGTTTGAAGAATCTTATGGATAAAGACGTGTTTAGAGGTTGTACGGATGTTCTTGGTGATTGTAACATGCTTGTGGGAGTCTCTAGATCATGTTCCTCCCTTTTGATTGGTCTTCAAAGTATAATCCAAATCGTGCATGAAGTGTGTTCCTAAAAGTCTTAGTGTTAACTCCATTCTTGGCTGACTTGGTTGTTTTCACTACTAGCGGTTGTGCTTCAAAGTTTGTAAAGTGTGTTGTTGCATGGAAGATTGCAATTGAGTCCCAGATAAGGCTTGGCATGATCCCATTCATTATTTTCTCTCTCAAATCTGTTTAGGTCTAGACCTATCTTGAGGTATGTATGTTTGTCAACCTTGGATATTGTTCCAATGGTTGATGATTGTAATGACGACCTTGATGTAAATTCCAAGGTTGATGAATTGTATAAAAACATGTAATGAAGTCATGAATTAGAGAATGATGTGAAAATGATAAGATAATTGCGAAGTAAAAAGGCAAAGTAAAGCAAAGGATACCTATTGTGCTTCAATGGAACTGAACCTTGGCATAATGTAGATGCTACTATCTCAGTTCACCAATTTTGGCAGTGAGCCTCTTTTTGCAATGAGCATTCTAGGCAGTGAACCCTAAGGCAGTGAGCCTCTAATTTTTGGTATTGTTATTACATATTATATTGTGAGCTAACACTCGATGTGGTTTTTCCCTTATTGGGTTTTCCACATAAAAATCTGGTGTCTCATGTGTTGAATGTGTGAATGTGTTTAACTTTCTGATTTCATATTTTCATGGTTAAATACAATAACAATGATTAAGTGGTTGATGTATTAATGGTTTTGAAGTATTGGTTACAACTGATTCACCTCCCCTCTCAGTTGTATTGCGCTTTTCAACAATTGGTATCAGAGTGAGGGTTCCTCGGTAAACAACCTAACAGCTCGAGGTAGATCAGGGATGGCACACAAAAAAGGAGTCTCTGTAGTTTGATGAAACAGATTATTCTCTTTGGAAGGTACAAATGAAAAGTCATCTCATTTGTCTTGGTTATTATGTTTGGAAGATGGAAGATACAAAGTATATTATTCCTAAAAATGGTCCATCATCTGAAGATGAAGTCAAACAATATGAATTAAATGGAAAAGCTAGAGATGCTCTATTAAATGCCTTATCTAACACTGAGTTGGTGAAAGTTGTGGATTTGGAGACTGCTCATGAGATCTGGGAAAAGTTGAAAAGTTTATATGAAGGAGATGATTCTGTAAAAAGTGCCAAACTACAAAACCTGAAGGCAAGGTATGAAACCCTAAAGATGAGTGAAGATGAAAACATAACTATCTACATGCAGAAAATTGATGAAATTGTTAATAGAATCAAAGGTCTTGGAAGAACTATTAATGATGATGAGGTTGTGATGAAGATTCTTAAGTCATTACCTAAATCCTACAGTCACAAGGTGCTAGCAATTGAAGAGGTTATGAGTGTGCAAAAGGTTACAAAGGATCAGTTGCTTAGGAAACTTATAGCTTTTGAAATGAGAGAATTTGGTGATGCTTTGCCAAAGATTGAGACTACTTTCAAAGCTAGCACTTCAGAAAAGACTTCAAGAGCTCAGAAATATGCTGTGGAATCTCATGATGACCTTGATGAGGTTGAAGCTAACTTTGTAGACATAATGCAAAGAGGTACCGATAAGTTTAAAGGAAAATTACCATTCAAATGTTTTTCTTGTGGTAAAATTGGTCACTATGCCTCCAGATGTCTAGAGAGAATTGAAAGAGGTAAGAAGAAGTTTGAAAGTATACCTAGAATTTCAAGAAATGTTATTATGTGTTGGAATTAGCCAAGATCAACAAATGAAAACAAGATAAACCTCTACAAAGCATGAGCACAAAAAGCCAAATTTGATATTCAAGAGATGAAGATTATGTACATAGAGCCTTGCTTAAATAGGCAAGCAAGTAGAGGTGAGAAGGTCGTACACAACGAATGAGCAACCCTCCAAAGGTGCAACACTTGTCTACTCAAATGACACATGTTTGAGTAAGTGGCAAGTTTGCATGAAGTAGGTGTCTCACAAAGGTGAGTACACATGTCTTCACCACATGAGGTGAGACAAAAAGGTAAGAAGCCCAAAGTTGGACTTAAACAAGTGTGAATACTAATCTCCTAGACATGATAAAAGTAAACTAGATAGATAACGTAAATTTTCACACTAACATCCCCCCTTAAGTGCAACTTAGGGAGAATAAAAAGATGGGTCCTGGCTACTAGGCCATGTTAGGTACCCATGTACAAATGAATTTCTCATAAAATGGAGAAAGAAAGAAAACCTTATGGGAAAAAACTTTCCTCCAAAAGAGAAATGATACAAATAGAAGTGTACAAGTGAAGAAGAAAGATATGAGGACTATACATGACCCCCCCGAGGACTACTTCTAACAGTAAAGTACAATAGATATTCCCCCATAGGAGAGAAAAGATGAGAAGGTCAATGTGACCCTCCCAAAAAATGTGAAGTAAAGAACTCCATGAGAAGAGATGGATCCTCCCAAAATTGAGATGAGAAGACTAACCATGCAGTCTCCCCTCAAAATACCTCATATAGTGCTGGTAGATGTGCAACACTAGATGCTGAAGATGATCCATGAATGTTGAACGATGTTTCTCCCCTTAGGAAGAAAGAGTACCACAGAAGTGTGCATAAGATCTTCCCATTCTAGATAGGAACATATAGGAAGAAGTATGAAGGTATCTGAATTATGCACATGATTCAGAGACGTAGATGATGTCTTCAAAGAATGCTCAATGATCTCCAAGCCAATGTTGTCATGTGACAAAGATTTGAGAACAGGGACCATAGATGTATGGTGAAAGCTGAATCGATGTGAATCTAAAACTTTTGCAGAAGGTGTCAATCTAGATGATGACAAAGTCTGAAATGTAGACTCATATGTATATGCAAAACCAGTCACTATATAAGCTGAAAGAGGCAAGGTATGAACAAGAACATCTGAAGATGATGGTGATGCAACTTCACCAAAGCTGACATCTAATAGAAGATGAATGTCCTCAATGTTGTTGTCCAAATCTGCAATGCGAGACTCTACAAAAATACATTAAATGTTGGGTAGATATGTATCCCAATGTGGCAGATTTGGAACAACGATGATGATGTTCTGATGCAAAGAATCACTGAAAGTCATCCTGAAAGAAATATCAAGTGGTGATTTTGCAGTCTTACAAAACATCAAAAAAATAGCATGAGAGAAATGAGGACAAAGTGAATCCCCATGTTAAGTACTCCCACAATAAGTACACTTGACTTTACAACACGTGGACATGGTATAATGTGCAAAAGATCAAATGCAAAAAAGCCCCCCCGAAACTGTCGAAAGAGAGACCCCCCAGATTTTGACACTTTATAACTTAATGCGATTTACAAAATAAATTTGACCAATGTGTGGGAAACGTAAAAACATGCACTTTTGTAAAAAATGGTCTTCAATTCCGAGCTACCGAGCAAAAGTTATTACAATAACAAGTTCCTATAAACTAGGTCAAATTTAATAATCTGCACTAGAAAAGCAAAAAAGATGCCTGTTGGAGAGGTGAAAATAGTCCTCCAACCACTTGTTGGAATCAGGGTGAAATGAAGAATACAAATGTTTGATATGTGAGGGGGAATTGACCACCTATCAACCCGGGCCTCACCCTCTGTCTTCGACAATTGATTAAAGCGTGAACTTTATATACTGACTTTATATGTTAGGAATCAAACGCTAACTTTATATGTCATTTTTATATGTTCACAGGATATTGTGACTTTGAAAAGTCACATTACAAGTCGCCAATACAGTTTATCCCCAAATTGAAAAATAAACTCCTCTTTACAAATGTGCCCAATGGATCTCTAGCTAGCCTGTTTACAATACATATTCTAGTTACATTGTAACATAAATTTTACATTAACATTAAAATTTGTAACAATAAAGTAATTGTTAACACAACGAGTTTAAACAGATCCAAATGTATTCAACCGCCCTCGAAAGACCACGTGGAGAGGCTCATAAATACGAGACCATTACCAAATAGGAGACAACGACCTTGCTAGCACAGAAGCCCAAAATTGGTGGTTTGGAGGTGACTTTGACTATTGTGAGGCTGATTGCAATGGAGACGTGGGTCATGGTGGTTTGGAAGAAGTCTGCCACAAACAATCAACCTGGAAAACGTGCCAGACAACGACCTCAGCTTTAAATTCCTACAATAAACACCCCAAAAAATAGGCAACTATAGATAGAATGCTGAGCTGAGGGTCTTCAGGGCCAGAGGAAGCCAAAAATGAAGCTTATAAGGTTGATCCTTGGATCCATTGGAGTGTAAATACTTGATGTCGTCAACCTCCAAATCCAGTGCCTCTAAGTGAAGTTTTTGGAGGTTGCAAAAAAAGATGGCCACAAAAAATATCGACTGAGGTCATATAAACTGCAACTTCAAACTGGAATAACAACCATAGGAGCTCCAAGCAGAGATATGGGCAGCATGAGAAGAGATCATGATGCAGAGTAAAACGCAACGGAAGCTAACTAACAGGAAGGAGGAGCCAAATATACAAACAGCATGATAAAAATCCCTATCGGCTCAGCATCATCATCATATTTCCTAAAAACACCAACAGCATCATCATATTTCGGATGATCACACTTATCCTCCTGCCGACTACTGTTCACCTCCTCCGCCTGTCGCCTGTCATCATCATCATGATACTCAACGGGCGCAAACATCCTCCTGTTGCACTGTTCATCGGGCGCCAAATACTAGCGGCATCATCATGATATGCAACACCACCTTCGTCAGCAGGATATCCAAATATCCGGTTGCTCCAAATATCCTGATGACGACCACTTCAGCACCTTCCCTTCGATGCTCCGCTAGCCGACGACACAAGCAACAGCATCATGATATGATTTATCCGGTTCCCTCGAAACCTCCTGATGATGTTAACACAACTTTCTACCGAGAGCCTACGCCGATACCTAAACCCTTAGCGACGACAGGATCAACATGCATAGGGGGATATCTTAATATCCTGATGACGATGACGTCATATGCGGATGACGATGACGTCACACAATATCCTGATGACCTCTTCAACACTTAGTCAAAAAATTGAACTTTCACTCCCGCATCTGTTAGCGATATGCGGATGATGGGCACTCACAGAAGATGATCCTGATGGCGATATATACACTGAGTATATATCTGACTTACAACATCCTGATGTACTTGCAACATGTAAACTTCAACAGTTTCATAACCCGATCTTCACCTTATGCCGATGTACTCTTCTTCGGCAACTCCTGATGATGATCACCCCGACGAACTCGCACTTCATGCACTCAACTGCATCATGCTCATCTTCACTTATCCGGATGACGACGTCCAAAGTGACTGCAGGATATAAACCGAAATATCCTGATGAAGCCGTTTTGACGAACTCCCAACCTTAGCGAAATCTCACTTCGCCGATCCTCCAGGGATGACCCGATCCACTCTCAGGGTGATCTTCCAACTCAAACTTATCAACTCGACCTAGCACATACCCATGCTAGGGTCTTCAACATCTGTCGACCGCGATCCTGCACACCTGCATGCAAACAGAAAACAAACTACCTCCTAATCTACTGTACACAACCATTCCACCGATTCGACGAATCAACCGGTGGAATGGATCAGCGAATCCATATAACCACCAACACAGCAAATCGATCACAATGGAGGGCAAACAGAAAATGAACACAAACAGGATCTTTATTGATTTCAAAAGATGCAATTACAATGCTCAATCCCTCTCTGCAATCTGACTTCTCAATGCGATACAATACTATGATCGATGATATCTCTATCTGTATGCAATATCAACCGATCCCCATGCTTAAATAGATTTTCCTACAAGTACTACTGACCTGACTCCAAGCGGCTGGGAACTCTCCAGGCGGCTGGGAGATCCAACCGGACCCTACAGCATGACAGCTGTTCTAACAAACTTAACTAAAAATAGTAAAAGCCTGGTCAGCATGATCTTATCATGATCAGCGTGACCTTATTACATGCATTTGGTCTTATTAGACCTTCTTGAAAACATAAACAAGACCTAAAACAACTAACTGCCTCATGAAGGCCAGCTGTCAGGTAGGTGCTCCTGCACCATACTCCCCAACAGAAAAGAACTCATGTCCCATGAGTTTAGTATGTGGAAGTCCTCCACCTCTACACTTTGCCTGTGCAATGTTCTGCCCTGTTCCAGCTTTGTCTGCTGCTGTCTCTTGGCTGCTCCAAGACTTCTGAACTGTAACTTGCTTTCTGGCAAGTAAATCCTCATGCCTGTCAATGTAGGCTTTTCTCTCACATACCTTGTGTTTGTCAGGTTGCCTGACTAGAACCTCTTTCTGAACTGCCTCTTGAACTTCTGAAATGTTCAACTCTATCTTCCTGTCAATCTTTATAGGACAAGCAATAGTCCCAACTATGACAACATCCTTGTCATTCTTCTGAACTGGTTGCTGTGTGCAAACCTGTTTCTGAACCTGCTGCTGACCCCTGTCAGTCACAACTGAAACTTTCTTCAGCTTGTTGTCTTTAACAACTCCTTTCCCTGCAGTGTCCTGAACTGCCTTTATGCCTGCTCCTCTAGGCATCTGCACAAATTCCTTCTTTCCCATTAAAATGACTTTGGCTGCCTTCTGTGCTGCAGCTGCTTCCTGTAATGGCATCAACTTAATAGTCTTTCCATCTTTCTGGATGGTGTAGGTATTAGCATACCCATCATACAGTACCCTCCTATCAAATTGCCATGGTCTACCCAACAGTAGGTGACAACATTCCATGGGCAAAATATCACACAAAATTCTATCCTGATATGCTCCAATCTGGAAATCCACATATGCCTGTTCAGAGACAAAAAGTGAATGACTATCACTCACCCAAGATGCCTTGTAAGGGTGTGGATGTGGAATCCTTTCCAAATTCAGTTTATCCACCATCTCCTGAGATACCATGTTGTCTGTTGAACCAGTATCAATGACAACCTTACATACTTTACCTTTACTCTTGCATGTGGTCTTGAAAAGAGCTCTTCTTTGTGGGGATTCTTTGTCAGGTACCATCACTGTTCTTCTCATCAGTAGAGACTCTCCACTTTCTGGGTATCCACAATTATCAGCCTCCTTATCCTTTTGATAAGTGTTTGGACTCTGTACACTTTTCTCTTCTTTCTCTTCTTGCACAAGTTGTACTCTCTTGTCACTCGTTCTATCATTTCTGGATGATGAACCTTTGTTTTCTGGACATTTGAAAGATGGATGACCAAACTCACCACAGGTGTAACATTTCCCTGAAAATGTAGTAGAACCTCTACCACTTCCAAATCTGCCTTTATTACCTTTCCATCCACCTCTGAAATCAGACTGTCCCTGTCCTTTACCAGTGTCTTCTTGACTCTCATTGGTTTGCCTTGTTCTATGGGCTGATCCTCTCCCTCTATTGTTTTGTTCTTATTTTCTCTTTAACTTCTCTTCCACTTTCAATGCCAACTGGAAACATTTCTGAACTGTATCTGGATTATGCAGACTTAAATCATCCTGAATATTAAACCTCAATCCATTAAGGTATCTGGCTACCTTCTCTTCCTCACTTTCTTTTACCTTTGTCTTCATACAGAGTTTCATGAATTCTTCTGTATATGAGCTGACATCTAGCTCCTTCTGCTTCAGGTTTTGCTTCCTCTTGTGTAATTGGATACTGTAATCCAATGGAATATAAGCTTCTTTTACTAATGCCATCATCTTCTTCCATGTGGCAACTCTACGTTTTCCTTCCTGTACTCTATCATCTTGAACAAAATTCCACCATGTCAAGGCAGCTTCTTTCATCTTTGACTGTGCTATCTTCACTCTCTGTTGTTCTGGTATCTCCTCTGTTACAAAGAAATTGTTCAAACAGTCTATCCACTCCATCACTGAATCAGGGTCCATCTTACCTGTAAACATTGGCAAATCCAGTTTCACATCCATGGTTCTCCTCTCCATGGCCTTGAGGGCGTTCAACAGTGGTCTCTGGTCTGCAGGAACGACCTCCTCGCTCCACTTAGGGATCTCTTCTTCTTCTCTACCAGAACCTACTCTGCTCCTCAACTTTGCTAACTCATCTTTCAACTCCTGATTCTGAGCCTTCACGGCCTTGCTTTCTGCAATCTGTTTCTTCACCAGAACTGCCAACTCAGCGTTGGTCATCCTTGCTGGAACCTCAGATGTTCCTTCTTCGTCTGACATCCTGCTTATCTTTTCCAGAAGATCCTAACCTTTGCTCTGATACCACTATGATGCAGAGTAAAACGCAACGGAAGCTAACTAACAGGAAGGAGGAGCCAAATATACAAACAGCATGATAAAAATCCCTATCGGCTCAGCATCATCATCATATTTCCTAAAAACACCAACATCATCATCATATTTCAGATGATCACACTTATCCTCCTGCCGACTACTGTTCACCTCCTCCGCCTGTCGCCTGTCATCATCATCATGATACTCAACGGGCGCAAACATCCTCCTGTTGCACTGTTCATCGGGCGCCAAATACTAGCGGCATCATCATGATATGCAACACCACCTTCGTCAGCAGGATATCCAAATATCCGGTTGCTCCAAATATCCTGATGACGACCACTTCAGCACCTTCCCTTCGATGCTCCGCTAGCCGACGACACAAGCAACAGCATCATGATATGATTTATCCGGTTCCCTCGAAACCTCCTGATGATGTTAACACAACTTTCTACCGAGAGCCTACGCCGATACCTAAACCCTTAGCGACGACAGGATCAACATGCATAGGGGGATATCTTAATATCCTGATGACGATGACGTCATATGCGGATGACGATGACGTCACACAATATCCTGATGACCTCTTCAACACTTAGTCAAAAAATTGAACTTTCACTCCCGCATCTGTTAGCGATATGCGGATGATGGGCACTCACAGAAGATGATCCTGATGGCGATATATACACTGAGTATATATCTGACTTACAACATCCTGATGTACTTGCAACATGTAAACTTCAACAGTTTCATAACCCGATCTTCACCTTATGCCGATGTACTCTTCTTCGGCAACTCCTGATGATGATCACCCCGACGAACTCGCACTTCATGCACTCAACTGCATCATGCTCATCTTCACTTATCCGGATGACGACGTCCAAAGTGACTGCAGGATATAAACCGAAATATCCTGATGAAGCCGTTTTGACGAACTCCCAACCTTAGCGAAATCTCACTTCGCTGATCCTCCAGGGATGACCCGATCCACTCTCAGGGTGATCTTCCAACTCAAACTTATCAACTCGACCTAGCACATACCCATGCTAGGGTCTTCAACATCTGTCGACCGCGATCCTGCACACCTGCATGCAAACAGAAAACAAACTACCTCCTAATCTACTGTACACAACCATTCCACCGATTCGACGAATCAACCGGTGGAATGGATCAGCGAATCCATATAACCACCAACACAACAAATCGATCACAATGGAGGGCAAACAAAAAATGAACACAAACAGGATCTTTATTGATTTCAAAAGATGCAATTACAATGCTCAATCCCTCTCTGCAATCTGACTTCTCAATGCGATACAATACTATGATCGATGATATCTCTATCTGTATGCAATATCAACCGATCCCCATGCTTAAATAGATTTTCCTACGAGTACTACTGACCCGACTCCAAGCGGCTGGGAACTCTCCAGGCGGCTGGGAGATCCAACCGGACCCTACAGCATGACAACTGTTCTAACAAACTTAACTAAAAATAGTAAAAGCCTGGTCAGCATGATCTTATCATGATCAGCGTGACCTTATTACATGCATTTGGTCTTATCAGACCTTCTTGAAAACATAAACAAGACCTAAAACAACTAACTGCCTCATGAAGGCCAGCTGTCAGGTAGGTGCTCCTGCACCAGATAAATTCTTCTAAAACTTCCAAACCAATAGCTGCTATTAACAGATGCTTCACCACAACTTCTGGTACTCAGACCCCAAGGATGCTTGTGACGTGATCAAAGGCATCTGATGTTTGTAGATTGAAACCTTCAGGTGGATAAGCCACAACCTGCAACAAAAAATGTTATTGAATAAATGGTTCTCAAATAACAGTGACTAAGAAAGCAAATGATGGCAGCTTGCTCAGTGGAGGATTCTGGATTGGTTGTGCAAAAAAAGTCCAATATGAGGTACATAATGGTGCTAAAAAAGATAGATTATGACAGATGATGGGCTTGCAAAGGTCAGTTGGAGCCAGGAGAAGGCCGATTGGGACGTCTTTATGTGGGCAAATAGTGGCCTGATCACCAAAAATGCCAGATAATGAGCCAAAAACAATGTAGATCCAAAACTCTCAACCTGTAGAGTCAGCTTTGAGTAAACAACAACAAGAAAACTCCCAAGGCAAATATTTGAAGCGACCAAGAAGATGACCAAAACAACAGTGAAAACCACGACTAGATCAAAGAACCCAACAAATTTGTCAAATCTCTGGCAAAACAAATGTGTAATTATGCAAAAACCAGGGTTTTGCATTAAAAACACTGCAAAGAGGCCGAATAGGCCAAAATTTATTGCTCAAAAAGAGTAAATTGAGTCTGAGCAGGTGAGTTACCTCTCTGAAAAACCTACAAAAACCAAGATTACCCAACATGGGTAGATTAGTAGAGGGTTGAAAGGCCCTCTGCTAAATTTTTTTTTTCAATTTTTTACAACTTTTCTTTAGAAAATTGATTTTAGTATAGGCACCTAATTGCAAAGAAAACACCGAAAATTAAACTCTTGAAATGGCTAGATGCATAAATTAGCTAAAACCGAGAAGAATTTCACTTGCATGGCTTTGATACCATGTTGGAATTAGCCAAGATTAGCAAATGAAAACAAGATAAACTTCTACAAAGCATGAGCACCAAAAGCCAAATTTAATATTCAAGAGATGAAGATTATGTACATAGAGCCTTTCTTAAATAGGCAAGAGAGTGGAGGTGAGAAGGTCGTACACAATGACCGAGCAACCCTCCAAAGGTGCAACACTTGTCTACTCAAATGACACATGTTTGAGTAAGTGGCAAGTTTGCATGAAGTAGGTGTCTCACAAAGGTGAGTACACATGTCTTCACCACATGAGGTGAGACAAAAAGGTAAGAAGCCCAAAGTTGGACTTAAACAAGTGTGAATATTAATCTCCTGGACATGCTAAAAGCTAACTAGATAGATAATGTAACTTTTCACACTAACACTATGTTAGAGATCTTGATGATGATGGTGTAATAGATGATGAGTCTGATGATAATAGGACTAGTGCAAATGAATGCTTGTTTATTGCTATTAAGGAAGAACCTGTGTCTACTAATCCTACTAGCTATGTGAAGGAAGAAAAACCAGTGGAAGAAAGTGCTCTTTCTGTCCAAGTTGAGGGATAAGGATGAATGGATCATTGACAGTGGATGTTCACACCACATGACTGGTCACAAAAGTAAGTTTGTAGGTTTGGAAAAGTATGATGGTGGATTGGTTAGGTTTGGAGGTAATGCAGCTAGTAAGATCTGTGGAAGAGGATCTATTTCTTTTGATGGCAAGCATAATATAGATGATGTTCTCTATGTGAAAGGCCTAAAGCATAATCTTTTAAGTGTTTATCACATGTGTGATAAAGGGTATGATCTAAGATTCAAGGACAATGCATGCAAGATCATGGAAAGCTCTGAAACAGTTATTATAACTAGTAAGAAAACTAGAGGTAATATTTATCACCTGAGGGGAACTGATAATTATTGTTTGTTGGCTTAGATAGATAAGAGTTGGTTGTGGCATAGAAGGATGTGTCATATCAATTTTGATAACTTGGTAAAGATAAGCTCAGTACAAGCTATGAGAGATTTGCCTAAACTAGTGAAGCCTACCAATACAATTTGCAAGGAATGTCAACAGGGAAAATAGACAAAGACAAGTTTCAAGAGAAAAGAATTATTTTTTGCTAGATGGATTGAGTTGGTGCATACAAATATGTGTGGTCCTACAAGAACAAGAAGTCCGCAAGGAGACAGGTACTTTATGTTGCTTATTGATGATTATTCTAGAATGACATGGGTCACTTTTCTAAAAGAGAAATCAGAAGCCCTAGACACGTTCAAAGCTTTTAAGGCAATGGTTGAGAATGAGTTAGAATTGAGGATCAAATGCTTAAGGTTTGATAGAGGAGGTGAATTTACATCAAATGAATTTAACATTTTCTGTGAAGAGCATGGGATAAAGAGACAGTTGTCTACTCCTAGGACTCTTGAGCAAAATGGAGTTGTTGAAAGAAAGAACAAGATAGTTCAAGAGGCTGCTAGGTCAATGATAATGGAAGCTAATTTGTTGGAGGTGTATTGTAGAGAATCTATACACACTGTTGTCTACATTCAAAATAGAGTCCAAGTCAAAGGTAATGGTAATGGTACTAAAACTCTAAGTATGAATTGTGGTATGGAAGAACTCCCACAATGAAATATTTCAAAGTCTTTGGAAGTAAATGTTATATCAAAAGAGATGAAGAGCTAGGAAAGTTTGATGCTAGATGTGATGAAGGAATTTTCCTTAGATACTCTACTAAGAGTAAATCCTACCAGTGCTACAACAAGAGATTGAAGAAGGTGATTGAGAGTGCTAATGTGAAGGTTGATGAAGACAAAGAAATGACATCAGATCTGAGTGGCTATGAATCAGATGAACCTATTGTTACATTCAATGAAGAAAAGGTGGAACAAAAGGATAGTCAAGTTGAAGAAGAAAAGGCTCCAGAAAGTGTTGTTAAGACTCCCAGGTATGTAAGGATTAATCATTCTAAAAATCAAATTATTGGTGACAAAAGCAAAGGAGTATTGACAAGGAAAAGAGTTGTAGAGGAACAGGTGAACTACTGTTTGATTTAATATATTGAACCTAAAACTATAAGTGATGCCTGCAAAGATGAAAGTTGGGTAAAATCCATGGAAGAAGAACTGATGCAGATAGAGAAAAATCAAACTTGGGAATTGGTTCCTAGACCTGCTGATAAGAATGTGATTGGAACCAAATGGGTCTTCAGAAACAAGATGAATGAAAATGGTGAAGTGGTAAGAAACAAAGCAAGACTGGTATGCAAAGGATATTCTCAAGTTGAAGGCATAGGTTTTGAGGAAACTTTTGCTCCTGTGGTAAGGATTGAAGCAATAAGAATATTTTTGGCATTTGTTGCTCACAAAGATTTCAAGGCATACTAGATGGATGTGAAGTCTACCTTCTTGAATGGAGAGCTAGAAGAAGAAGTTTACATTGAACAACTGGAAGGATTACAGTTATCAGACCAAGGTGACATGGTGTACAGACTGAAGAAAGCCCTGTATGGACTCAAGCAAGCTCCTAGAGCCTGGTATGCAAGGTTGGACAAGTATTTGATGCAATTAGGGTTTAGCAAAGGTACTACAGACAACAATCTCTATTTCAAAATCAATAATGATCAAATTCTAATTTTTGTAGTCTTTGTTGATGATATTATCTTTGGAGGCAATGAAGGTATGTGTAAGAAATTTGTAGAGGAAATGCAAAAGGAATTTGAGATGTCTATGTTTGGTGAAATGAATTTCTTTTTAAGACTGCAAATTACTCAATCAGAAAAAGAAATTTTTATTTCTCAGTCCAAGTATGTGAAAGAATTGTTGAAGAAGTTTGGAATGGAGGATTCTAAGCCAGTATGTACTCCTATGGTAACTGGCTGCAAGTTGAGCAAGAATGATGAATCACCTAAAACTAATCAGAAAAAATATAGGTCTATGATTGGAGGACTACTTTATCTGACCCATACTAGACTAGACATAATGCATATAGTCTATCTTATGGAAAGATTTCAAGAAGATCCCAAAGAGTCACATTTAATGGGAGTCAAAAGGATCATGAGGTATTTAAAAGGTACTTCAGAATATGGATTATGGTATCCCAAAGATACTGATTTCACTCTCAATGCTTATACTGATGCAGATTGGGCTGGAGATGCTAATGATAGAAAAAGTACAAGTGGAGGTGCTTTCCTTTTGGGTAACAGATTGGTTTCATGGATGAGCAAGAAGCAAGAATCAGTTTCTTTGTCTACTACAGAAGTAGAATATATTGTTGTAGCATGTTGTTGCACTCAAGTGCTTTGGATGAAGCAACCATTGAAGGACATGAGAGTTGTGTATGAAGAACCAATTTCAATCTTTTGTGACAATACAAGTGCTATAAACATTTCAAAGAATCCAGTGATGCACTCAAGGACAAAGTACATATCAATAAGGTATCACTTTTTGAGAGAAAATGTAACAAAGAATGAAGTAAAGATGGAGTATGTGTCTACAAAGGATCAAATTATAGATATTTTCACTAAGCCTCTGCCTAAGGATACTTTTGAGTATCTTAGGGAGAAGTTAGGGGTTATTACCTCTCCTTCTCTAAACTAAAGATGCATAAGGAATGCATCAGTCTAATGGTATTCAAAGTTTCATCTTTCATCTGGATTGATGTTTTGAAGGCTACTCCTCAGGGGGAGTAGGTGGAAGTTTCTAATCAAGAGCAGTAAGTGTTGTAGTTTTGATGATAGGGGGAGTTGTGCAGTAAAAAGAAAAAAAAGGTGTGGTACCCTTTGCCATTGATGCCAAAGGGGGAGAGAAGTTCATGTGAAAAACCTAAGAAGAAAGTTGCAAACATAGAAAGCATCAACTGAGGGGGAGCAAAGAAGCAAAGCAAGATTATATGTCTTGATGGTTTTTCACATCATGTGTTGCCATCAATGACAAAGGGGGAGATTGTTGAAAGTATGAGCAGTAAGTGTTGTCATTGATGTCAACACCTAAGAAAGTCATTTGAATAAGTTTGAACAAGTATTTGAGGAATTAGTATAGAGTGTGGAATTGCTTTATCTACTAGAGCAGTGCAGTGTTTTACTCCGCATATCATGTAGATTGAATATCTTTACCTGTAGATTGGAAGTAACATTAAGGGATGTCTGTAGATGCTATGTTTCAAGTTTGAGCCTCCAGTATGAAGATTTGAGCGAGTTCTGTTCACCAAAGTGAAAATTATTTTTCTGTGCATTTAGTGGTGACAGGGAGAATGTATTTTGCTCCGCATTTAAGTTTCACAGTCCATGGTTCTGGAATTAAGTTTGTGATGATGTTTTGTGCCTTCGGTTCAAATGGTTCATGATTTGATGCTCCACAAGTGATCTTTCCTTTATGACAGTGGTCGATAGTAATGTTCATTTGCTTTGGTTTGAAGAATCTTATGGATAAAGTGTTTAGAGGTTGTGCGGATGTTCTTGGTGATTGTAACATGCTTGTGGGAGTCTCTAGATCATGTTCCTACCTTTTGATTGGTTCACAAAGTATAATCCAGATCGTGCATGAAGCATGTTCCTAAAAGTCTTAGTGTTAACTCCAGTCTTGGCCGACTTGGTTGTTTTCACTACTTGCGGTTGTGCTTCGAAGTTTGTAAAGCATGTTGTTGCGTGGAAGATTGTAATTGAGTCCCAGTTAAGGCTTGGTGTGATCCATATTCATTCTTTTCTCTCTCAAATCTGTTTAGGTCCAGACCTATCTTGATGTATGTATGTTTGCCAACATTGGATATTGTTCCAATAGTTGATGATTGTAATGCCGACCTTGATGTAAATTCCAAGGTTGATGAATTATATAAAAACATGTAATGAAGTCGTGAATTAGAGAGAGGATGCAAAAATGATAAGATAATTGTTTAGTAAAAAGGCAGAGCAGAGTAAAGGATACCTATTGTGCTTCAATGGAACTGAACCTTGGCATAATGTAGATGCTACTATGTCAGTTCACCAATTTTGGTAGTGAGCCTCTTTTTGCAGTGAGTATTTTGAGCAGTGAGCATCTGATTTTTGGTATTGTTATTACATATTATATTGTGAGCTAACACTCACCGTGGTTTTTCTCTTATTGGGTTTTCCACGTAAAAATCTAGTGTCTCATTTGTCTCATGTGTGAATGTGTTTAAGTTTTTGATTTCATGCTTTCATGGTTAAATACAATAACAATGATTAAGTGGTTGATGTGTTAATGGTTTTGAAGTATTGGTTACAACTGATTCACCCCCTCTCAGTTGTACTATGCTTTTAAACAAGGTTATTATAGTTGTTGGAAAATGTGTCAAATTACTGGCTTGATATTCTATCTATGGTATTGTGTGTCTATTCCTTTATCGGCCTAACTGATCACTTTCGGTGGAACCTTCCACATAGTCTCCTCAATGGACCAATAACCCTTCTTGCTGTGTCATTATGAAGTCTATCAGAAAGAGATGGTTGTGTCACCGGGACATGGAGTGCAGTCTCCTTGATGAGTCGATAAGTTGAATAGTCAATGTAGTCTGTGGCCTTGCGGTGCCATTGGTGGGACCCGATCAATGTCGTGTGGGAGTGCGCTATTGGCTGATAAATTCAAGGCTATATGAATTTGCTTGTAATAACTATATCGATGAGACTTTGAGAATTCAGGGAGAGCTTGGACAAAGTCTCTTCAATGGCTTCAACATGTCTCTAACAATTAACTGAATTGTGAGTCCCATTTTCCTATAGGAACTGTATCAATTGGTTTCTGGTATAGTGTGGAATGTAAAATGGTTGGAATAGGCTATAATGCTGTAATCCTAAATGCATTGAAATAGAGGAAGATAGAGTTTTGTTTGGGGTTATGCCTTCAGACAATCTCCAGATCAAACAGGATGTAAATCTCTGTGTAGAGGCCTATAGCCTACATTGTATTGTAAATGTTTACATTGTTACTGAATAATACAATGAATCTACATTTTTGGAGTGTGGGGTTTTTTTTACCTGAAAGGGTTTTCCCTACATAAACCTGTGTGTTCATGTGTTCAGTTCCATCTTTCATGTTCTATGATTTTGTTTGTTAAATTTGTTTAATGCTTGTTGTTGAAACCTGTTAAACTAGCATGAACTTTTCTCAGTAGGATTAATGGTGGGAAATGAACTATGTATGATTCCACTTTGTGGCATAGTTGTGTGTGTTTTTGAGGCAATCTAAAGAAATTTAAATCTACCAAAGACACATTTACTATTCTCAGATGTTTGTTCTAAGATGATCTCATTTCCTTACAAGTGGTATCAAAACCATCTGTTGGGATTCATTTGTTCCTAGTGATTCTGGTTCTGGGTATTCCTTTTGTGAAGATTTCTTAGCCTGTAAAGCATGAGGAAATAAGAAGGAATCGATTGTGATTGATCCTTTGGTGAGAGGAAGGTGATTGCTCATTTGTTTCAATTTCATGAGTTAACACACAGCCTGAAGGATGGTGAAGATGGAGAAACTAGAGCTGGTCATATTGACATGATGTGGTTTGAGGCTCCTAGTTGACAGCAGAATAATCTTGATGCATGGGGTGGGATTCTTTGCTTTGTGGTTGGGCTATAGTGAAGCTTTCATATTGGGTGTCTATGTGAAAGGCTTCCTGTTGATATGGAGAAGCTTGTGTTGTTGTTCAGCCATGGAGTAATATGCTTATGTTGGGTGTTTATACTCAGTATTGGAAGGCATTGTTCTTTATTACTCCAATTGCATGTAGGCTATGGAGTTGATCATTGGATAATCTGAAATCTTCTGCAATAGCCAAACTCTCTTGAATGCATGTGAATGTTGGTAGTTGTGGAGTTGGCCTACAAGTGGGCTTGAAGTTCCTGAACTGTTGTTTCCTTTTATGGATGTTTTGTACTTGCATGTCTCAGATTCATGTTCCTTAGATTTGAAGGGTTTTATATTTTTTCCTAAAATCTATGGTTATGCATATTCATGATAATTCATTATTCTGGTTTAATTATTATGGTGTTTTAACTTCAAACATTTGAGTCATCCAAATGTGAAGTGGGTATGGATGTGCATGTGTGTTTTTAAGACATAGTGGTTTTGTAGTTTTTACACAGTCAACAGAAAAACTTGTGGTTTTTTGTGGAGCTACAGTTAAGCTATTTTCTAGACCCTGGCTTCTGGGTTGTTGCTAGATGAGATAGTTTTGCATGCATGCTCTATGCATGGTGTGAGGAGGTAAGGTGCTTTCTTTGCATGGGAGTGCTGGTATGTGATATCTCACTCAACATTTCTATGGTAATGCTTCTAAATTCCTAGACTATGGTGTTCGAGTAGTGGACATGTTTGGCAAATCGGATTTGTGTATGATCTGGTGTCTGAGTCATGATTGTCTACAGGAAGCTATTCTCTTTGTAATCTCAGTTTGCTAATTACTAGTACAATGATGGGTTTGCATGTTATATTGATTGGATCTACAAGTTATGCAGTTTGTGGATTAGCTACCCATTGGCTGCAGTGGGATAACTCAGAAGTGGACTGTCTATATCCACGAGGTTGATTGAGTGTTTATGCAAACTTGTTAGCTAGCCTTGTCTGTGGTCACTTGTGCATTGGTGTGGTTGCTTTGGGATGAAAATATGGATGGAGTTGAGTAACTGGATAGTCAGAGGTGGGGACCTATAGCATGTGAATCACGTTATTGTGAATAGCTTGGATACACAGTTCTGTGTAAGCTTTTGATAGTGATGGTGTATTTCCTTGGTTTGGAGATCTTGGTACCACTTGGTTTTATTGTCACATGGACATGTTAATGTGTGGACTTGGAGTATTTTCATATTAGGAGATGTTTGGTCATGATGCTTGGAAAGCTTAGTTGTCACGGTTTAGTGGGACCTTTAGCAATGACTGTGAATTCATCACTTGGTGATGGATGATCTTCTTTAGTGTTGTAAATGTTACTAGGAGGAGCTCTTAGATCCTGTTGCTATAGAAGGGTTCTTTCACATTTGCAGGGGTACTATTTGAAGATATGTAACATCTTGAAAGCCATGAAACTCATGGAGTCTTTGGTTGAGGTGTTGGTAGCACTTGACATGTGAGATTGGTTTAGAGTTTGCTTTGTTTTATGTCATGGTATATTCTTGTTCTAAATTATAGTTTTGACATGATGCATTACTCTTGAGACCATGATGTGTTCACTTAGAGCCTGGATCCCCCTAAGGGGGATGGTAAGATCATGATGCCATGAAAAGTTCCTGATTCAAATGATTGGAGCTTTTACAGTGGTCTAGTGATTCTCTGTGTTCTGTGTGCATAGGTCATGTGCTTGAAAACTTCATGATGGTGCAGTCATGCATTTGGATTTTAGCATGAGATGATTGTTTATAGGTTCTCATGGATACATGGAGAATGAGGTGAGGCTGTATTTATCTTAAGATGAGAGAAGTGTATTGAGATGGTTACTCTTGATGAGATTTCAGTAGAAAGTCTGAGAAGCCTACACCTTGGTTGGACATGAGTTCAATAGAGACCTGTGAGGAGATCGCTCTTAGAGGAGTCATGATGGCTTGCATATCCTGGAGGAGCATTCTCATTCCCACTCTTGCTCTACTCGGTAGTTTATTACTTGAGAGGTATTGCCCATCATTTCTCTCAGGTGTTTTATGCTCTCTTTCATAGACATGGATCTTGAACTGCTAATAGATGGTTCTGGAGGATTCATTGTGAGTGATAGATAGCATGGTTATCTCCTTGGGATGCATTTTCATTTATAATGATTATAGAGGATGGTAGTGGGCTATTTTCCTGAGATGGGAAATGGATTAGTTTGATCTTCTTTGGTTTGAGAGGCTTACATCCATGATTGGTTACATAATACATATGTTATGTTTGATCTTGCTAATTGGACAGTTGGGTGTTGTTATGGCTTTTCTTTTGGGGATTGTGAAGGAGATCATACTTGACACAAGTGGCATTTAGAGGTGTATGTAGAAGGATTTTCTACAGGTATATGATGTGTAGTGATTCTGCCCTTTGTCTTGGTAGTCTTCCTGGATGGTTTGTTTCACATTACATTGGTTTGAGGTTTTGTTGGAGCTATTGTGATCACTAGCTTGTGGTCATGTGTTTTCACTTATGTTTGTGGGTGATGACATGGAGGTTCTATTATCTCTTTCCTTTGTTGGGTGGAGAACTCGGGAGAGTTCTGGATTGGTGATGAAAATTGTTCTTAAAGGTTATAGGTTTTGCATATCATTTTGGACGATTCCTTGGTGCTACATGATGTTGTTTTACACCTTCTATATGATTCTATTAGTAGACTCATTATGCCTTTGATCTTTCAGATCTAGCATTACCCATGCAGTGGCAGTTCTTGAATGTGTTTGCTCTTTTTTGACTGGTTGATGCATGGAGCTTGTATTTGCAGTTTTTGGGTTGGCTGTGTAGGTGGAATGAGTTTGTTGATGAGGATACCTTCGAGGTATGGGTGATTGGATGGATTAGTACTTTGTCATGCCCACATTTCCCATGCGGTCACAACCCACATCACATGTGTCATGTCCACATTTGTTATGTGGTCATGACATGAGATATCAAAAAATTTACCACACTTCCCTAGAAACCCCCTCGCACGCATAAGCGTGCTCAGTGGCATTATGCATAAGGCGTAAACATGACAGTTGAATGCGGGGTAATGCATTCTCTTGCGCACACCATTTCACAATGAAGGCCAACTAGGGGGTTGATGCGACGCGGTTAACGTCGCCAATAGGGTTAGGATCAATGATCGAAACCCTAGGTTAACCAAAGTGAATGATGGGATTTTGATGTAAGTCAAAATCAAAAGCCAAATTCAAGTGCATGAGAAAAATATAATTTAATACCAAAACCTAATGTCGATAACTGGCAAAACCAATAATTTAATCCTAAGCAAGGTTAAATTTCACTAACCTAGCTAAACCCTAAATTCTAGAAAAATATGGTAGCATAACGCCTCACGGGTGTGATTAGGGTTTATTATAATAAAACTAATTTTGATTGAAAGTGTACTAGGTTGGTTTTAAATTACCTATGCTACACTAGTTAAATTGGTAGAAAAGTTAATCAGATTAGTTAAAAACCCCAAAACTCGTTAATGAAATCTCTACAAAGGTGCCCAAAACATTTTTCAACAAAGCTTGATCAATTTGTTCTTCTTCACATTCTCTATCAATCAGAGCTATCACTGCATCCTTTATGTTATTCCTAATTTCTTGGTAGACCAGATCACAGAAGCATGTTATACGAACTTCATTTAGATAGTATACTAGGTTCTCTGGTTGGTTTATCGACAAATCTAACTAATTAATTAAAACACTCTATCCTATTCAAAGTAAGGCAATTGAATTAAATATTCGAACTATAACAAATCATCCTTATGGGTTAACGTCTACATGCGTCAATCTACTTGCAAAGATTTAAATTTAATTACAATATAATAGTTGGATTAATGTCCTAAGCAATAATTTAATTCCAATTGCTTATAAAAGTAAATACATTTCGATAGATAGCTAGGAGTAAATTAAATGAATTAATCAAGTCCCCAAACTATTAGTTTAAAATAACCATAGTTCCCTTTAGTAAGTTAAATTCATTCTATAATGGACCCATTTATAAAAATAGTTAAAATAATAGTTTTCATACTGCCTAAATTAAATTAAATTTACAACATCCACTTTATCACACTAAAATCCCACTCAATATAAATTTCACTAAGCATCCCAATCAAAAATAAAATAGAATTAGAGTCAAAATTTAAATGAGAGGGAAATTACTAAAAGCAAATTTAGAAATTGCAAGCCCTAAAAGGCTCACAAATAAAATATTAATTTCCTTAAGAAATGAAGGATAACCCTAGCCTCACTTTTCTCTCATTCTCATTTCTCCTCTCTTCTCCCATTTTCTTTTCTCTGGTTTGTTTGGTGTTGCAGGCTTGATGGAGAAGCCACTCATGGCCGCCACTCGAGGGAGGATACACATTAGGTATCCACATTTTTTTTTTAATTCACATATATATATAATTTATAATACTGGAAAAGATCTAAAGAGGGGTATTTTACAGGTTCCAGGGCCATGGTGTGGAGTTGGGCGGCGGATCGCATGGAAGGTGATGCTGTTGGGCAGCGGCGACGGATCTATGGGAACGGAGGAGCGATGGAGGGGATGAACCGCAAGGTAAGGGGAGTGTGAGGAGGTGTTAGGGCAGCGGAGAGAGCGGTGGTAGTGGATGGCGGTAGAGCTGCAGGTGTCGAGTGGTGTGGGGAGGCCGTTGGAGGGAGAGGGGGGGCGTATGGGAGAAGGTGACGAATAGGGGTAACGGGGGTGTGGGGAGGGGCCAAGCCCCCACCCACATCCCACTATGGTGGGGTGTGGGGAGGGGGCCGAGCCCCCTCCCCACACCCATCTCAACAAACAACAGCAGCGACGGTAGGGGTTGAAACCCCCACCACAACTAAAATTTTCTTTTTTAAAAAAATCTGCTTTAAGTTTGTAGAAAATGCAATAAGAAAACACAATCTTTTTTTATTAAAATGAAAACTATTATATATATATATGTATATAAAGTAGCTGCTATTCTTTAAAAAAAAAACATTTTCCAGTTTGCATAGAGACAAACAGCAACATCAATATTTTATTTACTTTTAATCCAATAGACTAAAATACATAAACATATATATGTGTGTGTGTGTGTGTATAAATGTATATACATCTCTAAAATAATGACTTTAAATTAATTATATCCCTATATTGGGATTAAAAAAATACTTTCACATAAACCATGTTGATAAGGAAAATAACCCAGCCAGCAAATGCAACTAATGGTATTATTTTTCTAAGATAAAGTAGTTCAAATGTGTATATTTTCTTTTCCTAAAATGAAGGCATTTTCATTATAAACTCTCTTTTTGTTTTGTCTTTTTTTTTTTTTGAAATAAAACAGCAATGACAAAATTTCTTTTCTAAGAGCAATTAACATTTTCACTTTATCCTTCGAATACAAAACAGCAACTTTCCCCCTTTTTCTTTTGTTGAAGTAACTCATATCATACCCATGAAATAGAACAACCATATTTATTTACAATCACATTTTTCTCATACACATAGGATATAAAAATCAGCATTTATACTTCTATTCCAATTACATAGAAGTTTTTAAAAAAAAATACAACTCAAGAATAGATTTATTGTTTATCCAACCCAAGAGAGCTCAACTCTCTCTATCAAATAACATATTTACAAATAGGCCAACCTTGGCCATACTCTCTCAAGAGTTCCACTAACAACACAAAGGAAATATTGATTTCTTCCATAACTCATAGCTCCAAAAACCTGCAATAACACAAGGGATGGAAAGAAGCCACAACAAACTGCTCTCCTCCCTACCATTGACTCACTCATGAGTCACCCCTGAGCTAGGAGGTAATACTCACATAAGGTAAGCACACACCACTTAACAACAAATTCACTCAACACAAAACAAGAATACTCCCATGGCTCTCACATAACAAAGACTCACTCAAGACGAGTTTAATGGGGTAGGGGAGTGGACATCACTCAACTCAAGAGTGCCACTCCAAAAACTTCCCAAAACATAAATCCCTCAAGGCCTCAAGCCCATGCATGTAAACATGATTTCACACTTTTCTCTTATACACATATTGCTCAAATTCATAATTTTTCCCTCAAGGTTAAAACTCTATGAAACCAAGGATGTGACCCCGAGGAGGTTCACTCCTCCCCCACCCCACACATGTTGAGCATTCTCTCCCAAGTAGGAGAGGCTCTCACAACTCCCATACCCAATTTTCCCATAACAACAAAGTGAAACAATAAAATAAAACTCACACACACACCACATGCAAGTAAAGAAAATGCATAAGGAAAGGAATTTGCCTTGGATCCTACCTTATAAAGTCCAAATGGAAGATAGTTGAGAAGAGCTCTTCTAACTCCTCCAAGTTGAGCCACCAATTTCCCTCCAACTTTTTCCCCAAAATAATTAAAATAAAAAATTGCCAAAAATTCAACAACCCCCTCCCTCCCTTCAAGAGTGATTAAAATAGGCTCTTCTCATGAGCCTTGAGGAATGGGGAGGTGACACATGTCACCTCCTCACTCCTCCTCCCAACTACTAGCAAGACTCTTGGAATGGGGTGGTGACACATGTCATTCACCCATCCCACCAAGTCTTTCTCCCATCCACTTGTCCTCTCTTAATTAAGTGGGAGAGAAAGGTGGAGCCAAAGAGGGAGTGGGTGCCACATGTGCCCCAATCCTCTCCTTCTGAGAAGGACCACTCAACCCCAAGGTACTCTCACCAATTGTGGGAGAGGCTTGGAGTTGAGTCCTCCACAATTAAGGGGTCTTGAAGACTCCCCCAACCTAGGGAAGAGGAAAGGAAGAGGTTGAGTGTTTGACCCACTCATCCTCTCCCTCCCAAGCTTCCATTTTCGTCACTTTACTTTAGAGTGAAGTTAAAGTGACCAAATGGGAGTTTACCTAAGGTTAAACAAGCCCAAATGACCCCTAGACCCTAGGGGTACAAACCAGGGTCAATTTTAACACATTTTGAGCACCATAGGTTGAGTAAAAGCACATAAATAGGGGTCTCAAAAATTAAAACTTAAAAAATGAAATTCAAATGACATTACAACTTACAACACCAATTAGAAATCAAATAAAAGAAGGGTAGACCTAACCCAACTAACACCATGCAACAACATTACAAAAATTCATCATGCAAACATAGTTAATCTTGGTTCCTCTTGAAACTAGATCGGCTTCACAAGGAAAAACAACACAGTGTGTGGGATGATCTCTGAGTATTTGTGGCTTTGTTAGAAACACCTGCACACTCAAATGAAATGTTAATCCCACATGTATATAATAGCCAAAGCAAATTAAAACATACACTCGCATCATCACAAGATCATATAAACATCAAGAAATCTCATCATAATTAAAACATCTAAATTTTGCATTTCAAACATCCATCACAAGATAAGGTCTCATAATAAATTTCTAACTAAAATCACATGAATAGTATCCCAATAGCATCATAATGTAAATCATATGTCTAACATCATCAGTGAATCAATATCAAGGTGTAACCACATCATAAACATGCTAAACAAAATAAATCCACATAAAGCATAAGGTCTAATAGTCCTGAAATTCGGGATCAATAGTCCCACAAATCTAGTAAGTATCACCAACAGTAAAATAAAGTAGTCAAATATAAGGGAAAGAAAAGGTAGGCCTCACATCCTCCCCCCTAAGACTGTACTTCCTCTTGGAAGTCATCAAAGAGGTGAGGATAAAGAGCCCTCAATCTTGATGCATCCTTCCATGTCGTCGTGACCTCATCGTACATGTCCCACTGGACCCTAACCTAGTCCAGCTCTTGACCTCGAAGGCCTAGTGTCCAATGAGCTAATATGTGAATTGGCTCCAAAGCCAACTGACCGTCCGCCTCTACCTGAAGAGCACTCCAATCCAATACATAAGATAAATCAGACATGTAACGCCGTAAAACAAAAACATGAAAAACATCATGGATACGAGACAGGCTAGGTGGCAAGGCTAGATGATAGGCTACGGGTACTATCCGCTCCAAGATCTCAAACGGTCCAACAAAATGAGGTGTGACCTTAGAGCCCTTTCTGTAACAGATTGGACTCTTGTGCGGTTGCACTCTCAAGAACACTGTCCCCAACCGAGAAGCTTCGATGTAGTGCCCCTCCATTTTCACCTTGGATGTACAGGTGAACTGATCAAGGCGCATGAAGATGAAGGTAAAATAACGAGAATAATTAAGGTAAGGTAAACAATTGATGTTGTACAATATAGATAGATGTTTCATCCATGTGTGGTTTCATATGATAGTTAATGTGTTTTATTGATAATCTCCATTGCGACACTGATAATGCAGGCTTTGACATTGTTTTGCATTCCAATGATTAAGATGTCGATCTTACCACAATTGTTATATGTTAGAATGGATCTCATGGACTGATTCTGTTAGATTTATTTGTTATGACGGTACTTCTGAGACTTATTCAATTTCATGCACCTATATGTTCAGTGTATGGTTCTGTTTAGATAATGAGGTAGATTCGATTTGGTTATGATCATGTGTTATCTAATCTAGATGGATATGATGTGGAAGGGACGATGTCGCATCACTCATTGGTGAGTGCCCTGCGATGTTGTGATTCCCTTTTCACCTAGTGTCAACTTTTGTGCATCTATACATGCTTGACTGTGTCATTTGTTGCAGGATGCAGGTATCTGGCATCGACTCCACCTAAATTAATAGGTTTGAGCATGCCCTGAACCCAATGGATAAGTTGTTCCAGAGATAACTTAAGGTCCCACATCCCAAGTCATCATCCTCGATCAGGATGCATGACATGTCTAGTTCAACCTGTCAGTTCTATCAGTATGTCAGGTCTTACAATTGATTTATATTTGATGGAGCTTGTTGGTTAAGTGTGTTTTGGCCTGGCTTGTGAACATGTTTGATTTGGCTTTTAACAGCTGCCCTACTCAGTGGGTTATGTTGTATGCCTAGATTTCATTATATAGTCATACTAATATTTGATCCACTATAATATTTAATAGGGTTACATAATATTTTCATTATTATTATTAATATTTAATAAGATGAAAATGGTAATTGATAATTACCTAGTTCAAGATAATTATTTAAAGTTGTTTGAATATGAATTATTTTATTACTATTATTAAATTGATTTAATTGAGGGTATTTATAAATTTAAATAAGTAGTCATGTCTGTAAAAGTTAGGATTATTGTCATCACATATTATTCTTTTCTGATTACTTTATCAATTATTTAGATATTGGCCTCATGTCCATATTCCAAGGAATCCAGCCTCGTCAATCCACTTATTCATGAACACGGGAATATTTGTGAAAGATGAAATGCTATGATATTCAACATATCTTATGCTTAATTGGGTTGTACATTGATAAAATTAAAATATGAAAATAAAATATATAAATTAATAGGTGTTATGATTCAAAGATTATAAAAATAAGGCATAAATAATTATAATATATATAATAAAATATATCTATGGTAAAATATTAAAATAAATAAAATAAAACATTATAATATTTAGTTCTAAATTACATCATGAGATGTAAGGGATAAATTTAATAAATAATTGTTATTAGTTGACAGAGGATTAGGTGCTCACCTGCTATAACGGTGGAGGAAGGTTCTGGATGATAGGGGGAAGAACATTTCATCATCGGGGGGGCATGGTTGTTGGAGGCAGTTTCCGGGCATACAGGAGAAAGATTTTGGGAAGAGAAGAGGAGGGGATTGCATGCGTCGTGATTCTAGGTATGTTTTGATTGAAAATTTTATTGCTATTACAGAACCTCTCAGTCTCTATTAGGGTACTTGATTTTTGATCAATACTTTCCCTCGAGTTACTACTTTGATACCTCATCAGATTATTAGCTTCCCCTCTAGATTCCCATGGCCTCTGGCTGCTAAGGTGTTGCCTTAACAAAAATGCTGCTATGTCCATTATTAAATGAATGGAGCACCCCGTTCTCATTAATTGATGGAAATCCAAATTTCACCCAGGGATTGTCTGGATATCGCTATCTTTCTCCAAACTCATCACCAATTAAACCTTTCCATGCTAGCCATTCTGCACAAGCCTTGAAAGTGGAATCCAGGCCACTACATAAATAGAATGTAACCTTGTCTATGCATCTCTCTCTGAGACATTTGGTCTGTAGTTCTTACTCTTGTTTTGTTAATGCATCTATTAGGAAGTTTCTAATTCTACTCAGTGAAACTCTGTTTGTACAAACATATTTTGGGTAGCATTTATCGTGGCCATTCCTGCATAGATGAGAAGGGAGAACAAAAGTTAACCAAGCTATGTTAGGATCTTAGTAGTACATTAAAATATTATAGTGATAGCCAAAGACATTATATTGCCAGAGCCAATTTTGTAAGTGTTAGGTAGGCTCCAAGGATAATATCTTGTTGCTTCTAGCATTTACCCATTAGGCATGTCGTGTATACATTTTGTCGTCATGGGTGTGATAAGAGATCTGCTAAGAATCAGGCTATACACCAGTCCACGCATCCCACATGCTCAAATTCTGCAATCATTGCATTCGCTTGAAAATTTTTATAGCCTGTTAGCGAATCCATTTTGTGTAAATCTTGCAACCATTGTATTTCGATGACATCCCTTTGCTGCATTCTGTCAAATAGTACATGTGTCTTGCCAAAGCTTTTACATTTTGCATACATGTTATCCTGAGCATTTCCAACTATAATAGGTGGAAAAATTTCCTTTTCCTTTATGCATTGACGGATGCCTTTCGCTATTCTAAAACTACCTTCGGTGATGGCAGAAGGTGTGGAATTTGGCTTTCAAACTGCCAGATGCACTAGCCTAAAACAAACCCAATATGTGTGTAATTTGAATCAACTCAACCGCATTTGCTAGAAAGATTCTAAGCCTCTTCAACAAATCCATTTTCTACCTATCCTGCAATCATTGAATTCCATCGTATGTTTTCCCTCACAGGCCATTAAATATTTATGTTCTTCTTTCTCTTCCACAATTTAGAACAGCTTTACTTGATTACAATTTAGGATAGTCTTCTTAAAATTTTGATTGTATTTTGTAGTAGAATGCTTAATATGGTCATACAGAGTTATGCCTTCTTAATTTAGATCTAATACTCTTATAAATTTCCATCTTATATTCAAAATATGTGTTATCTCAATAATACATATGTAGACAATACCAATTCCTTTTTATCATTCTCCACACAGCTCGATCCTTTTGAGTATAAGAATGAAAATTAATGTAACTAGGTATGGGATACATATATCCTCAGAAAAGCATGATAAAAAGAAAAGAAAAAACTAAATTTAAGAAGCCGCCTCCAATTTTAGGGTGCGGCAGATCATTCTACTTAAATATCATCCATTTCAATGGTCAAACAATCAACAACAATTTTACATCTTATCTTCAACAATAGTGGTAAATAAATGATCTATTATTGACCAAATATTACCTTGAGAGTAGGAATAACCTATACACAAGTGCATGAACATGTATATAAATATTTATGTCATATGGATACTTGTATATGTATCAATTATTAATTATAAATTAAATATGAATCCATGCATAGTTAAGATACATGATTTATTTAGATGAGTTTGTGGGAGTATATATATATATACATATATATATGATAGAATTATTGAATTATGAAATTAAAGAAATGTAGTTGTAGATTAATACAAAAGTTTATTAAACTATTCGATATGATTATTTTGTAATTTGGCATTGATTTTATTATAATGTGTTGTTAGCAGAAATTTCATAAATGGGTTTAGATTTATAAATGTTGTAATTAGTATTTGATCTATAAGCATTTGTAATTGATATTACCTATGCATTTGTTTAGCTTGATGGTTATATTTATATGTAATTAATGATTTATTTAATATAATAGATAGAATTAATATTAATTAGACTAGACCTAGGTTTTATGAATTCTTGTGGAGATATAACTTGAATTTAGTTGTTAATACGATTAAATGTAAATGAATATGACAAAATAATTAGTGTAGATGAAATTTAATCTAGTTTGATTGATTTGGTAAAGATCTTTTCATAATGATTTTGTTAAATTGAAATTGGATTTAAAAGCTTGGAATTAGGTTAAGCAACAATGTATTTGAAAATTTAGACTTATAAGTAAAACTTATAGGTAACTGGATAACTAAGAGATTGAATTGCTCTAGTAAGAAGAATTTATGTTGTCAATGAGTTGATTAGTTGAAATCTCTTATTGCAAGCAAAATTTTCATGTGAGTTGGTCTATGTGTAAATTGTCAAGTTTAGGTTCCAGAGGCATAAGATAATATGATTTGATTACATGTATTGTGTTGATAGGTGTCTTGAAATGAAGATGTTGTAAGAACATGATGTCTCTTGTCTATGTATGTGGGTCTTGGTAAACAATAATGTGAGATGATGTACATACTGTGTTGTGAATATATTATGATGGGTTTAAATTTCCTTCACGTATGTGTTGATATTGAGCTTGTGTTTAGTATGGAAATGGGGAGATCTTGTAATTGTAATGAGAAAATATTTTGGTTCATAGCTGAGATTTGAGAGCGAGATGATCCATACCTTGCTCTGGATATGTGTTGTTATGGGTATTGCGATTGATCAACTGAAAGTTTTGGGACAATGATGTACAGGTTGGTCATTGTGATTATGTTTTGTATGCAAGAAGGTAAATGCCTTGCATTGTTTATGTATACTTATCAGTATGATAGTGATTGTGTTGCTTGATGGTTAGGGTTTCTAGATGCAAGTAGGGGAGTGGCTTTCAATGTGGGGCCGGCACCCAAAGTGGCTGTCAGGATAACCCATTGAAAGTTGTTAATTAAGTGAAAACCTAAAAATGAACTGGGGGAAAAGGGTAAATTACACATTAACAAGATAATTAGATTTCCTCTCCCATGCCTGTAGTGCTCGTTTAGACTAAGGATGGGTAGAGAAGGCCTGGTTGGCAAGATCAACTTCATTGTCCTCACGAAAGGAAGGTTGATTCTACATGAGTCACCCTATGGGGCCGGCACCTAGTGAGAGGCTGTTAGGATAGCCATAGATGGGGGCCGGTGCCTAGTGAGAGGCTGTCAGGATAACCCATGTTAGGACCGTGCGATGACACTCTCCCTACTGCAGCCTAGCATCCCCTAGTTGTATTCTCCCCATTCGTCATGTGTTGCCTCTGGAAGTGATATTGAGTTGCTTGTGATGTTGTCATGTGTTGTAATGGAGTCATGTTTAGTCCTTGTTCTTGTAGGCAATTGTCTACCTGACTGTTTGATGTTTTGGGACCTTATGTTATCTCCTAGCATGGGGGGGTGGACCTTAGGGTTCCACATAGTCGGGTGGATGTGCTTTATCTCCATTGGTTTTTCCTTGCCATTATTTGTGTGCAAGAAGGTTGTAACTCCTGTAGCAGATTCAGATCTCATACCAGTTTATAAAGACAGTTATTTATGCTCATGTACTATCCTATGTATCAGATTATTCACAATGTATGTAATCCAATGTAATCAAAGGTTGATGATGTAAACAATGTAATATTGTATCCTCATGTGTATGGGAAAATTGTAGTTGTACTTGATCTGGATGATTATTTATTTGATGTCATGGAAATATATATGGTTATTCATATAATGTAATAGTTACAGAATGAATTATTGTTGTCAGTTAATGCATGACGTATGAGAGAACATGATAGTAGTTTGTCAGTAATGCAACCATGGAACTCTGAGAGAATGTTACTTAGTATAGATATGTAAATGTTACCTTGTTATTTCTTGTATTAAAAAAAAAAATTGTCCTATTTGTTTAGTGTAATTGTGTTGTTCTTTAGAGTTCCTTGGTGGGGCATTACATCTGGTATCAGAGCAAAGGTTTGCAACACTGGGATCTCTGTTTCTTGTCATTGTTTTAAGTTAAGCATTTTTTTCTCCTTATGGTGAGTTGGTAATAGTATCTCTCACCTAAGAGCCTTAGTATGGTATTAGAAGGATGATAAACTTACAAACTTGTTCTGGACTATAGAAGAAATAAATCCTTTATGCTTTGTTCTACTTGTGTGTCTGCTATGCAAAAATGTGATGATATAACTAACCATATGTGTTCCCTGAACACTAGTGCTTGCTGATTTTTGAGGCCTCAAGTTCCTCTTGTGGTCTCTAGTGCTTCCTAAGATAGAAGCCCAGGTACTTTTAGTGCATGGAATCAAGAGAGTGGAATTTGCCCCTCTAGTGATGTGAATATCCTGAACCCATTTTATGTGGGGTATTGTAAAAGGACAGTGGTGTTTGTCTTCCCTGGTTTGGTGAAATAACCATACCTTGTGAGGTTATATTTAGCTATGGGTGTGGAAGCACCATACCCTCTTTATGTTAATGGCATTATTTGTGTAAGTATTGGAATGATTTGAATATTTGGAAGCATCATGCATTGTAAGAGATGTGGTTAAGAGGTATTGTCATGTGTGGGTATCTTAAAGTAGTAGTTTGACATCTATTTTATTTTAGTGGCCATGACTTCATGTGGAAGTTCTTTTGTGGATTATGAAAGTTATCATTGTGTATGTATGTAAAAACCGAATTCAGGAGATCAAATTGGAGATTGTGTTAGACCCATCTCATATAAATGTGATACTTAAAGTAAAATGTAGCCTTGATTAAGTATGTTCTTGTGTGCAATATTATCTATTCTTTTGCACATAAAGAAATTGTATTGCATTAAAGGTAGAAATTGTTGTAAATAAGTAATTATTTTGTTGCCTTAAATCCTTGTATAAAAGTTGTTTAGGTATGAGGATGTAGATAACCTAATTATCTATGTGTTGGTGTACATTCTCTAACGCATTCTAGACCTTGTGTCATGGGTGTTGTGTAGCGGATACTCCCTTCTGTGGCTAAAATTAGCCACATTGTGATGTGGGTTTGTTTGCAATTTGGTTAATTTGAAATTTTTGATAGTTGTTTCATGTGTTGTTAGGCGCTAACAGTGAATTTGTATTCTTTGAAATTTCTTATGACAGGAGTGGTCACTAAACTCTTTTCTCTATACTTGAGTTATTGTTGGAAATTGCCAGCATTTCGTGACTTAAGATTGGATTTGGTTATTTTCCCACTTGGGTTTTCACCTTCTTTAAAACTTTGATGGTAACTATTCTGAATGTTTATTTTTGTTAGCCCTATATTGTGTTAAGTGTTGTTTCTATCATGTTCATTTTGAACCTCTGATAGTGTGTACAAGGGAGGACTCCGCGGAGAATTGTACTTTGCATGTTAGTAATAAGTTGGAACCATAGTGGAAATAGGAAATAAGACGTATTTTTCCTTGATAATATGTAAATACTGGTCCCTGAATTGAATGAAATTCTCAAAATATGTGCGAATGGTTATAAGTAGATCACATGATACACCTTAAAGGCAAGGAATTGAGGTCTTTTATGCCTTTATTGAATGATTGTGCTCGTCTTGGGAAAAATTGCTTAATGTGAATGTGTATGTTGGCAATAGAAAATTGTTATACTAATGTGCTATGTTTCCACCATAGTCTGTGACTTCCAGGAGTAAGTCAAGTTTTAGGGGGGGAGGATGTAGTGCCCCTCCATTTTCACCTTGGATGTATAGGTGAATTGATCAAGGCGCATGAAGATGACGGTAAAATAACAGGAATAATTAAGGTAAGGTAAACAATTGATGTTGTACAATATAGATAGATGTTTCATCCATGTGTGGTTTCATATGATAGTTAATGTGTTTTATTGATAATCTCCATTGTGACACTGATAATGCAGGCTTTGACATTGTCTTGCATTCCAATGATTAAGATGTCGATCTTACCACAATTGTTATATGTTAGAATGGATCTCATGGACTGATTCTGTTAGATTTATTTGTTATGATGGTACTTCTGAGACTTATTCAATTTCATGCACCTATATGTTCAGTGTATGGTTCTGTTCAGATAATGAGGTAGATTCGATTTGGTTATGATCATGTGTTATCTAATCTAGATGGATATGATGTGGAAGGGACGATGTCGCATCACTCGTTGGCAAGTGCCCTGCGATGTTGTGATTCCCTTTTCACCTAGTGTCAACTTTTGTGCATCTATACATGCTTGATTGTGTCATTTGTTGCAGGATACAGGTATCTGGCATCAACTCCACCTGAATTAATAGGTCTGAGCATGCCCTGAACCCAATGGATAAGTTGTTCCAGAGATAACTTAAGGTCCCACATCCCAAGTCATCATCCTCGATCAGGAAGCATGACATGTCTAGTTCAACCTGTCAGTTCTGTCAGTATGTTAGGTCTTGCAATTGATTTATATTTGATGGAGCTTGTTGGTTAAGTGTGTTTTGGCCTGGCTTGTGAACATGTTTGATTTGGCTTTTAACAGTTGCCCTACTCAGTGGGTTATGTTGTATGCCTAGATTTCATTATATAGTCATACTAATATTTGATCCACTATAATATTTAATAGGGTTACATAATATTCTCATTATTATTATTAATATTTAATAAGATGAAAATGGTAATTGATAATTACCTAGTTCAAGATAATTATTTAAAGTTGTTTGAATATGAATTATTTTATTACTATTATTAAATTGATTTAATTGAGGGTATTTATAAATTTAAATAAGTAGTCATGTCTGTAAAAGTTAGGATTATTGTCATCACATATTATTCTTTTCTGATTACTTTATCTATTATTTAGATATTGGCCTCATGTCCATATTCCAAGGAATCCAACCTCGTCAATCCACTCATTCATGAACATGGGAATATTTGTGAAAGATGAAATGCTATGATATTCAACATATCTTATCCTTAATTGGGTTGTACATTGATAAAATTAAAATATGAAAATAAAATATATAATTTAATATGTGTTATGATTCAAAGATTATAAAAATAAGGCATAAATAATTATAATATATATATAATAAAATATATCTATGGTAAAATATTAAAATAAATAAAATAAAACATTATAATATTTAGTCCTAAATTACATCATGAGATGTAAGGGATAAATTTAATAAATAGTTGTTATTAGTTGACAGAGGATTAGGTGCTCACCTGCTATAATGATGGAGGAAGGTTCTGGATGATAGGGGGAAGAACATTTCATCATCGGGGGGAGGGCATGGTTGTTGGAGGCAGTTTTCGGGCATACAGGAGAAAGATTTTGGGAAGAGAAGAGGAGGGGATTGCATGCGTCGTGATTCTAGGTATGTTTTGATTGAAAATTTTATTGCTATTACAGAACCTCTCAGTCTCTATTAGGGTACTTGATTTTTGATCAATACTTTCCCTTGAGTTACTACTTTGATACCTCATCAGATTATTAGCTTCCCCTCTAGATTCCCATGGCCTCTGGTTGCCAAGGTGTTGCCTTAACAAAAATGCTGCTATGTCCATTATTCAATGAGTAGAGCACCCCATTCTCATTAATTGATGGAAATCCAAATGTCACCCAGGGATTGTCTGGATATCACTATCTTTCTCCAAACTCATCACCAATTAAACCTTTCCATGCTAGTCGTTCTGCACAAGCCTTGAAAGTGGAATCCAGGCCACTACATAAATAGAATGTAACCTTGTCTATGCATCTCTCTCTGAGACATTTGGTCTGTAGTTCGTACTCTTGTTTTGTTAATGCATCTATTAGGAAGTTTCTAATTCTACTCAGTGAAACTCTGTTTGTGCAAACATATTTTGGGTAGCATTTATCCTGGCCATTCCTGCATAGACGAGAAGGGAGAACAAAAGTTAACCAGGCTATGTTATGATCTTATTAGTACATTAAAATATTATAGTGATAGCCAAAGACATTGTATTGCCAGAGCCAATTTTGTAAGTGTTAGGTAGGCTCCAAGGATAATATCTTGTTGCTTCCAGCATTGACCCATTAGGCATGTCGTGTATCCATTTTGTCGTCATGGGTGTGATAAGAGATCTGCTAAGAATCAGGCTATACACCAGTCCGCACATCCCACATGCTCAAATTCTGCAATCATTTCATTCGCTTGAAAATTTTTATAGCCTGTTAGCGAATCCATTTTGTGTAAATCCTGCAACCATTGTATTTCAATGACATCCCTTTGCTACATTCTGTCAAATAGTACATGTGTCTTGCTAAAGCTTTTACATTTTGCATACATGTTATCCTGAGCATTTCCAACTATAATAGGTGGAAAAGTTTCCTTTTCCTTTATGCATTGACGGATGCCTTTCGCTGTTCTAAAACTACCTCTGGCGATGGTAGAAGGTGTGGAATTTGGCTTTCAAACTACCAGATGCACTGGCCTAAAACAAACCCAATATGTGTGTAATTTGAATCAACTCAACCACATTTGCTAGAAAGATTCTAAGCCTCTTCAACAAATCCATTTTCTACCTATCTTGCAATCATTGAATTCCATCATATGTTTTCCCTCACAGGCCATTAAATATTTCTGTTCTTTCTGTTCCACAATTTAGAACAGCTTTACTTGATTACAATTTAGGACAGTCTTCTTAAAATTTTGATTGTATTTTGCAGCAGAATGCTTAATATGGTCATACAAAGTTATGCCTTGTTAATTTAGATCTAATACTCTTATAAATTTCCATCTTATATTCAAAAGATGTGTTATCTCAATAATACATATGTAGACAATACCAATTCCTTTTTATCATTCTCCACACAGCTCGATCCTTCGGAGTATAAGAATGAAAATTAATGTAGTTTGGTATGGGATACATATATCCTCAGAAAAGAATGATAAAAAGAAAAGACAAAACTAAATTTAAGAAGCCACCTCCAATTTTAGGGTGCAGCAGATCATTCTACTTAAATATCATCCATTTCAATGGTCAAACAATCAACAACAATTTTACATCTTATCTTCAACAATAGTGGTAAATAAATGATCTATTATTAACCAAATATTACCTTGAGAGTAGGAATAACCTATACACAAGTGCATGAACATGTATATAAATATTTATGTCATATGGATATTTGTATATGTATCAATTATTAATTATAAATTAAATATGAATCCATACATAGTTAAGATACACGATTTATTTAGATGAGTTTGTGGGAGTATATATATATATATATATATAAATATAAATATATATATGATAGAATTATTGAATTATGAAATTAAAGAAATGTAGTTGTAGATTAATACAAAAGTTTATTAAACTATTCAATATGATTATTCTGTAATTTGGCATTGATTTTATTATAATTTATTGTTAGCAGAAATTTGATAAACGGGTTTGGATTTATAAATGTTGTAATTAGTATTTGATCTATAAGCATTTGTAATTGATATTACCTATGCATTTGTTTAGCTTGATGGTTATATTTATATGTAATTAATGATTTATTTAATATAATAGATAGAATTAATATTAATTAGACTAGACCTAGGTTTTATGAATTCTTGTGGAGATATAACTTGAATTTAGTTGTTAATACGATTAAATGTAAATGAATATGACAAAATAATTAGTGTAGATGAAATTTAATCTAGTTTGATTGATTTGGTAAAGATCTTTTCATAATGATTTTGTTAAGTTGAAATTGGATTTAAAAGCTTGGAATTAGGTTAAGCAACAATGTATTTGAAAATTTAGACTTATAAGTAAAACTTATAGGTAACTGGATAACTAAGAGATTGAATTGCTCTAGTAAGAAGAATTTATGTTGTCAATGAGTTGATTAGTTGAAATCTCTTATTGCAAGCAAAATTTTCATGTGAGTTGGTCTATGTGTAAATTGTCAAGTTTAGGTTCCAGAGGCATAAGATAATATGATTTGATTACATGTATTGTGTTGATAGGTGTCTTGAAATGAAGATGTTGTAAGAACATGATGTCTCTTGTCTATGTATGTGGGTCTTGGTAAACAATAATGTGAGATGATGTACATACTGTGTTGTGAATATATTATGATGGGTTTAAATTTCCTTCACGTATGTGTTGATATTGAGCTTGTGTTTAGTATGGAAATGGGGAGATCTTGTAATTGTAATGAGAAACTATTTTGGTTCATAGCTGAGATTTGAGAGCGAGATGATCCATACCTTGCTCTGGATATGTGTTGTTATGGGTATTGCGATTGATCAACTGAAAGTTTTGGGACAATGATGTACAGGTTGGTCATTGTGATTATGTTTTGTATGCAAGAAGGTAAATGCCTTGCATTGTTTATGTATACTTATCAGTATGATAGTGATTGTGTTGCTTGATGGTTAGGGTTTCTAGATGCAAGTAGGGGAGTGGCTTTCAATGTGGGGCCGGCACCCAAAGTGGTTGTCAGGATAACCCATTGAAAGTTGTTAATTAAGTGAAAACCTAAAAATGAACTGGGGGAAAAAGGGTAAATTACACATTAACAAGATAATTAGATTTCCTCTCCCATGCCTGTAGTGCTCGTTTAGACTAAGGATGGGTAGAGAAGGTCTAGTTGGCAAGATCAACTTCCTTGTCCTCACGAAAGGAAGGTTGATTCTGCATGAGTCACCCTATGGGGCCGGTGCCTAGTGAGAGGTTGTCAGGATAACCATAGATGGGGGCCGGCGCCTAGTGAGAGGCTGTCAGGATAACCCATGTTAGGACCGTGCGATGACACTCTCCCTACTACAGCCTAGCATCCCCTAGTTGTATTCTCCCCATTCGTCATGTGTTGCCTCTGGAAGTGATATTGAGTTGCTTGTGATGTTGTCATGTGTTGTAATGGAGTCATGTTTAGTCCTTGTTCCTGTTAGGCAATTGTCTACCTGACTGTTTGATGTTTTGGGACCTTATGTTATCTCCTAGCATGGGGGGTGGACCTTAGGGTTCCACATGGTCGAGTGGATGTGCTTTATCTCCATTGGTTTTTCCTTGCCATTATTCGTGTGCAAGAAGGTTGTAACTCCTGTAGCAGATTTAGATCTCATACCAGTTTATAAAGACAGTTATTTATGCTCATGTACTATCCTATGTATCAGATTATTCATAATGTATGTAATCCAATGTAATCAAAGGTTGATGATGTAAACAATGTAATATTGTATCCTCATGTGTATGGGAAAATTGTAGTTGTACTTGATCTGGATGATTATTTATTTGATGTCATGGAAATATATATGGTTATTCATATAATGCAATAGTTACAGAATGAATTATTGTTGTCAGTTAATGTATGACGTATGAGAGAACATGATAGTAGTTTGTCAGTAATGCAGCCATGGAACTCTGAGAGAACGTTACTTAGTATAGATATGTAAATGTTACCTTGTTATTTCTTGTATTAAAAAAAAAATTATCCTGTTTGTTTAGTGTAATTGTGTTGTTCTTTAGAGTTCCTTGGTGGGGTGTTACATTCAATCTACCCTCTTAGCATCGGCATACTTTTTCTGTCGATCCTGTGCCTCTTGAAGTCTCTGCCTAATCAAAGTCACCTGCTACTCCATATCCGGAACCAATTCTCATCTATCACAACCCTGTCCTTAATACGGTCCCAACTCAAAGGTGTCCTGCAAGGTCTGCCATACAAGGCCTAAAAAGGAGGCATACCCAATGAGTTGTGATGCCCATTGTTGTAGACAAACTCAATTAGATATAGATACTCCTCCCATCTACTATGGTGATCCATGACATACATACGGAGCATATCCTCAAGAATTTGATTAACTCTCTCTATCTGTCCATTGGTCTCAGGATAATAAGCGGAAGTGAAGTTGAGCTATGTGCCCAACACCTGCTGCAAGGCTCTCCAAAAGGCTGAAGTGAACACTGAATCCCTGTCAGAAATGATACAGCAAGGTACCCCATGTAATCTAACAATCTGATCCAAGAATACTCTCGCCACAGATGGTGCATTGTATGTCGTGCATACAGGTGAGAAATGTGCCACCTTGGTCAACTTGTCAACTGTCACCATGATGGCATCATGACATAGGAAGACCAATAATGAAGTCCATGGAAATGGTGTCCCATTTCCACTCAGGTATCTCATGAGGGTATAAAAGACCTGTTGGATGTTGATGCTCAGCCTTGACCCTCTGGCACTCAAGGCAACGAGCAACATATTCTGCAATATCCTGTCTCATACCTGCCCAATGGTATAACTGTCACAAGTCAACATGCATCTTCTTCACCCATGGGTGTGCTACATAAGGTGCTCTATGAGCCTCTGAAAGAACTACTGCATGAAGATTACCCGCATAGGGTACATAGATGCGCTGTCGATGTCTAAGCAATCCATCTGATTCAAGGGAATATCCTACAAATCTGCCCTTAAGGGTCCTCTGTGACTGGATCTCCTGCTGCACCATAAAGAACCACTCATACTCAGGCAGATGCTGAATGATGCACTCTCTCAAGTCCACACTCAAGGTCAAGGTCAAGATCTCGTGGCACCTTCAACTCAAAGCGTCAGCGACCATGTTCTCCTTCCCTTTGATGTAGTGGACATCAAAGTCGTACTCACATAGAAACTCCATCCAACGCCGCTGATGGGCGTTCAAATTCGGCTGTGTGAAAATATATTGCAAACTGTGGTGATCTGAATGAAGCTCAAAGAGATGACCCAAAAGAAAGTGTCTCCAATTAACAAGAGCATGTACCACTGCTATGAGCTCTAGATCGTGAGTAGGGTAGTTCAGCTTGTGTGTCTTGAGCTTACGTGACTCATACGCAATTTCTCTACCACCTTGTATAAGCACGACTTCTAAACCCTCAAGTGAAGCATCAGTACAAACTACAAAATCCTCTATAGGATCAGGAACCGCTAAGATGGGAGCACTGATAAGATGCTCCTTGAGGACCCCAAAGGCCCTCTCGTACTACTTGGTCCAAGTGAAACTCTTCCCTTTCCACTGAAGGGAAGTAATGGGGTGTGCTTTCCTAGAAAAGCCCTCTACAAATCTACGATAGTAACCGACTAATCCCATGAAACTCCTAACCTCTATCACACTGGTGGGTGCTAGCCAATCTTTGATAGCTTTGATCTTATATGGATCTATGGAGATGCCATCGCCTAATAGGATGTGCCCCAAGTACTGTACCTCTATCATGAAAAAGGCACACTTCGCCAAGTTGCCATAAAGCTGCTACTCTCTCAAGCACTACAAAACTTGACATAGGTGCTCCTCATGTTCCTCCTCAGTCTGTGAATAGATCAATATGCCATCAAGAAAAATAATCACAAACCGATCCAAGTAGGTACAGAACACCCCATTCATGAGACTGATGAAAAATACAGGGGTGTTCATCAAACTGAAGGGGACCACAGTGAACTCATAGTGGCCGTATCTAGTCCGGAAAGCGGTCTTATGAATATCCACCTCTGTAATATGCAACTAATGGTAACCAGACTTCAAGTCAATCTTAGAGAACACCCTAGCTCCCTGCATCTGGTTGAAGAGATCATCAATCCTAGGTAGAGGGTAACGGTTCTTCACCGTTACCTTATTTAGCTACCTATAATTCATGCACAAGCGAAGAGGCCCATCCTTCTTCACGAAAATAACCGGAGCGCCCCAAGGTGAAATGCTCAGTCAGATGTGCCCCTTCTTGAGCAACTCCTCTAACTGCAGCTTGAGCTCTGTCATCTCAAGAGTGGTCATCCTGTAGGGTGCACGAGACACTGGCTCAGCACCCGGCACTAAATCAATATGAAAGTCTATCTCACGACGGGGTGGCATCCCTAGTAACTTTGATGGAAAAACGTCGGTGAACTCTTTCAAGATGGGGTGATCATCTAATGATTCCTCAAGCTCGTCCTTTGATCTGTCACTAACTATGATAGCAAACATCTAACACCCCTTCCGCATGCAGCACTTAAGATGCTAAGCAGATATCATACAAACTGTCGTGGGCTTCTGAATGCCCACTATCTCAACCAGTGCACCATGATCATCTAAGTAGCTAATCGCCTTCCAGCGACAATCTAGCTTGGCTCTATGAGCTGCAAGCCAGTCCATACCCAAAACCACATCGTAGGATCCTAATGGCATAACTCTAAGGTCACAAGATGTAGTGAAGGACCCCAAGGAGATCTCACAATTCCAAACTAAGGCATCTACTATCATCTTGGCTCCAGAGGCCAACTCAACCTCCCACCTAATGTCCTGCCTAGAAGCCACCAGCCGACAATGTTCCACTAACGATGTAGATAGAAAAGAATCAGTAGCTCCAGAGTCAAAAAGAATAGAGATGGGGGTACCCATGATCATACCTGAAGTCTCAATCATACCTGTGGTGTTGATGGTGCCTGTGGTGCCTGACCCTTGGCTAAAGAATCACTGTACACCTCGACGGACATAGTGTGGCATGAACGCGCTTGCTGAACTCATCGGGGAGGCATCCTACAAAACAAGGTAATCACTAATTAATCAAATTTGCGGAATAAGTAACGTGCCCAAATAAGCCCAGTGTTTAAACTTAGGCTCTGATACCAAATGTCATGCCCACATTTCCCATGCATCACACATGTCATGTCCGCATTTGTCATGTGGTCATGACACGAGTTATCAAAAATTTTTACCATGCTTCCCTAGAAACCCCCTCGCATGTGTAAGTGTGCTCGGTGGCATTACGCATAAGGCGTAAACATGACAGTTGAATGCGGGGTAATGCGTTCCCTTGCGTACACCATTTCGTAATGAAGGCTAACTAGTGGGTCGATACGACATGGTTAATGTCGCCAATAAGGTTAGGATCAATGATTGAAACCCTAGGTTAACCTAGGTGAATGATGGGATTTTGATATAAGTCAAAATTAAAAGCCAAATTCAAGTGCATGAGAAAAATATAATTTAATACCAAAACCTAATGTCGATAACCAACAAAAACAATAATTTAATCCTAAGCAAGGTTAAATTTCACTAACCTAGCTAAACCCTAAATTCTAGAAAAATTTGGCAACATAACGCCTCACAGGCGTGATTAGGGTTTATTATAATAAAACTAATTTTGATCAACAGTGTACTGGGTTGGTTTTAAATTACCTATGTTACACTAGTTAAATTGGTAGAAAAGTTAATCAGATTAATTAAAAACCCCAAAACTCATTAATGAAATCTCTACAAAGGTGCCTAGAACATTTTTCAACAAAGCTTGATCAATTTGTTCTTCTTCACGTTCTCTATCAATCAGAGCTATCACTGCATCCTTTACATTATTACTAATTTCTTGGTAGACCAGATCATGGAAGCATGTTATACTAACTTCATTTAGATAGTATACTAGTTTTTTTGGTTGGTTTATCGACAAATCTAACTAATTAATTAAAACACTCTATCCTATTCAAAGTAATGCAATTGAATTAAATATTTGAACTATAACAAATCATCCTTATGGGTTAACATCTACATGCGTCAATCTACTTGCAAAGATTTAAATTTAATTACAATATAATAGTTGGATTAATGTCCTAAGCAATAATTTAATTCCAATTGCTTATAAAAATAAATACATTTCGATAGATAGCTAGGAGTAAATTAAATGAATTAATTAAGTCCCCAAACTATTAGTTTAATATAACCATAGTTCCCTTTAGTAAGTTAAATTCATTCTATAATGGACCCATTTATAAAAATAGTTAAAATAATAGTTTTCCTACCCCCTAAATTAAATTAAATTTACAACATCCACTTTATCACACTAAAATCCCACTCAATATAAATTTCCCTAAGCATCCCAATCAAAAATAAAATAGAATTAGAGTCAAAATTTAAATGAGGGGGAAATTACTAAAAGCAAATTTAGAAATTGCAAGCCCTAAAAGGCTCACAAATAAAATATTAATTTCCTTAAGAAATGAAGGATAACCCTAGCCTCCCTTTTCTCTCATTCTCATTTCTCCTCTCTTCTCCCATTTTCTTTTCTCTAGTTTGTTTGGTGTTACAGGTTTGATGGAGAAGCCACTCATGGCCGCCACTCCAGGGAGGATACACATTAGGTATCCACATTTTTTTGTTATATATATATATATATATATATATATATATATATATATATATATATATATATATATATATATATATATATATATATATAATACTGGCAAAGATCTAAAGAGGGGTATTTTGCAGGTTCCAGGGCCATGGTGTGGAGTTGGGCGGCAGATCGCATGGAAGGTGGCGATGTTGGGTAGTGGTGGTGGGTCTGTGGGAACGGAGGGGATGGACCATGGGGTAAGGGGAGTGTGGGGAAGTGTTAGGGCAGCGAAGGGAGCGGTGGTAGCAGATGGCAGCAGAGCTGCAGGGGTCGGGTGGTGTGGGGAGGCCGTTGGAGGGAGAGGGGGCATATGGGAGAAGGCGGTGAACAGCAGTAACGGGGGTGTGGGTAGGGGCCCAAGCCCCCACCCACATCCCACTATGGTGGGGTGTGGGTGGGGGCTCGGCCCCCTCCCCACACCCATCTCAACAAACAACGACGGCAGTGGTTTTTTTTTTCTAAATCTACTTTAAGTTTACAGAAAATGCAATAAGAAAACACAGTCTTTTTTTTTATTAAAATGAAAACTATTATATATATATATAGAGAAAGTAGCTGCTATTCTTTTACAAAAAAAAACATTTTCTAGTTTGCATAGAGACAAACAGCAACATCAGTTTTTTTTTTTTAATCTAATATACTCAAATACATAAACATATATATATATATATTGAATAAAGCAATGAACACAAATAGGTTATATATATATACATATATATACATATACATATATATACATACATATACATATATATATACATATATATATATATATATATTTATATATGTGTGTGTATATATAAATGTATATGCATCTCTAAAATAATGACTTTAAATATAATTATATGCCTATTTTGGGATAAAAAAAATACTTTCACATAAACCATGTTGATAAGGAAAATAACCCAGCCAACAAATGCAACTAATGGTATTATTTTTCTAAGATAAAGTAGTTCAAATGTGTATATTTTCTTTTCCTAAAATGAAGGCATTTTCATTATAAACTCTCTTTTTGTTTTTGTTTTTTTGAAATAAAACAACAATGACGAATTTTCTTTTCTAAGAGCAATTAACATATTCACTTTATCCTTCGAATACAAAACAACAACTTTCCTTTTTTTTTTGTTGAAGTAACTCATATCATACCCATGAAATAGAACAACCATATTTATTTACAATCACATTTTTCTCATACACATAGCATATAAAAATCAGCATTTATACTTCTATTTCCAATTACATAGAAGTTTTAAAAAAAAAATACAACTCAAGAATAGATTTATTGTTTATCCAACTCAAGAGAGCTCAACTCTCTCTATCAAATAACATATTTACAAATAGGCCAACCTTGGCCATACTCTCTCAAGAGGTCCACTAACAACACAAAGGAAATATTGATTTCTTCCATAACTCATAGCTCCAAAATCTGCAATAACACAAGGGATGGAAAGAAGCCACAACAAACTGCTCTTCTCCCTACCACTGACTCACTCATGAGTCACCCCCAAGCTAGGAGGTCATCCTCACACAAGGTAAGCACACACCACTTAACAACAAATTCACTCAACAAAAAACAAGAATACTCCTATGGCTCTCACATAACAAAGACTCACTCAAGATGAGTTTAATGGGGTAGGGGAGTGGACATCACTCAACTCAAGAGTGCCACTCCAAAAACTTCCCAAAACATAAATCCCTCAAGGCCTCAAGCCCACACATGTAAACATGATTTCACACTTTTCTCTTATACACATATTGCTCAAATTCACAATTTTGCCCTCAAGGCTAAGAATCCATGAAACCAAGGATGTGACCCTAAGGAGGTTCACTCCTCCCCCACCCCACACATGTTGAGCATTCTCTCCTAAGTAGGAGAGGCTCTCACATACTTGATGTGTGTGCTATTTTTAGTCACGTGGGTTTTGTTCAATTGGATGGGAGTAGTCAGTTTTCTGGTTGTTGTGCTAGTTGATGTTCTATCTTGTTTCTAGAGGATGACTTCATAGTTGTGTTCAAGTTGAAGCTTTGAAGTTGATGTTGCTTCTATAGATCTTGTGAGCATAGTGAAATGGAAGCAGTATGATGTATCCTATGCTATCAGTTAGATTCGTTACATGTGTCTTGGTTTAGACTATTGTAGATACACCATGGCTAGTTCCTTTCCTATGGAGGATGGCTAGAATTGTTGTCTGAGATGGTGGACATCTTGAATGTTGCTTCAGTGACTTTGAGCATTGGAAGAAGCCAGTAAGTTCTTTGTCAAGTGGGAGCATGTTGGAAAATGTGCCTCAAATTACTGTCTTGATATTCCATATGCAGTTTGTGTGTATATTCCTTTATCACCCTAACTGATCACTTTCGGTGGAAACTTCCACATAGTCTCCTTGATGGACCAATAACCCTTCTTGCTATATCATTATGAAGCCTATCCACAGGAGATGGTTGTTTCACTGGGACATGGAGTGCAGTCTCCTCGATGAGTTGATGAGTTGAATAGTCAATGCAGTCCGCAGCCCTGCAGTGCCATTTGTGGGACCCAGTCTGTACCTCTGCAATAGTGCGGGGGATACCAAGCGGTTATGACATGGATGCCACTTGTGTCGATAGTGGGGACCACAGTGGTACATGTAAAATATATTGGTAAGACATCTTCATATCGATGGGAGGTGATGTGCAGTCCCCCCAATATGACTAATATGTTTGACTTTGCAAGCCCACAGGCTCTATGGTGGGGCTCGATCAATGTCATGCGGGAGTGTGCTATTGGCTAATAAATTAAAGGCTATATGACTTGGCTTGTAATAACTATATCGATGAGACTTTGAGAATTCAAGGAGAGCTTAAACGAAGTCTCTTCAATGGCTTCAACGTGTCTCTAACAGTTAACTGAATTGTGACCATTTTCCTACAGGAACTGTATCGATTGGTTTCTGGTATAGTGTGGAATGTAAAATGGTTGGAATAGGCTGTAATGCTGTAATGTTGAATGCACTGAAATAGAGTAAGATAAAGTTCTATTTGGGGTTATGTTGTTGGACAATCTCTAGATGGAGCAGGATGTAAATCTCCTTGTAGAGGCCTAGAGCCTGCATTGTATTGTAACTGTTTACATTGTTACTAAATAATACAATGAATCTATGTCTTTGGAGTGTGGGTTTTTTTGCCCAAAAGGGTTTTCTCCACGTAAACCTATGTGTTCATTTCTTCAATTCCATTTTTCATGTTCTATGATTTTGTTTGTTAAATCTATTTAATGCTTGTTGTTGAAACCTGTTAAAACTAGCATGAACTTTTCTCAGTAGGATTAATGGTGGGAAATGAACTATGTCTGATTCTGCTTTGTGGCATAGTTGTGAATGTTTTTGAGGCAATCTAAAGAAATTTAAAGCTACCGAAGACACTACTATTCTCAGATGTTTGTTATGAGATGATCTCATTTCCTTACAATAGATAGAGGAACACCAAGGAACCGAAAGCTTTGTGGTTGGGCAAAAAATCACTCTGGGGATGCTATCCCTCATCTAGATCAAGTTGCTGAAATCTTGAGCTAACAAGAGTTAAAATAGTTATATTCTATTATTTTATTATAATCAGATAGATATCTGAGAGAAAAAAAATATCAATCTTCTATGTATTAAGATGTATTTAGATAGCTATCTAAGAGGTCCAGTGAAATGATTATTCCTCTATGAAATTGTAATTTTGGAAATCAGAAATGTATTTTTTCCAACATAGTAAATTTTTTGTTCTTATTAAATCCTTTGATTAATTCATTATTGGAGACAAGAGAAAATATTTTTAAAGTTCAGATGAGCTATTAAATATTGAATGGTTATGGTTATTTCACTTAAAGTTCACCAATTGATTACCTTAAGTCCCATCAATGTAACTAGCCCCTTGTATTTATTAGGATTCATATTCAAGCACATGCCTAAGAGGACCTATGCCTGGATTGTATGGTGCTCGAGCATTGTCATTATGTTTGAGTTGTGCTATGTGGTGTGTGCTTATTGCAATGCATGCCTCCTTCACACTGCAATTTTCATAGTAAGCCCTAGTTTCACCTTTGTGATGTTACACCATGTGCCCTATAGTCTATCACCCTCTTATCTAGGTTGTCATTACCCCATCCATGTTGGTGAGATGTCATTGGTTTATTATTTCCCACATGTTTGCTGCATCAACCATCCTACAAATGAATTGACAAGCATTCGGGATGATATAATCAATGGAGATCAACATTCCAAAAGTAATTCTAGAACTGATTCACATTTCAAAGTGATGGTGTATTTTAGCTTCCAAAAAGCAATATGAATTGTTAGATTATAGAAGATCAATGACCAATGAACATTTAAATACTCTAAGTACATTTTACTCTTTATCTCTCAAAACTTGTAAAGGTAATTGTTAGATAACTTAGAATATTTAAATATTTTATTATTTTATATAGTAATTATATATTATATTTCTATTTATTGATTATTTTATATATTATATATATATTATGTTTTATTTAAATTTAATAATGCACATGTGGCAACATTTTATTACATCACACAAGCTCTTCGCATCACAATTTCAATGATGGACCCACTCTCATCCATGCGATGTGCGATGACTGTTGATCTTGAGTTGCTCAAATCCAACAGTGGTGATATTTTCAAGTGCCAAAAGTGGCCAGGTATTAAGTTGTCTGCCAAGGTGGGGCTGAGTCACTATGCCAGTTGTGTTTTAGAGTGCATATGGGTTTTGTCTTGATTGGCCCATGTCATCAATAAAATCCTCTATGTCAAATCCAAGCAGGTTGACATCATCAAGGGAATACATGGAGAAGTATTTGTTGCATTATTTCCTAAAACTTGTAAAGGTAATTGTTAGATAACTTAAAATATTTCAATATTTTATTATTATATATTAAGTATTATATTTTATATTTATTTATTATTATATATATTATATATTATGTTTAATTTAAATTTAATAATGTATAGGTAGTAGCAATTTATTGCATCACACAAGCTCTTCACATCACAATTTCAGTGATGGGCCCACTCTCAAATCCTACAATGGTGATATTTTTAAATGTCAAAAGTGGCTAGGTGTTGTGTTGTCTGCCAAGGTGGCGCTAAGTCACTATGCTAGCTATGTTTTAGAGTGCATACAAGTTTTGTCAAGTGATTGGCCCATGTTAGTGATAAAATCCTCTGTGTCAAATCCAAGCAGGTTGACGTCATCATGGGAACACATGGAGAAGTATTATTGCATTGCAGACATTCAATACATTACAGTTTTGAATATGGTGCAACTTCCAAAATTATGATATGTGATGCTCGTTAATAATTTTTTAGAGGGAGATCGACGATCATATTTTATGCAAAGTTTGAAGATTTTAATGCCCTTCCCTCTAGTGTTGTAGCACTCTACACCATTAATGAAGCTTGAGCTTCATATGAGGCAGTCTTATCAAAGCTGAGGAGAAATAACTACATGACATTGGGTGATGTATCTCTAAATGTTTAATTTTTGATATATTGGCACCATTATTTAGAGCCAGAGAAGTTGCGGACTATAAATTGAAGTTGTTGTAACTAGGGATTGGGGTTTTTTTCCATTTGTGTCTCCATTAAAGCTCTACAAAACTAAAGATTACAATTTTTGAAAGGAAAAATGGGAGAGTTCCTTAAGAATAATCTACATGCACAATAAATTTAATTATATCAAAGTTGCTAGAATAAGGGTGTGTGCTAAAGGGCATTTTACTGGTATATAAGTTTTGTTTAGCACAAGAAATTTTTTTGGCCTTTAGTTTTTATGTAAGCATAAACTTGTAAAACCCTAGCAATTTATAAACCCTAAACCTTTCTGCATAACAAATAGAACAATTACCAGGGTTAGCTAAGATGTGGAAACATGCCCAAGGCACTGGTGTTTTGTCAAATAGGTTGTATGATAGTGTGGAACATGTTTGTGATGCAATTATTCCATCCACTGGATGGGAATTATTTTGATATTGCTATAGGCATGTACAATTACCTATCTATGTCTGTAACATATGGAGATTTGATTTAGGTAGGTTGGTAGTGCCTAATTGTTTTATTAGCATAGACCTCATCCATGCCATTAGTGCTAAATATGACCGAAATACCAAGCAACTTAGGGATGCTAATGGGAAAGTATTTTTGACATTGGGAAAGGAGCTAATTAAGACCGTGTTCATCCTAAACCCTAATTCCAACTGAGAAATAGATTTGAAGAAATTAAATGTTGATTACAATAAGGATAGGAGTAGCTATATGGTTAAATGGTTTTCATTTCATAATCAAAGAGATAAAACTATCCCTAAGAGCTTAGTGCCTATCTCAACCTTAGAATTAGAACCATTCAATGCAAACACATAACTATTTCTAGTGTAGCTATGAGGCTCTATTCCAAGACTTGGGAATGAATTATCCACTATAGATGCCTATAGGGATTGTGATGAACCTATAGGGATTGTGATGATGGCTACAAATGTTCAACACAAGCATGTGAATAGGTTGTTTGATTATGCTTCATTTTTTACTGAGGGTATTCAACAGGAATTGGTGAATGTAAAAAGGGATGATAGTGCACCCACTTTCAGATGTTATTCTATTTTATGCCACATTTTACAAGATGCAAGAGTAGGGGAATGGGATCCTACCCTTCAGGTGAATCTCACATCTCCTGAGCTCCCAAGGAGAGAAATTCAACCTATTCAACTATGGACACATATGATGTATATGCATTACATAAATTTAAGTTATGGTATATTTGAAGATTATTTGGTGTTGCTAGTTATAAATATGTCGGGATGCAAAAGGAACAGATTGTCAAGAACATTCAAAAAATTCCTTAGACCAAAGGACCTGGCACCAAAGACCTTGATTAATTACAATTTGGGAGCTTGGATATACTTTGATGATTACATTGTAATCAAAATATATGGAGTTTTTGTGACATTGCACTTATTACCAATATTTGTGCCAGATAGGGTGGAATTCCTTGAGGCTTTCTAGAAATTGAATGATTCAGATAAGTTTCATTTTAGACAACATAAGAAAGGAACTATCTTGCCTCAAACTATGAAATTCTTATATTTTATTGCATTATATAGGGAAGGTTTTAAGATTTTTTGATGTAAAGTTAAGAGATTCTAGAATTCCTCTTTCTACCCATAGACAATATGACCCATAACATTTCATTGATGTTATAAGAAAAGCCTTAGTAAGGTCTAGTTATGAACATGAATATGATGAAATGGAAGATTTGGTTAGAATCTGTGTAACAAAAGCTAAGAAAGATGATAGAAGAGATAAATGGGGAAAATTTGTCATGGCTAAGTTGATGGAAAAGATAAATGATCTAAGCTACAAGGGTGCTTATTCCCACATTGCAGATCCAATTTAAGTTATGAAGATGAAGTTGGAAAATGCAAACACCTTGGGGGTCATACCACCAAGGAAGGAGAAAGTAAAAGTGCCTCCTAAGACACCAGTTGAGACCATTGACAAAGAACAAACAATGGTAAATTGTGCAACCCTTCCCACTCAAACAAGCCCTATTACACCTCAACAAGGTCAATAGGAACATATAGAGAGCCCATCAATAGGGTGTGTAGGACTTCTAGTAGGTTATGTTGACTTAGATTGGGAAGATGAATTTACTCATAAGGAGATTGAGATTAGACAATCCATTGCCTCAACAAAAAGAGAATTAATGACTTTGCCTCCTCAAGAAAGGACTATGATGGATATTATTGGTAATGATAAGGATGTGTAAGATATTAGAGCCATGGCTTGCAAGTAATTCTTATATAATTATGAGTTTGTTAAGACTAAAGAATTCAAAATGTTGGTCCTAAAAATGAGAATGCAGAATATAATGAGGAACAAAGAGATGGAGGCATTTCATGAGTTAGATCTTGATTTGGGGAACACTACCTAAAGTGTTAGGAAAGAAGATCTAGAAGTCAGTAAGATCATTCTAGAAGAAGGGAGGATATTGGTAAAAGAAAGTGGTTGTTTATTTCTTCCTATATGGGATATTTCTTTAACTATGGCATTGGACACTATCATGAGGGATCAAGGGGATTGTGATGTGTTTGAAGGAGAATAATAGGCATATAATTTCTATTTTGGCTCTAATTTCAACCCAAAATATGAAACATTGGATATTTGGGCCATTGCTCTAGAACACAAGAAACCTAAAGTGGTTCAAAGCCTGGTGGAATTAAGTGTGCAACTTATTGTCAGGAGACTGGGTGACACTTCTACACTAGAGGTTGCTGCTTTGGTTGTAAATATTACCTTGTTTAGTGAAACAACATCTAGAAAACTGCAAGCATATTACAACAAACTTTAAGCCAAGAACACTAAATTGTTATATGAATATAATAAGATGAAGGTTGAAACTTGGAGAGTAGTCCATTCCTAGAAAGCAAGCCAACTCCAATATATTCTTCATTAGAGGATACCTGGGATAGAGACACAATCATAGAGAAGGTGAATAGTCTTAGAGAAGAACTCAATAAGGCTAAGGAGACATAGGCCTAGATAAAGTCAAAGGTAGAGAAGAACTTAATTGAACTAGCAAGTAATTTGTTGCATCATAGGATTACATGTATCATGAATAGAGTTGATGATGCACGTGAATGCTTCATTAATATAGTTAAAGCTATTGAACAAAGAGGTAAACAAGGTCCTATTGTAGCTTAGATTTTGAGCAAGTGGATACCCATGGTGCTACAAATAAATCTTATCCAAAGTAGTGCAAAGTATGATCCAATTGATCCTATTGTTGTTATTGGCACCTATGAGGTGGAAGACTTGTTGAACGATTTATCATCCTTTCACAATAGACTTGGGATAGCCTTAAGAGAAAATATGAATAATTTCAAGGCTTTGGAGGAACACGAGCTACCACCTATCCAAGATGGTGGCAATAATATAAAGTTTCTAAGTACATATATAGCAAAGTTTTAGGAAATTACACCAACACTTTTCAAATCACTATTTCAAGATGACAAGGTTGATCCAATTTTGTGTAATACCAAAAATTGACAAGTTGCTAAAGTTGGAGTCAGGTTTGGATAATTTTGTTAGAGATGTCAAGGTGGCATTAGATGCTAGATATGTGACAAATCAAAATAAATTGAAAAGAATATTGAAGCATGATTGGCCATATGATGGAGAATTTAAAAAATGGATTACCACTTATAATTATGGATAAAGTTAGAGAGTTGTGATGTGAGGTAGGTTTTGCCTTACTTGGCTTGTTTATAGTGCAACCAGTCCTTGTGCAGTCATAAGTAAATATCTAAATAGTGGGCTCAGATTTGGGAAAAAATAGTGAGAAAAGAGATCTAAGGTTGATGTAATTCCATTTTTTTGAGAAATATAGAGAATTATGTGTTGTTTTCAATTTTATGTTAATACTCTTCTGTGAATTGCATTATATATGAGTGAATGTTCACTAATTATTTATTCAAAATAACTTTTTAGTGGTCCAAAATTAGGCAACAACAATATAATAATAAAACTAATAATAACAATAAATAAATAAAAATAAGCAGTAGCTACTAGTTGTTGATCTCGTCTAATCTAATAGCTTTCCAAGAGCTAAAATGTACCAGGAATTTTGAATGTTCATTTAGCTTGAAATTACTTTTGGATTGTTGATCTCCATTGAGATCAACAATCACAAAGTAATTACGGGCTTGATGATCTCATATATTAATTATTTTATATATTGATGATTGATCTCATATATTAAATTTTTTATGTATATTGATTAAATTACATATATAATATATTAAGTACATTATTATATATACTATTTTTAGCCTCTAGATGTTAAGTAATTATTCTTCTTCTTCTATATTAATTAATCCATTCTTTATTTGAAACTATATCAACATATTATTCATATAGTGGCAGTGATCATATATTAATTATATATACTATTAATATTATATATTATAACTATAATATATAAATTATAATCATTGATTTCATAGTCTATATTATATTATTATGAGGTTTTATAAGAAGTTTTCACCATTCGATGAATGAGGATGGATGCCTATAGTTGAATTCTAGAAGGAAATGTCCAAAACCATAGACTTGTGAACTCAAACCTCTAGAATCAACCAGGAGACATTAGATTGGGTTAGGTCAATGACTGACAACTTATAATATATAAATATTTTATTAATGTCATTGTTAGTTGGACACAATGAATTTGATGAAGTATACATCATCCTTCAATTTCATTTGAAGTGGAAGTACAAAATTGTAATAGTGTGTATGTAACACATTGCACTCACACTTGCTATTTGTATACTTGGCACTTGTTTGAGAATAACAATAAACTTAGGAAGTTAGGTCATAGTATTGCACACATGTAATTCAAGAATCAAGTTTCAACTACTAAGTGGTGCTGGTTGGAGGTGAGAGGGGCATTATAATATAAATTCATCTTTTCAAATATGTGAGACAAAAACCTACATTTTGGTAAACTTTCCATTACTATAACTTATAAGCCTTCAATTTCAAAATTTTGAATCTTGGGGTTTAGGGTTGAGGGTCAAGGTTTACAAGCATGTCTACTACAACAAATAAAAAACTACGCCCAAGTGCTTAAAGGGCCAGGTTTAATTGATGAATATCATGATATTTATGATCATGTAATCACTAGTAAGTTAACCTTAGTTGGACAACTTAGATATGCATGTGAGAATATGGCAACAAGCCAAATGAAGGCTAACAAATCAATACCAATTAATAGTGTCACTGCACCATGGATGGTTGGATTGGAATGCAAGATGTTCCATGAGGTTTTCCCTTGTCCATAATTTATCATGGTCTATGCCCAAAATTATGATGAAAATAGAAGAGAAATTGTTAACAAAAATAGCCAAGAAGAAATATTGTCCATTACCAAAGAAGAAGTTTTCTATCTGTTGGGGTTTCCACCTGAGGATTCTAGAACCAACCACATTGTCATTAACCTATAACAAATTGCTCATGATTATGAAGCAACCTCTCCAAGTTCCAAAAATGTTTTTCTTAGAAAAATAACACATGATGGTAGTGTACCCAAGGGGAACCCTCCTTATGCAATTTTTTTAGAAATTAGGTTCAAGATACTATTTCTATGCTAGTATTTTTCCTTGCATGGGATAATAATAAGCAAGTGGATGCAACCCTCCTTGAAATGGTATACAATATCCATTATGTTCAACCACTTGTTCAATATAGATTTGTTAAGCACGTTGCAGAATCCATGCATACATAATTTTAAATGGGAGGTTCCACTAAGACCTTTAGGTTCACAACATACCTGTGCTATTTATTTCTAGTGCAACTTAATGGAATGTTTGTGGCCAACAAGCTTTAGATTCAACTCTTTTCAAATGATCAAGTGAGAAGTTTGGTTCCACTATATGAGTGGACCCTTAAGATTTAAACGATGTATGATAATCAAAGGAACTACAATCATTTTGTGGACTACTTTTTGGCTCCAATTTATAATGCAATCACAAATACTTTAATGCCTAGATTTCTTGAGTCTTGTAGAAATTACATTCAAATGAAAAAAAAAATAATTGGTTGACTGGTACTTCATGGAGGAATATATTGTGCTAAGATTTTATGGATTAGGAGTAGATCCCCACAAACTTCTAATACATGTGGCAAATAAGGTTTTTGCATTGGAATATATATGGTAGATGGAAAGTATAAATCAACTATACTTTGTCAGTCAACAAAAGAAGACCCTATTTCCTTCCTTACCTTTTTCATGTGGAGGTTTCACATTCGAGAGAAAAGCATTCATTGTAGCACATGAAAATTCACAAAATTTTAAATTTGATCTTGACTCTCACTGGCAATATGACCCATGTAACATGATCAAAGCAAAGATTTTGGCCAATAAGAATGTTGGAAGTAGATCTCAACATTAAAGTAAACCCCTACTAGAAGTATTGAAAAATAAGAATTTTTTGGATGAGGTCAAAAAAATAATGGAAGAAACTGCTACTGAGAAAAGTATTAATTTTGAACAATTGTCAACAAAAATAGTGGCATTGCATCTATAGAGAGCGACAGAGATCCCAATCAAGAGATATAACAATTTTTATACAAGATCTGCTACAAAACCAAACATAAAAAATTCCACCATCTTTAAAATAATCTTGTATAGATACTGAGTGGACACAATAAAAAATAACTACCTTTTGGTCTATGAGTAAGGAACTAGGTGATCCAAAAACTACTATAGAATTTGAGAAGATCCCAAAAGATGAGTTTAGCAAATTGTAGAATAGAGAACATCTCTCTGAAGCAATTAATGTTGAACCTAATAGTGGGGAGGAAGAGAAATGCTTAGATCCCAATGCAGACTATGCATACATACTTGGTTTGAGTGAGACCAAAAAAAACATATACTTTAGAGGCAACCATAGATGAAAAATTAGGTTATGAAGGTGGTGGTTTGGGGCCCACAGGACAAGACAATGCTTAGGTGGTAACATAGGTAGACCCTAGAACAACTGGTAATTTTCAAGGCATTGGAGCCAATAAATAAGCCCAAGGGCATATAAGTATAGATAGTATAGTTACATTTGTTTCAACTTCAAATCCTTAGAGTTAGATATAATCACAACTAGTAACACAAGACTTTTCAAATCTTCAATATTCTCATTCAATTTGTAAAGGAGATGGTGGAGAATCTAGTGCTACTAGTGGTGATGGTACATGTAGTAGTAGTGGTTAGCAAGTCCTACAAAAACTAAATATCTAGAAAAGGTCAATAGAAATAGATAGTATATAAAATATCAGTGAACAAGGCCATGAGAAGAGGTAATAGATTATGACAGTTTCAAGTCCAACTATAAACATTTCCACCTCAAAGGAATTATTTGTAGTAGGCACCCCTCTTATCATTAGTGTGATTGGGACATGAATGGATAGTTCTTAGCCTCAAACAATTAGAAATGCCCCTAACACTACAAGTTCTACTTCACCATTCAAGCATTTGATTATGTTAGCAGTCCCAGGTTTTGATTACAAAGTTGAGTTTAATAAGAAAGAATAAAAATCTAAAAGACACAAGAAGCAAGTGCTAGAGAGTACAACTACTATAAATTCATCGAGTGCAACAACCAGGGTATTGCCTACATATGACCCAAATATAGAAACCATGGAGTACGTGATTGTTGTGCCCAAAGTTAAAAATAAACCAGATGATCAGATTATGAATATGCTCAAACTATGAGTTGAGAAACATCGAAGTGGATTTTTTGGAATAAAAAATTGTGACAAAATTAATGTATCAAAAAAGAACAATGAAGTGGTATACACATCATTTCTAAAGGGAGAGAGACAAAAATAGGTTGCATAATCAAATAGAAAAAGTTGTAGGTAAACCTATCAAATGAGAAAGCAAAGAGGAAAATAATAGATAACAAGAGCAATGAATTATAGAAAATGACTAATTTTTTTGCCTCTACATCTACAAGCAATGTGAATGGATAGATAGAGGTGGAGATGAATGAGCTAAAGCAAAGGTTAGATGAAAGCATAAATAATTATGATAATGAAAGAAACAATTCAAAAAAATTACAACAAAACCTAACGAAAGCTAATGTCTTAGCAGACATTGCAAGCCAAATTGGGCATATAGAAACAAAAAATAGAACCATGGGAACATAAAATAGAGGAAGAGAGAAGAAACATTGAAAAAATATTGTTGGAGTTGAAGAAAGCACAAAATGAATTAAAATCTTCCCAAAATAGAGTATCTACATTTTATAGAAACACAAAGATTCATATAAAAGATAAGGCTTAGAGGGAAATAATACATAATTTTATTGATGTTATGATGTTAGATTTTTGAAAAATTAGTCAATATGTTCATGAAAATAGAAAAGTGATCATTTCAAAAGAGAATATAGCAAAGAAAATTTTGGAAGCAACCTACACAATTGGTGACAATGAATTGGCATCCAAAGTAATTCCCGATCAGTTTGAGGCCTCAATAAGGGCATCACCTATCCTTTGCAAGTGTATGAAGCTAGGTGAAGCACATAAATTTATGAATGAGTCTATAAAAATGATACATAAGGTGGTTAAAAAGTTAGAAAACCTCCATCAACTTGATTTCTTGGTGGGTTTTAATAAATCTGACCAATACCTAGAAAATGATACTTTGAAAAGGAATATGGAGGACAGAAAAAAGTGGGATAGGGACCAGTTTCCTGAGAAGCTAGATGAGACAAACTTTTTGGATTCCATCAAGGAAGTGATAACCTTGAATGAAGGTTTGAATGATACATTAAAGAAATTCTCCACTCTCAATTATGAATTGTTAACAAATTTACAAGTCAATTACTGAGTTACAAAAAATTATACTTCCATCAGATGATGAGTGGAGCCTACTACAAAAACTAGTAAAATAATTTGATAATATCAGTTTCCAACCAAGCATTGTGAAGTACTTTTGAGAAAAATATTTTAATATTTTTATGTATTCCTTTGTTTGAAAATGAATATAAGACTCAAATACATTTATGTGTTCAAATTATCTATATTATTTATTTGCCTACTCCAGAAAAACTTTGGTTTCTAGATACACATTAAAAATTTGCTATATATGTTATTGTTGTTGATTAGTATGCATTTAGTTGAATGCATGTAAAACTTATCAGTATCACACAATAATAATATAAAATTATTAATAATATGTTAATTGTTAAATGGAAATTGAAAAATGTGTAAAATTTAGATTCTAAAATAAAATAAAATTTGAAAACATTGTTTAAAATTTAGATTCTAAAACGGAACATTGAAAAATAGTAATATGTTAATTTATTAATTTTTAAATGAAAAACTAGAAATTGAAAAATGTATATCAGTGATAGACAAATAAAATATTATTAACAACAGTTTGGACTTTGGAATATAAAATACAGTGTAAATACCTAGTAAGTGTTAAATCTCTTCCAATTACCAAATCATCTCCTCACTCTGACCATGAGATTGAGGGCCATGTTGATCTTGGTCTTCATTTTCTTCTATTTGCATATGTCCACTTAAGAGCATCCCATTACTGCCACTATATGTATTATTCATTGTGTCACTATCATATGTGCTAGTATTATTTGAAGTTTTGTACAACCCTCTTCTTTCACATATGGACCTCCAAATTCTGAGTGTCATTTCAAAATGAAAACTTCAAATATCATATCTAGTTTTATACATCCTCAAGCAATTTTACAAATTATTTTCAAGTTTGTTTCTTATCTTTGATTTCAAGAACCCCAATGTACTAAAAATTCTCACCCTCCACCAACCCCAATATCATGGTTTGGCATGAATCAACAAGTTTGAAATATTCTGGTATTGAATCACACAAAATTTTTCTCTAACTTAAGGTTTCTCAAATCTTTGTTATCAATCCATCTTGGAAGGGACTCTCCATGAGTTTAAATTATTCCATCATTGATGTTCCAAAATGGGTTGATTTCTCTGAAAGCTTGGATTTATTTATAGTTCCTTCTATTTGTTGTCCATTGAATTCTAAAATTTTGGAAAGCTGATTGGCCAAAGTATTTATCTTATTATTAAAATTAGCTAGTTGATAGTTGACCCAATATTGAGGATAGACAACAAACATGGCTTCAAGTAGTTCATCGCGAGGGAATCATTCTCTAATCTCTAAGGAAAGAGATCTCACAATATCCTTTAAAGTAGTACTTACAAAATTAACAATCTTATCAAAAAATTCCCTTGTAACAGGTTCTTTGATAGTGCACCTGACCCTAGAAAAATAGTGCATTGGTATCTCATATCCCTATATAAAGACACATAACTCCCCGCTTGCATTAAACTATAAAAAAATAGTGATCAAGATTGTTCACATTTGTCATCAGGTGCCAACTACTAAATTGTGGACTTATGAATGAATGCTTTGATAGATATAGATTATTGAGGGTCATGCATATCATTTTACATAACTTAGTATATTCTCAAATATACATAGTTCTTTCTTGAGATTTTTTCATAAGAATGTTCATTTCCTCTAGCATGGGAAGAATACCAAATAAAGTTAGAAGAGTCTCTATGTCACTTAACCTATGAAATAGTTTAAGATATTTGTCTTCTATGAGGAGATGTTCGTACATTACTCCAATCAAGAATTGATATTCGAAAAAAACTCTTTGCACTAGTCCATGCAAAGAGATCCATTTAGTATCAACATCCTTAAAAATCTTGTTTCCTATAATTATTCCCTCAATAAAATGTTGAAATTCCAAAAACTGTTTGGGACTTTGGCAGAAGTATGAGTAGAGCTTGTAGACTAGATCTTCAACTTTTGATATTGCAGAAAACTTACTCACAATTTTAAATGCTAAATTCATTCTATGGGCCATGCAGTGCATGACAATCATGTATGGTAAAGAAGAAGTTGGTATCTTTACACAAAGACCATTCATATGACCTTGCATTAATAATGCTCTATCCACCCCTACACATACCAACATTATGGCAATTGACCTCTAATTTTATTCAAATATTTTTTAACTAGTGCAAATGGATTTTGTGATGTTACATTCTCTTTCATTTTATAAACAAAGAGTAGATGAGGTTGGCGGACATGATTTTCCATTGTATACACATTCATACATACACAAGAAGTATTACTACTATAACTTCATGTAAAGATAAAACAATACATGTTGACTCTTTTATTTTTTTCCTATACATCATGTTTTTCCACCTCAACAAGACAACTTGTCCATTTCCATCCACTATTTATTGACCAATTTGTGTTAGGAAACTTAGGAACACCCATAAAAAAAACTATTATATTCTAGGTTGTCTATCATAGGATGCCCTCTGGTCAAAATATAAAAAATAACACTCAACTGAATAGTTTTTTCCATTTGTGCTTCTCCCATCATCTTTCTAAATTGAGCTTCAATTGAACTTCCACATGTAGCAAGCTTCACCTTTCTATCCATGTGCACATCATATTCCAGGGCATGCTTAACATGAAGAGATTCTTCCTTTATTTTTACATCTTATCACTCATTTTTCCTTTCTATTTATGATTTGTTTTTATAAACTTTACCAATATGTTTTTATATGGTGTTAAGTTTTAGTTGCAACTTCTTGTCCCTGCAATATTTCCAACTACAAATCTTACACTTAAATTCTATGAGAGGTTCATCTTTGTTTACATTCTTCATCAGTTTAATGAATAGGTACAATGACACCCATTTAATCTGAAAAGTCCTTGTTAGATCCCACTCACACCCTATTTCTAATTTGTCTTTTCTTTTCTACTTCTTTGTAGGATCTACACCTTTGTTATTACTTGTTGAGGTTAATTTATTCATATTATCATTCTCATTACCTTGGGTATCCTCTAGAACATCATCTATGGCATTGTCATCCAACTCATTCCAATCTTTCTTTGAGGGATTGCCTTGTTCATAATAGATGGTACAAATGCTAATGTGAGAGCTCCATTTGATGGACCACAAACATTGCCAAAATATGACATTATGTTTCTATGTTTTTATGAGCTCCCTCTACCACTTTTAGGAAACTTGTTCATGCTCAACATCTCTCATGAATTAAAAGTTGTAAAAAAATGTCCTTTTGTTTAAGCTATCGACTCACTATCAAAGATTCAACACTAATCTAAAAGATATGGATTTATGCAATTTGAGTAAAATGACTCAACACATAATGCAACAAATAAACTAAATATAATGCTTTTGAATAGAAAAAATATCTTTGTTAGCCCACTTATGGTCCAAGAGATCATAGATAGTGATGGCACAAATATATGGGATGATGAATGAATAAGTATGAAACTTAACAATTTCATTGTAAAGATTCTATTAGTTTTTGATATCATTTGTATTATGTAACAATGAAAATAAATAGTAAATAGACATAATCAACAAGAAGGACTCATAGAATATAGATCCATGGGCCCTAAATGTATCCCTACTCAATATCATCAGTAACAGTGAAACAAATTGGCAAAGAGATAAATAATCAAGAGGAATCTTCTATTATAAAATGATAAAAATATTATCACTTACCTTTCACTGACTCGCTAATGCCTATAGTTGTAACTTGTCTATGATCGGAATCGAGAGCTCAGAGTAGAAAAAAATATGTAAAAGATTAATTTAGAGTTTCAATTGTATTTATATTAATCCATATTTGGTGAATCCCGTGGGATTGTAAAATGGTAGAGTAATATTTGGTGAATCCTTCATGATTGTAAAATGGTACATACAAATGTTGGGTGATCACACCATGATAAAAAAACATACATTGTAATTTTCAAGGCAATTATGTCCCTAGGATTAGAATGAATTTATAATGGTACTAGAAAAATTTGTCCCCATACATGGTGAATTTTTACTGCTATTGGAAAATATGTTGGTAAATTAAAACATGCCTCCAAAATTCCTTGTGAATCACTATAAGAAATACATAGGTTACTGTGGTCAAAATATTAATTACAAATGCCTCATAAAATAAATTGGTGATGAATTAAAATGCATTTGACTAATAATTCGTAAAATCTGAGTGATTTGCCCCCTGCCGATTGTAATATATTCACCAAATTCAAATTGGTGGATATCAACTATTCACCAATTGGTGAAGACTCACCACTAAAAAAATCATTGATCACCAACCTTATTGTAGTAAGTACATAGTGACCAACTTTACTTCTTGCAAAATCTAGTTCCATCACATATGCATCAAATTTTTGACACCATATACGTGGTGACTACTTCAAACCATACAAAGAATTTTTTAGTTTATAGATCAAATATTTTTCCCTTGACCTCAAAATATTTAGGCTATTCTATGTAGATTTCCTCCTCTAAATCTCCATGCAAGAATGTAATCTTGACATCCATTTGCTTTACTTCAATATCAAACATAGTAGTAATAGGCAACATTAGAATAGAGTCAATTTAGCTACAGGAGAAAAATCCTCATAAAATCTATTCCCTTAATATTTGAATACCCTTTTTCCATGTAAATTTCTAATATGCCATCTATGCTAAACTTCTTTTTGTACACCCATTTGTAGCCAATAGGTTTTATTCCTTCAGGTAGATCAACCAAGTACCAAGTCTCATATTTGTCCAAGGCCAAAAACTCCTCCTTTATGGCCTTCTTCTAAGAATTTTTTTCCTTAGAAGTTAGGGCTTCCTTCACACATCTCCTCCTTTATGGCCTTCTAAGAATTATTTTCCTTAGAAGTTAGGGCTTCCTTCACACAACTCGGTTCACCATTAGTACAAGTTAGAGAAAAAACATAATGGAATTCTAGTGGACTATAAATGTTTGATAATTCTTGATACCTTGTAGACCTTGTCACATATGGTGGAGAACCTGCCACAACAAAATTATGTTCTTTATATTTTTCTCTAATCTTCCTTCTTGAAATTCTTCCTCTCTATCCTCATTGTCCTATCCATTGATTTGTTCATTTACAAATACATCTTCCTACTCTAGTTTGTTTTGAAAATGTATCCTATTTTTTATTGGCTATTCATGCCTAGATAAAACTCTAAGTTCCTTGAAAACATCTCTAGAATAAACAACTTTTAGTGTTATGAGATTTTAAAGCTTATGTCCTATTACATTTTCACCATAACCTATGAAAATATATTTTTCAAATTTAGATCCAACCTAGATCATTTTTCCTTTGGCACATGAGCAAATTCCTCATAAATAAATGCACTTAAATGTGTAACAACATGCTTATTACTTGTCCACATTTCATATGGTGCCATATCCTTAGCCATAGAAGTAGGAGACCTATTTATAAAATAACAAGTAGTACTTTTTACTTCAACCCAAAACTTCTAATCTAGCCCTACATTTTTCAACATAGTTTTGGCTTGATCCATTAAGGTTCTATTCATCCTTTTAACTACCCCATTCTACTACATTGTGAAGGGTGTTGTCCTCTATTTAACAATTCTAGTGTGCTTGCATAATTCTTCAAACTCCTTATAGCAATACTCTCCACCATTATCTGATCTTAGTACTTTTGATTTTCCTATCTATATAATTTTTTTACAAGTGCCTTAAACTTGCTGAAAAACTTAAACTTCATCCTAATAAAATATACCCAAGATTGTCTAGAATAATTATCAATAAAGCAGACAGAGTATCAAGACCTACCAATGGAAGGAACATCCATAGGACCAAACACATTATTGTGAATCACTTCCAAAATCTCATTTTCTTGAGTTCTTTTAAAAACAAACTTCGCCTTGTTTTTCTTTCCACACACAGAACATTCACAGTACTCAAAACTAATAGAATAATTTGAAAAACCTATCACCATATCTTTATTCACTAGGGTTTTCAAACATTTTGTACATATGTAATCCAATTTGTGTTGCCACAACATACCTAATGTAGGTTCAATTACATTTGATTAATTACATAGAGTTTATGCTTCTAGATTAAAATGCATACCATGCATGATCCCTTTAGCTAGTATAAAATTCTCTCTAGCTAACCTACAACCCTTTTCATCAAAGGTAACATGCACTCTAGAGTCAAGCATCTTAGAAAAAAACAAGATTTATTTCTAGACCTAGAATATGGAATACATCTGAGAGTGTCTTTACTTTCCCATCCATGGAAGATAACTTTACCTTTCCCTATCCAACTATTTAGAGTGAGTTGTTATCACCAAAGAAAACCTATTGTCCATCACACTTACTATACATAGAGTACCACTCCTTGTGAGGAGTCATGTGAAATGATACAATTGAGTCAATTAGATAAGAATATTTACCAACAATGTTAGCAGAGATAAAACCATCACTACTAATCCCATCATTATTTGAGGATTTAATAGAGGAATCATCTTTGTTACTAGAGTTACATTCCTTCTTCATATGAGCACTCTTGCTACAATTCTAGCATTTTACTTTAGGTTTACTAGGAGATTTGGATTTACCCTTGCCCTTGGACTTTTGTTTGTCTCCTACCTTCTTCTTACCTCCTCTATCTACTATGACATTAACCTATTGATTGTATTGGGATATGTGTATTTGACTTGTGGATAGAATAAGCATTAATTAAGTTATATAATCATTCATATATTCTTATATAGATAGTTAAGTCAGCCTAGGTGGCATCCAAGGCATAAGTATGATATAAATAGGAGCTAGAGGTTAGTTTATGATCATCATATGTGTTCTTATTGGAGACTTTTGGAGGTTTTCTACCTTGAAGTGGCTTATTATTCTCAAGTATTTGTAGCATATTCCATTTTATTTTCTTATTTTGTGCAAGTTATTTCATTACACTTGTGGTATCAAAGCATGATCTTGGTATCTATAAGGCAAGAAGCAAGATTTTTTTTTATTTAGGAGGTCAAATTGTGAGTGCATATCTCTCTCAATTTGGCACTTTTTTATTTATTTTGGAGGGTTTTTTAAGGACATATTCAATCCACCATAGTCTAGATTTGAGGTCATTTGGAGCAGATTTGAAGGAGTTGTTACAAAATTAGGGTTTCCATAAAATTCACTCCTAAGACTTAAAACAACAATTTTTTTCTAAATTCTAGAGGATTGAGCAAGGGCATATTGATCCACCTATAGTCCTTATTTGAAGTCATTTTGAGTAAGTTATTGCAATTTTAGGGGTTTTCATAAATTCATTCTATAGGCTACAATATTTGGAATATTTGAGATTTGTTTATATTTTTAGAAAGCTTGAAAAAATAATTAGGGTCTATTCTTTAAACCCACTACCTTTAAGTAATCCATTCTAACACAAATGGATTTCTCAAGTCCTTTCCTTCAAATTTCTTTCGAATCTAAATCTTTCTTGATTCTTAACATCTTGTGATAGATCTATGGAGTTTAAATATGTAGCTAGAGGAGGAATAGAAGTGGGAAAACATGTGGTACCATCATGGACTATGAGATGGGAATGGGACAAAAGTTCAACAAAATTAGTAATAATGTCATTTGTCTCATAAAATTTACTTCCATGATGGGTCATGGAGACAAGTGTAGTAAGGTCCTCTAACATAGAAGGAAAAACATGTATAAGTTCCATAAAGAAAATATGCATTCTAGGGTCTTAGATATGGAACATGTATATGCATGTATGTTATAAAAGAAAGAGATATCATCAAGAACATGTGGATAAGAATTAAGGAAACAATAAAGTAAATCTTATTTCTGTTGAGTGTTGTTTTGTCATTGATGTCAAAAGTGATTTGATATTGAGTAAGGACCTCATGACTATATTATGGTTAAGTATTGATATCAGTGAGATCACATGTTGGTCTGTCAAAAGAATGCCTTCATGATATAGGATAGAGATGCCTTGAGTAGTTGTGTTCATAAGGTTGGAATGCTTTCATGATATAGGATAGATATGCCTTGAGTAGTTGTGTTCATAAGGTTGCTTCATGATGATATTATTAAGGTGAAGTAGTTGTGTTCTTGATATGCCATGGTACACTCATGGAATGTTCAGGAGTTGATGCTTCAAGCTGTAAGTTTGTTGTATAGTTCATGCTGAGTTGGTGTTGCTCATCTCAATGTTACAAGAGTTGTTGATCATCCTTGTCAGGATTTCACACGTGCTTCATTACAAAGGTAGGTTGTTATGTTGTATGAGTTGAGTTTGGTTCAGGAGTTTGATCACAGAGTTATTCCATGACATGACAATATGCAAAGAGTTGGAGATGCAGTGCTTCATAAGTATGACAGATTCAGGGTATGCTTGTTCACATGATGGTGTTGTTGCTAAAGGCACATTTACACAGAGAAGAGTTGCATTCCTTCCAAAGCACATTGTTAAACTTTAATGCTTCATGCCTCAGACTTTAGGAGTGTTATGATCATACTTCAAGGTGATATAGAGTTCATGCCTTAATGATTATACTTTAAGAGTTCATATAGTTGGTATTGTTAATCATCTTCATTATGTCAACTATATAATTAATGGATTTCTCAATGGCAATGTCTCTGCATGTAGCTTCATGGAGACCATCATTGTTTTAGTCACTTTTTGTTTTAATATTGGGTTGACTTGTTGTAGCAAGTTAGGTCACTTAAGGTGACCTAGTAGGGGGTCCTTAGAACATGATGTTACCGGTCTCTAGACCTTGTTTAACCAATTTGTCTGGTACAAAACTTAAGGACTAAGCACCTAAAAGGAGATCGAAGGCCCTAATTAAATGTGACAAAGGCGTGAAGGCTTAAATCAGTGGTTATGATTTAAAATAAGTTTAAAATACAACGAATATCCTTTGTCATTAAAATTGACAGGCACATCCTCCATTGTTTTGAAATGGTTTTGATAACTATTTTTCTACCGACCCAGATGGCTGGAAAATTCATAAAAAGGACTGTGAGATGTTTTTGAGATGTTGGATTGGTGATTTGGATTATAGGGAGCAATACCTACATGGTTATGTGTATAATACTACATTTCTAACACAAACCAGTGTTTGTGAAAGGATTAAACTTGATGTATGTTTTCAGTATGTGCAGGGGATCTGAAACTTGTGCAAAACATTTTTTGAAAAGGTTTTTTAAAGATTAAAGAGACATTTGTGGCTTGCACAAAATGTGTAATATGACTATGTTCATGAAGAATTGATTGAAACAAAGAAGGTGGCTTTATTCATGTATCATAGAGACAGAGTATGCAGAGACTTGTAGTACAACTTTAGCAGAGGTATGTAATGTTTGTAATGATCATGTTTTGTTGATTGGGTAAATGATGATTCTTCTAGGATATGCATGCAAAGGGGATTCTAATGTCCTAGGAGGTTTGTGGTCTCTTTTCAAGATTATAGATGATTTCATATTGGTTCATGATATTGTAGTGATCAGAAGTTCATCTTCATTGTAATGTTTAATGTTAAAGTTTACAGTGGTCTTGTCAAGGGAGACATAAGGTGAATTGTACTAAAGTGAAATAGAGTATCCCTCTGTATAACTATTTCCATTTGTGATATATGCTATTTATGTCAGTGAGACACATTGCTTTGCCAATGAGGAAGTCTATAGCCAGTCAGGTAGATGTTTGTCACCAGTGAGGCAGATGTTTGTATGCCAGTAAGGCACTATTGTCAGTGAGACATTGTTGAAAATGCCAGTGAGGCAATGATTGTAGCCAATGAGGCAAGATTATTAAATAAGCCAGTGAGGCACTTTTACTGAATGGTTTTCTACCCCAGAGGGTTTCCACTCCTGAAAATTTCTGTGTTATGGTGTCATCTATTATCTGTTTCATTTGCCATCTATCTTATGATGTTATTTGTTATTTGGTTCATATACTCATGGTACTTGTTTACTTGTCTCTTTATTGCTCTGTTACACGCATTAATAAGCATGTGAGTCAGCATTCACATCTATTGTTTAAACCTACAATGAAAGTGTGAAAATTTGTCTTGTTCTCTGTAACACTGATTCACCCCCCCCCCTCTCAGTGTTACCAAGTACTCCAACAATTTCATGATACATGCATGTAAGGATTCCCAAGATATAAAGAAGTACAAGGATCTATGAAAAAATATGGGAGACAGAAAATTATTTCAGAAAGATGTGGGTAATAGGAGGTTAGAGATGGTAAAGGAGATTTTGGGAAGAAATAAATATAATGATATGAAAGGTAGATCAAGGGGAGAAAAAATATTTGGTTAGAGGTTGAAGAAAATTGGTTAAAGGTCATCATTTTTCTCTTTTAGGACTATGATAATAGGGTTTGAGGCAATGTCCCAAAAATTATTTTGAGGGAAAAAGTATTTTGATTGGACTTTGGAAGAAAAAAGAAGGGAAACGATTTTTTTTGGCATTGAAGTATCAAGTTCACCAACATGAAATGGTTGAAGGTTGTTTTTCTTAAATTCAACTATCTATATTTCTAAATAAGATCAATCTACAAAATCACATAATCTAAACTAGATATAACAATAATGTAGTTGATCCTATCAAAGTGTATTTCACCTATCTAAACTAAGTTTTTTCCCCAGATGAAGAAACTATACTTTTTCTTTTGAAACAAGAAAATTTGGAAAAATAAAGAATATGCTTGAAGAGAACCTATTGCTGAAATAAAGAGAAGGGTGTGACTGCTTGGGAGCTTGCCAAAATGGTCAAGCCCCAAATATGGTCTTTTTGTTAGATTCTACAAACAATCAAGAAGCTACCTAAGACCTAGTGAAATAATTAGATATAGATTATCAGAGATCAAAATAGCATAACAAAGTTAGTTCCCAATAATAGAAAATACATGCAAATTCTCAAGACACATAATTCTTCTCAAAATAACATAACAAAGTTAGATTCCAATAATACAAAAGACATGCAAATGCTTAAGCGACACAAATCTATAATAAACAAAATAACATAAAGGAAAATTCACAATACATGAATCAATATCTATAGAATGTCTAGATACATGATAGATGAGTATATATAGACTATGTGAGAGGGAGGAGAAGGCAAATACTTGTAACCAATAGGAAGTGTACCTCTAGAATATCAAAAATATGAAAGAGTAACTCCTATGGAAGATGACGACAATTCACTCTACTCACATTATTACCCACTCTTATTAACCTAAGTAATATTAGTTAAAAATAAAATAAAAACCTACACTAGAATACTTTCAACCTCTATGGATAGTCAAAAATAAAGTCTGTTCTCTTAGTCCTATGTGCATCTAAAATTTAAGAGCAGTAAAGTAAATGATAAGAAAACTCTAATAAGTGTGTCTACTGTTATCCTTGTGTGTATGAAGGGGAGTTAGGAAATGTAGAATTTATGCCAAAAAGATAATAAAATATATAATAACAAAGAAATAGGGGGTAAGTGCAAGAAGATGGGGGGCCAAAAAAGGGTCTTAAGTGGTCACTTTTTTTTTGAAATCAGGAAATACTGGCCTTGGATGAGAAATTGAGCATAGTTACACTCAAAATTTTAAGATGCAACAAAAACAATGTTCGTAGTGCTCAGAGTCTACTTTCTAAAGTACTATTTTTTTTTAAAATGGTATAGATTAAGGGGTTCAAAAAAGGGAGCCACAAAAATTGGTGTTGTTTTTGTCAAAAAACATAACATAGCGGGTTTTGTGGCTCCCTCAAAAGGTTAACTTTTTTTTAGTATTTTTAAAATCACTTCAGTGAGAAATTAGCTAACATGTAGTTTATGCCCAATTTTTCTGATAAATTTTTAATGAATATTTGATTTTTTACTAATTTTCAAAGTGGACACATCCTGAAAAACAGAATTTTGGCCGTGCTACCCCTATAAATTTTGAAAACTAATTGAAAATCATTTTTTTTTTAATATGTGTAGAATGGAGTCTAGTTTATAAAAATGTAATTTATTTGAAATTTCAATGAACGGTTCATTTATAAAGAAAAAAAGACCAAACACTAGTTTTTGCCAAAAAATGGACACAAACAAAAGAAATTAAAGATGAAAGGCTTAAAATTGTCAAAATTTGAAAAAAAATTACATCGAACATAAATAGCTAAGAGAAAGCCTAACATTACCCAGGTGTTTCATTTGTTCAACCTTGAAACATGTGCAAATCTGAAGGTTAGCACAAATGAAATTATGTGAAATCCTGTAGAATATGCAAAAACACGTCTATAGACATTGGGAAGGCACTCCAAGCCTTTGGGTTGGAAATTCATAGCAAATCTCGAGCCTAAGGCTCTAGATTCCCAAAGCAACATATAACTTGAATATGTTATAATGCACTTGCGTTATGTTTTGTTTTGTATTTTTTTCTTTTTTGCCCGATGTTTGTCAAGTTTGACATAACACGAGCGCCTTATAACGCGCTCGCGTTATGTCTCGCTTGGAATTTTTTATGTTCATGATTTTTAAGTATGTTTGATGTATGTATGTTTGTATATATATTTGTATTAATGTATGTATGTATGTATGTATGTATGTATGTATGCATATATGTATGTATATATGTATGCTTGTATGTATGTATGTATGTATGGTTGTATGTATGTATGTATGTATGCATGCTTGTATGTATGCATGTATGTATGTATGTATGTATGTATGTATGTATGCGTGTATGTATGTATGTAAGGGTTTTGGATTTAGGGTATATAAGGACCTGATCCTGTATAATTTTTAGGATTGAGGGTTGAGGTTTTTGGGTTTAGGGTTTAAGGTATAGGGTTGAGGGTTGAGGGATTAGGGCTTAAGAAATAATAGGTTGAGGGTTGAGGGTTACAATTGAGGGATAATATTCATCTTGTTGAGTGTATAAGATTAATTATTTAAGGTATGGGGATTAGGGTTTAGGATATTGGGTTTAGGGTTTATGATATGGATTGAGGGTATATAAGGCATAGGGTGACTTGGGTTTAGAGTGTGTGGTTTAGGTTTTAAGTATAGGGTTGAGGCATAATATTCAGGGTTAAGGGTATAAGAGTGAGGTTATAGGGTATAGGGATGAGGGTTTGTGGGTGTAGGTTTCAAGGTTTAAGGTATAGGGTTGAGGATTGAGGGATTAGGGCTTAAGTATATGGTTGAGGGTATAGGGTAGAGGGTTGAGAGTTTGTAGTTGAGGGATAATGTTCAAGGTTGAGTGTCTAAGATATAGGGTTTAGGGTTTAAGGTTAAGGGTATAAGGCATATGGATGAGGGTTGAGGGTTTAGGGCATAAGTATAGGGTTGAGGGTATAGGGTATAGGGTAGAGGTTTGAAGGTTGATGGATAATGTGCAAGGTTGAGTGTCCAAGGTTAAGTGTATAGGGTATAGGGTTTAAGGGTTTAAGGTTTAAGGGTTTAAGGGTATCTAGGGGTTGAGAGTTTAGGGTTTAAGGGTTTAAAGTTTGAGGGATTAAGGGTTTAAGGGTTGAGGGATTAGGGTTTACGGCATAATGTCGAGGGTAGAGGGATTAGGGATAGGGTTTAGGGTTGAAGGTTTAAGGGTTGAGGGTTGAGGATTTAGGGCTAAGAGTTAAGGGATTAGGGTTTAAGGTATAGTGTTGATGATAGAGGGTTTAGGGTAGAAGGTTTAAGGGTTGAGGGTTGAGGCTTTAGGGCTGAGGGTTAAGGGATTAGGGTTTAAGGTATAGTGTCGAGGGTAGAGGGTTTAGGGACAGGGTTTAAGGTTTAAGGGTTGAGGGTACAAGCTTCAGGGATAGGGTTTAGGGTTAAGGGATTAGGGTTTAAGGTATAGTGTCAAGGGTTGAGGGTTTAGGGATAGGATTTAGGATTTAAGGTTTAAAGGTTGAGGGTTGAGGCTTTAGGGATAGGGTTTAGGGTTTAGGGTTAAGTGAGAGACCTAGATGGATAAGGGTAGATGGAGAGGCAGACAAGGAGTGACTGAGAGACATAGAGAGGGGAGAGGTAGAAAGGTGAGGGGGAGATAGAGGTGAGAGATGGAGAGGTGAGGGGAGAGATAGAATAAAATGAGAGATTAAAGTTGACAACTTGAGGGAAAGATGGGTAAGGAGGAGGGAGAGAGGTGGAGAGGAAGGGAATATCTAGAGAGCCCTAAGAGATATACAAGTGAGAGACCTACAACCTAAGGAGAGAGGGGTGAGAGAGATAGGGGAGATATGGGGGTGAGGCAGATAGGGGAGGAGAGGGTGGATAAGGGTTGAGGGTTTAAGGCTTTAGGGTTTAAGAGTCAAGGGTTTAGGGTTTAAGGGTTGAGGTATTAAGGGTTTAAGGGTTGAGGGATTAGGGTTTAGGGTTGAGGGATTAGGGTTTAAGGTATAGTGTCGAGGGTTGAGGGTTTAGGGATAGGGTTTAGGATTTAAAGTTTAAGGGTTGATGGTTGAGGCTTTAGGATAGGATAGGGTTTAGGGTTTAAGGTTTAGTGTCGAGCGTTGAGAGTTTAGGGATAGGGTTTAGGATTTAAGGTTTAAGGGTTGAGGGTTGAGGCTTTAGGGAGAGGGTTTAGGGTTTAGGGTTAAGTGAGAGACCTAGATGACTTAGGACAGATGGAGAGGCAGACAAGGAGTGACTAAGAGACATAGAGAGGGGAGAGGTAGAGAGGTGAGGGGGAGACAGAGGTGAGATAGAGAGGAGAGGGAACAGATAGAATAAAATAAAATGAGAGAGTGAAGTTGACAACTTGAGGGAAATATGGGTAAGGAGGAGGGAGAGAGGTGGAGAGGAAGGGAAATATCTAGAGAGCCCTGAGAGATATACAAGTGAGATACCTACAACCTAGGGAGAGGGGTAAGAGAGATAGGGGAGAGATGGGGGTGAGGTAGATAGGGGAGGAAAGGGGTGGATAAGGGTTGAGGGTTTAAGGGTCAAGGGTTGAGGGTTTAAGGTTTGAGGGTTTAAGGGTTGATGTATTAAGGGTTTAAGGGTTGAGGGATTAGGGTTTAAGGTATAGTGTTGAGGTTTGAGGGTTTAGGGATAGGGTTTAGGATTTAAAGTTTAAGGGTTGAGGGTTGAGGATTTATGGATAGGGTTTAGGGTTTAGGTTTTAAGGTATATTGTTGAGGGTTGAGGGTTTAGGGATAGGGTTTAGGATTTAAGGTTTAAGGGTTGAGGCTTGAGGCTTTAGGGAGAGGGTTTAGGGTTAAGTGAGAGACCTAGATGGCTAAGGATAAATGGAGAGGTAGACAAGGAGTGACTAAGAGACGTAGAGAGGGGAGAGGTAGAGAGGTGAGGGGGAGACAGAGGTGAGAGATAGAGAGGTGAGGGGAGAGATAGAAGAAAATGATGGAAATATGGGTAAGGAGGAGGAAGATAGGTGGAGAGGTAAAGAGTTTTGTATAGAAAGCTAAAACGCATGCAAGCATGTTTTGTCTTGGTATTGAAATGGTAAAATAGATAGGACACCTATGCTCCAAGCCTACATACTCTATTTTCTACTGGTTATGCATGTGTTCTGATAAAAAAAGGTTTTTCATGTTGTTGGGCAGTGCGCATACAAATTTTTCACATTCTACCACTTTTCCATGAACTTTCCACCACCTTTTTTTGGTTTGCCAACTTAAGGAGGAAATAACATAGTTTTCACATCGAATTTGATATGTATCAATTCAAGTTTCAATTTTTGTAGTGTTGCAATGTTAATTGTGATTGAATTATAGGAATTTAACATTATACATTGGTTAATTGTATTGTTGTTAGTAATTCTATTTGAGTGATATACAATTGAACATTGAAAAGGAAGAAAGTTTGTGAAACTCAAATTATTGAGGAGTTTGATGCAAGAAGAAAAAAAGACTACATAATTAGGTACTCTCTCCATTCAAATCTCCATTTTTTAGGTATGCAAGTCTTTACACATGTTCTTTACATTTTCCTTAATTCTATTATGTTTCTTTATCATCCCTTATCATACATGCTTAATACAATGCTTTGATTTTGTTATTATGCATATTCCATGTTCATCATTGTTTGTTTCTTATTATAACCTTAGCCTTGTCTATGTTTTTTGATAAAATTATTTGATACACATGTATGTAAAATGTGGTAGCATAGACAAGGCAATGAGCTGTTTGAAAAAATGCCTCAAAGAAATGTTGTCTAAATTTTTTTTGTTGTTCTTTGAGACCACATTTCTTTGAGCAATTATATGTCAAATAGTTCATGTGCCTTGTTTATGCTTCCACATTTTGTATACATGTCTAATAGGGAATTTACAACTATAATATTTGACAAAAATCCCCCTTCCATTATTCTTTGAGGGATCATGCCCATACCTTGTTTAAAATAGCCCATTTATTAAAATGTAGGGGGATGCTATCAAAAGTTGTCGATTATGGCTTTACACTTTCCAATTGCATTAGCTTGAAAGATTCTAAATTTTTTTTAACAAATCCATTTTCTACATATTCTACAATCATTATGCTCTATGAGACCATATCTCTTTGAGGCATTTTTCCAAACAATCCACCTATCATCTCTATGCTTCCACTCTAAGTTTTAAAAAATGCCTCTATCCTTAATGCTTTGATGGATGCCCATATCCTATTCCAAAGATCCTTTCTTGGCATGGGTAGGGAGGATCTTGACAAAGGTTGTAGAATTTGGCTTCACACCCACCTTTTCAACAAATCCATTTTGTACATATTCCGCAATCATTGCAATCCATGACATATCTCTTTGATGCATTTTGTCAAACAATTCACATGCCTTGTCCATGCTTCCACATTTCTCATACATTGCTGCGAAGGGAGTTACAATTATAACATTTGACAAAAATCCCCCTTTCTTTCAATGATTTGATTGATGTCCACACCTTGTGAACCAAAGGTAGGATGTTGATAAAAGTTGTGGAATTTGGATTTATACTCAAGCCAATTGTATTTTCTTGAAAGTTTGTAATGTCTTTTAAAAAATCTATTTTGTGCTTATGTTGCAATCATGGCATTCCATGAGACCACATTTCTTTAAGGCATTCCATCAAAAAATTCATGTGCTTTGTCTATGCTACCACATTTTGCATACATGTCTATTTGTGGACACTATATTGGTAGGTCATACATTAGAAAATGGCTAGAGCAAAGTCACATGATAAATTCTTGCAAGGTAGAAATACTTCAAAAAAATTTGCTTTCCATTTTCCTTGTGTTCTTAGTGCACTTGTTTATTCATCATGGTTGAGTGACATTTACTCTTCTACATGATGATTGTATGTACATTTTGTATGAAGGGTTGAATGACATATATTTCATTTATTTGTATGGATTCATTTTTTAGGAAAGTTATTTGTCTCTTTATCATGCTATAGATAAATTCTCTGTCATGTTGAGGAAACAATCAAGGATTAAACCAACACATGAAGAGAAAGAAGCTAAGAATGCAAAGAAAGCATAAGTTATGAGGGGACTTTGTGAGACGAGGAAATTGAACATGATTTTTGACGACAGACCAATTGAAGATGAACCTCAACCATCAACAAGAGATATGGTATTGGTAGCACAAAGGGAATGAATGCAAAAACTTCATGCTATGAGAGATTTGAATACCATAGTTGGAGACATGTCCTCTACTGCAAGTCAAGATGGAGGGACACCATCTATTGCATCTCAAGTTGAGAGTACATCATAACTCACATGTGAGGAAGGAGGTACGCCATCATTCCCACCTCAACCTCAAGATACGTCATCTATTCTATCTTCGATTGAAGGTATGCCATCTAGCCCATCTCATTTAAATATTGATGAAATTCCTAATGTTGAGATGAATTTACCTTTCACAAAACCACCTAGAATTTTGTATAGAAATCTAAAGTATTTGATTGATATTGATGAGAATATTTTGTAGCCAACAGAAGGTAAGATTCCAAAATGCACTTGTAGAAGATATGCTCATAAGATTTGGAGAGTGTTCTTTGAAAAGTTAAATAAGACTGCAAGATGTCAACTATTCATTGAAATGATGCGACATATAAAGTATAGGTCCATCATGAAGATTCTTGGGTTGAGAACATCAGAGGCTTCAAGTGAAAAATCTATTGTCAAGAATCTAATGAGTGCATATGAGAGTGTGGGTAACACCTCATGCACAAAAGATAGTAATGTCACACGACGTGTCATTACATTGACAATAGTAAGTAATCAAATGAGGAAATCTCGTCTCATTAGAAAGATGAGTCAAGCATTGAGAAATAATAGAAAAACTTTATCAAGAGCCGTTGGAAGGTGCCAAAAAATCAAGGACACCGATGCCAATGAATTATGGGTGTTCTCGGGGAGACTACCATGAAAAGATAAACTAATTGTTGAAGCATTGAGATCACTAATTGAAGACAATTGGAATAATTACACAAGGGTATCTCTGAATCAAAGGGATGTGGTAAGAAGGAGAATTGGTAGTCGAAACCGTGAGCCACATCCAAAGCATTTTTTAGATACGACTCAAATGTAGTTTTTTGATAAATTTCTAGAGATGTATCCTCAAATTAAAATTTGTTAAAGATATTTTGAAATGCTAAAATATTTCTATGTCAAAACAAATCACACATGCACTACTTGTTGTTGTAGATTACATATTGAATTTTCTAACCATTTTGATGTTTATCAGTCTATATGTCTAGATTTGCATACTAACAATTTTTTTGTAGGATTGTGGCATATATGCCCCACCAACATCTTCAAGAGACTTCATATCAACAATTTTATGTGAAAGAGGAAGGTCAAATATTCTACAGGAAATTATGCTTGGATGGCACATTTTAGTATTGTGGTGGCTTGCAACGTATGCCAATATGTGAACATATGGAAAGCACACATGCAGTTGGAAATGAACTAGTAGAGTTTGGCAAGTATAAAACAATGGACTACAATACAAAAGATGGTAAAGAAGCAAAGAGGTGTGATTTGGTTAGTCAAAAGAGTCCAGTCTATCAGTTTATGTCTACATTTCGTGATAGTATAGTGTATTAGTATCCAAGACATACCCATAGAGCTCAACGGTTGGACTTGCAATTCAAGTTATGCAAGGACACATTTCCACTTGGTAGCATTGTTTCAGTCATTGGCTTTGCAGGGAACTACACTCTATAGCCACAACGTGAGGTGCAATCACAATATTACAACTCCACACAGGTTTCTATATTTGTGCATATCGCATTCATTCATGCGAATGATAGTACAAAGGATGATAGAAAGATCATAAGGGAGTATCATTTTTATATAAGTGATGATTGCACACAATCTACGAAGTTTGTGCAAGGTTGATTTCAAGTGTTCTATAATGATTTATCTAGAAGGGACATATCATTCAATCAACATATCATATGGTCGGATAATTGTGCATCATAATTCAAGAACTCATAGATGTTCTATTGGCTAAGAATGATGCATAATATTACAGGTGTTCAACATATGTGGAACTTTTGTGAGGTCGTGTATGGAAAGGGGGGCCATGATGGTGCAGGAGCATGTATCAAAAGAGCCATAGCATGAGAAGAGTTAAAGTATAAAGACAATGCAAAGTTGACAGATGCAAAATTAATTGTCGAATGTTGTAATGCTTTGATGGGTCCAGGTAATGAAGGTAAGTCTTCAGTTTGTATATTTTTTTGGTTCATAGATGATACTAACATTGCACCATATGAGGATTGTTGTACACTGACATGATCAAGTGAGCTACACTCTTTCAGAAGATCAAATGTAGGTTCATGGAGTATCCATATGCAGAAGATGGCATGCTCTTGTTCTTCGTGTACAATTCAAGCCTCGAATGAGTGCGAGTCAAAGGAGTGGATTGACGAATGGTGGTTAAGTTATCTTAGGCCACTTGACACGTATCGGCCCTCGACGGTACTAGAACTAGCACAGATGGAATCATCAGTTGACTTTGACCACAAATCAAATCTAGTTCAGCCAGGTAATTTATCAACTTGCATAGTTTTTGAAATTCCTAATGTTATCTTACTTTGTAGTGTTTTTTAATATTGACTAATTTCATCTAATTTTCTACACATATCAATGTAGGGCATGTTTATGTAGTTATTGCAGATGAAGGCAATGAAGAGGGAATGGATTATTACTTGTGTCGTTGTATTGAGGCTAAAAAGAAATTGGAAGCCCCAATTACAGATAGAGAAAACATCGAATACCCTACAGGCTTGGTGGTTGTTACTAGAACATGGCTTAGAAGGTACCCACATAAGAGTGTTAATGTTTGGTTGTTTCAAAACTTTGACACACATCAGAAGATTCTTCATTACTCGAACATTTTCATGGCATCCAATGTTCATTTGATATAATATCACGGTAGACCTTTGAACAAGACCTTGTGGAAGGTGCGTGAGTCTAACCATGAGGCAATACTTGACACAATAAAGAGTAGAGCAAACCTGGATGGTTCGTTGGATTAATTTGTAAGTATGCACATTGATTTTGCAAAGTCATATTATTGATATTAATGTATTGTAGTTGATAGTTAGACCTTTCATTTCTATTTTTCAAGTTTACATATGTTTTGGTTCCAAGTTTACATATGTTTGTCTTTTTTTGTTGTTGCATTTTTATAGATATATAGTGAATATTGGGTAGATTACATGCATATTTATGGTTTCACCATTTGACCATCTAGAGACCTCAATTTGCAAACTTGTAATGCCCTGCCATGCAACCTAGAGATAAGTTCAACTAAAGTAGTAAAAAGGTAGAATTTTATTTTTTTTAACAAAAATAGAAGTAACTAAATCATAACATAATCTATCAACAACCAGTTAAACTAACATCTCTAGGGATTACATAGCTACATTATTGCAACTTAACAATAATCAACAACATTCATGATTTGATCAATCAAATGAATCAAACTAACATTTTTAGTTACAACATCATATGAATATATCAATATTTTTGTAACCAAGATTACAAGTGCAGAATAGTTTATCTTACAAGAGGAATTACATAATTTTAATGATACAAAATCTCTATTTCTAGATACATCAATTACATAAGGATTTCTTCGGATACAAAAGATCTAAATACAAATAGTACAAATGTACGTCTTCAATACAGGTGCAAAACTAGAATCAAGAGAGATGCATCTTTACACACAAGCCACAATGCTAGAAAACCAATGGAATAAAGCACAACCACTTGACTATGTGGAACCCTGAGGTCCACCCCCCATGCTAGGAGATAACAATGAGGTCCCACAAAGACAACCATCAAAAGATAAAAGGCTAACAGATGCAAGGACTACACATGACTCCAATACAACCTTGGTCAATATGAACACAACAAGCAACTCAAACAACACTTACACACTTAACATGCAATTCCAGAGGCACTCACACAACCAAAGGAGGAAAATACAACTTAGGAGTGCTAGACTGCAATAGGGAGGAATGTCATCACATAGCTTATCATGGGTTATCCTGGCAGGTCTTCTTAGGCACTGACCCCCATCCTGGGTTATCCTGGCAGCCTCTCCCGACTGTCGGCCCCCATACAAACTCATGCGAAACTAACATACCTTTCATGAGGACAAGGCAGTTGATTTTCCATTCCAGGCCTTCTCATCTCATCTCAAGCCTAAACGAGCACTTGAGCCATGAGTGAGGCATACTTTATCTTGATTAATTGATTAACTACCCAACCCCTTAATTTATTAATTAGGTTATCACTTGATTACCAACTTCCAATGGGTTATCCTGGCTAGCCACTTTGGGCCCTGACCCCACATTGAAAGCGACTCCCCTATCTGCATCTAGAAAACCCTATCTATCAAGAAAGACTTTTACCAACTTAACTACAAGTGCTCAAATACAATTCAAGGCATTTACCTTCTTGCATAATCAAAATAATCAGGTGTATATGTACGCTGAGCAAGGCACAACCATCTTGCACATGTAACATTCCAACATGAATAAGAAACCATATTTCAAGAATACATTTCATTCAACTCACAAGATGCACACATAGCCAACCCCCACACAATCACACCCTCCTAGGCCTCTGGAAACCACTTTCCCCAAATAACACAATGCATGACACCATTAAAACGCAATGGTCACACATCACAATCACTTCCAAAACACATCATAAACCAAGATCCCTCATCAATACTTCAATAACAAAACCACAAATGTAACATATGATCTGATGCACTAATAATAGTCTTAAATAATGTAACATTATTCCAAGCATGATCAATCATCTAACAACATAAGGTAACTCTATCCCAACAATGCAAAATAATAATAACTTGAAGGGTTACCAATTATTCTATAATAGAAAATTCAGTTAAACAAGATACTACCCATTATTAGACTAAACCACTTTCTACACTGATGTGGATCTTATTAAAATTCTAGACAACTTTGTGATTTCTGTATACACCTAAAAATGACACGACTCTGTCTAAATAAATATTTTTAATATTTATTTAAGTCTACCTTCCTCTATCAATAAATAAATAATTAAATTTATTTATTCGATTCATATTCCTCTAAGTTAATTAAATATCAAAATATTTAATTATCTTTTCTAAAGTCAAAATTAAATAAAATCCTTTATTTAATTAAATTCTTCCAAGCAATTAAATAATTCTTAATTATTTAATTAAGTCATTCATTCCTCCAAATTTAAATAAATCAATCAAATTTATTTAAAATCCTCTCAATCTCTAAAAATAAAATACAATCAAATATTTTATTTATTCTTCCAAATCATGCACAAACAATTAAATAAATTTATTTATTTAATTTGCTTTCTTATCTTCTAATTCCTTTTATTTATTTAATTTGCTTTTTTATCTTCTAAATCTTCTAAAAATAAATCTTCCTAGTCATGCAAAAGCAAAAATTGAGTTTTTTGATTTAAAACAATCTTGTTTTTATCAATAACTCTTAAATGAGAATAAAACATTCTAATTTTGTAAAAGCAAATCTCATCTTTGTCATGAAAGCAGTTAACTCAAAGAGAATAGTTTTTTCTATGACACATGTCCTTCTTCTATTCGCACACATCCTCTCAAGGTTTCTCAACCATTGATCTTCTTATTTCTTCTACACCGTTGATCTTCTCTCACACAACTCTATAAATACAACCCTCTTCTTCCATTTTAGATATCCAAGTTTTCCATATCTGTAGAATTCATATCATTCCATACCAATCTATAGCTTGTGATCATCCTCCTTTGTATTTGAAGTTCATCTTCACTGCAAGAAGTATCCTAGCCATTTCTCTATCACCATCTTAAAGAACAAAGCAAGGAAGTGCGCTTCCTGAGGGCCACAGTCTTCACAACAAAAAGATCGATCGAGAATAGGTGAGTAATGGAAGCCGGGGGGTAACAAAGGTTGTATGATTCATTCTTATTTTAAAGCTTTTGTTATCTACATGTTCTATTGTGTTATTGGGTTTTTATATTCTTTAATGATATATGTACCACTTTTTCCCATAACAATTTCTATTCAAAATAATTGTATAAGCAAAACATAAAGGATCATAAAGTAGATTAATATCGATCATCCATTTAAATCTTTAGAGAGTATATGAGTTCAATGCTAAACATTTTATATCATATCAAACCTAACCTCCACTTACCCAATTTCATAACTAAGCACAATATTTAATTTAAGTCATAAATAATATTAGACTCCATTAAATAACCACAAAGTTCCTTAAGGTGAAGAAGAAGATATATATATATATATATATATACACTTGACAAGTCTTACTAAATCTAAACTAAATGTTATCTTCCACCAAAATATATCAAAGATATCTAGACATATAACAATCATAAATTAAATTCATAGACTAACTCTATGCACACTACTCAAAATATTCTAATTCATACTAAAATTAAATACTTAACTAAGGTCATCATACACACCCTATAACTAGATCTAAAATAATAATTCAATATTTATAATATGATAATTTACATCAATTTGGCTAAGACAATTATATATTAAGAAGCCTTATTTATTATCCATATCCTACTATCTTACAATAGATAAAACTACTAATATTCTTACATATACAAGATAAAATCATATTTACAATATAGAATCTTTCTATAAATAAAAGATAAATACTTTATATATAATAAGCTAATTTCTTTCTTTATTTACAAGGCAAAATCATATTTACCTTTAAATAAACAAGAAAAAATCTTATTTAATAATTCAAGAAGAATGGTACATTCTAAAGGAATAAAAAGATTTAGTTTCTAAATAAAAGAGGATTCTAAACAAGTCTATTAAGATTTAGTTTCTAATTTACATATTTAAAAAAATCACAAAAGAAGACTAAGAAAAGAATGATCTATAAGTTAAATAAATTTGAATAATAATAATTTAAATTCAAAACTAATTTAAATCAATATAAAAAATAATAACAATGATATTTATATTATGACAAGGTATATTAACTTAACTAAATAATTAAGTTATGAACTTTACAAATTTACCAATCTTTTCTAGAAACACAACAATTAAATATCATATAATTTAAGTAAATATTCTCTAACTATAAACTTGATTACATTCTAATAAATAAATAGATTATTAAAAAAATAAAATCAATGCAATACAAATTGTGACAGGTGTCAAAATAGAATCTTCCTAAAATGATTTCAATTCATTAAACCTTGAAATGAGCTAATTTCTAATTACAAGACTTGCTACTAAATTCCCTGGCAGAGATTAAAATCCTATGCTAATGAGAAAATAGATTCATAAAATCTTGTTCATTTTCCATCTACAATGTGTGTGTTGCTTGCAGATCTCAATAAAAGAATTGTTGAAGAATTAAAGGGTTTGATTTGGCACACGCCAGCATTCTAACTTGCCTCAGAAGGAAAGAAGATATGATTGCAAAAGTTTAATGTTTAATGTTTGATGTTTACAGGTTGAGAGAGTTGGATTTCACCTTTGGTTTTTAAGTTTATGTCCGGATCTAAGGTGTTGTTTGAAAAATGTGTTCAATTGCGAGGCTGGACAAAAACATGAAAAATGAAAGTGCCCAGAAATTAAATCTGACAACGACCTAGTTGAGATATGGGCATTTCTACTAGGAATCCACCTTTGGTTTTCGTTTATAGCATGAGAATAAAGAGCAGTTTCAAAAAACATTTTTCAGCAGGCTGGCACAAATTTGACCAAAAAATAAAAGTGCCCAGAATTAAAATCAGAGCTCAACCCAGTTCAGATTTGGCCGTTCCTAGTTAGAAACCAAGGTTAGAATTTCATTTGTGAAAGAAGATAAAGTGCTAGGTAAGAAATGGTGTGTTTTTGCCTAATTTTCAAATGCAAAAGAATGGTTGAAAAGAGGAATTTAAAAGCTAGTTTTGCCAACCATAATGCAATCAGCTAACATTCCACAATGAATTTCTATCCAAACATAAGTATTCACCTGGAAATTTTAAGAAATATAATGGGAAAATACCTTAAATCTGCCCTAGTTTGCAAATAAGGAAAATCTCTTCCCACTGTGACCTATGAGCATCTAAATTTGAACAGCAAGAAGACAATGGAATTCTACAACTAATTAGTCTCTGCCCACAAAATCTTTGCAAGAATCTCCCTTGAATACTTCATCTACCAAAACTCTCCCTTAAAAAAATTTCCACAGAACCCCCTTCAAATAACCCCACTATCATAAAAATAGTCAATGACAATAATTTTCAACTCATAACTCTCATGTTACTGAAACCCACTTTCTCAAAAATAAATGCATTCAATAATCACTTCCAACCAGATTCTCCAATCTAATTAATTATTATTCACTTATTAGACAATTCACCAAATATTATTAATTCGAGAATATAAAATAATGTCTTAAATAGTTACACAAAAGAATATTTATTCACATAAATAAATATTTATATTTTATTTATTATTATTATTACTATTGTCTATTTTATTAATTTAATTTTTAACAAATACTTAATATACCTAAAAATTAATATTATTTATTTAACAAAATAGATTAATAATTTCTGTTAAATGAAACAATAGACCATAATAATCTACTCAAAGACTACACCCAATCATTTTCCAAAAACAACATACCAAAGAATAACAGAGACTCACAGTCATGCACAAATGACCAAACTCATGAAACTCGGGACTAAGAACTCATCCTCGTCGAGAATGATGTCAACTAAGGGACCTCATGTCATCTCCATTCCACAACTTTCATTGGTATGAAGGCATGCTCAGACCTGCCAATTCAGGTGGAGTTGATGCCTGGTACCTACAACCTGCAGCAAACAAAAGTGTCGAATACAAACATATATATAATCATCTAAATAGACACATAGTGACAGAGAATCGTAGTGTAGTAGGGTATCATTATGAGTAATACTACACTATCCCATCACAAAACACATCACAAATATCCACATTAAACAAGTTCATTAGTAACTGAGCACATAGTCAGATAGTCGCATAAATTACATAGTAAAACTAATCTACATAATCAATTAACCCATAACTAATCACAACATAAGCATAATGTACTTATCATAAAGTATCAACAGTGTCATCATAGTAAACATCAATGAGTGTCATCAACTACATCAGAATAGTGAGCCTACCATCAACATGTCTATCATACCTTAAGTATTCTGAGAATTTTATCTTCTTCTTCATGCTCCTTAGACCAACCACCTGCTCATCCAAGGTGAGAATGGAGGGGCACTACAAAACTTGACCTTTACATCCCTAGATCAGACTTGGGAGACCCTTCCTCAACTATCATTTCACCTGAAACATGATCATGAAAAGGAATAATTGGGGGTGTTAACAGTAGTAGCCCTTAAGAGTCCAAAGTGCGAAAAGGCAACAACCTTTGATGAGTTGTTACTCAGAAACCGTACCACTTAGAAACATTTTGTCTAAGGTTATAAGATCATGTAGGGCCCCTCTATAATAACCTCTCTCAATTTTTGATATCTCTGAAGTGTTTTCCCGTGGTGTCTAGTTTTTAGTTGATAGAAAAAGTGTCAGATGCATACAGTGTAAAGTTGCAAAGGGGTGTAACTTTCATTCTGCTCCTTGTGTGACCAAACTGACAGTTCCAACACATTTGGATGGGTACATTTAGGCTAGGCATGGTCCTGTTTTGCACCCAAACATGCCGAAACAGTCTGAGCTACATTGTACCAGCAATATCCCTTAAGAGACCAAAGTGCAAAAAGGCAGCAATCTTTGACGAGATGTTACTCAAAAACTGTGTCACTTAGAAATATTTTGTCTAAGGCTATGGGATCATGTAGGGCCCCTCTACAATAACCTCTCTTAGTTTTTGATATCTCTGAGGTGTTTACCCGTGGTGTCTAGTTTTCAGTTGATGGAAAAAGTGTCAGATGCATGCAATGTAAAGTTACAAAGGGGTGTAAGTTTCGTTCTACTCCTCATGTGACCAAATTGATAGTTCTAATGCATTCAAATGGGTATGTTTAGGCTAGCCATGGTTCTATTTTACACCCAAACATGTCGAAACAGTCTGAGCTACATTGTACCGGCGATATCCCTTAAGAGACCAAAGTGTAAAAAATCAGCAATCTTTGACGAGCTATTATTCAAAAATTGTGTCCCTTAGAAACATTCCATCTAAGGCTACGAGATCACGTAGGGCCCCTCTACAATAAATTATCTCAGTTTTTGATATCTTTGAGGCATTTGTCCGTGGTGTCTAGTTTTTAGTTGATGGAAAAAGTGTCAGATGCATGCAATGTAAAGTTGCAAAGGGGTGTAACTTTCATTCTACTCCTCGTGCGACCAAACTGACAATTCTAACATGTTCAAATGGGTACGTTTAGACTAGGCATGGTCCTATTTCACACCCAAACATGCTAAAATAGTTTGAGCTACATTGTATTGATGATGATATCCCTTAAGAGACCAAAGTGCAAAAAGGTAGCAATCTTTGACGAGCTGTTACTCAAAGACTGTGTCACTTAGAAACATTTTGTCTAAGGCTACGACATCACGTAGGGTCCCTCTACAATAGCCTCTCTTAGTTTTTATATCTCTGAGGTGTTTGCTCATGGTGTTTAGTTTTTAGTTGATGGAAAAAGTGTCAGATGCATGCAGTGTAAAGTTGCAAAGGGGTGTAACTTTCGTTCTGCTCCTCGTGCAACCAAACTAACAGTTCCAACACATCTGGATGGATACGTTTAGGCTAGGCATGGTCATGTTTCGTACCCAGACATGCCGAAACAGTTTGAGCTACATTGTACTAGCGATATCCCTTAAGAGACCAAAGTGTAAAAAGATAACAATTTTTGACGAGCTGTTACTCAGAAACTGTGTCACTTTGAAACATTTCATCTAAGGCTACGGTATCATGTAGGCCCCCTCTACAGTAACCTCTCTCTATTTTTAATATCTCTGAGGTATTTGCCCGTAGTGTCCAGTTTTTAGTTGATGGAGAAAGTGTCAGATGCATGCAATGTAAATTTGCAAAGGGGTGTAACTTTCATTCTACTCTTGGTACGACCAAACTGATAGTTCTAACGCGTCTGGATGGGTATGTTTAGGCTAGGGATGGTCCTATTTCACACCCAAACATATCAAAATAGTTTGAGCTACATTGTATCGACGATATCCCTCAAGAGACCAAAGTGCAAAAAGGCAGCAATCTTTGACAAGCTGTTACTCAAAAACTGTCACTTATAAACATTTTGTGTAAGGCTACGATATCACATAAGGCCCCTCTACAATAACCTCCTTGATTTTTGATATCTTTGAGGCGTTTGTCGTGGTATCCAGTTTTCAGTTGATAGAAAAAGTGTCAGATGCATGCAGTGTAAAGTTGTAAAGAGGTGTAACTTTCATTCTGCTCCTGATGCAACCAAATCAATAGTTCCAATGTGTCCGTATGGGTACGTTTAGGCTAGGTATAGTCCTATTTCACACCCAAACATGATGAAATAGTTTGAGCTACATTGTAATAATGATATCCCTTAAGAGACCAAAGTGCAAAAAGGAAGCAATCTTTAACAAGCTGTTACTCAAAAACTATGTCACTTAGAAATAATCTGTCTAAGGCTATGGGATCATGTAGGGCCCCTCTATAATAACCTCTTATTTTTTGATATCTCTGAGGTGTTTGCTCATGGTGTCCAGTTTTTAGTTGATGGAAAAAGTGTCAGATGCATGCAATGTAAAGTTGCAAAGGGGTGTAACTTTTGTTCTGCTCCTAGTGTGACCAAACTGACATTTCCAACACATCCGGATTGGTATGTTTAGGCTAGGCATGGTTCTGTTTCACACCCAAACATGCCAAAATAGTCCGAGCTACATTGTACCGGCGATATCCCTTAAAAGTCCAAAGTGCAAAAAAGCAGCAATCTTTGACAAGCTGTTACTCAGAAACTGTGTCACTTAGAAACATTCTATCTAAGGCTATGGGATCATGTAGGGCCCCTCTACAATAACCTCTCATTTTTTATATCTCTGAGGTGTTTGCCTATGGTGAAAGTTTTTCTGATGCTCCAAAAATCATCAGATGCATGTAGTGTAATGTTGCAAGGTAGGCTACATTTTATTTTGTTCTTCGTGGGGCCAAAGTGTTAGCACCAACACGTCCAGTTGGGCACATTTACACTAGGCATGGTCATTGCCCTTCATTATCAAAGGATCATAGTCTTTCCTATTCGAAGGGTCATAACTTTTTGCCTTTGAAATGTCATCACTATTTGTGAGAACCTAAATTCATTTATTTGCAATATTGCCTAGGGTTGTATTCTTAATTGTATTCTTCAAGTATGTTATGGATGTCCTTCTCAATGATAAATTGCTCTCCCTTTTATGTTAGTGCTTATCAACCTAATACATGAAGTATGATGCGTACATGTGAATACACATTATGTGTGAAGTATACACAGGAAGAATGAAGCATACAAGTGAATACATGTAATACATGAAGTCTACATAGGAAGTGTAAGGGTAAAAATGGGATAATCAAATGAATAATAAAAACCCAAACATCAATAGAATATGAAGATAAAAAGGAGATTTAAAATGAAATAGAGAGAAGATACTCACAACCTTTTACCTTGTGACTTCCATTGTTAGCATTTTCTTTCTTGATCTTGTGGTGATGAAGATGGCCCTCAGGAAGCTTGCTTCCTCACTTCGATTCCTCAAGATGACAAGGAGAAGTGGCTCTGATACTTGCTGTGTTAAAGATGAACTTCAACACACTATGAAATGGATGGATGATGAATGATATGAAAATGAGGGTGCCAATGGCGCGCTATAGTTCCTGCAGCATAAGTTTACTCAAAAGATGAATATTAAATGAAGAAGAAGAGGGTTGTATTTATAGAGTTATGTGAGAGAGAAGATCGACGGTGCAGAAGAAGTAATAAGATCAATGGTAGAGGATGTTTGAGGGAATGTACGTGAATAGAAGAAGGACATGTGTAATAGAGAAAGCTATTTTATTCGAGTTAACTACTTTCATGACAAAAATAAGATTTGCTTTTACGAAATTAGAATGTTTCATTCTAATTTATGAGTTTGTTGATAAAAACAAGGTTGTTTTAAATCAATAACTCAATTTTTGCTTTTGCATGACAAGGAAGATTTATTTTTAGAAGATTTGGAAGATAAGAAAGTGAATTAAATAAATAAATTTAATTTATTTTTAGAAGATTTGGAAGATCACCAAGGACTAAGTCGCATAGAAATAACATGCCCCTTTTGTAGGTATAGTACTTAGGATTTTCATGACAATGCTTATGATGACAGGAGGATAAGAGAATAATGAAGGATTTGTGTGGTTTGGAGGGATAAGGTATGTCAAGAGACATCTAAAACATTTGTCAACATTGTGCCCCCAATCTTTATCAAGATCAAGGAAATAGAGAAATGGAAGATCGGGATGGATAGACTCGACAGTATAGGTATATAATGGATAGAGGAATAGGATAGGAAATAGTGAGAAAAGGAATAATAATAGAAGGTGATATGCCAATGAGACAAGGTGCCCCCAAGTGTAGGTGGCATAGGAGATCAACTTACACATGACACCTATTTGCCAGGTTTTCATCATGGTACTTATCCAAGGTGCTTGTTTGCCAAGTTTTCACCATTGGACGAAGGGATTTCTCTTTACTTTTTTTTTTTGAATATTTGGATGGAAGAAAGTGGATACAGAAGGACTTGAGCATCTAGTTCCTTGAAAGGTGATAGTCTCAATGGATGTCATCACATGGACCAAGTCAAGTGTTCTCATAGATGTTGGTAGGGGATTGCATGAAAGCGAGATGGAGAATGGTAGATATTGGATTATGGAAGGGTGCGATAGTGGACATTGATGTAGATATACGGATTGGAAAGCTTATGGAAAAGCATGGACCATGGTATGAGGAAGATATGTAGGATAGTAGTGGGAGGGAGGGGAGATGGATTTATACGGAAGTGTCATGGAATGGAAGGGAACCATGACCAATGGTTGCACACACCGTGATAAACATTGAAGCTTATGATGGGAAGGTGGTGTAGGAAGCAATGGAGATTTTTGCCTAGTGGATGAGTGATGTAGGCCTTTAGGGACCCACATAGACTTAGTAAACTTCTTATTTTTGTTTGTCATGTGGGATGGAAGGATTTGATATGTGTGGATGGCATGGGAGAAAGTGGATGGTTAGGATGCTTTAGAGGTGGATTCCTCATTTGACTTGATGGTTTTTTGCTTGGGTACCCAAACCTTTTTGCTTGTAGATTGTACTTGTGAAGGTATGGGCTTGGGTATATGTAGCTTTTGTGCAGCTTCTAAGATAATTATTTGTTACTTGGGCATCCACACCTTTTTCAGTTTGGCATTGAGGTGTGTGAGTGTATGCAGCTTTTGAGATGGATGTTTCTTTGATTCTTGGCTCTTGTATCCTAGATCATGAGGGCTCTTAGGATTTTTGACTTTATAGGTAGAGGCATCAAGATTTGTGCTTTTGAATCCCTTGGGGATGACAGAAGTGAGGTTGGTGGAAGCTCATTGTTTAGACAACATGTGCATTAGTTGGCCATGATTGGGATATTTAGAGGATTTATAGATGGATGGATAAGGTGTTGGAAGAAGTGGTGGTAAAATGCATGGAGGGATATTAGGAGGTGGAAGTAGTGGAGGTAGATTGGATGGTGGAAGGTGTATGGTCATATGCTCTTGACAATTGCAGGATGATGGAGGTGGAATGGCCACATATGTTTTAGGGATATGATAGGGTTTACGATGGAAAGTGGTGGACTTAGGAGGAGTGGAGGAATTACCAACATCTTGAGATTGTTCACCTTGGGGTATGTATCCAAGGCCATATGAGGGTGGAGGAACTTTGACATGGATAGGTTCCAAAATACCTTGTTCATGAAGGCACCTTGATAGTTCATATTCTGGAGTATACGATGGACAGTGGGATTATGTATAGGTGGAACACAAGACACAAGTTCCTTATTGGATGGAGAAGGTGAAGAGGTAGATAACAGTTATTGTTCTCCTAAGGAAGAACATTCATGCATGAAGGTAGTGAGACCAAGGATATACGGTGGGGGATTTGCAGCATGGTTGATAATGGATGGAGAAGGATCATTTCAATCTTGATCATCATTATGCTCTTTAGGTTCCAAGTTATTGGCTTGATCATTCATGTGCACTTGGGAGGCAAGTGTCTCATCAGAGGAAGCGGAAGTTGTTGGATCATGGATAGGATTAGATGGAAGATGGATAGAAGTAACGGAGGTTTCTTGCTCACATATAGGTATGGGATCAAGTTGTTCATGAACATCTTCTTCGTAAAAGGTAGTATCTTGATCATAGAGAAGGTATAGATTATGGACAGGTTGGAATTGGATCTCTTTCCCATGTATAGGATCAAGTTGCTCATGGATAGCTTCTTCATAGGTATTATCTTGATCATGGAAGAGATAAAGGTTATGAATGGTTTGAAATTGGATGGGGGTATTTTGATCTTGATTTAGACAAAGGGTGGATGTTTCCACATGCTCTAAGGTGTGCTCTTGACATAGATCTTGGTCTTCTTGAATGGAAGAGGATAGCTCTTGGATAGCTTCTTGGTTAACAACATGGATGTTCGATGGACCTTCACTTTGGTTCATGGTAGGAGGTTCTTCGATAAGCTCAAGGGGTTGCGGATGACATGAAGGGGTTGTAGGATTTGACATGGCATTGGAAGAATCTTTGGTAAGGTCAAGGACTAAAATTTGAGGACATGTTTGGCTCTCTGCTGGTAGTCCTTGGATCACATCCTTTGTAGGTGTATGGGGTAATGGATGAGCAGATTTGGCTTTCTCCATAGCTTTTCTTTTGTTGTATAAATTTGGAAAATATTTTTCCCAAAACTCATCTAATTCTTTTTTGGTTGTTCATTTAGAGTTTGAGGAACTAGATGGTGGTGTTGGTGTAGGACTAGTATGTTTTGGGATAGGTGTCTTAGCAGGTGGTGAAGGAGGACTAGTAGACGGAGTGGTATACGATTTCCAACTTGAGGTGGTGCTTGCCTTGTCATGAGTATGGGAAAAGGATATACAATTTTGGGGCGAGGAGTAGCTGGTACTAGCACGTTTAGCTTGCAAGATTGCCATTTCTTGTTGTAAGACTTAGATTTGTTGAGCAATTGCTATACAATCTTGGGGCGAGGGACCTAAGTTTATTTGCAATTGTAGATATTGGAGTGTTTGAGCAATATATTCTAATTGGTTTGCCATCTCTGCAGAAATTGACACAAGACCGGAAAAGCTTACTGTGATAGATGCACAGCTACAAATGTGTGGAAACAGAGGATAAAAGCGTAGCAGGTCGAAGCATATGTGTAGATCTAACAAAGTTTGTTTTTGTAGAGTTTTTTGGCATGTTTTTCAAAAATTTCTATTTTTGGTTGAAAACTTGGTCTTTTTTGCTTTTGATTTTCAATTATGGCAGATAAAGACATAACAAACGCATAGAAATTTTCATGATTTTTATCTTTTATTATTTTTTTGTATTTTTGTGGACTTTTTGACACAAGAACAATTACAACCTAGGCTGGAAAGGACAGTATTTGTTGAGTCCCCTGGCTATGCATATTCAAAGCGTGTAGCTCCAGGATCTAGTAGCACCGACTCCCCTCCATGGCACTCACTTCTCACGCATACCATATTCAGGTTTCCTTAGGCTCGTACCCCCACTGAACCTTAGGATTGTCCCTACTACCTCTACTATGAATCACATGAATCGGGGCCGCTTCAAAGGTTCCACCTTTTGTGCCAACAAATAGAGGATTTTGGTACACTAGACAATGGCTAAGTAGTCAGGGCAACCGTTTGAGTGGTTACACGTGTGGCAGTGCTACTCTCCGTTATGGAGTCTCCCAGCCTCCAAGGGTTATGCCTTGGAGGGTTTTGGGGTAGGTTGGTTGTCGGTGTAACACAGTGGCACTCGTTGCAGGAAACTTTTACTTCAAGCACAATTTATTTTAAGTGGATTGGTAGGGCTTGGCTTTAGCCTATTTCCACTCAGGGTCGTTCCCACTTGGACAGGTGAGCATCTAAGGGCAGGCCCCTCTAAAGGTTATACATAGGGAATAACAAGTCTAGCATTCTGGTCACCCAGTAAAGGGGAGAGCATAAGCCTATTGTCATTCAATAGTCACAGAAGACAGTGATTAATCCAAACCTAGTTAAAAGGAAAAAAAAACTAAATGTGCTATCTACTTGGGCACTCACGCATTTGTTAACTTTGAAGTGGTTAAAAGATAGCAATGTTCTTTTCCATTTTGTGAGATAGCAATGTTCTAAACTAGGAAAGATAGTAATAATGCAAAGAGGCAATAATGCAAAGATAGCAGTGGTTCAATTACTATCCTCCTAGTTAAAGACTACATGATATTTGCATGCATTTTTTTTTACTTTTTCCCTTAATTAATCTAAGTGAATTAATCAATACAGCTAAATGATCTATCCAGCTCTTCCCCCTGCAAGGCAAATGTTAGCGTTAATCAGAAAAATTAGAAGAAATCCTAAAACCACAATGAGAAATCAAAAGCGCCACTTGACAGTCTGTATGTGTAGAAATAGAGACTGCAAGTGTCAATTTACAAATGCACTAAGACAGGTGTCAAAAGTGCAGGAAGAAGAGACAAATGCATTAATTTAACAAATGCACCGTAAAACAGTATGCAAGTGCTGTTATGGAAGGTATATGCACCAGGGTTATGCAAGCGTCAGAATAGGGATTATATGCGTCGTCTCAAATGATGAATGCACCATAGTATGAAAGCGTCGTAATAGTGCTCAGATGCATCAGCTTGGAGGATGTATGCGCCAGAAGATTGTGTGCACCGAAATAGAAAGTAGAAGCACTAATTCAGAGGATGTATGCACTGGATGAACCTATCAGAAGCCTGCATGAAGCCTGTACGGAACTTATCACTAAGAAACTCAGATTTTTGGTTAGATTAGGGGCAAGAGTCCCACAGTGGGCGCCAGAAATGTAAGGGTAAAAATGGGATAATCAAATGAATAATAAAAACCCAAACATCAATGGAATATGCAGATAAAAAGGAGATTTAAAATGAAATAGAGAGAAGATACAACCTTTTACCTTGCAACTTCCATTGTTCACCTTTTCTTTCTTGATCTTGTCGTGATGAAGATGGCCCTCAGAAAGCTTGCTTCCTTGCTTCGATTCCTCAAGATGACAAGGAGAAGTGGCTCTGATACTTGGTGTGTTAAAGATGAACTTCGACACACTATGAAATGGATGGATGATGAATGATATGAAAATGGGGGTGCCAATGGTGTGCTATAGTTCCTGCAGCATAAGTTTACTCGAAAGATGGATATTAAATGAAGAAGAAGAGGGTTGCATTTATAGAGTTATGTAAGAGAGAAGATCAATGATGTAGAAGTAAGAAGATCAATGGTAGAGGATGTTTGAGGGAACGTGCATGAATAGAAGGACATGTGTCATAGAAAAAGCTATTTTATTTGAGTTAACTGCTTTCATGACAAAGATGAGATTTACTTTTACGAAATTAGAATGTTTTATTCTAATTTAAGAGTTTGTTGATAAAAACAAGGCTATTTTAAATCAATAACTCAACTTTTGCTTTGCATGACAAGGAAGATTTATTTTTAGAAGATTTCGAAGATAATAAAGTGAATTAATTAAATAAATTTATTTAATTTATTTTTAGAAGATTTGGAAGATAAGAAAGCAAATTAAATAAATAAATTTATTTAATTTACTTGCACATGATTTTGGAAGAATAAATAAAATATTTAATTATATTGTATTTTTGGAGAGTGAGAGGATTTAAATAAATTTAAATGATTTATTTAAATTTGGAGGAATATACTTGACCTAATTAAATAATTTAGAATTATTTAATTGCTTGGAAGAATTTAATTAAATAAAGTATTTTATTTAATTTTGACTTTAGAAGAGACAATTACATATTTTGATATTTAATTAACTTAGAGGTATATGAATCGAATAAATAAATTTAATTATTTATTTATTGATAGACTTAAATAAATATTAAAAATATTTATTTAGATAGAGTCATGTCATTTTTAGGTGTATACAGGAAGCATGAAGCATACACGTGAAAACATGAAGTATACATAGGAAGCATGAATCATACATGTGAACATGTGAAGTATACACAAGAAAAATGAAGCATACACATGAATAGTAGCATGAAGCATACACGTGGAATGGTAGAATGAAACATACGCATGGAATGGTAGATGTATTCCAAGAATTATATGACAAACTTCTAGAGGTATGAGGTCACATGTAATAATATTTTGCTCATTTTTAGTTGCATACTTCAAAGTCCATTCTATAATTACATGAATTTCTTTACCATGCTACAATGATCCTACAGAGTATGGGCTTAGATGTGTAGTGGTAGAGAGACCTAGGTGTTAGATTGCATCATGTATTATTATATTCATATGATTGATTTAATGTTCAATAATCTTAGAGGAGAATAATGTTCTAAAAACTTTATATATTTACAATTATATAAAGGAAGAGTGCATGTAATACAATTGGATTTTAAATATTTGAAGTAAACCATCTACAAATATCCATTGAAGCATGGATTTATAAAGCAAATATGGGCACCCTCAAAAAAAGATGTGTATTAACTAAATATCCATATAGGCATACATCAATATCTGTCGATATAAGTATAACATATATACAAAATAGCCATATAGGCTTACAAGAATGCCATATAGGCATACAATGTTAACTATATGCAATACAAAATATATGTCCACAAATGCCATATAGGCATACAACAAAGGAACCCAATAAAAATTCATTCCCCTCTGGGTGAAGAAAATAGATCATAGGTGGCCTTTGATCTCAAGGGGATGGAGACAGATATGAGAGTGGTCTACTTCAAACCCGAGGGCTGCCCCTCCTATTTAGTTCATCATGGAGTTGTAGTTGTTACAATAAAAAGTATAGACATTAATATATAGAAATTACATTATAAAAAATGAAACATTTAACAAAATAATCACTTACCGCTGCCAGATAATCTCTCTCCTCATTTGCCATAGTAGCAGGATCAGGCTATGGAATTGTAATGTCCTATAGAAACCATCCAGATAGAAATTAAACTTCAAATCAATAATCATTTGATTTTTCAATAATAAAAAACTATAAAAATGAATGTAATTTGAAATTTAATAATCTACCTCATACCCCCATCAAAGGCATGGAGCTATCAATTGTGGAAGACACACCATGCTCCATTGCCCTATGAACTTTAGGAGATGTCTCCACCTACATCATCTGAAAATAAAACAACATTATTCAATTACTAAAACCAGAATAGTGATGCAGGTCATGGCTCCTAACATACACACGTTCACATAAACATGGAAGTACACACAATAAAGCACACAAGTCACATGTTTATATACAAATTAGATGAAGATTCATATGAGGATTCATGACTATTGTGTGGTATAAGGGTCAACAAAGGAGGGACCATAGTAGCATCAAGAGAAGTAGAAAGGGGACATTTTTTAGATGCAACAAGATCAATGCCCTCCTGAATGTCTATAGAAGGAATGATGGTCATTGAACGAGTTAATATTACTAATAACATGTGAAAATAAACAATTAAGTCAAAGAGACACCCACCAACTACATGGGTTGATGGCTCTGGTAGAGAATATTCCACTAATCTCTGATCCTCTACGATTCCCACAGACATGAGCATACTAGGATAATGAGGCTTTAGAAGAGGAGCCACCTCAATTAGAGAGATAGTAGATGTAGAAGAAGTCAGAGAGGGATTGAAGGTGTTAGTTTAGGTTTAGATTGGTGGTAGGGTGGGGTAGGGTAGTGCTCAAATTTTTGTTTGTTTGGTAGTGATGGAGGTAGGACAATGCCTAAGATAGATGGTTTTAATATGTTAGGAAAAGATTGGTGATGGGAATGATGGGTAGAACAAGGGATACACGAATGGCACTAGAAATCACATAGACATTAGGTAAGTTTATGGGTTTACGAGAAGGAGGAATATCAAGAGTTTGTGGGATAATAGGAGGGAGGAAAGATAGGACAAAAAAACCTTATTTTAAAAATTTCTTATCATTTTCTTTGTCTTGAGGTTTGTCAAGGGGTGGGTTAGAAGAAAACTGGGTCTGGGACGTCTGGTAGGGGTAGATTAGGAAATAGGTAGGGTAGATATGGGTTGGTTAGTAGGTTAGGTGTAGTGTTGGGGAAGTTTCTTAGGCCTACTTTTAGAAGTGGATAGGGAAAGGTCCTACACTTTTTCTTTTACTTTATCTTGGAGGGGTTTTAGAGGGGAGATAGAAGTCAACGAGGAAGGTGAAGTAGTAATAGGTGGATATATGGTGGGGAAGATAGGGGCATAGCTAGTGAAGTAGGTGAAGTAATAGAAAGAGGTTGTGGGGTGGGGAGAGCAATGCGTTTAGAGGCATAAGATAGGTAAAGGTGAAAGAGGGAATTGGTATGAGGTATAGGTGGACTAGAAGGGGTTGACAAAAAATAATCTAAGGAGAAGTGTCTTAAGGTAACAACTAATTGGTATGGGCTATGCGAAATGGTGAAGACATGACCATCATGGGGAATTTAAGGCACTAATGGATGATAGTTCAAGGACAACCCACATTGCAATGAGCCAAGGACCTAAGAGAATAGATAGTGGTTTGAGGTAGGGATGATATGACATGAGACATCTAGGCATTTAGGTCATACCTAGATTAGTAGGGTGAGGGAGCCAAAAGTAGGTATAGAAGTGTCATTATGTGTACACTAGGAGATATCTAAGGGGGGATAAGAATTTCTTTGCAACCTAGTGATGTATAAGTGTTCCTCTGTAACTGCATTAATAAGGATCAAAATATCCACCTTGATTCAACTATCATTTTATAGTGTACTTGTGCCTCAATCTACAGAGGACCATTATAATCATCAGTAGGGACATTTTCAAGCAAGAAGGTGATGATATGTGTAGGAGGGGGTTCAACAATGAAATTATAAGGTTGAATTCTAATGTCTCTATCATCTCAAAGAATATAGTAGTATTAAAGGAAGGGTCCTCATTAGACATAGGTGGGTTATATGTAGGATCAAAAGCAGGGATGGAAGAAATTAAGGCAATAGGATTGACATAGTTTGTAGGGGAATGGGTTAGTGTAGATTTGAAGATTTTGGTTAGGGTTGACTTGTTTCCCCCATAATTAATACCTAAAACCTACATGATGTTGGAGTCAGTCATACGCTATATAAGATGTCATAGGCTCGTGCCTCTCTCCCATGTCATGTCCTAGGGCATGGTGATACTAGAAAAAACCTTTGGGATTGTATGTCTTTAAAAGGGGAAGATTTGTTTCAAGGGGTCTAATAGGTGGTAATTGGATGAGTTTATTACAAAGAATGTTAAAGAATAGTGTGGAGGGGATCAACAAGCTTTGGTAGACATGTATGGAAAATGTGTAGCATACACAAGGCAATGAGTTGTTTGAAAAGATGCCTCAAAGAAATGTGGTCTCATGGCAATGTCCTTGTCTATGCATTTGTTTGTCATGACATTCCATGAGACCACATTTCTTTGAGGCATTTTTTCAAAAAACTATATTGTAATTGAAATTTTGTCATCTGTCAACATCTAGTTATTAGTTATGCAATGTGTAGTAATGCTTTGAGTTTGAAAGATGTGCAATGCAATGTAATCAATGATATGAATATAAACTACAAAAATCTAGTAAGTACAATTCATTAGTTAAACTGATTATTTTATTACCTAAGTGAAGCTTTGAACTCCACCTCCACTAGGAGGTGTTGTCGTGAAATCTCCAAGATTAACCTATTCAACATCCAAAATCAGATATTAGAATACCATTCATATAACAATGTTATTCACATGTAATATTTATAACTGTTTACTAGTTACATACCTCGACAGAAGATGTCGTAGTGTAATAAGGAGGTGGAGAACCTATTAGACTTAGGGCACACAATTGAGAAGGGGGGTGAATCAGTTGTGCAAAAATTTCTCCAATTAAACACTTAAATCTTCTTAAGTGATTAGTAGAATATTAATCATGAACCATAATGCATTCAAATCAAAAGCAGAAACACATCAACACATAAGACACCAAGATTTTGACGTGGAAAACCTAGTTAAGGGAAAAACCACGGGGTGATTAACCCAAGATTGTATTCTCTATTAGAAGAATTGAAAGAACAAAATGGCACATGCCAATTAGGGCTCACTGCCTGAGCACACTGCTCACAAGAGGCTCATTGCCTACAAGAGACACATTGTCTACAAAGAAATAAATATCACCTACATGAACTAGAGAATAGCATCTTCACCATGATTGAATCAATTCCATTTAAGCCCAATACTTCTGCTCTACCTTTCACTCTCCTCCTCGCTACCACACACTCATCACCGCAAGACACACTTTGGAAAGACTTCACAATCCCTTAGCATCAACTTAGGAATAATCATCTAAGTCAGCAAACATCTACAAGAACATCCACAAGACGTGTAATACATCCGGTCAGCTAGTCATAGGAAGAACACCATCATCCAGTGGTTATTCTTCAAATGCGCACTCTAACTTCAATGTGGACCACCAATATGAACTGGACACGATCCAAGGATCACCACAACCTTTCCCAAATCACTTGAGAACATCCACACTTCATCTGCTTGCTAGAATTATCCTCTCCTTCATCCGGAGCTTTAAGAACACAGTCTGTCATTACTGTCACAAAGGAATAGGTTCTTCTGGACCTTCAAACCATGAACCAATCGAGTTGACACTTCACACGGACATCCTCAACACTCCCTCAAATCTGCAGAATGGGATAGTGCATTACCAGATCTCACCGGACCTATCTATGTCACTCTATCACCTCTAAATACCTACCGAAGCCAGTTCTACTTGAGCGGCCATAACTTCTTCAGATCTTCATGCGGACCTCTGAAAACTTGACTGGATCATCTAAAGACTCATATCTACAAACCCTTTGAACCGCAACCTCTGATCTGCATCTTAGCTAGGATCTCCACTTCACTGTCTCCATTGCTCCTCTCTGCTCATCCAATCCTTCTCATTAATTTAGCATGAGTATGTTGACATCAATGACAACACCGGTTAGGCCCATACTTATAACAATCTCCCCCTTTGTCATTGATGGCAACATATGATGTGAAAAACCATCAAGACAAGAACTTCTCCTTACTATCACAACTCCCCCTATCAACAACAACCATTCACATGTCTTCTCTCCCTTTACTGCTCCCCCTTTGATTAGCAACCACTTGTTTTTCATATGTCTTCTCTCCCCCTTTGACATCAATGGAAAAGGGCACATACTTGCAATTTCACCACTTTAGAATCATACCTGTTGCTCCCCCTGAGTAGTAGCTCCCATCAATCTGGATCACAAGATATGACAGTGATATCCACCAGACTGATGCACCTCAGTGCACCTTAGTTCATCATCGGAGGGGCAATAACCCCTAACTTCTCCCTGAGATACTCAAAAGAGTCCTTAGGTAGAGGTTTAGTAAAGATGTCTGCAATCTGATCCTTGGAGGGTACAAACTCCAATCTGACTTCATTCTTGTTCACTTGCTCTCTCAAAAAGTGAAACTTGATGGATATGTGTTTAGTCTTTGAATGCAACACCGGATTCTTAGATATACTTGTAGCACTTGAATTATCACAGAAGATTGTGATAGGTTCCTCATACTCTACTTTGATATCTCTTAGCATCTTCTTCATCCACAAAACTTGAGTGCAACTACCTACTACTGCAATATATTCTGCTTCAATTGTAGACAAAGATATTACCTCTTATTTCTTGCTTAGCCAAGAAACCAATCTTTTCCCCAAAAAGAATGCTCCACCACTGGTACTCTTCTGGTCATCCACATCTCCTGCCCAATCAGCATCTGTATATGCATGAAGAGAGAAATCATGATCTCTAGGATACCACAGACCATACTCAACCGTCCCTTTTAGATATCTAAAAATCCTCTTGATTGCCATGACATGGGACTCTCTAGGATCAGCTTGGAATCTAGCAACAAGACCAACAGCTTGCATAATATCTGGTCTAGTTTGAGTGAGATACAACAATCCTCCAATCATTAATTTGTACTTTGTCTGATCTACCTTAGGAGAGTCATCATCTTTGCTCAACTTACATCCGGTTGCCATGGGAGTATTCATTGGCTTTGAATCTTTCATCCCAATTTTTTTCAACAATTCTTTCACATATTTGGTCTGAGAAATGAAGATTCCTTTCTTTGTTTGAGTAATTTGCAGACCCAAGAAGAAATTCATTTCACCAAGCATAGACATCTCAAACTCACTTTTCATTTGATTTGCAAAAGCTTTATACATACTATCTCTTCCTCCAAAGATGATATCATCAACAAATACTTCAACAATCAAGATGTTTTCATGATCAATTTTGAAATATAAGTTACTATCAGCAGTACCTTTGTTGAAACCAATCTTCAAAAGATGCTTGTCCAATCTTTCATACTAGGCTCTTGGGGCTTGTTTCAATCCATACAGTGCCTTCTTCAACTTACAGACCATATCACCATGATCAGACAACTGAAATCCATCCGGTTGCTCTATATACACTTCTTCTTCCAAGTCACCATTTAGAAAGGCAGACTTGACATCCATCTGATATACCTTGAAATCCTTGAAGGCAGCAAAGGCAAGGAATAATTTGACTGCTTCAATTCTTGCCACCAGAGCAAAATTTTCTTCAAAATCAATTTCTTCTATTTGAGAGTAGCCCTTGCAGACCAATCTGGCTTTATTTCTGATTACTTCACCAACTTTATTTAGTTTGTTCTGCAAGACCCATTTGGTTCCAATCACATTCTTGTTTATAGGTCTGGCAACAAGATCCCAAGTGTGATTTTTCTCAATTTGCATCAACTCTTCCTCCATTTCTTTGGTCCAGTTTTCATCATTACAGGCTTCATTTATTGTCTTAGGTTTAATCTTTCAAATCAAACAATATTCATCTAAATTTTGAGCAATTTTCCTTCTAGTTTGCACACCTTTGCTTTTATCACCTATGATTTGATCTTCAAAGTGGTTTAGTCTTACATACCTTGGAACCTTAGGAGTTTCTTGCACTTTTGCTTCTTGATCAGGCTCATTCAAACCTATCTCTTCTTCCTAATTTACCGGATTAGTTTGAATTTCACTTTCAGAAGAGGATTGAACTCCTTGAACCAGAACACCATTCTGATCATCTTCATCATATTCATAAAACCTTGAGGGTTTCTCTATTCCCTCATCAACCTTCACATTTGTACTTTCTATCATCTTTCTTAGTCTCTTGTTATAACACCGGTATGCTTTGCTTTGAGTAGAGTAACCCAAGAATATTCCTTCATCACTTCTAGCATCAAACTTGCCTAGATCTTCATCTCTTTTGATGTAACATTTGCTACCAAAGACTCTAAATTATCTTACAGAAGGAGTAATGCCAAACCAAAGTTCATAAGGGGTCTTACCAGTATTGCTTCTGATTTGAACTCGATTGAGAGTATAGACTGCAATGCTGATAGCTTCTCTCCAATAGATCTGAGGAACATTTGCTTCCGTCATCATGGTCCTGGATGCTTCTTGGATGGTCCGGTTCTTTCTTTCCACTACTCCATTCTGCTGTGGAGTCCTAGGAGCAGACAACTGTCTCTTAATTCCATGTTTCTCATAGAACTCTATGAACTCACCGGATGTGAATTCTCCACCTCTATCAGACCTCAGACATTTCAACTTTAATCCTATTTCATTCTCTACCATAGCCATGAATATTTTGAATTTCTTAAGAGCTTCTGATTTCTCCTTTAGAAAGGTTACCCACATCATCTGGGAATAGTCATCAATTAGCAGCATGAAGTATCTATCACCTTGAATACTCCTGGTTCTTGCCGGACCACAAAGATCAGTGTGAACTAAGTCCAATAATCCAGTAGAAGATAGTTCCTTGCTTTTAAATATGACTCTGCTCAGCTTATCCAACTGGCATTCCTTGCACAAGCTGTTAGTAGGTTTCACCAATTTTGGAAGATCTCTTACAGCCTGAGTATTGCTTATCTTGATGATATTATCAAAATTCACATGACACATCCTTCTATGCCATAACCAACTCTGATCAACTTGAACAAATAAGCAACTTTTACCAGTACCAACCAAGTGGAAGATATTACCTTTAGTTTGAGTATCGAATGCAATCTTTGTTCCGGAACTTTCAAAGATTTTGCATTTTCCATCCTTGAATCGGAGATCATAGCCTTTGTCCACCAACTGTCCAACACTGAGAAGATTGTGCTTCAAACCTTCAACATACAATACATTACCAGTTTTGTTTCTTCCATCAAAAGAAATATTTCCTCTTCCTCTGATTCTACCAGTAGAATTGTCACCAAACTTTACCACTCCTCCTTCATACCTTTCCAAATCTACAAACTTATTTTTGTCACCTGTCATATGGTGAGAGCATCCACTGTCAATGACCCAATCATCCTTCTCTTCAATTTGGGCAGCCAGAGCTCTTTCCACAGTCTTAAGATTGACAGATACAGAGGACATTAGATCTTCTTCCTTGATGGCAGTGAACACCCATTCATTTCCAGATTTGTTTCCTATCTTTGATTCATCATCTGTTACTCCTTCATTATCATCATCTTCATGTACATAGTAAAAATTCTTTTGGAACCTTGGTTTGTTAGGATTTTGCCTTGAAAATCTTTCAGGACACCTTGAGGCAAAATGACCAATCTTATTGCAGTTAAAACACTTAAAAGGTAATTTTCCTTCATGCTTACCGGATCCTCTTGGCAGCCTCTTTGCAATAAGGGCTTCAAGTTGAGCAGTTTCTACTTCTTCTTCTTCTAGATCTTTTCTTACTTTTTCATACTAAGACAATTTCCTTGAAGAATTCTCTCCTGGATCAAACCTTTGTTTACCTTTAATAGAGACACTGGCTTTGAATGCAGATTCAGTCTTGGGGGAGTCGTCTCCAAACTCTGTCATTTCAAATGTAGCTAATTTCCCAGCCAATTGATCTCTTGTGACAATTGTATGGGCTCTGAATTCTTCAATGGCAGCAGCCTTGATTTTGTAAGAAGCAGGAAGGGATCTAAGAATTTTACCAACAATCTCATTTTCATCCAAGACTCCATTAGCTTTTCTAATTCCACAAACTAGCTCATTCACTCTTGGCATAAAAGTGGTAATATTTTTATCATCTCTCATCTTCAGTTTTTCAAATTTCCCTTTTAGACTCTGTAACCTTGCACATTTAACATACTGGTCTCCTTCATGCAAAAGTTCTAGTTTATTCCAAATCTCAAAGGCAGTTGGTAGGTCAATAACATTTGAGAGCTCTGAGTCAAATAATGCGCTTAGAAGAGCCTCTTTGGTCTGCAGATTGTTTTCAGCATCTATGATTTCATTTAGGGTTGTCAGACCACCCTGTGGAGGTACATACGCTTTTGTAACCATGGACCAGTACGCCATTCCCATACACTGCAAGTGACATTTCATGCAACCTTTCCAAAGAGCAAAGTTGGTTCCATCAAACTTCAGACTATCCTTCTTGTAAGATGACATCCTGGATCTCCTCAAGTGGTTAAGCTCCTTTTAGAGGAAATTAGCTCTAATACCAAATGTTAGACTTAGGGCACACAACTGAGAAGGGGGGGTGAATCAGTTGTGCAAAACTTTCTCCAATTATACACTTAAATCTTCTTTAGTGATTAGCAGAATATTATTCATGAACCATAATGCATTCAAATCAAAAGCAGAAACACATCAACACATAAGACACCAAGATTTTGACGTGGAAAACCTGGTTAAGGGAAAAACCACGGGGTGATTAACCCAAGATTGTATTCTCTAATAGAAGAATAGAAATAACAAAATGGCACATGCCAATTAGGGCTCACTGCCCGAGCACACTGCTCACAAGAGGCTCATTGCCTACAAGAGACACACTGTCTACAAAGAAATAAGTATCACCTACATGAACTAGAGAATAGCATCTTCACCATGCTTGAATCAGTTCCATTTAAGCCCAATACTTTTGCTCTGCCTTTCACTCTCCTCCTCACTACCACACACTTTGGAAAGACTTCACAATCCCTTATTTATACAAGGCATCAACTTAGGAATTGTTATTCTTCAAATGCGCACTCTAACTTCAATGCGGACCACCAATATGAACTGGACATGATCCAAGGATCACCACAACCTTTCCCAAATCACTTGAGAACATCCACACTTCATCTGCTTGCTGGAATTCTCCTCTCCTTCATCTGGAGCTTTAAGAACACAGTCTGTCATTACTGTCACAAAGGAATAGGTTCTTCTGGACCTTCAAACTATGAACCAATCGAGTTGACACTTCACACGGACGTCCTCAACACTCCCTCAAATCCGTAAAATGGGATAGTGCATTACCGGATCTCACCGGACCTATCTGTGTCACTCTGTCACCTCTGAATACCTGTCGAAGCCGGTTCTACTTGAGCGGCCATAACTTCTTCAGATCTTCATGCGGACCTCTGAAAACTTGACTGGATCATCTCAAGACTCATATCTACAAACCCTTTGAACCGCAACCTCTGATCTGCATCTTAGCTGGGATCTCCACTTCACTATCTCCATTGCTCCTCTCTCCTCATCCAATCCTTCTCATTAATGCAGCATGAGTATGTTGACATCAATGACAACATTGGTTAGGCCCATACTTGCAACAGAACCACTGAAAACTAAATGAACACTATGACCCTGAAATTTTATTAAAATCATTAAACTAAATTAGTTAATCTTGCTAACATTTACCCAAGTATCAAGGCCAAAAGTCTCACTCAGGAGGGCATCTGTCATCACCATTTGCTCAGCTACAGATGTAGCCTGCCCACCTACGTCCTAACTATCCGTGGGGTCATAACGACAGGTTCACCCGCAAGCCTGACAAGTATGGGGTGGAACCCTACTCCTCAAAGTCTCCCCTAGCTCACACAATGCTGTAGGACTAGAATGCTCTCTGATGCTCTGGGTCAAGGAACTAATGGACTATAGTGTCTCGACCTCAGCACTCTCCTTCACAATGGAAGGGATAGACACATGCTCATGGGCTGGTCTAGCGACTGCTCGTCTCGCTGGCCACTATGGGTCGACACGTGCCCTTGGTCTATCCTGTGCTGACCCCCCACCTCTACCCTAGAAGTCCCGCATATCAAAATAGTTTGGCACTTTATTGAGGACAAAATTGCAGTAGAGTTTCCTCAAAAAGTATTGCGGGACCTCATTATTGTTGCATGGAGGATGGTCAAAAACCATCCACCACCTCTGCCCAAAATGGTCCTTTATCGCTTGGTTGTTGCACCAATGGATAGGGAACCTCTTGCATGTAAGGGGTAGAGGTTGATTTGTTCGTGGGTTGTGAAAAGGGAACACAAGTCAAATTTTGTAATTTTTTCATTTTTGACTTGTTCATAGGATAACTTATCTGCATAGAACTCTCTAAACTCTCTCCTCTTATTTGAACAATTAGAGATTTGCTTGCTAATTGAATCTACATTTGATAACATAGATTCAAGAGATTGAGCAAGCACGGCTCTATGCGAGGTTGAAGTTACAGGATCTTTCAACCTTGCAATTATGTCCGCAATTTGTTTTTTATTATTTTCAATTTGCCCCATTAAATTTTCTTATGTTCTAGGGGCATATTGAGGAATGAATGGAGCTATTTGTTGTTGGGGTTGTTCTTTAGCGGGTATTTGTTGTTCAGGTGATGGAGGATTTTTAGGATTTTCAGGATTTTCGGGAGGAGGAGGAGGTGCATTATCAATTCCTATAAATTAAATAAATTTACATAAAAAACCACTTAAATCTACCTATTTATTAACAAATTCACACCAAAAAAAACAAAACTTACTCCTTTGGCCTCCTCGACATTGTTGCGGTATTTTGATGACGAATCGGTGAAAAATTGGTGATAATATGGCCTCGAATAACACGAGCGCACTCTCCCCTATTTGTAGGCCGTGGTTATGTAGGAAAAAAAATGCAAGAATGACCAAAATGTTGCTTTTTTATAGTGAAACATAATGCGCTCACATTATTGCTTATTAAAAACTTTTTAAAATTTTGGCCACTTTTTGGCACCCCAAATTTTTGCACCTGCCCTAGGGAAATCACAACAAACCATCACAAGAGAGTGGAGTATAATGACATGTGGAAAGCTTCACAATGACAATGTAAAATGTTTCAAGAATTGGAGAGTTGTTGTAGAATGATAGATTGTTATAGAAAACTAGAAGAGAGAATACTTGGAAGCCAAAAACTAGTTTAATGCATGAAAAGGAAAAGGGAATCTAAAATTTGAAAATCTCAATCAAAAAATTAGACCCACTTTTCCTTCCCTTACTAGTCATTATGAGTTGACTAAAGAGTGAATTATTCTAAATTGCATGCTAGGGTAGTGTATTTAAGGACTAACCCTAATTAATGTGAATCATCTAGAATAGATAGAATCTAATACATACATGCATTAAAAGACAAAATCTTATCACATCAACATCCTAGGATCATATTTTATGGTTGTCTATTTTCTTCAATCATTGTTTATTGCCATTGAATTAGGCTACCTAAGCAGGACCCCCTACCTAAGAAACTCCTCAATAGTGTTTCTAAACATTGATAGTTAGCTATTATAGGTCACATATGCATCTAAGTGAATATGTTATAAAGGCCCTAAATTAGACAAGTTCTGATTTGTGACTCTAGGTCCATTTCCACACTTATAAGTGAATCATATAGTTATACAATCAAATTTTAAGTTTTACAACAATTATTCAACATACCCAAATTTTTTAATATATTAGCAAATCAATCTCCAACACTTGACCCAATCAACATCTACGCCAAATCCAAAGATAAATACACTTATTTTATTACACCAAGAGGCAATTTACAGTGACATAAAAGAGCCGCATGTCATGAGCATATTGTTGACCCATTTTCCTCTGTCCAGAGTTAAATAGTTCGCCTTGTATATTCCTTAAAAATCCTTTAGAAATGACCCTAAAAGGCTTAAATCTTTCAAATACTCATGCTCTACCTTGCCAAATTTCTCAAAATGTCACCTGGAAAGTCTTTGCAAAAATCCCAGAAAAGCCCAGAAATCTTTTAACTTCGAGTATTTTCTATCGTTGGGAATTTTCAGCTTCATGCTTGTATTTCAATATGCATTTTTTAATGTACATTCGCATATACATTCGCCAATGTATGTTTGAAACATACATTCGCAATATGCAAAGGGGTAGATGCAATAGGTTGAAACATACAGGAAAAATATGCATATCGGGTTATACATTGTAGGAATATTTCATCAAAGAATCCCGCTTGCATGTAGGGGTTTGTGTGTTCTTGTTGTATATTCAGATATACAACGGGTTTATCAAAGGTGAAACATACAAGGCAGATTGTATGTTAGAAGATGCAAGGGTGAATGTACATTTTGTAATGTACATCGGCAGACATACAAAGGACCTTTGCCTAAGATACAAAGTTGACATACAAGTGAGAATGTACAGTGGAATGTATATCAGGTTGTATGTCCGCACATACAAGGCCAATATACAAAGATAATATGCATCGGCTACAGTAGAGGTACATCAGCACAATGAACAAAAGAGAATGTATATTTCGCATTGTATGTTTCCAACATACAATTGAAACATACAACGAAAAATATACAAGGCCGAATGTGCAAGAGGTGGGGTCCACAATATACAAGGGCATTTGTATATCAACGACATACAAAGAAAAGATGCAAGTCAAATATACAAGGGGCCACGCATACAAAAGAGCATATACAAAGGCCAATGTATGTCATGAATAGTGCATTGTATATGCGGCTTGTATATTCACATATACAAGTCAAAGGTGCAAAGGATGTATACAAGGCGAACCTGGATCGAAGATCAAATTCTGGCATATTCAGGCATCAGGTCTGGCTTGTATGTATAAATGCTTTGTATATTTGCACATACAAAGAAAGATACAAGGAAGATACAAGAGGTGGGGCCCACGCATTGTATGAATATTCTGCGTTGTATGTTCCCAATAAACAACGCGATATACAAGGAAAATGATGCGATGAAATCATGCGGGGGTCTCATATGCAAGACACATTGAAAGGATGTTGAGGGACCTTACAGGATGCATTGTATGTATATTGGGAATGTATATTCACATATACAAAGGAAATATATAATAGAAGCATGCATTCACCAATATTCAAAGGCCAAAGATGAATTGGTGGGGTCCACTAAAGGCGCAGGTCATTGTGTGTGTTTATTTGTATTTTTGATTGTATGTTTTCACATACCTTTGAACATACAAAGACATTTCATAGCCTGATATACAAAGCGCTTAGCATATCCAAAAAGAGTTTCAGAGAAAGTTTTGAAAAAGCGATTCAGGCGGCAAATTCAAGTGATATATACACAGATGCAAAGTGATATATACAAGCAGTTGACCAAAACTTTGACTACCCGTATCTCCTCCATTTTAGTGAATTTTGACATGCTGCAAGAGGCAAAGATGCATGTTTTTGTCTCCTCTTTCGTTTGGCAGAGTTTTCAGCAGGATTTTCTCACCTTCAAGTTTTGGATCTAGTCTTGCATATTTTGGGCAACTGGATGTTTCAACGACTTTTGGGGCAGGATACAGATATTTTTTGCATTCATTTCTATAGGTAATGGAAGCTGCTCGCATTCATGACCAAAATATCTCCCACTAATGCATTGGCTGCAGATCGATGATGCAATAGCTTGCATTAAAGATTGAAAATATCTTACATCTGCCCAGTGCCAGATATTTGACGCCATAACTGTTACAGGCGAATAGTCATTCAAAGCATATGTTTTTCTGATGAAGCTCATTGAACGAATTTTGTAACCGACCTAGGTTGGTTTGGAATGCTATATATATGCATTCGAGAGATGTAAATAGTTGTTGGAATTTTTTGGCATTCTGGTCTTTCTGTTTCCAAACAGAACTTTTCTGTTACTGTAACCTTGTCTTCTTATTAAATATATGCAAGTTATTTTTACCTCTTTGCTGATTTTCTAGTTCTGTGTGAATCTGCATATGGTTGCCTGTGAATGTCTTTATTCCTCTCAATCATATTGCTTCTTGCCTCTGCTGGAATCATCTAATCTGTGTATACCTACTTGCTATATCTGGTTGTGTTGTGCAATTTTCAGTTCTGTGAAAGTTTCTTTAAATCTGTCTGGTGTATCACCCTTTGTTTTCAAGTTTTTCCTGTTTCATTTTCATTTTTTAAGCATTCCTCCTCCCTTTTCCCCTTAAAAATTTAGTAGTTTTAGGTGATAATCAGTCAAGGAAGCTGGCCTTCTCTGGAGGTCTGATCTCATATAGCAAAGTCCCACACTTAGAGATCATTCCCATTGTGTCATTAGAATGCTTGGAATCCTTCCAAGCAGGGTGCAATTTCGCGTGACAACAGTTTCTGGCACGCCCGGTGGGACAAGTTCGATGAACTTCTCATCAGGATACTAAGAGATTTAGTATTTCTCCTAGTATTACCAGCCTTTGGAGGTAATACAAACAACACCATGGCGACTCTACTGAACGAATCAGCTGGTTTCAACAGCACAAGTACCTAAAATTTTATCAAAGGTCAGGATTTTAGTGATTTTCCTAGTCTATTCAGCTTCCAAAAGCATTTCAATCACCTGGCGACTCCTCCTCTGGTATGTATCTAGTTTTTCTTTGGTTGCAGACCTATTTTGCTCTCATTTTGATATTTTTATGATTATCTAGCATTTAGATGCTATAAATGTCAAAATTTTACGGGAATCATGTCTATTCCCCTACCCCTAATCTATATACAGGCTATTGGCCCTCGTATCAGCAATACCAGGCTCCAAATGCCTCTGATTTTATGCCATACAGCCCTGCCGCTGCAGAATATCAGCATCCTCATGATGCTTACCTTCCTCCTACCCCTAATGTTGCCCCTGAGAATATTGATACTTTCAATGAGCTCATGGAAGATTTTCTAATGCTTGACAAAAATTTAAATAAGGCCAAAGGAGCAGCAGGGTACAGTCGGCCTCAGCGATTTTATGATCTCAGCATCATAAGCATGTATGGTCTCAAGAAGCTGTCTCTAGATCTGAATAGGGACGCTGATGAATTTATAGAAATGTTAACATGTGACCAGCAACGAGAAGCACAAGAGGAGGTTTTTCAAGAAAACCTTGCTATAAGGACGACACCTGCTCAGCCTGTTGCTGAAGAAGCCCCAAAATTTAAAATTCCAAGCTTTAGGCAGGTTAGTCCATCTACACCTCCAAAACCGCTTCCCAATTTTCAAATCCCCTTATCAAATGGGCCTAGCATGGACGGTTATGATGAGATTGCTAAGTTAAAAGAGCATGTGTTTACAATTCCAAATTTCAACCAGTCACTTTCTTCTGCACATGTTCAGCCTACAAAGCAACCTAGACTCCACAATTTTCTAGGCTTCAAAGCCTATATTCCTTCACAAGTCCTTGTTCTTGTGCAAACTCAGATTATCATTCCCCAAGAACAAATTTGTCAAGAACCCTCTCCCCTCCAATAAATTCAAGAAGATATTTAGGCTTCTTTCCCTGATGCTATTTCAATCCTCAAGGGTGGGCAAACTGTCTACCAAGATATTTGGAAAGATAAGCCAAAAGAGGAGGTGGAAGAAGATAAAACTAATGAGGAGCAGTTTGTTCCTACACTCACAAAGATAGAATTGTTTGAACCTATTGCACCTGTGAGTATTGTTAAGGTCACTTCAGAAATGGATGATGCTGCCCTACTTCATGAGCTACCTGATTATGTTGAAGATGAAGAATATGTGCAGCTGGTTGTGAATTTGCAGCAACAAGAGAACACAAAAAATCATGACAAATTGTTGTAGGTTGAGGCTGAGTGTGACAGTGAGTTTCTAAACCATAAAGAAGGCTAGGCATGTTGCTCTATGCTAGATTATCCAAAGGTTGATTATGTTGATATGCTTGGAGAGCTTCCATGCTTTATTGAATATAATGAGAAGACTGAACATGGGCAAGAGCAAATTGAAGATTTGTTCTTTATTATCCAGTAGGGATATCAACTTCTTGGTGGGGAAGTTTTCTCTTTTGAACATGTGCATGGCTCATTTTCTAAGCCTAAATCAGAAAATCATGAACATCTTGTTCATAAGGTGAAGGCAGCCATATTTGTAGTAGAATCACAAGAGCTAGAGTATTCAGATCAACAAGAAGAGGAATGCAACCATGATGACATTATATCAATATTCTTGGTTTCCTTGAAGGAGGAAGGACAAAGAAATGAGGTCCCAAGTCAGCCATTTCACACACAATAGCAACATGAGAGTCAAATGGAGGACACCATCATTCCAAATGAAGAGCAAGAATAGAAAGAATCAGAGTAGAGACATGAGATCAAACATGATTTACATGTCACTTCAAGGGGATGCCCAATCAGACATCTAGCCCAGTTGGAGACTCATCAAGAGGAGTCACCACTTGTCATGCTTACCTCTAAGCATGAAGTTAAGCATCAAAATGGGTGGGATCAGCCCATTTATTCACCACAAGCTAGTAACATCAGCAATCAGTCTAGGTGGATAGGTGAGTTTATCTCCATTTTGTGGGGGGTGTTTTACCAATTTGTCATATGCCCATTTCCCCTTCATCTCTTTTTAACTGCCCATGTACATCAAAAATATTGTAAATTGTTAAGGAAGGGCAGTTAGTTTCAAGAACCAGTTAATGGCTTTGTTTAAAGTCATGTCTGACTGGTTAGTTTAGGATTAGAGTATGTTTCATTTCTGTTTTAGTTTTCCCTTTCCCTAAGTGCTTCTGTACAGGCTACATTGTCATTAGGAGAATGCAGGCCCCTTCCCCTTTTTGTGTTTTGGAGGCAGGTTCCAGTTTTCCAGCATGTTTTAGACTTGACCCCATGCCCAATAGATGCTTTAGGCCACTAATCTGATTGTTTAGCAGGCAAACATTCTGTAGAAGTCACCAAATTGTTGACCCATTTTCTTCTGTCCAGAGTTAAATAGTTTGCCTTGTATATTCCTTAAAAATCCTTTAGAAATGACCCTACAAGGCTTAAATCTTTCAAATACTCATGCTCTACCTTACCAAATTTCCTAAAATGTCGCCTAGAAAGTCTTTGCAAAAAACCCAGAAAAGCCTAGAAATCTTTTAACTTTGAGTATTTTCTATCACTAGGAATTTTCAGCTCATGCTTGTATTTCAATATGCATTTTTGAATGTACATTCGCATATACATTTGCCAATGTATGTTTGAAACATACATTCGCAATATGCAAAGGGGTAGATGCAATAGGTTGAAACATACAAGGAAAAATATGCATATCGGGTTATACATTGTAGGAATATTTCATCAAAGATTCCCGCTTGCATGTAGGGGTTTGTATGTTCTTGTTGTGTATTCGGATATACAACGGGTTTATCAAAGGTGAAACATACAAGGCAAATTATCTGTTAGAAGATGCAAGGGTGAATGTACATTTTGCAATGTACATCGGCAAACATACAAAGGACCTTTGCTTAAGATACAAAGTTGACATACAAGTGAGAATGCATAGTGGAATGTATATCGGGTTATATGTCTGCACATACAAGGCCAATATACAAAGATAATATGCATCAGCTATAGTAGAGGTACATCGGCACAATGAACAAAAGAGAATGTATATTTTGCATTGTATGTTTCCAACATACAATTGAAACATACAACGAAAAATATACAAGGCCGAATGTGCAAGAGGTGGGGTCCACAATATACAAGGGCATTTGTATGTCGGCGACATACAAAGAAAAGATGCAAGTCAAATATACAAGGGGCCACACATACAAGAGAGCATATACAAAGGCCAATGTATGTCATGAACAGTGCATTGTATATGCGGCTTGTATATTTGCATATACAAGTCAAAGGTGCAAAGGATGTATACAAGGCGGACTTGGATCGAAGATCAAATTCTGGCATATTCAGGTGTCAGGTTTGGCTTGTATGTATAAATGCTTTGTATATTTGCACATACAAAGAAAGATACAAGGAAGATATAAGAGGTGGGGCCCATGCATTGTATGAATATTCTGCGTTGTATGTTCCCAATATACAACGTGATATACAAGGAAAATGATGCAATGAAATCATGCGGGGGTCTCATATGCGAGACACATTGAAAGGATGTTGAGGAACCTTATAGGAGGCACTGTATGTATATTGGGAATGTATATTCGCATATACAAAGGAAATATACAACAGGAGCATGCATTCACCAATATACAAAGGCCAAAGATGAATTGGTGGGGTCCACTAAAGGCGCAGGTCATTGTGTGTGTTTGTTTGTATTTTCGATTGTATGTTTTCACATATATTTGAACATACAAAGACATTTCATAGCCCGATATACAAAGCGCTTGGCATATCCAAAAAGAGTTTCAGAGAAAGTTTTGAAAAAGTGATTCAGGTGGCAAATTCAAGCGATATATACACAGATGCAAAGTGATATATACAGGCAGTTGACCAAAACTTGGACCGCCTGTATCTCCTCCATTTTAGTGAACTTCGACATGCTGCAAGAGGCAAAGATGCATGTTTTTGTCTCCTCTTTCATTTGGCGGGGTTTTCAGTAGGATTTTCTCACCTTCAAGTTTTGGATCTGGCCTTGCATATTTTGGGCGACTGGACGTTTTAGTGACTTTTGGGGCAAGATGCAGATATTTTTTGCATTCATTTCTGCAGGTAATGGAAGCTGCTCACATTCATGACCAAAATATCTCCCACTAATGCATCAGCTGCAGATTGATGATGTAGTAGCTTGCATTAAAGATTGAAAATATCTTCTATCTGCCCAGTGCCAGATATTTGACGCCATAACTGTTGCAGGTGGACAGTCATTCAAGGCAGATATTTTTCTGATGAAGCTCATTGAGTGAATTTTGTAACTGACCTAGGTTGGTTTGGAATGCTATATATATGCATTCGAGAGATGTAAATAGTTGTTGGAAATTTTTTGGCATTCTGGTCTTTCTGTTTCCAAATAGAACTTTTCTATTACTGTAACCTTGCCTTCTTATTAAATATATGCAAGTTATTTTTAGCTCTTTGCTGATTTTCTAGTTCTGTGTGAATCTGCATATGGTTGCCTATGAATGTATTTATTCCTCTCAATCATATTACTTCTTGCCTCTGCTGGAATCATCTAATCTATGTATACCTACTTGCTATATCTAGTTGTGTTGTGCAATTTTCAGTTATGTGAAAGTTTCTTTAAATCTATCTAGTGTATCACCCTTTGTTTTCAAGTTTTTCATGTTTCATTTTCATTTTTTAAGCATTCCTCTTCCCTTTTCCCCTCAAAAATTTAGTAGTTTTAGGTGATAATCAGTCAAGGAAGCCAACCTTCTCCGGAGGTCTGATCTCATATAGCAAAGTCCCACACTTAGAGATCATTCCCATTGTGTCATTGGAATGCTTGGAATCCTTCCAAGCAGGGTGCAATTTCACGTGACAACACATATAACATTTTATTTTTTACCTTAAATTTCACAACCATTTACATGTCAAAATATTAACATAAAATTTTAACAATAAACATAATATTAATCATATTATTTTTTTAAAAAGTAGCTATTAAGTAAAATATAAAATCAATAAATCAAAGTAAAAATAAAACAAAAATAACTTTTCCAAAAATTAAGTTAAAAGTTACATTCAAGAAGATCTTGGAGGACTATTCTTCAGCTTCAGGACAAGAAGTCAACAAAGATAAATCAAAGGTGTTTTTCTTCAACACAAATCCAAGACTAGAACATTAGATCTTAAGGGTTCTGAATTTCAAGATGGGGAAACTATCTTGTAGATATTTGGGCCTTCCTCTAGCAAAAAGATTACATTCAGGCAAGTTATGGGATTCACTGATCTCAAAATTGGAAAACAAGATAGCCTCATGGAAAGGTCATTGGCTTTCATGGGCAGGAAGAATAAAAATGATAAAAGTAGTAATAACAACCATACCATCTTTATGATGTTTTGTTTGCCCCTACCTGTGGAGGTAAGCAACAAGATCAACCAAAAAATAAGAAGATTCTTTTGGCAGGACAATAGTGAATAGAATAAGTACCCCCTCATTAGCTGGGACAAAATTTGTAAATCCAAACAGGCAGATGGAGTGCGAATCAAAAACTTGTTGCAACAAAATAAGGCTCTTGGTGCTAAGTTGGTGTGGAAAATCTATGCTAATCAAGAATTAAAGTGGGTCAAAATAATCAAAGCAAAATATTTAGGCAATGGGAAATTGAGCATATTTAGAGCTAGAACCCTTCCTTTTGGATCTTGAATCTGGAATTTTATGAAGAGTTGTAGAGATCTAATTTCTAACCAGCTAACTTGGGATATCAAAGATGGCAGAAAAGCATTGTTTTGGGAAGACTCCTAGGGAGGCCTTCCAAGTCTTGACAAGAGAGGGGAATTGGATAATGTTAGAGAAATAACAAAACTCTGTTGGGGCTCCAAGGTAAGAGACTACTTGCAAGAAAATACATCTAGGGGTCTATTTAAATAGAAATGGAAAGATGCTGAGGATTAGGATTATCTGAAAAGGAAGTAAAGGATTTTGAAGTAGCCTTGAAAGAAAAGAAAATTTTCATGAGGGAGGGCTGTGACAGTCTCAGATAGAATGGAGCCAAATGTGGGGAATACACTGTCAAAGATGGTTACAGAGATTTGACAAGAGTAAAGACAACTTCACAAATATGAGGAAATGTATGTTGGAACAAGAATTGTATACCAAAGGTTGGGACCTTTGCTTGGGCAACAATACAAAAAAGAATCCTGACAGTAGATAGATTTCAGAAGATGGGGTTTCAAGGCCCTTCAAGATGCATTTTATGCAAAGGAGTAGAGGAAACAGGGAATCACCTGCTGCTTAATTACCCATACTCACAAGAATATTGGCAATGGTTGTGTGCAAAGTCAGCATGGCAAAGTGCTTTGCTAGAAGACATACTCAGACTATTTCAAGCTTGGCCCTTCCCTTTCAGGATAGCCCTCTATTCTACATTATGGATAGTTAGCCTCTCCTTATTGATATGGGAAATTTGGAAAGAGAGATACATAAGGATCTTTCAAGATAAATAAATGACATCTTCTTCATTGCAAAACAAGGTAGAAGTAGTCATAGTGGAAGTTGTCAATGATAGAAACTTGGCCCATTGCCCTAAAAATGCCAACTTCTCTGATTGGGATGCTTTAATGAGAAAATCATGGTATGGGCTTAAAGTCCCCTCTTTCATGGGAGCTGGAGGTAATAAAACCAAGGGGGCAAGGAATAAAATAGTATGGAAGGCCCCTAAGCATGGATGGTTTAAGTTAAACTTTGATGGGGCAGCAAAGGGCAATCTCGGCCCCTCCGAAGTAGGGTGTATAATTAGGGATTGGGATGGAAAAGTTATAGGCAAATTGGCCAAGGCTCTCCCTTAGGGTACAAACAATGAGGCCGAATTCATGTGGCTCTTTTGCATGGGATTCAATTTTGTTTGGAATTGAGATTGGATCAAGTCATCATAGAAGGAGACTCTTTTTTGGCTATAAATGCAATTAGATCAGGCAAAATATATAACTAGAAAATTAAGTCACAATTGGATGTAGCCTTCAAGGACTTGAAAGGATTCAAGAATTATATGGCCAATCACACTTATAGGGAAGGCAATAGAGAAGCAAATGTTCTTGCTGGAACTTGGGAGCAGAGGGAACAAATATAAAAGAAAGTTAATCACAATTGATAGAGCTAAGGTGGTAAAACATGGCAAATTTTCACACCGGTGTTGTGAAAATTAAATCAAAATATTAGAAGGGACTTTGGCTCTAAAGTGGAGGTATCTAGTTGGCAGAATTAAAGATTGATAAGTTATGACTTAGATGTGATCACATAATGTTTTCATGATTTCAATTAAAGAATGTTAACTACACCACAGAATAATGATTATCTCCAGGCCTATTGAAGCAAGCCGAAGGGATAGTTTTGGTTGTCACACAAGTGGCAATTAAGTAAGAAAGCCTTTTGAGAGAGTTCCTAATTCTTTTGATAGAATTTATAGGCTGCATCGATGGAGTGATTAAACAATTACATCATTCTTTGGTGCTTGCCAAACTTCCAATAAAGAAAGTCGATCCTTTTAAATCTAGGAGGACTAAAGTATTTCACCATTGCAAACCTTGGATATGACAAAGAAATAAAAATTTGTAGTTTATTTCTCAATAGATAGTGTAATCTGCACCCGGATGGATACACCAATTTGACTGGTGAGTGCAAAAAGACAGATGGCTTTCCTAGGGAAGGTTACAGATCAATGGCTGAGAAGGATCCTTTTGCAAAATGATGCTCTTATGATTGGGGTGGCAAAGGTGGTATTGGGGAAATTGTTCATTACAGAAGGAGAACGATATAGGGTAGATATGAACATCATCTCCAGGTTCATAGCTTCTCTATTGGATTTAAGCATTGTCAAAACGGGGGTAGAAACAATTGCTCACAGGATGTTCATACTAGATTTATTGGGGGGCCTTGGAGAAACTTTGGTAGTTGCAACCTACGGAGCTAGATTTCCTCGTCTGAAAGATTTGGCACTGCTGCATATTCCAGGTGAGGTGGTTAGATACTATCCTTTTATTTTGGATGTTAAGGGCGTGGACTTAATTCTACACCATGAACAGGCAAGGGTGGGTGTCAACTTCCTAAGAAAGATGTTCCAATTGGAGGCAGTGCAGGGCTTTGAATGGGTGGAAGAATTCAATCAGTATTTGCATAACTTTGGTGATGCCTAAATTTTAAGCTTTTTTTTTTTTTAAATGTATAGAAGTTGTCTTTTTGATATCCTAATAGTGGTTAAATGCAGCATTAGGGTTTTAGTAGGGAAAGATTAGGGCTTCAGGCTGGAAATGTATACAGAAAATATCTAATAAGCAGTTGATGTTAGCTCTGAGTGGCTGTTTTGATAGTAAATTTTGGACCCTACATGGTCGTTTTGTCATGACACATAAATAGATTAGGGGTGTGGAGGGTTGGAAGATCTGGCAGAGAAGCCAACATATACAACAAGTAGCAAGTATGCCCATAAGGCAATACAAATATGTAAAACTATTTTTGAAATTAATACAATATAACAAACTCTCTTACAAAACAAAAATAAAAAATAAAAACTCTTCAAATAAAAATAATGTAAATTATATACATATAAGTAAGTTATAAACTTTGTGTGTGTGTGTGTATATATATAAGAGTAAGTTATAAACTTACTTTATATATATATATATATACTTACTTATATATATATATATATATATATAAAACTTATATGAATAAATTATAAATATAAATATAAATAACTTATATATACTAATTACATATTATATATAATTACTTTTACATAAGTATATTACTTTTATAGATATGAATTAGATATGTAAGTAATATTACTCTTATATATATAATACTAATATTACTTACAAATATATAATGTATATATATTTTTTATAATAAACCTAGTTTAGGATCTAGGGACCAAACTAAAAAGGGGGAAATTCTTTAGAAGTTGGCAACACAAAGCCCCAGGTCCAACATAACTGTGAACACCATATACCATCTAAACCATAAGTTTTCATTCATACTGATTGTATAACCAAAACATTCGAAACATACTAAAATTATGCATTCATGCCCAAATACTTCCCAAAAACACAAAAATGACCAGAGACCGATGGAGCATCCATCCTCATACCCAACTACTTATCGAAGAGAGTATAACACAACTAGAACTAATATCCAAGTCTGAAAGGGGGCTAAGTCAAATTACATAGGCCTCGAACCACCCTGACATATAGAATTACATTTATCACATGGCACGTGCTTACCCGACATAGCCACCACCTCAACATCCTCTAAACCCTCGCTATCACAAAAAAATGAAAATATGGAATGGCCTCCATTGGAAGCACCACCTTCAAACCCTTCACCAATTCCTCCACTATCCTCTATAGACACTACTATCATTTCTTGGAAGTATGTAAATGATCGAGAATACAACTAAAATAGACCTTCGCTTGATAGACAACATCTTTAATATCATTGTGAAACAAATAAGAGCTCACCATAGTCGACTATAAGGAGGCATAGGACAAAGACTAAGCCACATCAAATATAATCCACCTCCCCCATGTGTACCTAGGTTCAAGTAGGAGATTAGCGAATCCTCATGCTCGGAGCGCCATCCATATCCTGATAACCCAGTGTCGGAGATCCGGGTCCTTGATTTCTTTGTCAATGAAAGCCATGAAATCCACAACCATCTCCTCACCAAAGACCCGTTGTTTATGCTACTTCGGGGTTTTCTCCAATTTTTGCCTTTCCTTTAAACTTCCCACTCATCTTACCAACACCAACTCGTGAACCCTTTGCAAAAGCCATGTGCCGAGGGGACAAACAAAAGATGATAACAATGAAACACTTGTAATGCCCAACACCTGGCTCGTAACCACCACAATAAACACAAGAGATGGAAGGACCCTGCTATTATCAATGCACACATGCGAACTGCATCATAAACATGAAACCTCCCAACACATTTCTACCCATTAGCGGGTATATGTAATGTATATAGATAGATAGATAGATGTAAGTAACAATATATTATATATAAGTTATTTATATACATTAAGAGAGGCTAAAATAAATTCATATTATATGTAATAATATTATTTTATTTTACTTTAAATACATTGAACTATATTCTCTAATATAATCTCTTAATCTCATCCACCTTTTTTTATATAACATATCCACATTTTATATTGTCAATTATAATACATTTAAATATTATATAATAATATGAATTTATTTTGACTAGATATATAATGTATAGATATGTAAGTAATAGTACTTACATATATAAAAATATGTAATGTATATATGTAAGTAATAATACTTTTATATATAATAAATAAATAAAAGTAATATTATTTATATAAAAGTTATATATGTTATTGTAACGTTAAAAATTGCATAGCCTTGCAATTTCACGCTACATTTCACAACCACCTTAGTGCTTGCGCCTTCTCTCTACATTATAGGCTAAGGTTTGTTTGATTTAGGCTTCTATCTTTCTTTTTCTTCAAAATTTGTTTTGATACTTAGATGGTCACATGATCCTAAGGCATTTGGTGTGACCAGGAGTTGGTTTTACCTGGACCCAAACGCTCTATGTGGACATCAACGTGACGCGTTAGCATCCCGTGTTTGTTTTCTGCCAGGTGACCATTCCTGAGTGTTACCACATGCCTCTGGTCATCATGAGACTTTTTTGTAACACATCTCTGAGGTGCAAAACATCTCTCAATGTGCTATTTCAGGATTTTTTCCCTCTTTGAGAGGATTTAGAATGAATTTTTGAAAAACAACTCTCTCATTCAACATTCAATATTCATGCTCTCAATCTCTCAAGCTCACAACATTGGTTTTAGCATTCTTCTTTCGTAAATTCAACTTCTACAATAGTTGTATGATTTTTTGGTACTCCTTGTGGCGTGGTATCTTACTCTAAAGATCTTGGAAGTTGTGGTTCACTCATGTATTCATTGTGGGAGATCTACCTTACTAGGGTTTGAACCTGTGCATCAGATTTGAGCTCTGGCTAATTTGTAGATTCCTATTCTCCATCAAATTGGTAAGGTTGTTATTGTGTTGCTCAATCTTTCTCATTTCAATTTATTATTGTGTTGTATAGTTGTGTTATCCAGTGTAGATCACCATTTTTCCTTGCATTGTTATGGTGTAGACCACCATTTTGATATTTTGCATTGGTTGCATGCTTGTGGGTTTCTTCCCCATAGATCAGGGAGGTAAATCTTCTTAGTTTATTTATTTTATCATCACTCTTACCTTCTTCGATGCACTTGGGATAGGACCACACACTGTTATTTCCTTTTTTCTCTATTCTCTCCATCAATCTATTAGTGGAGGTAGAAATACCAAAATTGGGACTTGATTGAGGCAAGTCCCTAAGCAGCCCATTTTTTTCTCTCTTTGCAGTTTTCTTGAAGGAAAGTGTTAGAGGTTTCGTACAACCCTCTTCCCCTCTTTGCATCAATTCATCTCATTAGCTTGATTGATTTTATTTTAGTTTTCTGTGTTTGTTAGATATCATTGAATATGTTTGTTGTTTGAATTTGTGTTGTGTAGACTACCTGGGTCCATATAGACTAGGAGATTTTTATTTTTGGTGATTTGGAATACAATGCCTCACGCAGATGTCCTCACGATGCGTTGTCATCTGAGGCAATGAGCTTCCCCTTTCGGCTACAAGTTCCACTTTTCTGTCTCTTTTTGTTTCTGCTATCAGTTTCTCATAATTTTGTTTATTGTAGCTTAAATTCAATGTTCAATCATCTCGTCAGGTTGTATTGCTTTGATTGGGACACATAGTGGTTCTGTTGTAAACTAAAGTAGGTTCTTAAATATCTATGTTAAGAGAGGTTAGAGTTTTCAAAAAGATTTTGGATTGTTATAGTCAAAATAAATTTAAATACTATAGGATGTGTTCCTTCATTTGAGTCTTCACCAGGAGATGTGACTAGCATACCTATATTTAAGAAAACTATCTAAAAGACACATATCCTTCTAAGTGGAATAAGCACCTCAAGAAGGATATCTCTTACATCTTTAAGGGCATGTCCCCATGCTCATTTTTTTAAGGAGATATTTGTGGAGCTAGTGACCCCATGAATACTTTATTTTTTGCTTATCTTAAGTAGCCATATTAATTTGTAATTTTTATTATATAAAAAATAAAAACAAATTATCTTAATTATCTTAATTTAGAAGAAAATAAGAAAAAAAAGAAGGGAAGGAAATATATGCAGCCACATGGCATTTTTTCATTATGCTTATTTCCAACCCCCACTTGGACAGCTTATTTGCAATTCCTAAACAATAGTTGCTCCACAAAAATAGGGAAAGATTCTATATTATCCTTTTCCCATAATTGTAAATTTCCATGACGCCACTCCAACTTAAACAACTTGCATGGGGACATGCAACTTGCATGGGGACATGGGGTAATAGACGTTTTTAAAGATAGATATTCTAATTTATTGAATTTTCATATTAATTTTAATATTTCTTACATTATCAATTATCAATCCTAACTTTAAAATTACTTATTATTATTTTACATTATCAATTATCAATTCTAACTCTAAAATTACTTGATTATTATTTTAATTTTTTTAATTTTGACACTTCTAGTAGGTTAATTTAATTTGTTGAATATAACATATCATACCAATTAAATAATACAAATTTCTTACACAAACAATAACTTAGGTGCAGTTTTGTTTTATCTATAAACTCTTATTAGAAAATCCACACAAAGTGTCAAAGTTTTCATTCTAATGCACTCATCCTCCACCGTCTAATTCAATAACGTAACGTTTTAAATTTATATAATACAATATAATAAGAATAAAAAATACGTCTTTAAATATAAGATATACAATACATTTTTAAATCAAATAATTATAAATTTGTATAGTTAAACAACAAGATTACATTTTCAAATAAAAATTAATATATTAAATTCATTTGAAATGCTTTTCAATTTTATTTAATTATTATTTTAAAAAAGTTGATCCAGCGGACAAGCACCAACTTAATTCGCATGAATTACAGCATATCTTTGATCTGGATATAGAAAGATCAGACGTGTTAGAAATATATGCCATTTGCAGAATAAAAAAGCAAGGAAAAATCTTGCATGCATTTTGGTTTAAACATGTAAATTATTGGCGCATATTTTGAATTTAGAGTGTAAAAAGAAGTGGAAGTTTGAGATCTCTTTTGGACATGCACAAAATTCCGCGGAAGGAAAAATTAGTGTTCAACGCCCTGTTAATCGCAGCAATCAATGTTGAGACATGCATTCTGAATTTCTGACCCCCAAAAAAAGGATCTTCAGATCTTCTTCTTCCTTCAGACTTAGATATCTCAAGCTTTTCTGCAAAAACAAATACAACAGTTTTCTTACACACAGCTTCCAAACTGCGGTAAAGCCAAGAAATTAATTCTAAATTCTACTTGTTTGTTGCAATTGTTTAAGGAAGATTTTTCTGAATTCCTGCTCTGCATTGAATTATATACGAGTTTAAAAGAAGGATTTTTGAAATTTTTGATGAAAAAGAACATTTTTTTTTGCACATATTTGTGGATTTTTGCTTCACATTTCAATTATAATGGCGATGGAAAACCGTATAAATCATACTGTAGGTGCTCGTTTAAAACAAGTATTTTTGAAATTTTTTATGAAAGACAACATTTTTTTTTCACATATTTGTGATCTGAAGCATAGATTTTTGCTTCACATTTCGATTATAATGGCGACGGAAAACCGTATAAATCATATTGTAGGTGCTCGTGCCGTTGCTACGTTTTACTCTCTATTTTCTTGTAATGTGAGAAATTCGTATTACGTTTTGTAACACAGTTTTGCAGACGATTGGCTGGCAGTTAGTAAGTTTTCATTATGGATTTGTGTGTGTTTTAATGAGCAGTAAAATGAATGAATTTTGTTACCAGGACGACGGAGGAATCTTGTCTGGAAATGAATTGCTCTCCGGAAAGAAGTTGTGCTCCTAGTGCTGCCGTAGTCGAAATGGAACAATGGCGACCGGATTCTTATGAAGAGCCGCCGGATCCAATTGATTTTTTCCCTAACAGAGAAGTGAAGGGAGGGACTGCAAAGAGAGAGTGTGAAGATTATACTATTAATGATGGCGAGGATGAGGATGAGCAAGAGCATGAGCGAATGTTGAGGCAAAGGCAAGAAGAGCACAATAATTGGCCTTTAATGAGAACAATGCCTTCAACAAATGACCTTCAGGCTATTGCGGTGGCTGCTCCCGATTCGGCATGGAATATGTCTCAATCTCAAATTGATGCATCCAACAGTAGCACTGCAGGCAGCGAAAATTTAGGTTCAATCTCTTTCCATCTCGTCAGTTCAATCTTGTAAAATCAGGTTTTGTTATGTCAGAAAATTTGCTTAAATTTTGCTCACTAAATTTCCTCGCCATGGAAATTAGCTGATAATTTTATGAAGAATATGAATTATTTTCTGTTCCATGACTTAGATGGAAACCTCGTTCGGTTTTTACACTGAAATTCGTTCGTAATTAATTTACATTTTTGTGGTAAGATTTCCATTATTTTATAAGGAAATTTCCATTTTTATAGTAAGAATTCTATAATTTTACGAAGAAAATAAAAATGCGGCTATTTTTGAATCTGAATATCTTGCCATTTTTGAGATTTAAATTCGCTGATAAACAAAATGAAAATATTTTTCAAAAGCGTTGCAAATAAAAATTTATCTGTTGCGAGCATTGCTATTTTTCAATTAAATGAAAATTTGTTTGATCATAGAATTGATATTTTTAAACTTTGTTGAAAACCTGGTTACTAAATCTTTGAGATCGAAATTCGCTGATAAGCCACTCGTTTACAGTTTGCCTTAGAACTCTCTACTTTAAAATTTGTATATTTTTAAGCCCAGCTGAAAATGTGGTCACTCGCACTAAATTTGCTGACCTTCCAATAACAAATTGATTTACATTTTTTCATAGAAATTATTTTGAAAGTTTTTTGTACTTTAAATTTAGCAAAATCTTAAAATCTGATTTATTTAGGTGGCTGTGCAATATCTTGAATTTTGTTTTATCTTCAAAAGTTTTGGATCTCTTGCCTAGTTGCGCAACGTTTAGCTTTTTCGTGGCTTTGCTTTTCAATTTAAATTTGAACATAAAATTCTGGCGAATCAGGGGATATTAATAAATTATTTCAAAAAGGCCAATACATTTCTCTGGCCATTTTGTGTTTAACTCTTCTGAGCTCAAATTTCTATGAAGGCCGTTGCAACTTTATCTCTTCGACAAGCGGGTGAACACTTTTCCTTCCAATGGTTTAATTGACATCTAAATCCTGGCAGGACAACTATTTCTGCTAGTAATTTTGTAGAATTAATAATTAGTTGTGTGTATGTTGTGTAGAAAGTAATGTGTATGGTGTGGATAATGTAGACAAAAGAAAGCGCAGGGCTGAATCAACCCAGGAAGATGCGAACAACAGGCCGTATGAATGCAGATTTTGTGAAATGAAATTTACGAAATCACAGGCACTGGGGGGACACATGAACCGCCATCGCCAAGGTAATCTATGTCTCATTACAACTTCATCAATAAGAATTCGCACAATCTAATGCAATGATTTTACTGCATTTATGTCACTGAGTTATGACTGTGCAGAAAGAGAACGAGAACAATTACAACAAGCACAGGCACTCCTTTATAACAACATGCATAACAACATTCAGCAAGGAGGAAGTCTGACGTCTCTTTTGTAAGTATAATGATGTTGGTAAACTTTTTTAACATTTGAAGGTGCAAATTTTCAATTTCTAACACGAGGATCTGTTATTCAAATAATGCAATGTAATGCAGCCAGAACAGTGCGATTCCTATTTCTAAGTTTAACGGCCACAGGACATCTTCTTCAATTCCATCCCAGTTTTCAGGAATACAATCACACCAGCAGAGCAACATCGATCATCAATCTCCCCTAGGCTGGAGCCAGGGAGGTTCCACAACCTATGCATCTTCCCTGAGCGATATGCCATACTTGTCTCAGGGGAGAAACCAAGATTTTCTAGGAATGCCATATGAAAGTAATACCCAATCGCCATCTAATCTGTTTCCTTCTGAAGCCAACACATCAGGGGTTTTACCAGCGCAGAGAAGTGGATTTCTTCAGAGGCAGGGTTCAGGGATCGGGGCAGTGGCACAGTCTTCCTCATCAATATCAGGACTCACAGAAAGACGCTTCAACCCCACATTTCACCAATCTGCATCCTACCCATTCCTAGGTACAGAATACAACCTTTCTAATGCAGCAGGGGATGGTTCATCACAACATTTCAATTTGCAGGGGGGTTCTTCAATTCAAGGCACTTCATTAATAACAGCTTCAAATTCAGCTAGTATTCCTTCCGCTGCTGCTGCTGATCTCGCTGGGAAGAGCACAATGAGGGCCTCGTCCCCGGACTTTGAGAATTTATGGTTTTATTCACAGCTGAAAGCAACAACCCCAATGAGCTCCATACCCAATGATGAGTTCGGCATGTCTTCGGGTGCTGATACCTTGGCCAGTGGGTCTTTGACAAACTCTCAGGGAACTGGACTTGGCCTACCTGGTGAAAATTCCACCAGACAGAGAATCAATATGAGTGCATATTCATCTTCCCTATATTTCGGGATTGATTACAATGCAGAGATTGAAAGCAAATATAATCAGGGAAATCCTAAAGTAAGTGCCTAACCAAATCCAATCTTGTAAATTTCTGATTGTTTTCCTATATCTCACTTTGACCGCCCCTGGTACTTTTCTGGTGTTTGTCTTGTGAGCCCTGCATTTTGAATTATTAAAAATGCATGTAGAGAAGGTACCTAAAATTTGTCCCTATATCTCTTCCTCTTTACCAGCTACCCTTGCATTGATTTCTTTCCCATCACGCCCAATCTTTCTGTTTCTCTTTCATCCATGTCTAGCTTGTCCATTGCTACACGTGAAACTGGTGATCAAGAAATTGCAACTCTACCTATTTAACATGACGCTCTTTGAATTTTTTATTTCATCTTCTTGTTACGGAATTGGACATCTCACCTGTTAGGATAAAGGACATCTCACCTGTCAGGATAAAAGTTCAATTTTGTGTAGTTATTAGTTTTACAATTTGCGATGCTAAAATAATATATTGGTTTTCTTGTAGCAGGATTCTTGATAATGTTTGGCTGTTCATCTGAGGAAGGACCGATATCGATAGAATCTTTAACTGTTCCCCTGAGGAAGAACCGATGCTGATTGATAGTTATTGACTTTACTCTGGGGAATGTTGATTTTGAGCTGTGTCAAGCATTTGTAATTGCTGACACAGCTGAATTTATTGGCACCTTTTTAGTAACTTCTAAAATTTTGGTGGTTCTTGGTTGTCATAAATATTTGGTTGTCCAAATATTATAAATTTTATTTTATTTTTTAAAATTTTGGCATGCAGCCAACTTGATTGTAGACCACAGCTTTTTCATTTGAATAACTTATTTATAGCAAATGTTACTGACAAGAAACCACAAAATTAATATAAAATTCATGAGGAATGAAACTATTCATATTCATATGTGTGTTTAGGCCGCTCTCTGCAATTGAAGTGTTTTATATTTTGTAGTGTTTTATATCAAACTTAGTATTTCACAAGAAAAAACCAAGTGATCAAATCAATCTGCTCATCGACTTCATTGAAGATCAACTATAAAGGATCAAGGTAACCTTCAACCATTCAAACAATACTCAACAAGTATCGGCTATTTATTATTGACCAATCTTTAATTGATGAGGTGAATGTTTACCATTGCAGACTTCGCCAACAAAAGCATCTACCCCTCTCTATTGAATTTGGTAGCTTGGGACCTCCAATACAAGTCTGGCTGCTACATTTGTAGACACAATTTCAACAGAAGCTAAAAACCTATATAAGATGGTAATGTTCATACTTTACTCCAAAACATCACATAAATTATAGGATTTGAATAATTTATAATTGACAACAGTTTTGTTTCATTAGGATATAATTAATTGAGAATCGATTTTGTGGAAACGCTTGCTAGGAGGGAGAATAAAAGGGCTTAAATAACTAGGCACTTAAGGTCTACTGCAAAGTGCTTGGAGTGCATTCACACCATCTCGTACAACAACAAACAAATTTCTCAAAGGGCTTAAATAACCAGGCACTTTAAGGCATAGATTCATCGCAGAGTGCTTGGAGTGCATGCACACCATCCCGTACAACAGTTATTTGAGCCTCTTTAGCGAACTTTGGTCATATCTACTATTGCATGGCCTTCATATTGTAATCCGGTTTCCTCAGATCTAGTGTCATCTGTTGTTTTTTAGCTTTAAGTCAATATGTGTCTGTAATGGAAGTGTGATGGTTGAACTGTAAGAATCAGGGTTTCTAGGTATATGTTCTTTATTGTTTAATTTCAGGTTTTAGGGTTTCACCAAAATTGATACTCCCGATTGAGGTTGTACGTATTTTTCTTCAGTCTGTTGTTTCGTTGCAAATCATTTGGATGACTCAAAATGCAAATCTGTCGGAAACTTCATTTAATATACAAGCTGATACCAAGTATCTATTAGTTTAATTGCATTTTTTTATATTACATTTTGTTCCTTTAATTTGGTATATCCTGTTGAATTTTTCAGTGCGTTTGATGGGATTTTTTTTCTATTACAGATTCAAATCGTAATGGTTGTACTCAAGGAACAAAGAGGATCTCATTCAAACAATAGTTGGGGAAGCAAGGCTGGTGTCAATAATGGGGCGACTTACGCTAGATTTCTTCATACACTTTCTATTCAAGTACAGTGTCTCTGACTTCTTTAAATTGAATAGCTATTTCTGAAGGTTAAGAGTAATCAAAATTTAATTTCAAATAAGATCAACTGTCCTTGAAGATGATCTCTCTAGTTGTTTTACCATGTACCCATTAATTTTTATTACTACTAGATATGGATAGTTTATAGAACTATTTCTGTAATGCTATTTTTACTTCAGTTCGGAGTTAAACAAAATCATTATTTTTGGCATTTCTCTCATGGCATTGAATCCAATGAAGGTTAATATTTTTTTCAAATTAAGTTTGAATGCATTCCAATCTTACAAAAAACACCTTGTCTAGATTGTATTTAAGATCAATCATCTTTGGAGATGAACTTAGAGCTCTTTTGCGTAGCACTCATTATTTTTTATTGCTTCTAGAGATGGACAGGTCTTAGAACTATTTGTGGAAATTTTGTTTTACTTCAGCTCTAACTAAAAAATTCTAGTTAATCTAGCACTTTCATTTCATAGGATTAAACCCATGGAGGTTTACTTTTTTCCATATGAGATTAAATGCATGCAACTCTATCAAAAGTATATGATCATGATGCTAAATCACGTGAGAGAACATATTTCTTCAGTGACATGAACAGTCATGTAAATAGCTCTAGTCTTGTGAAATACCCTCTGTAACTTGTTTGAATAGAATAACAAATTGAACCACAAACGTTCAAATGTACAAAATTCTTACTTCGTAAGATTTGTCTGGCAATGTCAACTTAGGGTCAAAATTGTTTTTTAATATCAATGTGTGTAGGGTTTGATTTGAACTAGAATAGGTTTTTATATGAATATATGTTTACAGCTACCATGCATGATTTGTTCTTATGACTTTAACCCAACATAACCCCCTTTGTAAGGAGCATCTAGCACTGTCTGCTTAGGGTTTGATATGATAAGAATGGGTTTTTATATTGATTTAAGATTCATATCTTCCATGCCTCTCTGCTAAGCAAACATTAATGCAGATCTTATCCCTTTTGTTTCAATACATTTCTTTCCCTTACTTGAATTCTTTCAAAAACCAGGTCTTGTGCTCAATGTAATAATTGTAAATGGAGTGTGCATGGACATTGGAAGAGCTGCAGTAGTTGCAATCAGTAAAGCAAGAGGAATGGAACTAGCTGGTGCAATTGATCATTTACTTGTAGGAAGGGGTGTTGGAGAGGTGGGTTCTTTGCCTTTATTCCATTTTGTATATGCATCACAAACCCACATTACAACAATGTTACTATCTAGTATATTTTACTGTGACTGAATCAGAGTTTCACTTGTTAATATAGATAGCCAACTTGGATGAACCTTTGGAGGTTCCTGTGTTGAATGATTTGGTTATGTTGTTGGTCTCACTACCACAGATGATATTTGGATCATGAAACATGAAGAAAGTCTTCAATTTAGACTGCAATGAATGCAACATGTATTAACATAGTGCTTGTTTTTTATACAGTCTAGGACTGCAGGCATTTTGGTGGACTTCTCAGAGATTTCTTCTATATATGACAATGTCAGATGGGTGCTATTATCACCCACCTTTTATAAGTAGCCAATTACGTAATTGTAACTATTAAGTTATTAATCATCCAGCACATTCCTATCAAGGTTCAAATATTTGTCCTGGCAAATACTGATATCATATAAAGCATTGTAGTTCTGTCTACCTCTTTGCATTGCAGCTGTGTTATTGTTTTCTTTTGTTTGTTTTCTGAGACAATGTTTGACACAGTTAGTGGGTTCATGTTTGAGCCCTAAGTTGGTTGGATCCCTTTCTGGAGAATTTATCCACAGCCAACCTTTGATCCCTAAGCCTACAGATTCAAAATAATAAGTGGATGACATACCAGTTTGATGCTCAATTCAGTTCTTATAGAATATTAACCTACAACTTTGATATGGGTTCTAACCAGGGGAAAGTTTAGGGGCTTTCCATTGCTAAATAGGGATTATCATTATTTTTGTAATCATTTTACCAAATCAATAGTCCAGTTAGTAAAAATAGTGTATAACCTTCCTCTAAACTTAAAATTTCAGGAAAAGTTTTAAGCCAATTTGTTGAAACTTGCATTGATTGACTGGAAATTTTTATCATTGTTAGATTATTTATGTAATATATGCTTCAAAGATTTTCCAACTAGCGAAAATTATGTCTAATATTTGATTCTATGTAATCTTCTTTGGATTCAATCCTAAGTGTGGATTGTAGCCAATATTTAGAAACCAGTCACCCTTGCAATTGCTTACAATTGTTTCCCTTTGATATTGTTGTTAATTTCATCTCACTTGAATTACCTTTGGTGGATTTCATTTCAGGAAACTACTTTTGGTATGAGAAGTGTAGTTCATGTCCCTGGGGCTGATATGGATGTAAAATTTGTGAGAAGGCGAGCATGGTGAGCTTTGGTGAGGTTCTTTTCTCTTATTGAAAACAGTGTGCAAGTAGGTTTGTGAATAGAAATTCAAGCTATGTGTAGTGATTATTTCTTATTGAGTTCTCAAATTGAGACTAACTGTAAGCATCTCAAGAATTCAATGCAAGTTTCTAGGGTGACTGTCTATTTGCACTCATTAATATTGGCTTGGAGTTCATGCAGGATTGTATTATTTCACCAACATTATATATGGGTTCTCGTCTCCTTGAGAAAGCTACTTGACTACAGCATACCACTATAATCATGTTGAGATTGTTGAATCAATGCCAGATACATCTGTAAGTTGGCAATAACAGTTTTTTGCCATTTATTAAACTGGAAAAGAGTTGAAACTGTAGATCTAAGTTTATTTTACTTAAATAGAAAGTGTTTTAGAAAATTATTGTAAATAAGAGAGGGCAATGGCCACCTTAAGGAAAATAATTCCAATAATTGCCATGAAGACAGAATGCCACATATCAATTTGAAAAGGTCTTTAAATAATTGATACGATTCGGGACAAGCAGACATCACTCAACATAGAGATGTTGACTGTTTTATACATATATCTCGAGATTGTTGTGGGCATAATAGATTAGGTTGGAACACAAGAATGTATGGTGATAAGTGTTTTATCTTTTTACAAGAACTAGAGTGTCTTATCTGAAAATATTCATCGTTGTGATCTGGGCATTTGGATAGATAATCTGGATACTATCTCAGACCCATATAAATATAGGTCTGAAATGCATGTATATGCACACTCTCAATACTTATGTGCCCATATATCTAACATTAGAACACATTATTTCAAAAATTGGTGTTTCTCTTTACATATTTCAGATCTGTGTTTATATGGGTTTGAGCTATTAGCACTTGCAATGTAGTCTTGTTGGAAAGGAATATTTGCACTTTAACCTAAACTTTTATCCAGACTTTGCTTCCTTGACAACCATAATTATGGTACATTTGAGAACTAGTATGAAAAAAGCTTCAAATTTGGGTGGTTATTTTTAAGTGAAAGACATGGTTAAAAGCATTGTCATGTTCAAAGTATACTTTGAAATCTTTTGTCATACCTTTGTTACCCACAAAAAAATTGTAAAATCACAATTTCCGTATCCAATTTTATACCTGAACAGCAGCTCTAATTATTCTATTTGTATTTGATTGTTCATTATCACAGTTAGCTCCTTTGTCTAACGATATGATCATAATTGATTCATTCTTCAATGTGTGCTTCGGTAGTGCTTCTATTTTTTTTTTTTGGAGATTTTACGTACAAGAATCTATCTATTGTGATTTAATTTCTTTTCCTGCTAGAAAAACACAACCATAATTTTCTATTTCACCAACCTTGATACTAGTTATATATTTTAGGGGCTTTACAAATGTCACAAGTTATACAGCAAGTCATATTTTTCATTCTTTTTGTCTTTGTCTGAATTGTCAAGGCTGACCTATTTCTTTGGTTTTGGTTTTGGTGAAGTAAGATTTTTTTATGTGTTTTGGACTGGATTCAAAAGAGTTAGGATCTATCACTACTTTATTGGATCAACTTGGTGACATGAGGTACACATGTTGACCTTTAGGTTTTGTGCATAAAATGTTCTGTAATTTGTGAGTGTATCTTTTATTGAACCTTTTCCTGTTTTTAATTTGTAAGATTTTCATTTAGCCAAGAAAATGAAAACCAATGATATTGTTCATTATTTCTCATGTCTTTAGAATGTTTAAAAATTTAAACTGTAAATTATTAGCAGAAAATCGAAGTCATGAAATGCAATCTAGACTTCAATGAACTATGATAGTCATCTCTCAAAAGGAACTGGAGTTCTCACAAAGGACATGAGCATTCATGGTGATGATATATTAATGTTTTTATTTTGTTTTTATACAATTTTCCTTCATTTCCATGATAATTTATGTTTTGTTTATGATAATGATTTTAGGTGTTTCTAATTCTCTTTGTTTTGCAAAACTGTTTCAGTTGCTACAAGGCTACAAATGTTGCAAACTCTAGCATTGACAAAAACACTTCTAATTGCAAAGGTGAATTGATCATCAAATGATTTTAAATGTTATTTTTCTAAATGTTAGTCAGGTTCTTTTACAAAGTTCTTGATAGAATTTAATGTAGGTGAAAAGTAACTAATCCAAATTCAAAATTTCAGGTGAAAATATTAGGGGTGTTGTCAATCAGAGAATGTACCAATATAGTGATGTAGTACAACATGTTCAAAACATTCTTATTAATGGGGAGATTCTATTTCTGCAATACTACCTTGCTCAAACATTATGGCTCTCTATTGTGTTTCAAAACACATACCAAAAGATTACATTCCCTAGATTTGTTTTTTAGTAATTATGGGACCTTTTGAAAAGCCATATAGGGATTCTTTTTTTTTATTGTCTGGGTAGTAAACAAGAGCTTGCATTGTATCAGGGGCAAATCCTAATTATGAAATGGCCCTATTTTGTATCTTGTATAATTATATGAAAAATTATTCTTAATCATTATATTGGACTTTTTTGTTTAATACATTTGAACATGTCCACATTTAGTTGAGATTGTTTTAGATCTAATATAAGGTTGCTCTGTTTGTTTACTTTGAAGAGTACTAATATTCCATTGAAGAATATTTACATATTTGCTCAAAGATTTGTTACCTTGAGAGGACTAAGTTATATCTACAACTAAGAGTGGTGTTGGTGGAGTGTAATGTATGTTAAATGTTTACAACAATTATTGATCATGTAATTTTTTTTCTTTCTTGCTTTCAAAATCATCTTACATATAAAAACCAGAGTTGCAATTCTTATTAAAAAGAGATTGGAAATTATTTGAGTTATGAAGTGGAGTGAATTTGACTCTCACATTGTTATAGGGATACCTAGAAGGAAATTATGTTCATCTTCAAATTCATTAGAATGTTGCAAATTTCACAAATATTCTTGTTTAATCTCACAATGTTAAGAAAATTAGGTTTGATTAATTATTGGATTAATAAAATCTTTGTGATATTTCATCTCTTGTAATATTTTTTAATTTGTCTTCAATATTCAATATCTAAGTGAGTTACAAAGTCTTTATCCATCATTTTTAAATCTATTATTTCCTTCATACTCTTTTTTTCTAGTAAACCTAGGTTAGGCACCTAGGGTCCACAAAAATAGAGCATTGAAAGTTTAGAGTAACAACAAGATCTCGATCTTATCATCTAATATAGAATAGCTAGAAGCCTTTATTTCATGGGCATAGACCCCATTTAACAAATTGAGACTTGCTAAAGTGAGACCACACAAAGAAGGTCAACATACCCAAAAAAGCTATACTTGAACTTCAAGGAACAATATCGAAAAACCATCTTCACAATCATAAATCTTCCTAAATAACAATTATCAAATTATCCCAACACAAAAATACCTGGATTGACCCAACATAAACCCTAACCAACATAGAGTCTCAAAACAAGGGGAGGGAAAATTACAATGACCATCCCCTTGTAGCAATCACAAAAGCATCATTCGATGTTGAAAAGAGAGTAAACAACAAGGTGGCAAGGCAAATTACACAAGCCTCGTCGAATCCATGACCACATTTGCACTTATTACATTTATCAAACTTAGCAAGGGGATGGATTTCAATCAAATCCTTCACATCAAACATCCTCACAACAAATAGAATCATCAACCTTGGCAACAAGAGTGTTTAACCTTAAGTACTTTGGCTATCTACTTTAAGCCCGTGTGCATATAATCTTGTTGTTCCTTTAGTATGTGAAAATGCTCAAGGTAGCAATTGAAGAAGACTTTAGATTGATGCTCCACTTTCTAAATGTCATTATGAAATAGGGAGGTTCCATCTCTAAGAGCAATTTGGCCATAGCATTCCTTATCCCCACAGAAAGTGTCTCATCCATCTCCTTGGCCAGTTCCCAAATCCTTAGTATCCAAGTAAATAAGTCCAGGTTTGTTATCTCCTTCTCAAGATATTATCAAGTTATTTAACATAATGGTGTCATTCAACCATTCCTTCCTCTATTGCTTCTTCCCTATTAGAGCCATCACCTTGTATTCATGGAAATACCTCTTCCCACTCTTGTTCCCAGTGGAAGAAGCCATAACTATGAAACACTAGAACCAGATAGGAGAAATGCAAAGAGGAATGTTAACATTTAAAAACTATCTTCACCAACTTATCAAATGTTATGAAACCACTTTGAGGAGTGCTTTGTACATCATTAATATGAGTGGAGGAGAAGCTTTAATGATAATGAAATCCCCCCACATCTAATACACTTAGGCTCTATCCCTTAACACCTCATGATTCCTATCCAAGAGTGCCTTGAATCCTACAGAGATGTCCTCAGCAAGCACCATACCCATGTATACCCCTACCACTGTCACCTTATCATGATGACCCTTATTTTCCTCTCTATGCCCTTATCAAGTATTAGCTCCTTTTATATCCTTGATTATTAGTCCAAGGGCCTCATTTGAAAACTTTTCCTTCTAGGTCTTATGGGTTTTGCTATAGATTATCCTTGAATTTACTCCTTGATTGGCTGCCCAATCTACTATTGAGTTCCCCTTTCTTTTAATATGATTGAAAGAGATATATTCAAATATTTTCATTAGTTCCTCAGCCTCTAAAAGAAGAGTATCCAACATCCATGAGTTGTAACTTCCCTTCTTCATGTAATCAATAATGATATTAGAATTTTCCTCCACTCTGAGATGCTTCCAATACTGTTTCAATGTTGTCCTTATACCCCATTGCTTGGTCCTTGCCTCAACCATATTGTTGATCTCCACATCAAAATTGCAAGCTAAAAAATAGTAATGGTTGCCCCTTGTCATCTCTGAAGGTACAGCCCCCCTACTTAACTTGGATCTCCCTTAGTGACCCATCAAAATTAAGGGGCTTGACTTGGATTGCCTTTGGTGGCATCATCAAAATTAAGTTTGATCCACCTGGGAGTAGGTGGAGACCAATGGATCAACTTGTCAACTAAGAGTCTCTCCATTTCTCTAATTTTGTGAATCCAGTGAAGTCTCAACCAATCTCTTGCCTAGTCCATTTCTCCATGCTTGACAATCCAATCCCCCTACTGTAGCACTCCCTAAGTTCCTTCTCTTGGAAATTCGTCTTGTTGCATTTTAGCCATAGATTCCAAACTATAAGTGTTGGGGGGCAATCCCAAATCATTTTCAAACCTAGGCTTCTAATTCTGATAACCCATCCATTGACAAAATCCTTCATGTTGTTTAGGAGGGGCCAAAGAATCTCCTATCTCTCCTTGAGCTAGTTCTAAACTTGGGCTGCAAATTCACAATGTAGGAATAAGTGATTGTTATATTCTTCCTCCATTTTACACATTATGCACTAGGATGTGCCTACTTTCCCCATATTTATCAATCTATCCCAAGATAGTGCCCTCCCTTTGGTAGTGATCTAGAGAAAGACATTAGCATTTGGAATCCCATGTCCATGTCATATTTTATTCCTAGGGAAGCTCTTGTTGCCTCTTTGGGCTTAGAGATAGTCATGTAAGCCTACCAGACTAGGATCTCTCCATTCTTGCTCCTTAACCGTGCACCAATCTATCCATCTACTTCTAGTGAGAATTAGCCACCACCAAAGGATATCCATTAGTTAATTATAGGCCCCTTATAAATTAGGTATTGGGGATGCATCTCTTTCCATCTCTTTTCTACACCATTTCCTTGAATGTAGTCCACCTAACTTTTAGAATCTCTTCAAAGTGAGAAGCCAATGTTCTATAGGAAACCTTGTTTGATAGGGGATAACTCTTAATCCACGAGTCCCTCTAGAAGCTCACCTTGTTCCCTCTACATGTCCTCCATCTCGTATCCTTCATAACTAGGGGTCTACATGTGTGAAGGAAGATCCACACACTCAATCCCTTAGGGACAATCATTTGAGGGAAAAATACCTCAACTCCTACCCTCTAAATAACTATAGAATTTGACTCCATAATCTCCCATTCCCCCATACATTCTCTAGAGTAGCTTCATACCAAGAACCTTATTCATAACCCTGCAATCTATGAAGCCCAAAACACCATCCTTGTTTTGCTTCTCTAGGGTTGATCTTCTATCCCGTCACCTTTCATAACTATCTAAAATCTTTTTGAAGACCTTAGCTTCTCTAGCTATAGCCTCCTCGAATAGGAGGGTGCCATCTACAAATTGGAGATGGGAGACATTGTCTATCTAGGATGAAGTTTGCAATCCTTTGAGATCCCTACTAGCCACTTCTACATTCAATGCTCTCTCCAACACTTTAGTAACTATAAGGAACAAGAAAGGCAAGAAAGGGTCACCTTCTCTAATGCCCCTTCTAGCATTAAATAACTCTATGGATGAGCCATTTATGAGGATAGAGTAGGAAGCAAAGGAAATACAATTGGAAAGCCATTTACACTAGTCCTCGCTAAGACTAAATTTCCTAAGCACCAAGAGCAAGAAATCCCAAGACACCCTGTCATATGCTTTGTTCATGTCCAACTTCAGTAGCATCTCCTCATTCCTGTGCTTAATTGAATTGATAGTTTCATGGGAGATTATAATGCCTTCCAAGATTTTCCTCCCTTCAAGGAACCCACTTTGCTCCTCTAAAGTGGTTCCCACCAAACATTTGTCAACCTCATTGCCATAGACTTAGTGAATATTTTATATATTGCATTGCATAGGGTGATCATTATATATTCATCAAAATATCTAGGGATTTTCAATTTAGGAATAAGAGCTAAAAAGGTGGAGTTCTATTCCTTTAGTATCATGCTCTAGGAGTGGCATTCCTCTGTGTCCTCCTAGACATCCACCCCACAATATCCCAAAATCTTTGGAAGAAACTAGCTTGAAAGCCATCTAGGCATGGGGCATTTTTGGCACCCAAGGAAAAAGTAGCCACTTTGATCTCCTCCAAAACAATTACTCAACAAATCTTCATCTAATCCCATGATATGAGCTTAGGGATATTATGGAGAAGTCCTCCCTGGGCTTCCAAGTCTCTCTTCAGATCCATGGCTAAAAGATCTTTATAAAACTTTAATCCTTCCATCTTGATGGCTTCAATATCTATCACTTCGTTGCTAGACGGGATGAAGATTCTTTCCATTTTATTTATTTTCCTTCAAATGATAGTGTAGAGATGGATGAGTTGTGCTTCAAAATTAGGGTGTTCGAACTAGAGGAACTCCATTTTGAAAGGGTTGCCCCTAGGTTTTAATGCCTTGCCAATCTCCAGCCAAATAAACTAATGGTTTGAGCCTATAAAATGTACCACCTTTGCAGAGGAAGAGGAATGTTCCAAAGCCCAATCTAAATGCATGTAAAATTTGTCCAATTAACTCTTGATACATGCTTCTCCTATCTACCTATTATTCCATGTGAACCAACCTAAATGCATGTAAAAGTTGTCCAACTAGCTCTTGATAGAGGGTTCCCCTATCCACCTATTATTCCATGTGAACCAACCGTCTTTGGGTTTTAAGTCTATCAATGAAGCTGATCCTAAGGCAGCCTTATTGCTTCCCCCTGATTTCTCTTCTAGACTTAAAGTAGCATTGAGATCCCCACCAATAAGACACTTGTTTCCCTATTCTAATCCCTACAACTTCTTAATTCCTCCCATAACTTAATCCTATTCGCTTCCAGATTTGGGCTGTATACATTGGAAATAATCGGTTGAAACTTTTCCTGAACCCCTGAGAATCGTACGTGAAGAAAATCATTGAGCCTAAAGGTTGATGGTTGTCCCACAGAATGGAAGGATCCCCTGCGAAGCGTATTGAATCCACCATGTAGCTTGCACTTCTCACCAAACACTACTTAGCATATCTCTCAATCTATCTCCACTAACTTTAGTCTCCTGAAGTAGCAAGATATTTGGATTATGCTCCTCCACCAACTGTTTAACCAAAAAGTACTTTTTAGGGGCATTCAAACCCTCAAATGTTCTAGCTCGTAATTCACATGACCTCCTAACAGAGAGGTTCTTGCCTCCTTTTTTGGGCAAAATTTAGTGCGTCCCTCTCTCTGATTCCTCCATGGTTATCATCTTAGCTTTGCTAGCCTCCTTTTTTTTTCCCTCGTGACCTACCACTCCCATACTTGTTGAGGATGCTATTGAATTGGACGATTGGGATTTAACACAATTCCTCTTTCCCTTCCTACAAACAATGCTCCAATCTTTAATCCTGCCCTTTTCCTCATAAGCTGCATCCTTAACAATCTCCACTATCCCTATCATCCATGGAATTTTCAATCCTTCCTATTCCCTCTAATTGGAGGGAAATTTTTCCAGAACCCCCTTCTGCTATCTCTCTGGGTTCCAATGTTTTCTCATTTTCTAAATTCCCAATGTTTTCTCATTTTCTAAATTCCCATCATGAAGTAGCAACCTTTGCTTATCACCTTTCATTTCTTTACCTTCCTTTTCTAAGTTTTCTTTCCTGCCAAAATATGAATTTGAATTTTTTTGGGAGACTTCTTTCCATACCTCCTCCTCCTATTTGGGAGGCCTAAAAGGCTTATTCCTCCCTTGGTCACACTTTTTTGGTTGTATAACCAACCTTTCAACAATTAAAACAATGGATTGACCTAGGCATTCATAGTCCCTCTATCCAAGAGCCCAAAGAAGATTTTAGTTTGATGGCACGCTAGATTGGTTTACTTAAAGCCTATCTTCATACATATACGTACACATGTAGCTAATTATTTTTCCTCCATGGCTGAGTTGTGTATATACTCGCCAAGGGTATTCATATCTCTCTAAAAATCTCATCTGACCATAATTCGTAGGGGTGTTTGTACATATGAATCTACAATTGAGTTTATGAATCTACAATGGAGTTTCCTTCACCAATTCTTTCATTGGATTGAAATCTAGTGGCCAAGCTTTGAGATATAATCTTAAATTCCCCATAAACCATGAGGTACTTTTTAGAATCTTATTTCTATTGTATTTCTAACTGAGTTAATTTAGAGGAAGCTTAAAGCTAAGAAACTAATATTAGGGTGAGGACACTCCTACCAGAATTGACCCATCCAAGATTTAATCTTTTCTATTGAGGGCCAAATGCCAACAAATTTGTGATCTTATAGATATCTTCTTTAATTGTTCCATCGTTGGGTACAAAAAGTTGTTCGGTATAACAATGGTTGGTATTTGTGAATCCACTTCAACATTATCATTGAAAATAGAGTTCTTGTAAGTCTTTACCTTCAACTTGAGCTCTTTGTCATTATTCTCTAGATCATGCCCTACTTCCTCCAAAATCCACCTTAATTCTTGATTGTCTTTCGCAATGGAGCCTCAATGTCCTTTTGACCAGCTACCTTTTGATTATTCTGTTCTAGATCTAAAGGGCTTTGGCTCAATCAACCTTCTTCTAATATTAAACCCCTTGCTTTGTTTTTTTGTCTCCTCCTTTAGCCCATTCACCTTTGTTGCTACTTTTTCACTTTTGTCACTCTTTTTCATATCTATATCAAAATGAGTTATTGCCCTCATAATTTTATTAGAAGCTATAACTAGGAGTATTAAATTTGACATCTTTTGTTTATGTACAAGGTGCATGATCATGAGTTTAGATCCAATCAAATTGCAATCTACTTAGGTCAAAAGAATATGGTACATGAGGTATTATATGCATTAAAAGGTAATGGTTCCTTTAATCATAAATATTTCATAGTTTTGTTGTGGATAGGAAGAAATAATTTCTTGATAACTATATATTTATAATAGATGTTAAGGTAAAAGGAAAAGATGAAAATCAAAGGGCAATAAGAGGACAAGAGAGATATGACAAGAGTTGCTTGAATAATTGGTGATGATGAGTGTGGTGTCTATCAATTGGCTATCTTCATTATAAACTTTCAATCTCTTACATGTTATTTTAAGACTTTTTATTCAAATTATCAATATATTCTTAAAAGATAATATATGTGAATTATTTGATTTCTTCCTTTATCAAAGAAAATACCTAATTGCACATTAAGAAATCAATTTTTTGACATGAATATAATTTAAATAGTGGATGGTCCCACAATAGTGAGTCCTACTTGTGGGATGGGGCATACAAATGACCCGTAGGTTTCAAAAGTTAAATACAACCTTTGAATGAGCATCCATCTTTGAATGAAGCACACGATGGAGAGTCGGAAGGCAAGTGGGAAAGTGAGTGAGAAAATGAGCGACACAACAAACTTTAAAAGTTTTGAAGTGGGATGAGCTAGTTTCAAAACTTATAATTGTCAGCTAGAAAGATGATGATCTTCGTGAGATGGGTTTGTTGGTTTTTGAGGTGGATTGGGGAGGTCCTGAGGGTGAAGTGGGGTTGTTGGTCTATGAGGTGGATAGGGAAGGTCACAAGGGCTCCAAGTTAGGCCTACACCCTCTTCACGGTTCTGGTGAATCATACTAAAAGTCTCATTTGGTGTAGTCTCAGGTTTGGTTTTTAGAAGCCCCCAATAAATTGGGCCTTGTTGTTTAAGAATCAAGGAGATCCTTGCAAGGGGAAGGGATCAGTCTCTGACCCACTTATCTCAGTTATTCCTAGTGATCTTAATGGGGAGTTCTATGTTAGAATGTCTAAAGCTATTGTGGATAGAGGTGCCTATAAAATGGAATCCTCATTGATTAGTAAATTCTTAGGTCCAAGGCCAAATATTGATGTGGTTTTCTCTTGGGCTCAAAAGTGTTGGATGATTAAAGGGCAACTTGATATTGCTTCTATTGCAAAGAGATTTTTTCCCTTTGAATTCTCTTATGAAGAGGATCTAAGTAGAACTCTTATGGGGGCTCCATGGTTTTTAGGCAAGGTCAATCTCATTCTGAAGAAATGGTACCCAAGGTTTGATCTTGCAAAAGAATCTTTTAATGTGGCTTTGGTTTGGATTAAGCTTCTAGGTCTCCCTTTGGAGTATTGGGAAGAAGAGGTCTTCCAAGGGATAGCAAGCACTTTTGGCCATTGCTCCAATTATAAGATCTATAAAATGCCTTGTCTTTTCTAGAATGTGTGTTAGCATTGCTTTGAACACTTCTCTTCCTTCACACATTTCCCTCTCTTCTAAGTTTGGGGTGTGGAGGCAAGGTTTGGTCTATGAAAATTCCCCCATGGCGGCTTTGCCTATCACAAGGTAGGACATTGGGCTAAGACTTACCCCTTTTCCAAGGTCCCCTCCAGAAAAGGGTTAGATGCCAAAATAATTTCTACCCTAGACAAGGGTAAGGTGTCTAAGGAAGGAGTGATTCTTGGCAACTGTGTTCAATAGGAAAACATTTAGAATCTAATTTTTTTAGGAAGATAATGAGACAGTTCATGTCCTTTTGGAGTCTACTGAGAGAAAATATCAAGAGCCTAGTGAATCTAGTCTTCTTGAAAAGAATCAAGTGCCCAAAAATCTCTCCATGGAGATGATTTGCTTCCTTTTAGACCTTGAAGATAATATTGGAGGGTAGGTATCTATTGTCACTTGGATTTGCATCATGTGTTGAAGCGCTTTTGCTGCAACAATCTAGTGAAACATGGGAGTGATTTCCAGGTGTGGGACCCTACAAAGGAAATCAAACCTCTAGAGAAGGTTGGTTCCTCTTTTTGAATATGAGTTTCAGAGTAAACTAAGACTAAACCTAATCTAACACCGTTGGGAAAAGGGGAAGAAGGAGAAACTGAAAGGGAAAGGTGATACACCAGGTTTGAATGAAGAACACCCACAAAGTTAAAATGCACAGAATAATCGAATATAACTGATAAACTCACACAAATCCTGTAGATCTTAACAGAGGTAAGAGATAGAAAAGGATTGCAAGGAAATAAACATTCACAAACAATAACCAACTCTAGATCCACACAGAGCTAAAAATAACATGGAAAGGTAAAAACAATTAGTATGTATTGATCAAAATGCACGGTTACAACAAAGGAGGGTTCTATTTGGAGCACAAAAATAATTCTTTGTATCCAACCCTTATTACATTGATTTTTCATCTATTTATACCATTTCATTACATTGACCTAGGTCACCTAATATAATAAATTCACCCCTGGGCTTGTCAGAAGATATTTCTACAAAGGAATGATTGTGTAGATCTGTTCTACAAAACATAAATGCAGAAAATATCTTGATCTGATCTACAACAATAAATATGAAAATATCTAGGAATGAAGTACCTGAAGAAAATATTTACATTGAATGTAATCATCTGATTCATCTAGCTGCCTGAATAAATGCACTACTTCCAACTAGTGTTGATCTGATCTTGCAATAATGGCGGCTAGAGAAGATAGATATTTCAAAATATATTGTCTGCCAAAATCTCCTTCATAAAGCTTTTACAACACTTTAAAATATTTTAAATTACTTAAAAAATTTCTAAAGTATTACATTATATTACATGCTTTATGTTCACATTGATTTTCACTTTACTTCAAATTTTGGCTTATTTTGCCTTATCGGCAAAATCTCTTCTTCGCGAACTATGGCTTACCTATGTCTTTCTCTTTCTCTCTTTAGTTGGTGAAAATTGACTTTCACAAACTACTTTGCCTTGTCTTCTTTTCTTCTTTTGGCTCCTTTCTCCTTTGTCGGCGAATTCACCGATCGACAAACTTGCCGATCGGCGAACTATTTGGTTCGCTAACTTAACTTTTTGTTGACAAAGGCTTCCTTATGTTTTCTTTTTCCTCCCTTAGTCTTTCCTTGGCTTTCTTCTTTTCACTTAGTCAACGATTTTGCTAAGTGGCGAACTTGCCAATTCACAAACTTTAAAATTTGCTGACTAAGGCTTGCTTTTCCTGTTTGGTCAAAGAAGTATCACTTTTGCGAACCACTTTGCCTTAAGTTTTCCTTTTCTTTGTTACTTTTCTTCTTTATCAAAAATTTCTTCATATATCTAACTTTGCATTGTCTTCACCTTTCCCTTTGTTGGCGAATCACCTTATTGATGAACTTTGGGAATCATGAACTACTTGGTGAGTTTGTGCCTTTTCCAAATTCTCGATTTCTTTCCTTGTCTTTGCCGAATCCTTTCCCTTTGCCTTTGTTCTCCTCTTCACCTTTGTTAGAGATTTCACTGATCAGCGAACCAATGAGTTTGTGAACCACACAATTTGCTGATAAAGGCAACCCTGTGTTTTTACCTTTGCCTTGGTTGTTTTTGAAGAAATCCTTCCCTCAATCGGTGATTTTGTCAATTGGCCAACTTTTTGGTTCACTAACTTAACTTTTTGCCGACTAAAGCAAAAGACTAAGGCCAAATACTAGAAAATTCTGGGTTGTTTTAGGGGTTTAACCTTAGGGACTTTTGAGGATTTTTATAAGGAAAACACCCTTAGACTTGAAGAACACTAGGCACTTAGACAATTTCAACAAGATTTTCAACATTTTCAAAATTGGGCTATTTGACTCTGGGAAAGGGAAAATAGGTCAACATTTTGGTGACCTCTTGGGGATGTTTGCCCGCTAAACAAAAGAACCAGTGGCCTTAAGCATCCATTGGGAATAGAGTAAAAGGTATTATAGTATACTGGGAACAATTGAAACCTTGATTTCAAAATAACACCAAAGAAAAGGAAAACAAGGCATGCATTCTCCTAATGAGAGTGCAACCTATGCAACAACACTTATTGAAAGGAAACTTAAAATAGAAACAAAACCTACTCTAAACCTTAACTAACAAGGAAATGACCTCAAAAAAGCCATTAACAGGTTCTTGAAAGTAACTACCCTTTCTCAATAGTTTACAATGTTTCTCATGCATGTGGGTAGTTAAAAAAAGGTGGAGAAGGGATAGGCATACAACACGGTAGTGAAATATTTCCCCAAGGATAAAAAAACTCACTTATCCACCTACACCAATTGGAAATATGGCTGTCTAGAAGTGGATAAATAGGCTGATCTAGCCACTTTTGATGCTCAACCTCATTCTTTGAAGTAAGCATGACAGGTAAGGACTCCACATATGTATCTAACTAGGCCAGATGTTTGATAGGGCATCCCCTTAAAATGGTATGCAATCCATCACCATTGCATTCATGTTCATGCTTTGATTTTGTAACCTTTTGTTGGTCTAAATGCTCTGGCATATTAATTGGGGGAATGACTGCCTCCTCCATCTGCTCAAACTGCTCATGATCTACCTCACTAAGAGAAGTTAATTTACTATCCAAATTTGAGAAAAAAACATCAAGCTCATCCTAGAAATGAGCCTCCTCTAAGTCCTCTACACTCTTCAGTATAGGGTTTATCATATGCTCCTCCTCATGAGATGGGACCTCATTGTCATACTTGGCCTCAAACTGCAACACTTTGCTATTATTTTCATTGCCCTCATGTTGCTTCAAAACCACTGGCATCTGCCTAATTTCTCCTTCATATTCAATGAGACTGGACGGTTCGTGAAATAGAGTGGCGTCATCAACCTCTGGAGAAATCTCCACAACAACTTCATCCTTAATGCCTTCATCCTTTGACTACAACTCCACTGGATTATACTCAAGTTATCTCTACAACTAAAGGATCTCCCCATGAAATCTTTGCATTCCATCCTTATTTGCTTGATCAGATGCTTGATAAAAGCCTCAAAAGAACTAAATCTAGAGGACTCAACCCCTTTCTTGAATTAACATTACTCACAAGTGTAAGAGGTTCAAACAATTCCACCTCTGTGAGCATAGGAATAGCAGAATGTTCCTCATTAGTTTCTTTCTCTTCCACCTCCACCTTTGGCTCATCCCACCAACTAGCTTGGTAGATGACAGGTCCACCCTTGAAAATCAAAATAGTATTAAGGCAAGAGAGATGACATGGAATAGGGACTAGAAAGACTTCTTGAGAGGATTGTTCCTAAGGAATAATAGCTAAATTTGTGTAGGAATAGGCTCCGTGAAGGTTGAGAGCCTCTTAAACTTGGAATTTTGAAATTGGAGGCTATTTTTGCTATAGGCTAAATATGGGTAGGAGGGAGGGGTTGCTCTATTGTAATTTAATTTGTAGTGGTAGAAAAAGAGGGGCTGAAATTGGGAAAAGAGGGCACAGAATGAGTCACTTGCCTCATCTGTTCTTCTTGAGCTATAATCTGCATAGCAAGGTTTTATTGAAAAGCCCTTTCTTGTGCCTCCTACTATTGTTGTTGAAGATGGCCCTGATAAGAAAGCTCCTCTTACTATTGGTTATACTTTATCAATCCTTGAAACTCATTGTAACATCCACATCCGAAATGACAAGAAGTAACTAAGTTTTCACAACGGTAAATTTTTTTTTTTTTTAAGGTAATCAAATACATAAATAAACTTATCCATAATCCAATACCACATTTTCATTTTATCATAAAAATGATTGCATTTTCATAAAGACTGAAAGAAATGATATACATTGAAACACTTTGTTTTCTAACAAATGAAATTTTCTCGAAATAACAAATATCAGAAACATACCATTACCATGCATCTCGATTGTCAACCCATCACGTTCAAGACTCGGCAATTCCTCAATATTTGGAAGAGAAAGTATCTTCAAGGAGCTTAACCTCCAACCACTGACCATCGGTCTCCCGCACTCCTTCCTAACTGGAAGTGGCCCTACCCTACTCAAGAGGATAGACTTAGGATAACCATCGGTGTTTGCCATCTGAGCTCTGGTGTTGTAACCTACGTGTCTTGTTATCGTGCAGATCCCTAGATACCCTCTAGTCATGCACGACCCTCCACAAGAAACACCATCCAGTTACGGTGAACGTTCGATGCACTTGAGGATAGTACACCACCTTGGCCAAAGGATTTGTATTTAGTTAGCGTTCTAAAAACGCATGAACTTGGTTCACCCACCCTACTCGACTTGAACTGGTCGAAATCCTACAGTTTCCTATTTGCATTGTTTGAACTATTTTGACGACCTTGATGACCTCAAGGCTTAGGATATCCTCCTATAATAGCGCATGGCGCAACATTTACTCTAATCCCGAGTTCATAGTTTCAAAACCCATTTCTTGTAAAAACATTATATATAAGCGCCCACTCCTAAGTGGTTTCATAGTTGTGTACTCGGTTCCCATGTTTGCACAACACACTCAAGTATCTAATACATATTCCTGTTATCCCGGATTTCAGAGGTTCTAGACTCATAAGGTCTACCAAAACGAAACTAGAGTCAACGCATGCAACGTAATCTAAATTCCACATGCGGGTTTTCCACTCTACAAGCTCGTCATAAAAACATGACGTTTTACGACACAAGGACATTAACTCCCTACTTCGCTTTTAAGTCAATAATTTTGCGTAAGTTATTGAGGTAAGAATCGCACATTATCATAATAAAAGATTTGAACTCTTTCATATGACCTTAGAGATGACCCACACTCACGGTCGACCTCTAACAAAAGATAAAAGACGGAAACGACTCAAGCTAGTTGCAACTACAACTTTGGCTGTCAAACACATTAAAGTTTATGCCGAGCATGCTCTAATTCTGTGGTTTTAGTCTTCCACACATCACGCACGTGGAACAACGTGATTTCTTGCAATGCAGCTATTGTTTAAAATACTTTAGGGTAATTTTACGTTAATACCTCAGTTTTAAAGGAACTCTTTAATATGCTACGTCTTTTGAAGTTTGTAGTTCACATTAGCAATCATGCATTGTTCCATCTTTGAGGAAAAACATGGTGACCTACGTTCTATCGTCTTACGGCATCTTCCAAGAGAAATAATAATCTATCTTCTAAGTTCTTGCAAACAATTCAACAGCAGCATTAAAGACACTTGAGGTTTTTATTACTATAAGACAGCAATGAAACATTTACAACAATAAACCTCACACAGTTTCGCAGTAGAAGAGATTGTCTTCACTTTTCATTCATTGAAACATAATTATTCTTTCATAAATTAGACTCATTTACTAATCTATTCCTAGAACAGAAGAGAAACTGGTAAAAACCTGTTGACAGAAATAAGGATTTCTGTGCCAAGTTCTTTTCTCCTGTGGCTAGTCGTCCTCCTCTCAACCGGTCACTTCTCGAGCAAAGACAAGCTCCACGGTTTTCTTCTCTGCCAGACCAGTCTCTCACTGCCCCTTAGCAACTTCTAAGACCCTCAATCCTTTCCACGGTGCACAAAATGTAACTCACCATTCCCTCTCTGCTGTTCGTTTCCCCACTTCTTCTAGACAGCACCCGACTTCCTTAACTCTCACCTCTCCCTCTGATGAAGGCCTCTCTCTACACAGCTGTGCTCTCTTTGCATAGCCAACCCCCTTCGCACAGCATTACAACTTAATAAACTTTCTTCCCCTTATCTCTTCGTAGTTCTCTCTCTATACCACGATATGCTCTCCTTTTCCCCGTAAACAAATTCATCCACTGCCTTCTACACAGCCCCCCGAATCTCTGTTGCACTCCCCAGTCTCACTGCCCCCCGTCGGGTATCTCTTGATGCCGTTTCCTTTTTCCTCCCCCCGCGACTATCCCCCAACCATAACCAAGAGGACTTCCTTAACTGTCTTCCTATCCCCGTCGAATCTCTCCCACTTCGCAGTTTCCTCTCCTAAACAACAGCAACTCCGTTGCCTCCTGGAATCTCGGCCTCAACAAACGTATAACGGCTTCTCATTCGCCACCTCAAGCCCATGATGAGGGTTTTTCTAACCACATACGTCCCACCTCCAAAGTGAGACCTCACATGACGTGGAGAAAGGCTACCTAGCGGCGGTCTTCTCACGTTTTTGAACAACAGCAAAATGTGGCCTTCATATCCGCAATGAAGAAAGAACATCTGACGTAAAATGAACAATTACACCTATGATTCCGTTCCCTCAATGATGAGGCAGCTTGGCATTAAATCAAACGGTTTAAGTTTCTATCATAATTCGCTAAACTTTCACTCTCTCCGATGGTGGAGGAAAATAAGACATTCAACATCTAGCGAAACATGCCTAAGCTTCAAGGTGGTCGGCATATCCAAGTATAACCGACTTCGATACTCACCACAACCACAAGAATGATTAAAGCTCCTTCGGTGGTATGGCTTGTTAAAGGACATAACAACTCCGTCCTTTCCAGATAAACAAAACTTTTAACTTTCCAAGACTAATTTAAAGGTCGAATTGAGGAGTTAAACATTACAGGGTAATGAATAAACAATTGCCTATGGCATCTCTATGGCTGAATAAGAAAGGGCGATTAAGACCACTCTAAATAAGAGGCTCAAGGTTAGACCAAAATAACTCGCGGTCAAAGCCAAAAGGAAGGACTCAAGCTAAACGACGGACACATAAATTATTACCCGCTATCGCGTTAAATCGACATTCGTCGATCTACAGAAAAGAATAAATTCACGAGTTCGACGCGTTTTACGTCAATCACGATGGATTGAACGTAACGCAAACAATTCTTACAACGTTAGGCGCATAAAGCCGACTTCTCGCGTTTTTCGACTACGAGACAAGATTTGCAATTTCACCACAAGATGACTCATTAAATACTTCTAGACGTAAATATTAAACGTCTAAATAAGTCGACTTGCTATTATGGACTTACGACACCATCAACGACTCCAAGATTCTACAAGACGACTTCTGACTAGGATGTTATACTTTATCCTTTGACGTCGACATCAAATAAACTACCCAAACCGACAAACAAGACTTACTTGTTGGTTCCCAGGTTTATCTATCTGTTTGGCGATCTCAGTGGCAAACACCTTTGGTTAGTTTCCAGAGTCTATACTCTCTCTCGAAGATACTTTCTCTTCCGTCGAACACGGTCCACCTGTTCCTGCATCGACAGACTCGCATACAATTTTGTGGTCAAAGCATCTATGATCCAAATATAATATATTCAAACATCATTGCATTTATTATAAAGACATTTAGTCTACATATCTTGATCGTAATCAATAGATTCCGCAATTTCATATAACAACTTTGTAAGATAAATTGTCAGTTTTCATGTCGTTCTCAACATAGTAATTTACTGAAATTTGCAAGAAAGTAAATAGTATAATTGTTTTCAAAAGGAGGGATGTAACATATCCTTCCCCTTTAAAAATCATCGTCCCCGATGATTAAGTTTATCAAGCAAAAACTTAAACTTAAATCAAACTTTCTATAATGCAACATTAATGTCTTTAAAAAGTTTTGAAAATCTTTGATAAATGTCTTTGTAGTCTTCCCAAGTGGTGCTATCCTCGCCATATTGGTCCCACTGTATTTTGCATTGCAAAACTTCTTGATTACGTAAACGAAGTTTACGCATTTCGAGCACCTTGAGTGGCTCAATCACAACCACCCCGGGTTCTTGCATCTGTAAGGAATTCCAGTTAAGGATGTGGTTATTACCTACAAAATATTTCTTTAAATACAAAACATGAAAAACATTATGCATCTTAGACAAGGCTGGAGGTACAGCAACTTTGTAGGCAACCGGATTGATAATCTCAAGAACTTCGAAAGGTCCGACATAACGAGGAGCCAATTTCAAAGATTTACCAAATTTTATAGAACTCTTTTGGGGTTTCACCCGCAAAAGCACCTTCTCGCCAACAGAGAAGTGTCTAGGCACTCGCTTGCGATCTGCATAACTCTTTTGCCTGTCATTGGCTTCTGCCAATCTCTTCCTAATCACTTTAACTTTTTCTTCCATATCAGCAAGCATTTCAGGTCCAATGCTTATCCTATCTTCCAGCTTATCCCAGCTTATAGGAGTTCGGCATTTCCTTCCATATAATGCTTCAAATGGCGCCATCTTAATGGCAGAATGATAGGAGTTGTTATAGGCAAATTCGACAAGAGGTAAATATTCCTCCCATCTGTATTGCTGATCCATGCAATACATTCTCAAAAGGTCTTCTAATACCTGGTTCACTCTTTCTGTTTGACCATCAGTTTCGGGATGATAAGCAGTACTTACATTTAGTTTAGTCCATAATGCAGAAAATAAGGTTTGCCAAAACCGTGAAGTTATCTGAGCATCTCTATCAGATATTATCTTTTCAGGTACCCCATGCAACCTGAAAATTTCTTGCACAAATTTTCAAGCCAAAAGATGTGCTCCATCTGTCAAGTTTCCCGGTATGAAATGTGCAACCTTGGTTAGTTTATCCACAACAACCAATATTGCATCATGCCTATTCTTAGACATTGGCAACCCCTGGACAAAATCCATACTAATAACTTGCCATTTCCATTCTAGAATATCGTGTGGGTACAACAACCCAGCAGGATGTTGGTGTTCTGCCTTCACTCTCTGACACTCCAAACAACTAGCTACAAACTTTGCAGCATCGCTTTTCATTCCCTTCCAGAAATATAACTGCTTGACATCAGCTAACAGTTTTGTTACACCAGGGTGTCCAGAGTAAGGAGCACAGTGAACTTCCTTCCACACAAGGTTTCTAAGTTCCTCTGAATCAGGGACATAAATTCTTCCCTTGAATCTCAGCAATCCATCGGATTCAAAACTGAATCCGTCATATCTTGGGTCCTTAGGGTTTAGGTGCAGAGCCTGTTTCACTTGATCAAAATACTCATCCCCAAATAAGTTTTGCAATACTAAATCTTTAAAGTTAGCATGTATAGAGATTATAGAGGCTATATGCCTTCTTCTGCTTAAGGCATCCGCTACTCGGTTTTCCTTGCCCTTGATATAAGAAATTTCAAAGTCATAATCTGATATTAGGTCCAGCCATCTCCTTTGCCTTGCATTGAGTTAGGTTGTGTGAATATGTAGCGAAGGCTTTGGTGATTAGATTTTAAAATAAAAGACCTTCCCAACAAGTAATGTCGCCACATCTGAAGGGCATGAACCATTGCTGCCATCTCTAAGTCATGAGGAGCATAGTTCTGCTCATAATTTTTCAGCTTCCTTGACTCATAGGCTACTACCCTGCCATCTTGCATAAGCACACCTCCCAATGCTTCCCCCAAGGCATCAGTGATAACCTCAAACTCTCCCTCTGGATCAGGAACTTTCAGAATTGGAGCGGTTGTTAATTTTTCTTTTAACAAGTCAAAAGCCTTTTGACATTCATCCATCCACACAAACCTTTTTCCTTTTCTCTGCAAAGAGGTAATAGGACTAGCAATGCTTGAGAAATTCAACACGAATTTCCTGTAGTACCCTGCCAATCCCATGAAACTTTGTATCTCTGACACATTGGTAGGCTCCGGCCATTCCATAATAGCTTTTATTTTGCCCAGATCAACTGATATCCCATCGGTTGATATTATGTGCCCTAAATACTGTACCTCTTTCTGAAAGAAAGTGCACTTGGAGAGTTTCGCATACAACTTATGCTCCCTTAATCACTACAAGACTATTTGAAGATGTCGTGCATGCTCCTCTTCATCCTTGGAATAGATCAGAATATCATCAATGAAGACTAGTACAAACTTATCGAGACAATCTCTGAATACGCTATTCATGAGATTCATGAAAGCAGCAGGTGCGTTGGTCAATCCAAACGGTAACACCGTGAACTCGTAATGACCATACCTCGTTCTAAAAGCTGTTTTGGGAATGTCTTCGTCTTTTAACCTTAACTGATGGTATCCAGATCTCAAATCTATCTTGGAAAAGACCGATGCGCCACGCATTTGGTCAAATAGATCATCAATTCGTGGCAAAGGATACTTGTTCTTTATAGTTGCCTTGTTAAGCATCCTATAGTCTATACACAGCCTGAGAGTTCCATCTTTCTTTTTGACGAAGATAACCAAGGCTCCCCACGGTGATACACTTGGCCTAATCAAATTCTTAGACAAAAGCTCCTGCAACTGAGCTTTTAATTCCATAAGTTCAGTGGTAGTCATACGATACGGAGCTTTAGAGATTGGCTTCGATCCTGGTTTAATATCTATACCAAAGTCAAATGCTCTCCTCGGAGGCAAGCCAGGTAACTCCTCGGGAAATACGTCTCTAAAGTTGCACAGAAATGGATATCTTTCCTCAAAAGATTGCTTCTCTGAGGTTTCCTCTACTAGGTCCATCTTAACTGCAAAAAGTTGACACCCCTTTCGCCTAGCCCGCTTCAGTTGTTTTGAAGAAATGGATCTAACCTTTATTTCCCTCAGAATTCCTTGGAGATTTACAGTTTTGCCCATCTCATCCAGACACTCAATGGTTTTATGAAAACAATCTACTTTGGCTCGATGTTTCCACAACCAGCTCATTCCTAGGATGACATCGTAGGACCCTAAAGGCGCTATGTACAAGTTTGCCTCAGTGGTGAAGTTAGAAACATCAATCCTAGCTTCGAACAAACATTGCTCTACCTGAGCCTTTGAATTATTTGCATACTCTACTGTCCAAGGTTTTGACATAAAGCCAGCTTTTCTAGAAAATTTACTTAGAACTCTAGGTGACACAAAATTTTCTGTTGCACCAGTATCAAATAGAATAGAAACAGGAACTCCAAATAAGGTACCTGTCATCTCAATAGGAGTGATCTGATACTCTGCTTGCTGATTGTCAAGAGCGGCATGAATCCTTTGCTAAAAGGCTTCCTGTTGGGAAGGAAGCTCCGTGTTCCTAGGCCTCCCATTCGGCTTCTTGTTGGGACAACGGTTGGCATAATGATCTCCTCCGCAAGAGAAACATCCTCCTATAGGTCCTCGCTTTTCAGATGGCCTACTTGCAGAATCACCATTCTTCTTAAAATTTGCATTTCTCTTAAAATCTTCGCCTCTGCGCTCATTACCAAATCCTCCTTGATTCTTTCGATTTCTGTTATCAAACCTCCTGATTCCATATCCCTTATCGTTTTTCCTTTTAAAAGACTGATCATTGAAGTTCTTATCAAACTTCTTGTGTTTCTTGTCACGGTAAGCGGAGATAGACTTAATCTTCTGCTCCTGTTTTATTGCCTTTTCATAAACTTGATCCATTGTGCTTGGACCATGCACCTCCACTTCACCACCGATCTGAGGGTTGAGTCCCATGATGAACTTTCTGATTCGGAACCTTTCGTCCTTTTGGTATTGGGGAACATACTTCAGTAGCCTAGTGAATTTTTCTGCGTACTCGACCACAGATAGTTCACCTTGCCTGAGGTTTTGAAAATCCGTTAGCTTCTGATCAAAATACAACTGTGGTAACCACCGTTTTCGAAATAGTTCCACGAACTCATCCCATGTCACCTTCAAGGGGCTTAGTTCCAACTCCATTTTCTTATTCATCCACCAAGTGGATGCTTCCCCAGACAGCTGATAGGCTCCCCACACAGCTTTAGTAACCTCTGAGTAGTTTCTGATCTCAAAATATTTCTCCATTTCAGTCAACCATGGTTCAACTGCATCTCCAGTTTTCATTCCATCGAACTTTGGAGGGTTAACCTTCTTCATATCCTTAGATAACTCTAAGGCAAGTTTATCCTTGGTTCTTCTTTGGGCTTCACTGTCATCATGATGTTCACTTGACGTGCCATTTTCCCAATGCTTACTCTTGCTTGTGAAGTGTGAGTTCTCGTTTCCATCCTCTGTGTTACCAGTTTCATCTATTTTCCTCTCTAGTTTGTTCAACCTTTCCTTGGTTTCAGTGAGCATGTTGAGGATCCTATCCAACTTGTCAGTGGAGTTTTCCCGAGAGTTATGACCTTCCCGATCCTCCCCCTCGTTAAACCCTGATTGGTCCATGCTAATGAAATTTCACACCTGTTTAAACATATACTAATCAGTTTTACGCTTATTAAATTAAACACCAACAAAAGAACACAACATTTGATCATAATCATCATTGTTCTCAAACCAAAATTTTGTCTTTATTCATTTTGCAAAATTGTTTCTACATCATTAGAGATAGACAAATCTCATGTTTCTACATAGTGTTATCTAGTGGAGTGTAACCTTCGGATTCATTGTCCGACACATAATCACGAGGTGTATACCCCTCAGAGTCACTATCAGAAGATAACTCAATAATCTCAGCTCTAGGCATTATACGTGAATCTCTAGTGATCATGGGTATAGTACTGGGTACAATCTCAGGTACACTATCAGTTTCAATCCAGGAGCAACAGTTGATCATGGTTCGAACCGCCATGGCTGCTCCCTCTAGGAGTTCTCTCCTCACTCGCTTAAGTCGTGACATTGCATTGGCTAAGGTTTCCACATCATCAAGCCAAATGTCATTCTCGTCATTGGTTTTCTCTATGGTCTTGACCATCGCAAGTCGTTTCTGCTTAGCTTGCAGATAACGCTTCTTACCCGCGAAGGATTTTCTTACGGTTCTCTTGGTGTATGCCATCCTGGCACAGCAAACCAAATCATTAGCTACCCGCATAATGATGATTTCCTAATTAGGTTAGTGGACTCATCAGCCCTAGTGCTGAACCTGGTTAGCTCTGATACCATATGTAACATCCACATCCGAAATGACAAGAAGTAACTAAGTTTTCACAACGGTAAATTTTTTTTTTTTTAAGGTAATCAAATACATAAATAAACTTATCCATAATCCAATACCACATTTTCATTTTATCATAAACATGATTGCATTTTCATAAAGACTGAAAGAAATGATATACATTGAAACACTTTGTTTTCTAACAAATGAAATTTTCTTGAAATAACAAATATCGGAAACATACCATTACCATGCATCTCGATTGTCAACCCATCATGTTCAAGACTCGGCAATTCCTCAATATTTGGAAGAGAAAGTATCTTCAAGGAGCTTAACCTCCAACCACTGACCGTCAGTCTCCCGCACTCCTTCCTAACCGGAAGTGGCCCTACCCTACTCAAGAGGATAGACTTAGGATAACCATCGGTGTTTGCCATCTGAGCTCTGGTGTTGTAACCTACGTGTCTTGTTATCGTGCAGATCCCTAGATACCCTCTAGTCATGCACGACCCTCCACAAGAAACGCCATCCAGTTACGGTGAACGTTCGATGCACTTGAGGATAGTACACCACCTTGGCCAAAGGATTTGTATTTAGTTAGTGTTCTAAAAATGCATGAACTTGGTTCACCCACCCTACTCGACTTGAACTGGTCGAAATCCTACAGTTTCCTATTTGCATTGTTTGAACTATTTTGACGACCTTGATGACCTCAAGGCTTAGGATATCCTCCTATAATAGCGCATGGCACAACATTTACTCTAATCCCGAGTTCATAGTTTCAAAACCCATTTCTTGTAAAAACATTATATATAAGCGCCCACTCCTAAGTGGTTTCATAGTTGTGTACTCGGTTCCCATGTTTGCGCAACACACTCAAGTATCTAATACATATTCCCGTTATCCCGGATTTCAGAGGTTCTAGACTCATAAGGTCTACCAAAATGAAACTAGAGTCAACGCATGCAACGTAATCTAAATTCCACATGCGGGATTTCCACTCTACAAGCTCGTCATAAAAACATGACGTTTTACGACACAAGGACATTAACTCCGTACTTCGCTTTTAAGTCAATAATTTTGCATAAGTTATTGAGGTAAGAATCGCACATTATCATAATAAAAGATTTGAACTCTTTCATATGACCTTAGAGATGACCCACACTCACGGTCGACCTCTAACAAAAGATAAAAGACAAAAACGACTCAAGCTAGTTGCAACTACAACTTCGGCTGTCAAACACATTAAAGTTTACGCCGAGCATGCTCTAATTCTGTGGTTTTAGTCTTCCACACATCATGCACGTGGAACAACGTGATTTCTTGCAATGCAGCTATCGTTTAAAATACTTTAGGGTAATTTTACGTTAATACCTCAGTTTTAAAGGAACTCTTTAATATGCTACGTCTTTTGAAGTTTGTAGTTCACATTAGCAATCATGCATTGTTCCATCTTTGAGGAAAAACATGGTGACCTACGTTCTATCGTCTTACGGCATCTTCCAAGAGAAATAATAATCTATCTTCTAAGTTCTTGCAAACAATTCAACAGCAGCATTAAAGACACTTGAGGTTTTTATTACTATAAGACAGCAATGAAACATTTACAACAATAAACCTCACACAGTTTCGCAGTAGAAGAGATTGTCTTCACTTTTCATTCATTGAAACATAATTATTCTTTCATAAATTAGACTCATTTACTGATCTATTCCTAGAACAGAAGAGAAAATGGTAAAAACTTGTTGACAGAAATAAGGATTTCCGTGCCAAGTTCTTTTCTCCTCTGGCTAGTCGTCCTCCTCTCAACCGGTCACTTCTCGAGCAAAGACAAGCTCCACAGTTTTCTTCTCTGCCAGACCAGTCTCTCACTGCCCCTTAGCAACTTCTAAGACCCTCAATCCTTTCCACGGTGCACAAAATGTAACTCACCATTCCCTCTCTGCTGTTCGTTTCCCCACTTCTTCTAGACAGCACCCGACTTCCTTAACTCTCACCTCTCCCTCTGATGAAGGCCTCTCTCTACACAGCTCTGCTCTCTTTGCACAGCCAACCCCCTTTGCACAGTGTTACAACTTAATAAACTATCTTCCCCTTATCTCTTCGTAGTTCTCTCTCTATACCACGATATGCTCTCCTTTTCCCTGTAAACAAATTCATCCACTGCCTTCTACACAGCCCCCCGAATCTCTGTTGCACTCCCCAGTCTCACTGCCCCCCGTCGGGTATCTCTTGATGCCGTTTCCCTTTTCCTCCCCCCGTGACTATCCCCCAACCATAACCAAGAGGACTTCCTTAACTGTCTTCCTATCCCCGTCGAATCTCTCCCACTTCGCAGTTTCCTCTCCTAAACAACAGCAACTCCGTTGCCTCCTGGAATCTCGGCCTCAACAAACGTATAACGGCTTCTCATTCGCCACCTCAAGCCCATGATGAGGGTTTTTCTAACCACATACGTCCCACCTCCAAAGTGAGACCTCACATGACGTGGAGAAAGGCTACCTAGCGGTGGTCTTCTCACGTTTTTGAACAACAGCAAAATGTGGCCTTCATATCCGCAATGAAGAAAGAACATCTGACGTAAAATGAACAATTACACCTATGATTCCGTTCCCTCAATGATGAGGCAGCTTGGCATTAAATCAAACGGTTTAAGTTTCTATCATAATTCGCTAAACTTTCACTCTCTCCGATGGTGGAGGAAAATAAGACATTCAACATCTAGCAAAACATGCCTAAGCTTCAAGGTGGTCAGCATATCCGAGTATAACCGACTTCGATACTCACCACAACCACAAGAATGATTAAAGCTCCTTCGGTGGTATGGCTTGTTAAAGGACATAACAACTCCGTCCTTTCCAGATAAACAAAACTTTTAACTTTCCAAGACTAATTTAAAGGTCGAATTGAGGAGTTAAACATTACAGGGTAATGAATAAACAATTGCCTATGGCATCTCTATGGCTGAATAAGAAAGGGCGATTAAGACCACTCTAAATAAGAGGCTCAAGGTTAGACCAAAATAACTCGCGGTCAAAGCCAAAAGGAAGGACTCAAGCTAAACGACGGACACACAAATTATTACCCGCTATCGCGTTAAATCGACATTCGTCGATCTATAGAAAAGAATAAATTCACGAGTTCGACACGTTTTACGTCAATCACGATGGATTGAACGTAACGCAAACAATTCTTACAACGTTAGGCGCACAAAGCCGACTTCTTGCGTTTTTCGACTACGAGACAAGATTTGCAATTTTGCCACAAGATGACTCATTAAATACTTATAGACGTAAATATTAAACGTCTAAATAAGTCAACTTGCTATTATGGACTTACGACACCATCGACGACTCCAAGATTCTACAAGACGACTTCCGACTAGGATGTTATACTTTATCCTTTGACGTCGACATCAAATAAACTACCCAAACCGACAAACAAGACTTACTTGTTGGTTCCCAGGTTTATCTATCTGTTTGGCGATCTCAGTGGCAAACACCTTTGGTTAGTTTCCAGAGTCTATACTCTCTCTCGAAGATACTTTCTCTTCCATCGAACACGGTCCACCTGTTCCTGCATCGACAGACTCGCATACAATTTTGTGGTCAAAGCATCTATGATCCAAATATAATATATTCAAACATCATTGCATTTATTATAAAGACATTTAGTCTACATATCTTGATCGTAATCAATAGATTCCGCAATTTCATATAACAACTTTGTAAGATAAATTGTCAGTTTTCATGTCGTTCTCAACATAGTAATTTACTGAAATTTGCAAGAAAGTAAATAGTATAATTGTTTTCAAAAGGAGGGATGTAACACTCATCCCAGTCCCTTTGCAAGCCTAGGACTGCCTCCTTTAGATCATTAATGTTTCTAATGTTAAAAATATAGTCTCACTAAGACATATTATACCCTCTTTTTCTTCTCTTATTGTCCAAAAGTCTATTCAACTCTAGGAACATGTCCTTGAGATCATTGAACACATCAATGTTCACATTGTCAACATCTTGGAACTAATCATAAGGGTAACTACACTGGCTAAGATCAAGATAGTCTTCTTGGCATTGACAATAAGCATTATTAGACTACCAAGAAGATTGAGCAGGGGTGGGTGGGAGGTAAGAATTATAAGGATGTTGATATTCTGCTAAAAGAGGGTTATACGACATAAAACCAGAGGTATCTTGGGCTTGAAATGACTAATATGGAGGCCAACAACGTGTATTTTGAAAAGATGGAGGGAAATAATCATCATGAGGGTGCTGATATTCAGAGATTCCATAATAGTTTGACATAATATAGAATGAAAAGAAATAGAAAACATTCAAATAATATGGGAAAAAGAGCAAATAGATCTGCCCTTCTAAGAAACAGGCTCATACCAGAGTCGCCATGTGATTGAAAAGATTATGAAAGCAATTTAGACCAAGAGTATCACCAAATCTTGATTTTTGAAGTTCCTTAAGTGTTTGAATTGGTTGCACCAGTAGATTTGCTCAATAGAGTCACCATGGTGCTTAGAGATACTACCCTGAAAGGTAAGATACACAAAAGAGCACACCAAAACTCTTTAATGGATGATAAGGATCATCAAACTAGTCCCACTAGGCATGCTATAAACTGTTAGCACTAAGGTGGGGCCAATTTACCAGGTGCTTGAAAGATGTTTTCAAGACTGCAATAGGCTAAGAATAGCACCAAACTTCTTAGCTTCAAACTTTGTCCCACCAGATGTGCCAAAAACTGTTAGCACTAAGGTGGGGCCAATTTACTAGGTGCTTGAAAGATGTTTTCAAGACTGCAATAGGCTAAAAACAACACCAAACTTCTTAGCTTCAAACTTTGTCCCATCGGGGCCAGACATGCCAGAAACTATTGTCACTTAGATTTGCACCCTGTGTTGAAGTGCTTTTGCTACAACAATCTAGTGAAACATGGGAGCGATTTCTGAGTGTTGGACCTTGCAAAGGAAATCAAACCTCTAGAGAAGGTTGGTTCCTCTTTCTGAATATGAGATTCATAGTAAACTAAGACTAAACCTAATCTAACACCACTGGGAAAAGGGGAAGAAGGAGAAATTGAAAGGGAAAGGTGATACACTAGGTTTGAATGAAGAACATCCACAAAACTAAAATGCACAGAATAATTGAATACAGTTGATAAACTCACAAATCCTACAGATCTGAACATAGGTAAGAGATAAGAAAATTATTGCAAGGAAATAAACATTCACAATCAATAACCAATTCTAGATCCACACAAAGCTTAAAAATAACATGAAAAGGTCAAAACAATTAGTATGTATTGATCAAAAGGCATAGTTACAGCAAAGGAGGGTTCTGTTTGGAGCACAAAAATAAGTGTTTGTATCCAACCCTTATTATATTGATTTTTTATCTATTTATATCATTCCATTACATTGGCCTAGGTCACCTACTACAATAAATTCTCCCCATGGGCCTGTTAGAAGATATTTCTATAAAGGAATGACTGTGTACATCTGTTCTGCAAAATATAAATGTAGAAAATATCTTGATCTGATTTGCAACAATAAATATGAAGATATATGGGAATGAAGTAGTTGAAGAAAATATCTATATTGAATGTTAGCATCTGATTCATCTAGCTGCATGAATAAATGCACAACAACTACTTCCAGCTGGTGTTGATCTGATCCTGCAATAATGACGGTTGGAGAAGATAGATATTTCACAATATATTGCTTGCCAAAATCTCCTACATAAAGATTTTACAACTCTTTAAAATATTTAAATTACTTTAAACCATTCTAAAGTATTACATTATATTACATGCTTTATTTTCACATTGATTTTCACTTTACTTCAAATTCTGGCTTTATTTTGCCTTATTAGCAAAATCTCATTTTCGCAAACTATGGCTTGCCTCTGTCTTTCTCTTTCTCTCTTTAGTCGGTGAAAATTAACTTTCACGAACTAAGACTATTTCTTCCTTTATCGACAATTTCTTACTTTCACGAACCACCTCTGTCTTCCTCTTTCTCTCTATAGTCAGTGAAAATTGACTTTCACAAACTACTTTGCCTTGTCTTCTTTTCTGCTTTTGTCTCCTTTCTCCTTTGTTAGTGAATTCACCAATTGGCGAACTTGTTGATCGGCAAACTATTTGGTTTGCTAACTTAAATGTTTGCCAAGAAAGGCTTCCTTCTATCTTTGCTTTTTCCTCCCTTAGTCTTTCCTTGGCTTTCTTCTTTTCACTTAGTTGACAATTTCGTCGATTAGCGAAATTGCTGGTTCGCAAACTCTAAAATTTGTCGACTAAGGCTTGCTTTTCCTATTTGGTCGGTGAAGTATTACTTTCATGAACCACTTTGTCTTGAGTTTTCCTTTTCTTTGTTACTTTTCTTCTTTATCAGCAATTTCTTCATTTATCAAACTTTGCATTGTCTTTGCCTTTCCCTTTGTCAGCGAATCGCCTTATTGGAAAACTTTGGGAATCACAAACTGCTTGGTGAGTTTGTGCATTTTCCAATTGCTTGATTTCTTTCCTTGTCTTTGCCTAAGCCTTTCCCTTTGCCTTTATTCTCCTCTTCACCTTTGTTAGTGATTTCACCAATCAACAAACCGATGGGTTCGTGAACCACACAATTTGCCGATAAAGGCAACCTTACGTTTATGCCTTTGCCTTGGTTGTTTTTGAAGAAATCCTTCCCTCAGTTGGTGATTTTTCTGATCAATGAACTTTTTGGTTTGCTAAATTAACTTTTTTCTGACTAAAGCAAAAGACTAAGGCCAAATACTAGAAAATTCTAGGTTTTTTGGGGGGGTTTAACCTTAGGGATTTTGGGGGATTTTTACAAGGAAAATGCCCTTAGGCTTAAAGATCCCTAGTCACTTAGATAATTTCGACAAGATTTTCAACATTTTCAAAATAGGGCTATTTGCCTCTAGGAAAGGGAAAATAGGTAAACAATGTCCTCATTGGTGTCAAATAAGGAGGTGGATCTTAAGCCAAGCCTTTTAGATAGTGCCTTAGAAGATGATGAGAAATAAATAGATGGTATGTCCTTTGTTGAAGAGTTAGTTGGAAGTGTTGATATCTTTGTTGTTGTAACTTTGTTGAAGGAATGTGAATCTCCTACAAACTATGTTCCAATCTTAGAGAACTAGGTTTTATGTGAAGAGTCCATGATGGAAGGAAAAGATAATGATAGAAAGCTTCTCTAGGGCCTTGTCTTAGGAAAACAAGAAGCAAAAATATTATGGATTATGGATATGACCAGAAGAAGAGTCGAAGACCTAACTAAAAGGAATTAAGGGAATGAAAAATAAATAACGATGTGGTAGATGGGACCCAAAGTATGCTTTAGACTTTGTGTGCCAAGGGTACTTCAAGAGAAATGATGAAATTCATCTCTTGGAATATTAGAGGGTAAAATAACCCTTACAAACAAGACCTTCTGACAAATTATAAACCTAATATTCTCTTACTGCAAAAAACTAAGATGTCAGTTGATTTTCTTTTAAAAGTTAAAAACATATTTTTTGAGGATTGTGGTTGTGAATCAATGGATGCTTTTGGAGAATTAGGAGGGATAGCAACATTTTGAAACTCACTTATTACTAATGGGTCTCTTTTGCATGCAAATCCTTATCATGTAGCTATCTTGTTTCATCATAGGAAGGACAACTCCTCTTGGATAATTTCTAATATCTATGCTCCCAACACAAGGGTAGAAAGAAGAAACCTTTGGTTACATTCAAAGAAACCATATAAATCTTAAATGGGTGGTTATACGGGATTTCAACTCTCCTTTATTGGTGAATGAAAGAAAGGAGGATCCCAAGTTTCATTTGATAGCATGAAAGATTTAGTTGATTTCATAAACCAAAGCACATTAATGGATTTGGACCTAAAAGGAGCCAACTTCACCTAGTCTAACAAAAGAGTTGGAGCTTCTTTTATTCAAGTAAGATTGGATCAGGCTCTCATCTCCCTTAATTGGTTAAATTCATATTTTTGTATTATTTACTCTCACCAGAATCATCGCATATCACTCTTTGATTGTTGTCCACTTGGATAAAATTGGAAGGAGTAAGGGCTTCCTATTTCATTTTGAAAAAATGTGGACTCAACATCCCCAACTCTTTGATATGATCTCTGAATGGTGGAATATTCAGGTGGATGGTCTTACAATGTTTCGAATTGTTAAGAAGGTAAGAAATGTTAAGAATAATATTAGAAGATGGAATAAAATGTTTTTTAGAAACATCTTCAAGAAGAAAGATGACATTTTCTCTAAGTTAGATATTTTGTAGAAGGAAATTCAAGTTGATGGTATGAATTAGAACACATATTTGAAATAAAAATCTTTGTTGTGTGAGCTATATTCTTTAATTTCTAAGGAGTGAAATTTGGTAGCATAGATCCAGAGCCATTTGTTTGAAAACTAGTATTATGAACACTAATTTTGTTTTTCACTTGACAACCCTTAAACATCAAGCATCTAATAGATTGAAGGAAATTTGGGTGGATGGGACCATTATTTCATATGAAGAGTCCATAAGGGATAAAGATGTTAATTTCTTTAGAAATATTCTCTTATAAAATAATGTTTCAAACTTGTCTATTCAAGAAGAAATTTTGAAGATGACACCCTCTTATTTTTGAATAGGATAATATGGATTTGATGGCTCCCTTGACAGAAGAGGAAGTAAAATTTGTTGTTTTTTCCTTTGAAGGTAGAAAGGCCCTTAGTTTGAATATTCCCTCAGCTCATTTTTTAGATTTTCTAGGATATTATAGCTTCAAATGTGGTGGTTATTGCTTGGGAATATGTAGAAGTGGTAATTTGTTGAAGTAATTTACTAATTGAATGCAACTCTTTCGGTTCTCATTCCTAAGAAAGTGGGGGTTGTTACCTTCTCACACTTTAGACTTGTAATCCTATGCAACAATATTTACAAGACCTCCAAGACCATCGCTTTATGGCTACATCCTTTCCTCCCCAAACTCATTTCCCCTCAACAGAGTTGCTTTGTCAATGGCAGACAAATTTTGGACTCTATTTTTACTATACATGAAGTGCTACACTCTATGGATAGGAATAAGAAAGTTGTGTTTGTTTTAAAATCAGACTTGATAAAGACTTACGATTGAATCTCTTGGGAGTTCCTTATCAGAATTCTAGAAAAAAATAGATTTGATAAGAAATTCTTAGACATCATTGATTGTTGCATTTCTACTCCTAAATTCTTGGTTATTGTCAATGGTATCCCTTTGGGATTTTTTGGGGGGTTAAGGGGTATTTGTCAATGGGATCCTATATCACCCTTCCTTTTAGTTCTCTTTGTGACAAAGGGAACAATGAATAACCTTCAGCTGGATAACCTAAGACCTACTCCAACAATATTATAGTTTGTAGATAGGTCCACTATCAAACCAGAGGGGGTTATTGAAGATCTTGTAATTACATTGGATTCATGGGAATACCCTGCAGACTTTATGGTATTATAGCCCAAGGCTAGCTTAGGAGGATATCCACTCATCCTAGTGAGACCTTGGTTGGAAACACTAGATGCCTTCCTAAGATGTAGGTCAGGGAATATGATAATTTCCAATGGGAATATAACAAAGAAATTGGTCATTTATCCACTTGTACACCTTTTGCTGATATGGATGATAAGTGCTAGGTAGCACCCATGAAATACACCTTTTTACCCCTCTTTTTCCTTCCTTCTTATTCCATTGTCCTAATGACTGCACCAAAGTAAAGTAACAAGATTGTACTAATTATGTCTAATGAGATGAATTACGTAAAATCATGATTTCTGATTGAAAGACTAATGTGCATTGAATTCATGGAAATATGCAAAAATTCTCTCCTTTTTTAATCTACAGGTGCAGATGTTCATGCAAAGACAATTTTGGTCATCTCTAGAGATGGTCCTAATATTCTCCAGAGCTGACATAAGGATACCGCACCAGTTTCCAATATTTTCCAATATGATTGGAGAGATTTTGAGATAAGGGGATGAATCATCTCTGGAGCTGAATTGAAGTCATGAGCCTATCCCTAGAGTTGAACAGAAAGCTAGAAAACATATCTCTAGAGCTGCAGATAGAAGCACATACCTCCGGAGCCTCCTCAACACAAATGCAGATTTCTAGCATCACTGCCAATCAACACTTCTAGTGGTAATTGGGGTGCCCCAGTTATTACTCAATCAGCACCTGAGTAATCGAATGAAGACCGTAGTTAACTAATAGAAGTTTTATCTTTCTTTTTGATTTTGCATGAGTTCTCAACAAATTGATTAAATACCTATATTTCAGGGCCCAGTTGTATCTGAAACTAAGACTCAGATTTAGTGAGACTGTCGTTCCACTAAATCTATTTTAATTGCATGAATGTTTACTCTATAGTTAAATAATTAGTAGAATAAGACATTGGTACTATCTCATAGATGAATTACTAGTTAGGGTAAGTGATATCTCATCACTAGATTAGATATAAACTTACAAAAGTAGCAACATAATACACACATCAGATGATTATTGTTATTGTAATCTCATTTCGATATAGATTTTTCTAAATACAAAAGCTGATGAAATTGGACTGAAAGTAAATTGTGATATTATCTTCTTGTGTTGATTCATTGCTTTGGTCTAAAGCCCTAAGGGTGTGGAGCAAGGGCCCACTCCCACCACCAAGATAGAAGGCTAGTATTGTTTGTTTTATTATTCTATTTAGAAAGGTAGTTATTGTTTTCTCATAGAGAAATGTATGTTTCAATTGTATGGAATAGTATAGATCTACATTAGCAATTCATTGTTTCAGCTTTGATTTCAATATTCCTAGAATTCATTTTCATAGAAGATAGATCAGTAGCATTAATTTCTTCAATCAGTAGAGATCATTAGAGTTAGTTAAATAAACTGGAAACTATAGGATTCCTAATTGCAGACAGCCAAGGACACAACCCTAGATTTGACACATGAAATATGATTAAATGTCGAGGACCAATGACCCTTGTCATTTTTGGCGCTGTTGCCAGGGACTTCTGTGTTAATTAAGAAAACTTAGTTAAAAAGTTTTAGGATAGATTGAATCTGTATGGTTAGAGCTAGGGATTAAAAAGGAAGATACATAAAACAAACACCCCATCAACAAACTATAGGAGAAAGCAATGGGGTGGCACAAGATCTTCTTGAAGAGAGACACCTAGAACCTACCTTGGAAGCTGCACCTCAATTCAATAATCCCTTAAATCCTTCAAATCTTCCACTCGCTGACTATATCCAAGAATTACAATAGAAATTCCAGGCAAATCCTTCGATAGAAACTAATTCTTTAGAACCTCAACCAGTATCAGATGATAATCATGATAATCATGAAGATGAGGATAATCAAGCTCCAAGAACCTTCTCATATCCCATTGTTCTGGCTACTGGAGATAACACCCCTATGAAAAATATTTCACCTATACATTTGCCAAATTTTAGGGGTCTTGCTTCTGAGGATCCAGATCAGTTTTTGTTTGAATTCAAAGTGGTATGCTAGACTTACGATTATGGATTAGATAATCAAAAACTCAAATTGTTCCCCTCAACTCTGAAAGATTCTACAATGAGATGGTTCATGGGTTTACCCCAAAACTCCATCCATTTATGGGATCAGATGGAGATGGAATTCTTAGGAAAATACCAGGACTATTGTAGAGTTAGTGATAAGAATGAGGAATTATTCAAAATTAAACAGAGAGAGGAAGAGACCTTAGAGGATTATATGGATAGGTTCAACTTTGCTTTGAGAAGGTATGGCAACCCTGTAAATCACTCTTTGGCCAGAACCTTGTTTGTAAAAAGATTAGACAAAGAATCAAAATAGGCACTAGATCTAATGGGAAAAGGGAATATCAATAAAATGGATATGCCTGCTATAGAAGAACTCTGCAAGAACTATCCCAGAACCCAAGATGGAGTTAGAACACCCAAATCTTTCAAAGGGAAGAATGAAATAGGATAGTTAATGGAGGAAATTGCAAATTTTAAAACAGATATTCTAGTCCAACTAAATACCACATTAGATGGGATTCAGGTAAAAACTAGAACAAATGATCAAGATAGAATAACTGAACCACTCTCCATCTATTGTCCTAGGTGTAGAAACAAACATCTGTTGAGAGAATGCCCTTTGGATAAATCAAAAATATGTCAGATCTGTGACAGGGAACATCCTACAAGTCAGTGTGATCAACTCCCAGCCTTAAAAAGGCTAAGTAAAAAGAATGCCATTATAGAGGAGGAGTTGAACTACAAAAACAAGCTGGAAATTTTCCTTATAATCAGTATCCAAACCAGGCTTCTTATAGGGGTCCTTCTAATTGGGGAAATAATCAATGGAATCCAACTTGGTATGGGCCTCAGAATAATCCTCCTTGGGGACCACAAAATTGGCCAAACCAACAATGGCATAACCAACATTGGCAAAATCAGCCCTGGGGGAATCAACAATGGCCACAACAGTTTGGATCACAAAACATGCACCCTCATTGGGGTCCTCAATAGGGATATAATCAACAATACTAGGGACAACCTCGATGTTTCCAACCTCAACAACAAGCATTGCTAACTAGACCCCCCAACACACAAGGTCAATCACAAAATGAACCAGTTAGCCAACCACCCTTACCAACTCAACCTATACCAAACCCACGGAATAAGCAGGGAGCAACTATTTACATGATAGAACAAGAAAACATGGCTAGTATTATTGCCATATATTCCAATAATCTCTAGCTGCATTCTAGGAAAACACTTCCAAGACCATCTCCTCCAACTATAGTTGAAGTAACCAATGATGAGGAACCTAAAAATCCATCCACTCAGCTTCAAGAGGAGATTACTATAGAAACAGTGCTAAAAGAATCATCCTTGGTTAACTCTAGAGTTCCTCCTAAAAGAATGACTCTGGAGAACACCCCTGAAACATTTTTGCTAAGAACTCAAATATGCTCTGGAGATAGAAAAACTAGTACCATACCCAGAGCAGCTCAAATAGCATGTCCCTCAGAAAAATGTTTTACAAAAACAAGTCCAATCTACCCTAGAATCAGAACTTTTACAAGAAATTAGACAACTAAACATTGAAATTCCACTCCTACAAGCAATCAGAGATGTGCCTAAACTGAACCGATTCATCAAACAACATTGTGTTAAGACCCAAGGAAGAAACAAAAACTTTCCCTCCACCATCCAGGTGGAAGGAAAAGTAGTAAACCTCCTAATGGGAGAAATGCTCCTCCCAAAATATGGAGATCTTGGAAATCCTCTCATAACTATTTACATCTCAGGGGTAGAAATTTCAAATGTTTTGGTTGATTTGGGAGAAGCAATAAATGTAATGATAGTTCATACAATGGACAAATTAGCCCTAACAGGTATCCAATCCACATCTACAATCCTTCAACTTGCTGACCAGTCAGTAGCTATTCCAAAAGGGGTGATTATTGATGTTCTAGTTGTGATAGAATCATGGGAATTCTCAGTGGACTTCCATTGATATTGGGAAGACCATGGCTGGCTACAACAACAGCATCCATTGATTGTCCAACTGGGGATATGGTCATTTCTAATGGAATAGATTTGAAGAAAATATCTTTGTATCCACCAGCTAAACCATCAATACATTATTCAGGAAGAGTATGGGTAGATCAGCCAGATAACATGGAAAATAGTTCCTCAGTAGCTATGGTGACCATCAAAGAACATTTGGGTGAGTTAGAAGAAGAAATCCACTATGATACAATAGAAGATATCACCCACATTCTTATTAATGAGGATATAATCGATCTATCCCAAGATTCAAGGAGAGAACTTCTCACTTCTGCTCATTGTACCCTAGCAAATATCATTCCTTGTGAAGAGACCTTTTACAAAGACTTAGCCACATTCCACATCTTGCTTCCACATTCTTGCCCCCTTAATACCATGACTTTAGGATATGGATTGAATACATCTATGGATTAGATCACAAAAGAGGTCATGATTTTACCTGGGAAAACACTGAATATCAACACCCAGTTAGCAGAAAAATAGGAAGAACTTATCAAACTCCTAATTTCCCATTCAACAGCTTTTGCTTAGGAATACCAAGATATGAAGGGCATCCCTCCTGAGATTTGTACTCATCATTTATACACTGAAGATGTCAAACCTGTCAGACAACCCCATAGAAGATTGAATCCTGTTTTAAAACGCATTGTTAAGAGTGAAATAGAAAAATTGCTGCAAGCAGGGTTTATATTTCCAATCTCAGATAGTCAATGGGTCTCACCCTTCATCATAGTGCCTAAAAAGAATGGGAAGTGGAGAGTGTGTATTTACTATAGAGAGATAAACAAAGCCACAAAGAAGGACTATTTTCCCTTACTATTCATTGACCAAGTGTTGGACAACCTTGCAAGGAGGAAGTATTTTTCTTTCCTAGATGGATTCAGTGGATATAACCAAATCCAAGTAGCACCTAAAGATTAGGATAAAACCACTTTCACTTGTTCTTGGGGAACTTTTTCCTACAAAGTTCTTCCATTTGGACTATGTAATGCTCCAGCTACATTTTAGAGGCTTGTTTTAGCCATTTTAGCTAAACTAGCTAATGAGTGCATGGAAGTCTATATGGATGACTTTACTATGTATGGGGACAACTTTGAAGAGGCTCTCATAAACTTAGAAAAGGTATTAAAATGCTGTAAAAAAAAATTGACTATCCCTGAGCCATGAAAAGTGCTTCATGATGGTAGAGGAAGGAATTGTATTGGGACACCACATTTCAGCAAATGGGATCAAAGTGGACCAAATCAAAATAGAAGTGATCAAGTAGTTACCTTCACCTAAAAATTAAATAGATGTTAGAAGTTTTCTGAGTCATGCAGGCTACTATAGGAGATTTATAGAAAATTTTAGCAGAATAGTTGCACCTCTATTTACCCTGCTTAACAAATACACCGAATTCTTATGGATAGAGGATTGTCAATTAGCATTTGAAACCCTTAAGTAGAAACTTACTATCACACATGTTTTAAGAGGACCCTATTGGACTCTAACTTTTCACATACAAACTGATGCTTCAAATGAGTCTATTGGAGCAGTCTTAGGACAGAAAGAGGAGGGAGAAGGTATGCATGCCATTTACTACATCAGTAAAAACCTTACCTCTACAGAAAGAAATTATACCACAACCAAAAAAGAATTCTTGGCAGTCATATATGCTATAAACAAATTCAGGCACTATATCACTAGATACAAATATTTGTACATACTGATCATGCAGCCATCAAATACTTAATGAATAAGACAGTAGTGAGTGCAAGGATAATCAAGTGGTTATTGCTATTATAGGAATTTGACATTACCATAGTTGATAATCTAGGAAAAATTAATTTGGTTGCTGACTTTCTGTCAAGATTACATATAGGTGGAGAGAACCAGCCAGTGGAGGACAGATTTCCAGATGAACATCTTTTTTCTATCTCCTCTATTGCACCTTGGTTTGTAGACATAGCTAATCTCTTAGCTACAGGCTTGTTTCCATCTCGTTTTACCTCAAAACAAAAGAAACGCTTACTAAAGGAAAACTTATCTTACAAATGGTTAAATGGTTTACTATTTAAATGTGGTCCTTATTTCATTTTATGCAGGTGTCTAAAAGCTGATTAAATTTTTGATGTCTTAAGGACATGTCATGATGAACCATCTGGTGGGCATTATTCTTCACACAAAACCATCTACAAGATTCTGGGAGCTGGTTACTACTGGCCCTCTATTCATAAGGATACCATGAATTATGTGTAGCAGTGTGATCAGTGCCAAAGGATGAGGCAGCTAGCTTTCACCCAGGAAATGTCACTTCATCCTCAAGTAATGCTAGAACCATTTGAGTAATGGGGTCTAGACTTTATGGGACCAATTTCTCCACCATCATCAAGCAAAGAGTACATTCTAGTATACATAGACTACGTGACTAAATGGGCTAAAGTTTAGGCATTGCAATTTGCAAGAGAAGAGAAAGTTGTTGATTTCCTTTAGAATAGAATTTTCTTGAGGTTTGGAGCTCCAAGATCAATAGTTTTCTAGATAGAGGACCTCAATTTACTTCATAGGGAATCAGAGCATTCATAAACTTATATGAAGTTAAGCACAATAAATCTTCACCTTACCATCCCCAAGCCAATGGACAAGTAGAGGTAACTAATAGAGAACTAGAGAATATTCTGACAAGGACAGTGGCCATGAATAGAAAGGATTGGGCTAACAGATTACCTAAAGCAGTTTGGGCTTACAATACCACTCAGAAGTCCACAACCAAATTCTCACCATATGAATTGGTTTATGGAAAGAAACCCATCATGTCTATAGAATTTGAACTGCAAACACTCAAAACTTCATTAGATATCGGTCTACCATTATCTATAGCACAACAGAATAGGATTCTTCAGCTCAATGAGTTGGATGAAATCCGTACAGAGGCCATACATCAAACAAAACTTGTTCAATAGCAAAGGAAGCAATGGCATGACCAGCACATCAAAAGGTGGGCATTTCAGCAAGGTGATTAGGTTCTCCTATATGATTCTAAGTTCAAGAGTTCAAAGGGAAGCTACAAACTCATTAGATGGGTCCTTATCAGATAAAGAAAGTTTTTGAGAATGGAACAGTTTTGCTAGAACCCATTGATAGAAGCATAGATACATTCTTAGTGAATGGCCACAAAATTTGACTCTATAAAAGACCATCAACTAAGGAAGAATTCATCAAAGATTTGTGCTTGGTTACAAGGGACACATCCTCTATTACATATTTGGACTAAAAGTAAAAAAAAAGTTGAAAACCAGCAAATGGTAACCTTTAAAAAAAGAAGAAAAAAAAAGAGAAGGTTGAAAACCAACAAATGGCGGCCTTCTTAAATAAAAAAGAAGAAAAAAAAGAGAGAAAGATGGAAAACCAGTAAATGACTATCTTTCTCGATCAAGGGGATTGAAAACCAGTAAATGGCGGTTCCCTTCTTCTTGCCAGATAGGAATAATTAAGATACGGAGGTAATCAGTTGCCAAAAGTTACTCAAACAACACCTCCAACTGTCACAAATTAGGAGCACCTCCGGCACTCCCCCAATAAAGAGTTATTTTTAAAAAATATAAAAAATAAAGGAGGGGACCCACCTCTCCAGGTAATAAAGTGGAGATGTCATTTGATGAGGTCAGCATGACTCATCCTCCACTTTATGACAAAAACAAAGATGAAGTCAGCATGCATATCGTCAGTAGTCAAAAAAGCCATCACTTTCGCTTGCGCAAGCCATCACGAATTGTTACACTGACGTCACTTGACAACATGACATTCCCAGACCACTCAGCAGGAATAACTGTAGAATATGTGATGACAGGGATGCTGATGCCATTTCAAAGCCACGCAAGAGCTGCTCACGTGTTGGGTCGCATTAAGTCTCATCAAGGTCACGATGTTGCAGCCAAGTACATCAGATCATCATCATTAAGATTGATTTAGGTAATTCTCTTTAATTAACTTAGTAATTGTCTTGTCAATTCTATTTTTGGGTGTCGTTATCGTGCCACATCTCCCTGCCATTATTTCCCTTTTCACCTCATGCATGCTACCAAATTTTCCACACTGTCGACCTACCTACAAAGTGTCCCATCACTCTCCTACAACTATGACTACATAAACACACTAAACCACTCTCAAGCTCCTTTCCCATAATCTAAGCAGTAAAACAAAATGACATATCAATCTTCACTTAAGATTGTAGATTTTTCTAAAAATATTTGAGTGTAAAATTCAAGTTTGTTGACACAGTCCTCCGGAGTGAAAAGAGAAAAAATAGACTACAGAGAGAAGCAACAAGAATTTTAGCTATAGGAGGTGGAATAGGATAGAGAGATGGGTTTCAAGAAGAAATCAGAGCTAGGGAATATAACAGGCCTGCTGAAGGATGACGTTGTGGTAGACATTCTAAGGAATGCAGGGTGGTTAGAGTTCTTGGAGAAATTTGAAGGTTTTCAGGAGGATATTGTTGATGATTTCCTACGAAACCTGAGAGATAATCAAACAATTGTGAGAGGGGTTCAGGTTAATATTTCTACCACCATCATCAGTCATATCTCTGGATTACCAGAACAAGGTGAGAGGTTTTACCATTTGAAAACCCTATATGCTGATTTAATTAAAAATTTCTCTGGAGAAGGTGAACCTGCAATACAGTTACATTTAAGCAAAAATGAGGTTAAAGGAATTGTTAGGTCTTCACTTTCAAACCCATGGTAGTCTGTAGCATTATGGTTGATGAAATACTTTACATGTGATGGCCAATTTTCTATAGTTCTAGGACCAATAATGAAAATGTTAAATTTTCTCAGGCATGGAAATGCTCACCTAGAATTTAGCATAAACATTCCAAACTTTCTGTACTCTACAATAAAAGCATCTGCAGACAAGTTTCAATAAGAGAAAGGTCCTATGAAACACCATGGCCTCATTTTTCTGATTGTGAAACATCACTTTATGTCTCAAGCTGATGGGGAAGCATTATGGCAGACATTTTTAGACAATAAACCGCAGGGAACACCAGAGAGGGCATAGAGAATGGAAGAGGCTTCCTCTACCCATCAGGAAGAGGAGGTAGAGTCTTCAACTTCCTCTCTAGCTACTGAGAGAGGTAAAGGTCCAAAGCCCTCACTGGAGGTAACTTCATTTGCTGCCCCTATTTCTGGCAGAAAGAGGAAAGGGAAGGAAGTTATGGAACCTGTTATAGAACAAACCCCATATATGACTCGCTCAACAAGGCACAAGATGACCTTGGCTGAGGAGTCTATTCCAATTGAATCAACAAGGGAAACAATTATTATAGAGCAGACCTCCACCCAAACTTCTAACCCCAAGAAGAAAAAGAAAAAGACAAGTCAGGGTCAGAAAACAAAAATAACTTCAAAGAAAACTGACTCCAGCATACACTACTGGGCTGAGGAAGCATCTCATGATTCAGATGAAATTCCTCTAGTGAGAAAGAAGGAACAAAGAGAAGTTTCCCTAGAACCATCTATTCATCTAAGTTCCCATAATCCAACTTCACAACATTCCCCTGCTCCAGAGACAGAACAGAGAGACACTTTTACTATTTCCTCAGACTCTGAGGATAATATATTTGCTACAGAGGCACCTACTTCACTTATTCTACGGAGAAGCAAGAGAAAGAGGTAGCTCACCCAAGCTAAAAAAGATACTGCTCTCTTGGCTGAAGTTCTCTTGGGTTTCAGAACTTTTGTAGATGAGGCTGGGCCTTCATCAGTACCAATAATTGCAGAGAGAAACCAAGAGGAAGCTCAGGACAAGGAGATTGTAGGGGAAGTTGAAACAGGGTAAGTGGATGTAGTTGGCAGTGAAGAGCAAAGAGCTATGGAAAACCCTAAAGTGGAACAGATAGAAGAAGAAATAGGGACTTATTCTCACCCCTCTGATCAGGAGGATGTTGAGATTTCAAGGAAACAGTTGATGCTAGAGGAAATAGATAATCTAAAGAGATTATTATGGGGGAAGAATCTACTTATTACTGACCTCAAGAAGATCATGAAATAAAAGTAAATGGAACAAAAGCAGGTGATTGAAGGATTGCAAGCAGAGCTCCAGAATAAACAAGAAATAATTCAGGAGAAAGAGGCAGAGATTAGAAACAAAGAAACAGAGGCAGCCCACAACATCAAGGAAAAGGAAGCAGAGGCAACACAAAATATTTCTGATCTTACAAAGGCTCAAGACAATAGTCTCACAATAATTGCATCACTTGTTGAGAAAGTACAAAGCCAAGCTAGACAATTAACATGGGCCAATAATAAGATAGATGATCAAGAAGAATACATTTAGGAGTTGATTGGTCCAAGGGCAACCATGGAACATTGGGTGCAAATAGATCCATACTTAGGCGCAATTCCAATAGATATTCCTAAAGCCCTATTCCATTGGGAAAGAAGATGTAGGGAATATGAGGCTTCTAAACCTATGCTACAATTACAAAGGGCAGCAACTACCATGTCAAAAAGAGTACAAACTTTGGAAGAAAAATTCCTTCAGGTATCTTCCATTTCATCTGAGATCCTATCTTGCAGACCCCCAAGTGAAAGTTATGCTCTGTTCCTACAAGAAAGAGTCCTACAGAGAAAAATGTCTTTGGTTTTGTCTGATTTTACTGAGGACACATAGATAGGGATACAGTTCATAGAAGCATGCATGAGAAGTTCTGATGAGGATAAAGATTTTCTGTGTGAGTTATATTTGCATGGTTTTTCCATTGATGATATTACCTTCATTATCAACTATTTTGTTGGAGAATGTCAACTCAGGGAACTCATGTTGCTGATGATAAATCATCAGATTTGGAATGAAAGGATAGAGGCTTATCTAAAGAAGGATGCAAAAACAAGCCTTTTTATCAGAAAAGAATGTCCAAATCCCAATGTTGTTAAGATCCAGTTCAGGGCATACATTTACCACCCAGACAGTAAGACCAAGATTTTTCCTTTATATCTAAAACATTTGTAGGAATGCTCCATTGATTTGGGTCTCCTCATGAACAATTTATCTAATCAAATGCTTCAAGTGACAAAGAAAAGGTGGAACACTTTACAGAAGATGAGTGAAGTGGTGTCCCCTGCCAACCTCAGGTTGTTTATGAGGAAGGCTAGGTTAGTGTCCAAAATGATGGATAAATACCAACAGGAGTGGATAGGTGGCCATTTTAGACCTCCTCTTATCATTGAGCCACTACCTATCTAGGCTGAACAAATAGAAGATGATAAATTGTAATACAGACTATACCACTTGGACTACTTATGCAAAGGACTGCAACTTGACTGATAGAATATTCCACCTGAATAAGTCTAGATTGTGAAAAGCAGGAGGACCTGCTAACCTTTAATTACGGGGGGATGATGAGTACCAGGTAGCACCCATGAAATAGACATTTTTACGCCTCTTTTTCCTTCCTTCTTATTCCATTATCTTGATGACTGCACCAAAGTAGATTAACAAGATTGTACTAATTATGTCTAATGAGAGATGAATTACTTAAATTCATGATTTCTAATTGAAGGAATAATGTGCATTGAATTCATGGAAATGTACAGAAATTCTCTCCTTTTTGAATCTACAGGTGCAGATGTTTGGGCAAAGATAATTTTGATCATCTCTGAAGATGGTCCTAATAATCTCCGGAGCTGACATAAGGATACCGCACCAATCTCCAATATTTTCCAATACGATTGGAGAGATTTTGAGATAAGGGGATGAATCATCTCTGGAGCTAAACTGAAGTCATGAGCATATCTCTGGAGTTGAACAAAAAGCCATAAAACATATCTTTGGAGCTACAGATAGAAGCACACACCTTCGGAGCCTCCTCGACACAAATGCAGATTTCCAATGCCACTGCCAGTCAACACTTCCAGTGGTAATTGGAGTGCCCCAAATATTACTCAATCAACACCTGAGTAATCAAATGAAGACCGTAGTTAACTACTAAAATTTTTATCTTTCTTTTTGATTTTGCATGAGTTCTCAACAAACTGATTAAATACCTATATTTCAGGGCCTCACTGCCCAGTTGTATTTGAAACTAAGACTTGGATTTAGTGAGATAGTTGTTCCACTAAATCTATTTTAATTGCATGAATGTTTACTCTGTAGTTAAATAGTTAGTAGAATAAGAGATTGGTACTATCTCATAGATGAACTAGTAGTTAGGGTAAGTGATATCTCATCACTGGATTAGATATAAACTTACAAAAGTAGCAGCAGAATACATAGTGGATGATTATTGTTATTGTAATCTCATTTTGATATAGATTTTTTGAATACAAAAGCTGATGGAATTGGACTGAAAGTAAATTGTGATATTATCTTCTTGTGTTGATTCATTGCTTTGGTCTTCAACCCTAAGGGTGTGGAGTAAGGGCTCACTCCCACCACCAAGGCAAAAGGCTAGTATTGTTTGTTTTATTATTCTGTTTCAGATTCTGTTGTTTACTGTTCTATTTTAGATTCTGTTTAGAAAGATAGTTACTATTTTCTCATAGATAAATGTATGTTTCAATTATATGGAATAGTATAGATCTACATTAGCAATTCAGTGTTTAAGATTTGTTTTCAATATTCCTATAATTCATTTTCATAGACGATAGATCAGTAGCATTAATTTCTTGAATCAGTAGACATCATTAGAGTTAGTTAGATAAACTGACAACTATAGGATTCCTAAGTGCAGACAACCAAGGACATAGCCCTGGATTTGACACATGAAATATGATTAATTGTTGAGGACCAACGACCCTTGTCAATGGAGTAGACTATTTGGTTAGACCTAGAGGATACTGACCAATACTCTCTTCAGACATTAATGACAATTGAACAAATCCCATTATTAGATATCCAAGGTGAAGATGAAGTGTTTTCCAATGTCATACAAAACAATTATGGAATGGACCTACAGCAAGACTCATGTCTAGTATGTTTGACCTGTCCACTGCACAATATTCTGCCTACAATCAACACACCCACCTATGCTTCCACTAGGAGTTTGTTTCATCAGTTGCTACCCCATAGTTGTAGCCTCAATTTATGAGGATTGGATATTGCCTCTATCATGGCCTTTGCAACACTAGTTGACATTACACTAGGTAGGACACTTAACATCAACATTGAATTGACATTTCTCCAAAAGACTGAACTGATAAAAATGTTGCAAACTCACAAGACAACATTTGCATGGGACTATCATGATATGAAGGGCATTGACATTAACCTCTACATGCATATGATATACATTAATGAGGGGTACATGCCAGTTAGGCAACCTCAAAGAAGGACAAACCATGCAGTGAGAGACATAGTGAAGAATGAATTGCAAAAGTTATTGGATGCATGATTCATATATCCAATATCAGATAGCTAATGGGTATCCCCACTAGTCATAATACCAAAGAAAGGAGGTAAGTGGTGAGTTTGTGTAGACTACAGAGAATTAAATACTACCACTAGGAAAGATCATTTTCCTCTTCCTTTCATTGACTAGGTATTAGACTCCTTGGTTGGGAAAAAGTATTTTTCTTTCCTTGATGGATTCAGTGGATATAATCAGATCAAAATAGCCCTTGAGGACCAGGATAAGACCACATTCACATGCTCATGGGAGACATATGCCTATTCAGTCCTTCCATTTGGACTCTGCAATGCACCTACCACATTCCAAAGGGTTGTTTTAAGCATCTTTGCTGACCTTGCTCGACTCTATGGAATTATATATGCATGATTTTACCACTTATGGAGATTCTTATGATGAGGCCCTAAAAAACCTTGAAAAATACTCTAGAGATGTCAAGAACATAACCTGTCCCTTAGTCATGAAAAATGTTTCATGATGATGCAAAAAGGAGTAGTGCTTGACCACTTTGTGTCTAAGGCAGACATTCAAGTGGATCCACACAAAATTGATATCATTTCAACATTGTTCATTCCTCAAAAATAGAAAGATGTTAGAAGCTTTCTTGGTCATGTAGGGTACTATAGAAGATTTATAAAGGACTTCAATAAGATAGCCACCCCTTTGTTTGTCTTACTATCTAAAGATGTAGAATTTAATTGGACAGCTGATTGTCAGACATCCTTTGATAGTCTCAAAGAGTCATTGATAAAGACACTTGTACTCAAAGGACTTAATTGGGCAGTACCTTTCCATATACATACAGAGGCTTCTAACTTTGTTGTGGGGGTTGTGTTAGGATAGAAGGAAGGAAATTTAGAGTTTGCAATTTACTACATCAGTAAGAATCTACAAGGTGTTGAACTTAACTATAATGTCATTGAGAAATAAATATTAGCTGTTATTTATGCAATCAATAAGTTCAGGCATTATATCACTGGGTATCCTATTTTTATTCATACTGACCATGCAACAATAAGATATCCAATTAACAAACCAATGGTAAGTGCCAGATTAGTTAGATGGTTATTTCTACTTTAGAAATTTGATATCACCATTGTGGACAAGCCTAGGAAGGCCAATGTTGTTGTTGACTTCCTCTCCAGGCTACCTACTTATAATGAGGACCTAGTTATTGATGATTCTTTTCTAGATGAGAACTTATTTGCACTGACTATACAAACTCCTTGGTATGCAGATATAGCAAATTATCTAGTTGTAGGAAAAACACCTCCACACCTCTCACCAAGGGAGAGATGCCACCTAGTGGAGTACAACTTTCCCTATTCTTGGGTAGTTGGTTACCTCTTCTACACAGGTCTTGATCATATCATGAGAAAATGTATTAGGGAAGATGAAGTATATGACATTATCAAGGCATGTCATGATGAAACTTGTGGTGGACAATTTGCATCTAAGAGGATAACAGTCAAGATCTTGAATACTGGATACTATTGGCCAACCTTGCATAGAGATGTAACTCTTTATACAAGAATATGTGACCACTGTCAAAGGATGGGCAGACCTACAAGAAGTGATGAAATGCCTCTACAACCACAATTGGTGGTCACACCATTTGACAAATTGGGCATTGATTTTATTGGGCCCATTGATCCTCCATCTAATAACAAAGAATATATACTTGTTTGCACTGATTATCTCACAAAATGGGTAAAGGTGAAAGCTTTGAAAGTAGCTAGAGATAGTAAAATTGTTACATTCCTATATGAGGAAATATTTACAAGGTATGATGTCCCAAGGGAAATAGTAATAGATCAGGGACCACAGTTTACATCAGCACTACTTACTAGCCTTATTTAGGAATATGAAATCAGACATAAAAATTCCTCTCCCTATCATCCACAGTCAAATGGCCAGGTTGAGATCACAAATAGGGAGCTTGAGGCAATGTTAACAAAGATAGTTGTATTACACAAGAAAGATTGGGCAGCAAGACTCTCTGAAGCAGTTTGGGCATATAGAACTACCTAGAAGACAACAATAGGGTACACACCTTATGAGCTAGTTTATGGAAAGAAAGTTGTCCTTCCTATTGAGTTTGAATACAAAACATTGAGAACTGATGTACAACTTGGGATGGACTTATCAACATCTCAAAAGGAAAGGTTGAACCGACTTAATGCCTTGGAAGAATTAAGGATTTAAGTAGTTCATCATACTGAGATAGTACAAAAATAGAGAATCAAATGGCATGATCAGTATATCAAATCCAAAGACTTTCAGGTAGGTGATTGGGCACTCCTCTATGACTCTATGTATAAAGATCATAAGGGCAAATTGCAGACCTGATGGTTAGGCCCCTATGAAATTAAGGAAGTTTTTCCCAATGATGCAGTCCAATTAGCCACAATTGACCTAGTTCGATTCTCACTGCTGGATAATCGACATAGATTGAAATTGTATAAGAAGCCTTTGAATAAAGCTACATTCCTACAACAATCAAGGGAAGATATGGATAAAGAAGTTCCACATCAACCTACCTCAAATGAAGCCTACAGCCAAGTTGCAGATGATCACAACATTCAGTAATAGATCAAGCTACCAGCTTGACTGAGTTACCACATCAGGTTTCAGTTCTATGCACTTTGTACATAAATAAAACATAAAACATATAAAAATAAAAAAGAGAAAAAAACATGGTGATACACCACACCAACTAATTCAGTTAGAGTTCAGGCCACATCAACTCAACTCCCATTATCCAATTGAGCTTTCCTTTGGCCGCCAACCACTTCACTAAAGGGACCTATAGCCAAAGGCTCTCTACTATTTCATGGGACTTGTACATTTCCACATGTAGCAATTGCAATGGTTGTCATTCCCATGGGCCTTGTAGCCACTGCACCTATAGCTGTTGTGCACCCATAGCCACAACACATAGGACCTGTTCATTTCACATTTTGATTTCATGCATGTAGCCACTCCTTTCCACAACAACTTTTCTCATGGCATCTGCATGCTGCCATCTTCCACTATAGCTTGTACCTTCCTACTATGTGTTGCACTACCAATGAACACTTTGTTCGCACACTTCTTACCATCACATCAATGTGATTCACTCTAGCTCGTTCATCGAGAACATCAACTCCAACCGCCATGTTATCATTTTTCCATGCAACATTTCCAATTCAGACATCACCTCAAAGGTATTTATCTATCTATTTCTTTAATTAACATTTATTGCTACTTATTTTATGACTTTCAAACTTTGCACATTATTATTTTAATATCTTATATCCATTCGACTTGCTTTCACCCCATTCTTCCGTACACTTACCCTATCTTCTCATTTGAGGACAAATGACACCATAGTTGGGGGGGATATTGCATACGTAGTAATTACTTTATGTACATTCAAATCTCTTAAATCTCTTCCTTCATAATTATATATGTCGCATAACATACAAGCTAGCAGAATAGTAATTGGTAAAAACATCTGGTAAGAAGTGTCTGGCAGGAAGAATTTACTGAAGAACAGGGGATTAAGTTGAGGGAATTGAGATGGTAAAGTGGAATTGGAGAGTTAATGAGATATCATGATGGGTAGTGATCCGATCAGGAGAGAGCCTACTATCCACTCAACATGAATGTTTGATAGGGATTGCATGCCTATCTTTCAGTAAGCAGGGTGGTTGGAATATTTCCTTAAGCTAATAGAGGATAATGAAGACATTACCCAACAGTTTGCGGGAACATTATAGAATGAGAAAGCTACAATGAAACACTTGTGGGTTAACATGACTGTAGCTGCCATAGCCGAGGTCACATGGCTACGTGCAGTTGGAGAAGAATTCTCTGTAAGAGTCAATGTCATTTCAGCAAGGGTCTTATTCCTACAACCTGGAGAAATAATTAAATCTACATCTCAAGGTACCAAACGACTCTCTTTTCCCTGGTTATGGGCCTCTATTGCTACCTATATTATTAGATATCTTACCTATGATGGGAGGCAATCTTTGCTTTATACTATGCATTTCAAACTTTTAAGCCATCTCCATCACGGGATGGTAGTGAATGTTCACAATTTATTATTCAATTTGTTAAAAAAATGTCTGTTGAATATAGAAGGAAAAATTGTTAGTCTTCATTGTCTCATCATGGCCTGGTTGTGCTATTAGTAAAAAGGAGTTTATCTATTCAATACCTTGATATTTCTTGGGAACATTTTATTGAAATTAATCATGTTGATGAGGGACCTCTGAGGGTTGAACTAGGGAAAGAAGAGGCAGAGGTAGAAAATTTACAAATAGGGGAACAAGAGGAAGCACCTGTGATCTCTTCTCACCGAGAAGCTTCACCTACCCACTGCCACGCAACTCCTAAGGAACATCTAGCTCCAAACCCTAATAATCCTATAGGCAAACCTGCTAGGTCTCCCACAGCTAAAACTTCCCCAGTTTTAACCCCCTTGCCAAAGCATTCACCCTCACAAACTTCTAGCCACACAAAGAAAAAGTCAAAACAAAAATTACAGCCTGGAGCTACCAACTCACTGCCTGTAGTACCTAAAACTTCCCATGAAACTCCTTCTATCTCAAAGCCCACCAAGAAGAGAAAATTGTCCTCTTCTTCGTCCAAAGCTAAGAAGAAACAAAAGATCCCTACTCAATCACATAGGCACTCAGACCATCTAAAGGAGAAAGAACTTTCAGGGGGGAAAACCTAGCCTAAAAAGAAGAGTGTGGTTGATATACACACTGATATAGACTCCAAACAGAAGCATCTCTTTGTTGATAGGGAACATAAAAATGTGGGCCACACACTCATCCTAGAGACTGATACATAGTTTGAAGAGGAAGATTTATATACAACTAGGAAAAAGCATCAACCTCCCATTGAAACTGAAAACCCAAACTTCTCAACCTCTCTAGATGAAACTCAAGAAGAGGAATTGTTGTTGGACTCTAAAGATATAGTAGAGGGAGAGAAGAATGAATTGTAGATAGCCTTGCAAAAAATTGCAGAATTGGAGAAGTAGTTGGGGGATTACCAACAAAAAGAGAATGGGTTAAATGAATGGGTTAAGAAGTTGGAGGATCATCTACATGTTATCTAGAGACAAGGGTTAGGACTAGAACATTTAGCCCAATTAGCGATTATACAAATCAATAGAAGGAATCTAGAGCCTGTGTAATCAGAAAAAGAACTAGAGAAACCTGCTCCATCAAACTTATTTACAGTTACCTTGCAATTATGGAATAAGATAGACGAGTTGGTAAAAGAACAAGGTGAACTGAAGGAGAAGCATAGAAAGGAGATAGAGGTGAAGAACATAGAAATAAAGAGACTAAAATTTAAAATAGATAGAATGGTAGATATGACTGTCTAATTGATGAGGTGTCGGCCACCTATGAGGGTTTATGCCCTCTATCTACAGGAGCAATATTTGAGCTTTCAGTTTAGTCAAATTTACTATGATGCCCTTGTTTCACTTTTTACACCTACCTTATTTCTAACAACCTACTAAAAAGCCACCCATGAAATGTAGAATCAACTGTGTAAATTCTACCTACATGAACTTGCCATTCCATATGACACTCACTGGAATCCCCTAGTTGTTATTGGGGATGTACAATTGAAGACCCTAGCCTCATTCATTCAAAATGAGCATAGGAGAGGAGTGTTACAACAACAATATAATGAGAGAGAAATCACTCCCTCTCAAACTCAGGGCATAATCCCCAAATCCTAAAAAGATAGTGGAGGAATGGATTGATCTAATTGAACATCGAGAGGTAGAAACCAAACTCCTGGAATGTAGAACCATGGATTACAGGAGATTCATAGAATTGGTTGAAAGGATTGGTAAGGAAGATTTGGGGTTTCTCATAAGGTAGGTGGAAAGAGTTGTCACCAAAATTGCAAAGGAAAGAGCCTCATTCAGTATTCAACCTCTCAGTAGCAATCAGTAGGGCACAAAAATATATAAGATCATCTAATGAACATGGAATAACTTGGCTACCATTACCATTGGTAGAGGATGAATCAGGCATAAGAACAGGCTAGGTGGCACAGGTTGGCAGAGCAAAAGGGCTTCTATCTCAAATAGGACAGAGGAGTAGAAGGACCTATAGATTATAGGGAGATAGCTCTTCAATACAATCAAAGACCTTGGTTGCGAGAGGACCATCAACATGTTTAGTTAGGGGTGTGATGAGGCCATGTTTTGTCTTATTTCTCTTGCTTTAAGTGCATGTTTCCTAAGACATTCGCAGACTTTTATATATATTAACTATGTCTATAATCATCCTTAAGACATTGAAAGCATGAAGTTGGGTATATAATATGTTGTTAATTAATTATGTGTGAATTGATCATTGCTCATGAAATATGATGGTACTTTATGTTAATTTTAGTAATTGTGATGTATAAATATCATGTGATGGACTAACCCCCCATGTAGCAAGAACGTGGTTACATTTCATGAAGACCATTGGGTAGCTCACAGCAAAGGAAGTGTTGATATCCATAGTAGATAGTACAGGAACCTGCAGCCAAAGGAAGAAGACTCTAAATTGATTGGAATGAGTTATCCATAACTCTCCACTCTTTGACGGTTATCCTTCGATAGTTGATGCAGTCATGAATAACGAAGGAATCTTAGATCGTGCTCCATGTTCTGTTTCTAGTCTTGACTATTCTTTATAAAGACTAGAGAGAGTTATAGTAGGACTATGTTGTCTATTTTCCCTTCATGACAATTTAGTTTCCTATTTCTAGTTTTCTTTGTAATAAATTCATCTTCCTACGTTGTTGGATAATGGATAGTTATTGTATTTATTATTTAGTAGTTTTGTTCAAATAGTCAAGTCTAATCTTGTCTATAGATAGATTAGATTTATGTATACAAGACAAGAAGGCTAGATAGAGATTGTGTTATCAGATTTGTGTTGCAAGTATGTGCTAACTAGTGTTGTCATTGATGTCAACATGTTTGTGTTGTCATTGGTGCCAAATATATCTTCTGATATTGTTGTTTGTTGATTGATTGAATTATCATGTTAAGAACACTATCTAAGTATTTTTCTCTGTATTTTCTCTACGTTGAAGACCAAAGTATGAGATTTGGATATAATTTAGAGAAGAGTTTGAAGATGCCAAATCTAGAATTTGGTGGTTTAGATCACTGTGTAGAAAAAGTTCTATTCAGTAGTTTGAAGACTGTGCCTGGCAATGTTTGCATAGTGATAGGGAGATAGTATTTTTCTCTGCATTTCTCCGCAAGTTGGATTTTGGTATTGTGGTTCTAGACTTAAGCTTATAAGGTCCTTATCTATTTTAATTATAAAGGATTTGTGATTTGGTACTTCAGAAAGCAAGTTATTGATTAGCAGAGTCTGATAGTGTCTGTTGAGAAGCAATCTGTGATGTGTCTTCAAGTGATATCTATTGTCTTCAAGTGAGATCTATTGCAATTGGATTTGTCAGCTCCAATGTGATTCTATGTTGTTCTTGGATGTCTCTAGAATGTATTGAAGGCATATCCTTGATCAGCAAGCTATAATGAAGTTCATGGAAGCATGTATCTAAGTGTTCTTGATGTGTACACTAGTTCTAGTTGACCTGGTTAGTTACACTTGTTGTGGAGGTGATTCACAGATTTTAGAAGTGTGTCCAAGCATGTGGAGATGAATTTGGGTCCGAGATAAGCCATGAAGTGTTTCTCTTTCATTAATTTGCTCTAGAAGTTTGTTTAGGTCTAGTCCTAATTTGATCTATGTATGTATGCCAACCTTGGAGATAGTTCCAATGTTTGTAGAATGTAATTTTGACCTTGATGTACATTCCAAGGTTGATGATTGGTATAAATATATATAATGAATTTGTGAGTGAGGTGGGAGTGTGTGAAGATAAAGTGTGAAGTTTAAAAGCAGAGCAGAGTAGAGGAGATATATTGCACTTCAATAGAACTAAACTCAGGCATATTGTAGATGCCACTATATCAGTTCATGGCAGTGAGCCACCCTTGGTAGTGAGCCACTCTTTGGTAGTGAGAATTTCATTTGGGCAGTGAGCCTTTTTTGTTATTCGATATTGTTACTACATTATATTGTGAGCTAACACTCACCGTGGTTTTTCCCTTTAAATATCTGGGGTTCATGTGTGTATGGTGTTCATGTGTATGTTTTTATTATGCTCTTCATGTTTAATCTTCATAACAGAATAAGGAGTTAAAATAAGTGAATCTGAATGTGATTTTGTTTAAACAAGTTAAGGTTTTTGATACAACTGATTCACCCCCCTCTCAGTTGTCTTGTTCCTTCAACAATTTGTTATTGTACTTTCCTCTTCAACATTCAATAAAGGAACATATGTTTTGATTTAGTTAATGGTTTTCAGAGATTCAGTAGGGATCTAGTTAGATTTCATGGGATCACAATCACTCAAGCAAGAGCCACTTAAGGTAACTGTGTTTCTCCTATATGTTCATGTGTCTAGTTTATGTTGCAAATATGTGCCTAATTGGTGTTGTCATTGATGTCAACATATCGTTGTTGTCATTAGTGTCAACTGTATCCCATTCTAGATGACTTAAATGTTGAGGATATTGAGAAAATTAGCCTCTTCAGAAGAAACAAGTGAGTTACATATCTCTCTGTAAGAGACAGTGAAGACAATGTAGTTCAGTGAAGTAGATTGCTTCGCATTCCCAGTGAGATGAAGATCTGAGTTTGTGGACCAAAGGATGTTGTAAAGGATTATCTAAAGTTGCTCTAGCTAATATTTGAGGGATCCGCATGAAGAATTTGTGAAGTTATGGCCATCTAAGTAGAACTAGGTTTTGCAGTTGTTTAGAGGTGACAGAGTGATAGAAAATTGGTCCGGATTGATCCACATTGGAATATTATGATCTATAGATCTAGAGGTGTGTTTGGGATGTTGGTGTGTATCCTCAACTCAAGTGGTTTGTGGTTTGGAGGTCTGCAAGCAATCTTTCTAGTGTGATAGTCATGGCGGTTGGAGTTCCTATGTTCCAGTATAGAGATGCAAGTGATTCTGGTGATTTGAGGTGGTGCTATTGTTCTTCTTGATTTCATTGTGCTTGTGGAGATCTCTGGATTGTGTGCCTATTGCATTGGTAATCCTCATTGAGGTTTGAGCTCATGATTAAAGATTTCTCTTTGGATGTTGTTGTTCTTTCCAATCTTGGCCGACCAGATGCTTCGTACAAGTTGCAGATGATCTAAGAGAGGTTCTATGAAGTGTGGCATGTTGTTCAAGAAAGATTTGAGTCCCAGATATGATTGGCTGATAGTATAGTGATTCACATTAAGTCAAGTTGACCTTGATGTTCATTCCAAAGTCGACGAAGCATATAAATACTTGTGGATGAGTTGTCGAAAGTTGTCCTTGTGCAAAAATGATAAGATCCTAAGAAAGGAAGAAAGATAGAGTAGAGAAGGGGAAGAACAAAAGAAGAAGAGTAGTAGAGGATGATGAGATAGCAAAGAAGTGTTTGGGGTAGAATAGAAATATTGTGAGCTTCAAAGAACTGAACCTTGGCATGAAGTAGATGATGTTTCTTAGTTTAATCTTTCTGTGTTAATCTTATAAACATTTTGTTAATAGTGAGTCTCTTTGAGCAGTGAGCTCTAGGCAGTGCACCCATCCCATTTTATATTCTCTTAATAGAGAATAAATCTTTTGGGTTAACCCCCATCGTGGTTTTTCCCTTAACTAGGTTTCCACATAAAAATCCTGGTGTTATGTGTGTGTGTTGATTTTGTTTCTGCTCATGTGTTGTTAATTCATGCTTTCATGGTTATATCATTCATCTGTTAATAAGTGATAAAGAAGTTTAATTGCAGCAAAGGATAAAAGTTTTTGTGACAACTATTCACCCCCCCTCTCAGTTGTCTTCCCTAATTTCAATAGTTTATGTTGTATGTTTATGTGTATGTGATTAATGCATGTTGTAATGAGTTATATTATATGGATCGGTTAGATTTTGATAATCTATGTTGTTGATTCAAGGTGATCACCAACTAATTATTAGTTGTTCTCTTATTTGGAATTGCATAAGACCATTTGATTACAACCAATTGAATATCATTGGTTATTTCTTACCAACATTGCTTACTTAGAGTATTTGTTAATCCTTGCAACTGTACACATAGTATGGGCATCATCCAAGAAGAATATGATTCTCTGGTTTGACAATTTAAATGTAACACAGTATAGCTAGTAGGTTGCTTGATATAAGATCCATTGGTCTGTTGAGTTGTGTGTATGCCCTTTCTACATCAATGTATTGGTTAATAATAGAGTCTGACAAGAGACAAGCCTTGTAAGGTTTTCTTCTAGATCAATAAGATTGAACAATGCCCTTTAGGCACAATGTTACATGGTTTGGTACCCTACACCTCTCATTAACATATCTTTGGGGCAATTGACAGTGTCATTTACACCATGTCACTATACATTCACAACCTATTCATAGTGAATGTATAGGGATAGTGTGTAGATGATGTTATGAAATGGTAGTCTTATTTCAACAAGTTTAAATATCAAACTAATTTATAGATTATTCAAATAACAAATTTAATCCAGAACTAACAAAACACAATGATGAAACACAACATCCCTCATCTTAAACATGGATCACATAACAATCATCTTAACTTCGAAAGACATAAAATAGTGATTATATACTTACTTTCAAAATGAAAAATATCTAAGTCATACCAAGACATTATTTTGGTATTCCTATTTTCAAGCCTCATAATTACAAAATCTTGTCAAATTCCTCAAACTTTTCCTAAGGGGTCCCTATATCTTTATCCTGATGCATGTTGTTGAACCCCTGAATTTGGCTAAGTATGAAACCCTGAAACCTTGAAAATTTGGCTAAGTTTGAAATCTGAGTGATCCTCCAAATTCTAGATTATGCATCTTATCTCCTATGAATCTGAAACCACTCTCAAACATCCTAATAGTATATACATAAGATATAAAATTAATGTATAAGAAGGTAAATGTAAAAAGGTAAGTTTCACTTATGTTTTATATCTTATGTATATACTGATCTTGCATGCTTTTGGGTCCTGTTGGCCCTTGGGAACTTTTCCCAAGGTCCAATTTACCCCTTCTTCCTTGCTCCCCACTCTCTTTCTCCTTTCAAAGTTCTAGGCCGAAACTTTTTCCTAGCTTGGCCCTCATTTTTCCTTCATGAAATCGGGTCCTACTAGAACTTTTGGACCTGGTTCCAAAGTTCCTCATCCCCCTAAAATCCTGATCCCCACCAGCAGAAGGTCTTGTAAGTCTGAAATCCTTATGGACCCCCTAAATTATCAAGTTGAATTTGAAGGTACAAAAATTTGAATTGTCAAATAATTTTTTGAGAAAATAGCTAAGTATTTTGTGCAGTTTTGAATCATTTTTTCATTTGGAACCTTGGTCACTTTTGGTTCTAGTGGGACTTTGGGCCTTGCGACACATTCACACCAATTCCTACATGTCAGGTTCTCCCATCATCCTGCCACCTGCCAGAGGCCTAGAAACACCCAGAATCATGGGGAAACGTGTTGCCAACTCTCCAGATCACCATTAATGAGAAGTGGGTGGTTGAATTTGATGTTTTTATTGTAGTAGGTGGAGTTGGTGGGGTTTCCTTCCCATTTTTCAATCAAATATAGGTTGTGAAGGCTATAAATAGAATATTGAAACTCTTTTCAAGGGTTGGTCATTTTGGGCAAAATTTGTCTCTATAGGTGCTGGGTGTCCAATGCAGTTAGGGCTTCATCTATTGTTTAGCTTTAGTTCTTCAGGAAGCATTTGACAAAGGTTTATGTGGGTTATACTGTAACTTTAATAGCAATCTTTGTTTTTCTCCATTGTTGTAAGTGTTATTTTAAGAAAACCAATGTAGTTAGGGTTTTCTCTTTCCATATTTTGTGGTGTGAATGTAATTTCTGATTTGAATGAATACGACAGTTCTTAATCCATTTCAAGCTTTTTAAACAATCATTTTAGAGTTATATGTGGATGAATGCTATATGGTGTTGGATTAATAAGTATTCTCATGATTTGATATTGACTTTTGTTCATCTTAATCTATTAGATAGGTAGTCATACACCCTTTTATTAATGTTTTCCTTTGATAAACATGAAACTTTGTAGCTCATTAGATAGGCATTGATCTGAGAGGCATGTGATCATCTACACTCATTAAAACTCAAACAATATATCAATTGAAATGTGTAGTTACAGTTTTGTATGTGTTCATGTTTTGTGTTGAAGTCAGGTTATATATTTTAGAAAAGTAGTTGTGTTTTATCCTTTCAGAATAGGCATGTATACTCACATCTTGCATTGCTACAATGATGTTTTCAACTTAAAGAGAGGTTATTTGAGGCATAAATATTTTGTCTGAATTAGTGACAATTAGAAGGTTTAAAACAACATTTCAGATATCATTTTCCTTATTGTTGTCCAATATATATTTTGCATAATAGTTAATCCCTGCTTAGGGATACCTCTCAAAATACCCTCCATGATTCAGTTGAACCAAAAGGGAAGAGGAGATTACCCACTCCTACCAGTTGACCCTTAATCACATTCTTCCTATTGATGAACTCCCTTTTCACTTCCTTGAGGACATCCCAAGCCTTGGAGTGAATAAGTGTTCTAGGGATTGGGATTAGCTATTTAGAAACCCAATAGATTAGTGTCATTTCCAGGGAACATATTACTTTTAGTTGAATTGTCATTGTCCTTTGACATAGTGAAATTTACAGTATTTATTCCCAACAGGGAAGTGGTGACTTTATTTAGTCAAACCCAAAAATCTTTTTCAAACTAGAAAGAAATTAAGATGGATTGTAGGAGAAGAATCGAAGATCTGTCAACACCTAAGAGTTTTTCTAACCGTTTAAGAAGCCAAAGGAACAAGTGGAGAATAAGGAATCCTAATGCCCAAGGTCAAGTAGGTACTTCTGGTAGAGATGACACTCTTGATGATTGCATAAGTCAATATCAGTACACTTCTAAGGACTCTACTAATAGTATGCTCATAATGAATAGGAGAATAAATAGAGATGAATATGAGGTACGGAGAAATCAAAATATTATTGGTAGGGGAAGAAGAGATAGGTCTTATAATGCAGACATAACATTTGACATGCCAAACAAAAATCAAGAGGTTTGCCAAACTAATCAACATCATATTTCACCTACTAGGTCACTTAGAGGTCAGCATGACAACATTTATGATGAGGATGATCAAGCCCAACTTAATGCTGAGGAAAGGGAAAGGACCCTTTATGATGAGTTAGACTTAATCAATCACATTAGGAATAGATAGAGAGAAATGCATGCCTTGCTTGATGTGCAGCAAGCCCAACTTGCTTGAAATGTACAAAATTTGCCTCAACATCAAAATATTCCCAATGCTAAGCATGCAAAAAATCAGAGACAACATCAACAAATGGGGCAACAAGGCATGAATTAGAATCACAATCAACAAAACAATGAGTTTCCAAATCATTCGCCTCAGCAACAAGTAAATCAATAGTATGTGAATGCCCCAAATCCTAGGCTACAGTTTAAAGGCATGCCCAAAGGTTCCCTCATCCTAGACAACCCTTGGGTGTGAAAAGATACAAGCAGTTGGACCTTTTTGGTAGTCCTAATATTTCCAACCCGATTCCAAATGAGATCAGGGGAAAAATATCAAGGTTTCAAGGTAACATTGTAGTCACAAGCGAAGAACACTTGAGGCACTTCATCAATGTTACCGATGAGTATGAGATAGAGGATGAGGATGTGACAATGAAGTTATTTCTACACTCATTGGAAGAAAGTGCTAAGGAATGGTATAAAGCTCTCCCTGATAAACAATATTGACTCATGGGAAGAATTCATGAGGGGATTCAGATTGCAATATGGAGATAGAATTGACCCTAAGTTTTCTATCCATGAGCTCACTTCAATCAAGAAGGGAATCAATGAAATTATTGCAGACTTCAACAATAGATTTATCATGACAATGAGAAAGGTACCCACTAATCTCAGACCTAATGAATCAATGTGCTTGGTGTTGTATTATGGTGCGCTTGATTCTAAAACTAGTTATTTCCTAAGGGATAAAAGTCTTCAAATGTTGAGAGAGACTTATGTTGTAGCCATAAACATAGAAAGTAATATGAGAGCTTCTGGAAAGCATGTGAAGAGGCCTGATGTGAAAACTTCCCAACCAGACAGGGCAACCTCAAGAAAACCCTCATGACAGAAGACAAATTAGACAAACTTATGTGAGTCATGAAAGATATGTCTTATAAGACAGCACGAAATGAGAAAGGGTTGCCTCCACAAGGTGTTGCAACACATTTCAATGAAGGTCAAAGGTTGCATAATAGACCTTATAAAACATATTGGTCTAAAAGGCCACAATAACAAAATGATAGACAAGATGCTTCAAGGTGGGTCAATTTCAAGTAGCTTAAAAGAGATACACCTGATCCATTGAGGAAGGATCAGATAAATTACCAAGATACATTTCCTTGGTGCAATTCATGTTATCTCCCACATGATTCAACAAATTATGATGTTGCTCACTCTATGGGAAGAGATGAAGAATTTCTAAATGAAGAAGGTGCAACCGAGTACTATGAGGAGGAGATAAATCAATTTGATACAAAGTAGTATGAGCAAATGGGTGAGGATGTTGATTATGATAGCTATGAAGAGGATGATCATATTTTTCAATATGATTATGATGCATCTCCAAAGAGTTGATAGCTGCCAACTCATGATTTTGGGCACTTGAGGGACGTTATGCACAAAATGTACAATCAATCCAAACCTTTTGAGGAAGATATGAAATCTTTGATTGATCTAGCCATCATGCAGGTTCAGAGAGGTTATTAGCTAAGGAATAGGCAAGTGCCCATGCAAAACTCTCATGTTGTAGAGTTAAGACAAGGTGCATTAGATGGTGAGAAAGAAAAGAAGAAGGTAAATATGGAGAAGAAAGACAACAGTACTCCCAAGAAGAATGTGCCAGAAAAGAAGAAAATTTTGATGCAACCAATAATAGAAAAGAAAAAATATTTGTAGAAGATTCAGACACAAGTAGCACAACTAGCTGTTGCATCCATTTTGAAAGTCCACAATCCAAGGATTGGCGAGAAGTGTGATCGACCTCAAGTACCAAAAGAAGTAGAAAAGGGCAAGGAGAAAATGAAGGAAAAAGGTATGGATGTATCTTCTAATCAAGTAATGTGTTAGGATTAAGGTGCCATTAACCTTGTAAATCCTATGTAATTAATTACTCCTAATATTGTTTGTAAATCACCCATAAAGGATGAAATATTTCACCATCAGTGGTCTTGTTTCATCCATATGTTTATATCTGGTACACGATGCTCATTCATCCATGATGGGGGCTCCAGGGGGGTTTCCCCCTGTGACAGGTCCGGGGGATCATCCCCCTAGTAGGGGGTCTGGGGGCCACGAGCCCCAGCGGGGGTTCAGGGGCAGCACCCCCCAAACCACATTTTATTTATATTTTATCATTATAAATTTGGACTGTTCGTCATTAGGTCAAAAATCTTATGGTTGATATTATGTTGGTTCTCTTGCCCTAGAAGGCAACCCCCTTTTATAAGGATATTTGTACTACATTTTTATCAGATTTGAGAGTAACAAGTGTCACTGGATTGAAGACTGAAGAAACAAAGGAAGTGTATGTATTGTAATCTCTTATTTGAAGATAATATAACTTGGAGCCTCTTTTCTTGGTGGAGTTTTTTTACCTGAAAGGGTTTTCTCCACGTTACATATTGTGTTATGTGTTCAGTTCTTAATGCATGTTATTACTGTGTAGTGGGTTTTATTTCTATTGCATTCTCCATTAATTCTACATTGTTTAGAGGACATAAATAAAATTTGAATCAGATTTCTGTTGTGTGGTTTGCACCTTCATTTCTAACATAATGTTGGAATGTTTGTCATTGATGTCAAAGTTGAGAAGACATATTATCACTAATGTCAAAGGTAAACAAGGTCATCATTGATATCAAAGGTGCATGGACAAGATGTTGTCATGGATGCAAAGAGATCATTGTGAAGATTTTTGAAATATGTTATTGATGAAGGAACTAAGTCATAATTTGAGTCATTGATGTCAAGGAAGAATGGCTTGGTATATTAAGAGTTAATTGTTACACTTTCCCATTGAAGAACAAAGAAAACTTGAGTATATCTATTACATGTTACCATTAGAGATTTATATATGGCACAATCAGTTTTATATATGGGATGATTTCCTTAGTGAAGGAACAACAATTAAAAATTATGTGATGCAATTTATAAAGTGAGTTTGTGAATTACAAAGGTTGTGATTTGTGTTAGTTAAGAATAACAATCAAGTGTTTATTGTACAAATTGAAGGAGTTTATGAAGAGGATGAATTGTTTAAAGAACGTTGACTAGTGAATAAGATTAAAAAACCCAACGATTTTGAATGAGACAAATATATGAAGTATAAGTATGAAGTGCGATCATTAAGAGGAAAGATTATGATATATAACAAGGAGCAATTAATATTATAAAATAACAACGATTCATAGAAGAGAGGAGATATAATTAAGAAAAGACAAAAAGTTAAATGTAAAACTTCCAAAGTGGCTGACCTAAGTGGAGAAAAAAGAATGATATTAATATAACAAGTTGGGCGCTTAAGTAAATAATAAGGGACAATGTATAAAATGGTAGCAACTATTTTAGAGTTAAAAAGAAGGCACAATGTCTTAAGTTAAATAAGAAGATATGGTGCGATTATCATGTGAAAAGGTATGCAATGTATAAGGAGTGATTAATGTTGGTAAAGCAGTGCCAAAAAGATTTGTAAACAATAATAGTTATGAAGGGTAGCAAATTAGAAGTGACCAATCACTTTTTCTAAAAGACTTATCTATTAAAGAGGGACACCACCTTTGTGAGAAGGCATATCTCTTTAGAATAAATCAAAGGATATAAAGTAAAGGAGAGATGAGTGTTTGAAAGAAAGAATTGAATGAATATTTCTTAGTTAAAAAGAGCAGATTGAAAAGAAGAAAAGGCAGAAAATTATGAAGAGTAATTCAGATGTGTATTAAGGAATTAATGTTGCGTATTATGAAGAACATGTGCAATCATTTATGAAGAGATATATGTTGAGATACATGCAAACTTGATAAGAAATTTATGCAGATATAAAAGGGAAGTATATGCTGACTTTATAAAGAATATATATAGCTCATGTGTGTAGAAGAATGTAGATATGTATGAGTGAAAATTAAGAGTAGATGTTGTTGGCAGTGAGCTGCCCCCTTGTCAATGAGGCATTCAACACTGACCTCGGGATTCTTGACATGGTAGTGAGCCTCCCGTGGATCTAGGTTAATTCTAGCATTGGTGGTGAGTATTGATAGCTTGAGCTTTTAGCGCAATGGCAAACAATTCCAACAATTGGTATTAGAGCCATGGGTCATGGGTTCGAATCCCTCGAGTTGCGTTGAGAGGAGATTGTTGGTAGTGAGGTGCCCCCTTGTCAGTGAGGCGTTCAACGCTGACCTCAAGATTCGTGACATGGCAGTGAGCCTCCCATGGATCTAGGTTAATTCTGGCATTTGTAGTGAGCATTGATAGCTCAAGCTTTTGGCACAACGGCAAACGATTCCAATAGATGTGTGAGGAAAACATTGATATATTAGTGATCAAATTGAAGGAAGATACTAACAAAGTTGTGAATCAAATTTATGAAAGAGATGTGTGCATGATTTGGATCATATTTGTGAAAGAATGATAGTATGTGAATTGAGATCAGAGGAGGGAAAGCATATGTGTGTGAACCTGATTTGAAAAGGAAAGACTTATATCATACAAGATCAAATTTGTGATTGAATTAGAGTTGCAAGAAGGGAAGTTGTGTTTGGATCAGATTTCTAATTGGATCATAATTGTGTTTGGATCAGATTTGGAAGAAATTTATTGTGTGGATTGTGATCATAGTTGAAAGAAGGATATTGTGTAGATTGTGATCATTTTTGTGAGAGGAAGATCTTGTTGAGAAGTAAACCATACCATCCATTGAAGGATTAATAGGTTGGAGCCTATCAAGTAGCAGATGGAACCTCCTATTGGGTTGGAGCCTATCAAGTAGAGGATGAAGCCTCTTGTTGGGTTGGAGCTTAGTTTGTGTATGGGGGTTGGAGCCTCCAATAGGTTGGTGCCTATAATTATGTCAAGTGGAGATTGGTGAGTCTTGTGAGTTGGAGCTCACTATTTGTATGTGTAGTAGGTTGGAGCCTACAATAATATATATATTGCCATGATTTTCTCCCACAAGGGTTTCCACGTAAATTGTGTGTTCTTCATGTGTGCTTAATTGTTAGATCTTGCATGTGATATTATTGTGGTTGATTAAAGTTAGAAAAAGTAAAAGTTTGTTAGATAGTGATTCACCCCCTCTCAGTGTCACCATGTGCTCATCAAGTAATACCTTACATTCCTTGTGCAAATGATATTACTATCCCTTGTGGTACTCCTTTACTAAATTATAGCCCCATTGACATGGCCTAGGTCTTAAGCAAGGTTAGAATATCAGTGCCTGTAGGGGAACTTCTTAGAATCCCTGAACATAGAGATAGGGTGGTGTCATTCATCACTGATATTGATGAATAAAAAACCATGTTATCCTAGCGATGATGATGAGGGTAAAGGCTAAAATGAAACTATAGAGGTGTACCTAGGGTCAACTATTGCTAATAGCAGGATGGATGTAGATCCTTTTTATACAACACTAATCATAAACGATTGGTTGTTACATAATTGTATGCTTGATTCTAGTGCTTCTAGCAATGTTATGCCCTTGGAAATAATGAATGAATTAGGACTGAAAGTATCTAGATCTTTTGGCAAATGCTTTTCCATGGATTCCAAGGAAGTAAATGTGATTGGTCTGGTTAAAGATGTTGAGGTCTAACTTGCTTCTTATCTAGAAAATTCATTTTTAATGGATGTTATTGTTGTGGACTTCCCTACAAAATGGGGTATGTTACTAGCCAAAAAGTGAGCAACCTCTATGGGTGGGAGTATACAGATGGATCTATCATATGCTACCATTCTAGTCCATGGTGTTGAGGTAAAGCTTTACAGGGAGAAGAAGGTAGAGGATCAAAACATTGAAGACCATTGCAAAACCCATGAGGAAGTGAACTTCTTTGACACTGACATTGATTGTTTTATGGGGTTTTGTGATGAAAATGAACCTAATCTATGTGTCGATCTGCCTCAGATTGTTGCTCCTATACATGATGAAAATGTTTTGTATTATACTTTGATGGTGCATGTTCTAGAGATGGCTCGGGTGTGGGCATAGTTTTGACTTCACCGGATAAGGAACAATATGTACTTTCTTTCAAACTTGATTTCCAATACACTAACAACATATCTAAGTATGAGGCATTATTGTTAGGTTTAAATCATGCTCATAAGCATGGAGTTAAGTGTTTGAATATCTATGGTGATTTAGAATTAGTTGTGTAGAAGATTAGAAATGTGTATGCTGCCAAGGACAACATATTAAGAGCATATAGGAATGCAATGTGGGATACTATAGAACTGTTCGATGCCATTGGCATTGAATGGGTTGAAAGAGTTGTAAATGAGAAGATAGATTCTTTGGTTGTAGCTGCTTCAAAATTTGACCCTTAGTCAAATTTTCTTATGGCCATTATCATATTGAAGTGTTTACAAGTCCAACAATCCCTAACAACATATATAGTTGACAAGTTTTCAATGATAGAAATCAAATTTACAGTTTCCTCAATTGCCTAGATGAGTTTGACAATTAGTTAATCAATTGGTAGCCTATGATAGCAGTAGAAAATGGAAAGGAAAGATTGTTTAGGAATGAAGTGGTATAACTGAAGACAAATACCATTCCCAAGGGTGTGGTAGCACTAGAAAGGATGTTTGATAATGTTGATCGTTGGAAGAGTAAAGGTAAACCAGTTAAAGCGGACAACATTGAAGGTGTTAACCTTGGCACTTAGGTTGCACCTAGGATGCTTTATATTAGTAAGTGACTCAAATCCCATGAAAAGAAAATGATGATTGCTTTGCTGAGAAGATTCAAAAAATATTTTGCATGGTCCTACAATGAGCTGAAAGCTTAAAGGGAAGATTTATTTCAGCATATCATTCCCCTTCATCCTAATGCAACACCATTTAGACAAAAGCAAAGACCAATCAATCCCACCATAGCTATGAAAATGCAACAAGAGTTGGCAAAGATGAAAGACGGAGGGATGATAAAGCCAATCAAACATTTTGAGTGAGTATCTAATCTTGTTCTAGTAAGGAAGAAGAATGGGGAGATTAGATTGTGTGTAGACTTCATAAATTTGAACATCAAATCCCTTAAGGACAACTATCCTCTTCAAAGTATGGATTACATATTGCAAAGGGTTGTTGGCTCATAGTTGATGTCTATGATGGATGGATTCTCAAGCTGCAATCAGGTCCTAGTCAAGGAGTAAGAATAGTACAAAACAACATTCACTACTCCTTGGTATACTTATGTCTATGTGAGGATGCTATTCGACTTGAAGAATGTAGTGTCAACATTTTAGTTGGCCATGGATGTGGCTTTTGTAAGTCTTATTGACGAGATCATGGTGGTCTATCAGGACATGACTTGACTGCATTCTTGAAGGATAGAGGTGAGTATTGTAAGCACCTTGAAATAATCTTCAAGATATGTTTAGAGTATGATATTTCACTCAATCCCAAGAAATGTATATTTGATGTTGAAGAGGGCAAGCTGCTAGGGCATATTGTGTCAAAGGATGATGTAAGAATAGACCCAGAATGAGTCAAAGCTATTGACCTTATTCCCCAACCCAAATTAGTTAAAGGAATATAGTTTTTGCTTGGGTAGATAAACTTTTTTAGGAAGTTTGTTCCTAATTTGCAGAGAAGACTAAGGCCATTTCTAAAATTCTCAAGAAAGGATAGTTAGTTGTATGAAGTGCATATCCATCTGAAGCATTCAAAGACATAAAAGAAGCCATCAAGGAGGCATTGGTGTTGATAAGTCCAAATTATTCCAAACCCCTTCAGTTGTTTTCTTTTTCTTTATTTTATATTGTTGTTGTTTTACTCCAAAGGAAAGAAGATGGATATGAGTGGCCTGTGTCCTGTTTTAGTAAATCATTTCAAGAAGCTGAGTTGAAATATTCCTTAATGGAAAAGCATGCTTATGTATTAGTAATGGCTGTGAAAAATTTTAGATCATAACTCAGTTGCAAAGACCATAGCATATGTGTCACACACATCAGTAAAGGACATATTTATGCAACAAGATGCTTCAGGTACAAGATGCAGATGGATCAACAGGATCTAAGAGTATGACATGGGCATACATGTCACAATGTTGGTTAGAGGCAAAGGCTTAGCAAAGATAATGGCTAATTCAAATATTGAAGTAGCAGAGATAAATGAAACTGATGTAGAAGAGACTCCTTCTGATTGCAAATTGATTGAAAATGCATGGTATAAAGATGTGATATTTTACATTAAAAATATGAATTGTCCACCATGTATGGATGAGAATTAGAAAAGAACCCTCAAAATGAAACCTCAAATGTATGTGTTGTTCCAAAACGAGTTGATGTGGAGGAATCATGAAGATGTATTTGCTCAAATGTTTAGATCAAGAGCAAGATGAAGCAGTAATGAATGAGTGCCACCATGGTATTTGTGGGGATCATTTCAAAGCTAAGACTATTGCTCATAAGATCCTTAGAGCTCGGTACTGGTGCCCCATGTTATTCAAGGATGTAGCACAAAAAAAAAGAAATTGTGATGCTTGCCAATGATTTTTTGGTAAGATGAAATTTGCTGGAACACTTCCCCTTTTGCCCCTCGTAGTTGATGCACCTTTCTAGTAGTGGAGAATGGACTTCATCAGAGAAATAAAAGACAAATCTAGAAATGAATTTAAGTGGATCATTGTGGCCATTGATTACTTCACCAAGTGGGTAGAGGAAATCTCCATTCGTAATGCAACTTCAAAGGTGGTTATCGATTTCATAGTCATCAATATAATAACCAGGTTTAGAGTGCTAGCTAGGATTTTGGCATACAATTTAATGTGTTTTATGTCTCAAGAAATGCTAAACATATGTTCTAAGTTTGGTATAAACCTGGGGCATTCATCCCCCTATCACCATCAAAGTAATGAATAGGTCAAATCAAGTAATAGAAGCCTAATGAAGATCATAAAAAGGACATTGAAGTAGAACAAGAAAAGATGGGATGATAGTCTAAAATATGCTCTATGGGTTGACAAGATAACTTTCAAAAAGGCCATAGGTAGAAGCCCATTTGAATTGGTATATGGAACAAAGGTGAAGGTGCCCATCAACATGAAACTATTGATCTATCAGTTGCTAGAAGATATAGAAGAAGATTAGTATGATGTAATGTCCCAGAGGATCATGTAATTAACCGAGTTGGAGGAGCAAAGAAGAGCTACACATGATAAAAACTTGAATCATAAGCAGAAAATGAAGTATTAATTTGATAAGAATACCATGTCAAGAGATTTTTAGATTGGTGACTTGGTCCTAATTTGAAATGCAAAATCTAAAGATAAAGGGAAGCATGGTAAGTTTGATCCATTGTGGCATGGGCCATTTGAAGTGACTAGGGCCATTTGAAGTGGATGAGAAGTTGGAGCTCAATGTCTACCATTTGATGAATCTATAAGGAGAACTCATGGAGTTTCCCATTCACGGTCAACATTTAAAGCATTAATTTTCATAAGTAAAGAATTCCTTCAAATTTTGAATGGGAAAGGAAGCAAGGTATGCAGAAATGCTTCCTACATTGATCTATTGAGGAAAGATTTATGCAAATTTTTACTTTTATAGTTACAAATTAAGATGCACATTAACAAAAAGATAATAACAACTTCCAAATGCAAACACAAAACTCACAACACAAGATATACATGGGGAAAACCCTTTCAGGTAAAAAACCCCACACTCCAAAGCCACCCAATATATTATTTAGGAATCAAGAAGATTGTAGACATGATATTTCCACAGTCCATGTTGATGATTGTAGTGCTTCTGGAAAAACTACGTATTGCTTTTTTTGCCTCAACATTTTGAATCACACTCCGTGATCCATCATTAGGAGGAAAAAAAGAGAATGTAAATTTTATTTGAGACCTTTATCCTCAACTTTTCAAAAAGCTTATCTTTGAAACCAATCTCCCTCCCATGAAGGGTCATTATTGTAGACATGATATTTCCACAGTCCATGTTGATGATTGTAGTGCTTCTGGAAAAATTACGTATTTCTTTTTTTGCCTCAACGTTTTGAATCACACTCCATGATCCATAATCAAGAGGAAAAGAAGAGAATGTAAATTTTCTTTGAGACCTTTATCCTCAACTTTTGAAAAAGTGTAGCTTTGAAACCAATCTCCCTTCCATGAAGGGTCATTATTGTAGACATGATATTTCCACAGTCCATGTTGATGATTGTCTACAATAATGACCCTTCATGGAAGGGAGATTGGTTTCAAAGCTAAGATTTTTGAAAAGTTGAGGATAAAAGTCTCAAAGAAAATTTACATTCTCTTCTTTTCCTCCTGATGATGGATCACGGAGTGTGATTCGAAACGTTGAGGCAAAAAAAGCAACATGCAGTTTTTCTAGAAACATTACAATCATCAACATCGATTGTGGAAATACCATGTCTACATTAATGACCCTTCATTGGAGGGAGATTGGTTTCAAAGCTAAGATTTTTGAAAAGTTGATGATAAAGGTCTCAAAGAAAATTTACATTCTCTTCTTTTCCTCCTGATGATGGATCACAGACTGTGATTCGAAACATTGAGACAAAAAAAGCAATACGCAGTTTTTCCAGAAGCACTACAATCATCAACATAGACTATGGAAATATCATGTCTACAATAATGACCCTTCATGGGAGGGAGATTGGTTTCAAAGCTAAGCTTTTTGAAAAGTTGAGATAAAGGTCTCAAAGAAAATTTGCATTCTCTTCTTTTCCTCCTGATGATGGATCATGGAGTGTGATTCGAAATGTTGAGGCAAAAAAAGCAATACGTAGTTTTTCCAAAAGCACTACAATCATCAACATGGATTGTTGAAATATCATGTCTACAATAATGACCCTTCATGGGAGGGGGATTGGTTTCAAATCTTATCTTTTTGAAAAGTTGAGGATAAAGGTCTCAAAGAAAATTTACATTCTCTTCTTATCCTCCTGATGATGGATCACGGAGTGATTTGAAATGTTGAGGCAAAAAAAGCAATACGCAGTTTTTCTAGAAGCACTACAATCTTCAACATGGACTGTGGAAATAGCATGTCTACAATAATGACCCTTCATGGGAGGGAGATTGGTTTCAAAGCTAATCTTTTTGAAAAATTGAGGATAAAGGTATCAAAGAAAATTTACATTCTCTTCTTTTCCTCCTGATGATGGATCATGGAGTGTGATTCGAAATGTTGAGGCAAAAAAAGCAATATGCAATTTTTCCAAAAGCACTACAATCAACAATCAAGAAGATTACAATATACTTGCAAAGCAAGCTTTTACAGGAGTATATCCAACAAGAGATCCAGGAGGTAACTCGACATCTATAAGATTTAGAATAGAGATTTTGGATAAAACTGTGTGTAGCTTATTTGGATTGACGTTTCAGATCACACTTCATGATCCTATCATCAGGAAGAAAAGAAGAGAATATGAGTTATAATTGCAGAGATGAAAACTTAAAAAGAGAGAGGGAGGGGGGGGCAAGCATGGAGTACCATAATCTAGCTAGTTCAATGATTAAAGAGGGAAGAAAAGAGGGTAATCATATATTTAAAACATAAAAAGGAAACAAAAATATATTTAAAGGATCCAAAAAGGAAAGAGAAAGGAGGTAAAGTAAGGAGGTAGAAAATTCAATTAAAAATAAAAATAAAAATAAATTAAAAATAATGAGAACAAACAAAAATGAGACAAACTACAAAGCTAATAGAATAAAGTAAAAAAGTAAAAATCAGTGAACATATATATAACTAACTGAATACAAATACGAGTATGAATATAAACAAGAGAAGAGAAGAAAAAGAGGGGTTGAAAGCTATAATCAAAGGATACAAAGGATTACAACAAAAGACAAGGAGGAATCCTTGCCTTTTGTTGTATCCTTTGCATCCTTTGATTAGTTTCAACCCCTTCTTTTCTTCTCTTCTCTTGTTTGTATTCATACTCGTATTTGTATTCAGTTAGTTATTTATATGTTCATTGATTTTTACTTTTTCCTTTATTCTCTTAGCTTTGTAGTTTGTCACATTTTTGTTTGTTCTCATTATTTTTAATTTATTTATATTTATATTTTTAATTTAATTTTCTCCCTCCTTACTTTACCTCCTTTCTCTTTCCTTTTTTGGATCCTTTAAATTTACTTTTGTTTCCTTTTTATGTTTTAAATATTTGATTACCCTCTTTTATTCCCTCTTTAATCATTGAACTAGCTAGATTATGGTACTCCGTGCCTCAACTTCTCTCTTTTTAATTTTTCATCTATGTAATTGTAACTCACATATTTTCTTCTTTTCTTCTTGATGATGGATCACAAAGTGTGATCTGAAATGTCGATCCAAATAAGATACATAGTTTTATCCAAAAGCTCTTATTCTATATCAAGGACTATGGAAATATCATGTCTACTATCTATAAGATTCTTCCACACAACCTCCATCTCCAACTCTTGATATATAGGAGATATAATACAGTGAACAATTACCGGTAATTACAAAACCATGGGCTAAAACCAACCAGAAGTGGCACCCAAATTATCTCCAATCAAAGATGCCTTGTGATGTGCCAAAATACACACCAACATGTGTAACTCTCCCCTTTACAACTCTTTTATGTGTCCAACATGTTTTTACATTTCCCAAAAATAGGAGGTCCAACTTCTGGAGGCCATAACTTTTGATCTGGTGTCCAATTGATGAACTGTTTGATGTGTCAGAAAGATCATGAAGAGATCTATCACCATGTAGTCCACTTTGTTGGTTACAACAATTTTTGAAATGTTTAGGGAAGTTTCAATTACGACAATTGAGTTCAAAACTTTTTTTAGCAGTTTCAAAAAATAGAAACTTTAATATCTCGCAATCCAGAAATAATCTTGAGTTGAAACTCAAAGTCCCACCATTTTTAGCCCTTTTGGAAACTTTGAAAGTTCTAGATCATTCTTCAAGATAAAGGGTATTCAAAAAGACCAACACTGGGAAGAATAGTAACCTTTTGAAGTTGCAAGGTTGAGACACTTTTCTTAACATTCTCCCACTTGTTAAACACCTTACAAGAGAAAAATGGAGTATCAACACCATGATTTAATTGCTAGGGGTTGAGAGGCCCATAGACTCTGAACTCCATCTGAACTTCTCTATGTTCATAGATTTTGTCAAGGAATTTGCAACATTTGTCAAAGTATCAAATTTCTCCAAGTTTACCTTCCCATTCTCTACCATGTCATGAACAAAATAGTACTTGACATCAATATGCTTAGTCCTCCCATGGAAAGTAGGATTCTTTGCCAAAAATATGGCACTCTGACTGTCACAACAAATAGTAATCTTCCCTACATCAAACCCAACATCAAAACAAAATCTCTTAAGCCAAATGGCTTCTTTACAAGCATGAGTTGCTTCCATGTACTCAGCTTCAGTAGTGAACAAAGAGACCATAGGTTATTGCTTACTCATCCAGCTAATAACACCACCAAACATAGTGAACACATAGGCACTGGTGGATCTCCTGTTGTCAATGTCACCTACCCAATCTGAATCCACAAATCCATGAATATAAAGTGAATGTCGAGGTCATGTAGGATAACCATGATAACATAAGGAATACTTGGAAGTACCCCACAAATATCTGAACACTCTCTTCACTGCATCCCAATGTACCCGTCCAGGATTAGCCATAAATTGGCTAAGCACTCCCACTGCTTGGGCAATGTCTAGTCTTGTATAGACTATCACATACATCAAACTTCCAACCACACTAGCATAAGGAACTCTACTCATATCCTCTATCTTAGAAGGAGACTTTAGATAATCTGCAATAGATAACTTTGTCCCCATTGTAACAAGAACAATCAAAGGTCTGCAATCCACCATACTGAATCTCTCCAACACAGTGTTAACATACTTACTCTGACCTAACCAAAGTTTTATGTTTGCTCTGTCTCTTTTGATCTCCATCCCTAGAATGTATAGAGCTACCCTTAGATTTTTCATCTCAAACTATGCTGACAACTGAGACTTCAAATCAGAAATCAAACTTTTACCATTCCCAATTAGTAACATATCATCAACATACAATGCAATAATGAGAATGTGATTATTGTCAAAATCGTAATAAACACAATGATCTGATTTTGATCTTTGAAATCCAATACTCAACACAAAGGCATCAAACTTCTTACCACATCCTAGGAGATTGCTTCAAGCCATACAAAGACTTTTTTAACTTGCAAACCAAATTTTCTTTACCTTTCACCACGTAGTGCTCTGGCTATGATATAGATTTCCTCCTTGAAGTCACCATGAAGAAATGTTGTCTTCACATCCATATGTTCCACTTCTAGATCATACATTGCTGCAAGAGATAACAAGAACTGAATCGATGTCATCTTTGCAATAGGAGAGAAAAAATCACCATAGTCAATTCCCTCCACTTGAGAACCTTCACAATCAATCTAGACTTATATTTCTCAACACTTCCATCTACACCCAATTTCTTTTTGAACATCCATTCGTATCCAATAGGTTTTCATCCTTCAGGCAAAGGCACCAAGTCCCAAGTATTATTCCTTTCCAAAGAAACCATCTCCTCTCCCATGGCCTCCTTCCAGGAACCTACATATTTCATACCCATAGCCTCTTTCACAGTTCTAGGCTCATCAGTGTTAGAAATCAAAGAAAAAATATAACTGGAATCATGCAATGAATAAACAAACCTATCAGGTTGCTGCCTTATCCGCGTGGACCTCCTCAAAGATTAAGGTTGAGGTTCTTCATTTTCTTCTAAACTTTCACAACTACTAGAGCTCTCCTCATTATCAAGTCCAATAGATGTTTTTGGTTCAACTTTCTCAGGGGTGGAAGGAAGTTGAACCACATCATCTTTCTTATCTTCTTTCTCTGGCTGCAAGACAACAAAAGAAGGATTGAGGTCTCTGAAGATCACACTTCTGCTATATAGAACTCTCTCAGCCACTAGATCCCAAAGCTTGTACCCTTTCACACCGATCCCATAACTGATGAAGATACACTTCACAGCCTTGTTCTCCAACTTAGACCTCTTCTCCTTAGGCACATGTGCATATGCCTCACAACCAAATACTTGAATGTGTCTTAATGAAGGATTTTTACTAGACCATACCTCCATAGGTGTCTTATCAATGAGCATTGATGTAGGAGACTTGTTAACCAGGTAATAAGCAGTAGCAACAACTTTAGCCCATAACTTTTGTTCAAGACCAGCTCCACTTAGCATACTCCTTGCCCTCTCCATCAACATTCTATTCATGCTCTCTGCAACTCCATTCTGCTGAGGGGTATACAGAGTTGTCTTGTGCCTCTCAATCCCCCGTTCTTTAAAAATCTTGTCGAAATCTGCTGAAGAAAACTCACCACCGTTGTTAGTCCTCAAACACTTAATCTTTCTATCCTTCTAATTCTCTACAAGAGATTTGAACTCTTTGAATCTATTAAAGACTTCAGATTTACTTCTAAGGAAATACACCCATGTCCTACTGTAGTCATCAATGAATGAAACAAAGTAAACAAATTTTGAAATCAAAGGAACATTAACATGACCAAACACATCATAATGAATCAAGTTCAACACATCAGAAGATTTGTGAGAACTAGAATAAAACTAAACACAGTTTTGTTTTCCATAAATGCAATGTTCACATAAATCAAACTCAAGATTACAATCATTCATACTCTCAACAAGATTTTTATTTTTTAGGGTCCTCAAACCCTTTTCACCAATGTGACCAAGCCTTTGGTACCATAACATTGTCTTCTTAGTTGGAGGTTTCATCTCCATAGAATGAGCACCCTTAGGTACCCAGAAAGCACAACCATTAGAAGTAGATGCAACAATCCTCATCGCTTCTAGTTCCAATGGTGAGGATGAAGACTTTGAGGCTCTCTTCTTTGAAACAAAGGCACTATTACACTGAACTACGCATGCATCAAGCTAAAATAGAGTGTCAATCTGAACACCCTTAGCCAACACCATAGATCCTCTAGTCATCTTGCATCCCCCATTCAAGAAAACAACTTGTACATCCACATCATTCAACTTACAGAAAGAAGGTTCTGTGTCAAACTAGGGATATGTAGAACACCATTGATTCCCTTCCCTTCTCCACCATGGAATCGAATCAAGACTCTTCCATAGCCAACAATCTTCAAGTGAGAATCATTACCCAAGTACACCTTTCCACCATCATATTCTTCATACTTCAAAAACCAACCCCGATGTGAGGTCATGTGAAAAGATGCACCAGAGTCAATAAGCCACACATCTTCAGATGCATATGTTTCTAAGGCAGCGACAAATGCTTCTCCTTCATCCTCAGAGGACTTGTCAGAATCCAAATCATAATTCTTCTTCTTTTTCTTTTTCTCCTCCTTGCACTCCTTGCAGAAGTGACCAATTTTGCTGTAGTTCCAACATAGGGCCTTGGACTTTCTGAGAGACTTAGATCTCCCACGAGATTTGGATCTTCCTTTTTCTTCCTTCTTCTTATCCTTTTTCTTTCCCTTCTCTTTAGATCTACCACAAACCACAAGAGCTTCCTTAGCCAATTCAGAAGACTTTCTCTGCATCTCTTCAAACAACAACAAAGAAACCAATTCATCCATCTTGAAGGTGGTAGTGGTACTCCCAATGGCCATAACAAGCTGGTCCCACAAATCTGGTAAAGAACATAGTAATGTCATACATCAATCCTCCTCCTCCATCTTCACACCAATAGAAGTCAACTGGACAACAAGCATATTGAATGTATTCAGGTGATCAGCGATAGGTCCTCTATCTTCCATCCTTAGAGAATACAATTTCTTTTGCAGGAATAACTTGTTCACCAGGGATTTAGCTTGATAAACATATCCAAGCTTCTTCCAAAGATCCTTTGTAGTCTTCTCTTCATGGATATTCAAGAGCACTGAATCAGCCAAACATAGTCTTATCAAACCCTTAGCTTTTCGATCTTTGAGATCTCAATCTTCTTGAGACATTACCATTGGTTTTGTACTATATATGGCATCCCATAAATCTTGATCTACAAGGATGTCCTCCATTTTGAGTTTCCACAAGTCAAAATTACTACCATTAAACTTCTCTATCTCAAACCTCCCAGATGTGCTCTCCATCTCTTACCTACGACAAAAATTTCAAAATCCTTTGCACAAGCTCCCACTCAAACGAAGATCACCTCAAAAAACCCTCTACCCAACAACTAGAACCAAACGTGATCAGGCTCCGATACCAACTAAAAGGAAGAAAGGTATGCAGAAACACTTCCTACATTGATCTATTGAGGAAAGATTTATGCAAATTTTTACTTTTACAATTACAGATTAAGATGCACATTAACAGAAAGATAATAAAAACTTCCAAATGCAAACACAAAACTCTCAACACAAGATATATGTGGGGAAAACCCTTTCAGGTAAAAAACCCCACACTCCAAACCCAGCCAATATATTACAAGAATTAAGAAGATTACAATATACTTGCAAAGCAAGCTTTTACAAGAGTATATACAACCAGAGATCCAAGAGGTAACTTGACATCTATAAGTTTCTTCCACACAACCTCCATCTCCAGCTCTTGATATATAGGAGATACAATATAGTGAACCGTTACCGGTAATTACAAAACATGAGCTAAAACCACCCAAAAGTGGCACCAAAACTATCTCCAATTAAAGATACTTTGTGATATGTGAAAACACACCAACATGCATAACTCTCCCCTTTACAACTCTTTTATGTGTCCAACACGTTTTTACATTTTCCAAAAATGGGAGGTCCAACATCTGGAGGCCATAACTTTTGATCCAGGTGTCTAATTAAAGAACCATTTGATGCATCAGAAATCTCGTGAATACATCTATCACCCTGTAACCCACTTTATCGGTTACGTCAATTTTTAGGATGTTTAGAGAAGTTTCAATTATGACAATTGAGTTCAAAACTTTTTTAGGCAGTTTCAAAAAATAGAAACTTTAATATCTCACAATCCAGATATGATCTTGAGTCGAAACTCACCCGAGATGTTTACTTAGCTATTCCACACCTTCTGGGAAAATTTTAGGTCTATCCAAGGACAAATGTAAACTTACTAAAAATAGTAAGTCCTGCCATTTTTGGCCCTTTTGGAAACTTTGAAAGTTCTAGATCACTCTTCAAGATAAAGGGTATTCAAAAAGACCAAAACTGGGAAGAATAGGAACCTTTCGAAGTTCCAAGGTTGAGACACTTTTCTTAACATTCTCCCACTTGTCAAACACCTTGCAAGAGCAAAAGGGAGTATCAACACCATGAGGCCCATAGACTCTGAACACCATCTAAACTTCTCTATACTCATAGGTTTTGTCAAGGAATCTACAACATTCATCAAAGTATCAACTTTCTCCAAGTTTACCTTCCCATCCTCTACCATGTCATGAAAAAATGGTACTAGACATCAATATGCTTAGTCCTCATGTGGAAAGTAGGATTCTTTGCCAAACATATGGCACTATGACTATCACAACAAATAGTAATCTTCCCTGCATCAAACCCAACATTAGAACACATTCTCTTAAGCCATATGGCTTCTTTACAAGCATGAGTTGTTGCCATGTACTTAGCTTCAATAGTGGAAAAAGTGACCACAAGTTGTCACTTACTCATCCAACTAATAGCACCACCAAACATAGTGAACACATAGGCACTAGTGGATCTCCTGCTGTCAATGTCACTTGCCCAATCTGAATCCTCAAATCCATGAATACAAAGTGAATGTTGAGGTCCTGTAGGATAACCATGATAACATAAGGAATACTCGAAAGTACCCCACAAATATCTGAACACTCTTTTCACTGCATCACAATGTACATGTCTAGGATTAGCCATAAATGAACTAAGGACTCCCACTGCTTGGGCAATGTCTGGTCTTGTACAGACCATTGTATATGTCAAACTACCAACCGCACTAGTATAAGGAACTCTACTCATATCCTCTATCTCAGAACGAGACTTTGGACAATCTGCAACAGATAACTTTGTCCCCATTGTAACAGGAATAGTCAAAGATCGGCAATCCACCATGCTGAATCTCTCCAACATAGTGTTAACATACTTACTCTAGCCTAACCAAAGTTTTATGTTTGCTCTCTCTTCTAATCTCCATCCCCAGAATGTACCGAGCTGCCCCTATATTTTCATCTCAAACTGTGTTGACAACTGAGACTTCAAATTAGAAATCAAACTTTTAGCATTCCCAATGAGTAACATATCATTGACATAAAATGCAATAATGAGAATGTGATCATTGTCAAACTTGTAACAATCAAAATGATCTAATTTTGATCTTTAAAATCCAATACTCAACACAAAGGCATCAAACTTCTGGTTCCACATCCTAGGAGACTGTGTCAAACCATACAAAGACTTTTTTATCTTGCAAACTAGATTTTATTTACCTTTCACCATGTAGTGCTCTGGATGTGACATATAGATTTCCTCCTCCAAGTCACCATGAAGGAATGTTGTCTTCACATCCATCTATTCCACTTCTAGATCATACACTGCTGCAAGAGATAGTAGGAACCAAATAGATGTCATCTTTGCAACGTGAGAGAAAATCTCACCATAGTCAATTCCCTCCACCTGAGAATACCCCTTTGCAACCAATCTAGCCTTATATTTCTCAACATTGCCATCTACACCAAATTTCTTTTTGAACACCCATTTGCATCCAACAGGTTTTCATCCTTCAGGCAAATGCACCAAGTCCCAAGTATTATTCTTTTCCAAAGAAGCCATCTCCTCTTCCATGGCCTCCTAGGAACCTGCATCTTTCATACCCATAGCCTCTTTCATAGTTCTAGGCTCATTAGTGTTATAAATAAAAGCAAAAATACAACTGGAATCATCTAATGAATAACCAAACCTATTAGATTGTTGCCTTATCCATGTGGACCTCCTCAAAGATTGAGGTTGAGGTTCTTCATCTTTTTCTAAACTTTTAGAGCTACTAGAGCTCTCCTCATTATCAGGTCCAATAGATGTTTTTGGTTCAACTTTCTCAGGGGTGGAAGGAAGTTGAACCACATCATCTTTCTTCTCTTCTTTCTCTGGCTGCAAGACAATAAGAGAAGGATTGAGGTCTCTGAAGATCACACTTCTGCTATACAAAACTCTCTCAACCACTGGATCCCAAAGCGACACTTCATAGCCTTGTTCTCCAACTTAGACCTCTTCTCCTTAGGTACATGTGCATCTGCCTTAACCAAATACTTGAATGTGTCTTAATGAAGGCTTTTTACCAGACCATACCTCCATAGGTGTCTTATTAATGAGTGCTAATGTAGGAGACCTATTAATCAGGTAACAAGCGGTAGCAACAACTTCAGCCCATAATTTTGTTCAAGACCAGCTCTACTTAGCATACTCCTTGCCCTCTCCATCAACGTTTTATTCACCCTCTCTGCAACTCCATTCTACTGAGGGGTATACAGAGTTGTCTTGTGCTTCTCAATCCTTTGTTCTTTATAGAACTTGTCAAAATCTGTTGAACAAAACTCACCACCATTGTCAGTCCTCAAACACTTAATCTTTCTATCCTTTTGATTCTCTACACGAGCTTTGAACTCTTTGAATCTATTAAAGACTTCAGATTTACTTCTAAGGAAATACACCCATGTCCTTCTACTATAGTCATCAATGATTGAAACAAAGTAAATAGATTTTGAAATCGAAGGAACATTAATAGGACCAAACACATCAGAATGAATCAAGTCCAACACCTCAGAAGATTTGTGAGAACTAGAATAAAATTGAACACAGTTTTGTTTTCCATAAATGTAATGTTCACAGAAATCAAACTCAAGATTACAATCATTCATACTGTCAACAAGATTTTTATTTTTCAAGGTCCTCAAACCCTTTTCACTAATGTGACCAAGCCTTTGGTGCCATAACATTGTCTTATTAGCTGGAAGTTTCATCTCCATAGAATGAGCAACCTTAGCTTCCCAGAAAGAACGACCATTGAAAGTAGATGCAATAGTCCTCTTCGTTGCTAGTTCCAATGGTGAGGATGAAGACTCTGAGGCTCTCCTGTTTGAAACATAGGCACTATTGCACTGAACTTCGTATGTACCAAGCTAAAATAGAGTGCCAATCCGAACACCCTTAGCCAACACCACAGATCCTCTAGTCATCTTGCATCCCCCATTAAGGAAAACAACCTGCACACCCACATCATTCAAATTACTTATAGAAAGAAGGTTTCATGTCAAACCAGGGATATGCAGAACACCATTGATTCCCTTCACTCGTCCATCAAGGAATCGAATCAAGACTTTTCCACGGCCAACAATCTTTAGGTGAGAATCATCACCCAAGTACAACTTTCCACCATCGTATTCTTCATACTTCAAAAACCAGCCCCGATGCGAGGTCATGTGAAAAGATGCACTAGAGTCAATAAGCCACACATCCTCAGATGCATGCATTGCCAAGGTAGTGACAAATGCCTCTCCTTCATCCTAAGAGGACTTGTCAGAATTTGAATCATAATCCTTCTTCTTTTTCTTTTTCTCATCCTTGCACTCCTTGCGAAAGTGACCAATTTTGCCGCAGTTCCAACACAGGGCCTTGGACTTTTTAGGAGCCTTAGAGCTCCCACAAGATTTGGATCTTCCTTTTTCTTCCTTCTTATCCTTTTTCTTTCCCTTCTCTTTAGATCTACCATGAACCGCAAGAGCCTCCTTAGAAGACTTTCTCAACATCTCTTCAGACAACAGCGAAGAAACCACTTCATCCATCTTGAAGGTGGTAGTGGTACTCCCAATGTCCATAACAAGGTGGTCCCACAAATCTGGTAAGGAACATAGTAATGTCATACATCGATCCTTCTTCTCCATCTTCACACCAATAGAAGTCAATTGGGTAGCAAGCATATTGAATGTATTCAGGTGATTAGTGACAGATCCTCTATCTTCCATCCTCAGAGAATATAATTTCTTTTTTCAGGAATAACTTATTCACCAGGGATTTATTTGATAAACATCTCCAAGCTTCTTCCAATGATCCTTTGCAGTTTTCTCTTCATGGATATCTAGGAGCACTGAATCAACCAAACAGAGTCTTATCAAACCCTTAGCTTTTTTATCTTTGAGATCCTAGTCTTCTTGAGACATTGCCATTGGATTTGTACCAGATATGGCATCCCATAAATCCTGATCTACAAGCATGCCCTCCATTTTGAGTTTCCACAACTCAAATTTATTACCATTAAACTTCTCTATCTCAAACCTCCCAGATGTGCTTGCCATCTCTTACTTGCAACAAAGATTTCAAAATCCTCTGCACAAGCTCCCACTCAAATGAAGATCAACTCAAAAAACCCTCTATCCAACAACTAAAACCAAAGGTGGTCAGGCTATGATACCAACTGAGAGGAAGCAAGGTATGCAGAAATGCTTCCTACACTGATCTACTGAGGAAAGATTTATGCAAATTTTTACTTTTATAGTTACAATTAAGATGCACATAAACAGAAAGATAATAACAACTTATAAATGCAAACACAAAACTCACAACACAAGAAATACGTGGGGAAAGCCCTTTCAGGTAAAAAACCCTGCACTCCAAAGCTACCCAATATATTATTCAGGAATCAAGAAAATTACAATATACTTGCAGAGTAAGCTTTTACAGAAGTATATCCAACCAGAGATCCAAGAGGTAACTCGACATCTATAAGATTCTTCCACACAACTTGCATCTCTAGCTCTTGATATATAGGAGATACAATACAATGAACTGTTACCAGTAATTACAAAACCATGAGCTAAAACCACCCAAAACTGGTGCCCAAATTATCTCCAATCAAAGATGCCTTGTGATGTGCCAAAACACACACTAACATGTGTAACTCTCCCCTTTACAACTCTTTTATGTGTCCAACATGTTTTTACATTTCCCAAAAATAAGAGGTCCAACTTTCAAAGGCCATAAATTTTGATCCAGGTGTCTGATTGACAAACCGTTTGATGTGTTGGAAAGCTTGTGAAGAGATCTATTACACTATAATCTACTTCATCAGTTACGACAATTTTTGGCATGTTTACGGAAGTTTTGATTACAAAAATTGAGTTCAAAACTTTTTTCGGCAGTTTCAAAAATAGAAACTTTAATATCTCTCAATCCAAATATGATCTTGAGTTGAAACTCACTCAAGATGTTTACTTAGCTGTTCTGCACCTTTTGGGAAAATTTTGGGTCAATTTGAGGTCAAATGTAAACTTACTAAAGATAGTAAGTCCTGTCATTTTTAGCCCTTTTGGAAACTTTGAAAGTTCTAGATCATTCTTCAAGATAAAGGGTACTATTCGAAAAGACCAAAACTGGGAATAATAGTAACCTTTCAAAGTTGCAAGGTTGAGACACTTTTCTTAACAGAATGGTGAAGTCAAGTTCTATTTTTCATATTCTGAACATCGTGCAGTCTTGACCATTTTTGGTCATAATGGTGTGTTTGTGTTGTGTTTTGTCCGTTCCCATTTTTTGTGGTCTACCGTATGGATTCTCACCATGTCAATGCTTGACACATGCCCATGACTAGAGCCACTATTGGGATTCCTATTTTCAAGCCTCATAATTGCAAAATCTTATCAAATTCTTCAAAAAAAATTTAAGGGGTCCCTGTACCTTTATCCTGATGCATGTTGCTGAACCCCTAAATTTGGCTAAGTCTGAAACCCCGAAAGCTTGAAAATTTGGTTAAGTCTGAAATTTGAGTGATCCTCCAAATTCTAGATTCTACATCTTAACTCCTATGGATTTGAAACCACTCTCAAACATCCTAACAATATATATGTAAGATATAAAATTAAAGTATAAGAAGATAAATGTAAAAAGGCAAATGTCACTTATACTTATGTTTTATATCTTATGTATATACTGACCCTACGCGCTTTTGGGTCTTGCTAGCACTTGGGAAGTTTTCCCAAGGTCCAATTTCCCCCTGCTTCCCTGCTCCCTGCTCTCTTTCTCCTTCTAAAGTTTTGGGCCGAAACTTTTTCCTGACTTGACCCCTCCTTTTCCCTTCGGGGCTTCGGGTCCCACTAAAACTTTTGGACCTAGTTCCAAAGGTCCTTGTCCCTCCAAACTCCTGATCCACACTAGTAGAAAGTATTCTAAGTCCAAAATCCTTCCGAACCCCCAAAATTTTCAAGTCAAATTTGAAGGTGCAAAAATTTAAATTTTCAAATAATTTTTTAAGAAAATGGCTAAGTATTTTGTGCAGTTTTGAATCATTTTTTCATTTGGGACCTTGGTCACTTTTGGTTTCAGCAAGGCCTGACACTAGTTCCTACATGCCAGGTTCTCCCATTGTCTTGCCACCTGTCAGAGGCCTAGAAATGCCCAGAATGACGTGGAAGGGCGCCACCAACTCTCTAGATCACAATTAATGCAGAGTGGGTGGTTGAATTTGATGTTTTTATTATAGTAGGTGGAGTTGGTGGGGTTTTCCCTCCTATTTTTCCATCAAATCCTTGTTGTGAAGGCTATAAATAGAAGATTGAAACTCTTTTCAATGTTTGGTCATTTTGGGCATAATTTCTCTCTACAGGCGTTGGGCATTCAAAGTAGTTAGGGCTTCATCTATTGTTCAGTTTTAGTTCTTTAGGAAACATTTGACAAAGGTGTATGTGGATTATATTGTAACTTTGATATCAATCTTTGTTTTCCTCCACTGATGTAAGTGTTCTTTCAGGAAAACCAGTGTAGTTAGGGTTTTCTCTTTCCATATTTTGTGGTGTGAATGTAATTTTTGATTTGAATGAATATGAAAGTTATTAATCTATTTCAAGCTTTGTAAATGGTCATTTCAGAGTTATATGTGGATGGATGTTGTATGGTGTTTGATTAGTAAGTATTCTCATGGTTTGATATTGACTTTTGCTCATCTAACTCTATTAGATAGGTAGTCATACACCCTTTTATTAATGTTTTCCTTTGATAAACATGAAACTATGTAGCCCATTGGATAGACACTGATTTGAGAGGCTTGTGATCACCTATACTCATTAAAACTCAAACAATATATCACTGAAATGTGTAGTTATAGTTATGTACGCATCCTTGTTTTGTGTTGAAGTCAGGTTTTATATTTTGGAAAAGTAATTGTGTTTTATCCTTCCAGAATAGGCATTTTCAAATTAAAGAGAGGTTATTTGAGTTAGTGAGTTTTTGTCTAAACTAGTAACAATTAGAAGGTTTAGAACAACATTTTGGGTATCACTGCCCTTGTTGTCTAGTATATCTTTTACATGATAGTTAATCCCTAATTAGGGATACCTCTCGGAATACCCTCCATAGTTTAGTTGAACCAAAAGCAAAGAAGAGATTACCCACTCCTACCAGTTGGCCCTTAATCACCTTCATCTTATTGATGAACCCCCTTTTTCACTTCCTTGATGACATCCCTGGCCTCAGAGTGAATAAGTGTTCTAGGGATTGGGATTAGCTATTTTGGGACCCAACACATTCATTCCCTAATAATTATATATCAAGAATATCACACAACATTCAATACCATAATGATAACACCATACATATATCTATCACTTGCACCTAGATCAAGAAGACATCACCTTGTGATTAAATACTTAATACATAGTGTAGGCTATAAGCAAGGTGATATCATACTTGTCGATCTATTCTAAGTGACTCCATGAATCACACTAGAAGAGAGCTACATGATCATATAACATAACTTGATGTATTGTTTTCATGTAATTTATCATGAGGAGAGGAAATCAAATTATTCCACCATCCAAAACAATTGTCTATATTTAAGCATTGCACTACTCATAGTGTTTTAATATAGTAGCATGCTCATGATTAATCATTCTAGGTGTTCCAATATGAATAACATTTAATTACATAATCAAAATTACTGGTACTCAAGTCATATATATTTGCAACATTTTAAGGGACAATGACCAATTCAATTATGTCCTTTAATCTAATAAAATTTCTACTTTACTTACCATCCATTTGCATATTACTATTCATATGCATAGTGATATTATGTGTACCACAACTTATCCAAGTGAAACAATGAATATCATTGTTCATATATATAGTAATAATATACCTATCATCTTTCATAATTATGATAGGTTTATATGGTCTGATAACACTTACCAAGTCTTTCTAAAACTCAAAAATGGTTGGAATAATTAAAACAACAAAAACAAGACTTAACATAACTAATAAACCTTTGTATAGATTTCGTGGCCTATCCAGACATGAATATTTTCCTAACATTTAACCAACAAGGTCAAGGATATTGTACCCTTGTAGAGCCTCACAAGATGCTAAATGAGTAGGACAACACTCAATGACACTACCGTAAAAGATTCTAGTGTAACAACATAGGAACAAAACAAGATGTTAAACTTGCTTCTTTGTTTTTTTTAATAACTATGGTACTAAGAATCACATCAATAACTCAAAAACTTGTATATTCAGAGGTAAAATTATAGAACAATATTTACAAGTCTACATGATCTATTAATCAAGACATTACATTTCCAAGTCGATGCAAGACTCTCACACACATATTCAAGCATGGTATTTCCCAAGGAATCTTTCATACTTACCTTTAATGAGCTTAAACCAATAATGAAAACAATATGTAGAGGCCCTAACCTTTCGTTGGCAACTGATTCCATACACCCAACTATCTCTTGATGGAAATTACTTCCTATAGGTGCAAAGAAGTCAATCTACACTCTACGAGCTTCTTTTGCTTATCAAAGTCATTCCACATTCTCTTTGGTAATGAAGTTTTTTGTGCTAGCAATCTCAACACCATAATCTTGAGTGAATTTCTCCACTCCATCAAAGGCCAAATAAATGTGAAGTGTCTTCTCCATAACAAGTCGAGAAAGGGAAATGGGATTTGTGATTGTTGAAAGACCATAAACTACTCCACAACATTTTGTGGCACCATCCATGATACACACTTCCATTTCAATTACACCTTTTTCTATCAAACCTTGACAAGATCTCTATGCTTTGATGTCTTGGAAGCAATGTCTCTAGCTCCTCCATGAAGCAATATTGCTCACCCCATTCTCATGCCCTCTCAAACACAATTCTTCCCGAAACCCCCTGCAACTGCACATAGCAATGAGAGAACTGAAGGTGATTCAATCGGGCTCCAACTCCTCCTTTATCATTATGTCAAACACAATTAGAGCTTGATTGAATCGAACCACCTTCAAATTGCAAAATGACCAAACAAAGTACCTTTCATGGATTAAAATCACCAAGGAAGGGATGCCATGCTTCATTATGGCATGGCAGACAACCTTCTTTCTTGTTAGGGTGCCCATACTCATGCCATCAATTTGTCTCCTCCATGTAGCTTTTACAATTGAATTTGTGACTTCACCTTTGACCAATTTATTTGGTTTTAAAGAATATCTTTTAATTAATTAATTTTTTTTTTTTTTAAGTTTTTCCCACTTGCAATGTCCCACATGTAAGTTGCACTTGCATGGGGATGTGACAATAAAAAACTATCATTTTGTGAGGCCTAGCTAGCACTGCCCTTGAGACTAGGATGTGATACTGGTTTTTAATTGACTATTTTGATCATTGTGTGTAGACATGGTTGATACTGTTATTTTAGGATCATGGACTTATGTGTGTGTGGACATTATTATGGATCATGGATGGTATTAGGTGTTTTAGATTAATGAAATATTTTTAATTATGCAATGTTTATGATTATGCATTTAATTTCCATAAAAATGAATATTTTAGTTTAATTGTGAAAATTAATAAATTATTTTATTTTAGACATTTTAGTTAATTGATATTTATATGTTGCTTCAGCTATTTTTCTCATGATATACTAATGTTCAAAATTGAATATTGTAGGTGAGCAACCCAGATCCTTTTTAGTTTGGAGATATTCTCAAATGCCCAATTTTATTTGATTTTCTGGATTTTGTTGCAGTTAACCAGTTGCTGTGTGTTGGGGATATTTGGGTTAATTATTTTGGTCTTTTTATCTTAATTATTTTATGAGAATTATTTTGGTGTGAAGGTATTTAATTTAAATGGTTGTTATTAATTTTAATTCGTTTCTTTTATTTGAGAATGGTTATTAAAAAAGTTATATTATTTTATGTCTTTTAAGTTTTCATTTGGAAGTTGAAAGATTTGGGGTGCAATTTATTTTATGGAGGAATTTTATTCAATTCCTCAATGTACTCTTGGTTTTTGGCTCCTCTTTGCTTATGCTGAAAAGAAATTTGTGATTCTTGTTTTGGTTGGAGATGGTGAGTGATGGAGAGTATGGCTAGAAGATGGCTGGAAATTGTTGATTGAGAGGGTTTTATTTCAGATTGGAACCTAACTCTTGGGCTGCTCCTAACTTGGATAGCCAAGGTAGGGTTTGATAATTCATTTGATTTTTAGTTTTATGGATGCAAATTGTGAAATTTGTTGTATGTCAATGGTGTTTTGTGTGTGAGCACATGAATGAATTTTTGTTGCAAATTGTTTGCAAACTTGTTGGTTTGATTGTGATTGAAGTTTGGGCATATAAGGGAGTGAATCTCACATGAGGGTTGGGAGCCTCCCTCCTATGGGGTTGAGAAAAATGTGAAGCCTCTCTTGGGGAAGTTCTGTGACATATTTGCATAATGGAGGATGTGGGAGTTTTGGTTATTTGAAGAGTTGTGGTGTGGAGGTGTGTGTTGTGGCTTTGATAGAAGGGTTGTGATGTTGTGAAGATGGTTGTGATTTGATGGGTGGATTTGTGTTGTGGGATGTTATGGAGTGAGGGTTTGAAGGGTTGTGGAGTTGATTTTGTGATGGCATTACATGTGAAAATAAAAGTGATTATTGTTATGATTTAATCCCCAAGAGGGAAGGGAATCCTCTTTCTCCCCTTTTGCAAGAATCTGAAAATGATTCTTTGTGTGTGAGTTAGCCTATGTGAAATCTGATCTTTCAAACTGGTTTTACTTGTGAATTTCAATTTGTGCATTTGAGATTTATCTCCCACTCGAGGGTGGGCTTGGAAACCAAGCCCTATGATTGGGAGGAGAGCGAGACTGGGTTGTTCATATGGATTGTAGGTGTATGCTCCAGTCAAGAAAAGAAATTTGAATCTAATTTTATGCCTTGGAGAAACAATAAAAATATATGTATGATATATCTAGTTTACTGACTTGTATTTTCCAATTAAATTGGTTAGTGATTTATTGTATATTTTTGGTTATTTCCTTGTGGAAAAACTTTGTGCCATTTGCCCTTTGTAGTTGGAAACTATGAACATAAAAGAAAGCTTTGTTTTAGGGATTCAATTGTATTTTTGTTGAAAATTATGGCTCTGGTAAAAATATATAATTTGATTTTATTTGTAATAGAAATCTTGGTTGATTTCCAACCCCAGATTCACACGTAGATGCAATATTTTATATTTTGTGAACTGTATATTGATAAATGTATTTTATTTATCAAAACTGAGTTAAATCTCATATGGCAAAATGAGTAACATTCAATTGATTAAATGTTATCAAGTTGTGATTTTAAATTTACAAAATATAGTGAATTTGGTTATGATTTTGTGATGCTTAAGGCTGTCGAAGCCATGGCATCACGGGGAGCCACGACCCCCACCCCACGGTGCGACTAGTCGTGGTGGGTCTTGTTGATGATGTTTTCTTGACAACAACAACATTAGAATAAAACACCAAGTGCTCTATCCTCTCTTGAACAAAGTGTCTTGAATGCTGAACTATGTGATCAAACAAGAACGCTCCAAGGTTCCTTCTACGTGATTTGCAACAGATAGCCTTGGTGGTATGATGTGATAATGTTGTTTACACAAAGGGACTTACATAGAATTTATTCATCACTCCATTCAAATATGTACTCTTTCCTCGTGAAATAGAACTTCTAATCGACTACAAAAAGAAAAGGCAAAAAGCAAGAGTTAAGAAAACTAATCTAAGGACAATGACGTGATGAACGATGCTATGGTAGACAAATTCCCTTAGAAACCAAATTTCACTTCGCCATGACAAGCAACAACTACATGAAATAGGTACAATCTCCAAAGGATAAACCAAGGATTTTCATATTGTTGACACACTCCAAAGTACCCATAGCTGGCGCAACTCGAAGGAACATCAATAATCAAACTATTTGCAAGATGTGGTTTAGGCTAACTTTACATGATGACTTACCGTCGACAAGCCATCAAAAGTATGAACCAACAGGAATTTATCAAATATCATTGCATATATCCATTACATCAATGAACTCTATCTACTTTATCATCTAAGCTACTTGGAACCACATCTCAACCATCTTGGAGAATAAGAAACCATGCAAACATTCCTTGATCGTACAAGATCACCATGCAAACAACAATGAGCTTGTATTGACTTAAGAAGTGTTTTGTTTACAACATTCTCATATATCTCTTCAATGATTTCGAAGAGTTCTTTCTACTTTACTCCTATTGCCATAGTATCTACTCCTACTCTATCTTCTTTTAATGATTCTCCTCTAATGTATCTTCTAATGTACTCTCATGTACCCCCCTTACAAATAAGAGAAGTGAGCCTTATATAGAGCTCAAGAATTACAATGAATGGCCCAAATTGATTTAGCAATCAACGACCAAGATTGAGACAACAAGGCAGTTTGTTACAAAATTTGCTATTTTTAGAACATGGAAGAGGCAATGAAGGCATGTTTCCCAATGTGATAAGCATCTTTGGAGCATCTTTATGGTAGGCCCTCTTGAGTGAATGACATGGTAGAATGCGATTGGCTTGATGATGTGTACGTGCCACCTCAGCATCTTCACACGAACTAGTCTGGTTCACCTCATGTTCACTTTACTTAGAATATTTTATTCTTGTTGTCTTTGATGTAACTCATGGATCGCTTTGATGATCGTGCTCATCTCTCATCTTGTGATGTTGTTCTTGCAGGATCATGCCTCTGGACAGTTGCATTGACTCATGGAGTGTTGAGGTGGAAGATGTCTTGTGCGTGACTTCTTGTAGTAGACTTGCATATGATGGATGTACATGAAGTAGACAACTCTGGATGATGACTCCTTCTCATGCGTGGCGTTGATGTCTACGAAGTCTTCAAAGTAAGATGAACTTGATGTAGGAGCTCTCCTCCATGTGGTGATGATGACAAACTTGAGCAACTTTCCTCCACCTTCAAAACTTCTTATGTATAAGCTCTCACCATTCACCTCCTTGGATCCTCCATCACCTACAAGAAAAAACACATCAAATTAAGACTTGATATAAAGGATTTTCAATAACAAATTACATTCACCTTATGCATGTGGGATTAAAACATGACATTTCAAAACATACCCTTTCGCGTGAAATCCATGCCTATGTCTCTAGAGTGCCTATGTTGGGCGGATTTGGAGGGTGTGTGCGGAGTGTGTGTTGTGGACAAGACCTTGTCCGGATGAAGGGCTCAAGGCCGCCTAGCATGGGTGGGTTTGAGGGAGGTGTGAGGATTTTTCATGACTTAGACAATTTTGGCTTGGTTTTGACAATTTAAGAGCTCCTTCTCTTGCTTCCTTGATAATTTAATCTCCTTGCATGAGATAGACAACCTTGGGAAGAAGGGCGGACTTGAATAGAGTGCATGGAGTGAATGATGTGGAGAACATGCACGATGGTGGAAGTCACTTGACAAGGTGGGTTTGGAGGTGATAGGTGGAGGATGTCATGTAAATGACATGATGTTATTCGAGTGAATGGTCCAAGACCCCAGCATGGGCGGGCTTGAAGGTGAGTTAAGGAATTTCATACTTAGACAAATTTTACTTCATGATTCCTCCTTGTCCTTATCACCTTGCAAGGTTTAACTTCTATACATACTTGGGCAAGGTTAGAAGGCAAATTTTAAATGTTTGATAGACTTATCCTTATGTCATAGTGAAATCCGCCTAGACTAGGTAGCCTTGAAGATGTTGTGTGGAGTGGCCAATATAACCCCTTCAAACTTGCCTTATTTTCCCTTAACAACTTCCACTTTTCCTTGATTGACCTTGCAACTTACCTCTAGTGGATGAGTGAATTGAGGAGGCTTGTGTGGAGTGATCAACATCCAATTCCAAGCTCACCCTACACAAACTCTCATAACATTCTTCTTGAGTAGATCTAGAGGTGATAGGTGGATGAAGTGTTGTGGTGGACATGTAGTCCAAGCAGGGAGATGAAGGCCGCCTAGCAAGGGTGGGTTTGAATGGTAAGCTTGGATTTTTCAACTCTGAACTTCATTTGATGCTTGTTTCTTCCTTATGATGACTCTTTTCTTGAACTTGCTTAAAACTCAACCATTTTGAGGTGTTTGTGAAATGAGAAGGCAAACATTGAGATGTTAGGTGACCTTGTCCATCTGCATTGGTGAAATCCGCCTAAGAAGGGCGGGATTGGAGGTGTTACTTGGATTTTGCAACTTAGAACATTTTTCACCCTTCTAGGCCTAATTGCCACACCTATGAAGTACTTCATTTTCATCAATTCATTGATCTCTTCTTGCAAATTGCATTGCCTTCACTCTGAGCGGCTTTGGAGGCAGTGTATGGAATGTTTCATGTGGGACAAGACACAGTCCATGGGCACCTCTTGAGGCCACCCAAGTAGGGCGGGTTTAGAGGTGACCCTTGGACTGCTCCTCAAAATGCCTTAAAAGACATTCAAACCTATCAAATCTTCATGATCTCCTTGCACTTTAACTCAAATATATTGAAAACTTGATAGGTCTTCTCCCTAAGTGGGTTTGAGGGTGGTGTCTGGAGAGTGTGATGTCGAGGAGGTGGAGTTGTCCAAGTGTAGAGCTCAAGGCCACCCATGTAGGGCGAGATTGTAGGTGTGGTGTGGATTTTCATAAGACTTAACTAATTTTAGACTTCACTCTCTTTGAATATTCATCTCAAGGATGTGAAACATCATGATGAGTCAAGATGGAATAGTTGCAATGTTTAGACATCCAAACTCCAATCTCACCTCTCTAGGCCGCCCAGGTAGGGCGGGTTTGAGAGTAGGTCTTGGATTTTCAACACTTAGAAACTTCTTACCCTTTCAACTTGACTTTCTCCTCTCCTTGGTACCATCTTGATCATTCTCATCAAACAAACCTTGCAAAGTGTTGTTCTTCACCCTGGGCGGTTTGGAAAGTACTGTTTGGAGTGTTTGATGTGGGAGGTGATACAATCCACAAGGGCCTTTTGAGGCCGCCCAGGTAGGGCGGCTTTAGAGGTGACCTTTGGATTTTCATCTTAAAACTCACTTAATCATTGTAAAACCTTCAAGTTTCCATCAAACTTTATCACCTTCTAATGTTTTGTGTTGAAACACTTCAAAACTTGCTCAATCTCTCCTAGGGCGGATTTGTAAGTGTTGGTTGGAGAGTGTCATGAGGTGGTGAAGACATTGTCCCTGTCTACATGCCAAAGCCGCTCAGATAGGGCGAGTTGAGGAGTGTTGGTTGGAATGTAGCTTTGACTTCACTCAAACTCAAACCTTGCTTACAAATCATCACATCTCAGTACTCAGTGAATGAAAAAAACCTCAATACTTAACCATTTTCCTCCTAGGGCGGTTTTGACGATAGTGTCTAGAGAAAGTGTGTGATCACAACCTTGAATCCAAGACCCCATGCCAAGGCCACCCAAGTAGGGTGGGTTTAGAAGGTGTGCTTGGAATGCAAGTCTTGTCGCCATATCGGAAATGTCCTGAATGGAAGTTTATTGAAAATATGTTTTAAGTATAAGTTAGATATTGAGTTTCTTATACTTTAAATATTTATCAATATACTTCTAGGATGTTTGAGATAGCTCCTGGATCCATAGGATTTAGCATGCAGATTCTAGATTTCTAAGGATCCACCAGATTTCAAACTGTCATTTTTTCAGGATTTTCAGGATATCAGACTTAGTCATTTTCAGGGTCTCAGTGACATGCATCAGGATGAAGGCATATAGACCTCTTGGCAAAAAACTGTTGAGACTTGGATACACAACACTATCAAAATCCTACAAGCTCAGAGGAAAACTAAACCTACAACAAAACAAAGAAAGAAAAAAAAAAAGAGGGGGTCCCCATTTGCAATGGGGCGATGTGTGATTACATCACAACAGGTCTCAACTTAGTTGAGCCACCATAGGCCCAACTGTGGCCGATTACATTGATATTCTATGCTATTCACAATCTTAACTATTCGTTGTATATTCATTGATACATATCTTTAGTGTTGTATATATAAAATCGAAAAACATTTAATCCTGGAAGATCTCACATTTGGAGTTGAATAATGAATTCTTGTCTTTATCATATGCATGACTTTAGTAGATTGGTTATTCTTAACTCACAAGTTAGATTATATGGATATGCTAAAATGGATATAGTTGTTTTAATATTTCCTCATGAATTCAATCATAATGCTATTTAGTTCATTTGATTAGTTTATTTGATTTCCTATTCATTATTTATAGTAGATTTACCTAACTAATTAGCTTAATCTTTTTCTTGTATAGTTGTAAACAAGTAGCATACTCCTTTAAACATTTTGACATCAGTAGGAGACTTGTGCAAATTAGGTAAACTACTTCGTCATATTTGTTCAACTAGTGTTTAGAAAAAAACGAAAATTGTTCCATTTTTGTGTTCATGTCCATACTTATAGTGTTCTATAAGGGTAGACATGACACGTTTGATCAATTTATTTTGACAAATCAGACACACTTCATGGTGCAGGGCTCATGGTATTGCAAAGGGACACTCTAAAAATTTGCAAAGGAACATGAGACTACTACAAATTTTTTTGATTTTATTGTCTATTAATCTCTCCTGTAAGCATACTTCATATTTTAAATGAAAACACTAAAGGTTCTTTGTCTCAAAATATTTTTGCAAGAATTTAGTCGTTCAACATTTCATTTAATATTTGAATCTGATTTCTTGATGTTTAACACCAAGGACAATAACAACCCAAATAAATAGCAATAGACTGTCACTATGGCAATAAATCTGCTATAAAGTCACAGAACTCGAGACTACTTCAAGAAAGAGTATTTGTCAATAAATATGCAGAGATGGTTAGTGAAAAGTCATTTTTTAGTCAACTTTCTCACACCTAGTTAAAAATAAAGATGGGAATGATCTAATTATTTGAATTTTCTGGATGACGTTACATTTCATGGAGAGTGAGGAGTCTCACTACTTTAACAGTTGTAGACTAACTGGGCCTAACATAGCCATGTCTTTTTGTATTGCTATATCTATGTGCTCTAAGCCTCTACCAGAGGTCATGGTATTTTCAACAGGAGTAATCTCACAATAAGAAAGTGCTCAATGGTCTGATCCTCATTAGGTTGTCTCCTTGAATCAATTAGTTTAGAGGTTGTACCCAAAGTTATGTTGTAGAGGTATATAATATTTATGTGTATGGAATCAATGCATGGCACAATCTTGATCTTGAATGACCTGCTAACAAAGGGTCTCAAGATTGGCTAATTCAAACACAACCATCAACAATAAATGGTCTTCTTGAATTCAAGTAACTTGTTATCCTCAATTGAAATTTTATAATACAAAAAGTTGACAACAGATCATAACGATTTTTACAAGTTGATATGTATGACTGTTGTTAACTATACTGTGAAGCATTAGGAGAGACACCATGAAAGAATGAAAACTTAATGTGGCACTAATAGATTCAGCTTTGGCAAGGCATCATTTCAAAACCATGCTATAAATACAGAGGATGGATGCATACTACATGAATTCAAGGAGCCATTGTGAGGCACTAAATATTTAGCGAACAACACAATTGCTATTTAAGGCCATTCATCATTTGGTCAAGTTCATCAATTTTTGAGAGCAACATCATCTTCTCTCGTTGCAATTGCAACATATACGCTTCCTGCTCTTCTTCAACACTCTCTAGTTCATCCAAAGTTAAACATATTTTTTCAGGGTCCCCATCTTCTGCTAACGATTGAACTTTCTTAAGAATTGCACGGACCTGCAAAGATAAAAGCATTCTCATATTATGATTTTTTAAAACCATTTATGGTTTTAGTAAACAACTTCATGTGAATTATAAAGAGTCTCTACAGGGCAAAACAAGAGAAATCTGAAGACTAAAAACAAGAAATCTGCTTATGCTGCTTAGTTTTTACTTAAAAGATCTCAATTGGGAAAGTTATAATAGATTGTTTTTTCACCTTTCCAGATATCCTATGCACTGTTGTTATTCCAGAACTACTGGGTGACGATCCTGTTTTCTTCAACTTTTCTGGCACTTTTCTAGTCACTTGCACATGTATTTCTCCCTTCTTAACTCCTTGTAAAGGAATCCATTTGTCTACTGTCTGGTTTGGAGGTAGCCTTTCATACTCAACCTTACAATCCCCTATGTTTGTTGTTGGCAATACAGCATTATGATCCCTCACATGAAGCACTAAAGGACTACCTGTGTCAGGGAATTCCAAGGTTTGATTCCACTGAGGATTGAGTGTCTTATACACAACCTGCACAGAATTGAGGAATAAGTAAATCATGTAGGTTAGCACTTACAAATCAGTAAATGTCATGCATTCTTCTGCAATCTCATTAACTACAGTTCTTCATAATGCTTGCAATTTTTTGGTACTTATTGACATTTTAATTATTAACACAACCAATATTTACTTTTTGCCCCAAGGGGACTTTTAGGTAAATATTGTCCAGCAACACTAAAATGCAAGATACATTAATAAAGGGTATGCATCATTTCTGAAATAAATCAACCATTTCATGTGGTGAGTATTAGGAATTACAAACAAAATTGATTGTGTGTATATATAAAGTATAAACCATAGTTTGATAATTCGTACTCAGAAAAAGCTTGAAAGTCTAAAATTTTGACTCAGAAAAAACTTGGAAGCCTAAAATTAGAGTTTCATCAAGGTCTGCGGATTGTTTTTGGTGGCCAAGTCTGCAGAGAAAACTTGTGAGTTGCAGGTGAGGCTCGCCAGTAACTCAGTCTGCAGATTTACTACTCCCATAAAATCCAAATTAACTTTTGATTTATTCCAAACTTTCAGGTTTTGGAAGCCCTAATCCTCTTTCAAATGGTTGAATCCTAAACCCTTTCGAGATAAAAACCCCAATTCCTTCATTTTGAACACAACATGATCTCTCTCCCAAGCAAGCATACTAAGTTTTCTTCTACAAATACATCTATTCTCTGCATACTCCCTATATTCCCTACTCTCAAATTTACCTCCAAATCCTCTATTAAATCAGTCCAAAAGTCCCTCATTTCCTACTTGTCTTCCACACACACACACACACACCACAAAGCACAGTGCACCATCCCTAGGGTTTTATTTTTTACAACAGATATTACACACACAACGTCACTTCTCACATATAGGGTTGCACACACCTGATTTTTGCAATAGTGCTGTAGTGCAAGTTGAAAGATACCAAATAAGGGACTAACTAAAGTAGGTCTCCTGAGCACAACTAACCATTTTTCCTGTCCCAAGCTTAGGTGGAAGATATTTGAAGATTTGTGGCAGTTGTAGAGATTTTAGGAGAAGATTTGGATGCTATAGGGGCAAAGGAAGGTCATTCTAAAGTTTTAGAGGTAAAGGAAGCTAAGGACCCTAGCATTTTAATACCGTGCTTACAAGAGCACCCCCAAAGAATTAATGTCTATATCAGGGCCGAACCTGAGTGCTCTAGCCCTTCAACAATCATTTTAGGGGCCCTAGCATCCACCAGTGTCACTAGTGTTTGCACTAGCACCAGAACCTAACGCTCCAACTCCAGACAAAATAGTATAGAGGTCCCGAGCAACCATAGTTAGCTCTTGTCTCAACACTATCGTCCGTGACCAGCCCTAGTGTTGACACCAATGTTTGCGATGAGCCCTAGAGTCTACAAGAGCATTCAGTACATATAATTTGTCCCTGATACATCACAGAGACTTCATATTTTGAACAGAGCTTCCTCCAATCATCTACTCCAACCCTTATTCATATTTCATTAGGATCTAGTTCACCAGAAATGTCCATTTACTCCCTTCTTTGTAATCAACTCACGTTTGTACATTCTCAGCTCATGTATTAGTTCATTTTAATTAATAATTTTAAAGCATTTTGTATGTTTCTGTAATATATCAGTAAATTTCAATAATGTGTCGTGAGAATATCACAGATAAAGGGATGATGTGTCATGAAAGGTAAGAAATTATCAAAATCTGAAATGTATGCATGAATATCAGCCAAGGAGTAAGGCCTAAAAGGAGCCATAGGCTAAGATTATCCAATAGTGGGACCTTGGCATAAAGGATGTGTATCACCATGTAAAATCAAACCCTAATCAAGGTATGATAAACATAAAGGAATCCAAACCCTAGGGAATCTGAAATCATGGATATTTTTCCTTAGGCACTAGGTCTCTGATAAGGATCAATGGTATGTGATAAGGATCAATGGTCCCTCATTAAATGATTTTAGCTCTTATCCTTTCTTGGAATTGGACGCATCATTTTGAAATGTGTAAAATGACCACCTTAGGATGTACTATGAGAAATGAGCCTCAAAGCTTGATGCAGCATCTTACATGAACCTCCTTAAGACCAATAATTAATTAGATAACCTTGTACTTCGGTGTGAAATTCTAATCTTTTGGTGCACAATTCAATTAGATTTTGCTTTACAATAACACAAGCCACAACTTACAATAAGGCGATAAGTACAAATGTAGACATAGGGACACACAGATGGAAGACTCGACGAGCCACTGAGTACTCACCAAAAAAACATAAGAACGAGTTTTCTCGGAGTAAACTCGTGAGTCTTCATGGCCAAGTTTTTGACATTTTTGGCAAGTTTTTCACAATTTCTCAAGCCTAGTCAGTTGTGGGCCCGATAGCAGATAGCCTATTTCCTAGAGTTCCAATAGGCTATGTGGTATGGTAAGGGGCTCCTTGTTTGTGAAGAGCACTGGTTCAGTTGCTTTTTGGGTTTTATTGATGGGATTGAGCTCGATTGTGTTTCAGGATTGCAGTGCAGCTTTCGGAAGTTTTTTCGGCTTCTCGGATTGTTCTCCAAACTTCTTGGAGAAGCCGTCTATTTTTAGAAAGTCACCCGAATGGCATCATGTAATATGCTACCCCAATTTTTTTTTTAAATTATACAAAATATATTAGTAGTGTCAGCACAAGAATGCAACCAAATAGAACACCTCTACACTTTCTGATCACCAAGTTCCCAAGATGGGCGAGGTGAGAGCATATAGTGCTTCAACTAATCAAAATAAACCTTACTAACAAATCAATTACAATCTTCCGCATATATAGCAGGCATCCGCTTATTCAGCGGGCATTCACTTATTCAGTGGGTGATTAAACAAAAAAGATAAACATTATATTTCTCCACATTGGCAGTTGAACCATCCAGGGGTTACAGTGTGTTTGCATCAAATTGAAAGATTACAATGAATGAACCACTGCAATGATAGAACACTAACTCAATCATAATCATGCCTCAGCCGAAGCAAATATAGCATGGAAATACTCCACAAATGAAGAGCTGCAAGAAACTGTAATAGCATCATAAAGTATATATGAATATTTCACATATAGGAAGCATGAGAATAAGGACTGTTGACTGGTCTGTAGTATCTTTCCTACTGGTATATGTCTGATAACTTATGTGACAGCCCTTGGAACATGCTCCTAACATCCCCTCCTAAGGACGGTATGTTAATAGCAACCTGCACATATCATTAGTATACATGAAAACTCAAACAATCTTCCTTACAGAAGATCACAACCAAAGGAAACCACAGTTTATACAACTGCACTCAGAATACAGCCACTGCTGCTACTGTACGGACGACATCAGGAATCATTCAATTCAGAAAATGCAAAAAAACACCAAAGACTCCTCCCAAATCATCAATATTGTGCCATAACCCCAAGGCACCAACAGTGATCACTATATATAACCACTATGTCAAGCGATCACCCTCAGGAATGCTCATGTCCTGCTGGTACGGACATGGCAGATTGTACGGCAGGTTTAACAAGTTCAAATCTGCATTAACAGCCTTGTAAATTGATCACCAAGGATGCGCTCTGATTTTGTTTAAGGCTCAACAAACATTATGCAATTGAAGCAACCCTGATCTCTGTCCAAAAACAAACTCCAACATGCAATCCATACGGCCAGCCAAAGGGAAATATGCAATTTTCATAAAACTCCAAAAACTCATCAGTATTCCAATCAAAACAAGCCAACTCATGCGCAACAGATGTAGACATCCCACCCCGAAGGTGAATAGAGAGGGGAGATGGTCCCCTCCACCTCAGGGTTTTCTAAAAATCAACACGGATGGCTCTTCTCGCGGAAACCCTGGTCATGCTGGAATCGGTGGTGTTGGTCGAGACAACTTGGGAGATGTTCAGTTTATTTTCTCAGTGTATCAGGGTCTCCATACTAACAATCTTATGGAGGCTCAGGCAATTTTAACTGCTGTGGAGCGTGGGAGTCAATTGGGGTGGCGAAGGATCATTTGTGAGTCTGATTCCCAGGTCGTGGTGAACTTGTTGAATAGGAGGCATTCAAATAATGTCAGTTGGCATTTGGCTTTGATTGTGGACCAGATCCTTAACCTCTGTGCTTCGTTGGAATATGTTACTTTTACTCATATTCCTAGAGAATGGAATAGTGTTGCTGATTGTTTGGCTAAATGGGCTTCTGAACATATTCACGATTGGAATTTGATGGACCGTGGTGGTTTACCCCCGGATCTGTCTCAACATTTGGCTCACTTAGTGGAGCTTGATAGGGCTTTGTAACTTTCTTGCTTTGTACTTTTTCTCGTTTTAATAAATTTTTACCCCTCTTTTGTTAAAAACACTTAGTTACTTTTTAATTATTTCCACCCTTTGGAGACTTAAGTGAAAATAATAATTAAATAGCTCATTAATCCACCCAACTTTACGGAAAATCCCAAACTTAAGTGAACTGCAAATTAAATCATACCAATGTACTCCAGGAGGTTTGGGATGAAAAATGATGTCATCCGGGTGACTTACTATAAATAGATGGCTCCTCCAAGAAACTTGGAGAGTTATCCGAGATGCTGAACAAACTTCCGAAAGTTGAATAGCCATCTTGAGACATCACTGAGCTCAAAGCCAAGACAAAACATCACAAATAACTGACCTTGTGCTCTTCACAACATACAGAGCTCCCTAACCAACCCAGATAGCCTACTGAAGCTCAAGGAAATAAGCTATTGGTCACAAACTTGGCTAAACGCCAAATGGGGACATTACACATCATTCTTCATCCCAAACTTCCTGCAGGGTGTTGGTATAGTTTATTTCGTAGTTTGATGATGTTTGAGATTTTCTGTAAAAGTGGGTGATTTAATGAGCTATTTAATAATTATTTGCACTTCTTTCTTATAAGGTTGGAAATATTTAAAAAGTGCATATGTATTATAGCTCATTGGAAAAAGGAAAATATATTCTTTTAATTTAGACACTTTAAAGTGAGCGCTTAAGTTGGGAAAAGTGAAATATTTTAGTTGGAGACAAAAAAAGATTATTTTCCAAGAAATAATTATTTTTGTAACTCCTAAAGTGCCTTTATAAAGGGGATGAGAGCTCATTTTGCTTCTTTATGCTAAATATTACACTATAATGTTGTAGAAATGAACCTCTGAGTTCTTCTTGAGGATGAAAACCTCTCAAAGAAGTTCAATTTCGGTGGTGAAAGATCCACCCTAGCTGAAAGAGGTGACTTCATTCGAAGTATTACATAGAGTCGAATGGATTATGATGTATTTTGAAGTTTTGTTTGAAAGATTGTTGCTTATTTTTGGTTTGAGATTTTGGAGTGTGTAATAATGGATTTGCAAAGTGTATTGAAGAACCATGAATGTTGATCGCTTATCTACAGGGTGTACACTTCAGCCTAGGCATGAGAGTTTGATAAGATTTTGACTGCTATTTCCCTCTAAAACTTTATTGATAATATTTGCCATATCTGAGCGCCATCATTGTTCATGTCTATGTGGTGTTTGCTGCATAACCAATGCCATTTATGCAGGCCATACCAACAATGAGGAGGGTATAGGAATTTAAGAGGAGAATTGCCTTGCTTTAGAGGCTTTGAATTAGTGTGTGGAAGGCGTAAATATTGGTGGAGATTCTAGTGTGTTTCATGCATGTTTATGGTATCCAATTGGGCCGTACATTTGTAGGGTCGTACCAACTGCAATCATGGCGTGAAGTTTGTTGTGAGTTTCGCCTAGTTTTGGGTGTATGCTTTCATCTAGTGGGAGTCGCCATTGCTAAGGGATAGTGTTGGCATGTGTTTTAAGTGGAGGATCTATGTTTTGGGGGCTGTTTAAGAGATTACTCCATTGCTGTCTCAGTTTTCAGAACTGCAACAAAATCACAACAGCATATAAGGAGGTCTCAATTAGGTTTCTTCAATCACTTTATGTGTGATATAGTTTGGTGCTCTCATTGTTCAAATACCATGTGTTTCCATTCTTCATTTATGTGTTATCTTTGAGCTAACCTGTTGCAGCAGTTTTCACAAGTGGAAATCACAGTTACTGATCTAATTTGCAGCCTATTCTTACATTATAATCACTTAATTATGTTGCAAACATTATATGTAACCCTGGATGGTATGACCGCCAGTGTGGATAACAATTTTTTTGATTTCATTTGCTTACCCACTAAATAAGTGGTTGTATTGTTGGCTTCCCGCTGAATAAGTGAAAGTGCCTTGATTTTCTATGTTCATTCTCCCACTGAATAAGTAGATGCCCACTAAATAAGTGGAAGTTGTATATGAATTTGTTGCAAGGCATTTTATTTGATCAACTGAAGCACTCTATGCTCTCACTTCACCCATCTTGGGAACTTGGTGATCATAAGGTGTGGAGGTGTTTGTTGATTGTAAATTCAAGTTCAAATGCCGTTGTTGTGAATTGGTAAAATCTGAAAAAAATTTGGGCTAGATCATTACATGTCCCCATTTCCGGCATGATCACCTAACAGGTGTTTGAGTTAGCCTATCCTCATGTAATGTCCCCATTTTTGGGTTCTATAGCAGTGCACTTGTCATTGACCTTGTGGGTGTGTGTCAACGTTATCAAAGGGGTTATTTAAGGACTCCAATGAGCTCAATTGGTCTAGAGGACTCATATGCCACTTTCCAGGGTGATTTCCGGCTTCTAGTGTGCTCTCCAAGAATCTTGGAGAAGATGTCTATTTATAGTAAGTTGCCCGGTTGGCTCCGTTTATCATTATTTTTCGTCGAGATCACACCAGTGCAATTAGTTTTCGATTTTGATGTATTCCGACAGTTTCCGTAAAATGAGTGTATTAATGTCTTTATTTAATTATTTTACTAAGGTTGCTAAATAATATTTAAAATATTTTAAAAGCACCTTAGTGTTTCAACTTAAAGAGAGGTTGTTTGAGGCAATGAGCATTAGTCTAAATCAGTGACAGTTGTGAGGTCTAGAACAACACTTTGGGTATCAGTGCACTTGTTATTGTCCAGTAAATATCTTGCATGATAGTTAATCCTTGCTTAGGGACACCTCTCGAAATACCCTCCATAGTCTAGTTGAACCAAAAGCGAAGAGGAGATTACCCACTCCTACCAGTTGGCCCTTAATCACCTTTATCCTGTTGATGAACCCTCTTTTCACCTCCTTGACGATATCCATGGCCTCAGAGTTTGAACAAGTGTTCTAGGGATTGGGATTAACTATTTTGGGACCCAACAGATTGGCGTCATTGTCGAGGAATAGTTTACTTTTGGTTATGATTGTTGCAGTCCTATAATATAGTGAAAATTCAAATATTTCTTCCCAACAGAGAAGTGGCGACTTTGTTTTGACAACCCAAAAATTAGTTACAGTCAAGAGGGAATTAAGATGGATCATGGGAGAAGACCCGAGGATCTATCGGCACATGAAAGTTCTTCAAACTGCTCACAAAGACAATGAAATAGGTGGAGAGCAAGAAATCCTAATGCCCAAGGTCAAGCAGGTACTTCTGGCAAGAATGACACATTTGATAATTTCAAAAATCAGTACCTATATACTTTTGAGGACTCTACTGATAATATACTCAGGACGAATAGAAGAATGAATAGAGATGATTGAGACTTTTGAAGGAATGAGAACATTATGGGAAGAGGAAGAAGATATAGATCTCATAATGAAGACACAAGAACATTCAACATGCCTAATGAAGAGGCTCACCAACATATTCAACATCCTATTTCACCCACAAGATCACTTAGAGGTTAGCATGACAACATTCCCAATGAGGAAAATCGGCAAGAACAACCTCATGCTGAGGAAAGAGAAAGAACCCTCTATGATGAGTTAGATTTAGTCAATCATATCAGGAACAGGCGGAGGTGCAGGCCTTGCTTGATTTGCAGCAAGCTCAACTTGCTCCGAATGTAGCAAATCAGAGATAGCATCAGCCTATAGGTCAACCGAGTAGGAATCCGGTTCTTGCACACCAAATCCCGAATTAGCCACCTCAGCAGCATGTAAATCAACAGTTTGGTAATGTTCCAATCCTAGACTTGTAGTTCAAAGGCAAGTTTAGAGGTTTCCTCCACCAAGACAACCCTTGGGAGCGGAAAGATACAAGCAATTAGATTTCTTTGGTATTCCAGAATTCCCTGACCCAATTCCAAACAAGATAAGGGGGAAAATTCCAAGATTCCAAGGCAACAATGCAGTCACCAGTGAGGAGCATTTGAGGCACTTCATCAAGCTCACAAATGAGTATGAAATTGAGAACAAAGATGTGATGATGAAGCTGTTTGTTCACTTGTTGGAGGAAAGTGCTAAAGAGTGGCATAAGGTTCTCCCTGATAATAGTATTGATTCATGGGAAGAATTAATGAAACTGTTGTTGACTTCAATAGTAGATTTATCATGACAACGAGGAAGGTACCCACTAATCTTAGGCCTAATAAATCGATGTGTTTAGTGTTGTACCCACTACAATCAAAAAGGAAATTAATGAAACTATTGTTGACTTCAATAGTAGATTTATCATGACAACGAGGAAGGTACCCACTAATCTTAGGCCTAATAAATCGATGTGTTTAGTGTTGTACTGTGGTGCATTTGATTCTAAAATCCCTTATTGCTTGAGAGATGAGTCCTCAAACACTGAGAGAAGCTTATGCTGTAGCCATTATTATTGAAAGTAATATGAGAGCCTCTGACAAGCATGTGAAGAGGTTTGATGTGAAGATTTGCCAGCCAAACAGGGCAATCTTGGGCAAACCCCTCACAACAGAAGATAAACTAGACAAACTCATGGGAGTCATGAAAGACATGTCCAGTATTTTAGTCATTTTGCCAAAGTAAACAAAAGGTCACCATTTCCTACCCATGTGGATCCACCAATGCATCCACACCAAACAAATTCCATGTGCCACCATTCTACTATCTTATATTATCCAAGCCACTATAGCCAATACAATATTTTAGTCATTCTACCAAAGTAAAGAAAAGGTCACCATTTCCTATGTGGATCCACCAGTGCACCCACACCAAACAAATTCCACATGCTACCATTCTACTATCTTCCATAGATCCATACTCCATGTGGGCCCCATTTCTTTCATCCCCCAATCTATTGAAATCAACCAAAACCCACCATGTGTTTTTGAATACCAAACCATCATCCTTTGCATTGGGATATAATAAAATTTATTCACTAAAGGAACATAACTGAATCATATATGGAGAGGGCACACTCCAAAGAACATGTAGCACACATATGCCACATAAAAGGTTATTAGCGCCCTTTCTGGAATAACTTTACAATATTAAGACATCTCCCCAATAATACTTAATATCCTCATTTGCAATTATAATGTGGGATTGTGATCCACAATAGTGAAATGTGGATTAGTTGCCTCTTGACTAAGGTAGAAATGGTCAATAGTATCTATCTTCAATAATTTCTGCCTTATTTGTTGTACCAATCGAAACTTTTTCTCATCATCAAAGTTGTACGTTCATGTCATATGGTCAAAAGTTGTAAATCATTATGTCGACATCCGAAAATGGTCTAGTTAAAATTCGTATATTAACTCATCAAATTGTGTCCGAAATCATTTGCCTTGTTTGTGTGTCCGAATCCATATTGTGTCGTCAAAATGTTAAGTTTCTATGTGTTAGTAGCTTGTCCGTAAAATTTTATTTTATTTTATCTATAATTAATAATGTAAATTATTAATTATTTATTGAATTAAAATTAAAATTTAATCGTAATTGTATTAAGTGTTGTTTGTGTTAAGTGTCAAATTTATAATCCATAAAAAATTAAAAAAATTATTATTATTTTTAATATTATTATTAATTCCTTATTAATGATATTATTAAAAAAATAATTTAAAAAGTCAAAATCAAAAAATTATAAAAATATTATGATTTTTATTAACAGTTATTATTAATATAATAATAATAATTATTTAAAAATAATAATAGAATCTAAAAAAAACAAATGTTAAAAAATAAATCAAAAGCGCATCATAGAAGTTCTACACACGCTAATACAAGGCATAAAATTAAAATTCAAAGCTAAATATAAACGTGGAAAAGCCTTTTTTTTTAAAAAAAGAGAAGCGCTTAAGTTAAAACATAAACACTTCAATATAAAGATAAAGGCGCTTCATAGCAAAATTAAAAATCAAAGCTGAGTGAAAGGGCTTCATAAAAAAAAAAATTCAAAGGGCTTTGTATAAAGCTAAAGTCATTGAATAAATAAATCAAAGCAAATGTTGCAGCAAATGGGAGATGAAGCGCTCTGCAAACAAACGGAACGCGCCTCAGAAAGGCTCTTCGCCAAGTTTTTCATACCTACACAAGCAAAGAAGCCACGCCCTTGCAGATTGAAGGCTCTAAACGCACCCCAGGAAGGATTTATAAGATGCCAAAGAGGAGAAAAACGCTTCAGAAATCAAATGGATAGCACGCCTCAAGTACTTCACGCACACAGGCCATCAAACATGCTCTTCTGCAAGGACTTGAAGTGCCTTAAAAGGCCTAAGCGCACTCAGGTGTGGATGCACGCGCTTTTCTGGAGGAGCTATGTCATGTCCCCATATCAATACTTTACAATTGAATCGATTATGTATTATTCATTCAAATTAAAGACATGAATGACATTAGAATCTCTTATTATATCTCTAAATTATAAATTGAATATATTTATTAAATATTATAAATTGAATATATTTACATTCAATATTATAAATTAAATATATTTAAATAATAAATTAAATATTATAAATCAAATATATTAAATAATATATATAATACTATAAAGGGGATATATTTAAATTAATATTATAAAATAAATATATATAAATATTGATAATACGAATAAAAATAAAAATATTAATATTAATAAATTTAAATATTATCATAACCCTTATAATATATATATATATTATATTTTATATACTAAAATATTAATAATATAAATATAAATATTATAATCATAAATATAAAGGTAATCTCATATAAGACAAAAGTCTTATTTAAAAGGCAGCGAATATATTCTATAAAAGGATATAAGGAAGTCTAAATAAAATAGGTGACCGATTTCATAAGGTATGACTAAAGTCATGCGCTCCGTACAAGACAAAACAAAAGACAGATTTTCATTAGTCAAAGGCAAACGATTAATATGGAAGCTGTGATTAATCTATATAGTGCAGAGTTTAATACATTAAAAGGTGCGATTATGATAAGGAAATCATTCAGCGATTACTATGTTATTAAAAAAGGCAGTGATTAGTCTTAACAAAAAGACAACCTTTTAAAGAGTTGTCTCTTTGAAAAAGGTATGTCTATTGGATTCTTGGAAGATATATATTGGCTTTTGGATTGGCAATTGTAAGGGAATAAGAAGCAGATATAAAATTAATAATTTCTGAGTCTGAAATACACAGTCATATCTGATAATATAGAAAAGGAATCTATAAAATAAAAGCAAGAATAATATATATTCAGATTTGGAGAAACAGTTATACAAATCAAGGAAGAATATATATTTTTCTGAGTTTAGAATATATATTGATATTCTGAAATTTAATACATATTTCTGATTTACATGATTAAGCATAAACAACGAATCAAGAGAGGAAGATATCTATACGGATCTGCAATCAAGATATATAAGCCAGGCATACAATTCAGGAATATCTATTTGTGATGGGATACTCATATGGGAGTATAATGTCAATATGGCTAATGGATTATGCTTGTTATTATCATAAATTATTATTGATATGATTTTGATTACTTCATTCTGCACACACCTTCACCATGATGGAGAAGGAGAATTGCAAAGGGGAATGGGGCTCTCTTCTAGATAGGCCACCCGGGGGGATACAATGAGCCCACATGGGCTAGAGGGATACTGCCTTCAGTAGTAAGGATATTGCCTCTGGGCTTAGAGAGTGGCTACCAGGACACCTTTCGTAACCTCACTCTCCTATCATGGTATGACAGTATAGGGAGAGCAATCATGGGAAATAGAAAAGATGACAAGATGACGATAACGGATTTCATATGAATGGCATGCACCACATGATGCGCCACATGAGGCTGAGGCAATCTATTATGAATGGCATGCGCCACATTAGATCGAGGGCTCCTTATATGAATGGCATGCGCCACATAAGGAGGACACCTCATATGAATGGCATGTGCCACATGAGGACTAGGGAGGGATGGTATAGCCACCCTGAGATCTAGGAAGATTAATTACACCCATCGAGTTACTCTAGTCCATGCAACCCATGGTTGATCATCCCAAGGTAAGGTTTAATTGAGTTAACTAATTTCATTGGACTTACAGATGCAGGGATTAAGTCAGGCTCAGGTACTCTCTAAATCCATTGTTTGTTTGGAAAGTTGAGAATTTAAGATAAAATTAGTATAATTCTTATTAGAACATTACAGCTATGAACTGATTATTATCTAATTTATTGATCTTTAATATTTCTAATGTCCCTTTCTAGTGATCTAATTGTACAAGTAAAGAAAAAAAGAGTATCCTAAAAGGGGACATTACAAGCTAGCACTTGAGTTTCAAAGCATCATGAAAGGGCATTTCAAAACACACTAGAAAGGGAAAGATACACCTTCACACTTCCATACGTCCAGTTCAAAGATCACATGCTCAAATCAGAAGAAATCAAGTCTTATCCAAGGGAAACCGCATCTATTGAAGGATGAGGCACATCTTTTCAAGCTCAAAAATGCTTCAGGTATTCTGATGCACCAGAAGGAGAGTAAAATACCATAAAAAGAGGAAAATGTTTGGTTTTTTTTAAGTTCAAACGTGCCAAGTTTGGGGAGAAAAGGCAGAAATAAACAGAGGATACAACTCAGCAGAAGGCAAAGTTAAAGCACTAATCAGATCAAATGCCCATGTTAAAATTCAAAACAACATCAAGACTTCACGCCACCATGGATGAGATTCACGCCATACTTCGCCTTGCTAAAGAGAGTAGTTTGCAATTTCAGTCAACAAAAAATGCAAAACAAATGCATCATTTTCAAGCACCTCATTCATTCATGGCTTGGTAGTAATTCAGTCTCAAGGAGGGCGTATCATGTCCAATCAGCACACAAAAGTAATAAAAGTCTGAGTCATCAAAAAGAATGGACGCACATGGGCATGTTTGAAATAAACTAAAAATTAGATTCTTCTTTGGGTCCACTAGAACTCTAGTTGAAGCGCTTAAAATAGGCATTTCATTTCAGTTACATATGGAAGCTTCCCTTTCATACACGAAGACAAGTATAGGACAAATTTAATCTTCAAGATTGCATGATTGCATGCTTTTGTTTTAATCTCATTGGACCAGATATTTGTAATAAGTGTGCATGTCACACAGCATCGGTTAATTAGGGTAGCAATTCATTTATTGTATTTTATTTATTTCTCATGCAATTGCTTTTCTAGGGTATAAATAAGTGCTTTGTGCACATTGAATGAATGAATTTTAATGACGTCCACGAGGCCAAAACAACCTAAGGGACCAAGAGCCACAGCCCTAAGACACTTTCAAACTCTTTTCAATGCCGGCTCTTCTACCAAGCATCTTGACCAAGAATCCGGCCGTTATGTGGAGCTTAGCTTCTTCAAAGAGCTCACTTAGACTCCCCCCCTTCAAGTTGTTCCCATATTGCATGTAGATGTCTTCATAGGCAGCACACTCAACGATGAAGTGTCATTCAGTTTCCACCACTCTTTTGCTGCAAAAAGTGCATATTCTATCTTCCCAAACTTCCTTGGGGACCAACCATCTACTAGTTTCACACTTAAGATGATGAGAACCGGTCCTCAACTACGTAATAAGAAGTCTAGCTTTACCCTTAAAAGCAGCATGCAAGTAGGCTTTTTCCCCATGCTCCCACGTGGGGTTGAACTCTATAATGCAATTTTTTTCAGCCAAGCTGTTTAGTCCACATGGCAGACCTGAATTTTTCCAACACGAACTGTTTAATTTCTGCTTTGGTTTTAGGACAATCTTGCAAATTAAAATCCCATTTGTTCATCCACTTGTTGTTCTGCTTCATCCACGTCTTTTTCCTATGATCTAACCCTTCCTCCACCACCAGTTTAGGTCAGCGCTGATTTTCCATGTTTTCCACCTTCTTTAGGTAGCAAAAAAGTCGAGTAATTGCAACGGCCTCCATCGGAAAGGTGCCTGCCTTAGCCAAAAGAATCTCATAGGGAACAGTAGCTTTGACCTTGAGATTACTAGTGATAAGATGCTTTTGATTTCTCTCTATTTGTCTCCACTTGTGATTTGAAACGCTAATCCCCCAAACCTCGCAGCCATATAAGACAACTGGAGTGACTAACAAACCAAAAAGAGTCTTCTTGGTTTTCCAATCCCATAGCTCCGCTTTCCTACATCTATTCTGAAGCATGTAGGAAGCTCTCCAACCCCCATGAATCCTCTTCGTTCTACAAGTGTCCCAATTGAGCCTGTTGTTGAAAACAATCCCAAGGTACTTGTACTCTTCAACAATCTCCAAAGAGCTTCCTTCAAAAATAAAGTTGACAAAAGGAGATTTTTAGGATCTAGTTTTTAGTATTCAATTTCATTGTTAGTCATCTTTTTTCGAAGCTTTCTAGCAATTAGCTTTCCAGTTTTCAGTATTCAAGTATCCAGATATTCAGTGTTGTATTCAATCAATGAATAAAAATCAAGGACAATTCTCATGCCTCATTTGCTTAGATTGTCACTCTCGTATATTCACCTGATCATGTTCTTGTTTTGTTCATTTAATGGATTCCAGTATGCCTATTTTGCTTCCAAGTATCCATTGAAATGTGTTATTTGTGCTGAGGATTAAGTTGATTCAACAAAATTGCAAACTTTGTGTCATAGTTGAATTTGAAAAAATAAGTCGTATCATTGCATCGCCTTATAGTTGATTTAGTCAAAGCATTAGTAAATCTTTTCGATCCAATCGTTTACTTGTCCTTCTCAATCTCTGAATTTAGCTGAGTAGTGCACATGTGTATCCTAGGTTTTGATTTTAATCTAAAAACTACAAAACCCTTGCTTAGTTGTCGAATGTGCATCTCAGCTTTTCCGCGTGTCGCAAATCCAAAAGATTTTAAATTTCCCTTTCATCCAGCAGCATAAATATGAAAACCCCCCTGAAAACACTATAAAAGTTGTAAATTGCGAGTACATACTTTGTAGTTTTAAGTTTGTTTATTTTACAGGGAGCTTCCCCTACAAATTCGAAGAGCGGTTCTACTACACATCTGTCTGTTTTGCTTTCAAGTTTGTTTCCTACCTTCACTCTTCTTTCCTCACCACTGTATCCTCCTCCCCTTTGATCATCACAATCTCCTGCTCTGCTCCATTTGCCACCTTCCTCCTTTTTAATACCTTCCAATTCCTATGATTTTGATGTATTAGTTTCATTTTAAGAATAAAGATTTTTCGTGAAACAAATATCCTTTTTGCATTGTAAAATTATCAGTGGTGTGCCTACGAAGATTGCTGTGTATGGAATGTCATAGTTTAATATACAATTCCAGCATTGTATTCTTTGCTTAGAGTGAATTTGCATACTCAAAAACAAGTTGAATATTCCCGGCTGTTCCAGTTAAACAAAGATAGCACAAGGTTGAAATTAATTCAAATACATAGCAACCAGGATTGAATAGGATATGGCAAGCTGCAACTGTCCAGTATAGTCATATTTACATCTTTGGGAGAGTTGAATGGCATTATAGATAGTTATGACTTGGTTTAGTCTAATGATGTAAGCCCATATGCTGTTTCAATTCTGTATATCCAACATCAAGCAGAAAGGAATTAGAATTATCTTTTAGGTATTATGCTCACTGACCTTTGTCCTCTTTTTAATATTGCCATACTGTACCCTGACATATGGATCACTACTCCCTCTCCAATCTGCTGCAACCAGATCCTTTGCTTCTATGAGCACAAGCTCAATCCAGCCATTCCCTGTTTCTGTAGAGGAAGTCTGCATGAAATCACAACCAAGATTAGATCAAATTAACTACATAATCAGAACTAAACGTGATAAATAAATACTGCATGGTATTGCAACTAGAAAAATAATATATAACTAGGTGGTTTGAATATGGTATTTGGGATATAGCTTGTGTTAGGTTTGTGTCGGTCTTCAATTTTCAGGTTGTAACTTCTCAACTTATCATTAGAGGCGAGTTGAAAATAATTTGGAACATCTCTCATAAATAGATGAGTTGAGGAGGTAGAAATTGTTTCTGTTAAGTTATGCCGGATTATGGAAAAAATTATTATTATGCTGGGGCACCTTATTGTGGAAAATAAAAGAAAAAGGAACTATAGGTTAACAAAATAAGTTACCTAGCTTATTTAAGAATAACTTTTGGGTCTAAAGTATAGGAACAGATTTCCTAGTATTGCTTGGTTGATGCCCATCTCCTCTATTTACTAGGATTTTTCTCAATTGCAAGGGCTTCCTTAAGAGCCTGTTGTAGAGTTTCTCTATAAAGGATAAGGATTTTGATGTTTTGACACATAAGGGGTGTTATATTTTGAAAGAGTGCTCAGCCAAGGCTAACATCTCAATTTGATTTTGATCCATGTCGAACTACTTGTTTAACCTACATAAGAATAACTAAAAATTCAAGGGCTTTGGAGTGGATCCACATGTTCATTGGTAGATTTATCCTGTTTCCTAGGGTTTGTTTACCGCAATATGGTGTGTTTCACAGAATATGAAGTAAACAGAATTAAGTAGTATAGTGCATAACACAGAGCATGAAATTATAACAGCATTGCACAGAATAAAGCATTGTTCCCATTCACTGAATATATTAGTATTACACTACAATGTTACAATGCTGTGGGGTCGCCCCGACTACAAAGTATTAAGCCAATATATAACTTGGCCAAGGTTGGTTGAGATACCAACCGTTGGCAACGACTCTATAACTATCCAACCGTCGGGGTTAATTCCCGATAACACTCCTAACATAACAACACTAATTAATTTATGATTATTTACTTGGCCGACTACGGCCGACTACAATTATGACCGACTACATCATCCCCCCCACAAAATTAGTCGTCTTCCAGACGACAAAAAACCATCAAGTGACATTAAATAAGCTTTTGCCGACAACAATGTTGAAGTAGGAGCTATGTAAAAGTAGAACCAACACATTTGGAACACCTGCCAGTAGACCAACCAACCAAGGGACCCAATCTGATAGCACACTGAATGCTGCGAATGTTGCACCCCATTGCTCACTGGATCAAGATAGTACTGATTTGATGGGGGTTTGGAGACAATGCCCCCAACGAGGTCGAGGGGCAACGCCCCTCGCGGGGGTTTGGGGGCAGCGCCCCCAACGGGGGTCTGGGTGCAGCGCACATCATTTTTCTAACAAAATCGGACACTTGTCTACAATCTTCTTGCCCTTGTCCATTTGACTTCTTCAGCCTCAGCACTGATAACTGATAAGATATACAATGCCAAAAATTCCAATTCGTTACCTCGACGGACTTAGCTTGTACGGCCTCAGGAGTACGGCTTCCGCGTCGACGTGCAGGCTCAACAATTTTCTTTCTTCCTTCCGTACGGTCGACCTCCAAAATGCTTCCACTTTTTTTCCTGATTTGTTTTGCAATTGCGGGATTGGGTTTTAATAAAGGGCGGCGTTGGGTGAGTTGGCCGTACAATGTACATCGTACGACTCAATCGTACGTCGTATGACCTGGTCGTATGGCGTATGACTCGGCCGTATGTCATACGACTTGTTTTTTTTTCTTCTTTTTTTTATAATTTTTTTCTATTAGCCGTACGTCGTACGACCCATGTCATACGTCATACAACCTAGGTCGTACGTCTTACGGTTTGGCCATGTACCTTTTTTTTCAAAATTTTTCCGACATTTTTTTCTATTTTTTCCAATTTTTCATCCATGTCAACCGGGTTTTTCTATTTTTCTCCTACGGGGTCCACGTTCAATCTGCAATTCTGACTTTATTGACTTTATACTCGTTTGCAAGGGTCGGAATTATTGCCAGAATTGTTGTCTTTCGGAAGCTACATACTACGTTCGGCAAACTGTCCAACTTTTTAACATCATTTTTTCTCTGTTGCTTTTCACCGATCGCCAAAAAATTGCAAGTCGGCTGAAATACTCTGTAGTCCTTATTCCTTTTGTATGGTCTCTTTATGGCCGGCGTTTTCAATACTGGGTTCCCGTCGTTAGTTCCATCACCCTGTTTCACCTTGCTTGCCAATGGCTCCTCATACCTGATCACCTTGTCTGGTTCAAATTTATGTGCAAGTGTATTATTTATCTTCAATTCACCTTCTGTATATTCTTTCTATGCCTCTCCTAGTCGACTTGTCTGTTCTGGTTGACTTGTCTCTGCCACTATTTGCTCTGTTACTTTCGGCTGATTATTGCCTTCCTCCCCTTTGTCACTCATTACTGGTTCCTTCTTACCAAGTGGTCGAGTGTTTGTCAATCCATCAAGTGCTTCATTCATGAACAATGTTTCACTCGTCGGCCTAGAGTTGCCCAGACTTTCACAGTTGCCGAGTGTTTCACTCTTCGACCGAGTTTTGCCAAGAATTGCACTGCCATGACTTGCATTGCCAGGAATTGCACTATGAGGACTTGCATGTTCATCGGAGAGCTCTCACCAACTTCTTTTATTGAAATCATACTACATTCCGGTTGAAAGAACTCGTAATCTTCCATCTGCCAGTGGAAGAGCCCACTAAAGGAATTAGTTTCATCCTCAGAACATTCTTGCAATTTTAATACTCCTTCCTCATTAGGTTTCATTGGCCCTCTGCCAACTGACTCCCCTCCGTCTGAATCGAAATCCGATGCTAGTTACTCACTTATAGCCTGTGTTTTTAGATCTATGACAATCTTCTTAGCTTTGTTTTCTATTGACAATGTGTTCCTTTTCCAGTTATGGTTGGCCTTGGCGGCTATCAGCCACCCTCGGCCAAGTAATGCATCGTACGACGCATTTGGTGCTGTTATGACTACAAAGTTTAATCGAAAAAGTTGGGTGCCAATCCTTACTTTTTGAGCCATTAGCACTCCCAGCGCTTTAATTCCGTGTTGGTCTGCTCCCAATAACTAGAAATTTTGTGGCCATAGTGTAGGTTTCCCCAAGCACTTCCACGTATTTTCTGTCAACACATTCACTCCCGATCCACCATCGATTATTGTGTTTGTTAGATGACATCCACTGATTTCCATGTGCACGACGGTTGGATTCTTGCCATTGTTTATTGCCAACAGTCTCGGGTCGATGACTTTCGAGCGGTGGCTCCACTATGATGTTTTCCTCCTTTGTTTGCCTGTTTGGTTCCCCTTCCATCACCTTCGAGATTGCCATTCTCAACTGCAGCATGCTCTGTAAAAGATCTGCTATCTTAACCGATACCGTGGTTTGTAGCACTTGATTCACAATGCTCTTGTTTGACTCTGGTCGTGTGGTAGTTGTTTTTCTGTTCTTCCCTTCTATTTCCATTGCCATCTCTACTTCCTTTCTCGCCTCCCGATGTCTCTCCTTCTCGGTTCGGGGATCTGGATACATCGCTTTTTTCCATTGTGCTCGGGTGACCACCAGGATCTCTTCATCATTCCCCTTGAAACTGATCATGTTCACCCCTTTTTGCTTCGGGCAATCTTTTTCTTCGTGATCTCCAGGCCCACACCACTTGCATAATGCATTTATTGTGTTCTGATTATTGTTTGGGCATTCTCTGGCAAAGTGACCCCATTCATTGCACTTTCTACATTGTATCATGGGCCTCCCCTTACTGTCGTACTGTATTCTGTTCCTCGGGCTATTGTTACTTCTGTAACCTCCAGGGGATGCATTGCTATTGTACTGGGGCTTTGGTGGTGTGTTCAGCGGTGTTGACGGTTCTCCTTGAGTGAAGAGTACTTGCGTACCCCTTGCTTTTAGATTGTATGGGCATTCCTTGATGGAATGTCCCATCACTTGGTAGACATCACAGAACAACTTCTTCGGGCAGTTTGCCTTTACGTGACCTTCCCCCTTGCAATCCGTACACCATAGTTCTCTGGCTTCCCTCATACTCTCCTTGTCGGCCTTCAATTCTTTCATCATTCTCATCATGTCCTTCCTGAGTGCTTGTACAGTCTTGGACTCACTGTCGCTGTTGTCGTCCGTACTCTCCTCATTGTCCGTCTTCATTTTTCCTCGAAAGGATATTTTATTTTCACTCTCTATATCCATCGCTCGATTGTACGCTTCATCGTATGATCACGGAGGCACGACTTTCATTTTCTTTCTCAGCGATGGACGCAACCCTTCGATGAACCATCGCTTCTTCAGCCCATCGGCCGGCTGAGTCTCCAGTTTTCCCAACAATTATTTCAGTCTCCCGTTGTAGGTTCGCACGTTCTCGTGCTTCCCTTGCTTCGTACTGTAGATCTCCGCTACAATTTCACTGTCATCCCTCAGAAGTTTGAATTCGTCTTGGAATGCCTTCTTAAGTAATCTCCATGATGCCCTGTGTGCTTGGGCCAACTCTGTGTACCAGTCGATGGCACTATCTCTCAGTGTCGCTGGAAATGCTTTCAGCCAGTAGTCCACATCATCTTGCCCATTGGCTATCCAAATCGTCTCGCACATCTTACTGGATCTTCTGACCCATCCCCTGTAAATTTTGGCAGCTTTTGCCTCTCGGTTGGAGGAGTCACCATCCTTCCCCGATGCCCTCCTTGTGCGTTGGACCTGACTGGACTGGTTCTCTCGCAACGTCTCGGTGCGTCACTTGCACTCTCGGCCACGTTCGAGTCTTCCCCGCGTCCTCTGTCAGCGTCCTCTACACCTTGAGTCTCCTCGGGTTCGTTCTGATACTCCCTCTGCCCTGGGGTCTTAGACTCAGATCTTCCAACTCTCGGCCCTTCGTCGTCCAATATGGATAACTCTCCGATGTGGCATATGCTGTTTTCAATTTCTTCTGTCAATTCATTTTCATTCCCTTTTTCTTTATTTGTCAGTGGTGTCTTGAAAATTCCTTCGTCGACATGATGATGTTCATTGACAATTTGTCTCAGTGTTTTCCTTCGTTCTTCTTGTTCCTTTAATCTCAATGATCTTCGTGTTCTTTCCTCTGGTGTTTCATGCCCACTTGGTACTCGGTTCTTATCCTTATTGAGTTGTATGGACATTAATTACTACTCGGGTGAGGAGATGGTTGACCTCTTGGTCGACGTGCAATTGATCCTAGATAACCAACTGAGGGATCTCTCGTCTGAGAGCGTCTTCACGATCCTCGTTTGCTTGTACTGGCTCTTCGGTTGGCTACCTCATCACGACGCCATCTTCATTGTTTTTTTTTTCTTTGACCCTAGTTACACCCGACGGTTTGCTTGTTTCTGACGATGCCACTTGTCCGATGGTTTCCGACGACTCAACTTGTCATCAACTTGTCACCCGATGGCATCGGACGACTCAACTTGTCATCGACTTGTCACCCGATGGCATCGGACGACTCAACTTGTCATCGACTTGTCACCCTCGACCCATTTTCGAACTGGCAACGGCGCCAAATGTTTACCGCAATATGGTGTGTTTCACAGAATATGAAGTAAACAGAATTAAGTAGTATAGTGCATAACACAGCATGAAATTATAACAGCATTGCACAGAATAAAACATTGTTCCCATTCATTGAATATATCAGTATTACACTACAATGTTACAATGCTGTGGGGTCGCCTCAACTACAAAGTATTAAGCCAATATATAACTTGGCCAAGGTTGGTTGAGATATCAACCGTTGGCAACGACTCTATAACTATCCAACCGTCGGGGTTAATTCCTGATAACACTCCTAACATAACAACACTAATTAATTTATGATTATTTACTTGGCCGACTATGGCCGACTACAATTATGACCGACTACAGGGTTTTAGGGGTTGTAAAAATATTTTTTTGTTTTTCTTTTAAAGTATTCTAGCTATTTTATTGATGATACCCTGAATATATGGAAGACAGGCTCGTTAGGGATGTTCTACTCCGTAGAAGTTGAGGGATGCATCTACTTTAGCAAACCTTCTTCAAATTTTCTTATTTTGTTTAGTGGGATGCCCATTATGTTGGAAATCTTTTGGAGATGCTAGTTTTCAGCTTCTAAATGACCCTTGTTAAAGATTCTAAATGCTTAGGTCTCTAGGGTGTTTAAGATCACTGTTTTTGAAGATAATGGTGGGAGTCAGTGTAAAATTATGTATCTGTGTGTATCTTCTTTTAGTAATGTAAATAGGAAAGGGAGCCATCAGAATCCTTAATGATGAAAATATCTAGAATGGAAGGATATTGTACTTTTCAATTTCCATAGTGAAATTTTTATGTCTAGACTGATCATTAATATAGAATCCCAAAATTCATTAATGTTATCCTTTCCATGAGGCCATTCAGCAAAAAGATGTCATTAAAAAATCTGTACCAACACTTAGGTTTGAGAGGACAAGTATTTGAATATTCTTCCCCATACAAATGTTCCATAAGCAAATTGGCTGCTATAGCTGAGAGGGGAGAATCCATAGCTATCCATCCATTTGAAAACTTTGCCTCTAAACCCAAAGAAGTTGATTCTAGGAAAATCCAAAGTTGGATTCCAAACAATAGGTAAGTTTAGAAATGATACTGATTGCCTCTTCAATGGGAAATTTGGTGAATAGTATGACAACATCAAAAGGAACAAGAAGACCTTGGTCTGAGGTTTGCAGATTTCCGACCTTGTTAATGAAGTCAGAAAGATCCTTAAGGAAAGAGGAGAATTTTTTCTGGCTAAAGGAAGAAATTTCTTGGCTAGAAAATCAGCAAGAGAATAGGTTGGTGATGGTGCAAATAATAGGTCACAAGGGAATGACTTATTTAAATAAAATATAGAGAGACCATTTACTCATGGAGTTTGGGGATTCTTGGGAAGAATCATTTTCTTAATTCTCTGATCTAGCCTGTAAATCTTTTATTGCAGAACAAAAACTTAAATTAAAATAAATAGGAGCAAACCTGATACCCATCAGTGTCTTGGTCTGGCTTTTGCACTTCAATTTTGAGCCTTACTTCACCTGTAGGAACTTTTTCAAGAGGGACCCAAACATCTTTCGCCATTCCTTCTTCCAGTCCTTCCAAATTCACACGAGCACTTCCCATGCTCTCACCCCCAAGGAATTCTTCATTATAGCACTTTATTTTCATATATTCACCATCTCCAATCTCATTAAACTCAAATTCCTGGTTCCATATGGGGTTGAGAGCTCGAGAAATTGACTTGGTTTTTTGAATGATCTGTGATTATGTTAAGAAAAAAAAATTTAATGCTAAGCTAATGCAAAAGACAGATACAAAATTCATAGTATACATACGAAAAGATGTAGATGGTTCAAATTCTAGAAAGAAAAATTCCAAAGGAAAAATCTAATTCATATATATTATATACAGGACCCACCTTCCCATATTGCAGCTTGATGTAAGGGTCACTCTTCCCAGATCTGTCCTTTCCGGTAAGGTGTTTTCCTTCTACTACTGTTACCTTAAGCTTTCTGCCAGTTGGTGGCTGATGAGTTGACCAGCTTCCCAGTGTAGACTGTTGAGAATTCTCTACACTGTGACTGTGAAGGTTCTTTGAATCAACAGCAAATTGCCATTCTATAAGCACAAGTTTTACAGTAATCTGCAATAGCCAGAGACACCTCAAAATTTGTTTTGCATACACCATTTTTCAATTGGTTTCAGGCTGTTTCAGCATATCAAGATTAAAATTTTCCAAACATAAGCACCATACTTATTTCTAAGAAATAGAAAGCTTATGTTAACCTTTCATCTTAGTGTACAGAACCCAAATGTTACTTTAATAGAGTAAAATTGAGTTGGAACAACTTAACTTTTGAGTATCATTTGATCTAATTAATTTACTAAAAGCTTATATTGAAACCCCAAATAGAAAATGTAAAATCCCTAACCTGGATTCTGTCTCAAATTCACAAATTTTCTGCTTATTGGTATGCTGGCATTTTTGTCAAACATTTTTGCATAAAAGAGAATACGAAGGATTTCTGATTGTCGTCACTTAGATCAGCTGTTACTAACATTCTTGATCATACATTCATCATGAAATCATACCCCAATTCAAATTCTTCACATAGACATTATGTCAAACAGTTTGCATACAGCTTGTAAAACAATATTTCTGAGTTCCATGGACTAGGACAGCAATGACTATGAGTTTATAGCATGAATCAATCACTAAATCATCATAATGTACAAGATTTGCATAGTGACATTTGGTCAAACAGTTAACCTCCTTACAAGAATTTCCAATATTGTTGTTTATATATTTAGAAGTGCAGGACTGCCGCATGATGAGCACACGGTGATACTGAGGGGGGGGGTGGGGGGGGGTTAATCGGTATCTAACAATCTTTTACTTTTCCAAACTCAATTAATTACATTAACTACACATATGCAACATCTAGCAATTAAGTACACAATGAGAACACACGATTTACATGGAACCCTTTCGGGAGAACCATGGTTTCCATGTAAATCGTGTGTTCTCATTGTGTACTTAATTGCTAGATGTTGCATATGTGTAGTTAATGTAATTAATTGAGTTTGGAAAAGTAAAAGATTGTTAGATACCGATTACCCCCCCCCCCCCCCCCCCCCCCAGTATCACCGTGTGCTCATCATGCGACAGTCCTGCACTTCTAAATATATAAACAACAATATTGGAAATTCTTGTAAGGAGGTTATATTCTTCTTGTAGGATCCAACCTACTTCACATACAAAGTGAGCTCCAACTCACAAGACACCAATCTCCATTTGACAGAATTATAGGCACCAACCTATTGGAGGCTCCAACCCCCACACAAATTGAGCTCCAACCCAGCAAGAGGCTCCAACCTCTATTTGATAGGCTCCAACCTATTAATCCTTCAATGGCTGATATAGTATGCTTCTTCACAAGATCTTCCTCTCACAAATCTGATTACAACTCACACAATATTCTTCTTCCAAATCTGATCACTATCGACAATATCTTTCACAAATCTGATCCAAACTTTGTCAATGTCTTCCTTCAATTTGATCACTAATATATCAATGTTTTCCTCACAAATCTGCTCTTAATTTTCACTCATACATATCTGCACTTATCTACACACATGAGCTGTATATATTCTTTATAAAGTCAGCATATACTTCCCTTTTAGATCTGCATAAATTTCTTATCAAGTTTGCACGTATCTCAGCATATATCTCTTCATAAATGATTGCACATGTTCTTCATAATAGGCAGCATTAATTCCTTAGTACACATTTGAATTACTCTTCATAATTTTCTGCCTCTTCCTCTTTTCAATCTGCTCTTCACTTAGATATATTTCATTTAACTTACTTTCCTTCTAACCACACAATCTTCCACCTTTTATATTATTCCAATGGAGGTGTTCATTATGAATAGATGTCTCTCAATAAAGAAACAACTCTTCAAAAACAAATTGTACCTCTCTCAACATTGCACCCTTTTGTTAATACTTGACAAACATGAATCACTGCCCTCTTCTCAATATTTATCCCTGCTCTTCATAAATGGAATTCACTGCTCTTATCATCTTAATCACTGTTGTTAATGCAGTTTTCTGCCTTTGTGTAATATCCCACCCCCTTATAGTTTTCTGTGGTTAAGTTGAAACCTGGTCTGTTTTATGTTTTTTGCATTTGACATTACACGTGCATGTATATGTATATTCGAAAGTAACAGGAAATAACAACACCCAGATGCATATATTCAAAGGAAATAAACAATAGATCAACTATGAGTAATACCCATATGAAGAAATGAGTGTAACATTAAAGAACTTGCATACCCATTTAGCTGATGCATCAAATACAGTGCTGGTAATGGCTGCTACAGAAGTAAGAAGTGTACAGCTCCTCAAAAACCTTCCAATATCACTCTAAAAACATCAAACAAATTTTATAGAGCAAACATAAATGCTAGACGCCTCCCTTGAAGGATGCAACTACTCAAAAAGCCCACTTTTTAACTGCTCCCGCGTCCTTCTATAGTGCTGGTACAGCCTGTAGAATAAAGGACAGCAATAAATGATAACCCAAACCCTCCAAAATCACTGCTGAAATCGCTATCTCAGGTCTGCAGAGGTCTCACGCTCAGCTGGTAAGGAAACTCACACCAAAAACCACACCAAACACTTAATACTCCTTCCCAATGTTGTAGGACCATGCCTGAGGTGGTATAGATGTATTCACAACAAACTTCCTCCAAAATTTTGTCTAAAACGTGCAATGTGTTCTTAGATATGCCAAAATACTCAATGTAACTCAATGCAAATCACTCCGCGACAATCCTACAATCCGACATCGAAGCTCAAGTGTGATCTCTGGATTAAGACCACTCCAAAAACACCCTAGAAGTGTCTCTCAACCCCCCAGGTGCTCAAACAATGAAGGCTTTCGTCTTCAAAGTCTGCTGGTTCGAAACCCTTGGCTCAACCATGAACAAAGCTCAACAAGAGAAAATATGCAATAGTGAATGAGGAGAAAATGACTTAACTTTTTGTTATATCTCTCTCTTTGCCTCCAACGCCTCTTTTGAGAGATACCAATATTTTATTATTTCTTTTTCTCTCATGCCTTGGGTGCCCACTTAAGTTTATGACTTTATGTACTTTTAAATATTTATTAAGTCCCCCAAGTAATAAAGTCACTTTATCAATAGACACATTAAGTTATATTTTTAATTTAACTTAAATGTATCTATGAATAAAATATTATTTCTCACGGTCTCTACAAACGTTCCGTAGTACCGCTAAGTTGGCCAATGGAACGATGACAATTTTCAGGACCGTTGCATCGACTCGCTCTGAGTTTCGTGAGCCCCTGCTAAAATTAGTAAGTTTGGCCAAATGGCCCAAACTCGCTCCAGAAGGTGCCAAACAATATATCCCGCCAACACAAGACCACCTCATCACTCCGTGTATGTTGACTGAACCTCGATTAACCACATCACCGTGGGTCCCCTAACCACCCTTGCTAGTCTACGGGAACCCGTGTAGTAGACTAACTTGATGCAAAAGTGCTAGCCTAGGAAGGGGACATTACAGTCCGCCCTCCCCAAAATTACTTGCCCACAAGCAATTTCAACTCTGGATGTTGTAAGATCTGCTCATTCTCCCAAGTTGCATCCTCTACCAGCAAATTCTTCCACTTCACCAAATACTCTCTGATAACCCTCTTCCGCAAGGTGCGCTCTCTAGTATCAATAATAGCCTCAGGTACAAGAATCAACTTCCCCTCCTCATCCAAAGGGGGTAACTCAGTGGAAGGTCATCCAAAGGGGGTAACTCAGTGGAAGGTATCACATTGTGTCCCAATGCCTTTTTGAGGCAAGACACATGGAAGACATTATGCACTCTACTTTCTGCCGGTAACTCTAACTCATACGCCACCTCTCCTATTCTTCTGGACACCCTGAAAGGTCCATAATATCGTGGCTTAAGTTTCTCTGTGCCACTCTTCTTGAGAGTGGATTGTCTGTAAGGTTGCAGCATTAGGTAAACCATGTCACCCACCTCAAAAGAATGCTCAACTCTATGCTGATCTGCATATTGTTTTTGTTGATTCTGCACCTTCTGAATGTTTTCTTTCAAGGACTTTATGATGTCCTGACTCTCTTGTAGTAAGTCCTTAGCCTTAGGCACTCGATTATCCCCAAATAACATATCCAGGAAGTTGAGAACCTCATATCCATAGAGAGCCAAAAATGGTGATATCTGAATGGTCATGTGGTAAGTAGTGTTATAACAGTACTCCCCAAGATGTAACCACTTAACCCATGCCTTCTGTTGCCCTGCAATGTAATTGCAAAGGTGTCCTTCCACCCACTTGTTGACAATCTCCGTCTACCCATATGTCTGTGGGTGATAGCTAATGCTGGGAGTGAGTTCAGTCTCACTTAGTCTGAAGAGCTCCTGCCAAAGTGACTCATTAACTTACTATCTCTGTCACTGACTATGCTCCTCGGTAGCCCATGTACCCTGAATACCTCTCTAAAAAACAGATTTGCAATTTGTGTTGTTGAAAATGTAGCTAAAATTGCAAAGAAATGGGCAAATTTTGTTAGCCTATCAACCACAACATATATGCAGTCCCTGCCTTGGGCCTTGGGCAAGCCTGTGATGAACTCCATAGAAATACATTCCCATTTCTGATTAGGAAAGGGCAGGGGCTGTAATAAACCAGATGGAAAGGAATGCTCCTGATTATTCCACTGGCAAGTGGGGCACTCTCTAACATACTATAGCACTTTTGTTTTGAGCCCTTTCTATGTGAACAGTTCCTGGATTTGTATATATGTCTTGAAGTATCACGAGTGACCAACTGTAGGAACATCATGAAAGGATCTCATAACTTTCTTCTTCCTCCCCGATCCTGGTACCAATAAGATCCTCCCCTTGTAAATGATTAGATCATTCACAACTGTATACCAGCTATTCTAAATAGTACCATCAACTATCCCTATGGCCCTCTTGTCCTTAGCATATTCGGTTGATATCCACTCTCTCCAATCAGCTGTAATCTCACCTAACGAGCACAAGTGAGGTCTTTGTAAGAGTGCATCAGCTACTACATTCTTCTTCTCTTTGACATAAACTATGTCAAAGTCGTAGGCTTGCAACCTGCTAACCCACTTCTGTTGTCTGTCGTTGAGGTCACGCTGATTTAAGGAATGTCCGAGGCTATTGTGATCTATTTTCACCACAAATTTGTTGCCCACTAGGTACTGCTTGAATTTAGCCAAAGCATGCATTATGGCTAACATTTCCTTATCATATATACTGTAACCTCTCTCTGCACCCCTAAGTTTCCTACTCTCGAAAGCAATTGGGTGCTTATCCTGCATTAGCACTACTCTGATGCCTTCACCTGAGGCATCACACTCAAGCTCAAAAGGCCTGGTGAAATCTGCTATGGCCAAAACCGGGCAAGAACTCATAATCTGCTTAAACTTGTCAAAACACTGTTGTGCCTTGTCAGACCAAACAAATGCCCCCTTCTTCGTGAAATCTGTCAATGGTGTAGCACTCTGTGAAAACTCCTTGACAAATCGGTGGTAAAACCCACATAAACCAAAGAATCCCTTGAGTTGTGAGAGATTCATGGGTGGTGGCCAATCAACAATGGCTCGGATCTCCTCTGGATCCACTCTAACTCTCTCGACATTGATGATGTGCCCCAAATAAAGAAGCTCAGTCATGCCAAATTCACATTTTGATTCATTTGCATATAAGGACTCTCTCTCCAAAATACTCAGTACCTCCTCAATATGTTGGAGGTGCTCCTCCCAAGTCCTGCTAAAGATCAAAATGTCATCGAAAAATATGAGGACAAACTTCCTCAACTGCTCCTTGAAGACCCTGTTCATACAGGACTGAAAAGTAGCTGGAGCATTGGTTAGACCGAAAGGCATAACCAAAAACTTGAAATGCCCATAGTGGCATCGAAAAGTTTTCTCCACATCCTCCTCCCTAACTCGAATTTGATGGTAGCTAGATCTCAAGTCGATCTTGGAGAAGTAGCATGCTCCATGTAGCTCATCAATGAGCTCATCAATCCGCGGAATGGGGTACCTGTTCTTTATTGTTTTCTTGTTGAGAGCCCTGTAGTCTATACACATCCTCGACGTGTGTAATGTCCCCTTTCTAGTGGAAACACTTAAACCTGAATTTGCATTCAAAGTGATTCTCAAAGAGACATTAGTAACATTAGAGATCAGTAAATTTCAATGATAATATCTAATAAAATCAAAGATAATATGAATATTTCATTCTTATCAAAGGGTTATTCATTTCCTTCTTGTCATTCAATATTGATGACTAATCTATAATAGTTTTCATAAGTACATTAGGGAGAATATCACCAAGGAATTGGGATTTACATGACTAGGGCGCCCTGAAACCATCTCTGGACCCAGTTTTGGAAACTTAGTCTCAGCCTTTGGGGTCTATATGTATGAAGTCTCGGATCCAGCCTTGGGAACTATGTCCTGGCCATTGGGATCATTATGAGATCTCTGGACCCAGCCATGGGAACTATATCCTAGCCATTGGGGTCTATACAGAGGATTGAATTACTCCGCCTTTCCCTACAATACCCATGATTCCTCATTGGATGAAATAATAGGGGCTACGGAGATATGATCCTTATGCAATATTCCCTTGTACTATAGATGGAATTCTATTATACCCTATCATCATAATGCATGAATTAAAGACATTCATATTGCAAATCAAAGTACCGTTATACGGTATCCTCGTTTTTATACAATTGTTCATCATTGTTGGATCTTAAGTCTAAATATGTATATCAATTCAAAATTCATTATAAAATATAATCATTCACATGGATTCATATAAACTATGAGGTGACACTGTTATTATATATATATATATACACACACGTAATCTTATAACTCTCTATATTTATTATTCACATTAAACAATCAATGATTTAATAATACTTACCTTGTACCTTATTTACCTTGGTTCCTGCTGCAGATCTGAATTTATTTTTAATCTCTGAATTTGTTCTTGCTGCTGAATACTGAATTGAAGTATCCCTGATTGAATGCTTGCCAATAAAATATGTGATACACATTATTATATTAATCCATAGTATAATGGAAATCATACTATATTAATCTATATATTAAATATATGTTACACATATATCATACTATATCAATCTATATATTAAATATATGTTACACATATATCATACTGCTGCTATTTATTCTTTATATCTGTCTTTCCCTTGGTTGCTGATCTGTGCTTATTCCTGCAGATCCCTTTATTACCCATTGTCTGATTTTTACTGCCTTCGATACCTTTATTCCTGAATTGTCTAATTTTAATTTTCCTTCCTCCTTTCCTTGCACTTCGATCTGCCTTATATTGTCATATGAGTGCCGTTTGGGAAGGTTCGTACCTTTTAAGGGTGTCCGTTGACTTCCTTCATACTTATATTAATATCAAATTTATATTTATATTAAATGCTTATATCAATTATATAATATTGATAGAATATCTTATTCAATTTTAATATTTATTTATATAAATATTGATAATCCTATTTATAATAACATTAATATTATATTACATCATTAATACTATCATTTATGACTCTTGTCAATTAAAGATAGATATATTATATTTTAATTATAAAGAATATTAATATAATAGTATTATTTATTGGATTATATATCAATAATATATATTTACTTAAATATATGTAATTATCATAGTTCCACAGAGTTTCGAGGACGAGGACGGGGACGGGGACGGGGAGACGGCAGGGGATGCGTTTCGGGGACGGGGGGCGGGGGGTCTAATTTTGGGGATGGTGGGGGACGACGGGGGGACGGCGGCGGGGGAGCGGTGTGCTGAAATAGATATAGTACTTGAAAAATTAGTTATAAAAAGATGTGTAACTGTAGAAGTCTATAAGATGTATAAATTAGTTATAAATTAGACATGTATGCAAAATGTGGAAGCATAGACAAGGCATGTGAATTGTTTGACAGAATGCCTCAAAGAAATGTGGTCTCATGGACTGCAATGATTGTAGGATATGCACAAAATGGATTTGTTGAAAAGGCTTTAGAAATTTTAAAGCAAATGTAATTGGCTGGTGTAAAGCCAAATTCCACAACCTTTGCCAGCCTAGCATCCTCCCTGCCTGTGTCAAAATAGGAGCTTTCGAATAGGGTATGGACATCCATCAAAACATAAAGGACAGAGGAATTTTGTCAGATGTTGTAGTTGCAACTGCCCTGTTAGACATGTATGCAAAATGTGGAAGCATAGACAAGGCACGTGAACTGTTTGATAGAATGCCTCAAAGAAATGCAGCAGTAAAACTGGGGGACGGTGGGGGGATGGTGGGGGGACAGCGGGGGACAGTGGGGATGTTTCCCTAAAGTCTCCCCATCTCGGAAATGGGGAGACGTGGGGGACGACTGTATTTCAGGAGGGACGCGTCCCCGTGGAACTATGGTAATTATCTCTATCATTTAAATTGACTAAATACCGTATTTGACAAAAGCAATTACACTGACTTTTATCATATTATTAAAATCTTTAATTTAAACAATGTCTTAATATTGGGACATGACAACGTGCCATCTTTCTTTTTGACCAAAACAACTACAAAGGCAAAAGGGCTCTTGCTGGGTCTAATGTGCCCCATCTCGAGAAGCTCCTTGATTGTCTTCTCGATCTCATCCTTTAATCTTTGTGGATGTCGATAGGGAGTGATAATAACTAGCTTAGCTCTCTCCTCTAGCTCAATCACATGCTCTATGCCTCTATCAGGAGGCCTCCCTAGGGGTATACTGCTGAATACCTTGGTGTACTTGGTTATCAGCTTCTATATGTCGAAATGATAACTCTGTTTCGGCTGCTCTGTAGCTGTAGGCATAACAACACACTCAGCTTCTTACTCCACCTGATCGTGTCTAAGCAACCTCTCCATCCTCCGGAGAGACTACTCTAAGTCCACAGTCTGACATCCCCTTGAGCACATGTTTTCTCCAATCTACCTTGAATTTCATCTCCATGGCTCACAAATTGAGGTAGAATTCACCGATTGCATGAAGCCACTTCATGCCAAGGACCATGTCCATATCTCCCATGCTGACCACATAATACTCTACCTGGAACTCATAGTCACTTAACTTGATAGTTAAGTTCAGGATTCTCCTTTTGCATGTGATGACGAAACCATCTGCTACTCTAACTTTGAACCCCTCGGACTGTTGATGTGTTTTCCTTGCACAGACAATGCAGCATAAAATACTCGCGTATTTTATCCTCTCTTGAACAAAATCACTCAGATGCTGAACTTTGTGATCAACTGAGTAGACTCCAAGGTTCCTTATCTTCAATTCTCGATTTGGGATAGCTTGTTTGGCAAAGATGTGATTTGTTGTTTCATACAAAGGGACTTACACTTTGGTGTTCAACGGCAGGAAAATACCATTTACACTCGCATAGGTTATAACAATCGCTTCAAGGCTACACACTATGATAAACTTATGATATGGCGATTCAACTCTTGGTCCTACTTCTAACAATGTTTTTTCAAAAAGGTACAAAAGATGTGGGTTTAGAGAGAATATCTAATCTAAGTGCAAGCTATCATTATCAATTCCTGGAAATCTCAACCACGCTTTGCTTCGCCATGAGACAACTCCACAAAGGTGATGCAATCTTCTAAGGATAAGCTAGAGGTTTTCAAATTACTCTATGAGCAATCGAAGTGAAGCTTGTGATGTGTTCAAACTAACCTTACACTACAACTTGCCAGCAACAAATCATAAAAGGTATGAACATATAGAGATTTCACCAAGAAATTGAAAGACAATGACTTCCATGAACTAAAACTAACCAACTTTGAAAGAAATAAACTAAGTTAAAACATTGAATGTGAGTGAGTACTTAGCAACCATGCAACTTGCAAAGAGAACACAATATCACCATGAATGGCTCAACAATGAACTTGCATTAATCTCAGCAAAGTCTTAGCAATAGCTCTAATTAGCTCAAAACTCATTATACAAAATGAAGAGGAACGAGGCTTATATAGCCCTCAAAATACAATGAATGGCCAGGATCAGTTTGAATTAGATGGCCCAGATCATGCCACATCAAAGGTGGTTACAACTTTCTATTATTAGAGATATACAAGGAGCAATAAAGGCACATTTTCCAAGGTGACACCTTAGCGCCTATGTGGACTGCCCACATGGCATTTATTTCTTATGTTTATTATTTTCAACCAATGCCACGAACTTTGGAACAACCTTCGCCATGTCAGCAACTGGTACACTTGACGCGTTCTGAATGGTTCCTTCTGCCTTCTTCACATCTCGTGTATGCTCATCAATTGTCTTCTCCCACTCAGCTATACCAACCCGCTTACCACCAACGAATGAGATCAAGGAGTAGATGTTGTTCAGCTGTTCACCAGAAATGAAGTGAGTAGCATTGAAGTAATGAGAATGTATGTAATTCTTCACGTCATGGAACGTAACCTCTCTTGAGAGATCACACATATCATCCATTACACCAACTATCTTATTATGAGCTCTCTGAAGCACACTATCCACTCGAACACAATCCATTTTAACTTTGTCAAGAAGCTGCTCTCTTACGTCCATAGTGAAGTACCAAGTAGAGAAATCATACGATGAACCTTCTTCAACTACCTCTTCCTCTATCAATACTGACAGTGGAGTGTTCAACAAATCTTCCAAGTGTGGCATGTATTCTCTCTTGACATCATCAAACTTGGAACACGCTGCTGAAATTGCTTGAAGTCTTTCCAACAACTGAGCAACGGTTTCATACTTTTGGATAAGTTCATCAATGAATGTATCTATTTGATTTCTAACTCTTCCTATCTAGCTTTTCAGTTCTTGGGAATGTGATCTCATACCCTCTAATTGAGCAATAGATTCTTGTGAAAGCATGGGAGGTGGAGTAGATGTCCCTTCACGCTGTCGAATTGGATTCATTAACTGCTGGATATATTGCTTGAAGGCGAGGTTTTCTTTCTCGAATCGATCTCCTCTTTCCCTTTCATGCCTCAATCTTTCTTTGATCACTGAAATCGATTCCTCCAGCTCTTCAAACTCTTGCTCTTCTGTTGTTTTGCCCAACTCCATAGTGGTTACATCGTATTCTTTAGGAACAATATCATCAATTGTTTTGTCTACCTTAGGCATTGCAATGTGTACTTTCCTTGACCCAGAACTATTCCTTGTAATCTTGGAGAGTCTAGTCACCTTTTCTTTTCCTTTATTTGGCCTTATCCTGCCTAACAACTCTTGTATGTTGACTTCTAGCACTATTTCTACGATTGAAGTCTCCTTTACTCTCTTCCTTAACCAATCTGGCAAGGCCGACAAATCTTCTTGAACACCTTGTTCTTGACCTCTAGCTTCTAACTCTGATGACGATGCTTCCTCATCAGACACTTCAATGTGCATATCAATTTCATGTGTAATAGCTTCTTGATCCTTGGAGGCACTTGATCGGACTTCTTCAGCTAGAACCTCTTGCATATTTGCTTGATCTAATGCCTGTGGAGCTCCTTGGTTTTCTCTTTCTTCATTCTCCACTACTGATGTCACATTCATATCTTGAGAAGGACCACCTTGTCTAGAAGAATTGCTAGTCTCAGATCTTGAACTCAACTTTGTCTTCTTCCAACTACTTTGTCCATGTGAGTCGTCCAGACGCTTCCTCTTGCCATGCTGAGCTTCTTCTCCGGAGCTTACACTATATCCACTAGACTCACTGTGGTGTTTACTACTAGATTCACTATCATCCACTTCTTGTGATTGTTGCGAGTCGACTCCTCCCATCAAGTCGTATGTTAGATCCTTGTTTGCATTCTCGAGCTTTTGAACTTGACGATCTACATACTTCTTTGTGATATGTATGACTTGCTGTATCCACTCATCATGTCCAACTTCTCTCTCAGCCCAATTGATAGTGATAGGTCCTTCCTTGTCAAACATCCTTTGCACGAGAAACCTTTCAGTCTCTTCCAACTGATCAAGAATAGGCATTATATTACATGATCTCACCAAATCCCAAGTCATTCTCGAATATCTCTTCTCTCTAATGTGTTCATCATCGTCTGCATCTGCCTAGTGATTCTCTTGATGCTCTCGATGTCTAAACCTCTTTCCAAATGCCTTCTGAATCATGTTGAATGGATCAAAGTGGTCTCGACTCATGTCATGAAGCACAAGATTGTAAGCTTGGAGTTCATATTCTGAATGTTGTGTAGCTTGTAGTGTTGGGCAAGTCTCCAATTTTCCAACTCCTATTGGGAAACTGATTCCAACTTTCTTCTTATCTTTCTGAATTTTGTTCCAAGCCAACAGTTGCCTCATCACCTCTAGTAGTACCATCTTGTCAGTAGGATACCTTGGCAAGCGGTAAGGATAAAATGAAAATCCTTGGATCCTCAAGTAGGTGAACTTCGGAAATTGGATATACCATCGTCCAAATTTGCCAACCAATCTCTTTGCATCCTTGGATAACCTCTCATTCATATTTTGTTGAAGCTTCCTTATGATGAACATGAAGAATGCATCATTCATGCGCTTGTAGTGGGCTATGGACTTTAGCTGCAATTGCGGGTAGAAATCATACACGCTGAATTGTCCGAGGCCGTATCCTATGTCACCTTTGCAATTCAATCCATCATACTTTCCACACATCGCGAGGTTATAGATGACATATGAGCTCATGTAGGACTTAGTCTCCTTTAGCTTGATCATCTGCTCATGAATATTGTTGCTTATGATACCAGCCCAATCGATCATCACCTCACCCTTGATGATCTCTTGCATGAATACGAACATCCATGTGTCGAATGTTGACGATTGTTGACAACCCATGATTCAGTTCAAGAAGATCACCATGTAGCCATACTCTGTGATGAAATCTAATTTATGAAGCTTCTTCGGCAACTTGCTGTGATGACTCCTTGGTTGCTTTACCCAATTGACGTTTATCTCTTGCTTACAATCACTTATTGCACCTTCAAACACCTTTTGAGTTTGCTCTTGAGTGTAGACGGTGACCTTCCTATGCTTTGGGATGTTGAATGTTTCGACAATGGCCTCCCTCCTCAAGTGAGCTATGACTTCTCCATCGAACGTTTCAATGCATCTAGTCTCTTGGTTGTAATGACTAGCGCATTCCCACATAAGCTTGGAACTCGACAAGGCAGGCGGAAAGCATGTGGCTTGGACAATTCCATTACGTAGCATCTCATGGATGACCTTTGAGTGGGTTGGCTTGTGAAGCTCTCTCTTGATCTCCTCCATGTCAATGTGACCCAAGTTGGTGTCACGTTCCTCCACTTGGACGTGATCTTCGTCTCCGGCATGACTCCTTGCTTATCACTCTTGATCAAGGCTTGCCTTTCTTTCGCATTCATCCTCTACCTCCTCCTACAAGAGAAGACAACATGCGTTACTAGGCTGATGTGACACTTAAAATAAGGATTTTCTTACCAATTATCTTATCTCCTCATGCATGTGGGACAAAAAATAATGAATTTTAAAACAACATACCTTAGAAAAATCAGATTTTTTAAAAAAATCAGAATTTTGGAAAGTTCGATTTTTGAAGATACTTGAAATTTGACTTGTTCCCTTTGAAAAGCTGCTGCTCCTTGCTGCTCTGCTGCAAATCAGTAATTAAAATTGTATTTGAATTTGATTAAAAATGCAGATCTAAACTTTCTTTTATATCAAACTTTGCCCCTCTTTAAGGCAGGTCAGCCTAGCAAGAGGAAAACTGAAGTTTTTAAATGTTTTCCATGCCTTCATGTGATGAGCGCCCAGCTTGGGCGGGTTTGAGGGTGGTGCATGGAGAGTGTGTTGTGAAGAGGTGGAGTTATCCAGATGAAGGGGCTAAAGCCGCCTAGGAAGGGCGGGATTCAAGGAGGTGCATGGATTTTCAGGACTTAGGCATTTTCTAGCTTGGTTTTAACAACTTCAAGGCTCCTCACTTGTGTTATGGATAGTTCAACCTCCTTTAATGCTATGTAAAACTCTTAGAGCATGGGCGGATGTAGAGTGAATGTATGGAGTGTTTCATGTGAAAGAGGTGCATGAAGGTGGGAGTCTCTTGACAAGATAGTCCTGAGGGTGTTTATGGATTACTTCACTTTGCTCATTCATCTCCTCCTGAAGACCTTTCTCTCCAACTCTTCAAACTCTTAAGACTTAACCAATTTTGAGGTGTTTGTGAGGTTAAAGACACATCTTGCATGTCAAGTGATCTTGTCCATCTGTCTTAGTGATATCCAACAACTTGGGAGTGCTAGTAAGGATTTTGCCATGTGCACACTTCTCTATCTTAACCTTGACACTCCTCTTCCACCTCCATGACTTAGTGACTTTCAAACTTCCTTCTCCTAGATTGACCTTAATTATCTCATCTCCTGAGTGTGATCTTGATCATTTATCAAACAAACTTGCAACTTATGTTATTCTTCACCTTGGGCGGTTTTGAGTGTGTTGTGTGGAGAGATGTATGTGAGAACATGGAAGAATCCAAGACCCCCTCCTGAGGCCGCCTAGGAAGGGCGGGTTTGGGAGCATGGTGTGGATTCTCTCTTAAACATCTTTTCCTAACCTTGATGATCTCCCAAACTTGTCTTTGCATAACTTAATGTTGGTGAATGATTGATTGAGGTTAGAAGACAAGTTTGGAATGTTTGATGGACTTAATCCTTATGTCATGGTAGAATCCGCCTATGCTAAGTGGCCTTGAAGATGTTGTATGGAGTGGCCAATGTAACCCCTTTTAAACTTGCCTTAACAACTTTCACTTTTCATTGATTGACCTTACAACTTACCTCTAGTGGATGAATGAATTGAGGAGGCATGTGTGGAGTGATCAACATCCAATTTCAATGCTCACCCTACAAACTCTCATAACATTCTTCTTGAGCGGATCTAGAGGTGATAGGTGGATGAAGTGTTGTGGTGGACATGTAGTCCAAGCAGGGAGATGAAGGCCGCCTAGCAAGGGCGGGTTTAAGGGAGGTATGTGGATTTTCATCACTTAATGTTCATTCCTCTCTTCATGAAGACCCTTCTCTTGAACTTGCCTAAGACTTGGCCATTTTGAGATGTTTGTGAAGTGAGAAGGCAAACTTTGAGATGTTAGGAAAGGATATCCAATTGCATTGGTGAAATCCGCCTAAGAAGGGCGGGATTGGAGGTGTTACTTGGATTTTGCAACTGAGAGCATCTTTCACCCTTCTAGGCCTGATTGCCATACCTATGAAGTGCTTCATTCTCATCAATTCATTGATCTCTTCTTGCAAATTGCAGTGTCTTCACTCTGAGCGGCTTAGGAGGCAATGTATGGACTATTTCATATGGGACAAGGCACAGTCCATGGACACCTCTTGAGGCCGCCCAAGTAGGGCGGGTTTAGAGGTTACCTTTGGACTATCCCTCAAAATGCCTCAAAAGACATTCAATCTAATGAGCTTTCATTAAATCTTCATGATCTCATTGTTCTTCAACTCAAAACATTGCAAATTTGATAGGTTTTCTCCTTGAGCGGGTTTAAGGTTGATGTCTGGACAGTGTGATGTGCAGGAGGTGAAGTTGTCCAAGCATGGAGCTCAAGGCCGCCTAGCATGGGCGGGTTTGGAAGAGGTGTTTGGATTTTGTCACTTAGAGCATTCCTCTCCTTATGAAGATGTCTCCCTCCTTCTTCCTTAAGACTTAGTCAAATTTTCAAACTTTCCTCCTTTTGAATGATCCTCTCAAGGATGTGAAGCATCATGATGGATTAGAGAGCCAAGATAGGGTAGCTACATTGCTTTGACATTAAAACTCCAAGCTGACCTGTTTAGGCCGCTCAAGTAAGGCAGATTTGAGAGTAGGTTGTGGATTTTCAACACTTAGAAACTTTTCATGCCTTAAACTTGACTATCTCCTTTCCTTGTGATATCATCTTGACTATACTTAGCACACAAACCTTGCAAATTGCATTGTTCTTCACCCTAGGAGGTTTTGAAGCAAGTGTTTGGATCATAGTTGCAAAACTTGGACTCAACAAAAACTCGGCAGACCCAAAATTTTTAAAAACTCGGGACTCGCCAAAAACTCAAGGAATAACTCGGCAAGCAAAATTTTTTTAAAAATATTCTTAAAAAACACACATTTCAGTAATTTCCTATTTATTATTAAATGACTGGTCACTGTATTATAAAAATTAAAAATTAAAAAATGACTGTATCATATGAAAGAAGAGTTTTTGGACAAATTGTTAAAATTTATATAGGATTATGATGATTTTAATTTTTGATTTTTTTACTCAGTGACTAATAAAAAAACCGAAATTTTAAACAGACTGTATCATATGAAAGGAGAGATTTTGGACAAACTGTCAAAATTTATATGGACGAGTTAGGGATTGTTAAAATTTATATAGGATTATGATGATTTTAATTTTCGATTTTTTTAGTCAATGACTAATAAAAAAATCAAAATTTTAAAAAGACTGTATCATATGAAAGGAGAGATTTTGGACGAACTGTCAAAATTTATAGTCAATGACTAATAAAAAAATCAAAATTTTAAAAAGACTATCATATGAAAGGAGAGATTTTGGATGAACTGTCAAAATTTATATAAATTTTGATAGTTCGTCCAAAATCTCTCCTTTCATATGATACAGTCATTTTAAAATTTATAATCGATCCAAAATTTTAAAATGTCACTGTTCGTCGAAAATCACTTCAAAATTTGGACAGTTCGTCCAAAATCTCTCCTTTCATATGATACAATATCTTTTTAAATTTTTTTAATAGTTCGTCCAAAATCTTACCTTTGCCCTTCGATTTCACCTCTGAATGAGAAGATTTCGCCTCTAAATGAGAAGATTTCATCTCTGAATTGCTCCGCCGGGAGGGAGAAAAGTTTTCGCGCTGTCGGGAGGGTTTCGCCGAGTTCATAAAATGCAAAGTTACGCTTTAGGGTTTTTGTTTTTATGTTTTTTAAGTGTTTAAAATTTAACATTTTTTTATGTGCCGATTTTTGGAAGATTAACTCGCATTTTCTGGCGATTTTTTGCTAAAAACCTTGCCGTGAGTTTTTTGAAAAACACGGGCCGAGTTTTGCAGAGAAAAACTTGCCCTAGGATTTGCCTCACAATTAATTGCGGGTCAAGTGGTTTATTGGCGAGTTTTTCTACTATGGTTTGGATTACTTCATGTGTCAGGTGACATAGTCCACAAGGTCTTCTTGAGGCCGCCCAGGTAGGGCGGGTTTAAGGGTGACCCTTGGATTTTCATTCAAAACTCACTTAATCCTCTCAAACCTTCAAGTTTCCATTGAAATGTCATCACCTTCTAATGCTTAGCACTTGAAACACTTCATAAATTTGATCCTTTTCTCCTAAGGCGGTTTTGGAGACAGTGTGTGGAGAAATCCATGAGGTGATGAAGACACTGTCCATGTCTACATGCCAAAGCCGCCCAGATAAGGCGGGTTGAGGAGTGACCCTTGGATTTGAACTTGAAACTTACTTAAACTCAAGCCTTGCTTACAAACCATCACATCTCAGTGCTCTGTGCATGCAAAAACTTCAATACTTAACCATTTTTATCCTAGGGCGGTTTTGGAGACAGTGTGTGGAGAGTTTCATGTGGCAGGAGAGAAAGTCCAAGACCCCCTCTTGAGGCTGCCCAAGTAGGGTGGGTTTGGAAGTGACCTCTAGATTCTTCCTTGAAATGCATCAAAACCCTTTCAAATGCATGAAATCTCCTTGTAAGTTCAATATCTTCAATTAGTTTGAGCTTACTCCTAAGGCAGGTTGGTGAGTCTCCCAAAAGTGTCGACACCATCCAAAAGAACTCTGTGAGGCCGCCTAAGTAGAGTGGGCTTAGGAAGCAGAGCTTGGACTATACCTTTTAGAAGCTTGACTATTACTCAAACTCATGAAACCTGTCTTGAAATTCATCCATTCCAAGTCCAAAACCCTTACAAGCTTTCATATCAATCCTTATATGGAAACTCTGACCGAGGAGATGTACCTTGTTAACTCCGATCTTGATCACTTAAAGTGTTCTATGAGGCATTCTAAGGTATGACATATATCTGACTTATCTAGTGTCCCTTTTTGCATGCATTTCGAACTAGGACTTAGCTAAGACTCGAAAACCAAACTAAAGCAAAAAAAAATTAGGGTGTCCCCATTTGTAATGGGGCGATGTGTGATGAGGTCACAACACGGACTCCTTAGTCTTGAGTCCCCTTCTCGCCACCAATCCCTCATCGATGAAGTTATGAGTGGCCCTTGTGTCAAGTAGTGCGGTCACTCTCTGTCCCTCCAAGACTCCCTGAATCCTGAAAGAACCTTCTTTTTGAATAGCAAAAAGATGGGTTGTAGGTATATCATCGTCCTTCTTACCCTGTAACTACAACTGCTGAAGCAAAGGGACTCTTGCTGGGGCAGATGTGTCCCATTTCTAACAACTCCTTAATTGTTTTCTCTACCTCATCCTTGAGCCTCTTAGGACGATGATTGGGTGTGACCATTACAAGCTTAGTCCTGTCCTCAAGCTCGATGACATGCTCGATGCCTCTGTTAGGTGGCACTCCTAGAGGTATACTACCAAACACCTTATTGTGCTTGGTTAATAGCTTCTGTATATCTGGATGGTAAGCACTCTTTGGTTGTTGTGGAGACTCTGGCATGATAAGACATTCTACTGCCCACTCTACCTGGTTATGTCGCAGCATTCTCTCCATCCTCTTAAGAGAGACTACTCGTGGTCCACCATCTGATAATCCCCTGAGAACTATTTTCTTTCTATTGCATTCAAACTTCATTTCCATCTTATTCAAATTCATAGTGAACTCACCAAGTTGCATCATCCAATGCATACCCAAAACTACATCTGTATCTCCAATGCTAGCCACATAGAAGTCATCCATAAGCTCGTAATCTCCCATCTGTATAGTCAGCCCAAAAATCTTTCTGGTGCATGTGAGTCTGAAGCCGTCAACTACAATTACCTTGAAGCCTTCAAACTCTTCCACCTTCAGTCCACGTATAACCACCAACCCCTCATCAATTAAATTGTGTGTAGCTCCAGTGTCTATCAGGGCCAGTGTCTATTAGGGTGATGATGCGTTGACCTCCAAGGACTCCTCTCACTCTGAATGACCCAACTTTTTGGAATCTAGAAAGTTGTGCCAATGTCCCATCACTGTCGCTGCTATGGTGAGAGGCATTCTCATCTCCACTATCTTCTCTATCTGAAGATTGGTCTGATGCCTCTGACTGTGACTCCTCAGCTGAATAATACTCAATTAACTTTGCTTTTGCCTTGTTAGCACATCTATGTGAAGAGTCTCATGGTTCCTTACAGTGAAAGCAAAGTTTTTTCCTCCGATACTCATTCAATTGGTCATCAATCAATCAGTTTGATTTTTCTTTTGGCTGGCTAGTGTCCTTCTAGAAGGGCTTCCTATCTTTCTCCTTGTCCCTCCTGTAGAAACCCTTTGTTTGAAATTTACTCCTCCATACAAAGGATTCCATGTCTCAGGCCTTTTTCATGGCCTCTTGAAGTGTCAATGGGTCTGATCCCTTAACCCAACCACGTAAGGGATCTGATAGTCCGTCTATAAATAATATGACCAACCTGCGCTCTTAGATATCTGGGACCATAACAGATAGGTCCTGAAACTCTGAAATGTATGAGTCCATTGATCTAACCTGTCTGAGTTGTGCCAACTCTTTAAACTGCAGTTCTGGATCCTTCTTATCAAATCTGTTGATCAATCTAGTAGTAAACTCAACATATGAAGTAATCTGATCGTGGCCCAATGTAGCCTTACCATTGCTCCACCATTTATGCACATTGCCCTCTAAATGTAAAGCTGCATAAGTTATAGCATCTGCTTCTGGCATAGGGCTAATCTGCAAATAACTATCCAATTTTTGGACCCATGCTCTAGTAGTGGTTTTACTAGATCCATCAAAATATGGTAAAGTCATCTTACTAACCTTCTTCTGGAGTTCTTGATTCTGTGTATTTCCCTTGTGGGGTCTATGTTTCATCATAAGATCTGAGTACTCTCCAAATGTCATCTCAGTTCTAAACTCCTCACTGGATGCCCGCCAATCTCTCAGAATCTCATCCTGGAACTCAAGTTGTGTGGCCTCTTGTTCAAGAACATTGTTCTTGGGTGCAAATCGCTATCAACTGAGAAGCTCTCTTGTTAGTGACCAATGCTTCTCCCTCATCATCTCTATTTCTGTACCTATCACCATTGTTCATGTCCCCATTATTCCTGTCTCCGTTGTTCCTGTTACCCATGTGCCTGTCACCTCCATTGTTCATTCGGTTCCTGTCCCCAAAATTGTTCCTGTTCATGTCACGGTTATCATTGTTGTTGTTATTGTTATTATCCCTATTGTTTCTACCATCTCGAGGTATCAACTAGGTAAGGATGTGAGTTAGTTCTGCCTGTGATTCTCGCATTGTCCTCTCTATAACTAGTTGTCCCCTAGCCAACGAGTTCAAAATTTCATGCATGCTAGATTCTTCCTGCTCTCTGTCACCTATCTCCTCAATCGACACCTCAACCTCACCTGAAAAGGGATCTATCTATGGTACTTTTGCTTCTTGTTCTATCTACGGAACCTGTATTTCTTGTTGTGACCTATTTCTTCTCAAATTGTAATGGTGAGTCAAAGACGGTATAGGAAGCATGTCTCAAAAACCCTTCTGCATGTTTGATCTAACCACATAGGATGGCAAGATACTACTACTCTGATACACTGTAACATACACCCCTGGATATATGTTTGTTCTGTGCCAAGTTTTTTGCTTTTATGTTTGCTTTTGGTTTAGGGTTTCATGTGCATGTTTTGCATGTGGGTTTTTTGCATTGCATGTATGAAATATAAAGCATATAACAAAACCTAGAAAAACTAAAATAGATATCAACAAAATATCGAACACCTAGATAGTATTATGGCCAAATATGAATTATAAGTACATACCCATATCTTCATTTACAACTTCATACATTCGCTGACAGTGAACCAGCAATGTGGGATCATAGAAATCGCCTTCCAACACCAACTAGAAATTGCTCTTCGTCAAATAAGATAATACAAAGATATTTGTATCCTTGGGCAACCCTTATGCAAGCAAATAGAGACCCAAACAAGAGATGCAAAGCTCTCTGAGGACCCACGTCCAGCATCAGCATAGTACGGCCAGTATGGTGGCTGAAACAGCAAAGAAAGATTGCCAAATACTCCTGTCCAACGTTCTATTATATCTGCACAACCTGATGCAAACCTCCCACAATCCAATGCAAGCTCCAAGCTGGATCGAACTCCCAAAAATCAGTCACAAAAGGCAGTATGTCCCTATACAAGGTATGGCCAGCATGTGGATAGTATGGCCTGTTAAAAGAAGGCTATAACAGCAGCAAAGCTCAACCCAAATACAAGATTTTGTCCTCAGCTCAGTTCTGATTTGCAATACAAATCTCCATAAAACATGTTCACTCTAGCTCAAATCACCATCAAAATCCATCATTCGAAAGCACAATTGAAGCCTTTGAATGAAGCCTCCAAGAATCTCTTCCTGGTGTGGTCTCTCACACACGAAGAAGAGGACTATGCAGAGATTTTCGTCTCAACACAGCCAATATCAAACCCTTGAAGCCAAACTCCAAGCAATGTACGAGAATATCCAAAAAAGAGAGTAAAGTTCATAATCCAAGCATATGCAAAATGACCTCATTTCACTACTTTTATTTCCTTCCCTTCTCCAACGCCCAAGAGGTGAATATAATATTATTTTTAATTCATGACTTGAGCCCCTTATTCCTCCATGAGGGCGCCCATTCCCTAGTGTGGCAACTTTATAACTTTAAGTTATAACTTCAATTTATAACGTGAGCACTTTTTAACTTAAAGTTGTTTTAAAACATTAGTCACTTAGCCCATTAATAAATTATAAGTTAAATCTTTAATTTAACTTATATCTTGACCATCTCGTACCAGGATCCTCTACCTCTGACTTACTATAATTAGCAAGTCGCTCCATCCTGACTTACTATAAATAGTAAGTCTCCAAAATGACCCCCTAATCACAGCCATTAGCCTACGGGAGTCCAATGATAGGCTAATCTCCATTATAAATCTGACTGGGCTAAATGGGGGACATTACACATTCAGATCTGAATAATAGACCCTGCTGTACCTGTTGTATCAGAAAATCAAAATGTTGTTGAGGGCTGGAAATGATCAAAAACCCTTCAATATGTTAAGTGATTCAACCAAAAACCCTCCAATGTCAACAAATGATGAAACTAGCTTCATATATAAGCCAAATTTGCTCAATAACTCCATGAAAATGCCAAATTCAAGCTCTATGATGAAATCTATATGATATCATCCCATCATGGTGGAATGGGAGCATCACCAATCCACAAAATGCCAAGGGAACACCACCTTGAGCCAACTGAAAATGCAATTCCAGTCAAGAGAAACTCTCAAATGCAAACTTTATCAAATGATCAATAGTTGCAAAATGAAGCCAAATGCCTCTATTTATGCTATTCTTCTCCTAGGCGTTCAATTTTGCCAAATAATAAACAATTTCTATTCCACCAATCAAATGCAACTTTCAACTTGACAATTTTAAATGAATTGTACTCATCAACCAGCATCATTTAAAAATAATAAAATATCAATATTTATTATTTTTGCTTTCACCAACAAATCGCCCTCATTTTAAAAAAAACATTATTTTATTTAATTTATTCTCTTCTCTTGGGCGGCGATTTTCTCCTTGAGCATATAAAACATTTTTTATTATTTTTTCCCTTCTTCTCTTAGGCGTCTATTCCCATAAATAATAAAATAATATTTTATTATTTTTTCTCTTCTCCTTGGTGGCGTCAACTTTTGCCAATAAATAATATTTTGATATTATTTATTTTCCTTTCTTTTCCTTGGCCTAATAAAATATAATAATATATTATATTTTATTTTTCTCCTTGGCATTGGGAAAAATAATAAATTAATAGATAAATAAAAATGCAATTAAAGATTGCATTTTCCATCCTTTCACTTTTTCCATCTTCAATTTGACCAACGTTTATTTTTTCCATCCTTGGCTTGGAAAATGTCAATATTTTGGCTATATGAAAAATATGATAAAACAATACTAGCCAAAATCCCAATAAAATCACATGTTGAGCCAACATTATAGTTTCCCATCCTTCAATGTTCTAGCTCAACTCATACATAAGTCTGGCTAAAAAAGGGGACATTACAAATCCACAGTCAGCAGGAGCAATCCAGTTAGTGCATAGTCAACAGTAGTAGTCCAATTAGTGCACAGTCAGCAAGAGCAGTCCAGTCAGCTCGGTGTCAGCAAGAGAAAAACATTTAGTGCACTGTCAGTAGGAGCCGTGCAGTCAGCATCCAATCAGCAAGATCTATGCATACCACATGGCACAATTAGGTGTTTTCTCTTCATTTTTTGAATTTCAATTTTTCTGAATTGCTATCTATATGAACTTAAATTTGATAGTTGTAAATGAACGTCATCTACTTCTATTTGAGTACTTGACATTCTAGATGTCATAAATTTTGTGTATGGACTCCATTTGAGCTCATTCTTTATAGGTTGCAAAGTTAGTTCCAAGCTCTACATAGTGCTAGACATTTTATTACCTGTCAAAGTATTCTTCAGTGTTCTGGATGTCTCTGAAAATGGAGGAGTCTATTCTAGGGAATCTGGTGCTTTATGGGTAGAATTTTAAGTTATGGATATCTTCTATAGAAATCACATCAATAGCTAAGGGCTTGTAGCGGATAGCATGTGGAGATGAAAAAGTCCCATCTACCAAAGATAAGAAGGATTCTTTCTATGTGGGGAATGATTAGGTCAATGATATTGTATTGAGCCACGTTGCACTTGTACTGTATTTTCATGTAAAGGAGTCAAAAACTCCTAAGGATATATTTGATAAGCTGAAAAAGCTATTCGGAACAAGAATCGAATTAAAAAAAAAAGAGAGAATGACAAGAATCAAAGTTCTTCAGAATTTTAAAGCTCTCTTTCAATAATTAACAGACATCAAAAATTGATCTAAATGTGTTTGAATGAGGTAGAAATGTGACTGTCATTTGAAGGCATAGGTTACATTTTGATTCTATAGTATTTACTTCACAAGTTTACAATCTCTTGATATGCCAGTGATCCCTTTCATATTATTACTCTAGGCTTTGACAAGGTATAAAGTAACCTGGAACCAAGAGGACCTAAGTATAGAGCCCTGGAACCAAGGTCCTTTTTAAAAGAATTTTTATTATGCTCTAATAAAAATGAAATAAATCACACAAAAAGAATCAAGGGTTTTGTCTGAGTGAAGGTAGAAGAAAACCTCTGCTGAATCTGCCCCTTCAAAGGGTACAACCATTGTCACTTCCTTTCCACAATGTTCAGCACGTGCAGCGCACACACTTGAGTCCCGTCCTATTGCCCAGAATGTAGTAGAGTCATCATCAACATATTTCATCTATGCAAAAGAGATGTCAAAGTAGTTGGTGGAATTGTGTTGAATCTTGATGCATAAAAAACAGGCAGTTCAGAACCTTTACCAAAATACACAACAGTTATGGATTTCGACAGAACTGGATAAGAGAAATTGAATTATTCAAAAATTGTTACATTCACAAACAAAATTTATAACAGTTTCAAGTGCTGTGTACCATCTGAATAGTCATTTCCATTCTGGGATTTAATTGAAATTAAAATTCCAACCTTGATTTCACAGGTAGCCAAATAGTCATATTTCACATTGCCTGAACATTGTTCATAAAGATGCAGTTTCAGCGTGCCTATGTTTTCATGCAAAACCATGTTGAATGTATCATCCCATTTTGGACTTGAACCCCAGCTCGATGCAGTTCTTCTTGTTAGATGTCCAAGCTCTACTTCAACAAATGTGTTCATGTTTCTGCTGCTGCCACTGCCACTGCTGCTAACATTTCCATTTGAATAACTGCTTCCATGGGAATTCACCCGTCTCTCTGAAATAGTTCCTTTTGTATTTAGCTTGACAAGATTGTTTGCTGAAACCACTGTCACTGAAAGAATCCCACCAACAGCACTTTTCTTCAAATTTACAGCTGGTAAAGAAAGGCATTTGCGCCGTGGTTCAACCATCGTCCTTACCAAGGTCTCAATGAAGACTTTTTCCTGAAACAGATTAAATAATATATTCAAACCATTACAAACAGCTGTTTTAAAAATACACATCTATCAAAGTACATGTCTGTTCAATTACATTTTCAGACATCAAATTAACATATAAGCAGGTGACAGAACCAACCAGCCAGGGTGAAACACCAGGCAGCTCTGTTGCAGGGATTGTCTGACTTCCACTTCCAAAGGCAACACCAATTCTAACTTCCGGAATTGATTCGAATGAATAAAGAATTGCTTGTCCATCCAGGATTGGCATAAATCGAAGCTGTAAACATCAGGAATAACTGCTCTATCAAATGGAGTAGAATAAAATATTTTACTATTTCTTATTGCTGTATATAGTTTCTGTTATATTGAACTAGAACTTATTTGGAAACCAGAAAAGCTATACCATTCTACAGCAGAATATTGAGCAACATATCGGCAACTAGTGCTCACCATACATACCTGCTGTGGAGTGAACAGCTATTCTGATTTTGTTAAGCCTAAGGAAGTGAGTAATAATAAAATAACAGAAAACAAATGTGGTGTCCTAACAAAATGGAACCATCTTATCAAGACTAATCAACATGTAAATTACAATTTAGAACCACAAAAACAAAAACTAAAGAGAGTTAAGTGACTAATGCTCTACAAAACCATAAGAAGGATTTCGCAAACATTATTTATCACATAATTTGTTTTGCAAGTTGGTGAAAACTGAGGCCCCCACCCAAGCACTTAATCAGATTTGGCAGATTATTATAATGATAATCAGAATCTAAGAGGAAGATAGTATCTACAAGGATCTTGGTGGAGCTAAGGAAGATTTTGCAAGCAAAGGACATACACGTCATCCTCTCAAAGAGTGAGTTGCAACAAGGTGTATTTTCTGCCCTAATAGGAGTCTGTCCAAAACATGGTGAAAAATCATAAATTTATGAGGAATATAGGATCAACAAGGATCTTGGGGGAACCAAAGAAGTTTTGTTCAGCAAAGGACATATACTTCATCTTCTCATTATTTTCAATTGTCCTTTTTCTGGAATATATCCCCAAGGAAGTATAAATTGGTTGTTCCTTTAATTGAGGTGCAATGTCTATTTTTACAGGAACTTCTAGATTTCAGTTAGCACATATTGAATTGAATCAAGCAGAGCATACATATGTAAATATCATATATGATAAACAACTTCCATGCCAGAATCTAGTCAGGAGGAACCTACTGTATACAAAAAAAATCAGACCTAAGTTAGAGCAAATCATATCCCCTAGCAAGGACAATTGTATCATCATTCATGTATATTTTAGTGTGTTACAAAAAATTAGAGAGGACTGATATAATATATATGTTGACTGGGGTCCACACTAGTGTGAATTTATCCCTTAATAGGGAGGAATGTATCATATATGCCAAATAAGGTTGATGGTAGATATCCAGCAAGAAGGTCCAGCAAGAACTGCATATATGGAATTGAATTAACATTGTTGGGAAGACAGTAGGATTAAAAAAAATTGGTTCAAACAATAAATTAGTGAGCTGTAGTCCCAAGGGAGACTGGAAATAAATATCAAAGGCCTGTTTACCTTATAAGATTGGTTTTCCATTACTTGTTCTTGGTTTCCAGATCTACAACTGATAACACCTGTGCATCTTGTGATGGGAATGCTTCTTGATCATCTTCATGAATTGACCTTTCATCCGACAACCCATCACAGTCTGAATTTGAGAGGCCATCTAGGTCTAAATCTTCAAGCACCAAGTTATTATCAAAGTACACATGTTGAAAGACCTCCATCTCTGGCGATAAACTCTGCCATCCATCATCTTCTAACACACAAGCATGAATAGGAACAGGATCCACTATTGTTTGTATTTCCTCTTCCTTGATATCTTCTTGACATTCTTCATCCTTTGCATTCATTTTTTCGTATGTCAGATGCTCTTCACACACTTCTCCCTCAACACACTTTAGCATAAACTCATTGAAAGTTTTTGACTTTTCCATACCACTGTCTTCATTGATCATAACTGACTGTTCCATGATCTTTTCTTCTCCTTTATGTGCTGAAACATAGCAATCTTGTGCTGATTTTATCATCAATGAAACACGATTACGGTTTCTAGCAACTTTTTCTTGCATTGATTCATTAATAACCTTTGAGTGCCTAACATTATCTTCTTCACCAACATGTATGGAATCTATTGAAGACAAGGATGAAAATAAGTCAAACTGTAAAAGGAAATTCTCGGTATCCTCCACTAAAGCCTTGCTCTCTAGGTGATGCAAAAAACTGTCAAGATCTAGTAATGAATCTTCCATATGGATTTCAGATTTGACGAATGCTTCCAAGGCTCAATTATCTTCAATAAGAAGAAAATCTTGTTCTTTATTTAACTATGATGCTTCTTTGATCACCTAAACAAAAACACCAACCTTTGGTGACCAAGTCTTTGTCTCTTCCACTGATATTAACTGAGATTCTTTATCAATAGTGCTTATGGAAATTTCTAAATTTGAAGCTGAAAACCCGAGTGAGAAAAATATCTTCGTTGTCTTTGATTATATCTAATGTGGGCTCTTCAAACCATCCTTCGAATGATGAAAAGAAGAAATTGGTTTCATCATTGTTTTCTCTGGTATAGACTTCTGGTTTGCAACTCTAGACCTGATAGGTTTGTGTGACTTCATCCCCCCTCAAAGAAATATATGCAATACTTGTGTGACATCAAGTTCTTCTTCCATCATTAGCCCTTCTTCAACCTCAAAAAATTTGAGAAAAGTGGGCAAGATTTCTGCTTCTAGTGGATACTCTTGTTCCATTTGTAATTCATGATTATGCAAACACGACATTATTCAATGTATGAATGTGAAAATTATTTCTTACCTTGTCAAATTCACATTGGGTATATCCCACCACAAAGCCGCCTTTGGATTTGTCTAAAAGATGTTATGGACTATCCGAAAATCCTTGACTTTCATTTGAAGCTATAAGTGTTTGCATGAACCTATGCATTTCAGGACAAATTTCTCCATCGTGTTCATTTGTTGCATGTAATAAGCAGTATGTGTGTAGGAGAAGAAACATCTACCACTTGCCTTGTTGGTGAAGTAGGCACATGAGAACTACCACTGACATAATTGATAAAAGAATCTTTTCTACTTGGAGGAGATGAATATTGCTAAAGTGGTGAGATGTTCAAAGGAACCAGTGACCCGATTGAATCTTTTTGTATCTTTCCTAAAATGATCATATGATCCTCCAACTTGATGGCATATTGACATATTCTTAAGCTTCCCTCAATTCTGTAGCATTTCCTTGCTTGAAAAAGAAAGCAACTTCTGAAGATTGAGCATTGACGAAGTAACTTAGAAGAATCTCAAAAGAAGGATTTAGAATGTCGACAACTTTGGTAGCTAGACAATTGAATCTTGCAACGAACTCCTGCATTGGTTCACTTTCGTCTTTCTTGGCATTTGAGAGTTGTGCAAACAAGATGTGACTATCCTCAGTTGTGTAATGTCCCCTTCTAGCAAGACAAATTTTCACAACCTTTCACACAAAGTCAACTTGTAAAAGAGAACATTAATAACATTAAAAATCATTAAATGTTAATGATAAGATTAGATAAGATCAATGATAATGTAAAAAGAATTCATTCACTTGTTAAACGATTACTTATTCCCTACTTATCATTTTAATTAACATCTTTGACTTCATATCCTATAGGTGATGCAAAGTGATCATGATTCATATTCTATTGTTCATATCCTTTTTCTCTTAACCTCCATCGGAAAATTAGCTATAAGGCGCTTGGATACCCTTGCACAAAAGGAATTACACTGCCCCTCCCTATGATATCTCATAGGGCGCATGGATACCAATTCACGTGCCGGAATTACACCGCCCCTCCTTAAGCTATTTCCGTTTAGTTGGAGTGATAGAGAATCAAGTATACGATTGAGTAGAGGTGGAGATCTATATCTTCCTTTGTTACCTCTTCGGAAAGTAGAATTAACATGGCACAGCACTAAGATACCAATACATGGAAGGAATTACACCCGCCCCTCCTTACCATATCCAATCCATGATATGTAAGGTGCCAAGTTACCAATTCCATGTAGGAATTACTCTGCCATTCCCCACCATATCCATTATTCCGTAAGAAATCGTAACTAAGGAGATATGTATATTTCATAGGCTTAGATTATGGTCGGTATATTCCTTTTGATTAGAATGTATGTCCATTCATGACCCAGTCATGTTTCATTCAACTATTACTCATATTGTACCATAGCATAGTTCTATTTCACTATATTGGTACATAGTGGATTTCACTATTTTAACATATACATTTATTTATCTTATTTGACCAATATCTGAATCATATATCTACAGATATCTATTATAATTTATATTTATCTTCACATCTATAAATATATATAGGTGCCTACACATTTAATATTTTTGTTACTTATTTTCTTTCAACATACATTACACATAAATCCACTTACCTGTTTGCTGCTACTAAATTTCCTGAACTTGATTTTAATTGCTGATGTATCCTCTCTTATTTTTTTCGTACTCTCTTGCTGCTGCCATGATTAGTTTCTAACTGCTGCCCATACCATGTTTTCCTCCCCCCTTTCCTTTTTTTTTTCTCCCATCGGTTCCCTTCTTATACCTTCAAATATTTGTGAAGAGATGTATCTCTCTCCAATAGATATCACTTATGAGTCAAATCAATGTCCTTAGTTTCTAAGATTTTTAATAATGATCTCTCTTATATTTAATCGCTGCCTTATATAATCTCAGTTTAAGAATTATTATTAATTACGGTGGCTTCCTTATTATTCTCTGCCTTTCATATTATAAATGCTACTATAAGGAACTAACTATAATCACAATGCATTTTAAATAAGTCTGTTTGTCTTTTCGTAACATAGGGATGGCTGAATAAGACTTTTCTCTTATTTACAAATCGTATGTCTTATAATTTATTTTTATATCTATATTTTAGATATTATATTTATATAAATATCATTATATTATTATTATATTATAATTATTATATATATAACAAGATTATTAATATTATATATTGATACTTATATTATCAATATAATAATATATTATATTATATTAGAATATTCATAACATAATATTTAATGCTGAATTAGAATAATATTTATGAGGATATAATAATAATATATCTTGTTAATTGAGTTAAATAAGTATTATTTAATATTAATTAAATATATTGAAGATATTCGATTTACTTAATATGGGGACATGACAAGTTGATTTGAAACGTGCAAGAAACTTCTTACTCATTGACTCCCAACTACTGATGGAACCAACAACAAGGTGGTGAAACCAATTGGCTGATATGCCTTCCAAAGTTTACACAAATAAGTGAATTGCAACATCTTCATGTGCTATGCTCAGAATTCGACATGTAGTGGTGAAGGCTGAAATATGTTCGTCAGGATGTTGCTTGCCATTACCATAGAACTTTGAAAATGTTTTCCTTGAGCCTCAAGGATGCTCATGATTTTCTGCCAATGCCAATGGACCAATCTGATTTCCCCATGTGTAATGTCCCCATTTGCAAGCATGAGAAAATGAATAACTAATTAATTAATTATTAAGTTGTGTTAAATTACTTTTTTATGGCAACTAATATTTAATTAATTTATTATAAAGTGATTTTGGTCAAAAAACAAAATAAAAAAATAAAGTCACTTTATGAGCAAATTATTTAATGATTTTTCTAGAAAATTCTAAAGGTGGTTGTAAAAAGTAATTTTTAGAAGGATCTTTAAAGGGTTATAAAAAGAGGCTGGAGGAGAGAAATTATTCATTCAATCATACACATATCTTTTGATATTTCATCTTTTGATATCCTAGTTGGGAGTTTGAACATCTTGTTTAAATCTGTAGCCTAGGACGAGAACACTACAGTGGAGATTGGGTTCAGAGAAGGAAATCTCCCTAGCCAATATTTAAGGTGGATTCATGCGGAATTCACATTTGTGTTGAACACTTTGTTCCTAATTTTATTTGTGTGAAGTTCAGTTTTCGGATCATAGGATTCGTAGCGGAATTGCAAGTTTGAGATTAGCGAGAAGTCATTTGCAAGCAAATATAAATTTATTTCTAGTTTATGGTTTATGGTGAATGTTGGACAAGCATATATTTTTATTCCAAATTTTTGATTAATTTCATTATAAAGGTTTTCATGGAAATCGTCAGAAAATATAAAGATTCATATTTATTTATTATTGCCAAGGGCCGGTTGGATGTGTGAATAAGAAATAATTCAGACTTGATTTCAAATATATATATATATATATATATATATATATATATATATATATATATATAATCACTTGTGAAGCAATTCCTCCCAGCGGCATTTAGAAATAGTGGCGTATGAAATTTTAAGAGGAAACGAGTCATCCTTGAAGAATCGTTGACAAGTATATGTCTGTTGCCTATGATTAGAAGTATATTTTCATATGTATGTGTTGAAAATGTTGTCATTGGTGTCAAGGTGCATGAACAAGATTGTTGTTATTGATGTCAAAGAATTTGTTGTGGAGATTGTTGGATTAGTTGTCCAAGATGTATGGATGAGAATGTCAAAGTAAGTATTGTCGTTGATGTCAAAGGAAGAATGAAGAGATTGTCAAAGGACGCCATTGATGTCAAAGGATGGAGTATGTTCAATGAATAAGTTACATGGTGATACCTAGAGATGCAGAAGACGTGGTGTTAGTGGCAAAAAGAATGCAAACGGCTAATATATCATCATCATCATCATATTACATTCAGTGGCCGTTATGTTTGTTATGAGACGTCTTTATTTGAGAATATTTGGTGAAGAATAAACACATTGATGTGGGCAATTATAATCAAGTTTAAATTAAAGATTTAAACTTGGTGTTTGGATTGACTTACCTTAAGCGCCAAGGAAGGATTGAAGTTAATTGTTAATACAAACAATTCATGTTCAAGGCCAACTTCAAAAGGAGGATTAAAAGTTTTATTGCTGATGATATGGGCCGACCCATATTAGAGTTCAAAGGTTGACAAAGAATAAATAATTAGTGAGGACGACCTCTTCCTAAAATGGAGTGCTCAAAATAATAAGACAAAATGTCTTATATTTTATATTAGTATGAGGTGCGATTAAATAATAATGACGTGGCCAACTCAAATACTTATTGAAGAAGTATTAAATAAATCTAAAGGGGTCGACCATTATTTAGAGCAGCCGACTTTCCCTATGAGCACTACAAGACAAAAACGAAAAGGTATCTTTTAATAAATATAAAAGTGGGCAATAATATTAAGAGGTGCGATCAAGAAGAATGAAATGTGTGTGATTTAAAATATACGGCATATGATTGTTATCAAATGGTGCGATTTATATTAAGGAGCTGCGATTTGTTTTGAGAAGCGCTGTGATTTATGAAGAGGTGCAGTCTTCATAAAAAGACATATCTAGTTACCAAGGATGCCTCCATTGAGAAGATATAAAAGGTGAATGAATGTGGGTTTTGATAGGAAGCAATTCAATGAATAATATCTGAAAAAGGCAGAAAATATGAAGTGTGTTTCAGATTTATATTGAAAAATATATGCAGCCCATATATAAAAGATAAATGCAGATATATATATATGAAGAGTATGTGTAAGCAATCAATGAATTATGTAATGTCCCCATTTTCCAAGTGATCACTTAATGGAGTTGGCTAGCCTATCCCATTCCCAAAGGCTAAGCCAGAGGGCTAAGGGAATAACCTGATTGACTAGATTTCATACTTAGTCAATTTTATTAGGGCAAATTGATGATGTGAGATGACTTGGTGTATTTGTGTGAGCCTATTGATGAAGTCAAAATAAATAAGATAATTTGCCCTAGAGATGAGTGACCAAGGAGAGAGAAAGAAGAAGAAAAGGAAGGAAGAAAATGATGGAAATGCCTTTGGAGATTTTGAGGAAAAATAAGAACAAATTAAGATAATTTCCCTTTGACGTAGATGACCCAATTGAATATCAAAAACACAACATATGAGATGCCTAAGTGGTTCGCTCCTCTTGGAGAATGGAAAAATAAATAAGAAAAATAAAATACCTTGCCTAGGTTGGCCTTATAGGAGAAGATAATAAAATAAAATAAAGGGAATTGCCATGAGGAGGTCGGCCTTGAGAAGGACAAATTGGAGGGCTATAAATGTAATGTCCCCCATCTGGCCCATTGGATCAGTGGACAGGGATTAGCCTATGACCAGACTACCATAGGCTAATGGAGTTGTTCAGGGGGTGGAGGCCCTTTGCACATAATTCATGCTATTTTTAGTAGGGCAGTGGTGGAGGTCCTTTGCACATAATTCATGGTCTTGATGTAACTAGAGTTCAAATCGATATAACATAAGTCAAATTAAATATTTAACTTATATTATTTTATGAGACCTCAAAGTGACTTTAAGTTATAAAGTAAAGTTGTTTTATAAAGTGAAGTTGTAACTTAAAGTTGGGTCCCTAGGGATGGGCGCCAATATTTAAGGTGGAATCATGTGGAATTCACATTTGTGTTCAACACTTTGTTCCTAATTTTATTTGTGTGAAGCTCAGTTTTCGGATCATAGGATTTGCAGCAGAATCGCAGGTTTGAGATTAGCGAGAAGTCATTTGCAAGAAAATATAAATTTATTTCTAGTTTATTGGTGCAGGAGCACCTAGATGTCTCAGTTTTGGTTAAATTCGAGTAGTTGTTTTGGTTTAATAAGGTCTCTGAGACCATTTACACATTGTATAAGGCTTGAAAGCCATGTTGTAGTTGGACTATGTCCCAATGTCTAAATGAATCTAGTTTTCTTGTTGTAATCCTCAAGAGGACAGTCTTGTGTCAAAAAGGCAGTCTTAGAAGTCATTTGAGTTTTAATGTTTTTTATAGGATGGTTAATTAAATTTCTATGTTGTAGCCTTTAAAAGGCATGTCTTAGGTGTGTTGAAACCTTGTCCAAAGGTTAGTCAAGTGTTAAAAAGAATTTAAACCATAAAAAGCTGAAAATAACAGTCACCACAGTCCAAGAAGGGACAGTTTCTAATAAAACAGTCAGTTAGTGCAGCAAAAATCAAGAAAAACTCATTGGTTTGAGGCAGTTTTCTTCGACCCAACCACTCCATGCTTGGTATGAGGTTTATTTGTAGCCTTCCAAACATTATTGTAAGGGGATTCGGTGGAGATGGAAATAGAAACAAGAAAGAACTATTTTATTTTGCCTTTTTTCTGAGTTTTTCTGTTTTTCACAGCCGTACCTGAGTTTGTACGGAATTGTCATAGTCATAGAATGTATTGGATGGGTAAAGGACTGAATTAGCTTTGATTTAAGCTTTATATGGAGACTTGACTCAGAACTAGGTAAAAGAAATCATTATTTCTCTCTAAACTGTCTTAACTCTGCTGTCACAGTTAGGAAAAATCGCTGTTCTCTTGTAATAAACCGTACCTGTACGGCTTGGTCATAGTCTATGAATGTGATGGAAGGTTAGGGGATTGAAGTACCTCTGTGTAGAGCCTTGTTTGAGATCTTGACAGTGAGTTAGGTTTGAGAGAATTACTGTTTTGTGCTAAGCTGTCTTGAACCCTGAATTAGGGTAATACTGAACAACCCGATGGATTTTTATCCATTCCATTGACCATTTTCTGCCTTTGTTCAATGGAATGGATTGTATTTTAGTTGCTTCAAGGTCTTGTGAGGATAGGGGAGGCAGGAGAAGGTGTAGGTGAGTTTGGCATGTGAAATGACCTTGTAGAAACCATGATCAAGAGTTCAGAGGAGGACAGCAATAATGTCAAGAAGGTAATGGATTTAATCATGATGTTTTTTTTGTTTTGCTAATGAAGACATTGGTATGTGTGCATGCTAGGGATTGGTATGTTACAAAGGAATTGTGTTTGCATAGAGGGAGACTACTCCAAGGAGATAGTGTGACTGTTTACTGTGGAGTCATAAGGTTGTGACTGTCTTGAGAAGGTAGAGTAAGGACTGCTGTCCTGCAGACCTGTATAGTGATTTGGCAAGAAATCTAAATGGAACCTTGATGGAGTTGGCCTCTTAGAAGGTGTTTTGGAGTCCTCCTTCATTGTGTGTGTGTCAAGAATAAGTTGGAGATGATGTTGAAGGCTGTCTTGAGAGATCTTTGCATGTGAACTTATGATCATGCTACTGCTGTCCTAGATGCTCCGCATCATTTATGGTTTATGGTGAATGTTGGACAAGCATATATTTTTATTCCAAATTTTTGATTAATTTCATTATAAAGGTTTTCATGGAAATCATCAGAAAATATAAAGATTCATATTTATTTATTATTGCCAAGGGCCAGTTGGATGTGTGAATAAGAAATAATTCAGACTTGATTTCAAATATATATATATATATATATATATATATAATCACTTGTGAAGCAATTCCTCCCAACCGCATTTAGAAATAGTGGCATATGAAATTTTAAGAGGAAACGATTCATCCTTGAAGAATCTTTGACAAGTATATGTTTGTCACCTATGATTAGAAGTATATTTTCATATGTATGTGTTGAAAATGTTGTCATGGGTGTCAAGGTGCATGAACAAGATTGTTGTTATTGATGTCAAAGAGTTTGTCGTGGAGATTGTTGGATTAGTTGTCCAAGATGTATGGACGAGAATGTCAAAGTAAAAATTGTCGTCGATGTCAAAGGAAGAATGAAGAGATTGTCAAAGGACGCCATTGATGTCAAAGGATGGAGTATGTTCAATGAATAAGTTACATGGTGATACCTAGAGATGCAGAAGACGTGGTGTTAGTGGCAAAAAGAATGCAAACGGCTAATATATAATCATCATCATCATCATATTACATTTAGTAGCTGTTATGTTTGTTATGAGACGTCTTTATTTGAGAATATTTGGTGAAGAATAAACACATTGATGTGGGCAATTATAATCAAGTTTAAATTAAAGATTTAAACTTGGTGTTTGGATTGACTTACCTTAAGTGCCAAGGAAGGATTAAAGTTAATTGTTAATACAAACATTTCATGTTCAAGGTCAACTTCAAAAGGAGGATTAAAAGTTTTATTGATGATAATATGGGCCGACCCATATTAGAGTTCAAAGGTTGACAAAGAATAAATAATTAGTGAGGACGACCTCTTCCTAAAATGGAGTGCTCAAAATAATAAGACAAAATGTCTTATATTTTATATTAGTATGAGGTGCGATTAAATAAGAATGAGGTGGCCAACTCAAATACTTATTGAAGAAGTATTAAATAAATCTAAAGGGGTCGACCATTATTTAGAGCAGCCGACTTTCCCTATGAGTGCTACAAGACAAAAACAAAAAGGTATCTTTTAATAAATATAAAAGTGGGCGATCATATTAAGAGGTGCGATCAAGAAGAATGAAATGTGTGTGATTTAAAATATACAGCATACGATTGCTATCAAATGGTGCGATTTATATTAAGGAGTTGCGATTTGTTTTGAGAAGGGCTGTGATTTATGAAGAGGTGCAGTCTTCATAAAAAGACATATCTAATTACCAAGGATGCCTCTATTCAGAAGATATAAAAGGTGAATGAATGTGGGTTTTGATAGGAAGCAATTCAATGAATAATATCTGAAAAAGGCAGAAAATATGAAGTGTGTTTCAAATTCATATTGAAAAATATATGCAGCCCATATATAAAGGATAAATGCAGATATATATATGAAGAGTATGTGTAAGCAATCAATGAATTATGTGATGTCCCCATTTTCCAAGTGATCACTTAATGGAGTTGGCTAGCCTATCCCATTCCCAGAGGCTAAGCCAAAGGACTAAGGTAATACCCTAATTGACTAGATTTCATACTTAGTCAATTTTATTAGGGCAAATTGATGATGTGAGATGACTTGGTGTATTTTTGTGAGCCTATTGATGAAGTCAAAATAAATAAGATAATTTGCCCTAGAGATGAGCGACCAAGGAGAGAGAAAGAAGAAGAAAAGGAAGGAAGAAAATGATGGAAATGCCTTTGGAGATTTTGAGGAAAAATAAGAACAAATTAAGATAATTTCCCTTTGACGTTGATGACCCAATTGAATATCAAAAACACAACATATGAGATGCCTAAGTGGTTCGCTCCTCTTGGAGAATGGAAAAATAAATAAGAAAAATAAAATACCTTTCCTAGGTTGGCCTTATAGGAGAAGATGATAAAATAAAATAAAGGGAATTGCCATGAGGAGGTCGGCCTTGAGAAGGACAAATTGGAGGGCTATAAATGTAATGTCCCCCATCTAGCCCATTGGATTAGTGGACAGGGATTAACCTATGACCAGACTACTGTAGGCTAATGGAGTTGTTCAGGGGGTGGAGGCCCTTTGCATATAATTCATGCTATTTTTAGCAGTGCAGTGGTGGAGGCCCTTTGCACATAATTCATGGTCTCGATGTAACTAGAGTTCAAATCGATATAACATGAGTCAAATTAAATATTTAACTTATATTATTTTATGAGACCTCAAAGTGACTTTAAGTTCTAAAGTAAAGTTGTTTTATAAAGTGAAGTTGTAACTTAAAGTTGGGTCCCTAGGGATGGGCGCTCCTCATGGAGCAATAAGGGGTTGAGTTGTAATTTAAATAATTAAAAATTAATCCCTCCTGGGTGTTTGGGAAGGAGAGCAACAAAAAAACCAAAAAGAATTTCATTTGCATATGCGAAGATTATTGATTTTGGCTCTCTTTGTGAGTTATTGTGCTTTGGCTTTGGAGCTTGGCTCTAGGGTTTTATTGTTGACAGTGTTGGGACGAAAACCCCTACATTGATCCCTTTCCTCGTGAGTGGAAGATTGTATCAGGAGAGGTTATTGGAGGCTTCATCCAGAGGTCTCATTTGTGCATATAGTTGATACATTTTGGTGAAGATTCGAGCATGAAATGAAGATATTTGGAGAAACATATTGTTGCAGAGGAGAATAGAGGTATCAAAGGCAGATTTATGTATACTTTTATGAGTTTATTGTTGCTGCAGCAATTTCTACATAGGTCGTACACTTTCAGCAAGGTCGTACTTTCCCCAGGAGGTCGTACCTTGCATTTAATAGAGATCTGTAGATAGAGTTGAAAGGATTTGAGGGAGTTTATTTATTGTTTGTTGCTGATATTCACAGCCATAAAGGCTGTACTACTCCAGAGGGTTGTGGGTTTTGGAGCTACTGTTTCCTTCATTGGAGCTGCAAACTATCACTTTAAGGATCGCCTAGGACTGCTATATCTCCTCTTCATTGTATACCATAACTCTTTCATTTGGACTAGTTTGGAAGCATTTTCATGGTGTCATATTGTTGGTCCGGCTACAGCATCCGGACGAAGTCATAAATATTGATCTGGGTATGTTACCATAATTCATATCTTGGTTAAATACAATCTGGGTCATTGTTATCTTGTTCATATCTCTTTTACATTTTCTGGGTTTTCAATATATTGTTTATATTCTATGTATTTCATGCAAAAATGCACATGCAAGAAAACCCCATTGAACCTTAAAAAGCAAAACAACAAGAACACAAAAAAAAATACACAGGGCAAAACATTTACCAAGGGTGTATGTTACAGTGGTATTAGAGCAAAAGATCTTGCCATCCTGTGATACAAATTCAGACATGCAGTGAGACTTGAGTTATGTACCCTATGCAGTCATTGACACACCACTACAATACCAGAAGAAATAGATTGCAATAGGAAACACAGGTACCATAGATAGAAGAATCTGAGCAACCAGTACCCATAGTAGACCCATTTTCAGGTGAATTACCACCAGTTACAGAACCTATTTCAGGAGAGATGGGTGACAGCGAAAATGAGGAGCCTAGTATGCGTGAGATTCTAAATGCATTAACTAGGAGTCAATTGGCTATGGAGAGAGAAATGAGGGAGTCACGGGAGGAGTTGAGAGAATCACAGGCTGAGATAGCACATATCCTTGAGCAATTGGCACCTCGGGATGGAAGAAACAACAGGGACAATAACTACAATCATCGTGACAGGAACAAGAACAATGGTGGTGACAAAAACGAGGACAATGGAGGTGATAGAAACAAGAATAATTGGGGTGATAGGCACAATGGTGACAGGAACCAGGGAGATAGAAACAATGGGGTCAGAAATCAGGATTACAGACACAGGTATAGGGATGATGAGGGTGAGGCATCGGTTACCCACCGGAGGGCTTCACAGTTTACAGCAGGCGATAGACCTAGCATCCCAACTTTTGTACCCAAGAACCAAGTTCCTGAACAAGACCCCACACAGGCTGAGTTCCAGGACGAGATCCTGAGGGATTGGAGGGCATCCAGTGTAGAGTTCAGGGCTGAGATGACATTTGCCGAGTACTCTGACATCAGGATAAGGAATAGACCTCGCAGGGGAGGCAGACCACAGAACCAGGAGTTGCAGAAGAAAGTAAAATGACACTTCCATATTTGATGGTTCTTGTAAGACCACCGCGAGAGCTTGGGTCCAAAAATTGAACAATAACTTGCAGATCAGTCCCATGCCAGAGAACACCATTACCTATGCATCTTTACACTTGGAGGGGACTGCACATAAATGGTGGGAAGGTTACACTGGGTCACAATCAGATCACTTCATATGTGTTCACTGCTAGACTAATCGATAGGTTTGACAAAAAGGACCCAGAATTGCAATTTAAGGAGTTAGCACAACTGAGGCAGAGTGGATCATTAGACTCCTATATATCAGAGTTCCAAGACCTATCTGTTATGGTCCCAAATATCTCAGAGCGTAGACTGGTCATTTTATTCATTGATGGATCATCAGACCCACTACGTGGTTGGGTTAAGGGCTTTGACCTTGTTTCACTACAAGATGCCATGAAAAAGGCCCGAGATATGGAGTCATCAGTGTGGCGGAGTAAATTTCAGTCGAAGGGCTTTCCACATAGGAGGGATAAGGAGAAGGACAGGAGACCCTTCCAGAGGGATGTTGATCAACATAAGGATAAATCAAATAGGTTGACAGATGACCAACTCAACAAATACAAGAGGAAAAAGCTTTGTTTTCATTGCAAAGAACAATGGGATCCCTCACATAAGTGCCCACACAAGGCTAATGCCCAGTTGATAGAGTACTATTTGGCTAAGGAGACATAGTCAGAGGCATCCGATTCACATTCAGATCAACTTTCAGACCATGAGGATAATGGGGATGAGGGAGCATCACAGCATAGTGCTGGTAGTGGTGGGACTCTTGCCCAGTTTTCTAGTTTTCAAAAGGTTGGTTCATTCAGGGTGCGTGGTGTACTCGGAGGTCAGCGTATCACCACTCTCATTGACACATGAGCCACACATAACTTTATCGATGAGGGGTTGGTAGCTCGACAGGGATTGAAGGCAGAGGAATTCGAAGGCTTCAAAGTGATGGTAGCCGACGGGTTCAAAATGCAATGTAACAGGAAAATCTCAGGATTGAAGATCATCATGGGTGACTATGAGTTGGTGGATGATTTTTATGTTGTTGGTATTGGGGATACATATGTTGTACTAGGCATGCATTGGATGAGCCAGTTAGGAGAGTTCACCATGAATGTGCAGAAAATGGAGATGAAATTTGAATTTAAGAGAAAGAAAATGTCTTCGAGGGTTGTTAGATGGTGGACCACAGGTAGTGTCACTAAAGAGAATAGAGAGATTATTGCGACATGACCAGGTAGAGTGAGCAGCAGAATGCCTCATCATGCCAGAGTCCCCGACACAGCAAAAGAGCAGCTATCATCCAGATATTCAGAGGCTCTCGTCCAAGCACAGCAAGGTGTTTGGAGATATACAACTAGGAGTGCCTCCAGATAGAGGCATAGAGCATGTCATCGAGTTAGAGGATGGGACTAAGCCCATCATGATTACCCCCTATCGACATCCTAAGAGACTTAAGGATGAGATAGAGAAGACCATCAAGGAGTTGTTGGAGATGGGACACATTCGGCCTAGTAAGAGTCCCTTTGCTTCTACAATGGTCTTGGTTAAAAAGAAGGATGGGACGATCAAGATGTGCATTGACTACAGGGCACTGAATAAGAAAACCATCAAGAACATGTATCCTATTCCAAGGATTGATGAGCTAATAGATGAGTTCGATGGTGCCTGTTATTTTTCAAAAATTGATTTGAGGTCAGGATACCACCAGATCCATATGAGGGCAGAGGATATTGAGAAGACAGCCTTTAGGTGTCAGTATGGCCATTTTGAGTTTCTAGTGATGCCTTTCGGTTTGACTAATGCACCTGCTACCTTCTAGAGTTAAATGAATCAGATATTCAGACAATAGCTTAGGAAGTTTGTATTGATATTCTTTGATGATATACTAATTTTCAGCTGGACTTGGGAGGATCACATGAAACATCTAGAGGAGGTGTTGAGCATATTGGAGAGTGAGTCCCTCTATGCCAAAGAATCAAAATGCGACTTTGGCATGACAGAGTTACTTTATCTAGGCCACATTATTAGTGCTGATGGTGTCAGGGTAGATCCAGAGAAGATAAAGGCAATTGTTGATTGGCCCCCACCCACAAACCTTACATAGCTTAAGGGCTTCTTTGGACTTTGTGGGTTTTACAGGAGGTTTGTAAGAGGCTTCTCTCAGACAGCTACACCATTAATAGATTTGATGAAGAAAGGAGCCTTTGAGTGGAATGACAGAGCTCAACAGTGCTTTGACCACTTCAAGCACTTGATGCCTACCTGCTCTGTGTTGGCAATCCCTGACTTCTCTAAGCCATTTGAGCTAGAGTGTGATGCATCAAGAGAGGGGATAGGGGCAGAGCTTATGCAGGAGAAGCACTCGATAGCATTCGAGAGCAGGAAACTTCGGGGTGTTGAGAGGAGTTACTCGGTGTATGACCGAGAGATGTTGACCATAATGCATGCATTGGCCAAATTCAAACCTTATCTAGTAGGAGGGAAGTTCATCATAAAGACAGATCATAACAACATAAAATATTTCATGAACTAGAAGGATCTGAATGACAGACAACAGAAGTGGGTCAGTAGGCTCCAGGCTTATGACTTTGACATCGAGTATGTCAAGGGGAAGAGGAACGTAGTTGTAGATGCATTGTCAAGGAGACCTCACTTGTGCTTAGTTGGAGAGATATTTGCTGATTGGAAGGAGTTGATTGCAGCAAAATATGCCGAAGACTCTTGGGCAGCAGGAGTCATTGGGCAGCAGGAGTCATTGAGGGCACTATCAGGGATGATAGATATTCTGTGGTGAATGATTTTATCATATACAAAGACAGGATATTTTTGGTGCCCAGTTCTCAGTTCAAGCATAAGGTGATAAGAACTTTCCATGATACTCCAATGGCTAGCCATCCTGGATTCTTCAAAACTTACAGACATATTCGGGAGAGGTTTACATGGAAAGGGCTCAAGGAGGAAGTGCTGAAGTATGTTCGTGAGTGTCCCATTTGTCAGCAGAATAAGCATGAGCATACTTACCCAGCAGGTTTATTACAGCCATTGCCTATTCCCAACCAAAAATGGGAATGTATCTCCATGGACTTCATCACAGGGTTGCCAAAGGTGCAGGGGAAGGACTGTATTTATGTGGTAGTCGATAGACTTACCAAATTTGCACACTTCTTCGCCATTTCGGCAACTTATACAACTGCTCATGTGGCTGATTTATTCTTCAGGGAGATATTCAAGCTTCACGGGATACCCAAGAGTATAGTCAGTGACAAGGATAGCAAGTTCCTGAGTCTATTCTAGCAGGAGCTATTCAGACTTTGTGGTACTGAGTTGACTCCTAGTACCAGTTACCACCTATAGACAGATGGCCAAACAGAGGTGGTGAACAAGTGGTTGGAGGGATATCTTTGTAATTATGTTTCGGGGCAGCAGAAGGCATGGATCAAATGATTGCACTTGGGGAAGTACTGCTATAACACCACATTCCACATGTCTATCCAGATGACTCCTTTCAGGGAACTATATGGTTATGATGCCCCATGCTTCACAAATCTCTTACTTGGTGACAGTCAGGTGCCTAAGGCAAAAGATCTTTTGTAGGAGAGCAGGACTAGTGAAGGAGCTCAAGGAGAATATACAGCAGGCACAAAATCAGCAGAAGCTTTATGCTGATCAGCACCAAGTGGAGAGGAGTTTCAAGGTTGGAGACATGGTGTATTTGAAGCTCCAACCCTACAGGCAGTCCACTCTCAAGAAGAGTGGAGCAGAAAAATTAAAACCCAGATTTTATGGCCCATTCAGGATTATTAGAAAAGTAGGTGAAGTGGCATATGAGCTTGAATTGCCAGCAAACAGCAAAGTGAATAATGTGTTTCATGTTTCTAGGTTGAAGAAAGCTCTTGGCCACAATGTGATTCCGTCAGTAGAGCTTCCACTATTGGATGAGGGGAAGTTAATTCTAGTACCTAAGGCTATCATTGACACCCGAGAGAGGAATTTGAGGAAACGGGTCATCAGAGAGTACCTGGTTAAGTGGAAGAATTTACCAGTTGAGGATGCCACTTGGGAGAGTGAGAAGATATTGCAGCATCCTGAGCTGAGGTTGCTTGAGGACAAGCAATCTTGGGGAGGGCAGACTGTAATGTCCCCCATCTAACCCATTGGATCAGTGGACAGGGATTAGCCTATGACCAAACTCCCATAGGCTAATGGAGTTGTTCAGGGGTCATTTCAGGGGATTTACTATTTATAGTAAGTTAGGAGCCGGGCACTTGCTATTTTTAGCAGGGCAATGGTGGAAGCCCTTTGCACAGAATTCATGGTCTCGATGTAACTAGAGTTCAAATCGATATAATATAAGTCAAATTAAATATTTAACTTATATTATTTTATGAGACCTCAAAGTGACTTTAAGTTATAAAGTAAAGTTGTTTTATAAAGTGAAGTTGTAACTTAAAGTTGGGTCCCTAGGGATGTGCGCCCCTCATGGAGCAATAAGGGGTTGAGTTGTAATTTAAAATAATTAAAAAGTAATTCCTCTTGGGCGTTTGGGAAGGAGAGCAACAAAAAGACCAAAAAGAACTTCATTTGCATATGCGAAGATTATTGATTTTGGCTCTCATTGTGAGTTATTGTGCTTTGGCTTTGGAGCTTGGCTCTAGGGTTTTATTGTTGACAGTGTTGGGATGAGAACCCCTACATTGATCCCTTTCCTCGTACGTGGAAGATCGTATCAGGAGAGGTTATTGGAGGCTTTATCCAGAGGTCTAATTTGTGGATACAGTTGATACATTTTGGTGAAGATTCGGGCATGAAATGAAGATATTTGAAGATACATATTGTTGCAGAGGAGAATAGAGGTATCAAAGGCAGATTTATGTATCCTTTTCTGAGTTTATTGTTGTTGTAGCAATTTCTACACAGGCCATACACTTTCAACAGGGCCATACTTTCCCCAAGAGGTCGTACCTTGCATTGATGGAAGATTAAGGTGTTTGGGACTGAGATTTGTATCCCAACCTTGGTGTTTGGAGTTAATAGAGATCTACAGACAGAGTTGAAAGGATTCGAGGGAGTTTATTTATTGTTTGTTGCTGATATTCATAGCCATAGAGGTCGTACTACTCCAGAGGGTCGTGGGTTTTGGAGGTGCTATTTCCTTCATCATTGGAGCTGCAAACTGTCAATTTGTGGATTGCCTAGGACTGCTATATCTCCTTCTCTTCATTGTATACCTTGGAAGCATTTTCATGGTGTCATATTGCTAGTCCGGCTACAACATCCAGACAAAGTTGTAAATCTTGATCTGGGTATGTTACCATAATTCATATCTTGGCAAAATACAATCTGGGTCATTGTTATCTTGTTGATATCTCTTTTAGTTTTTCTGGGTTTTCGATATATTGTTTATATTCTATGTATTTCATGCAAAAACGCACATGCAAGAAAACCCCATAAAACCCTAAAAAGCAAAACAACAAAAACACAAAAAAAAAAATACACAGAGCAAAACATATACCAGGGGTGTATGTTACAATAAATAAAGGATGCTTTGGAGGCTTTTTCATGATCATTCACATCTCATTTTTCTTGAGTTTCATACTCTTTGGCTGCAATATTGCTAGCCTTCATTCCAAGGATGAAAACCCTTGTGAATGTGGTGAGTTGGACGAAACCCTAGCTCATTATTGTGGTGGATTCATCACGGAGTCCTAATTGTGCTTCATTGGTGGCATTTGGAGGAGAACTCCATTGCATATTTAGATTTGAAGACATTTTTGGAGCAGCATTCCAGTGGCATTTTGGAGCATCTTGCATTAGGGTTTTTACCCTACTTGAGCACCACCTTTTGGATCAGATTTGGAGCGCCCAAATTTGAGGGCAATTTCACTGGTTTGGAGGGTGATTTGGAGCAGCAAACCCTAGGCGCACCTCATGAAGAATTCGCCCAGCTAGGGTTGATCATTTGTCATCCAATTTGCAAGTATTTGGTATGTACAAACATATTTTATTGGTCTGATTTATAGTGCAGAAATCTGGGCATTGTTTGTCATGTTTGTGCCCTAGATTCTATTGTAAAAATCAGATCAGAATATTCAGATTTGTAGCAGCAGGGTTTTCTACAGAAAATCAGATTTGGTTGTTGTTTTTGGATCCCCTGCATTGTGTATTTCATGGTGTAATTCATGTTTATTATGGATATCAACTTGTAGCATCATTGGCCGTGTTTATTTGTCATGTTTGGGCACATATATGTTCGCTGTGCTTACATGTTTGAAATCAGAAAAAAATAAATCAGAATTTAGGGTTTTGAGCAGAAAACTAAAGTGCAGAAAATTAGGGCAGAATTCAGAAATTTATTTTCAGAATTTCAGGGCAGATCCCATTGTGGATATTACAAATTATTTCTGAGTATAGATCAGATTTAAAGAAGAGAAAGGGGCAGAATTATGAAGAGCAAATCTGATTTGTTTTCAGAGGAAGTGTGTATGTGATAGTATGATGATATGAGCAGAAATTTCTATGAAGATGTTGACTCAATTATGGTCAGTTTTGTGAAAGGAATTGGTGCATAAGTTGGATCAGATTGGTGGAAGAAAAGTGTATATTGCTTTGTGAAGGAAGAGCAGTGTATGTGAGTAAATCTGATTTGCAAAGATAAGACTTACATCATTCAAAATCAGAAGTGGTAATCAGATTGTGAGTAAAGGAGAACAATATCCATTTAAGATTGCTTTAATCGTTTCCCTATCAACACTACCCCCCTGAGCACTGATAACATGGCCAAGATAAACAATTTCAATTAATCCAAATTCACACTTGGATTCTTTGGCATATAATGAGTTGGCCTCAAGGATCCCAAGCACTTCATCCAAGTGTTGCAAGTGTTCCTTCCAAGACTTGCTATAAATTAGGATATCATCAAAAAAACCAGCAGAAATTTACGGAGCTGCCCACTAAAAATCTGATTCATACAAGATTGAAAGGTGGCAGGGGCATTTGTTAGGCCAAAAGGCATAACAAGGAACTCAAAGTGCCCATAATGGCATCTAAATGCAGTCTTCTCAACATCCTTCTCCCTCATTCTGATTTGATAATACCCCAATCTTAAGTCTAACTTTGAAAAATAGACTGCACCATGAAGCTCATCGAGAAGCTCATCAATCCTCGGTATAGGATACCAATCCTTAATAGTTCTTTTATTGAGCTCTCAATAATCAATGCATAAATGCAGAGTCCTGTTGATGATTGTTTTTCGACAAGCCAACAATTAGAGTGAAATACAAAGTATCTAACTCCCTCTTGAGCAAAGCCTCTTGAATGCTGAACTAGGTGATCAAACAAGATGACTCCAAGGTTCCTTCTGATGATTTTGGTAAGAGACAGCTCAGTGACTATGATTTTGCTGTTAAACACAAAGGGACTTACGCAGACTTCTCTTCATTCATGTTTAGCTTGTTCCTCCTTTCAGTGTGGATGATGTATGTACAAAGTTGCAATGATAAAGAAAAGTAAAAAGGACAAGGGTTCAGGAAAACTAATCTAAGGTCAATGAAGCAATGATGAGGTATTGAACAGACAAACTCCTGATTTAACCTAACTTCACTTCGCCAAGGGTGCCTACAACTACATGAAGCTGGTGCAATCTCCTAAGGTTACCCTAATGGTTTTCAAATCATGAAGACTTATACAAGCACCCATCAAATGGCGCAGCTCAAACAAGCATCCACAATCGAACTTAAGCAAATAAGCTCAGACTAGCTTTACACAACACTTCATCAGCGATGAATGTTAAAAGCATGAGCTAGGAGTTGATCAAATGTCCAATACATACATACATTACAACAATGAGCTTCTAATCTACTTTTAATCTATTCTGAAACATCTCTCCATTCTATTGAAGTACAAGAAACCAAGTTACTCCACAAGATAACACTTAACACCAAATAAACTTCCAATGTTTTTGCATTAACCTTGAGAAATATTTACAACAGCTTCAAATCCTCTCAGAGAATTTTCAGAGTCTCCTATTCTATTCCTAAAAATCTACTCTCTACTATTGCTAATGATCTACTGAATTACAAATGAGGCAACAAGGCCTTTATATAGTGTCCAGAATACAATGAAGGGCTAAGATTAATTCAATAGCCAAAGGTCTAGATCGTGCCACCTCAGAGGTAGTTACAACAATTTGCTATTTTTAGCATATAAGAGAGAGGCAATGAAGGCACGTTTTCCAATGTGATAAGGTAAGGCAAAAGCATTTAAAATATTCCTCCACATAGGAATCCCTTTGGCTCCTTTCATTAAATGATACATTTAATGCATTAAATAATGCGGCTAATCAAAATTGAATGATGTGTACTCGCCACATGGATGCCAACTCAGCATACTTTGAAAATTGTATCATCTTTGTGTGATGTATTCAATGTGATTGCTTGAACTTGTATGTTTAGGAATAAAACTTGTTGATTTTTGCCTTGTTCATTCTTCTTGTAGACTGGATGTATGATACTTGTAGCTCATTGGATTGACTTTGTAATGTTTCTTCTTCTTGCAGGTAAGATATATGATGATCTTCTTTGATGTATTCTCATGAAGAGTATAGTAGTAGATGATGATGACATGAAGTAGAGATCTCTCTTGGACTTGAAGGTTGAATGGAACTTGAAGATTGGGAGAACTTGACTTGAAGCTCGGATGGATGAATGTTTCAAACATGATTATCCTTGATGAAGTACACTTGAATTTAATGTGATCTAACATGATGTCATGGATGTAGGGGACTTGAACTTGATCCTTTAGAGTAGTGTTCCCTCTGCAACTTGAAGATGACTCAGATGCTTATCCTTTAGATGATTCCTTGGCTTCACCAACACCCCTTCCTTCAATGATGCAACTCGATGATGTAATAACAATTTCTTGACTTCACTTGGATGAAGGTAACTCCAGACTTCTTGCTTGAAGGTGACTCCTTGTATAACTCCTTAGCTTTGTTAATGCTCCTACAAGACAAGGTAAACGATATATCAATGACTTCATAAGATAAAACAACTTTAAACATGTAATAACGCCATTTCAAACTTAGGCGCAAATATAGGTAAAAATAGGAACAAAGTGCGCCTAACACAAATTAGTCCCACATTCATTATTTCAAATGATTTCTAGCAATTGTAAAGGTTTAAAGAAGGTCAATCCCCTATAAGGTTCACCCAAAAGGTATCTTTCAACACAATTTCTCCCTTAGGCGCCAAGATGAGGTGATTTTAGAGGCAAAGGGCGCCTAACATAATTGACCTATTTCCTTGAATTCTTGGTGACCTTAACACTCGTATGAGCTCCAATTTCATATCCTTAATCTTTCTCCTTATAAGGAGCCTTATTTGAAGATCAAAAACTCTAGAAATGGCGCCAATTTGAGGTGGTTTTATCCTTATCTCTAGGCGCTAATGCTAGTTCATGGGAATAGGAATGGGCGCCTACTTTTGAAAGATGAATTTAAGTTATTTCCCTCAAGGCGCCAAGTTTACTTCTTCACTAATTCACTCCAAGGCGCCCAAAATGGTCTTTCGATGCAATTTGCCCTAGGCGCTCATTGTTGATGCTCAAGGCGCTCAATTCTTCAAGGCGCCAAAAATGGCAAAAGGGAACAAAGAATGGGCGCCTAAACTCAATCATGTCAACTCAAGGCGCAATTTTTAATGATCACTTGGCGCCTAACTCACAAATTGGTCACATTTTCACTTCTTTAGGTATCTTAGGAAATTTTCAATCAAGGCGCCTATCTGGAAGAGGTTGAAGGTTGATTGTCTTCTAGGCGCACTTTTGGGGTCTCTGCAAGTGGGAAAATTGCACCTAAGTACTAGAGGAAATTCGCGCCTAGAACTGACAGTGCGTGAGGTAAGGTATATTGAAAAATATATTTAAGTATAAGAAGTTCAGAGATTGAACTTCTTATACTTTAAATATTTTTCAATATACCTTTCAGGATGTTTGAGATAGGTCTCAGATCCACTGGATTTAACATGCAGATTATAGAATTTGGAGGATCCACCAGATTTCAGACTTAGCCAATTTTTCAGTGTTTCAGGATTTCAGGCTATCAGACTTAGTCATTTTCAGGATCTCAAACATCATGATAGGAGTTAGTTTAAACATATCATGCTCTTTCATATTAAGGTGCAACTTTGGGTTAGTTTGAACATCTCTTCATGCTAAGGCGCCAAAGTGGAGATAGTTTAATGCATGAAGGCGCCTAGACTTGAATTTGCTCATTGTTGATGTCTTTAAGGCTCTTCAGCACTAGATTACATCCTTGTGAGACTATTTGAACCTTAGGCGCTATCTATCATTGATCTGAACTCCATCCTACATCAAGGCGCCAAAGTGGAGAGGAGCAACAAGGAATGGGCGCCTAAGCCTACCCACTTCAATTGAAGGCGCAATTCTTATGATCCTTTGAACATGCACTGGGCGCCTAAACTCTTGAGTCATTCCTTTGTCCAAAATTTTGATGTTTAAGGTCTCTTATGCCAATTTCAATCAAGGCGCCCTATCTTGGAGTGTTTGGAAGTTGATCTTCCTCTAGGCGCTGATGTGAGTTGGCAGAGGTGGGAAAATGCGCCCAAGTACTAGAGGAAATTCACGCCCAAAAAATGCAAGTCGCCAAGGTAAGGTATATTGAAAAATATATTTAAGTATAAGAAATTGAATTTCTTATACTTTAAATATTTTTCAATATACCTTTCAGGATGTTTGAGATAGGTCTCAGATCCACCAGATTTCACATGCAGATTCTAGATTTTTGAGGATCCACCAGATTTCAGACTTAGCCAATTTCAGGATCTTCAGGATCAGGATACCAGACTTAGTCATTTTCGGGGTCTCAAACATCAGGATCAGGTCATCAAGGGGCTCTAAGACTCAAACACCACTGACTTCATCATGCAAAGGACATCATCCTGGACTTAGCAAAGCACTGGAATTCAAAAAAAAAAGGGGGTCCCCATTTGCAATGGGGCGATGTGTGATTTGGTCACAACAAGTCCCATCTTTTTTCTTAACCAACACAACAAAAGATGCAAATGGGCTCCTGCTAGGACCGAATAAACCCCATGTCTAAGAGTTCTTTGAGAGTCCTTTCAATCTCATCTTTGAACTGTTTGGGGTGTCGATACGGAGTTGTTATCACAAGTTTAGGTTCCTCTTCTAACTCTATGGTATGCTCAATACCTCTTTCAGGTCTCCCAGGTGGCAATCCACAAAAAAACCTTGTTGTGTTTGGTCAATAAAATTTGCACATCCAGATGATAAGTCCTATTTTCTTCTTTTGGAGGGGTAGGCATGATGACACATTGGGCTGCCCACTCTACTTAATCATGATGAAACAAATGTTCCATCCTTTTTGCGATGACCACTCTAGGCCCTCCAGTAGAAATCCCTCTCAAAACAACCTTCTTTCCGCCAACATAAAACTTCAACTCCATGGTTTGCAAGTTCAAACATATTTCACCCAAAGATTTCAGCCATTGTATACCCAGGACGGCATCAGTGTCACTAATGCTTATCACATAAAAGTCATCTTTAACTTAATAATTACCAAACTGCATACTTAATTGAGAAATCCTCCTTGTGCATGAAAGTGTGAATCCATCAACAACAATAACCTTGAATCCCTCAAACTCTTTGGGTTTCAACCCTCGTCTTGCCACAACTCCATCAATGAAGTTGTGTGATGCTCCTATATCAATGAGAGCAACAATATGCTGCCCACATAGTACACCTCGGACTTTGAGTGGATCATTTCTTTGATTCCCAGTGAGTTGAAAAAAAGACACATCATGATCCTTGTCAACTTTAGCCTCTTCATGAACTTCATCTTCTTCACTAGCCTCTGAATCATCTTGTTGTTCTGAATTTTCTGATTCAGATTCAGCCGTCACATAGGCCTCTAATTGGTGAGATTTGCCTTTCTCATAGCACTTGTGTCCTAGGGCCCAAGGTTCTTTACAAGTGAAACATAATTTCTTCTTCCTTAGCTCGTGTCGGAGCTCATCATCCATTCTTTGAGGCGGTGGTTTGAGCTGATTGACTTCTTTCCAAAAATGTTTTTTATCCTTCCTCAGAGGGAAGGTCTTAGACTGAAATTTACTTTTAGGAGTTGTAAATTCCATGTTCCTAGCCTTCTTTATGGCCTCTTGCAAAGATTGAGGTTCCAAATCTTTTACCCATCCTCTCAATGGTTCCATCAACCCTTCAATAAAGAGGTAAGTCAACCTTCCTTCGGAAATATCTCACCATAACTGCTATCCTTTGAAAGTCTGAAATATAGGAATCCACAGTGTCTCTTTGCCTTACTTGGGCCAGCTCTCTGAAATGACTCTCAAGATCATGTCTGTCAAAATGATCAATGAGTCTTTGAGTTAATTCTGCATAAGATGTGATGAGGCTATGACCCTGGGTGATCATGTCGTAAGTCCACCAATCATGGGCATCACCATCAAGATGCACAGTGGCAAACTTGATTGAGTCTCCCTCCAACATCGAGTTCAAACAAAGATAGTTGTCAAGTTTTTGAACCCATGATCTAGCAATGCATTTGGTTGACCCATCAAATGTAGGTATTGGTACCTTCCCAAGCTTTCGTTGAAGGTCCTGATTTTGGATCCTTGGTCAATTTGTGTATTTGATATGACAAAAATCATGAAGAGACATTGCACTTTGAAATTCCTCGCCCCAAAAAAGTCATTCTTGTTGGTAATCAGCAAAACTCTCAGTCACAAATTGTTGTCCACCTCCTTGATTTTGCTGATGTCCCAAGAAAACGAGCATCATAGGCCTAGTTGTTGAGGCCCGAGAGGTTCCAGTGTTACTAGCGGGATTGCTCCCATTGTTGGAGTTACTAGCATCACCATGGTTTTCATTGTTTCCTCTATTCAGAGGAGTGCCACCACCCATACTCAGATTCACCAAGTGAGACAAAAACCTTGTCAACTGCTGTTGACTTCTCACCATTTCTTGTTGCCTTCTTGCAAGATCATTCAATATGTCTCTGGTACTGGGATCTTGTGGAGCCCTGTCACCCATGTTGTTTTCCTCTTCTGACCCTGAGTCAATGTGCAATCACCTTCTTCTATATGTTACGAAATCTCCCTCTTCTGGATTCATCAATTGCACATGCTGAAAATTCCGATTTTACCACTGAAAAATCTGCAAGCACAAAGCAACCAATCAGGCTGGCAGGAAGACTAGCTCTGATACCACTGTAATGTACTACCCCAATTTTTTTTCAGATTTTACCAATCACAACATTAGAACATGAATTTGCAAATCAAATAAATACCTCCATACCTTCTGATCACCAAATTCCCAAGATGGGCGAGGAGAGAGCATACAAGTGCTTCAACTCAACAAGAAATAAAGATTTGCAATGAATAAGTACAACTTCCACTTATTCAGCGGGCATCCACTTATTCAGTGGGAGAATGAACAATGAAACAAGGCACTTCCGCTTATTCAACAAAAAGCCAACAATAGGACCACTTATTCAGTGGGATAAACAATTAACTTAGAAAACTTATAGTCCACACTAGCGGTCATACCATCCAGGGGTTACAATAATGATTTTGCAACAAAATAAATGTTTACAATGAAAGGAATAGATAGCAAATTCATTCAATAACCCTGATTTCCACTTGTCAGAACTGTTGTAACAAGTTAGTTCATAGAAACCACATGAATGATAACATAAAACTCAAACCAACTGTGCAAATTAATCACCAAAATCTACCAAACAAGAATTTATGAAAGAAGCCCCATTTGAAAAACATTTTGTCACTGTTGTAGCACTGTTGTAGATCTGAAACTTCTATGACAGCAACAATGAAGTCTCAATATCAGCCCAGATCATAACTTCCCCACCTCCAAATTCCCAACAAGGATCACTACTATCATTGGCACCTCCAAAACTGGATTAAAGCTCCCTAAACTAGGCGATCTGCATAATAGGTTCACACACCCCTCTATGCTGGTACGAACTGTCCAGGATGGTATGGCCTACTAAATCATACTCATATCTGCAGCAAACTCATCACATAATATATGGAATGAGGCGCCCTAACATGCAAATAAATATCCGTATTAATCTGAAATGTAAGATCATCCAATGACCAATCAAAATATCAATCACCTAGTTTGCACAGGTACGGCCTGAGGTGTATGGCTTATATGATTTACAACATAAACTTCAAAGAAATCCATCAAAAACCACTCAAATCACTCCAAAACTCATCAACAGATGATATAGCATCAATCTCCAAAACAAAACTTCAAAACACATCATAATCCATTCAGCTCCATATAATTTCTGAATGAAATCACCATGAACCAACTAGGGTGGATCTCTCACCACCAAAACTGATCTTCTAGAGGGTTGGCATCTTCAAGAAGTATAGAAAGAACACTCAGGTTCAATCCAGTAGCATAACGGTGTAAAAATCAATGGCATAAAGAAACAAATGAGCTCTCATCCTCCTTATAAAGGCACTTTGTAAGTTACACAAGAAAAGAATTATTTCTTGGAAATAGTAACCTTTTTCCTCCAACTTAATTATTTCTCTTTTTCCCAACTTAAGCGCTCACTTTTAAGTGCCTAAATAATTAGAATATCTTTTCCTTTTTCCAATGAGCTATATAACACTCATGCACTTTAATTATTTCCAACCTTTTAAAACAGAAATGCAAATAATCATTAAATAACTCATTAATTCACCCACTTTTATGGAAAATCCCAAACATCATCAAACTGCAAAATAAACTAAACCAACGTACTCCAAGAAGTTTGAGATGAAGAATGATGCCAACCAGGTGACTTTCTAAAAATAGACGACTTCTCCAAGAAGTTTAGAGAGCAATCCAATAAGCCAAGAAAACTTCTGAAAGCTGCACTACAATCCTGATCCTCAATTGAGCTCAATGCCATCAACATAATCCCAAAAGAAAAACTTAACTAGTGATCTGCTCAAACAAGGAGCCCCTTAACATACCACATAGCCTATCGGAACTCCAGGAAATAGGCTATCGGCCCCACAACTGACTAGGCTTGAGAAGGGAACATTACTAGCACATCTGATTTTTCTGTAGCAACATCTACTATCATTTGGTGAGCCATTCTTGTCTTTTTTTGATCCATACAACAGTACTCGTTGCTGTCCCTGCAGTACTTTGGGGACCATACAATTTTTAAGAGGCAATTTGAGGATTTTTGGGCCATACTAGTATGTTTTCTGGCCATACAATTCTAATATGACAATATTTTACAGAGAATAGTGAGCTTCCAATCTTCAATCAGTGTTCATCAATATAAAGTGCTCTGTTTTCAGTGGTTTCAATTTGCTCAGTCTATGTGAGCTCATGTTCTCATGTTTTCTAATTATATTGACTAATCCCTATGTTGCAGCAATCATATTTATTTTGTTTTTAGTTTATTCCAGTATTGTACTGTAAATGTTTATTGAATCAATACATCAATAGTTCATATTACATACCTATTGTAATTCTAGATGGTAGTACCACCAGAAAGTGTTTGCATTTCATGTTGATTATATTGTAAAACTGGATGGTATACCGCCAATTGCTTGCATTTCATAATTGTAAGAGGTCCTGGTCGATTCACCACTAGACCCAATTGCATTCTCATAGCCCGTTTTGGCATTGATCAAGTCTGCTTAGCAATTAGCCAATTTGTGTCATGCCCCCATTTCCGGAGTGACTTCACATGGAGTTGATGATTAGCCTATCATCCATTCCCGTAGGCTAATGCATTGGTAAGGGAATGAATTTCTAGTTTGGGCTTATTGCTATACATGGAGATTCGGAATGTTAGCTCAACTAGTGTGTGATCAATGAAAAATGCAATATTGAAATTGTATTTTTATTTTCATTTGATGGATTTTAGAAAATGGAATCTTTAATTGCATTTTCTATAATCGATTTCTATGGAGTTGTACATATGAATAAAGGTGATGTGTACGCCAAGGAGTCATAGGTCTAGACCAAAATCAAATGCAAGGGATAAGTGATCGATTGGCATATATTGTTTTGGTATTTGAATTGCATTGTTCAAGGAGCCAACGACTATCTACAGGATCGCCCACTTTTGTAGAGCATTCACGTTGGTCCAAGTGCCGAATTCCAACGCCATGATGCATTCGCCTATGCCTTGTGTTGAGCGATTGGTATTGATAGAGGTTGGTTATTGAAATTTAATGATTGCATTTGACTCATAGCTAGCCGCCAAGCATGAAGGAAGGATATTTTAAATGCAATATTTATTTATTAAATATTTGCATTGGATTGATGGCACCATGAGGCGATTGGGTTTGTGAATATTAAATGATTGCACTTGGTTAGTTATTGAGCTTTGAAAGATTTTAAATACTAAACGCCTATGATGAGGAGGTTCGCTCAATGCCAAGATGGATATTCATTGCAACAAAATATATTAAATGATTGCATATGATCGGCAGCCACCATTAGCAAGGGAAATTTAGTGCAAAGAGAAGTTTGTAAATGATTTTTAGCTCCAATACATGGCCATCGTCAAGTAGAGAAGGATTTCACTTCATGGAGGATCAATTCACTTGCAAGATAGATGTAGTTCATTTAAACAATTAAAGATTGTTTTAAATGATTGCATTCATTGATGTCATTCATTTACTTTTGTTCAAGACTCTCAATTTTGATTGATGGATTCCAAGCTTCATTCCAATTTGACAAAGAGAAGGGACGCCTATCCTTGGAGAGGATCAATAGAGCTCTTGAACTCCAATTTGCAACTAATAATCATTTGGTAAACTTTTGCATTTTGTTCTTTTAGCTGGAAATTGCATTTTCTAGTTATTTTTCAAGGAGATGTTCCCTTGAATGTTGTGGTGATGTTCCCATGACAATTTGTGAGATGTCATCATTTAGATTTCATCATTGGAGTTGAATTTACAGGTTATTTGAAAGAATTTGAGGAGTATTTGACATCATAATGGAACCCTTGGTGTATGGGAGTGACTACCAAGGTAGTTGATTGAGCTTAGAGTGAAAATTGAGTGACTTTTGCATATTTTACAAGGTCTGATTGTATATCAGCAAAGTCTGATTTTTATGACAGCGAATTGTTTGGACTATGACAGGGTTTTTGAAGTGGATTTGACAAGGGCTTTCACTCTTGAAGAGTTGCATTTGATAGAAGACCAAACTAGGCATCCATCGCTTGAGTTTGGAAGTGTTTTTTCCTATGTTCCACGGTGTTATGGGGACGGGGGGACGGCTAGGGACGCATTTCGGGGATGGCATTCTGAGGACCATTTTTTGGGGACGGCGGGGGGACAACATAGAGAGAGAGAGAGAGACTCAAATTTCTACAAGTTAATGGACAACAGTATAAGACGATAATTTGAATAACAACAATAAATATTAACGACATAACAGCAATAAAATTAGTCATGATAGCAATATAATGGCAGTAACTTTAATCATGACAGTAGTATAACAGCAATAAAATTTAATCATGACAAAAATATAACAGCAATTTAATCATGACAGCAGTATACCAGCAATTTAATCATGACAACAGTATAGCGGCAATATTTCATTGCCAGTTGTGAGTTTTTTTCTCTAAACATTATAAAATGTATGTTTGATTTTGGGGATGGGGAGATGGGGATGGGGGATGGGGACGGCGGTCTCAGGGCAGGGGACACATCCCCATGGAACACAGGTTTTTTCATGATTTTTCATTGCTACAACTTGGCTGGGCAAAATCATCATTTTCAGCAGTCATATCAGCATACAGAAGTTTTATAACAGTCAATTGTTTATGTACTTGCAGGGCTGTTATAGCATCATTGGATAGCTATCTTGGTTCTAAAGTGTTTGGGCTTTGTTCCTGTTGTCTCTCAGATTTGCACCCTTGCTGAGTTAAAAAACTTGGCAATCTAGAGAAACATGGGATCTTTCTAGGCCTGTGGGTCACCTGTGATGGAAAGAACCTCCAGAGAAGGCCGGCTTTCTATTGATACTCCACCTATACTGCTTGTACTAAAGTCTTTGCAGAGAAAAGGGTAAGAAGGATTGCATAAAAATGAAACCTATTGTCTAAGCCTTGAGGTGATGCACCAAAAGATCGTCTGAGACTACACAGAACTGACACACTACAGAACCAGTAATAATAAAGCTCTCTTACATAACTCAACAAATCATAATCTTTGCATCATTAATTTGTAAGGAGGCTAAATAACAACAGTTCTGTAAAGGAGAAAGATGTTTTCTCGCCACTCAAACTGATTGTTATTCCTTGTACATCTCACAACGTGCAAAAATATGTATCCCTACATAAAGGCACCAATATGAAATACAGCTCCAAGGACAAAGAACATCACAAAGGTCTGTACTAACACTAAGGACACACAATACTAGAAGAAATGGGAAGGTATAAACTGTTTATTACTGCTAAAAAGGTGTTACAATGCTATGTTACTTTGAAAATGGGTTACAAAATTGTTCACTTCTGCAAAAGAACTCAGAAAATTACAATATACAATGCAGTGAATAGCCAGAACTGCTGAATAATGAACAAGGAAGAACATTATATACTTCCCAAACAGCTTGTAACAAGATAAGCATGAGCAACCTCCATTTTCATGCATCTCATAAATGCCCTCAAAATATTTGCCTCAAGTCCTCTTAAGTGGGCTCACGATGCAGAAAAAGTCAAGGCATGTCATCACTAATCATAAAAGCTCCAGAAAATATCTTTAAATGCCTTTAAATGCTCTATAAGGCCACTGAAACAAGTCAAATTTGTGCAATAACTCTTCTCCCTGTTTGTCAACCTCACCCTGCAACACCATAAATGTCTGATATTTTGTACAATAAATGACATAAATACACATTATCTTCTGCATCTAATTAACATTGACTAAGAGGTTTATAATTACACCACTTAGTTAATGTTTTACAATCCAAATTTATTACAAACCTATGCAGAAAATAATGGCATTTAGGATACAAATATTTAATTTCCCGATTTTGCATGATTTAGGGACAAATTAAATACTGTGAAAGAACGACAAAGTAATCGACGAGACTTACTTTGCCATGTGTGATAAATCAGCCTATTGTTGCCCTTTTGCATTTTTATTACAAATGATAAAGTAATTCATAATTCATTACTTTATTGTTTGTTTACAACATCTAATCTATCCCTAGATTATGCAAAATCGAAATAAAACTCTTATACTCCTAGGCAAAACAAAACGACTCCATACACTTGCACTATCATGATGCATTACATGGCTGTCAACACACCTTATAACCCCTAGCAATTCATACATTTCTCTACATACATCATCATGATACAAGGTCTAATGCAATAGATTTCAAAGTGACCCTTATGCCTCCCTATACACATCACCATGTCTTATGGCATTATTTCACCCACCTTGTGATTATACCAAGACATACCTTGCAAGATATAATACTCGGCCTTATGCATTTATAATGTTTATTGACTTTTGGAAAAAATCAACAAGGTAGAAAGTCTTGCATTATCATGGGCCCCTTTTGCATTATTACTAGGTTTGAAAAGACTCTAAGGTCTTTACCATGGGCACAAAAAGATATCAATGATTTTTGTTTAATACAGAAGTCAAAAAACTCAAATGCAAATAGGTCAAATCAGCCCAAAAGGAAGGAAAAAACCTAAAAAATATCATTTGCATTTCATTTTACCTTCCTCCTCTCGCTGTCGCGCCGCCATGACTGGGGTTTGTGGGCCAAAATGCATGATTTTTGTCGATTCTAGGAGGATTTTGGCCGATTTTCTGAGAAAAATGCAAGGTAAGTTGTATCTAGCTAAGGCTTTGACCTTTTGAAGTTGATTTGGCATTGATTTTGGGCCACCATGGTCGTGATTTTGACTGGTTTTTTGATGCATTTCACTGTTTTTTGATGGCCGACTGCCATACGCTCTAGTTCTCGCTGTTTGACATTGTTCTGGGAGCCATTTGAGGAAAGAGAACTGTGTTTTGACAAAACAATTGGCAGAGACAAAGAGGAAACTCGTTATTTGCTGCTGGTCTCTTCTTTTTTCTGAGCTTTTCATGTTATATTCGCTCCCTGGGGCCACGATTTTCATGGCTCTAAGTATCTTGTTTGAAATGGGTTTGGAAAAAAACGTCACTTTCTCTGTAGCTTGCCATTAGCTGAACTTTGTCTGTGTAAGGCATTTGTTTGAAAGGATTATATACTCTATTCTCTCCACAAACCCCTAACACTGTCACAGTCCATCATGATAACTGGAGTCAAAACTGCATTCGTAGTGTAGAACCCTCATTATTGATTGAGACTAATGCATCAGACCCTGTGAATATTGATACAAAAACCTATGGCACTAATTATGTTACAGATATCTCTAGATTTAACAACCTGAGATAATAACCTTTATTACATTCCATATGATGCTGAGTAGAGACTGTTACCATACTTCTATCTTGCAACAAAAAACATAGCTACCTCTACATTCTATGATGATTGCTGTCTCATATGGGTGTTTTATGCTATCTTTCATGGCTTCCAAGACTCTGTATTGAAGAAATCTTTTTCAATTCTTCTTGCAAGTGCTACTCCATGCATTGTTCCTCTTGATATGCTTGTTGTAGATTCATGTACATGAATGATGTCTTCTTGTAATGATTACTGTTCTGTAGCATATGAGTCACTTTTATATGACTGTCTATCTGCATCTGTTCTTCATGAACAACAAAATGACAGCGCCTGTCCTATTTTGTGATATTCTATCTTTCTTTTGATGAGACCTTGGTCTTGTGAAGTGGCATGACATGCATTTAGGCTGACACTATGGCCTTTATATATGACTGAAATCAGTCCTGTATCTCCTTGACACATGGCATTATTTATTGCATCTCTAAACAGTTAACCCTTTGGTTCCATTTGGAAATCTCATTTGCTGTATTTGCAACATCTTTGATGATAAACAATAAGTTTTCAGCTGTCTCTACACATTCACCTTGAGAAGTTAAGTTGGCATGCCCTGTCAATTGTATATAACATGAGAATTTTCTAGTGCTGAATATAATACAACAATATTGTCCTTCATTTTTGAGTTTTTTGCAAAATACAAACCTCCTATAAGCTTAAAAACTCCTCACTTCTCTGCATTTGATCTCTGTGTAAAATAATGTGGGGCTTGACTTGTATGAAGAAAATATATTTTGGATTGTTTTTATTGCATTCTGGATGTAGTTGTAGCTTATCATTTGCTCCCTGTAGCTGTTCCATTGACAAAACATTTCATTTTCTATCTTTGTATACTTTGGTCATTGATTGATCTCACTCAGAAACATTTCTCTATATCTGTCATTGGGTTCTAAAAGCCAGATTTCATTAGAACATGGATAAAAATGAAATATGGAATGTGTTTACTTTTGTCTTCTATCTCCATGACAGTCATTATTAGCTGTAGTTATCACTACATGACTGCTTTTTCTATCTATGATAGTCCTATGCATTTTTGAATGATTGCTTTAGTCTTTGTCACTGTATCTAGCAAATATATAGTCTTTAAACCTACTATGGATATGTATCTCTGCTGTGCAGACCTAAGATGGCATAACAAGTCTTCTGATCATCATATATGCCTTGTCTCATGCTCCATTGGTTGCTTCAAAGGCAATTTCTTCTTATCAGCCTGCCACTCTCTTCATAGCTTGCTCTTTATTGGCTGTGACTATCACTGCCTTTTCTTATTGTTGATGATTGTTGTTCTATCATACTTTGCTGCTCCATCTTGTTATTCAGCTAGCACTCTTCTTAATTCAAAGGTGCATTACTCCCTTATGAGGGCTGTCCTTGACTTGAATTTGAATAAAAACTATAATATGTGATATTCAATGATAAATTGTTCTTCATGCTGTCCTATTATATAGTTGTTCTATCTTCAAGGTACATCTGGACAGCAAAAATCACACTTCAATCATAACTAAGAGATGAAAAGTACCTTTTATTGATCACCATCCCTGTTGTTGACATCTCTTGAATAGAATCATTGTTCATTCCTTTTCGTCCTTCTGACTGATATTTCTGTTTATATGAGCTCTTCTTGAGCAATTTCCTCTGTCATTTGAATGTCTCATAGCTGATTATGCAAAGGAACAAAGGTTTTGATATTTTATGAAGTAAACACATCATCTTTACACCAGACTACAACTCATTTTTGTTGTTCTTAATATTTGACTTCACATTTGTTCTGTAAGTTCACGTTCTGTACCTTTGTACCTTTTATGAAATCATCTATAGCATTTATGAGCATGCAATACCCTTTTGAATGAAGCTATATATATTATTCTCCTATCATTTGATTCAACTTTATCAATATTTCACTGTATATGAGGAAAAATGCTATCACTGTAGCTGCAAATTCTCACTGTATTACTGAAACTTCTCATAGCATTCAAGCTTAGAAATGTTCTATATCTCATTTTAGCATACACTTGTATCATTTGGACTCTTTCTGTATGTCATAACTATTGATTTTCCTCACATTTGGTACTGTAGCTTCACCTTCCGTACCTTTTGCATCAGTTATTCTTATATCAACTGCACTAGTTATATCTATATTCTTTAGCATATTTTGGGCAATGGTGACTGATGTTGTTCCTGTAAGAATTTTTTGTAAAGGCTTGGCATTTCTTTTGTGATGATCTCTGTACTCCTGGTTGGCTGTGACATCCATTGTAGCTCTACTCCCTATAGCACTCAAAATACTATTGTTTTTCATTGATTGTTGACTGTCATCTATAGCATGCTATCATTATGAGCACAAGATATTGTTTCTAGTTTATCTCTGACAGATGGATTTCTTGGATAATCATTTAACTATTCTGAACTATTTGATGCTTCAATCAATGAGATGACTATCCCTATTCCATATACCATTGTCTTCTTGTTGTAGCATTCATGCACTTCCTGTGACTTTGCATCTTTGTTCTGTAATTTCTCTTATGACTGTTCCTCACCTTCTTGGCAGTTTGTCTTGCATTTGTATATGGCATATGAAATGTTCCGTAAGGACTATGAGCTGGGCTCAACCCTTGTGGGAGCCACATTTCCTCCACTCATAATGTAACCTAATGAATCAAACAGAAACATAATTACACCTGTATCTGCACATGAAGCAAACTGCAAGTATTTTGGATGTGTTTGATGACTTGATTATTCTCTAGGACATCCAAGGTATACATTTCTTGTTTAATGCAATTGAGAATCAATTTATACATGCATGGTATCTTGTTCATGTATGGATTGGGACCATTCATTGCTTAGAGCATTGCTCTAACACCACTGTTTTTGTCAGATGCAGGAACCAGAGACGACATGAAACTAGGAAGGACAAAGACGACTCGGGGCGATAGGACAACACACCAGAACCAGTACCAGTCATTCTCAGGCAATGACTGGCCTCTAACCTTACATGCACATTTATTTACATTTACTTATTCATGTATAGATTGTTCTTCTATTTCATTGAATAAGAAAGTTAACCTCACGGCTTCTGTGAGATAATGTACATTTTACATTCAATAAAGATTATTTATTCTTCGAAAAAGATTTGCATAAATCTTTCTTATGTTACATGCACTTGGATAAATGCAATAATCTAATAAACATAATCTTTTGAATTATTTCATTTATGCACTTGGATGTAATGCATGAAGGACTAGATGAAATGTGTCTTTTATGTTTTGAATCGAAATTCTACCTGAATGAGCCGCAGTGAAATTTAGGTAACAGTTCCTATGCAAGATTTGGTGTATTTGGACACTTTTTATGCATGTAATAAGGTCTGATATAAAATCAGACTGTGACTGAATTTCATATCAGCCACTAAACATTTTATGTATTTCTCATTTGAAGGTTTCAAATAAGCAAGTATGATGTGGGTTTGAAGTTCAATTGTTGTATTGTTCATTAGTGATGTTTATTTGTTGATTTGTGCAAGAAATCTTATCTAAAAGTTGGCAAAAAAAATTCAGTCATTCTAGAAAGGTATATTTCAATGGTATCAGAGCTTGGATCCTGCCAGCCTATGGGTTATGAGCTACTACATTGATCCTTTGCTGCAACATTATAGAAGAAGAACAATGGGTGATAGAAGGTAAGGTATTGCACAAGATCAAATTGATAATATGTTAAGGGACATGGTTAATAATTAGCGTGAGATTGTTGAGCAACAACGACATACAAATACAAATATTGAAAGGATGTTTCAAGCTATGATGGGTGACAAGAATCAAAACAATCAGGATACAGGTAGTGTAGCTGGAAGATCACCACCACGTGATAGGACTCGTACACCTACAGTTGAGAGACCTATGTAGCCTACTTTTCTTCCTAGAGATGATGAAGTAGAAGAGGAGCAGCCACAGGATGAAGAAGAAGAGGTTCCTTTTGAGGAGAATATCATATCTTTGGTTGATGCATATGATTCACTTCCCAAGCATGTAAGGAATAGAATCAATTTCAATAACTACATGAGCCAAAAGAGAGACAATCAAAGAAGTAGAGTGAATCAGCCAAGGCAAATAAGGGTACAACCTACATAACCAAAGGAATACAAGGATGCATTGAATAAAATTCCTCTTCCTAGCTTTGATGGTAGTGGCAAGCTAAGTGCTAGAACATGGGTGAATAAGTTGGATACCTTTCTTACACTCAAACCCATGAGTGAAGAAAAGGCTATACACTTTGCCACTATGCATTTAGAGGGTTTGGCATATGAGTGGTGGCATCATGGACTTGTTTCACAGCATCACAACAGGATCACTTCATATGATGAGTCTGTTCAAAAACTCATTACTAGGTTTGACCGCAAGGATGTGGATGTCTACTACCGTGAGCTTGCACAATTGAAATAGGGTGGTAGAGTGGATTCATATGTGAATGAATTTCAAAAGATTGTGGTTATGGTTCTTGATATGACAGATAGAAGAATCACTATGTTGTTTGTTGAAAGGTTGAATGATAGGATCAAAGGGTTGGTTAAGGTTCATAAGCCAACTACACTTGAGGAGGCAATTGAGTTAGCACTTGATTTGGATATTACTCCTACATTCACTCCAAAGAAAAACTTCTTCAAGGGCTCTAATTCTAATCAGAAAAAATCATTTCAGCCTAAGTCTAATCCTTCTGCAACAGAGAGAGATGAATTGAAAAGGAAGAAGTCATGTTTTTCTTGCAAGCAACCATGGGAACCAGGACATAGATGCCTTGGGAAGGGCAAAGCACATCTCATTGAGGTGATTTCAGATGATGATAGTGATGTACATGAGGATTCAGTTTCAGATGAGGATCATTAGGATCAGCCTATATTAGAGCTTGATATAGGTGAAGGTAAAGTGACTATTGCTTCTATGTCAGGAATTCCTAGGTATCAAATCTTTCGCATAAAGGGTGTTATCAAGGGACAACGAGTCACTTGTTTAGTGGACAGTGGAGCCACTCATAACTTCATTGATAAGGGTTTAGTTATGAGGCGTGGTTTACAAGCTGACTTTGAGGGATTCACAATTGCAGTAGCAGATGGCTTTACTATGAGTTGTCAGAAGAGAGTGCCACAGCTTAGTATTCAGATGGGAGATTATACATTGACAGATGATTTCTACATGGTTGGATTTTCAGGCATTGATGTTATTCTGGGAATGCAATGGTTGCATTCACTTGGCTGCTATATCTAGGATTTGAAGAAGATGGAGATAGAGTTCATTCATGAGGGAAGGAAAGTTATCATGAGAGTTATTTCAAATGGAGCACTTAGAGTTGTTTCAACTAGGCGCATGGAGACAATGTTTCAACATGATGATATTGCATGGATAGCACAAGTGAACGTTTCTTCTAAGTCTTCTTCAGGTGGAGAGTATCATGTAGATATCCAATCTGTATTGGATAAGCACGGTAAGGTATTTGGTGACATTCCTCTAGGTAGACCACTAGATTGTGGTTTTGAGCATGTGATTGAGTTAGAAGATGGGACCAAGCTTATCAATATTGCACCATATCGACATCCTCGACACTTCAAGATTGAGATTGAGAATGCAATCAAGGACTTGATTGATATGGGACACATTCGACCTTCATCCAGTCCATTTGCTTCTTCTGTGGTGTTGGTGAAGAAGAAGGATGGTACTATGCGGATGTGTATTGATTATAGAGCTTTGAACAAAAAGACAATCAAAAACAAGTACCTTATACCCACGATCGATGAGCTACTTGATGAGTTACACGGGGCCGTGTATTTTCCTAAGATTGATCTTCATTCGGGCTATCATCAGATTCATGTCCATGAGGAGGATATACTGAAGACAACATTCAAATGCCATTATGGACACTATGAGTTTCTTGTTATGCCATTTGGTCTTACTAATGCACCTGCTACATTTCAGTCTTGCATGAATCATGTTTTCAATAAACAGTTGTGTAAGTTTTTGTTGGTGTTCTTTGATGACATTTTGATATATAGTAAGACATGGGATGAGCATCTTCAACATCTAGATGAGGTACTTGGAGTCATGGAGGCACAGTCATTGTATTCCAAGGCTTCAAAGTGTGATTTTGGGATGGAGGAGATTCTTTATTTGGGGCATATGATTAGTGCCAATGGAGTTAGAGTATAGGATGAGAAGATCAAAGCAATATAGGATTGGCCTATTCCAAGGAATATTTCTGAGTTAGGTTTTTTGGGTCTTTACAGTTATTACAAGAGGTTTGTTAGAGGATTTTCACAGTTGGCAGCACCATTGACAGATCTCACTAAGAAAGGGGCATTCCTTTGGTCTTCCAAGGCACAAGAAGTATTTGACAGGCTTAAGGAGGTGATGAGTACTACTCCCCTGTTGGCAATACCAGATTTCACACAGTCCTTTGTACTTGAGTGTGATGCATCAGGAGAGGGTATTGGAGCTATGTTGATGCAGAATAGGCACCCCATTGCATATGAGAGCAAGAAATTGAGAGATGTGGAGCGCCTATATTCCACCTATGACAAGGAGATGCTTGCCATAATGCATGCTTTGGCAAAGTTTCGTCAGTACTTGGTAGGTGCGAAGTTTGTGGTGAGAACCGACCACAACAGTTTGAAATACTTCTTGGAACAAAAGGATTTGAATGAAAGACAACATAAATGGGTCTCTAAGGTACAGGCATATGATTTTGATATTGAGTTTGTGAAAGGGAAGAAGAATGTTGTTGTGGATGCACTTTCCAGGAGGCCTACTATTTGTTCCTTGAGTGAGATTTCAACTGATTGGAAATCTCAACTTTTAGTTGAGTATTCCAAATGTACATTTGCATGCGAAATCATGGATGGTTTGATTCAGGATGATAGATATAAGGTTGTAGATGATGTGATATATTATAAGGACAGGATATTTTTGGTACCTAAGTCAAAACTTAAGCAGCAAATACTTAAAGCCATTCATGATACACCTCTAGCAGGACATCCAAGGTTTTTCAAAACCTATAGGCAGGTTCGTGAGAGATTCTCTTGGAAGGGTCTCAAAGATGATGTTCTTCAACATGTTAGAGAGTGTTTGATTTGTCAGCAGAACAAGTCTGAACATACTTTCCCCGCGGGACTACTTAAGCCTTTGCCTATTCCTGAGCAGAAGTGGGAAAGTATCTCCATGGATTTCATCACGGGTCTTCCGAAGGTACATGGTAAGGATTGCATATATGTGGTTGTTGATCGTCTAACCAAATATGCACATTTTTATCCTATTATAGCGGATTACACAACATTGCAGGTTGTAGAATTGTTTTTTCGTGAGGTATTTCGCTTGCATGGCCTTCCAAAGGCAATTGTGAGTAATCAGCATAGTAGATTCATCAGCATGTTTTGGCGTGAGCTATTCCGACTTGCAGGTACAGAGTTGACACCGAACACTAGTTATCATCCTCAAACTAATGGACAGACAGAGATTGTAAACAAGTGGATTGAGGGATATCTTCGCAATTATGTTGCGGGTCATCAGCATGCTTGGATTAGATGGTTGTACCTTGGGGAGTATTGTTACAATACTACCTATCACATGTCCATAGGCATGACTCCATCCAGAGCATTGTATGGGTATGATGCACTTTCTTTCGTGGATTTGGCATTTGATGATAGTAGAGCTCCTTGAGCTAAGGAGTTGATGCAGGATACACAGGACATCCTTAGGATTCTTAAGGATAATATTCAGCAGGCACAGAATCAGCAGAAGATATATGCAAATAGACATCGAGTTGAGAGGACATTTAAGGTTGATGATTTGGTATTATTGCGCCTACAGCCATATAGACAGAGTACTTTGAAGAAAAGTGGTGTAGAAAAGCTCAAGCCAAGATTCTATGGGCCATACAAGATTGTGAGATGAGTTGGTGAAGTTGCATATGAGCTTGAGTTACCATCAAGAAGCCACATTCATAATGTGTTTCATGTGTCTTGCCTCAAAAAGGCATTAGGACAACATGTGGTTTCTTCTCCTGATCTTCCACCTCTTGATGAGGAAGGCATGTTGATATTGGAGCCTGATAGCATTGTTGATATGAGGGAGCATCATTTGAGGAGCCGAGTTATTAGAGAGTATTTGGTTGAATGGAGAGGATTGCCTTTGGAGGATGCTACTTGGGAAGAAGAGCAAATTTTGGAGCATCCTAATCTTCGATTGCTTGAGGACAAGCAATCCCGAGAAGGGAGGACTGTCATGTCCCCATTTCCGGAGTGACTTCACATGGAGTTGACGATTAGCCTATCATCCATTCCCGTAGGCTAATGCATTGGTAAGGGAATGAATTTCTAGTTTGAGCTTATTGCTATACATGGAGATTTGGAATGTTAGCTCAACTAGTATGTGATCAATGAAAAATGCAATATTGAAATTGTATTTTTATTTTCATTTGATGGATTTTAGAAAATGGAATCTTTAATTGTATTTTCTATAATCGATTTCTATGGAGTTGTACATATGAATAAAGGTGATGTGTACGCGAAGGAGTCATAGGTCCAAACCAAAATCAAATGCAAGGGATAAGTGATCAATTGGCATCTATTGTTTTGGTATTTGAATTGCATTGTTCAAGGAGCCAATGGCTATCTAGAGGATCGCCCACTTTTGTAGAGCATTCACGTTGGTCCAAGTGCCGAATTCCAATGCCATGATGCATTCGCCAATGCCTTGTGCTGAGCGATTGGTATTGATAAAGGTTGGTTATTGAAATTTAATGATTGCATTTGACTCATTGCTAGCCGCCAAGCATGAAGGAAGGATATTTTAAATGCAATATTTATTTATTAAATATTTGCATTGGATTGATGGCACCATGAGGGCGATTCGGTTTGTGAATATTAAATGATTGGGTTTGCGAAGTTATTGAGCTTTGAAAGATTTTAAATGCTAAACGCCTATGATGAGGAGGTTCGCTCAATGCCAAGATGGATATTCATTGCAACAAAATATATTAAATGATTGCATATGATCGGCCGCCGCCATTAACAAGGGAAATTCAATGCAAAAAGAAGTTTGTAAATGATTGTTAGCTCCAATACATGGCTGCCGTCAAGTAGAGAAGGATTTCACTTCATAGAGGATCAATTCACTTGCAAGATAGATGTAGTTCATTTAAACAATTAAAGATTGCTTTAAATGATTGCATTCATTGATGTGATTCATTTACTTTTGTTCAAAACTCTCAATTTTGATTGATGGATTCCAAGCTTCATTCCAATTTGACAAAGAGAAGGGATGCCTATCCTTGGAGACAATAAATAGAGCTCTTGAACTCCAATTTGCAACTAATAATCATTTGGTAAGCTTTTGCATTTTGTTCTTTTAGCTGGAAATTGCATTTTCTAGTTATTTTTCAAGGAGATGTTCCCTTGAATGTTGTGGTGATGTTCCCATGACAATTTGTGAGATGTTATCATTCAGATTTCATCATTGGAGTTGAATTTGTAGGTTATTTGAAAGAATTTGAGGAGTATTTGACATCATAATGGAACCCTTGGTGTATGGGAGTGACTACCAAGGTAGTTGATTGAGCTTAGAGTGAAAATTGAGTGACTTTTGCATATTTTACAAGGTCTGATTTTTATGACAGCGAATTGTTTGGACTATGACAGGGTTTTTGAAGTGGATTTGACAAGGGCTTTCACTCTTGAAGAGTTGCATTTGATAGAAGACCAAACTAAGCATCCATCGTGTCATGTCCCTATATTAGTAATTTATAATTGAATCCATTATGTATTATTTATTCAAATTAAAGATATGAATAATATTATAAATGAAATCTATTTAATATATTTAAATAATATTTATTTAAAACAATTAACAAAATATATTATTATTATATTTATAAATAACACATATAAATAATATAATATAAATCATATATCATTTATTATAATGATATAATATAAATACAAATATTATTATTATTATCTTATATTGTAATATAAATATAAATAATATAATATAAATCATATATTATTTATTATGATATAAATGATATAAAATAAATAATATATCATTTATTATAATGATATAATATAAATAAATAATAATATAAATAAAACATCTTTTAACCTATCCTCTTATGATAAGGGAGTTACGTATGGTTAGAACTAGTTTTACCACAAAAGGGAATTAATATAAAGTTATAAAATTATAAGAGGGTAAGTATGTCTTTTACCACCAAGCATAATAAGAGACGTGCCTCTTCGAACATATCCCTTGAAAGGGAAATAAATAAAGGTTGTGAGATAAAAGAAAAATATCATCGAAAGAAAATATAAAAAGAGTATCGGATAAATACATATATTTAGATCTGTATTATATATATATATATATATTTCTGAGTCATAAGTAGGAAAGATATCATAAATTAATATATAGAGATATGTACATCAACAGTAAAAGGGAGTGAAATATATATTATAAAATATATAAACGGCAACAACAATACAATAAAAATTATACATAGGTAAGGAATTTCAAGTAAAGCTACAACAGGTAAGTATTTATATTTACTTATTCAATTTATGATTTGTAAGAATTTATATTTACTTATTCAATTTATGATTTGAATTCATAAGTGATTTATTAACACCATATGTGGGAAAGAGTAGAAAGTGTCAAGAGGCCATTCATGGATATTTATCACATAGAGGCTTTGTCACATGAGGTATGAGGTACCCATAGTGCAAGGATTGTAAATTAATGGCCTTGGCTACCTAGAGTACCAAGGAGTCTCACAGAGGCCTTAGCTCCAAGAGTACAAAGGTACTTCTTGAGTAAGGATGGGAGACATTAGAGCCCCATGATGGATAACGGCAACTCTCATCTCATCTCACATAAGTTGTTAATAAATGACATATGAGAGATAGCAAGTGTGTAATATGTATAGATAAAGATCACAGATCATGTGAAATATTATGATAGAGAATATGCAAGGCATATGAATAATGATCGTAAGAATAGCATGTGAAATATGAAAGATAGATAAGGGCAATAGTGTTAATCCACTCACCACTATGAAGAGTAAGGAAGATTAGGGGCGGGCAATCAACCAAGGATAGGTACGGGTTCATTGGTCTAGAGCACCCCTTCGAGCCCTTGTCTCAAGATGGTACCTTAGGAGGCAAGAGGTAGTCTTTTGACTTGAGTGGTCTAGAGAGCCCCAAGTCAAAGGAAAGTCCTAGAGTGGCCTGGGTCTAGAGTACCCCTCGAAGGAAGAACGACCTATACCATTGGCGTTGCACCCTAACGGATTCACTCTCATAAGATGGAGGATTTGATTAACAAAGGCCCAAGTATATCTCTTCTAGGGAATCATGAAATGAATGCAATCAATCTATGATAACAAATGGTTTATGTTTAGAAATAATGACATGTGATCTTAAAGAAGAATTGAATACTAATGTTCTCTTTGTAAGTTGAAATTGTTGCAAGGTTGCGAAAATTTGGACTCACTAGAAGGGGACATTACACATCGCTTGAGTTTGGAAGTGTTTTTTCATGATTTTTCAGTGCTACAACTTGGCTGGGCAAAATCATCACTTTCAGCAGTCATATCAGCATACAGAAGTTTCATAACAGTCAATTGTTTATGTACTTGCAGGGCTGTTATAGCATCATTGGATAGCTATCTTGGTTCTAGAGTGTTTGGGCTTTGTTCCTATGCAAGATTTGGTGTATTTGGACACTTTTTATGCATGTAATAAGGTCTGATATAAAATCAGACTGTGACTGAAATTCATATCAGCCACTAAACATTTTATGTATTTCTCATTTGAAGGTTTCAAATAAGCAAGTATGATGTGGGTTTGAAATTGTTCATTGGTGATGTTTATTTTTTGATTTGTGTAAGAAATCTTATCTAAAAGTTGGCAAAAAAATTTCAGTCATTCTAGAAAGGTATATTTCAATTTGGCTTGATCAAACTTGTAGGAATCTACCAGTGGCTTTGCATTTCAAGTATACTTGTATGCCGAAGACGTGTAGATTTGGGTTGGCCTTGCCACTTATATGCTTCAGGTCGACTATGTTGTTGTTTACTTTCCAACAGTGTATTCACACAGTTAGATAGTTGTCCAAAACACTATATGCTCTCATCTTGCCCACATTGGGATATGGGTGATTAAAAAGTGCGAGGATTGCATTTGCATTTCAATACTTGCAAAAAAATTCACAAAAATTAGGAGTGGGTTTTTACAAAACGCTCACTAAATATGCAACTATAGTGGTACTATAGAGCAACACTATAGCAGCAATACGGAAGTACTATAGTGGTGGTATGGAAGTATTGTAGTAAACTGAAAATTTTCAAAAACCCCTTTTTAACCAACTAGAACTGGAATAAACTACTACCTTTTAGCACAATGGTAATCCCTGGATGGAATTACTCCAAGTGAATCAGAGAGTTTTCATCCTCCAACCCAATAAGGAAATCTAGAGGGTTTTCATCTCCAAATCCTAACACCAAGAAAGTTTTTGTCCTCAGGCGGAAAAGATGAACACAAGGCTTGACCTTCGAGAAAGGGGTTTGATAACAAAGACAATCAGAGAGTTTTCATCCTCCAACCCAATAAGGAAATCTAGAGGGTTTTCATCTCCAAATCCTAACACCAAGAAAGTTTTTGTCCTCATGCGAAAAAGATGAACACAAGGCTTGACCTTCGAGAAAGGGGTTTGATAACAAAGACAATAGATGATTTCTTTTGTGCCTAGCCTCTCCTTTTATACCCACCTTTTCTAATTTTCAATTCATTTTCCTACCTTCTAGAAGTGTCCAAAAGCACCTTTTAATATAACATTACATTAGGCCCTTTTCTATAGACACTTTTAATATTACATTGACCCTCTTATAATAATAGCATATAAGCCGTCCTTTCTATAATGTTATAACATAAAGTGACTAGGACCATAGTTTAAAAACTCGGACTCAACACGTTCTCGGCTGACCCAAAAATTTTGAAAACTTGGGACTCGGCAAATTTATCGAACATTAAAAATACATTAATTTTTACAAATATGTTTTAAAAACATGCATATTATTGAATTTATGACCATATTACTAGTTTCCTTCTTATATAAATCAAAATTAGAGTTGAAAACGCTTCATAGACCAAAAAAAGAAAAAAGGAATGTAATGTCCCATTTTCAAATAAGTTGTCGCTAAAGGGTTTAAGTCTGCCAAAGAGTGGACCAAGGATAATAGAGAGATCACATGAGAATAAAATCATCACCACTTCCCAAATACATAATGAAGCCACAAAGATGAGGATTTGCACTTTTGCATGCCTGCAAATGATTACCATGGAGTAGAATGGTTGTGGGATTCATTCTCATTTGGAGCACAGTCCTCTCACAATAATAATACCAAACAAAGTTGTGCCAATATGAGCCAAAATCCATTCTGAATTTCCTAGAGAGTTTCAAAAATTACATGCTGGAGCACTATTTGAGATTGTGCCAAGACTATGGAGTTACAGATGCAGCTGCATTCTTACTGGAACGTGTGGGAGATGTTGCCAGTGCTTCATCACTTACAATCTCTGAATTAACTGAGAAAATACAGGAAATGGATAGTGCAGTGGCAAGTATATATGAAAAGTCTGTCTAGTATTTCTTCTGAGGATAAGCAGCTTAATGTGCTCATAATGATGATGTCAGAGGTTGATGCAGTCCATGCAATTTTGGTTGTTGCAGTTAGTCTTTGTCAATGCAACACTTTGAGGCTAGATCCTCAAGAGTCGGAGTTTCTCTGGTTCCATCTTCTTAATACGTTTGGTGAACCTTCACAGGATTTGTATTACCATGAAAAGTATTTTAGGGATTAATATATAATTAAAGGATGCCAAGTAAAGATCATGGATAACTATAGGGAATTAAATCGCTGTCCTTATAACATTGAAATTAATTAATGTTACCAGCTGCCAAAGGTAGTAGAAGGAGCGATCAAGGAGAAATAATCAATAACATAAAAAACTGAAAATTAATTAAGTTAATGAAAGGTCAAAAGGCATGAAATGAAGAGTCATGTCAATTAATAGAAAGAGATATATAAGGAAGATAAAATCAAGAGGAAGAGCATATCGAATATCATATCAATTTGAGAAGACAATTTATATATAAATCTACTCCTTGAAGGAGCATGAAACCAGATTTAATAATCTGAGGACGAAACCCTCATGATTATACAATTAAGGACGAAACCCCTTAATTACTATTGCTAAGTTAATGGACAGAAACCCATGATTCAGGTAGATCCAAAAACATTTCAAAGGCAATTTACTAAAGAAAATCATTGCAATGTGGAGAAGATAAACAACAAATATAAGGATAAGTTTCACTCTACTAAAAAAATACCTTTTAGATATTAATTTTGAATTACATTAAACTGTTGCAACTACAATTTCAGATGGATTTCATGTTTACAATTTATTTTGCAATTATTATTGTAAACTAGAAAGAAATAAGAGAACTCTAGAACGAGACATTACAAGGAATTTAAAGTTTCAATACATATATATTTCATTCATAGTAGGATGATTGGTGCTCCTCGATCCCTAGATATGACTGTGTGGATGATCAATTACATGGCAGGTTTGATATGGAGGAAGTTTATGATTGGGGAGAGTTGTTGTCTAGCATAAGGGGTTCTACATGACACGACATGCCATTGGCTTGTTCTTGGATTGAATGTTTACTTTGGCAACGCCAAATGGAGACTCCAAAGAAGACACCAATTATGACATTTCTTGGTCATTTCCTTTTAGATGGAAGTCATTGGGAACTCTAGTGGCAAATGCTAAAAGGCAAGATAAGGCCTCAAAGATAACTCACTAACCACTAAGAAGTGCAAGAAAGTGGTAATCACGGAAGCAATATTGGATGGAGAGGATGCAATTAGTGAAGATAAGTATAGTGACTTGGACGAGGACCCAACTGAAATAGGGCAGTAGTGCTCTTGCCATTTCATCAACACTATCTACACCTATTTTACCTTCTTCAAATCATGATAAAGCTTGTCATATTGAAGAGTGGTTGGACCAACTGGATGTCCCTATCAATACTATGGTGGATATTCCTCTTGTCAACATGCTTTATTCTTTGGCTGCACTTCCAGCTGTAGTGTGCTTGAATGAATTACTCCAATAGCTAGTGTGTGAACCAGCTTAGGAGCTGAAACTACACCACACTTGGGTGGAAGAAGAGTTAACCTCTTTAACCATACATTCACACACCAAACTGAATAGTTCTTATGGACCTCCAAGGGAGTTTATCTCTATGCAATTTCCTCATCCAAATACTGCAGATCCACATGGTACATTGCATCACTTAAGTTAGCTCTGGGAACACTATTACAAAGTATCTTGCTGCACATACCAGCATGTAAAATAAAATAAAATCCTTAATAATGTGAGGAAAAGAAAACCTAAAGTTCTGGTGTGAGGAAAGACCATCACCATACCACATCGAAGGATGGTCATCCCGTGATGTTTATTGTCATAAGGCAGATCACCAAATTAGGAATTCAACCAACTCATCTCCCCATCTTGTTACCTACTGATAAGCAATTAAGAAAATTGCCATAAGGTGGCTCAATACAAGCCTTAGCCCCAAATGACATTGTCATGACATGATACTAAATTTTAGTTAGCAAGGGTTCTATTATGATGACTGAATACCCAAGTTTAGACCAAAAAACATTATCAAGCCTCCACCCTAAATCTTATCTTTGAAGAGTTCTATAATAAGGATTCATTACCAAAGCTTACTCCTAGAGGGTTACACAATTCAATTCCATATCATAGCTTAGCCGAAATGGTTCCATCCTCACAACTCAAATCTAGCTCAAAGTTAAGCCCAAAGAGTTCCATCATTACAACTCAATTTTAGATAAGAAATTTTCCTTAAAGAGTTTCATCCTTACAGGTTAAATTAGATGAGAGCTTAGCCCAATATTTACATCATAGTAGCTCAATTTTCCACTACTTTTCTTGGCCAACCAAATTTTCCTACTACTTGTTTTCAACATAGTTAGGCCTACAAACTGACTTAGACAACAAATTTAGTTGTGTGTGCTTCCTATATAAAAGATTGTTTGTATTATTTTAACTTGGTACGTAAAATCTAGTTATGGAGCATACCTCTATACCCTCTAGAGTATGAAAATGGAACCTCCCGTGCCAAATGTTTGCCCTTTCCACTGAAGATAACGTACTACTTTCTTTTGTTATGTTTCTTTTTAACCACCACTTTTTCATTTGCATTTCCAACATAACTGAATTAAAATGCAACTCTTTGATGCTATCATTAAACCCATAGGTCTCTACGGGTCTTGTTGGGACCCAAAATAGCTGCAACCCTAAACCCTAAAACATTTCACCATCACCAAGGCCAGGGGTGTCATCGAGGTGATTGAAAGAGGTTTATCAACAAGTCAAGGGTGATCTTGGCCAACTAACAGGAGTGGGTATACTCCTTTGCACTTTAGGCTCGGCTAGATCTAGGAGGGATATTCCTAGAGGCATGAAATAAAACACAAATAAACTAACACAGCCATACCCAATGTACACTTGACCCCCAAATTTGTCACTCAGTCAAGACAAACTGGCTACACAGACCTTTGTATTAAAGTGATTACTACACTATGCATTTGCACCCAAATATAACTTCATTACATCCATTAAGATGACTCCACTTAGCTTCTCATACACAAGATACATAGTGCAGGCATACATGTTCATGATTCACAAATGATTAAAAGAGTTTCGCATCACTTCAAATTTATCCCTAGTTATTGCAACAAATCATGAACAGCATGAGAAACCCTAAACTAAACCTACTCCTACTCCTACAGCTAACAGGACAAGAGATCGATTGAAAAGATGATTGATCCATCCCCAATATGGACTAGTGCCTACTCCATTGGGCAACTGAGTCATAAACAATAAAGGGGAAGGAAATGGGCTGAACCAACATCAACAGAAAACTAAAATATATTCACATACATTTCTTAGATTACACTTCATGCACTAGACATACTTATTTATCCAAAGCCAAACTATAATAACCCACTTGCAATAGAGAAATGACCCAACACAAAGCTTGTATTGATTTAAATGCTATCATACATTATCAAATCGCATTACAATCGCACCAACAAATGTGGTGAAGGCAAAATACAAAGTTAGGACAATGCATTCCCCTGAATTATTACAAACAGCCGTGGAGACATACTAATGCATGAAAATGTGTGTTACAATCCTTCCTACACTGTATCAGACGCATTCCTTCATTTACTGCCCAAACATTTTTCTTTGTTTGATGCCCTAAAATCATCCTTAGACGCTTCCAAACCAGACAATTGGTTCAACGACCAACCCTTTGAAAAGAGCTTCGATCTATTATTTATAGCATGAGTAAGTCGACTCTGAGGGCGAAATGGGAGGGAAAACCCTCACCAACTCCACCAACTGCATTAAAAACATTAAATTCGGCCCCCCATTTTTGCATTAATGGCATCCCCAAAAGTAGTTGGCACATTCCTAGGCAGTTGGAGGAGTCTAGAAGGCCAAGAAGCCAACCTCTGAAAAATCGGACTTTAGACTTTCGGCCTTCATCCCTCTGCTTTGTCTTTCTATCTTTGTCTCTTTATCTCCCTTTGCCAAATCAGACTTCGGGCTTCAGGTGTTCCACATTTCACCTTCCAAAAGGAAGAAGGAAATGGAAACTCCCGCCTTCCGATGTCTGCAACACTTAGCACAATATTGGCCTTGTAGGACTTCAGCCTTCGTTGTTTCTCCTTCCAAAAGGAAGAAGAGAATACACCATAACTCTGACCCCTCAAAGTTCGCTTTACTTAGAATATTCTTTAAGCCTTTAGGCAGACTTCGGCCTTTCGACCTTCTGCCTTGCGCATGTCCTAAAGGAGAGCCGGAGCCCCGACTCCCGCCCTCCGAAACACTTAGTCAAATTTGAAATCGTCGAGGGTCTGCCGCTGGACATTCTCCCTTCACCGCAACTGCCACGTGTCCACTTTCCGTCGTTCCGTGAGCTAGCTTGCGGGCCCACCAAAAGGCTCCGCGGAAAGGCGGAATGCCTTAAGAGACCTTTACTTGTCAGGGGTCAACCGTCGGGCCTCCCTTCTTTCGTCTTCCAGAAGGAAGAAGGCGGAAGGGAGGAAGCCCGAACTCCGTCCTCCGCTATACTTAAAATATTCAACCCTGTCGGATTTTGTCCTTCGCCCTCCACCGCAACACTGAAGAAGGCAAAACTGCACAACTCTGAAGTTCGACGCTATGCATCACTTCTCCATATTTAGAATAATTTTCATTTCCTTGAGCGGACTTTGACCCTCGAGGCTTCGTCCCTCCACTTGCCATTAGAAAGACAGAAGGGAGGAACTCCGACCTCCGAAACTCGGCCAAACACTTAGAATTTCAACACTTCAACAATTTTCGGGGCCAAAAAGAGGAAGCACAATGGAAGGAGGAAGCCCGAAACTCCGACCTCCAACAAAGGGAGAAAACACAAGGGAATATTTTAAAAAAATTTGACTTAGTCATTTTTGGGCTTTTCTCCTTGTATTTTCAAATAGCAAACACATGAAATCCTATAAAGGATGTCTCTGATCAGTAATAAGCTATAGGTTCAAGTGGGATTCAAATGAAACTTGGGGGTGAAATGTGGCATTATGGGGACTAACTTTTTAAGTCCCAACAGGTCCAACATAGGCCTATTAACGAGGCACATACTGAGAGTGTGAAAATTATCTTGCTTCAGCACATGATCTGTTGCAAACAGGCAGAACCTTAGTGCATTTTACGAACAGAGTTTCTTTCAAACTGTTCATTTGAGAGTATTTAGGCTCATCTTCCATCTCCATGGACTCAATTCCATTAAAGCTCTTGCCCCCAAAACAATGAGATACCCATATTATCCCTTTGTCCTCCATAGCCAGTTGCTTTCTTTACTCCCCTTGGATGAGGAAAGTGTTGATAATTAGAGACTAGTGTATAGAGTCTAGACTAACTCCCTCCCTTTATGTGCTCTTTAAATGCACCTCCTTGTGTCCATCTAAAAAATGGGTTTATTAATAAAGCAGTTTCAGAGGACATATATTCACAATATATTCATTTCACATGAATCCCTAAGTTGGTATCCTATGTGAAGAATTTACTGCAAATTTTAGATGGTGCTATTTTCTATCACGACAATATCCAGCATGAGTGTGCACCCATGGCCTCAAAATCCATCTTGGTCATTCGAGGATATGATCTTGTCAATTTGAATTGAGAATGATCATCACATCCCATAGGTGATAGGGTCTATTGCCTTTGCTGCCTCCATGGGATGGAAATGGAGGATAAATTAATTTTTAGGTGTCCTATCTATTACAAGATTTGTGGGAGATATTATTGCTTGTAGAGAAATTTAGGTGGGAGTCACTTGCTACTTTATTTTGCTATTTCAGTCAGATGTGCATGGCTGTCTCTAGAAGGCAGTCACCTTGAAGCATAAGCCTTCACAAGGAAAGTTGAGGACTACTAAATGGATTACCTCCTATCCTATTTCAAGGGGTGGAAATATTGGTATATTTTGGATGTTGCTACAGTTAACCGCATAGATGGTGATAGACTGGTAAGGCTGTGTGACAGTGTCTCCCTCTATAAATAGCTACTAAGATATGTTTAGCCTACCTCTCTAGTTCCATATAGGGTATTTTTTATGTTACCTCGTCTAAAGGACTCGCTACCCCTTGTTGTCCACATTTTAAGAGACTTACCCAGATGCATATTACCAGCTACCTTTCTACTCTGGAGGATACTCAGCCATGGATACTAGGAGATTTTTCAAGACATTCTTTGCACCCCCAACAATACACCAGCAAGGCCGACTTAGTTCAAGCCATTCTCCCATCGGTATCATTAAATCATGTATTGGCTCTTTCATGGTGATTCTGATACAATGTTCAGTACTTCATTATGCGATTCAAATTAAGGGCAGCCTTCTTTGCCTCCAGCCATGACCTTCACCAGCCCTATCTTCTATGGGCACAGATTTTCGTTTCTCAAGGTTATTAGTAATGTATGTAATACATGGCTTAATCTTCTTGCCATATTTAGGGTTTACCTGTTTTGGGTTCACCCCCTCTTGGTAATCAGCCTGTTTTGTTGTTATGCTTTTACTTTAGTTTTATCTTGTAGTTTCTTTTTTGAGCTTTTTTTTGCTCCCTCCTATTATTTCTACTTCTTGTACTTTTGACTCTTGGATCCCACTGACCTGTTTTGGTCATCTGTGGCCATTAATACAATTTCCTTCTTTCTTTATAATGATTCTCAAACTCTCAAGATTATCTTTCCTTCCCTTCAACCTATCATAATTTACTGCTTTTCTGGTTCTACTAAATTTTTTCTACTACATAGCTTGCTAGTCATATAGTTTAGTATTCATCAATGATTTTCAATGGGCTCTAAATATTGATTGTCTTGCCATTCTGTGCATTCATGCAACACCTTAGCATATTTAATGATACACTCCCACACATTCTGCATAAAATAGACATGCATTTCTGCTAATAATACTGTTAAGGAGCATGTCTTCCACTTGAACATGCTGTTCAGTGTCATACTGATTCATGACATAGAAATAAAAACCAAGCTGTTGTCTCAAGGTAAAAGACACAAATTACATGTGCCAATTCATTTTGGCTAATGACAATAGGCATTCACATTGATACAAATGCCAACTAAATACAAAAGGATTTCAGAGAGGTTAAGGGGATAATTTCTCAAATGAAGAAGACTTCAGATGAATTAAGAAATATTTTCATGGAGGTCTAAATGGATTTTTGTGCACATGATAAGGGAAATATAGCCAAATGCAGATGGTTGTAACTTTTTATGTTATCTAAAAATGCATATGAGGAATTATGAATGTTCACCATCAACAACATTTCATCCCATAGTTGCTCAGGCCTGCCTTGAATTTTTCAAACCATTAGTTCTAAGTCATATTGCTACCAACACGACTGTGCCTAGGATAATATTTACTGTGGAATCGTCTTAATGCAAAGCCCTGTGTGTTTTGCCTGCAGCATGGTCTATGAAGATTTCTTCCGTGTTAAACATGATGCAGAAGGCATGATATCTGATTATGTCTAGAGAAGCATGTTAAGTTCTACAGGAGAAGAACAAGGTTTTTTATTTCATTATCATGTCCACATTCCCATCTTCTAGTGCTAATGATCTTGCTAAGCTGCAAACCGAACTTAAACTGTATTGTTTTATGTGCAAAACTTATTACAATTGAGTAGGAGTGAATTGTGGCTTGCAAATCTACAATGATTACAGACGACATAAGAGTGCTACTACAGTTAAAATTAAGAGGTATGCAGCTTTGGAAAATACTCAAAAAAGTGAAGAATGATATATATGTTTTGTCCCATGTGAACAGAGATTAGTATACATACATCACCCTTCAAATGAATGCTATTTATCACAATGCGAGCCATCCCACGTAATGGTTTTGCTAACTTCGCTGCCAAAAGAACACTCATTTCATTTGTGTCCCATTCAAATCCCATGTGCATGATTGGCTGCAAATGGAATATTGAGCTTTTAGTCAGATATTAATATATTTCTAAGAAGATACCAAAAAGCAGAAAAGGAAGAGCTCAAATAGACATTAATACATGATAAAGGTAAAGTGGCTTCAGGAAGATGATATGCCGCTAATCCCCCCATAGAAGGAAAGAAAACCGAGATTTCATGCTCAGAATTAACCCAGAACTGCAATGCTAAATAAATTATTAGTTTTGAAGAGTTAACCATATTATATTAATGGATGGTTTAGAAAGAAATAACTTAATTTTCCCATCACCCTCTAGGATCTTGAGATATTTTAAAAGCTACAATTCATCAAGATGATTCAAGTATCAGAAAAATTAAAGAAACCTTTTGCAGCACACTTCTTGACATCATTTTTAAAACATTATTAAACATGTTCCTAAAAAAACACTATGACATTATACACACAATAGGAATCAAATGTATTTATACAACATTGTCCGCATTTCACTGTACTGTATTTGTTTCATCAGAAATAGTTTTCCATCAAACAAGAACTGTAAAAAAATAGGAAAATAGGAAAACTCTGGTCCTTAACAGCATAAACATAAATATAATCAATAAACATTACCGGTGAACTACTGGAAAAATATTTACACCATACCACGATATGGTAGCATCTAAGACTAAAAAGCTCCTAAGGCCTATGTCACAAGATTCATGTTCAAGTTCTGTGGAGATAAAATTTGGAACAAATTCGTCAAGAGATAAAAATCAGGAAAATGTAATGTCCCAAATTATGAGCTAAGTGTGATTTGCTAGTTGATTTTGTTGTATGCATGGAGAACCAGAGAGTTGGATCAACTAGTGTGTTTTTGAGCTACATGGGAAATGCAATATTGGAATTGTATTTTCAATTATGAGGTTGGTTTTGATTTTTAATGATTGCATACGATTCATAGCTGGCCGCCAAACATGAAGGAAGGATATATTAAATGCAACATTTATTTATTAAATGATTGCATTGGATCGATGGAACATGAGGGCGATTGGGTTTGTGGAAATTAAATGATTGCATTTAATTTGATATTGAGCTTTGAAAAGATTTTAAATGCAAATTTTATTTATTAAATATTTGCATTGGAGCGGTTGAGGGTTTTTATTAATGCAAATATCATCATTTAATGCATGCGCATGAGGTAGTTGTAGATCGATGCAAGAATAGAGGAGCATTTTAAATGCAACTTCATAAATTGAATGCCAAGTCGGTTATGTCAAGGATCAAGATTTTAAATGCTTTAAAGGATATTAAATGCTTGCATTTGGATAGATTGGTTTATTTAATGCATTTCATGAAGTGGTTAGTGGTCGTCCAAGGCAAGGAATGATTTTCAATGCAAAATCAAAATATTTAATGATTGCACACAAGCCGCCACTACCCATGCAAGGAGAGTACATTGCTATTGAATCGATCCATTTGGAGTTGTAATTCATTTAAAATAATTGAAGATTGTTTTAAATGAAAGAGTTTGATTGTAATTCATTTACAATTGTTCAAGTTCGTTGATTCTCATTGGTGGAATTCAAATTTCAATTCAAAATTGCCAAGGAGATGGACACGTATCCATGGAGGAGTTAAATAGAGGACTTGAACATCAATTTGCAACTTATGATTCTATGGTATGTTTTCTCTCTAATTGATCTTTTGGCTGAAAATTCCGATTTTCATGCTAATTTACGAGGCGATGACCCCTTGTATATGTATGGTGATGATCCCATACAATTTGTGAGGTGATATTGTTCTAATATTCACCATTGAGCTTAATATTGCAGGTTTAGACAAGTATTGGGAGCTATTTGATTGATGTATTCAAGCCCTTGTTCCACTGGTGTCATATTCAAAGTAGCAATTGGGCTTATTACATCATTGGAGTGAGATTTTTATACGTTGCAGGGACTGAAATTTCATAACAACGAGATATTCATTTTGTTTCAGGGCTTTTTGAGCATTTCACAAAGATTCCAAGGGCTGGGAATTGCATAGGAACACCTTCATTTCACTTAGGAGTGAAGATTTGAGGGTTAAGAGACATATTTTCATTGGCTGGGCAAAACGTTGCACCTACAGCAGTTATATCAGCAAACTGAAATTTTATATCAATCAATTGTTTTTTCATTTTCAAGGTTGTTTTGTTCAATTTTTGGCTTGGAATCAATTGCCAAGTATTTGTACATGATCCTACTTGAAGAAGGGATCAATTGGATGTTATTTTGATGTGGAAAACTTTATGTATAATGGTCTGATCAGAATTTCTGAGTGACTGGTTTTTGTAACAGCAGTGAATAAATAAAGTTATTTGGAGCTCCTTTCATCATTTATCCATTGGTTGATCATACTTTCATATGTATTTGATTGTGTGTTGAATTGGATTTCACTTTTGGTGTTAAAAGTTGATAGATATTTTCTGTTTTAAACAATAAGGTCTATTACAGTGGTATTAGAGCCATGATCTTGCCAGCCTAAGGGGAAAATCAGAAGTGGTTTCAATCATCTAACAGGGTACTTCAATGGCTAGAGTCAAGGATGGTAGCATGAAAGAGTTGGAAAGGCTTTTTGCTGAGCACAAACAAAAATCACAGCGGTTGTTAAATTATATGGAAAAAAGTTGGGTGATAATGGAAAAAATACTTACAAGTGAAGGTTTTAGAAGTCGTCTCTATCGTAAGCTTGATAAACATGCAAGTGATTCAAATGATTTGCAGCCTATAAGTGATCAAGAAGAGTCACCTATCGAAGGCAAAGATGAAGAGCTCATGTCACTCCATGATGTTTGCAAGATTGATGAAGAGGATGTGCAAGATGAAGATAAATTAGGTAAGGTAGATGAAGGTATGGTTTCTCAAGTTGAGACTAACATTGATCCTCATGTTGATAAGGAGACAAGTGATGTCAATAATTTGAAAAATGATAATGTTCATACATATGATAGCAAATCAGAGATTACAATTTGTTATGAAAGGCATATTATTGATGTCCAATCATACATGAAAGGAGAGGATATAATATTTGCTACAAAGATCAGCCATGAAGTATGTGATTCACATGAAGAAGACATGGGTGATGTACAAGAAGAGACACACAGTGAATCAGCATTTGATAAAGAAAATACTATGATTGCTATATGTCTTGATTTATTTCATGAGGACATATATGATGCATGTGAAGAAAAGTGTATGAAACCGACATTTGATGGTAAGCATTTGATTTTTGATATGGATTGGCATGACATCATATCTGATTTGTTTGAGGACAGCAGTCCTATAGATTTGCATTCTTATGAGTTTGACATGCTAACACCTTTGGAGAATAGTTATTCATGGTCTACTAATGATGGTATATAAGATTGGAGTGGTGGATTTGGTAATTTTGTTGAAAAACAGGACACTACACAATTTGATTTTGTATATTAGACTTATGAAGATGTGGAAAAGACACAAGAAATGTATGATATGTGGCTAGAGAAAGCAAGAAAGGCCAAGCTTGTTGCTAGTCAAGCAAAAGAGCATCTTGAAATGGTAAGAACAATGAGACAATCAACTTTGTTTGATCATCATGGGCTAGCCATTGATGATATGTTTGTGTGTGGCAATGAAGATGGAGGTAACTCAGATTTGCAAGGTACATTGATTCCTTTTGTTGACTTAGATCAAACTATTCAGTTGACACAGTTTCATATTGATGAAAGTTTCATATGGGAGTATGTGGTTTGGTCCAGTGATGGTTCATATACTTGGGATGGCACATTTTATATCATTTTAGATGATATGTTCAGATTGCATTCCGTTGTTATGCTTGATGACAGCGAAACAAGAAGGATGGACAGAATTATGTTTGGCACTCCCATCTTTATGATTGGCACCCACATGGATATTGATATGATTGCATCATTATGCGACAGTGGAAGCAGTACTAGGATCTTCTTCATCAACAATTTTGAGATGGTATGTCTGAGTTTGCATGGACAGGTTAGATGGGTTTGAGATCCTAGTATTCATTGATGCTCATTTGACACTTCCGATTGCTTGGGACAAGCAATCTTGGGAAGGGAGGACTTGTAATGTCCCAAATTATGAGCTAAGTGTGATTTGTTAGTTGATTTTGTTCTATGCATGGAGAACCGGAAAGTTGGATCAACTAGTGTGTTTTTGAGCTACATGGGAAATGCAATATTGGAATTGTATTTTCAATTATGAGGTTGGTTTTGATTTTTAATGATTGCATATGATTCATAGCTGGCCGCCAAACATGAAGGAAGGATATATTAAATGCAACATTTATTTATTAAATGATTGCATTGGATCGATGGAATATGAGGGCGATTGGGTTTGTGGAAATTAAATGATTGCATTTAATTTGATATTGAGCTTTGAAAATATTTTAAATGCAAATTTTATTTATTAAATATTTGCATTGGAGCAGTTGAGGGTTTTTATTAAATGCAAATATCATCATTTAATGCATGCGCCTGAGGTAGTTGTGGATCGATGCAAGAATAGAGGAGCATTTTAAATGCAAGTTCATAAATTGAATGCCAAGTCGGTTATGTCAAGAATCAAGATTTTAAATGCTTTAAAGGATATTAAATGCTTGAATTTGGATAGATTGGTTTATTTAATGCATTTCATGAAGTGGTTAGTGGTCGTCCAAGGCAAGGAATGATTTTCAATGCAAAATCAAAATATTTAATGATTGCACACAAGCCGCCACTGCCCATGCAAGGAGAGTACATTGCTATTGAATCGATCCATTTGAAGGAGTTGTAATTCATTTAAAATAATTGAAGATTGTTTTAAATGAAAGAGTTTGATTGTAATTCATTTACAATTGTTCAAGTTCGTTGATTCTCATTGGTGGAATTCAAATTTCAATTCAAAATTGCCGAGGAGATGGACGCTTATCCATGGAGGAGTTAAATAGAGGACTTGAACATCAATTTGCAACTTATGATGCTATGGTATGTTTTCTCTCTAATTGATTTTTTGGCTGAAGATTCCGATTTTTATGCTAATTTGCAAATTGATGACCCCTTGTATATGTATGGTGATGACCCCATACAATTTGTGAGGTGATATTGTTCTAATATTCACCATTGAGCTTAATATTGCAGGTTTAGACAAGTATTGGGAACTATTTGATTGATGTATTGAAGCCCTTGTTCCATTGGTGTCATATTCAAGGTAGCAATTGGGCTTATCACATCATTGTAGTGAGATTTTTATATGTTGCAGGGACTGAAATTTCATAATAGCGAGATATTCATTTTGTTTCAGGGCTTTTTGAGCATTTCACAAAGATTCCAAGGGCTGGGAATTGCATAGGAACACCTTCATTTTGCTTACGAGTGAAGATTTGAGAGTTTGGAGACATATTTTCATTGGCTGGGCGAAAAATTGCACCTACATCAGTTATATCAGCAAACTGAAATTTTATATTAGTCAATTGTTTCTTCATTTCCAATGTTGTTTTGTTAAATCTTTGGCTTGGAATCAATTGCCAAGTATTTGTACATGATCCTACTTGAAGAAGGGATCAATTAGATGTCATTTTGATGTGGAAAACTTGATGTCTAATGGTTTGATCAGAATTTCTGAGTGACTGATTTTTGTAATAGCAGTGAATAAATAAAGTTATTTGGAGCTCTTTTCATCATTTATCCATTGGTTGATCATACTTTCATATGTATTTGAATGTGTGTTGAATTGGATTTCACTTTTGGTGTTAAAAGTTGATAAATATTTTCAATTTTAAACAATAAGGTCTATTACAGTGGTATTAGAGCCATGATCTTGCCAGCCTGAGGGGAAAATCAGAACTGGTTTCAATAATCTAACAGGGTACTTCAATGGCTAGAGTTAAGGATGGTAGCATGAAAGAGTTGGAAAGGCTTTTTACTGAGCACAAACAGAAATCACAGCGGTTGTTAGATGATATGGAAAAAAGTTGGGAGATGATGAAAAAAATATTTACAAGTGAAGGTTTTAGAAGTCATCTCTATGGTAAGCTTGATAAACATGTAAGTAATTCAAATGATTTGCAACCTATAAGTGATCGAGAAGAGTCACCTATCGAAGGCAAAGATAAAGAGCTCATGTCACTCCATGATGTTTGCAAGATTGATGAAGAGGATGTGCAAGATGAAGATAAATCAAGTAAGCTAGATGAAGGTATGGTTTCTCAAGATGAGACTAACATTGATCCTCATGTTGATAAGGAGACGAGTGATGTCAATAATTTGGAAAATGATAATGTTCATACATATGATAGCAAATCAGAGATTACAATTTGTTATGAAGGCATATTATTGATGTCCAATCATACATGAAAGGAGAGGATATAATATTTGCTACAAAGATCAGCCATGAAGTATGTGATTCACATGAAGAAGACATGGGTGATGTACAAGAAGAGACACACATTGAATCAGCATTTAATGAAGAAAATACTATGATTGCTATAGGTCTTGATTTATTTCATGAGGACATATATGATGCATGTGAAGTAAAGTGTATGAAACCGGCATTTGATGGTAAGCATTTGATTTTTGATATGGATTGGCATGACATCATATCTGATTTGTTTGAGGACAGCAGTCCTATAGCTTTGCATTCTCATGAGTTTGACATGCTAACACCTTTGGAGGATAGTTATTCATGGTCTACTAATGATGGTATACAAGATTGGAGTGGTAGATTTGGTAATTTTGTTGAAAAACAGGACACTACAAAATCTGATTTTGTATATCAGACTTATGAAGATGTGGAAAAGACACAAGAAATGTACAATATGTGGCTAGAGAAAGCAAGAAAGGCCAAGCTTGTTGCTAGTCAAGCAAAAGAGCATCTTGAAATGGTAAGAACAATGAGACAATCAACTTTGTTTGATCATCATGGGCTAGCCATTGATGATATGTTTGTGTGTGGCAATGAAAATGGAGGTAATTCAGATTTGCAAGGTACATTGATTCCTTTTGTTGACTTAGATCAAACTATTGAGTTGACACAGTTTCATATTGATGATAGTTTCATATGGGAGTATGTGGTTTGGTCCAGTGATGGTTCATATACTTGGGATGGCACATTTTATATCATTTTAGATGATATGTTCAGATTGCATTCCGCTGTTATGCTTTATGACAGCGAAACAAGAAGGATGGATAGAATTATGTTTGGCACTCCCATCTTCATGATTGGCACCCACATGGATATTGATATGATTGCATCATTATGCGACAGTGGAAGCGGTCCGAGGATCTTCTTCATCAACAATTTTGAGATGGTATGTCTGAGTTTGCATGGACAGGTTAGATGGGTTTGGGATCCTGGTATTCATTGATGCTTATTTGACACTTCCGATTGCTTGGGACAAGCAATCTTGGGAAGGGAGGACTTGTAATGTCCCAAATTATGAGCTAAGTGTGATTTGCTAGTTGATTTTGTTCTCTGCATGGAGAACCGGAAAGTTGTATCGACTAGTGTGTTTTTGAGCTACATGGGAAATGCAATATTGGAATTGTATTTTCAATTATGAGGTTGGTTTTGATTTTTAATGACTGCATATGATTCATAGCTAGCCGCCAAACATGAAGGATATATTAAATGCAACATTTATTTATTAAATGATTGCATTGGATCGATGGAATATGAGAGCGATTGGGTTTGTGGTAATTAAATGATTGCATTTAATTTGATATTGAGGTTTGAAAAAAATTTAAATGCAAATTTTATTTATTAAATATTTTCATTGGAGCGGTTGAGGGTTTTTATTAAGTGCAAATATCATCATTTAATGCATGCGCATGAAGTAGTTGTGGATTGATGCAAGAATAGAGGAGCATTTTAAATGCAAGTTCATAAATTGAATGCCAAGTCGGTTATGTCAAGGATCAAGATTTTAAATGCTTTGAAGGATATTAAATGCTTGCATTTGGATAGATTGGTTTATTTAATGCATTTCATGAAGTGGTTAGTGGTCGTCCAAGGCAAAGAATGATTTTCAATGCAAAATCAAAATATTTAATGATTGCACACAAGCCGCCACCGCCCATGCAAGGAGAGTACATTGCTATTGAATCAATCCATTTGAAGGAGTTGTAATTCATTTAAAATAATTGAAGATTGTTTTAAATGAAAGAGTTTGATTGTAATTCATTTACAATTGTTCAAGTTCGTTGATTCTCATTGGTGGAATTCAAATTTCAATTCAAAATTGCCAAGGAGATAGACGCCTATCCATGGAGGAGTTAAATAGAGGACTTGAACATCAATTTGCAACTTATGATGCTATGGTATGTTTTCTCTCGAATTGACTTTTTGGCTGAAGATTTCGATTTTCATGCTAATTTGAAAGGTGATGACCCCTTGTATATGTATGGTGATGACCCCATACAATTTGTGAGGTGATATTGTTCTAATATTCACCATTGAGCTTAATATTGCAGGTTTAGACAAGTATTGGGAACTATTTGATTGATGTATTGAAGCCCTTGATCCATTGGTGTTATATTTAAGGTAGCAATTGGGCTTATTACATCATTGGAGTCAGATTTTTATATGTTGAAGGGACTGAAATTTCATAACAGCAAGATATTCATTTTGTTTCAGGGCTTTTTGAGCATTTCACAAAGATTCCAAGGGCTGGGAATTGCATAGAAACACCTTCATTTGGCTTAGGAGTGAAGATTTGAGGGTTTGATATTTTCATTGGCTGGGCGAAAAGTTGCACCTACAGCAGTTATATCAGCAGACTGAAATTTTATATCAATCAATTGTTTCTTCATTTCCAAGGCTGTTTTGTTCAATCTTTGGCTTGGAATCAATTGCCAAGTATTTGTACATGATCCTACTTGAAGAAGGGATCAATTGGATGTCATTTTGATGTGGAAAACTTTATGTATAATGGTCTGATCAGAATTTCTGAGTGACTGATTTTTGTAACAGCAGTGAATAAATAAAGTTATTTGGAGCTCCTTTCATCATTTATCCATTGGTTGATCATACTTTCATATGTATTTGATTGTGTGTTGAATTGGATTTCAATTTTGGTGTTAAAAGTCAATAGATATTTTTAGTTTTAAACAATAAGGTCTATTACAGTGGTATTAGAGCCATGATCTTGCCAACCTGAGGGCAAAATCAAAAGTGGTTTCAATCATCTTACAGGGTACTTCAATGGCTAGAGTTAAGGATGGTAGCATGAAAGAGTTGGAAAGGCTTTTTGCTGAGCACAAACAGAAATCACAACAGTTGTTAGATTATATGGAAAAAAGTTGGCTAATGATGGAAAAAATATTTACAAGTGAAGGTTTTAGAAGTCGTCTCTATGGTAAGCTTGATAAACATGCAAGTGATTCAAATGATTTGCAGCCTATAAGTGATCAAGAAGAGTCATCTATCAAAGGCAAAGATGAAGAGCTCATGTCACTCCATGATGTCTGCAAGATTGATGAAGAGGATGTGCAAGTTGAAGATAAATCAGTTGGGGTTTCATTGTATTTTGAGTTTGGTTATTTGCTAAATAAATCGATATTTGGTCAGAGACTATTATCGAAGTCATTGAATATCTTTTATGTGCAAATTTCTAAATAATCTTGAGATAGATAATAAAGCTATTGAGTTGAACTTGATCTCTGTGTTATTTGTGGTATTTCTTATTTAAGAAGATTATAATTTAAGATTGTTATTATTGTTGATCTTAAAGAAACATTTTCTGATGCAGTCCTGCAGAGTTTCTGATTAGTGGTTTGTGGACCCTTGTATATGATTGAATCCTCCAATAGATACAAATAGTGGTGTTCAGAAATTCATGGAATTTTAATAGAGTGAATTGCAAATCTCTTCATGAGGCTCAAATTACATCTGCCGCTTCTATATTTGATCGTGGGTTTTGCAGGGCAAGAGCGTATAAGGAGCAGTAAGAGGATTTTCATTGACCGTTGATTTGAAGACCCGATATCCACATAGCGCTTCATCTTGAAAGATCGAAAATATCCTACATGAGCGTCGATAGAGTTATTGCTTATGCCTTGGGTGAAGTATTGAAGGTGGCTGATTCAAGTGAAGGCTCTAAGATTGGCGGAATCCACATTTGAGATCATACGAGTGTGGCACACAAAAATCAGATAAATCTGGACACATTCCAAATGGTCAACAGATCATTTTTGGCAGGAATGTAGCTAGCACAATCCAAATATTGCATCGATCACATAGCTGTGCCATAGTCACTCAGCATCGTATGACAGCGATCAACTTGGAGAGGTATCAATTTGCTCTTGTGACATCATTGCATCCTTTGGAGGCAGCAAACAGCAATTGGAGTAGAGTAATCTGCCTAAAACTTTGCAATTCGTCATCAATGTGCATCAGCATTACATTCAAAGACATCATATATTGATGCCGATCCCTTGTATCAAGTGCATTTTGCATATTACAGTGAGTTCGCTGTCACTTGGAGTCAAATCGGCCTTGAATGGAGACTTCATTTGAAGAGTATAACCTTGACTAATACAGTGATCAGTGTTGAGGAGTTTCGCTCAGCCCTAGAGGTAGTTTGTTAGCAATTTTAAAGCTCTAACTTGCAGATTCATATATAGTAGAAGGCCGTTTGCTACAGCAGATCATCATCACCCCTTTGGCATTATAGTTTGAATCACAATTGGTATGTCGTAATGCCATTTATCTCTGATATTCATTATAGCAGTCATACTGCGTAAGTTAAGGAAATTGAAGACATTATATTTAGAGAATTGGAAGTCTGATTTATAAACAGTGAGGCTTGATTGCAATTTCCAGTCAATTGCTACCTCTGAAATTTGCAGAGTCCATATAACTATTCATATCTTTAATTTGAATAGCATATTCTATTTTATCTATATATCAATCATTTGTTTGAAAGAAGTGAAAAAATATCAGAACTCTTTATAAATCAGAAGTTAAGCAAATGTCCTAGATTGGGATACTATAGTGGTATCAGAGCTTGGACCCTGCCAGCCTATGGGTTATGAGCTTCAACATTGATCCTTTGCCTCATCATTATAGGAGAAGGAGAACTGATCCAATGGGTGATAGAAGGTAGCAAGGTAATCCACAAGCTGATATAGATCAAATGGTTAGAGAGATGGTCAAAAATCAGAGGAGAATGGCGGATAGTCAGCAGCAGACACAAGCAACCATTGACAGGTTATGTAGAGCTTTGGAGGGTAATAACAAGAACAATAATGACAGGGCCAATCAGGATGATGAAGGTAGCATTGCAGGATCACAAAGAACAAGGAGAACAAGAGCACCAACAGTGGAGAGACCTATGAGACCTACTTTTCTTCCTAGAGAAGAAGAGGTAATTGAGGAGTTAGAGCATGAAGATGAAGATGTTGATGACTTGACAGCCTTGATTGATAAGTATGATGCACTTCCGGATCATGTTCAAGATAGAGTGAACATCAATACCTTCTTGAACCATAAGCGTGAAACTAGAAGAGGTAGAGTGAATCAACGAAGGCAAAGAAGAACTCAACCAAAGGAGTATAAGGATGCTTTGAACAAGATACCTCTTCCAAACTTTGATGGTAGTGGCAAGATAAGTGCTAGAGCATGGGTAAACAAATTGGATACCTTTCTTACACTCAAACCCATGAGTGAAGAAAAGGCCATACATTTTGCTACTATGCATTTGGAAGGATTGGCATATGAGTGGTGGCACCATGGACTTGTCTCTCAACATCACAACAGGATAACTTCATATGATGAGTTTGTTCAAAAACTCATTAACAAATTTGATAGAAAAGATGTAGAGGTATACTACCATGAGCTTGCACAGCTGAAGCAAAGTGGAAGAGTGGATGCATATGTTAATGAGTTTCAAAAGATTGCAGTCATGGTACCTGACATGTCCGATAAGAGGATAACAATGTTGTTTGTGGAAGGGTTGAATGATAGGATCAGAGGGTTAGTCAAAGTTCATAAGTCAAGCACACTTGATGAGGCCATTGATCTTGCACTTGATTTGGATATCATTCCTTCATACACACCACAAAAGTAGAGCTTCAAGGATGAAGGTACAAATCAGAAATCTTATGAGCAGCCCACTCCTCCAAAGAAAGGTGAAGGTACTTCTCGGATGAGTCAAGAAGAGAGAGATGAACTCCGAAGGAAGAAGTTATGCTACTCTTGCAAGCAACCTTGGGAGATTGGTCATAGGTGCCTTGGCAAAGGCAAAGTGCATTACATAGAGGTATTTGATGATGATGATGAAGATGGACAGCCAACACTAGAACTTACACTTAAAGGCAACAAGAGTTCTAGAATTGCATATCTTTCAGGTGCTTCAAGGAATAATCCATTCATTTTTTAAGGTACTTTGTTTGGTTGCAAAGTATTAGCACTCCTTGATAGTGGAGCTTCACATAACTATATTGATGAGGGCTTGGTCAACAAAAGACGAGTACTTTGTGATGATTTTGAAGCCTTTGATGTGAACATAGCAGGAGGACTCACTATTCCTTGCAAGAAGAAAGTGAGCAAACTAAGTATCAAATTTGGTGAGTATACTCTTTGTGATGACTTCTATGTTCTTGATTTGAAGGATAATGAAATCGTGCTTGGTTTGCAATGGTTACATTCTTTGCAAAGAGTTATGCATGATCTACAAGCTATGGAGTTGACTTTCCAACATGATGGCAAACAAGTTGTTATGAAAGACCTCAAATATACTTTACCTCATCAAATAACAACTAAGTATATGATCACCATGAGTCATGAACGGTTTCATACAAGCATAGTTGATGCATATGGAGTTTCTTGTTTTGGGACAGCCTTTGATGGAGTTGATTGGCATGATATAATTCCTGATTTGTTTGAGGACAGCAGTCCTATTCCTTTGCAATCAGCTCAAATTGATGATTTTGGGGCAGCCAATAATGATATGCATGAATATGATAATGGGAATGAAGAAGGTTCAATTTTGTTTGATACATTAGTTCCATGTGGTGAACTAAAACAGCCTATGTATGATGGTGATGATGTGTATTTATTGGAGTATATGGATGATGTGATAGTTTTTTTTCCATGGGTTGATGATCTTCCTTCATTGCTAAACATTGAAATGGATGATTTCAGTTTTGAAACAACAGCATATGGAAGGGTTTATGATGATGGGAATCTATATTTTCTTGTGGGCAATTGGTTTCATGATGATTCCTTTTCTTCATGCATTGAAGATGATACTTGGCATTTCACTTGGAATGATATTTTCAGTTTGTATACTGCTATTCTGATTCATAACAGCTTGGGTACATTGGTGTTTGCTACATTGTGCGACAGCGGAAGCAGTCCTAGGATCTTTTTCGTCAACAACCATGAGGAGATGCGGTTGAGCATGCTTGAACCTTGAAGGATTTGGGATCCCGGGATTGATTGAGTTCAGTTTTTCTTCCCATTGCTCAAGGACAAGCAATGTCGGGAAGGGAGGGCTATCATGTCCCCACTTTTAAGTAACTTAAAATATTATAATTGTAAATTAATTTTGTAAAGTATTTTATTTACTTTATAAAATTAATATTTTTATTTAAGTTACTTAAGTCAGTAGTACAACACTTTATTAAAAAAGTGTTATGAACAAGCATTTAAAAAGTTCAAGTGCAAGCTTAATAAAGTTCATGTAAAAGCATTTAAAATGCTTGGGTATGATGTGTATATGTAAACTCTCATTTAATAAAATTAGGCTAGGCCTAATTGAAGTAATGACTTTAAAAGGAAGCCTAAGAGTCATTGCTGAGCATGCTTTTTCAGATGCTTATGTATTGGTTTTCAGTTTGAAGTCTTTGACTTTTGTATCCAGTTAGTGTCAAAGAGGAGGTTCTTGGCATTTACTGAATTGAGAGGAGAAATCATCCAGATTTCTCAGTTGGGGTTTCATTGTATTTTGAGTTTGGTTATTTGCTAAATAAATCGATATTTGGTCAGAGACCATTATCGAAGTCATTGAATATCTTTTATGGGCAAATTTCTGAATAATCTTGAGATAGATAATAAAGCTATTGAGTTGAACTTGATCTCTGTGTTATTTGTGGTATTTCTGATTTAAGAAGATTATAATTTAAGATTGTTACTATTGTTGATCTTAAAGAGACATTTTCTGACGCAGTCCTGCAAAGTTTCTGATTAGTGGTTTGTGGGCCCTTGTATATGATCGAATTCTCCAATAGATATGAATAGTGGTGTTCAGAAATTTGTGGAATTTTAATAGAGTGAATTGCAAATCTCTTCGTGAGGCTCAAATTACATCTACCGCTTCTATATTGGATCATGGGTTTTGCAGAGCAAGAGCGTATAAGGAGCAGGAGGAGGATTTTCATTGACCGTTGATTTGAAGATTCGATATCCACATAGCACTTCATCTTGAAAGATAGAAAATATCCTACATGAGTGTCGACAGAGCTATTGCTTATGCCTTGGGTGAAGTATTGAAGGTGGCCGATTCAAGTGAAGGCTCTAAGATTGTGTAATGTCCCCTTCTAGTAAGCTCAAATTGTTCTCAACCTTGCACAATTTCATCTCACAAAAAGAGAACATTAGTACTCCAAATTTTATGTTTCATATCATAATTAATATAAATCCATATCACATAATTCATATTCATAGTCATATTCTTATTCATGTTAGTCATAATCAGATTCATATTATCCAGTCATATTGTTCATAATCATATTCATATTCACATTCATATTCATATTTTATTCATATCCATTTTCATACTCATACTCATTTTCATAGGCCTCAAGTGCTATCCTCGGAAGGATCATATGTCGCCCTATCATTAATCTATCTCTAACTCCATAGGCATGGTTCATTAAGGAGACACAACCATCCCATATGGAGGCCCGATGGCTTCCCACCTCACCAATCGGCTCCAAAGACTTCCCACCTCATCTATTGGAGAGTCACCTACCATAGGGCACAAATTACATTGATGAGCTCATCATACCATAGGCCCAAGGCTTCACGTCACACCTGGAGGTACTTCGACACTTGGCCCAAGAGACTTCGCCTCACACCCGGAGGTACTTCATCTTCTTGGGGTTACCTAGGTCCAATATATTCTCCTAACTTACCCATACACCTAAGATGGTGAGATGATTAATAATGAGGCTAATCCTCCTTTTGGATATGGCAAAAATCCTATGATTTCCAAGTCATCATCAATATTTATACATAGTGCTTCATAATTATATCATTCTTGGCATTTACATCATGATGGCCATACATTCTTCACATAATACAATGTAACTATATGATAGACATTTCATATCATATCTATAAATGTGATTCATTATTGGATGATGATCCTTGTCTATCTCATATGCCTTGCATTGTGTGCATTCTATTATTTATAATCATAGTTGCATGGAGACCGGTACTGGTACGGGAGACTGGTACCGGTACCGGTACGTCATTTTTTGAAAAAAAGGAGACCGGGGTACTTGGAGACGCCAACATATATATATATTGTTGGCAAATATAAATAATAAATATATATTTTATTATTAATTTCAAAATTTGTTATATAATAATAATATATATGTTAAAATTTAAAATTAAGTTTTAATATCTTATATATATGTGTGTTAATATTATCAAATATATAAAATATATATATAATTATAATATTATAAAATAATAATATATAAAATATATATATAATATTAACACACACATATATAAGATATTAAAACTTAATTAGTTAATTTTAAATTTTAACATATATATTATTATTATATAACAAATTTTGAAATTAATAATAAAATACATATTTAATATTTATATTTGCCAAGTGCCAACAATATCCAAAATATATAGATGCTAAAATTTAAAATGTTAAACTGAACTAGGCTTTTAATATGTAGCCCCGATAGCCTTTTTATATGCGAGCATGTGCTCGGAATTGTCTCACGCCGTAAAAATAAATTCACAAAGGAAAATTTTCTAAAGTTGATATGTAGCCCGGAACCCCGATAGCCTTTTATATGCGAGCATTATAGTGCTCGGAATTGTCTCACGCCGTAAATAAATTCACACAGGAAAATTTTCTAAACTCGTCAGTTGATCCTATCGGCGTATTCCTTGAACCTGATCCTATCGGCGTATTCCTTGAACCTCCTATGGGTGCAGTCAGCGATAAATTCAGGGCGATAAACAGCAATTTTTTTGTTTTTTAAAGTTGAGATGACGAAGGAACCCTTATTCGGCGCGGGGTACCTGGAGACGGGGCGGGGTACTCGGCAGGCCGTCTCCTAGGACGCGGGACGTCTCTCCCGCGTTTCGGAGACAGGGAGGCGCGTCCCCGTCCCGGAGGCGCGTCCCAGGTAGTGGGAGACGCGTCTCCCTGCTACTATGTTTATAATAATTGTCTTTTTGCTATAAGCATTATTAGCGATATTCTTTTGATATAATGATAATTTATTATCTTTATATACCTTATTCATAAGAGTATGTTATTTATACAGAACTATACTTATTTACAACAGTCTCATTCTATAATTCAATAACTACGGTGCTTATTCAATTTCGATACATAAGTCATATTTCACAAAACATCATAATATGAGATACATAATCAATATTATTATCAGTGCTTGTTAAAGAAGCATAGTTATGACATCCCTGGTATAAGGACTTCCCAATTCTTTATCTCTGCTGTAGCAGACTTCTCTCCTTCTGATCCATATTGATCACTTCCTTTTTATTTGTTTGCTGGCTTTAGGGAGAGCCCTTCCTATTCCATGATCGGTGATGAGGATATTATAGATTCCATGCTGCCCAATGCCTTTTCTTTACATAATATATATCTTTCTATAGGCTGCGATGGGTCAAGGGGTATATCCTTTGCCTTTTCGTTTCATGATAACTATTTGTTAACTCTTAATTATTTGTCTTATCAGCATTTATCTTTGAATTCTCTTAACATTTAATACATATGCATTGCTTGTCTTATATTATCACCGCTGCCTTAGAATATTTTATATATTTAAATATATTTATAGTTATAATAATAATTATATTTTTCATAATATATATTATATATTATATTCAATAATTTATATTATATAACATCATCATTAATATTAAATTTATATTGATTATTATATTATTGTATAATAATAATATATTATACTTATAATGATAATTAATAATAATAATGATGCTATATATTTATTATTTACAATAAGTACATTATATTTTAAATAAATAATATTATTATATAACATTATATATTAAATATTATTATATATATGACCATCATAAAAAACGGCTTCTCTATCTTGTTAAATCTTTAATTTAAATGATGCTGTAATATCGGGACATGACAGATTGGCGGAATCCACATTTAAGATCATACGAGTGTGGCACACAGAAATCAGAGAAGTCTCGACACATTCCAGATGGTCAGCGGATCATTTTTGGCAGGAATGTAGCTAGCACAATCCAGATATTGCATCGATCACATAGCTGTGGCATAGTCACTCAGCATCGTATGACAGCGATCAACTTGGAGAGGTATCAATTTGCTCTTGTGACATCATTGCATCCTTTGGAGGCAGCAAACAGCAATTGGAGTAGAGTAATCTGCCTAAAACTTTGCAATTGATCATCAATGTGCATCAGCATTACATTCAAAGACATCATATATTGATGCCGATCCCTTGTATCAAGTGCATTTTGCATATTACAGTGAGTTCGCTGTCACTTGGAGTCAAATCGGCCTTGAATGGAGACTTCATTTGAAGAGTATAACCTTGACTAATACAGTGATCAGTGCTGAGGAGTTTCACTCAGCCCTAGAGGTAGTTTGCTAGCAATTGAAAAGCTCTAACTTGCAGATTCATATACAGTAGAAGGCCATTTGCTACAGCCGATCATCATCACCCCTTTGGCATTATAGTTTGAATCACACTTGGTATGTTGTAATGCCATTTATCTCTGATATTCATTATAGCAGTCATACTATGTAAGTTAAGGAAATTGAAGACATGATATTTAGAGGTTTGGAAGTCTGATTTATAAACAGTGAGGCTTGATTGCAATTTCCAGTCAATTGCTACCTCTGAAATCTGCACAGTCCATATAACTATTCATATCTTTAATTTGAATAGCATATTCTATTTTATCTATATATCAATCATTTGTTTGAATGAAGTGAAAAGATATCAGAACTCTTTATAAATCAGAAGTTGAGCAAATATCCTAGATTGGGATATTACAAATCCTCTACCATTGTAGTCTATTCCTCTTGAAAAATACTCTCCTCTTGTGTTTCGACTAGAATCATCATTTTGAGAAGTGTCTACTTCTCTTCATATGTATGCTACCCTTTATCACTATCAATTTGTTCTCTTCTCCTAGAGAACCTTCTTCTTCCTCTTGAATTATGCTGCTCCCTCCTAGACAACTACTCTTTCGCCTTCAAAGCACATTGATAGGCTTCTTCCACCTACATCAGTCTTAGAATACTAAACCATAGTTTAAAAACTCAAACTCAACAATTACTCAGCTAACCCAAAATTGGGAAAAAACTCGGCAAAAACTAAGTAAATTTATTGAAAGTTAAAACGTACATTAGTTTTTAAAAATGTGCATATTACTGAATTTATGGATCATATTACTGATTTCCTTCATATATAGATCAAATTAGAGTTCAATACACTTCATAGACCAAAAAACAAGTTCAAAGTTTCAAAACATATAAACTTCAAGTTTTAGTATCAACAAAAATTAGAAAAAAATAATTTTTTTCTACAACTAAAGCTCAAAAAAGTTTGTTGCCACTATTTGGGTGTTGTGGAAGTGGATGGTATAGCTATAGTATCCTCAACAAGAGCCTCAAGCATAGGACAAAGATGTGTATGTGGTGAACCCGCCCTTGATGGCTTGCCAAACTCATCTTCTTCCTCATATTGTCACATTTGTTTGCCATTTGGCTGCATCTCTCTCCAAATCAGCAATCTCATTGGAAGTAAACAGTGGATCTGCATCCTTAGCAACCCAATCTGATTATGGATCAATGTCATCAAGGTCAAGTGCATGATGTGTAGTCTACCCTTGTATACTATAATGTCCCCTTTTCCTAGGCAGTGCTAGTCTATACTTGGTTTCCGTAGACTAACCAATGTGGTTAGGGAACTCTTGGAGTGTTTGTTGGACGGTTTTGGACATTTTAGCTAGAACTTACTATTTTTAGTAAGTTAGGATTTTGACCGTTTGGGGAAATTCAAGATTGGAGGTGGAGCGTTTCGGTGAGACCTTTCCAACGGTCTATAGCTCATTAGATTCCAAGTTCATTTGGCCATTTATTTTAAAGTGTAATTTAACATTGTATATTTAATATTGGGACTTTATAATAATGTTAGTGACTTAGTAAAAATTGGAAAAATGTAAATTAAAGTCACATGTTAGGACTTGGACGCCTATGAGGAAAAATAAAGTGAAATTATAATGTTTATTTCTCCTTATGTGGGTTGACCCTCTTGAGGGAAATATAAAAGCCAAAATGAAAAAGAAAACATTCATTCACGGCAAATACATTTTATGATATTTTGGCTCTGCAAAAAGAACAAGGGTTTGAAGGAACCATCCATGGATTTTGGAGACGAAATACTCAATTAGTAGCAGCATTCCGCAGGTGTGAGAGACCACCCAAGGGTACTTCTGAGCAGCCATATTCAGTGGTTGTATTTGTGCTTCAATGGTACTAAACCAGCTTGTCGCAGAGTGGATTCATTGAAGATATTCTAAGTTATTTGGCACCATAACTATTGGATAATATATGAGGGCAGATTGCAGGCATTTGATAGTGATTTGAGAAGCATTTTGAATGGGATTTGCACCCTCGACCAACTATACCAGCATTGTACCTGGCCGTACCTCATGAGGAGTTCTAGTTTCAAGGAGGGCGTTTGAGCTTGGTTTTGGTCTGATTTTTATTCTCTGTACTAGGCATTACAGCTGTAGAAGTTTTTGGGATTGTTTATTGAGCATTCATGGGAGAGATGAACATTTAGATGTTGTTGTACCTTCTTCCAGGCCGTACCAGCCAGCACTAGGGACGTTGGTCCTCATTATCTTCACTTTTTGGGAGTTCCATTGCATTGTAAACATTGTCTCAGGCAAAACTTCCATTCTTGAGCAGTTGTATGTATTTCCCTTGGTGTATGAACGAAGGTGAACATTTCCAATCTGTTGTACCTTCATTCCCAGCACTGTATTTTCATGACAGAGAAATGGGTATGTAAGAAACTACATATTCTGGCCATTCTATTATGTGGGTATTGCTGCTATATGGTTTGTAATGCATTTCCAATGTTTTAAAGCATCTGAGTATCTTTATTTTATTGTGTTTTCGAAATATATATGTATGCATGTGTTGCATGTCAAAAATGCAAAACACCAAAACGCAAGCAGGTTACAACTAAACCACAGAAAACCCAAACAATGAGGAAAAAACTAGACCCAGATCAGAAAATATAAAATACAGAACAGGGTGGGTCATTACAATGGTATCAAAGCTGGTTTTCTTGTCAGCCTGTCATATTTCTGCAGTTGCATGTCAGTTGTGAGACTATCCACATAGTTGCATGTCAATTTCCATGACCACTCAGTGATTGCATGTGAGCTTCTATGAGAAGTAGTGCCAGAGAACAGAGATACCTTGAGAGATTAAGGAAAAAAGAAGCTGAACAGGAACAGTGGAAAGAGTGGCCTTCAAGGTTTGAAGAACAACCATTGGTTCTATATAGCGAACCTGAGGAACAACAATTAGTGCTCTACAGGGAAGAAGAACCCATTGCAGAAAACATGGGTGATCGAGAGGGCAGGTCTAGTAGAGACCATCATGATGAAGAGTGGATATGGCCAGTATGTTGCATGCCTTGAATGATCTAGCTAGAGGGCAGTGTAATATGTTTGATAGGATGGATAGATCCCAAACAGAATTGACTCAAATTCTTGCCCATTTAATACCTGGTAATAATGGGAACAATGGCAATAACAATGACAATAGCAATGGTGGTGTTGATCAGAATGCGGGAGGAAACAATGGAAATAATAATAATAATGCAAACAATGGAGAGCATTCAGTTAATAATCAGACTACCCGGCAACATACCTTTGCTGGATCAGCTAGCATGAGGCCTCTAATGCCTTAGTTTATACAGGAGAACAACCCACTGGAGGAGGTACACGAGCCTACTGAAACGATTCATCATGCACAATATTGGCGGGATTGGAGAGCTATGGATGCTGGGTTCCGTGCTAATATGTCTTTTTAGGCTTACCTGACATTTAGAGAACGTAGTAGACCACAAGGAGAAGCAGGAGTGAGGCAACAAAACCAGGATCTTCAGAAGAAGGGTAAGATGAGCATTCCTAACTATGATGGCTCAAGGAAGACTTCAGCCAGGGCGTGGGTTCATAAAGTAGACACTTATTTGCGTCTCAATCCTTCTACTGAGCGGGATGCCATCGAGTATGTGACTCTGCATTTGGATGGAAAGGTGCATGAATGGTGGTATCATGGACTAGTTACGTTGGGCCATGATCAGATTGATTCTTATGCAGAGTTTACTGAAAGGTTGATCGACAAATTTGACAAAGGGGATCCTGAGTTACAATTTAAGAAGCTAGCCCAGCTCAGACAGTTTGGTGGAGTAGATGCATATATTTCTAATTTTTAGAGGCTGTTAGTCAAGGTCACAGACATTTCAGAGCGTAGACTCATTGTATTGTTTATTCACGATCTATCCAAGCCATTGAGGGGATGGATTAAGGGGTTCAGTCCGCCCACACTTCAGGAGGCCATCAAAAAGGCCAAAGACATGGAGTTCTCTTCCTTTAAAAGCAAATTTCAGTCAAAGAGTTTTTTGCACAAAAGGGATAAGGATAAGAAGAATGCATCTTATGAAACAGGACAGCAAAGGAAACCTTTTAACAAACTCGATGATGATGCACTTAATCAATACATGAGGAAGAAGTTATGTTTCAAATGCAAGGGTTGATGGGATCCTAACCATAAGTGCCCAATGAAGGGGCAAGTCAAGCAGCTGGAATACTATTCTGCCGAAGAGACTGCTTCAAAGCATTCAGATCAGCATAGTGATCGGGAGGATAGTGATGTGGAGAGTGCAGCAGAGGAGGTGCAAGATGTACAGGATGAGGATATACCGACAGCACATCTTTTTGCCATTTAGAGAGAGGGTTCTTTCAGGATACGGGAAGTATTGGAGGGACAGAGAGTGACCACTTTGCTAGATACAGGGGCCACTCATAACTTCATCAATGAGGGGTTAGTAGCATGGAGGGGACTCAAGACTGAGGAGTTCGAGGGGTTCAAGGTTAGAGATGCAGATGGCTTTGTTATTACTTGCAAACAGAGAATCCCCAACTTAACCATCAAATTAAGTAATTATGAGTCCCAGGCCGAGTATTATGTGGTCAGTATGAGGGACATGGATGTAGTCCTCGGCATGAAGTGGCTTCATATGATAGGAGAAATCTCCCTCAACCTGCGGACCATGGAGATGAAATTTGAGGTGAATGGTCAGAAGCATATTCTGAGGGAGAAGTCAGATGGTGGTTTCAGAGTAGTGTCCATTAGGAGGATGGAGCGGATACTGCGACATTATCAGGTATAGTGGGCGGCTGAGGTACTTGTGATGCCCGAGGTGCCTAAGAAGCAGAAGCAGGAGTATTTGGTTAAGATTCAGTCTTTGTTGACTAAACACACCAAAGTGTTTAGTGATATACCACCAAGTAGACCTCCTGACAGGGGATTTGAGCACGTTATTGAGCTTGAGCAGGGTGCCAAGCCAGTCATTACAGTATCTTATAGGCATCCTATGTGATACAAGGATGAGATTGAGAAGGCTATTCAGGAGCTTCTCAAGATGGGACATATCAGGCCAAGTAAGAGTCCCTTTGCTTCTTATGTTGTTTTGGTTAAGAAGGACAATACACTCAAGATGTGCTTAGATAATAGGGAGCTGAATAAGAAAACAATTAAGAACATGTACTGTCATGTCCCTATAATGATTTAAATAATAAGTTAGCCTTATATAAACTAAATATATAATATATTTATTTAAAATATATTATTAATATGTATTATTTAATAAATAATATTATTAATTTAATATAATTTAAATATTATAAAATATATGAAATATATATATTTAATTAACTAGATATATTATAATTATAAATATTTTAATATAATATTTATGTGAATAATTAATAAGATATATTATTATATATAAAAATAAATATTACAAAGAGTCTTACCCATTAAAGTTAGAAAGTAAAGTAATTTGGAATAAGGTAAAGCAATACAGTTAAACAAAAGGTCAAATTCAAAATAAAATCATATAAAGATAAAAGTCTAATAAGACAAAAACATTATCCCACCATATTATATGTTTGTGAATAAAATAAGATAAAAGAGCTCCCATACTTAATAACAAATGTATTTATTTAAACTATATATATTATATAAATAATGTATATTTATAAGTGCAGCAATTAAGTTGGTTGACACCAACTATCACATTAATAAATAATATATTATAAATATATCTAATAATATAAATACAAATATTATTATTATCTTATATTGTAATATAAATATAAATAATATAATATAAATATATCATTTATTATGATATAAATGATATAATATAAATAATATAAAATAAATAATATATCATTTATTATAATGATATAATATAAATACAAATAATATAAATAAATAATAATATAAATAAACATCTTTTAACCTATCCTCTTATGATAAGGTAGTTACGTATGGTTAGAACTAGTTTTACCACAAAAGGGAATTAATATAAAGTAATAAAAATTATAAGAGGGTAAGTATGTCTTTTACCACCAAGCATAATAAGAGACGTGCCTCTTCGAAAATATCCCTTGAAAGAGAAATAAATAAAGGTTGTGAGATAGAAGGAAAACATCATCGGAAGAAAATATAAAAAGAGTATCGGATAAATACATATATTTAGATCTGCATTATATATATTTCTAAGTCATAAATAGGAAAGATATCATAAATTAATATATAGAGATATGTACATCAGCAGTAAAAATGTGTGAAATATATATTATAAAATATATAAACAGCATCAACAATACAATAAAAATTATATTACGGTGGCATAGGTAAGAAATCCCAGGTAAAGCTACAGCAGGTAAGTAAGCAATTATATTTACTTATTCAATTTATGATTTGTAAGAATTTATATTTACTTGTTCAATTTATAAGATATAAATGATAAGGTTATAAATGTTGTGAATAATCCATTGAATGCTAGGAAGTTCTAATAATCTCATATTAGGAAAAGCTAATAATAGTAGAGTAAACATCTAATGAAATATGCATTCAAAGGGAAATATCAATTTACTAGTAATTATTGAATATCCAAGAAAGTGAATTTTTAAATAGAAGGCATGATGCCTAGAATAATAAGTATGTTCTATAAAGAGATTGATTATGACCATGGAGTACCGGGTTAGGATTAGTAGCCTTCCCCTTAATCCACCTACAGACCTTATTAGTATGAGACTGGTGGTCAGAAGGAATCTAGTGTCTAGCACTCGAGCTGGCAAGTCATTGCCCCTTAGAGCTAAGAGCGAAGTATTGCCGGGTGTAGCATGAAGCTCTTAGACCTAGGGTAAGAATGAAGTATTGCCGGGTGTAGCATGAAGTTCTTGACCCTATGGTTGCGTAGGACCTAGATAATATTAATGGCCTAACGGTAGGTGAACCTCAAGCTGGCTATAAGCCCCTCCGAGCCAAGAGTGAAGTACCTCCGGGTGTGAGATGAAGCCTTGGGCCTACGGCCGTGGGTCTTGGAATCCTTAACCCACCCTCTCATATTAGGTGAGTGGTCTGATTAATGGGTAGGATCATGAACGTCCTCCCCAAGGTATGTCATGACTCATGTGTGATTAAGGATATAAGATAGATCATGAGCCAATGATGAAAATGAATAACATATATGTGAATGTGTTTTAATGCATGATGATGAAATGAATTATATGAACTTAATGTGAATATAATCTAATATGTTATAGTCTTAATGATTATATGTTGAAAGAAATGATTAAAAGATTACTAATATTCTCTTTTACTAAGTTGAAGTTGTGTTAAATAGTGAAAAATTTCAGCTTACTAGAAGGGGACATTACAGTGGTATCAGAGCAGTGATCCTGCCATCCTGTGAATAATAGTTAAATTAAAAATTAAAAAAAATAAGAATCAATGAAAATTGTAGATATGAATTTCATGAATTGTTGGAATAATGGTGTTTAATACATTGCTAAAATATTTTTTTTTTAAATATATATTTATGATGCAACATCAAAAAATTAAAATTTACTAAATATGTTATGATGCAACATTAAAAAATTAAAATTTACTTACAAATATGTAATAAATAATGAGTAAATGAGATAAAAAATAAATAAAAATAAAACAACTCTGAATAACAATAAAATTATACTAAATGAAATAGTAAAATAAAATAATTAAAATATAATTTATAAATAAATATATATTAAACATCTCTTTTTAGTTCTTATAAGTAATATATTTCACAAAGTTATTTTCATCTATGAGTAACCTATGGAGGGGTGAAATGAGTGAAAAAACAAATTAAAATATACGTAAACAATTAACCCAAAGTATTTATGGTGTACATAAACCTTAATAAAATATAGTTATAAAATAAATTATTTACAAAATTTAGTGCTGAAAATTTAAAAGGGTAAACCCAAATTTATAAATTATTATTTTATGGCACTATAGTTTATTAACTATATTAATTTGTTACATTTTATAGTGGTTATTTTATATTATTGGTGAGTAATGTTATTTTATATAAGGGAAACCTAATAAATTATAATGTTATTAAATATTGCTTTAGGATACCTAAAGCAATCTTGAGTGGGGAGGGTTGTCATGTCCCTATAAAGATTTATAATTGAGTCGTTTAAATAATAAGTTAGCCTTATATAAACTAATGGGGAGGGTTGTCATTGATGAGTTGCACAGTGCATGCTACTTCTCGAAGATTGATTTGAGATCCGGTTATTATCAAATTCGAGTCAAGAGGAGGATGTAGAGAAGACAGCATTTAGGTGCCACTATGGGCACTTTGAGTTTCTGGTTATGCCTTTTGGCTTAACCAATGCGCTAGCCACATTCTAGTCCTGTATGAACAAGGTATTCAGAGAGCAGCTAAGGAAATTTGTACTTATATTCTTTGATGATATACTCATCTTTAGCAGGACGTGGGAGGAGCACCTGAAGCACTTAGATATTGTGCTAAGCATTCTTGAGCAGGAGTCCCTTTATGCCAAAATGTCTAAGTGTTAGTTTGGAATGGAGGGTAGAGGCATGTTACGTATATTTCCATTTTTTGAGGAACCGGGCCCCGGGGAAGCTGTGCCGAGATAGAGAAAAGGAACTAGTTTAGGGGCCGGTAACTGGTTTAAGGTTAGCCGGGGCCGGTAACTAGTTTAGGAGCCGGTAACTAGTTTAGGGTTAAGGTAGTTTAGGATTAAAGGTTAGCCGGTTGGATGGAACGAGTGAACTATTTGAGGAAAGGGGACTGGCCGGCCCCTCCCCCATCCATTTATTGTTGGGATAGGTCCTTAGGGAGCTAACTTAGCCAAATTGGTAGGGGTGGGGGTGAGTGAGAAGGTGGGGTGGGGGCAAGTGAGAGGGGAAAAGGGCAGGTAGTATATGACCCGGCTGCTAGTATAGTTTGGATTTTTTATTGGATTGATAGGTATTGCCGTTTCGATGTTTTTTCCAGTTTCTAGTTTGCTTTATGTTTTATCGCCGACCGGTTTAAGGGTTGGCTTGGAATGAAGAGAGTAGACTAGAGGAAGAAGGTTAGTAAGGAAAGGAAGGATTGATAGCTAGATGGATGGATGGAAGGTCGGCACGTCCCCCACCCCTTGACATTCTTTCTTTACGGAAAGCCGGTCTGGCCCAACCCCAAGATCTTTTATTTATGGTCCGGGTTCCCCATGATTGAGTTGTTAAAATTGGGACACATTATCAGTGCAGAGGGTGTTCGTGTGGATCCAAAGAAGATCCGAGCTATTATAGACTGGCACCACCAAAGAATCTCTCTCAGCTCAAGGGATTCTTTGGCCTTTGTGGGTTCTACCGCCGCTTTGTGAGGGGATTTTCTCAAATAGATGCCCCCCTTACAGATTTTACTTGGAAGGGTGCTTTTGAATGGTCTACTAGTGCTCAGCAGTGCTTTGACAGATTTAAGGAGGTGATGAGTACTTGTCCAGTCTTGGCCATTCAAGACTTCACAAAACCTTTCAAGCTTTAGTGTGCTGCTCAGGGGAAGGCATTGGAGCAGTATTGATGCAAGACAAACACCTCATTGCATTTGAGGCTGCTGAGAGGAGCTACAACATATATGACAAGGAGATGCTAGCCATTATGCATGCATTGGCTAAGTTCAGGCAATACTTAGTTGGAGGAAAATTTGTTGTCAAATCAAATCATAACAGTCTGAAGCATTTCCTTAGTCAGGACTTGAACGACCGGCAGCAAAAATGTGTCAGTAAACTACAGGCATATGACTTTGATTTTGTCAAAGGAAAAAAAAACGTAGTTGCCGATGCATTATCCAGGAGACCTCGTTTGTGTGCCTTGGGGGAGATTGCAAAGGATTGGAGAGATTTGATTTCTACAGAGTATGCAAAAGACATTGTTGAGGGCACCATTAGTGATGACAGGTATTCAATTGTAAATGACTTGATCATTTACAAGAGTAGGATTTACTTGGTGCTTGGATCTGCTAAGAAGCAAAAGATCTTGAGGGCTTTTCACGACTTGCCTATGGCAAGACATCCAAGTTTCTTCAAAACCTACAGGCAGGATAGGGAGCGATTCACTTGGAAAATCCTTAAGACCGAAGTTCAGAAGTATGTGAGGGAGTGCCCAGTGTGTCAGCAAAACAAGCATGAGAACTCTCTTCCAAGTGGTTTGTTGCAGTCCTTACCCATTCCCGAGAGGAAGTGAGATTGCATCTCGATGGATTTTATTATGGGCTTGCCCAAAGCCCAAGGCAGGGACTACATCTTTGTGGTGGTTGACAGGTTAACTAAGTTTGATCATTTTTTTGCTATTTCAGCCACCTATACAACAGCTCATGCAGCTGAATTATTCTTCAGAGAGGTATTCCGACTACATGGGTTGCCAAGGAGTATAGTCAGTGACAGGGACAGCAAGTTCCTGAGTAACTTTTGGCAGGAGATCTTCAGGTTGAGTGGGACAGAGCTCACCCCTAGTACAAGTACAGATGGGTAGACTGAGATAGTCAACAAATGGGTGGAAGGGTACCTCAGAAATTACATATTAGGGCAGTAGAAGGCATGGGTGAAGTGGCTTCACTTGGGTGAGTATTGTTATAATACCACTTACCACATGTCTATTCAGATGTCACCATTTATGGCACTCTATGGGTACAAGGCTCTAAACTTCTTAGATTTGTTGTTTGGAGACAACAGAGCACCTAAGGCTAGAGACCTCTTGCAAGACAGTCAGGACACTATGAGGTCTTTGAGAGAGAAGATCTAGAAGGCGCAAAACCAACAGAAGCAGTATGCAGATCAGCACATAAATGAGCGTTCTTTTGAGGTTGGTGATATGGTATATCTTATGTTGCAGCCTTGTAGACAGTCCACTCTTAAGAGTGGTGCAGAAAATTTGAAGCCACGGTATTATGGACCAATCAGGATCTCCAAGAGAGTTGGAGAGGTGGCTTATGAGTTGGAGTTGTCGGCAGATAGCAGGGTCCACAATGTTTTTCATGTGTCTCGCCTTTAAAAGGCACTGAGGCACAATGTGATACCCTCTATGGAATTGCCTTCTCTTGATGAAGAGGGGAAGTTGGTTTTGGTACCTAAAGCCATCATTGACACTAGGGAGCGTACATTGAGGAAGAGGGTTATCAAAGAGTATTTGATGAAGTGGAAGAACCTGTCGGTTGAGGATGCTACATGGGAGAGTGAGCAGATTCTGATACATCTAGATCTGAGATTGCTTCAGGCAAGCAATCTTGGGGAGGGCGGACTGTAATATCCCCTTTTCCTAGGCAATTAATCTATACTTGGTTCCTGTAAACTAACCAGTGTGGTTAGGGAACTCTTGGGGTGCTCGTTGGATGGTTTTGGACATTTTGGCTAGAACTTACTATTTTTAGTTAGAGTTTTGACCATTTGAGGAAATTCAAGATTGGAGGTGGAGCGTTTCAGTGAGACCTTTCCAATGGTCTATAGCTCATTGGATTCCGAGTTCATTTGGCCATTTATTTTAAAGTCCGTAATTTAACATTGTATATTTAATATTGGGACTTTATAATAATGTTAGTGACTTAGTAAAAATTGGAAAAATGTAAATTAAAGTCACATGTTGGTACTTGGATGCCTATGAGAAAAAATAAAGCGAAATTATAATGTTTATTTCTCCTTATGTGGGTCGACCCTCTTGAGGGAAATATAAAAGCCAAAATGAAAAAGAAAACATTCATTCACAGCAAATACATTTTATGATATTTTGGCTCTGCAAAGAGAACAAGGGTTTGAAGGAACCATCCATGGCTTTTGGAGATAAAATCCTCCATTAGTGACAGCATTCCACAGGTGTGAGAGACCACCCAAGGGTGCTTCTGAGCAACCATATTCAGTGGTTGTATTTGTGCTTCATTGGTACTAAACAAGCTTGTAGAGGAGTGGATTCTTTGAAGATATTGAGTTATTTGGCACCATAATTATTGGATAATATATGAGGACAGATTGCAAGCATTTGACAGTGATTTGGGAAGCATTTTGAATGGGATTTGCACCCTAGACCAGCCGTACCAGTATTGTACCTGGTCGTACCTCATGAGGAGTTCTAGTTTCAAGGAGGGTGTTTGAGCTTGGTTTTGGTCTGATTTTTATTCTCTGTACTAGGCGTTATAAGTGCAGAAGTTTTTGGGACTGTTTATTGAGCATTCATGGGAGAGATGAACATTTAGATGTTGTTGTACCTTCTTCTAGGCCGTACCAGCCAGCACTAGGACGTTGGTCCTCATTATCTTCACTTTTTGGGAGTTCCATTGCATTGTAAACATTGTCTCAGGCAAAACTTCCATTCTTGAGCAGTCGTATGTATTTCCCTTGTGTATGAACGAAGTTGAACATTTCCAGTCTGCTATACCTTCATTCCCAGCACTGTATTTTCATGACAGCGAAATGGGTATGTAAGAAACTATATATTCTAGCCATTCTATTACATGGGTATTGCTTCTATATGATTTGTAATGTATTTCCAATGTTTTAAAGCATCTGGGTATCTTTATTTTATTGTGTTTTCGAAATATATATGTATGCATGTGTTGCCTGTCAAAAATGCAAAACACCAAAACGCAAAAAAGTTACAACTAAACCACAGAAAACCCAAACAGTGAGAAAAAACTAGACCCAGATCATAAAATATAAAATACAAAACAGGGTGGGTCATTACATATACTTAGTTTTGACTAAAGGTTCACTTTAATGCATACCGTTTATATTCACAGGGTTGACTTTGACTAAATGTTATTGCTTACTAATCATTCCTGGAAATAATGATAGTGGTGGCCATGATTGATCAATATTAGTTGAGGAACTACTAGAATAACTATGTTGGTTGGATATCTATTTTCTACAATAATCGAGATACATGTTAGCGGGAAGCTTATCTCCCAAAATAAGTGGAAGGTCCATGTTACTTGAAAATTCACTGCCCATGATAAGTGGAAGATGCATGTTAATATGATATATATTTTCCACGATAGCAGTTTCTGATGATAAAAAGAACTCATTTCTATTCTAGAATAGATTGTTCATAGTGTATAAATTAGTCATTCTTTTGGATCAGGTTGCATATGTAATGTCCCCTTTTTGAGCAAGGTTTGGTAAGGGAATGTTTATTGGTTGAGCTAAAACCTTGGAGGCTTGGAGAACGGAAAGTTGGATTCTAGTGGCTCAACTAATTTTATTTTATGGGATAATTTGTATTTTTGGCTATTGATATTTTTATATTAGTTTTAAAAGCCAAAAATAATAATAAAATAATTAGCCAAGTATTGGAGCGGGCAAATTGGAAAAACGATCTAGGTGGGAAGATGGAAAAATGACTTAAAGGTGGAAAAATGAAATATTGGAGTAAATAATAAATTATAATATTTTATTATTAAAATATTATAATATTTCCACTAAATTGGTGCTCATGAGGAAAAAGAGAAAAAAATAAAAAGAATGGCAAAAGACAATAAATAATATTTTATATTCAAAATATTATTTTATTAAGCCAAAGGTGGCCACTCAAAGGGAGAAAAAGAAAAAATAATAAAATAATATTATTTTATTATTATTTATGTGGGACGTCCAAGTTGGAGGAAAATAAAATAAAAGAAAAAGAAAATAATTAAATATTATTTTCTTTTGGCGGTGGACTTCAAAAATAATAAAATAATGCTTTATTTGGATGCCCAAGTTGAAAAGTATAAAAGGAGGTCATTTGGAACATTTTTCATATATTTGATGATTTGGATTTTGCATATTGGAGTTTTTCTCTTGGCTAAAACTTGTTTCTAGCGATATTCAAGGACAAAAACCCTTGAATAAGAGTTAATTGGAGGAAAACCCAATCACTATGTGAGATGGATTCAAATGGAATTCATCATTGAGCTTATTTGTAGGTTTTTGAAGGAATAATGGCTTCATTTCAACTAGGGTTTGGATGGAATTTCATGATAGCAGCTAGGGTTTGAAGCTTTGAGCATATTGAAGGCATTTATATTTAGATCTGAAGACATATAGAACATATTTTCATCTATACATCATTGGATAAGAGTTTTAGATGGATCGCTTGGCATAAAGAAGCACTTTTATGTGATTTCATCATTCATATCAATTCTGATTTTTGTTACAGCAGGCTGAAAGTGCATATCAGAGGCAGATATCTTGATGTTTTGACATGATTTGAGGTTGGAATGCTTGTTGGGTCAAATTGCACCATTTCTAGGCATAGGTGATTTCATATTTTGGCATATATTGGCACTTTTTGGCATCATTTCTCAAATCTGAGTTGTAATCAGCATCTACAGCAGTCATATCAGCATCTACAGCAGCCATATCAGTCATATCAGACCACATTTGATCATCTACAGGTGTTCTTCCAGCCATCCTTCATTGAGTTTGGCATTGTACATTGATGAGGCAACATCCTATACTAGGTGGCTAGGGTTTGATACAACATTTGGGCATATTTGCACACTTCTATAGGTCTGATTTTGTAATCAGATTGGTTTGATGTAAAAACAGAGTGTCAGAGAATATCATTTGTAATCAGCATTCTCTATTTGCAATAAAGAAGTCAATCATTGATCCGGGTATGTTCATTGGTGTTTTGTATTGATTTTTGATGTATATGTGAGCTGATATAATTTACATTTCAGTCATCTTTAGTGAGTAAACCTTTCCATCTTCACTATATTGCAAACACGTTTGTCAAAACGAAACAGCAAAATTCCAAACCAAGCTCTCAAAAAGAAAATCAGAAATTTCAGGGCAGTGATTAAAAATTTCAGTTAAGACTAGTCAGGATTCTTACAGCATAGGAAGATTATATCAATTGGATGTCTACTGCCTCCAACAAATCTGTCAATTGATATCTATTTTGCACAACGACCTAAGATTCGTGCTAATTGGGTGCCTATGACCAGTATTAGCAAAAGACATAGTCTTTGCATGAAATTAATTGAAGGAGTGAATGAATGAAATGAAATGGATTGAATAAGTAAAAACCTAGGTGTGAGACACAAGTCCTTCTAAGAAAAAAAAAATAGGGTCTTACTTGAATGAGTTTCTGATCCCAACCAATATGACCTCAAATGGAGCAAGATCACAAATCCTAGACAGACATGCAGAAAGTGGAGCTAAGACAAAGGACTTACTGAAAGAAATGACTGCCTAAATGACAATTTTAATTAGTTAGAGAGTTTACTAATTGCTGAACTAATTAAATAGTTAAATAATTATTCAAACAACTGGGCAATCAAAACCACAGTCAACTTGTTATGTCCAAATTATGGCTAATTTTATGGATGTGCGGCTTTTAGGTGTGGCTGAGTTTAAAACATCTCTATTCAATTTCTTGGGCCCCTTCAATTATATGGGCTCACTAATTCTTTTGTCTTTCCAACAACCTTACAAATCCAGAACCCTAGTGTCGTCAATGTGGATTGGGTGACTGGTTTTAGGCTCATGTTCTGCCAATGCCAATTGCTTCACCATACCATGTTGCAGAGCATAGGCATGTTCTTTGATTTTTATTTGAAATGATCTACCAGTCTCACCAAAGTAAGGAATAACACATGAGCATGGAATCTCATAGATTTCTTAAACTTAGGTTCCCGATGGTTTGATTGTATTAACAGGTTTCGATAACTATTTGATGCCCTTTCTTCTCAGTATCCTTGCAAGTTCTGTATAGTACCTTGAATGTAAGGTAAGAATGCCCTCTTCCCTTCCATGTTCGTGTGAGTTCTTAGAATCCTTCTACCTCTTTTAGCATTCTCACAAGTTCTCTTTATTTCCCAATCATGGTATCCATTTTTCTTTAGGGCTATATGGAGATTTTTTTCTTCATTCTTTAGGTGTTGTGGGTCAGAGATTCTAATAGCTCTTGGAAATAGATTATTCAACAATCCGGCCTTTTACAACGAATGGAGGTAGTAATCTGCTCTAGTATATGCATTTGTATGTGTTTCTTTCTGTAAGACTGTAAGCATGCCGTGAGAGAGAACCATCCTATTTTTAGGTAATAAAGACTTCAAGGAAAGCAAGATAATTTTTTTCTTCAACTTCCATATTGAATTTTATGTGTTCTGATTGTGCATAATAAGGTGTGCCAAGAATTTATCAAGCATTTCCCTGCAATGAGGACAGTTTATATTGGCAACATCTTTGAAACAATACCACCATTTCAGTCTCAAGTGAGAGGACTGAATCACATTCTTTTCAAAATTTTCCATGAAAAAATTAGCACAATCAGAGACAGATCTGAACCCATAAGCTATCCCTTCAGTCTGCTAATTAAATTGATAAGCGCATGAATAACACCACATAAAAGTTATCATTTGCAAGGATCAATTAAGGTGTTAAACAATGTGAATATGCAAGACATATAATATCAGAGTTATAACTTATAAGAGTTGCATCTGCATGTGAGCATGCATGCTTCCATCCCTCTTACTTCTTTTCTTATAAAGTAAGTTCCTTTAACCTGTACAGACTCTTCAACTTTAGAACATATAAATTATTTTTATGATTTCAAGTTCCAACAAATGTTTGGTTAATACGTTAAGTCTTCAGACTATCAGAAATGTTAACTCCTAATCAACAAATACATGTAGTCACTTGCAGCCTTTAATAATAGAAATCAAGACTCAAAGCAGAAAAGGAAGTCTGACCTGATTTCCTGTAATTGACCAGTATGTTCGTTGAAGACCTAGGATTGGAGGGGATAATCCTAATGAGAACTCCTGTAGTTCAATACTTTGCTGCGATGAACAAAGATCAAGTAGATAAGATACAAATAGATTATCTACAGTCAAGAGTACATCACAATCACTTCAAAATGTCAAAGAATCAAAACATACTCACAATAGGCCTTGGCTTCCGTTCTCTTAACCTTTTCTGCAAGAATTAAAATGAATAGTAAGAAAAGGGTTCTACTAGCAACAGAAAATTCTTTAAAATTGTCTGAGTATGCAACGAGTACAGAAATAGGCATTTCATAAAGGTTAAAAAGTGACTCACAGTTTGGGACAATTGTGCTTAGTAATGTTTTGATGGGACAAAGTGTGCTTCAGTAAATAGTAGTAAATCTTTCAACCATTAAGACAAGAAAGCATAGAACCAACCAATTCAATAAGCAGCACACTATTACTCAGAGTAGGTATATTAAATTGGAATACATATTTAATATGAACGTGCTTAGTTGCCTGAAAGAAATATTATTAAAACATTGAAAGGGAAAAAACAGGAGCCTTTACAGAAGATTGTGTTACAAAACAAATCTTCCCAACAGATTTTCGGCCCCAAGAACAGCATGAATAGGACAAATATGTTACAAAAATGTGGATTAAAAACAAGCCCCTATAATCAAGGCTAAAACCCTAAAAAAACCAGCAGGACTTGGACATAAAAACTTGCTATAAATGAGCAATAATCTGATGTAGGCTGATTATAATTTACATTTTTTTTGTGCATTTACAAATTATAAACACAATGCACTTCCAGCTAGCAATTCTACAATTTAAAATTCAAAGAGACGAATAATTGTACTCCTTATACAGTTATACTAGGTTCTAAATCTCAATCAGAACAAGATCCAATAATATATCTTTATCCAGTACAGTATGAATGCCTTATGGCATAGCCCATATAACATGATTTAAGAAAATGGAACATGCAACAAGCTAGGCTTAAAAAAATAATAATAAATAGAAGATGTTGTCTTCTACCTCCGTGCACCTCGATGACACTTTTACGGTCAATGCCAACATCAATGTCATAATCCTCTATCTCCTCAAAGACAGTGAATGACATCCCAACCAATCCCTTCCATATCTCAGCACCCTTCTTTATATCTGTATATCGCATCCTCTAGTTCACGATAACATTATGTTATTGGTCCCTTCTACAGAAATTAGGTATTATCAATTAATCACTGCAACAAATTTCTTTGGTCTCACAGTGGTAAGTTTGTTCCTCTAAAATGAGTGGATTCATTCAGCTATAAGTGGGCAAGTTCCTTTTAGTTGCAAAGGAACAAGCAATATGAGCTAGCAGACAAATAGCAAGCTGAAAGGCCTCTAGTGTTCCTACTTCTCCACTAAAAGGGTTCGTGAGCAAGTTCCTTTTAGTTGCAAAGGAGCAAGCAATATAAGCTAGCAGACCAATAGCAAGCTGAAAGGCCTCTAGTGTTCCTACTCCTCCACTAAATGGAAGAAAATATGGTCAAATTATCCTTCCCTCTTCCATAGAACATTTTTAAATAGTGCTTCAAAACCCTCCTTGACCCATTAGTAGGTAGTAGGAAGTTAGGAACTACTCTCCCAGGACTGTCCACATGCTATCTTGGATAAAATATAGGCTGCCATGTGCAATGGTCTTTTAATACAGTAGCACCTATGTTGAATGGTGAGTTGAATCTGCTTTGTAGAATTCTACAATGGAATCCCTCTTTTGAATGGCAGCTTACTCAACTCATACTGCTGTCAAAAGTCTCATACTCTCCAAGCCAAGGAGAATCTATGTTCAATATCTATTTATCTTCATTGTAGAGGCTATGAATGTCACCAAGTACCAACAATCTGCTCTCAGTAATCCTTGTTCAACACTTAATGCTTCAATTTCTCCCCTTCTCACTTGGACTTGACCTATCTAAACCATTCAATCTCACAACCATCGTTGATGTTGTGACTTAAGCATTCTATCCAAAAAAGAATTAGTCAGCACATCTGGTCTCAATGGGATTGATGAATTCCCTCCTCATGTAAGAAATTTCAATGGTTAGGGAGGTATGGTAAAAATCTGCCCCTATCTAATAGCTTTCAATACCTATCCTAAACTAATGACCCAGCTGATTTATAATTATGTGCACTGTCCCTATCTACACCACCTTGGCTGGCCCAACTTCCTCTACAGACTAATGAAAATGCTTATTTTAGAAAGTTACATTGCACACTTTTAAGAGCGATCTATTTGTCCAAAGAAAAAGGACCTATGTAAACACGTAGCAATATCAGTTGTCAAGTAATAACCATCCACCCATCCATAACAATGCAGCACAACATCCTCCAATCTACCTAATCTCCTCCATGTAGAAAATAATCATTGACACTTTGTTGTGAGCAGGGTTGTCCTCACTTTGTTATGTAAGTCATCATGTTTTAGAACATCATTATCATCTTGTTGACATTACTTTGTTCAACCTCCTACCTTATATACTATTGTTATTATAGTTCTTATAAAGTTTCATAAGGATTAGTGTCAGACTTAGGCAGTGATTGCTTATAAAGTTTCATAAGAGTTTGTGGAGTTTTGTGTGGGCAAAGGATCATAGCATTGATTAATAGCAGAGCCACCCATAACTTCATAGAGGAGGACTTGGTGACATAGAAGACTTCGAAGGATTCAATGTCATAGTTGCAGGGCTTTACCATTCCTTGCGCTAAGAAAATACATCAACTTGACATCACATTGAGAGAACATAAGATGCATGATGATTTCTATGTTGTTGGATTGGGAGAGATTTGGTTGTACAGTGGCTTTACTCCCTTGGAGAATTCACCCTAAACTATCAGACTATGGAGTTGAAATTCAAATTACAAGAGGAAGAAGTAGTGCTTCGTCGCCTCAAGGATGGAGCTCCAGGAGTTATCATGGCCACAAGGATGGAACAGCAATTGATGACAACCACAACTTCTTCCAAAGGTGAGATGCTTGATCAAAATGGTGTTTGGTCTAATTTGGATACGTTCAATATTACCCTCCTAAGCTGGCCACCAAATGGAATAATTGTAAGATGGGACTTTCTTGTTGAGAATCACCAACTTGACATAATAAGGATGAGTGTTGGTTGCAAGTCACATAAACCAAGAACCACTACAAGTATGGCCTCAAATCATAGAACTGTTGTTCTCAACACTTCCAACCTTCCCTGCATGCTATGTGCAGCCATAAAGGAGCTTTTTATCACATGGTGGAAGCATTTCCCACCTATTATCATTGTTGAGGCCGCCTAAGTTGCCGGTTCTAGTACGGGAGCGAGGTTCCAGTATGTTGGTACTGCGATTTTTTTTTGTTGTGGGTACGGCTAGGTATAGCTGTACTATATATATATATATATATATATATATATAATTTAATATTTATAATAATGTATAATATATAATATAATATATTATATTATATTATATATATATAAATACATATATAAAATTTAATATTTATAATAATGTATGATATAAAATATAATATATTATTATATAATAAATAATATAATATAATATAATAATATTATATATTCTATACTATATTATATTATATATTCTATATTATATCATATTCTATATTATATTATATAATATATAGTATTTAATAATTTATATAGTTATAGTTTTTTAAAAGAAAATCTGTACTTTAAAAAAATCCCAAAAATGCGCCTAGGAGTGGCCTGGGAGCGCCCCTGCTACCCCGAGTTCCTTGTGGGTTCCGTCAAAGAACCCACAAGGAACCCAGGGTGGCAGGGGCGCTACCAGGCCGCTCCCGTTGCTACTCCCGCTCTCGACCGATACGGGACCGGTGCCTCCGGGCAAAGAACCCGGTAACATAGGTTGAGGCATTTGCATCTACTACAAGATGGGTTCCAACTACTACAATTCTGATTTTGAGCAAGAGAATGCAATGTTACCACCATGGTATGGAGAAACTCTCTTGGTTTAATATTGTGTGTAAGAGGGCCCACTAATTGAGATCATTGAGTGCAAATATTCCAACATCTTTAGTGTTGTTTGGGAAGAAATTCAGAGAATGTATGATTGTTACACTCACCTATCAGCACACATATGGTCTAGACCAAACCATTTTTCAAATGGTATAACTTGGGGCATCATGATAAGAACTTTTGGAGTCCAAGGTAATCATTATAATTTATAACAGCAAAATAGAAGAGGTCAGTGTAATGTCCCCTTCTAGTAAGTCAAAATTTTCTTGACCTTGCACACAATTTCGACTTGTAAAAGAGAACATTAGTAACCAATTCATCTTTATACTATCAACATATTGCAAATAACCACATATAAATATCAATACCAAGTTCATATACTTTTCACATTTCCTTTTAGGGTTAGTAACCTTATAATCATAATCAATATCAAAGTTCTTTAACATATGTGCATTTCACATTTCCTTATTTCTAACATATAGAGGTTCCATGGTTTACCTCGGGAGAGTCCTCCATGAGCCTGAACGTTAATCTATTCTACGCCACTCACCCAATATGAGAGGGTGCGTTAAGGCGCTCGTACACAAGACCCACTGCCATAGGCCAAGGGTTTCATTGCTACACCCGGCAATTCTTCACCACTTGGCTCAAGGGGCTTCACGCTATGCATCCGGCAATACTTCACCCTCTTGAGAGTCACCTACCGTTAAGCCATTACTAATATCTAGGTCTACGCAACCATAGTGTAATATCCCTTTTTTGGCGCATAGGCTTTTGGCGCATTTTGGCTTGTTCTTAGTCCCTTGGTGGCTATCCGACATGTTTGGGAGAACTCCAATGTTCTTGGAGTGGACACAGATCAGTTTATAGAGCATTTGGTTATGTCTTTGAGCTCAGATGGTGCTTATGATCATTGTGATGCTTTCTGATGTTTGATCGAGTTCCTGGTTTGCTCTCCAAGATTCTTGGAGAAGCCGTCTATTTTTGGAAAATTGCCCGGAAGGCATCATTCATCTTTCCAAACATCATGGAGTATGTTGGTATGCTTAATTTTGCAGTTGGTGATGTTTGGGATTTTCCGCAAAATAGTGTTATTTAATGAGCTATTTTAATTATTATTTTCACTTATGCTCCTAGGGGTGAAAATAATTAATAAAAATATAAGTGTTATAGCTCGTTGGAAAGAAGAAGAAAAGTTTTAAATCATGGATGCATCATTTTGGGGCCTTGCGAAGCAGATATTTCCTTTATTTTGATAAAGGGGTCTTTAAAGCTAAAAAGAGCTTTTAATTAAAATGGTGACTTTAAGTTGTGCACACATAATGAATTATTTTATATTGCTTGAGGAGAAATATGAAGGGATAAAGGAAATAATATTTTATTTCCCTCAAAAAAGTTATAAAAAGAGGAGTTGGGCTCATTGTTTGAGGAGGCTTGGCTTATGATTTGTATTGTTATGTTGCCGGAATGAACCTGCGAGTTCTTCCATTTCTCTTGAGGACGAAAACCCTCTTGTAGAAATTCTTCTTGAGGACGAAAACCCTCTTGGAGTAGATCGGTTTCGGTGGTGAGAGATCCACCCTAGCTGAAGTTGGTGTGGTTTCATGCAGAAATCACCATTTGTGCTGAAGCTGGAGATTAGTGCAAACTCATACAAAGTTTGCATTTGAGCTTCATGGATTCTTGTTATTTGATTCGACGATTGGATTATATTGTTGTTTGTTTATGATGGAGTATTGATGAATTTTTGGAGTTTGGTGAAGATTGTATAATGCCATTTGCTGGCCGTACAGCCTCAGCTGTACCTGGGCGTGGGTTATAGAGTTTCATGAATTTTGTGCCTTGTGTTCTTCTCTTGATGATTTGTATAATACATGTTGGTAATGGCATTCTAATTCTGAGCAGTCTTGAGCAAATTTTATGCTGATTAATGTGGATACATGGAGGTCCGTACACCTTACCAGGCCGTACAATTTTGCATGATGAGGTTGTTTTGGTCATAGTTCTGGGTTGTTTTCAATTGGTAGATGTTAATTCAGACTTAGCAGTGTTATAGCACACTATTGGTGTATATTTAAGGGTTTTATTTGCAGCTTGAGATTGTTCTATGACCATCCATATAAGCCTAGTCCATACCACATGAAGGACGATTTGGACTGAGATGCCTCTGAATGTAATAACTTTATCTGAGATAGTAATAATCTTTCTTGGTAGCAATGTTGATTAAATCATTGATGAGTTTAATGCATATCCAATAAGTTGAATGCAGGCCGTACATCATAGGAGTGCCGTACAATGCAGGCTGATATGCGTTTTCTGTGATGGATTGTTTGGTATTTTCAAGGCTGACATATGATCATTAGCTGGCATCCAAATCAGAGTGATAGTAATAGCGTTTGATGTTCCAGATTGAATCTCATTGTTCATGGTTGTGGAACCAAGAAACTTGCTGGGCCGTACATATATATTTATATTCTGAACAGTGGCGGGGCTATACACTTATGTTTGGTTATGCAATGCTGACTCCTTGGTATTAAATCTGTAGTTTCTAATGTATCAAAAGCTAGCATTCATGCATGGGCCATATGAGAAGAGATTATCATTCTTGAAATGGTGAGAAGAAGTTAATTGCTGAGATATGGTATTGCTAACCAAGTTTGAAGTGACCTTTTTGGTGAGGGTGTTATTGCATGTTTTCTATGTATGATAGATGGATGTTGGGATTGATATATAAAGATTTTCAATGCTGATATGATAACTGCAGTTTCTGGAACAGCTTCAGCAGTACCTTGCAGTTGTTAATCTGAGGTCATTCTTTCTATTGCTCATATCGGTATATGCATGGTGGATTCCAAGACTCTTATGATGCTTATTTCTTGTCATCATTTGGCTTGTACTCGAACTAGTTGCAGCTGTGAAACTTTGTGCAAGTCAGGGCATTTGGTTTAATTTGCAATTTATTCATAGTAATGTAATCTTACTATTCATTGCAAACATATTGTAACCCCTGGATGGTTTACCGCCAGTGTGGAGGAAAGAACAATTAATCATATTGTAACCCCTGGATGGTTTTACCGCCAGTGTGGATAAATGAACTTTTCTTATTTGTTTCTACCCACTGCATAAGTGGAGTATTCCCATTGAATAAGTGGATGGCATTGTAATTTTCCTTTCTTGCTCTCATACCCACTAAAAGTGGTGAATCCCCACAACTTGTGGATGCCTGCATATGCAGATGAATGTTTACTTGTTTGCACAATGTTTTAATTTGTAATCTAAAGCACATTATGCTCTCACCTTGCCCGAATTGGGATCTTGGTGATCAGAAGTGCGGAGGAGTTTAGTTGTGCTAACACTGTTTATCATTGTTCTATATTTTGGAAAAAATTTGGGGTTGTATATTACACATAGGCCCAAGGGCTTCACACCATACATCCGGCGATACTTCACCTCTTGGCTCAAGGGGCTTCACGCTATACATCCGGCAATACTTCACCCTCTTGAGAGTCACCTAGGTGCTAGATCCTAACCGCCTTTCCCTAACCTCCACATCCCATACTTATAGGGTGTGTAGATAGATTAATGATGAGGCTCTTATTCTCATCCCGGGTATTCCATGATTATGAATCACACTTATAAGAATTATCTTTACTATCTCGTGATCCCCATGGATCACGAGATGGTACAATTGGCCATATTATTCCTCTTGGGAATTCATTTGTACTATCTCGTTGATCACATTACTTGGCAATATCCAATATGCTTCCTTATAGGAATATTATTCATCATATAAACATTCTTATGCCTTATTCATTCTTAGGCTATTCATTCTCATTCTATCATAGTTATGAGCATTTTCATGTCATTAGGATTATAACATTCTCATCCTATATCTCAATCTATTCCATATACTTATTCCTTCTATGATAACTTATTCATTCTATGATAATCTTTCCAATCGATTCTACACTTATGAGACGTCTTATTCTACATTAGCATTTCACTCTATAATTGTTCTATGATAATAATCATTCTATGTTTCATACATATTCATAACATTCATTCTATATTTCATCCTCTACCTATTCATTGACAACATTCATATGCATTCTATTTTATTATTATTCAAGATGCCATCATCTATCCTTATTCCTACATTAGAAATTTCAGTTTGATAAGATATTATTATTGAAGTAAAGGATCATACCTTGAAGATATTGTTTAACCTCTACTTGTTGCCTCTGAATAGGAATGATTATTGATATATTATTGACTGAGGAATGGCTTGCAGAATGATAGATTTTGATGTTTCTCTTTATAAGTAAGAATCTTGTTGTTTGATGTTTTCTGAGACTATTCCCTTCCTGTAGGATTCGATGCTGCCCCATTGCCTTTTTTTTACATAATATATCTTTCCATAGGTTGTGATGGGTCAAGGGGCATATCCTTTGCCTCTTCGGTTCATGATAACTATTAGTTAACTCTTAATTATTTGTCTTATCATGGATTGCCGATTCCGTAGAAGGAAGATTCTTTGTCTTTAACTTATTTTGTCCTTTGTGTTATTTATCCCATCCTTAATTTGTAGCTTAGTCTTATTTAATCACGATCTCCTTTGGCTTTGTCTTATCTGCATTTATCTTTGGATTCTCCGGCTCATATGATGATCAACGCTTAGCTAGTTTATGGTACGTGCTGATATGGATCTAGTCGATCCTTAGTTAAGTGCATTCTCTTTGATAACAGAGACCATGATCTTTGTACGCCGGTATTCTAAATGATCTTGTCTCAGCGTTCTTCATTATGGATTTGTCTTATATGCAGCATACTGATTCCGGCCGTGGATGTAGTGGTTACTGTGTCTTAGACAACTTCTTCAACACAAGTAGGCTTTTCATACAGATTGGAGCCACTGATCATCATTGCACATGTACAGGAGATTGATTTTATTATTCCAATCTTTAATTGGAATTAGATAATTTGATTTGGGACATGACAGTCAGTATGGTTGTTGGCATGCATTGGTTATACTTATTTGAGAAGCTCATTACTAAGGAGTTTAATGTGAAGGGAGTTGTGTGTCAAGGCAATTATCTTATTAGGGTAGTCATGGGCATCACATAGAGACTTTAAGAAGAAAATCACATAAAAATCAGAGTGGTGCAACGTACATATGGTGAGGTAGCATCAAACTTGGAATGTTGTTCAAAGATTCACCCACAAGGATGGAGGAGAGCAAGTGTTGATGATCTCCTACCACCCAAGGAAGGAGGGAACATACTTGGGACAGCCTTGTACCAAATTTTCAGCCCCAATGCTGCTGTCATAATCATTATCAGCCCCTGCACCACTTCAATACAATTGGTTTTGCAAGGATCTCTAATGATAAGAAGGAAAGGATTACTATCCATGATTGTTGATAGAGCTTTTTCAACCCCTACTCACACCTTTGATTTTTGCAAAGGAAAATCAATTTTTCTGTTGTTATATCATTGGCAGGGTACTGAAACAGTTGTTATCAGTCATGAATAGTTGCAAGCTGGAACCATTTAAGGGAATATCCTTGATGGAAGAAGTTGAAAAAATGTTTCAGCTAAAGGGAATCATCATTGCAGCCACCATGGTTCCTAATTGGATAAGATTTCGGTGAATTGCGACTATTCTAACTTATTTTCAGCCCTTACACAATGTGATTTGAACCCTACTTTGGAAGGTATATATTGCAATCTCTTTGAAGAGGTCATAGAAGCTTACAAGTTGGATCATGAAGCTCAAATGAGTGTCCTAGATTCCCCAACACATAGGAAGAACCAAGAGGGGCAACAAAAACATGGTGATTGTTTCCTAAGTCGTAAAGATTGCCTACAATCATTAAGGGGGATGGAAATGGAGAAATGTTGTACTAGATGGTCCAAATTATTCCACTTGATAGAAACAAGATCTAGATGCCATAGCATGATTGATAGTGTTGGCACGATGGTATTTGAGCATCTCAATTTGCTTGGTGTTTTTTGGCAAAAGTTGTTTGATTTGATAGGTACAGGATCTAGACTCTATGGGCATTACAACATGATTCATCATCTGGGTTTGCAATTGTTTGTGGGCAAGCAATTTTGGGAAGGGTAGACTATCATGTCCCCTTTCTCAAGTTAAATAATTAATAATATTATATTTAAGTTGGGCCTGATAATTAAGGGTAACTTAAAAATATTATTATAATTAATAAAAGGTGTTTTTTAACATTAGTATTAAAATAAAAATTAAAAAGTATTTTTAAATACTTGGAGGGAAATTTGGGACCCAAGGGCCCAATTCAAAATGTTATATCAAGGAGGCACCTATCTTCATTTAAAGATCCGAATTGCATTTATTGCATTCATTATGAGTTTGATTTTGAGTTTTCATCCAAGGACAAAAACCCTTGGCTAAAATTGACAACTAGGAGGACAAAAACCCTCTTAGCTCTCCATCCAGGAGGTGAGGACGAAAGCCTTCACCTCTTGCTTTGCAATTTTGTTGAAGGGTTGCAAGGAGGATTAAATTGGATAAATTGTGCACATTTTAGGTTGGTGGTTGCAGGCAGATCTAGTTTGATTTTCTATCATTGAAGACCTACGCCTTATTGACATCCATAGTATCCAAATTGCGGCATCATTCCCAGCTGCGCCTATTGTTCATTGTGTAGTTGAGAGTCTATTAGAATGCACCAATCCTGCAAGCTAGATCTGGCCCGTTTGACCCACAACATCTACTACATCCATAGTTGAAGGAGGTCAACTTGTATTCACATTGGAAGTGATCCTTATCAATCCTACCAGTCGCTACCATTCACTTTATCGCTAGGAATATTTGCACAATAAAACAATATAGAATTATCATCTAGATCGAAGGAGTTCTACTGATTAACCAACAATGTTCTTCCTGGGAAGATACTATGAGTCATGGGCAACACATCATATCTTTTGTGACAATTGAACTCTCTTCACTAACCTATCGCAGTAGCTACAACAGTTGCAAGGTGTTTGTGGTTGCCATTTCGTGGGAGGTTGACTGCATACTTGACTACCATTCACTTTGGTTCACATATTTGGTGGCGTGGAGATACTACAAAACATGATCAGAAGAACAAACTGTTGTTCCATGCACACTTCGGTTATTATATGTATTTGAGCAAATTCAAAATTCATCACTGTTCGTCATTAATTTCAATCTTCAATTGATTGCTTGTTTTGAGTTCAGAAAGTAATTTCAGTTAATTGTGAAGTTTGAATGAGATCTGTTTGAAGACTAGTGAAAAAGGATTGCAAATAGCATAATTTCAGTTTATTTAAGTCTGTATGATCTGTGGTCTGAATTTGCAAGTTAGCAGTATATGCGACTATTTATTTCAATTTGAAAAATGAATCAGCATAAAAAAAAGGAATAAATAATCAGGGATATTACAGAAGGGTTGCGCCATCATGTTTGATGGTTGGAGAGATAGAAGAAACAAAACATTGTTGAATGTCTTTGTTTTCTTCTTCAGGTGGTTCAATTTATCCAAAATCCATTGATGCTTCAAGAAAGATAAAAAAATATTGATTTCCTTCATCAAATTTTAGAGAAAGTCGCGGCTGAGGTGGGTGAGGAAAACATTGTGCAGATAATTACAGACAATTCAGTAAATTATGTTTCCGCAAGTAAACTTCTCATGAAGAAGCACCCATCCATATTCTAGACTCCTTGTTCCACTCATTGCCATGACCTTATATTGGAGGATCTTGGCAAACTCCCATGGATCAAAGCAATTGAGGAGCATGCTTAAAAAATTTGCAAATACTATACAACCATGCTTGGGTCCTCAACTTGATTAGACAACACATAGACAAGAAAGAGTTTGTTTGTCCTAGAATAACCTACTTTGCAACAAACTTTATCACATAACAATCTTTGCTTCAATCAAAGGCTACCTTGAGGCATGTGTTTGTTAGTGAGGAATGGTCTCAATCTTCATATGCTAAGGCCATTGCAAGAGTTGATGTGGTTGAGTGGGTTTTCAATGAGCAAAACTTTTGGCTTCTGACAAAGGAGATCATAGATGTAAGTTCATATTTTGCTTCTATCTTTGTTCTATTTACTAGTTTATCATTTATAGTAATTTTATTTGTTTATAATGTTGTGTTCCTTTTAATCCATTGTCCAACTACTTATTTATGTTATTGCTTAATTGTAGTTCACAAAGCCTTTAGTTGTCCTTCGTGTTGCCAATGGGGAGAAGCCCACAATGTAAGTTCATATTTCATTTCTATTTTTATTCAATTTACTAGTTTATCATTTATAGTACTTTTATTTGTTTATAATTTTGTGTTCCCTTCTTTAATCTAGTATCCAGCGACTTGTTATTGTTATTGTTTAATTGTAGTTCACAAAGCCTTTAGTTGTCCCCCTTGGTGTTGCCAATGGGGAGAAGCCCAAAATGGGTTATGTGTACGAGGGCATGGCTAGGTCCAAGGAGATCATTAGATCCGTCTATATTGGGCTTGAGGAGAAATATCATCCCATATGGAATATCATTGATCAGCAATGACACCATCAACTTCATAGGCCCTTACATGCAGCTACTTATTTCTTGAATCGAGTGTTCTGATTCTGCTCGGGATTTCAAAGCCAATGAAGAGGATTTGAGTGGCCTCTACATAGTTATAGAATAAATGGTATCTGATCCTCAACTTGGAGCAAAGATTATCTCTGAAATTGAGATCTTCAAACTTGCACAAAGGAACCTCTTTGCACGAGATATATATAAAGCAACTCAAATGACATTGCAGCCAAGTAAAAGTTTGTTAAGGGCATACTTTAAGTTTAAATTTTTTTCATTTATTATATAAATGTTGAAGTTGAACAATGAGATTGAGTTCATTTTTTTCTCATTTCAGATGCATGGTGGGTGAGGTTTTGTGCTAATGTGTCAAACTTTCAAAGAATTGCCATTCATTTCTTGAGCCAACCATGTATGACAATTCCACTTAGATTTCAAAGCTAATTAGGAGGTTTTGAGTGGCCTCTACATAGTCAGAGCGGATGGTACCTGATCCTCAAATTGGAGCAAAGATGGTCTTTGAGATTGAGATCTTCAAACTTGTCCAAGGGGACCTCTTTGCACAAGATACATGTAAAACAACTCAAATGAGATTGCAGATAGGTAAAAATTTATTAAGGGCATGTTGGTTCCCAAAATGACTACAACCCAAAACCCTAAAACATTACACAATCACTTGGACCAGGGATGTCATCAAGGTGATTGAAAGAGGTTTATCAACAGGTCAAGGGCAATTTTGGCCAACTTACAGGAGTGGGTAAACTCCTCTACACTTCAAGCTCAACTAAACTTAGGAGGGATATTCCTAGAGGCACAAGATATTTCCAAAATCCATAACATTGCATCAATACCCAAATGTAACTTTAATCCCAAAACTGTCAGTAGATTAAAGTAAGCTTGTTGTTGAAACCTTTGATTAAGTTGATTACTGCACTATGCATTTGCACCCAAATATAACATCACATTCCTTAAGATGACTCCACTAAACTTCACATACATAAGATACACAGTCCAGGCATACATGTTCATGGTTCACAAATGATTCAAGTTGTTTTGCATTACTTCAAATTTATCCCTAGTTATAAAACAGAAGCACGAACAATATGTAGAACCTAACCTAAACCTATTCCTACAACGAACAAGGAAAAGATTTGATTAATAAAGGTAATATTAAATTCATACCTAAGGCCCACAACCCCAAAGAAATCAACAACTAGCACCCGATCACGCTATTGAATGTCTCCTACAAAATCATTGCTAAGGCTTTGGTCCTCAAGCTCTGATCCATGCTTCCTTTGATTGTTTGGCCTGAACAAACTGATTTCATTAAATCCAGATTTATTTTGGATAACATCATAGCTGTTTGGGAAGGGATGAAATGGGCTCGCCGATCTAAGCAATCAGTTGTTTTCATTAAAATGACTTTGCTAAGGCCTATGACCATATTGAATGGCATCTTAGCCATGTTGCAGGCTCTTGATTTTGGCCCCCGATTCATTCAAATGGTCTAGACATTGTTTGCGGATGCTTCTGCGTGCATCACCATTGCCAACCAGCAATCCAATTCTTTTTGACTTTTCAAGTCCATCTGTCAAGGCCACCCCTTGCCCCGGCTTTATATGTTTTGGCTGCTAAAGGTTTCGGCTATTTGTTGGCTCAAGCGATCTCCCAATCCCATGTTAAGAAGATTTTTCTTCCCAATTCTTCTCAACAACTGGTTAATGGTCATTTTATCGACGATTCCTTCCTCACTCTTGTTGTGACCAAATCACACATCGCCCCATTGCAAATGGGGACCCCCCTTTTTTTTTAGTTCCAGTGCTTTGCTCAGGCCAGGATGATGTCTTTTGCATGATGAAGTCAGTATTACTTGAGTCCTTAGCTTTGTGATGAATCTTAGAGCCCCTTGATGATCTGATCCTGATGTTTGAGATCCTGAAAATGACTAAGCCTGGTATCCTGATCCTGAAAATCCTGAAAATTGGCTAAGTCTGAAATCTGGTGGATCCTCCAAATTCTAGAATCTGCATCTTAAATCTAGTGGATCTGAGACCTATCTCAAACATCCTGAAAGGTATATTGAAAAATATTTAAAGTATAAGAAATTCAATCTCTATATACCTTACCTTGGCGACTTGCATTTTTGGGCGCAAGTTTGCTCTAGTACTTAGGCGCGTTTTCCTGCCTCTGTCAACTCACATCAGCGCCTAGAGGAGATCAACTTCCAACCAATTTCGGAATTGCGCCTTGACATGAGATGAACACGAGCAAACCACTTTAAGCGCCTTGATTGAAAAGTTGTCTAGAGACCTCAAGGAGTGGATATTGAACAAGTAAAACACATTTAGACTTAGGCGCCCTTTATATGTTCAAGTGGTCATCAAAACTCTGCCTTAGGGTGATAGGCGCCCTTCATGCATCAAATTATCCTTTGTGGCGCCCTAGTATAAAAGAAAATGTCTAAACACTCCAAATTGCGCCTCAAGGTTTGAATAAGTTTAAGGAAGTTCTTGAATCTCAATAGAGTATGAGCGCTTATCAAGCAATGAGGACTTCATTTTTGCGCCCTCCTTGTCCAAATAACCCTTTTTGGCGCCCAAATGATAGGAGCAGGAAATATTGAGATCTAGCAAGTCATTATGAGCGCCTAGCATCAAGGAGTAAACAATTAGAGAACTTTGGCGCCATTTCACATTTGTTTAGACTTAGGCATTATCATTAAGGCATCTTCAGTAAGGGAGAATCAAAATTTCACTAAATGAGTGCCTAAAGTCATGGAGTAAGCTACAGGATCAGGGGAGAGATCCTCAAATGTACTATGGAAGATAATCATTTTTGGCATCTTAGCAGTTAGGGATCATCACTTTTGGCGCCTAAAGACACAAGAGTAATTCAAGGCATGTCAAAACTGACTTTGGCTCCTTCATAAGACATCAATCTAAAGTATGAAGAAAGTGCGCCTTGAGGAGTATGAATCCTTTAACAAGGAGTAGCTTGAATTACAAATTAGTGCCTTAGGTTGAAGATAAAGAGTTTAGGCGCCTTGAGGTAGGACATCATCTTTCGTTGCCTAGACTAACAAATCAAAAGGTTGAGCGCTCAAGTGGAAGTTAAATTTCATCTATGCAACCCTCAGATTGCACCTTGAGAAAGGATGATACATGTTATAAAAGGAAATGAGCGCCTTGGATAATTGAACTCAAATGTGCACCCAATCTGGAGGAGATATTTATCTTGGCACCAATTTGATATCAAGACAACCTCCATGAGCGCCTTGGGAAAACATGAGAAACCTCTTCATTTTGGCGCCAAAGCATGGAAATAGAGTCCAAAACAAGGAAATGGCACCTTGATCCTAGAATGAATGAAAGATATCAATTTGGATCGAAGGATTATCAAAAGAGTTTGGGCGCCCTTTATGAAATTCCTCACCAACTATTAGCGCCTAAAGAGGAGATAATGAAACCACTTTGTGCAAGCGCCTTAGAGGGAGCTAAAACATGAGTTTAGGCGCCTAAGTCTGCTTAAGACACTTTAGTTTGAATGCCTAGAAAGTAAATTGTTGGAAATTTTGTGAATTAGGCCCCTTGATTGGAATTGCAGTTGGGAGGCTTTAAACATTGAAAAGCTGACAAAGGAGTGCTCCAAAAGCTTAGGCGCCAAATAATGATTCACATGACCTTCAAAGTGCGCCTTGGGTTGAAGCTAACATCTTAGGCATTGTTCACCTCCATATACAGTTAGGGCGCCTTAGAAGTTAGAAATTATAAGCTTGAGCGCCTAAGGTAGAAAGACAGAGTGATTCGAAGTTTGAAAAAGGAAGATTTAGGAGTATACATCTACACCTCTATCATCATTATTGGCGTTTAGGCAAGCAGAGTGTCAGAAATCATCAAATTAAGGATGTTTGCAATGATAAAGTATCAATCTAAGTTCCATATCTTCTAGGCGCATTTCATAATCTATTGTCGTCCCACATTGGCGCCTGGTAAGAATTCACATAAAATGATATCTTTTGGTGGGCTCCTTGATGAAATGGCATTTTAAAGATCTCTTCCCTTGCTATAACTCATTGGAGTATCAAAACTTAAGTCAAAAAGACCTTAGGCGCTATTTTCAACTTGTTTTGCTTCTAAAATGCGCCTTAAGCTTGATGGAAGAAGACCAACATCATCTGCGCCTAAGGAAGGGGTGGATCATTGAGGTGAGTATGACAGCCTAGAGACTACATTGGTTGGAGAGATCATTTTGAACGCCTTGGAGGTCATTGGAAGGTGAGTGTTGAAAAGGACGCCCTTCTACCTCAATTTCACACTCAAAATCATCATCAAGGGCGCCTTGTGAGAAGAGGGTTTGAAGACATGAGATTAGAGATTCTTCAAGTGTTCAAGTCATCAGAAAACCTAGAGAAATAGGCCAAATTGTGTTAGGCGCTTTTGCTAATATTTTCCTACCTCATATGAGCACCTAGCCTTGTGAAGAGTCATAATCACCAATGTGAGTTTGAAATGATAAAATTAATGCCTTATGAGTTAGGGCACCCTTTGACCTTTGTGCAATCCTAATTTGGCGCCTTGGAGGGAAGTTCACGGAATGATATTATTGAATGGGCGCTTAGAGGAAAGGATCACTATATTTGATCATTCAAGACCTTGAAAATGATAAGATAGAGCCCAAGTTGACCAAGGCGCCTTGCACCGTCATTGGCGCCCTGGGAAGAATCACCTCATTTTTGGCGCCTAGAGACAACCACTCAAATCTATGTCCAGAAGTGAGCGCCCTGAGGAGAGAGGTCATTTTAAGTCATTGTAATTGTTTGAAATCATTTAAATTCATGAATGTGGGACTAATTGAGTTACGCGCCCTTTGTTCCTATTTTCACCTATAGTAGCGCCTAAGCTTGAAGTGGCATTATTACATGTTTAAAGTTGTTTTTTTATGAAGTCATTGATATATCTTTTACCTTGTCTTGTAGGATCATCAATAATGCTGAGGAGTTATCTAAGGAGTCACCTTCAAGCGAGGAGTAAGGAGCATCATGCTAGCCGCCTTTGAAGGAGTGTTGATGAAGTCAAGGAATTATCAAGAGCAAGTACCTGAGTACCCTTCAAGTTCAATATTTATCAATGACATCATGTTAGATTACATCAAGTTCAAGGATTACTTCATCTTCATCTAGTTGCATCATGTTGAAAGTACTTCATCTATTCAACTTCAAGTTCCATTCAACATTCAACCTTCAAGTCTAAAGAGAGTCTCCTACTCCATGTCGTCAATGAAGCGTCATCTACTCTCCTACTATACTCTTCATGAGGATACATCGAAGAAGATCAATATCAACTTACCTGCAAGAAGAAGAAAGAATCATGTGGTTAATCAAGTGAAGCAACAAGTTACATTGAATACATCACTACAAGTTGATACAATTTGAGTTTGCTGATGTGGCGTGTACCTATTATCATTTAATTATGTCAGCCATCTTATTTTAAATGCATTAAATGTATCATTTAATGAAAGAAGTCAAAGGGACGCCTATGTGGAGGAATATTTTAAATGCTTTCGCCTTACCTTATCACATTGGAAAACGTGCTTTCATTGCCTCCCTCTTTTGTACTAAAAATAGCAAGTTGTTGTAACTACCTCTAAGGTGGCACGATCTAGACCCTTGGCTATTGAATTAATCTTAGCCATTCATTGTAATTTGAGCACTATATAAAGGCCTTGTTGCCTCATTTGTAATTCAGTAGTTCATAGAGTAGTAGACTAGAGATTAGATTTTAGGAGTAGAATAGAAGAGACTCTCGAAATTGTCTGAGAGGACTCGAAATTGTCTGAGAGGACTCGAAATTGTTGTAAATATTTCTCAAGGTTAATGCAAAAGACATTGGAAGTTTATTTGGTGTTCAAGTGTTGTCTTGTGGAATCGCATGGTTTCTTGTACTTAATGAAATGGAGAGATGTTTCAATTAGCTTAGAAGTAGATTAAAAGCTCTTTGTTGTAATGTATGTTGTATTGAATATTTGATCAACTCCTAGCTCATGCTTTTAACGTTCATCGCTGGTGAAGTGTTGTGTAAAGCTAGTCTGAGCCATATTTGTATAAGTTTGATTGTGAATGCTTGTTTGAGCTGCGCCGTCTTATGGGTGCTCATATGAGCCTTCATGATTTGAAAACCATTCGCGTAACCTTAGGAGATTGCACCAACTTCATGTAGTTGTAGGCATCCTTGGCGAAGTGAAGTTAGGTTAATTCCAAAGTTTGTCTATTTAGTCATCATCATTGCTTCATTGACCTTAGATAGTTTCCTTTAACTTTACCTTTTTTTTTCATTTTTTATCATTTAAATCCTGTACATATGTCATCCTCATCAAAGGAGGAATAAGCTGAATGAAAGGAGAAGAATCTGCGTAAGTCCCTTTGTGTTTACCAGCAAAATCATACTTAGTCACTGAGCTATCTCTTACAAATCATAAGAAAGGAACCTTGGAGTCATCTTGTTTGATCACTTCGTTCAGCATTCGAGAGGCTTTGCTCAAGAGGGAGTCAGATACTTTGTATTTCACTCTAATTGTTGACTTGTCCAAAAACAATCATCAACAACTCTCATTGAAGAGGAGAATAATGTCAAACAAGCGCTTCACTACCTGAACATTTTTTGTCAAGCCTCTAGTTCGAGCATATAATGGCAAAAGACCTTGTGCTAAAGACAATCCCTCCTTCCCAAACCATGTTGACTTGACTCTTTTGGGTGGAAATGGATTGACCATGGAGAAGTCTTTAGGTTCCTGGGAATCCCTTTTGCTTTCCAGGCCTCTCCCTCCGATCTATGGCAGGCAGTGATTGATAGAATTGAAAAAAAGCTTCACTATTGGATAACCAAGCCCTTTTCATTAGCTGGTAAATTTCAGATCTGCTCTAAAATCCTAGCCACCACACGTCTTCTTTTCTTCTTGTTTGGTCCCCTCTAAAGCTTCCTATTTAAAAATTGATAAACTTCTCAGGGACTTTCTTTGGGCTTCTAGTGATGGGCATCGCATCCATCGTGTCGCCGAGGAGTTCTATTGCCTCCCTCATGAAGCTGGAGGGCGTGGCTTGATCTCTATTCGTAGACAAGGCATTACCTTGTGTGCTAAATGGATCATCAAGGCTCTTGAAAGCAATGAAGCCTAGAAAATCCTTATTTGACATTGTATTGGTGATAGTAGCCCTTCAGGACGTCCAACTTGGAAAAGCTTGGATTTAAGTACCCTTCTTACTATGAGGAAACATGTTACCATTCAAGGTACCTTTGTCATTAAAAGTATTTGGTAAGCTTAGGAAGCCATCAAACCTTGGCTCCGATGGCAAGGAGATGATTTTTGTAATGGAGTATCCATTAATCATCAATCTATCTAGTGGTCTTCTATTCTTAGCTCTCAAGACAGGCCCCTGGCCAAATTGCCTTGGATTCATGCTTTGAAGTGTTTTAAACAAGTGCAGGTTTTACCGACCTCATCCACCGAGCCACCAAGAACTTTCTTCCATGGCCTGACTTCAAGCTAAAATTTAAGTTTGCTAATCATGGCCAAGAGACTTTTCAAGCTGTTATTGATGCTATTCCTCCTTGGATGCTTCATAAGATAGGGGTGCAATCTCGCAAGCCCTGGTGGAAAGATTGGAAATGGTATTCAGATACCCCATTTCAAAATTATAGGCCCTGCAAAGGCTATCTATGGTTGTCTCCACATCTCCGTATGGTGGATCAGCTTAACCTCCACTAGTAGCTCTAATCCTCTCTTGGAACTTGGCATAGACGATTTCAATGCATATGGTCAATTGTGGTGGAACCCAAATCCGCTCACTTTGCCTTGTGCATTCTATACCAAGGCCTTCCAATGGGGGTCCATTTTTCTCATATGGGCATTCCCAACCCTCATTGTCCTTTTTGTTGACAAATTGAGACTCTCAAGCATCTCTTTTGGTTTTTCACACAAGCTCAATAAGCTTGGAATTGGATCCATGATTTCTTCAGACCCGTTCGACCTACCCCCTTTCTTGGCACATGGTTTTGCTTGGAGACTGACCTTTTCTCCCGCTTAAGTATACCCAGATCTGGTATGCTTTCAGGGTGGAAATTCTTTTCAACATTTGGAAAGACAAAAATACAACTTTATTTTCTCAATGTGTTGTTGATGCTCATTTTTCTCTCTACACTAAAGCTATAATATGTTCTAATGTTCTTTTGCAAATCCAAGTGCAAGCTAGCAAAGTTGCACTGGAGGTCGCCCATCTTTAGGAGCTGTTGGACCACTAAGGAAATGCTCCCTACATTGTTGCCAGGGTTCCGCCCGACTCTACCTCTCCTCCAAGAGGTTGTTGGCATGGGCGCAACCATTCTTCCAGACACAATCATGGATCTCACTCTCGTGGTCCCCATCCTCAAAATTCTAGGGATTATGTTGCACTTGGAGGTTGGCCCCAGCCCTCTAGGCCGCCCTCTACTTCTGATAGGCATGGGGGGTCGGCTGGCCTAACTCTAGCAATTTTGCTCGCTAAAGCTTGCCATTTCTCCAATTCATGCTCAGTAGCCCACTGAGGAGACTCCTGAAGAAGGTGCTCTAACTGGATGGGAGCCTATTAGGACTCCTATTTTCCATGCCTCAAAATTGCAAAATCTTGTCAAATTCCTCAAATTTTTCCTAAGTGGTCCATGTGCCTTTACCCTGTTGCATGCCCTAAAAAGCCTAAAATTTGAGTAAGTGATATTTCAAGCCCCTGAAATTTGGCTAACACTAAAATTTTTTAGATCCTCCAAATTCTAAAATCTACAATTTAACTCCTATGGATCCAAAACCACTCTCAAACATCCTAACAATATATACATAAAATATAATTTAAAGTATAAGAAATTAAAATACTACATATTTTATGTATATACCTGCCTGAACTCTACAAAAAATCTGTGAAAATCCAAAGTTTTCTTTCTCTGGCTAAAATTTTGACCCCTTCAGGATGTTGCAGGAATTTTGACCCCTTCAGGACATTGTGGAGGTTTTGTTGTAGACATATGAATATTATTATTGAATAATCTGATGCTTACATGAGAGAGTGAATGCTCTTTATATAGAGAAGATACATACTAAAAAAAGACTGATAGCTTGCATAAAGCAAAAGCTATAGCTAAAAAAGCAAAGCTAATAAGAACTTATCTAAAGACTGAAAAGCAAAAGATTGACCATTATCTTAATACCCCCCCTTAAATGGTCAATCCACTAACTAAAACGAAGTTGCCCCTGAAAGATGACAACCGAAACCGAGGTAGATAGGTACGCAAGCAACTGAAAAAACAGGCAGAAGAGATGGCCTAGAAGGCGTAGAAAGCAGACTCCTGCTCAGCATGCTCTGCGACATGTGCTGATGGAGTTGAAGCTTCAAACTTGGACTATTCAGCAACCAAGCGTTTCCAAAAATCCTTTTCCATATGGCCAAACTTGTGGCAGTAATTGCACTGGATGTTTTTCTTCTGAAAAGAGTATGTGATGGACCCTAACTGAATGGCTGAGAGGGCTGATTGGAGCCTTAATTCTGCTGAAAGGACTTGGCGGTAAATGCCTGTTCTAAGGAGGAAGTACCACTGCTACCGAACTATTGTTTCCATCGATCCTGCTGTAAGAGTTTGTTGCATAGATCTGAAAACTTCAGAGTAACATTAGTTGAAGTAATGTTAAGAGTCTCGATAAAGTGCTCGTAGGAATGTGTTAGACTTTTGAGAGTGATAACTACCATATCTTCCTCGTCCATGTCACAACCAATCGCCGTCAACTGATCACGGATGTCCTTGATTTTGGTGAGATGATCTTGCAGAGACATTTGTTCATCCATCATGATCGAGAAAAGCATGTTCTTTAAAAAGAACACACGGCTTTTCTCGTACGTTTCATGAAGATCCTTCAACAAATCCTAGATTTCTTTCGCAGATTTCCCAAACAGAACCTGAGGCAGCTAATCATCAATCACTGATAACTTGATAAGCATCACCGCTTCACCACTTTGCTCATCGAATTTTTCCTGTTCTTTACTCGCCACTTGAGGACGTGTAGTTTTCCCCAAAACTAGCTAGTCAAGACGCCGATACTCGAAGATAGTCATCATGTGCTGCTTCCAGGTGTTGTAATTCTTGCCGTTGAACTTCTGACTGCTCTCTAATAGAATGTTGGTCAAAGATGCTATACTTCATGTTTCTCCGAGACACGAAAAGAAATGAATTATAAGTGGATGGCACAGATACCGAATCAGAAAGACGGCACAAATAGGAAATTAGACCCCTTGCATGGGTACAGATTCCAAAAACATGAAATATACTTACTCAAAAGTCTTGAACACGGACTTCGAGGTACAGATCTCAAGATTGTAGAAAGCATAGGTTCAGAACATCATCTGAACAAGGATTTTGAAACAAAGCAGAAAGTATTGTTGCATGTCTGTTGGGCGCAAATTGAGACAAAAGAACCACAAGGCTGTTGGAGCCGCTGAAGGGTTGACTGATACTTAGAATAGTGATCAGAAAGAGTCCACTTTCACACGGAGAACGCTTAGAAAGAAAAAAACAGAGGGTGACAATAAAGTCGTGATCACATCCAACGAACAGAGGTAACCCGCAAAAGAAAATGTTACCACCTTCTGCCTAATACAAAGTGCTTAACAAAACACAAATCCTCTGACAAAACTTCCAGCAAACCAACAGATTGAAGCCAAGAATCACTTAAAACGGCGAACCATCATAACAAATTGAAGGACGGCGACTAAAGTATGAGAGAGTCGCCTTTTTGAAAGTCTTAAGAACATAGATACAAATAGTGACCGCCAAGAAATTCGTTTTTGGGTGCCAAGAACCACAACCAACCAGAAAAAGCGAAGAAACAATTTGAGCATGCGAAATCTTAAACCATCGTCAGAAATCACGCTCCTCTGAGGATTTCGTGCTTTGAATAACTGAATGACAAGAACCCAACGGCGCTAATCTTTTGTCCACACACAGACGAGTCTTTCAAGATGCTGTCGATGGTAAGAAAACACGACCTCTAAAAAATCCTTGCAGCAGTTGCAGAGAAAGAATGCGATCAATCCAGAAAACGCATCCTTAGGAGACGACGTTGCAACATTTGTGACCTCAAAACATGAAAATGGCGAGTTTAGAAGACAGAAAATCCGAGCCACGAGCTGGATGAGGATGAACAAGCCACTAACAAAAGGATTATTGCGCCACCATCAACAGAAAGAAACTCCAAATCAATGAAGCAAAACACAATGCAGAATAAAAAAAATGATGCCCACAAAAACGCATCCAAAAAATCACGACCGCCTCCCACACTCGACCTCTTCACATGCGACCAAGCAGAGAACAAAAAACTCGAAGAAAAACATGACTTAGAGAGTCAATGCCCATAAATGATCACGACCCACAAAAAAACGATTTCTCCACGACCTCACCCGGGCTCTGATACCATGTTGCAGAATAATGAATATTATTATTGAATAATCTGATGCTTACATGAGAGAGCGAATGCTCTTTATATAGAGAAGATACATACTAAAAAAAGATTGATAGCTTGCATAAAGCAAAAGCTACAGCTCACAAAGCAAAGTTGATAAGAACTTATCTAAAGACTGAAAAACAAAAGATTGACAATTATCTTAATAGGTTTGGCCTGCTTCTGGATCTTGGCAAGACTTTCACCTAGTTCTGGACTTTTCCCTATCCCCCTTGTTTCCCCGCCCCCTCTTTTCCTCCATTTTCTTCTTATCTTTATCTCTTGCAGAACTTCCATGTGGTTTAGGATATATCCTAAACCCCCCTCCAAGCCTGCTTATCCTCTCCTCAAGAAATTTCCACCCATCATGCACATCTTTCTCCTTCCACCAAATTCCCTCCATTCTCTTTGCACCGGTTTTAAGCCTATCGGGATGTATCCTGATCACCCTTAAAGTTCTGCCAAACCTTCCTTTTCTTGTCTTCTGTGAAGTTCCGATGGAGATTTGACGTGGTTTAAGATATATATCCTAAACCCCCCAAAAAGTCCCACATCCAAACCCCCCTCGGATTCTTGTAATTCACCAAGAAGGGCGAAAAATGTGAAGTGACAGTCTCCTACGACTTCTAGATGGATGCAGAAACATACCAAATCGCCATTAATGCTAAATGAGTAGTTGAAAATGATGTATTTAATGCAGTTGGTGGGGTTGTTAGGCTGTTCCCTCCCATTCCATCATCAAATCCGAGCTGCCAAGGCTATAATAGAAGATTGAAACTCTTTTCAAGGGTTGGTCTTTTGGTAGTTTTTCAGGCAACAAAAGTGCAGAGCTCTCTAGGGTTTCAAAGAACAAAAGTTTCAATTCTTCAGCAGAGAAGATAACAAGGTTATATAAAGATTCAAATTGGTTTCAAGATTCAATGTATGAACTTTTTCTCATGTAATTTTTCAAGGAAATCCTATTCCTAAGTTTCAACTAGGGTTTCCTCTTGCCACACTTCGTGGTAAGATTGTAAACATTGATCAAATAAACAAGACAGATTCTTAAAACATTACATGTTATGTGATGATCTCTTCCATGGTTATATATGAATGATCGCATTTTGATAAAGGATTACTAAGCATATTCCCCATTGATTGTTGTTTTTCTACATCTGGTATCCATAAAGTGTTTTTTTCCATTTATGTATTATCTTATCCTCTGCTGAACTATGGACTCTATATCCCATCCTAACAGGCAACGGTCTAAAATGTCTAATCATCCACACCTCTTTTAAAAACTAAAACAAATTTATCAAGTGTGACGTAAAATAGTTACAGTTGTATGCATTGTTGTGGTTTTGTGCTGTAACCAAGAAATATTGTTAGTAAATCTTCAAAGTGCAAATTTTAGCAAACGAAACATGCATACTAGCGCCTTCCATTATTGCAAGAGTGCTTTTCATCAACTTAATAGAGGTTTTAATGCAGCAAGCTTGTCTCAATCTAGTGACTATATGTAGGGATTAAAACAAAAATTTGGGTATTGTTGCAATGATATGAATTAGAAAACATTTTCTATTGTTGTTAATTCATGTTAAGGGATACCTCTAAGAACACCCTCTTTGGCTTAGTTGAGCTAGAAGCAAAGGGGAGATTACCCACTCCTAACCATTGGCCCTTAATCACCTTCCACCTGTGGATGAGCCCATTTCCCATCTCTCTGATGACACCCCTAGCCTGAGAGATTAGGAAATTAACTCTAGGGTTTTAGGTTAGCTATTTTGGGGCCCAACAGAGTTGATTGATGATGTTGCCCCTGGAGATGTGTGGGGAAAACCTAATGATTAGGATCCACCCTCTGTTGGCATTGCATTAGTTGCTTAGTGTTCTGTGGGCTTGGCCCTTTTGGTTGTTCATCTTTGTTTTCTTTGTCCTATTAAGACTTTGTGAGTGTGCCTTTCTACTACCCTACCCTTTTTTGTGAATATTGTACTATTTTTATATACTTAATATAATGTTTTTAAGGGAATATTCAACAAAAAATCAATTTTTTAAGATCAAACATATGTTCATCTTTCTACCTAGGGACAAAAACCCTTTTGAAAAATGGATTCAAGGAAGAAGACCCTCCTATTCATATGAGTAATTCCATCCAAGGATTATCGATGTGCTGAATAGTTGAAGAAGTTTTCCAATTTGAAGATTTTGGTTCATATTGAAAAATATTATCATTTTGTGGAGAGTTTGAGTTTGTTTCAGAATTTATATGATAAATATTTGTTGTCTATAGCAAATCCTCATTGATTTATCCTTTTTGTTGCTACTATCAATGATACAAGGGGTTGTACATCGCCAAATCTATCATACCAATTCTAAGTGTGGATTGATTTGCCCCTAGGAAGGCATTGAAGTGTTTGAGCTGCATTTTATTGAGGTTGCTCCAAGCTATTAGCTGGTCATACATATTTGAAACTAGGCGCAACATTATGAGGTGGTCGTACAGGTTTCTTGCCAACTATACTACCTTCCTTAGTTGCGTTGTACTTTGAATGAAGATTAATGAGTATTAACGTTGCTACAATCTATTCCAAGTCTGTCGCACCTTCTAGAAGCTGGTAATGATTTCATATTATGCTGAAATTTACTTCTAAGGTTGGCCATACTATTTGGGTATTAATTCTAGTATTAATACTTTATTCCAACATTGTCTATTTCTGATATTTTTGGGGTGAATAGTTGTTATTGTTTGATGGTGAAAATAAGTTCTTTCCACAGCATTTTGTATCAACATTTGTGCATTTCAGTTTTACATGTCATTCTATGTGGTTCTCCAATAGGATAGTATCAACATTTGAGCATTCAGGTTGTTATGTAAATTTCAATGCAGTTCACTATCAAAAAGGAAATTTATTTTGTAGTTGATTTTAGTATTGTGAGTCTGGAAAGCTTTGCCACCACAACATTAGAATTTCAATTTCATTTCCAATTATTGCATACATTTTAGAGTTGTGTGGCTTGCCACGGACATCCCAATCATTGTATGCTCTCACCTTGCCCAACTTCGGATCTTGGTGATCAAAAAGTGTAAGGGTTTCATGCGTTTTCATTATAAATTTGTAAGATTAAAAAAAAATCCAGTTTGGGATATTACAATGAAAGAAGTTGGATGTTTGATGGGATTCTTCAAATGTGCAATTGAGTAGGTTGTGTTGGTGCCCAAAAAAAACCAGCGCCCAAAATGTCTTATTTTGCCCCAAAAATCCATCAAAATCAATCAAATTTCCCAGTTTTGCCTTTACAATCAAAACCCCTCATTTAGATCCAATTTGAGACAGTTTTTTAGGGGTTTTACTCCAAAATCTTCTAAGTATAATGTTTCCCCTTGTCTTTGTCTTCCTCCCTTAGAAAAAATCTATTCATTTCTGCCTTTTATCTGCAAATTGGCAAATTCTTGAACTCATGAAAGGTTCGCGGGTTCACCGATTTGCCGGTTTTCCAACAAAGAGGCAAAGGGAAGGCTTGGACAAAGGAAGTTTTTTAAGGAAAGAAAAGAAAGTGAAGGTTGGTTCTTTCGTTGGCAAGTTATGAAGTTCGCAAACCTGTCGGTTAGAGATCGCCGACTGAAGAGAAAGACAAGGCAGGAGACGCAGAGGAAACTTTCTAAGGCACAAAAAGAAGATGAAAGGCAAGCTTTGTCAACAAAAGCTTAGGTTCGCGAACTCCAAAGTTCGTCGACAAGAGGTTTTACCAACGGCAGATTCGCCAATTGAAGGCAATGAAACAAAGGCAAAAGGATGAAAAAAGATAAGTTCGTTGCGGGGCATTTTCCCCAACAAAGGGAAAGAAAAGATGCAAGGAAGATGGTTCGTAGGCGAGGAAAGTTGCCGACAAAGAAGGAAAAGAGTAAAGAAAGGGGAAGTTTGCAAATGTTCAGATTTGCCGATAAGGCAAATACAAAAGCAAAAAATGACTAAGGCAAAGATAGAGCAAGGGCTTTATCGGCGAACCGGCGGAAACTCGAACTCTCCAAACAGTTCAAAATTTTTGAAATTCGCCGATAAGGCAATTGGCCAGCACAGAGGAAAGGAGGAGCTTCTTCCATGGTTCAAAAAAGGTGAAAGTTGCCGACACAAAAAGGTAGGCAAAGAAAAGGGCGCCAAGGGTGAAGTTTGTAAAAAGGAAAATTTGCCGATAAAGGGCAAAGGCGAAAGAAGATAAAAGAGGGCAAAGGCTTGGTTTGTCAAATTATAGATTCACCGATACAGCGGAAAAAGAGAGCAAATGATAAACCGGCAAAGAAAGATGGTTCACGAAAGGGTGATTTCGTTGACAAAGGGGAGACAAATGATTCGCAATTTCTCAAGTTCACCAATAATGGGATTTGCCGACTGAAGCACCAAAAAGATAGAAAAGACGAAAGGTTTGCAATGGGGAGAGTTTGCCAATAATGAAAAAGGGAAAAGGAAAGCAATGGATGGTTCGTCAAATTAAATATTTTCTAATAAGGCAAGGAGGGGCTAATAGAGAAGACAAGGTGGTGAGGGAAGAATGAAGCACTTTTCCAAGGTTCATGAAAAGAGAAATTTGTCGATAAAGGGCAAAACTGGTCTAGTTCGTGAAAGTCAAAAATCGCCAATAAAGAAAGCAGTGAGGGAAAAGACAGGGGAAAGGCAAGTTAGCCGCCGGCACATTTTGCCAATAACAAAAGACAAGCCAAGTTCATGAAAAGGGCAACTTGCCGACAGAGGGCCCAAGTGTGCAAGTTCACGCTAGATGGGTTTTGCCGACAGGGCAAAATTAAAATCAGATGAAGCAAAATGTAATAGTTTTAAACTATTGTAAGAGCTTTACACGGTCATTTCTTGCAGACTGTATTTCATGCACCCGTCTACTCTCAGCCACCATGATTGCAGCAAAGTGCAGGTAGATTTGTACCCAAAAATTTATTTTCTGCAAGATAAGGTACCTTGTAGGTGGCTGAAGCAGTGCATGTTGTAAGTGCACAGGTACTCAAATTTAATGGAGGGTGGTGTGTTTCAGAAATCTGTATTTTCTGCAGGTCCTAAGGACACAAAATCAGTGCACCAGGGATGGGCACCCAAAAATCTGTTGATCCTCTAACAGGGCCATGGGCCATATTCAATGCAGCGTGGGTTTGCTTGTTGACTGATTTTCCAACGCCCAGGAGCTGCACAAGAACTAATTGCTATATATACATGTTTCAAAGATGTTTTCATGGTTGATCGCTAACCAATTGTCTGGTCTAGAAGCGCCTAAGGAGTATTTTCTGGCATCAAATCATGGTTAGTCTAGTCTGTAAGTGAAGGGATGTATTCAGCATAGTGTAGGAAGGTTGTGTAAAGAAAATATGAATGCAATGGAATGTCTCTAGGGGAGTTTGTAATGATTTTGGCAAATATATAATCGCAATTATATGTTTTCCCTTACCACATTTGCTGGTATGATTGTAATCAAGGTTTGGAGGTGTGGGATAGCATCCAAGTTAATACAAAGCTTTGTATTTGCCATTCTTTTGTTGTATATGAATCGTTGCAGTTCTCTTTTGGATTATTATGTATATCCATTACATGAAAATCTATTATAAAGTCATATATGTGAATGTAGGTCTAGTTCCATTGATCCTCTGCTACATATTTTCTTTCCTCGCATTCTATGACTCTATTGCCCATTGAAGTAGGCACCGGTCCATATTGGAGAGGGATCAATCACTCTTTTTAAAAACAAATAAATCATTCACTTGTGGTTTAGGGAAAAAACCATCTTTCCTATGCATATACATTCGCACAGTTGAATCAGCTATATAGGGGTCTTGTAACAGCGAGTTGTTCTTGACTTAGTGACAGCTTTTGGGGTCAAGATGATGAGTTGGGTTTGGTTGTCCAGTTATTTTAGTTGTTCATCTGGTTTTGATGTTAATACCTACTTAGGTATACCCCTTGGAATATCCCTCTAGAGTTTAAGTTGAGATTGAAGTGCAGAGGAGTCTATCCACTCCTGTTAGTTGGCCAAAATAGCCCTTAACTTGTTGATAAACCTCTTTCTATCACCCTAACGATAATCCCTGGCCTAGGTGATTTAGAAATGTTTTAGGGTTTTGGGTTGCAGTCATTTTGGGAACCAACAGGTTGGATCATAAAACTTAGTGAAAATCATCATTAAAAATGAAACAAATAAATCTTTAGCAAGGAGACTATAAGAAACCTTCTTGATCAATAGAAAGTGCATACCAAAATAGAAGCTTTAATTTATATTGACCACTTTGAGGGGGAAACCTCATATAGCATTTCCACTACGAGGAGGCAACCTCCCATTAGAATAATACTCAAATGCTAAGCATCCTTCCTTGAATACAATCTTATTTACAAGAGATAATAAGACAATCATATGCTACCTAATATATATGGGATAAAAGAAAATAAGAAAAGAATTAAGAGAGAAGTGAGAAAAAGAGAAGAATAAGAGAGGGGAGAGACAATAGAAGAAAGTAAGAGGTAGAGATGGGGTACATGATAGAGTGTGATTGAGGACGATTATCCTAGTACATTTTGGATCCCTTGTGCAGTATACTACATTTATTGCAAAGGATGAGTTTGGGCTTTCTTGGATCAATAACACAAATGAGAGTGCTAAAATAATAAAATGGTACATTATCAATCAGTCTATGTCCCAAATGATATATAGAAAATATGGTTCTTTGCATTTTCATCAACATGAAGAGACACATCATTTTATCTTTTACAATGATCAATCACTACTTCAAAGTGAAGCAATCACTTTGGAAAACATTACTGTCCAGCAACGAGGAGAGATTGAGGATCTGACCTAAAACAAAAGTGGACTTGGCATGGGTGTTAAATTATTTTGGTAACTCGAATGTAACTTTGTGACACTCAACAAACTCATTGTCAAGGTCCTTTGACTATTTAATAGTGATAAACAATGCATGGGTGAGAGAGAGGTTGGATGAAATTAAAGACTAGGAAACTTCATATGATGAAGAAAGGACTAATTTGTCATCATCCACTAGTGAGAAAAGTTGGATTATGCTCCACAATATTCTTCATGTTGTTTCCATTTTTCTTGATCCAAATGGTCAAGTGGAGGTCTTTCGAGAATAGTTCCTTTATCTCAACCAATGCCATCACATTTGAGATGATCAGTCAAGTCAAGATGAAGTGCAGAAGATATATTAGATCAAAGTAGTAAGGACCAATTCCAACAAGATCATCTAATCAAATACATCTTAATGCACTAGAATATCAAGGATGCTTTAATATTAGACTTTGTGGATTCTTATTTATGATTATGTTATTGGCATTGCCTATCCACCTGTAAATATGCACATGTATCAAAGAAGGGCAAGGAGATAAAGCCACTCCATTGGCTCTGAGTGAAGCAAGGTATTCAAAGCCATAACTAACATATCTTGTCGATCCAATTAAATAATTATTGATCAATCCCATGCCATCATATTTTTTGACATTTTTAGTTTTTCTTTTGGTAGGGGAGGGGAGGAGGGGGATGGGTGGTAACATTTTATCATGGAATCTTCACCATTTTAGACATTATTGACTATGGATTCATAATCCTTTACATAACTGGTGCTATGTTGATATGGCATTATCTTATTTACCTTAGACAATAAAAATTATTTGTTTTTGTTATACATTAAGTGATAACTGGTATCATGCAAGACCTTGAACAGGTATTAAGCAGGAGGAACATATTTGATGTGGCACATAAATATTAAGTGAGAAAATTGATGGCAATTTCAAGTAGCTCCTATCAGACTAACCACAATGTAGTTGTGCATGACGACTATAGTAGGATGAATCACGGGAAGACAAGGGAAAAGTGAAGTAAATTGAATTGCATATGAAGCATCTGCAAACATGTGGATTCTAGCAGTAAGGCACTCAATACCCCCTGCCAACAACACCTGCCTACAATGCTGACCTTGATGAGGAAGAGAAATAAAGATCAGAAGCTGGTGCTAACTCTTGTTTCTCATTGCTAGAAACATAGGATGTTTGTATATGAGTTGCAAGGTATTTGGGTACTAGAGAAATTGTAATTAAGCAATGAAAGAGGGAATGGCTAGAACCACTGGGTATTGAAAAAAACTCCTCTTAGTTGAGAAGTCTTGTGGTCAACATCATGCAACCATAGTAGCAATGGGAGGATTACGGAGCTTTAGTGAGCCACACCATTTGGAGTTTTCATGAATGTAAAGTGCTGCAAATCATTGCAGTATCTGGCAGCTTGACGTATATCCTTCTAAACTCCTTCAATATAAAATTTGATGATATTCCATCCTCAATATATCCTCGGTGGTGCCTTAAAGAAACACTAACTTAAAGGACTTGGCTATTGTGTTCACCTAAGTCTCAAGAAGGATTGCATTCATATAACATATTGCAGTGAAGTAGTTTGGTACAGAGGGAGTAGCAACAAGCCAAAACAGAGGTTGAAATATCAATCCCAACACAATAATGAATTTAGTGGTTCAAAAGGTCCAAGTGCCTTTGTCTTCCAATTGGCTTTGGCATTACTAAAATATGTTCTCAAATTTTAAAATAATGCCTCCATTCATCTTTTTGTGCACAACAAATAAATACCAAGTGATAATTGCATTGAAGTATTTGACATGCACTTTTGCTGGAATTTTATTAAGTTTGAAATGGTTTATCTCTCCTTTCATCTGTGGCCCTAAATATGTGTATATGAGATGCAGATGCTTTTTTTCACACTAATTGTAATTTTCATACTGTAGTCATACAGAAAACAAATGGACAAACAAGAAAAAAGGCTTAAAAGTTAAAACTGAAGTATTGCAGATAATTCAGGGAACAAAAAAGGAGGATGGATCAATAGATAAACATGAAAAAGATCCTTTATAGGGAATAGCTTGCCTACATTCTTGTTAAGAAATATAATCATAAAAAAGTCCTTAAATTTTGGCACTTTATATTGAAGGATTAGAGAGTTACATTCTAACAAACATTTTTCAAACTTTTACTTTTTTGATTTGATACCATATTCACATATAGAATCTTATGCATTTGCAGCAGCAGAGTCATTAGCTATTCTTAGAAGTTGCAGTAATTGCAATATTTAGAGCACTAGTTCCTTAAATACACTTTCGATCCAAATCTATAATTTACCAAAATATTGAAGGTGTAGGTTTCTCTAAAGCCAATTTAGAAGTATAACTTCTACACGGATAAATTTAGACAAAGTCTTGCATTCCTTTTAAACTTTTTCTCCCAGTTTTGCAGACATATTTGGAACAGAACCTCATAAACCAATGTATCTTCTTTTGGGATGTCTAATGGAAAATTTTGCTTTTCTTTGGATATTTTAAGGCATGTGACCTAGAGCTCTACCTTTTGTAATATGAAAAGATTCAAACTTAAAGTCATACAAAGAAGAATCCACGAGGTTAGGTTATTTGCAAATAATTTCAAGTGCAAAGATCATATAAGCAGAAGTGGTAGAGCTTTGGAGACTTTGAATATCATAGATACTGTAAAGTCCCTTTTCCAGTCCATTCCAACATTCTTGGAAACTCCAACTTTCTTCAAGAGTGCCAGCTTTCTCAAAAAGGTTTTATGACAACGGCATGAAGTTCCTGAATCAAGGTGGGCATAATTATCCAATTTTCATGCGATTCCAACTTTCTAGGATCACTCCAAACTTCTTGGAGTTGTCCATCGTCCTTGGGGAGTGCCAAGTTTAAAATGAATAGTTGTCCTATGCGCTTATGGTGTTGGTGGTGAGGTCAAAAATCATATTTGGCCTATTTTAATATTTTCGGTAAACTTTGGTTAATATGCGGAAAATAATATAATAATAATTTATTAAGTTGTCCAAAAAGGTACTTTAAGTTATAATTTTGGAAAAAGAACACTTAGTTTATTATTATTGAATTGGGCCAAAAGTGAATATTAAAATATATGGCCAAAAAGGTAATTAAATAAGTTTGGAGGAAAAAGGTGAATATTTAATTAAAGGAAATATTAATTACCTCTAGGGTTTGGATGGAAAGTGATAAAAACGAATTATTGAAAAAAAAAGAGCAATCTATTCATTATCAAATTCCAAAACCCTTATTTGCAAAGCTTGGACAATTTGTTCATTCTTTTTCCAAAGGACGAAAACCCTACTGGCAAACAGTTGCATGGATGAAAACTCGCCTAGCTAAACGAGTGATCTCACACAAAGATCACCATTGTGTTGAATGCAAAAAGCTTTTGTGTTTTCTAGAAGATTTGGGAATTTACAGTGGAATACAGATTTATTGCAAATTCTAGAATTTTAGGTAATAAAGTGTTCTAGATCTGATACTAGAATTTACTCCTATTATTTTGCTGGTATTAATAAGCCAAACAGGTTGTACCAGCTGGTATTAATAAGCCAAACAGGTTGTACCATTGGTTCATGTTGGTCATACCTATTTGGCCCATACATACATTGCCGTACCATTTTCAAGAAGAGGGTGTGGGAGAAATAAAGGTAACTAGTTCATTTTATTACAATCTTTTGAGATTGTAATGCTGGTGCATATGAACAAAGGAAGGAATCGTAGGAACAAAGGGAATCGCTATATTTTAAAAGTATTTGAAGACTTTTCTACCAGCCACCACATATTCTCTTTCACCTGCTGGGTGCTTTGTTTGAAGACATTTCTTATAAATAAATCATAAGATAGGAGGTAGTGTGGGATCCACCCAGCATGAAGAAGAAGGATTAAGTCAATAAAGGCAGCAAATATGTCATATCCCTCAATTCCAGCCCGTAATAGCTCAAAGTTTTCCAATTAAAGATTGGAAAGAAGACTAGTTTATAATGGCTCAATATGATCTTGAAGGTTTAATATGTTTATGATAATAAACTCTCTTTATGTTCAATTTCATAACTTAGCCAAATTTCATGGCAAGAGGAAAAGACAAACTAGAATAAGACAAATTGATTATGACTTGGCACTAAAGGACAAAACCATATTTAAAGGCAATACAAACCAATTTAATATGGATCGAATAAAACTAGCAAAGACTGTCGATCCTCATAATGGACGAATGCAATTATAAATTAATTAATGAAAAGGCACGATGGCCAAAAGTCTCCACCCGATGACTCCCCAAGGCCATAAAAGGAGGAGTCTAAGACAACCAAAGGCATCATTGGATAAACAAGGAAAAATATATTAGAATATTTGAAAGGTACAGACGTCAACAGCAGCAAGTAATTCTTATCCTCCAAAAGCATCGATCCAAGCAAGTGACATTATCATTAATTCATACAAGAATATCTTTCAAGGCTGCAGTCCAGTTTACAACAGCAAGTAAGCATCTTCATATTATTATTATTCTCTGTGTCTGATCGGCTGTCATACTAGCACAAGTATGAAGAAAATTATATTTCTGTTTCATTCATAATTGTACCATTATGATAGCCTATATTGTTATACAATCAATCACTAATAATGTAATGTGTAGACAGTCATATTCGATTGCTCATGATAATGTATCTTGTATGATTCATATTCATAGGTGATTTAATAACACCATATGTGAGAAAGAGTAGGAAAGGCCAAGAGGCCACTGATGGGTTTTAAAGGCCTTTGTCACATGAGGTATAAGGTACCCATGATGCAAAGGATGTTTATCACATAGAGGCCTTGTCACATGAGGTATAAGGTACCCATAGTGCAAGGATAGTGATGTAATTGCCTTGGTTACTTTGATGTAAGGCATCATAAAGAGTACCAAGGAGTCTCATAGAGGCCTTGACTCTAAAGGTATTAAGGATACCACTTGAATCTAAGGATAGGAGACATTAGAGCCCCATGCTGGATAATGGCAACTCTTATCTCATCTCACATAAGTTGTTAATAAATGACATATGAGAGATAGCAAGTATGTAATAGTATAGATAAAGATCATAGATCATATGAAATATCATGATAAAGAATATGCAAGGCATATTGATAATGATCATGAGAATAAAATGCGAAATGTTGATGATATGCAAGGCATATGAATAGTGATCATACAAATAGCATGTGAAATATGAATGATAGATAATGTGCATTGAAAGCGATCATAAGATTAGCAATAGTAACATGCATTGAAAGTAATCATAGCTTGATGATATTAATGTGTATTGATAGTAATCAATAATGAACTAAAGTTATGTGTTGGCATTTGATCACAGAAGTTATAAAAGCAATGTCTTATGTGAATTGTATATATTACTATAAATAAGGTTTAGTGTACTAATGTTCTCTTTTTGTGAGTTGAAATTGTGTGCAAGGTAAAGAGAATTTTGACTCGCAAAAAGGGGACATTACAGAATACATCTTGAAAAGGAGGTACTTCAACTTAATGAAGATTTGATAAGCCTTAATTCCCAATGTGAGGAGCAAAAAGACTATTGCAGCTGTTGTAGGAAGTTTGGTGGGGTCCGTACCATCAAAGAAAGGTACTGTACAATTCAAAGATCCAATTTGAAGCTAAACAATATCGAGTCTAAATTATACTTAGGTTCCTACTATTTAATTCAAATTTATTGATTATTTAAATAGCAACTGCCATACTATTTATTTTGGAATTATTATGGGTGTCATGTCCCCATTTCCAGCTTAATCAATATTGGACATGGATTAGCCTATTTATCATTCCTGTGGGCTAATGCCAATGATGAGGGAATGAATTTGGTTTTGACTAACTCAGTGTTGTAGTTTTGCAGGTACAAAGTCAAAACTATTTCAGCAATCTATGGCAATTCCGGCAAAGTGGTTAAGTCCAGGGGCCAAAACTAGCAAGAACTTGACTCTCAGGGTCAAGGCGCACTTTTCCATCTGTAGAGCTCCAAACTTGCGCCTTGCAAAGAGAAGATCTTCAACAATAGATGAAGTGTCATTTTGATGTCATGTAAAGGAAAGAAGTCTCCTAAATGCCTTGAGGCCTATTCAGTGAAGTGAAACAATTGAAGAACATGCTAAGTGATCTAGGTGCACTTTCCCACCTGTTCAACCACCAAAGTGTGCCTTGACAAGGATCCATTCAAACATGAATAGGAAGATAGTACTTGAGCGCTTCAATGATGAGTGGTTTCTAAACACTCAAACATGAGTTGGAGGACTTCAAAGTGTCAAGGAAACTAGCTAGAGGACTAAGGCGCTAACTCATGACTGTAGAACCCTGAAATTGCGCCTAAGGAAGAAGGAGTTCTTAGGAGTTGAAGTGATTAAGGCATCAAAATAAGTCAAGGAGGACTTAAGGCACAAGATTGCTACTATACAACTCCAAATGTGCGCCTAAGAGTCAAGGCGCCACTTCTTGATCCTACAACCCAAAATGTGTGCCTAGGCGCTAGATCATGCCTCTGCAACCTTGAGATTGCGCCTTAGCAAGGAAGTGAATTGGAAGGTTAAATTGATCATCAAAGGTTAAAGATTGTTCAAAAGATCTTCCATTCAATTGAAATCATCATCTATGACAAGAGAAGTGTTATGTAAGTGAGGCGCACTTTTCCTCATCTTCAACCCCACATTTGCGCCTTCTCTAGAAAGCTCAATTTGTGCCTAAGGTGAGGATCTTGAGTCATCATCATTGTTATTGGCAAACTTGCATTTGGAGAAGCCTTGGAGGAGCCTTGAAGGTTTGATCTTAGTTGAAACTTACCTCAAGATGCTAGGCGCAATTCCATGACTCTAGAAACCTAAATATGCGCCTAAGCTAAAAATTGAATGGAAGTCATAATTTGATCATTCATCGTGTTTAGGAGGTAAAACTTGTTTGAGGAATCATTCATCCAACTAAGATCCTAATCAAAGACAAGAAAACATCTTGATGTTTGAGGCGCACTTTGCCTCTTATTCAACCCTGGATATGCGCCTCACTTGGATCCCTTAGTTGCGCCTTGAGGAGGACTCATCAACTTACAAGGAAAAGCTATTGCCAATGTTTGGAAATTGTTCAAGTGTCAGATGACAAGTCTTGATGTTGAGGCGCACCTTCTAGCCTCTGCCACCTCAAAAGTGCGCCTAGCTTAGGAGAGGCACCAATCTTGGTTTCTGCAATCTCCAAGGTACGCCTAAGCTTCATTGAGTATCGTACAAGCAGTGGGTCCCAGAATGACTTTGGATGGTGTGCCGGATAAGGCTCTCAACTCGGAGTAACTGACTTTGGGTAGCGTGCTTGATAAGGCTTCCAACTCAAAAGTGAGTCATTCCAATGGACTATGCCTTTAGAATATGCTCATTGGAAAACGTGTCGTGGTTGCCTCTTGCTCTTGAGGAGGAGCACTATAAAAGGAGGAGAGCGACTTCATTTGGGGATCTTGGCTATTTGATATTTCTTGGTAAGCTTTATGCTCTTTTCATGAAATTTGTGTATTTCATGCTTGTTGGTGTGATGCTCCCTCAACCTTGATAAGGTGATGCTCCCTTACCCTTTGAGAGGTGTTAACATTCAGTTATCATCATTGTGCAGGATTGAAGTTGTTACTTGCAACTTGAAGTTACTTACATCTTGAAGACACTAGCAACTTGAAGACAAGATACTTGTGGTTTGGAAGTCATCATTGTTCAATCTAGGCGCTAAGGCCTATCTTTTGTAATCATTGTAATAAACTGAACATTGATGCTATTGAGCATCTGTTGAATGTAATAAGAAGTTGTATTGACAATTGCAATAAGATATCTCAACTTCATTGTTTGTTCAATTCATGTTGATTTCATTTATGGTAGATGTTGATTAGTTGAAGTAAGAAGTAAGAAAAGTTAGCGAAAAATTTGGTTAAGTATAGTTGGGATATTTCACTGGGAAATAAATATTATTGAATATTCTGAATTTTCTGAATAAAATCAGAATTATCATTGTTATTGTTTAAAAATTCAGACTTATTCATGTGGATGTAAAAGCAGTTTGGTAATAAGAATTACATCTGGGTTTATTATTTTCCGGTTATTCCATGCTGGGTGTAAGAAAAATTAAGAAATTGCAGAGTTAGTAAATATTCCATTCAGGGATATTTCAGATACCTCAGATAATTTACAAATAGCTCCACAATGATGGAGACAGATCGTAATATAAAATATCTCAGTTCAAGATATCACTGAATGTTTCTTACCACTTGTACAATATCTGCTCTAAAACAATATGAAAATATGAATCTTTACGTGATATTCAGAATTCAGAAACAAACCCAAAAAAGAGATGAAAATACAGATTTTTGAATCGGACACAAGGAGTAGATAAAAAGCTCAAACAAATGTGCAAGTCTAAAGAAATTTTAAGGGTCTATGTTGGAAAATGACATAATTCCTTAAGGTTGAAGAAAGCACTCGGGAATATGTCAATTCAAAGCTGTGTCATGGACAATTGAAAACCATATCAAGGATCAATACAGAGTAAAGATACAACTTCCATAAGATATTAATCAAGACACTCCACAAAACCACAAATTTGTAGTACAAATGTATATAGAAACGTTAGAACAAAAGCAAATATGAATTTTTGCTTAACCCAGGATTTCAAGGAACGTATACAATTGCATTGGTGATTGATCAACTTCCACAAGTCAGAAAATTTACCTTCACACTGTAAATCAGGAAATGAAGTTCTGTTTTAAATTCTAGAAACAGATTAATTACCAAAATAAAAATGATTATCAGATGCCTTCTTTATATTCAATGCCTCTTGACAGTTCACAAATTTAAAAAAATTGTAAGGATGCAAGTTCAGTTCACTGAATTCGATGTCAAGATCATATAATTTCTGTCATTCCAAAATGCATAAATTTTCTGGAAAATCATTACCAGGTTAAGTAACTAACCAGCATAATTTTCACAAATCTGTCTGAAAGCTTAGGCTCGATAAAGTTGGGCCAAAGAGCCATTAAAAGCTTGTTAAACCATTCACATGGTTCTAAAGGAGTAGTTGGCTGCCATAATAATGTAACATCAGTAAGATAGTGAATATATCCATATCATATAACAACCCACTATAAAACTGTAGTTTGTGGTAATCATCATAGATGTTCCAGCTCATGCAGGGAAACAATGAAAAAAATGTTTTATAATTCAAACCAACTTGGAGAAGATAGCATACCAAGGTGTTGAGTATATGACGCTTCCACCTGTTATTCAACTGTTCTACAAGTATTTGACGCTGGTACCTTCCATACTGTAAAGGCATACAATAATAAGTGAAACAGAACAACTCAAATTTGTTTACCAGACTGAGAATTTGAATACAAGGACAAGTAAAATTTAGTTGCCACTTAGAATATGAGCGTTGAATATGAAAACTTATTCCATGTTGGACACATTCAAGGGAGAAGAATTGACCTTACAAACTACTAAATATAATGCAATAGCAAAACAAAAAGTAAACTAGCTCCATAAACATAATATACTATATAAACATAACATATTTTGGAACCAAGCATATTATATTGTATCAAGAAAAAAGAAACTACGTTACACCAAGGTTCCGCGATGGGGATGGCAAGTAATGGGGGGATGTACTTCTAAGATGGTAGGGGACACGAAGCCTTTTTTTAGGTGACAGCAGAGGACACAATTAAAAAAGAGGAAATTTCAATTATTCATATATAAGGCATTTATCATATACATTATAGAACCATATTATGAAACATTAGAGCTGAATTAAGAATTTATCTGAGTTGACATACAAATTAGCAAACTTTCAATGTCTAATCATTTCAATTTGAATTTTCATTACCAATGTGCATATACATAATAGTAAATACAACAAAATGGAAAGGCCGAAAGGCTACAAGTACAAAATGACAAAATGTAGACAATCTAAGATCTACTACTGCTATTCCTCTACCCCATCCTCACCTAAACCAAAATCAGACTCTAAATTTAATTCACTGCCAATATCAGGGGCTGCCTCATCCAATGGAACACCCACCAATCCCTCATGTGCCCCCCCATCAATTTGTATGGCATCTTTGCAATCAACAACCCATCATAAAGCTAGAGTTTGTCAATACTCAGGAGTCTGTCAATCCTGAAGTTACAATGCACTATGCATGGCACCAACTTCTTCGCTCATCAAGAAGCAAGCCTCTTCCTCTTGATAGAGCGCATGAAGCTATATGTGGACCAATTCCTCTCTGTAGCAAAGGAACTAACAACCTTTTAAAGGAGGCAAATGGCAAGTATTCTCAACTCTGGTGTATCCTCGCCATGCCATGTTTGCCATCCAATAGGATCGGTTTGAGCTAATGTAGCTCTATCTACCTTAGCCTGTCATTTGCTGAATGTTGGACCACAAAGATTAGCAAAGGCAAGCCATTGTGTGTGTTGGTGCCTGAATTGACTGTCTGTTAATTGAGCAGATTTTCATGTAGGCACCTTACCAAAAGATCCAAAAAATTTCTAAGTTTTGGCACCCCTTCAGTGTTTTGCAGCATCCACATCATCTTTCTTGAGGAAGGGGTCATCATGTTTTGTCCATCGGCATGAGTTTGTATTTGTCTTAGCGATCATGATGGTAGCAGTCATATCTTCTTCCATCGCTGAGACTTAGCCTATCGGCGGGGGAGCTTATTGTCATTCCGATAGTTTAGATCTCACCGATGGGGAATGTGGTGTGTTCTTTGTATATCACCAAGACTTTGGCTATCGGGAGCAGCGCTTTGTGGTTCGCCAATGGAGGGAGTCACCCCGATGGGAAATGCCATCGAAGTGAGATTTTATATCGGGCTAGCTCTTGGAGGGTCCGCCGATGGAGGGTGTTTGGCCGATGAGGTGTCATCGGCGTGGGTCTCACCGACGAGGGTTTTGGAGGACCGTCGGCGAGACTATTGCTATTGGCAGAGGGGTTTTGACCTCTGCCGATATCGTTTCTCTGGCCGATGAGGCTTTCGGGAGGTGTTCATCGGAGTGATCGGCATTATCGGCAGATGAACTTTTTGTTGCCCCGATGGTTGTGGTCTTGCCGAAGACCTGGATATGACTTAGTGCATCGACGTGACTGGCTGTGTCGGCGAGGGAGCTTTTTGCTGGGCCGACGGTATTGGTCTGGCCAATAGCGGTGGATTGGTAACCGCAACGGGGTGCGAGCTGGCCATCGGAGAGACTTGTATTATCAGTGAGAGAAGTTAGAGGCGAGCCGATGGTGTATGTCATGGCGATGAGCTTTTGGCGAAGGCTTGTGGGTCGAGCGGGGCAAAAGCCCTCGACATTTAGTTTGCTTGCGGCCGTGCTTTTAAACTACTAAGGTGGTCTCTGTGGCATGCATGTGGGATTAATCTCCCTGTGTTATTCTGAACCTTCAGTAAACTACATTTTGGCGGGAACTCCCCATTTGAACACTGCAATAGTTTCCAAGTGAAACGCGGGTGGTTGAGCCATCAATGGCGATAGTGCAGGGGTATGGGCGATGGTACGAGCGGTCAGGTTGCCCCATTGTGGATGAGGACTTCCAGATGGCGACACAGGGCTCGAGGTCTCCCGTCTGTTGCAGTAATAACTTCTGAGCGCCATTCCCTCTGATGGATGTATCTGGCAGATTTTTGACTTCTAGCCATGTAATTAATTGCTGAATGTACACGGTTCTGTATAAATGGTCTGGCTGTGTTACTTTTTAGAGGTTGGAGCTTCTTGGGCTTTCTGCTCTAACTCTGAACACAAGGTGTTCACATTTTGAAAGGCATTTTTTTTTGCTACAGATTTGGTCCTTGGTCTGGTGTACTAGTCTATCTTGGCTTGTAAATGATAATTTTCTGTATGATGACTTTCTATGCAGATTGATTTTAAATGAAAAACACCTGTGTGTGTATTGTTTTTGATTGTCTCCTGTATGTCATTTGTTTTCCTTTCAAACAAGGTTGTCAAGGGCTTCTAAGTTTTTCAGTATATGCATACTGTGTGTCTGATTTATTGCGTCTGCTCAAGGAGTGGTTAAATAGGCTTTTGATCAGATACAAAGGAAAATAGATTGCATCATAGGATCTGTTAAGTATGATCATAAGTAATACTCTTTCTTGGACATGTTACTGTCAAGCAGTAGCATTCTTCTCAGGTCCTCTGGATATGAATTTATGTTGTCATAGGGAGACATTTACATTCTTAGATATGACTCTGCTGCCCAGATAAGGCACTGGTTTGGGAATCTGTCTGTTCAATGGGTCTAGGAAAGTCCCATAACTCCAAATATCAATTCAAACCATTTCATCCTTCCACCTGTCAGTTGTAGGATTTGGAGTAGGAAACCCTTGCATGCTCTCATCCCTAACCAGACATTATGTCCAAGAATGTTGCCAACCTTGTGATTTGTTACACAAATCTTGGTCCTTACATGAGAGTATTCTGCCTGTTGCTGTCAAGTCATATTCATATGTCATTGAGCTAGTCAAGATCATACCTTTATCAAATAGGGACACCCCCCTTGGTGCGGCAGAACTAGAAGTGAAGGGGAGGAGCTCACGCAACCTCTTGTATTTAGTTGGCTAAATCTGCCTGTGCATTAGAACTGGCAAACCCTAATGCTGATTCAAAAGAAAAACCAACAGTGTGCAAAGTAAAGTTGACTCCTCACTAGAATACATCTTTCAAAGGGCCTCCATTAACCTTTCTTTCACCTCTTCATCATTAGGAGGCACTCTTCTAGTCTTTGGTACGTACTATTGGGGATTTAGAGCAAAGGCGGGGGGTGTTCATAGTATTCCACTACCACGTCAAAATGGGCCTGATATGCAGCTAATATAATTCCAAATTAGGATCCCTATCTTAAATTTCTTACTTCATTTTCCGAAGCACATGTTGTTGAATGTCTCATAAATCTCTCCAAGACTAGGAGTTCATATCACCATATCTAATGACATCTACAACAAGTTAGACTGAGCAAACATATCTACAAACAAAATTTCAAAAAAGAATAAGATTATAAGACTCAAATGATAAAGAGTAAATGCTAATACAAAAATGAATAAGATTATCAAGTTGCAAATATTAATAAACAATTAAAATTCTCTTACCTCACAATGGACCATCCATAGTTCACCAACTCGGACTCGGAGAGTACTCGCCAAGCCAAAAATTTCCGACTCAGAGAGTACTCAGCAACTTAATAAACACTAAAAAATTTTAAACTCGGCAAGATAGCAAAAACTCAGAAAAACTAAGCAAAAACTCAACAAAACTCGCCAAAACTTGGACTGGCTAAGTTTTTGGTGAGTTTTTGGTGAGTACTCGCCAAAAACTCGGCCAGAAGACTCGGCAAGTTAAACTTGCAGGTACTTGCGTGGGTTAAAAACTTGCGAGTACTCTGCAACTCACCGAGTTGGTGAACTATGGGACCATCAATTGTCATCAAGGATCTTTTGTTTCATAGCTTTTCCCTCAGTAATGTTTGCATCAGGCCATCTACCCCACTCTGGATTAACCATCATCAACTATAGAGCCTCCTACACCTCAAGCATCCTCTCTAACAAAATGAAGTAACTAGCATATCTAATTTCCAAAGGTTAGAGGAATTCTTTCCTCGAAAAAATTTCGAAGAAAGCAAGTGAGGTGTAGTGGTTGCAAATGAACATCTAAATATATCTAGCTTTTGCCACCACTTTCTTCACCCAATTTATCTTCCCTATGTCTTTCAATGCATTGTTCAATGCATGAACACAACACAAGGTCCAAAAGATGTGCTTGTAAGCACCCTCTACCATCATGCCAGTTGATTTGCACACACATGCCGAATCAATGACCACCTATATAACATGAGGCCCCAACTTCCTCTATGGCCTCTCTCAAAATCTAAAATTGGAAGTCCGCATCCTTGTGCTTCCCTAAACAATCAATAGCTTTAAGAAAATAAAAGTCAACTACACATGTGACTATGATATTGATGAGTGGCCAATGTCTAATATTGGTCCACCCATTCATGACAATAGAGAAACTCGTCCTCATCCAAGTCTGCCTCATGTCCTCCATCACCAAATTTACCTTAGAATATTCTTTATCAAGGAGGGTAGTGCATAGTTTATGTTCTCCATGGGGGGTAAATGAGGGACCAACAAAAATTGCATCTTTGAACATTTGTTTGAAATAAGGAGAACGTGCCACATGAAGTGGGATGGCATGGGCAAAGAAAAATTTGGCAATGGAAGACTGCCACTTCCCATGATTGCATATTGAACATACATGCAACTGTCCCCACCCTCTCACTACCACTAAACTTCCTCTTTCTTCTTGTAAAAACATCACCAATACCATTAACAACCATGGGTGGCATAGTTGATTGCGTAGACTCTATTAGCATTAGCATACCCTTAGATCTTCTTTGCCCTCCATAAACAATCTATTAACCTTTGCCTTCATAGCTATCTTTATTTATAGACAAACCTTAACCCCCTATCCAGTAATGCCCAAGAGGTGACTATATACCCTAGTTGAGCTCCTTCTAAAATTTTTGTTGCAAATATAACCCAACTCTATTCCTGCCCTGCACGCCCGCCCCCCTCCCACAAATTTTTATTTGTCTGTCTACAGCTGTCATATAATGTAATAATTTCCCAAGAATATAATAGAATAAATTCAAAATGTAATGTAATAAATTTTTGGTTTAATTTGTATAGAAAGAAATAAATGATTCGTGATAATTTAAATACTCTTGTAAAACTAAATGATTCAATCCATTAAAGATATTTTTATTAACAATAATTTCCAAGGAAAGAGTACATATCTGAATACAATCTCATATATGGTTCTTCTCACTTTAGGAAGAAAATGAAATGGTTTTGGCCCTCTTAGTTGTGAAACACTCCAAGAGGTACCGTTCTTTTCCAACTTCTGCAATACACTTTCTTAAATATCAAGCAACAAGCCTTGGCTAGAACATTCCTAGACATACCCTATATTCTAGTGGACATACCCTGTATGCCCCTTCTCCAATGTTCACAACCCACCAAACCACTTATCCTTCCTGGGTGACCAAAAAAAACACATCCATTTACATTTATTTCATGGGTTTATATAATAACCCCCAACAAGTGACAATCAACCGTCACATCCACAAAATAGTCATTACATCTTAACAAATATTAAATTTCTATTTGCAATTTTTCCCGTAAAAACTCACTCAAATATGAGTGTTTATTTTTATAAGGTTCTTTTAACCTATTAACCTTTGTTTTAACTTTTGAAAATAATTTCTTTTCACCCTTTTTGTTTTAGATGCCTCTCTTTTCTATAAAATAAATTGTTATTTTATTCTCTCATAAAATTTTATAAACTTTATTTGTTCAATTCTTTTCATGAGAAAAAAGTCTCATAACATGTCACAAATTGGAGAAGAGGTTTAGAGGGTTTGAAAGGGTCCTTTGCATAAGGTTTCAAGAGGGTGGAAGAGCACTCAAACAGGTTATGTGGCTGTCCTCTTTCACACACACCTTGATGAACCCCCAGCCGAAACCTTTATATTTCTTTCTTCCATTTCATGTTCACTATTGTCACTGTTCCTGCCAAGGTTTTGTGAAGAAAAAAGAATGCAAGTACAAACTGAAAATAATTAAAAAAATAATTATTATTCCTTGAAACTTTGAAAAAAAAAATCAAAAAAAAAACCACAGTTACCTTTGCTACTACCCTACTTCTCATTAGTGCTCACTGCTCACCAATGTTGCACCTTGCTTCCCTAGTTTTGATACCTTAAGCTGCCCTACTCTTCAAACAATCAACAAATTTTTTCCTCCAACTCTGCCACTGCAATTTCTTTTGGGTGTGAAAATGTGGTTTGGAATGGACAGGGGGGCTATGTTTGTGCATTTAGAGCTGAGTATATTGTGGGGGCCCACATCACAAGGCATTATTTTAATTTTTAATTGAATCTAGGCAAAGAAAAAATTATGTTTTTTTATTTTTTCTGACCATCCCCAATTGTCTGTCGTTTTCTATCCATTTCCGAGACATATACAATCATCTTTGAGGGTCATGGAATGACAGGGGGACAGTTCCGAGGTATACCCACATCCCCGAAACATTCCCAATATAGGTACGTGTCCAAAAGGGAAGGGGACACATCCCTAAGGAACATAGAAAAGAAATGTGCACAATTAAATACATTGGCTGAGTTCTTAGCAGCTACAAGTAGATGCTTTCCTGATATAGGCAATGAAAGCTAGCATGGTAGAACTTGCATTCACATCTACAATCTAGACAATCAACATTTTTTCTAACAGCATTCATTTGGACATTAATGTGCAACTATTTCACCTTTAAAAAATTTAGTCTCTCCCAGATCTAATCTTAAGAAATCTCCATGGAAGGTCACTTTACATCTAGACCTCCATGGAAAGGAAAGACCTACAAGCCTAATAGAAGCCTAGATGCCTTTCCCAATTTGCTTTAAGATACAAGTGCAAGTTTGCATTGAAGAATTCCAACAAAATGTCTATCACAAGGTTACCAGATACACCACTCCCACCTCCCCCAGTAGCATACTGGCATACCCGGTATGAATATAGGTACAATATGGCCCGAATACAACTTGGTACCGTGCCCGCCCATACCCAAAATGAGAGCAAACTTGGAGCCATACCAAATACATATGGATTCAACGACCTAGTCAATTGTGTCGTATCCAAGTCAAGATTTTAAAAATAAAAAATCTAAACCCTAAAATGTCAAAGAAAAACCCTAAAACGTAAAAATAACCTTAAATTTTTTGCATAAATCTAGTCGCAAGCAGAGGTAGTTTCCAATTCATTCTCTATTTGCCCTGTTTGTTTTTTGTTTTCCCTATTGATTTTAATTTCCATTTTCCCTATTGATTGTAATTTCTATTTTCCCCCTTTTTTTGTAGCACAGTTGATACCAACCTTCAACAAGTGTTGTAACTTATGAACCATTCATTATAGAACTCCCTAGCTCATTCATTTTCATGTAAGTGGTGTTTTCAAAGTGTATCACATAATTGAGGTAGCAAGCTAAGAGGGTTTGATTGTGAGGAAAAATCCATAATTAAGTGCACTTAAGCGAAAGTAGAACTAGGATGGGTGACATCCCAAGAAGTCTTGTTGTTTTGCCCATGTGAATATAACGTAAATGCAATTAGTGTCAATTAGACTATTCATACTCATGAGAGATGGGTTCTTGTGAACTCCTTTTCTTGATTATACATACAGAGTGTTTGTTATACAAATTTACCTAGCTTTGTGTTTCAATAGTAGCATCACCGCACTTCACACTTATCTTCATTATATGGTGGCCATATTGGCATGTTGAGTAATTGTAACATTTACTAAGATATTTCTATTGGCTTTCTATGAGGAAGCATGTAGAACATTTTATATGAAGGTATTCATTATGCAGTCAATTTAAGCCTTCTAACAAAAAGCTTGGTTTATATCAACCAGTTCATGTTCCCTCTAGACCATGGGAATCCATCTCCATGGACTTTATTAGTGGACTACCACTACTTTTAGGAAGCATGATTGTATTTTTGTTTTATGTCAGTTTTCTAGGATAGACATATCTGTTGCATGCAATAAAATTGCAGATGCTTCCAAAGCTGTTGAGTTGCTTTTCCAACATGTATGGTGTCACTTAAGCTTACCACTTGCTATTATTTTTTATCACGATTCCAGATTTCTCTCACTTTTAGAAACTTTGTGGAAGGTTTTAGGTTGTTGGTTGAAATTCTCAACACCCTTGAATCCATGAACTAATGGTTAAACCAAAGTAATTAATTGTTACTGGTTCATGTTTTCCACATATATCATCACCATTATAAGCAGTGGGACACTTACCTACAAGTACTTCTGCATGGTTACAATGGAGCTATCCATGTACCTACAGCACATTATCCATTTGAGGTTTGCTATGATTATCAATCACTTGCTTCCTATGAGATGCTAGTCGCTTCCACATCTTCAGTTCATTAGCAAATTGGGAAAGATAAGGCATCTTTTTGTGTTCAGCATTTGGCTAAAACCACCATACATAGGTCCATGATACTTTATTGAAGACTTAAGAAAAATGCAAACATCATAATAATCGACATGGAGTTTCTCCAAATTTTTAGGTTGATGACAAAATTTGGCTCTACTTGAACAAGCAAAGATTTAGATCTCAGCAACATCACCAGATCAAACCTATTTGATATGGACCTTACATTATTTTGTAGCAGATTGGATAGAATTGTTTTAAATTGGATCTTCCTTATGTGATGATTTATTAAGATCAGTTGTGTAGTTTCAAGTCAATTTACATTGACCCATATTTTATGAGTAGTGATTTAGAAGAGCCCGTCTCATATGAGTATGAATGGTCTACTTAGCACAAATTGCATCTAGGTGATGCTCACAAGGGTGAAGCACTGAGACTTCTCTAGAGATCACCTATCCCAATAGTACTCTAGCTCAAGCACACTTAAACATGGAGTTTCCCCTCAATCAAACCCACTTAGCTAGGTGCTCCATTTGCAAAATCTTCAGCAAGTCTTGTGCCTTATGAACCATTCATTATAGAGCCTCTCAGCTGATTTGCTTTCATGTAAGTGGTCTTTTTGTAGTGTATCATATTATGTGATGATTTTTTAGAATTCAACTATGTAGTTTTGAGTCAATCTACATTGACCTATATTTCATGAGTACTAGTTCCCAAGAACCCATCTCTCATGAGTATGAATGGTCCACTTAGCACTCATTGCATGTGGGTGATGCTCATTGGGGTGAAGCATGGGGACTTCTTTGGAGGTCACCCATCCCATTCCTTCTCTAGCTCAAGCACACTTAACCATGGAGTTCTCCCCAATCCCACAATCAAGCTCACTTAGCTTTCTACTCATTTTGCAAAACCCTTAGCAAGTGTTGTGCCTTATGGACCATTTTTATAGAGCTTCCTAGTTCATTCATTTTTGTGAAAGTGGTGTTTACATAGTGTATCAAACTATTATGATTTACTGGGATTTAACTACGTAGTTTTGAGTCAATCTACATTGACCCATATTTCATGAGTAGTTCACAAGAACCCATCTCTCATGAGTATGAACAGTCCAATTGCAACAAATTACATCTAGGTTATGTTCATAGGGGAAAAACAACAAGATTTCTTGGGATGTCACCCATCCTAGTACTACTTTCACTTAAGTGCACTTAATTATGGATTTTTCCTCACAATCAAACCCACTTAGCTTGTACCTCAATTATGTGATACACTTAGAAAACACCACTTACATGAAAATGAATGAGTTAGGGAGTTCTATAATGAACGGTTCATAAGGCATAACACTTGCTGAAGGTTGGTCTCAATTGTGCTACAAAAAATGGGGAAAATAGAAATTACAGTCAATAGGGAAAACAAACAGGGCAAATAGAGAACAAATTGGAGCCTACCTATGCTTGCAATATCTACTCCTTGTTATAGACATTCTACAACAAGAATCATATACAATATCAACTCCTTTGACTTCGCAGGTCTGCAATCCTCAATGAGCTGAACTAGTGTTTCAATGGTTGCCCTGCAACTTTCTGCACCTGTAGCTGTCTTCTAGAGACCAAACACAAAAAACCAACCTCCTTTGAAATGAGTTTCAACCTTCTATTTATATCATCTGTAACTCGGATTTGATGATGGATTGGGATGGAAAACCCCAACAACCCTACCAACGACATTAATAACATCATTTTCAACAGCCTACTTTGCATTAATGACGATCTGGGGAGTTGGCGACGCGTTCCTACACATTTCTAGACATTCTTGGGCCTTCAACAGATGTCGGGTCAATGGAAGGGGTTAGGACTTTTGGACCCTTTTGGAAGAAGTCCAAAAGACCCGAAATCCCGACGGGACCAAAAGTGTCAAAAGTCAAAACTGAAGTTTGACCCGAAAATGCATGAAAAACTTAGCCCTTTCCTCAATTTTTTTTTTAAAATTCAATTTTATGCACCTCCAAATTCACCTTGAAAATTCAGGGGGTCCGAGAAATTTTTTGGAAAAGGTCCAAAAATCCACTTTGGTCTCGAAATGCACTTTGGTCCCAAAATTCCCTTTGGCCCCGAAATCCACTTTGGTCCCAAAATGCACTTTGGTCTCAAAATCCACTTTGGTCTCGAAATCCTGACAGAACAGTATATTTTAAAATAACATTTAAGTATAAGATAAGTTATTTTAAAATATACTATGATGATGTTTGAGATAGGTTTCGGATCCACAGGAATTAAACTGCAGATTCTAGAATTTGGAGGATCCATCCTATTTCAGACTTAGCCAAATTTTCAGGGTTTTCAGGGTTTTAGACTTAGCCAAAACCAAGGTTTCAGCAACATGCACCAGGGTAAAAGCACAAGGATCCCTTAGGAAAACTTGATGGATGTGACAAGATTTTGCAAATACTCGGCTTGAAAATAGGAATCCCAATAGTATCAGTGATAGCAACAGATAATTGTATTCATTCAGCTCTATACTCAAGATTACCTTGGATTCTACACTTTCATATCTGCTTATTGAGGTCAGAATGTTTAATTTCAGCACTCTATATGCATGAAAGATATTATCAGCAATACAGTTATAAAATTATATTAGTATGCTGAGTTGTTTGTGTTTAATTTATCCATTGTTATAATCACTGTGTTGTGAGAAAGGTTTTGTTTCAAGTTTTTGTGTAATGGGCATTTTCATTTTGTCAAACATTTGTTGAAATATACAAAAACCAAGTTTGGCACATTACATAGATATTGAATGAATGTGTGTCCAAACAAAAGATTTTTCATTTTCTCTTGTAATTTGAGTTATTGGATTAAGAGAAATACATAAATGTTTAACAGAACCATGCTATTCTACCAAAGACTAATATATCATCCAAATAGACTACTCTAAATGTAATGTTCCTTAGTGGTAATGACTGAAATTTTTATTGGAACTTAGCTAAGAATACTTGCAACCAATAACCCATTCAAATGCAATACAACTTATACAAAATAGAATCAATGGAACCCCAAAGTTCAATACTTATTCTTTATTCAAATGATGTAGTGATAAAACAATAGTTTGCTGCCCCTGATGACAGTCACACAAACTTTTATATCAGTCCTTCCGAATGATTACAAATAGCTTCAAATTGACTTTCAAATCTTTTCCAAATGATTGCCCAGCAATGGAATTTGATTACAAACAAGTGCCAAATGGTTCCAGCCCTTGTAGCACACTAATATGTCACTGTATGATGGTCAAGAACTGACTGATATAGCCAATGCAATCACTGTATTACTCCAGCCAAGTATGATTTAGCTTATACACACCAAAGCCACCCTCAATTGCAAAGCGGTAGAGTCAACAAAGATGGGAAAAGCCTCCAAGGTCCTCAATTTGTCCTTGAATCTTCAAATAGCCTTCAAGGTAACGGTAGTATGACTGTGGCTGACTGTAGCAAAGATGTAAAAGGCTGGGAAATGCCCAAACTCCACAAACGCTTGATACCATTGTTGCAAGTATGAGGTGAACAAGTGTTGTCATTGATGTCAACATACTCATATTACATCGACAAGAAGGATTGGATGAGCTGTGTGTTGAGGATATTGAGAAAATTATCCTCAGTCAGGAACAGTGAAGAACAGTGATGAGAAGAAGGCAAATATATTGGATAGGTTGAGAACCGGAGGATGCGGATTAAAGGGTTTGCAAATATGAGTCTTGAGATGCTTCAGTCAAGTTTTCAGAGGTCCGCATGAAGACCTGAAGAAGTTATGGCTGTCTGTGTGGAACCGGTTCCGGCAAGTGCTTAGAGGTGACAGAGGATCACAGAAAGGTCCGGTGAGGTCCGGAATTGTACAATCCTAATCTGCGGATTGGAAAGAGTATTTGGGATGTCCTTGTGATGTGCCATCTCGAGTTGTGTATGATTTGGAGGTCCGGAAGTACCTCTTGCATTATGACAGTGGCGACAGACTGTGTTCTTGAAGTTCCGGAGGAGGAAGACAAGAGATTCCAGCAAGTAAAGGAAGTGCGGATGTATCCGGACATTCAGGCAGGCTTGTTAAGTTTTCTGGATCGTGTTGAGGTTGTGTTGTTGATCCGCATTGATAGTAGAGCCCGGAATTGAAGTTATTCTTTCGAATGAAGTTCTTGCTCTGTTTAGCCGACCGGATGAGTTGTTCATCCTGCGAATGTTCTTGTGGTGGCCGACCGGATGTGTTATTCATCTTGCGGATACTCTTATGATTGTTTGCCGACTTAGATGTTTGATCCTAAGTCGATGTCTTGTATAAATAACGGTCTGTGAGTTCATTTCGGGGCGTGGTGTGTGGATGAGTGTGGCATAGCGAAGAGAAGTGCGAAAGGCAGAACAGAGGTTTTTGGGCTTAATTGGAACTGATCCGGACATGGTAGAGATGTCATTCTCCAGTTCAAGACTGTGATTTTTATCACTTTGTAGACAGTGTGTCTCCTTGTAGGCAGTGGGCCTCTTTGTGAGCAGTGTGCTCGGGCAGTGAGCCCTAATTGGCATGTGTCATTCATTTTTCTTTATTCTTCTAACAGAGAATAATTCTTGGGTTAATCACCCCGTGGTTTTTCCCTTAACCGGGTTTTCCACGTCAAAATCTTAGTGTTCAATGTGTTGATGCTTATCTGCTCTTGTGTTTATGTATTATGCTTCCATGGATGATTAATTGATATGCTACTAACTAACAACAAAGAATCAAGTGTTTGAAAGAGCAAGAAGTTTTATACAACTGATTCACCCCCCCCCCTCTCAGTTGTATGCCCTAGATCCAACAATTGGTATCAGAGCTAAGTTCCTCTGATAGGAGCTTAACCGCTTGAGGAGATCCAGGATGTCGTCATACAAGAAGGATAGTCCGAAGTTCGATGGAACCAACTTCACTCTCTGGAAAGGTCGCATGAAGTGTCACTTGGAATGTATGGGAAAAGCATATTTGGCTATGGTTTCAAAACCATATGTACCTCCACAAGGTGGTCCGACAACTCTGAATGAAATCACAGAAGCTGAAAACAATCTGCGAACCAAGGAAGCTCTTCTAAGTGCATTGAATGACTCAGATCTCTCGAATGTTATTGACCTACCAACTGCATATGAGATCCTGACTAAACTGGAACTTCTGTATGAAGGAGATGAGTTTGTCAAAAGTGCAAGGTTGCAAAGTCTGAAAGGGAAATTTGAAAGATTGAAAATGAGAGATGATGAAAACATCACTACCTTTATGCCAAGAGTGAATGAGCTGGTATGTGGAATCAGAAATGCTGGTGGAACTTTAGATGAAAATGAGATTGTCTGCAAAATCCTAAGATCTCTTCCTGCTGCCTACAAAATCAAGGTTGCTGCCATTGATGAATTCAGAGCCCACACAACTGTCACAAGAGAACAACTGGCTGGCAAACTAGCTGCATTTGAAATGACCGAGTTTGGAGATGATCCTCCCAAGACTGAATCTGCTTTCAAAGCCAGTGCCTATGTGAAAGGCAAACAGAGATTTGATCCGGGAGAAAACTCATCAAGGAAAATGTCATGGTATGATCAAGCAAGAAGAGACATGGAAGAAGAAGAAGCAGAAACAGCTCAACTTGAAGCCCTCATTGCAAAGAGACTGCCAAGAGGATCCGGTAAGTATGAAGGAAAACTACCCTTTAAGTGTTTCAACTGCAATAAGATTGGTCATTTTGCTTCAAGATGTCCGGAAAGATCTGCAAGGTCTAATACTAACAGACAAAGGTTTCAAAAGAATTGCTATTATGTTCATGAAGAAGATGACAATGAAGGAGTAACAGATGATGAATCAGAACTAGGAAGCAAATCCGGAAATGAGTGGGTGTTTATTGCCATCAAGGAAGAAGATTCAATACTCTCTGAATCTGTCAATCACAAAGTTGTTGAAAAAGCTTTGGCTGCTCAGGTGGAAGAAAAGGATGATTGGGTTATTGACAGTGGATGTTCTCACCATATGACTGGTGACAAGAATAAGTTCTTGAATTTGGAAAGGTATGAAGGAGGAATGGTAAAGTTTGGTGACAATTCTGCTGGCAGAATCAGAGGCAGGGGAACTATTTCCTTCGATGGAAAGAGCAAAACAGGTAACGTACTATATGTTGAAGGATTGAAGCACAATCTTCTTAGTGTTGGTCAGTTGGTGGACAAAGGCTATGATCTCCGGTTCAAAAATGGAAAATGCAGAATCTTTACAAACTCCGGAACTGAGATTGCATCCGGTACTCAGACAAAAGGTAATATCTTTCATCTGGTTGGTTCAAATAAAAGTTGTTTGTTTGCTCAAATTGATCAGAGTTGGTTATGGCATAGAAGAATGTGCCATGTAAATTTTGATAACATCATCAAGATAAGCAATACTCAGGCCGTAAGAGATCTTCCAAAATTGATGAAACCTACAAATAGTTTGTGCAAAGAATGTCAGCTAGGTAAACAAAGCAGAGTCTCTTTCAAAAGCAAAGATCAGTCTTCTACCGGACTGTTGGAATTAGTACATACTGATCTCTGTGGTCCGACAAGAATCAAGAGTCTGCAAGGTGATAGATATTTCATGTTGTTAATTGATGATCATTTCCGGATGATGTGGGTTACCTTTCTAAAAGAAAAATCAGAAGCATTTGAGAAGTTCAAGATCTTCAAAGCTATGGTAGAGAATCAAACCGGATTGAAACTAAAGTGTCTAAGGTCTGATAGAGGTGGTGAATTTACATCTGGAGAATTCATTGATATTTGTGAGAAGCAGGGTATAAGGAGACAGTTGTCTGCTCCTAGGACTCCACAGCAGAATGGAGTGGTTGAGAGAAAGAACCGGACCATTCAGGAAGCTGCCAGGACAATGATGTTGGAAGCAAATGTTCCTCAAATGTTTTGGAAGGAAGCTATCAGCACTGCAGTCTACACTCTCAATCGAGTTCAAATCAGAAACAACACCGGTAAGACCCCCTATGAACTCTGGTTTGGCATCACTCCTACTGTGAAATATTTCAGAGTATTTGGTAGCAAGTGTTATATTAAAAGAGATGAAGATCTAGGAAAGTTTGATGCTAGAAGTGATGAAGGAATTTTCTTGGGTTACTCCACTCAAAGCAAAGCATACCGATGTTACAATAAGAGATTGAGGAAGATGATAGAAAGCACCAATGTGAAAGTCGATGAAGGAATTGAGAAGCCTTCAAGATTTTATGAGTTTGATGAAGATGACCAAGACAGTGTTCAAGGACCTCAATCCTCTCCGGTGAGACAGAGTCAGCCTGATCCCGTAAATCAGGAAGAAGAGATAGGTTTGAATGAGCCTGATCAAGAAGCAGCAGTGCAGGATACTCCCAAAATTCCAAGGTATGTAAGACTGAACCACTCTGAAGATCAGATCATAAGTGACAAAAGCAAAGGTGTACAAACTAGAAGGAATGTTGCTCAAAATCAAGATGAATGTTGTCTGATTTCAAAGATTGAACCTAAAACAATAAATGAAGCCTGCAATGATGAAAACTGGACCAAAGCAATGAAAGATGAATTGATGCAAATTGAGAAAAATCATACTTGGGATCTTGTTCCCAGACCTAGAGACAGGAATGTAATTGGAACCAAGTGGGTCTTCCGGAACAAACTAAATGAAGCTGGTGAAGTAATCAGAAACAAAGCTAGATTGGTCTGCAAAGGCTACTCTCAAATAGAAGGAATTGACTTTGAAGAGACTTTTGCTCCGGTGGCAAGAATTGAAGCAGTCAGATTACTTCTTGCATTTGCTGCCTTCAAAGACTTCAAGGTATATCAGATGGATGTCAAGTCTGCCTTCCTAAATGGTGATCTGGAAGAAGAAGTCTACATTGAACAACCGGATGGATTTCAATTGTCTGATAATGATGATATGGTCTGCAAGTTGAAGAAAGCTTTGTATGGATTGAAGCAAGCCCCAAGAGCATGGTATGAAAGGTTGGATAAGCATCTTGTGCAGATTGGATTCAACAAAGGTACTGCTGACAGTAACTTATATTTCAAAATTGATCATGAAAACATATTGATTGTTGAAGTGTTTATGGATGATATCATTTTTGGAGGAAGAGATAGTATGTGCAAAACTTTTGCAAATCAGATGAAAAGTGAGTTTGAAATGTCTATGCTTGGTGAAATGAATTTCTTCTTGGGTCTGCAAATTACTCAAACAAAAGAAGGGATCTTCATTTCTCAGACCAAATATGTGAAAGAATTGTTAAGAAAATTTGGTATGGAAGACTCAAAACCTATGAACACTCCTATGGCAACCGGATGTAAGTTAAGCAAAGATGATGACTCTCCAAAGGCAGATCAGACAAAATATAGATCAATGATTGGTGGATTGTTGTATCTCACTCAAACTAGACCAGATATAATGCAGGCTGTTGGTCTTGTGGCAAGATTCCAGGCTGATCCTAGAGAATCTCATGTTATGGCAATCAAAAGAATTTTTAGGTACTTGAAAGGAACAGTTGAGTATGGTCTATGGTACCCTAGAGATCCGGATTTCTCTCTTCATGCTTACACAGATGCAGATTGGGCAGGAGATGTGGATGACCGGAAGAGCACTAGTGGTGGAGCATTCTTTTTGGGGAAGAGATTGATTTCTTGGCTAAGCAAGAAACAAGATGCAATATCTCTGTCTACAATTGAAGCAGAATACATTGCAGCAGCAGGTAGTTGCACTCAAATCTTATGGATGAAGCAGATGCTAAGAGACATCAAAGTTGAATATGAGGAGCCTATCACAATTTTCTGTGATAATTCAAGTGCAATTAATATTTCTAAGAATCCGGTATTGCACTCTAAGACTAAGCACATATCTATCAAATTTCACTTTTTGAGAGAACAAGTAAACAAGGAAGAAGTCAGATTGGAGTATGTTCCCTCCAAGGATCAGATTGCAGATATCTTTACAAAACCTCTTCCCAAGGACTCTTTTGAATATCTCCGGGAGAAGTTAGGGGTCATGGCCCCTCCGGTGATAAACTAAGATGCACTGATGTGCATCAGTCCGGTGGATATCACAGTCATATCTTGTGATCCGGATTGATGATGGGGAGCTGCTACTAAGGGGGAGCAGCTGGTATGATTCTGATGTATTAGAATTGCAAGTATGAGCCCTTTGCCATTGATGTCAAAGGGGGAGAGAAGACATGTGAAAAACAAGTGGTTAATGATCAAAGGGGGAGAGAAGACATGCAAAAAGTTGTTGTTGATAGGGGGAGCTGTGACAGAAAGGAGAAGTTCTTGTCTTGATGGTTTTTCACATCACATGTTGCCATCAATGACAAAGGGGGAGATTGTTGCAAGTATGAGGTGAACAAGTGTTGTCATTGATGTCAACATACTCATATTACATCGACAAGAAGGATTGGATGAGCTGTGTGTTGAGGATATTGAGAAAATTATCCTCAGTCAGGAACAGTGAAGAACAGTGATGAGAAGAAGGCAAATATATTGGATAGGTTGAGAACCGGAGGATGCGGATTAAAGGGTTTGCAGATATGAGTCTTGAGATGCTTCAGTCAAGTTTTCAGAGGTCCGCATGAAGACCTGAAGAAGTTATGGCTGTCTGTGTGGAACCGGTTCCGGCAAGTGCTTAGAGGTGACAGAGGATCACAGAAAGGTCCGGTGAGGTCCGGAATTGTACAATCCTAATCTGCGGATTGGAAAGAGTATTTGGGATGTCCTTGTGATGTGCCATCTCGAGTTGTGTATGATTTGGAGGTCCGGAAGTACCTCTTGCATTATGACAGTGGCGACAGACTGTGTTCTTGAAGTTCCGGAGGAGGAAGACAAGAGATTCCAGCAAGTAAAGGAAGTGCGGATGTATCCGGACATTCAGGCAGGCTTGTTAAGTTTTCTGGATCGTGTTGAGGTTGTGTTGTTGATCCGCATTGATAGTAGAGCCCGGAATTGAAGTTATTCTTCCGAATGAAGTTCTTGCTCTGTTTAGCCGACCGGATGAGTTGTTCATCCTGCGAATGTTCTTGTGGTGGCCGACCGAATGTGTTATTCATCTTGCGGATACTCTTATGATTGTTTTCCGACTTAGATGTTTGATCCTAAGTCGATGTCTTGTATAAATAACGGTCTGTGAGTTCATTTCGGGACGTGGTGTGTGGATGAGTGTGGCATAGCGAAGAGAAGTGCGAAAGGCAGAACAGAGGTTTTTGGGCTTAATTGGAACTGATCCGGACATGGTAGAGATGTCATTCTCCAGTTCAAGACTGTGATTTTTATCACTTTGTAGACAGTGTGTCTCCTTGTAGGCAGTGGGCCTCTTTGTGAGCAGTGTGCTCGGGCAGTGAGCCCTAATTGGCATGTGCCATTCATTTTTCTTTATTCTTCTAACAGAGAATAATTCTTGGGTTAATCACCCCGTGGTTTTTCCCTTAACCGGGTTTTCCACGTCAAAATCTTGGTGTTCAATGTGTTGATGCTTATCTGCTCTTGTGTTTATGTATTATGCTTCCATGGATGATTAATTGATATGCTACTAACTAACAACAAAGAATCAAGTGTTTGAAAGAGCAAGAAGTTTTATACAATTGATTCACCCCCCCCCTCTCAGTTGTATGCCCTAGATCCAACAACCATGCCTTCAACAATGATCTCTATGATGAAACTAAGATATCCAATGCTTGAGATCTTTCTAAAACCTGCAAATTGAAGTCCAATGGTGAAATTAGAAGCAATATCACCTCACAAATCATAGGGGGTCATCACCCTACTAGGCAAGGGGTCATCTCCTTGCAATAAAGCATGAAAATTGGAATCTTCAAGCTTGTAAAAGAAGTAGAAAACATAACAAATCAGACATGTGTTCAAATGTGATGAAATCCTCTATTTATTCTTGGCTGATTGGGTTGAGGCATTGTAGTTGTTTCCTTGCATTTAATTTCTTTCCAATTGCATTGAATTTATCAATTGCCCTTCTCCTTCTATGGCGAATCCTTCTTGGGTAAATGTGCTTGGCATTGCTCTTTGTTTAAATGCTTTTCTTCTATCACAACCATGGGCGAATCCTCTTTGGAGTCGTTGGCATATTTTGAAATGCAAATGTCCTTCATTGATCCTTGGCCGAATGATCCTTCTTGGTCGATCCTTCTTGTTTAGGCGAATGTGTCCTTTGGTGAACTTTACATCTTGGGCGAATATCTTTTGGCTTAGGTGAAAGCACCATGGTTTGGGCGAATCCAACCTATGCTTGATGATTCTCCCTTTTGGCCGTTGGAATCCTCTCTCCATGCAAATAGATCTCTAGGTGAATGTGTTTTTCCTTAGGCGAATGATATTTTCAATGCCCAAAGATTTTGAGTGTAGCCGTTTGGAGATGCAATCAAATGCTAGTCGCCTTTCCCATGATCCAACCGATTGGCACATGATCCTATGTAGCCTTGTTGAAAATGCCTTTGACAATTGATTTTCCTTATGCAACTCACACATGATCCAATGTAGTGAATTTAGCTCCTCCAATGCTTGGTCGATGGCTGATTTGAATTGGTATTGAATTGATGTTTGCACTTCCAATGATAATGCTTGGGCGAATTTTATCATGGTGTAGGCGAGTGATCCTTTTCCTTAACTGTTGGCATTTGAACCTTGTCTTCCTTGGCGCATGATCCAATGAATGATTCCTTCCCTCATAGCCGTTGGGTTCTTTGGCACATGATCCCATTCCTTGTCTACCGAATGCTTCATCTCCTATGCGAATGCCCCTTGAAATGATCATTTGCAATTTGAACTTTATTTCCTTCTTTTGAATTTGAATTGAGTTCCCTCCTTATGCACACGTTGGGCTTTTCCTTGATAACCGATTTCCTTATGAGAGATCATTTGAATTTGAATTTATTTCCCTCCATGATGCATTTGAACACCTTTTGTTTAGCTTGGACCTATTTCTTCAAACACACTCAACACATATTGTCAATAGGTCCTATCTCAAATTTCATAAGAAATAGATTAGAGAAAATGTAATTAAAGATTTTATTTTCCCTTTTACAATTTGGCCTTAGAAAACACTTATGAATTTGGCCCCTCAATTATAGGTCCTAGCCCCCTGAATATGAGAGATTACAATAAGAATTCCAATTCCCATATGATGAAGCCCTTATGATTTTGGCTTATATGAAAATACAATGAAGATTATTTAACCAAAATCACTTTCATTCCCTTACCATGTATTTTAGCCTACGGGAATGATGAATAGGCTAAACACTCATACCACTTGTTGATCATTCCAGAAATGAGGACATGACACTAAATTTCCCCAGATGTGTTCGAAATATGTCACTGACAAGCCTCTAGAATGTAGTTGGTACATTATTGAGACCAAAGGTCCAAAAGGAATGACAAGCTACTGAAATAGACCATACTTAGTTTGAAAGTTGTCTTCCATAAATCAGAAGGATCCGTGCATACCTGATTGTATCCAGAAGTTAGATTTTGTTGAGATATTTAACGCACTTTAATTTGGTCAATGAAATCTTCAACTTATGAAAGTAGGTACCAATTTTTCATAGTAATCTTGTTCAATTCTCAATAGATAAGGCACAATCGCCAATCATTTGTCTCTTTCTTGGGCAAAATCAAAATAGGCAAACCACAAGGAGAAGAGTTAGTACGGATTTTATCAGGATAAAGGAGTTTCTGCAACTGCTTCTCTTTTTTGCAATCTTAACAGGCATTGTATGATATGCAGAAAGCTTGGCAGTGAAGAATCTAGAACCAAATCAATATTGTGTTTAATGGTTAAGACAGAAGGCAATCCCTGAGCTTCTTCCAAAAAATCAAATATATACATCAAGAAAGGCCTTAATACCTGAAGGAATAATCATTCATATGTCATCTACTTTAGCTTGTCTGAAAACACACGTGGTTAAAAACTTTTGATATTAACCCATTTCACTGTTGGCTTCCCAGAAAGCAAAGAACTGATTAAAAAGGAAGTGATTTTGTATACGTTACCATCCTTTTGAATATCATTTGTTGTGCCACCCAACATGAATGGCATGTCGAAAAAACAGGTAAGGATGCCCAAGAAAAAGTTCAATACATTCAAGTGAGTAACATCACAGTGAACTATATATTTGTAGGGCGCAATGACAAAGGTGACTGCACATTGCTGGTGTACCAAGGTTGGATTCAGAGCATCACTAACTGAACCCAAGTGATAGGTCTTAGGTAGGGTTGTTGTGGGAAGATCTGCAAACAACTTCTAAGACACTAGCTTCTTCAAATTTTGGGTGAAGAGTGCTATTTGTGGGCTTATCGCTTATCATCAAGGTAAGCTACAGATCATGAGAAATTGGATTCTCAACTGCAATCTCTTCATCTTCTGCTTAGGATCTTACTCAGTGAAGAGAGCCTTAGACTTGTCCTAGTTAACTCTATGCTCTTCAATTGAATGGCTATGCTTCTTATGGTACTTGCAATTTGTGTTCCTGTTAGCAACAAATGGAGAAGGCTAGCTTGAACCTTTAGCTTATCCCATGCATTGATTTTAAGAGGTGGAAAGTTTGACAGAAAGGAACCTAGACTGTTGGATCCTTTCTTTTGAAGCCTAGATCACAGTTTAGCTTCAACAGAAAAAGATCTTTTAAATACTCTTTACAAGAAATCTATTTCAAACATAGATACTTCTATAATTATAGGAAGCAAATCAAAATTAAATTTGATCCTAAATACCTCTTCTGAATCAAGGATCTCCATCTTGACTTGAGGCTTGGTGAAAAGCTCAATGTATTGTTGCACCGACTAACCTAGACATTGCCTGAGTTGAAGCCATTGTGGCCATAGACTTCTTGATACCCAACATGGTAGAAACTCTTCTTCATGGCATCTTTAAAGCGGTCCACTTGGGCAATTTGATGATTAGGGCCATCTTCGTCATCAACTGCAGCAACAAGCATATTTTGATATATTTCCACCATACTTGCATAGTTTCTTCTGTATAAACTTCAGCAGTTTGGATCTTGTCAATAGCAATGATCCCAAGATGAGTTTTGGAATAGGGCTCAAGGTTGAGGAGCTAAGAGTCAAACTTCTCCCCATTGAAGATGGCATTGAACCTAGGATCTTGATTTTAGCAGCAAGTTGGACATGGTTCAATGATTGTTGAGTAGTTGGTATTGTAGCTGGACTCCAATTCTGCATTGTTTACATTTTCTCATAATCTCTTGCATAAGATAGGCCCAATTCGCAGTCTGGTTGGCAAGGATTCGCTCAAAGTGTTGGCTTGAATAGCAAAGATCTGTTCAAAACCATTGGTATTCACAGATTCTTGTAAGAATTTCTTAAAAGACTTATTTTTCGAAGTAAACTTGAACTGATCTGGTATGCATATTTAGAATCAAGGCTCGACTATCAGCAATCTAAGCCAAAATGCATTGATTTTCAGGATTTGTGACATGTCTTTTTTTTCATTATATCATTAGGATGCTGCCCCAAACCACAGCACTCATTGGCAGGCCACACCAGGGTTGTCACCCCATTCACCACCATAGTGGTAGCTGAAAGTCATAGAGTGTGTTTTGTTTAGAATGAGAGGGAGGAATCCATTGTGCTCCCAAAGCGAGTTAATAGGAACAAGATCTAGTGGAGGTAAGCAGAGGAAACCCTCGAGGAGACTAGATTGAAAGCCTTGATCAAGATGGAAACCCTTGATAGGACTAGATCCAAAGGCCATGACCTATAGACTTTAATACCAACTGATATGAACACAATTGCAAGCAAAAAAGAACACAAAGTAATTAACCACAACTGTACGTGTTCTATGCTCTAATGAATTAGGTATTTATAGAGCACAAAGATATATAGAAAAACTTCTAGATGAAAGGAAGATTCTAATAAAAGAAATAGAAAATGATCTAGAGGAAGGGAAGCTTCTAGGAGAAGATACATGTATTGTAATCTTCTAGAGGAAGGTAGATACATAGAGATATGTGCAAATAACAAGAATATATAATTAAATACAATATAGCTCACATGACTATGTCTCATCACAAGGCCACATTGCACTAGGTAGCAAATTGAAGTCAACTGAGATAGCATTGCTTTGCATTATGCACTTTTGCTCTGGCTTGCAAACATAATCTGTTAGAGACTCAAATAAGCCTAACGTCAAATAAAACATGTATTTACTGCCTTAATTGTCTTGCTTATAATTCTATCAATTTTATTGGATGGATAATCATGTTTTGTTAGTAATGATGTTAGGAAAAAATGCATCTTAGCTTTGATATGAAACTGAGGAGTCAAGGGAGAGTTATCAAAAAAATCACTACCAGCAATGGCAATACCTAGAATTTGAACATTGCTAAAAATGTAAGTAAATGTTATCAGCTTCCTTAATTAACTTCAGTCGCTTTTACTTCAATAATTTCAACCAAGATATCTTGATCATGCGTATGGTCTGGCTTTCCCATATTTTTCTAGTCCAATGACAATGCATCTCATATTCGCAATATCCAGTAACTTTGGCTCAAAATTAAAAGCAAACCATGTAGTATGCCTGGCACCCTGGGGTTTGTTAAGAAATCTATAAATCAATCTGATAACTCCAATCTTTTAGCTACAGCAAACTCTTCACTTAAATGCATGACAGAATCATACACTTGTCTACTTATAACAAAACAAAGTCAGATCACCAAGTCATACCACTACAGAGTATATTCACATTTAAATACACAACCTATAACATAAAGACAAGAGATATGATACACAATGCAACAGAGAACGATAGAGCTTATCTGGACATAAATCTGCCATGAGGATCCGCTGTTACTGGACACATCTCCTTTCAACAATAGAAGCAGCAAGAGCTTCACCCACAAACTGATCTAGCACATGACCCTGACAAGGGGAAAATACATAGTGGCTGAAATATCTTTGACACTATGCTGCTATCTCAGAAATAATCGCGCTGCACATACATGATATAAACAAAGACTGACAAAATGTGGATAACGAGATCAATACTCACACACTCCTCCCACCCTCCTTGACCCACCAAACAGCCCAAGCTATCCTTCTATCCCTCGAACACTCTCTGCCTATCACCCGTACTGCACTCCTCTATCAGCCTAGAGTCTCCCATTGTTTACCAGCTCACAACGGGGTGACTGCTGGTGCAAGTGAAAATCAGTCATGATCGTAGTGCAGCAGGATACATGTCCATGGCATGCCCAGCAACAAATATACATGGTTGAAATGCAACATACCAAGGGAATCCAAACCAAAATGTGTCAAGCATGAAGTAACTGAATGTGTTGTTCCTCTAATAGGTAACTAATGGTAATTTTCATAGATGCCTCTATTGTTCTGTTGTATTAACCACCATGCCAAAGTAGGTTTTCAATGCCTGAAATACAAAATCATGAAACGATCTTAAAGAGGAGCATCACCATCAAAAGTTGAACTTAAACCAGTCTCTCTGGGTGGCCAAGCATGAACTAAGGCCACTGTGCACTGATAATCAAGGTATATTTAAGGATGTGAGAATTAAAAGGTCTGCTCTGAATTGCCCACGATTCTGTTGAAGACTCCTTTAAGGTTGTTAACTTCAAATAAACTACCACCAGATTCAGTTCTTTGTTCAAGATTCAAATTCTTCTTTCTTTTTTCGTTCCAGTGTGTCCACCGAGACAAAGAAGACCCATTTTAAGTGAACAAAGCAATATAATTTGATTTTAGTAATTAGGGCATAGAATATAGGTTCTCTGTTATTTCTTTCACTAATGCATTCAGCTGATCAACTGCGAATAGCTGCAAGAAAGTTTTTGTAATTTGTTAAAGAAAAGACAGTCCATGGGTTGATTTGGTCTTATTCAGTTTCCTTCAGGTTCTTGTTCTAGTATATATATAGCCGATTATTTAAGTTAATAACAGGAGTTCGGCTTCAATCCTCTGAGGCTGAATGTTACATTAATTGCTATAAAGTAATTTACTTGACTGAGGGCAAATATAGAAATGTGAATCACAGTTGAAAGAGAGGAGGTAGTTTCAGAAATATTGTCTGTCAAAATTAATCTTTCCTGTATAAGTGTTAAAAAGAGACATACAATATGCATGTTGTAGATGTTGTAGATCGTTGAAACCCAGGGAATTGAGACACATTAATGCCTCTTTATAGATTGTCATTCTTTTGTCCTTTTATCAATTACATGTTCTTTTGGTAAATGGAATTAAAATCTGTAATTTTCGGAATGTTAATGCGAGTGGCTTTCTTCTGTAGCACTAAAAATTGGGCCCTTGAGTAGCTATTCGTGCACTCAGATGCTATTAAAACCAAATGATTTCATTTCTGAAGCCAATACTAACTGTAAATCGTATAGAATTTCCATCAGGCGGAGAAAAAGAGGAATCAATTATACAAACCTGAATTGTTGCCCAGACGGTGACAAAGAGAGGAACCCAATTGGAGAAAGGAATGAGCCATCTCTCCAAAATCCAAGCAAAAAGAAGCAGAGGAATAAGAAAAGGCCACATGGGTTTCTCCGCCATTATTCGGTTCCAAATTTCAGGGCCTTCTTTTCTGTAGATATCCTTCATTTTCCGCACCACCCTTTTACGGGCTCTGTATATTGGGCCTCTGCGCTCAAAAATCATATCTTCTTCGTAACGTAGTGACATTTTTGCCACCTAATTCAGATCCAAAACACACTTAATTGTTCTCAAAGCCCAAAATTCGATTCCAATTCTCGAAATTGAACATGGCTTTAAAAGGGCTTTACAGAATAACAGATTATTTGACCTTTCAGATTATTCCGTGCCGATTTAACGAGGTCAATTGGAGACATTTGGCAAAGACAAGGCCTTTGACCATTATTTGGATTTAATAGACCGAACCATTTAATTGTAGCTCCTTTTCAGGTTTTCCCAAAAAGAGCTGAACTTGTCCGTGTTGACCGAGATTTGATCATACCGCTTTGTTAATACCATTATTTATTCTACATAGATTTTTATATGGTTAACAAGAGATATAATATTTCTACAGTGCATATGTGTAATGCTTGTCTGTTATTTTATGCGCTCCGAGTCATCGACAGCGATGTTCCGTAATATTTCGAAATCCAGGGTTAATTTGGCGGCCACCTGATCGCGCTTTTGGTGTCATAAATCGTTTTGTAACCCAAGCAAAACCGCACATTTCGCATTGTATTATTATTGACCAACTGTCTATTGAAGGCGAGGTAAAAAGGGTTTACAGTTGAAGGCAGCCCGCTAGTTGGGGTGCAATTTTGATTCTGGGAGTGGGGTCCCATAAGCTGATTGATGTCGTGGACAATTTCCTTTCCTTTCTTTTTGGACAGGGGTTTGGGGAGCGGCCTACATATTCGCGACGTCGCAGGTTCGATTCTCCTGCGAACGTTATGAACGACAAGTAACAATGAAAGTACCTACGACCATGTCCACCAACATTTGATAAATGACTGAAGAATTTTAAAATGAGGGCCCGAAAATGAAAGTAAAAGTGCATATTTTATCAAACACGAGGATCTCGACAACCTGACATCATTGTTTGCCGAATTCCCGGAGAAGAGGTTGTTGAAGGGCGGCTTACACAGATCTCCATAAGGTTTTAAAAATGTGGATTTTCTTCTCTTTGGTTTGGAAATTTGTTTAGCTTGGCGGGACCGTAACTCTTTTCGATGTAGCAGTGGCAGACTGGCAGTACTTTACCTACCTACAACAGCACTTTCAGAGAAAATGTAACAAGCATCATGATAGGGACTTCAAGTTGATAGCAACTTTCAATTTAGGTTAAAATAGTGTAATGGCAAAATTAACATGGACTTTTTGTGTCGTTTTGTAATTTTTGTGTTACCCAGATTTGACTCCTCGTTAGATTTGTAGTTGTTTCAATTTCAATTTCATTTTGTTTATTCATCTAGAAACTATTATTTTGTTCTACTGTTTTCTTCATCTAGAAACTATTATTTTATCCTAAGGTTTTCTTTCATCTAGAAATGATTATTTTGTCCCATGGTTTTCTTCATCTAGAAATTATTATTACTGTTCCCATGGTTCATTTCTATAGTTTTTGGGATTGACTTGGTTCAATCATGAAAATGACAAAAAAATTCAAATCATTAATATTCACTTAATTTCATAAAGGATATCAACCAAAATCATTATGTAATACCTTTCATATTTATAACTAAATAAATTTGGAGATCAATTTTTTCATGCAAAAATCTTAGAAAATGTAAATATGATAAAATTACTAAATCATGTTTGGATATTAAATGTAAATCAATAAATAGAATTATTTTTCACATTTTGCTATCTGTGGGAAGTTGAAATTATAAAAACATACATTTACTATATTTACTTTTAAAAGCATTAGCACATACAAAATTAAATTGAATAAAAATATTAATGAAAAAATTTATCATGGAAACTTTAACACAAGGATTCATAAAAACTAGAAGTAGGAGTATTATTGTAAGGGAATAAAAGCCATTTTACATATATTTAGGCTAGTTAAATAAATGCAAACGATAAGTATACAATTAACATATGTATGGTCGGGGCACTCCTTATTAAATACAACTAGTCTGTGTATATTTAAAAAATATATCTAAAGTAGGCAAAAGATATTCTTTTGGAGTCACCTAATGTTAGGATTAGTGATTTAAAAATAGGCACCTCATATCTCTATGTGTACTTTACATATGTTTTTTAAATATAGGTAGCACCAAGCCTAATTCTAACTATATTATATATCTTAAAAATTATTATAATTATACTAGTATAGATATCTTAAATACATCTATCTAAAAAAATGATGAGAGATATCAATTTGAAGTTATTTTATTTACTTCACATTAGAACCATTTTATTTACTACATACACAATTTTGGTTAATTATTTAATTATTTAAGGTTTATATCTTGCCCATAAATTAATTAACAAATCAAATTTAAAAATTTTGTTGATTAAATTACACTACTACATTTTTTTATATAAATTAATTAAGATTCAAACTAAAAGGTTGAAATTATTTCTAACACTACACAAAAAAATTGTAGCCCTTTTCTTTCATTTAATATATACAAATTAATGTTTCAATTTTCTAACAGTGTTTTGACTTTTATTTTGTTTCATGTTAATGTTGATATGGCAAATCTTTGTTTTACCTCCTTATTTTGGAAATATTATGTTTATTATTAAATATTAATATTAAATGCCAAGAGATATTAATTTGAAGTTGTTTTATTTACTTTAAGTTATTTTATTTTACTTCAAATTGATATATGTTGACATTTTTTTATATTTGATTTTCTAACATTTTTCTTGAGTTTTATTTTACAAATTATTATAATTATACTAGTATAGATATTTTAAATACATCTATCTAAAAAAATGATGAGAAATATCAATTTGAAGCTATTTTATTTACTTCACATTAGAACCATTTTATTTACTACATACACAATTTTGGTTAATTATTTAATTATTTAAGGTTTATATCTTGCCCATAAATTAATTAACAAATCAAATTTAAAATTTTTGTTGATTAAATTACACTACTACATTTTTTTATATAAATTAATTAAGATTCAAACTAAAAGGTTGAAATTATTTCTAACACTACACAAAAAAATTGTAGCCCTTTTCTTTCATTTAATATATACAAATTAATGTTTCGATTTTCTAATAGTTTTTTGACTTTTATTTTGTTTTATCTTAATGTTGATATGGCAAATCTTTGTTTTACCTCCTTATTTTGGAAATATTATGTTTATTATTAAATATTAATATTAAATGCCAAGAGATATTAATTTGAAGTTTTTGGGCAAGGGACCTGGCTCGAGCTCGATTGGCAAGAGCTTCCTGTGGTAGGCACAAGGTTGACATGTAAATGGCTGTCGCCATTGTAGAATGCCTCTTGACATTAATAACATTATAATATTACAATATAGGTTAGATATATTATCATAATATTTTATATAATATTATAATATAGTTTAAATATTTTATTATAATATATTATATTATATTATATCATATTATATAATAATTATAATTATAATTATATATATATTATTTTTTTTAACACACTCAGGCCATTACACTCCTCCCCTTGTTTGCCATTACACTCCACCCCTTGTTGCCATTGTAGAATGCCTCTTGACATTAATAACATAATATTACAATATAGGTTAGATATATTATCATAATATTTTATATAATTATTATATATAATATTATAATATAGTTTAAATATTTTATTATAATATATTATATTATATTATATCATATTATATAATAATTATAATTATAATTATATATATATATTATATAGTATTATATAATATAATATTATAACATAGGTTAGATATATTATTATAATATATTATATAATAATTATAATTGTAATTATATATTTTTTTTTAAGGCTCAAATGAAGATTAGATTTAGAATTATGGTTTTGTTTAGGGATGTTTTAGGATTAGACTTATAAATAGGGTTAGATATAGGGTTAGGCTTATAAATCAATGCTAAGTGAAATCTTAGGATTATAGTTAGAATTATAATTAGGGTTAGATTGAGGGTTATAATTACAATTAGGGTTAAGGTGTGGGTTAGGGTTAGAACCTAGGTTAGATTAGAATTAGAGTTTTGTTTACTGATATAATTAGGGTCAAGGTTATAAATAGGGTTAGATTTAGGGTTTTAATCATGTTTTAAATTATGGTTATGGTAAGTATTAAAATTAGGGTTAGGGTTACAATTAGGAATAGATTTATGACATTAGGTTATTTATATTTAGAGAAATCTATGCTAAGTGTAAATTTAGGATCATGGTTGAATTAGAGTTAGGGTCAAATTACGGTTATGCTTAAAATTAGGGTTACAACAAAGTTTTAATCTAATTAGGGTTATGGTTATGTTTATAAATCTTGTTAAATTTAATGTTTTTATTCATGTATGAAATTATGGTTAGGGTTAGCGTTCCATGTAGGTTAGGGTTCGAATAAAGGTCAGATTTAGAATTAGGGTTTTGTTTAGGGATCGAGTTAGGATTAGGCTTATAAATAGGGTTGGATATAAGTTTAGGCTTATAAATCAATGCTAAGTGTAATATTACGGTTATGGTTAGAATAGGGTTAGATATAGACTTAGGGTTAGATTGAGGGTTATGATTATAATTAGGGTTTGGGTTACCGTCAAAACTAAGGTTAGATTAGAATTAGGGTTTTGTTTAGGGATACAATTAGATTGAGGGTTATAAATAGGGTTAGATTTATAATTAGGGTTAGACTGAGGGTTATGATTACAATCAGGGTTTGGGTATGAATTAGAGTTATGCTTAAATAAGGGTTTGGGTAAGAATTGTATTCTTGACCATAATTATAACCCTAACCATAATTCTAAACCTAAATCGAGCCCTAAACATAACCCCAACCTTAATTATATCCCCCAACCCTAACCCTAACCATATTTCTAACCCTAATTCTAACTCAAACATAAACCCTAACCCTAACCCTAATTGTATCCATAACTTTTAATTTGAAGCCAAATTGCAACTATAATGCTAACCCTAACCCTAATCCCAATAGTAATGCAAACCCTAACTCTAATTCTAACCCTAACCCTAATTCTAACCATAATTCTAACCCTAACAATAACCCTAATTCTAACCATAACCCTAATTGTACCCCTAACCCTAATTCCATCCCTAGATCTACTTAACCCTAATTCTAACCCAAACCCTAATTCTACCCATATATCTACTTAACCCTAATTCTATCCCTAACCATAATTACATTGATAATCTTAATTTTATCCTTAATCCTAACATAAATTCTAATCGTAATCCTAACCCTAGTTCTAATTATAATTGTAACCCTAACCCTAAATCCAATTATAATTCTAATCTTGATTTTATCGCTAACCCTATCTCTTACCCCAATACTAATTTTATTATTAATTCAAACACAAATTATAACTATAACCCTAACCCTAACCTTAATCCTGATAGTAATGCTAATCCTAACTCTAATTATTGTTAGATTTAGGGCACACAACTGAGAGGGGGGGTGAATCAGTTGTACAAAACTTGCTTTCAATTCAAACACTTAAATCCTCTTTGTTATTTAGTAGCATATCAATTAATCACTCATGAAAGCATAAAGCATAAACACCAGAGCAGATACACATCAACACATGAGACACCAAGATTTTGATGTGGAAAACCCGGTCAAAGGAGAAACCATGGGGTGATTAACCCAAGGATTATTCTCTGTTAGAAGAATAAGAAAAATAGATGGCACATGCCAATTAGGGCTCACTGCCCGTAGCACACTACTCACAAGAGGCACACTGCCTACAAGAGACGCACTGTCTACAAAGTAACAAGTATTACAAACTTGAATTGGAGAATGACATCTTTACCATGCCTGGATCAGTTCCATTTAAGCTTGAAAACTCCTACTCTGCCTTTCGTTCTTCTTCTTCGCTATGCCACCCTCATCCACACCAAGACACACTTCAAAATGAATTCACAATCCCTTATTTATACAAGGCATCAACTTAGGAACAATCATCTAAGTCGGCAAACACCTATAAGATCATTCACAAGACGTGTAATACATCCGGTCGGCCTATCTTAGGAAGAACACCAATATCCGTGGTTATTCTTCAAATGCAAACTCAAACTTCAATGCGGACTGCCAATAAGAATTGTACATGATCCAAGGATCACCAAAACCTTTCCTAAGTCATCAAGAACATCCGCACTTTATCAGCTTACTGGAATTCTTCTCTTCTTCATCCGGAACTTCAAGAACATAGTCTATCATTACTGTCATAATGCAAAAGGTGCTTCCGGACCTCAAAACCATGAACAAATCTATTTGTTACTTCACACTAACTTCTTCAACACTCCCTCCAATCCGCAGGATGAGATAATGCAAGTCCGGAGCTCACCGAACCATTATGTGACACTCTGTTACCACTGAACATCTGTCAGAACCGGTTCTACTTGAACGATCATGACTTCTTCAGATCTTCATACGGACCTCTGAAATCTTGATTGGAACATCTCAAGACTTATATCTACAAACCCTATAAACCGCATCCTCTGATCCTCAACCTATTGAGGACTTTTGCCTTCTTGTCATCACTATTCTTCACTATTTCTGATTGAGACTTATTCTCTCAATATCCTCAGCACACAGCTCATCCAATCCTTCTCATTAATGCAATATGAGTATGTTGACATCAATGACAACACTGGTTATCCTCATACTTGTAACAATCTCCCCCTTTGTCATTCATGGCAACATATGATGTGAAAAACCATCAAGACAAGAACTTCTCCTTTCTGTCACAGCTCCCCCTATCAGCAACAACTCTCCACATGTCTTCTCTTCCTTTACTACTTCCCCTTTGATCATCAACCACTTGTTTTTCACATGTCTTCTCTCCCCCTTTGACATCAATGGCAAAGGGCTCATACTTGCAATTTTAACACATCAGAATCATACCAACTGCTCCCCCTGAGTAGCAGCTCCCCATCATCAATCCAGATCACAAGATATGACTGTGATATCCACCGGACTAATGCACATCAGTGCATCCTAGTTCATCACCGGAGGGGCAATAACCCCTAACTTCTCCCTGAGATACTCAAAAGAGTCCTTGGGAAGAGGTTTAGTAAAAATATCTGCAAGCTAATCCTTGGAGGGCACATACTCCAATCTGACTTCACCCTTGTTCACTTGCTCTCTCAGAAAGTGAAACTTGATAGATATATGCTTAGTCTTAGAATGCAACACCAGATTCTTAGAAATATTTATTGCACTTGAATTATCACAGAAAATTGTGATAGGCTCCTCATATTCTACTTGAATATCTCTTAGCATCTGGTTCATCCACAAAAGTTGAGTGCAACTTCCTGCTGCTGCAATGTATTATGCTTCAGTTGTAGACAGGGATATTGCCTCTTGTTTCTTGCTTAGCCAAGAAACCAACTTTTTTCCCAAAAAGAATGTTGGACTCCACTTGTACTCTTCCTATCATCCACATCTCCTACCCAATCTGCATCTGTATATGCATGAAGAGAAAAATCATGATCTCTAGGATACCAGAGGCCATACTTAATTGTTCCTTTTAAGTACCTAAAAATTCTTTTGATTGCCATGACATGAGATTCTCTGGGATCAGCCCGGAATCTCGCCACAAGACCAACAGCTTGCATTATATCTGGTCTAGTCTGAGTGAGATACAATAATCCTCCCATCATTGATCTGTACTTGGTCTAATCTATCTTAGGAGAGTCATCATCTTTGCTCAACTTACATCCAGTTTCCATGGGAGTGTTCATTGGCTTTGAATCTTCCATTCCAAATTTCCTCAACAATTCTTTCACATATTTGGTCTGAGAGATAAAGATTCCTTTCTTTATCTGAGTAATTTGCAGACCCAAGAAGAAATTTATTTCACCAAGCATTGACATTTCAAACTCACTTTTCATTTGATTTGCAAAGGTTTTACACATACTATTTCTTCCTCCAAAGATGATATCATCAACAAATACTTCAACAATCAAGATGTTTTCATAATCAATTTTGAAATATAGGTTACTATCAGCAGTACCTTTGTTGAAACCAATCTTTAAAAGATGTTTGTCCAGCCTCTCATACCATGCTCTTGGGGCTTGCTTTAGACCATACAGTGCCTTCTTTAATTTGCAGACCATATCACCATGCTCAGATAACTGAAATCCATCCGGTTGTTCAATGTACACTTCTTCTTCTAAGTCACCATTCAAGAAAGCAGATTTGACATCCATCTGATACACTTTGAAATCTTTGAAGGCAATAAATGCAAGAAATAGTCTGACTACTTCAATTCTTGCCAGCGGAGCAAAGGTTTCCTCAAAATCAATCCCTTCTATTTGAAAGTAGCCTTTGTAGACTAATCTGGCTTTATTTCTGATTACTTCACCAACTTCATTTAGTTTGTTCTGGAAGACCCATTTGGTTCCAATCACATTCTTATTTCTAGGTCTAGAAACAAAATCCCAAGTGTGATTTTTCTTAATTTGCATTAACTCTTCTTCCATTGCTTTGTTCCAATTTTCATCATTGTAGGCTTCATTTATTGTCTTAGGTTCAATCTTTGAAATCAGACAACATTCATCTGAATTTTGAGCAACATTCCTTCTAGTTTGCACACCTTTGCTTTTGTCACCTATGATCTGATCTTCAGAGTGGTTCAGTCTTACATACCTTGGAACTTTGGGAGTTTCTTGCACTTCTACTTCTTGATCAAGCTCATTCAGACCTATCTCTTCTTCCTGATTTGCCGGATCAATCTGAATCTGACTTTCAAGAGAGGATTGAGTTCCTTGAACCAGAACACCATTCTGATCATCTTCATCATACTCATAAAATCTTGAGGGCTTCTTAATACCTTCATCAACCTTCACATTTGTACTTTCTATCATCTTTCTCAGTCTCTTATTGTAACACCGGTATGCTTTGCTTTGAGTGGAGTAACCCAAGAAAATTCCTTCATCACTTCTAGCATCAAAATTTCCTAAATCTTCATCTCTTTTAATGTAACATTTGCTACCAAATACTCTGAAATATCTCACAGTAGGAGTGATGCCAAACCAAAGTTCATAAGGAGTCTTACCGGTATTGCTTCTGATTTGAACTCGATTGAGAGTATAGACTGCAGTGCTGACAGCTTCTCTCCAAAACACCTGGGGAACATTTGCTTCCATCATCATTGTCCTGGATGCTTTCTGGATGGTCCAATTTTTTCTTTCTACTACTCCATTCTGCTGTGGAGTCCTAGAAGCAGATAACTGTCTCTTTATACCATGCTTCTCACAAAAGTCTATGAATTCACCGGATGTGAATTCACCACCTCTATCAGACCTTAGACATTTCAGTTTTAATCCGGTTTGATTCTCTACCATAGCCTTGAAGATTTTGAACTTCTCAAACACTTCTAATTTCTCTTTCAGAAAGGTAACCCACATCATCCAGGAATGGTCATCAATTAGTAACATGAAGTATCTATCACCCTGCATACTCTTGATTCTTGTCAGACCACATAGATCAGTATGAACTAATTCCAATAATCTGGTAGAGGACTGATCCTTGCTTTTGAATGAGACTACTCTGTTTACCCAGCTGACATTCTTTGCACAAACTATTTATAGGTTTTACCAATTTTAGAAGATATCTTACAGCCTGAGTATTGCTTATCTTGATTATGTTATCAAAATTTACATGACACATCCTTCTATGCCATAACCAACTCTGATCAACTTGAACAAATAGACAACTTTTATTAGCGCCAACCATGTGGAAGATGTTACCTTTAGTTTGAGTATCGGATGCAATCTCTGTTCCGGATCTTTCAAGGATTTTGCATTTTCCATCCTTGAATTGGAGATCATAGCCTTTGTCCACCAACTGTCCAACACTAAGAAGATTATGCTTCAAGCCTTCAACATATAGCACATTACTAGTTTTGTTTCTTCCATTAAAAGAAATAGTTCCTCTTCCTCTAATTCTACCAGCAGAATTATCACCAAACTTTACCGCTCCTCCTTCATACCTTTCCAAATCTAAGAACTTGTTCTTGTCACCTGTCATATGGTGAGAGCATCCATTGTCAATAACCCAATCATCCTTTTCTTCAACTTGGGCAGCCAAAGCTCTTTCTACAACCTTATGATTGACAGATTCAAAGGATATTGGATCTTCTTCCTTGATGGCAATAAACACCCATTCATTTCCGGATTTGTTTCCTATCTCTGATTCATCATTTGTTACTCCTTCATTATCATCTTCTTCATGAACATAATATCAATTCCTTTGGAACCTTTGTCTGTTAGGATTTGACCTTGTAGATCTTTCCAGACATCTTGAGGCAAAATGACCAATCTTATTGCAGTTGAAGCACTTAAAGGGTAATTTTCCTTCATACTTACCGGATCCTCTTGGCAGTCTCTTTGCAATGAGGGCTTCAAGTTGAGCTGTTTCTGGTTCTTCCATTTCCATGTCTCTTCTTGCTTGATCATACCATGACAACTTCCTTGAAGAGTTTTCTCTGAGATCAAATCTTTGTTTACCTTTCACAGAGGCACTGGCTTTGAATGCAGATTTAGTCTTGGGGGGATCATCTCCAAACTTGGTCATTTCAAATGCAACTAGTTTGCCAGCCAGTTGGTCTCTTGTGACAGTTGTATGGGCTCTGAATTCATCAATGGCAGCAACCTTGATTTTGTAGACAGCAAGAAGGGATCTGAGAATTTTGCCAACAATCTCATTTTCATCCAAAACTCCACCAGCATTCCTAATTCCACACACCAGCTCATTTACTCTTGGCATAAAGGTAGTAATATTTTCACCATCTCTCATCTTCAGTCTTTCGAATTTTCCTTTGAGACTTTGCAGCCTTGCACTCTTAACATACTCATCTCCTTCATGCAGAAGTTCCAGTTTAATCCAGATCTCATAGGCAGTTGGTAGGTCAATAACATTTGAGAGCTCTGAGTCAGTTAATGCGCTTAGAAGAGCCTCTTTGGTCCGCAGATTATTTTCATCATCTGTGATTTCATTTAGAGTTGTCGGACCACCTTGTGGAGGTATATATGCTTTTGTGACCATGGACAAGTACACCTTTCCAATACACTCCAAGTGACATTTCATGCGACCTTTCCAGAGAGAGAAGTTGGTTCCATCAAACTTCAGACTATCCTTTTTGTATGACGACATCCTGGATCTCCTTAAGCGGTTAAGCTCCTTTTAGAGGAACTTAGCTCTGATACCAATTGTTAGATTTAGGGCACACAACTGAGAGGGGGGGTGAATCAGTTGTACAAAACTTGCTTTCAATTCAAACACTTAAATCCTCTTTGTTATTTAGTAGCATATCAATTAATCACTCATGAAAGCATAAAGCATAAACACCAGAGCAGATACACATCAACACATGAGACACCAAGATTTTGACATGGAAAACCCGGTCAAGGGAAAAACCACAGGGTGATTAACCCAAGGATTATTCTCTGTTAGAAGAATAAGAAAAATAGATGGCACATGCCAATTGGGGCTTATTGCCTGAGCACACTGCTCACAAGAGGCACACTGCCTACAAGAGGCACACTGTCTACAAAGTAACAAGTATTACAAACTTGAACTAGAGAATGACATCTTTACCATGCCTATATCAGTTCCATTTAAGCCTGAAAACTCCTGCTCTGCCTTTCACTCTTCTTCTTCGCTATGCCACCCTCATCTACACCAAGACACACTTCAAAATGAATTCACAATCCCTTATTTATACAAGGCATCGACTTAGGAACAATCATCTAAGTCGGCAAACACCTATAAGATCATTCGCAAGACATGTAATACATCCGGTCGGCCTATCTTAGGAAGAACACTAATATCCGTGGTTATTCTTCAAATGTAAACTCAAACTTCAATGCGGACCACCAATAAGAATTGTACATGATCCAAGGATCACCAAAACCTTTCCTAATTCATCAAGAACATCCGCACTTTATCAGCTTACTGGAATTCTTCTCTTCTTCATCCAGAACTTTAAGAACACAGTCTGTCATTACTGTCATAATGCAAAAGGTGCTTCTGGACCTCAAAATCATGAACAAATCTATTTGTTACTTCACACTAACTTCTTCAACACTCCCTCCAATCCACAGGATGAGATAATGCAAGTCTGGAGCTCACCAAACCATTCTGTGACACTCTATCACCACTGAACATCTGTCAGAACCGGTTCTACTTGAACGATCATAACTTCTTCAGATCTTCATGCGAACCTCTAAAATCTTGACTGGAACATCTCAAGACTTATATCTACAAACCCTTTAAACTGCATCCTCTGATCCTCAACCTATTGAGGACTTTTGCCTTCTTGTCATCACTGTTCTTCACTGTTTCTGATTGAGACTTATTCTCTCAATATCCTCAGCACACAACTCATCCAATCCTTCTCATTAATGCAATATGAGTATGTTGACATCAATGACAACACTGGTTATCCTCATACTTGCAACAATAACACTAACCCTAATTGTAACCCTAATTCTATCCCTAACCCTAATTCTAACCATAGTTGTAACCCTAATTCTATACCTAATTGTAATACTAATTGTAACCCTAATTCTAACCTAAACCCTAACCCCAACCCTAATTGTAACTCTAACTCTAACTCTAGTTCTAATAATAAATGTAAGCCTAATTCTATCCCCAAGCCTAACACTAACCATATTTCTAACTGTAATTATAACTTGAACCTGAACCCTAACCCTAATTGTAGGCCTAACTTCTAATTTGAACCCAAATTGTAACTATAACCCTAACCCTAACGTTAATCCTGATAGTAATTCTAACCCTAACCCTAATTATACCCCTAGATAGATACTTAACCCTAATTCTAACCCTAACCATAATTCTTATTATAAGTGATTCTAATTTTAATCCTAACCATTCTTCTAATACTAAACCTAACCTTAACCCCAACCCTGATTCAAACCCTAACCCTAATTCTAACCTAAATTCTAATCCTAAACCTAACCTATTTCTAACCCTAACATTGATTCTAATTGTAATTCTAACCCAAATACTTACCCTAACTCTATCTCTAATTCTAATCTAACCCTAATACTAACCTTAACCCTAACCCTAGTCCTAACTGTAACTATAACCCTATTTGTAACCATGCCCCTAATTCTAACACTAACCATAATTGTAACTTTCATTATAATCCTAAGCCTATTTGTAATCATAATCCCAACCCTAACCCTCACCCTAATTCTAACCCTAACCCTAATGCTAATTCTAACTATAACCCTAATTATAACTCTATTTATAACCATAAACCTAACCATAAACATAATTCTAACCATAACCCTAATTTCAATTGTAATTCTATCTCTACCTCTAATTCTAAGTAAAACACTAATTCTAATTGAACCCTAACCCTAAGACAAATTTTATATGTAACCACAATTCTAATTTCAACTCTAATTCTAACCCTAATAATAACCCTAACCCTAATTGTAGGCCTAACTTTTAATTTGAATATAAATTGTAACTATAACCCTAACCCTAACGTTAATCCTAATAGTAATTCTAACCCTAACACTAATTCTACCTCTAGATCTACTTAACCCTAATTCTATTCCTAATTCCAACTCTAATCCCAACCCTAAACCTAATTCTAATCCTAACCCTAACTCTAATTCTTTAACCCTAATTCTAACCATAAACATAATTCTAACCCTATTTTAATTTTAACCCTAACCCTAATCCTAATTTTAAACAAATCAAAACCCTAATTCTAACCTGAACCATAACCCTAATTGTAGCCCTAACTTCTAATTTGAACCCAAATTCTAAAAAAATATAAACCTAACCCTAACATTTAGGCCAATACTAACCCTAATTCTATTCCTAAATCTAACCCCAACCCTGATTATAACCATAGTTCTATATATAGATATAAATGTTAATGACTTTTGTTGTTTTAATTCATTTAAAATTGATTTTATTTCAATTAAAACTAAAGGTAAGCTCTTCCCTTAACCATGTTATTCATTTATTTGTAATACATACATAGAGGGGATTCTCACACAAAATGGGTATGGTTTATTTGATTTCAAGTGATCATAGTTCATCATATCCTCATCTAGTTATTGTAATCTCAAATGATTGATGGAATTAAATTACTGAAAAATTAAAGAATAATTACTAAAGTACGTGAGTTTAAGCCAAGACATTATAATGCAATTTTTTTAAGAAAAATAATGAACACCACCAATTTAATAAAAAGAACATAATTTATAGGTAGGTTTACTCCATATTTGGTTGTTTTCTATTTTCTAATTCTAATTCTTCAACTGTTAATTTAGCTTTACATCTACGATATATTTCTCTCAACTTTATTTTGGTGTATCCTTTGTTCTTCTCTTTCTACATTTGTCATTACTTCACATTGTCGTCTTTGATATTCCCTCTTATATTCTCTCTGATATTCCCTTTGGTATTGTCTTCATTGCTCCTCAGACTCAAAATTCAACCTAGGTCAAGCCATACCTACACAATAGTTGAAAACAAATATTTATGTCTAAAGTTATAACAATGACATTAATTTGCAAAGATTATGGCTTATAATATTTATTATAATTTATGTTAAAATTTATCACTTCATAAGACAACATTAATTTGACACAACAATGGTACTGACAGGTAAAATCTTATTGTGTAGCATCCATGGGGGTGACATTTAAGTCTAGAATACAGGAATTATTAAATTACAAGAGATGGAAATGAGAGTTACCTGTTTGGTAATAGTCCTACACACCTCACCTTTCCCAAACACTGTAATGAAATGAAAAGAATTGTGTGAAAAAGAGATCTACCAGAAAGTAAATGAGTCTAGAAAGGATAATAAAATCCAAACCTTTGAATTTGACTCTGCCTAGAAAACGTGCCCCAACTATCTGATGCCATGAATCAAATTAGACAAGAGAGATGCATACTCAACATTAAAGAATTCCATTAAGCATGAAACTACCCCTAGATCTTCTCTAAACCTAGAAATGCTTAATATTCAAAACAATCTATGTTTTTAATGATTCCTTTCCACCGTACAATCTATTCCAATCTATACAAAAGAACAATTTGAAATAAAGCATGAACACAACAACATAAACCATAGACTTGGAAAAATGCAATGAAACACAATGCGTCTATACCATATACTCCCTTCCACTACACCGAGCAAGGAATAAGCTAAATTAATGGAGGCAACAATAGAGTTTGAGATAGCTACCAATAAGAGAAGAGATTATTACGAATCCTACTATGTATGCCTATACTTGCCACGTGCCCAATGAAATGTCGAATACAAATGAAACAAATAACTCCAAATGCCTTTCTTTAGTGCACAAAAGAGTTATTCCAAACACCTTCCACTGCTATTCTATTTTTGAATTTCATTTCACATTCTATTCTTTGATTTTCATTATCTATTATAGTGATTGGTGAATTAACCAAATCAATGTAATTGATGTCTCACTAAGAATGGTCACCACCATGTGTATGTGCAACAATAAAGAGAGTGGCATTCATGTAAATTGATTAAAAAATAATATGAATTAAATTTATTCAATTAGAGTTATGTTTGAGATTATATATATAAGATTAGTTTATATTCATGAATATTTTTCTGTGGTATGATCTCTACTTGCCCTTTAAAGGACTTTCTCATATTAGCTTTTATGAGCATTTATTAAAAAATCTTAATCTAGCAAGGGTAGACATATTTTGATTAAAATATTTTTAATAATTTTTAAAATTATATAAATTTAAAAAATTATAGTTTTGGTGTTAGATTATATTTTTTAGATATATTATTATTTAAAAATAAAACAATCATGTGCTAAGTGGCAAGCCTACATATAATTTAATTTTAAAATGGAAAAATATAAAATTATAGTTTAATTTTTAAAAAGTAATCTACATTATCTGAAAGATTAATATGAAATTTTAATATCAACATTCAATAATATAAAACTAAAAATTCTTTCATATATAATGTTTGTGATTGGGGATTAAATAAATGTACAACTATTTATCCTCTTATTTGTTATTTCAAACCATCATAGAAGATAATAATTAGTGGAGACTTTCCTTATACAAAGTTAAGGATTAGAACCCTTTACACAAACTAAATGCCCTAACACTAAAAGATTTGATAAAACCTAATTCAAAATAGAGACAAAAAGATCAAGCATTCATGAACTTAAGAACAATCTTTGAATAGTGAGCGACTGCACACTTGGCAAACTCCTGAGGAAGACAAACCCTCATAGCTATCTGAATCTCTAGTATGCTGATGATATTCTTTTTGTTGTGGCGAGCAAAGTTGGCTACCTCACTTGCAATTTTCTCAAACATCTCATTGTGCTCGAAATATTGATATCTGGGTGCACTTGCTTGAAAATTTTAAACAAGTACATCTTAAAAATCCGTTTGTTCTTTTTATTTATTTTTTTACCTTTCTCATCTTGAGATTTTCTAGGTACCTTCTTTTCAGCCTTACAAACCTTCTTTTTTTCTATAGATTTTTCAGTCATGACCTCATTTTCCTCTGCAAAAAACATATCATCAAATTAGAAATTAAATCTAGGATTAAGCTAAAAATAAAATTATAAACCATAACCCTAATAAGATATTTTATGTGCTTTACACCTTTGGATTAATAAAATTTAATTTTGAGAACATTTTTTAATCTTTGTATTAATAATTTATTATTATTTAATATAATTATTATTAAATAATTCTAAAATAATTATTAGATAATTGGAAATATTTGCAATATAAAATTTATTAAATATTAATACATAATATAAAATATTAAATAACGAAACCAACATGTTCAAAAATTAAAATAATAATAATAATTACTATAAAGATATACAAATAATTAATCTCTTAGTGATATTAATTCAAAATTGATGGAGATAAAAATAATAAATTAGATAACATATGTTTCATTATATATTTTTATTCTCCATCTAATCTGTTTCCATTAAAAATATAATGAAACATATATGTTTTATATATATAAATTCATCTTTTACAATTATGAATGGTTTATTAAATAATTAGAAGTGCCATAACAATTCTATTAACAAAATTCAAGTACAAAGTTTTTTTCATTTAATTTAACCTTTAAATCAAACATGCTTCTTCTTTCTCTATTCTCATTTTCATTTTTTATTTAAAACAAACCCGTACAATCAAAAGTTTTATAATTTCCTATATTTAAAAATTTGAAATGGAAGTTTAGTTTCTTGAATTAAATTATATTTTTATGAAAAGAAAATGGTATTTAATTAAAAATAAAATAGCACTAAGTACAACAAAACTCTATTTTAATATGGAGAATGATATATTAAAATTCACATCCCAAATCTTCTCCTTGTCGTTTGAAAGCAACCAAGCACAAGAGGACAAAGGGAATCAGACACAAGGAAATGGTCTCCAATGCAAGCTTAATCTAAATGAGATATTGTATAAATACCTATCAGATTGTATGAGGAGGCTATGAAGAGAGCATCAATATTCAATGCCCAGATCTCCATAGAATATGTCCAAATCCAAAACAAATTTTAAGAAAATAAATGTCGGCCATATATACAGGGCATTATTCAAGGGACTTTGCCGATAAGGTTGTGGTTCAGTGGTTAAGTTGCTCAGTTGTAGTGGTGGCCACCAAAGTTCAAACCCCCGCTGGGCCAACAAGCTCGCGGGTTTGAAGTGTTCTTGCTAGGGGATGAGGTCCCCTATGTTATGGCCTCACCAGTTCATTGCTCTCGGCAAAAGCATTCACGTGGAGCCGGAGGGCATGTCGCACCAGCATCACCGGTCACATTAAAAAGTTTACCAAGCGCATTAAAAAAAAATTATTCAAGGGACTTTGGTATGAAATAAAATAAAATAAAAATCCCATAGTAAATTAAAATAAAATAAAAATCCTAGAGTAAATAAAATAAAATAAAAATCCTAGAGTATCCGGCCATTTTTTTGAAAATATAGAAATTGCAACAAACAAATTTTTGTTTTTGTGCTAGAAAAGCAAAGAAGTGATGCAAATACCTTTGAAAAACAAAAATCCTCCACAACATTTGATCTAATCCACAGATCTATAGATATTCAAAGATGTGATTTTTCTGACAATATAGAAATTGCTATTTACAAACAACTGAAAAAGAATCAAACTAACCCTAACCATCTCTTTCCCCTCTTTTAGTGGTAAAACCTCGATTCCCTCATGGTGCAGGGCACCTAGGAGCAGTCTGACACCTCAAGCATTTTTTATGCATTTTGATAAGCTATGTTTTGTTTTGATTGTATGTGTGGTAATAAGGCTTTAGCCATGTTTGTATGGTCCCTTTTGTGTGGTCAAGATGATTGAGGTGACCCTATAAACCTCAATCATGCTTAGTCCATTTGGACCCTTGTTGTGCCAATTAGGCCTAGAAGGTCTAAGGATTGGTTTTCGAGTTTTTTTTGGTTGTTTTAATGTTTTAGTATGTTGGAAGGAGTGTGTTGATCATTTGGACTCCATTGGACAAGCCAAACAAATCAACCTCCTTGTGTTAATGCAAAACACCATAGTTGTCAAAGGTGTTATGTGTTGGGTCGGTTCAAAAACCACTTTGGGCAGTTAAATGTTGTTGTAGAAGTTGGAAACCAACTTGGATGGGTTAATATGGTGGATATCTGACTCCAGTACGGAGGAGGAAGTTTTTGTACGGAATTTGGGCACAAAAATCAAGAAAACTGACTATTTTTCGCTATTTTTCTTGCTGTGTATGGACTGTACGGACTTTTCATGTGTGCAAATGATATTTTTCTGAAAGCTCTTGGAGTTAGGGTTCCAATGCAACTAGTTTGAGGTCTTGAAGTGGTCAGAGTCAAAAGTTATTGAATTTTCTTTCAAAACTGGTCCAGAAACCCTGTTTTCTAGGGCAGTCCCACAAATTTGGCCCTAGAATGCATTTCCACCGATGAAATTTCATGCCACTCAGTGAAATATAGGCTAGGGGTGTATACTACTTGATTCCAAAAGCATTTTCTGAGAAAATACAGTTTACTATTTTTAATGTGATGCCCTAGGTCAAATATCTCTATGTATTTGACTGAATTTATGCAATTTATTGTTGTATTTGACAAAACCCTAAGAGGATGAGTGAATGAATGGTGGATTTGTGTTGTTTGGGGATGGTAGAGTCATTCCAAGTTCCTGCCCCTGACCTATGCACCCAATTTTGAGCACTTGCTTTGTAACCTAGCCTAAATTGATCAATTAGGCCTAGAGACCTAGTAGGCGTTCTGGATTGCTGGAGTAGAGTTGGAGCAGGAGATTTGGAGGTTTGTTAGGGTCCCCTGAAAGGTGTTCAATTCCATCATTTGTTTGCCTAGACCTTTGGGATTTTGTCAAGTTTTGTTGAGAAAACCTAGTTTGGAGGGCTAGTAACCTTACTAGTCAAGGTATAGGTTGAAGAGTTTTGGGAAGTTGGAGATCAAACCAACTGCATAGAAGGTGTTTGTTGATCTGTCTTAAGGTGTTGGAGAAGCCTTAGGGGTTGGACAATAGTCTGGACATCAAATCCTTCATATGCCTTGTATGTGCCTTTGGTTGGTTGGTTGGTTGAAGGCTAGTTGAAGTGGGTGAGTGGGCAAAGGACAATAGAGTAAACCTTTGTGTGTTGCTTCCCTTGTGCCACTCTGCATCACCTCATCTCTCTGTATATCTAACAAAAAAATTTGCGTTAAATACCCTAACATTTTTAGCCTACGACATCTTTTTCGAGGAACATATTCATTGCTACTATTGAAACATAGAAAAGACAATGATCTATTTTCAAATGCCATGATTACAGGTATGCATATAGTGGATTTGTTGAAATGTTTTACAAACTTTCAGGAAAATGCAATTGCCAAGAATTTAGCAAAACCCATGCCATTACCAATCTCCTCTCTACCTGCGCTAGAATGGCACCTTGGAACAGATAGTGCATTGAAATAAATTTTGTGGTACAAAAACAAAAAAACTGATGCAAATACCTTTAAAAAAAACAAAGATTTTCTCCATGCCTTGGATCGATTCCTCGAAAGTTCTTTTGTTTTCTGTTAACACTCCCCTTTAGCTCACCTCAAATCTTGCAATTTGATATGCTCGCTTGAGTTATTTTCTTTCAACTATTTTAAATAGATTAAGTTATCAAGAAGCAATTTGAAATGACTATTCCTTTCACCTTCCTCATTAAGCGGATCCCAGCAATAAAAAATAAATAATGTCATGCCATGCAAGATGGTAGCGTTACAGGTCACTCATTTATTTGCTATATTTTTTAGTTTTTATTTAGTTTTTTTAGATTGTAATCTTATTTGCTATTTTTATTGAATTTTTAGATTTTTGTTTACATGGAATCTAGAATCTTTCAACTCTTCTCCTCCACCCCTGCTATAACTGTAGGAATGCCTCTCGGTGTAATTCTATCTTTTTTTAATTTTAATTTTTTATTACATATACTTTGCTCTTCAGTGCTTGCTATAAAGGCATTTTCAAACAAAAATAAATGCTTCAGAATTCAATAAGTGTTATTTGAAAATAGATTTTGTACATGGTTAAAAAAATCTGGTATATGAATTCGTATTATTTGAAAATTTCCTGTAGGATAGAGGATGCAAAGTCTTACTTATGCAAGGTAATGAAGTTTTGCAAGTAGGAAATTCCTAGTCTAAACACATTTTGTTTATGAATGATCCTTAATTTCTTGTATCTTATACTTCTCCAAGAACACAAGGTTTATTAATTTGTGTTCATAATGTGAGAATGATGTGTTGAAATTAATAACTTGTTAGATCTATGAATATTAACTTATTCTGCTAAGTAATGAGGAGTGGCTTGATTATGTTGTTGAATGAGTGTGTATATATGATTTGTTGCATTATATGTTTCTCAAAAAAAAGGAAAAAAATTAGTTCAATAAAATGGCATGCTTGAGAGGGTGCTAATTTAGGAAATGCTTTGGCCAAAGCTAATGGCTCAAATGATTGAGATATGAATTGTTTGAGTTTCTAGATACACCTTGATGTTTAGGGACATTGCATTTCTATAGGTTTGTTTGATAAGAATTAGGTAGAATGCATACATGTCAGAAAACATCAAGATAGCACGGGTTTCATGCATGTCAGCCACGATCGCTAGACTCTTCATGACGGGTCGAGATTTTGTAGTGGGGTCACACAAGGAAGCTTATGGCTTTGTGGTAGGGTGGAAGTCATCCCAATGATGCTCTCTCTTCTTCAAGTTTGCGAAGAGGGAAAGTGGATGAGAGATTTCAATAAAATGAAATACTATATTGAGAAAGATAATAAATGCTTATGATCATGATATGGATCTATTTGTACAGGGCTTTGTCCTCTTATATTACATTATGAGATAATTGTAAATTATTGGAATTCGTGTTTATATACTAGCAAGTTTGTGACAACTATGATTGTTGACATCATATGCTAGGATTCGTTATTATGGTCCCTCCTGAACCCTAAGGCTCCTACTGTCGAGACTCTGCCCCCCCAGTCCCATAAGAAGAAAGCTATCAAAGCCCTTTTGAGTACTAAGAAAAAGACTCCCTCCCCGGCGGGCCCATCTGAATTACCCTCCCCTACTGGTGGTGTGTTTGGGTCCACTGGCCAAGCTAAAAAGGTGGCGGTTGAGGGCCTATGCGACCTTAAGAACAACCCTACTCATTTTGGTGAGAGAAAGTGCGATAGAGATAGGAGTGTGCTTTCTGAGTCTGAGAAATCTACCAGGAAGAAAGGTAAGAAAATAATTGCTGGAAAAGAGGCAAAGGAGCTCTCCCCTAAAGGTTGTCACAAGGATGTTCACGAGAAGCCTGGTGAAGAGGAGGTTGTGAAGGGGAATGAGAAAGTGGTCAAGGGAAAGACCAGTTGTAATACTCTTGCTAGAAGGCCCAACATCTGCCACTCTAGCAAGTTGGTGGGTGTCAAAACCCTTGTGGTGAAAAATAGTAGACTACTCTTCTATCTCAGGCCTCGAGGAGGAAATTGAAATAAATGAAGTGAAGCTAACCCCAAAGCATTTGATTCTAGGAGCGAGCTAGTCTGTTTGAGGAGATGAACAACTCCTATTATGACACTAAGGAGGAGGATGTTGAGACTAACTCTAACCATAATGTTATGGATTCCCCAATCAAGGAGGTGGCCAGTACAGACAAGTGTGAAAGTTGCATTTTGATCAAGAAGGAAATGGCATAATTGAAAGATAGGATGACCTCCCTCAAAGACAAGATGAGGGTAATGGCTACTTTGTTCTCTAAAGTGACTCATCGGGTAGCTACCTCTTTGGTAGTCTTGCAGGACATTCAGGATGGCAAACATGTTGAAGAGAAGACCTTTGCGAGCAAAGATGAACTTCTTGGGTTTATCATGGAGGAATGGAACATGCTTCTAATTAATTTCTACTTTAGTCTCTGTTTTTGGTTATGGTATTATATAAAATATAGTATTAGCTATTAGCTTGCTGTTGTTCGGTTGCTGGTGGCCTGTTGGCCTATTTTGTTGCCCTTGTGGCTTTTTGTAATAGGGATTTGCACCCTAGTTTGCAACTTACCATAATAAAAAACATCGCATGCTTATATAATGACATCTTGTTTTTTGTTGAAATCACATATTTTTAGAAAATATAATGATTTAAGCCTTGAAAGGTTCCATTTAAAGGATTTTAATTGAAGAGGGTTTGATCAAACCCCTTTAGATTCAAACCCCCCTAGATAGAACCTCGCTAGTTTTAAACCATACCTATAATGGAGTCTCCTCTACACCTATCAAAATGCTGATAAAAAACTATTTTTGATTTACCTTTTGGGGGATCAAATGAATTCATTTAAAATTTATGTTTTGTAAGTATGTAGTCCTTATTATAAGCTTCCCAAAAAATATAATTTTAAATATATTTAATTTGATTATTATATTTATTTTTTTTTGTTGTGAATGTAGGTTTTTCACTGAATATCAAGTTCTCTGTTCTACACACATGGAAAATTAGTAAATTAGTAAAAAAAAATTTGAAAAATATCTATGCCCTAGGTATTGATGTCCTTGTTTCAACAAAAAAATTGAATTTTGATACATATAGAAAAAGTTATGTTTTACAGAATATGCCTATGTGTAAATTATAATTGGTTTGACTTCAAAACTTAATAAAAAAATATATTTAACAAAACATTGTGAAACCAAATGCATGCCCTATACATCGGTGTTACCAATCTAAATTCAAAAGAATCAGAATTTTATCCTTTGTAGAAAAAAAGTTATGTGCTACAGAATATACATTACTTTAAAAAAATGTTATTTATTATTAAAAACTAGTTATCAAAGGAGACGCAAAAAATTTATAATTTTAACTCCAATTTTTTTTTAAAAAATATATTTAGAATCTACAAACAAAATCTCACAAATCACTAGTTCGCATCATCTGCAAATTCCTAACGGTTTAGCGGCTATAGGTGTCAAAAAGTGAAGATTTAGTTCAAAATGTTGATTTAATTTCAAGTTTGGCCAAAAAGTGTAACCTATTATTGTGGGAGAGATGATTTTAAAATTTTATATATACGTGTCTATAAAAATATATATATACTTATTTTAAGTTTTATCTAAACTATTGTAGCATGCGAGAGTATGCATATATATATATAAACAACCTATAGTTTTATTAAATCCAAAAGATGAAAAGAAAACATGAATACATGGCGAACTTATACATTTGAAAAGAACGTACTTAGAATCGAGATTGCATTCATAAATAATTGTTAAACGCCAATCACACCAACATTCAATATCAAATGCTCAATCAAGGTTACATGTCCATGTTACGTTAAAACATAATGAAACCATTCAGTGATGCAATATATCATGATGTAATATGAACTAAGTGAGTGTGTGCATGCATCGGGTATTCTGTCATGCTGACTCTTGCCGAGTGGTTAGGACGCTTCTACCTCAACCACATTCTCATCTTCGACATGTTCCTATACTCAGTTGCACTCAAATTCTGGTCAATAGGCTAGTCCATAAAATCATAGCCAAAGCATGAGAAAACATAAATCCATAATCTTAAACATATTAATCCATCATTATAATGACTTTCAAAATTATGTGTTTATAAAAATAATGATATTTCACCCTTACGCACATGTAATTATCCAATAGTAACATAATCACAATGAAATATTCAATAGTCTGAATTATAAATGAAATCCAAAAAGTCGAGATGTGACAAAAACTCCCACTACTTGGGCAATATATAGTCTAGTACAAACCATTGCAAACATCAGGATACCAATAGTACTAGAATATGAGACATTTAACATATCCTCAAACCTATTATTCAACTCAGGACATTGTTCTATTGAAAAGTTACTTCCTACAAGTAAAGGGATACTTACTAGTTTACAATCCTATATAGAAAACTAATACAAAACAGTATCAACATATTTACTTTGATTGAGCCGTAGCTTTCGTGGTCCCTACTAATTTCCATTCCCAAAATGTATTTTGGAGTCCCTAAATCCTTCATGTCAAACATACTAGAAACCTAAGTTTTAATCTCTCTAATCACCGCCTTATTGTTTTCAATAAACATGTCAGTAACATACAAGACAATGATTAGCAATTGGCCATCAATTATTTTAAAATAAGCACAATGATCTTCTTAACTTGAAACAAAACACAACTTCAGTTCAAAAGAATTGAACTTCTAATACCACATATGCAAAGACTGTTTTAAAACATACAATGACTGTTATAACTTGCAAATCAAAATTTCCTTTCCCTTCACTGCAAAATTATCAGACTGTTACATATAAATTTCCTCTTCAAGATCCCTATGAAAAAAAATAACCTTAACATCCATTTTCTCTACTTCAAAATTACAAGCAACAACAATAAAAAGAAGGAATCTAATGGAGGTTAGGTTAGACACTTGACAAAAAATATCTCACCAAAATCAACTCCTTTTTAGGAGTACCCTTTTGCCAGTAGTCTAGCCTTGTATAGTTCCAACTTACTATCTACTCCAAATTTCTTTTTAAACACCCACTTGCAACCAATATGTTTCCTTCTTTTGAACAAACTCACAAAATCTCGGGTGTTGCATCAAGGCCATCATCTCCTCATCCAAAGAAAGATTTTCCTTATAGATCTATATTCATCATCAGTACAAGATAAAGTAGATACACAATGGAAATTTGGTGGGTTACACTTATCTACTAGGTTCTATTGTCTCGTGGATCTCCTTAAAGGTACAACAAGAGATTCTACCTATTCCCATTCCTTTGCATGCTCATCCATGTGAAAACTCTCTTGTTTAAGGGAAAAGGAATGAGCGTCTTGTAGACACCCAAAAATAACCATGTCATCACATCACTTGCATTTTATCAATTCTGTCAAATCACCTACATTTTAACGTTAATTAAATAATCTAATTATTTAATTAATTTCATCAAAATCATCAAATTCTTCCAAATCACATATTTTCGACATTAATTTCAATAAATCCTTTTTATTTAATTAATTTTATCAAAATCAACTTTATTCTTCTAAAATTACATAATTTCAATTATTTAATTAAATCATTATCCTTTTTCCAATCTTCAAATCCACATCAATTGAATAAATTAATTATTTAATTAATTTATCATTTAAATCCTCTTATCTATAATTAAAATCAATTATTCTTCCAAATTTAAATAAATCATTCAAATTTATTTAAATTGAATCTTTCTTCTAAAAATAAAATATAATCCAATATTTTATTTATCATTCATCATGCAAAATAAATTAAAACAATTTATTTGTTTAATTTATTTAAATCTTCAAATCTATTCTATGTCTTCCATCATACACAAATAATTAAATAAATTTGTTTTATTTATTTAATTTATTTTTTTATCTTCTAAATTCTTCTAAAAATAAATCTTATTCATCATGCACACAAAATTAAATAATTTATTATTATTATTATTATTTTGATTGGTAAAAGGCCGAGGCCATTAATATATAAAATCAGTTATAAAAATTTATTATTTAATTTTACTCAAATCATGCAAAAAACAAATTATAAGTTGAGTTAATTGACTTAATCAATATTGTTTTTATCACCAACTCATAAATTAGAAAAAACATTTCTATTTTTATGAAATCTAATCATATCTCATCGCCGTTCCATATCTTTTAGCCAAATCAAACAATTAACTCAAACAAAAATATCTTTTTGTGTGACACATGTCAGGGGCACATTCATCATGAGTTCTAGATTTATCTCATCCGTTGATTCCATTGAATTATCTGGACCATTGATTGATCTTCATTGAAACCTATATAAACCCTCATCGTCTCCATAACAAATCCTCTTCGATCATTTAAACTTTTGTCTCCCTACAGCGCACTGAGCATTCATCGCATCGTTGAGCACATTGAGCACTTTGAGCACAAACACAATCTAGTCCATGCCTTATTATTTGACCTTTTAAACTAGTCCATGCCGATTTAAGGAGGTCAATTGGAGACATTTGGCAAAGACAAGGCCTTTGACCATTATTTGGATTTAATAGACCTAACCACTTAATTGTAGCTCCTTTTTAGGTTTTCCCCAAAAAGCGCTGAAATTGTCCGTGTTGACCGAGATTTGATCATACCACTTTGTTAATATCATTATTTATTCTACATAGATTTATATATGGTTAACAAGAGATATAATATTTCTACAGTGCATGTATGTAATGCTTGTCTGTTATTTTATGCGCTCCAAGTCATCGACAGCGATGTTTCGTAATATTTCGAAATCCAGGGTTAATTTGGCGGCCACTTGATTGCGCTTTTGGTGTTATAAATCGTTTTGTAATCCAATCACAACCACACATTTCACATTGTATTACTATTGACCAACTGTCTATTGAAGGCAAATGAATGAATGAATGTTAATGACATCCACTAGGGCAATCAACTTAAGAGATCAAGAGCCGCAATCCTAAGACATTTTAAAAATCTTCTCTATATGGACTCTTCTACTATGCATCTTGATCAAGAAGCACGGGCCCTTTCTACTATACATCTTGATCAAGAAGTGGACCGTTTCTAGTATGCATCTTGACCAAGAAACCGACAATAATATGAAACCTTGTTTCCTCAAATATCTCGCTAAAACTGAAACCCTACGACAAAAGAAAAGGGTTTACAGTTGAAGGCAGCCCGCTAGTTGGGGCGCAGTTTTGATTCTGGGAGTGGGGTCCCATAAACTGATTGATGTCGTGGACAATTTCCTTTTCTTTTTGGACAGGGGTTTGGGGAGCGGCCTAAATATTCGCGACGTCGCAGGTTCGATTCTCCTGCGGACGGTATGAATGACAAGTAACAATGAAAGTACCTACGGCCATGTCCACCAACATTTGATAAATGAATAAAGAATTTTAAAATGAGGGCCCGAAAATGAAAGTAAAAGTGCAAATTTTATCAAACACGAGGATCTCCACAACCTGACATCATTGTTTGCCGAATTCCCGGAGAAGAGGTTGTTGAATGGCGGCTTACACAGTCTCCAGAAGGTTGGAATGTGGATTTTCTTCTTTTTGTCTCTTTGGTTTGGAAATTTGTTTAGCTTGGCGGAACCGCGACTCTTTTGGACGTAGCAGTGGCAGACTGGCAGTACTATACCTACCTGTAACAGCACTTTCAGAGAAAATGAAACAGGCATCCTGATAGCGACTTACAAGTTGATAGCAACTTTCAATTTAGGTTAAAATAGTGTAATGGCAAAATTAACATGGACTTTTTGTATCATTTTCTAATTTTTGTGTTAGATTTGAATCCTCATTAGAGTTGTACTTGTTTGAATTTCAATTTCAATTTCACTTCTACTTCTACTTGTATTGGTGCATTTGTTTCTTCATCTAGAAACTATTATTTTGTTCCACTAGAAACTATTATTTTATCCTAAGGTTTTCTTCATCTAAAAACTATTATTTTATCTCATGATTTTCTTCATCTAGAAATGATTATTTTGTTTCATGGTTTTTTTCATCTAGAAATTATTATTTTGTTCCCATTGTTCATTTCTATAGTTTTTGGGATTGACTTTGTTCAATCATGAAAATAACCTTAAAATTGAAATCATGCACTTAATTTCATAAAGGATATCAACCAAAATCATTATGTAATACCTTTCATATTTATGATAATAACTAACTAAATAAATTTGGAGATTAATTTTTCCATGCAAAAATCTTAGAAAATGTAGATATGATGAAATTATTAAATCATGTTTGGATATTAAATGTAAATCAATCAATAGAATTATTTTTCACATTTTGCTATTTGTGGGAAGTTGAAATTATAAAATTAAAAGCATTAGCACATAAAAAATTAAATTGAGTAAATATTAATGAATAAATTTATCATGGAAACTTTAACACAAGGGTTCATAAAAACTAGAAGTAGGAGTATTATTGTAATGGAATAAAAGCCATTTTACATATATTTAGGCTAGTTAAATAAATGCAAACAATAAGTATACAATTAACATTTATATGGTTGGGGCACTCCTTATTAAATACAACTAGTATATCTATATTTAAAAAATATATATAAAGTATGCTAAAAGATATCCTTCTTTATACACCTAATATTAGGATTAGTGATTAAAAAATAGGCACCTCATATCTCTAGGCGTACTTTACATATATTTTTTAAATATAGGTAGCAGCAAGCCTAATTCTAACTATATTATATATCTTAAAATTTATTATAATTATATAACATAATATTACAATATAGGTTAGATATATTAGCATAATATTTTATATAATTATTATATATAATATTTTAATATAGTTTATATATATATCATAACGTAGGTTAGATATATTATTATAATATATTATATAATAATTATAATTGTAATTATGTATTATTTTTTAAGGTTCAAATGAAGGTTAAATTTAGAACTATGGTTTTGTTTAGGGATGGTTTAGGATTAGGCTTATAAATAGGGTTAGGCTTATAAATCAATGCTAAGTGAAATCTTAGGATTATGTTTAGAATTATAATTAAGGTTAGATTAAGGGTTATAATTACAATTAGGGTTTAGGTTTGGGTTAGGGTTAGAACATAGATTAGATTAGAATTAGAGTTTTGTTTACCGATACAATTAGGGTCAAGGTTATAAATAGGGTTAGATTTAGGGTTTTAATCATGTTTTAAATTATGGTTATGGTAAGTATTAAAATTAGGGTTAGGGTTACAATTAGGAATAGAGTTACGACATTAGGTTATTTATATTGAGAGAAATATATGCTAAGTGTAAATTTAGGATCATGGTTGAATTAGGGCTAGGATCAAATTAGGGTTATGCTTAAAATTAGGGTTACAATAAAGTTTAATCTAGTTAGGGTTATGGTTATGTTTATAAATCTTGTTAAATTTAATGTTTTTATTCATGTACAAAATTATGGTTAGGGTTAGGGTTCCATGTAGGTTAGGGTTTGAATAAAGGTCAAATAGAATTAGGGTTTTGTTTAGGGATTGGGTTAGGATTAGGCTTATAAACAGGGTTGGATATAGGGTTAGGCTTATAAATCAATGCTAAGTGTAATCTTACAGTTATGGTTAGAATAGGGTTAGATATAGAATTAGGGTTAGATTGAGAGTTATGATTATAATTAAGGTTTGGGTTACCGTCAAAATCAAGGTTAGATTAGAATTAAGGTTTTGTTTAGGGATACAGTTAGGTTGAGGGTTATAAATAGGGTTAGATTTGTAATTAGGGTTAGATTGAGGGTTATGATTACAATTAGGGTTTGGGTATGAATTAGAGTTATGCTTAAATTAGGGTTTGGGTAAGAATTGTAATCTTGACCATAATTATAACCCTAACTATAATTGTAACCCTAAATCTAGCTCTAAACATAACCCCAACCTTAATTCTATCCCCAACCCTAACCCTAACCATATTTCTAACCCTAATTCTAACTTGAACCTAACCCTAACCCTAACCCTAATTGCATCCATAACTTGTAATTTGAAGCCAAATTGCAACTATAATGCCAACCCTAGCCATAATCCTAACAGTAATGCAAACCCTGACTCTAATTCTAACCCTAACCCTAATTATACCCCTAACCCTAATTCTACCCCTAGATCTATTAACCCTAATTCTAACCCAAACCCTAATTCTACTCATATATCTACTTAACCCTAATTCTATCTCTAACCGTAATTACATTGATAATCTTAATTTTATCCTTAATCTGAACACAAATTCTAATCGTAATCCTAACCCTAATTCTAATCATAATTGTAACCCTAACCCTAAATCTAATTATAATTCTAATCTTGATTTTATCACTAACCCTATCTCTTACCCCAATACTAATTTTATTACTAATTCAAACCCAAATTATAACGATAACCCTAACCCTAACCTTAATCCTGATAGTAATGCTAATCCTAACTCTAATTATAACCCTAACCCTAATTCTAACCACAATTCTAACCCTAACAATAACCCTAATTCTAACCACAATTCTAACCCTAACAATAACCCTAATTCTATCCCTATCCCTAACCCTAATTCTAACCATAGTTGTAACCCTAATTCTAGACCTAATTGTAACCCTAATTCTAACTTGAACCCTAACCCCAACCCTAATTGTAACTCTAACTCTAGTTCTAATAATAACCCTAAGCCTAATTCTATCCCCAAGCCTAACACTAACCATATTTCTAACCCTAATTATAAGTTGAACTTGAACCCTAACCCTAATTGTAGGCCTAACTTCTAATTTGAACCCAAATTGTAACTATAACCCTAACCCTAATGTTAATCCTGATAGTAATTCTAACCCTAACCCTAATTCTACCCCTAGATAGATACTTAACCCTAATTCTATTCCTAATTCTAACCATGACCATAATTCTTATTGTAAGTAATTCTAATTGTAATCCTAACCATACTTCTAATACTAAATCTAACCCTAACCCCAACCCTGATTCAAACCCTGACCCTAATTCTAACACAAATTCTAATCCTAAACCTAACCTATTTCTAATGCTAACATTGATTCTAATTGTAATTCTAAGCCTAATACTTACCCTAACTCTATCCCTAATTTTAATCCTAACCCTAATACTAACCTTAACCCTAACTATAACCCTATTTGTAACCATGCCCCTAATTCTAACACTAACCATAATTGTAACTTTCATTCTAATCCTAAGCCTATTTGTAATCATAATCCCAACCCTAACCCTCACCCTAATTCTAACCCTAACCCTAATGCTAATTCTAACTATAACCCTAATTATAACTCTATTTATAACCGTAAACCTAACCATAAACATAATTCTAACCATAACCCTAATTTTAATTGTAATTCTATCTCTACCTCTAATTCTAACTAAAACACTAATTCTAATTGAACCCTAACCCTAAGACAAATTCTATCTGTAACCACAATTCTAATTTCAACTCTAATTCTAACCCTAACACTAATTGTAGGCCTAACTTCTATTTTGAACATAAATTGTAACTATAACCCTAACCCTAACGTTAATCCTAATAGTAATTCTAACCCTAACCCTAATTCTATCCCTAGATCTACTTGACCCTAATTCTATTCCTAATTCCAACTCTAATCCCAACCCTAACCCTAATTCTAATTCTAACCCTAACCCTAACTCCAATTCTAACCCTAAACCTAATTCTAGCCATAAACATAATTCTAACCCTATTTTAATTGTAACCCTAACCCTAATCTTAATTTTAAACAAATCAAAACCATAATTCTAATCATAGATTGAACCCTAATTCTAACCTAAACCCTAACCCTAATTGTAGCCCTAACTTCTAATTCGAACCCAAATTCTAAAAAAACATAAGCCTAACCCTAGTTCCCTAATTCTAACACTAATTCTAACTGTAACCCTAACCCTAACATTTAGGCCAATACTAACCCTAATTCTATTCCTAAATCTAACCCTAACCCCAACCCTGACTCTAACCATAGTTCTATATATAGATATATTTAATGTTAATGACCTTTGTTGTTTTAATTCAATTAAAATTGATTTTATTTCAATTAAAACTAAAGGGTAAGCTCTTCCCTTAACATTGTTATTCATTTATTTGTAATACATACATAAAGGGGATTCTCACACAAAATGGGTATGTTTTATTTGATTTCAAGTGATCATAGTTCATCATATCCTCATGTAGTTATTGTAATCTCAAATGATTGATGGAATTGAATTACTGAAAAATTAAAGAATAATTACTAAAGTACGTGAGTTTAAGCCAAGACATTATAATGCAAGTTTTTTAAGAAAAATAATGAACACCACTAATTTAATAAAAAGAACATAATTTATAGGTAGGTTTACTCCATATTTGGTTATTTTCTATTTTTTAATTCCAATTCTTCAACTATTAATTTAGCTTTACATCTACGATAGATTTCTCTCTCAACTTTATTTCGGTGTATCCTTCGTTCTTCTCTTTTTGGATTTGTCATTACTTCACATTGTCGTCTTCGATATTCCCTCTTATATTCTCTCTGATATTCCCTTCGGTATTGTCTTCATTGCTCCTCAAACTCAAAATTCAACCTAGGTCGAGTCATACCTACACAATAGTTGAAAACAAATATTTATGTCTAAAGTTATAACAATGACATTAATTTGCAAAGATTATGGCTTATAATATTTGTTATAATTTATGTTAAAATTTATCACTTCATAAGACAACATTAGTTTGACTCTAATTCAAACAATAATGCAATGACAGGTAAAATCTTATTGTGTAGCATCCATGGGGGTGACATTTAAGTCTGGAATACAAGAATTATTAAGTTACAAGAGATGGAAATGAGAGTTACCTATTTGGTAATAGTCCTACACACCTCACCTTCCCAAACACTGTAATGAAATGAAAAGAATTGTGTGACAAAGAGATCTACCAAAAAGTAAATGAGTTTGGAAAGGATAATAAAATCTAAACCTTTGAATTCTTCTCTGCCTAGAAAACATGCCCCAACTATCTGATGTCATGAATCAAATTAGGCAAGAGAGATGCATACTCAACATCAAAGAATTACATTAAGCATGAAACTACCCCCAGATCTTCTCTAAACCTAGAAATATTTAATATTCAAACCAATCTATGCTTTTAATGATTCCTTTCCACCGTACAATCCATTCCCATCTATACAAAAGAACAATTTGAAATAAAGCATGAACACAGCAACATAAACCATATACCTAGAAAAAAGCAATGGAACACAATGCGTCTATACCTGATACTCCCTTCCACTACACTGAGCAAGGAATAAGCTAAGTTAATGGAGGCAACAATAGAGTTTGAGGTAGCTACCGATTAGAGAAGAGATTATTGTGAATTCTACTATGTATGCCTATACTTGCCACATGCCCAATGAAATGTCGAATACAAATGAAACAAATAACTCCAAATGTCTTTCTTTAGCGCACAAAAGAATTATTCCAAACACCTTCCATTACTATTCTATTTTTGAATTTCATTTCACATTCTGTTCTTTGATTTTTGTTATCTATTACAGTGATTGGTGAATTAACCAAATCAATGTAATTGATGCCTCACTAAGAGTAGTCACCACCATGTGTATGTGCAACAATAAGGAGAGTGGCGTTCAGGTAAATTGATTAAAAAATAATATGAATTAAATTTAATCAATTAGAGTTATGTTTGATATTATATATAAGATTAGTTTATATTCATGAATATTTTTATGTGGTATGATCTCTACTTACCCTTTAAAGGACTTTGTCATATTAGCTTTTATGAGCATTTATTGAAAAATCTTAGTCTAGCAAGGGTAGACATATTTTAATTAAAAAATTTTAATAATTTTTTAAATTATATAAATTTAAAAAATTATAGTTTTGGTGCTAGATTATACTTTTTAGATACATTATTATTTAAAAATAAAATAATCATGCGTTAAGTGACAAGCCTACATATAATTTAATTTTAAAATGGAAATATATAAAATTATAGTTTTATTTTTAAAAAGTAAGACATAATCTAAAAGATTAATATGAAATTTTAATATCAACATTCAATAATCTAAAACCAAAAATTCCTTCATATATAATGTTTATGATTGGGGATTAAATAAATGTACAACTATTTCTTGTTTGTTATTTCAAACCATCATAGAAGATAATAATTAATGGAGACTTCCCTTATACAAAGTTAAGGATTAGAACCCTTTACACAAACTAAATGCCCTCACACTAAAAGATTTGATAAAACCTAATTCAAAATAGAGACAAAAAGATCAAGCATTCATGAACTTAGGAACAATCTTTGAATAGTGAACGATTGCACACTTTGCAAGCTCCTAGGGAAGACAGACCCTCATAGCTATCTGAATCTCTAGCATGTTGATGATATTCTTTTTGTTGTGGCGAGTAAAGTTGGCTACCTCACTCGCAATTTTCTCAAACATCTCATTGATTAACTTGTCGATAATTCCCATAGCTTTGCTCAAAATATTGATATCTGGGTGCACCTGCTTGAGAATTTTAAACAAGTAGATCTTAAAAATCTGCTTGTTCTTTTTATTTATTTTTATACCTTTCTCATCTTGAGATTTTCTATGTACCTTCTTTTCATCCTTACGAAGGTTTTTTTTTCTATAGATTTTTCAGTCATGACCTTATTTTCCTCTACAATGGACTTCTTCTGTGTTCTTTTTGCCATCGATAAACACTACAAAAAACATATCATCAAATTAGAAATTAAATCTAAGTTTAAGCTAAAAATAAAATTATAAACCGTAACCCTGATAAGATATTTTATGTGCTTTACACCTTTGTATTAATAAAATTTAATTTTGAGAACATTTTTTTAATCTTTGCATTAATAATTTATTATTATTTAATATAATAATTATTAGATAATTGGAAATATTTGCAATATAAAATTAATTAAATATTAATACATAAAATATGATATTAAATAATAAAACCAACTTTTATTAAAAATTAAAATAATAATTATAATTAAAATAAAGATATACAGACAATTAATCTCTTAATGATATTAATTCAAAATTGAAGGAGATAAAAATTATAAATTAGATAACATATGTTTCATTATATTTTGTATTCTCCATCCAATCCACTTCAATTAAAAATATAATGAAATATATCTGTGTGTGTGTGTGTGTGTGTTACAAATAGCATCAAACTATATAGACATCCATATAAATTCATCTTTTACAATTATGAATGGTCTATTAAATAATTAGAAGTGCCATAACAATTCTATTAACAAAATTCAAGTACGTTGGAGTTTTTTCATTTAATTTAACCTTTAAATCAAATATGCTTCTTCTTTCTCAATTCTCATTTTCATTTTTAATTTAAAACAATTATGAATGGTCTATTAAATAATTAGAAGTGCCATAACAATTCTATTAACAAAATTCACATACAAAAAGAAATACCTCGTTGGAGTTCTTTTCATTTAATTTAACCTTTAAATCAAACATGCTTCTTCTTTCTCTATTCTCATTTTCATTTTTAATTTAAAACAAACCTGTACAATCTAAAGTTTTATAATTTCCTATGTTTTAAAATTTGAAATGGAAGATTAGTTTCTTGAATTAAATTATATTTTTTTATGAAAAGAAAATGATATTTAATTAAAAATAAAACAGAGTACAACAAAACTCTATTTTAATATGGAGAATGATATATTAAAATTCACATCCCAAATCTTCTCCTTGTCATTTGAAAGTGACCAAGCACAAGAGGACAGAGGGAATCAGACACAAGGAAATGGTCTCCAATGCAAGATTAATCTAAATGAGATATTGTATAAATAACTATTGTTAAGGGAAAATTGGATTCAACATGAATAATCAATATATCAATATCAAAATACCCAAAACTCAACGAAATACAGAAACAAAGAGATCAATCAAACAAAAGAACTTCAAAACCTTTGCAAACCTCAAAGTTTCATAGCTTCCCTTGGTTGCCTATCTCAATCGATCTTGCATGTATGAATAAGGCCCTCAGAGAGTGCACTTCCTTGCTATTCCAAGATTGTCAATGGAGAATGGCTATGATAATGCTTTGTAATAAAGAGGAGCTTCACAACAATGGTAGTAGTAGGGTAACGAGTGTGATCACAAGCAATGAAGGAATTGGTGCCAAAGGCGCACTGTAATTCCTATAGAGTAACAATACTTAAAGCTTGGATGAATGAAATAGAAGAAGAGGGTTTCAATTTATAGAATCTAGATAATGAAGATCAACGGTTGAAAACAGTTGAGGAACGTGCGCGAACAAGAAGAAGACAAGTGTCACACAAAAGTTATTTTATTTGAGTTAACTACTTTCTTTTCTAAAGATAAGACATGCTTTTCATAAATTAGAAAGCTTTTCTCTAATTTAGGAGATATTGATAAAAATAAGGCTGATTGAATAGATAACTCAATTTGAGATTTGCTTTTGCATGATTTGAGAGAAATTAAATAATAAATTATTTAATTTGGTGTGCATGAAGAAGAAGACTTATTTCTAGAAGATTTGGAAGATATTTGAAGAATTAGAAGATTAAAAAAACAAATTAAATAAATAAATTTATTTAATTGTTGTGCATGATTTGGAAGAATAAATAAAATATTTGATTGTATTTTATTTTTGGAGATTGAGAGGATTTAAATAAATTTGATTTGATTTATTTAAATTTGGAGGAATAAATGATTTGATTTAAATAATTAAGAATTATTTAATTGCTTTGGAAGAATTTAATTAAATAAAGGATTTTATTTAATTTTGACTTTAGAAGAGATAATTAAATATTTTGATATTTAATTAACTTAGAGGAATGTGAATCAAATAAATAAATTTATTTATTTATTTATTGATAGAAGAATTAGAATGAAATAAATATTAAGAATATTTATTTAGACTGAATGTGTCATTTTTAGGCGTATACATTTTGCCCCTCTTTGATGCAATGCAGTTTACGGCGTTGCCTCAAAGAATAAATTTCTAATAATGATACATGCCCCAGTTTTCCCCTGGTATAGGTTATGATGATAGGATGCCCCCTTGGAAGATTGGACGGGAAGAAGGCAGAAGACATGAGACGAACAATCTCACGAAGACGAAGGGAAAACTTGGTTAGGTTTGAAGAAAACATGATGCTTTCCTAAGAAACGGGAAGAAAATAGGAAGAAACGAGTGCAAGAAGTTGTCATAGTCACCACATACCCAGTTTAGGGTTTGCATGCTATATATAAGAGCTAGGTCCACAAGACAAGTCATTTGCACACTTGGCTTTGTTTGATTTGTCTTTGAGAGCTTAGGAGAGTACAGAGCATAGAGTAGTCAGCATTATGATGGATATTCCACACGAGGAGCATCACTTTGAGTGCATCTGATGATTCGACCGGCCAGCAGAGGCAGGACCCTCGGTATGTATCTCAAATTTTTTTACCTAGAGTAGATTTTGAGTGCAATAAATGCTAAGGAAAATTAGGCTAGACAAATGCGCCAAATCGCAGTTCGGCGCATATGACATGCGGAACTGCGCATCTGTCAATCTGCGCCGCATCTAGGGTATGAAACGGTGCATGCATGAAACTTGCGCATGCATGAGGAAGGTCGGTGCATGCATCATTTGGCGGCACATTTATGGTATGAGTTGGCACATGCAACTGGGCGGCACAGTTACGGTATGGGACGGTGCATGCATGAAATGTTGTGGCGCATGTGTCAGAAGTGGCGCATTTGCTGAGAAATGGTGCATGTACCTTCTATTTTGGCACATATGATATAGATAGTCAGTTTTCTTAACAAAATTGACTCGATTGGCACCCTGCTTGATGTGTCAATCAATAAGCTATCTCCGAGATTGCAGGAATCTAGTCAAGAGATGTAGTGTGTTGTTTTGATCAATTTGATATGTTAAGTTAGTTGATATGATTCTATAGGTATGTTGAGCATGGTACTTGTAGCTTTAGGTTGACGCCTTGCTTTGTGTGCTTGCAGGAGGACATACGAGATACATTGATGTCGAGAGAGCAGTTTCCCATGCCGATGTTGCAGCGGCATATGTTGACAGAGATAGATCGAGAGGCGCTTGACGCGATGGGATTAGATTACGTATGCTTTATGCCTAAGGTTCGAGCGAACCACGGCTTACTGACTGCAACAGTGGACAGGTTCCACAGCGAGGATGGGACTTTTCACTTCCCGACTGGTGAGATGGCGGTGACTCTAGAGGACGTATATAGGATACTCAACTTGCCGATTCAGGGAGAGCTCGTGGAGTATGATCCACAGTGGGATGCAGGACTTGCAGAGTGCAGGCAGGTATTTGACAACCCTGATCTGGAGGGATAGGTTATCTCCTGGTAGGACATACACAATTACTATGACTATTTCCCTGGGATAGTTGCAGAATTGATCGGAGGTGTTGTATGCCCCGATAGTAGATCGCACGGGTTCCTGATTGGATGGGGACGGATCATGGAGAGGATGGTCACAGAGGGCACCTGCTATGCTTGGGGTGTCTGTGTTCTGTCACACCTATACCACGTTATGCATCAGGTGGTATACCACAGGGGTGGTAGTTTTGCAGCAGGTGTCTCACTGTTACAGTTTTGGTTGTGGGAGTATATTGCCATTACCAGACCGATATGTGTTTTTCAGAGACAGAGGGGAGAGCCTTATAGCTATGGCTACACAAGAGTGATTTCCTAGCATAGACTGGGGAAGCTAGAGTATTGGAGGCATGCACTGGATGGGGTAGATGTGGTCATCTAGCGACCATATCTAGACTGCGAGCCTTGGGATGACGAGGCGGATGAGCTGCCATATTGTTATCAGACTCGGTGGCTTATATGTCGGACACAGTTTATTTTGGAGAGAGAGATTGTCAGTCAGGTTCAGAGGCAGTTTGGGAGGAGACAGGGCATGCCATAGGGGCAAGCTCTATTTGTACGGACTCATGCGGAGAGGTTTAGATGGGGCCTAGTGGCGTCCTATGAGGAGGCAGTGGCAGAGTTTCGACAGATTCCTTATATTGCTTGGCCGATGAGGAGAGAGATTACAGATGTTGGGATGACTCAAGACTATGAGGAGTGGTTCGTAAAGCATCCATTTCTGAGATATTCTGGGCCTAGAGAGTTGGTTCCTCGTATAGACGAAGCAGATTCAGATGATGAGGGCCAGGTTGGCAGGAGGAGGAGGAGAGGAGGACGGAGAGATGGAGGAGATGGTGGAGATGGAGATAGACTTAGGAAGAGGAGGAGAGCTGAGGAGGGATCTTCCCACGCTCAGTAGGTGGTGCAGCCGCAGGTTGCACGGTAGGCTGTACAGCAGGGACAGATGCCGCCACTGCAGCAGGTGGTGCAGTAGTAGGTACCTCAGTCACAGGGACATGCACAAGCACAAGCCTCCCAGGATCCAGCACAACTAGATGTCCAAGGGAGAGCCATTTTTATGTTGAGAGGACAGGTTCAACAACTACGGGCACAACTTAGGATGGCCGAGGCTCGGTGGGAGACAGATGCAGGGTTTATCTCAGGGCTCACTAGAGAGCGAGATATGGCAGAGGCAAGGATACGAGCTATCCGAATAGAGAGAGACACAACAGTCGCAACCCTTGGGATAGACGCTACTAGTAGTTTTTTGGTTGGACAGGTGTAGCAGGCACATGCACAACTAGCACAAACACAGGCACAGTTGGCACTGGTGTAGGGGCAGTTATCACAGGTGCAGGGTAAGCTTGCCAGAGCGCAGGCTTAGACACAATACTATTGGGGTTTATACCATGGTGTCGTTCCAGTTGATCAGAGGGCTCCGAGCTACAGGAGCCAGTCCATGGCCTCGCAGAGAGCAGGTGGATCGCGGTCAGGAGCCTCTGTGATGGCCCCACAGTAGTCTAGGGCCAGCAGAGGAGGAGACATAGAGGACACTGCTGGGAGTAACGGTTCACAGCAACGGGGTTAATAGACACTTGCATAGATTTTGGCTCCTATGTACCTACCTTTTGATGGCTCAGATAGTTGGATACGTATATGTACCACTTTTGTATTTTGAGACATGTATCATTATCCTTGAGATGTATACACTGTATATGATATTGACTCAGAGATGGACCTTTTGATATTGTACACTTTGGACACGTTTATGATATTTATATGATGATGCAGCTTTTGATGGTCTCTATATGCGGTCATGTATGCTATATGTTTATGGATGCATTTCTATTATATGATGTGATGCACATGTTTATCTAATGCAGATTTAGATGTGTACATGATGCTATGCAATGCTATCTAATGCAGACTTAGACATTTACTTGATATGCCCCTAATGTGTAAATGTAAATGGTATCTATATGATTATGTAATTTATGTGATACACTTATCTATGTTTTTTATTTTTCTTGTTGACACTATGTGATGATTGCAAAAATGTATATGGATGACCTAATGCACTTTATTATGTATGCAACTGATTTAATCATGTAAATGACTATCTCATGTGATATGATATGCAACTGTATGCTGTGTTTTGGTGATGTCCACATGTACTCTATCGACACAGAGATGCCATAATGGTAGATAGAGGATTAATTGAAAAGAATGACTTTGTAGAAAGACTCACAAGCTTCAATTTGTATTGCTACTTTACATTGTTTGGATCTTTTATTACATGGGATACGGATGTATGGATGTATAATGGATGTATGATGGATGCTTTGCTTTTGACATCTTGATGGTGCAAGTTTTTTGAAGTGCTTATTTCATCATTGAGCGATATTTTTTTTTGGTACTTTTTCTGAATGTTGTAAGTTAATACAAGCATCTAGGTATAATTGAACCGAGTTGACCTGAGTATCGCTTACATGGATTTTGCTTTAGCAAGTTAATACAAGCATCTAGGTATAATTGAACTAAGATGACTTGAGTATTTCTTGTGTATCAATAGACAAGGATTGCCCCCTTTCATGTTAGACCTTTGATGTCCTCGATGATCTTTTGCCAATCATGTCGTTAGACAAGGCTTCACATTACTAAAGATTAATCCACAAACAACAAACAAAGAAAATAATCATGCCCCCATAATAGCATCTCTAGCTTTTGGCATCCTCCAGTAGCGTAGAAAGACATGATAATAGAAATCAAGATGCTTTAACCATGATTCCAACCACAAAACATGTTTGCATTTGGATGTGTTTGTTTCTTGCCATAATTTGGTAAAATCATTTAGAATGCCTTAGGTATTTGCTTGCTTTGCTCTGGATAGGTTAATGCCTTGCATCAAGGTTTCTATTTGAAAATAGCGGGTTTTGTTTGCGCTTGCTTGCTTGGTGAAATATTCCACAATCCTTATTGGTGAGACGAACCCTAAGGGACTGACCTAGTGCCTCGGGGGCCCATTGCTAAATGGCCTTGCCTATGTGACGACGTAGAGGCAACGTAGTTCAGGGTAAACCCTAATGGACTTAAGACCTAGGTGATAGAAAGTGGCGTGGACTCAGGTAGATAGAAGGACTAGATATGTGACGGATGGGACGGTGGAGCCTCCGGGGTGCATTGAAAATGGCCTTGCCTACGTGACGACGCAGAGGCAACGTAGTTCAGGGACTTAGACCATGGATGGACTAGAGGATAGGTGACAAGATATGGGATGGACAGGGAAGCCTCGGGGGCACATTTGAATAATGGCCTTGCCTATGTGACGACACAGAGGCAACGTAGTTCATGGACTTGGACCATGGGGATACTGACGACAGACGCTAAGCTAGGCTGACACTATGGATAGGATATGGGATAAAACCTTGGTTGACAAGGCAATAAAGAGATAGAGTATCAAGCCACGATAGGTTATCGTTAGTTTTTTTATTATGGAACAGATATGGATCGAATGGGACATGAGTGAAGGAAGAATAGACAAAAGGTGATTGGTTTCCCAAAGACGGAGGAAGCGATTTATCACAAGTAACGCTTGTTTACCAGGTTTTCACCACTCGCTTTTATTTACACGAAAGCTAGAAAGTATGCATGATGCTTGTTTGCTAGGTTTTCATCATGGTACCTATCCAAGGAGCTTGTTTGCCAGGTTTTCACCAAAGGACAATTTTTTTGTATTTTTTGTATTTATTTTTATTTTTCTATTTTTTTGATTTTTTTTGTATTTTGTGCCCCCCTTACATTGGGGTTCTCTTAGGTATAGAACCGGTGAAGATGCATGCTGTTGATTGGGTCATCGAACATCTCACCCTCTAATGTTGCTAACTGATATGCCCTTGATCCATAAGCAGCTACGATCACATAAGGCCCAAGCCAGTTGGGTTTGAACTTGCCTTTCTTTTCCCAATCCTATTGATTGTAGGGGTTCTCCTTAAGTATTAGATCTCCAACTTTAAAGACTCTTGGGCAGACTCTATGGTTGTAACTTTGTGACATCATTTGTTGATATGCTTTGAGATGATCAAAGGCTTTCTGTCTCCTTTCCTCTAGCAACTCTAGTTCTTGTAATCTATAAATTGTTGGGAATTAAGGTGTCTCAACCTTGGTAATTACTTACATTTGTAATGTTGGCATTTATTATTTAATTGCCTATGTTGTAAATATTTGTAAATTCCATATTGTCATATTATGGGATGTGGCACGGTGATGTGTCGATCCTACATGGAATATGACAACTTGTAATTTTGTCCTCACATGAGGAGATAGGCGTCCCACTTTGTGGTAGGAGCATTTTTCCATGTGTCGGCATCTTCCATGTTATGTAAGGGAATGTTTGACCGAAACGGTTATGACGGATTCCTATGACGAATCTATGACATGTAAGAGTCGAAAATAGAAGTCTGTAAGATAGGGGATGACATGTGTCATGAAGCATCTTTGAATAAGGCATATTTGGGTGCCCCAAGGTGGAATATGACATGTTTTAAGAGAATATGTTATTTATAGCATGTGTATGACAGATTCTCTTACAGTTGTAAGTTGTAACCGCTATGACATATTTTATGACGGTCGTAAGTGTCGTAAGAGCATCTGTCATAGCCCATTTTGGAAATAGGTGACCTCTTTGGGATGGGAGCTGTGCACAAGTGCCAGGAACATTCTACAATGTTGACCAAGTGTCCTTAGGCATGGGTTTTGGTCCATGAAGCCTTGTTGGACGCCCATTCCAAGAAAGGTCCAATATTGCCTTGTATTTCCTATTTAAACAGGTGCTTGGAGATGGAGTTTGTATTACAGGTTTACAAGTACTGTTATGCTGCCGGATTGACTCCAGACATGAGTGTCAAATACCATTGAAGCTTGCATTGCAAGTGTATTGTAAAAAACTTTCAGATTTGTTAATACATTGTGCAGGTTTATGAGTGTGGGGTTTTTGACCCAATAAGGGTTTTCCCCACCGTAAATCTTTGTCTCTCTTCTTCTGTCTACTTTCTGGTTCTTGTGTTTTGCTACAATATCTAATGTTAATGGTTTAACATTGTTGTAATAGTTAGGATAAATTTGAATTTGCATAGCCCTCTCATTAGATTAGTGTAGAAAGCAATTTCCGCACACCTAGCTTCCTTTTAGTTGGTATCAGAGCTTGATCACCTTTGGTCCTAGTTGTTGGGTAGGGGTTTTTTGAGCTAATCTTAGGTTGAGTGGGAGTCTGTGTAGAGTATTCTGTATCTTATTGCAGCAAGGACATGGCAGGCACATCCAGAAGATTTGAAGTGGAGAAGTTTAATGGCAGTAATTTCGAGCTATGGAAGCTTAAGATGGAAGACATGCTTGTTGACCGAGACCTTTGGGAAAGTGTTAATGGAACTAAACCAACTGCAATGTCACAAGATGAGTGGGATCTCAAGGCTCGGAAGGCTAAGGGTCTCATAAGACTTAGTCTTGCTGATTCTATGTTGTTCAATGTCCATGAGGAGACTACTGCAAAACTACTTTGGAAGAAGTTAGGGGATGTGTATCAAGCCAAATCCCTAGTTAATAAACTTTTCCTAAGAAAGAAGTTGTATTCCCTTCAAATGAAGGATGGAGGAGCCATTGCTGAACATATGAATGCTTTTAACATGTTGGTTCCACAATTGATATCTATTGGTGTAAAGATGGAGGCGGAGGATCGGTGTATGACCTTGCTTTGTTCTCTGCCAGACTCATTGGATCATCTTGTCATGACAATTGGAAGCACCACATCCACATTCAAAATGGAAGAAGTGGTTTCTTCACTGCTGTCTAAAGAGATGCGGAGAAAGTCTTCTGAGGCGGGCAAAGAGGCCCTTGCAGTTCGTGAAAGACGCAAAGAGAAAGGGAAGAAGAAGGACAAGAAAGCTGAGAAGGGTAGATCTAAATTTTGTGGGAGATCCAAATCTCCTAGAAATTCCAAGGCTCTTTGTTGGAACTATGGCAAAACTAGGCATTTCTAAAAGGAATGCAAAGAGGAGAAGAAGAAGAAGAAGAAAGCTCCTGATTCAGATTCTGATAAGTCACAAGATGACAGTGATGCTTTCATTGCAGCCCTGGCAACCCATGCATCTGATGATGTGTGGCTAATCAACTCTAGTGCATCATTCCACATGACCTCACATTGAGACTGGTTCACTAAGTATGAGGAGTTCGATGGTGGAAAGGTGTATCTGGGTGACGACTCTCATCTGAAGATTGTTGGTCATGGAAGAGTTTCTATCTGATTCCCTGATGGTCAAGTGAAGGGGATCTCTGGGGTTATGCACATCCTAGGCTTAGCACGGAACCTGCTTTTTGTAAGTATGTTGAATGATGTAGGTGTGCAGGTTGTCTTTTCAAAAGAAGGATGCAAGATGACTAGAGGAGCTATGGTGCTTGCTAAGGGTACTAGGAGAGGTACTCTATTTCAGCTGGAGGCATGCATTTCAGAATGCAATAGTTCTTCTGACTCAAGGAAGAGGGCAGCAGTCACTTCATCCCCACCATCTGAACGAGCAATGAAGAAATCTATTGTTTCTAGTCTTGATGGTTGTAATCATGCATTGGAAGTTAAACTTCCTGCTGAAAAGACAATGTTATGGCATAAGAGATTTGGCCACATTGGTGAGAAGGGTCTGCGTACCCTAAAAAATAAGAACCTCATTGAGGGGTTAGATGATTGTAATCTTGAGTTTGACTTTTGTGAACATTGCATTTATGGAAAATAAAACTGTGTTCAGTTTTACTCGAGTTCTCATAAGTCTTCTAGTGTGTTGGACCTTATTCATTCTGATGTGTTTGTTCCTGTTAATGTTCTTTCGTTATCAAAATCTGTATACTTTGTATCTTTTATAGATGATTACAGTAGAAGGCCATGGATTTATTTTCTCATAAGCAAATCTGAAGTCTATAGCAAGTTTAAGGAGTTTGAAGCCTTTACTAAAAATTAGACTGGTAAAAAGATTAAATGTTTGAGAACTGACAACGGTGTTGAGTTCTGTTCTATAGAATTCGATAAGTATTACAAGGAACTTGGGATTGAAAGACATAAGACAACTCCATACACCCGCAACAAAATGGAGTTGTAGAGAGGATGAACAGGACACTAATGGAGAAGGCTAGAAGTATGCTTAGTGGAGCTGGCCAAGAACAAAAGTTTTGGGCTAAAGTTGTTGCCACTACTTTCTATCTGGTAAACAGATCTCCTACATTAGCTCTTGTTGGAAAGACACCCATGGAGGTGTGGTCTGGTAGAAAGCCTTCAATAAGACATCTTCGTGTTTTTGGTTGTGAGGCATATGCACATGTGCCTAGGGAGAAGCAGTCAAAGTTGGAGAACAAGGTTGTTAAGTGTATCTGCATTGGCTATGGTGTTGGTGTGAAAGGATACAAGCTTTGGGACCCCGTGGATGAAAAAGTGTTGTATAGCAGAAGTGTCATCTTCAGAAAGCTTACACCTTCTTCTACTATTTTGCAGCCAGAAGAAATAGTAAAGAAAGAGGATGTTGTTCAGTTTCCTGCTACCCCTAAGAAGATTGAACATAAAGACAATGTTGGGCCTGTGATGAGGAGAGCTCTGGCAGCTCTGAAAGCTCAGATGAAGAAGCTGAACCTCAACCTCAGCCTTTGAGGAGGTCTACACGGATAAGAAAGCAACCTAAAAGGTTTGGTTTTACATTGCTTGATTCTAGTTGTGCTTATGCTTTAATCACTAATAGTGATGAACCTAGAACTATGTCAGAGGCTTTAGATATGAAAGATGCAGGTTCCTGGAAGGAGGCCATGGAGGAAGAAATGGCTTCTTTGGAAAAGAAACAAACTTGGGACTTGGTGCCTTTGCCTCCTGGACAAAAACCTATTGGATGCAAATGGGTGTTCAAGAAGAAAATTGGTGCAAATGGCAGTGTTGAGAAGTATAAGGCCAGATTAGTTACGAAGGGGTATTCACAAGTGGAGGGTGTAGATTATGGTGAGATCTTCTCTCCTGTTGTAAAGCTAACATCCATTCGATTCCTGTTGTCACTCGCAACAGCTTATGACTTGGAGGTAGAACAGATGGATGTGAAGACAACCTTCCTTCATGGTGACTTGGAGGAAGAAATCTACATGCCACAACTAGAGCATTACATGGTGAAAGGTAAAGAAAAATTGGTTTGCAAACTTAAAAAGTCTTTGTATGGTTTGAAGCAATCACCTAGGAGATGGTACTTGAAGATTGATGCCTTTGTGTTGTCAATTAGATTTGTGAGATCGAAATCGGATCACTATGTGTATTATAAATTTGATGGTGATCGTATTCTCATTTTTGCACTGTATGTTGATGATATGTTGCTCATTGGGAAGGATAAGAATATGATTTCTGATTTTAAATCTCAGTTGTCAGCATAGTTTGAAATGAAAGATTTAGGGGCAGCCAGGTACATTCTAGGAATGGAAATTAGAAGAGACATAACCAACAGAAAACTTTGGTTAAGCCGGAGTAAGTATGTGAAGACTGTGTTGGACAGATTTAGCATGGTAGATTGTAGACCATTATGTGTTCCCATTTCTTTGGGGACAAAGTTGTCTGTTGAGGATTGTCCCACATCTCCTAGTGAGGTGGAGGACATGAGCAGAGTGCCTTATGCTAGTGTTGTTGGTAGTTTGATGTATGCTATGGTCTGCCCAAGACTAGACATTGCCCAAGCAGTGGGAGTCCTTAGTCAATTTATGGCTAATCCTCGACGAGTTCATTGGGATGCAATTAAGCGAGTGTTCAGATATTTGAGGGGTACTTCTGAGTATTCTATTTGCTATCATGGTAATGTTTCAGGACCTCTGCATTCTGTTGATATTCGTGGATTCAGATTGGGCAGGTGATATTGACAACAGGAGATCCACCAGTGCTTATGTGTTTACACTGTTTGGTGGTGCTATTAGTTGGATGAGTAAGCGATAACCTATGGTTGCTTTGTCCATGACAGAAGCTGAGTATATGATAGCAACTCATCCTTGTAAGGAAGCCATTTGGCTTAAGAGATTATGTTCAGATATTGGTGTTGATGCAGGATAGATAACGATCAGTTGTGACAGTCAGAGTGTGATTTGCCTTGCAAAGAATCTAACTTTCCATGCTAGAACCAAGCACATTGATGTTCAGTTTCACTTCGTGCGAGACATGGTGGAGGATGGAAAGGTAAATTTGGAGAAGGTAGATACTTTGAGGAATGTTGGTAATGCATTAACGAAACCAGTGAGCACAGAGAAGTTTAGATGGTGTTCGGAGTCTATGGGCCTCTCGGCCTATAGCAATTAAATCTTGTTTTTCTATTGGCTCTTACAAGGTGTTCGACAAGGGGGAGAATGTTGGGAATTAAGGTGTCTCAACCTTGGTAATTCCTTACATTTGTAATGAATGCATTTATTATTTAATTTCCTATGTTGTAAATATTTGTAAATTTCATATTGTCATATTGTGGGATGTGGCACAGTGATATGTCGATCCTACATGGAATATGGCAACTTGTAATTTTGTCCTCACATGAGGAGATAGGCATCCCACTTTGTGGTAGGAGAATTTTGCCATGTGTCAGCATCTTCCATGTTGTGTAAGAGAATGTTTGACCGAAACAGTTATGACGGATTCCTATGACGAATCTATGACATGTAACAGTCAAAAATAGAAGTCTGTAAGACAGGTGATGACATGTGTCATGAAGCATCTTTGAATAAGGCATATTTGGGTGCCCCAAGGGGGAATATGACATGTTGTAAGAGAATATGCTATTTATAGCATGTGTATGATAGATTCTCTTACAACTGTAAGTTGTAACCACTATGACAGATTCTATGACGATCGTAAGTGTCGTAAGAGCATTTGTCATAGCCCATTTTGGAAATAGGTGACCTCTTTGGGATGGGAGATGTAGACAAGTGTCAGGCACATTCTACAATGTTGACCAAGTGTCCTCAGGTGTGGGTTTTGGTCCATGAAGCCTTGTTGGACGCCCATTCCAAGAAAGGTCCATTATTGCCTTGTATTTCCTATTTAAATGGGTGCTTGGAGATGGAGTTTGTATTACAGGTTTACAGGTACTATTACGCTACCGGATTGACTCTAGACACGAGTGTCGAAGACCATTGAAGCTTGCATTGCAAGTGTATTGTAAACAACTTTCAGATTTGTTAATACATTGTGTAGGTTTCTGAGTGTGGGGTTTTTCACCCAATAAGGGTTTTCCCCATCGTAAATTTTTATCTCTCTTCTTCTGTCTACTTTCTGGTTCTTGTGTTTTGCTACAATATCTAATGTTAATGGTTTAACATTGCTGTAATAGTTAGCATAAATTTGAATTTGCATAGCCCTCTCCTCATTAGATTAGTGTAGGAAGTGATTTCCCCACACCTAGCTTCCTTTCAGAAACTCTGTACTCTTCATCTGTTATGAGACCTTTTAATGACACCATGAGAGATGGTAACTCGACCTCGATGGGGAGGATAGCTTCTAATCCATAGACAAGGGTGTAAGGGGTATCACCTATGGGAGTGCGTATACTGGTTTTGTAGGCCCACAGAGCGGGATTGAGTTGGATGTGCCAATCGCGACCAACATCATTGAATGTCTTCTTGAGGAGTTTCAAGATGGTCTTGTTGGATGCTTCTGCTTGGTCATTGCCTTGGGGGTAATAGGGTGTGGAGAAACGGTGTTGGATTTTGAATCGGTCACAGAGTTCTTGGACATCCTAGTTTTTGAAGGGTCTTCCATTATCCGTGATAATGGATGAGGGAATTTCATATCTACAGATGAGGTAATTGAGGATGAATGAGGAGATTTGTTTACCTCTGATGGTGGTGAGGGGGACGGCTTTAATCCACTTGGTAAAGTACTCAGTGGCAGTTATTATAAATTTGTGGTCGTTAGATGAGGGAGGATGGATTTTTCCCACAAGGTCAAGTCCCCATTAACAAAAGGGCCAAGGTGTCGTTAAAGGTCTTAAGTCTTGAGTTGGTACATGTATCAGGTTCTCGTGTCTCTGGCATTGCTTGCACTTCTTGACAAATTGATATGAATCTATTTCCATGTTTAGCCAATAATAAACCAAACGCATGAGTTTCTTAGCTAAGGAAGGACCACTAGAGTGTTCCACAGATCCCTTCGTGTACATCTTGTAAGGTGGTTTGGGATTCTTGTTCTAAACAACAGAGTAAAGTACCATCTAGACCACGTCAGTAAATGGTGTCGGTAATAATGGTATAACGAGAGGTTTGGCGTATAAAGGTTCGTCATTGGTTTAAAGATAAGTCAGGTGGTAGGGTGTTATCCTTGAGGTAAGTGTAAACCTTACCATACCAAGGTGAATTAGATCCAACTAATAGGCATATGGAATGGGTTTTAGGAAGATCATAAGCTGGTTGTTGAATTGATTCCACTAAGAACTCGTACCGTGACTCATTCTCTAGATTTCGAGAAGAGAGGCAATGGTTGCCATGGCATCTGCCGCTTTGTTTTCAATGTGAGGTATCTGCTCAAAAGAGATGATCACAAAGTATTCCTTAAAGTCCTCGACCATGCGCTTGTATGGGACAAGCTTCTCATCTTTGGTTTGGTAATCGTCATTGACCTGATTGATCACTAGTTGATAATCACCATAGACATGTAGCTCTTTGATTTTCCATTTTGTTGCCATCTTTAGGCTAATGACCAAGGCTTCATATTCTGCTATGTTGTTGGTGCATGGGAATAACAGACTGGAAGACTTCGGTATGGTGTCACCATGAGGAGTTACAAACAAGATTCTGGCCCCTGATCCATGGTTTGTGTAGGACCCATCAAAGTAGAGTTTCCAGGAATGTGTTGATATATTGAATAAGAATTCATCTGGAAACTTGAATTGTATTGGTGTGGTGTCTTGTAGTGGTGCATCTGCTAACTGATAAGCAATGACTTGCCCCTTGATAGCCTTTCTGTCTACATACTCAATGTCGTATTCACTTAGGAGCATTACCCATTTGGCTAGGCGACCTGTTAGAGCTGCTTTGCTTAGTAGGTACTTCAGTGGATCTATTTTTGCAATAAGTTTGACTGGATGTGCTAGCATTTAATGTTAGAGTTTTTGGGAAGCAAAAACTACCGCAAGACATGATCTTTCTATCTGAGAGTATTGCAACTCATAGCCCACCAATGTGTGACTGGTGTAGTAGACGGCTCTTTCTTTACTTTCATAATCTTGTTGTGCTAGAAGGGCCCCAAGAGTTGTTGGTGTAGAAGATATGTATATCAACAATGATTTCCCTTGGATAGGAGGTATGAGAATAGGTGGATTCATAAGATACTCTTTTAGTTTGTCAAATGCCTCTTTGCATTTCTTATCCCATCTAAATGGAATGTTCTTATGTAGGAGATGACTGAAGGGTTGACACTTGTCTACCAGTTGTGATATGACCCTATGGATTTCTTGTAGCTTGCCCTGTAGAGATCTTAGTTGAGTAAGATTCTTGGGTGGTGGCATGTCCATAATAGCCTTGACTTTGGCAGGGTCCACCTCTATTCCATTTGCCGATACAATAAAGCCTAAGAGCTTGCCCGAGGTGACTCCAAACACACATTTCTTTGGGTTCAACCTAACTTTGAATTGTTTGAGTCTCTGAAAGACTTTCTCTAACACATCCAAGTGTGATTCTCTTGTGAGTGACTTTGCAAGGATATCATCTACATAATCTTCCATTGTGACATGCATCATATCATGGAATATAGTGGTCATAGCACGTTGATATGTGGCTCCTGCATTCTTTAGCCCAAATGGCATGACATTCCAGCAAAAAGTGCCCCATGGACAAGTAAAAGCTGTCTTATGCTGGTCTTCTGGTGCTATCCTGATCTGATTATATCCCAAGAAGCCATCCATGAGAGATAACATGGTATGCCCTGCTGTTAAGTCAACTATGGTATCTATATTTGGCAACATAAAATCATCCTTGCAGCAAGCTTTGTTTAGATCTCTGAAATCATTGCATAGTCTGACTCGGCCATCAGGTTTGGACATTGGTACTATGTTGGAGACCCATTCCTGATAGTCTATAGCTCTGATGAACCCTACATCAAGACTAGGTTCATCAAGAGAAAACATAAATAATCAATATATCAATATCAAAATACCCAAAACTCAATGAAATACAGAAACAAAGAGATCAATCAAACAAAAGAACTTCAAAACCTTTGCAAACCTCAAAGCTTCATAGCTTCTGTTAGTTGCCTATCTCAATTGATCTTGCATGTATGAATAAGGCCCTCAGAGAGTGCACTTCCTTGCTATTCCAAGATTGTCAATGGAGAATGGCTATGATAATGCTTTGTAATGAAGTGGAGCTTCACAACAATGGTAGTAGTATGGTAACGAGTGTGATCACAAGCAATAAAGGAATTGGTGCCAAAGGCGCGTTGTAATTCCTGCAGAGTAACAATACTTAAAGCTTGGATGAATGAAATGGAAGAAGAGGGATTCAATTTATAGAATTAAGAGAATGAAGATCAACGGTATAGAGGAAATGAGAAGATCAACTGTTGAGAATAGTTGAGGAACGTGCGCGAATAAGAAGAAGACAAGTGTCACACAAAAGTTGTTTTATTTGAGTTAACTACTTTCTTTTCTAAAGATAAGACATACTTTTCATAAAATAGAAAGCTTTTTTCTAATTTAGGAGATATTGATAAAAACAAGATTGATTGAATAGATAACTCAATTTGAGATTTGCTTTTGCATGATTTGAGAGAAATTAAATAATAAATTATTTAATTTTGTGTGCATGAAGAAGAAGACTTAATTTTAGAAGATTTGGAAGATATTTGAAGAATTAGAAGATTAAGAAAGCAAATTAAATAAATAAATTTATTTAATTGTTGTGTATGATTTGGAAGAATAAATAAAATATTTAATTGTATTTTATTTTTGGAGATTGAGAGGATTTAAATAAATTTGATTTGATTTATTCAAATTTGGAGGAATAAATGATTTGATTTAAATAATTAAGAATTATTTAATTGCTTTGGAAGAATTTAATTAAATAAAGGATTTTATTTAATTTTGACTTTAGAAGAGATAATTAAATATTTTGATATTTAATTAACTTAGAGAAATGTGAATCAAATAAATAAATTTATTTATTTATTTATTGATAGAAGAATTAGAATAAAATAAATATTAAGAATATTTATTTAGACTGAATCGTGTCATTTTTAGGTGTATACAACTATCGGATTGTATGAGGAGGCTGTGAAGAGAGCATCAATATTTAGTGCCCGGATCTCCATAGAATATGTCCAAATCCAAAACAAATTTTAAGAAAATAAATGTCGGCCATATATATAGGGCATTATTCAAGGGACTTTGGTATGAAATAAAATAAAAATCCCAGACTAAATTAAAATAAAATAAAAATCCTAGAGTAAATAAAATAAAATAAAATAAAAATCTCAAAGTATCCAGCCATTTTTCTGACAATATAGAAATTGCAACAAACAAATTTTAGTTTTTGTGCTAGAAAAGTAAAGAAGTGATGCAAATACCTTTTAGAAAAAAAAAAATTCCTCCACAACATTTGATCTAATCCTCAGATCTATAGATATTGAAAGATGTGATTTTTCTGACAATATAGAAATTGCTATTTACAAACAACTGAAAAAGAATCAAACTAATCCTAACCATCTCTTTCCCCTCTTTCAATGGTAAAACTTTTAATTCCCTCATCTCTTTGTATATCTAACAAAAGAATTTGCCTTAAATACCCTAACATTTTTAGCCTACGACATCTTTTTATAGGAACATATTCATTGCTACTATTGAAACATAGAAGAAACAATGATCTATTTTCAAATGCCATGATTACAGGTATGCATAAAGTGGATTTGTTGAAATGTTTTACAAACTTTTAGGAAAATGCAAGTGCTAAGAATTAACAAAATCCATGCCATTGCCAATCTCCTCTCTACCTACGCTAGAATAGCACCTTGGAACAGACAGGGCATTGAAATAAATTTTATGGTACAAAAACAAAAACTGATGCAAATACCTTTAAAAAAAACAAAGATTTTCTCCATGCCTTGGATCGATTCCTTAGAAGTTCTTTTGTTTTCTATTAAAACTCCCCTTTAGCTCACCTCGAATCTTGCAATTTGATATGTTCGCTTGAGTTATTTTCTTTCAACTATTTTAAATAGATTAAGTTATCAAGAAGCAATTTGAAATGACCATTCCTTTCACCTTCCTCATTGAGTGGATCCTAGCAATAAAAAATAAATAATGTCATGCCATGCAAGATGGTAGCATTATAGCTCACTCATTTAGTTGCTATTTTTTTAGTTTTTATTTAGTTTTTTTAGATTGGAATCTTATTTGCTATTTTTATTGAATTTTTAGATTTTGTTTACATGGAATCTAGAATCTTTCAGCTCTTCTCCTCCACCCCTGCTATAACTATAGGAATGCCTCTCGGTGTAATTATATTTTTTTATTTTAATTTTTTGTTTACATATACTTTGCTCTTCGGTGCTTGCTACAATGACATGCTACAAAGGCATTTTCAAACAAAAATAAATGCTTCAGAATTCAATAAGTGTTGTTTGAAAATAGATTTTGTACATGCTTAAAAAATTCTAGTATATGAATTTGTATCATTTGAAAATTTCCTGTAGGATAGAGGATGCAAAGTCTTACTTATGCAAGGTAAATATGGAGTTTTGCAAGTAAGAAATTCCTAGTCTAAACACATTTTATTTATGAATGATTCTTAATTTATTGTATCTTATACTTCTCCAAGAACACAAGGTTTATTAAATTGTGTTCATAATTTGAGAATGATGTGTTCAAATTAATAACTTGTTAGATCTATGAATATTAACTTATTTTGCTAAGTAATGAGGAGTGGCTTGATTATGTCGTTGAATGAGTGTGCATATATGATTTGTTGCATTATATGTTTCTCAAAAAAAAAGGAAAAAAAATTAGTTCAATAAAATGGCATGCTTGAGAGGGTGCTAATTTATAAAATGCTTTGGCCAAAGCTAATGGCTCAAATGATTGAGGTATGAATTGTTTGAGTTTTTGGATACACCTTGATGTTTAGGGACATTGCATTTCTATAGGTTTGCTTGATAAGAATTAGGTAGAATGCATAGCTCAGTTCACCAAATCCTAGCAGTGAGCCACCTACCGGCAGTGAGCCACCCAACGGCAGTGAGCCACCCCATTGGTAATGAGCCTCTCAATTTGTAGTGAGCATCTGAGCAGTGAGCCCTAAGGAAGTGAGCCTCTGATTTTTAGTTTTGATATAACATAATATATTGCACAAGCTAAAACTCACCGTGGTTTTTCCCTTATAGGGTTTTCCATGTAAAAATCTGGTGTCTCTTGTGTTGATGTGCAAATGTGTTAAGTTTCTGATTTTATACTTTCATGGTTAAACTTAATAATAGTAATTAAGTGGATGATATCTTAATGGTTTTGAAATATTGGTTACAACTTATTCAACCCCCCTCTCAGTTGTCTTTCCATGTTCAACAATTGGTATCAGAACGAGGGTTCCTCTGTAAAGAGTCTAACAGCTCAAGGAAGATCCGGGATGGCGCATGGGAAGGAATCACCACAGTTCAATGGAAGGGATTATGCTCTTTGGAAGGTACGGATGAAAAGTCATCTCATTTCTCTTGGTTATGGTGTTTGGAAAATGGCATATACAAAATACACTATTCCTGAAAATGGTCTGAATGATGAAGATGAAATCAAATTGTATGAATTAAATGGAAAAGATAGAGATGCTCTGTTAAATGCCTTATCTAACACTGAGCTGGTAAAGGTTATGGATTTGGAGACTGCTCATGAAATCTAGGACAAGTTGAAAAGTTTATATGAAGGAGATGATTCTATAAAGAGTGCCAAATTACAAAATTTGAAGGCAAGGTATGAAGCCTTGAAGATGAGAACATAACAGTCTACATGCAAAAAGTTGATGAAATTGTCAATGGAATCAAGGGTCTTGGAGGAACTGTCAAGGAAGAAGAGGTTGTCATGAAGATTCTGAGATCACTGCCTAAATTTTATAGTCACAAGGTATCTGCAATTGAAGAACTTATGACTGTGCAAAAGGTTACAAAGGATCAATTACTTGGTAAACTTACAGCTTTTGAAATAAGAGAGTTTGGTGATACTTTGCCGAAGACTAAGACTGCTTTCAAAGCCAACACTTTAGAAAAGACTTCAAGAGCTCAAAAATATGCTATGGAATCTGATGATGATCTTGATGAGATTGAAGCCAACTTTGTGGACAAAATTAAAAGAGGTACCGGTAAGTTCAAAGGCAAATTACCATTCAAATGCTTTTCTTGTGGTAAGGTTGGTCATTATGCCTCCAGGTGTCTGGAGATAATTGAAAGAGGTAGGAAGAAATTTGAAAGTAGACCTAGAGTTATGAAGAAATGTTATATTGTCAGAGATCTTGATGATGATGGTGTAACGGATGATGAGTCTGATGATGCTAATACTAGTGCAAATGAATGCTTGTTTATTGCTATTAAAGAAGAATTGTGTCTACTAATCTTGCTAACTGTGTGAAGGAAGAAAAGCCAGTAGAAGAGAGTACTTTGTCTGTTCAAGTTGAGAAGAATAAGGATGAATGGATTATTGACAGTGGATGCTCACATCACATGATCGGTGATAAAAGTAAGTTTGTAAGTTTGGAAAAGTATGATGGAGGACTGGTTAGGTTTGGAGATAATGCGGCTAGTAAGATCTGTGGAAGAGGATCTATTTATTTTGATGGCAAGCATAATACAAATGATGTTCTATATGTCAAAGGCCTAAAGTATAATATTTTAAGTGTTGGTCAGATGTGTGACAAAGGGTATGATATGAGTTTCAAGGATAATGCATGCAAGATCATGGAAAGCTCCGAAATAGTGATTGCAACTGGTAAAAAGACTAGAGGTAATATTTATCATTTGAGTGGAACTAATGATTGTTGTTTGTTCCCTTAGACAGATGAGAGTTGGCTATGGCATAGGAGGATGTGTCATATCAATTTTGACAATTTGGTGAAGATAAGTTCAATGCAAGATGAGAAATTTGCCTAGGCTTGTGAAGCCTGCTAACACTATTTGCAAGGAATGTTAAATGAGAAAACAAACAAGAGCAAACTTCAAGAGTAAGGAATAATTTTCTATTGGATTGCTTGAGTTGGTGCATACAGATCTATGTGGTCCTACAAGAATAAGAAGTCTGCAAGGAGATAGGTATTTTATGTTGTTATTGATGATTATTCAAGAATGACTTGGGGTACTTTCTTAAAGGAAAAATCAAAAGCTCTAGACAAGTTCAAGTTTTTCAAAGTTATGGCTGAAAATGAGTTAGATTTAAGGATTGAGTGCTTAAGGTCTAATAGAGGAGAGTTTACATCAAAGGATTGAGTTTTTGGATACACCTTGATGTTTAGGGACATTGCATTTCTATAGGTTTGCTTGATAAGAATTAGGTAGAATGCATAGCTCAGTTCACCAAATCCTTGCAGTGAGCCACCCAACGGCAGTGAGCCACCCCATTGGTAGTGAGCCTCTCAATTTGTAGTGAGCATCTGAGCAGTGAGCCCTAAGGCAATGAGCCTCTGATTTTTAGTTTTGATATAACATAATATATTGCACGAGCTAACACTCACCGTGGTTTTTCCCTTATAGGGTTTTCCATGTAAAAATCTGGTGTCTCTTGTGTTGATGTGCAAATGTGTTAAGTTTCTGATTTTATACTTTCATGGTTAAACTTAATAATAGTAATTAAGTGGATGATATCTTAATGGTTTTGAAATATTGGTTACAACTTATTCACCCCCCCTCTCAGTTGTCTTTCCATGTTCAACAATTGGTATTAGCACGAGGGTTCCTCTGTAAAGAGTCTAACAGCTCAAGGAAGATCCGGGATGGTGCATGGGAAGGAATCACCACAGTTTGATGGAAGGGATTATGCTCTTTGGAAGGTACGGATGAAAAGTCATCTCATTTCTCTTGGTTATGGTGTTTGGAAAATGGCATATACAAAATACACTATTCCTGAAAATGGTCTGAATGATGAAGATGAAATTAAATTGTATGAATTAAATGGAAAAGCTAGAGATGCTCTGTTAAATGCCTTATCTAACACTGAGCTGGTAAAGGTTATGGATTTGGAGACTGCTCATGAAATCTAGGACAAGTTGAAAAGTTTATATGAAGGAGATGATTCTATAAAGAGTGCCAAATTACAAAATTTGAAGGCAAGGTATGAAGCCTTGAAGATGAGCGAAGATGAGAACATAACTGTCTACATGCAAAAAGTTGATGAAATTGTCAATAGAATCAAGGGTCTTGGAGGAACTGTCAAGGAAAAAGAGGTTGTCATGAAGATTCTGAGATCATTGCCTAAATTTTATAGTCACAAGGTATCTGCAATTGAAGAACTTATGACTGTGCAAAAGGTTACAAAGGATCAATTCCTTGGTAAACTTACAGCTTTTGAAATAAGAGAGTTTGGTGATACTTTGCCAAAGACTAAGACTGCTTTCAAAGCCAACACTTTAGAAAAGACTTCAAGAGCTCAAAAATATACTGTGGAATCTGATGATGATCTTGATGAGATTGAAGCCAACTTTGTGGACAAAATTAAAAGAGGTACCGGTAAGTTCAAAGGCAAATTACCATTCAAATGCTTTTCTTGTGGTAAGGTTGGTCATTATGCCTCTAGGTGTCCGGAGATAATTGAAAGAGGTAGGAAGAAATTTGAAAGTAGACCTAGAGTTATGAAGAAATGTTATATTGTCAGAGATCTTGATGATGATGGTGTAACGGATGATGAGTCTGATGATGCTAATACTAGTGCAAATGAATGCTTGTTTATTGCTATTAAAGAAGAATTGTGTCTACTAATCTTGCTAACTGTGTGAAGGAAGAAAAGCCAGTAGAAGAGAGTACTTTGTCTGTTCAGGTTGAGAAGGATAAGGATGAATGGATTATTGACAGTGGATGCTCACATCACATGATCGGTGATAAAAGTAAGTTTGTAAGTTTGGAAAAGTATGATGGAGGACTGGTTAGGTTTGGAGATAATGCGGCTGGTAAGATCTGTGGAAGAGGATCTATTTATTTTGATGGCAAGCATAATACAAATGATGTTCTATATGTCAAAGGCCTAAAGTATAATATTTTAAGTGTTGGTCAGATGTGTGACAAAGGGTATGATATGAGTTTCAAGGATAATGCATGCAAGATCATGGAAAGCTCCGAAATAGTGATTGCAACTGGTAAAAAGACTAGAGGTAATATTTATCATTTGAGTGGAACTAATGATTGTTGTTTGTTCCCTCAGACAGATGAGAGTTGGCTATGGCATAGGAGGATGTGTCATATCAATTTTGACAATTTGGTGAAGATAAGTTCAATGCAAGATGAGAGATTTGCCTAGGCTTGTGAAGCCTGCTAACACTATTTGCAAGGAATGTCAAATGAGAAAACAAACAAGAGCAAACTTCAAGAGTAAGGAACAATTTTTTGTTGGATTGCTTGAGTTGGTGCATACAGATCTATGTGGTCCTACAAGAATAAGAAGTCTGCAAGGAGATAGGTATTTTATGTTGCTTATTGATGATTATTCAAGAATGACTTGGGGTACTTTCTTAAAGGAAAAATCAAAAGCTCTAGACAAGTTCAAGTTTTTCAAAGTTATGGCTGAAAATGAGTTAGATTTAAGGATTGAGTGCTTAAGGTCTGATAGAGGAGAGGTTACATCAAAGGATTGAGTTTTTGGATACACCTTGATGTTTAGGGACATTGCATTTCTATAGGTTTGCTTGATAAGAATTAGGTAGAATGCATAGCTCAGTTCACCAAATCCTGGCAGTGAGCCACCCAACGGCAGTGAGCCACCCCATTGGTAGTGAGCCTCTTAATTTGTAGTGAGCATCTGAGCAGTGAGCCCTAAGGCAATGAGCCTCTGATTTTTAGTTTTGATATAACATAATATATTGCACGAGCTAACACTCACCGTGGTTTTTCCCTTATAGGGTTTTCCATGTAAAAATCTGGTGTCTCTTGTGTTGATGTGCAAATGTGTTAAGTTTCTGATTTTATACTTTCATGGTTAAACTTAATAATAGTAATTAAGTGGATGATATCTTAATTGTTTTGAAATATTGGTTACAACTTATTCACCCCCCCTCTCAGTTGTCTTTCCATGTTCAACAATTGGTATCAGAACGAGGGTTCCTCTGTAAAGAGTCTAACAGCTCAAGGAAGATCCGGGATGGCGCATGGGAAGGAATCACCACAATTCAATGGAAGGGATTATGCTCTTTGGAAGGTACGGATGAAAAGTCATCTCATTTCTCTTGGTTATGGTGTTTGGAAAATGGCATATACAAAATACACTATTCCTAAAAATGGTCTAAATGATGAAGATGAAATCAAATTGTATGAATTAAATGGAAAAGCTAGAGATGCTCTGTTAAATGCCTTATCTAACACTGAGCTGGTAAAGGTTATGGATTTGGAGACTGCTCATGAAATCTAGGACAAGTTGAAAAGTTTATATGAAGGAGATGATTCTATAAAGAGTGCCAAATTATAAAATTTGAATGCAAGGTATGAAGCTTTGAAGATGAGCGAAGATGAGAACATAACAGTCTACATGCAAAAAGTTGATGAAATTGTCAATGGAATCAAGGGTCTTGGAGGAACTGTCAAGGAAGAAGAGGTTGTCATAAAGATTCTGAGATCATTGCCTAAATTTTATAGTCACAAGGTATCTGCAATTGAAGACCTTATGACTGTGCAAAAGGTTACAAAGGATCAATTACTTGGTAAACTTACAGCTTTTGAAATAAGAGAGTTTGGTGATACTTTGCCGAAGACTAAGACTGCTTTCAAAGCCAACACTTTAGAAAAGACTTCAAGAGCTCAAAAATATGCTATGGAATCTGATGATGATCTTGATGAGATTGAAGCCAACTTTGTGGACAAAATTAAAAGAGGTATCGGTAAGTTCAAAGGCAAATTACCATTCAAATGCTTTTCTTGTGGTAAGGTTGGTCATTATGCCTCCAGGTGTCCGGAGATAATTGAAAGAGGTAGGAAGAAATTTGAAAGTAGACCTAGAGTTATGAAGAAATGTTATATTGTCAGAGATCTTGATGATGATGGTGTAACGGATGATGAGTCTGATGATGCTAATACTAGTGCAAATGAATGCTTGTTTATTACTATTAAAGAAGAATTGTGTCTACTAATCCTGCTAACTGTGTGAAGGAAGAAAAGCCAGTAGAAGAGAGTACTTTGTCTGTTCAGGTTGAGAAGGATAAGGATGAATGGATTATTGACAGTGGATGCTCACATCACATGATCGGTGATAAAAGTAAGTTTGTAAGTTTGGAAAAGTATGATGGAGGACTGGTTAGGTTTGGAGATAATGCGGCTGGTAAGATCTGTGGAAGAGGATCTATTTATTTTGATGGCAAGCATAATACAAATGATGTTCTATATGTCAAAGGCCTAAAGTATAATATTTTAAGTGTTGGTCAGATGTGTGACAAAGGGTATGATATGAGTTTCAAGGATAATGCATGCAAGATCATGGAAAGCTCCGAAATAGTGATTGCAACTGGTAAAAAGACTAGAGGTAATATTTATCATTTGAGTGGAACTAATGATTGTTGTTTGTTCCCTCAGATAGATGAGAGTTGGCTATGGCATAGGAGGATATGTCATATCAATTTTGACAATTTGGTGAAGATAAGTTCAATGCAAGATGAGAGATTTGCCTAGGCTTGTGAAGCCTGCTAACACTATTTGCAAGGAATGTCAAATGAGAAAACAAACAAGAGCAAACTTCAAGAGTAAGGAACAATTTTTTGTTGGATTGCTTGAGTTGGTGCATATAGATCTATGTGGTCCTACAAGAATAAGAAGTCTGCAAGGAGATAGGTATTTTATGTTGCTTATTGATGATTATTCAAGAATGACTTGGGGTACTTTCTTAAAGGAAAAATCAAAAGCTCTAGACAAGTTCAAGTTTTTCAAAGTTATGGCTGAAAATGAGTTAGATTTAAGGATTGAGTGCTTAAGGTCTGATAGAGTAGAATTTACATCAAATGAATTCAATGCATTCTGTGAAGAACATGGGATAAAGAGACAGTTGTCTGCTCCTAGAAATCCTCAGTAGAATGGAGCTGTGGAAAGGAAGAACAAGACAATTCAAGAGGCTGCAAGGACTATGATGAAAGAGGCAAACCTACCGAAAGTGTAATGGAGAGAAGCTATACATACAACTGTCTACATTCAAAATAGAGTTCAAGACAAAGGTAATAGTACTAAAACTCCTTATGAATTGTGGTATGAAAGAGTTCCTATAGTGAAATACTTCAAAGTTTTTGGAAGCAAATGTTATTTCAAAAGAGATGAGGAGTTAGGCAAGTTTGATGCTAGATGTGATGAAGGAATCTTCCTTTCTTATTCCACTAAGAGCAAGGCCTACCGGTGCTACAATAAGAGATTGAAGAAGATCATTGAAAGTACAAATGTAAGAGTTGATGAAGATAGGGGAAGAATATCAAATCTGGGAGGCTATAAATCAGATGATCCTGATACTACAAAGAATGAAGAAAAAGTTGAACAAATGGATAGTCAAGATGAAGAAGAAAAGGCTCCAGAAAAGACCCCCAGGTATGTAAGGATTAATCATTCTGAGGATCAGATTATTGGTGACAAAAACAAAGGGGTATTAACAAAGAAAAGAGCTGCAGAAGAACAGGTGAACTATTGTTTACTTTCATAGATTGAACCTAAGAATGTAAATGAGGCCTACAAAGATGAAAGTTGGGTAAAAGTCATGGAAGCAGAGCTGATGCAGATAGAGAAAAATTAAACTTGGGAATTGGTCCCTAGACCTGCTGATAAGAATGTGATTGGAACTAAATGGGTGTTCAGAAACAAGATGAATGAAAATGGAGAAGTGGTAAGAAACAAAGCAAGACTGGTATGTAAAGGATATTCTCAAGTTGAAGGCATAGATTTTGAAGAGACATTTGCTCCTGTGGCAAGGATTGAAGCAATCAGAATGTTCTTAGTATTTGTAACACACAAAGACTTCAAAGTATACCAGATGGATGTGAAGTCTGCATTCTTCAATGGAGAGCTAGAAGAAGAAGTTTACATTGAACAACTAGAAAGATTTCAGTCATCAGACCAAGGTGACATGGTATGCAAATTGAAGAAAGCCTTGTATGGACTTAGGCAAGCCCCTAGAGCCTGGTATGCAAGATTGGACAAGTACTTGTTGTAATTAGGATTTAGTAAAGGTACTGCTGATAGCAATCTCTATTTCAAAATCAATAATGATCAAATTCTGATTGTTGTGGTCTTTGTTGATATTATCTTTGGAGGCAATGAAGGTATGTGTAAGAGATTTGCAGAGGAAATGTAAAATGAATTTGAGATGTCTATGTTTGGTGAAATGAATTTCTTTTTAGGACTACAAATTACTCAATCAGAAAAGGGAATTTTCATTTCTCTGTCCAAGTATGTGAAAGAATTGTTGAAGAAATTTGGAATGGAGGATTCCAAACCAGTATGTACTCCCATGGTAACTAGTTGTAAGTTGAGCAAGAATGATGAATCACTTAAGACTGATCAAAAAAAGTATAGATCTATGATTGGAGGACTACTTTATCTAACCCATACCAGACCTGATATAATGCATGCAATGTGTCTTGTGGCAAGATTTCAAGAAGATCCCAAATAATCACATGTGATGGCAGTCAAAAGAATCATGAGGTATTTGAAAGGCACTTTAGACTATGGATTGTGGTATCTCAAAGACTCTAATTTCACTCTTAGTATTTATACATATGCAAATTGGGCTGGAGATGCAGATGACAAAAAGAGTACAAGTGGAGGTGCTTTCCTCTTGGGTAATAGATTGGTTTCATGGCTGAGCAAGAAGAAAGAATCAGTTTCTTTGTCTTCTGCAGAAGTAGAATATATTGCTTCAACATGTTGTTGTACTCAAGTGCTTTGGATGAAGCAAACATTGAAGGATATAAGAGTTGTGAATGAAGAACCAATTTCAATCTTTTGTGACAATACAAGTGCTATAAACATTTCAAAGAATCCAGTGATGCACTCAAGGACAAAGCATATATCTATAAGGTATCACTTTCTAAGAGAAAAAGTAACTGAGAATGAAGTGAAAATGGAGTATGTGTCTACAAGGATCAGATTGCAGATATTTTCATAAAGCCTTTGCCTAAGGATACTTTTGAGTATCTCAGAGGAAAGTTAGGGGTTATTACCCCTCCTACTCTAAACTAAGATGCATGAGAAGTGCATTAGTCTAGTGGTGCCTAATGTCTTATTCCTTGATCTGGATTGATGTTTTGAAGGCTACCTCTCAGGGGGACCAGGTAGAAGTTGCTGATAAAGATAAGTATTACAGAGCTGATGACAGAAGAACTTCCAAGTTGATCAGAGCAGTTGTTTGCAAGTATGTGCAGAAAAGGGAGAACCGATGTCCTTTGCCATTGATGTCAAAGGAGGAGAGAAAATCATGTGAAAAACTCAGGGGGAGAAAAAATTTAGAAGTGTAAAAAGAAAGGGGGAGAAAGTAATCAGTGCAAAATCTTGTCTTGATGGTGTTTACAGTTTTTCACATCAATCTTGCCATCAATGACAAAGGGGGAGATTGTTGCAAGTGTATGCCTAATTAGTGTTGTCATCGATGTCAACATATCTGTGTTGTCATTGGTGTCAACTGTGCTTTTGTTTTGATGCTTGCTTGTGTTGAGATAGTTGGTTTGTAATGGATTAGATAAGTGTTGAAGATGATGAGAAAGTGTTCCTGGTATTGTGTTTCTGAGTGCTTTTGAGGAAATTTGCTCTACCGATGGAAAGAGTGTATTGCAGAGTATCTTGGTTTGTAGAAAGATAGTAAAATATTTTGCTCCACATTTCTTGTAGATTGAAAATATTTGACTGTGGTTTGGAAGTTAAGATGAAGGTTGTCTATAGTTGCTATGTTCCAAGTTCGAGCCTCCGGTATGAAGATTTGAGTGAGTTATGTTCCCCAGACTAAAAACTCATTTTCTTTGCTTTCAGTGGTGACAGTGAGAATGTATTATGCTCCGCATTTCTCTGCCATTATGTATTACAGTCTGTGGTTCTGGAATTAAGTTTATAATGAGGATATGTGCCTTTAGTTTTAATGGTTCATGATATGGTGGTCCACAAGCGATCCTTCTTTTATGACAGTGGCTGATAGTAATGTTTAAGTGCTCTGGTTTGAAGAATCTTGTGGGTAAAGTGTTTTGAGGTTGTACGGATGTTCTTGGTGATTGTAACGTGCTTGTGGATGTCTCCAGATCATGTTCCTACCTTTTGATTGGTCCACAAAGTGTAATCTGGATCATGCATGAAGCATGTTCTCAAAATCTTTAGTGTTAACACCAGTTTTAGCCGACTTGGTCATTTTCACTTGTTGCGGTTATACTTTGGAGATTGTGATAGTGTGTTGTAGCGTGGAAGATTATGTTTGAGTCCTAGCTAAGGATTGGTTTGGTCTACATTCATTCTTTCTCTTTCATTAATCTGTGTAGGTCCAAACCTATTCTTATGTATATTTGTTTGCAGACCTTGGAGAATGTTCCAATGGTTGATGATTGTAATGCCAACCTTGATGATTATTCCAAGGTTGAAGAATGGTATAAATACTTGTAATAGAGTCGTGAAAATGCATCCAAGTGCAAAGATGTGAAGATAGTGTGAAGTTATGAGTAGAGCAAAGCAAAGGATGTTTTCTGTGCTTCAATGGAACTAAACCTTGGCATGGTTTAGATTCTACTATCTCAGTTCACCAAATCCTGGTAGTGAGCCACCTACCAATAGTGAGCCACCCAATGACAGTGAGCCACCCCATTGGTAGCAAGCCTCTCAATTTGTAGTGAGCCTCTAATTTTCAGTTTTGATATAACATAATATATTGTGAGCTAACACTCACCGTGGTTTTTCTCTTATAGGGTTTTCCACATAAAAATGTGGTGTCTCTTGTGTTGATGTGCAAATGTGTTAAGTTTTTGATTTTATACTTTCATGGTTAAACTTAATAACAGTAATTAAGTGGATGATATCTTAATGGTTTTCAAATATTGGTTACAACTGATTCACCCCCGCCTCTTAGTTGTCTTGCCCTGTTCAACAATGTCATGATGATATTATGCCTTGTAGCAATGATGAGCATATACTAAGAAAGGATCTATCATGTAGCTCATCTTTTCATGACATTTATATAACTTGTGATGATATGTCTTCTACATGTCATGTTTTCCCTATGTCTATAGATTCATATACTTCACATGATTTATCTTCTTTTATACATGATGATAAGTATAGTGATGATCATTTTCCTACATCTCATGTGGAGATTATGGATGATTATGATTCTCATCTCCACCTATCTATAATGACTATCCTAGTGATGAACCTTATGTTGATAACCTAGTCTATAGATTAAGTCCCAACAAGGGTCACTAAACTCATATAAGCCATTCCAACAATAGTAGATGTTGTCAAGGCCACATCATGCCCCATCTTCAAGGAAATGGAAGGAGAAATTCTAATATATTGAGAGTCAAAGCCATAAAAAATATCAACTGTCAACTGATTAGGGATGGCATTCCTCCACCATGTAGCCACTCCAACCTTCTTACAATGAGAACATGGGAAATCAGAAGCAAGGTGCCCGGTAGTGAAGCATCATCTACAATGGAAGGGGAGACACTCATAATTGAACATTTGAGTCCAAGGCTTATCCTCCACCATCAGAACATCCCCAGGAAGAGACTTGGAGGTATCAATGTCCACCAAAATATGGGCATAGGTAGTGTGGCCTATATTAAAAGTAACTAAATCAACCTTTAGGAATTGACCAATAGAATTGCCAATAGCTATTCAAAATAGGAGTCCTAGAAGTGAAGACAAACATTAGGTAATCTAACCCAAACCAACATGATATGGAGGGACTTTGTAAGAGGGTTGAAAGAAGGGAACCATAACTTGAGCAAGAGAGAATGTTTGCCCCACAACCATAACCTACCATCACATATCAGCTCCCTCTCAGCATGGGAAAGAAAGCAAATAATTAAAAAACCCTTGCACATAGGTAGAGATCAATTTTTCCATTTATGAGAGGCCTCTAATATTCTGAAACCCACTTATGTAGTTAGGAAGAGAAGGCCATAAGAGATTGAATCTACATATTAAGGCTTGATACTTGAGTAATGGCATACATTGTTGATTACATCATGTCCACAAAGCATGACAAGAGAGGACTAAGAACATGCTAGGGGTTAGGATTTTTCGTAGTAGAGGGTGAAAAGGTCTTCTTGAACCAACCATATTCTCAATGGATATAAGCCTTCCATTCTACACCATCGCACCCCCAGGAACTAAAGATGCATGAGCTAGAGATGTCATAGTTTTAGGCACAAAAGAAGGGACACCAGCGCTATTGTGTGAAGCAAGAGAGTCCCCAAAAATAGCAACACTACCTAAAGCATTACAATAGCCCATGAATAAACCATTAATGGAAGAAATTATGCCACTAGGGGCCACATATATTGGTGGAGAATTAATGTTTGAGTGTAGAGGTAGGGTTTTTGAGGCAAGCGCAAGCGACATCAATTTAAAATTTGGAGCGAGTGGTTTTTGGGGCAATCAAATTTCAATAGGAGGTATGTTAACAATCAACAACTAGTTTGAAATCTAAAGCCAATAGTTCTCCAAATACCCCAACTAAAATTGTGAGCAAGATGAGAGAAATGATGTAAGTAAAGAATGATTCAATAAAATTATATGATTAACATTTTAAAAGTGTGGTTAGGAAGTTAGAGGAACCACTAACAAAAAAGCAAAGAATTGAGTGGTTTTTATTAGGACCAAGACCACATATCAAGATTGTAACATCACTTTCCAAATTGCTCAAAAATTTAACTTAAACATATAATGTAATCAAGTCATTAATTAAGAATTGATAGAGATAATCAAAATTTGAACCAAAAGAAACATATTATTTTCCATCAATTAAGCTTGTTAATCAAATCAAGATATAACAAAACTTACAATCCAGTAACCATTACAATATTTAGTGAGTAACCATCACTAATCAAATACAATATATGCTCTACGCATCTTATTCAAGTTTTTACATTACAATAGACCATCTGGTCATAAAATGCAAACATTGTATCTGGAACCAATGACATCTGTCTTCATAAGCCTCGACTTGTCTCATGCTTGGGAAGGAGAGCATCATCCTGGTGCTTTTCCTCCAACCACAGACCTGCGGTCCCCTGCTCATCTTCCTAATTGGAAGAGGCCCTACCCTTCACGAAAAGGTTAGACATTAAAAACCAATTGGATAGCCATCTGAGTATCTGGTGTTGTGTCCTTCCTAATGTCTCACAGTCATACACTATAGATCCACTCTAACTTATATGACACTACTGGAGACACTAGGCCATCTAGAACACTGTGGACTGACAATGCATGCATAGACAGATGCATTACTTTGGCCAAAGTTTTTCATACATAAACGTTGCACAGTGAATGTCATCGTATGTCCACCACCCTAACTCAACTTATAAGCTGTCATGTCCTACAATAAGTTCTTAACGACCTTGTCTTTTAGGTCTAGTATGAGTGGGATCAATTTGAATCATAGACCATACTTGGTCATTTGACTCCCATCATAAGTCAGTTACAACTATATAGGTTACTTTTATAATACGGAACTAGTGACTCCTCGTCACCTTATTCTGTTTTCAATTTATACCAAATTCAACCATTATGACCACCTTGGTCTCCCATGGTTAACATTTTTGATAGCAAATCATCACATATGATGACCTTAGTAAAGTGCATTAGCTTCATTAGGTTCAATAGCTCTTATTATCCCAATGATCTTAAGGTGTTAATCACCAAACCTAATAGTTTACTTTTAAGTAAAAGGAAATATATCTCATAACATTACCAATAAGTCATAATTCAGTATATTCTTCTATAAACTTATTCTAACTGTCTCATGATTAGACCATGATCATAAAAGATCCCACCACCTTCATATTCAAAGGTTTGCATATATACATTCTTAACTGTTTAAACAACTTCTATATATAATTCATAGTCAGCTTCCCATACAAGCCTGACTTAGTGTTATTTTGGTGTTATAATCACACCGATATATAATTGCCTTCCCGACTATCATTGCCTTCCCGGCTATCATTGCCTTCCCAGCTATCATCTTAGTATAAGAACTATGTTTATGATATTAAATGCCTTCTTGGCTGTTATTATAGTCGAACGACTATATGATAAGTATTAAAGCCTTCTCGACTGTCATTACAGTCAAATGACTGTGTTAAATCATTATCGACTATACTCATCTGGAGATATTCATTACCCCATTTTGAGAGCTCTTAGGCTCTTCCCTTATCATCATACGACATGAGCTTAATATACAATTTGAATACATGCTCAGCCATAATGGCTTCAAGCTCTAGTCATCATAGAATGTATTATACAATACAATACAATCGGGTCAAAAGACTCTAGGCTCAAACATAGAAAATAGTCTATCTTTATAGAGCTCAGCCTTAAGGCCTTGAGTTAGTACCCAAATAAAACATAGAGCAGTGACTAATTGGCTCTTTAAGCCTCGGGCTTAATCATAGACAAGATTACATAGTATTATGACTCGGCTGAGCGTAGTCTCAAGAAGAGTTTACAAGGTTTCATTGCTTAGCTCAACAGCCTGGAGCATGGCCTCAAAGAAAGTTTGTTAAATTCTCTGCTCGGATCAATAGTCTAGAGCATGGTCTCAAAGAAAGTTTACTGTGTTTACTTAGCTTAGCCTTCATGGCTTCGAGCCTATTCATTCTTTAAAGTTGACTTGTTAGGGTTCAATCATACGACTCTAAACCACTATAAATAGAAGTTTTAAAACAACAATAGATATGCCATTTCGGCCTTGAGTCACAACACAGAAAAGAATATAATAAATATCCATGGCACAACCCTACAGGCCTCGTGCCTCAGCTTTTAATAGATAACAAGAAACTTCAAGCTACACGGACTCAGGCAAAAGTCCTACTGAGTTTTAAACTCATCATACAAAAATAAAATGGGATATTTGTTCCCCATATTACCTGTCCCAAGCTGATAGTCAAGATGTAGTTCCAGACCGTAACTCTTTCAACTGCTCATAGCTTCTTTCCTGCCCTGTTCTCCTTGAATAGTTTTGCCACCTTTCTCCAAACCCCAAAAACAATGAATTCCCTAAAAATTGACTACTCAAAAAAATGGAAAACCAAACACATGATAATTAGTCCCATGGCATGCTAATTTTGGTTGATAACTACCATTCCACTCGGTAGTATCTCCACAAAAGGTGGCTCGATTCTTGCCATACATGGGATAGTTGAGCTCGAAGCTCCCATCGATCCTCATGATTGACTATAACAACTTCGTAAATAATCAAGATAAGTAAATAATTACAATATTATAGGTTACAACCTATTAAGAGGTTTCATCCTTATCTAAGGATTATCACTATGAGATTACAATCATAAAAAGATTCACACTAATAACATTGGTTATCGGGGTCGAGTAATACTCCCCCAAAATTGATTATTCCCATTAGTCAAATGACTTGGGATGACATTCCAAGAACATCGATTGGTCATCACGACGTGCCGTGATAACTTCAACGATACCACAATCTACCAAGAACATGGAAACAAAATAAAAGAGACATGACACGTGACAACTTACGAAAGGATTGATAAGGACATAGAAGTCGATTACTCAAATGGCTAGTGTTTTCACAACGTCTAACCCTTCCTCCAGGATGATACTCTCCTTCCTTCTTCGAAGGACGTTCGTTTTCCTATCACACTCAGGACCACAAGATTACGATAAGTGCATCATTATCATATCTCGTAGTATAAATCATTTAATTTACAAAACTATTTAACATCTGTTTCTACTTCATAATCAAAAGTTAAATCAAATATTTCCACAATATCAAATCAATTAACTATGACTAATCCTTCTGATTATCATGCCAAGTTAATAATTAAGTCTAATTGTAAGTTGGGGATGTAACAAAGGCTATGGTAGATGCACCAGGAGAATGTTCAACATGTATAAGGAAGCGGTAGAGTTAGCTACCAAAATGGAATCCCAATACTAGAGGACAAAAAATGACTCCTATGGAAATGAAGAAATTAAAAACTAAAAATTCTGGCAAAGGGTGAGAATAGTGTGACTTCTCCTTTATGTATAAGGACCGATGTCTAGTGTACTCATTGCAAAAGAGAGGAACACATAATTAATGAATATATGTATAGAATTTAAAAAGTTCGTTGAAGATCAATAAGTTTCTACTATGGTATATGTCAACAATGGGACATCCATGAAACAAATGATTGTCCTATGTTACATGAAGAAGATAGTTACAATCCAATGGTTAGATGATTGAATAGAGAGGAATCCTCTATAGATAGAGGCATGTCCAAGGCACAAGGATTGATCGTAAGTGCATTGAATGGATATACAACACATGGTCACTAGGAACTACAATGAAGGAGAAACCAAAGACAAGTCAATAATGTAAACCATTTGGTACTGCAAATATAAAATGAGGAACCTTCCACATGCTATAATAGTGATTATTGTCAAGGACATGGAAGAGGAGGCTACCATAACAACAATAGAGGTGGTCATGGAAGAGGAAGAAGTTGGAGACCAACCTAATGTTACTGTAATAAACTAGGAAATTATGCCAACAAATGTAAGAGCAAAAGGAAAGAAGAGTTAAGTTGTGGGATTTGTAGTGATGATATACACAATGCATTCAGTTGTCCCAAAGTTGTATAATTTTAAGAGAATGGACGAATGTTAGGAATAAAAAGTGAAGAATTGTTAACTCCATTTGCATCATGTGGTGCTAAGGTGTTAATGAAAATACCAAAGAAAGAAGGTGTCCAATGTATTAGGAGATGTAGGAAAGTCAACATAGAACCCAAATATGAGGTAGGGGAACCTTCCATGACAAAATAAGAACTATTGGAAAAGAATAAATAAAGAAGAGAAGGAACAACTTAGAAGGAAAACCATTGAAGAGTTTGGGAAAAAAGACAATAGGTTTGCAATAATTACCCATGGAAGAAAAGATACAAACAAGACAAAACAAATATTCTAGAAGAGATAGATGGAAGTGATGAAGATGGAAAATATCCCAATAAAAAAGAACATGACATAGTAGTAAGAAAATCTAAAGAATTAATTAAAAAATATAGAAACATGAAGAAGATAAGAAAGGCTACCTTTATGAAAAAGAAGACCAAAATTTAAAAGAGAGGGATAATTTAATTGAAGAAGATAATTTATTGAAAAATATTAAACAATTATCCAAGAATTGGAACAAAAAGAGTAGAGAGAAAAGAATACCTCAAGTCAAATATTTGGTAAAAACTTGAAAAAAGTGGAAGAAGCAACCAATTCTATTAGATGTAAAGATAAATGGAAAAATAGTTAAAAAGCTTTAGTAGACCTAGGAGAAGATATAAACATCATGCCAAAAATAGGTCATACAAGAGAAGTAAAAACAACCTAAACTAAGGGAGTCTCATAAAATTGTCAAATCATTTCATGTTTACATTAGATTTCAAAAACATTAGAGTAACTAACTTGGATCACATCTTGAAAGTATGTACTATATATGTTTTTTTAGATATATTGTCAACTAATGCACACTTGACTCTAATATCTCCATATATAATTGCAATATATAGTGCACTATACCCATGAATAAGATGTGGAGAAGGTAACTCATAAAGTACAAAAGATAAAGGGGCATCCCCAAGTATGATTGTGAGAACATACCCCATATGGTTATGTCTATAAGTAGATACGGTATGAAGATTAGGATTAGGATGATATAAAACAAGGAGAAGCATAATCCATATAGGTGTTAACCCTATGATTAGATGGACTCTTATCAAGAGATATATCATTCGTAGCATAATATATGCAACTATATCACTAATGGTATAAAAATGTAATCAACATAAGGTGGAGATGAGAAATCATAATCATCAATAATCACCACATGAGATGTAGGGAAATGATCATCACTATACTTATCATCATGTATAAAAGACAATAAATCATGTGTGAAGTATATGAATCTACAGACATAGGGCTAACATGACATGTAGAAGATATATCATCACAAGTTACACAAATGTCATCAAAATATTCAAGCTACATGATAGATCCTTTCTTAGTATATGCTCATCATTGTTACAAGACATAGGATCATCATGACATGTAAGGAAAAAGGAACTAAACATTTCTAATAATAGAAAGTTTACACTAATCAACTCCATGAGGGATGGGAAGGATGAAACATAATAGAACAAACCTTCCATAAAAAAGGCATCCTTTTCCTTATAAAATGTGTCTTGAGCATGGAAAGGATAAAGGATTTTGTGTAAGTAAAGGTAGGAATCTATCAGAATCTAAAGTGTATGCATGAATATTAGGACTCCAAGGAATAAGATATAAGAGGAACCATAATATAGAATTTCCTAAAGTGAGAGCATGGGTTAAAAGATATATCACAATGTATACTCTAACCTTAATCCAAAAAGTATAAGAATATAAAAATAAAACCCTAGGTAAATTTCAAATGATAATATGGGATTTGTAAAATATGAATTAGAAGCCCTAAAGTGAAGATAAGGTTGTGTAGGATCAATTGAGTTCACTATAAATATGAAGAGAAAAGAACAATCCCTAGGGTTAGTCTAAGTTAATATAGCATGAAATAATAGAGTGTGTATAACAATTATACACCAAGAACCACATCATAGCTATCAAGTGGAAGGATGCACATCTTAGATTTCAAGGTGTAATCACCCACTAAAAGACCAAAATATCCACATTTCCCCTTACAAGATAGTACTAGAAGTGGATGTCATATAACACCTAGCTAGGATGAGTAGGGTGCGTGAAGGATAGGATTAAGGAAAGAAGCACCAAACCCTAAGGTAAAAGATCTTTAAGTGAATCATATGGAAAAGCACTTAGATAGTTCAATATGAAAATAAGATGTAATAAAAAAATAATGTAAATCTAAAAACTAAAAATCCCTAGAGGCAAATAGTTTATGTAGGATCAATCATGTTCACCAAAATGAAGAGGGGAAAACACAATCCCTTATGGTTAGTCTAAGCTAATCAATAAAATGTGTAAACATATAAGCACACTTAACCTAAACTAAAGAGTGGATGGGTGAAATACATTAGATAAAAAACAATTAGAAAATTACATAATTCCCTATAAATAGAAATAAATAGGAGGGCAGGTCGCTTAGCTCTATGAATGAAGAATGAATGCCAAGTGGACAAAGATATTGAAATCATGGTACATCTCAAGATCTAAGAAACTCTGTAATAGTTATATGTATGGAACAAAATTAGAATAATGATCTCTCCTTTGCTCAGGTTGAGTTTCGTTAAGAAATTATATTTGTTACTCCTTTTTAAAGCATGAAATCCAAATGTGTAGCTATCTATTACTCTTCTCAATGCTCCTAGAATCATATATCTACTTGTGTAGACTTGACCTAGGTCATTTTATTAGTTGTAGTTTTGAACCTTGAACTTTTAAATTTAAATTCAAATTAAATCTTATCAACTCCCTCCCATTAGCCATTGTGAGTTGATCTAGCACATGTTTGTGTTGAATTGTATGTTATGTTGTATTTAAAGATATTCACTCATTCATTTAAAGTTATCAAAGAATGTTAGGACATTTAAGAGTTATTGAAAAAACATTTACATTAAGAGCAATGTAGCAACATTTTACCATAGCATATATCATCATACATTTTCGATCATTATTCCTAATTCATTGAATCAATTTGCCTATGGGTTTGCTTGAGAACATGATCTTCATAGTTCAACAAATTCCCTAAAGGTGTTTCTAAACACTATGAGTATTATAAGATCAAGGACACTGAATTCCAAACATAAAATTTCTACCAATTCATTCATATAGGTACAAGTGTAGGTCAACACACTAGTTCACTTATATAGACATGGATCTGAACCAAAACATAGTAGATTTAGATTACATATTCTAAGACATTTACCCAATCAAACCTTAAATTTTCAACACCTTAAAATCAATATATTTGTCTCCCATATCATATTTCTATCATTGAATTTTGAGCTAAGCTAAATATCACATTTAATTTATTTAATTTTATAAATTTAATTCAATATTAATCCCCACTCATAAATTCTAAAGTTTTACTAAATTTTTTGTCCTAGATAAATTATAGTGAATACCATTTATCTTCATTACAATAAGTAACAAAATTATTTAATAATAATTATTAAATACACTATTTAATAATTATTAAATATTACAGTAATCATTATAAAACAATAAAAATTTAAATATTATTTAAAATAACAATAAATTTAAAAAATTAAGTTTTAGAACTTTTAATTAAAAAATCACATTCTAATATTTGACTACTCTAGTACCCTGAGACTTTATAAGACAAAAGCTCATGTATGTGTTAGGTTATTAATAGCATCTCTATTCACCTCAAATAGCACAGGAAATGAATGTGGGATTAAAACTCAACGCCAAACCCTAGTAGAGCATTCCCAACTACCACATCTAACAAAATTCCTCCATCCTCTATGTGTTTATTCTATGCTCCAAAGTTCCCATTTTGGCACACACTGGGAGTACATTTCCAAATTTAAATTGATCGGGTTGGAGTTTCCATTTTAGGCAGGAGATTGACTGGTGGTATTCGATGCCAACCACGACGATCAATGGAAGAAGAAATGAAAATGTTAGTTTCATATGGTTAAACAGTAGGACTGCTTTGTGAGGACACCCATGTCCTTTGAACTCTACAATAATCATATTCTGGAAATCCAAACTTTACGAGCATCCACTAAACTTTTGGTGACTGTAACAACTAGGCAGTTGACTCTGACTATAACAATTTTAATGCGAGCATTCATGAAAATAGTTAAGTGGGCCCCACGTATATAGTCAAATCTTAGAGTGTGTGATTTATCCTTTCATATAAACCTCGTCTCTTGTTGCGCCAACCTCGACAACACTAATGTGTAAACTGTTCTGCCATCTTGTGAGATACTTTAGCTTAGTATTTGGCAAAGGCATGGACATGGAGTGATGCACTAACTTGATTTATGCATATTAGTGTACCTTTTTGTGGCGCTACGTTTTTAGTTGAACCCAATTTTATAGGTGCATTGTTAGGTAGGGAACAAGTCTAACTATTCTTAAATCTCATCCACTTCAACCGTCAAATATCAATTTTGGCCAATAAAAATAGGACAAATATTTACCATTTTTTAGTGTGTATGAGGTGTAAAATTTCTATTAAATCTTTGGCCATTGAGATGGATGATGTTTAAGTAGAGTGGACAAGACCTAATGGTTGTACACCTTAACTTCATGTTTCTCAAAATCATATATAGTGATTTCAAATAATTTTTAAATTTTTGTAGTAGTTTATTCAACAAGTTCATTGCTTAAATCTAAGTTTTAAGTTCATGTTGTCAAATTCAATGCCACAAATATGCCCAATTGTAAAAAGGTGATCAAAATATCACTTTTTTGAGGCTATTCTTAAATATCACGAGTTCAATGGTTAAAGGTAAATTTTGGCCATAAAAGTAGGATAACTATTTACCACTTTTTGGTAGGGATGAGGTGTAAAATTGCTAGTCTCTGTGACCATACAAGGACTATTTTTGACCCCTAGTCTATGTAGATAATTTTGATAGCTAGCCTTTGAAATTATTCATACCAATAATTGAACATTTCTTTCTTTAATATTGTTTAGAAAAACATTCAAATAATTTATTTCGTCATATTTTAAAATATTTATTTCACCTAATTATGTAGATACACAAATTATAAATTAGATAACTTAACACTATGTTGCGTGGAAAAAGAGGGAGAGAGATAGTTTGTATAAACCAAATCAAGCCTCTCTTTCACTTACACAACATTAGGAGATAAGAATCGAGCTTGCTCCTTATGAATGATCAAGCTACTGATTCCTATTCCCTTATATGTTGTTGTAAATGAATAGATACCTCAATTAAGTTTTTACAAGCTTTAGGCAACCTTATAGCATGAAACCCTAATTGTAAAGTATGCACGAACAAACTGATTTCCAGCATAGAAACTGATAGGCAAACTACAGAAATGTAAATAAGAGGTTACAGAGAGCATGCACCTGGAAATTGAAGGCCTGTTAGACTAAGGCACTCGCCCCGAAGTCCCGAAAGTTTTTGAACTGTTAAATTTTCTGCACCTGATGTCAGAGTCTCCGTTGAAGGTTCCAAATCTTGAATTTGAAGCCTAGTCAAACTAGGGCGCTCGCCACGTAGTCTAGAAATTCTTTGATGCCAAAACTTAAAGTCCTACAATGACTGTACTTGCAATACCTATTCTTCCTCTGCTCCTTTCCGTCAGATCTTTTCAAATGTGACCTGCATATACAAAAGGAGGAGAATGATGGTTGTGGCTATATAGGAGTTTGCCTCAGTCAAACCCCGTCTTTGGTATTTCTACCTTGACAATAGCCAATGATAAAAGTCTGCAGATGTGTGTGCTCATATATCAAATGTGTATGCATAAATGTAAGATCCTAAATGACTCAAGCATCAAGGATAGATCTACACAATGTTTCACTCAAGGAAACAACAAAAACTTCACCTCAAGGAGATGATACTGATAAAGACTTGTAGAACAAGAAGGCAAGGCAACCATATCCGCTGACTATTTCCAAGCTCAAGTTGGAGGCTTCAACCCTTCTCCTGATCTTACAAAGGGCTTGACAAAACCCTAGGAAGAGCAAGATAGACTCAAGATCTTGATTCCTATTCTCCTTCAAATATCTTCGTGATAGCAAATATCAATATCTTCAATGAGCTTCAACAAAAATGCAAATCTTTAATATAAATAGTGGCATAATTTTGGCATAGTAAGCTTGCATGTACATTATGTGTGATAAAATGATTTTCTATTCTCTTTAAATACCTAACCTTAGATATTCAAATATTTGAAATAATATGTCGACATCACGCCAAAACCAAAATTTGAAATCAGGTTCCCGAGGTGCAAGGGGCAAGCTGACACCACCCCAAAATTCAAAACCTAGAAAAATAGGGTTGCACTAGGGCATGGGTGCCCTAGTCCAAACCCTAGATTTCACTCAAGGTCTGCCTTTAGGGGGTCCAAAACATCCAGAATCCAAATTTTGTTCTCAGGTTCTATCAATTATTGCTTCAAAATATGACATTTCTTCGATAGAGTACATGTCAATCAAGGTTCAGGTAAGCTAGAAACAAAAAGGGCAAGAGGACACCAAAGGAGAGGAGCTAAACTATGTGAAATTGTGCTAATCCATGCAGGAGTACAATTTCTGACATAACATTCAGCCCCCACTTTAGTGGCCATATGACACTACGTGCATATGCAACTAAAGGAAAGTAAATACTTCAATCATGAAAAGGATATCCAAAAGGATACTATAGAGGAAGCTGAAGTGTTGTCACACAAGAGGAAGAAGCCCCTAGTCTGTAATCTTGGAAGATCACAAAGTTAGGAACCACATCCTGCAAAGAAACTCTTGTTAGATAATCAAAATCAAATCATCCTGCAAACAACAAACAAACAGGTTAGTCATAAACGCTAAGGGTTTTGAGTGATGAGACATGATTAGGGAGGAAATCGAGGGGGATATATGCCCCCCTTTGTTTCTACTTGCTTAGTTTGAAAAGGAGAAACAAGGTGGTAATCTTCACACACATATTTTAGGGAAAAGTGATGAAGAATGCTTTGTGAGGGTCATTTTTGCAAACAACACTGACAAGGGTCATTGTACCTCATCATTTAATCATATTTCTTTTGTCAAATCCAGGGTTGTGTCCTTGACTATCTACAATTAGGAATCCTATAGTTGCTAGTTTTATCTAACTAACTCTAATGACCTTTACTGCTTTAAAGAAACTAATATTACAGATCAATCTGCTATGAAATGAATTCCAAGAATGCTGAAAACAAAACTGAACAATGAATTGCTTTAAAGTAAATCTAGATTATTCCTTTCAACTGAAACATACATTTACCTATGAAAACAGTAACTATCTTTAAACAGAATATGAAATAACAAAACAACAGTACTAGCCTTTTGCCTTGGTGGTGAGAGTGGGCCCTTGCTCCACACCCTTAGGGCTGAAGACTAAAGTAAAGAATCAACATAAGAGAATGATATCATGACTCAATTTAGTCCAATTCCATCAGCTTTGTATTCATAAAATGTTTATCAAAATAAGATTACAGAAATAAAAAATTAATCGCCCTCCTTTCTGTTGCTACTTCTGTAAGTTTATAGCTCCATCTGCGATGAGAGATCACTCACCCTATTCTACTAGTTCCTCTATGAGATAACATCAATCTCTTTATTCTACTAACTGTCTAACTACAGAATAAATATCCATGCAATAAAAATAGATAGAGTGGAACAGAAGTCCACACTGAATCCGAGTCTTAGTTTTAAATACACTGGGGCAGCGAGGCCCTAAAATATAGGTATTTAAATTAGTTCATCAATAACTCGTGCAAAATCAAAAAGAGATAAAAACTTCTAGCAGTTAACTATAGACTGCCCTTAATTACTCAGGTGATGATTTTTGTAACATCGGGAGCATCCCAATCACCACTGGAAGTGTTTGACTGACAACTGTGTTGGAAATCTGCACTGTTCTAAAGAGGCACTAGAGATGTATGTTTCAGTCTATAGCTCCAGAGATATGATTGTGACCTTCTTGTTCAGCTCCGAAGATGCTCAAGACTTCAGTCCAGCTCCGGAGATGATTCACCTCCTTATCCCAAAATCTCTTTAAACAAATTGGAACATTGGAGACCAGTTGTGGCATTCTGATGTCAGCTCCGGAGATCATTAGGACTACCTCCGGAGATGCACAAAAATTGTCTACCTGAACACCTGCCCCTGTTGATTCAAAAAGAGAAGATTTTTGCATATTTCCATCGATTCATCGCACAGTAGTCCATCAATCAGAAATCATGATTCTAAGTAATTCATCTCTTATTAATCATCATTAGAATAATCTTGTCAACCTATTTTGGTGCAGTCATCAGGACAATGGAATAAGAAGGGAGAAAAAGAGAGGTAAAAAGGGTGTATTTCATGGGTGCTACTTGGCACTCATCATCCCCCCGTACTTAAGGATTAACAGGGTCTCTTGCTTCTCACAATCTGGACTTATTTTGGTGGAATATTCTATTAGTCAAGGTAGTCCTGTGCATAAGTTGTCCAAGTGGTGTGGTCTATATTACCATTTCCCCTATACTGATCGACTTGCTTCATCCACTCCTACAACTTATCATCTTCCATTTGTTCAACCCACACAGGTAGCGGCTCAATGATGAGAGGGGGTCTGAAACAACCACCTGTCCAATCCTATTGGTATTTATCCATCATTTTGGATATTAACCTGGCCTTCCTCATAAATAATCTCAAGTTACCAGGAGTCACCACTTCTCTCATTTTCTGCTCTGAAGTTAAAATGTTCCACCTTTTCTTTGCCATTGCAAGCACTTGATTAGCTGAACTATTCATGAAAAGACCAAAATCAATGGAACACTCCTGAAGATGTTTCAGATACAATGGCAAAATCTTGGTCGTACTTTTCAGGTGGTATACATATGCTCTATATTGGACCTTAAAGCATGGGGGTTTGGACATTCTTTTCTGATGAAAAGACCTGTTTCTGCATCCTTCTTGAGATATGCCTCCATTCTCTCATTCCAGATATGATGATTTTTCATTAGTGACATGAATGCTTTGAGCTGACAATCTCCTACAAAATAGTTAATAATGAAGGTCATATCATCAACACAGAAACCATGCAAATATAACTCACACAAATTTTTTTTGTCTTCATCAGAACTCCTCATATATGCTTCCATGAACCCCTCCTCTATTTTTGTGTTCTCAGTTAGATCAGACAGGATTGAATATAGTTTTCTTTGCAGGACTCGGTCTTGTAAGAACATAGCATAACTTGCACTTGGAGGCCTGCAAGATAGAATCTGAGATGAAATGGAGGCTATCTGAATGACTTTTTCTTCCAGGGTTTCTACTCTTTTTGACATGGCAGTAACTACCCTCTGCAATTGCAGCATAGGCTTAGAAGCCTCATATTCTCTACATCTCCTTTCCCAATGGAATAGGGCCTCAGGAATATCAATTGGGATTGGGCCTACATATGGATCTGTTTGTACCTCATGTTCAATGGTTGCCCCTGGGCCAACTAGCTCATGAATATATTCCTCCTGATCATCTACTTTATTGTTGGCCCAAGTCAATTGTTTATCTTGGCTTTGTACTTTCTCAATCAATGCTACAATTATGATGAGACTATTATCTCTGGCCTTGGTAAGATCATAAATACTTTGTACTGCCTCTATCTCCTTTTCCTTAATGATTTTAGCTGTCTCAGTCTCCTGGGCTTCCAATTCTGTTTCCTTCTCTTGAATTATTTATTGTTTACTCTAGAGCTCTATTTGTAGTTTTTCAATTACCTATTTTTGCTCCATCTCTTTCTCCTTCATGACCTTCTTGAGGTCCATGATAATCATATTTGTCCCCCATAATAATCTTTTTAGATTATCAATCTCTTCTAACATCTATTGCTCTTTTGAAATTTCAATATCCTCTTGATCAAAGGGGTGAGAATAAGTCTCTGTTTCTTCTTCTGTGTGCTGTACATCAGGGTCTTCCATAGCCATTGGCTCTTCACTGCTAGCTGCATGCATTTGCTCTGCTTCAACTCCCCCTGCAGCCTCCCTGTCCTGAGTTTCTTCTTGAGTCTTCTCTGCAACTGCTGGCACTAATGAAGGTCCAACTTTTTCCTTAGAAGCTCTGAAACCCAGAAGAACTTTAGCTAGGAGAGCAGTATCTTTCTTAGCTTGGGTAAGTTGTCTTTTCCTTTTGCTTCTCTATAGCATAGGTGGAGCAAGTGCCTCCAGAGCAGGTATATCATCCTCAGAATCAGAGGAAATAGTAAAAGTTTGTTTTTATTCTGTCTCCGGAGCAGGGGAATGTTGTGTATGAACAAATGGCTCAGAAGAAACCTCTTTTTGCTTATTCTTTCTCACTAGAGGGATTTCATCTGAGTCATGGGATGCTTCTTCAGCCCAGTAATGTATATTAGAGTTAGTTTTCTTTGAAATTCTCTTTGTTTTATGACCTTGGCTTTCCCTTGTTGGTATTGTTGGAGTAGATTCCTCAGTCAAGGTCATTTTTCTCCTTGCTGAGCGAGTCATATATGGTGTATGCTCAACAACAAGTTCTCCAATTTATTTTCCTTTCCTCTTCTTGTCAGAAATAGGGGTAGCAGATGATGTTGCCTCCAGTGAGGGTTTTGAATCTTTACCCTTCCCAATAGATGGAGATGAAGTTGAAGGTTCTACCTCCTCTTCTTGATGGGTAGAGGAGGCCTTATCTACTATGTACCCTTTCTAGTGCTCTAACCTGGGGTTTGTTATCTAAATTTTTTTGCCATAATACCTCTCCATCAGCTTGAGATAGGAAGTGATGTTTAACAACTAGAAAAATGAGGCCATGATGTTTCATAGAGCCCTCCCTTGTTGATACTTTTCTGTAGATACCCTAATGGCAGAGTATAGAAAGTTTGGAAGATTTATACTAAATTCTGGACGTGCATTTCTATTCCTCAGAAAAATCAACATTTTCATTATAGGCCCTAGAACTATGGAAAATTGACCATCACATGTGAAATATTTCATCAACCATAGAGCTACAGATTGCCATGGGTTTGGAAGTGAGGACCTAAGAATTCCTTTAACCTCGTTCTTGCTCAAATGCAACTATATTGCAGGTTCACCTTCTACAAAGAAATTTCTAATCAAATCAGCATATAAAGTTTTTAGATGCTAGAACCTCTCACCTTGTTTAGGGAATCCATAAATATGACTGATAATGGTTGTAGAGAGATTGACTTGAACTCCCCTTACAACTATCTGATTATCCATCAGTTTTCTTATGAAGTCATCAACAATATTCTCTTGAAACCCTTCAAACTTCTCTAGGAACTCTAGCCATCCTGCATTTCTAAGAATTTCTGTTGCAGCTTTGTCATGCAAGAGACCTGTAACACTTTCTGGCTCTGATTTCTTCTTAATCCCCATTTCTAAGTCCTTTTTCCACCCTCTGTGCGAAAATTCTCCCTCACTTTTTTTGTGTAGTTTGTTCTTCTTCTTTTAACTCCATAGGCTCCAGAGGACAGTATCAGCTGACTCTGTTCTTCAAGGTATTTTGCAGTTTTGAATGAGGGTTATTATGTCAATTCATTTAATGGCTTGGATTATGGAAAAAGAATTTAAAATCAGTTAGAGTGCCTATGCGGTCATAATTACAGCAGAGTGATGGGACACTCTGTAGACATGATGATAGTGTAGCAAAGATGGCAACATGCATGAATTCAGAAGGGAAATAATGGCAGGAAGACGTGTCATAATGACAGCACCCAAAAATAGAAATAACAAGACAATTACTAACTAATGCTTAATTAAAGAGAAGTACCTGAACTAGTCTTAATGATGACGGCCTGATGTACCTAGCTGCAACGCAGCAGCTTTGATGATACTGGATGTGACTTGGCACATGAGTAGCTTCTGCGTGGCTTTGAAATGGCGTCAGCATCCCTATTGTCACATTTCATGCAATCATTTCTGCTAAGTGGTTTGAGAATGCCATCTTTTTAGGTGATGTCAACATAGTCATTTGTGAGTACCTATGCATGAGAGTAATGACCTTTTTCTCAATTGTCGATGATATGCATGTTGACATCATGTTTTCCCTTGTCATAAAGTGGAGGATGAGTCATGATGACCTCATCAAATAACATCTCTACTTTATTTCCTAGAAAGATGGGTCCCCTCCCAATTTATTACATTCATGCATAGCTCTTTATTGGTGGAGCACTGGAGGTGCTCCTAGTTTGTGAGTGTCGGAGGTGCTCCAAGTTTGTGAAGCACCGGAGGTGCTCCTTATTTGCGAGCATTGGAGGTGTGTTTGAGTGACTTCTGGCACCTGATCACCTTTGTAGCTTGATTATTCTCATCTGGAATGAAGAAGGGAGCCGCCATTTATTGGTTTTCAATCCCCTTGGTCGAGAAAGATAGTCATTTACTGGTTTTCCATCTTTCTCTTTTTTTTCTTTTTTTTAAGAAGCCCGCCATTTGCTGGTTTTCAACCTTCTCTTTTTTTTAAAAAAGAAGGCCACCATTTGCTGGTTTTCAACCTTCTTTTTTTTCTTCTTTTCAGTCCAAATCTGTGATAGAGGGTGTGTCCCCTGTAATCAAGCACAAATATTTGATGAATTTTTCCTTAGTGGATGGCCTTTTATAGAGTTTAATTTTGTGGCCATTCACTAAGAATGTGTCTGTGCTTCCATTAATGGGTTCTAGTAGTATTGTTCTATTCTCAAAAACTTCCTTTATCTCGTAAGGACCCATCCAATGAGTTTGTAGCTTCCCCTTGAACTCTTTGAACTTAGAATCATATAGGAGAACCCAATCACCTTGTTGAAATGTTCTCCTCTTGATGTGCTGGTCATGCCATTGTTTCCTTTGATACTGAACTAGTTTTGTTTCCTGAATGGCTTCTATATAGATTTCATCTAACTCATTGAGCTGAAGAATTTTGTTCTGTTGGGCTATAGACAATGGTAGACCAATATCTAATGCAGTTTTAAGTGTCTGGAGCTCAAATTCTATAGACAGAATGGGCTTCTTTCCATAGACTAATTCATATGGTGAGAATTTTGTTGTGGACTTCCAAGTGGTATTGTAAGCCCAAACTTCTTTAGGTAATCTATTAGCCCAATCTTTTCTATTCATTGCCATTGTCCTTGTTAGAATGTTCTCAAGTTCTCTCTTAGTCACCTCTACCTACCCATTGGCTTGAGGATGGTAAGGTGAAGATTTCCTGTGCTTAACTTGATATAAATCTGTGAATGCTCTGATTACCTGTGAAGTAAACTGAGGTCCTTTGTCTGAAACTATGGATCTTGGGGCTCCAAACATCAAGAAAATCTTATTATAAAGGAAATCAACAACTTTCTTTTCTCTTGCAAATTGCAATGCCTGCACTTCAGCCCATTTAGTGACATAGTCTATACATACAAGAATGTACTCTTTGCCTAATGATGGTGGAGAAATTGGTCCCACAAAATCTAGACCCCATTGTTTGAATGGCTCCATCATTACTTGAGGATGTAGTAACATCTCCTGGGTGAAGGTTGGTTGTCCCATCCTTTGGCATTGGTCACACTTCTGCACATATTTCTTGGTATCCTTATGAATAGAGGGCCAGTAGTAACCAGCTCCTAGAATCTTGTGGATGGTTCTGTGTACAGAATAATGCCCACCAGATGGTTCATCATGACATGCTCTCAAGACATCAAAAATTTCATCAGTTGTTAGACACCTGGATAAAATGAAACAGGACCACATTTAAATAGCAAACCATTTAACCATTTGTAAGATAAGCTTTCCTTAATTAAGCGTTTCCTTTGTTTTGAGGTAAAATGGGATAGATACAAGCCTGAAGCTAAGAGATTAGCTATGTCAGTAAACCAAGGTGCAGTAGAGGAGACAACAAAAAGATGTTCATCTAGAAATCTATCCTCCACTGGCTGGTTCTCTCCACCTGTATGCAATCTTGACAGAAAATCAGCAACCAAATTAAATTTGCCTGGATTATCAACTATGGTAATGTCAAATTCTTGCAACAACAATAACCACCTAATTATCCTTGCACCCACTACTGGCTTATTCATTAAGTATTTGATCGTTGCATGATCAGTATGTACAAATATTTTGTACGCAGTAATATAATGCATGAATTTGCTTATAGCATAGATGACTGTCAAGAATTCTTTTTTAGTTGTGGTGTAATTTCTTTTTGCAGAGGTAAGGTTTTTATTGATGTAATAGATGGCATGCATACTTTCTCTTTCCTCCTTCTATCCTAAGACTGCTCCAATGGACTCATTTGAGGCATCAATTTGTATGTGAAATGGTAAAGTCCAATTAGGTCCTCTCAAAACAAGTGTAACAATAAGCTTCTCCTTTAGGGTTTCAAATGCTGATTGACAATCCTCTGTCCATAAGAATTTCATGTCTTTGTTAAGCAGGGTAAATAGGGGGCAACTATTCTACTAAAATTTTCTATAAATCTCCTATAGTAGCCTGCATGACCCAGAAAACTTATAACATCTGTCTAATTTTTAGGTGAAGGCAACTGTTGGATCACTTCTATTTTGTTTTGATCTACTTTGATCCCATTTGTTGAAATGTGGTGTTCCAATACAATTCCTTCCTCTACCATCATGAAGCACTTTTCATGGCTCAGGGATAATTGATTCTTTTCACAACATTTAGTACTTTCTCAAGGTTCTTCAAAGTTGTCCTCATACACAGTAAAGTTATCCATGTAGACCTCCATGCACTCATTAGCTAATTCAACAAAAATGGCTAAAATAAGCCTCTGAAATGTAGCTGGAGCATTACATAGTCCAAATGGAAGAAATTTGTAGGTAAAAGTTCCCCAAGAATAGGTGAAAGTGGTTTTATCCTAATCTCTAGGTGCTACTTGGATTTGGTTATACCCACTGAACCCATCTAGGAAAGAAAAATACTTTCTCCCAGCAAGGTTGTCCAACACTTGGTCAATGAATGGTAAGGGAAAGTAGTCCTTTTTTGTAGCTTTGTTTAAATACCTATAGTCAATATACACTCTCTATTTCCCATTCTTTTTAGGCACTATGACTAAGGGTGAGTCCCATTGACTGTCTGAGATTGGATATATAAACCCTGCTTGCAACAATTTTTCTATTTCAGTCTTAACAATGTCTTTTAAAGTAGGATTCAGTCTTCTCTGGGGTTGTCTGACAGGTTTGACATCTTCAGTGTATATACGATGAGTACATATCTCAGGAGGGATGCCCTTCATATCTTGGTATTCCTAAGCAAAAGCTGTTGAATGGGAAATTAGGAGTTTGATAAGTTCTTCCTCCTATTTTTCTGCTAACTGGGTGTTGATATTTAGTGTTTTCTGAGGTAGAATCATAACCTATTTTGTGATATGATCCATGGATCTAGTCAATCCATACGCTGGAGTCATGGTATTCATGGGGCAATAATGTGGAAGCAACATGTGGAATGTGGCTAAGTCTCTATAAAAGGTTTCTCCACAAGGAATGATATTTGCTAGGGTACAATGAGCAGAAGTGAGAAGTTCTCTCCTAGAATCTTGGGCTAGCTCCATTCTATCCTCATTGATTAGAATGTGGGTGATATCTTTAGTTGTATCATAGTGGATTTCTTCTTCTAGCTCACCCAAATGTTCTTTGATGGTAACCATAGCTACCAAGGCACTGTTTTCCATGTTATCTGGCTCATTTACCCATACTCTTCCTGTATAATGTATTGATGGTTTAGTTGGAGGATACAAATATATTTTCTTCAAGTCTATCCCATTAGAAATGACCATATCCCTAGTTCAACAATCAATAGATGCTGCTGCTATAGCTAGCCATGGTCTTCCTACTATTAATGGATAAGCATTTCTCTAGTTTCTTGGCTCTAATATCAGGAAGTCTACTGGGAATTCCCATGATTCTATCACAACTAGAACATCAGTAATCACCCCTTTTGGAATAGCTACTAACTGGTCAGTAAGTTGAAGGATTGTAAATGTAGACTGGATACTTGTTAAGGCTAATTTGTCCATTGTATGAACTGTCATTACATTTATTGCTGCTCCCAGATCAACCAAAACATTTGAAATTTCTACCCCTGAGATGTAAACAGTCATGACAGGACTTCCAGGGTCTCCATATTTTAGGAGGAGCATTTCTCCCATTATGAGGTCTAATACATTCCCTTCCACCTGAACGGTTGAGGGTAAGTTCTTCTTTCTTCCCTGGGTCTTAACACAATGTTGTTTGATGAATTTGTTAAGTTTAGGTACATCTCTGATTGCTTGTAGGAGCAGAATTTCAATGTTAAATTGCCTAATTTCTTGTAAAAGTTTTGACTCTAGGGTAGATTGGACTTGTTTTTGTGAGACTTTTTTCTAGGGAACATGTTGTTTGAGCTGTTCTGGGTATGGTGCTAATTTTTCCATCTCCAGAGTGTCTCCGGAGCTCTTACGAGAAATGTTTCCAGGAACGTTCTTCAGAGTCATTCTTTTAGGAGGATCTCCAGAGTTATCCAAGGATGATTCTTTTAGCACTGTTTCGGTAGTAATCTCCTCTGGAAGTTGAGTGGATGGATTTTCAGGTTCCTCATCATCGGTTACTTCAACTATAGTTGGAGGAGATGGTCTTGGGAATGCTTTCCCATAACGCAGCTGGAGATTATTGGGATAAATAGCGTTAATACCAGCTATGTTTTCTTGTTTTGTCATGCAAACAACTGCTTCATGTTTATTGCATGGATTTGGTATAGATTGAGCTGGTAAGGGTGGTTAGCTATCTGGTTCATTTTGTGACTAACCTTGTGTGTTGGAGGGTAGAGTTAGAAATTCTTGTTGTTGGGGTTGGAAACATCTAGGTTGTCCCTGGTATTGTTGATTATATCCCTATGGAGGACCCCAATGAGGCTGCATGTTTTGTGATCCAAATTGTGGTGGCCATTGTTGATTCCCCTAGGGCTAATTTTGCCAATGTTGGTTCTACCATTGTTGGTTCGACCAATCTTGTGGCCCCCAAGGAGGATTATTCTGAGGTCCATGCTAAGTTGGATTCCATTGATTATTTCCCCAATTAGAAGGACCCATGTAAGAGGTCTGGTTTGGATACTGATTATAAGGGACATTTCCAGCTTGTTTTTGTCCTACATAGTTCAACTCCTCCTCTATAATGACATTATTTTTACTTAGCCTTTTTAAGGCTGGAAGTTGACTGCATTGACTGGTAGGATGTTCCCTGTCATAGATCTGACAAATCTCTGATTTATCCAAAGAGCATTCTCTCTGTTAGGTCTCAAAAATGCAGGTTGCCAATCCTAAGAGGATGCCAAGCTCTATGTTTAGATTTGCAACGTTTTTGAACTAACTTGACGAAATCAACCTTCAAGGTTTGATGATTTCCTACGCTTTAGGCCCTGTTATGCCTAGGCGGGTGAACCTTGGAAAATTAAAACAGTCTGAATGTGAATGTGTGGACTAATTAAATCTATCTACAACGGCATAGGATGTAGGATAGATGAAAAGCTTGCTAACTAATTCTATGTCTAATGTCTAATAAGTGATTGGTAGGAATTGTATAAGCAATATCAAGGTAAAAAGATTTAAATAATGAGTTAAATAAGACTAGTGCCTTGTTGGGTAACAGAGTCAATTGAAGGACCAGGACTAGTGGTTTCCTAATGGTAATAATTCTAATTGTTTGGCACACTTTTAGTTTATAACTTGTATAAACGTGCAAGGAAATGACTGACAAACTCTTCTTGATAATCCAACCAATATAATCAGATATCTTATAATTCACCAGAAGGTATTTTAATCCTTACTTGAAGGAACAAAATGAAATGAATGAGCAAGATTAACAGACAATATTGTCTTGGAGACAGAATGGCAATCCTAATTATATGGCCCTACTTAGTAATCCAAACTTAATACTTCCAAGCTACTGTGACTAAATCAGAAGGGTTTAATTCCTCAAATGGACATCAACCTATTTAATGACACAGATACAACAAATGTGTATTGACAGATTAAATATATACTTGATACATTAATCTGAATAACAAGGAAATGTAGAAATAGAGACAGCCACACAATTGAATAATTTTAACAAACAACTGATACCAAAGCAGAACCACTGAATCAGAGAACTTCAAACTTCTTCTTCAAATAAAATATGCAACATAGTCATTTTGAAATATTGTATATTATGTATATGGATATATTCTACTGCTCCCCCCTTTCAACACCAATTGTTTGAACCTATATAGATGTTTCTATGAAGAGACATGACTCTTCAATAAGTCTTTTGGGAACTTAACAAACATTAACAACTATTACATAATCATGATTAGGCTTTATTCAGCCAGAAATAAACTTTAGCCAAGTGATCTAAATACTCCTAATCACGGTGAGAATCAGTAAGATCAATAGCATCTTTGGTAATCACATCAAGTGTGACCATTCTTTCCAGGTGTCTGCAAGCTTCTCCAGATGCAGAGGCTTTGTCTTTCAGAGCTCATGTGGCCTTGTGTAATATAACTTGACAATCAACAATCCATTCTTCTTTGCTCTTTACCTGTTCGTTGTCTTTATTTTCATTGTTTTTGATCCTCAAAGTTCTGTCAGGGCATCTTAAAGCGTAGTGACCAATTTTACCACAATTGAAACATTTGAAAGGTAACTTACCTTTGAACTTTCCTCTGCCGCCTCTTTTCATTCTTCTTGCAAATTTTGCCTCAAGCTCTTCAAAATCTTCTTCATCTGATTCCACAACATATTTATCTGATCTAGCAGTATTTTCTTCCTTCGCCTTAAAGGCAGTTTCAGTTTTCACAGGGCCATCAGTAGTACCAAATTCTCTCATCTCAAAAGCAGTCAATTTACCAAGCAATTGATATTTTGTAAGATTGCCCATATCAAACAATTCTTCAATGGAAGATACCTTGTGACTATAAGATTTGGGAAGAGTTTTGAGTATCTTATCTACAACATCCACATCCTCTAACTTTCCACCAAGACCCTTGATGCTGCTGACAACTTCATCAATCTTCTATATGTAACTTGTTATGTTCTCATCCTCAGCCATTCACATGGTTTCATATGTGGTCTTTTGTTGAAGCCACAACAGAACTGAGGGGGGGGAGGGGGTGAATCAATTGTATCAAAACTTTAACCTTAATTGATCAATTTGACAATCACATTAACTTGCTTTAACCACTTAATTTGATATGTAGAATAAACATGAAAAGCAGAAAAAAAACTTAAGCACATCAATACCATTCACACATGAACACCAAATTTTTACGTGGAAAACCCTTAGAAAGGGAAAAACCATGGTGAGTGTTAGCTCACAATATAATGTAGTAACAATATCGAATATCAAAGAGACTCAATGCCAAGAGTGCTCATTGTCCAAATGAATGCTCACTACAAGAAAGGCTCACTACCAAAAGGGTGGCTCACTGTCGGTGGGTGGCTTATTGCCAGTGGATGGCTCACTGCCAAGGGGTGAACTGATATAGTAGCATCTACAACATGCTTGAGTTCAATTCCATTGAAGCACAATGTGTCTCTCCTATTCTGCCTTTGCAACACACACACCTTAACTTCACATGTTTTCCCCAATCATGACTTCAATACATGTATTTATACCTATCATCAACCTTGGAATGTACATCAAGGTCGGCATTACAATCTACAACGATTGGAACTTTCTCCAAGGTCGACATACATACATAATTTCAAAATAGGACTAGACCTAAACAAACTTGTGGAGGAAAAGAATGAAAGATAAATACATCATGGCTTAGCTTAGACCCAAATAAATCTTCACATGCTTGTACATGCTTCTACAATCCACGAATTACTTCCACAACAAGTGTGACTAACCAGGTCAGCTAGAACAAGTATACAACATCAAGAATCACTAAGTCACATGCTTCCAAGAGCTTCATGATGACTTGTGGTTTAGACACAAACCTTTACTACATTTAGGGCACATCTACGAACACCATAGAATCATTTGGAAGCCAACAAATCCAACCGCAACAGATCTCAACTTACTTTTCTTAAAGATGGATCACAGACTGCTCTCAATCAAACACTGTCAAACTCTGCTAATAAAAAAATTTCTTTTCAGAGCACAAAATCACAAAACCTTTGGAATGAAGAAAGCTAAGGACCTTGTAAGCTTAAGCCTAGAACCGCAAGACCAAAGAACATACTACGGAGGAATGTGGAGCAAAATACTTCCTCCATATCACATTGCAAACTCTGTCAAGCACAATCTTCAAACTGGTGAATAGAACTTTCTCTGCACAACGATCTAGACCACTAAATTCTAGATTTAGCAGCTTCAAACACTTTTCTAAACATATCTAAATCTCATACTCCAGTCTTCAATACTAAGGAAATGCGGAGAAAAAATCAGACAGTTATTCTGCAAGCCAAAATACTCTGCAACACATTGTTTCCACTTAGAGAGCAAATTTTCTGAAAAGCACTTGGAAACTCAGTATCAAGAATATCTTCTCATCATCTTTAGCACTTATATAAGACAATACAAAGCAACTGATTCATCACAAACAAGCATAAAAAAAGAGCACAGTTGACACCAATGACAACACAAATATGTTGACATCAATGACAACACCGGTTAGCACATACTTGCAACAATCTCCCCCTTTGTCATTGATGGAAACATATGATGTGAAAAACCATCAAGACAAGAATCTACATTCATCACCATCTCCCCCTTTCTCTTTACACATTTGAAACACTTTCTCCCCTTGAGTTTTTCTCATGATTTCTCTCCCCCTTTGACATCAATGGCAAAGAACATCATATTTCTTCTACTGCACATACTTGCATGCTTCTGCTTTGATCAACTAGAATTATTCTTTCACTCCCCCTAACTGCAATAATCAGCTTAGATCACTCTTTACTCCCCCTGAAGGGTAGCCTCCTAAATCAGTCCAGAAAGAAATATTATTTGAAGTACATTGGACTGATGCATCTCCTTATGCACCTAGTTCAATGAAGGAGGGGCAATAACCCCTAACCTTTCCAGGAGATACTCAAATGTGTCCTTTGGAAGGACCTTAGTGAATATATTAGCAACTTGATCCTTTGTGGGCACATACTCAAGCTTCACAACATTCTCTGCAACTTTCTCTCTCAAAAAGTGATACTTGATTGAAATGTGTTTTGTCTTTGAATGCATCACTAGATTCTTTGAAATGTTTATGGCACTTGTGTTATCACAAAGAATAGGGATTGGCTCCTCATACTCAACTTTGATATCCTTCAAGGTTTGTTTCATCCACAACACCTGAGTGCAACATGTTACTGTAGTAATATATTCTACCTCTGCAGTAGATAAGGATATTGATTCTTATTTCTTGCTATGCTAGGACACTGCCCTATCTCCAAGGAAGAATACACCTCCACTTGTGCTTTTCCTTTCATCAACACAACTGGCCCAATCTGCATCTGTATAGGCATATAGGGAGAAATCATTATTCTTTGGATACCACAAGCCATGATCTGGAGTGCCTTTCAAGTACCTAAATATCCTCTTCACAGCCATAATATGTGATTCTCTAGGATATGATTAAAATCTATCCATAAGACAAACTGCATGCATGATATCAAGTCTTGTAGCAGTTAGATAAAGCAATCCACTAATCATTGATCTGTACTTGCTCTGATCAACCTTAGGAGATTCATCATTTTTACTTAACTTACATCCAGTAGTCATAGGAGTGCTCACTGGTTTAGAGTCTTCCATTCCAAACTTCTTTAATAACTCTTTGAGATACATTGATTGAGAAATGAAGATACCTTTGTCTATCTAATTGATTTGCAATACAAGGAAGAAATTCATCTCACCACACATGGAAATTTCAAACTCCTTCTGCATCTCATCTACAAAATTCTTACACATTCCTTCATTTCCACCAAATATAATATCATCCACATAGACTTCAACAACCAGGATTTGATCTTTGCTTGCCTTGATATACAAATTGCTATCTGCGGACCCTTTATTGAAACCTTACTGTAGTAGATACTTATCCAGTCTTGCATACCAAGCTCTGGGAGCTTGCTTCAATCCATACATAGCATTCTTAAACTTGCACACCATATCTGGTTGGTCTGATAACTAGAATCCATCCAGTTGCTCTATGTATACCTCTTCTTCTATCTCACCATTCAGAAAGGTAGATTTCACATCCATTTGATACACCTTGAAATGTTTATGTGCAACAAAAGCCAAAAATAGTCTGATTGCTTTCAATCTAGCCACTAGAGAAAAAGTCTCCTCATAGTCTATCCCTTCCACTTGTGAGTGGCCTTTGCACACAAGTCTTGCTTTGTTTCTCACAACTTCTCCAACCTCATTCAGTTTGTTCTGGAAACCCCACTTTGTTCCAATCACATTCTTGTTTGCAGGTCTAGGGACAAGTTCACAAGTCTTGTTCTTCTCAATTTGCATAAATTCTTCTTCCATTGCCTTGGCCCAATGTTCATCATTGCAAGCTTCATTTACTGTCTTAGGTTCCACCTTTGAAAGTAAACATAGATTTACTTGTTCTTCTGTAGCTCTCCTTCTTGTCAATACACCTTTCTTTTTATCACTAGTAATCTGATCTTCAGAATGATCTCTTTGCACATACTTGGGAGTCTTTAGAATTCTTTTAGGAGCATCTTCTTGAATTTCTTCTTCTTCAGGAGAAACTTGTACTTTAGTCTGAACTTCCTTTTCTTTGCCTTTTTCTACCTTCTTTGTGACAATAGGTTCATCTGATTCATATCCATCCAATTTAAGATCTTCATCTACCTTTACATTTGCACTTTCAATGATCTTTTTCAGTTTTTTATTATACCATCGGTAAGCCTTGCTCTTGGTTGAGTAACCTAGGAATATGCCTTCATCACATCTAACATCAAACTTCCCTAATTCTTCATCTCTTTTGATATAACATTTGCTTCCAAAAACTTTGAAGTATTTGACTGTAGGACTCTTACCATACCATAGTTCATAAGGTTTCTTGGTCTCTTTTCCCTTGACCTGCACTCTATTCTAAATATAAATAGTAGTGTTTATTGCTTCTTTCCAGTACACTTCTGGTAGGTCTGCCTTCCTTGATCATAGTTCTAGCAGCTTCTTGAATAGTTCTATTCTTTCTTTAAACCACTCCATTTTGCTGAGGAGTCCGAGGGGTAGGCAAATGTCTCTTTATTCCATGTTCGTCATAGAAAGAATTGAACTCATTTGAAGTAAATTCACCTCCTCTATCAGACCTTAAGCACTTGATTTTTAAATCTAATTCATTTTCAACCATGGCTTTGAAAGTTTTGAACTTATCTAGGGCTTCTAATTTTTCTCTAAGAAAAGTAACCCAAGTCATTCTTGAATAATCATCAATAAGAAGCATAAAGTACCTGTCACCTTGCAGAATCCATACTCTTGTAGGACCACAAAGGTCTATATGCACCAACTCCAGCAGACCGGAAGAGAATTGTTCTTTACTTTTGAAGGTGGTCTTTGTCATCTTCCCAAGTTGACAATCTTTACATGTAACATTGGCAGGCTTCACAATTAGATCTCTTACAATCTAAGCAATACTTATTTTCACCAGATTATCAAAGTTGATGTGACCCATTCTCCTATGCTATAGCCAACTTTCATCTGTCTTAGCTAACAAACAACAGTTGTCAGAGCATTTCAAGTGATAAACATTACCATGAGTCTTCTTACTAGCAACAATTATGGTTCCGAAGCTTTTTCTTATCTCACATCCTTTGTCCTTGAACACAAGATTATATCCTTTGTTGCACATTTCTCCAACACTTAGAAGGTTATGCTTCAAGCACTTGACATAAAGAACATCATCTGTATTATGCTTTCCATCAAAAGTACTTGATCCTTTTCCACAAATCTTACCAGCTGCATCATCACCAAACCTAACCAATCCTCCCTAATATTTTTCAAACTTAATAAACTTAGTTTTGTCTCTAGTCACGTGATTTGAACATCCACTGTTAATGATCCATTCATCTTCCTTTTCAGCATGAAATGCAGACAACTCTCTCGAACTTCCATCCTTCACACAGCTAGCAAGGTTAGTAGAAACAAGTTCTTCTCTAAGAGCAATAAACAAGCATTCACTACTATTGCCATCATCAGAAATAGACTCATCATCAGTTACACCATCATCATCTCTAACTCAGTAACTCTTTCTTACCATCTTTTCTTTACTTTCATTAAATTTTAAAGCTCTGTCAGGACATCTTGAAGCATAGTGACCAATTTTTTCACAATTGAAACATCTGAAGGGTAACTTACCTTTGAACTTTCCTTTTCTACCTCTTTTTATTCTACTTACAAACTTTGCCTCAAGTTCTGCAAAATCTCCTTCATCTAATTCCACAGCATACTTCTTTGATCTAGAAGTCTTTTCTTCCTTGGCCTTGAAAGCAGTCTCAGTTTTCACAGAACCATTAGTAGTTCCAAATTCCCTTATTTCAAAGGTAGTTAGTTTACCAAGCAATTGATCTTTTGTACGTTTGCCTGACCCAAGCAACTCTTCAATGGCATATACCTTGTGACTATAGGACTTTGGACGGGTTCTGAGTATTTTGTCAATAACATCTTCATCTTCTAACTTTCCACCAAGGGCTGTGATGCTACTGACAACTTCATCAATCTTTTGTATGTAATTTGTCATGTTATCATCTTCAGACATTCGCATGGTTTCATATGTAGTCTTTAAATTTTGCAACTTAGCCTTCCTGACAGATGCATCACCTTCATAAACATTCTTCAATTTTTCCCAAATTTAATGAGCAGTTGCAAGATTCGCAACTTTTTCCATTTCAATATTTGATAGAGCATTCAATAAAGCATTTTTAGCCTTGTGATTCAACTCAAATTCCTTCATCTCTTCTTTAGTCTCTGGACCACCTTTAGGTATTTCATATTTGTTTTTGACTATCATCCAAACATTGTAACCTATAGAAATAAGATAACTTTCCATGCGTACCTTCCAGTATGCGTAGTCAGATCCATCAAACTATGGTGTGTTCTTTTTGTGTGCCATCTTGGATCTACCTCAAGCTATTAGGCTTTCTTCCAAGGAACCTTTCTCTGATACCAATTGTTGAAGGCAAAAAATAAATGAGAGGGGGGTGAATCAGTTGTATCAAAACTTTAACCTTAATTGATCAATTTCATAATCACATTAACTTACTTTAACCACTTAATCTGATATGAAGAATAAACATGAAAAGCATAAACGAAACTTAAGCACATCAACACCATTCACACATGAACACCATATTTTTACGTGGAAAACCCTTAGAAAGGGAAAAACCACGGTGAGTGTTAGCTCACAATATAATGTAGTAACAATATCGAATATCAAAGAGGCTCACTGCCAAGAGGGCTCACTACCTAAATGAATGCTCATTGCAAGAAAGGCTCACTGCCAAAAGGGTGGTTCACTGCCAGTGGGTGGCTCACTGCTAAGGGGTGAACTGATATAGTAGCATCTACAACATGCTTGAGTTTAGTTCCATTGAAGCACAATATATCTCTCCTGTTTTGCTTTTACAACACACACACCTTAATTTCACATGTTTACCCCAATCATGACTTCATTACATGTATTTATACCTATCATCAACCTTGAATTGTACATCAAGGTCGGCATTACAATCTGCAACCATTGGAACTTTCTCCAAGGTGGGCATACATACATAATTTCAAAATAGGACTGGACCTAAATAAACTTGTAGAGGAAAAGAATGAACATCATCATGGCCTAGATCAAACCCAAATACATCTTCACACGCTTGTACATGCTTCTACAATCCATGAATTACCTCCGCAACAAGTGTGACTAACCAGGTCGGCCAGAACAAGTATACAACATCAAGAATCACTAAGTCACATGCTTCCAAGAGCTTTATTATAGCTTGCAGATCAGACACATGCCTTTAATGCATTTAGGGGATATCTATAAACACCATAGAATCATTTGGAAACTAGAAAATCCAACCGCAATAGATCTCAGCTTACTTTCTTGAAGATGGATCACAGACTACTCTCAATCAGACAATGTCAAACTCTGCTAATCAAAAACTTGCTTTCGGGAGCACCAAATCACAAAAACTTTGGAATGAAGAAAGCTAAGGACCTTGTAATCTTAAGTCTATAACTGCAAGACCAAAGAACATACTGCAGAGGCATGCAGAGCAAAATACTTCCTCCCTGTCACATTGCAAACTGTGTTAGGCACAATCTTCAAACTGGTGAATAGAACTTTTTTGCATAGCAATCCGAACCACCAAATTTTGGAGTTAGCATCTTCAAACACTTATCTAAAAAATATCTAAATCTCATACTCTAGTCTTCAATACTAAGGAAATGTGGAGAAAAAGTAAGGTAGTTATTCTGCAAGCCAAAATACTTTGCAACACATTGTTTCCACTTGGAGAGCAAATTTTCTCAAAAGCACTTGGAAACTCAGTATCAGGAATATCTTCTCATCATCTTTAACCCTTATATAAGACAATACAAGCCAATTGACTCATCACAAACAAGCATCAAAACAAGAGCACAATTGACACCAATGACAACATAGATATGTTGACATCAATGACAACACCGGTTAGCACATACTTGCAACAATCTTTAAGTTCTACAACTTAGGCTTCTTGACAGATTCATCACCTTCATAGATTTTTTTCAATTTGTCCCAGATCTCATGAGCAGTTTCCAGATCCACAACTTTCACCATTTCAGTGTTAGACAAAGCATTTAATAGAGCATTTTTAGCTTTGCACGATTAGTCTCATAATCCTTAATCTCTTCATCAGTCTTTGGACCACCTTTAGGTACTGTGTATTTATATTTAACCATCGTCCAGACATTATAACTAATAGAAATAAGATAACTTTGCATTCGTACCTTCCAGTAGGCATAGTCAGATCCATAAAACTAAGGAATGTCTATCTTGTGTGCCATCCTCGATCTACCTTAAGCTGTTAGGCTTTCTTCCAAGGAACCTCATTCTGATACCAATTGTTGAAGGCACAAGACAACTGAGAGAGGGGGATGAATCATTTGTATCAAGAAACCTTAACTTCTTTAAACAAAATCACATTCACATTCACTAACTTTAACTCCTTATTCTGTTATGAAGATTAAACATGAATAGCAGAATCAAAACATAAACACATCAACACCATACACACATGAACACTAGATTTTTACGTGGAAAACCCTAAAAGGGAAAAACCACTGTGAGTGTTAGCTCACAATATAATGTAGTAACAATACTGAATAACAAAGAGGCTCACTACTCAAAATGCTCACTGCAAAAAGGCTCACTACCAAAGGGTGGCTCACTGCCAAGGGGGTGGCCAATTGCCATGAACTAATATAGTAGCATCTACAACATGCTTGAGTTCAGTTCCATTGAAGCACAATATATCTCTTCTGCTCTATCCTTATAGGAAACACACTTTATCTTTGCATCTTCACACTCTCTCACTTCACTCACGGCTTAATTACATATACTTATACCAATTATCAACCTTGGAACAATCATCAAGGTCAGCAATACAACTTACAACCATTGGAACTATCTCCAAGGTCGACATACATACATAAATCAAATTAGGTTTGGACATAAACAAACTTTTAGAGCAAATTAATGAAGGAAGATCACTTCATGACTTAGCTGAGACCCAAACACATCATTACACATTTCAACATGCTTCCACAATCCACGAATTACTTCCTCAACAAGTATAAATAACCAAGTTAGCCAGAACTAGTGCAAACATCAAGAATACTTAAATACATGCTTCCAAGAACTTCATTATAGCTTATGGATTAAGCACATGCCTTCAATACATTCTAGGGACATCCACAAATAACATAGACTCACCTGGGAGCCAACAAATCCAACCGTAACAAATCTCACTTGAGGACAACAAATATCACCTGAAAACAGATCATAGACTGCTCTCAACAAACATTGTCGAATTCTACTAATCAATAACTTGCTTTCTAGAGCACCAAATCAAAAATCCTTTAGAATAAAGATAGCTAAGGAATTTATAAACTTAAATGCAGAAACACAAGACCAAAATCCAAACTGCGGAGAAATGCAGATCAAAATACTTTCTCCCTGTCACTCTGCAAATGTTGTCAGACACAATCTTCAAACTGGTGAATAGAACTTTTGCTACACCACGATCTGGACCACCAAATTTTGGATTTAGCATCTTTAAACACTTCTCTAAATTGTACCCAAATCTCATACTTTGGTCTTCAACAAAGAGGAAATGTAGAGAAAAATATTCAGATAGTGTCCTTAATATGACAACTTAATCAATCAACAAACAATTGATATCAGAAGATACAGTTGGCACCAATGGCAACACAAACATGTTGACATCAATGACAATACCAATTAGCACATACTTTCAACACATAGGGGTCCCACTGGACCCTAACCTGATCCAGCTGTCGTCCTCACAGGGCCAGTGTTCGTTGATCCAAGATGGGAACTGGTTCCAATGTTAGCTATCCATCCTGTGCCACCTGTAAAGCATCCCACTCTAATATATGAGAAGAATCTGGTACATATTTCTTAAGCAGAGATACATAAAAACATTGTGGATATGAGACAGGCTAGGTGGCAAGGTTAAGCGATATGCAACTGGGCCTATCCTCTCTAGGATCTCAAAAGGGCCAACAGATCTGGGTGCCAACTTAGAGCCCTATTCATAATGGATATAACTCTTATGAGGTCGCACACACAAGAAAACTCTCTCTCCAACCTAGAACTCATGATCAACTCTTCAGGTATCTGCATACTGCTTTTGTCAATCTTGAGCTATTTGGAACTGATCACGAATCTGAATCACTTGTTGCTCCATATCCTAAACATGCTCTGGTCCAATAGTGACCCGATCCTCTAGCCGGTCCCAACTCAAAGGAGTCCTACAAGGTCTACCGTAAAGAGCCTCAAAAGGTGCCATCCCAAGAGAATTGTGGTGTCCATTTTTGTAAGCAAACTCTACTAGATACAAGTAGTCCTCCCAACAAGACTATTGATCCATAACATACATCCTGAGCATATCCTCCAAAACCTGGTTCACTCTCTCTGTTTGTCTATCTATCTTTGGATGATAAGCGGTGTTGAAATTGAGTTGAGTACCTAAGGCTTGTTGGAGAGTGGTCCAAAAGGATGAAGTGAAGATTGGATCTCTATAAAAAATAATCCTCCTCGAAACTACATGAAGTTGAACTATATCATGCAGAAAAACTCTGGCTACTGAGGCGACATTATAGGAAGAACACATTGGAGAAAAGTGCGCCACCTTGGTTAACTTGTCCACCGTCACCATAATTGCATCATGCGACGTGTAGTCAAAGGTGGACCCATAATGAAATCCATAGATATCACATCCCATTTCCACTCTGGAATAGCATGAGAGTACAATATGCGACGTGTAGTCAAAGGTGGACCCATAATGACATCCATAGATATCACATCCCATTTCCACTTTGGAATAGCATGAGAGTACAATAAACCAGCTGGATGTTGATACTTTGCTTTTACTCTTTGGCACTCGAGATAATGAGTGACAAACTCTGCAATATCCTTCTGCATCCCTGCCCAAAAATATAGCTTCTGAAGATCTACATGCATTTTCTTAACACTAGGATGAGCTGCATAAGGTGCTCTATGAGCCTCAACTAGAATCAATCCTCTAAAGTCTCCAAAAGGAGGAACATAAATATGCTTATGATGACAAAGCAACCCATTAGCATCAACAAAATATCCCTCAAACTTGTCCTTCATAGGACCATGGAATTGAATAATCTCATTGTATAATGCATTCTGAGGCAACAACTCTAGAATACGTCCTCTAAGATCTGTCTTAACTATTAAAACCAGAAACTCATGCCTTCGCCTACTAAGGGCATCAGCTACAACATTCTCCTTCCCCTTAATGTAATGAATCTCAAAATCATACTCACATTGGAATTCCATCCATTTGCACTACCGAGCATTAAAATTAGGCTGAGAGAAGATGTACTATAAGCTTTGGTGGTCAGAATGCAACTCGAATCTATGCCCAAGGAGAAAATGTTTCCATTTTGTCAAAGCATGAACCACTGTAGCCAGTTCCAAATCATGTGTCAGATAGTTAAGCTCATGACTCCTCAACTTGCGAGACTTGAAGGATATCACATGACCCTCTTGCATGAGAACAACTCCAATACCCTCAATTGATGCATTTGTGCAAACAACAAAATCACCGGTAGGATCTGGAATAGCTAAAATAGGTACACTGGTGAGTTTCTCTTTTAAGATTTGAAAAGCTCTTTCACACTGTTCAGACCAAGCAAATCTTTTGCCTTGCCTTTGGAGAGAAGTAATCGAATGACCAATCTTGGAGAAGCCTTACACGAACCTTCTATAGTAACCAACTAATCCCATGAAACTCCTTACCTCAGCTACATTGGTGGGAGCGGGCCATTCCAAATTAGCTTGAATCTTAGAGGGATCTATCGAAATTCCATCTCCTGATATAATATGCCCTAAATACTGGATTTCTATCTAGAAAAATTCACACTTAGAAATGTTTGCATATAATTGATTCTCTCTTAGACATTGCAACACCTGCTGCAAATGCTCCTTATGCTCCTCCACGGTGTGAGAATAAATCAGAATATTGTCTAGAAAGATAACCACAAATTGATCCAGGAAAGTGTGGAAGACACCATTCATTAAGCTCATAAAAACTGTTGGGGCATTGGTCAAACCAAATGGGATGACAATAAACTCATAATGACCATAGTGCATGCGGAATACTATCTTATGGATGTCAGATTTAGTAATCCTTAACTGATGATACCCGAACTTGAGATATATCTTTGAGAAAATCCTTGCTCCCTGAATTTGATCAAATAAATCATCTATCCTTGGCAAGGGATAATGATTCTTTATGGTGAGCTTATCTAATTGTTTGCTGTCTATGCAAAGTCGAAGAGTCCCATCTTTCTTTTTCATGAATATAATAGTTTCACCCTAAGGAGAAACACTAGGATGATTATGACCTTTCTCTAAGAGTTCTTCCAACTGTAGCTTGAGCTCTTGAAGTTCTTGTGTTATCATTCTATAAGGGGCCTTAGAAATAGGTTGTGCTCCTGGAACCAAGTTGATATGAAAATCAATCTCCGTTTGTGGTGGCATCCCATAAAGCTGAGGGGAAAACATTGGCAAATTCTTGAAGAACAGGATGATCATCCAAAGAAGTGTTTGTCTTGTCCTCTGATCTATCACTAATTGAGATAGCAAAGAATTGGCATCCTTTTCTCATACATCGCTTAAGTTGCATGGCTAAAATCATCCTAAGTGACATAGGTCTCTTAATTCCTGAGACTACCACCTTTTCACCCATATCATCTAAACACTCTACAGACTTGTGACGACAATCTAATTTGGACTATGAGCATTCATCCAATCCATCCACAAAATAATATCATATGATCCCAATGGTATCACCCTAAAATATGCTTTAGTAGAAAAATAACTAAGCTTTAACTGGCAATCCCTAACCAAAGAATTGACAGACATCCTAGCACCAGAAGCTAAATCAACATCCCAATTAACATCTTGCTTAGCAACCACTAGCCCGCACTTCTCCACTATGGATGGGGAAATAAAAGAATTTGTAGCTCCAGAATCCAAAAAGTATAGAGATAGCGACCTTACCAATTTTACCAGGAACCTCTATGACTAAAGCTTTATGGTCTGTTTGCAAATTATCAATTGTTACAAAGACTTGATGAGATCTCCCCACATCTCCCACTGTAGGCTCTAACACTACCGCATGCTGAACCCCTAAAGCTGCATTGCTCTGGAAAAATTCCTAAGCAATGTGTCCCATACCTCCACAGTTATAACAAGGACCCTTAGGTGGTGTCAGAAACTAAAAAACTAGTTTACTAGAGCTAGCCTAATTGCCACGAGAACTCTCCTGAGGGCGAGATGATCCAACAAATTGTGTCTATGTTCTTTCATCTCCTCTCTATGATGGAACTTGCCAAGACCTGACTGAACCTCCCTGAGCTGACTTTGCTTTCTAACTTTGTTGTGACTGCTATGATGCCGATCTAGCAGGAAAAGTGTTGGCCCTAACTCCACCCTTAGGAGGCACAAAAGAGCAGAATTGATTACAGTTTTGCTGAGGTGGATTTCAATGATGATCATGATGCTTCAACTGGATCTCCTCTGCAATAAGAGCTTTCTCCACTGCCTATCTCATAGTAGTAGGCTTAGATAACTGTATAGGTCCTGCAATACTATGATTAAGACCTCTGATAAAATAGTACCATCATCTTTTCATCTTGAATATAGTCAACATACTGTGATAACTCAAAGAATTTGTTCTCATACTGAGCTATGGTAAGTCCCCTCTATTGGAGATCATGAAACTCATCTATTTTCTGCTACCAGAAATGATAAAAAATATATCTCTTCTTAAATATATCCATGAAAACTTCCCAAGTAATATTTTCCAGAGTCAAATGTCTTTTCCTCTCCTCCTGACGCCACTAGGTATTCGGATTATTCTTGAGCAGGTGAATCATCAGTCTAGATTTGAGATTACTCCCATAGATTTTGAGTGCAAAACATTTCTCAAGACTAATCAACCAAGATTCTGCCTCTTAACCATCCGTAGAACTGGAAAAGTGTTGTGGTTGAAGTTGAAGGAAATCTCAGATTAGCTTATCAACATCAATGGAAGCCTCCTTCTCCACCTGAGTGTTATGAGGAGGAGGTGAATAATGCCCTGATTCTCCTTCCTCACAATGCTCTGCACCCCCTTGAAGGGACTTCTACTATGTTCTCAAGGAATATAATGTTTCCCTTCTGAATGGTGTTGATCTTGATTATTAGGAAAATATAGCCTCTCCTGTATGACATCCACCAAATTTTGCAAGGCCTAAAGAATTTGAGGTCCATGAGCTATAGGCTCCTCAGAATGATTAGATTTAGATGGTGTGGAATGACTACGCCTTCGTCGAGGAAGCATACTACACAGAAAAAATAAGATTTCATTTTATTACTTTTTCCCCAAAGCTCCCAAGTGTTGCAACCTAGTGCTTTGATACCTATGTAATGCCCTCCCAAGAGAAACTATTAATTCAATTAAAATAAATATTAAAATAAAGCAAAATTGAGATAAATTAATAAGCAATTAATGAATAATCTATTAGAGCATAGAAATTAAGATAATCAACTTACACTAAAATTTATTTGAAATAGCTTTATTAAAATAGAATCCAATCAAACTGTCAGAGGCTTGCCCCAAAACAACTGATCAAAAGACATTTACTATACGTTAGATATATCGACTTAATTACAAGAGAACACAATGCAGTAATAATTGTTATGAAAATATCCTTATTCCTACTGTCACAATAATTTTGTTTTTAACATAATGATAAGAAAAATACATATTCTCAACATAGAGGTATATATAAATATTAGTTTAATTGATAAACGTTTCTAATACTCATTCAAGCTGAAGCATATTAAGATTTACATTGATTATAATCAAGTAATCATTAACATTTTATATATATATATATATATATATATATATATATATATATATATATATATCTAATCACGTATTTCCATGATCGTTGTTGATACAAATCTCCATTAACAGTTACTACGCTGTAACAAAATACTTTTATTCTTCTCACATGTAATAGTGAAATATCCATCATATGCAATCAATATTAAATGTGTGTATATATATATATATATCATATATTATTTTGAATCAGAAGAAAGTTAAACACTAAATAATATAGCGAAGCATTATCAAAGTAACGTTCGAATAAAAGATATGAGTTATACCATAAGTAATGGTTGTATATCAAATGAATGCTAGAATGTGGCAGGCATTGGCCGACCACAACCAACAGCTCCACACTTTGGGAGTCGTAGCTTCTACTACACCCACAGTTTGACTGTGGGTAGCCGTGCTTGCCATGACGACCCCTAATATGGAAGTGATATACATAAATCAACAATGTCTTAAATATTTACAATGAATATTGTTTATTGATCGATCTTTGCTATGCAGAGAAATCTTGACTTTGAGATTATATTCTACATTAACAATATTATTTATTAATCAATCTTTGCTATGCAGAGAATTTATCAACTCAGAAATTTAATCAATAACTTAAATAAAACTTCATTAAAGATAATATCTTTAACAGTCGCTTAACTATACTAGTTATTTAAAATGATCTGATAAATACATTTATTCAATATCCTCTGTGCATAAAATCTGTACAATTCAATTACAAAATAATACATGAATAAGACTGAGCAAATTACTTGTTCTAAAATAGTTTTTTGTATATCCTTTCTTTCAACTTGAAAATCCTTGAGATTTGTTACACTGAGAATCAGACATACATATTAAATCATTCATATGGAAAATGATACAATAAGGAATTTCACATACACCTAAATTTATTCAATAGTAAACATTGACTGTAACTTTCTCCAGAAGCCTGCATGCAACAAAATAGAGCAGCCTAGTCCTGCTCTCTCCCCATCCATAGGACCGATGAAATCAAGTCCACTCCCGAGTGGAAAACAAAATCCAATGCTCAATGTAAATAACAAAGGAACCAAAAATTGGAGAAACTTGTGACTATGGACTCGCACACATAGAATCCGTACATGAAATTATTGAAAAGAGGAAGAAGGGGGATTCCCTTCCCTCTTGGGGCACAAATAGCTTCCTTCTTCAAACAACTTCACACTTCCACACACCATCACCTCCCTTCATCACAATTAACCATACATCCTCCCAACAACCATTCACTCTCCACAATCTCCCATCAAATTACTCTCCCATTCTTCACATCTCCCAACACAAATCAACCCACAACTTCTTCACATATATCAGAAAACCCCAAGAGAGGCTCCAAACCCTCCTTAACCCCACACGAGGGAAGCTCTCATCTGTCTCGGAGGGCAGTTCCCTTTGCACATCCAACCCCACTGACATTCAAGCAAGACACCACTCTACATAGATTTTTACAACAATTTTTCATAGCCCTTTGACTTAATTCACAAAATTTAACAAAACACAAAAATATCAAAAGAACCAATCATACCTTGGTTGTCCAATTTAGGATCAACCCAATTTTTTACTCCAAACAGAAGGAAAACCTGTTTCTAGCCAGCATACTTGGATCACCCATTCATTTCAGTCAAAATACTCTTCTTTTCCACCATCCAAAGAGCATCCAAAAGATGAAAACCAAGAAATATAACTCCAACAAGAAAAGCTACAGCACTGTTATTCTCCAGAATGAGAAAATGTTTCACATTTCCTCTTTTAAAATAAATTTATTTTCCTAACTCTTCAAATTTCCCCTCTATTAAAATTAATTTAAAACAACAATTTAAAAGCAAAGACTTCTTTTTAATTCAATAAAGCATAATAAAAGATCATATACTTTTTGACATAACCCCCCCTTAACAAAGTTATAAGAAATAAATAAATAAATAATAAACAACATTTGAGCATTTAGATTTTGCCTCTGATTCTTAAGGAACCTGGGCCACTTTACCTGCAAAAATCTCATTGAAACATCAGTACATTTTGAAACTTATAGCCGAAGCAATTAACATTAACATTTCTAGCATCAATTAATTACAAGATCTAAAATATCAAAATAATAATATTTATTTTGCAGAATTTAATAATATAACCATTAAAATTCTATAATCAATTATTTTATTAAATAAACATACTATTTAATTATAAAAAAATAAATGTCTAAACATGTATATAAAACATTTATATCCATAATCAAAATATTAATACCCATAATCCAAAATCCCAACATCAACCATGTCCAAACCACACACCAAAATATAGAATCAAGTCAAAATATTTATAATAATACTAGCCAAGCATCACATCACTTTCTTGGTGTAATGCTTGTTGTAAATAATCCACTCCATCACACAAACCACAATAATCATGTTCAATTTTGCAATCTACACAAATAAAGGAGCCACAAAAAATTACAACTAGAGCTAGAAACAAGTAATAAATAACAGGCTATAAGAAGAGAATTGAAAAAAGGGTTAAAAAATGACCTAATAAAACCAAATTGAATTCAACATGATATAAGGCCATGATAGACATCTTGGCTACAATAGAGAACCAAAGAAGATCCCACAATGGCACATACTTTGAGGTTGAATATCTAGTTGCATCGGATATAAACCCCACAATGACAATCACAGAGAAATGGAATGCAATCACAACCACAGATAAACGTGAAAATTTATAACCCATGTATAAAACCACTCATTGCTTCATCTTAAACCAATACTTAAATCTATAAATGAAGGCAACTACTTAACAAAAGCATGTGAATCCCTCCTCCAAATGGCAAGAATGTAGTAGTTTTTGGCCACCATGTCACCCATTTGTACACACAATTGATCTACTTGCAAAATTTGGAACGATCACAATATAATGCATGTTGAAGATGGAGTTATTTTACCTTATAAGGATGGATTCACCAAATATGGAGGATTCCAAAAGATTAATGGAATGGTTGCTTGACAAAACTAGCAAAAATAGAAGAAAATGGGAGCGTCATTGAGCATTATCGGCAATTATGTTGTTTAGCTATTTACTTAACTATTTGAAAATATTAGATGATGCATTTAAATAAATGTGATCGGTTGAAAATAAAATAAGTTTTTTAGAGTACAATGAAAAGTACCACAAAAATTTAGCAGTTATCAAGAAAGTTCAAATAATAATGGGCTATCAGCCAAAATATAAATAACATGAAAAAAACAATTCTTTTAAATTTATTTCCTTATTTCTTTCATGCTCTTCTTTTAGAGTCGGAGAATAAATGACTCCATAACTCTAAAGAATATTAAATTGTGAAATTTTATGAAAGCTAAAACAAGCCTTTTATTAGAGGGTAAAGATGAGTTTTTCATGAGGCCCATATCCTTTTAGACTAACACAAATTTAACAATGAAGCTAAAAAAACAATAGAGAAACTTGAATCAAAGGACTACTAAAAGAGTCCGTTCACACAATAGTTGTTAACCAACAATAAAAGACACTTATCAAACAAGAAAAAAATAACTAGATGATATCAATAATTAAGATAGCAAGAAAAGAACAACCCTTTTTATTTTTTTAAGTAATTATATGATAAATTATTGTAAATAAAAGTTAATTATATGATAAATTATTGTAAATAAAAGTTAATTATATGATAAATTATTGTAAAGAAAAATAAACTTTCTTGAAATTTTACTTTAAGTTAATTAGGTAAAAATAATCAATTAAGTATAAATTATTCTAGATTAATTAAATATTGTTGGGACTTAGATAATTGTTCTTGTTATTTTAGGAAAGTAAATATGAAGAGGATAAGACTCTTTAGTTCTAACTTTGATGATGGGAAATTTTGATGTGATATTGTAATTAGATTAAATATAATTTATGTCTCTATCAATAAAATGCTTTTGGATCTATTCTTTGTCAGAGGTCAAGTCCACAGTTACTAATTCACTAGTTGCATCTAGATTTGATCCTACATAGTGTACAACTTTACTTTGTTGTTTGCCCAAATGATCTTCATTTTCTATGCTTCTTCCTGATATTTGAGGGTTGATGGTACTTAGAAATACCTAAATAGGGTTGTTTTTATGTTGCAAGGAAACATACATTCTCATAGGTCAACTCCTAGAAATGTGTACAAAAGTTCAAAAGCAATAGGCAAGGGCCCTAGAGCTATGTGTGTAAATTTATTACTCCATTTTAGTGCACCAAATCCAAGTGTGTTGCTATTAATTGCTCCTTTATTACTCTAGAATAAGAGAGGACTTACAAATTATGGATGTGTTAGAATGAATACATTGAATGTCTTTAAACTCTAACATAACATCAAATTACATCAAATGTATACTTAGTTGGCTTAGGGCGTGAAAATGAATGGATCTAGTTGGCCATAGTTTGAATTCAAAATTTTAAAAAGGAAAGGGTTAAGTTAGTAATTGTGGGGTGGACCCCATGACAATGAAAATGATCCTGGGTGGATAAATGGTTAGAGCCAAGAAGCTAACAACTACATGGAGGTAGGTGTACAAATAAATGTGTGGATAAGGAAAATATTTTAGACTATGTTTGTGTAAGGATTAGGTAGAGGCTAAGCACATAAAAACATGTGTAGATGGATGGGTAAATGCCAAGGGAATGAGCCCAACTTTGCATTAAATTGTGATATTTGTCCATATAAACATATATCAAGATATTTCTTAAAAATAGACACAAAACTACATGAAAAATAGCATTATACAAATTTTACCATTTAAATTATTTTCATATCAACATAAATTTACATTGTCCATATTTTATGATTTTTTCTAGTTCACACTTTTAAAATTCATAATTGTAGTAAAGTTTCACCACACTTGCATGTATCAAACTTCTTAAGCATATTTATTATGTATTTCAAGTATTGTTTTTGTAATAACTAGCCTTGGTTACTACTAACTTTTTCATAGAGATTATAGTTTATAATTTAAGTGTAACACATCACATATCTTGGTAATATGTCTACTTCGTGGAATGTGGATAAAATGACCAAACTAAATTATATTCCAGTTCTTAACTTTTCTATTGATGTTTCTCCACATTAAATTGTCACACAAGGAATTTCTATAACTTAATAATTTATTCCAATACAAAAGTGTTAGCTTCATAACCTTCCGAAGCCATGTTAATGGTAGTAACTCTATGCCACAAACTTACATTCTTGTACTAAATAGGACCTAATCTCTCTATATCATGACATATCCCTAGACCCAGACCTATTCTTCAAGGAACCCAATCTTTGGCTCTACGTACATATCCCATTAAGGGAATTAGGGGCTCTATAGTTTGCACACCAATAATAGAAATATTTCATCCTCACAATCAAGATGAGATCTTCGAGCCCTCCTTTGAATCACTATTAATTGAGCTTATACTTACACTACAATCCATGTACAATAATATGATAACAATTGTATCTCAAATAGATGTCAGTACAATGTCAATAAAAAAATATGAACACAAAACCACATAGTGACTAGCTCATGCATACATCCAATATACAAATAGTGACTAGATCATACATACATCACATATATACATAGTGATTGGTTGTTAATACCTGAAGTGGATGTGACTATATTGAATGCATATTTCCATTACCTAGTTTGCAAACACATAAGCCCTTTATAATAAGGTAACAACAAGGAAAATAAAACTAGCGCATCCCATACTATACCATGGGTCCAGTATTTTCTTCGTTCATAGCCAGCTATGATTACAAAACACACATTCCATACTAATTTTTATCATCATTGGCAAGGGAATAAGTGTAATCACACAACACATGTGTCCATTAGTAATATTTTCATAGCCTATTGAACCTTTGAGTCAGTGGATCCTAACATCTATCGCTTGCATGCTACTAGTGAAAGTTGGATAAGCCCTATCATATTGTGAGTGGCCCTAGTATCTGTCACTTCTATGCTACTAGTGAAAGTCAACTAAACCTTAGAATATGATAGTTATCTCCTGGCATCTATCACCTACATAGTACTTCAAGTTAAATAACCCTATGGTACAACTAATTACTTCTATGGTAGAATATGCTCCTTGACTTCTGTCATGTTAGAGTAGCAATAATCTTACCAATGAGTAGGTCATAAGTTTTACAATTTCAGTGATCACTTAGGAATGAGTAAGATGAGTTATGCTTTAAGAGAATTTTAATGTCCTCTACCTATGCCCTCATAGTGTCCCTCTCTCCACCTTGGTTATGATGCTAGAAAAGTCAACTTCTTTGTTTATCTCAATTTTGGCATTTTAGTATTTAGACTTGGTACATGACATTAGATTTAACACATACTATCAGGTAAGGGTTCACTCTTTCACTTAGTTGATCTTGTTACATTACCACATAGGGTGATCCATTAACCTATGCACATGATGCTATGGGTTTTGAGAGGCAATTGACCAACATGCAAATGATGCATTAATCCCACATGAATTGGTTTCCAACTTATCACATATACCTAATACAATACAAACTTATAAAATAAATAATCTTAATGACCATCCACATTATTCACTTACTCAAAATTCCATAAGAAAAGTATCCCATATAATCATTGCATATATATCATAAGGACTATACATTCACATGATCTTTCAAGTTAACATCTCAACAAAACTTCCATTCTTACTATGTATGGGGAAGACTAGAATTACCAACCTATAAAAAGTCAAATAGGGAAAGTAGATGACCTCATTCAGACCTCCTTTTGAACAATTAGGCGGACCATAGAAATTCACATATAAAATCCCAAAATTTATACCCAATTATTCATAAAACAATAATAACTCTTTCTAGTCGTTTGGATACCCACATAGTCCAATATAAATAAGATAGTGAGTTCATCTTAAATACTTGACTCACATACCTATTGATACGATTCACAATATGAAAGATATACATATTTATCCCTCATACTCAATATTGTGTGAAAATGCATACATACATTATATCAATCAAGAGACAACTTCTTTACCCCCACTAAAGTTTGAGTGTGAGATGCATTAGTAAAACAACCATCTTATAAAATTAGATCAACAAGTAGTCACTCATTAATCTTGATCATGTATATCTTTAATAAGATGTAATCTAATTATAATATTGAGGTCGATCAATAAGCTTAGGTTGAAGGAGTAATAGTAACATAATAATTCATCCATCCCTCATAAAAACTTTATTTCATAGAGAGAGGGAATTACCTCTTCCCACTTAGGTAAAACTTTCACCATATAAATTCATAAATTGGGTTGAAAGTCACTACAAATCAATCCAAATTGTATCGATATCCTAGTCTCCATTTGGCATAGTTCACATCTTTTTTACAGCACCATCAATATACTTTGTCCACTACTTTTCTTCATCTACTACTAGGTTGTTCGTCCACCCTTTTTATGTATGTGTATATAATTGTGTGCATATAAGTACATGTGTGTATGTATTTATGTTTGTATATGCTTGTAATGTGTGTGTGTGCGCACACACACGTGCATTTGACACTTTCTATGCTACCCCAATAATGAACCATTGTGGTTGACTTGTTTGCACCTATATTCTGTCACAATATTATATAACATTTCCTCCATCTTATTAAGACAATTTACTATCTAAGTAAATACATGATAATGGTAGATAGAAGGTTCATCCAAACCTTATGAATTTTAGCCAAGCCTCAAGGTTTTTAGATGGTCAAACCTATCAACCTACACCCAAATTAGGTAGTGAAGACATACTATGTATTAAAAAAGTTAACAGTAGTCTACATGCAAGTGACCTAATAGAAATGAAGTAAAAGATAGTTGTATATAACTAGATATTAAATATTAATTGCTAGAACAACTTGTGAAAATAAATGGCAATTAACTAAAATTAAATGACTTATTAGAAGTGGAACAATTATAAAAAGGTAGATAGAATATTAGAACAACTACAAAGGATAGAGGGAAAACTAGAACAATTATAAAGAGAGGATAAAAGTGAATAAAAAGTAGGTAGATATCTAGGAACATGAAATGATAATATAATAATTTGTGCCTATATATAGGCTTCTCTTATATAATGAAAACATTGAGAAACACATAGGGCAATATTGTCCTAGAATCGATCGTGAGATAAAAACCTTCATTTTTACTATGTAAACTCTATATTCCAATTTGTGTAACATCTCAAGTTTCTAGCTTATCCTTAATCCATAAGCTTCCACACTTAAAATCATGAAAAAAAGTGACCACTCTTTTGATGGTTCAAAGGTATGGACTCAAAGATGTTCTATAGATTGAATGTATTACTAATTTTAAATTAGATTACATAGTAAATCTTAATTTTGTATATGTTTATATTATCATTCTGGAGTGTATGATCCCTCAATCTTGGACCAGTGTGGAGACCTATGAGTCAAAAACTAAGACCACTTGCCAAATATTGCAACTTACCTACACTTTGTAAATACTATCTTTACACCAATTTTCCCAATTTGTATTTAATTACTTACATTCCCTTCTTTCATACAATTATGCAGTACATGTATCATCATTCCATACACACTTGTTACTATATTTATAACTAATTTTTGCAGCTAAGTATGCATCTATAGTTTGCCAATCATTTTGTAAAACAACTAGCATGCAAAGTTACCCAAACATTTTGCCTATTGTTATTCCAATTTCTCGCCCAACTTTGCTTCTTCATTCTGGGACGTCTCTTTTCTAGTTGTAGGCATTATGTATAAGGATTTAATTGTTGTTGTTAAGTTGCCCTTTGTGGTATTTGGATGCCCTTACCAATATCCCATTTTCTAATGTAAAAATAGACAAAAAGTCGTCATTTCTAGATATAAAAGTGACATATTTTATTCATGTGTAAAACTATTTTGGAATAATATGGTTGCTACTACATTTTGCTTAAATTTACATTATTTAAATCAAATATAAAAAATTATAAATGCTTTACAAGCATCTTCATCTTAAAAACGGTGTCCCATGTTTTCTATTTACAACATACTTTAAATAGATACACAAGATAATTTTTTTTTTCTTTTTTTTTTTGCTAAAATAATAGGATTGTTTTCAAAATCTTCACTAATCATTCCCATGCACTAACATTGACTACAAAATAAATATTGTAGGAAACACTTTGCTCACCTTGGAGACTCCCATTCACACAATGCAATTGACCTTTGCAATATCTCCCCCCTCCCTCCAAATCCTCCAAACATTTACTTCAATGCAGTTTTTAGCAAGGAAGGATGATCTCCATTGTCCATACTATTGCCCTTTTATGGATTAGTTTTTACTTGATAGATTCCTAACTCTCACCAAACTTGTATCAAAACAGCCTAAATTTAATAAATGCTAATATAAAAGAGTTGTTTGCTGATTTTTATTGTCCACTAAAATTCTTTCCTTCTCATTAATTTATTTTCTACTCGCCCTTGCGATATAAAATTGCTCTTGAAATAATGTCTACCATGTAAAATATATTTGTATATGTTTCAAGGTGTTCACTAAAGTGCTCAAATTCTAAAAGTGTAGGGTGTAGATTCATTTTAGGGAGCTTCGAACATAGTACTTGAGCCAGTTTAAATGCAGTTCCATATATTATAATATTTTCTCTCATCCTTCAACTAATTTTTTAATTATTATTTAATTGTTTGTGTGCCACCTATGCCCAACTATGGGTATGTACTAGAGACTCTTTATTTCTTATTAATGAAATATTCCATTTATCACAAATACTCACTTGTAATATAAACATGAAGCTTTAACTTTTCAGATAAAATGTAATTTAAATATTATAATTTTGAATGACAATTACAATAACATTAAAAGTTGTAATGTAACATCTTATGTACTGGGCATAAAAAGAGTCATTAACACACACTCACAATGATATTAGGTCTTGACATGGACACTCAAGACTGGACTGAATTGGCATTGGAGCACTAGTTAGACATACTCATTATCAGATATTACAAAACAAATTATTAAGACATAGTTAACAAACTTCTAATTCAATTAAGTTTATTTTGAAACTATGATTAAAACCTACTTTCAACCAATAAAAATCGAGTTCAAAAACTGTGGACGATTTCCACCACCATGAATTTGAACATATAGGAGTGATGAAAAAAACTTCTTCTGAAACACTCCATTACGTAAGTTTTAAGTTCATAACCTATATTAGTAAACATTACTCCACAGGTTAAAACAGCGAGTGGTATATTCTAATCCGTCATTTATTCTCTAAGTACTCTTTGAACGTGTTCTCTTTTTTTTCCTGTAATTTTTTCTTCAAATTTGAAGACATGGGTGAGACTTTAAAGTAGCCTATAATCATTATACCATGAAAAAAGTTACAGTGCTCAATACGATTCAATCGACTTTTTCCAAAATCACTGTTTTATAAGTTGTTTTTCTAAATAAGAAAAATTCAATAGTTCCTTTCAACAAGAAAAGGGTTCCGTAAGGCATCATGAGACAATTACAGAAGAGAATAAATATGTACTGGATTAATAAGTTATGTAGCCCACTGAGACTCCAAGCTTTTTCGTGATGGTCCAACAACATTTGAGGTTTGTGCAACACCAGATGCAACTTGCACAACAGGCTGCTGCTACTGTTGATTGTAATAAGCTGTATATGCTTGTTGTTGAGACCCATCCTGGGACTTTGGAGTTAGAATACTCGCTGCATTAGCTGCTGGAGCAGCTGCATTCATTTGTTGATATTGTGTAGCATGGCTTTGAAGAGTTCGCTGGTTATATGGTTCGCTATATTTTTAGCCTCATGGACTTTAAAAGCTATTCATTCATTCATTCATATACTGATATACTGAGTTTCACTGTAAGTTTTGGCAGATAAAAAAACAATATTTTTTGAAAATTTTGTTTAAAAAAAAATTATACAGTTAAAATAACGTTGTTGGTAAAAAATAAGCAGAAAAATTAAATATTCATGGGTCAGTAGCTCCACAAATAACTCCTAAAAAGAGTAGGGGCTGCTAGCCAAAATAAGCTAAGTAACTGCACAGGGACCAGCTTTTAGATTTTATAATAATGTAAAATTTTAAGCTCCAAAACTTTTAGACATTGGTGGTCTCATGATTATTTTTAGCAACAAGGAATGTCAAGACTACAAAAAAATTATAGCAGTAAAATTTTAGGAAGTGGCCACCCCAGAGCCACCCCTCCTATTTTCTTGCACAAGATTCTAATTTTTCTTGTAGCATAATTTTATTTTTCTCATGAGACCTCTTGCTCCACAAAAATAGTTCTTGTAGCAGCTCCATTGGACCCTTCCTTAGTTAGCTTTTGATTTGGTGGCGAATCATTACATGGTTTATGTTATGGTCTTGTGCATAAGTGGATTTTATATGGGTGGTCCCATGTAAATTTTAAATTATGTATAAAGGATAATTTAAAATCTTTTCTTATTATAGTGTAGCTATATTTAGGGATTGAAAATATGCTAGGAAAAAAAGAGGCTGAAATTCTGGAGCATTTACATAATGAAATGGACATATTTTCCTCCCTCTTTTTAAATTTTTTTTTCCTCCAAATATTATCTCTTAATTTTTCTTTATTAATATATATTTTTTTAAAAAATATAATAAAAAAATTATAATTTAAGATAACTATTTAAAATAAGCCACTAGCTCCCCCTGTTAAAGGGGTGTACTAGGATAATTCGGAGGATAGTCTAGCTATGGCAATATGGCAGGTCCTGAATGAAGGATGGGCCAGACATAACTTCGATGGAGCCTCCAGGAGGAATTTGGGACAAGCCTCCATTGGATGTATAATTAGAAATGAGTTGGGTGAGCTTATTGGTGCCACAACAAAAAAGATTGGAATCCTCACTAACAATGAAGCGGAAATTCAGGCTTTCATCTTGGGTCTTTAGCTGGGCATATCATTAGGGGTTAGAAGAATCCACATTGAAAGGGACTCTCAGATCACGTGGTTAGTGCCATACAAAACAACCATACTCCGAATTGGAAATTGAACAATTCGTTGGCAAGGGCCTGGAACTACTGGCCAACTTTAGGGATTACAAGGTTAATCATATATTTTGAAAGTCGAATAAGGTGGCTGATATGTTGGCTAATTTAGCCTTTGATATGACCGAGGATCTCCAAATTAAAAATTCATTAGAGGAGGTGAATATTCTATCTCCCAACTTAGTAGCCCTTATAGTCGAAGAGGCCTAACAGTCTAGGGAAGATATGGCAAGGAGTCAGCGTTGAAGTGACAGGTGAGGTGGCTTTCCTGGCCAACGTGGATACTGATGGAGGATGGTCTGACAGAGATTGCATCACTGGTAGTGGTGGTTTGATGCTTCGCATGCTTGCCGTTGGTGAACCGTAGCTGAGAGAATTTAATTCCCTTTACTACTGAAGCTCTCCAAATCAAGGGAAGTCCAGTTTGGTACGATGGGGCGTGTGAGCTTGGCTGACACTGGCAGGTGGATAGGTGATATTTTTGGAGATTGGGACGGGTAGAATTCATTCCATTTCTTCCCCTGATTATTCTTGCCTACACTCCGAGAGAGATTAGAGAGCATGGAATCAACAGTGCCTTTGTTGGTTAGGAAATGACAGTTGACCTTTGTGGGGCCCATTACAAACCAGAGGTTGATGAAGGTGTTCAACACAAAGTCTCTGATTGGATTAAACGCCATCAGTGCAGTTTTGGGTGAGATGTTTATGGGGATGAAGAACAAATATAGAGTGAACTCAGATCTGGCAGCCATGTTTATTGGAGTGCTCTTGAAGCTTGGGGAGTCAAAGGAAATGGCCTGGGCTCTAGCATTGGCATTGATCAAACCTAAATGGTATCGGGGGTTGAAGTCAATATTGGAACTGGCCATCCCTGGCATCGGTCTGAGACAGGATGGTGGGGTGTGGCCGTCTCTTCTACCTTCCTACATCTACCCTTGGATCCCCTGTATTATCCTAGTGGTTGGTGTAGATAAGGAGGTCTTTAAAAAATTTGTGAAGAAAGGAGTGGACCTCCTCAAATAGTTGTTAGGAGTGGTAGGGCCGGGAGGGGAGCTTGAGGCTGAGATTATCTCACATGGCTCGAAAGGAGATGAACTTGAAGTGGAGTCGATGGTGGCTGGGCAGGAAGGTATGGAGTAAGAAGCAGAGGTTGGTTTTTTAGATCCTGCATAATAAAATATATAGATGTATGCCAATATGTTGATAGTAAATGTAAATTTTTGGTAAAGCGAATGTATGAAGCTATTATCTTAATATAAGTTTCTACTTTCTGTTTAATAACCCTCAATTTTGAGCAGCCAATAGTTAATTTGTGGTTCTTATAATTCGAGTTATGGCACCCTCTTTTTGTATTTAATCATAAAAAAAAGTGAGTAGCTCCACAAATTACTCCTTAAAATATTGAGCAATATTTGCTAGAAAAAAAGAAGCTAAATAGTTGCATGGGACCTTGCCCTTACATCATTCTTACTTTCTTTTTAAAATTTTGAATCTTTTGGTCCGTAAGTTAGTTTATTCAAAATCAATCTTTAAAACAATCACAATTAATCTTTTAAGAAAATCAAGATATCAACAAACTTAAAAACCTACTATCAAATTTGGGTTAGATGGTAGAACCATCATTTTGACTTGAAGAATCAGGGCGTGGTAATTCCTTTCACCATATTAAGTATTTCCATAGTTTTTCAAACAATTTCCTCATTTGTTTCAAACTACATGTTGGAGCATAAACCATTTTTTGGTGGTAGATGGAGACAAATAAACACGCACACACAAAATACACAATTTCTCAAAATGCTCAAAGTTAGAATGTCCAAAATTGGAATGCTACAACATTCAACTTCTATTACCTCGTGATTAAAGCAATTTCTATTGCTTGATGAGAAAAATCATTACATGATGCCTCTATTTATAGAGGTCTTAAAGAAACCTCCTAAACCTTATCCTTTCTTATCTTGACTTCTCTAAGACTCCTTTCTAGAACCTTTCTAGAACACTTACTAGTTTGGCATAATCTAGAATTTACTAAGGTTTTCATATTTTTGCATTTTTTATTAATTAACAAAATACAATAATTAATTATGGTTTATGGGAGAAATTACATACCAACACTCCCCCTTAATTTCAACTTTAGCATCCATAATTCTCACTTTGTTTGTCAATATATTTGCCAACTGATCTTTAAATCTACAAAGTTTTAAATAAATTTATCCACTACTTACTCCTATTGTGAAAACATGTATGGAAGTACTCTAACAATCATCTCATGTTGTTGCACTTGGCTATGAACTAATCTCCTAAAATGATTTCGGATTTGTCTTTCCTTCCAAATACTATGATTTTTTGGCAGCTTCACTCGCCTTCTGACCATGACTTCTTTGGCGATATCCTTTAGTGACTACTTTGAGATCTTTTTTCCACCTGTAATTTGGCTTAAAAGTAGGTGGTTTCTAATAGTTGTGGCATCTAAGACTTCTACGATTTCCTTAAGTTGCTTCTATTTAACTTCAGCGGCTCATACTTGACTGCGCCTCTCTTCAAAACAAAATTATGATTCCTTTTTTATTTGGCTTTTTTTACAACTCCTTCAATGCCTTCTATTTGTCTGATTAGATGACCTCTTTTCTCTTGGTCTTCTGTAATCTTTGACAACCTCTTCAAATTGGCTTAATTACTTTTTAGCAACCTCCCTTGTTGGCAATGATTTGCATTCATTTTTACTTTGACTACTCCTTGTATTAAATTTCAACAGCTACGACTGCCTATAATGGTTAACTTGTCTTTAGCTGTGGCTACATCTATTGTAACCTCCTAAAAAAGCTTCTGCATTTTTGAATCTCTCCAGTGTCTTTATCTTGTCTTCTTTGGTGGGTTTACTCCTACGAACTCTTTCAATGATAAAAACTCTCTTCTATGACGACTTATCAAATCCTTGATAGATCCTTGTGTCTTTAGTGGCCTCTTGTGATTTTGATAGCTTATGTTTTTGGACAAAAGTGACAACAATATCCAAACAATCTTCTTTGACATATTCTCCTTCTATTTTGTGAATTGCTCAAACAACTTCGACTTTGATGGCTATGCTTGTCTTCATTAGCAAACCCTCGATAACACTATCACCTTGGATCCCATGATTTGTCCTGATAGCTTCTATTTTTGGACAAAAGTGACAACAATATCCAAACAATCTTCTTTGATAGATTCTCCTTCTATTTTGTGAATTGCTCAAACAACTTCGACTTTGATGGCTATGCTTGTCTTCATTAGTAAACCCTCGATAACACTATCACCTTGGATCCCATGATTTGTCCTGCTCCAGATACCACTCTGTTGGTGGTGGATGGTGTCGAACTCCATTGTTAACCAATACAATGATGCAGAAAGGACATGCACACTACTCAACGGACCAACAGATCCTATATCTAGCAACCTACTAGTTATATAATGTGTTACATTTACATTGTCAAACTAGGGAATCGTAATATTCTTGGATGATGTCCGTACTATGTGTACAGTTAAGGATTCCTGAGTTTTAGTCTAGAGGTTGTGTAAGGGAATCATCTAATTAAAGGAAACACAATTCAATTGCAAAGATTGACAATATTCTAAGTAAGCAGGAATGATAGAAAATAACTAAGTTCATTCAACACAACAGTAATCAAATGATCCTATGTAACTTTTAAATAAAAGAACAACTAATAGTTGGTTCAGTCGGTGATCACCTCGACTCAATAAGACTTATAACATAAATTACCAAAGTTTAACTATTTCTCATTACTCATTACAACATACATCAATCACACATGTATATAAACATACAATTATAAATTGAACATATAAATAGAGTGGAGAGACACAGTACCTCAAGTGGCCTACTTGAGTAACTATGATCCCATGAAATCTATTTGAATCTCTACTATATCTTTGTAATCATTGATAGAACTCAAAACATATATTCCTTTATTGAATGTTGAAACGAAAGATACAACAACAAAATCTGATACTGTATCTCTATCTATCTAAATAAAGCAAAATCTAATCCCTATTTATAAGATCAGCATTGTCTATATGAAAAAAACTACTAAACAATAAATGCTATAACTGTCCATTATCCAACAACATAGGAAAAAGACTTTATTACAAAGCAAACTAGAAATAGGAAACTAAACTGACATGAAGGCGACATAGATGATACAGTCCTACTATAACTCTATCTCTCTAGTATCCATGAAGAATGATCAAGATTCAAAATAGAACATAGAGCATGATCTAAGATTCCTCCATTATTTAAGACTGCATCATTTATTGAAGGATAATCATCACAAAGTCATGGATGATTCATCCCAATCAATTCGGGATCTTCTTCCTTTGGCTGTAGGTGCCCGTATCATCTACTGTGGATATCACCACCTCCTTCAGCTATGGGTTGTCTAGTGATCTTCATGATATGAAGCCACGCTCTCGCTGCATGAGGAGTTAGTACATCACATGGTATCTATGCATCACTATTATTAAAATCAACACAAAGTACTAACATATTTCATGAGCAATCAACCATTCACACATAATTAATTAACAAAATATTATATACCCATCTTCATACTTCAGTGTCTTAAGGATAATATATTGCAAGTATGAGGATAACCAATGTTGTCATTGATGTCAACATACTCATATTGCATTAATGAGAAGGATTGGATGAGCTGTGTGCTGAGGATATTGAGAAAATTAGTCTCAATCAGGAACAGTGAAGAACAGTGATGATAACAAGGTAAAAGTCCAAGATAGGTTGAGGATCAGAGGATGCGGTTTAAAGGGTTTGTAGATATAAGTCTTGAGATGCTCCAGTCAAGTTTTCAGAGATCCGCATAACGATCTGAAGAAGTTATGATTGCTCTAGTAGAACCGGTTCCGGCAGATGTTCAGTGGTGACAGAGTGTCACAGATTGGTTCGGTGAGATCCAGAATTGCATTATCTCATTCTGTGGATTGGAGGGAGTGTTGAAGAAGTCAGTATGAAGTGACAAATAGATTTGTTCATGGTTTGGAGGTCCGGAAGCACCTTTTTCATTGTGACAGTGGCGACAGACTGTGTTCTTGAAGTTCCGGATGAAGAAGAGAAGAATTCCAGTAAGCTGATAAAGTGCGGATGTTCTTGGTGACTTAGGAAAGGTTTTGGTGATCCTTGGATCGTGTACAATTCTTATGGGTGGTCCACATTGAAGTTAGAGTTTACCGACCGGATGTATCACACATCTTGCGGATGATCTTGTAGGTGTTTGCCGACTTAGATGATTGTTCCTAAGTCGATGCCTTGTATAAATAAGGGATTGTGAATTCATTTTGAAGTGTCTTGGTGCGGATAAGTGTGGTATAGCGAAGAGAAGGGCGAAAGGCAGAGCATGAGTTTTTGGGCTTAAATGGAACTGATCCAGGCATGGTAAAGATGTCAATCTCCATTTCAAGTGTGTAATATTTGTTACTTTGTAGGCAGTGTGCCTCTTGTGAGCAGTGTGCTCAGGCAGTGAGCCCTAATTGGCATGTGCCATCTATTTTTCTTATTCTTCTAACAGAGAATAATCCTTGGGTTAATCACCCCGTGGTTTTTCCCTTGACCGGGTTTTTCACATCAAAATCTTGGTGTCTCATTTGTTGATGTGTATCTGCTCTGGTGTTTATGCTTTATGCTTTCACGAGTGATTAATTGATATGCTATTAAATAACAAGAGGTTTTAAGTGTTTGAATTAAGAGCAAGTTTTGTACAACTGATTCACCCCCACTCTCAGTTGTGTGCCCTAAATCTAACATAATCATAGACATAATTAGTGCATATAGAAGTTTGGAAATGTCTTAGGAAATAGGTACTTAAAGCAAGAAAAACAAGAGAAAACATGGCCTCATCACACCCCCCAACTAATCATGTTGATGGTCCTCCAGAAACCACAGTCTTAGATTGCACTGAAGAGCTATCTCTCTGTAGTTTGTAGGTTCTTCTACTCCTCTTTCATATTTGAGGTAGCCCTTCTGTTCTGCCAACCTATTCCACCTGGCTCGTTCTACTGCTTGATCTATCCTTTACCCCATCCAATGTGGAATAGGATAAAGGAGCAAAGGAGGATGGAATACTAATGGTAACCAGGTTATCCCATGTTCATTGGCTGACCTTATATATCTCTGTGCCCTGTTGATTGTTGCTGAGAGGTTAAATATTGAATGAGGCTCCTTCCTCTGTAGTGCTGGTGTCAATTCTTTCCATCTACCTTGTGAGAAACCCAAATATTCCTTACCAATCTTTTCAGCCAATTCCCTGAATTTATAATAGTCCATGGCTTTGCATTCCAAAAGTTTATTTTCTACCTCTTAATGTTCAATTAAGTTCCCCCATTCCTCCACTATCTTCAGGGGATTTGGAGATTCTACCCTCAATTTGAGAGGAAGTGACTTCTCTCTTTCATTATACTGCTGCAGTAACTCTCCCCTCTTGTGCTCATTTTGAATGAATGAGGCTAAAGCCTTCAATTGCACATCCCTGATTTCAACTAGGGGATTCTAGTGAGTGTCATATGGAATGGCAAGTTCGTGTAGGTAGAATTCACACAGTTGATTTTACATTTCAGGGGTAGCTCTTTGGTAAGTTGTTAGAAATAAGGCAGGTGTAAAAAGGGAGATAGGGGCATCATGGTAGAGTTGGCTAAACTGAAAGCTCAGATATTGCTCCTGCAAATAGAGGGCATAAACCCTAGCAAGTGGCCTACATATCATCAACTGAATAGTCATGCCTGCCATTCTGTCTACTTTGAATTTCAACCTCTTTATTTCTGTGTTTTTCATCTCTATCTCCTTGCTGTGTTTCTCCTCCAGTTCACCTTGTTCTTTTACTAATTTATCTATCTCATTCCATAGTTGCAAGGAAATTGTAAATAAGGTAGTTGGAACAGGTTCCTCAAACTATTCTTCTAACTGCACAGGGTCTTGATTCCGTCTATTGATCTTAATGATGGCCAATTGGGCCAAATGTTCAAGTCCTGAACCCTATTTTTAGAAGACATGTAACTGATCTTCTAACTTATTAACCCTGTCATTGAACCCTATCTCTTTTTGTTGATAATCCCTTAATTGCTTCTCCAATTCTGTAATTTTCTATAGGGCTAGCTGTAACTCATCCTTCTCATCCTCTGTTGTGTCTTTAGAATCTAACAATAATTCTTCTACCTGTGTTTTATCTTGAGGGGCTGAGAAATCTAGTTCCTCAGTTTTAGGGGGAGGTTTATGACTTTTTCTGGCTATGTATAAATCTTCATCCTCAGACTCTACATCAAACTCTGGGACAAGTGTATAACCCAAAATTTTTTGCTCTCTATCAACACACAGGTGCTCCCTCTCGGAGTCTGTGTTAGTATGAATATAAACTACATTCCTCTTTTTAGGTTTCCCTAAAAGTTCTCTTGTCTCTCAGATTTGCACCCTTGCTAAGTTGCAGAACTTGGCAATTTCGAGAAACATGGGATCTTTCCAGGCTTGTGGGTCACTTGTGATGGAAAGAACCTCTGGAGAAAGCTGGCTTCCTAGCTGGTTATCACGTAGAAACTACTAGATTTGCAGAGGAAAAGAGAAAAGGAAAGCTTAAAAAATGATAAGTAAAACTATAAAATGAAAACAAGGGTGATACATCAAACTTGATATGATTTATGGAACTCAGATTTGCATACACTTGGCCATAGACATCATAAACTAAACCTGCACAACCTATTACTGTATACTTTGCAAAAACACTTCACAAAGAGGCCTAAATGCATTAACCTTTTAAAAGGAAGCTAACTTCACAGTTAAAAAAGCATATACAGTTTTAAGACACAGTTTGCAACCTGCACAAACACACTTTTTGCAGAAAGGTATTTGAAACATGAGACAAAATCACAAGGAGATAAAACTAACCTCACAAATGACTTAATCAAATACTCGGCAATACGTAGTACTACATAAATAAGAAGGCAAAACCTGACTATCAATGGTATCCAAGGTCTGTTCTATATTTCATATCTCAAAGGGGTTACAAAAACATGCTCAAACTGAGTAAGGATTGCAGAAAAATCACCAACTCCAAAATTTACATGAAAAGAAATCCCTTACAAAGAGTCAAATGAATGACTATATACTCCCCAAGCAGCTGTAATGAGATAAGCATGAGAAACCTCCATTTTCGTGTATCTCATAAAAGCCCTCAAAATATTTGTCTGAAGTCCTCCAAAATGAGTTCCTAATGAAGAAATAGTCAAGGCATGTCATCACCCACCATAAAAGCTCCAAAAAATGCTCTTAAATGCTCTTTAAGGCCATAAAAATCAAGCCAAATATCTCAATAACTCCTCAACCTATTTGTCAACCTCATCCTGCAGCATCATAAATGCTTGATATTTGCATAATAAATGACATAAATACAATCAATTCTGCATTTAATTAACATTTGACTAAGTGGCTTATAATTACACCACTTAGTTTAATGTTTACACTCCAAATTTATTACAAACCTATGCAAAAAATAATGGCATTTAGGACATAAATATTTAATCTCCCGATTTTGCATGGTTTGGGGACAAATTAAATATTGTGAAAGAATGACAAAGTAATCAACGAGACTTACTTTGCCACGTGTGATAAATTTGTCTATTATTGCCTTTTACATTTTTATTACAAATGATAAAGTAATTCATAATTCATTACTTTATCATTCGTTTACAATATTTAATCTATCTCTAGATTATGTAAAATAAAAAATAAAACTCTTATAATTCCTAGGCACAAACGTCACCTCTCCATGCACTTGCATCATATCACGTATTACACGGCTATATCGAAACACCTTATAATCCCATACAATTCATGCATTTCACAACATGCATCATCATGCATTTACAAAGTCTAATGCAATACATTTTAAACCAACCCTTATGCCTCCCTATACACATTACAATGCCTTATATAATCATACCCACCATGTGACCTCACAAAACAACTCATACCTACCAAGATAAGGCACTCGACCTTATGCTTTCATAATGTTTTCTTTGACTTTGAAAAATAACAAAAGGCATGAAATGCATGTCTCACGGCCCCCTGCATTATGATTAGGTTTTAAGACTTTTATAAGTCTTGACCACGTCCCTAAATGGATAACAATGATTTTAGTTTAAAAAACAAAGTCAAAAAAGATGAAAAAAGCTCATTCGAGCTCTAGAAAAAGAAATGGTTTGAAAACCCTAAACATCATTTTACCTTTGTCAATTTTTTGGAGAGAAGACTCATTTCTGCCTAGCTGCGGCCTCTGTAGGGTTTGGAGCAAAAAATGCATCCTTTTTTGTCAATCTTTGAGGATTTTGATGGATCATTCCTGAAAATGAAGGTAAAACTTCAATTGCTACCTGTTTCGACCCATTTCCTTTGTTTTTTAGAGGCAAATCACGGCTTTTCAAGCCACGATATGTAATATTTTTGATGCATTTCCTCTATTTTTTTCTTGGCCGAGCACTCCTTGCATTGCCTTTGACTGTGTTGAGGCCGATATGAAGGTTGACTGAGGGAAACCATGAGAGTTTCAACACCAAAATTGGCAGAAAAAGAAAGTAAGTCGTTTGTATATGTTGACCTTTCCTCATTTTCTGAGTTTCATCTTTGCATCTCGCTACCAGAGGCCGCGATTTGTCATATTTATGAGTATTTTAAACTTGAAAATCTGCATTTTCTTTGTTTTCTGCAACTTTTCTTGTATTTTCTGTAGCATGAGGCTGGATCTCTGACTGGGCCGTCTCATTAAAAAAAATGCAAACTTCCATTCTGGATATGCAAGTTATGAAGCCCTTCATGGTTGCTCTTCTGCACATGTGTTTGATCCATTCTCTATTTCTATATCTTATTTCTAGAAATGTAAAATATAAACCTCTGTTTGGCATCTTCTGATTACAAGAGCTCAAATTGGGTCTTCCCCCTTATTTTCTATCTTTACACATGGTTGTGGTTGAAAGCAACAAATGCATAACATTTCCAGTGTTTTATCTTTTCTATTATAAGAGAACTCGATTTGAATTTGTCTCATGAAGGAATCATGTAAACTCATACTTTGGTATATACTATTCATTTTTGAGGCCAGGTCTTCATTACTTTATGATTCAATGCTAACTCTTTCATTTTCAAAACAATATCAGCATAGAATGCGATGGCTATCATCATAAAAAAAACACTATGATTAAATTTGTCATTTCTACTGTTTCAAATGTATTCTTGTTCATATCATATTGGAATAACCACAACTTCTTTATCTTCTGTGTATTATGGACACTTTATGAAACTCATTGTTGTTCCTTTTGTCTTTCTCATCACAAGGTATGAATGCTACTCCATTATGTATATATTGTATCATTTATCTGCTCTTATGCTTGTATAATGAGGCAAAAATGAAGCCTCCTCCTTCTGATACATGTCAATGAACATGTCATTTATTATATCCTTTGAAACTTGAAGGCATTCTAGATACTGATCTTGTGCATGTAACACATTAAAGCTAATGGGAAAAAATGAGATATGTTGTCTGTTCCAGTTGGTGCTTCTGTATCTCATTACCCCTGAGCTCTTCGATTCTGTATCTGCATATTATACTATACCTTTTGTATTGAAACGAAATACCATTTATGATAGTTACAGTTTCAACCTAACTTGCAATATAATGAGGCATTGGAAAAATATGAGAATGTTGTTGTTTCATACAGTGTATCTGCATATCTTATCATGTTGTTTTGTCTTCTCTCCATAAGATAATACATATACCTGAGTTCATATTTCTTGTAATGCATTGATTGTGACATGCTTGTCACTTCATTGTGCTTGGTGTTTGAACTCCTTCACTATTGTTAGACATGACTACCCCTCTGTAAGTCATCTTGATGTCACTAATGGATGTCAAGCAATTAGATGTTCTCCCTTGCTCACTGCTGCTCTCCATTCCATCAGGACTGCACTTTTACTCTACTTCTGGTTTCTCTTATATGTAAGCCAGTTGATCATGGCATGACATCTGGTACAGGGTTGTTTCTTTCATGGTTGCTTATCAAAGTGCCTTGATGGTTTATATTGCCAATATACATTTATGACATGATTGTCACTGCACTGTGCATCTTGATTACCTTTCTTGCTTATCTCTTGTGTTTGTATGCTATGACTATTACTCTTTGAGTTTGGACTGTCCATTATCACGAATGTCACTCTTACAGGACTGTATCATATATATGTTCTTCATTCACAACAAAAATGATAAGTACCTGTCCTATTGCTTTGTGGTATTCAATCATTCTTTAAGGATGCATATGGTTGTAGCATAACTTTTTCAAAATTCATGTAGTCTTGTAGCAATCAACCTGTATCTTTTGAATATCAAACAGAAGACTGTCACTTCATACATTGTTGTTATAACTGTCTCTTTTAATGTATTGCTGTTATGGCACTTGTGCATCCTTCATGGCATTTGATAATTTGTGCACTCTTTTATGCTTCAAAAGGGAAACTATGATAGTAGAATGACATTGCATGATATTGATATGGTTCCTGTAGCTTGTATAGTCACGTGCACTTGATATGATTGCTTCACATAGTTGGCTTCTTCACAACAGTCTTACTTCAGTCCTTTACATAGTTAATTCTATATTTGTTACAAGGATGCTCCTAATGCATATGATGCATTTCTTATGATATCTAAGGTTGGGCTAACACGATGTTAACATATTATGATGATTGTCATTCCATCTTCTTTCGTTTATGCTTGGTATTTAGATAGCACTCTTCTTAATTTAGAGATGCATTACTCCCTTATGAGGACTGTCCTTGACTTAACTTTGAATAAATACTGTATCATATGATATTCAATGATAAACTGTTCTTCATGCTGTTCTATTATATCGTTTTTTTTATCTTCAAGGTATATCTGGATAGTATAATCATACTTTAATCACAACTAAGAGATGGAAACGTACTTTCTATTGATCACTGTACCTTTTGTACTTACAATTGACACCTCTTGGATGTGACATTTCTTTGATCAATTTAGTTCTGTATCTGCACTTCATTCCTCTCCTGCATGGATGCATTTGTTCATTCCGTGACATGAAAGTGATTAAGTACCACATAGTTGTTTGATCTGGATAGATTCCTCTTGTGATGAGGCATAGTTTATAGGAGCAACCACCCCTTTGACTTTCTATTATGATTCCATTTTGACTGCAACAACGATAGTTTTTTCTATGCATGGTATTTGAGGCTTGTCAAGGAGTTTATATCTTGACTGCTATTCAGGTGGCTTTTGAATGAAGCATCTTCTATCTCTTATAAGGCATTGTGAACATGATACTTCACTTTAATAAGTTCTTTCTAAAATGAGCATGGTTTGTAGGAGCAACTGTTGGTCTTCATTGATGACTTCACTTCATCTACTATGTTAATTGTTCTAATGCATTACATGATAGTGCACATTGTTTATCACAATCTAACGTCCTTCTTGAATGAGTAAGAAGGAAGCATGCTGGGCTCTACCCTTATGGGAGCGCATTTTCTCCACATACCATTTCATAAAAGATGAATCTGTAAACTAATTTCTCATATACCTGCACAGGAAGCAAACATGTTAGTATATAAAACATACCTTTGATTCATGATGTGGGGTTACTTTTATGGATCTATCTCTTTCTGATGTGGCACTTTTGTCTGCTCGTTCTAACTTCTCTTATGCTGATATCTGATGACTAATGTTGTTGCTACATAAAAGTAGATAGTACTTTTGAAGTTCTGATTGTGTATGAAAAGATTTGAGACCTTGAGCATTAACAAAAACTATTTTCCAAGTACGCTGGAGCTCAAACGGATGGTGGAAGACAATAGCCGGCTCGACCACGGGATTCATCATTCGTAGGCAATTATGGGTCCCCTTTCTTTTCTTATGCAATTTGTTTCTTTTCAAAAGTAAAATTTACTGTTATGTAGCCTATTTCAGTTACTCCTACGGCTTGTGTGGGAGCATCTCATTTGACATTTATGAATAATGAAAGAGCCTTTCAAAATCTACAATGTTGTATGTTTCTTCTTGATTGTAAACAATTGCATTTAATTGAAGCTCTTTTATGACATTCTGTCTTGGCAAAACACACATTAACAATAAACATGTACCCCTTAAAACTATAAAATTTAACCAGCTCCACTTGATTGAGTTGGAAAACAAAAAATAGGTAACATTTATGGTGACATCTACGTGGTGCTTGCCTACTAAGTACCCAGACCAACTGCCTAAAACTATCTGTTGGGCATATAGTCACTCACACTTGACGAAAACTCAAAAGGCATTTCTTTCCATTACTGCAACTTACTTCGGACTGCAACCTCTTCTAATGCATCAAGTGCATAGGTATGGTTGGTGATAGTGAACCAACAAAAATCACTGTCATTAATGATATGCATCTACTTGATGGGTTAGAAGGCAATAATCAACAAGAACACCTCCTCAGCAAACTGCTGCAATTTATTACAGCTCTATGAGGGAGATAGGCATGATGTGTGACAGTGAATAGATGTATTCACTATTTCATATGATGGTTGTCTATTCATACAGATGTAGTACATTACAATAGTTTCAACCCTTGTGCACACCCAGACCCAGGAATAACTAACTAACCTGTGCGCAACCACACTTAGGGAAATGAAATCTGCATCTAATCTATTGTGTAGCAGCACTTATTTAACAATAGAAACTTTAGGAAATATGTACAAACAGGTAAGATCATGCCTCATAAGTAATGCTTGAGGTGAATCCCATTGACTGGGATTGGCTCCATGTCACCATCCAGCCTGGACAACTGGAAAGAATTATGTTGTTTACATTTTGAAATAATGTAGGGCTCGCTCCAAAAAGCATCGAACTTAGAGTGCTTTCCAAGTTTGCTTTTTAATACATCCTATTGCAGAACTATGTCACCCTCCTAGAAAGTTCTTGGAGATGCTCTTTTGTCAAATGAGCTCTTTATTTGACCTTGATGATGCTCTATGTTTCTCATGGCATCATTCCTAGTCTCTTCAAGCTCAACTAGTTGAGCTAGACTTACTGTCATAGGGCCTTCTTCTAGCATGTCCATCTGATTCACCAAATCAAGTGCTAGTAACTCAAGTGTGATAGGAAGCTTAGCTTCCTTGCCATACACCAACATGAAAGGTGAATGCCCTGCTGACCATTTTGTAATAATTTTGTCAGCCCATAATGCTGATTTTAACTGTGTATGCTAGGCTCTCTGGTTACCCTCCATGGTCTTCTTGATAATTCTGATCAAGTTCTTATTGGTGGATTCTTCTTGGCCATTGCCTTGCGGATAGTAATTGGAGGATGTGTTGAGATAAATACCATTTCTTAAAGCTCAATCAAAGATCTTGGAATCGACAAAGGCAAGGGCATTGTCTGATATAATAGACTCAGGGACTCCAAATCTAATAACCAGCTCTTCATAAAAACTCAGAACATCAAACTCATTGGCTTCCTTAAGTGTGACTGCTTCGGTCCACTTAGTGAAATAATCAGTGGCTGTAAGAACCCACTTATGGATAGCACTAGATGGAGGGTTTATAACTCCAATGAAGTCTAATCCCACCTCATAAAGGGTTGTTCAACCTGAACCAGCTGCAATGGTAAGGCTACCAACCTCTCTTTTCCGGAAAACAAAGCACATTCTTTACACTTTTTGACCCATAAGTGTGCATCCTTAAACAAACTGGGCCAATAATAGCCACCCTTCATCACCTTAAGAGCTGTTGCTCTAGGTGAAAAATGGCCTCCAACTGACCCCCCATGTAATTCATGCAACACTTTCTCTACTTGGTTAGGTTCAATACACCTCAGCAATACTCCATTGAAATCTTTCCTAAAAAGCAAACCGTTAATGAGTACATAAGGTATAGACTGCAATCTGAAATACCTCCTTTTGGCTCTATCCAAGTCTTGATGACACTCACCAGTCTACAAGAAATGAACCATTTCTTGCACCCAATCAGTAACAGGAACTGAAACAGTTGTTTTCTCTTGATCTTGCAATGATAGAACAACTTTTTGTTCACATTCTTCTTTGTTGATAACACCATCAGCAAGCTATTCACATAGCCATTTACCCCTGACCAGCTTGGTAACCTTAATGTCCACGTCATATTCCATTACCTTAGTCACCCAACCAGTTCTCTTATCACTGAGATCCTTTCTTAACAGAAATTCCTTCACACTCGGATGAGCAACCATTAGATTAATCTTATTACTTGACAACATGTGTTTAAATTTCTTTAAACTCCTTATAACAGGAAGCACATGTTTCTTAATGAAGGTGTACCTTAGCTCATAATCCTTCAATGTTTGACTGAAAAAAGATAAAGGCTGCTCCATTTCTGAATAATTCTTCTATACCAACATAAACAAAATCAACATTATCATAAGCGTAAAAAGTGAAATCTTTAGAAAAATCAAGATTTAGAAGTGTAGGTGCAGCTACCAATGCCTCTTTAATAAGCTCAAACCTTTGTTTTCCTTCTCTAGTCCAGCCGAAAGACACATTCTTTCTCAACATAGCATTTAATGGATTTAACAAATCAACAATATCAGGGATAAATCTCCTGACGAAGTTGATCCCACCAATGAAACTTTGTAGGCCTTTCTTGTGTGTTGGTAAGGGGAGAGCCAAGATTGAACTTATCCTTTCAGGGTCAATGGTGATACCTTGTTTTGACACCACGTAACCAAGCAATCTACCCTCATGGACAACAAACACACACTTTTTGGGATTAAGTGATATCCCAAACTCCCTACATCTCTCAAAAATCTGCCTTAAGTGGTTTAGATGATTCTTGGCGTCTTTGGAGAAAACAGTAATGTCATCAAGGTAGACTAGGATGGTCTTGTACATTAGGCCTTGAAAGGCCATATCCATAGCCTTTTGAAAGATTGCTCCAGCATTGGACAAACCGAAAGGCATCTTCTTGTAAGCCATAGTCCCCCATTTTGTGGTGAAGGTTGTTTTATATTGGTTTTCCTCTTTCACTAATATCTGATTGTAACCAGAATAACCGTCTAGTAAGGAAAACCTCTCTGATCCTGAGACTACTTGGAGTATCTTCTCCATGGAAGGCAAAGGATGATGGTCTTTCAAGGAAGCTCTATTCAAGTCATGAAAGTCTACACAGCCTTATCTCTCCATTTTTCTTCCTAACTAGCACAAGGTTGGAAACCCATGAGGTATGCTTAATAGGAAAGATTATGCTACTCTCAATCAGTTTGTTCAGTTCCTTTTTCATAAGAGGCTTTAATTTAGGATTCAAGGGCCTTTGTTTTTGCCTGAAAGGCTTGGCATTAGGCTCAAGTTCAATAGTATGTTGAGCAAGCTGGGGATCAAATCCTTTTAAATCACTATACTCCCATGCAAAAATGTCACTAAATTCTTGAAAAAGTTGAATAAATGCATGCTTTTCTTTTGTTGTACATACCTTGTCCAGTTTAAGAAGCTTACCCTTGAAGATCTCAAACTCTTCATAGTGATCTTGCTGCACTTGTATGCTGGACTTGGGTTTTGTAGCTTCATCATCAGTATTAAAAATGGACTCTAAGGTGACCAAACCCTTTGGCATCTTGTTATTCTTGAGCTGAATAATTTGGTCACCATACTGGTGTTGTAGCCTCTCTTAGTTAGCATGAGAGAATTTAGCTTCTTCTCTCAAGAAGTTTACAATCTGTTGGTCACTTTCAAACACTTGACAATGTGTGTTGTTATCTGGTACAACAGACCTAACAACAACCTTAACATGTTGATTAGTCTTATCACTACTAGTCTCTTTTGGAATATCATATTCAGCCCCTACTGCAGCCAGGCTATCAGCATTTTTATTCTGATTTCTAGGTATGGATATCAAGTTAAATGCATCAAATCCCTCCAAGAGGTCCCATACCTTACGCTTGTAAGATTTAAGAAAATCATTTTTTGTAATATTCAGGTTTCTCACTTGATTAACCACCAGTTCACTGTCCCCATAAAATTTTAGACAGCCAATACCCTTTTGTCTTGCCCATTCCAATCCTTGAAGAAGAGCTTCGTATACAACCATGTTGTTAGTATAGCTAAAACAAAATCTAAAGGCTAAATAGTACTTCTCACCCTTTGGGAAACAAACATGCATTCACCACCAGCACCCACCTTATTCCTTGAGCCATCAAAAAATAGCTCCTAGACCTCATTATCTTGCTGCCCATCTTGTTGTTTGCACTTTTTTCAATGTTAGGCATAATTGAATCAGCATTATGCATCATAAACACACCCAAACTAGCCTCCTCTAAGTGCTCACATGGGTCAACCACTTGAGTTTGATCTGCCCACTCATCAAGAAGAACCTCTGGTATATCTTATATTTGTGTACTGCCTTCTCGAATAGCAGGCTGCTCCTCTTGTTCACTTGAAACCAAGTTGGCATTGATGGGATGTGGAGTGTAAGGCTCAATATGATCTTTAGCAATGGGTTCTGACTTGATAGTCACCTTAGTGCCGTACCTAGTTCTAAACAACATATGAGACCAATCTGAGAATAGGTAACCTTTTATCTTTGCAATAAAATCCCTTGACAAACAAATAGAAAAACAAGGAGGTAGCTCAATGACATAGATGTCTTGTGGGATAGAGAAATTTGAATAGGCATGAAGAGTTAAACTCAGTCCCTTTATGACACCCACTATATTAATAGCAGTTCCATCTATCTGAACAACTCCATTCTCTAATGGCTCATATTCAATTCCTAACTTGTCAACAATCTGTTTAGGCATGACAAAACTGCTAGCACCTGAGTCAATCATACAATTATGGACTAAATGGTCACCTATGATCAAGGACACATAAAATGGTGGGGGCTTCACCTTTGAAGCTTGTTGTTCTTTATCATTTCCAATTGTATTTGTCAACATAGCCTTAGACTTATCTATATTAGGCTCTTGAGACAAACTTAAATTTGATAAGGCTGATTGAAGAAAGTCTTTTTGGCCAGGGATACTTAGGGAATCCCACATAGACATAGATACATTCACTTTTTTCATATGCTCAAGGATATTGAAAGCAGATGTACCTGATTTAACTTGACTTTTGGGGGCAACCACAACACCTTGAGTACAAGCTGGCTGAACTGGTGGATTAAGATGCTCCTTGCCTACCAAAGGCTAAATTTTTGATAAAACCTAAATTTTCTCAGCATTTGATGGGTTAGAAACACCTTGATCCATGCTTGGCACTTGATGCTCATGAGTTTGAACCTTACTAGATTGTCGCCCTTCATCTATAGCCCTCTTCTTGCTACGTGTATTAGCTACAATTGAAGAACCAACTTGGTTCATATCACAGGATTCCTCTCCTTGCCAGTTTATGAGTGTTGTCTCATGTACCTGTTCTTCTTACTGCTAGACATGAGGTTCTATAGGCACATTAGACTGCACTGCTAGACTATTTTGAACCATCAAAGCTTGGTTAATCACCCCATTGGCACAAGTACTTTGGTTATGGTTTTGATTACAAGGAAAGCACCAGTCATAGTCCTGAGCCAAATTGTTTTGTTTGGGTACAATTTCCTTCAAGGAACTAGCAGTGTTTGGGTTATAAGCTTGATAAGGCCTAGAGTTAAAGTCTTGTCTTGGACTTTGATTATTTGGCCGGTTCTGTTGGTAATTAGATTGAAATGGGGGCTGATAGGTCCTGAAATTCTGATCTTGCTGCCTCTTAAGGTTTACTATCTCATTACCAAAAGATTGTAACAACCCTTTAATCTCCTGTAACTCAAAAGATTGAGTTTGAACAACATTCTCTTGGTTATTGGGCTGAATATTAGGTGCTGGTAACTCTAGTGCATCAGGTATAACAACTATAGGAGGCACATTCATTGGTATCGGTGGATGAATAGCAGGGAATATTGGCAAAGGAGGTCTAGGGGCAATTTTACCAGCCTATATGAGGCTATTTTCAACTCTTATAGCTATAGCATAGGATTGAGGTAAAGAAGCTCCTCCCATAGATTGAACCATAACAGAAATATCACTGTTCAAAGATCTCAAATAATATAAGAAAGCGTGGTTAGCAGTAGGCCTTACCATTTGTGGGATTCTATCCAATGTCTTTTGAAAACGGTGATTGAAGTCTGACAGAACTTCGTGAGGAGCCCTCTTGATTGTAGACAACTGCTCCATCAATGATAAATGGTCTGATTTGTCTTCAAAGAAACTGCACAGCTCCTCACCCAAATGATCCCATGAATCTATGGAGTTGACTAGTAGGCTTCTGAACCACTGCAAAACCTTCCCTTTGAAAGAAGCTGCTAACAATCTGATTGCAACATTTTCTGTTGTCACATGATGGCAACACATAGGTTTGCAACATCTTTTATATGCTCAACTAGAGTAGTTTGATCTTCACCATTAAAACATGGTAAACTTTTCAAAGTAGCTATAGGGATGTCATCATGCTGAGCTAAATTCAGTAGGATGCCTTGGTTGAATGCAACAAATCATTGATTTCTGGCCACAAGAATCATTGTAACTGAGATTCTAGGGACAGTATGAGTTCTAACAACAGGAGGAGTAGACTTGGTTCTCCTAGAATAGACACAAGTTTTCTTAGGTTTCTCAGCTATTATCCCTCTTCTCCTAGGTGGGGATAATTGCAAATACTCAAAAGATGAAGAACTGCTTCTAGTATGTATCCTTTTCATAAGCTGAAATGCACTAATTTTGCTAAACCAAAGCTCAGAGTTGCGAGGTATGCTAAAACATATCTCCTAAAGACTGAAAATACTGCTGCACACACCAAACAGTAGCATACGACTTCAAATCCTAAACCAAAAAATTAGTTTTTAGTCCCACCGAGAGTGCCAAAAACTGTTGTCTCTCAGATTTGCACCCTTGCTAAGTTGCAGAACTTGGCAATCTGGAGAAACATGGGATCTTTTTAAGCCTGTGGGTCACCTGTGATGTAAAGAACCTCCGGAGAAGGCCAGCTTCCTAGCTAGTTATCACCTAGAAACTACTGGATTTGTAGAGGAAAAGAGAAAAGGAAAGCTTAAAAAATGAAAAGTAAACTATAAAATGAGAACAAGGGTGATACACCAAACTTGATATGATTTATGGAACTCAGATTTGCATACACTTGGCCATAGACATCATAAACTAAACCTGTACAACTTAGTACTATATGCTTTGCAAAAACACTTCACAAAGAGGCCTAAATACATTAACCTTTTAAAAGGAAGCTAACTTCACAGTTAAAAAAGCATATACAGTTTTAAGACACAGTTTGCAACCTGCACAAACACACTTTTTACAGAAAGGTATTTGAAACATGAGACAAAATCACAAGGAGATAAAACTAACCTCACAAATGACTTAATCAAATATTTGCTAATACACAGAACTGCATAAATAAGAAGGCAAAACCTGACTATCAATGGTATCCAAGGTCTGTTCTATATTTCATATCTCAAAGGGATTACAAAAACATGCTCAAACTAAGTAAGGATTGCAGAAAAATCACTAACTTGAGAATTTACATGAAAAGAACTCCCTTACATAGAGTTAAATGAATGAATATATACTCCCCAAGCAACTGTAATGAGATAAGCATGAGAAACCTCCATTCTTGTCTATCTCATAAAAGCCCTCAAAATATCTGTCTAAAGTCCTCCAAAATGAGTTCCTAATGAAGAAATAGTCAAGACATGTCATCACCCACCATAAAAGCTCCAAAAAATGCCCTTAAATGCTCTTTAAGGCCATAAAAATCAAGCCAAATATCTCAATAACTCCTCAACCTATTTGTCAACCTCATCCTGTAGCATCATAAATGCTTGATATCTGCATAATAAATGACATAAATACAATCAATTCTGCATTTAATTAACATTTGACTAAGTGGTTTATAATTACACCACTTAGTTTTATGTTTTACACTCCAAATTTATTACAAACCTATGCAGAAAATAATGGTATTTAGGACATAAATATTTAATCTCCTAATTTTACATGGTTTGGGGACAAATTAAATATTGTGAAAGAATGACAAAGTAATCAACGAGACTTACCTTGCCACATGTGATAAATTTGTCTATTATTGCCTTTTGCATTTTTATTACAAATGATAAAGTAATTCATAATTCATTACTTTATCATTTGTTTACAATATTTAATCTATCTCTAGATTATGCAAAATCAAAAATAAAACTCTCATAATTCCTAGGCACAAACGTCACCTCTCCATGCACTTGCATCATATCACATATTACACGGCTATATTGAAACACCTTATAATCCCATACAATTCATGCATTTCACAACATGCATCATCATGCCTTTACAAAGTCTAATGCAATACATTTTAAATCGACCCTTATGCCTCCCTATACACATTACAATGCCTTATATCATCATATCCACCATGTGACCTCACAAAATAACTCATACCTAGCAAGATAAGGCACTCGACCTTATGCTTTCATAATGTTTTCTTTGACTTTGAAAAATAACAAAAGGCAGGAAATGCATGTCTCACAGCCCCCTGCATTATGATTAGGTTTTAAGACTTTTATAAGTCTTGACCACGTCCCTAAATGGATAGCAATAATTTTAGTTTTAAAAACAAAGTCAAAAAAGGTGAAAAAAGCTCATTCGGGCTCTAGCAAAAGAAAGGGTTTGAAAACCCTAAACATTATTTTGCCTTTGTCAATTTTTTGGAGAGAAGACTCATTTCTGCCCAGCTGTAGCCTCTGTAGGGTTTGGAGAAAAAAATGCACCCTTTTTGTCAATCTCTGAGGATTTTGATGGCTCATTCCTGAAAATGAAGGTAAAACTTCAATTGCTACCTGTTTCGACCCATTTTCTTTGTTTTTAAGAGGTAAATCATAGCTTTTCAAGCCGTGCCCTGTCATATTTCTAATGCATTTCCTTTGTTTTTTCTTGGCCGACCACTCCTTGCATTGCCTTTGACTATGTTGAGACCAATATGAAGGTCGACTGAGGGAAACCATGAGAGTTTCAACACCAAAATTGACAGAAAAAGAAAGTAAGTCATTTATATCTATCGACCTCTCCTCATTTTCTAAGTTTCATCTTTGCATCTCGCTGCCAGAGGCCGCGATTTGTTATATTTCTGAGCAATCTGAACTTGAAAATCTGCATTTTCTTTGTTTTCTGCAACTTTTCTTGCATTTCTTGTAGCATGAGGCTCGATCTCTGACTGGGCCGTCTCATAAAAAAATGTAAACTTCCATTCTGGATATGCAAGTTATGAAGCCCTTCATGGCTGCTCTTTTGCACATGTCTTTGATCCATTCTCTATTTTTGTATTTTATTTATGGAAATGTAAAATACAAACTTCTATTTGGCATCTTCTAATTACAAGAGCTTGAATTGGGTCTTCTCCCTTATTTTCTGTCTTTACACATGGCTGTGACTGAAAGCAACAAATGCATAGCATTTCTAGTGTTTTATCTTTTCTATTATAAGAGAACTCAATTTGAATTTTTCTCATGAAGGAATCATGTAAACTCATACTCTGGTATATATTGTTCATTATTGAGGCTAGGTCTTCATTACTTTATGATTCAATGCTAACTCTTTCATTTTCAAAACAATATTAGCATAGAATGTGATGGCTGTCATCATAAAAAAAGGACACTATGATTAAACTTGTCATTTCTGCTATTTCAAATGTATTCTTGTTCATATCATATTTGAATAACCATGACTTCTTTATCTTCTATATATTATGGACACTTTATGAAACTCATTATTGTTCCTTTTGTCTTTCTCATCACAAGGTATGAATGTTGTTCCATTATGTATATATTGTATCATTTATTTTCTCTTATGCTTGTATAATGAGGCAAAAATGAAGCCTCCTCCTTCTGATACCTGTCAATGAACATGTCATTTATTATATCCTTTGAAACTTGAAGGCATTCTGCATACTGATCTTGTGCATGTAACTGATTAAAGCTAATGAGAAAAAATGAGATATGTTGTCTGTTCCAATTGGTGCTTCTGTATCTCATTACCCTTGAGCTCTTCGATTCTGTATCTGGATATTATACTGTACCTTTTGTATTGAAAAGAAATACCATCTATGATAGTTACAATTTCAACCTGACTTGCAATATAATGAGGCACTGGAAAAATATGAGAATGTTGTTGTTTCATACAGTATATCTGCATATCTTATCATGTTGTTTTGTCTTCTCTCCATAATATAATACATATACTTGAGTTTGTATTTCTTGTAATGCATTGACTGTGACATACTTGTCCCTTCATTGTGCTTGGTGTTTGAACTCCTTCAATATTGTTAGACATGACTGCCCCTCTGTAAGTCATCTTGATGTCACTAATGGATGTCAAGCTTTTAGATGATCTCCCTTGCTCACTGCTGCTCTCCATTCCATCAGGACTGCACTTTTACTCTACTTCTGGTTTCTCTTATATGTAAGCTAGTTGATCATGGCATGACATCTAGTACAGGGTTGTTTCTTTCATGGTAGCTTATCAAATTGCCTTGATGGTTTCTATTGCCATTATACATTTGTGACATGATTGTCACTGCACTGTGCTTCTTGATCACCTTTCTTGCTTGCCTCTTGTGTCTGAATGCTATGACTGTTACTCTTTGAGTTTGGACTATCCATTATCATGGCTGTCACTCTTACATGACTGTGTCATATATATGTTCTTCATTCACATAAAAAATGATAAGTACATGTCCTATTGCTTTGTGGTATTCAGTCATTCTTTAAGGATGCATATGGCTATAGCATAACTTTTTCAAAATTCATGTAGTCTTGTAGCAATCAACCTGTATCTTTTGAATATCAAACAAAAGACTGTCACTTCATACATTGTTGTTATAACTGTCTCTTTTAATGTATTGCTGTTATGGCACTTGTGCATCCTTCATGGAATTTGATAATTTGTGCACTCTTTTATGCTTCAAAAGGGAAACTATGATAGTAGAATGACATTGCATGATATTGATATGGTTTCTGTAGCTTGTATAGCCATGTGCACTTGATATGATTGCTTCACATAGTTGGCTTCTTCACAACAGTCTTACTTCAGTCCTTTACATAGTTAATTCTATATTTGTTACAAGGATGCTCCTAATGCATATGATGCATTTCTTATGATATCTAAGGTTGGTCTAACATGATGTTAACCTATTATGATGACTGTCATTCCATCTTCTTTCATTTATGCTTGGTATTTAGATAGCACTCTTCTTAATTCAGAGATGCATTACTCCCTTATGAGGACTGTCCTTGACTTAAATTTGAATAAAGACTGTATCATATGATATTCAATGATAAACTGTTCTTCATGCTGTTCTATTATATAGTTTTTTTATCTTCAAGGTATATCTGGATAGTATAATCATACTTTAATCACAACTAAGAGATGGAAACGTACTTTCTATTGATCACTGTACCTTTTGTACTTACAATTGACACCTCTTGAATGTGACATTTCTTTGATCAATTTAGTTCTGTATCTGCACTTCATTCCTCTCCTGCATGGATGCATTTGTTCATTCTGTGACATGAAAGTGATTAAGTACCATATAGTTGTTTGATCTGGATAGATTCCTCTTGTGATGAGGCATAGTTTATAGGAGCAACTACCCCTTTGACTTTCTATTATGATTCTGTTTTGACTGCATCAATGATGGCTGTTTCTATGCATGGTATTTGAGGATTGTCAAGGAGTTTATATGTTGACTGCTATTCAGGTGGATTTTTAATGAAGCATCTTCTATCTCTTATAAGGCATTGTGAACATGATACTTCACTTTAATAAGTTATTTCTAAAATGACCATGGTTTGTAGGAGCAACTGTTGCTCTTCATTGATGACTTCACTCCATCTACTATGTTAACTGTTCCAATGCATTACATGATAGTGCATGTTGTTTATCACAATCTGACATCCTTCCTAAATGAGTAAGAAGCAAGCATGTTGGGCTCTACCCTTATGGGAGCCCATTTTTTCCACATGCCATTTCATAAAAGATGAATCAGTAAACTGATTTCTCATACACCTACACAGGAAGCAAACATGTTAGTATATAAAACATACCTTTGATTCATGATGCGGGCTTACTTCTATGGATCTATCTCTTTCTGATGTGGCACTTATGTCTTCTCGTTCTGACTTCTCTGCTGATATCTGATGACTGATGTTGCTGCTACATAAAAATAGATAGTACTTTTGAAGTTCTGATTGTGTATGAAAAGATTTGAGACCCTGAGCATTAACAAAAACTATTTTCTAGGTATGTTGGAGCTCAAACGGATGGAGGAAGACAACAGTTGGCTTGACCACAGGATTCGTCATTTGCAGGCAGTGATGGGTCCCCTTTCTTTTCTTATGCAATTTGTTTCTTTTCAAAAGTAAAATTTACTGTTATGTAGCCTATTTCAGTTACTCCTACGGCTTGTGTGGGAGCATCTCATTTGACATTTATGAATAATAAAAAAGCCTTTCAAAATCTGCAATGTTATATGTTTCTTCTTGATTGTAAACAATTGCATTTAATTGAAGCTCTTTTATGGCATTCTCTCTTTGCAAAACACACATTAACAACAGACATGTAGCCCTTAAAACTATAAAATTTAACCAGCTCCACTTGATTGATCTAGAAAACAAAAAATCGGTAACGAGTTTTTTCCCATTAGGTGACCTGAATGCCTACATGATTGAGCAAGGATTCCTTGTTTCTTCTGAACTCTAGACAAAGAAGAGGATGATTTTATTTTCTCGGTGGCTTTTGACATAGAAGGGGTTTGATAGGCAGTTTCAAATGTTGCAGGCAGCAAGCTAGAAGCTACAAGCTGCAGCTTTTGTTTTGACTTTTTCTTTTTGTGGCTAGAAGTCTATGAGGATACATGTTCTGACAATGGGTTAAAATTTGTGAGATTGTAGGTGTAGAAGAATTAGCAAGTTTTTCAATAGGTTCATCAAAGTTCAGAGTTGGATGCTCCTTAGTAGTTGCATGGCAATGAGTAGGTGAAGCTTCTGGGTGAGAAGAGGTTGTTGGTGCTTCCTCTTCTTCCCCTGTTTTTAAATTTTCTACCTATGCCTCCTCTTCTCTCTCCAGTTCATCACTCACATGCCCCTCATTGACATTATTAACTTCAAGAAACCTTTCCAAAGAAAACTTAGGGTACTGGATAGATAAACTCCTCTTTACTAATAGCATAATCAAACCATGATGGGACAATGAAGACTAACAATTTCTCTTTCTATATTAGGCAAACATCCTCTTTAATAAATTGAACAAAAAATTCAAGACATTCACTACCCTCTCGTGACGAAGATGACTCAAAATTTTAAAATGCACAGTATAGAGTAAAGACTACCTCCCATTATAAGTAAGGTATTTAATAATTTAGGTAGCTACAAAAGCCCATAACTAGGGTGAAGAGAGTTGTTTGGTACCTTAAGATGTTGATTCCATCCTTTCACCTAGTTGTATGAACTCGGCCCTTGCAAAAATGGTGTTTGTTCTTACAGGGAATTCTTCTCTAGCTGCCCATAGTCCTATAGCTTCAATTATAGTAGCTACAGTCACATCAACTCATAAGCCCTTCACTATAGCTTCCTCATTCTGGAATGTCTCTGCAAACCGCTGAGTAATGTCTTCATCATATTCTGTTATCCTAAGAAAATATTGCAACCATCCTACCTGTTGAAAAATTGGCAAGCACTCCCTGTCAGCTAATAGTGTTGAGTGAATAGTAGGATCTCTTCTAATAGAGTCACCACCCATCGTGATATCTCATGAAAATGGTCAATCCCCTATTCTCAATTCTATGCAACCAGGATTTTATTACTAGTTGCTTTTGCCAATTGCTTAGTCTGTTTGGCTTGTATGTTATTCAGCAGATGGTAATAATTATGGAGTAAGGGATTAAGAAATTTGAATATACATGAAATAATTCAGTATCCCCCCAACTATAAGTTCATTTGTCCTCAAATGAGAAGACAAGCTAGTGGTAGGGAGGAGTGGGTTCAAAGCATGTCGAAGTGATATTATATGTAAAATTAATGATGTGTGAATAATGAAAGTCATAAAATAAGAATCAATAAATGTTAATTAAAGCAATTTGGAAGATAAATACCTTTGAGGTGATGCCGAAATTGGAATTGTGGCATGGAAAAATGATTGCATGGTGGAGTGAGTTGATGTGCTCGACAAACGAGCCGGGGTAAATCATAATGATGTGATGGTGAAAAAGATGTGCTGACAGAATGTGCAATGGATGTGTGGCACGTAGTAGGAGAGTACAATCTAGCAGAAGATGACAGAATGCATATACCATGAGAAAATGTGGCTACATGCAGTAGTGGCTACATGCATGCAAGCAGAATGTGAAATGAACAAGTCCCATGTGCATTGATTGCGGGTGTAGCTTTTATAGATCCCAAGTGAATGAAAATCCTTGGCTGCGGGTGTAGAAAATACAAGTCCCATGGAACAACAGGTTGCCTTTGGCTACAGGTTCCTTCAGTTAAGTGGCGTAATTCCAAAGGACAACTCTAATGTATAATGATAACTGAAGTGATGGAGTTTGTACTCTGATTGGAAGATCACCTTGTTTTATTGCTATTGCTATGTGATGTGTGTGCATTGTGTGTTTTTATTTATGTACAAAGTTTGTAGAACTCAAACTTACTATGGAACTTCAGTCAAGCTAGCAACTTGATCTATTACTGGAACAATATGATCAACTGCTACTTGGATGGAAACCTCACCAGAGGTAGAGGGCTATGGAACTTCAGTCAAGCTGGTAGCTGGATGTGGTGCTGGAACATTGTTTTCAACTGCAGCCTAGCTGGAGACCTTTTCTAAGGCAAGAGATTGTGGAACTTCATTATCCATATTTGCCTTTAATTGATGGAGAAATGCATCTTTACTTAAAGGCTTCTTATACAATTTCAATTTATGCCCATTAACCATCAGTGAGAATCTAACTTGGTCAATTGTAGTTAATTGGACTGCACCATTTGGGAAAACTTCCTTGATCTTATAAGGGCCTAACCACCTAGTTTGCAATTTGCCCTTATGATCGTTATACCTGGAGTCATAGAGAAGTGCCCAATCACCTGTGTGAAAGTCCTTGGTTTTGATATACTGATCATGCCATTTGATTCTCTGGTTTTGTACTAATTTAGTGTGATGAATTTCTTCCATCCTTAGCTCCTCCAAGGTATTAAGCTAATGTAGTCTTTCCTTTTGAGCTATTGATATGTCCGTACCAAGTTGGACTGTTGTTCTTAGTGTTTTATATTCAAACTCAATGGGAAGGACAACCTTCTTGCCATAAACTAACTCATAAGATGTGTACATGTTTATTATCTTCCATGTAGTTCTATATGCCCAAATTGCTTCAAAGAGTCTTGCTGTCAAATATTTCTTATGTAATGCAACTGTCTTTGTCAATATTGCCTCAAGCTCTCTGTTGGTTATCTCAACTTGACCATTTGACTATGGATGATAGTGAGTGGACTTTTTATGTCTGATTTCATACTCCTGAATAAGGCTACCAATCAGTGCAGATGTAAACTGTCGCCCTTGATATGTGACTATTTCCCTTGGGACCCCATACCTTGTAAATATTTCTTCATAGAGGAATGTAGCAACCTTACTATCTTTAGCTACTGTCAAGGCTTTCACTTCTACCCATTTTGTAAGGTAATCAATTCAAACAAGTATATATTCCTTGTGGTTATAAGGTGGATCTATAGGTCCAATAAAATCAATGCCACATTTTTCAAATGGTGTGACCACTAGTTGTGGTTGTAGAGGTATTTCATCACTTCTTGTAGGTCTTCCCATCCTTTGATAGTGGTCACATTTTGTATAGAGAGCTGTATCTTTATGCAATGTTGGCCAATAATATCTAGTATTCAGAATTTTGACTATTGTCCTCTTGGCTGCAAAGTGTCCACCACAGGGTTCATAATGACAAGATCTGAGAATGTCATACACTTCATCTTCTCTAATACACCTTCTCATAATATGATCAGGTCCTGTATAGAAGAGATAACTAGATACCCATGAATAGGGAAAGTTGCATTCCACAAGGTGGCACCTCTCTCTGGGTGAGAGGTGTGGGGGTGTTTTCCTTGTGACTAGATAATTTTCTATATCTTCATACCAAGGAGTTTGTACAATTAGTGCAAATAAGTGTTCATCTGGAAAAGAATCATCAATGACTGGGTCCTCATTACAAGTAGGGATCTTGGAGAGGAAGTCAACAACAACATTGGCCTTCCCTAGCTTGTCCACAATGATGATATCAAATTCTTGCAGGGTAACCATATAACCAATCTACCACTTACCACTGGTTTATTCATAAGATATCTTATTACTGCATGGTCAGTGTGAATGAAAACATGATACCCAGTGATATAATGCCTGAACTTATTAATTGTATAAACAAAAGCTAACATTTCTTTCTTAGTAACAATATAGTTAAGTTCAACACCTTGAAGATTATTGCAGATGTAGTAAATTGCACATTCCATATTCCCTGCTTTCTATCCTAACACAACTCCCACTGCAAAATCAGAAGCATTTGTATGTATATGGAAAGGTATTGCCCAATTAGGTCCTCTGAATACATGTGTCTTTGTTAACGACTCTTTGAGATGGTCAAAGGATATCTGGCAGTCAGTTGTCCAATTAAATTCCACATCTTTAGAGAGTAAGACAAACAAAGGAGTAACAATTTTACTGAAGTCCTTTATAAATCTTCTATAATACCCTGCATGACCTAGAAAGCTTCTGACATCTTTTTGTTTTTGAGGAACAGGTAAGATTGAAATGATTTCAATTTTATGTGGATCCACTTGAATTCTTGCTTTGGACACAAAGTGGCCAAGCACTACTCCTTGCATCATCATAAAACATTTTTCATGACTAAGGGATAGGTTATGATCTTGACATCTTTGTAGTACTCTTTCAAGGTTCTTCAAGGCCTCCTCATAAGACTCTCCATAAGTTGTGAAATCATCCATATAAACTTCCATAGAGTCATGGGCAAGGTCAACAAAGATGCTTAAAACAACTCTCTGAAATGTGGCAGGTGCATTACGGATTCCAAATGGAAGGACATAATAGGCATATGTCCCCCATGGGCATGTGAATGTGGTCTTATCTTGGTCTTCAGGGGCTATCTTGATCTGGTTATATCCACTGAATCCATCAAGAAAAGAAAAATACTTTTTACCAGCCAAGGAGTCTAGGACCTGGTCAATGAAAGGAAGAGGGAAAAGATCTTTCCTAGTGGCAGTATTTCATTCTCTATAGTCTACACAAACTCTCCACTTACCTCCTTCCTTTGGCACTATTACCAGTGAAGACACCGATTGGCTATTTGATATTGGGTATATGAATCTTGCATCCAGTAATTTATGTAATTCATTCATCACTATGTCTCTTACTGCAAGGTTCATCCTTCTTTGAGGCTACCTAACTAGTTTGCAGCCTTCATTAATGTATATCCTATGCATGCAAAGGTTAGGTTCAATTCCCTTCATATCTTGATAGACCCATGCAAATGTTGTCTTATGAGTTTGGAACATTTTAATCAGTTCAGCCTTCTGGACAAATGTCAATTCACTGTTGATGTTAAGTGTTCTGCCTAGTGTAATGTCAACTGGTGTTGCCATGGCCATTATAGAGGCAATATCCAACCCTGATAAGTTGAGACTACAACTATGAGACAACAACTGATGAAACATTCTATTGGTGGAAGCATAGGCTAGAGTATTGATTGTAGGTAGAATATTGTGAAGGGGTAGGCCATACATATTAGACATGGGTCTTGTATGTTTGTTCCATAATTGTTTTGGATGACATTGGAAAGCACTTCATCCTCATCCTGGATAGCCAGTAGTGAGTCTTGTTCAATTGTCATTAATGTCTAAAGAGAATATTGGTCAGCATCCCCTAGGTTTGGCCAAATAGATTGCTCCATATCAGTAAAAGGTTGAGCAGGTGGATAAATGATTAACTTCTTTGTTACATTCCCATTGGAAATTATCATATTTCCTGACTGACATCCTATGAAGGCATCTGTTGTTGCCAGCCAGGGTCTCCCTAGGATGAGTGGATATCCCCCTAGGCTAGCCTTGGGCTGCAAGACCATAAAGTCCGCAAGGTATTCCCATGAATCCAATATGATCACAAGATCTTCAATGACCTTTCTGGCTTGATTGTGGACCTATCTTCCAATTAGAGTACTGTAGGAGTAGGTCTAAGGTTATCTAATTGAAGGTTATTCATTGTTTCCTTTGTCATTACATTGATGGCTGCACCTAGGTCAACCAAGGTGTTTTTGATAAGGGTACCATTGATGTTTATCAACCACAGGGCTTCCAAGATCTACATATTTTGGAACAGCCAAGTTACCTAACATGATATCAGCAAGTTGTCCTATAACATGGACTATCTGAGGATCTTTTCTCTTCCTTCCCAATTTCTTAAGGCATAATGCCCTTATAGCCTTGGTATATATGCGTACATCCTTGATAGCTTGGATAAGGGGGATTTTAACACAGGCATTCTTTAGTTGCCCCATGAAATCAAAATTAGGCTCAGATGGAGTTGGTGGAAGGTGCATATTTAATCTCTCTGGAAATGGAGGGCTTTTGTTAATGTATTCTTCTTGCAGAGAGGTTTTCTTAGAAGGCTTCTGCTGGTTATTCAGATGGTTGTCAGTGACGGAGGGTTGTTCCTCATTAGGAAGTTCTGTGATGAGTGGTGATGGAGGTCTAGCAAACATCTTTCTTGAGCATAGGTGCACACCACTAACTTCAACCTTATAGGTTGGGTATTGGATGGCCTCATTAGTATAGGCCTACTAAATAGGCTTGTTGTTAGGGTTAGGTATAGGTTGTGCCAGTAATTGAGTAGCTCTAGGTAGGCATAAGTAGGTGAGGTTGTATTTAGCATAAGGGTAGGTTGCTAAGGCAGGGCTTGTTGTGGTTGCGAGTAGTTCATATTTGGATTTTGCCAAGGTTTGTTCCCACGCCACTACTGTGGCCATGGGTTTTGATTGGCCTGCCATTGTGGATTATAATTTGAGGATTGGGATGGCTATTGAGGCCATACTCCCTGTTGCTAGGTCCAACTAGGTTGCATGGTTGCCCATTGTTGTGGCCAATTATACCAAGGTGCATTGTTCCAATTATGAGGATTTGAAACAGGTGGTGCAAATGACATGGAATTGGTTGAGGGGTCCTGAGGCATACCTTGTTTTTGTTGCCATGGCCTTCATTGTGCAATGTAGAACACTTGACCTTCTTCATCTTCTATGGCTCTGAAATCTACTATCCCGTTCTTACCCTCAGAAATACTAGCAAGTCCCTTGCATCAACAATTGACCTTCTTTTGTCGATGGTGTGGGTAGTATTCACTCAAAGTTGCCTTTGATGCCTCTTGTTTCTTCTTTATGTGCAGGGTATCTAGCTGTGTTGCCAAATGGATTATGATATCCTCTTTCATCTTTGACAAGAGATTGCTGAGCTCAACCCTGGAGACTCCAATGGATGATTTACTTGAAGTCAGGGTCCTAAAATGTCTATTCTTCTTTAAAGTAGAGTGTGAATAGTTTCGACAGATTTGAGAGATTTCATCAAATCCAAGCTGAGAGATATCGCCTACTCCAATTAAATCGAGTGCATTCATACATTCCTCGCTCACACCTCTTAGGAAGACCAGCTTGAGTGACTCTAGAGAGAGCCTATTCTCTCTTGACTTATTGAGGCAAAACTAAAATCTCTCAACATAATCTTCCAGGGGCTCATCTTCTTTTTGTGACATCCTAAAGATGTCATCCCCCTTCATATCTCTACCACGACAATAATCTTGATATTTCTACAGAAACTTCTCTTTCATGGTGGCCCAAGTAGCTACATAATTCTCACCTAGACCCATAAACCATCGTAATGCAACATCCTTGAGGGTTGCTAGAAAGAGCTTGAGCCTGTATGCATCTATAGTGTAATCATAACTCCTACAGAGTACATCAAACTCAAAGAGAAATGTATTAGGGTCTTCAGTGATTAGCCCATGAAAGTTTGGTAGAGCTGAAGGAGGAATATTTTTCAAGGTATCAACTCTCTCCTAGTTTGAAATAGGAAAGGCAAAGGTAACTGGTTCAGCTAGGTTTTCTATTGCTTCTTTTGCCATGATGCCTTGGTTCCAATCTGTAATATCCTCAAATTCCTCAGTGTTCTCCAGACCAAGGGATCATTCAAAGTGTTCTTCTTCTGTTGAACTAGTTGGAAGAAACCTCCCTCTATGGTCTCTTGGATGTTGCATATAATAATGTATAAGCTAATGGCTCTATTCCTGCACCGTGTTAGTGAATTGTTTGGAGATGGATTGAATATCTAAGTGATCCTATATGCTTAAAAAAATATTATTTCCTAGTAAATCAAGTACAAGCATAAATCAACAAGAACTCAAAAACTCAAAACCTTAGCACCAACCTTGACAATGGTGCCAAAAATGTCAAACTCCATTATTAACCAATACATTGATGCAGGAGGGACATGCACACTATTCAACAGACCAACAAATCCTATATCAAGCAAACTACTGGTTATATAATGTGTTACATTTACATTGTCAAACCAGTGAATCATAATCTTCTTGGATGATGCTTGTACTGTGTGTACAGTTAAGGATTCCTGAGTTTTAGTCTAGAGGTTGTGTAAGGGAATAATCTAATTAAAGGAAACACAATTCAACTACAAAAATTGACAATATTCTAAGTAAGTAGGAATGATAGAAAATAACTAAGTTCATTCAACACAGCAGTAATCAAATGATCCTATGTAACTTTTAAATAAAAGAACAACTAATAGTTGGTTCAGTCGGTGATCACCTTGACTCAATAAGACTTATAACATGAATTACCAAAGTTTAGCTATTTCTCATTTCTCATTACAACATACATCAATCACACATGTATATAAACATACAATTATAAAATAAACATATAAATAGAGTGGAGAGACACAGTACCTCAAGTGGCCTGCTTGAGTAACTATGATCCCATGAAATCTCTTTGAATCTCTACTGTATCTTTGTAATCATTGACAGAACTCAAAACGCATATTCCTTTATTAAATGCTGAAGTGAAAGATACAACAACAAAATCTGATACTATATCTCTGTCTATCTGAATGAAGCAAAATCTAATCCCTATATATGAGATCAGCACTATCTATATGAATAAATCTATTGAACAATAAATTTTATAACTGTCCATTATCCAACAATGTAGGAAAAGGACTTTATTACAAAGCAAACTAGAAATAGGAAACTAAACTAACATGAAAGCGACATAGATGGTACAGTCCTACTGTAACTCTATCTCTCTAGTATCCATGAAGAATGATCAAGACTAGAAATAGAACATAGAGCATGATCTAAGATTTCTCCATTATTTAAGACTACATCATTTATTGAAGGATAATCGTCACAGAGTCATGGATGACTCGTCCCAATCAATTCAGGATCTTCTTCCTTTGGCTGCAGGTGCCCGTATCATCTACTGTGGATAGCAGCATCTCCTTTGGTTGTGGGTTGTCCAGTGATCTTCATGATATGAAGCCACACTCTTGCTGCATGAGGAGTTAGTACATCACATGGTATCTATGCATCACTATTACTAAAATCAACATAAAGTACTAACATATTTCATGAGCAATCAACCATTCACACATAATTAATTAACAACGTATTATATACCCATCTTCATGCTTCAATGTCTTAAGGATAATCATAGACATAATTAATACATATAGAAGTCTAGAAATGTCTTAGGAAATAGGTACTTAAAGCAAGAAAAACAAGACAAAACATGGCCTCATCAGATGCAGACAAATAAACACACAAAATACACAATTGTTTAGAATGCCTAGTGTTGGAATGTCCATAATTAGAATGCTATAGCATTCAACTTCTATTACCTCATGATCAAAGCAATTTACATTTCTTGATGAGAAAAATCATTACATGATGCCTCTATTTATAGAGGTCTTAATAAGAGTTTACTACTACAATGCATCTAGAAACTTCCCACTTCTAGAAACCTCCTAAATTTTATCCATTGTTATCTAGACTTCTCTAAGACCCCTTTCTAGAACCTTTCTACAACCCTTACTAGGTTGGAATAATCTATAATCTACTAAGTCTTTCACATTTTTTCCTTTTTTATTAATTTTTTTTGGATTGAGAATCGAGCACTAATATTATTCAAAAATTAACCAAGTATTACATCATAGTGGCTGAAGATACCACAACAAAAAACTGCTTCATACATCAATCCAAAAACAACTTTTTTCCTAATACATACAAAAAAATTTACTGGTAAAAAACTTAAGTATATATTAGAAAAGATAATGCACTTCTATTGACTATTTCTTTATCTAACTATTAAGTTCACTTGCTACTATTGAATTCCCTGATTTTATTTTTGTCTTAGTTTTCAGCATGAGAGCTTTCTGTGTTTCTGTCCCTGAAAGTATTCACTTGAGAGGTATGTCCCTCTTCACTACCTCTTAATTCCTCATTCATGAAATCCTCCCTTGAAGGTCTAGTTTCATCTACTATATGTGAACCTCTTGTTGCTTCCATATATTGGTAATACATACCCTGACTATCATCAAGTTCAGCTCCATGTCTAGAATCTTCCATCTCACCTTTCTTAAATTCCATCCTTGGGTCTTCATGCCACTCATTTTCTTTGTCCCATATGTGCATCCTGTTATCACTGTTGTCATATGAATCTAAACCTAGAATAGCCCCAATTTTGGGTGAGATTTTGAGTTGATCTATGTTGAGGCTGTGATTTTGGCTTGACATTTCCAGTTGTTTGTAAAATTCACTTTCTTCTTTCTCCATTTTTTTTAGTTTACTGTATAGATCTTGGAAATCTTGTATGAATTAAAGAACTTCTCATCAAATTTCCTAGGGATTTTTGCACAAAAGTATGTTTCTTTGATATCATCTTTGTAGAACATTCCACCTATTTCAACTAGTTCTTTGAATCTACCAAGGGAGATCTCCATAGTTACAGTAACCTATTTAAAGAAGTTAAAAGTTGTGAGATCCTAGAGAATCCCAATGAGTCCTCTTTCCTTGCCAAGAAATCTTCCTTCATTCCTTTTTATTCATAGGAACCTCAAAATTTTAGATGACATGACAAACCAAAAACAGTTAGCTTTTGCATTCAAACCATTTACTATACCACTTAATATTTCTTTTTTAATCACAGTGACTGTAGGACTCCACTTTTCAACATTACCTATAAAAAAAGACTAGACATATTTGGCATATAAGCATTCAAAGAAAATATGAGACACGGACTCAGACATATTGCATAATGGACAAATCACGGTCTCAATTTCTAGACTCAGTTTGTTAAGTAATAACAACCATTTAAAGGAATCTTTTTTGGGTTCTAAAATTTTAGACCACAACAACTTAAAGGTTCCAATGAGTTCCTTGTTGATTATGGTGTCAGCCTAAGTAAGATTGATATGATGGAGAATGTCTTGCAATTTTGTCATCATTTTATAGATCAACTTTGGTTTTATTTGAACAAAAGGAGTGCCATCTTTCCATTTTAAGTCTCTCATTCTCTCTTCCCCTATTAATCCAATCTTGTTATTTAGTTTACCTAGCATTTCCTTATGAATGGTGGAGAAGGTTCTACAATATTTGTTATCTAACTGAAACTGGCATTCAATTTGCTTCCAGTCTTTCGACATTCCTTGATCAAACATATCTGTTAATTTGGAGAAGCCTTTTTCATTGCATTTTCTTGCTAAGCAACCTTGCAGCAATGCTAAAGGTTTATTTTTGTGTATGACATTCCACCATATTGATCTTTGTCCCCAATTAACTCCTTTATTCCAATAATAGCTTCTTTGTCCAAGAAAAAAGGTTTCACCACTTCCAAGCCTTCCAAATACTTTTGAATACTGTAGATCCCCTCGGCTTAGATTGAGACTCCCCTAACAAGGCATCATAAAAACCAATCTTTCCCTAGTCTTTATTTTTCGAAGGAGTAGCATTATCAATATTATATCTGACCAAAACTTTCCAAGGTTCCCTCCCTATCAGGGCATTAGTGATCCATTTAGTGGTCAGGGCCACTCCTTGGACTTACAATTTTTTAAGACCTAAGTCGCTTAGTTCTTTACTAACACATCACCAATCCCACTTTGCAAGATGCTTTTTTGGTTTTCCTTTACCATCAGACCACAAGAAGTTTCTGATCAATTTATGTATGACATCAAACTGGTAGTTAGTGAACAACCACATAGATGAATAGAAGATAGTATAAGCAGAGAGGATTTTTGGACAGACCTATGTTCTCCCAGCTAAGGACAAATGCAATCTATTCCAATTTTTTAATTTTTTTCAATCTTAGTAAAGAGCCAATGCCACATTATATTGAGGGAGGGGCAAACAACAAAGTGGATACCAAGAAATCTAACTTGCATTGATGGTCCTCCCCACTGCCATTTGTCCTTCATGAACCAATTAGGAACAGTATCATCCCAAGTCAAAAAGATGGATTTGGAGAAAGAGATTTTTGCCCCTGAGGCTAAGTAGAAAATGTCAAGTCTTTTCTCTAGGTTTTCTATCTCTTTTTTCTCTACTCTTGGAAAGAGGGCAGTATCATCTGGCAACTGAACATTTAGAAGCCTATCTCCATTGGGCAATATTAAATCTTCAATTTTGCCTTCCACTACATTTGATCTCAAAATGTAATGAAGGGCCTCTAAGACAATTACAAAAAGGGAGGGGGCAAGGGGACATCCTTGCCTGATTAATCTTCCCATCATAAATGGAGCAGAGAGTTCCCCATTCACTTCCACCTGAGTTGTAGCATCCACAAAAAGCATCATATCCATCTTGTTAAAGAATTTAGGGAACCCAATAGCTCTGAGAATCTTAAATATAAAGGACCACTCCACTCAGTCATAGGTTTTTTCAAGTCCAGTAATAGTAGACCTACATTTTGTTTGGAGTCCTTAGCCCATTGAAGGGCTTCCCAACTTGTTATAAGGTTTTCAAGAATGTATCTTCCCTTAATAAAGCATGTTTGAGTTGGACTAATAATTTCCAGGAGAATATCTCTCAGTCTCAGAGCTAATACTTTTGTAATAATTTTGTATGAGACATTTAAGAGCGTTATGGGTCTCCAATTCTTCATTTTTGCCTATCTCCTTCTTTTGGTAGAAGCTTTATTATGCCCTTATTTATATCTTTTGCTAAAGTCCCTTTCTCTATCGCTTCATTGTAAAACTCATTGAGGTCATCAACTATCTAGTCAATATTGGTCTTGTAAAATTCTACTGGCAGCGCATCAGCCCTGGGGGACTTATCATTGCTCATAGATTTGATTGCATTTTGTATTTCTTCCTTAGTGATTTTTTGATCTAGCTTCTTGCTCATGTCAGGGGTCAATTTAGTTTTACAGACTTTGTAGCATAAGTCTTGAGCCTCCCTACATCCTTCCTTGCTATCATCTGCCTTGAACAAAATTTCATAAAACTTTCTAAATGCCTCCATTATTTGCTCTTGAGAGTTCAGGCTGACTCCATTTTCCACTATAATTGAATATTTTCTTTTATATTTTTCTGGTTCAGCAGATTAAAGTACTTAGTACCTTTGTCACCATCTTGCAACCAATTAAGTTTAGCTCTAACCCTAGCTCCGTGTGCTTTCCTTATTTGTATTTTCCTTAGCTTATGCTTTACTTCCCCCAATTTGATATTTAGCAATTCATCCTTTGGGTTGTCTTGTAGTTTTTATTCAACCAAGAGGAACTTTTCCTGCAATAGGAGTTCTTCTTTATTTTTGTCTAGGGCATATTTTTTCCCAACAATTTGGAAAACGTCTTTACAAGCTTCAGTGAGTTTAGACCAATAATATATATGACCTTGTCCTCCATACTTAAGTTTGCATATGTTTTTGAGTGTTTTGATTCCTTCATTGCAATCTTCATATTTCAGTAACTCACAGTTCAATTTAAACAAGGATCCCTTTGGAGTTATTATAGATTGTTTTTACTCCTTGATTGACACTATAGTTTTAAAGGGGTGGTGGTCAGATAGTGGGTTTGGGATGACTTGGGTTTTGTTTGAGTCTCTCTTGTGGATGATAGAGAAGCAGTCTTTATCCAAATAGAATCTATCAAGTCTAGAATATATTCTTTTGTTTGTTTTCTGACAATTTGACCAAGAGAACCAAATGCCTTTGCTGCTATTTTCCCCCCTTCTAGTGGGTCTGCTAGATTGAATGATTTTTTAAATCTTAGCCCAAAGAATTTCTCATTCCCTCTCCATTCTAGAGGGTTTCCACCTTTTTTATCCTCTGAATATTCAATCATATTAAAGTCCCCTCCAAAGATCCAGGAGACCTTGGGAAGATCTAAGGTTAACCATTTCCATAATTCATTTTTGTTCAAATAGTCATTGGGGGCATAGATTGAGCATAGCCCAATGTCCACCCCCCCAATATTTAGAGTTATCCATACACTCCTGTTGCAGGGAGAATGACCAAATTCTTTAAGATATTTTTCTAGTTTTCTGCTCAAAAGAATAGCATTCCCCCCTCTACCTTTCTCATGTCTAGATGTAAAGGTAATTGAATCTTTCCATACAAATCTCAAAGTGTTTTCAAAGGTGAAACCCACAACCTTAACTTCTTGAATAAACAACACATCCATATCTTTGTTCTTATTACAAAAGTCTCTCACTACATATTTCTTGACAGGGAACTCCAAACCCCATACAATCCAACTACAATAGTGAATGGATTTCATTACTATGGAGATTGAGGGGGTGGAGGAACAATTTATTATTATTTTTAATCCAGCAGATACTTTTGGATAGAGTCATCTTTCCCCTTCTTACCAGGTTTGATGTTACTAATGGTTCTACTCATTTTCTTTCTTTTTTTACCTTCATCCTTCGCTTTCATGATGCCTTGTTTGAGGATGCTCTTCTCTAGTCCAGAGGGATCTTCCTCCCTTCTTTTCAAAAACTCCTCCTTAAGTTGGTCAAGTTTATTCCTTTTCTCTGTAACTTCTCTTATTTTGTCTAGTGCAAGCTATTGTGCATTTTTTTTCCTCACTGAAATAAATCCATTATCAGAGGTGTATCCTAAAGGAATGCCACCATGATTGTCCTCAGTATCTGATTTGGGAGGGGCACTATCCCTCAGGGTATTAGGGTTATTATTATATTGCATTTGAGTGTCTGCAATTTATGATACTAGTGCCGGATCTTCTTCCATCCACCCCTTAGATTCCCTTTCCTCCGAAGAGAAAATGCTGAGGGTTCCATCTTGGGTGCTTTTCGAATCATCTCCATCTAGATGATCTTCCTCTATGGCCTCCGAGTCCAAGCCATCATCAATAGACATAGACTTATTTATGGCCTCTTCTACTAATGATGACTTGACACCCGGGTCTATATTAGGGTTTGAAATCTTGTTTTTCATGGCTTTCTCATCATTTGGTGGGTGACCCACAATCTTACCCTCTAGGGGGGTGCCAACATACCACCCCTAAAACCTAGCCCCTTTTCTTCAATGTTATTTTCTACAACCCCCATCTTGCCCTTGTTTAAATTCCTATTGAGGACCAAGCAATTTTTTTATGCCCGTCTTGTTTACACATGAAACATGAATTGAGCCCACCCATGCTTTTTAACTCACACTGAAATTTCTTTCCCTCCCAGTTAATTTCTAAAACTTCTAGAATTTGAACTCCTGTGTCAAAGGAAACCAACATTCTTGCATTGAGATGGGGTAAGGTGGCTCTTGTTTCATCAAATTTTAAAATTTTCCCAAAGGGTTTAAAAGTTTGAGGTAGAAAATTCCAAGGGGATTTTGGATGCAAGACAGGGGATTTTGGATCATAACTACTATACAAGGGCAGACCGGTGCCTATCTCAGGGCAAGGAGTCAACTAGATGTATACATATGAATGATTTGCATTAGCATGCAAGTTTTAAGGGGTCTAATTGGTATTTTCCTTACAAACACCACCCAAAGAATGAGTATTTAGCTATCTCTACTTACAAATATCCTTGGTGCCATACAGTCTTCTTCATACTTAACCTAAAACAATTTAATCCACTCCTTGATTGTAAGTTAGAGATCAAGCATGCAATACATAAATATGTATCCTAGAATCTTAGTAACCCGTAGCAACTAGATTCAAAAGAAGGGATGCATACAACCATGGAGACAAATAGCTAAACACATGCCATGAAGCATTTTTCATATAAAAATGACATGAAACTGAACATGTATGCAACTTGCATTCAGATGCAACTCATAAACTCCAAAGGAGACAGAACAACCAAAAAATGCTTTGTTTTCGTTATTTCCTCCAAAAAAATTGCCCAAGTCTTCAACAACCTAAAAAATGAGTAACACAGTTCTCCTATATACAACAAGAACGTGTACTCAGCAATCAAGTACAGGGTCATTTCAAAATATCACCAAATACAATGCATCATGAGAATGATGCTTAAAACATTCAATGCTCCAGGCAGAAGAAGAAGGAAAAGCAGGTGAAATTGGGAGTCGTGCAGCCGACTGGAGATTTTCCATTAAAAATGGTAGGTAGCTTGTCATCCATTAACCATGCTCCTGCAATTCTATCATTAATGGCCAACCAACCCGTGGCCTCTGGAAATACAATAGTTTGCGTGTTCAAGGACTTTTCTCACCTGGAATGCAATTGCGAAAGCATAGGAAAACCCTCCTATGAAAATTTGAAACAGGGCTGTCGATTCTTTTCCTCCTCCGAGATCTGCAGCTTCAAATCACACTGAAAAGTCCACAACAAATGAAAACATGCCACGCAGGCACATTATCCCCTTTGACTTTTCACAGCAATGCACATTCAAATCTCTTGTATATGTAGTTGTATATACATACAACTGACTTGGACACATGGCAGCATCTGGTTGGATCTCCATCACTGAATATTTGTATCTCCATTGGTTGTCGGAAAGACCCTGGAAGTGTCCATCGATAAGCATTGTCCTGCTGACGAGCCAATGTATCTTCTCTTGCATCTGTGGTTGTATATGAGATTGTATGCACATACAATCACCCTACATACAAGGCGGACCCCAAATCCTTATAAAACAAATTGCAATCTCTATCGGGTCCAGGTCTTGTATCTTCATTCTTTGTATATCTCACTGTATATCGCACATACAAATGCAATATACATACAACCATGGACTTCAACTATGCGGGCCCACCATGCTTTTTTGAAGACCGCTGACTTTGACGACTCCTGCTTTGCATATTTCATTATATCTACGGTTGTATATCGAAGATACATACAACGCAAGATACAAAGAAAACCTTTGACTTTTCAACTTTGCCCTTGTATGCATCCACTAGGCCTGATTTGATAAAATTTGAAGTCTGGCATTGTACATTTTTCATTGTATATCCCTTTGTACAAGTGATATACATACAATCCTCCGTGTATATCTATGGACCTGACCACCATTTTCAACTAGATTGGAACATCTTTGAAGTCCGCCATTGTATCTTACCCATTGTATATCAAATATACAATGACACATACATACAATTATTTTGATACAACTGCAAAATATTCTAGGAATCTACGATATACATCCACTTTTGCATGCCCGGAAATGTATCTTTTGTATCTTCATTGGTCCATCGGAGAAACCTTGGACTTGGCCGCTGATAAGCGAAGTCTCGCCGATATGCATTTTGTATCTTTTCTCTTGTGTATGCATCGGCCATTAGAGGGAGCTTGGACAGAGCTGCCGATGAGGCTTGTCTCACCGATGACCCCTTGTATATCGGCCCCTTGTATCTTTTCTGTTGTATATCACCTTTTTATATGCAAACATACAATGGCAAATGTATATGAGAATATACATTCAAAAATGCATACACAAATACAAAGGATGAAACTGAAAAATCCCTACGATGAAAATACTTGAAGCTAAAAGATTTCTGGGTTTTTTTGGGTTTTTGGAAAATATTCTCAAGGTGAGATTTTGGGACTTTTTGGCAAGGCAGGGCATGGGTAATTGAAAAATTTAAGCCTTCTCTCCTTCTATTCAGGCTCTGCAGATAAAATACTTGAAACCCAAACTCTAGGTGGGCACCACCAGAGTAGTCGAAGGCTTACAAATAGGAGAGCCTTCATTATATTGAGTGGTGGAATGAACCACTTTAAGTGTTATTAAATGAGAAAACATAGGTTTAATGCCTTATTGGCCTCTTTGAAAGTAGAGCGGTGGTGATGCTAACCACATTCACTGAAGCTCCCTCAAAGAGTGTTCTTCTCGTCGACATGTGTAGAGATATGCAAATTTTTGGCTGTCAATTGAAACTGAATCATGGAGCGGACTGTTTTGTATTCAATATGTTTCTAACTGTGAAGAGTGGAGGTGTTGTAGCTTCGAGGATGATATAACTATATCATTACAGCTCCAATAGTTTAGTTAGTCAATTTATGGAGAGTGAGTGGTAAGACATACCATGATTATCTCCTTATCGGCCAGATTGACTCCTATGTGAAATCTTTAGTGGAAGTTTTCCACAAATTTCTAGGAAGTCATTTCAACCTTACGTAGTGGTTCTTTATTATCTGCTAAGACATGGAACCGTACATTTAGATGGGGGTTGAGTCAGAAATAAAGGAAATATATTTTCATATATCAAAGTTACTGGAGAATGGCTGGGTCGATGGGAAAAAGAATAAGAGAGATAGGAGATAAAAGAAAAATAGAGAATACACGATTAGGAGAAAAGATTGGGAGTGAAATCTCAGAAAGAAATGGGGACATTTGAAAACATTTAGCTTTGGACAAAAGGATCAGACTGCTGGCAAGAATAGCTCAGAATGCTCGAACTTGATCCAATGAAGGGTCTTCCAAAATTTGTCAATTCAGGTTCTTTTCCTCACGTATAGTTTTATATCATTTTACTATGCCGGTTCAATGTTTTACTATCTCTCAGAACATAGATATTGCTTCTTTAATTTTGTAACGATGACGCCCATAAGGAACAACAAGGTTGAAGCTTAGAGTTTAACATGTTGCTATAATCAGATATTGATTCTTCGGTGTCGCAAGCCTTTGTTTTGTTTGGAAAAATATTCCAACTTTGGTTTTTAGATAGATGGTTAAGTCTTTTATGATGTCTATAGTATGGGGAATGGCATATACATTTGTATATTTATAAGATTTCTTTAGAAGTTGATTTGTAACTCTTCTAGACATTACAAGCATGATCATTGTATTCCTTTATAACCGTAGAGGGTCTCTTTTCAAAGTTGTCAGTTTAATAGAAAATACAGTCGATATAAGAGAAGGTTTGATATTAAGATAGACTGAGAGTTGGTTATGAGATGTTTTATATTGCTCTCATACATATTTGTGCCATGAAGAACTATGATAGGATTTCACATAGTTGAGTAAGATGGCTCAATCCTTGAGGTGGGTTAATGGTAATATAAAACCATTTCTTGATAAATTTATAAATGCCTATAATGGTTTCTTTTCAAAGAGAACTTAGAAATCTTATTAAGCTTGGGAAGCCACCTTTTATATAAATTGAGTGATAACTCATTGGAAATGTTATGATAGAGACATTAAGGTCCATAGGACTATCCTTAGAACGTATTCACTAAATGAGAATAACTTTTTTGTAAGACCTTCTATATTGTCTATACAAGTAATCTTGGTGAGTATAGTTTTATGGTACACCATTATGTCAAAAAAGACTATGTCTATAACCTTATATAGAATCATATGTGAGTGTAAAAGAAGTGATGGTAATGACATCATGTAGAAGTGAATTGAAAGTATTCATATTCCTTTTGTATAGGAGTTATTATCTATTACAAAACCATAGTATTCTTAACCTTGGTTGAGTTAAACCAAAGGTCATTAAAAAACCTTAGTCTTGAAGTTATGAGATAGGGTTATTTTGATATAATGGATTATTCAAGGGTAAATAAAACCCTAGTATAATGTAGAAGGGTTAAAGATTATTTGATGACACCTTTATGGTTATAACCCATTTAGTTATTTTATGGGGGTAGACATTAAAGGGTCGAGAACCCTAAACAATAAATGTTTCATATATATCTTATCGAAAAGAGATTGGTTATTAGTCAATAATGTTTAACCTTAGGTAGAGGAACCTATTTGTTGGTTACAAGTTGACTTGAGATATAAGTCATAAGCCTCAGGTTTTGAAAGCATACAAGAAGTACCATTAAATGGTTAGTCAAACATTAAATTCATTATACCTTTTGGTCACAACTTCTCTTAACTATTACTTATCGATAAGTGATGAATCTCAAATGTTGCAAAGATGCAAAGAGATACCGAAGAATACATAGTCAATCCATAAGGTTTATGGAGTGATGGCAATGTCTTGTGAATCCACCTAAGTTAGAAAGACTAGGTTTGAGTTAGACAAAACTCTTTAGTTAAACCTTAACTTGACCTAGATGTGGTAATTATTTATATTAAATCATTGTGATCAGTATATAGATCGTGATTGAAGGGACAAGTACCCTAACTATGTATATTTATTCTTACTTGTAAGAAAGGAAATAATTTCCTAGACTATGATGCTTAACCTTGGTAAGGTAATTATCTTAGTTGTTATAAATCGATTTAAAATTCTTATAAGTCAATAAGTCATGGACCTTAGGTATTGCAATGATGCAATAAGAATCCTTGTGAGGAAAGGTAGTTGATAAGGTCTATGGAATATAGACAGTAGATGAAAACTTGTCTAGGTCGGGAAGACTAAAATACTGAAGTTGTCAAGAGTTTATAGTTATATATAATTGACCAAGTCAAATTGTAGGAATATGATAGTATCCAAGTCAAGTTGGGGTGGGTGAACATTACGACAAAGTTCATTGTGAACGTTAATTTATATTGAAACTATGGCCATAGTAATGCATATTTCTCTACATGCATTGTCGGTTCACTATATCTAGATTGCACAACCTATCGGAAATCATACTTAGCTATAGGGTATCTAGGGTTGTATGGTTGATAGAGTTGTGTAGGATACAACACTATGTACTCGGGAAGGCAAATTACCACTGGTCACCTTTGGTCTATATTCCTCGTGAAGGGTAGGACCACTTCCTATGTGGAAGATGTGTGGGAGACCACTGGTCTATGGTTGGAGGTGAATCACTGGAAAGATTCTCTCTAGTAGAAGACATGCCGAGGCTTGTGATAAAGATGTCAGATTTTTAGATGCAGTATATCTTTCAGACTTGGTTTATTGAGACTATGTAAAACATTATCTAATGCAAATATTTGTAATTGATTTACTTTTGTAAACATTGTACTTGAGAAAGGCAATATGGTTTATTGTATTTTGTAATGAGAAATGTTGTAATTGTAGTTACTTGATTATATGTTCAATAAAAGAAAAAAATTCTCTATCTCATTTTTACCTTGTTGAATTACTTTATGGTAAATTTTCTAGTTTTACTATGTTTTAGAACGTGGATGTTACAGTGGACTTGTCAAAGAAGAGATTCTAATATTTTCGTTGTGGGTAAAGGAGAGCAAGTGCAGATCTACAACTACAGATAATTTGAAAAGACATGACATAGAGAGGACATGGTAGAAGAGGACCACGAGAAGATATGGCGATTGCAGAAATCCTGAGAGGAATAACAACATGATTAGATGCTATAGAGATGGCACAACACAGAGGAGTACATGTTGAAGATGTGAGTGAGGATGAAGAAGTTGAAGTAAGATAAGATGATGCAAATGAAGGAGACAAACCAGAAAAAAGATTTTTGAGGGCAATGTCTAAAATAAGTAGTAAGCCTCATTCGGATCCTCCTAGTTATAATGGTAGTTTGAATCCAGAAGAATTAATCGACTGGATATCAGAGATGGATAAATATTTTGACTTTGAATCAATTGAAGAGCCCAAGAAAGTAAATTTTGCCTACACAAAGTTGAAGGGTCATGCTTCCCTATGGTGGGAACATGTTTAGACAGAACGACAAAGAAGGGGAAAGGACAAAATTTAAACCTGGGAAAGAATGATAACCAAGTTGAAGGCCAAGTTTCTACCTGTAGACTATCAAATTAGTTTGTTCAAGAAATTGCAGAATTTGAAGCAAAAGGAGAAGAATGTGCAAGAATATACTGAAGAGTTTTACAAATTGGTCATGTTGATGATGATGCTAAGAAGGTTTCTAGATATATCAATGGATTGCACTACTCCATTCAAGATGAAATAAGCATGGTGTGAATCACAAGTGTTGAGGAAGCCTACCAATATGCCCTGAAGGTTGAAGATAAACTTGCTAGAAAACAAAACCCTTCTAGAGGTAGGGGTGAATTTTCACATGGAAGAGGACAGTCTAGTGGTGGAAGAGGATATCAAAGTAAAAAAGGAGAGGCCAGTTCATTAGAAACAAATACCTAGGAAAGTGAAGGAAGAGGAGATTCCTCAAGAGGAAGAGGTGATTATTTCAGAGGCAAAGGAAGAGGATTTAGTGGTACTTATTTTCAATGTGGAGGGATTGGACATCGAGCATTTGAATGTCCTCAGACAACTAGTGGGAAAGGCAAAGATGCAAGAGTAAATGTGGCACAAGGAGATTGTGAAACCGTGTCTTCACCGAAGTGTGGAGAAGATCTCGAGGATGGAGGATCCTTGATGTTGAAGAGGATTTTATTGAATCTAGAGAAGGAGAAATCTGAACCTATTCAAAGGAGGAACTTGTTTTGAACCAAATGTAAGTTGAGTGCTAAATGTTGTAAGGTGATAGTAGACAGTGGTAGCACAGATAATATTGTGTCTGAAGAAATGGTTAATAAACTAAAATTGAAGAGGTTGAAGCATCACAGTCCTTACAAATTTTCTTGGTTGCAAAAGGAGCCTCAATTGGTGGTAAGTGAACAATGCCTAATTAATTTTTAAATTGGTAGCTATAAGGATAAAATTTTGTGTGATATAATTTCAATGTCCATGTGTGTCATATTTTTTGGGTAGACCATGGTAGTTTGATAGACAAGATTTTTATGATAGGAGAACAAATACATATAGGATAAAGAAGGATGCAAACTAGGAGCATACTTTGAATCCTATGAAGGAGAAGATGAAGTAGAAAGTAATCAAATAGTTTGTTTGATTTCTGGAAAGAAATTCTTAAAAAAATTGAAGAAAGGAGGATCGTGTTTTGCTTTTGTTCCAAAGCCTGAAGTAGTTATGACAACAAAAAAGCAAGAAGAGCTACCCATGGAAATTCAAGAGATGTTGGAAGAATATTCAGATATGATGATGAAGGAGTTGTTGGATGGATTGCACCTGTGACAAATATTAGTCATTGTATGGATTTGATCCTTGGGGTGAGTTTACCAAACAAGGCACCATATAGGATGATGCCTATGGAGAATGGGGAGATAAATAGGCAAGTACAAGAATTGTTAGATAAGAGGTTGATCAGGGAAAGTTTTAGTCCATGTGTTGTACCAGTAGTGCTGACACCAAAGAAGGATGGAGAATGGCAGATGTGCACAGATTTGAGGGCTATAAACAAAATAGCAATCAAATATAGATTCCCATTGCCATAGATAGATGATATGATCGATTGCCTCAGTGGAGAAAAATATTTTACGAAGATTGATTTGAAAAGTGGGTACCATTAAATTCGAATCAAAGAAGGGGACAAATGGAAGACAACCTTCAAGACAAAGATGGATTGTACGAGTGGTTGGTGATGTTGTTTGGATTGACAAATGCTCCCAACACCTTCACGAGGTTGATGAATGGAGTGTTGAAGTCATTTCTTGGTAAGTTTGTTATTGTATATCTTGATGATATTTTAATTTTCAGTAAGACAAAGGAAGAACATTTGTTGCATGTTAGGGCAGTATTGCAGAGGTTGAGGGAAGAGAAATTCCTAGTAAATTTGAAGAAGTATAGTTTCATGAAGGAGGATTTGGTTTATTTGGGATTTGTAGTTTCTGGTGATGCTCTGAAAAATGGACCCAAAAAAGGTCAAGTCGATTGTGGATTGGCCTTCACCTCATAGTATGTTTGAAGCCAGAAGTTTTCATGGCTTTGCAAGCTTCTATAAAAATTTCATTCAAAATTTTAGTGGGATTTGTGCACCTATTATTGAGACAATGAAAGGTAATAGGAAGGAGTTTGTGTGGACAACAACAACTGAGAAGAGTTTCAGAATTTTGAAGAGTAAGGTGACTGAACAACCAATTTTGGCACTTCCTAATTTTGGGAAAGCTTTTATAATGGATTGTGATGCAAGTGGGACAACGATTGGAGGTGTCCTTAGTCAATAAGGGAAACCAATTTCATACTTTAGTGAGAAGTTGAATGAAGCAAAAAAGAAATAATTTATGTATGATCAAGAATTTTATGCAATTGTACATGCACTCAAGAAGTGGAGACATTATTTTCTACTAAAGGAATTTGTGTTGTATACTAATCATCATGCTTTGCAGTTCATTAATAGCTAAGGTAAGGAATTAGAGACACATTAAATGGGTTTAATATCTGTAGAGTTATTCTTTTGTTTTGAAACATAGAAGTGGAAAGTCTAATAGGGTGGTTGATGCATTGAGTAGGAGATGTCTATTGAAATAAATTGAGAGTGAATGTGGTTGGTTTTGATTCTATGAGGGAATTGTATAAGGATGATGTTGATTTCAAGGAAGCATGATTGCTTGTATGAATCCAATAGAGAAGTATAGAACACCATGGCTAGAATATTGTTCAGGAAGGTTTTCTGTTCAAAGGGCAGAAATTGTGTATACCTCAAGGGTCAATGAGGGATAATTTGTTGAGAGAGAAACATAGTGGTGGTTCAGGTGGACACTTTGGTGTGGATAAAATATTGGCACAATTGAGTGAAGGTTATTTCTAGCCTGGTATGGCTACAAATGTGAAGTGGGTACAAGGATGCAAAGTTTTTGAATATGCTAAAGGAGTCGGGCAGAATACTAGTTTTGTATCAACCACTGCCTATACCTAAAAGACCATGGGAACACATAAGTATGGATTTTGTTTTGGGGTTGCCTTGAACACAGAGAGGTAATGATTCTATTTTTGTTGTTGTTGACATATTTTCTAAAATGGTTCATTTTATTCCATGTCAAAAGAGTAATGATGCTTCCCACATTGCTACATTATTTTTCAAGGAGGTAGTTAGATTACATGGTTTGCCTAAGAGCATAGTTTCAGATCAGGATGTGAAATTTTTTGGTCATTTTTGGCATACCTTGTGGAAGAAAATGGGTACTTATTTGGGTTTTAGTTTAGCGTACCATCCTCAGAGTGATGATCAAACTAAAGTTGTGAATAGGAGTTTGGGGAATTTGTTGAGATGTTTGGTAGGGAATAAGCCTAACTAGTGGGACTTGATTTTGGCTCAGGCAGAGTTTGCCTATAATAATTCAATCAATAGGAGTGTAGGGAAATGTCCTTTTTCACATTGTGTATGGTTACAGTCCAAGAGGGGTACATGAATTGAGGGATAGTACTGATTTGACTCGGAAGAGTGTTGTAGCTAAAGATTTTGCAGAGTATATCCATGATTTGCATAGACATGTGAAAGCAAATTTGGAGAACAATGCCGCCAAATACAAGGAACATGCTGATATTCATAGGATATATCAAGAGTTTCAGGTTGGAGATTTGGTTTTGGCACATTTGTAGAAGGAGAGGTTCATGTAGGGAACTTACAATAAACTAAAATGGAATAAGATTGGACCTTGTAAGGTCTTGTGTAAGTTTTCATCCAATGCTTATGAAATAGAACTTCCACCAGGTGTAGATATTTCACCCATTTTCAATGTGGCAAATTTGTATCGATATTATGAAGGGGAGTCAAGCACACAAGAAGGATTCAGTTTAGATGTTCAAGATAAATCAAATGGATAGATCAGTTGCTTGAGAAATAGTTTGAACAGGTTGATCAAGTGATTGATTCTCATGTGGCTAAATGAACAAGAGGAAAAGAATACATGGAGTATCTTGTCCTGTGGAAGGGTAAACCAGCTGATGAAGCCTCTTGGATGCAAGCTTCTAAATTGGTTAAGTATGGAATTTCTATTCCAGACTTGCCAGAATGTTCTTAAGTTGTAGCCTCAAGGAACATTTCTCTTACTCAGCATGTCTGATGCAAGAGCATCTAGGTTCACTGGGAATCCTGTGTCACCAAAAATATGTTTTATCTTCTAAGTTGTTTGTTTTCTTTTCTTTGTAGTGTTGGTTTTTTTATTTAGGAGCAAATTCATTTTTTTTGGGCCAAATTGAGGACATCATCTTGTTAAAGACCCAATTAGGTATCCCTAGTTCCATTTTGGTGAAGATTGAGCAAAAATTGACTAAGTTATAGAAAGTTAGCAATTTCTTCAATTCACAAACTACTTAGTTCGCCGACCTAGCAGTTACCCGATTTGATAGTTTGCCGACTAGTCATAAAAGGAAGTTCACATTTTGAAAATTCTATCGAAGAGAAGCTTTCTCAGGAAAATTCCTAGTTCATGAACTCTTCGGTTCATTGACGACTTAATTCACCGATGGGAAATTTCAATGACTAAGTCATAAGGGGAAGTTTGAATTGTTCAAAGTTAGTCATTAGGAACTTTACCGATTGCACTTTAAGTGAGCTTTAGATGAAGTTCTTTTATTATTGGTGAAATGGAGAATTTGAGAACTTTGTCGGTAAACTCTCTAGTTTATGAACCTTTCGGTTCGTCAATAATTCACTTTGCTAGTAAAGTCTTAAAGGTTGGAACTTGGAGTTCATTACATTATCAGAAAACTCTTTGGTTTGTGATCCTTTCGGTTTGTTGACAGTCCACTCACCCGATAATAGTTTAGTTGATTGAAGAAATCATCAATAGAAGGAAAAGTATAAGTATCCGCTAGTTTGTGGTCTCAAAAAATTGCCGATAAGCCGATAAAAGGATGGAAGAGGTCAATTTTGCCAATAGAAAGAGTTGATCGCTTAATCAACAAACTTTATAGTTTGCAAACTAGTTCATTTTTTCCAAACTTTGCCAATATGCCGACAAGAGTATAAACAAAGCTTTTGTAAGTTCGTGAAAGTTAAACTTTGCCTATAAAGGAGTTTGATGGTTGGAGGTATTGTACCGACAAGTATTTGACTTGCAAAATGATTATTTTGTCGATAAAGGGGACTTGATGTCCTAAGGCTTGTATCAGCAAACTTTTTAGTTTGCAAACTAACTATTTCACCAATAACTTGTGTTGGTAAACTTCTAAGTTTGCGAAATACAAATTTTGCCGATAACTTCTTCCATTTGGTGTACTTGGAAAGGAATGACGATAAAGAAGATTTTGAGGAAGCACTCAGTGGTTTGTGGGATGGATATTTTGTTGATAATTGTCTTAGAGCTGAATATGTGCCACTATTGAATGTATTTTGTGGCAACTGTTGTATGCTAACAGGGAAGTTTAATGGTGGTGGTTCCATTCTGTAATTGTTCAACTGTTTAGTGAAAGTTATGTGGCTGTTATGCAACCATCAATTGGGTAGTTTTCCAATTTGTGTATAAGTGAATACTTTGGCATAGTGGCGAGGATTCAGTTTGATTATCCCAGTGAATGTATATGTTGCAGAATACTCTATAAAAGGGGTATTTTTTTAATTTTGAAGCATGATTGTAGAACTTGAATTTGTACTCTTGTAATTCATTGTTGTTGTTGAATAAATAATACAAGTTGTGGGTGTGGTGTTGTCTTTTATGTTAATTTCATTTTGCTACTTAATTCGTTAATTTGATAAGACCCCTGAATTTAGTCCTAGACCACCTTGTGTAAGTGATATTATGTTATTTCAACATTCCTAGCTAGGATTACTTTTACTAGTCTTAAACTAAGATAAAATTTTATTTCCAATCTTTGTGACTCCATGAGCCCCCCCATGATTACTAGTATATAAGATCAATTATTTTATTTGTGACTCTTAATATATTATTATACACAAGTTACAAAGTAAAATGTATGTTTTCTTTTGAATATGGTTTCTTTCAGCATCAAATTTACATTAATTATTTCTTGGTATTTTTCCCACCGGTAAGGTTTTATTCACATTTATTTATAAGTTTAAATGTGTTATAGATTGTTGTAACTTTGGCAATTTTTTTTCTATCTAGTATATTACACTTTAGTACTGATTTCAATGTGAAATATATGTAATTCAATAGTTGTACATTGAATTCTTTAAAGTAATTGACCTTTAAAAAAATTGTAAACATAAACTCTACACTTATTGAAGATCTTGTAGATAGACCACTAATGTAGACATGGATAGAGGGTCTAATTAAAGACAAACTATTTGTGCAACCCAAATATAAAAAAGCAAGATACTAGCAAGAGTACACAATAGAAATAGGTTTAGAAGATATCTGAGATGACACAACTCAAATGTTTTGACATGACAAGCATTATTCAAATTTCAATAAAAAGTATACATGTTGCAAATACATGCTCTAACAAAATAGGTCAATAAAAATTTTAGGAATAAGAATGCTCAAGCACAATGTTACATGCCCATAGGCCACATGCCTATTACAACAATTGAGAGCATAAAGTTCCTAACTAGGATCTATCTCTTCTAGGCTATGCCCTTCTCCAAGGAACTTGTTCTTCTATTTATAGTGCTTCTTCAAATGATAAGATACTACTGACCGAAGGTTGTGATCATTCTTCTACAACTTTTCTTGAGACTAACAAGAGATGTCACAATAGGCACAATATTCAAATTTTGGCATTAAGCTTCAAAATAGGTCCCCATTAAGTAAAACGGAGTGTCACAATCCCTACAATGAAACACATCATCAAGATATCTCATGGGAAGATATGTCTGCCTTTAACAATTACATGATCCAAAATTGAGATCAAAATATCAAAATACGATATCTTGTGGTGGATAATACCAATTTCTAGATTGGGTTATTAGTCCAGCATAGATCTTGCAGTGAAGAATATGCTTCTACAACATGATTAGCCTCTATGGAGAAATCAAAAATGCTTCAAAACAAAGAAAATAAAAAGGAAATGTTTTTGGGTGATGTAAGATTTCTTGACCCCTGAAATGCTCCTACTTTAGACACCTCAAGTAACAAAATTTAAATCATGGTGCTTAAAATTAAGGAAGTGAGGGAGGTTGCAATGGCTACCCCAATCGACACACTTCATCTTTAGAAATCCATGTATCATCCTCCAGTCACCTTCTTGTCCACTACACCATATACTCCTTATATTCATTCCACTCGGTTCTTCTACTCAAACACTCATTCAAAATATATTATATCTCATCTCTAGTCTTCTTAGGAACCTATTTCCTCTAATCTAAATCCTATGGTGATGGTATATTCTTCTCTACATCTTCAACTTCATGATATTCATTTAGATCAGCCACATTAAACACTTGTGAGATATCCAAAACTTCTAGTAATCTAATCTCATAAGCATTCTAAAAAGTTATGTTCAACATTTTGCAAGGGCCTGTCTTCTTTGGCTTCAACTTATTATAGGTTCTTCAAGGGAATATTTTCTTCCTCAAATGCACCATGAAAAACTCACTCTCTAAGTAAGTTTTTTCTCTTTTGTACTCATCCTCACTTACCTTATACTTGTTGCTTCTTTGCAACCGATTCTTCACTTGTGCATGCACCTCCTACATGTCTGCTCATGCATTCTCCATCATGTATCTTCAACAAGTCTATGGCACCTTTTTGAGATGTACCATAAATAATCTAAAATGAAGTCTTGCTTATGGATCGATTTATTGTTGTTGGATGCATATTCAACCCGTGTTGGACAAAGTATGCCATTACATTAGTCTGTCTCCCACCAAACTTATTTTAAGGGATTTTCTATACTTCTATTAACAACCTCTACCTAAGCATCTATCTATGGATGGTATGTAGAACTATAGTTTAGTTGTATCTCTAACCTCTTCCATAATGTGTGCCAAAAGTAGCTCAAGAACTTAGTATCCTTGTTCGAGGTGATACTCTATGAAAATTCATGTTACCTCACTACTTTAAAGAATAGATCCACATATTTCCTAGAAGCATCATTCAACTTTTAACAAAGAATGAAATACATTTAAAAAAACCTATCAATAACTACAAAGATAGAATCATTATCCCTCTAAGTTTGTAGCAATCCAAGGATAATGTCCATGGAAAGTGTAAGGAAGCAAGGTGTGTAGAAACAACTTACTATGCTAATCTTTGATAGGAGTATTGTGCAAATAACTTAAATCATATCCAAACTTATTATAGAAATTAGAGAAACACATAGAAATCAGCAATAAGTAATAAACCATAATACAATGATTTACGTGGGGGAAACCCTTTTGGGAGTAAAACTCCACACTCCAAAACTTGCACAATAGATTATTACAATACACTTGGGTATGTGCATGGAAATGGGGGACCAAAAGGGGGTCAAAAGTGGCCGCTTTTTTTTAAATTGGTAAAAATTGATCTTGGATGAGAATTTGAAGATAGCCATGCTTGAAATTAGATGTGATAAGAACAAGATTTGTAGTGCTCAAAATCTTGTTTCTAAACTACTATTTTTTTTCTAAAAGTGGTGGAGATTGAGAGGTTCAAATAGGGGGAGAACACAAAGTGCTCCTATTTTTGTCAAAAAAATATAACATCTAGCACCCGGGGTGCTCCCCCTAAAATGTTGACTTTTTAAAAGTATTTCACAAATAGATTCGGTGGAAAATTAGCTAACGTCATGTAGTTTATGTCTAATTTTTATGTTAATTTTTTAATGAATATATGATTTTTTATGAATTTTCAAAGTGGAGACATCTTGAAAAATAAAAATTTGAGCATGCTCCCCTGTAATGTCCCCATTTTGTGCATAAACAAATTGTGAACAATTAGTCTATTTCTGAGTTTTCCCATAGGCTAATTAGTGTGCAAGGGAGAACTCCAATGTTCTTCGAGAGCACGAGATTGATCGAGCAGTGAGTTTGTTGATGGCAATGAGTGCAAGTGACCTTGTTGAGCCCCGTGATGATTTTAGTTAATGTTTCCAACCTCTTGGGAGATCTCCACACTTCTTGGAGAGACATGTTATTTTTAGGTTGGAACTGAGTTGCTTCTATTCTTCATTATTTGACTTCAATATTATCATGGTGTGATCAAAATCTCAAAATTGCATCATTTTGATACTTTTTGCAACTTGGTGAGTAATTTAATTTATTAAATAATTATAACTTAAGTTGTCTATAGAAGTAAAATTAAAAGGAAAATAAGGTTTTAATTATTTAATCTTGAAAAGTTTAATTTGTATTCACAGAACGGGGTGCTAGGATTGAAGGATGAATGTGTTCCATAAAGTTTATTATTTTATTTTCAAAAAAGAGTTTTTGGAGACAAAAGGGAAAAAGTAATATTTTATTTGCTCCAAAAAGTTATAAAAGGAGGATTGGAGCTCATTGTTGGGGTTACTGATGAATTTGATTTTAGCTTCTGCTTTTGAGAGAACTTGTGTTCTTCTCCCATTTTTTTGAGGATGAACACCCTATCAAAAATATGGGTTTCGGGGACAAAAACCACCCCAGTTGGTTATGGCAGTTTCATCCAAGAATCACACTTGTGCTACAATGGATGATTTTGATAAGTTTAAAGTTTATCTTGGGGTTTGATGTTATGTTTTATTTTGGAGATCATTTTGATAAAAAAAAGACTAATTTTTTGGTGTTCTTTTGAAGTGGTATGAAGACCTAAGTTGGTTGTACCATTTAGCACTCGTTATGTTGTGGATTTCAATGCAAAAATTTATGTGAATGACTAAAAACTTGCACATGTACCTGGATGCATGTTGTAGGAGGTTATTTTAATGCAGATTTGAAATTTTTGAGGATGGTGATGCACCATATGAAGGGATAGTACGACCCAAGTATAGGTCGTACCTTCTAGTTGTTGGGCATGAGAACTTGAGGCTCCAAATGCCTCATTTTGGTTGTTGTTTCAGTTCAGACCCGAGGCACCTTGGACTTGGGGCATCAAATATCTAGTTTTTCCAATGTTCAATTATAGTTTTGGAAGGATTTGATTTTTGCAACTATTGTTTGAGGGTTTTTCTAGTGTTGCCCATCATATCAGATTGTTATAGCAGTGTTAGCAGTGGGTTTTCAATGGTTACAGTGAGATTTCTTGGTGATTGTGGCTTGCAACTTCATCCATGTCAAAAATGCTTCAGTGATATGATTTATCATTATTTTAAGTAACATTCAGTGCTTTTCCATAATGAAATATGTTGCAGAAGTGTGTTCAGTTTTATATCATAATTATAAGTTGATATTGTAGCTTCTTTATTATTGTATTTCAATTCAATAGTTGCAATTATTTTATGAATGTAAACCATGGATGGCAGTATCGCTATAGGTCATACTATCATGCATAATCATATTGTGAACTGGATGGTTTACCACAAGTAATTATAGCATTCATATTTCATCCCTTTTGGCATGAACAAACTTGCTATATCACCTAATTTGCTTTGAGAAAGTTTAGACATTTTGCCAGTGGATTGAATGCATGCAATCCACCGAAGAGATGTTGATTAGGTCAGCTTGCCACCTTGTGTGCCTTCATTCTATTACATCACGCACTCCATTGAACAAGTGTAGTTGTGGTCGACTTGTTGTCTAGTGCGTTCATACTTGTGTTGCATCAACCACTTCACTGAATAAGCGTAGATTGTGGACAACATGACTGCCTAGTGGTTGCAATGTCTTGTATTGCATACTCTCTATAGTTGCATTAGACAGTTGTGAGAATCCAACACACTGTATGCTCTCACCTTGCCCATCTTGGGATCTAGGTGATCAGAAAGTGTTAAGGAGATTACATGTTAGCATCTTATTTCTAGTTGAAATATAAAAAAAACTAGAGTGGTTATTACAAACCCCCTTAATTTTTTGAAAACTAATCAAAACCATTTTTTTTCAATGTAAATAGAATAGAGTCTAGAATCTAAAAATGTATTTTTTTCAAATTTCAATAAACGCATAAAAAATGACACCAAAAATACTAGACATAGGTTTTATGAAAAAAAAAACACATTAGCAAAAGAAATTCAAGATGGAAACCTTAATGTCATCAAATTTTTGAAAAAATACATGGTTAGAAAGATAATAAAATTTTTGAAGTCATCCTAGCATTTTTTTGTATTGACATTGAAAAATGTGTGAACTGCGGATGGAGAGCACACTCAGGATTTGGTTGATTTTCTAAGTTTTGTTGAAAACATGTCCTTGGTGTCCAAAAGGTAGGTCCAACCCTTTGGGTTGGATGCCCAAGGCAAATCCAACCCTTAGGGTTGGAATTTCCCAAAGAAGGGAAAAACTCACTCAGGTTATAGCACGATTGCATTTTTTATCAGTTAAGATCCTTTGGATGATTAGTTATAATGCTTTAGAAAATTGATGTCACCCCTCTTGTGATAATATCTTGGATAATTAAATAATCGATGTAATTATCTAACAATTAATTTGGATATAAGAGTTGGATCAAATATCATATAATTGAAATAAGCATTGTGATTAATGTGGAAATAAAAACAAGTGAGGTTCTTAGTTTTATTTTTTATGAAGATTTTACAATATAAATGTCAGAAATCTACTTGTTGTGGTATCAAAAAATAAAGGTTTATTAGATGATTTTTGTTGGTTTGGAAACTTCACTATCCACTATCTTGGTTCATTTACATGAGCACCGAAGTGATCTCCATAAGCATAGAACTAAAACTATAACTTCCAAACTTGATTTGATAAAATTTTGTTGTCTCAGACTTGTTTGCCTCTATGTATGCACTATGAATTTCACGAGGAACAAGTGGTATTTAAAAACACCTTTAGGAAATATGTTGAATCACAAAGGTCATATTCTCCTTAGTCAAACCCTTGGATGGACTGATTCATTAGTGATGAACAAAGGTTGAGAACAATAAGCAAGTGTCCAATATACTCCTAAGATAATGATGTAATGTTGATGTAATCCATTTTATCCACTTGTAAAAAGAATTCTAGATGTGCTCAATAGATTCCTAGATAACTCCTAGATTATTCATTTGAATTAGGGTTAGTTTTTAAATACATTGGATCCCTAATGCATAAAGTGGAATATCTCACACTTTAGTTAACTCAAAATGATTAGTGGAAATAGAGAGAATGAGGTCCAATTTAAAAGTTTGGGGTTTAGATTCATATGTGAAAAGATGACCAAGATCAAATTTGTACTTACAAACTTGAATTAGGGTAGTGATTAGTAGATTCAAATATGGGGATTGATTTATAGGGATAATATATTGTGGGATCAAGATGAAGTTTTCCAAAATGCATGTGAAACACACCATCTTACATGCTAGTTGATGCAAAAAGAAAATCCTAGTCACTATGTGCCCAAAACATAATGGAAAAGGGAATCGGTATGTAATTTTACCATTAAATTTTGCCCCCACCTTTACTTGCATGTGAGCTACCATGAGAATATGTGTCAAAATAAAATCAAGCAACCAACTAGTGAATGTAATGTTCCTCACAGCCATATAACTCATAAATGTCATCATTGGAAAAAGTGAGCAGTGTAATAAATGCATCATCATATGTAATGCCCCAAGTTTTCACCCAAGATATTAGCTAAGCAAACACTGGACGAACAAATTTTTCACGTTTGCAAGTGCGACATTCACATGTCGCATTGCACTCACACATGCACAAGGTGTCATAACAAGTATAACAACACCTAAGAAGGCATCATCATTTCACCAAGCAAGGTAGAACAAGCGGAGGACTTCACTCATCATGTGACAATTCACCACGATGCTCAAGTGAGAGGTGGAACTCACTCCATGAAGAAGATCTAATACACATCCACAACCTTGCTCCCTTGAAAACACATGGAGTATAATGAGAGTTACAACTCCCCAATCCATTCCATGACTATACAAGACATCCCAACACAAGGGAAACACTCACCCAAAAGGACAGTTCAACTAGGAGATACAAGCCCTCAACCAAATGACATGGTTACTAGTCAAAATTGTGCAAAGGCACACATCCTAAAGAAAAAGAGGGAATAATCCAAGAGTGCACATTACATCAATAAAATGACACCATGGAAAGACTTAGATGGATAAAAGAGAAACTTTCATCAACAAGTTTCACCGGAGGGTTAAACGGCTAGGATGGGGCACTAAAACCAAGCTCGGACACCTGAGTTGGGCCCCACTATCTAGGACACTAGTGCTAGGTGTTGTAGTCCTTGGACACTAGCGCTTGGCGTTGTGGTCTTGACAACGTCCATAAAATTGACAAAATAAAAATAAATAAAAACCCAAAACTTCCTCTAAGTTTCTCTAATGACTCAAAATATGTTTTTCTATCAAATAGGGTTCATTTTAACCAAATACTACTAAGGTTTTAAACCAATAATGTCCACATTCCAAAAAGACAAAAGTGTTATAAAAGGTTATGCATGTTCGACACCAACATTGACACATGCCAAAAGAAATGATAAGATCCTTACCACCTATGTGGAAAGAACACGATCCAATACTAACATGTCCATAATCATCAATACAACATCATATAAATGAATCTAAACTGGTTAACATAGCTAGATTGCATCAAAGGAAAACATACAAATCATGCCAACGTCCTCACAAGTCGAGGAGTGGAAAAATACAAGATGATAACCAATAATTATTTCATTCAAAGGGCATCATCCTAAACATAGATGCCTCATAACCAACATCATAAAATATCCCATAACATCATTAAATTCTTATTACAACAGTCTCAAGGACCTACTTTACAAATATTACAATATTCAATAATGTGATACTTCAAAAGCATAAAACACCATAAATCCAACACGATCTCCAAGGTGCTACAAGGCACATAACACAATGTACTCAACCTGCAAGGAGAACCAAGAAACCATCCAGCACTAGAAAAATCATTGTGATAGGACTAATGGGGAAATTTTGCTCGCCTCCCAACCTTATTACCATCGTCGAGTGCAATAGCTATATATGCCACTCTAGGCAACCCCCAAGCTATGGAGAAGGTAATCATGGCAAACCCGCTATCAAACATTTCACACAATCTAGGGTACACATGGCAACATATGACATACACACCAATCAATGCGCACAACACACATGGAGCAACTACCAATCCAATGCATATAAATAACACATGGCACAACTGCCAAAGAATTACATTCAAGTAACATGTGGCACACTTGCCAATAAACATAATAGAATGACATCACAACATTCAAGCATAAGGGAAATTATCACACCTTAAATGCACATCGAACAAGCATATATCATAGACCATCACAAACATAGATAAGCATGAATCAAGCATCTCAATGCACATGCAATACTAGGGTCACATCACACACCAAGTATAACTCTGAGGGTAAGTAAAGGAAGAGAGACATAGTGGTCAAGACAAGGAGTGTCATTACGAGGGCAATACCTCCTTGTAGCAAAGAAAGAGAGTAGTTGGGCCTCCTATCAAGGGGGGCTACTCTTAGCATTCACCAACTCTAGCATTGTGTGACATGCTCTTTACAACCAAAACTAAATCAAGGATTGCATCCTTGTTTTGTTGTAGAAATCTTATTAATAAATTTTATTACCCAATTTGATTATGGTTAATCTTATTAAAACTCTACACTCGTTAATTCCAATGATCACTTTGTATCGTAGTGCACGACTAAAGCCACTCCTTTCCTACCCCTATACCTCTTCCTACATGCCCATAGCACCAATTTTGTAAATTGGACATGGCACGAAAAACAAGGCAACTAAAATTGCAACATACTTTTAAAAGATGTAAAAGCTCATTTCATATGGGAGACTACTCATCGCACAATTATATTCATCAAGGTAGCATTTCAAAAGTAAAATTTCAATTTTCTTTCATATGCAAAATAACCATTAAATCCCAAATCCACCATTAATCTTCCTTGGCTACCTTGAGTATTTTTCTAACTTTCATAGTACAAGCTCAATCAAAAAATGGACAACAACCCGTTGTTGCAAATGTACACAACACTACACTTATGCAATAAAAATGAGTTGGGTAATTCTAGATAAATTTTGGCATAACCTTGTTTATTTTTGCATGTTTCAACCTCAAGAACACAAGCAAAAATAGATAAAACAACTATAAATTCATTCTAAAACTCTCGTTCCTATTCAATGATGCCATAGCAATCCACTCATGGTGGCATGGCAATGAAGAAAGCATAATAATTTAAACAAGGAAGAGATTAATGAAAACATACCTTTCCAACAAGCAATCCAAGGAGAAAAAGGGTTTTGAAAATAATATTTGATCACACACCAAGCATCCACAATGCAAATCCAATCCAACTCCACTTCCAACAAATAATCAAGCCTTCACCTTCAATCCATGGGGAAATGTTTCCTTTCCAACAAAGAGAGGGTTTGAGAGGAGAGATCAAAAATCAAGAATGAAATGAGCAAATATAAGTCTATTTTTCCTTTGTACTGAAAAAGCCCTTTTTCATTATAAGTTATTTCTTTTTTCTAATTTCCCAAAATACTCTCAAACAAATGCTTTTAAATTAATAGGAAAATAGATAATTAACTTAGTTCCATTTTTCCCAATATGTAATTGTCATTTAATTTAACCACATTCCAAAAAGTTCAAACATTCATACCAAAGAATCCAATTTCCAAATTAATGCAATTCTACCTTTTTGATAGAAAAATATTAAATTTTGAAAATAAATCAAAATCACTTAAATTCATTCCTCTAGCATAAAATAATGCCAATAACTACTTTTGCTAAGCTAGAATTAATAAATTTTAACTTAAATCATTAAAAATATTTTGAAAACATGAAAAACACGTTTTTGAGACAATATAAAATATAGCACAGAAGCTAAGGAAATGCATGTAATGAATTGAAACACACATTACGAGTTTCCACAACACAAGGATAAGGGTGAGATGGCTTAGCATCCTATGTCAACCTTCTCCACATTTCCCACATAAGTTAAACACCTGTAGTTTACCTACACACTTAAGTTAGTCATTAGGTATACCTGCTCTACATATAATAGCCGAAGAAACATAAGCCACCCCAACGTGGTATAAAACATACATGATATAAAGCAATCACATCTATTATAATCATCTATGACTAGCATGATCTAATAACATGATGCATAATTGTTGATGATGATTGTTAATCATAACATGCATAAAAATTTGCACAACAAACCTTTATTATCTTGTAAAGTACGATCAACTTAGGATAAGTTGATTACTCCAAGTCTTCATTGATCAGGTCATGATCATTTGACATTACTCAGAGGTTGATGTGACATGTTGTTTTCCATTTCAAGGGGTCTTACATTCGTTTAGGTGATCGGTATTGCACTGCATTCTGTAAATTCATTCCACAAAGAGGTCAATTCTACTCTATTTTTTCAAAGATTGCTGAGATATTTGTAAGTTTGATCAATTCTTCTAATCATTGATCATTATGAACTTACTCCTTCTACACTGCATATCCATTTAAATGATGTGTCTATAAGTGGATATTTGTATGTATTTCATGGATATTTATCTAAATTTGCATGATATTTATCAATTTGACATGCTTTTACTCCAAATATGCTTTGTATTTTCAATCGCCTACAGGATATTTGCATATTTCATGTTTTTACTTGCTTTTGATTGTATGTTATTTGCAAATATGGAGATGATCTGTAATGAAATTCAAATAAATTTAAAAGAATACTTCTTTTAGTGAACCTTTAGTTATCGAATCACATACACACTAGATACATTCATGGAGAGAAGAAATCAAACCATAGGTCACCAGGTCGTTCCATAGCTAGATATGGTTGATGCTAACTTCAAAGGAACTAGGAATGAAAACAATACATGCAGGCTGAAAAACACTCCAAGGGATGCAACTAATCAATGCATATATCCAAATTTCAACCACAGATTGCTTAATATTTACAATGATTTGTAATCAAAATAGCTTCTCTTTCATTAAGTATGCATAACATGTATATTTACAATAACTTTGAAATAAGTCCTGAATTCTTCAGTAATTAGATTTCAATTAAGTTTTGAATGACTAAAAGGTTGCACCCATGCACCTTTTATAGAATAAGGTGAGGAGGCAGTTACAATTGATCAACGGTCAAGATTTATCAATTCAGACCAACGATTAACAATTCTCCTATGACTTAGTCAACTTTCTCTTGTGGCACAAGTTGCCAGCTAGCAACCATCTGTATGACTCACTATTTATGAGTACCTCATGCATATATTCACTTAGTGATGCATCTTCATTCATTCCTTACGTTCTTCTTCTTCATCGTTCTCTTCATCTTCATCACTTTCACCATCACTATCACTTTAATATACATCCTCTTGTATGTGGACCTTTACTGCTGTCCTGATATGTTCATATGCTTGTACTATTTTATCAACCTCTCCCTCGTCCTGGATTCTAGCTTTTGTTATTGCATGTTTATGAGATTGGAATTTAGCCTTGAGAGCATCCAGCTTACCTTTCCTGTTGTTTAATGTCTCATTGTACGTTTCTACTTTAACTTTCATCCTCATAATTTTATTCATTACTTCTTTTGTCAAGTGGGTGAGAGAGTCATCTGCTACTAATTTAAAATTATCATGCAGAGCCTTAATAGCAAAGTTTGCATCCTGATTCTCAATTTTGCCCTCTATTTTCCCTTCCAAGGCCTAAAGGTTTCTGCTTCATATGCCATCATGCTATGTAATTTAACACTAATATCCCTGAGTTTGTCGCTGCACTTCTTCAAGATATCACACTCAAACCTGATATCTTCATACCATATACTTATCAGTAGGGCAGTATTATTATCCAATACTTTATTGCTTATCAAAATTTGTGAATCAATTCTCTTCATTTCACTCAGAGCAGTCAGGTCCTTTTCCAACTGGAATGACCATTTTCTTGTATCATTCTACATTTTATCTACCTTCCTCTTTAGACTACTCAAATAATTCCACCTCTGTAGAGAGGTTCTCAATACATCTTCAGCCCCAGTGAGAGCTGAATACATCCATTTTTCCATCACCATTGCATCATGTTTCATCAGGTCCAATTTGGTGACCTCTTCCTGTGATATGAAATTCAATGGGACTACATGATCAACTAGTGTATTATCAGGGTTAATCAACCCTTTTATGAAAGAATGTAGTTGAGCAATGTGCTCTTTATGCATTTTATTCTTCTCTTTTTCCTTCTTCACCCTTTGGGTTAAAGAATCAATAATATTTTTCCCTTCTTCACCTTCTTGGTCTTCATTGGCAAAACCCAGATCAACAGTTGTGACTTGAAATTCCTCCAAGCTAATTTTGCCTTTTTCCTTTTCAACTGTGGGAAGTGCTATCTGTGCGGTTCTTCTGCCTATGGTAGGATGTCACTTTATGGCAGATGTTAATCTGGCCTTTCTCCTTGGCTTCATCATTTTCTCAATGAACCAGGTAGAAACATCAAACTCTTGAACTTCAAACACTTGTTCCATACCTATTTCCTTCTCTAGCCAATGAAGTACGTCACCTCCAGATTCTTGGTGGCCTTTGTTAATATCCTGTATGCCCTACTCTCCAGTGTCTATTTCTATTCTTGGCGGAGAAGACACCTTCCTGATTTCTTCCTCATGTATTTCTTCATGAGGGGGATCTTGTTGGAGTTCCTCTTGTTGAGGGGTTGCCTTGTGCAAAGGAGGATCATGTGGAATTTCCACACTATGATCCTGTGCTTGATCTTGTACTCCCTCCTTCAGATTTTCATCTTCTTTATTATTTTTCTCATCCTGAGGCATATTGACATCTTTGGATGCCTGTGTATTTTGTCCCTGAGGATCACCCTGATCATGGGTCATTTCCTATACTCCACCCGATGCACTGATACCTTGTGGCTTAGGGTCCTCCTGACCTTATCTATCTTCTGTTCTTGGGACTTCTCCCGAATCTCCCTGAGTCTAAGCGACACCAGCCTCTGATATGTCTTGATCACCCCCACCCTTCTGTTGTACTTCTAATATTTTTGGTTTTGTAGGTGTCTCATGCTGTTGCTGACCTTGATCAGGAGCAGCACCATCCTTCCCTGTATACTCTGCCACCTCAGTTTTCTTTGGTTCCTTGGGTGCACCTGTTTCTTTACTCAGGCTTATGTCACCCCTATATGTTAAATCTACGGCTGCAGGACTAGTCACCTGTTCAACCAAATTGTCGAGCCCTATCTGTTGGGCTACCCTCTCTAGGCTACCTTGTTTCATTTCTTATGTTTGCTTTACTTCTTCCAACACCACCATCTGAGCTAAAGGGGTTCCATGAGGATTCATCCAGGTGTTGGAAACCAGAGTTTCCATTTGTTGAGAGGCCACATTCTGAACCACCTCATCATCAGACAAATTTACCGTATCCTCAAAAGAGAAAGGAACACCCTGACCTGTTTTAAACATTTCTCTCGTTTGTTCTTCTGCCTTCTCAGTTTTGAATTTAATTATGGTGGGAAGAGGAACATCAAGTTGCAGTTCCTTCCTAAAAGCTTCACCACTAGCTCCTCTCAATATGATAGGGTCAGCATGGATATCCCCCCTCATGGTCATTCTTTGTTTCTTGGGTGGTGACATCAGTAGCATCCCCCTCCTTTTCTTACTGGCCACCAGTAAGTCATCACCTCCAAATTCCTTATTTAATTGTTCTTCTTCCAAAGGGACTCCCTCTTCCACCTCCTGCTGTAGGGTCTAGTCTTCCACCTGCACCTCTGTAGTTTCAACAGTGGGCCTCAAAATTCTCTTGGTTTTTGGTTTTTCCATTAGAGGTTGTGCAGATGACAGAGATGCCTGAGCTGATGTAGATGCACCTATAGCCATAGCGGCAATCCTCTTAATTATCACCCCTTTGGTTCATATTCACCTTTCTTACCCTTAGGGGGGACTCTTTTGTTTTTCTATAGGCAATCTTTCCCCATTAGATTTTCCCTTTTCAGTGAGGAAATCATCATATTCCTCATCAAATACCTTCTGTCTCTTCTTCTTGGTATCAACTGTAAGGGCAACACCCCTTTTCTTTAATCTGGATATCTCTTCATCTACCTAGGCCTGGGTTAGCTGGATCACCCCACTTGTCAGCTGATCTAAAGATATATCTTTCTGTTGTGTAAGATCCGGGGCTGATATGGTGTCATTATACACCTTTTTGTCCTCATATTCATTAGACATGATTTTCCCATCATCCTTCCATAGTTGTACTGGCACTGGGATGCAATCAAAGGTTTTGATTTGATTCAAGGTGAGTCATTGATATTTCCTTCTTCTCACCTCATCCTCATCATTGCAATCAGTCCAGAAGTCTTCTAGATGTTTTTGATGTATTGGTTTTCCTAGTATCTCTTGCATCCTGCCATAAGGATCATATGATCTGGCTAGGGGAAATGGCTATAAATACATCAATTTTAACCCCCCGATGACATGCTTTATACTTTCTAAATCTGGGCACATGTATCATCCCATGAATACTAGAAATAAAACTGAAGGTACCTTCTTCTGTGCCTTGTAAGCTTCAACTATTGTGGATACCTACCTAACAAATTCCATCAAGATGACCCCATCGGTGGGGTATCTTGGCAACATGAGAGGCTGTCCCTCAAATCCTTCTATCCTGATGTACGAGAAAGTAGCAAATTGGATAAACCATGCTCCATGCCGATAAATAATTTCTTGAGCTTCCATGCTCAACGTTTTGGTCCTATCCTCCTCCATAGTTCTGACTAGATGCATGGAGAATGCATCATTTACCAATTTGTAGTCTAGGAGGTATGCCTTCCTTTGCAATTGGGGATAATGGTCCCATATGTGTGCGTCATTAGCATCACCACCAGCCTTACCCACTGTCTTCAAAGCATCAAAAGTTCTTTTATATGCACATGAGTACACGACATATGAAGTCATGTAAAACAAACATGTTTGTCCTCTCAGGTTCCTCATTCCGTCATCCAATGTGTCACTGTTGATCTTAGCCCATAGTTGCCTGTTGTTTGCATATAAGACCATCTGGATGATCCCAAACATCTAGTTCTCAAAATTTCCAACATGAGGCTTGCCAATCATCCTGCTCAGTAGAGAAATCATATATTGGTACTCATCATCAAAATCAAACTTGTACAGATGCACAGGTAGTTTGGTTGAGGCAGCATATGTGCTACTCTTTGATCTCCATTGGTATATCCTCTTCCTTGCATTTTTCTTGTTATTGTTATACTTTGTTTCTAATTTGCGCAGGTCCACACTCACTACCTTCTTCCCAACTGGCATATTTAAAGTGGTGGTAATACCCTTGACTGAGAAGTCTGCATATATCCTCCCATGTTTCTCCACCCATCTGGTTTCAGGGTTGTAATTTCTTGCGCACTCTACTACCAGCTCCAGAGCATCCATAGCATATGGAAAACCAGCTGCATGCCACATACCTAAGACATACGCCCATCCAAAATGGGATTGTCCTTATCCTGATCCAGTCTTGTCGACCATACCGCCAAGTCCATATCCCCTTGGTGTGTATCACCAATAACTCCATACTTGAACTGCACCCCCTCAAGCTGGACAAACATGGACTTGAGGAACTCCGCCTCAGACCTATTTCTTTTGAGATCTACCATGGATTCTTGCAATAAACATGATATGTTTTACCCTTCAATGTCCAAATGCATTTCTACAACATCATGTACTTCTATCATGTATACCTTGTATAGTGTTCCTCACTTCATCATTATACATATTATCACAAAGCCAAACCACAAGAGAAACAAATACTCTACCTAAAAATACAGAAAATGACAATAGGAGGGTTTACTGCTACTTACTTGATAATGCTTTCCTTTTGGATTAGATGACTGATTACAGAGAAGGGCTATAAACGTTGAAGATCACCTGTTCCATTATGTTGAAAGATCCAATCTGTTGACAGGTAGTTGTTTGAGGGTTTGACTTCGGAGCTCTGTAATTTCTCGATTTATCACAAGGTAAATGAAAATGACCTTCAAATTTTACCTTTAAAGTAGATCAGTAAGACAAATTAGGGTAAAAATGCATTTTCCTGGTCAAATTCGTTGATCATCTGCAGGGAATTGGTACATGCTGCCAAGTGTTTAATTTACATTCGTAATCAGCGGGAATTCATCTACCACATTTAATTGCGTTTAATGTCAAAAAAGGAGAGGGGGGGTGATCTTCAAAAGATCAGGGGGGATATTCAAAATATGACCCCCCTCCGATAAAATGACCCCCTCACTTTTGAGCGGAATAACTAAATGCAAAGGATCGGGTGATATGGTCAACATTTGACCATGTGTATATCAGGTCATGAAATAAAGATCAGGGGCTATTCAAAATATGACCCCCTGGATAAAATGACCCCCCTCAGAAAAGATTAGGGTGACATCATTATGTTGGCAACATTGTTTAATTATTATGTTTTAATGACATCATTATCATATTAAAGAATATGACGGACATCGGATATATAACTCCCCGTGGATAGATGGAACAATGATGTCATCATCAGCGTGATTTCCTTCATTCATTAGACTTGGATGACATCACTGTCATATTGATATAGGGTGATATTTGCGAAGAGGGTGATATTCGTAAGATGACTGATGTTTGAAAATATGACCCTCCGTGAGATAACTGAAGTCTTTTGACAAGTAGATATCGACTCTTAAATTTGATGTCCGCACATCGTGCACCAAGAGATTATTAGGTGAGAATCCCATATTAGGGTGATCCTATCTAATATGACTGATGTTTGAAATATGACCCCCCTGTGCGGGATATCAGGTTTGACCAAACTTTGACTCAACATAACTCTCTTCCCTTTAGATAATTTTGGGGTGATCCAAAAGGCAAACCTGCTTCAAATTTTGTGTACTTTCCAACCATGAGGTTAATAATGTGAATTACTAGCTTTGAGAATTGACCTCATCATAGTGACAAATCCACCCTCTTACAAGGTTACATGCATGATTGATTTTACCAAACCGCCCAAAGCAGAAAACAAACAAGCCAAAGCAAAAAGAAAAATTGGGTCCTTGTTTTGGTCAAGGCAAAATGGGGCATGTTGTGTAACCACACAAAAACTTGCCACTAAAGAACATAACCAAATTCCAATGATTCAAGTGATGTGATCACATTCTAACATAGCATTTTGACTCTTTCTAAGTATAAGTATTATGATCTTTCTAAATGATAGGATTTTCGTCATGGCAACAATGCTAGCAAAGGATTAGGTGTGTGTAGATGATTAATTATCCTTATCTTGAAAGTAAGTTGAAAACATGAGTAACTGATGTTAAGCTACATATTTTGGGACCATCCGTCATAGCCAACCTGAATAGAGCCTTGTTGGACCAGCAAGCGTCTATAGCCCCGACAAGGTTATCTATACAATCCCCCTAAGTAGAGCCCCACTGCCAGTAGGCATCTATAGCCCTAGTAGAGTTACTTAGATGGCCTAATTTTATTCCTTTTGGATTTTCAATAGTTATTCTTTATGTTCATATGATATTATCATGTAAGCTTAATGTGAAAGGAATGGTTACTTGCTGATTTAGGTTGGAGATTGCATTGGTAGCAAGGGAGTCCCTTTAGATTTTTCACTTAACACCTATACTTACTTGTTCCACAAACCCAAGGTTGTTAGGTGAGTCATTGTAAAAAATCACTTAGTTAAGAAAAGGCATCATGATGAAAAGGATATCACAGACCTGATCACCGATACTCCTCAAAATGAGTCATAACCTATATAGGAATTTGTTCTCACCACTTGAATCTTAACAATTTGGTTATTTTCTTAGGGTGATAAGTTGCATCATCTTGACTAACCAAAACAAAACTCAACAGGCAAACAAACAAACAAAACAAAATTGTACAAACAACTATACAATATGCACATTATGATACATTTGACCTACATAACATTGTTTTAGGCTTGAAAATAATGCTTGAGGAACTATCCATTAACTGGTAATGGGACATCCTCACTGGTTAAAGTCTTGAGCCTGTAGGTGTTGTCTCCTAATATTTTTGAAACTTGAAAAGGACCTATCCAGAGTTTATCAAATTTACCATGATCCCCTTTCCTTTCATGTGCTTTATCCCACATAAGGACTAAGTCTAAAATTCTAAAAGCTTTAACTCTAGCTCTTTTGTCAAACCAACGCTTGACAGCAGCTTGATGTTTAGAAAATTGATCAATTGCTCTATTCTTTTTTTCTTCTAGATGCATCAACTGAAGCAACCTGACTTCTTGTTTGTTATCTATACCTAGATACTCTTGTGCAAATTGCAATGTGGGGATCTTTAGGTTAACAGGGAGGATGGGATCCACCCTATAGACTAGGTGAAAAGGAGAATTTCCTAATGCAACCTTCATCCTGGTTCTATCTACCCACAATGCGTATTTTAACAGGGTGTTCCACTCCCTTGGGTTCTTTTCTATCAATTTCTTTATGATGTTCAACAAGTTCTTGTTTGTAGATTATGTTAATCCATTCCCTTGAGGGTAGTAATTTGAAGAGAACTTCAAAATAATTCCATGGTCAAAATCCCAACTTGATAATCTTATTGATGCAAAGGCAGATCCATTGTCACATACTAAAGCATAAGGAACTCCACACCTCGTTACTATGTTTCTTTCCAAGAACTTGATGACATCCTCAGCATTGCATGTCTTACTACTAACAGCTTTAGTCCACCTGGTACAATAATCAATAATAGTCAACACATACCTGTGGCCTAAAGATGGAGGGTTGATAGGTCCTATGAAATCCATCCCCCATTGAGAAAATGGGTGCATCTCCATCACTGGTTGCAAGGGCTGAGCAACATACTTTTCTCTATTTGCAGCAACCTGACACATATGACAACATTTGATGTGTTCAGCAGTATCTTTAAAAATAGTGGGCCAGTAATACCCTACTCTGAGGATAGCATGAGTGGTAGCGAAGTATGATCCATGTGCGGTTCCAAACTTGTCATGCAATTCTGTTAATACTTTGTCTGCTTCTTGCCTTTCTAGGCATCTAAGGTATATTCCCTCATAGTTCTTCTTGAAAAGAACTCCTTTTATCATGTATTTGTGAGATCTTATCCTCATGGCTCTCCTTTGTGAGGCTTGCAACCTTGAAGGACATCCTCCAGTAATCAAGATATGCCTGATGTCTGAATACCATTCTCCAGTTTCCTTGTATTTAGGACATATTGCTGGCTCATGATATTAGGATCAATTTCAGATATCATCTGACTCAAGGCTTGTCCTCTCACTAATTTCAAGGGTGTTATGTCCATATCATACTCTTGGGGGACAGTTATCCATTTGGCTTTCTTTTCACCTGGTTCACTTTGCATTAAAAACATCTTTACCACTGCATCTGGTACTAAGCGATCACTTTCCTTCTCAAGATGTAATGTCTAAACTTCTTGATGGCTCAGACTAGAGCAAGTGCTTGTCTTTCAACATCCATATATCTAAGTTCTGCATCCCTGAAAGCACAACTCATGAAAGCTATAGGTTTTTCTTCTTTAGCCTCATTTCTTTGTGTTAGTACTGCTACAGACGTATGCTCTAAAGCAAATGAGTATATGTAAAAATCTCTGGAATAATATGGACTAATTAGAACAGGAGCATTAGATATACCTTTCTTGATATCTTAAAAAGTTGCTCTAGCTTCAGGTGTCCATTCAATTTTGGCATCCTTCTTGAGCATTGCATTCAATGGTCTGAAAATCTTTGCAAAACCAGTAATAAATTTTCTAATGAAATTGATCTTACCAAAATAAGATTTGAGCTCCTTCTTACTCCCAGGAAGTTGTATCTTCATGATTGATTCTACTCTCGCAGGGTCAATGATGATCCCATTCTCTGTTATTAGGTGACCTAATAACTTCCCTGTGGTTAACCCAAATATGCATTTCTTAGGGTTTAGGGATATTCTGTAATGTTTGCATTTCTTTAGTACCTTCCTGAGGTCTTCTACATGATTCCCTCTCTCTTTAGAGAAAACTGTCAAGTCATCCATGTATATGACAATGCACTTACCAATTAATCCCTTGAATGCCATATCCATTGCTCGTTGAAAGGTGGCTCCAGCATTTATCAATCCAAAGGGCATGCGTCTATAGGAGAATATCCCCCACTTAGTGGTGAATGCAGTCTTCAATCTATCTATCTTGTCTACCATGACTTGGTTGCAACCTGAAAAACCATCCAAAAATGACATCATTTTTGCACCATTTACAATCTGTAAGACCTCATCCAGAGAGGGAAAAGGATAATTATCTTTTTCATAAGCTCTATTTAAATTTCTGAACTCTACACACAACCTAATGTCACCATTCTTCTTCCTTACTGGGACCAAGTTAGCCACCCATGTAGAATGTATCATAGAAAATATGATCCTGGAATTAAGCAATTTCTTCACTTCTTCAAAAATGATGGGCTCCAGCAAAGAATTAGCAGGTCTATGGTTTTGTCTAAAGGGCTTGACATCTAGCTTTAATGGTATAGTATGAGTGATGATCAAAGTATCATAAGTTTTCAACTCATCGTATGTCCAAGCAATAACATAAATGTAATCTTTAAGTGCTTGGGTTATCCCTACCATTTCTTCCTCTGTACACACCTTTCCAATCAGGACATTCCTTTTCTCTACATCATGTCTTATGTTAACTAGTGAATATTCTCCTCCATCTACTTTAGGGAGATCTTTTTGTTTCAGCATGTTATCTAAATCAAATGCTCTTTCCAATTCTATCATTCCTTTGGGAATCTTGTTACTAGGCAGCTCTATGATCTCTTCTTCTTCCCAGGTATGATCTTCCACATTTCTTTCATCTATGATCTATGTATCAAACACATCTCTATTGGATATGAAGTCTAAAATGTGCTGGTCATCATCAAACACTTGAAAGTTAATGAGTTTTTCTGGTACAGAGGGTACTGACACTAATTCAACTAAAAATCTCTTCAGACCAGATATGGATAATGGTTCCAAAGTACTTGCGGCTTGGGCCAAGGCATCCACCCTGTGATTTTGTTCTCTAGGCACATGGATGATGTTAAATGCATCAAAATCTTCTATCAGATCCCATACCCTATGTCTGTAATTAGACAACTTCTTGAATTACAAGAATATGCCTCTTACTTATCTTACTACCAATTCTGAGTCTCCATACTTTCTTCTTGAGTGCAAACAATATCCCATGGATCAGAGCTTCATACTCTGTCACATTATTCATGCATGGGAATTGTAATCTATATGTTTCCAAGTAGGATTTACCAGCTAGATCAATAAGATCTATTTCTACTCCAGCCCCTTGTTTTGATTTAGATCCATCAAACCTGAGGATCCATGGCTTATCTTCAATTAAAGGTGTGTCTAGGCCTTCTCTTTTGTTTTTATCTCTAACAGTTGCACCACTTGATATCCATCTTAATTTTGGTGTTTCAATCTTTTCAAACTTCACCTTATCTGACTGATGTGAAGCTGATATTCCTTTTTCTTCTTTGTCATCAAAAGGAGGATCCTTTGAACAAGGCAACATCTACTTTTCTAGAATATGCAAACATAATGAACAAGTAGTTTCTGAATGTGGTGCTTCATGTAACCTGCACCATCCCTCAATTAGAACATCTTGTGGGGATCTTTGCTGATGTATCATCTTCTAAATTTGTTTTGATAAAAATTCCTCAAACTTGGACAAATCATTGTCTCCATCTTCATCAGATATTTCATAATTTGACTCAACTAAGAAATCGGTCCTTGGGGTGATATTCTTGTTACTGTTAAAATTGCTACATACCAATCTCTTCTATCATTTGAATAGGGTTTTCATCATGATATGTGCTTTCTTCTGTTCCTACAAATGATAGACAAAAATTAGTATCACTGTCACTATCTGCAAAACTTACCCCGAATGATGATGATGCCATCTCACTGCATGCCTATTCCAGTTCCATCATATCTAAGCAAACATCACAGGTCTTTTCAGAACATGCCTCATCATGTAACCTGCACCATCCCTTAATTAGAACATCTTCAACAGACATTTTTAACGATTGGCAACGTTGCACCTCTTTGGACAAGTGCATTTCAAAGTTCTTGAAGTGATCTACTTCTATCTCATTTTTAGAACTACAATCAAACTCTAAAATTATTCTATCATCCTAAAGATTGTCATTATGAACATGAACATCATACATGAGGATCTCCTCTATCTTGACGGTCTGGGGTTTGATGGAATAGACTCCGGGTTCAACATCTACATACATGATTTCATTGGTTTTATTGTACTCAGTGATCATATGTTTCATGCGAGGTTCAACATATATCCTTATTTGATTAGGTATTCCTTTCCAAGGTAACCACATGTGACTGAAATCAGTGGACATGTATCCATTGAGTGTTTTTGATCAATCCCTGCTGAGCAACATCCCATAGGTATTTGGTATATCTACCACCCGAATGTTGATGTAGTATTGGATTCTTGGATCTGATGCTAACTGCATATGGATGTGAGTCTATTCTCCTACTACACTCACCTCTATTTTATCTAACTGTGTTACTTTCTTCAGTGACTTGGCAGGATGCAACCCTAAAGCGTTACATATAGATAGAGGTGTTACATTAGTAGATGCACCTGAATCTACTAAGCAATTATGCAAATTCTTACTAAACATCCTTATGGTAAGGAGAAAAGGAGGTGACTCAGTTTTATCTCTGTAAAGAGTCATGTGTGAAGTCTCTGCAACTTGAACAGTGGCTGGAGTTTTGAGTTTAACATTAATATCCTTTATGGCATGATCTTTATTCAAGGTCTTATTTGAGGGATGATTATCCTCTTTTGGAGCAGGATCATCTAAGGATTTCATGAAAGCCTTTTTAATAGCTGGGGTTTTGAGTAATTCTGACAATGACAGGTTGATCTTGATCTTTTTCATTTCATCTGCTAAGTATGTGACCATTTTATCAGACTCAGGGGGCAGATTACCAGTTTTTGGTACTGCATTTTGTGGTGCTAAGTACTAAGCATTAACTTTAGGAAATCGAGGGTTATTGCTTGCCTTAGGATCAGGAGGAGTGTTGAAATTATTTGGAGGCAAGGATGTAGTCAAAGGACCAGTAGGTTGGTTGGAGTTGTTTCTTAGGTTGTAATTATGTCTACCCTGATACTGCTGCTGATAGGCATGCACCTCTTCATGTTCAACTGATGGCTCATTTTCATCTTCAAATGGAAAAACATAATTGGTTTCAAAATCCATAGCTGAATCTTCACATGCTAAAGTGTAATTCTCACAAGGTGACATTATCTGCCGATGAGGATGATTGATGAAACTTTCTAATACAAGAGGAGAATCATATCCACAGGGGACAATTTCATTTCCTTCAACACAAGGTGGATTTCCTACAGTATTAGAGACTTCAGTTTGGATTATACTAGCGGCTATCCAAAACTGAGGACAATCAGCTCTGCATGAGCATTGGTATTATGTATCCTACACTAGTTTGTAAGAGCTACCTCTACCAGGTTTACTTTAGTGGTCTGCTTAGGTTCACTAGGAGGCTGATTATCTAGGGGTGATGGCAAAGAACCATTATTTGGCCTAGTGTTCCACCTCTAGGTTGTCTAGGAGGATTATTATTATCATTGTTGTTATTATAGTTGTTATTGTATCCCCTATCAGGATAACCAGATCTATCATTGGCATATCCTCTATTCTAATTTGGCTGAGAATAGAAATTCTAACTCCTCAGATGAGTGATCTTAGTGGTAAGTTTCCTCAGTTGTGCTGATATCTCTTTAATTTCTTCCTTTTCTTCCTAAACTTTGGCTATTACATTCTCTGTTTGGGGTTTAAAGAAGGAAGAGCCATTATTATTGTTATTAGACTGTTCCACAACCTGAGGTACCTGTGTATGTCCTGGTTATTGCAGCACTTGACCATTTCCATTTGGAGGTGGCATGACACTGAGTAGAGGTATCTGTAAAGGGCTTGGCATTACAACTAGAGGTATCATGGCTCCATTGGTCTGTTGTTGAGCAAGATGTGTAGGATAAGCAGGGAGTGTAGGAAATGCAATGTTAGGTGTTGGAGTAAGAATCAACTGTTGACTGACTTTGACGGCTTCTTCAAAAGCTCCTGCCAAGGTTGTGACACTAGGGTGTGTCCTCCTGATAAACATAGAAGTTAGGGGATCTAAGGCTGAGTAGTATATACTCCTAGCAACTTCATCTACTACAGTATAGGGAGCAACTAGCTTTGAGAGCATCTTTTGGAATCTTGCATTGAAATTGGCAATAGGCTCCCCCTCAAATCTCTTGATTATGGCAAACAGATGATAATTCATTGAAGGATCTATAGGTATTTTGAATCTATCCTTAAAGGCTTTCTTCAAGGCAGCCCATGAACCAACTAAACCCTGACCAAGACTGATATACCAATTATATGCCTCTTCCCCTAAGGAAAATGGAAATAACCTGCATACCACATCCTGATGTTCAATTCTTGCTCTATAACAGGCTTCCTTGAATGTTGTAATGTGATTATTAGCATCTTGATATGGATGATATTTAGGACAAATCTTATTAGGATTTTTAGGTAAAGGATGATATGCAGTGAAAGTCAGAGGTGACTCCGCAGTAAATAATGACATTGTGACTAGTGGAGGTTGGATTGGGGGCGTGATAGGTGGCCCTGTAGGTATTTACAGCCTGATAGGAGTTATCAGAGTGTGTTCTGATGAAGCTCCTGACACACTAGAACCAGGAGAATGATGAATATCTACTATTCTAGGTCTGAGTCCCCGGATAGGCAATTCCTCAAAGAGCCCACTGGATCTGGACCTGGTATTTGGCCTGAGAGCCAGGATTTCTTGAATTTAAGAAAATTTGGCTTGTTTACTATAAAGGTTAGCTAAAACACTTGAGGAAAGGATGTATTTATGATCAGAATATGAAACTGACTAGATATTTATGCAATATTTGTAGAAATGATGCAAATATGAGGTGATGCGAGACTTTTGGACACAAGCAACAGGACATCAGGTCCCTTAAGCAAATTACTTCAAATCTGTAGCAAAAAGACTTGAAAGAGAACTCATCTTTTGAATATCACAGTGATCGACCGCAAAGCTTAAAATAATTACGCTCAATTTTGAAAACTTTGCAACGGACAAGCATAAACGGACTCAAAACAACAAATCTTTACATACAGCTTGAAGTACAAAGCTATGTGAGTGTTACCTTCTCTTCTCTGTCACCGAATCACCCTTAGATGGAGAGGGGCCCTCCTTCTAGCACCAATTTATGTTGATGATGATTGTTAGTCATAACAACATGCATAAAAATTTACACAACAAACCTTTATTATCTTGTAAAGTACGATCAGCTTAAGATAAGTTGATGACTCCAAGTCTCCGTTGATCAGGTCATGATCATCTGACGTTACTCAAAGGTTGATGTGACATGTTGTTTTCCATTTCAAGGGGTCTTACATTCGTTTAGGTGATTGGTATTGCGTATTCCACAAAGAGGTCAATTCTACTCTATTTTTTCAAAGATTCCTGAGATATTTGTAAGTTTGATCAATTCTTCTAATCGTTGATCATTATGAACTTACTCCTTCTTCTACACTACATAGCCATTTAAATGATGTGTCTATAAGTGGATATTTATATGTATTTCATGGATATTTATCTAAATTTGCATGATATTTATCAATTTGACATGTTTTTACTCCAAATATGCTCTGTATTTTCAATCGCCTATGGGATATCTACATATTTCATGTTTTTACTTGCTTTTGATTGTATGTTATTTGCAATTATGGAGATGATCTGTAATGAAATTCAAAGAAATTTAAAAGATTACTTCTACTTTTAGTGAACCTTTAGTTATTGAATCACATACACACCAGATACATTCATGGAGAGAAGAAATCAAACCATAGGTCACCAAGTCATTCCATAGCTAGATATTGTTGATGCTAACTTCAAAGGAACTAGGAATGAAAACAATACATGCAAGCTGAAAAGCACTCCAAGGGACGTAGCTAATCAATGCATATATCCAGATTTCAACCACAGATTACTCAAGATTTACAATGATTTGTAATCAAAATAGCTTCTCTTTCATTAAGTATACATAACATGTATATTTACAATAACTTTGAAATAAGTCCTAAATTCTTCAGTAATCAAATTTCAATTAAGTTTCGAAGGACTAAAAGGTTGCACCCCTGCAGCTTTTATAGAATAAGGTGAGGACGTAATTACAATTGACCAACGGTCAATATTTATCAATTCAAACCAACAGTTGACAATTCTCCTGTGACTTAGTCAACTTTCTCTCATGGCTGGCAACCATCTGTATGACTCACTATTTATGATTACCTCATGTATATATTCACTTAGTGATGCATCTTCATTCATTCCTCAAGTTCTTCTTCTTCATTTTCTTCTTCTTCATCGTTCTCTTCATCTTCATCACTTTCACCATCACTATCACTCTAATAGACATCCTCTTGTATGTGAACCTTTACTACTGTCCTAATATGTTCATATGTTTGTACTATTTTATCAACCTCTCCCTTGTCCTGGATTCTGGCTTTTGTTATTGCATGTTTATGAGATTGGAATTTAGCCTTGAGAACTTCCAGCTTACCTTTCTTGCTGCTTCATGTCTCATTGTGTGTTTCTACTTTAACTTTCATCCTCATAATTTTGTTCATTACCTCTTATGTCAAGTGGGTGAGAGGGTCATCTACTACTAATTTAAAATTATCATGTAGAGCCTTAATAGCAAAGTTTGCATCCTGATTCTCAATTTTGCCCTCTATTTTCCCTTCCAAGGCCTGAAGGATTTTTGCTTCATATGCCATCATGCTATGTAATTTAACACTAATATCCCGGAGTTTGCCACTGCACTTCTTCAAGTTATCACACTCAAACCTGATATCTTCATACCATATACTTATCAGCAGGGCAGTATTATTATCCAATACTTTATTGCTTATCAAAATTTGTGAATCAATTCTCTTCATTTCACTCAGAGCAATCAGGTCCTTTTCCAAATGGAATGACCATTTTCCTGTATCATTTTGCATTTTATCTACCTTCCTCTTGAGACTACTCAAAGAATTCCACCTCTATAGAGAGGTTCTCAATACATCTTCAACCCCAGTGAGAGCTGAAAACATCCATTTTTCCATCACCATTGCCTCATGTTTCATCAGGTCCAATTTGGCGACCTCTTCCTATGATATGATAGTCAATGGGACTGCAGGATCAACTGGTGTATTATCAGGGTTAATTAACCCTTTTATGAAAGAATGTAGTTGAGCAATGTGCTCTTTATGCATTTTATTCTTCTCTTTTTCCTTCTTCACCCTTTGGGTTAAATAATCAAATATCCTTCCCTTCTTCACCTTCTTGGTCTTCATTGGAAAAACCCAGATCAACAGTTGTGACTTGGAATTCCTCTAGGCTAATTTTGCCTTTTTCCTTTTCAACTGTGGGAAGTGCTATGTGTGTGGTTCTTCTGCCTGTGGTAGGATCTCTCTTTATGGCAGATGTTAATCTGGCCTTTCTCCTTGGCTTCATCATTTTCTCAGCGAACAAGGTAGAAACATCAAACCCTTAATAGGGACACTCAAGAGGCAGTGCAAAAACTACCCTATAAATCATATGGGGAAGCCCTAGAAAGTGCCCTTCAAATTGATCAAGCCACCATCGACAATGGATGAAAAAATTATGATGTAAATGGGAAAATAGTAACAAATGATAACAACACATCCACCATAAGGATATTAAAGAACAATAGAAATGTGACTACACAGAGGGTAATGGACTAACCCCCAATCAAGAATAAGGTGATGGATGACTATAATGGAAGAGATTATTAACCTTTGAATGTCAATGCAATAGACCGACCTTGAAATAACGGCTATTATCTAAGGGACAATCATCCAATGTGGAATCAAAATGGGAATGACAATAGGTATGAGCGGCCTCCCTATGAGTACAATCAATTATGTTTCTTTCGTAAGATTAGGGGGCATAGTACTGAGTCATGTCAAGAATACAACAGATTCATCACTAGGTTACCAAAAGATCAATGTCCATTCATTGAAATGTTTTTGAACCCACAAGAAGTCACACCTAACCACAATAAAGGTAGAGATGAGTGCATAACAGTGACAAGTATTTGCAGGAGCTTTATGGAAGTATCAAGACTGTTATGAGTCATTGACAACAAATGAAGATATACAGAGATTTTTAGTAACATCGTGAAGATGTCAAGGATGCAGAATCTTCTATGATCAATTAGACCCTTAAACCCTTAAGTGATCATTTAAGGATTTGCATGTATGAGGACATACTCTAAGAATGAAGTCTAAATCATCAAGAGCCTTGTTATGTATGTTAAAAGCCCTGTCAACCTTAGAGAAGAATGGATCAGATATTTGGTGAAGCCTTGCAATGAACACAGTGATGTAGAGATGAAAAGAAGACAGTGAAATGACAAGAAGAAAGAAAGTGAAAGTCTTGAGTTTGGCACTATGGCCAGTCATCCAAGTTCTTCATCTGGGATAAATACTGCATAAACATGGACAACCAAGCAAAATAAATCATTTGAGAAGGCCATAGCCATCTATGTCAAAGATAGTCCTGACCATCGGAAAAAGGTGGCTACAATGGATGATGGGAAATCTCTGGAGGAAGTAAAAAGCATTATGAGATTCTGTTAGATAACTTGAATGGCATTAAATTGGACAAAGTGCCTTCCCCAAAGTACAAATCTTCTTCTTGTTTTTTTCTGGTGATAAATGGCATGTGGCTACAATGGAGCTCCTGAATTGAAGTTATAGACACCTAAAATTGACCATGTCTTACAACATTGCCTTTCGACATCACCTTGCAACCTATCTTCTTCTAAGTCCCTTTCATGACCCCTTACATCATTTCCATTAGTTAAGTAAATTACATTTATTTAACTAATCCCTCTTATCCATTTATCTTCCTCTTACACCAAAGTAAATAAATCTTATTTATTTAATCCCATTTTCCCACATCATCCAATTTAAATAAATTAAATATTTATTTAAATTCCACATGTCTCTCATAATTTAAATAATTTATTATTTAAATTATTTACCCCCACTCACATCCCTATTTTTAACCTCCTTAAATGTGTGTCATAAGCACTTCCTCTCTAAAATCAATTAAAAATCCTATTTATTCCCACTCCCGTCCTTATTTTAGTCACCTATCATCTTCATTTATGGTGTGTCATGAGAACTAAAATTGGCTTTCAATCCTAGCCATCCACCTCATCCCTCACCCTTCTAATCCTAGTCATTCACTTTATTCCCTCTCCTATAAATTAAACTTTCATTTTCATGTCAAACCCTCACACTCTCTTATCAAATTTCATATGCACTTTCTTATCTCATCATTTTCTATCATTTTTTATCAAGGTTATGCTGGTTGTGTGAGCAGCCCACAATACATCCACATGACAAATCAATGGAGCTTCGGTGCACTCCATTCCATCTTATCAAAATTCTTGTTTTGTGCAAAGTTTGAAGGTATATTTTCAAGTTCATTTTATGTTATTGTCTTGCATAATTTTCAAAGTTTCATTTTGGCATGCTCAGTTATTTTTTATTGACTCACATCCCTTGATCAAGCTTGCTTTTTGTAGGTTTTATTAATTTTTTGTTGCAGGTTTATGCCATTTTTGGACAAAACCCTAGTTTCTAAAGATTTCATCAAATCTTCCAAATGGCTATGAATTTTTCTACAAGATTTTAACAGAAGTTTATGGGTCAACTAAGGAAGCTATAGCAGAAAAATCACATTTTTATCATCATTTTTGCATGAGTTATAATGATTTTATGTTTTTTTCATAAATCCACATTTTTATGTGCAAATCAACAAATTTTTCAAAAAAAATTACATTTCTAGAAATATCTTGAAATTATAATGGGGTTCTATTCTTTACAATTTTAATTGTGAGGTCAAATAGGGTACAAAATAATTAGATATTTGTCGACTATAGGTTTTTCATGAATCCACATTTCTGGGCGCAAATCAAAGAATTTTTCAGACATTTTTATGTTTTTGGAAAGGTCTCAGAAAACTAGTCGGGTTTCTCTTCTTTGTATTTTTATTTTTAAGGCCAAAAAAGTTTCAAAATAATCAGATCTATGTCGACTATGTAAAAAAATGTATCTGAAATTGCAATCTTGTGATGAACATATCTTTTTATGGTTGCATTATAACATTATTTTATTTTGTAGGGTTTTCATTATCATTTCTAATACATTTTCTTGCAAAAAAAACATTTGTCCAAGATTATCCTTTTCAATCTAACATACTTGTTTTGTAGCTTTCGCTTGCCAAAGATCAAAATCATTGAAACTACTAACAAGTTGTTGCAGATTCGCATGTCAAAGAAATCTTTTTATCACTAATCTAGGCACTTAGTCTAATCTAAAGGGATAGTAATTGAACATTTTTTCTTTGTCTTCAGATTTTGAAAAGGGTGTATTCTCTCTCCTCACACTTTTTGGTGACCTTGGAGATCAAAATTCCCTTCATTATCCTTGTGTTTATTTATTCAATCCCAGGGACATTATCTCAAGTATGCTCTCCCCTTGCGCTCATGTGAGCCTGGGGATCAAAAGTGAATAGTGTTCCTTCCCTTTAGGAGGCTTTCTAAGGGATTTCATCACCCCTAGGGATGACCTCAACCACATGTTCTAGCGGGGTATATCAAAGGGGGGAGAGTGAAAGTTGTACCTCAATCTAGCTACATAGTCATTGGGATAGCCTTGGGGCCCTAGGTGATTCCAGACACAAGGTGAAGTGGTGTTTGATTAATTGCTTATGCCACATCCCTTCAATGGGCTGGTTTTCACAAATTTGGGCCTCATTGTACCTTGTGTATTTGGAGGACTTCCCTAAAAGCTCATAAAAGCCTAGTTAAGACCCTTCGGTTGTCATATCATGTGGTGCATCATTGTAGTAGGGGGAGAAGAGATCGCGTTATTACCTCGATTGTTTGAGATGGAATAAATTTTGGGCAAGGCTTTAGTCTCCAAGGTAATGGGTGTAAGGTGGTACATGAACCTTACATTCTCTATCTATCCAAGCAATGGTACCAAGGGGATGGAAATCACCATTATTTAATAGTGGAGATTGAAGTCACACCTGAGTGAGTCCATGGGATATGACACTATGCTTGGCATGTTTTCCTTATGCAATACTAGTAAAGACACTTTAGCCACGAAGCAATTCGCACCAATTTCCTTGTTAATTCAAGTCAGCCATTATCTTTTTGTGTTTGTTTTTCTTGCCAAAAAAGCCAAAAATCTCAAAATCTAAAATAACCAAAATATCTCCAAAAATCCAAAAAAATCAATCTTCCAACCAAATCTAGCATCCGTCCTAATCATTCTCTTACATCATAATCACTCATCTAATTATCTTATCCCAATCATCTTTTTCATCCAATCCAATCCATTTTACCCTAATCATCCATATGACACTCAAAGATCCTTATGGCATCCACAAAATGTTTAATGAACTCAAAAGATTATATGGAAAGTATCCAGTCACTCCTACATCATCATCCCTACCTCCCATCAACAACCAATCCAAAAAAGACCCCAAACTTATCTAACATCCACCTTACCCCAAACCTCACAAGTCTGAATTCCTAACCATGCTTCATCTTCACACATACCAAATCCCACCATCTCACAACTTCAACAACTCCTATACCAACAACAACAAGCCCTTCAATAGCAACAACAAGCCTTTCAACATCAACTCATCCAATAACAACAACAAGGCCTTCTTCAACAACTCATAGCCCAAGAAACACAAACACAACCACAACCTTTATCCTTTCAATAAACATAACCACAATCCCATATGTCATCCTCATCAACTTCATACCAACCTAGTCCAACCATCTATCAAGCTAATCCTACCTCAATCTATCCCACTTCTTCTAATATCAATCAATATCCACATCAATCTATACCTCAAAATCATCCCACTATTTATATCCAACAACATTCACCTCAAGTTCCTTCACAACAAGAACATGCAAGTCCAAGTTACCCTTTGCACCAATATCAAGTGTCCTTAAGTCCTCATGCTACCCTTGAAAAGGGAAATATCACTCTAGCTTATGCATCCTATGGGTATCCTCCATCATCATCCAATCAAATGCTTATCCAAGAGCCTACTAGTCCTATCCCAAAACCACCATGTAATCCCAACCCATTGGTCCATCAACCTTCTAATCCATCAACTCCTTCATTTCTTTCACCATCATGTTCCTCCAATCCTCCACCAAAAGATGAGGCTGAGATACTTATACAATGATTGGTCTAAGAAATTTGATTAAGATACCATCAATAAAACCATTTGGAGAAAACCAAGTTAAACCTCATTGGTATAACTGAAATGATTATTGTACATACCATAGGGTTAAGGGCCATATGACATTAAATTGTTACACACTTATGATAGTGATCCAAAACCTTGAAAATTGTAGTAAGATTGTGTGCAATAATCCCAATCCTAATCAATTTCCTCCTATTATCCATCCATCTAACCACAATCCCAATCCTAATCCATCCCCTCCTCTTATCCATCCACCTAACCACAATCCCAATCCTAATCCATCCCCTCCTATTATCCATTCACCCAATCTCAATCCTAATCCTACAACATCCACCATTATTGTCAACCCATTATATTGTCCATCCACCCATACACTTATGAAGGATGTGATCCAATGGCTATTAGCAAGAAATCAACCATCTCCATGTCATCAAGCACTTATCCTTGAACCTATCTAAGAACCTTCAAGCAATATGTCTATTCCTCCAAACCATTTTATAGTCCACAACCCATCAAGCCTCCTAAAGATCCCCTTACCATGAGTTCAAGTCAAGATCCATCATATAGCCATGTTGATGATCATCTAGAGTCTATCAATCCTATCCAAGAGTCTCCCACTCCCATACAAGCAAAGCAAGAGCTATGCCAAGAGTCTAGTCTAAAGCATGTGGGAACATCAACCCCTCATGCTAATCAAGATCTAAACACCCTATCTAATTCCATTCTTGATCCCATTCCATCATATGAGCAACTTATCCATAACCTGTATCTTTTCTATGATCAAGATATAATCTATGACCAAGATCCTATCCATGAGAAAGAAATCAAATTTCCTCTTATCCATAATTCACTTAATCCCATCCATAATCCCACCAACACTAGTCCTATCCATCCTCCAATAGGTCCTATCCATAATCCAACAACATCCACTTCCCTTGATGAGACACTTGGTCCCCTAGAAAATATAGACAATCAAATTCTTACTAAACATAATGTTGATCAAGATCCTCATGATCCTTCACCATCCTCTATTGATCCCATTCCAAATCCACCATCATATCCTCTTGGATCCAACACCTTCATTCGTGGTGGCTCTCTTGTAAGAGATAAACAACTTATATCCACTACTCCACCCTCCCCGTCTAATAATGGACTTGCGTCTTCTATCGTAAACAATAAACATCCCATTGCACATTGCATGCTCTAAAACATGAATTATCATGGCAAAGGCTTAGGCCTTCATGAACAAGGTATTTTGGAGCCCATCCATGTCAAAGTTCCTCCACAATCGCATGGCCTTGGTTATATACCCCAAGGAAAACAATCCCAAATGTTGTTACCACATCCATGCCTTCTAAATCCACTTATTTCCATCCCAAACCCCATGCATCTCACCGTACCTCCAAAACATATGTCGCTATACCTCCTCCATCGTCACACAAATCCCAAAAGTATGTGACCATACACCTTCCTCCATCCACTCTTCATCCATTCCTTCCAACCCCTAATATCCCCATCCTCACATCCCCTTATCCTTTTATCCACAAGTACACTAATCCCTCCATCCACACATCTCGCTCCCCTAAATTCCCCAAAATTCCTAATCATGATGAATGAATGCACACATTGACCAAACATGAAGCTATCAAAACTCCCATGGGATTCAAAAAATAGAAATTTGGATGCCTCTCCATATAAAGAAAAAACTCCATTAAAGTATAAGAATGATCATTCCACAAGACATCAACCTCTAACATCAAAGAAAAATCTCACACCTCAAAAATCAAAAGAAAAAACAAAAATGGTGTGGGTCCCCAAGCAAAAAGCACTTAATCCAAATAAAGCATCCACAATTCAAAAATCCCAAAAATCCTACTTCCTATTACAAAATCCCACAATTCCTAGGACTATTTGGGTCCCAAAATTACTTAATCATAAATCTCATAAGAAACCATCTCCATTACTCCCAACTCCCCCTTCCAATCAAAAGATTCAAAATTTAATTAGGTGTGGGTAAACATTGGTCCTAATTCCCACAACATTCCCACATACATCCATCTCCCCATCTTCTATCTACTATCCCACATATCTATCCCATCAAGTTCCTATGGTACATGTTTTTGTATAAACCTTTTATCTATCCATCCATCATCCACATCATAATATACTTATTCCTCCATCTCCATCCATCCATCCATAATCCACTATCCATCTGCATCCTAATTCACCTCCATCTCCCTCTCATGCAATCCTCTACCAACATCCATGCAAAAAATGACACTTGACATGATCCATGTGCAACATCCCTCTATAGTGGGACATTATCACCTTTCATGAAACTAGACACTTGAGTCCCCATGCTCTTCCAAGTTCCTCCTATCCATATTCCCCTATCCCATCCAAAAATTAAAAAAGAGGAAAAAAAAAAGAAAAAAATCAAAATAGTAAAGAGAAATCCCTTCATCCAATGGTGAAAACCACCTTTGTGGTGCCTTGGATAAGTACCATGATGAAAACCTGGCAAATAGACATCATGTGTAGATTCCTTGTCTGTATGTCTTACACTTGGGGGCATGTTGCCTCATCTATCCCATCCTATTGTTTTCCTCATATCCTACCATCTTCATCCATCATATCCTCACACCTATACTCATCTATCCTATCTACGTACCCATCTTCCCTTCCTCCTTTGATCTTGACAAAGACATGGGGGTAAAATATTGAAAAATGCTTTGGACATATCTTGATCTACCTCATCCTTTCTATCGAATCCTATCATCTTATCGTCATAAGCTTTGTCATGTAAAATCCTAAGCATTATACCTAGAATGGGGCATGTTATTTCTATGCGACATAGTCCTTGGAGATCACATCCTAAATTCTTCTGTCCATCTATCCTTTATGCATTTCCCATATATGATCCGCTATTACCCATCCCTCTACCTTTACATCCATTTTACACTTCCTATCCCTCCCATCCACTATCATCCATCCATCTACCTATTCATGATTTTCCCTTATCGTTGGTATCTAGCATCTAGGCTATCCAAACTGCAATCCAGTGTCATCCCACCAAAAATCCAAGAAAATAAAAAAAATTCCAAAAATCTAAAAAAATCAAAAAAAAATTTCAAAAATCCAAAAAATATAACATTTCAAAAAAACAAAACAGTTTTCAAAAATCCCCCAAAAAAAATTTAAACATTTTCAAAATCTAAAAAATCAAAACAGTCTCAAAATCCCAAAAAAATCAAAACATTCTCAAAATCCAAAAAAATCAAAATATTCTCAAAATCCCAAAAAAAACAAAATATTTTCAAAATCAAAACATTCTCAAAATCCAAAAAAAGTCAAAACATTTTCAAAACTCCAAAAAAATCAAATATCCAAAACAATATCCAAGCAATAAATCAACATGCAAGTAATCCTTAATCCATACCAATCTAGTCAAAGTAATCGACCCAAATCATCCAATCACATCCATGGTCTTGATCCTAATCTTGTTGTCAACCCAATCAATTAGTCATCATCATCATCAATGGGATATATCATTCCCGCATCCTTGTGTTGATCTAGGGATATATCGTTCCCCATAATGGCAACACTATCTTAATCAATCAATCAATTATCGGTTTATAGCTTGACAGGGGCAATACCTTGTTTATTTTTTAATCAAGAAAAAGCACTCATACAACGCATTGTACCTTAACCATAATCACCTATCCAATCACTTTATCAATTGCCACATCATTCAATCTCAAACAAACAATCATCATCTAGCCTCATCTAGGGATATATTGTTCTCGTCATCAGGCACCTATCTAAACATCACTTAAACTCTTTGGCAAGAGATACAATGGTTGTGACTTGTGTCATCATTTGGTCTTTTATTTTTATCTTTTCTATCTCCTTCTTATGCTTTATCAAAGCCACCAAGATCCATTTATATCTTGGTGTGTTATGATTAGCAAAGAATGGGGCATAGCGTTTTGTGTGTCTATTGGATATTCTTATCACTACAACTAATATTCATATCTTGTGTCTAGATAAGGTTGTATTACGTTGTGTATAAGGATACTCCTTTTATTTGCAGTGTCAAGTCCGTGTAAAGAATACAAAGTCACCCTGGTCCCTTATACCTTGGTGCACACTATCCTCTTGCTATATCAAACTAGGGCTGCTCTACACATTATACCAACATAACCATCTCCTCTCTATCCACTATATCCATTATGACTATAACTTATCCATTTCCGAATCCTATTCTAAAACATTCTTCACCTCTCAATCTATCTATCTATTTTAGCTATCTCTTTAACAAACCATCCTAACTATCCATTCCTAACCCTTATCCTTTTCATCCTTTCTCTTGTATTTATCCAACCCCTTTTTGTCTATTTCGAGGGCATACTCATGTTCTCCTAACTCACCTATCCTCTTGAGGGGGCATCCCATCCTTAGATATTTCCTCCTCATCACTCCTTCAAGTGGTCAGAGCATCATTTTCCCTCCATCTGTACCTTTTCTTCTTTGAAATGATGTTACTTGTCTTAGTCGCAACATCATCTCAAAGAGGGGCAAAATGTAGACACCTACAATTGACCATGTCTTACGACATTGCCTTTCAACATCACCTTACAACCTATTTTCTTCTAAGTCCCTTTCATGACCCCTTCCATCATTTCTATTAGTTAAATAAATTACATTTATTTAAATAATCCCTCTTATTCATTTATCTTCCTCTTACACCAAATTAAATAAATCTTATTTATTTAGTCCCATTTTCCTCCATCATCCAATGTAAATAAATTAAATATTTATTTAAATCCCACATGTCTCTCATAATTTAAATAATTTTAATTTTAAATTATGTATCCCTACTCACATCCCTAATTTTAACCTCCTTAACTGTGTGTCATAAGCACTTCCTCTCCAAAATCAATTAAAAATCCCATTGATTCCCACTCCCATATTTATTTTAGTCATTTGTCATCCTCATTTATGGTGCGTCATGAGCACTAAAATTAGCTTTCAATCCTAGCCATCCACCTCATTCCTCACCCTTCTAATCCTAGCCATTCACTTTATTCCCTCTCCTATAAATTAAACTTGAATTTTCATTTCAAACCCTCACACTCTTTTATCAAATTTTGTACGCATGTTCATATCTCTCATATCATTTTCTATCAAAGTTATGTAGGTTGTGTGAGTAGCCCACAATACATCCACAGGGCAAATCAATGGAGCTTGGGTGCACTACATTCTGTCCTATTAGAAATCTAGTTTTGTGCAAGGTTTGAAGGTATATTTCCAAGTTCATTTTATGTTATTATCTTGCATAATTTTCAGGGTTTCAGAAGTTTAACTATTATTACTCCTTATACTAATATATACAAGGAGACAACAGAAGAAAAGTTAGAGGAAGTTCAGAAGCATAGGAAAAAAAAATGACTAGGCACCTGTAGATACTTTCAATCATAAACATAGTATTTAAATAACTATAATAGTCATAAGACTTAAATAAAATAAGAAACCTCCAAGTTATATAAGCATTTGGGTTCTCTCTTTGCTTCAATTTTGGTAAAAAAACAAATAGTACTACTCTATAACCAGTATATGATGAGAACTGGTATTGTTCAAACATGACAAGTTATATGTACTCTACATGAAGGCCTAGATGATAGCTGACAGGGCAGAGAAGCTTTGAAATCCTAGCTAGAGACAACCATGGACATACAAGTTTAGTCATGATCAGGAAGCATGAGAACATGCCGATCAATAAGAAGGAGCCTATCAAAAGCACAAGATTTGAATGAGATGTGCTAGGAATGGAGTGAAATCTGCTAGGAGTTTACAAAGGTCTGCACATTCTAAGTTAGCATACTGAAGTCTCTATTTCCATAATGCCTTACAAACTGTGGGAACAATTCAAAGTGCCAAGTCAGTGTTTATAAGGTTGAATAAACTCCTTATAATGTAAGAGAAACCAAATGGAACAACGGACAAGTCTATACAATCTCAGAAGAGGTCTTGAATTGGTCATTGAAAAGACTAAGGAGCTAATGTAGAGTATCAGGAACTTCTTCTCAGGGGTGTGACAACAATTGGAATGAATGATATGAGGATCCCTCTTCCTACACAAAGGCTTCCTACAACATATATGATAACCTTGTCTTCTAGTTCAATGCCTCCAAAATGGTCACAAACTCAAGCTATGGTTGTGGAAATTCCAATAACAGTAGATGAAAGTCGCAAGCTAGTAAGTAATGTTGTTGTTGGAGTGACTACTGAGAAGTCATGACTATGGGAACATCCATAGCCAATATATTTTTGGTCATGTGTATGGGATTTCTTAGAGGTCCTAGTCATTTACATTTGAAAATACCTCGCATTTTCTTCAAAGTCATATCATTTGATATCATCATCCTATTTAGGTTGATCTAAATGTGATAGAAAGACCATGTCTTAAGTTCAGTGTTGTGGATATTGTAACTAGATTACTATTAGGCATACTTGTTCCAAGTTGGACAACTCACTCATCACTAGTTGTATCTTATTATCCATCAGAGTGTAAGACTCTTAAGGGATTCAATGAGAAGGCAGAGTATTCACGGTCTTTCTTAGAGATCTACACCTAGAAGAGGATAGTTTGTGAGTCACGGTGATAAAGATGCAATATAGAATTTAAGGATAGTATAGGCATGACAACGAGACTGTGAGAATAGGCCTGTCAAGCATTTTAAGTGCAGGATTCTAAAAATCCTATCATGGGCCAAGGGTCTACCATGGATATTGTGTGATAAAAGTGAATATGCAGGAGAACATTTCACAAGTGTCAAACCACTAGGAAGTGAGTGCAATATACAAAGCATACAAAGCCGAGGACAGTGAATGAAAAGGATGGCCAACAGGGCAGAGTATATATCAATGACAAAGACAAACCTAGAAGAGACAGAGTACACAGTGATCAAGGTGATCAAGATCAAAGAAGTTGGATGCCAAGAGACACAAGTTTTGACATGAATATAGGGGTCTCTAACAGAGAAAAGAGACACAAGAAAATAGTTGTATGATCATGCTGGAGTCCTAAAAGGATTATTTATCTTCCCTTATGCCTCAAAGAGACCTAATGCTTGTCAAACTCATCAACAACACATGCCCAATGAACCTACAAGGTGGAGTTGGAGGTAGTTAAAGAAATATGAGGTCTTTGAAGAGAGTTAAAATCTATTTGACAACTACCCAAGCATCAGGGGACAAATGGGAGACTTGGACAACAAGTTGAGAGCATCTAGGAGCCTAAAAAAAGTATGTAGAGTGGATAAAGGTGGAATAAGTCAAACAACTACCTTCCTCAATGCCCACTTGGAAATTGCATGGAGCAAAACAAAGAGAGTCAGTTCCTATGCACCCAAGTTCAAGTCAAACCTGCAGCATAAGGCAAGGAGATATTTTTTTACTTTGTCATAGATTCTTTCCTACATTCTCTCATATGCTTAGGAAAATATATAGGATGCCTAGGATAGATTTTAGAGAGAGTTATTTCTAGTGTTTTTCAGCAAAAAGCACTTAGCATTGTAACTCAGAGATTATTCAAGAAAATAAGGTATTTTTGTAAGTTTTTCATAGAAATGATTCAATTCAGACTTGTATTTAGTTGTAAGAACTCCTTTTATCAATAAAATCAGTTATTTTCCTTCTCATATATGCTATGTTGTGTGTTTCTTTTGAATGATTAATGCAATTTTGGTGATAATCTATGCAAATCCTTAAATTATGTCTCGTTTTTAGACACCTTCATGCAGAAACACACATGATTTATACATGGCATAGGTTGTGTTAGTGATATCAATAGTCTTTAGTTGTGAAAACATCTAATTTTCCTTCAACAAAGCATGGATTTCAACTTTCCTGTGAAACACTTATATATGAACTTGTCAAAACCTGAGTTGCGCATGAGGAAACTTATGTATTGAAACAAATTGTGTCAAAACAATAGTACAAGTCTTATTTTTTAGTTTGGTGCATCACCTCCATAGGTTATAGTTTCGTTTATGTTATCTTCTACCGCCTTTTCTTGCAAACAACAGTAGTTTAAATCATTTTAGGTGAAGTACTAAGGGAACCAACCCTCTCTAGAGGTTCATTTCAATCATTGGTCACCCACAACCTTGAAATGATCCCATGTTTCACTAGATAGCTGAGTGTACAACTCAGTAAGGGTGCATATCTAAGTGACTACAAAGGGAATCATTGAAAAAATCAATCATGGTCTTGAAAGAAACAATGACAAAAATCATGGAGTGGTTGGAGAAAGATGGATCTATTCAATTTCCTTAGACATCCTCACAATTAACGTATCCCTGAAAGATGAACAAATCAATCAAACTTTCCCATGTATAGGATAAAAACCCCACCAAATGAAATGGCTAGAATTAAAAGCAAAAATATTGGACTTGAAAGGAGTAGACCCACATGCCTTTTCAAATCTTGAAGAGGAAACATCAAACAGTTACACTCCTTTAACGCCACTGAAAGATATGACAACAAGTGAGTCCTATGTACAACTGATGTAGGAAGGGAGCGATTCATATGTACCACTCTCAACCTTAGAAGATACTTATACACCATGGTCACTACCAACAAAAGTAGAGACTCACAAATTAGAAGAAGCTAACTCAGTAGACAATGAATCAACAAATGTTCTAGAGAATTCATCAAAAGCCTTCCTAGCTCCTCAACCTTGTGAGAAACCTTCTGCTTCAACCTCAGTACAATCTAATGATATTGATGAATGGGAAGCACCTTTAGTACAAATGGAAATGGTTAACCCCACACTTTCTTGGTCAACATGAACAATTTGATTGCTTCTTTCAAACTTGGAATGTCCCCCTTGAGATAGTTCAGAGCATTCCAACTCTTGTGTCCGTATTGGTTGCACTTGAAGCATTTTCCAGCAAACCCTCTACCTCTACCTTAAGAACCACCTCGGCCATAGAATCTGCCCCCTTTGTTTTGAAAACCTCCTCTGTCATTGTTGGCTGCTCCACTAGAACTTCCAACCTCTTCTCCTTGATGATGTTGTTGCCCTCTACCAATTTACGGTCCCCTTCCTCTAAAACCTCTTCCTCTCTTCTTCTCTTGCTGATTTTGTTTCCTTTGCAACTTCTCTCCTGCCTTCAAGGCAAATTGATAAGCCTCTTCTAGGCTTCTAGGGGACACAAGGCTTAATTCATCTTGTAGGCTGTACTTGAGACCATTCATATATCTGGCTATCTTCTCTACATCTTCCTCACTATGCCCCGATATGATCACCAACTTATAGAATTCCTCCATATATTCTTTCACAGTCATATCTTTTTTCTTCAAATTTTGTAATCTTTTGAAGAGATTAGTTTGATAATCTCCAGGAAGGAACTTAGCCTTCAACTTTGCCACCTTTCGATCCCAATAGTTAATATTCTCCTTTTTCTTTCTTCTTCTCTCAGTTTGGACAAAGTACCACCACATAGTAGCATGGCCCTTCAATCTAGTGCAAGAAAACTTCACCTTTCTATCTTTTGCTACACCCTCGAATTCAAAATACTTATCTAAATTATTGATCCAATCAATTAGATCTTCTCCATTGAGACTCCCTAAATAAGTAAGGACCTCTATCTTGGGTTTGGAACCCACATTCATAATTTTCCTTAATAACCTTTCCTCAAATCCTTCCTGCTCTCCTTGTCTTTCTTCATTGTCATCTCTGAATAATACTTCCTCCTCATCATCATCACTTGCACCCTCATCAGGGGTTCCCCTTTTTTGTGCCCTTTCCAAGGCATCCATTCTTGCTATTTGATGCTACAACAAGTCTTCATCATGAACCCTTATGCCTCTTCCACGGACTCCACCTCTGCCCATTCTCCTTGGAGGCATTCTATCTACTCACTATTGCCCAATCACTTTGTGGCTCTGATACCACTTGATGGGAGGCCTTGTTGATCATAGGAAACTCAACTCACAGAGGTTCAAACACAAATAATTTCCACAATAAAGATAGGAAGTTTAGGGTTCAGATTATGAACAATTTCAAATAATGACTCACAAATATAGGCCCTCTAATGTTGGAGAGGAATTAACTATACATAGATAATGCTATTGAATTCAGATAGCAAACGCAGATTCAATGAAACAATATAAACAATTGAACAAGACAAAGTAATACTGATATATTATTTAGGAACAGAATGATTATTGACACATCAGAGATCTGATGAAAACACAGAGCTGTTATTTCATTCACTTCTCTGTTACAATGCCAAGCAATCTTCCCTCAATTACACACTTCCAATCTTCCTTTTGCGGGCTACCAATCCATCATTTTGAGTCCTCTCATACATGGCCAAAACGACCTCCAGCAACTACTTCCCATGTCAAAATGACTTCATCCACTCACAAAAATCAGTTATGCAGCAACTAAATGCCAACAGTGACTGGCAATAGGAAGAAGTCGGTCAAAGAAGGTTTAAAAAAGCAGAGATAGGTTTTTGTCCCAACTATGATAGGAGGAGAGCCAATACAAAGGAACTTAAGGCATTCACTCAAAAGAGATAGTTCTTGTCTAAACATTGTGACATGAATGTTGATAGAGGAACAACTTAAGACAATGGAACAAGGACATAGAAAACCAATAGCAAAACTAGAAAAGAAACAAACTAAACTAATCAGATAGTGATGCCCTTGCATCAGAAGGGTTTAGTGTAGTCAATGAGGGCATCAAATATCTTTATTAATATTCAAAACTTTTCTAGGTAGGATCATTATTTGCTTTGTGATAGGATGACTAGAGGAAATTGATTTATTTTCACTCTTCAGTGTGTTAATGGGGACAATAATGAGGCTACAACATATGAAAAGTGGTTATATCCTTGAAATTTTCTCCTCTTGGGATCACATTGGCTAAAGGGTAATGGAATGCATTAAGGAAATCTCTTCGACCATCTTGTACAAAATCCACTATGCTCTCCTAAAGAGGTGATTGAAGATCATCTTCATCTTCATAATCTATTTCATTATTTGATTCCAAGACATTGTAAAACTTTGGGTCATCCTTCGGTTCCTCTGCATGTTTTATTATGACCATGGCTAAGAAAGCTAAATTTTTTGGGCTACTAATTAGATTTAGCTCATCAACCCAAAAACAATCGTTGGGCATGGCTTTGTAGGGGGAATAGAGATGGGTGTTTAATATTAATCCCATTTGATATGGTCATTCCCCCTTACCTACAATCAATGAGGGCAGCTACAATGGCTAACCATGGCCTTCCCAATATTATTGGATAACTATTCTTTGGAGTCTATGGATGGAGTATCAAAAAATCCACAAGATACTCCTAAGAGTCAATCATCATGGGAAAATTTTCAATAACACCCTTTGGAATGGTATAGTGTTGATTCCAACCATGTTTTCTAGCTCTGTGTAGTAAATAGGAGTAGTTGGTCTATTATTTTGGGATTTACCACAGACCAAGTTGAAAGCTAAGGTTGTGTGACTATGTCTATTTGAGATTGACTTGGCATATTTTGCAGAGGCAACAAAGTTTGTTGTTGATTTTTCATATGTCGTAGACCTTGATAAAATTGGTAATAAGGAAAATTCAACTGTGGCATCAGCTTTGAAGGGTACCATGTTTGTTGATAAAATTGGTAATAAGGAAAATTCAACTGTGGCATCAGCTTTAGAGGAACAACTTAAGACAATGGAACAATGACATAGAAAACCAATAGCAAAACTGGAAAAGAAACAAACTAAACTAATCAGATAGTGATGCCCTTGCATCAGAAGGGTTTAGTGTAGTCAATGAGGGCATCAAATATCTTTATTAAAATTCAAAACTTTTCTAGGTAGGATCATTATTTGCTTTGTGATAGGATGACTAGAGGAAATTGATTTATTTTCACTCTTCAGTGTGTTAATGGGGACAATAATGAGGCTACAACATATGAAAAGTGGTTATATCCTTGAAATTTTCTCCTCTTGGGATCACATTGGCTAAAGGGTAATGGAATGCATTAAGGAAATCTCTTTGACCATCTTGTGCAAAATCCACTATGCTCTCCTAAAGAGGTGATTGAAGATCATCTTCGTCTTCATAATCTATTTCATTATTTGATTCCAAGACATTGTAAAACTTTGGGTCATCCTTCGGTTCCTCTGCATGTTGTTTTATTATTACCATGGCTAAGAAAGCTAAATTTTTTGGGCTACTAATTAGATTTAGCTCATCAACCCAAAAACAATCGTTGGGCATGGCTTTGAAGGGGGTATAGAGATGGGTGTTTAATATTAATCCCATTTGATATGGTCATTCCCCCTTACCTACAATCAATGAGGGCAGCTACAATGGCTAACCATGGCCTTCCCAATATTATTGGATAACTATTCTTTGGAGTCTATGGATGGAGTATCAAAAAATCCACAAGATACTCCTAAGAGTCAATCATCATGGGAAAATTTTCAATAACACCCTTTGGAATGGTATAGTGTTGATTCCAACCATGTTTTATAGCTCTGTGTAGTAAATAGGAGTAGTTGGTCTATTATTTTGGGATTTACCACAGACCAAGTTGAAAGCTAAGGTTGTGTGACTATGTCTATTTGAGATTGACTTGGCATATTTTGCAGAGGCAACAAAGTTTGTTGTTGATTTTTCATATGTCGTAGACCTTGATAAAATTGGTAATAAGGAAAATTCAACTGTGGCATCAGCTTTGAAGGGTACCATGTTTGTTGTGGTGGATTACACCATTAATTTTCAATAACACCCTGTGGATAACTATTCTTTGGAGTCTATGGATGGAGTATCAAAAAATCCACAAGATACTCCTAAGAGTCAATCATCATGGGAAAATTTTCAATAACACCCTTTGGAATGGTATAGTGTTGATTCCAACCATGTTTTCTAGCTCTGTGTAGTAAATAGGAGTAGTTGGTCTATTATTTTGGGATTTACCATAGACCAAGTTGAAAGCTAAGGTTGTGTGACTATGTCTATTTGCGATTGACTTGGCATATTTTGCAGAGGCAACAAAGTTTGTTGTTGATTTTTCATATGTCGTAGACCTTGATAAAATTGGTAATAAGGAAAATTCAACTGTGGCATCAGCTTTGAAGGGTACCATGTTTGTTGATAAAATTGGTAATAAGGAAAATTCAACTGTGGCATCAGCTTTGAAGGGTACCATGTTTGTTGATAAAATTGGTAATAAGGAAAATTCAACTGTGGCATCAGCTTTAGTGGAACAACTTAAGACAATGGAACAATGACATAGAAAACCAATAGCAAAACTAGAAAAGAAACAAACTAAACTAATCAGATAGTGATGCCCTTGCATCAGAAGGGTTTAGTGTAGTCAATGAGGGCATCAAATATCTTTATTAATATTCAAAACTTTTCTAGGTAGGATCATTATTTGCTTTGTGATAGGATGACTAGAGGAAATTGATTTATTTTCACTCTTCAGTGTGTTAATGGGGACAATAATGAGGCTACAACATATGAAAAGTGGTTATATCCTTGAAATTTTCTCCTCTTGTGATCACATTGGCTAAAGGGTAATGGAATGCATTAAGGAAATCTCTTCGACCATCTTGTACAAAATCCACTATGCTCTCCTAAAGAGGTGATTGAAGATCATCTTCATCTTCATAATCCATTTCATTATTTGATTCCAAGACATTGTAAAAATTTGGGTCATCCTTCGGTTCCTCTGCATGTTGTTTTATTATGACCATGGCTAAGAAAGCTAAATTTTTTGGGCTACTAATTAGTTTTAGCTCATCAACCCAAAAACAATCGTTGGGCATGGCTTTGTAGGGGGTATAGAGATGGGTGTTTAATATTAATCCCATTTGATATGGTCATTCCCCCTTACCTACAATCAATGAGGGCAGCTACAATGGCTAACCATGGCCTTCCCAATATTATTGGATAACTATTCTTTGGAGTCTATGGATGGAGTATCAAAAAATCCACAAGATACTCCTAAGAGTCAATCATCATGGGAAAATTTTCAATAACACCCTTTGGAATGGTATAGTGTTGATTCCAACCATGTTTTCTAGCTCTGTGTAGTAAATAGGAGTAGTTGGTCTATTATTTTGGGATTTACCATAGACCAAGTTGAAAGCTAAGGTTGTGTGACTATGTCTATTTGAGATTGACTTGGCATATTTTGTAGAGGCAACAAAGTTTGTTGTTGATTTTTCATATGTCGTAGACCTTGATAAAATTGGTAATAAGGAAAATTCAACTGTGGCATCAACTTTGAAGGGTACCATGTTTGTTGTGGTGGATTAGACCATTAAGGACTAGGCCACGACTAATTAATCCATTCTTGGGGTCCCTAGGAATAGGGTCCCCATTACTATGGTATTTCTTGGTTGGTCCATAGTGCTAACCAAGAGTTGTTATTCTAATTCATCTGTAGACACCAAGAGGATTGGTTTGAGCACTATTTATAAGATTCCCAACCTAATGTTGTCCCATGTAGTTCAATTCTTCTTTGACCAAAGGAGCCTTTTTCTTAGAATTCTTAATTACTTATGAAAGCTCACACTAGACTGTGGGGTGGTTCTTATCACACACTTGGCAGATGTCTATCTTGTCTAAGGGGCATTCTATCTTGGATAGTAGATGGAAAGGGTTTTGGTATTCTTATTTTCAATTGTATTCCATCTAGTGTGGTATTCAGCTCAACTAGAATATCAATTTTCAAGTTAGCAAGCTTTTCCATGAGTTGTTCTATATCATTTTTGCTCTTTACTAGGTTAGACTTTTGAATTCCTCCTCTTGTTTGTGAGTAATTTCTGCATAATTTAGAAGTATATAGGAGGCATAATTTTGTGATGTCCCCTTTTCCCATAAGGTCAAGGGATCTCCTGGGTTCTTATTTTAGACCTCTCAAGAATATTGTTTTAATAAGTTTGGGGGTCAACACATCACCATAACACTTTAAGACAGAGTAATCAATCCATGAAATAATCTTTCATACTTTCATCCTACTTTAAGTGGAAGAGCTCCTCATTTCTATCCCTTGACAATAGTCTTGATATTTATCCAAAAATATTGTTTCCATTTCCTCCCATGAATTAATGGACACAATCGACAGTCCCATAAGCTATCTCATTGCCAAATCTTTTAATGTTGAGGGGAATAGTTTCATCTTTTGGTTATCTAATTTATAGTCATAGGTTTGATAGAGAACTTTAAACTCAAAAAGGAATTGATCAGGGTCCTCTATGACCATACCTTGGAAAGTGGGAAAGATAGAAGGAGAAATGTTTTTTTATAGGATCTTCTTCATCAAGGTTTAGGTTTATAGGATAGGTAAATGTCTTTTCTACCCTCTAGGAGAAATATTATTTCTACCTTGTTTTGACAATGCTACATATATTTTCCAGACAATGAGAATCCCAAAAATAAAAATAAAACATAAGTGATAAAATAAAACTTGTTAACAACTACTAAATTTGATTGCATCATTTTCCTTTTCCAGCCATATAAATAACTAAATAATGAAGTAGAGATTCAACTTTCTATTCTTCTTTCTCACACACTCATACAAACTCAGAATGAAGACAAATGCGTTCCACAATTGAAGGTATACAAATATGTATATTCATTTCTCTTTTAATGATAAATACAATAACAAGATGGAACAATATTTCTATTTACATGATAGATTCAACTTTTTGAAGACCCTCTAATGTGCCAACCCAAATGGATAAAAATTACCTAAAGATAATGTGTAACATATTCTCACAATAAGGATTCCATCCAAGACAACACAAATAACCACAAAACCTCTCACGACCAAAGCTAGTTCACCTCCCAACCATAAGACTTGTAATACAAGTCCACCCCTAAGCTAGGTCTCAAGAAATCAAATTTCACATCAATCAAAAATACACACAAAAATCAATAATCTCTCAATGGTTAACACAACACATGAATCTCCTAAAGATCCATAGCAAAGGGGAATGTCAAGGGGACTCACTAACCTCTTGGGGAAAACAAAGAATAATTTTACATTCTATTTTTTATCATATACCCATAATCACCAAATCACATAATAATATTTCATCATCAATTCACACCTTCTACAACACCATGACCACAATTCCAAAAAACAATTCACATTCCATGATATAATACATCAAATACAAAGGCACTCAGTACCTTGAAGTCTTTATAACCCTCACATGAATACTCCTCATAGCATCAAGAAACAATTCACATCAATATGCAAAGGCATTCAATGCCTTGAAATCAATATAGAATGAGTATGTTTCCCCAAGAGAAAGTCCATGCATAAGTCAACCCTATTACATGGGTGGCTCTTAACCCAAATGGGAAGATTCACACCCAACATAATATAAACCCCATCCCAAATGAGTTTGAACACATAATACATAACATAACAAAAGGGCTTTCATACAATACCAAGGCTGCTCATAAAAAACATGAAGTTTTCAAACATCATTTTATCAATAAATAACAACATACACTTTGAAGTGGCTTAAAAGCCTACCTCAATACTTCAACAAAATTTGGAAAACCCTTGATTCAAACTCTTCACTCTCTCCTCTTCTCCAAGCTCTCAAGCTCTTCCCCCAAATCTCTTTCTTCTCCAAGCAACTTGATATCCAAAAATAACAATGAACCAAAAATAGAAAGTCAACCCCCAACAAAGCTTCAAGAAAGGTTTAAATAAAGAACAATTGTCTAGATACAATTAACTTAGGGAAAAAATTTACTTTGCCACCAAAATTATATTTGCCTCTAAAATCTCGTCACTTATCTTCCAAGACATTTTTGAAGGCTCTAAACTCTTCTAAAACACATTAAGTACTCCAAGATGGACCCATCTCATAAATCATCACTTCAGGGGTTTAATTTAACTCAAATAATAAGAAAAATAACATTAAAAGACTTAAAATTTTCTATTAAGTTCAAATATGAGATTTGACACTTAAGGGGACTTAACTAAACCCTAACTTAACAATAATAAAATTAATCATAATTTAAAATTAATCAACAAGACTTTTTACACAACACATCTACACAAGAAGACCTTAATCCCTTCTTAGGATAAAGCTAAGGTATATTGGGGAATTGCAACAGTGATTTTTTGAGAACCTCCACAATTTTCTATTGGTAATGAAATTTAACTTACACATTTACACACAAATCTCAATATATCCAAGATAATAGTCGAAGCAATATTTACAACTAAATCAATATACACAACATAGATGCATCATAGTTAAACAACATTATCATGATTCAATGTATATCAATTAAGAAGTTTAATTCATCATCCAAATCATATAAACACACACAATTGCATAAACACATGGCATTTATCCAAATACGTTTAAGATTCATCCTTACACATTTAAATCCATTCTAAAAGCAATCCATAGCAACAAGATAAATATGAATTCTATATTTGAATATAGATAATGTAAACAAGTCTGTAATCATTAGTTAACCAATTCATCACCCAAGTAGATAATCAACTACTATTCTAAAAATAGTATTAGTGGCCACAAAGTATTTGATCATAACAAAGTATAATAACATATCTAAGTGTCATAAGCATAACAGGTCTATCAAAATAAGATGTGATCAAGAGGAGAAGTGGGTCTCACATATTTAGAATTACAAAGTATCTTTATCAAGGGATATCTTCACATCTTTCATGGATCTTTGTGCACATGTCAAAATAGTTAGATCTAAGCTATTAGCAAAAAATGTATTCAACTATGGATTATCAACTCTTAATGCTTATTCATACCCTTTGAAATTCCAAAATTCTACATCTTTCACTAAGGGTAATGATTATAAAGATAAGAAAGAAGATGTGCATCGAGTTGCTAATACTTATAACATTCCTTCTTTTAAACAAAATGTTCCTAAGAAATTCAAAAAATTGCAAGAACCTTTACACAATGTACTTCAATGTCTATTGAGCTCAAATTTGATTACTCTTCCTCATATTCATCCATTGGATTCTAATAAGGTACTCCCAAAGAATTGTAATGACGAAGCATTTTGCAATTATCATAAAGTCAAAGGGCATCATATTCAATCATGTACGAGCTTGAAACATTAGATATAGGATCTCATAGCTAATAACATGATTCATAAGGTGTTAATGACAATGTAAATCATATGATCGCACCTCTAAATCAAAATTTACAAATTTATACCAAACCATTCCCTAACCATTCTAATCATATAGAGACATGAGATTATGTTGCTATGGGCCATAACACTTTGGATGATCATTATATTGACTCACACAATACATTACATATGAATGCTTTTGTGGGAACAATACATTCTCAAGATACATCTTCCTCATATGCACTACATTGATTGCATTTTCAGATGAGATTGTGTGTAATAATAATTATGGTATGTTGTATGTTTTAGGTGAAATAGACAATCATATCATTGGTGATATCCTTGTTGATGCTACAAATCAATATAACATATGCACCAAAGAGTTCCTAGTTTCTAAACATTTAAAGCCAAATTCTTATGCTCATTCAATGGCCTTGTTAAAGATGACAAATGGATTATTGATTCATAATTTGGGTCGTGTTATCTTACCACTTAAAGTTGGATCTAAAGAAGTACAAATATTATGCCATGTTATTTCTTCTAATAGATTTTATATACTACTTGATAGACCTTGGCTAGAACACTTGAAAGTGGCACCTTTAGTCATGCATTAATGTATAAAATTCGTTCATGAAGGTAAAGATGTCAAAATTCCATGAGATTCATATGAATTTATTGTAGAGTCAGGCCATTTCACTTTACATACTTACAATCCCACTTCCAAGAAACCACTAAATGAAGCTAAAATAGATCTTCATGAAGTATACCAAAAATGGTTACACACACAAAGGAACAAAAAGAACAATAGAGGGAAAAAGGTCAAGACAAGCATACATCATCATTAATTTCACTGAAGACATATATAGAATCAATAATACAAAAACCAATGTTTCATGCCAAGAAAACTACTACATGGATTCCAAAAACAAGTGTTGTGGTGCAACAAACCCAAAATCTTTCTACACAACCACCTTTAGAGGTTCAATAGAAATGGCTAAAGAAATAAACACATGTTCCACCCATTGATAGTGTGTTTACAGAAAGGACAAATTCATATCAAGAAAAAACACATGATTGAAAAAGCAAGACATGAAGAAGCAAGTTGTGTCATTAAAGAAGAAGAATATGATGAAACCTTGTGGGAAGAGGATGACCTCCAACTAGAGGTGGGCATTGTCAATTATGTACCTTGAGACATTGACCGCTCCTATATCTATATACCTATAGTTTTTGTTTTCATTTGAATGTGTTTATACATTTTGGCCTTTTTGTTTATGCCTTGTTTGTTGTGTTTCTCATTTTCTCATTTCACCTTCTATATGATCATTGTTGTGCTTTTTCCTACGCTCATTTCACATCCTATATCATGATTGTTGTCATTTTTCCTATTCTTATTTTAGTTTCTCTATTGTGATCTATGTTTTGTTTTCCCCACCCAAGGCATTTTTCCTTATGTTATCCTCATGTTTAGCACCTATGCTTTCTTTTTGTATCACTTCCATATTTACCTATGGTCATTTGTGCCTTGCTATGTTTCTTCATATACTTCACCACATTTTGGTTATTTACATGTTATTTTTTTCATGACCTACAATACTTTCATATGTATCATGACCACTATAACTTTTCATATTGATCTTTTTCATGACCCATGTTTACTTCTCTTGTTCTTATCATACATACCTACTAATCACTTCATGTTTCTTATCAACTCATGCCTATGCTTCCATGGTGACGTTACTACACCATAAGATCTATACCATGCTTTCATCTTATGATTACAAATTTGAGACCCTTGTCATGACTTTATTTTAAACATCCCATTAATGTTCTTGTGATCCTTATCTTGCCTTTTAGGGTCATCTTCATTTTATTATCTTACCCATATTGGAGGTAATCATTTTTAAATGTATTTTCATTTGTATATCCTACTTCTTTGCACTTGCATTATTCTCTTTTGCCTTGATTATATATTTGATACACTAACATAATCTTTATCTAGCATGTAGGGTCATCTTTTCCTTTGTGATTTGCCTATAGTGGGGCAACCTCTTGCTTGTATGCCTATCTCCAGCTTATGCTTTTACATGATACATCTACACATACTTATATGCTTACATCTCATGTGAAGTACTTTATGCTCTTGATCATTACCCTTATCATATATCGTTTTTCCCTCTCCTTCAATTCCTTGCAAACTTTGCATGCAACCAATTGATGGGGGTACATATTATCACTAACACTTTCCAAGTCAATATTTCAAATAATATCTTGTATCCAAATGGAGCTTGATTGTACTCCATTCCCAACATCACAAAAAGATCTATCAAAGGGGTTGACCTAGGAGAACATGTTCCTTGTCAAGTCAGCAATCTCCCAAAGGTGTTTGTAAACATTGCCTTGACCACATTCAACTTCCAATGGAGCAAAGGCAAACAAATTTACTAAAGTACCAATTTATCATATTAGTTATGTATGGCATAATTCAATTCCATGCATCAAATTGAATCCATGTGGATTGGGATTGAACTTGGGGCACTCGAGATTGAACCACACTAAATTATGGACTATACAAACTTTGACACATTCATCAAACCAAGAACAATCATTTTTTTGTATCATGACAAATAGATTCTACATGACCAATAATATTATTCCATTATTAGTTTTAGAACTAAATACCCTATACTCTTATTAAATTATGACATTTATTAACCCAATTAAATTTAATCTAAATTAATATATGTTTATTGATTGCATTTATTTAATTAGCCTCTATTTCTAGATGTGAATGAGTTATTCGCATACAAGTATATATAGTTTTCCCAACATATTTTTGTTAATTATAATACTAGATGGGTCTTAGTTGATTTCTTTCAAGATTATTAATCAAATTTATTTTTAGTTAATAATTTAATTAATTAAAGATTGATTACAATTGTTATTATTAGTTATCATTATCATATAATTATTTACCATATGCAATTTCATTATATTAATGTTGAGATTATTGATGAGGGCTTTCACGTTCTGCTTAAGATTTTTTATGTTCTTATTACCATTGAATTAATAATACTACTCCAAAACACAAAGTTTCATTTTTAAGTAGGTGGTGCTTCCATAGCGTGTCAAACTGTCTGATATTTTTCTTTACAGGAGTTAAGTTCGTAGTTTTTGAGTCAATATTCATCAACCCATATTTGTGATTTTTTTCTAGTCAAAAACTATGCAGTTGAATCCTGAAAAAGGCATAACAAAGTTTCATCATATTCCATTGTTGGAAGAATTCTTTCTACAGATTTCTTCAATACAATTTTAAATCTTTCTATTTTTGGGCAGCTAAAGATTTATCTACTAAACCATTATTAGTTTATAGTTTTATATTAATTCCTTATATGCATTTGTTAGAATGATGAATAGTTTAAGTAGCGTTGCCTCTTCTAATTTTCAATACTAAATATTTTGCTTGCTTACGTTTAGGGTTCGTGAATTCCTCAAGACAGATACACAACCAAATCTGCCATATAGCCTTTATTACGTGATGTTAATATACAACTTTAAGAATTCGCGGTGATGCAAAGGAATATGAAATTTACTAGTACATAATATACTTCACTACTATGGATGCATGGATCGGAAAAACATGATTTTATTTTTACGTACCTTCTATTAACAAAGAATATTAAGCGAGCTTAAAATATCAAATTACTGAGAATCAGTGTTGGTCATTGTTCAAACTAGGTTCTACTTTAATAATTAAGGGCTGTTCGAGATTCAAGTGAGATTCATTTACAACTGGTAAGCCTGGCTGTACCAATAAGCAATCCAATTTGCTGTTATTTTCTTCTAGAGCCTTGTTGAGAGATCTCCTTGCCACTTTTGTCACCAAAACCATTAAACCCACTACAAACATGCAATTTAAATATCAGTAAAATGCTCATAAACAGATAACTCTGACTAATCAACACAGTAATGAAATTATGAATATCTTTAATGTACAATAGCAAGTATAACAAAGTAAAGCCACTTGAGTATTTGAAATGCTAAACAGAAAATGATTCAGTGTAAGATAATAAATATTAGATGACTGAAATGCAAGCTTTTATCTTAAAACATTTGACTTACCAGAAGCTGCTAAACCAACAGCGAAGAAGATCTGCATCACAACCAAGCAGAAAATGTCAGGGTTATAGCAGTAAATAAGATATATACAATACCTTACGCCTGGAAAAGAACATATAAGAAAGAATTCATGGATAACTTTGGCCATATCAATATAAGCCCATTGCTTGCCACAGTGCAGGAATTGATAAGCATGTTCTGCCTTAGTAAAAGAGTGGTGCAAGATAGATTCACAATAGTAGCTATGTGGATTTCCTTCTTTATAATCCACATAGTCTGAAGAAGGAAAGAACAGGCATGGGAACAATCACAATTTCAAGGTTAAAAAATGCACTCCTAATAGAAAAGAATTCGACAACAATTTGAAGAATAACAGATATGAAGAGGAAAGGAGACTGGCATTTCATATTACTATTCTATTGGAATTTCAACAACTTAACATTTTCTTACAAACACATATATCAGGTGTAGAAACCACATTTAAAGAACTATTTCTTGGGAACCTATTATTTAGATACTGAGAGTGATAACCAAGAAACCTTCATATTCACTTATCATGTCACCTGATAAAAGAAGCAATCTTCAGAAGGGAACCTCTCAATGAAGTAGAGCTCATGCACATTATAACGATGATAAGCTGACAAGAAGCCTCGTTGTCAAATCGATGGATTCATATTGGTAATACCAGTGCTAAACAGTGGGAATTAAATAATAAGAGATGAATTAAATGATTATGCCTTTACACTTTTAAAGGAACGCCACAGACAGCTATAAAAATGAAGGAGGAGGGGTAGTAAGTCCTCTCTAAGGGTAAGTAAAATGTGCACAGAAAAATTTAAAAAAAGGTTAGTTGACTAAAGCAGAAAGTCATGTTTAACTGCTGCAAGATTCCTTCTATTTAGATATTGAATATAGGCTTAGTTTATCTTTGTTCTACATTTTTTCATATTTTTGTATTGAATGCTGAAAGTTGGTACCAGACACTACCTTGCTAGTATCGGCTTCAATAAAGAATACATGTAATTGTATCTTTATAGAATTTGTTGGAGCTCAAACCATGTAATGATAATCCCAGGGGTAAATCTATAGTTTATCTCCATGAAGATCAATTTATTAGGGGTCAGCAGTCCAATCTGAAGTTGATTTGCAAGGAATTAAAGATCCCACAAATTTTTAAAATGTTTTTTTTTCTCATTTCACTAGGTGGGGCAATTGGGTAGAGAATTATCTCGAAGGCAATGGCTACAGTTCTATTACTACAATCTTCTATTCATCTCTTTGCATCTGTTCAATGTGAGTTTGTAAGTCGCACCAAAAATTATTTGTGAACTGGATTTGTCAGTAATATGCATAACTTGCTTTTAGCACATCCTTCCATCACTAAGAGTTGAGCACACTTTCTCAGCTGATTCTTCACTCACATCAGTTTTCTTTCTTAACACCTTCGCCCTGATAGCTGCAGTATTACTTCTAGAATCATCTGTTCTGTTTCAATTGTCTGTGATTATTGATGGTTATCTGTTATTCCCATTTTTAATCCCAAAGCACACACACTCCTCATCTTGAGCATATCTCTTTCCATTTTGACCTTATTTATCTAAGTGTGCTACCAACCAAACCTAAACACATCTAAATATAGAAGAATATGCAAATAAATGTGATCAATCCTGCAGAATCCTTTTTCATATTTGGTGTTTGGGTAAAATCATTATTGGAATTAGAAATGAGATGTGATAGTGATACCACTCTCCCCCACTTGTAAGAAGACACAAATGAACGAAGATCAAATTGATCTTGTTGGTTGACAATGAGAACATACACACCCATATATAGGTGCACACTTCAAGTCACATGAGTTATAGATTTTGACTAGACTAGAACTACAAGTTGCACAAAATTCTTTGGCTGCATGTCTAAGCTTGATAAATATTATATCAACTAACATCCCCCTTCGATACTTATTAGGGGTTATAACACACTATAGCTATGTTCCCCCTACCAGTTTGCCTCTTACAGCATCAAGTCAAGCCTATCAGCTTGTCTACCCATTTACAATGTCTTTTGGAATGTGGGAACTTTCAAATTGGAAATGATGCATACACCCTTTGTTTCTGTTGTTGCTGCTTTCCCATTGTGCATTCAAACAAGAAGCTATCACTAGTATGAAAATTTTCTAGTGCCCTACAGTCAGCATTCCACTGTAGCAGATCACATAAGCAACCTCTACAACTGTGGAGTATATTAGACGATGACACTTGAAAATGAGCTCAGTTTGTAACTCTGCCAATGTATGTTTGCAAAACTTTGTAGCATATCTGCTCGTGGCTAATGAGGCATTGCTAGCTAATTTTTACATTTCCCAACTAATAGAATGAAAAATTTTATATAGCCAGACAACGTGCAAGATACATGAGATAGATAAACATATTTTTAAAATCAAAGGAAAACATTATCACCAGTTGACCTTGAACTTGTCAGAAAAATTAACACCAAGTGTATAAACACACGATTTTGCAACCATAAATCCATGATAGTTTTCCTTTGTTGTGCTCAAGTGAAGGTTAAGAGGGAGTAAACTATTAAAGTAGCACTCTGCATAGTTAAGTCTGTACCCTTAAGAACTTGAATGACAATATTGTCTTCAAATTATTAAAAATCTTCAAAATATTATGGAAGATGACACTTACCCACCGAGTTGTTGAAATTTCACTCCAACCATGAGTTACGTCAGAAAGGTCCTTGATTGTTGTTCCAACATACACAAAGGCAAAAGTAATTGGCTGCACACATATCAACAAAGCATATTTAGAAGCAGAAGACAAACAGTATGAGGAAATAATTAGACTCAAAACTTGCCATATCATGATGACATCACTTTACAATGTCATAACCTCAAAAGAATGAGGATAAAAGTCAGCATTGAAAGCCTTGAAGATGTTTACAAGGATTAAAGATGGCCATGATTTCATAAAGAATGTGAACTGGGAAAGGCTCTATTGAAGTCAAAGGAGCCACAATCCAGGATAGGATAGCCTCTAGTTGGCCTCAAACTAGTCTAAGAAGCAAATAAGAAGGACTCGGTCCCAAGAGCAAGCCACCAATATGACATCATGGTGACATTCTAGTTACAAATGGACTGAAACCCAAGCAAGCTATAAGTACTCAAACCCACTTTATATTACATCATTATTACTGTTAAAAAATATGCATTAGGATATTGATTGCATGAATAAATTTTTTTAGTAAGGTTATTTATGTCTACTGCCTGTCATCAAGTAGCATGTCTTGTAATAAATTGAGAGAGATTTATTTGCAATTTTACATTTAGGGTATGTTTCTGATCCGTCTAAAATCAGAAAACACACACTGCATACAACCAACTCCAAGAATTCAAAAAATTACAAGCTTAAAGGAAGAACTATCAGTACATTGAAAGGACCAGCTCTCCTCATCCAGCTCTACAAACAGGCAGATGTGCATGTGACACAGGGAGTCATGCATGTGATAGTGGCAGGTACACACATGATAATGTGGTCCTACAACAAAGGGTGGTTGCATAAGTGACAACAATGGTCATACTCGAATGCGACATCACATATCAATAAAAGCTGCAAAAAGTTGTCTCCTTAGCTTTTTGAGGGCTGGGGGTGTTTCAGTGCATTAAATGACGCCTCCAACACTTATATAGGAGGCAAGGCCTATGGGTTAAAGCAAGAGTGCAGAAGTGAGTGACTGATGAATTCAATTGTCTTGTAAGTGTAAACAGTAGCTGATAGTTAAGAGAAATATAGCATACTATTATTGTTGCACACTCCAGTTGCGCACTTTGTAACTTGCCTAGTTGAAGGAAGGAGATATGGCAATCAGTTATGCTGCCAAACTGGATTTTCTGACTAGGGTTTCTAGGGTAAAGTTCTTTTGTGTTATGGTGTTGTTCCCATTTGATTTTGTTGTTGCCCTTCTTGTTTATGTTTCCGCAACAAAATTTTCACTATAGTACCTTAATCTACATTTAAATTTACCACTATTTATAAGCATAAATTCAAGTGGTAACAACAATCTAAGTTTCAAATTGCATTCAAGTTCAAGCAAGTACTCGAGAAAATACATAATATATTCATAGCAAAGCATTTTAAACTTTTGGGTACTGTAAAAGTGGTTGAATTGTTGAATTACAACAAGGTCCAAAAAGGAAGAATTGCAGCTTTATCAATAAGACATTTGTACAAAGAAGTGGAATCAAAAGTGAGGAAGATGGCTAGGGAAGGTGAAATCTCTTGAGAAGGCCTTGAATAGAGAGACAATCGTGGTGTCATGCCCGTAATTCATGATGAAGCAACCGAAAAAAAATGGCCTAGCAACAAGCATCTATTGATATGGTAGTTCATGCTCTTCCCAAGAAACTTGAAGTGGAAGACAAGTAGCCCCATTAAAAAAATTCTAGAAAAAAGACTAACTAATAGATGAATAGAAGTAGCCCAAGAAAGATGAAGGCAAACTCAAGGTAAAAGACGGATCATTCTCATTTAAAATTTCAAAGAAAATTAGAAATTAAAGCTTTTGATGGGGCAATAGATGCTGAAACAGTAGATAAATAGTTGGAGCAAATGAGAGTATAGGTTAGTCTATATGAAGTTTGGCACAAAAACGAGGGTAACACTCTAGTAACTAGTTTGATGGGAAAGTTATAGTTGCTACATGGGATGATTTCAAGAAACTATTAAAGAAGCATATTTGTTCAATGGTGCATAAGACTCATCAAAAGATTAAGTGGCAACATTTTAGGTAGGAATATAATTTAAGTGTGTAAGATTATACAACAGCATTTCAAAGAAAAGTTATGCAAACAGGCTTGGACTTTAATGAAGAAGACATCTTGAGCACCTTGGAGGTCTCCATCAAAACACGAGGAAACGAATCATGCCTTAAAGCTACGAGACTTTGTTTAGCCAAGAGTCCAAGAACATTCATTAAAAGATAGAAGCAAGGTGGGGGAGACTCCTGCAAATAAAATCAGCCTTAGACTCGGTCACAAAAAGAGCAAAATAAACCATCTAAATCTAGAAGGGCAAGTGGAAAGGTAAAAAAAGTGCCACATCTTTAGACGTTGGCAAAGATCCAAAAAATGATTGTAGTCACTGTGTTGGAGATGGGTATAATGATGCAAGATGTTGGCAGTTGCATAGGGAATTGCATCCCAAGAACCACATCAAAGAGGATTAGAAGAATTCCATGGCATTCTTGTTAGAGGAGAAAGAGGTGGAGGTAGAGGACAGATCTGGTGTGAAGGAGAAGTTGGGATGCACTGCTGCTAATGTGGCTAGCAACAACCAAGACAGGGAAGAAATGATCAAGCTTTTTCTAATGAAAATTTTAAATTCAATTCAAGGGTACAGGTTTACAATCTAATTTGATTCTAGATGAATTTGTTGAGAGCCTAACTTCATGGACTTTTGATCATCCACATCTATATCCATTGGGTTCAGTGAAAGGGACAAAAATAAAAGTAATAAAATCAGTTTTGGTATTAATTCCTATTACGTTGATGGGGTGGAAGCATAGTGATTCCACTTGATGCATTTGATGTGTTTGGAAGTCCTTACTTGTATCTTTGGAATGATATATTCATAATGAGGGCAAAAAAATATTGACGGATCAAAGAAATAAATAGGATTCATCATCAAGGCACATAAAAGTAAACCCAAGCAGTGTTATGAGACTTGGCAATTCCAAGTGACACGTTGCAAATTGAAGTCTGAGGCAATTTTGGTGAACCTGAGGCCTCAATTTGCTAACTCACCCAAATGGATGGGATTTCTCCAACAATTTCATTGGGTGATCCAATACAAGAATGGGAGCACAAACTCAATGGAAGATACGCTATCTATAACACCCAAACAAAACAATTTTTAAACCTTTAAGAGATTACTATGTGCATGATAAAGAAATATATGCACTTGTTCAATTAAGAAATGAAAACATTATTTTCTGGACAAGGAAACTTTTGCTCATAATAAACACAAACCTCTTCAATATTTGCAAGAAAAAAATAAGTTTCAATAAGCAAGGCACTGCAACTGGATGGGATTTCTCCAACTGTTGCATTTGGTGTTCAAATACAAGAAACGGAGCACAAATGTGGTGGCAAATATGGTATCCATTGCAAACAGTTTTCAACCTTCACCACAATTACCCAGCTCGAGTCTTTCACACAAGAGTCTTATGAGGAGGCAGATTCAAAAGATGTATATTTTGGGGACTTATCCAGCAATTCAAGTCAAAGAAAACAAATTCTGAAGAAACTTTTGAATTTTACCTCAAAAATGGGATACTCTACAGGTTGGATGAATTGTGTGTACCAAAGGAAGAGAGATTTTTACTCATGAGGAAAGCACATATTTCCAAGGGTTTACATCACTTTGGAGTACTCAACCAAGTGGCAAATTTGCAAGGTATGTGTATTGTCCTAAAATGCAAGAAGTTGTTTCCATATTCATCCACAAGTTGAATAAGTTGTGCATGCCAAAGTAAGAGAGAGTGTAACTTGTGAGGAAGGCACATATTTCTAAAGTTTTTTGTCACTTTGGAATCGGCAAAATAGTGGAAAATTTGTCAAGGTATGTGTGTTTTCCTGAAATGCAATAATTTATTTCCAAATACAATAGAGGATGCATGTTATGTTGATGTAAATGCCTCTACCTATTCCTAGTACATAATGGAAAAGCATTTCTATAGATTTTGGTGGGGCTTGTTGGTACCCATATGAAAATTGATGTTCATATTTCTTGGTGTCCATTTTTGCCATCAATTTATCATCATTTGTATGACAAGTCAAGGTTAGTGATGGTATTCTTTGGTCAAGTAACAATGTCACTGTGTCGTGGTCATGTTTTTCTACTAACAATTCTTGCAAGATGTGTAAAATCCCCTACTGAAATATTTTGCTCAAAACACAAATTTTCTGCTTCTACCACATTGACATTTCGTCAAACACTTTGCATTTTGCACATTCCACGGTATTTTCAGTGTGCTTGGTTTTAGGACAGTTTATCATGAAGTTTGGCTCACAAGTCATGCAACATTTCATAACACTTTACAAGAATAATCATAGGAATTTTAACAAACAGTTTGCTGTTCTATTAGCTCAATGATAGATGAATACCATAACCCAAGGTTGCTGTTTGGGGAATCAGAAATTCAGAGCTAATTATATTTTCAATGAGATCTGCATACATACCAATCAAGATGCAAAATCAAATCACAACAACCCAGCAGGTCGGTCAGCTTGCATATCTTTCCCAATAGATGTTGGCGCTCCTTTATAGCATCCAAGACTCTCCCACAAAACCCACCTATCACTTCCTTCAAGTGAAGCGACTCCTTTCATCTTGGAAGCAATGTAAATACCTTTTAGTGGACCCCACACACTTCTCCAAAGTCAGACTATCTCAAACAAAGAAGCTGTGACCATGTTTGTGTGAGGGATGCGCTTAGGAAAAAGGATGCAGCTCTCCAAAGGAAGCCACAGATCTCCCAAAATACATGTGGCGGCCCCACTCAGCACAATATATATTATTAAAACATCTGCTATCCTTGTTTATATGTTGCGCCTCACAAGAATGGCTACAACTAGGTAGAGAAGGTTGCGCCTAGAATATGCAGCCAATCAATGCCTCCTCTGTATACCAATAACCCTTATAATAATGGCGCTGGATTTAGGATAATAAATCCTCCACAATCTTCATAAAATCTTCATTACAATCTCAGCCAGAATCTTATAGATTTGTATTTGTCCACAAATCTCACAAATTTATCAATGGAGCCCTCTGGAAAACAAATACACAATCCCTGTAAAAGATCAATCTTTCCACACACACAACTTCCACTTCAAACCTTCAGCACAAGCGTGAAATCTATATGACTCCACCTGCAAATTGACTAGGGAAGATCTTTCACTTCCGAAATCAATAATCCCAAGGGTTTTCATCCTAGGGTTTCTAGAACAAAGCTCCAGCTCTCAAAGAGACTCCAAAATAATAAGATGCAAAAGAAGTGAAATGAGTCTCAAACCTCCTTTTATAATATCCCTTGGAACTTTCCTGAAGATAATTTAAAATTACCTTTTTTTAAATATCTCCAGCACAAATATAAGTGACTTTATAATATTTCACTTTTAGCTCCAACTTAAGTCACTTTATAATAACCTTTTTAATTAAATACAAGTTGTCCGAAAAATAATAATTGGAGACAACTTAATTTAATTAGATGGATTATTCCCTATCTGAAACTCTAAAATAACCTATGGAAATAAAATAGGCTAAATGGCCATCTTGGACGCCTAGGCCGAAGAAGGGGACATTACAATCCTCCCTTCTCAGAATTGCTTGCCCACAAGCAATTGCAAATTCGGATGCTGAAGAATCCGCTCTCCCTCCCAAGTGGCATCCTCTAGGGGCAAGTCCCTCCATCTAATCAAATACTCCTTGAGCACTCTACTCCTCAATCTCCTCTCTCTAACATCCAAGATAGCATCAAGAACCAAGACCAATATGCCCTCTTCATCCAAAGGTGGAAGCTCAGGAGATGAAGTAATATGCTACCCAAGTGCCTTTTTGAGGCAAGAAATGTGAAACACATTGTGAATTTTACTACTCTCAAGCAACTCCAATTCATACACCACCTCTCCTACTCTCCGCACAATCTTGTAAGGGCCATAGAAGCGAGACTTAAGCTTCTCTGCACCACTTTTCTTCAATGTAGGTTGTCTATATGGCTGCAGGCGCAAGAAAACCAAGTCTCCAACCTCAAAACTCCTTTCAACCCTGTGCTTAATCGCATAGATCTTCTGTTGATTCTGAACACAATGAAGATTATCCTTAAGTGACTTAAGGATATCCTGACTCTCCTAGATCCAATCCTTAGCCTTAGGAGCCCTGCTATCATCAAATGCTAAGTCTACAGAAGACATAGCATCATAGCCATATAATGCTCTAAAAGGAGTCATGCCAATCGACATATGATAGGTGGTGGTGTTGTAACAATGCTCACCCAAATATAAACACCCGATCCAAGCCTTCTACTGCCCCGCAACATAATTGCGTAAATAACCTTCCACCCATTTGTTTACAATCTATGTCTAACCATCAGTCTAGGGGTGGTAACTAGTGCTCAGGGTCAACTCTGTACCAACTAATCTGAATAGCTCCTACCAGAATACATTGAGGAACCTACGATCCCGATCACTGAAAATGGTCTTCAGCAATCCATGGAGTCTGAACACCTCTCTAAAGAACAACTCTGCAACCTGAGGTGCCTTATACTAGGATGATATGGCAAAGAAATGCACATACTTGGTCAACCTATCAGCCACTACAAAGATGCAATCTTTACCTTGCACTCTAGGAAGACTAGTAATAAAATCCATGGATATACTCTCCCATTTCTGCTCAACAATCGACAAAGGTTGCAACAAACCTATTGGGAAATTATGTTCTAACTTGTTCTGCTGACAAGTCATGCACTCTCTAACGTGGCGCAAGACATCATCCTTGAGACCCTTCCAAGAGAACCTCTCTCAAATCTGCCTATAGGTTTTGAAGTAACCTGGATGTCCTGCAAGAGGTGTATCATGAATGGCTCTCAAAATTTTCTCCTTCAATTTTGATTCAAGAACCAAATAAATTTTGTCCTTGTAGTAGATAACATCATCTACTAATCTATACTTGTCATCCTGAATCTTACCATGCATGAGCTCGCATGCAAATGTATTTTTGGAATACTCAACCAAAAGGGGAGCCTTCCAATCAGCTAAAATCTCTGTCATGGAGCACAAAGTAGGTTTCTGGGATAGAGCATCTGCTACTACATTCCTCTTCCCCTTCACATACTCAATATCAAAATCATATCCCTGAATTTTGCTTACCCATTTCTGTTGTCGTTCATTCAAATCCTTCTGCTCCAAGAAGTATTTCAAACTGTTATGATCTGTTCTGACAACAAATTTTCCATTTACCAAATACTGCTTGAATTTTGCCAATGCATGCATGATGGCAAGCATCTCCTTATCATTGGTGGAATATAAGCTCTCCACATCTCAGAGCTTCCTACTCTCATCAATGGGGTGCCTATTTTGCATAAGCACGGCTCCTATTCCCTCACCTGAAGCATCACACTCCAAAACAAAAGGCTGAGAGAAATCGGGTAATGCTAAACCAGGACAAGTACTCATTACCTCATTGAATTTGTCAAATGTGTGTTGAGCCCCATCCATCCATTTGAAAGCTCCCTTCTTGGTGAGATCTGTAAGAGGTGCCCCTAGTTGAGAAAACCCCTTAACAAAGCTCCTGTAATAACTACATAGGCCAAAGAATCCCCTCAAATTTGATATGGTCTTCAATGGTGGCCAATCCAGAATGGCCTGAATTTTCTCCTGGTGGACCTTCACTCCATTCGCACTAATCACATGCCCCAAGTATAAAACCTCTGTCATGCCAAACTCACACTTGCAAGCTTTGGCAAACAAGGATTATGCTTCCATAATGCCTAACACCTCATCAATGTGCCTAAGGTGATCCTCCCAAGTCTTGTTGTATATGAGAATGGCATGGAAGAACACACGCAGAATTTTCTGCAACTGTTTGTTAAAAATGTGGTTCATGCAAGACTGGAAAGTAGCAGGAGCATTGGTCAAACCGAAGGGCATGACCAGAAACTCATAGTGGCCATAATGGCACCTGAAAGCTGTCTTGTGAATGTCCTCACGGACTCTGATTTGATGGTATCCAGAATGAAGATCAATCTTTGAGAAATAAACTGCACCATGCAGCTCATCTAGTAACTCATCGATCCTGGGAATCGGATACCTATTTTTGATAGTCTTTTTGTTTAGTGCACGATAGTCAATGCACATCCTCATGGTCCCATCTTTCTTCTTCCCCAGAACAACTGAAGAAGCAAAGGGACTCAAGCTAGGTCCGATATGTCCCATGTCTAACAACTCCTTAATTGCTTTTTCTATTTCCTCGAATCTTTTCGGATGCCTGTAAGTAGTAATGACAGGCTTAGAACCCTCCTCTAGCTTGATCACATGCTCAAAACCCCTGTTAGGTGGCCTTCCAGGAGGAATCTCACTAAAAACCACACTGTGCTTATCCAATACAAATTGAATATCCACATGATACTGACCATCACTATTAGAAGGGGTTTTAGATGAAATCAAACATTGGGCTGCCCAAGCAACCTCACCATGTTGGAATAGTGCCTCCATCCTTTTCGTAGTGGCCACTCTAGGTGCTCCATTCGACATCGCTCAAAGAACTACGTTTTTGCCCTCATGTCTGAACTTAAGCTCCATAGTGTAAAAGTTCTACGAATACTTCCCAAGAGAGTGCAACCACTAGATACCTAAGACCACATTTGTCTCACCAATTCCGATCACATAGAAATCGTCTGTAACCTGATGATTGCCCATAGTAATGCTCAATTGAGAAATCTTCTTAGTGCAGCTCATAGTGAAAGTATCTACAACCATCACGTCAAAACCAGGGAAATCCTCTACCTAAAGACCTCTTTTCATCACCAAGCCTTCATCAATAAAGTTGTGGGTTTCCCCAATGTCGATCAAGACTATAACACGTTGTCCCTGCAAAACTCTTCTCTCCTCATGCTCAACTTTCTCCTCTTTCTGTTCACTCTCTGAGCTAGAATCTCTTTTCTCCTCCTCAATGTCAGAAGTAACCTCAATATAGTGAACCTTGCCTTTCCCAAGGCATCTATGTCGAGGCTCCCATGGTTCCTTGAATGAGAAACAAAGCTTCTTCCTCCAAAGCTCATTTTTGTCCTCCATGTCAAGATTTGACTTCTTAGGCCACTCCTTCTAAAAGGGCTTCTTGATGTCCTTAGTAGAAAATGATTTGTTCTGAAATTTATTCTTAGGAGGTGCTAAAAACTCCATGTTCCTAGCTCTTTTATGGCATCCTGCAAAGAAGGTGGGTCTAATGCTTTTACCCAACCTCGGAGTGGCACCTCCAAGCAATGAAGAGATAAGATAACCTATCTTCTGAAACATTTGGTACCATCACTGCAAGCCTCTGAAAATCAGATATATAAGCATCCACTGAATCCTTCTGTCTGAGTTGGGCCAACTCTCTAAAATGTTGTTCGGGATTTGCCTTATCAAACCTGTCAATAAGCCTCTGAGTAAAATCAGCATAAGAAGTAACAAGGCTATGACCATGTGTAACCATCCCATGATACCACCAATCGTGTGCATCACCCTCCAAATGCAAGGTAGCAAACTGGATGGCCTCTCTCTCAAACATGGGGTTAAAACTGAGATAGTTATCTAATTTTTGAGTCCACGCACGTGTCGTGCATTTGCCCGAACCATCAAAAGAAGAAAGAGACACCTTACCCAACTTCCGTTGCAACTCCTGATTATGTCCTCTATCACCTCTTGGCTTGTTTCTATACTTCAACTAGAAAAAGTCTTGTAGAGACATTGCAGCCTGAACTCATCACCAAGTGACTGCCATTCACGCATATAATATGCAAAACTCTCACCTACAACCTGTTGTCCACCACCCTGTATCCTCTGCTGATCCAAGAAATTAGGCATTAGAGGCCTAACTGTAGAAGCTTGAGTGGTTCTAATGTTGTTATTAGGAATGTTTGTATTGTTTGCAGAGTTGCCTGCTTCTCCATTACTTCCGTTGTTTCCTCCATTATGTTGATTATCCCTGTTATTGTTTTGATTAATATTATTATTCTACATGAAATGAGTCAAAAGCTGCACCAAATCTCGTTGTCCTCTAGCAACGTCATTGAGGATGTCTCTAGTGCTAGGATCCTCACAATCTCTATCACCCATGATGTTCTCTTCTTCAGAATCTGAATCAATAAATTGTTGTCTTCTCTTGTAGGTAATGTACTCTCTATCCTCTGGATTCATAAAATCAATATGCAACCATTAAATCTAACATGCAAACCCTCCAAGCTAGCAAGATCTCTTGCTCTGATACCACTGTAAAATTCCCTATCAAAATTTTTTGCTCAAAACACAAAATTTCTGCTTCTACCACATTGGAATTTCGTCAAACACTTTGCATTTTGTATATTCCACAGTATTTTCAGTGTGCTTGGGTTTAGGACAGTTTATCATGAAGTTTGGCTCACAAGTCATGCAACATTTCATAACAATTTACAAGAATGATCATAGGAATTTTAACAAACAGTTTGCTGTTCTATTAGCTCAATGATAGATGAATACCATAACCCAAGTTTGTTGTTTGGGAAATCAGAAATTCAGAGCTAATTATATTTTCAATGAAATCTGCATACATACCAAACAAGATACCAAATCAAATCACAACAACCCAGCAGGTCGTCAGCTTGCATATCTTTCCCAATAGATGTTGGCATTTCTTTATAGCATCCAAGACTCTCCCACAAAACCCACGTATCACTTCCTTCAGGTGAAGTGACTCCTTTCAGCTTGGAAGCAATGTAAATACCTTTTAGTGGACCCCATGCACTTCTCCAAAGTCAAACTATCTCCAACAAAGAAGCTACGACCATGTTTGTGTGAGGGATGCACTTAGGAAAAAGGATGTGGCTCTCCAAAGGAAACCACGAATCTCCCAAAATACATGTGGTGGGCCCACTCAGCACAATATAAATATAAAAACAGCTGCTATCCTTGTTTATATGCTGCGCCTCACAAGAATGGCTACGGCTAGGTAGAGAGGATTGCGCCTAGAATATGCAGCCAATCAATGCCTCCTTTGCATACCAATAACCCTTATAATAATGGCGTTGGATTTAGGATAATAAATCCTCCAAAATCTTCATTACAATCTCAGCCAAAATCTTATAAATTTGTAGTTGTCCACAAATCTCACAAATTTATCAATGAAACCCTCCGGAAAACAAATACAATAAACCTATAAAAGATCAATCTTTCTGCACACAAAACTTCCACATCAAACCTTTAGCACAAGCGTGAAATTTGTATGACTCCACCTGCAAATTGACTAGGGAAGATCTTTCACTTCCGAAATCAATAATCCCAAGGGTTTTCATCCTAGGGTTTGTAGAACAAAGCTCCAACTCTCAAAGAGACTCCAAAATAATAAGATGCAAAAAGAAGTAAAATGAGTCTCAAACCTCCTTTTATAATATGCCTTAGAACTTGCTCGAAGATAATTTAAAATTATCATTTTTAAAATATCTTCAACACAAATATAAGTGACTTTATAATATTTCACTTTTAGCTCCAACTTAAGTCACTTTATAAAAACCTTTTTAATTGAATACAAGCTGTCCGAAAAATAATAATTGGAGACAACTTAATTTAAATAAATGAATTATTCCCTCTCTGAGACTCCAAATTAGCCTATGGGAATAAAATAGGCTAAATGGCCATCTCCGACGCCTAGGCCGAAGAAGGGGACATTACAGGATAATCGTGGTTGCAACTTTCCAACAAATAATATCTGTGATGTTCAAGCATGAAAGGACATCAGCAAACAAGGCTGTTGAAAATGGCTGAGTCATAGTAGTTTTTCGCTTGGTATTTTGAAAGTTGGCAAAGTGTTTGATGTTCTCCACTCAGCAAAGAAACAGGGCTTAAGTAGAAAAACTTCCATGAGCTGACATGTAATGTGGCTAAAGTGACTGTAAATCCACTTGGCAATAAAGAGGTGGCAATAGTGCACTAAATCTTTGCCTGGCACACTTCGAGTAGGGTTTCACCACTAGACATTTTCAACAGCAATTAAAAATGGCATCAATAATGACAAGTTCCACCGAAGTCTTTTGGAAAATGGCAACAGCAAAGACTACTTATGTCTATGCATGATTCCTTAATGGTCACACCATCTCTTATTTTTGTCTAGGCATGATTTTATAATGGTCAAACCCTATTACTTTTCCGTTGGCGCATTTGTTCAAAGGCACAACCAAGTGGGTTTTCCACCAAAATCAAAAGATGGAAAAGATGAAATGTTTTTATTTGCCTGGTGCAAATTCATGATGGTCGAACCCTAACATTTTTCCAACTGGAGTAATTTCTTCTTGGATCAACCATTTGTTTTTCTGCCCGAGCTTTAACATGGTAAAAGTGCAACTTCATGTTGGTTTGACTATCCATTTTTTCCACTTAGAAAAAGGTGACAACAACAATTTTAAACTTCGCCTACTTTAAGGTATCCAAAGAGTCGCGATTTTCAAATGGTTTGACCATTGAACATTTCTACCCAAAGTTTTCAGTCAGCTAGGGCAAACATAGACTCCACCTCTATAGAAGGATTAACAAACTCATAGAATCGGATCCCCATCTTCATCTTCCGATGGATGTCCATAATGGATGTTGACTATTTACCAAAAAGAATTAGATGTTCAAGTGGTGTTGCAAATAGTTGTTGGAGTTCACAAGGTCTTTGGGTCTACCATTGATCAAATTGATGATATCCTATGTTTTCTTATCACTTCATAGCAATATGTACTATTCTCTTCACTTCTCTAAGGATTCTTCACTATTTTCATTATTTGAAGGATCCTAGGCTACGAAACAGAATAAATTCTTGAGTTGGAGCTTCATAAGCATGTGATCGAGCTCAGGACTGTACTAAAACTATTTTTAATATGCTTGTGATACTTGCCTTCAACACATGAATATCATTGTTTTGAAAACTGGTAAATCATCATTGGATTGTGGTGCTTCAAGGTTTTGATGTATAATCAATGGAATGAAGGTTTTTCTTTTTTCAGATTCAAAGTATCAAGTTGATCTTTGTAGAGTACAGGTTTTAGCATCCGTAAAAGGATTTGTCATCAATTTCAAATCAAAAGTTGCTTCAAATTTTCAAAAGATCACTCATATGCAACATGTTATTTTAAGCTACCTTTATTTTTAGCTCACAATTAACTATTGTTAGATCATCTATCTATAGATCTCTTGCCATGCAAGAGATGTGAGTTCTAAGTGGAAGTTTGTAATAATTTGCATGTTATGTCCCCTTCTCAAGCCTAGTCAGTTATGGGCCCGATAGCCTATTTCCTAGTTCCGATAGGCTGTGGTATGGTAAGGGGCTCCTTGTGTTGAAGAGCACTGGTTCAGTTGTTTTTTTTTTGGGTTCTGATGATGACATTGAGCTCGATTGTGTTTCAGGATTGCAGTGCAGCTTTTAGAAGTTTGTTCGGCTTCCCGGATTGCTCTCCAAACTTCTTGGAGAAGCCATCTATTTTTAGAAAGTCACCCAGATGGCACCATTCTTCATCCCAAACTTTCTAGAGGGCGATGGTATAGTTTATTTTGCAATTTGATGATATTTGGGATTTTCCGTAAAAGTGGGTGATTTAATGAGCTATTTATTAATTATTTGGCACTTCTTTCTTAAAGGTTGGAAATAATTAATAAGTGCATGTGTTATAGCTCATTGGAAAAAGGAAAAGATATTCTTTTTATTTAGGCACTTTAAAGTGAGCGCTTAAGTTGGGAAAAGAGAAATATTTTAGTTGGAGAGAAAAAAGATTATTTTCCAAGAAATAATTGTTTTGTGTGTAACTCTCAAAGTGCCTTTATAAAGGAGATGAGAGCTCATTTTGCTTCTTTATGCTGAAGATTATACTGTTATGTTGCAGAAATGAACCTGTGAGTTCTTCATACCTTCTTGAGGACGAAAACCCTCACGAAGAAGTTCAGTTTCGGTGGTGAAAGATCCACCCTAGCTGAAAGAGGTGACTTCATTTAGAAAATCACATAGAGCCCAATGGATTATGATGTATTTTGAAGTTTTGTTTGAAAGATTGTTGCTTATTTCTGGTTTGAAATTTTGGAGTGTGTAATAAATGGATTTGCTGAGTGTATTGAAGAACAATGAATGTTAATCGCCTATCTATAGGCCATACACTTCAGCCTAGGCGTGGGAGTTTGATCAGATTATGATTGCTATTTCCCTCTAAAACTTTATTGATAATATTTACCATCTTTGAGAGCCATCATTGATCATATTTATATGGAGTTTATTGCAGATTCAATGACCATTTTGCAGGCCATATGCCCTTAGCAGGTCGTACCAGCTATGAGGTAGGCATGGGAATATAGGAGAATCGCCTTGTTTTTGGAGGCATTGTTTAGTGTGTGGAAGGCGTCTTGGAGAACTCATTGCCATGAGTTTTAAGTTGGGAAAAGCTATGAAATGGGATTGTTGAGGGATTTATTCATTGTTGATACAGATATTTCAGACCTGCAACAGAGCTACAGCAGTGACAGGAGGGGCTTCAATCAATGATTTCTTCATATATCCTTGTTTGGTATAATTTGGTGATCCATTCGCACAAGATAGCTTGTATTTTCCTTCAACATTATATGTATTCTATGAGCTAACTTGTTGCAGCAGTTAGACAAATGAAACATAGGGTTATTGTTTGAATTTGCAGCCTTTACCTATTATTGTAATCATTAATTATGTTGCAAACATTATATGTAACCACTGGATGGTATGACCGCCAGTGTGGATAATAAGTTTTCTGATTTCAATTGCTTACCCACTGAATAAGTGGTTGTATTGTGGCTTTCCCACTGAATAAGCGGTTGTATTGTGGCTTTCCCGCTGAATAAGCGGTTGTGCCTTGATTTTCTATGTTCATTCTCCCACTGAATAAGTGGTGTGTTCCCACTGAATAAGTGGGTGCCCCCTAAATAAGCGGAAGTTGTATTTGAATTTGTTGCAAGGCATTTTATTTGATCAACTGAAGCACTGTATGCTCTCACCTCGCCCATCTTGGGAACTTGGTGATTAGAAGATGTGGAGGTGTTTGTTGATTGCAAATTCATGTTCTAATGTTGCTGTTGTGATTTGGTAAAATCTGAAAAAAAAAATTCGGGTAGCACATTATAGTGGTATCAGAGCTGGTCTTCCTACCAACCTATCGGTTGCTTCATCCTTGTAGATTTTTTCAGTGGTAAAATCAGAATTTCCAGCCTGTGCATTTGATGAATCCTGGAGAGGGAGATTTCGTAACACAGAGAAGAAGGCAATTGCACATTGATTCAAGGTCATAAGAGGAAAACAACATGGGTGACAAGGCTCCACAAGATCCCAGTACCAGAGACATATTGAATGATCTTGCAAGAGGGCAGCAAGAATTGGTGAGAAGTAATCGGCAGTTGACAAGGTTGTTGTCTCGCTTGGTGAATCAGAGTATGGGTGGTGGCACTCCTTTGAATAGAGGAAATAATGAAAATTGTGGTAATGCCAGTAACTCCAACAATGGAAGCAATCCCGCTAATAACACTAGAACCTCTCGGGCCTCAACAACTAGGCCTATGATGCTCGTTTTCTTCAGACAGCAGCAAAACCAAGGAGGTGGACAGCAATTTGTGGCTGAGACTTTTGTTGATTACCAACGAATGGCTTTCTTTGGGTGAGGAATTTCCAAGTGCAATGTCCCTTCATGATTTCTGTCAAATCAAATACAGAAATAGACCAAGAATTCAAAATTAGAACCTTCAATGGAATCTTGGGAAGGTGCCAATACCTACATTTGATGGGTCAACCAAATGCACTACTAGATCATGGGTGCAAAAATTTGAAAACTACCTTTGTTTGAACCCGATGTTGGAGGGAGACTCAATCAAGTTTGCCACTATGCATCTTGATGGTGATGCCCATGATTGGTGGACTCACAGCATGATCACCCAGGGTCATAGCCTCATCACATCTTATGTAGAATTCACTCAAAGGCTCATTGATCGTTTTGACAAACATGATCCTGAGAGTCATTTCAGAGAGCTGGCCCAAGTAAGGCAAAGAGACACTGTGGATGCCTATATTTCAGATTTTCAAACGATAGTAGTAATGGTCACAGATGTTTCCGAAGGGAGGCTGACCTACCTCTTTGTTGAAGGATTAATGGAACCATTGAGAGGGTGGGTAAAAGCTTTGGAACCTCAATCCTTGCAAGAGGCCATAAAGAAGGCTAGAAACATGGAATTTACAACTCCAAGAAGTAAATTTCAATCCAAGACATTCCTTGATAAGAAGGATGAAAAGAAGGATGACAAGAAGCACTTGCAGAAAGAACAAATACAGCCTAAAACAATTGCACCAAAGATGGATGATGAGCTCCGAAATGAGCTAAGAAAGAAGAAACTATGTTTCACATGTAAAGAGCCTTGGGCCCTGGGACACAAGTGCTATGAAAGAGGCAAAGCTCATCAGTTAGAAGCTTATGTGACTGTTGAATGTGAATCAGAAAATTCAAAACATCAAGCTGATTCAAAGACCAGTGAGGAAGAAGTCCCAGAAAGGTCTAACAAGAAAAAAATGAATGATGGCATCTTTGGCCGAATATCTTGTCAACATAGGAATGATTCTTTAATGGTTCATGGTGTGTTGTGTGGACAATGAATCACTACTCTAATTGATATTGGTGCCACACACAATTTCATTGACAAAGGAATTGTGGCATGAAGAGCCCTTCAAGCTAAGGAATTTGAGGGATTCAAAGTTATAGTTGCAGATGGGTTTACTATCCAATGTACGAGAAGAATTCCAAACATGAGTCTCCATTTGGGAAATTATGAGATAAAGGATGTTTTTCATGCAGTTAGCATTGGAAATTCTGATATTGTCTTAGGCATTTAGTGATTAAATTCATTGGGAGAGATGTCCTTGAACCTACAAACCATGGAACTCAAATTTCAAGCCGATGGTAAGACAATGGTTTTGAGGGGAATGACTAATGGTACATCTCGAGTTCCCATTGCAAAAAGAATGCAAAAAAAATCTTTTGCTGATGTGCACGCCATATTTAATGAGCAAAATGATGGTTCCCACAATATTTTGCTTGGTAAGCTTCCAAAGATGACTTTGAGCTTGCTGGAGTTTATAGAACAACAGTAAGGAACTCAAGTTCAGAACTTGTTTTGCATACAAATTTGGTAAGTCAAGGATATAATCCTGATTTTCACTCAATTGTTAATCCACTTTATGATATAGGAGCTGATTTGATTCATCACAATCCTCTTTTTGAGTGGAATGTGGAGGCATTGATTGATAGAAGATCCTTGAACATTAATGATGATATAGTGAAGGTGCAAGAAGATAGAAAGGAAGTTGTCTCAGACATTCAGTGGAAGCAAGAAGATGATTTGAATAATGATATATTATTACATGATGATATCAAAAATCCTAGTGCATCGGAGATTCCTTTTGTTGATAGGACTCAAATCAATGAAGAGAGTGAGCAGCACATGCATGGTGGAGCTGCTCCATTACTTCCTAATCAGCAAAGAAGTCACCAACAAAGTATGTTGAAAGGTTATGGAGACCAGAGAGATGTACCTTGGAGGGAAGAGGTTCAAATTTTCAGTTCTAATTTTGCTATTCTGCTGAAGACCAGCCACCTCAAACTTGGGTTTGCACTAATTCATGAGGGTTGGCAAAGTAATTCAAACTTGGGAAGGAGAAATTTTCAGTTGAAAGATGTGTGGAAGTCATTTCCAGCCTTTCCTAAGATGGATTTGAGCATTTCAATGCTCATTTTTCATAATCAAACATGGAGGTTTCATTCGCGCAACTGCTGTCCAAATCCTAAAGCGTTGATTTTGATAAAATCAGGCTATGATCTACTGTTAATTTCCTTGGACAGCCACATGTTGATTAAAGTTTGGGCTCCTACACCTTGGTTGGATGATGGAGAAAGGTTTCAGATGTGGGAGAATGATATTTCATCCTTCCTAACATTAAATTGGGTATGGAAATTTCAGTGGGATGCCTTGAAACGTTTCAAGTGTTTGCCTACTGCTTTGTTAATAAGGAGAGTAACACATGTTGGCAAGTTGATGAGAAGGTGTGCATGGTGGTATTGGATGGTGATGTTAGGTCATCCTAACTTGCAATTGCTTGAGGACAAGCAAATTCGGAGAGGGAGGACTATAATGTCCCCTTCTAAAGCCTAGTCAGTTATGGGCCCGATAGCCTATTTCTTGGAGTTCCGATAGGCTGTGGTATGGTAAGGGGCTTCTTGTTGTGAAGAGCACTGGTTTAGTTGTTTTTTGGGGGTTCTGATAATGACATTGAGCTCAATTGTGTTTCAGGATTGCAATGCAGCTTTCAAAAGTTTTTTCGGCTTCCCGGATTGCTCTCCAAACTTCTTGGAGAAGCCGTTTAGTTTTAGAAAGTCACCCGAATGGCACCATTCTTCATCCCAAACTTCCTGGAGGGCAATGGTATAGTTTATTTTGTAGTTTGATGATGTTTGAGATTTTTCGTAAAAGTGAGTGATTTAATGAGCTATTTATTAATTATTTGGCACTTCTTTCTTAAAGGTTGGAAATAATTAATAAGTGTATATGTGTTATAGCTCATTGGAAAAAGGAAAAGATATTCTTTTTATTTAGGCACTTTAAAGTGAGCGCTTAAGTTGGGAAAAGAGAAATATTTTAGTTGGAGAGAACAAAGATTATTTTTCAAGAAACAATTCTTTTGGGTAACTGTTGTGACCTTTTACAACATCAACCCCAATTGCAAATTGGGTCCCCCCTTTTTTTGACTTGTCTGGATTCTGACTGTAATCCCATACTCTGATGCTGCAATGTTTTCGCAGCTCAGATAATGTCAATGGCTTAGGCTGGCTCACTGGTAAGAAAGAGAAGTGAACATATAAGTTTCCTCCTGCATAGGCCTGGAACCATAACTGCCCGTTCCGGACTGTGCTCAGGGAAGAGTTTTGTTTTTCCATCCTTAGGGAAGGGATTTGTCTTTCCATCCTCAAGAAATGAACCCCCTCCATTCTCGACATGAAACTCAAATTCCACTCTTGTTCCAAGACTCCATGTCCCACTCAGGAAATCATTCCTGGACTCCAGTCCAGGAATCCAGCCCGGAGGTCCAATCCGGAGTCTTCTCCGGAAGTGCCTATCCCGGAGTCTTGTTCAAGGAATTCCTGCCCGGAATCCTATTCCAGGGTTTATCCATGTTCTCATCCCGACCAAGCCCGAAACTCAGCAGAGAGTCATTCCTTGGCATGTTTATCCTCGGCATGGAACTCAGTTCTAGTCCGACAGCTCCAGTCCGGAAGTTCAATCCAGGGGGTATCCTTCTGATCCTAGTCCGACGCTTAACCTCAGATCATAACTCGGTAGATTCTCAAGTCAGTAGGATTTTCAGGAACTTAGGGCAATTTCAGAACAACAATCAATGTTTAAGGTACCTTTCCAGAAGGCTGGAAATGCAACAAGAACATTCCTGGTTGCATATTCCAGTACCTGCTGGAATATGCGCCCAGGGAAGAAATTTATCCCTGGTCACATAATCCAACAGGTACTGGATTATGCGTCCAGGACAATTTTTGTCTTGGTCGCAAAATCCAGTACCTACTAGATTTTGCGCCCTAGGATTGGAAGTGTCCAGTTCTACCTCCTGACCTGTCCAGTCAATGCAGTTGGCTTGAAAATCATTCCCTGATTCCTCTGCGGGGGCTTGAATCATGGAATTCACAGCTTGGCTTGAAAACTCGGTACTTCGCCATGGAAAGGAGGGATTTCTTGAGAGGGATGGAACAAACGAGCTCCGTATTCCGGATCCCATGTCGCCATTGAACCTGCCTAAGACTCCGAGTTCACCAACTCCGTATCCAGCCATGAAAATAGGAGATTCCTTGGGGGGATGGAAGAAACGAAGGATGGAAGAAACGAGCTCTATCTTTCACCAGGGAAATGAGATCCCTTAAGGGGATGGAAGAAACGAAAGATGGAAGAAACGAAAGCCCCGTGTTTCGGATTCCATGTCGATAACTGAACCTCCGTAAAACAGCTAAAAGTGTACCTGCTACAAAACTGAAATCCCACTCAAAACTGAAAAAAGGCAAGTCCTTAGCCTAAAATCCTCGAAACTGGAATAGGCAAAGGTCAAAAGCACAAAATCCTTGACCTGCTAAAATGTGCGCTCCAGGACATTTTTGTCCTTGGGTGGAAAATCCTGCACATATTGAAATGTGCGCTCTAGGACAGTTTTTGTCCTTGGGCGCAAAATCCCTGACTTGTTGAAAAGTGCGCTCCAGGACAATTTTTGTCCTTGGGCGCAAAATCCTGCACCAGTGGAATTTTGTGCTCCTGAACAGTCTCTTCCAGGTCCTCCACAGATAAGCTCCTGTCCGTCAGGGGGTGTTAACCTTCAGAAATTCCTACAAAATGATCCTCCTGACCCAGCCTGAAGATGTAGCCGGACTCCAGGACCTGGAGGAAGACATGCCAGATAGATTCCAATTCCTTCCGGAAGATTCAACTTGAATGGATTCTTGTTCACAAAATGCAAAATTGCAACACTTCCATCTGAATGAGATTTCAAGGAGGCAATATTTCAAGACTTAGCCAATTTCAAACAAATAAGTTTCAAAATCATTCAAACGGAAGGAATCCCTGACTCAAGGAGAGTTTGTCCAAGGTCGCATAATCCAGTTGCTCAGGAAATCCTCGACATCAAGAAATCCCCAACAATGGAAAATCCCCGACATTGGAAATTCCCCAACTTGCCAAAATTCCCGACCACCGACAAAGGGGAAAAGGACAAAATCTAAGTCGGCTAGTGATAAAGTTTGGCGGCTAAAATTCTCTTCCTCCAACCTAGGTCGGAGCAGAAATATACCTTTCAAGAGCAGAAATTACATTCCAAAGGAGATTTCATCAAGTGAAGGACGAATTTATCCAAGGAGGATTCCAGATTTTGCCATTTCCAAGGCCAAATTCTTCATTAGGGCAGAAATTTCTGTAGGTTTAAAAGCAGATTTCTAAACTTTCCAAAAGTAGAAATTCATCTTCCAAAGGTAGAGATTCATTCTCCAAGGCAAAACTCCTCCATTCCAAGGTAAGTTCTTCACCAAGACTCATATTTCTGAATGTTCCTAGGGCAGATTTCTTGTTGGAAGACCCATTAAAACTCAGGAATTCCTACAGCAAAAATCAGAAAATCCATTAGGTCAGAAATCCATCAAAAAATCAAGGATTCCATTGAAGGTCAAAAGTTCCTTGTGCAAGGAGAGGTATGTGAATGCATAGGAGGGATTCTTCTTACTTGGAATATTGTTATTTTGTCCTTCCTATGTACTTGAAAATTCATGATTTTAGTCCCACATGCATAAAAATGTTGTACTAACATCCCACGTGTGGGAATAAAAACCCCTGTCCCACCTCTATCCATACCTCTTTAAAACTCATACTTTGCTATTTCTTTCCTTGACTCCACAGGTGAATGGCAAGTGCCAAGGCGGGCTCCTCAAGACAAACTCAGATGAAGACTGCCTTCAAGGGAACACTCCCACAGTCCAGAATCACCTCGAAATGGGCAAATGTCGGAGACACCAACATCTATCCTTCAGTCATGGAAGAAATTGGGAAGCAAATGTATGGAACGGATGGACATCCTCCATCCCTGCTTGCAGCCAAGATCGTCCAGAATGGAGTTGCCACCGCCGCATGCTTCCCACCCGCCATTCCTTGTCCCGAGCTGATCATGGAATGTTTCATGCACTATGATCCGGAACGAAGGATGGTCGTCGATCGCAACAACACAATGGTGGCCTATTTCACCAAGGAAAAGATTGCAGAAGCTTTCGACATACCTGTCTATAGTCCCATCGAGTTCACAAGCCAGGAGGAGTCAGCCGAAATGTTCCAAGCCAATCTGGCAACCTGTTTCGGGATCATCAACAAGACATGGATGCAGAAGAAAAGGCCTCACCGTTCCAAGTTGCCAAGGCACTCCTCAAATCCGACTTCAAGCAAGAGCATGGAGACCTCGTCGTCATGCTAAACAGGATCATGGGAAGTCAGCAGTCCTCTACCTTCGAGCCATGGATGTTTTACTACATCAAGGAAGTCATCGCCAGGACAAAGATGATTGATTGGGCTCGACTCCTCAGTGACAGTATTGATGCACAATTCCAAAACCTGGAGGAATCAAAGACCTTTTACATGAGTTCCTATGTGATCTATACGTTGGCAAGGAACAACAAATATCGAGGACTGTCATGGAAGGGACATATCGGCAATCAAGAAGGGCAAGTCAAGGTCTACAACTGCTACACCCAGCTCCATCTCCAGAACATAAACCATTTCCGGAGGTTCAATGATGCATTCGCCATGCACATTACAAGGACCCTCCAAGGAGGCATTCACCAAAGGTTATCAGGCCAAGCAGCGGATCATAACTTATGGTTCCTGGTTCATCCAATTCCCAAAGTTCACATACATCAGGGTGCAGGGATTCTCCGGCTATCCATATAGACTACCAAGATATCCATCGGACAAAATGGTCCTGTTGGAATTGACAAGGCAACTCTCGGCATATGACAAAGTTCAGAAGAAGAAGAAGAAGAAGGCCGGAGTGACCTATCCAGTCGAGACAAAAGGTGTGGTCGAGTCATGTCCATCTCTCCAAGCCGCCAAAAGATTCGAGGAGCTGCAATTCTATAACCTGGTGACTCATTCCTTGCGGGAGAACTTTGACTCGTACAATACCACCCAGGTAGCATGTGGAAGGACGCATAGACATAAAGTACACCTGGAGGACCACTGGGCAAATGCTGAGGATGACTTCGAAGTACAGAGGACATGTTCCCGGCTTTCAGTCGACATGATCAGGGCCACCGGGATCTTTGCAGTCCCGGATCAAGTCAAGGAGGATGGAAAGCAAGTCCAGCCATTCTTCGAACCGGAGAAGGATAAGCCTCTTCCCCCCTTGATTTGGTCCGATCCGGAGGTCACCCACTTGGATGATCTAATGGCACCCGTGCTAACGATAACACAGAAATGGATAGGCCAACAGACAGAGAAATTGCACAAGAAAGGTATCCACCCGACTTATGACCTGATGGGGGACTTGGATTCTCAGTCCTCTGAAGAGGATATGACCGAGGACACTCCTATGAAAGAACAAGGAACAAGAAGACAAGAAGTAAGGAACAGGACAGCAAAAGATCCACCGGCGAAGAGAGTAAAGGCTCGGAAGGAACTTATCAGCAGGCCTGACTAAGAGGAACAAAATGCATCCAAACCTCACTCTGCCAGCACTTCTTCCGTCCAGGAGGTGGATCTTTTTGAAGATGTGCAAACAACTAAAGGTAAGGGACCCATGGAAGAGGAAGTGGTCCCGAATGAGCAAGATGATCAGGGAGATAATGAGTCCATAGATTCCACCAGGGAACAGACTCCCAGCCTCATAGTGGGAAATCAGCCTAACCCTCCACCGCAGAATCCAGGGGAGGTCCATCTTGAGGACATGCTCCATCACCCTGATTTGGAATTCCTCAACGAGGAGTTCAATTAAGAAGTACCAACATCCACGCCACAAGTTGGTCAAGGCCCTCAGGAACCACAGGAGGAAGTCATTCCTTCCACAAAACCCAATTGGTTACAGGACAGGTTGAAAAAGAAAATCAAGAAGAATGATCCTTCCACCGTACTTGGTGATTTTTTGGCCATGATAGGGAAGTCCGCAGATCCAAAGAAGGCAAAGAAGTTTTCCAAGATTACAAGAGATGAATCCGGATCCCGCCGAGTAGAGGTAGCAATTCCCAGGATAACCGAGGCGAAGGAAGACATCAATCCGGATGATTTTGACATCTTGAAGGTCGACCTCGGACCGACCACGAAGGATCAAGAAATGGACGAATTGGAGGATTCCGTTGCCGCCATTCGAGAAAGGTTAAGAAAGGAAGAAGAAAAGAAGAACCAGTTGAAGCAAGAGAATGAGGAACTGCGGCAACACATCCAGCAGCTCATGGGCCCATTGCAGTCTGCCCAAGGAGCAACGTCCCAACCTCTAAGCATAACTAAGGATTCCTTAGCTGAGGTTGAAGTTTTGAGGACAGTTGGCCACACAACAAAAGGTTGGATAGAGAGGGTCTTGGATAGAGCACATAGATTCATAGAAGACCTCGTCCAGGTGAATGGCAGTGTTACGGCACTTCTGGACAGGATTCATGCAATTCTAGATACATGTCAGCAATTCATAGTTGTCCGAGAGGAAACTATCCCTAGACTAAAGGCACTGATGAACACTCCAAAGCCAGACTTGGTCAAGAACAAGGTAATACATGCAGATTCAGTATATGATTTCCTTGGCTAGTATTCTGCATTGCTCATGAAGAGAGATAACCTAGAGAAGATTGAAGGTGACACTTCCCAGGCCCACGCCATGTTGAAGGAGATCCAGGACAAGATCCTTGTATCATTGGAGACCTGGTTTGATCTGGATGTGGCACTGGATGGAGTCATTGACTTGGAGGAGTTGAAAGGCAAGATGCGGAGCATATACTTCAAAGCAACTTATCCTACTGAGGAATCCCATCTTGAGGATGCATCCTCGTTTCTGATCCTCATTAATAGTATCCAAGAGCTAAGGGCGGATTGGGAAAATATCCTTGTCGCCTGCACCACCACCGCATCCGTCATGGAGTTCCGAATTGAAAACATGCCCCGTATTCCCATGGAGGAGTTGGAGGTTGTCCTGACCAGGTTCCTAGACGCAGAGACTAAAGAACAGGAAGAAGTTCCAAACAGGCAGGACAGTCCTGTCCGAGAGTCCTAGTCAACCGGGACCCCTTGGACAGCTGGAAGATTTCCTTACACCTTCTGACGCCCAGGACAGGTGGCAGTCTCCTGCATCAGCAATCTGACGACCCCACCCACTTTTTTAGGGTTTCTAACCCATGGCACATGTTTCAAGGAAATCTGATTTCCTTTTTGCCCTAATGTATTTTGGTAGCCTATATAAAGGCTGAGGGGTACCTCATTATAGAGATCTCTCTTTTTTTATTTCTATCATTCTGATGCTCCTAGAGCACCCTAGTAGCTAGCTTTTATTTTTGCATGATCTTTATGAGCTGAAACTCCTGGAATCAGTTGGATTGTTGTGATATAAACTTCTGAAGCAATAATATATGCATTGAAGAATGGTGTTCATATATTTCTTTGGATTTTTGGCATGGTCTTATTGATTTCTTGGAGCAAATCTGAAAGATATTGAAGTTCTCTCTTGTATTTTCTTACTTTTGTTAGATAGGTGCGATGGAAATGTTCTTGTTGAATGATTGAAGTTGATTTGTTCATACCATTTGTGATTTGTGGCTTGCAAATCACTTTGTATGGTTAGTCTGAACGTAATCCATGCTTAACTTCAGTTGTTTCTGTATGATCAGTTCCATGTTCCATGACAGGACAATGTGAAAATCTCTATCTCTACCCTAGAAGATTGCACCATCCCTGCCTAGTTGTTGTCTCATGACGAAGCAGAGGACTGGTTCCAGTTTCCATCTTCAACAGCAGTCATTTCCAGTGATTAGATTCCTAAACCCTTACCTTATCTTTTGCATTTTCTTCTAGATTTTCACTAGGATTAGTTTCCTAGAAGCTTCATTGCCAAATCATCCAAAGAGTGGAACCTAGGAATTTCAAGTTGTCCATTTGTGAAGGAGTTCCATTCGCCCACAAGTCCGAGTCCCAAGAGTGAATTCCATGTCTACGAAGGAGTAAGCCCACGTAAGTCCCCCCTGTGATTACCAGCAAATCACATCATTTTACTGAGTCTATCCCTGTGCACGTCAAGACCTGACATAAAAGGAACATTGGAGCAGTCTCATTCGATCACATAGTTTAGTGTCTGAGAAGCTTTATTCAAGAGAGGATAGGATACCCAGTATTTAATTCTAATGTTGTTGTAGTCACAAAAACCTCATCAACAGTAACTCCCAAAGTGCCTTTATAAAGGAGATAAGAATCATTTTGCTTCTTTATGCTGAAGATTATACTGTTATGCTGCAAAAATGAACTTGTGATATCTTCATACCTTCTTGAGGACGAAAACCCTCACGAAGAATTTCAGTTTCGGTGGTGAAAGATCCACCCTAGCTGAAAGAGGTAACTTCATTCAGAAAATCACAGAGTCGAATGGATTATGATGTATTTTGAAGTTTTGTTTGAAAGATTGTTGCTTATTTCTAGTTTGAGATTTTATAGTGTGTAATAAATGGATTTGCTGAGTGTATTGAAGAACCATGAATGCTGATCGCCTATCTACAGGCCGTACAATTCAACCTAGGCGTGGGAGTTTGATCAGATTATGATTGCTATTTCCCTCTAAAACTTTATTGATAATATTTACCATCTTTGAGCACCATCATTGATCATATTTATATGGAGTTTATTGCAGATTCAATGACCATTTTGCAGGCCGTACGCCCTTAGCAGGCTGTACCAGCTATGAGGTAGGTGTGGGAATATAGAAGGAGAATCGCCTTGTTTTTGGAGGCATTGTTTAGTGTGCGGAAGGTATCTTGGATGGGAGAACTCATTGCCATGAGTTTTAAGTTGGGAAAAGCTATGAAATGGGATTGTTAAGGGGTTTATTCATTGCTGATACAGATAAATCAGACCTGCAACAGAGCTACAGCAGTGACAGGAGGGGCTTCAATCAATGATTTCTTCATATATCCTTGTTTGGTATGATTTGGTGATCCATTTGCACAAGATAGCTTGTATTTTCCTTCAACATTATATGTATTCTATGAGCTAACTTGTTGTGGCAGTTAGTCAAGTGAAACACAGGGTTACTGTTTGAATTTGCAGCCTTTACCTATTATTGTAATCATTAATTATGTTGCAAACATTATATGTAACCCTTGGATGGTATGACTGCCAGCCTGGATAACAAGTTTTCTGATTTCAATTGCTTACCCACTGAATAAGTGGTTGTATTGTGGCTTTCCTGCTGAATAAGCGGAAGTGCCTTGATTTTTTATGTTCATTCTCCCACTGAATAAGTGGTGTATTCCCACTCAATAAGTGGATGCCCGTTGAATAAGAGGAAGTTGTATTTGAATTTGTTGCAAGGCATTTTATTTGATCAGCTGAAGCATTGTATGCTCTCACCTCGCTCATCTTGGGAACTTGGTGATCAGAAGGTGTGGAGGTGTTTGTTGATTGCAAATTCATGTTCTAATGCTGCTGTTGTGATTTGATAAAATCTGAAAAAAAAATCGGGTAGCACATTACAATGCTGATGTATTTCGTATGTGTGGACCACGAACAGAGCCCACTATGCCTTCGAATATTGTATCTTCATATGTTTTGTAATGTCCCTAACACTACACAGCTTAGGAAAAGCTTGAGGATTATTTAACTTATCAGAATTAATACCTGCGGCAAAAGAGGTACGATTTGTGAAAAGATAAAAGCAACGATTTCTTATTTAGGGTGCTTGGGTTATGAAGAAAATTCAGCATTTGAAGATAACTAAAGATAATCTAGGATTAGTAAACAAAGGGACGTCACCCTTGGTGAGATGTAACGTCTAATGGTGAAGTGATGTGTCTTTTAAAAAGAAATCGGTCCTCTCCATGCCATATTAAAAAAGAAGAGATCGTAGGGGGGAATAATGATGGAACAAACTGACCAATTCATATTACTCATACAAACAAGAACAGCAGACATTGAAACTCCATCTGCAGAAATATACATACTTATTCAGCAATATAAACTATTGTGAAAACATACTAGAGAACTCGACTCAAAATTTGAAAGCCATTGTGATTTTTGTATAATACAATTTCAGATCTGCAAGTCAGACATATATTCTAGTAACACCACTTATTATGCAATGAAAGAAATATAGTGAACACGTCAGCTTGAATCTATATAAGTAATTTATTGTTATTTATATCCTCCATAATAGGAGTGAAGGACATATAGGCTGAGGCTATGCAGTCCTGCCATACCCCCCCTAAGGCCAGTTTGGAGGCAATCTGATCTGCACCCCTGCCATACCCCGTAAGGGCCAGTATGGAGGCCATGCATGACAACTTGAACCTGCCAAGCCCCCTTAGGGCCAGAATGGAGGACTGAACATAAGAACTGCCATAACCCCCGTAAGGGCCTGCATGGAGTCATCATGTACTGAGGAATATCATGTCTTCACTACTATAATGGAGTGGAATTCATGAATGTAACTTCAACACAAGAGCAATAAAAGTAGATCATCCAAACGGTAATTCTAAAACCCTAACCCTAGTTTGGGGTATTTTAATTTTTAGAGTAAAATTAGTATTGTTTCAATAGGGGACATTACAAATGGTATCAGAGCATCCTTCCTGCCATCCTGTGAATACTTTGTGTATTATGTGTATTCGCGTGTATACTTCATGCTTGCTGTGTATTCTCATGTGTATGCTTGGTGACCTTGGGATGGTGGATGGATCCACGGTGTAGTATGGGATGCACCGAATCCCATTCCCAGTTGTCCGATGGTATACATACATGTATTAGTGCACCTTATGTGCATTCATACTCTATGGCTTTGTATTTGTATTCGAGTGTATACTCTATGACTTTGTTCAAGTGTATATTTCATGACTATGTATTTGAGTGTATACTTTATGACTTTGTCCAAGTGTATATTTCATGACTATGTATTCGAGTGTATACTTTATGACTTTGTATTCAAGTGTATACTTCATCTCTATGTATTGGAGTGTATACTATGTGACATCGTATTTGTGTTCAAGTGTATACTCTATGACTTTGTACTCAAGTGTATACTTCATGACTATGTATTTGAGTGTATTCTCTATGACTTTGTACTCAAATGTATACTTTATGACTATGTATTCGAGTGTATTCACTATGACTTTGTACTCAGGTATTCATGTGTATACTCTATGACCTTGTGTATACGTGTATTTCAAGCATATACTCCATGACTTTGTGTATTCATACTTGTGACTTACGTGTATTCATTATAACTTACTTGTGTTCATGTGTATACTTTGCGATTTGCATGCATGTGAACACTTTGCAACTTATGTAGGTATACTTTGTGACTTATGTATGTTCAAGTGTATACTCTGTAATTCATGTGTATGACTTATATGCTCAGTGGCTTATGTGTGTTCAAATGTATACTTTGTGACTTGCGTGTATGCTCCAGGACTTATGTATTTTCATGCACGTATGCTTGCTGACTTATGTGACTCATGTATTTACGTGTGTGTTTCACATTTCACATATATTCATATGAATACTTCATGCTTCACGTACTACATGTATTCATGCGTATACTTTGTACTTGACGCTTTGCATCCTATGTGAATCATGCTTGTGTATTACGTATGTATATTTTGTATGCTTCACACTTTGTGTAACACGTATGCTTCATGTATTACATGCGCTTCATGTCTGGGGTTGTTCGACAAATTTACTCCATGTGTGTTTAAGATTACTTTATGTTTAATGGAAATACCAAATCTATCAAAAATTTATTGTCAAACACTTCTGGAATTGATAAATCCCCAAATGGGGGTACAAGGATAAATCAATTCATTCATCCCTCGCCTATCCTTCAAGAAATCAAACAATCAAAATATCCAAAAAGATTTCCAAGGAGGAAACAATCACGCTTTGCATCCTATGTGAATCATGCTTGTGTATTACGTATGTATATTTTGTATGCTTCACACTTTGTGTAACACGTATGCTTCATGTATTACATGTGCTTCATGTCTAGGGTTGTTCGACAAATTTACTCCATGTGTGTTTAAGATTACTTTATGTTTAATGGAAATGCCAAATCTATCAAAAATTTATTGTCAAACACTTCTGGAATTGATAAGTCCCCAAATGGGGGTACAAGGATAAATCAATTCATTCATCCCTCGCCTATCCTTCAAGAAATCAAACAATCAAAATATCCAAAAAGATTTCCAAAGAGGGAACAATCATGCTTTGCATCCTATGTGAATCATGCTTGTGTATTATGTATGTATATTTTGTATGCTTCACACTTTGTGTAACACGTATGCTTCATGTATTACATGCGCTTCATGTCTAGAGTTGTTCGACATGTGTGTTTAAGATTACTTTATGTTTAATGGAAATGCCAAATCTATCAAAAATTTATTGTCAACACTTCTGGAATTGATAAGTCCCCAAATGGGGGTACAAGGATAAATCAATTCATTCATCCCTCACCTATCCTTCAAGAAATCAAACAATCAAAATATCCAAAAAGATTTCCAAGGAGGGAACAATCATAACAACTCAATATAGTTAACGATAAAATCTAACGATCTAATGTTTATTCTTCTAGTCAATTATTAATCTTCATATCTTAGTTTAATGTCAAGTATTCCTATTCTACTTAAATTTCCCTTGGCATTACCAATCCCTTTTTCACAAACTTAATTGGATTTGAAACGTCATGCTTAAAACATATTCATAAGACCACCAAACTGAAATTGATGATTACCCCAGGAGGATATTCTTGTAGTTTCATGGACTTTATGTGTCCAACAGAATATGAATCAATAGTAATACAGTTAATAGTTAAATAGTTGTGGTCATTCAAGTATTACGTATCACATAAGGGAATTTAGAATATAAACCAAGGACTCAATGCGAGATATAAACTTTAAAACCTAAATTATCAATTTTTTACAAGGACACATTGCATTCTATTCCAAGAAGCCCTAAGCTGATTTCAGGCTGTATTTGATATAATATCAAGGCCCATTGTAACGGGACTGAATGGTTTACAAGATCAAGTATACATATCCTTATCAACTCATACATTTTACTTACATGGTTATGAGTGATAACCTTAGATTGGTAATAATCATTATAGGTTCCAGATTCTACATTATAGTTCTGTAGTAAGAAAGATAACTTATGTATAGCTTGGTACTATGACTGTTAAATCTAGAAGCAATATCTCAATGACAACATACATCACTACAGGTGTTTATGACAGAGGTATTGAAGTATCCAAAAGTTCAGAGATACACAAAGATCCTCTAACCCTATACTCATTCAACCACAACTGATGGTAAACCATCTGTCTGTAGTCAAAAGTGGATGTAACAGATTTATGTGCAAAGGATAGAACAAGAGATTTAATATAGCTTCCACACAAACTTATCAAATCTCACAGTGATGGTAATATGACAAATAGTTTCACCCCAAACATTATAATGTTGCCTTCAAGAAGAAGCTTCTAAACAGTCAACTAGATTTTCAAATCAAGATGAATGTAATATACAAGTAACACAATCATATGAAAGATAAGAACCATAAGAAATCTGCATACAAGAGGAATTAGGGATATCGACCACAAGAAAGTGAACATGTAAACGAGAATCTATAACAACATAGACAGTGTAGAAAGTGGTCTCTAAATTAATGCTTTATTTACTTGATGTTTTTGGTTTCTTCTCCTTGAATGAGAGAAAATTTGTCTCAAGTTACTGACCTTACCAATTACCAACTCTTGGTTGTATTATTGAGAGATATTGGGAAATACAAGTACATGGACCAAAAGGATATTTGACAATAAATTGTCCTTGTACTTAGAGATTGTTATCAACCTTATGTTCTTATAGCACAATGTGGGCGGCGGATTGAGAAACGTATACTAACAACCATTCTTCGAGAGAAGTGATGGCTTTTGGTTGCTTAAGGACAAGCAATCTTGGGCGGGGCGAACTGTAATGTTCCAGACACTACACAGCTTATGAAAAGTTTGAGGATTATGTAACTTATCAGAATTAATACCTGCGGCAAAAGAGGTACGATTTGTGAAAAGATAAAAGCAACGATTTCTTATTAAGGGCGCTTGGGTTATGAAGAAAATTCAGCATTTGAAGATAACTAAAGATAATCTAGGATTAGTAAACAAAGGGACGTCACCCTTGGTGAGATGTAACGTCTAATGGTGAAGTGATGTGTCTTTTAAAAAGAAATCGGTCCTCTCCATGCCATATTAAAAAGGAAGAGATCGTAGGGGGGGAATCATGATGGAACAAACTGACCAATTCATATTACTCATACAAACAAGAACAGCAGACATTGAAACTCCATCTGCAGAAATATACATACTTATTCAGCAATATAAACTATTGTGAAAACATACTCGAGCACCCGACTCAGAATTTGAAAGCCATTGTGATATTTGTATAATACAATTTCAGATCTGCAGGTCAAACATATATTCTAGTAACCCCACTTATTATGCAATGAAAGAAATATAGTGAACATGTCAGCTTGAATCTATATAAGTAATTTATTGTTATTTATATCCTCCATAATAGGAGTGAAGGACATATAGGCTGAGGCTATGCAGCCCTGCCATACCCCCCCTAAGGCCAGTTTGGAGGCAATCTGATCTGCACCCCTGCCATACCCCCCGTAAGGGCCAGTATGGAGGCCATGCATGACAGCTTGAACTTGCCAAGCCCCCTTAGGGCCAGTATGGAGGACTGAACATGAGAACTGCCATACCCCCCCGTAAGGGCCTACATGGAGTCATCGTGTACTGAGGAATATCATGTCTTCACTACTATAATGGAGTGGAATTCATGAATGTAACTTCAACACAAGAGCAATAAAAGTAGAAGATCATCCAAACGGTAATTCTAAAACCCTAACCCTAGTTTGGGGTATTTTAATTTTTAGGGTAAAATTAGTATTGTTTCAATAGGGGACATTACATGTTTCTGCTTGCAATTGAGGACCTCCAACAGTAGCTATGGATGTTGCTATGGTTGCTCTTGTCTTCTCCTTCTGTAGCTTTTTCTCATCCAACAATGCACGGAGTGCATTCATCTCCCATTTTATCTCTTATGTGGTCTTCTCACAGGGCTTGGCATCACGATGAGTAATGCCTGCAAGATGGTATTTGATGCGATTGATGCCTCCATGATGTAGCTTCTTACATTCTGTGCAAATGACTGTCCCAGGTGTCAGTCCCTGTACGACATATTTCCAAGCGGGGTCTCTCACTCCAAGGGGACAAGTTCCGGTAACTGGCATCAACTGTGCTAAGCCTGAGCCTGATGTGAAGTGGGAGCCCGATCCAGAGGCCAATGAATCTCTATTTGCAATTGTATCTAACAGTAACCTACAAGTATGAAGTACAATATTTTTAATTTTTAAATTAAAAAGTCAACATAAATTAGTATAAATCAGCATAAATTAGTATAAATCCACATAAATAAATATAAATAAACATAGATTGGTGTAAATCAGCATAATTTTGATATAGCCTAGTGATTTTATTTCAAAAACAAAGTATAAATCAGCAAAATAGTTCATTTGTAAAAAAAAGTAGTGATTTCATCAAAAAATCAGTAAAAATGAAAAGAAATTGCTAATAAATCAATGTTTTTTGCAAATAAAATCATAAATACATGCTATAGTATGAAATTATGAATTGTTTACAATCTACATGTTGGATTTTAGCAGCTAAAATGGATTTAAATGCTTGCAAAAACAAAAAGAACAAAAAAAGGTACTAACTTGCCCTTGAATTTCTTCAAATCTGCCCTTCAAATTCGCCTAAAAATCCTTGCAATGAGCTCAAATGCATGCAAAAATGTTGTGGGAGGAAGTGTGAGGGGCGAATGAGGTTTTATAAGTAAGAAAAGAGTGTTTTTTGTGCATTCCAGGTGCGGATCGTGTTTTTTCCACATCCCACGAGTCACGGACTCGCCGAGTACTCAACGAGTTTTCGCAAAACTCGGCGAGCAAAAACTTTCGAGTTTTTAGCCGAGTAACTCGCCACAGTAAAAAAAAGTGGCGAGTGCTCGCCAATTTTTTCATCTATGATAAAAACACTAAATATTAAAAGAATATAAATCTTTAACATTAATGATTTAAAAAGAAAAAATTAAAAATTATTGTTTTATTACAAGCACACATATTCCCAATCCTCTCAACTATTTATAAATTGAAGTCTGTTGATTTCTAAAATGGACTCTTGAGAGTGTATTTAGAAGTTGCTAGCCTTTCCTTCAACTATGCATTTCTTCTCTTTGGAACTGCCATACAACTCATACCACATTCAAAGTATACTTAAATTTTCACTTTATTACAGTTCATATAATTACTCAAAAAACTATTTGATGGCATAAAGACCTAGAAATCCCATGTTCAGAACATTCATTTTTCATGGTTGTAACCAAACCGACTTGTTGATGATTGTTTTTCGACAAGTCAACAATAGAGTAAGACACTAGAGTATCCCACTCTCTCTTGAATAAAGCTCTTCAAAGGCTGAACTATGTGATCCGGTGAAGTGACTTCAAGGTTCCTTTTTTATAACTTATGGTGGATAAACTCAGTGGTTACATGTGATCTTGCTGATAATCACAAAGGGACTTACATTAGACTTCTTCATACACTTAGCTTATTTCTCCTTTCAATGTGGATGATGCATGTACAGGGTTCAATAATAAAGAAAAGTAAAAGGTAAGGGTTTAAGGAATCTAATCTAAGGTCCATGAAGCAATGATGATGTGTGAATAGACAAACTCCTTGATAAACCTAACTCCACTTCGCCAAGGATGCCTACAACTACATGGAGTTGGTGCAATCTCCTAAGGTAAATGAATGGTTTTCAAATCATGAAGCTTATACAAGCACCTATCGAACGGCGCAGCTCAAACAAGCATCCACAATCGAACTTAAACAAATTATGAAGCTCAAACTAGCTTTACACAACACTTCACCAGCGATGAATGTCAAAAGCATGAGCTAGGAGTTGATCAAATATTCAATACATACATGCTTAACATCAAAGAACTTCTAATCTACTTCTAATTTACTTGAAACATCTCTTCATTCAATTCAAGATACAAGAAACCATGTTACTCCACAAGACAACACTTAACACCAAATGAGCTCCAATGTTTTTGCATTAATCTTGAGAAATATTTACAACTTCAAGTATTCTCAGAGAATTTCGAAAGTCTCTTCTATTCTACTCCTACTAAACTATTTGCCTACTGACTACTACTTTACAAATGAGGCAACAAGGCCTTTATATAGAGTCCAGAATACAATGAATGGCTAGGATCATTTCATATAGCCAAGGGCTCAGATCATGCCAACTCAACAGTTAGTTACAACAACTTGCTATTTTTAGTACATATGAGAGGCAAATGAAGGCACGCTTTCCAAGAAGATAAGGATAGGATGGAATCTTTTAGAGCATCTTCCACATAGGCGTCCCTTTGGCTTCTTGTTTGTTGTAGATGCATTGAATGTAATTGAATGACATGGTGAACTATGATAGGATGATGTGTATTCGCCACGTAGGTGCCACCTCAGCATACTTGTGGATTTCAACTGTTAATTAAATATGCTTTTGGGCATATTCCCAAATTGTATCATCTTTGTGATATCTTCAATGTGATTGCTTTTGATGATGAACACTTGAGATGTATCTTGTTGATCTTGCCTTGTTCATTGTAAGTAGTATGATATATGATACTTGTCGCTCATTTATCTAACACTGTGATTCCTTCTTCTTGCAGGATGTAGATTGATCTTCCTTGATGCTTCTTCATGAAGAGTAGAGTAGAGATATGATGTTACTTTCTCAGCTTGTAGATGATAATGCTTGATTCATGAATCGAAGTAGGAGATCTCTCTTAGACTTGAAGGTTAGGAAGGAACTTGAAGTTGAATGGATGAATGTCTTTGCTTGATGCCATGAAGTAATACACTCGCCATGTTGACCTTGAAGCAACGATTGATGAAGAAACTAGTTGATACTTGAAGTAGCCCTTTGGAGTGTAGATGATAATACCTTCTTTAGATATAGAGTGGATGACCTCTCAAGGAGACTTTGAAGCTTGATGAGCCTTAAATCTTAATATGTGAAGTGTCCTTGACATGATGTAGCTGATCATGAAGTATTGTGGCATGATGATAGTGAAAGGGTTCCTTTGGAGAAGCTACATGATGACTCTTCCTTGAAGGTGATTCCAAGCTTCTCGTTTGAAGGTAACTCCTTGAACAACTCCTTAGCTTCACCAACACTTTACGTTCCTGCACAACAAACAAGGAAACAACGTCAATCACATCATAACACAAAGAAATAACTTTAAACATATGAACAACCTTTCTCTATCTAGGTGCTTATATAATGTTATGGAGGGGTAAAGTGCGCCTAGCACATATATCTTCATTACTTTGAAGGATTTCAAACAATTGCGATAGCTTAAAATGATCTCTACCCTCAGGGCACTCACTTCTGGACATGGTTTTGAGTGATTTTCCTTAGGCGCTAGAAATGACTAAAACTACAAAAGATGGCGCCTAAGGTCTTAATGCACTTCTAATGACTTCAAACACTTGTTGAAGGTTTCAAAGACCCTATACCCCCTAGGCGCTTATTGAGGTTGTCTTGATGGCAAATTGGCACCTAGACTTAAATGTCTTTATACTTGCAATTTGGCAATTCTAAATGATGAGACATGTCTTAGAATGACTTCTATCTTTCAAGCGCCCACTCAGAGATGTCTTGGAATGCAATTTCAATCTAGGCGTTGACTGAGGTATGGAGTGACAAGCCAAGGCGCCTAGTATACTTGGCCTATTTCCTTGGATTTTTTTGATGACTTTAACGCTTAAATGATATCCAATCTCATGTCCTCAAACTCTCTTCTCACAAGGCGGCCATTTATGATGCTCTAATTGTGAAATAGTGCCTAGTTTCCTTAATGAGAGCTTGGGTGCAAAATGGCGCCTAAGGTCAATTTGACTTAAGTTTTGATACTCCAATGAGTTCTTGCAAGGGGAGAGGTCTTTAAAATGTTATATTCATCAAGGAGTCCACCCAAAGATGTTTTATGTGAATTCTTCCTAGGCGCCAATGTGGGGTGACATAGACTATGAAATGCGCCTAGAAGATGTGGAGCTTAGATTGGTATTTTATCATTTCAAACATCCTCAATTTGATGATTTCTGACACTCTACTTGCCTAGGCGCCAATAATGATGATATAGGTGTAGGTGGGCACCTAAATCTTCCCTTTTCAAACTTTAAATCACTCTGTGTCTTTCTACCTTAGGCGCTCAAGATCATAATTTCTAACTTCTAAGGCGCCCAAAATGATGAACTTGCACAAGAAGAGCGCCTAAACTCTTGATCATGCTAGCTAACATCTCCACTTACCCTTTTCAAAACCTTCAATATCTCTTTATATCTAGGCGGCCAAAGATGATTGTAGAAGCAAGAAATTGCGCCTTACTTGAATTTGGATTATTCCTTGATATTTTAAGGCTTTGAACACTTGTTTGCACCCTTATATAACGACATCACCCTTAGGCGCTCATTTTGAGGTGTTATTCATCTACTATGTTGCCAAGGCGCCAGAATTAGTGATATGAAGCATGAAGGGCGCCTAAATTCATAATGTGTTTTCCTTGTCAAAGTTTCAATGCTTAAGGTCATTTGTATCAATTCCATTGAAGGTGCCATAACTTGGGATGATTAAAGGTTTGTTTTCTTCTCTAGGCGCACTTTGATGTCCTAATCTTAGGTGCCGATGTGGGTTGGCAGAGGTAGGAAAATGCGCCTAACTTCCTGGAGTGGATTCGCGCTTAGATTTGGAAGTCCCAGAGGGTAAAAGGTATATTGAAAAATATATTTAAGTATAAGTTTCTTATACTTTAAATATTTTTCAATATACCTTTCAGGATGTTTGAGATAGGTCTCAGATCCACCGGATTTAACATGCAAATTATAGAATTTGGAGGATCCACCAGATTTCAGACTTTGTCAATTTTTCAGTGATTCAGGATATCATGCTACCAGACTTACTCATTTTCAGGATCTCAAACATACATCAATATTGATCTCAAGACATCAGGGGACTATTGGACTCAAACACCACTGACTTCATCATGCAATAAACTAAAGACATCATCAAAACTTCATGCAAAGCATCAGAGCTCAAAAAATCTGAAATGGTGTGTTAATGCTCTCAATTTAATGAAGTAAAGCAACCTACTCCCATGAGAGGATTTTGACAATTTGATTTATAGGGCTTGGGAATGGAGTCATTGAGTATAACAACTAAGTAACTTTTCATCTTGTATTGGATTTGCTTTATGTCACAAAAATCCACATTGAAAGCTATGGAAGGGCAACTCATGCTAGTCAACTGCTATGTGGTTTATAGTGAAGAGATATGAAGAAAAAATGGGTCTATCAATTAAAAGTGAATATAAAATTTTATAAATAGGATGAAGGCTAATAATATGATGAACACAATAATCATATGTTGTGTAAGGCTAACAAAAAAAATCTAGCTACAAGAACCAAAAAAAATGCCATAGGTATAAACCTCATAATACTTGCCCTTTAGGGTAAGAATATTTGAGGCACAAAAACACGTTTTAGCCTATAGTTCAGTGGTGATGAAGTTGAGTTATATGATGAGCTATGGCCCCTTGAGAGGGGTATAAAGTGGCCTATTGGCACTGGCCATTGAAGAGGCCCTCCATGCATTTAGAAACTTTGGCTGCCCATGTAACTATACCCATAGAAGTAGAACCATGGATGTCATTTGGACCATAGGCAATAATATATTTAACCATCACAACACCTTAGTTAGCTGAGTTGGCATTTGCTCTTCATGTTAACCATATGACCAGTTTCAAGTGGACATGTTGATGAAGTTTAGAAAATTGGTTTGTAATATAAGTCATTGTGACATTCAAAAATTCGAAGGACATAAAACTCAAAGCCTGAATCCTGTGCTTGAAGAAACACACAAAGAAGATCTGTATACCTGCATGATCTTGCAATATATGTTTTACGTATAACATCAACTACTTGGACAAAGCATGAATGTCTTACATGTGATGGTGCAGGAAAACAAAAACATTTGTTTGTTTTACTTGAATCAAATCTGAACAATAAAAACTTCATGAATAGGTTTAATGATGCGTACCATCATGCCAATCCAAGAAGCAAGCATGTATTCTCCTATACTGACAGGTGTGATGGAAAGAAGATAATTTAGCATGTTAAACGGAAGTAGTGGAACAAGCCTAAGAAGAAGAACAATCTGCACAGAAACAAGAACCAACAACCAAGAAATCAGCATTTACATTGTTATCTGCTACTCATTTTCCTTGATTTATTGTATTATTAAGGCTCTCTATCAATTGAAAGAGGAAATGGAAAAAGAGCCAAAGACGAAAGAAGAAAATATATCATTGTAAAGTATAAAATGAAAGAATGATATTTTTCAGTTTGCACAATCAAAAACTGAGTACTTGATTTATTGTATTATTAAGGCTCTCTATCAATTGAAATAGGAGACAGAAAAAGAACCAAACACAAAAGAAGAAAATATATCATTGTAAAGTATAAAATTAAAGAATGATATTTTTCAGTTTGCATAATCAAAAACTGAGTAAAGTAAATAATTATATCAGGTATACAAGACAACTAAAGTGATCAAACTAATTTGGTCCATGTGAATCAACTGGTGCATCAAAAACTTACCTGAACACTAAATCTTGTGGGCTTACCATGTTCCATTCTTCTTTCAAGGATTATTTTCCTTGTGTTGTGTCAATTGTCTATCTTGTTAATCCCTATGGACTTCATATCCTTTCCCATGCACAATTGCAATTGTGCAGATGAAAGAACTGGAATGGCATTTTGAAAATTTGGCATGTCATGCAAGGGTACTTTGCTTTGGCATTCACTCACATGCAATGCATGCTTGAATGCACGCATGCACATGTGTACACACACACACAATCCAATTTAGTATTTACTCTTTAATGCATTTTCAATCTGCCATTCAAATTGAAGGCATGAATTGTCTTTCATTTACTTAAAACAGATATATCTCTCATGACCTCGCTTAATCCAATTTAGTATCTACTCTCTTATATATTTTTAATCTGCCATTCAAATTGAAGTCATGAACTTTCTTTCATATACTTAAGTAGATTCATCTCTCGTGACCTTCATAGGATCATCTTGTCTATTTGCAATCTAGCAATCTCCAGATAAAACCAATTGTAAACTCTTCCATTGGCTCTACAATTGTTTGTTATAAAAGGACCACAACCATCTAATAGAGCGTCAATCACTGGATAAATATATAAGTGTCATTAGATAAAGGGCTAATAACCATTTCTGATGTGAGACTTAGCACAATACCTCTCACTTGAAGAAGATAGAGTTAGATCCAGGTAGCTTTAATTCTCAGGTAGAAACTAATGATTGACAACCAGGCATTTACTTTATGGGCTTTGCTGATTTCTCCTTAACGAAAGCAAATTATGATACTTTGATTTGGTCAAGGTTGGTTGAGAGCTGCCTAAATTGACCACAACTGGAAGAAAAACACATTGTCCATTATATGCAAATAAGAAGTTTTCTATAGATATGAAGAATCAAGAAATCTATGAAGAATAAACCTCATCAACTGTCACAACCCTAGTAACTAGTTATGACTAATGATTATAATATATCTTGATTTTTTTGTTATGTTTAATATCTCTATCATGCCTAATTAAGATTGACATAATGTTGGATCATATTTATTTAAGTTTAAATAATATATATATATATATATACGAAAATAAGTATTTATTTTGATAATTGAAATTAAGCATACATTGTATTTATTTTAAAATAAATAAACATGGAAAAAGGCACAAACAAAAATTTACACAAAATATGAAACACAATTTCTTAAAATGAAGTGCTATAGGAAACTTTCTATATTTTTCATTTATGCCCCTTCCCTTCTAGGCTCCTCCAATCCTTATCTTATTTCTAGAATCTTTCTCAAACAATCTATTAATTCTTTTCCATTTGGAAACTTCCTCATTTCTATATCCTTATCTTCTTCTCTAAGATTCCCGCTCCTCCAAGATTTTTCCAATTTTAACTTCTGCTTTTTATCTTTTCTCATGAAATTTATTGAATATCTTTAATATTGATCAGGGAAATTATTTACAAAATTTTAGAAAAAAAACATTTCATGACCTATAAATAAAGATGTAGCTAGATATCAAACCTGGGATAGATCTTCTGCTCTCTAGATTTGTTTAATCTACAGGTTGAAGGAATTTCTAGTCTTTTCACTGCCGGAAATTGGAAATCAGAGTGAAACCAATTGCGTGTTTCATATTACAGGTATTCTTGGATCAAATTCGTCACTGTTAAATTCATGATCATTTGCATAAATTATTTCTCCAGGCTTGATTTGCATTTCTGTAATTATTATTGTCCCTGTTGTTGTTTTGTTTCAAGTACAATTCACACTTCATTTAGCTGTTTTTAGAAATGCCTGTAGGTATATGCGTAATTACACTCTGCCTACTCACAGCTTTCACTTCCAGGCAGCCGCCTTGCCTTCCCTAAGATGGATTTACTATTCTTCCTGTAATTATGTTTAGGATCCAAATCAAGAAGAAAGGTGGTTGTAAATACTCTTAAATCCATATTCATTGAGATCTGTCTTTCATTCATTAATCCTGTCAATTAGTCTGCGCGCCCCATCTCATGCTGCATATTTATCTTGTGTTTTAAGTATAAATGATATTATATGGTAATATATGAAACATAGGAAAATATTAAGGTGTGATATATGAATCCGGTTGTGCACATCTTGTAACTTTGGCGTCTCCTAAAACTGCATTTTGTGGAGGCATTCTGTCAAAAAAAATCATGTGCCTTGGCCACTAACTCTTGCGCTTTAAGTAGCAGCGCCTATCCTACAAATCTTGCATTCTATGTTACCTTAATAAGTCGTTATTTGAAATGAATAGTCGCCCTCATTGCTTGGGTTCGATGGCATTTTGATTTATATTTTCTGGAAGTGGTTTCGATTAGTATATGTGAGCTGCAGATCTCAATGTTAACCACATTGTGTTATATTATCCAGCAACCATATTTCATAACTGATAAGTTCCGTAAATCACATTTTGGTACAAGATTATTATTATTAATGTTCTGCTTTGATCTCCAGTTAAAAATGAATTCTGTAAAGGCGTTGTTTCCTCTTATCATATTTATGTCTTAGATAAGTACGGTATTTCTCTAAAGGAGTTAAAGATAAATATAGGAACAATTTAGTTTTCAGATTTCTATTTGTTAAATAAAAGAATTCCACTTGTTTCTAATAGAGAATGTGGATTATATAATTTGGTCTGAATATCATTATTCTAGGACCAATTTAGATATTTTTTTGAATTTTGGCTTGATTTTCAGCACGAACAGCTTTTGCATGATTTATAATCCCTTCAAACCCCTTCTGGGTTTTATTCCCTTATATTTTATCTTTCCGACGCATTAGAAATTTTTAGATTCTGTTTAGAAATGAAAAGGCTATGAAACTTCTTTTACTGCAATCTAATTTTTATCATTATGATTATTTAGATGGCATTAATTTCTGAGTTATCTTAATTGACTCCAGTTTAATTGTTTATGAATGGTATGAGTATAGAACAAACTTCGTTTTAGATATAAATTTAATTGATCTTGTTTATCTGATTAAGAATAGGCCGATTTTGTTGTAAATATTAATTTCAATCAATAAATTTAATTGAGAATAAGGATTCTCTTTACAGTAAATAAACTCTACTCTGTAAAATAATGAAGTTATTAGTATCTTATGATCTCCCTTAGCTTAGATCATAAAATGTATATACAGGCAAGTAATTATTGTTCTAGACGTAAGTTGTCAAAATGTTTTGAGCTTAGATTGTATGGTTAAATCGAATTTATTTCCATGTTAGCTTTAACAATATTGACCAAAGTTTTATAACCCTCTCGTAGGATGAATATATGATAAGCATTTATGATTGCAAAATTTAAATACTCGTTATTATGTTAAGCATTAATTTTGAATAGATTATTATTACTATACTTATGAGTTCGGATGGATAAATTCTTGGAATCATTATTGTTAAGTTTTAATATGTTGAGCATACTAAAAGGATTTCTATTCTATGTTTAATATCTTATAATCTTAAGTTCCTTAATTTTTTCTATTATCTAAATGGATTCTTATCAAGGATGGACATTCTCGTCGTATGCTCTCACCTCACCGTCAAGGATCTCGGTGATCAGAAAACGATGTCTTAACCTGGACGAAAATCCATCTCAGATACTACGTCGGTGGACTAATTTAATATTTTAACTATTTTAAGCAAGAACACTTCTTGTCGTATGCTCTCACCTCGCTTTCAAGGATCTTGGTGATCAAAAAACAAAAATTGTTCTTTTAGAAACCAAACTATCACAATGTTCGGCAAATATGGTGCGTCTAGTTCACATTTATGAGTCATGTCGTTGCGCTTGAACTACTGCACTTGCGGCCTAATATAGCTTCTTAACGGCGTTTGTGGCATTGACCCTTTAAATCGCCGAGTTATAAGGAAAACCAAACTGTTAAGTCTGAATGAACGGGAAATCTTCCTCGAGCACACGTATATTAGATAAACCTTATCATTTCGTGAAACTAGACTTAAACATCAAACACCCCTCTTAGGTGTTTGCTTTTATTTTATTGACTCCGTCCCTATTTCACCTAAGTGGGTGGCAGCCAAAAAAGAACTGTTTAGGAAATTGGACCCTAGAAAGGGTTGCGTACCCACTTGTGCAGTTACATAAACATAGTAAAACCAGAACTACATATTACGTATGACGAATCCTTGTGTACCTTGATCCCGTGGATACAGGGTATGTAGGTAGTCTAGGAAATGAAGAATGTTTCCAGTACTTAGGTACAGAGGATAGTGTGAGGCCTAAAAACTTATTATTTTAATCTTAAAATGAAATAGCCTCTGATTCTCAGGAGAATCCCCAGGGATGATTAACCTTGTACTCGGTCAGTAGCCGAAATCCGAGGAAGGGTACAAGGTTCACACTTCTTACAAAGATCATCGGTACAGTAGTGGGCAAACTGTAAATTTTTGTGAATGGTTCCGATGGGTCGAAGTCTATGGCCAGAGTAAAAGGAAATGACAAGTCGTATGGCTGTTCCGTTTGGATAATTTAAATGGTCCTTATTGACCATGTTTTGGACATTATTGTTCCAAACGAACTATGAGCCCAATAGTTCCTGTTTAGCCCGTATTGGCTATTTCACTTCCTGAGGTTTCGGATCGACTATGAACATTAACCTTTACTTAAGAAGGAATAGAAAAATTTAATCTAACTAATTATTAATCACGTCTATTAAGGATTTTAACTTCCTAAATGTATTAATTTATAATTATTGGTTTTCTTTTAAGGATCAGTTGGGTCCTTACATCAACTTTCAAAGTGGAGGTTTCCAATAAGCAAGAGATGAATCCAATGGAAGAGGATATCCTCAGATTGTAAGAATGCTTTTAAGATGAAAATGGATCAGATAATGAGCTACTACAATGGAAGGTTGATGACCATGAGATTTTCACATTCAACTGCCTTTGCATTATGTTGATGAAGATCTGGAAGGAGGTTGTCTGAGGATGGGACCAAAGAAGAATGTCATAACTGTGGATGTATCGAACTTTCCCCCACACTTCCACCAAATATTAGTTTGGAAATATTGGGTCAGTGGTGAGTTTGCATACAAGTTTTGTTGTCCAAGAGAAATAAGGTATGTGGGCCATAACAACCAAAGTTAACTTACAGTTGGAGGAAAGTCCACAAATGATTAATGTAGTTTTCTACCAAAGCCTTGGATTTTAAAAATGCATCAAAACAACCAAACTTTTTTTTTAAAAAGTAAACCCACATCCTCCTAGAGAATTCATCCACCAACAATAAGAAATACTTTGGACCAAGCACAGTGGGAGATTTCTAGGATGGCTCGCATAGATCTGCACGAACGAGATCTAAGAGTCCCTTTGCACGCCATGCTCCTTTAGTAGGGAAAGGCTTCTACTTCTACTTACTAGCCAAACAACCTACACACATATCTTGTTTTTCTTGGATAGTGGGCAAACCTTGAACTATGTTGCCTCTACTAAGGTTGGCCAAATACTAGAGATTTAGTTGTGCATACCTTTCATGTTATAGCATACTATTATTCTCTTCTACAACTAATGCTTGCAAATTAGTTGTGGTAGGATCAATGGGTCTAAACTGCTTGCCTTGCCCAATGTCTAGGGCAACCACTATATGTTGTTTCAAGTTTGAAACAATGCACTTCTTCCCTCTGAAATTCACTTGTATGTTAGGATAGTCTATAAGCTGATTGATGGAAAATAGGTTTTTGTTCATTCCAGGAACATGCATAGCATTACAAACTATGAATTTGATAGCATCACTTAGTACAATTCTGACATCACCTATCCCCTTGACTACATATGATCTCCCATCACCTAGTGAAACAAAATCCATGTGGCTTGAATCAACAATAAACTTGACATACCAATCCTTTCAACACGTGAAGTTTCTGGATGTGCTGTAATCAAAGAACCAACAACTGACATCAACACTATCTTAAGGAAGCAATGAATGCATATTCTTCCTCTAAAACATGCTCTACCTTAACAACCACTACATTAGCCTCATCTCACAGCTTCTTATTGTGGGATCTCATATTGTCTTTTCTGACATTCCTTCTTTATATGCCCAAATTTATGACAATAATAGCACTTCACTTTTCTTTATGGTTGTGAAGTGGAAGAAGAAGTAGTGGGAGAAAAATTCTTGGTTTTGCCTTTATATTATGCAACAAATGCACTCTCCAAATTTCTAGAAGTGGATTCACTCATCTGTGTTTGCCTCCATTCTTTTTGCAGCAACTATGTGCTGATTTTATTAAAAGTCAGAGTCTAACTTTCAGCCAACAAATTTAGGACTCCATAGATAACTCAAAGGAGGGTGGCAGGCTATTGATGATCAAAGGCCACCATATATTCCTCATCCACCTTTTTGTTTATAGCAGTAAGTTGATCCCTTAGATCCTTCATTTTAAGGAGGTGCTCTAACAGAGACCCACCCTCATTGAGTTTGGTGGAAAACAAGTTCTTCAAGTATAAAACTCAGCCTCTTTCTTAAGTTTGGTATTTTCAAACTATCCCACGGTGCACTTGCAGACATAGCATTACAAACCTCAAGAATAAAGTCATCAGACACAAAGTTTTAACAACAAGGCTTCCCTAAAGCATCATAATCCTCAGGGTTTGTTGCAAGTCTGGTTTCAATGTTTCAAATTATTTGATCACACATCCAATACACAACAATTGTGAGTATCTTTCGACTCCATGTATTAAAATTCTGCCCAGTTGGCTTATGTGCATCTAGCAAAACTAAATTTTGGTTATTGGCCGTTGCAGGGTGAAAAACAAATATGTACAAACCTAGAAAAGTTTCAAATTTATGTTGCAAACTATAAACACTCGAGAAAAGTCTCAAATTTATTTTGCTGACTCTAAACCCCTGAGTGGATTTGTAAGAACCCTTACCAATTCTGCCCTAAATTTCTGATTGCTGTTCTGAATTTCTGATTTAGTTTTCTTGACGGATTCAAAGGTTTTCAAGTGTTTTTAATGCTCAACTGTTTTTGCAATGTTGTCCCATCAATAAAGAACCATTCAAAGCATGAAATGCAATAACATAGATAACTGAAATTTTAAATCAGACCACAGAAAAGATAGGACAACAATATAGATTGATTCAAATTGAAGATTTGAATTGTCCTTTGTTACAACAACATACCCAGATGACAAGATGATGATATGATGGCAATCATACAACATATGAACATTGGTATACAACTGATATGATTGATTACAAGTCAGATCTGATATGTTTGCACAATGATGACCAAGATCCTCTCACAAAGATGAAGCGATGGGTTCCAAGGATAGCTGCCAATGATGTTTGATAGCCAAGGACCAAGATGAATGATATATGCTGTCCAAACCCTGATTTTCTGATCTGCAAACTCTGATATGAAATCTGATCACAATAAGCATGCCAAACAAACCCTGGATGATGGCAATGAGTCCTCCAAATGGTAGCGCTCAACCTAGGATGCGGGCGATGGAACCCTAGATGCAAAATATGACAATAAAACACCAAATATTGCCTTCAAACCCTCCGATCTGCAGACTGATATGAATTGTTGATGTCTGATTTACAAATCTGAATGCAAATGCATGAAATCCTTCACCAATAAGCCCTCCAAAGTATGGTGATCCAACTCCAAACCCTAGCCGTGAATGGGATGATGAAAATATGCAATGGAAACCTTCAAATCTGAATCAAATCACCCAAAACCTGCAATAGAACTTCAAACCCTAGCTGATATGAAGCTCCAACATGTAGAAAACCTGCAATTATGCTCAATGATGAACCCCGGATGGATCCACCTCACAAAGTGGAATGGGTTTTCGTCCAAAACACAAATTTAAGGGTTTTCGTCCTTAGAAGTTCACTGAAACTCTGTTACAGCCAAGAGAAAACTCTCCAAATGACAAATGACACTATGACAAGATGATCAAAATGACCTCCAAACACCATATTTTATAATCCTCCACTTGGGCGCCCAATTCCAATTCATTTTAATGCAATCTCAAGTCCACCGCCAAAGAAATATATTTTATTTTAATTTTCTTTTATTTTTCTCAAGTTGGGCGACCAACATAGAGATAATAAAATAATAATAGAGTATTAATATTTTATTATTTTTTCACTTAAACCTTGAGCGGCCACTTTTTGGCATAAAATATAATATTTTAATAAATAAAATATTATTTATTTGTCATTTGTCATATTTTCTTTTTTTCTCGTTTTTCTCCTTTTTCCCACTCCCAAGTGGTTCGCTCCGACCCTTGGCAATTTATTTATTATTTTTTACTTTTCTAAAAATATCACAAAAATATACAAAGTCATATCCCAACTTCATTTGGCCAAGGAAAAATAGTTGAGCTACATAAAAACGACTTTCCATTCTCCAAACTTCTAGTAACACTCTCAAAGCTCAACCAAATCATTCCCTTACCACATGAATTAGCCTACGGGAATAGTGAATAGGTTAACTCTCTCCTCGCTAGGTGATTATGCCGAAAATGGGGACATTACAGGATTTCAAAAAAATACATAAATTCAGACTTCTTTTCCACAAAAAAATATGAAGATTTTTCACTAACCAACTGTACAAAAAATATTTGCAAGGGATATGCATAAGAAAATGATACCCACAAAACTTGCAGCTACAAATAGAAATTGGACTGCAAATCACTAGACTACAAATTGCGACTAGACCTCCCCTGTTTTTCCTTAGACACATTTTGGCATGGTCTAGGTAATATTTTGGTGTTTGGTATGGCGTGTGTTCCAAATAATATTCTGGCATTTTGGTATTGCATTCACACAGCCTATCTTTAGCATTTCTGTCACACATCTGCATTGCAAGTGCCTTTATACATTTGCTTATTTATTTACTATATCATGGGGGTTACAAATCAGTTATAATGGGATGTTTATATAAACAAAAATTCTTATTATATATAAACATACACATTTATTCAATCATATATTTAGTAGTTCTTCTCTTAAGATTGTTAGTAATTTTCTAACAACTGACTCTATGGTGGAGTTGGTAGGGCATGAAATTTATTAATTTTTGGATGGTTTTCAAGCTATAATCATAGCATAAGAATAGTCTAATACATAGCTATGAAGCTTTAAAGAAAATTTGAATTCTATAGTTGTTACTAAACTGTCCTCTCCCTAACATTGGTTTGTAACGACAATTATTGATGGAAGCTAATGAGGTAAGAAAACAATTGTAATTGTTAGATCAAGGCTAATCCATCTATCACTTCTTCAATGATTCTTCTGTTGAAATTTGATATTATGCCTAAAAAAGATGTTTCATAGAGGATGTGTATTTACTATACCACCTTGAATAAGAAAACCATTAAGAACGAGTACCCTCTTCCATTGATTGATGATTTATGAGAACTTTTGTCTACTCCTAATTAAATATTTTGTTTAGCTATAACATATAATCATAGCATAAGAAAAATTGCATACCATATCTAAACAAGGTTCATGCTTATAACAAAATGTCATTTGGATCCTATAACCACTTACCAAATGTTCTTTAGAAAATCAGCTCACTCTCACATAACTTTGAGAAGTTGACCATGGGGACATTAAAAGTGTGTGTTTTTTTTTTAAATTCAATGCTTTCATACATGATTGGTCCATTTATAGGCCCAAAGAGTAGCATTTGAAGGCCTTGGCAGAGTGGTGCTCGTGCAAGCAGGCTTAATTGGCTTTAAACCTGAATTAACGATCCTTTATGGTCCCATATGGCAAGTTATTTGGACATAGTGTGCGGGGAAGAAATGAAGATGGATCTAGATAAGAAATCAATGATAGTGTGGATGAAAGGTGCCTCAATATATTGAAGCAATGCAATCATTTTAGATAATGCCCAATAATATAAGTGTTCATCAAGAAACTCACCCAAATCTCAGATCCTTAAGATAACCTGACTAGAAAAGTGGTTCCATTTGTTGAAGGTTTGAACAATCTAGCATTAATATTCCTTCAAGGAATTGAAAGCCAAGTTGATCAATGTGCCAGTCCCAATGCACCTAGATTCAAGAAAGGAGTTTAAGTTACATGTTGATGTCTCCAATTTCATTATAAGTTGCACATTGGCACAAGAAGGTAGTCATCAATTGGACAGTCCGATGCATTTTGAAAACAAAACTTGCCCAGGCTAAAAATCAATTGTAGTATAATTAAGCACAAAGCACATGAGATGATTGACATAGTGTAGAAATTTTGACATTTCTTTCATGCAAAATTGTTCAGATTTTGTGTTGACCATCAAGCATTGCAATATCTAGTCAGAAAACAGTAATTCAAAGGCACGTGAGTAGTGGTTCCTGTTGCTGCAAGAGTTCATATTCATGACTGTAGTTCATCCAGAGATCCACCCAAGGAAATTGATGATGAATTTATCAATGTGCAATCAATTCACATTGTGCACTTACCTTGTTGGTACAAGCAAATAGGGGGCCTTCCTTTCGATGGTGTTGCTAGGCAAATGGAGAAAAGGAAAATCGCAACCAAGTTGAGGACCTTTCAGCTCAAGAATGGGCTATTTTATAAGATGGAGTTAAATTGAATACTTTGATGATGTGTCATGAAAGAGGAAACCCCAAGCATATTGCAAGAAAACAATAAGAGCCCTAGAAGAGATCATATAAAGCCCAACACTACAAGGAAAGTGTTGGTTTTGGACTCCGGAAACCTTCTTTGATTGAAGATACCAAAATGGTTTAGTGTCACTAGAGAATTGAGAATCCCTTGGAGAGAGATCCATGTCATTGTACCCGTCCCACCCGCAGAAAATTATTGGAAATGTGGGGGTTGAAGTTCATTTGCTCGTTCAAGTATCAAATAAATTTTATCAGTTCAAAACATTGAGGTAGCAGCAGAATATTTAATTAAGCACATAGAAGCCAGGGCTCTGTCTAGCAACTCAATAAATCATTAGCCAATTCTACATATTAACTAAGCAGATAGAAGCCAACACTCCGTCTAGCAACTCAATAAAGAGCACTAAAAGGCTCCATTATGCATAAATCACTAGCCAATTCTACATATCACAAGGGATAAGGGCAGTCACTTTGTGCACAAGATTATCAAAAATGTTCCTACTGAATTTACGATACTAAACCCCTTTCAATTACATACTGTTAATGGCTGAACACACAAGCAGAGTCTACAAATATGATTCTCTCTCAATTATCCAGAAATATTGTGGAATTGAGGGCACAAATAAGGAGTGACTGCATGCGGCCCAATGGACTCACAAAAAAGACTAAAAGGTAACTAGGCACACTCCTTTCCAACCTATTCACAGCCAAGAAGCAGTAATCTCGATGGAGTTATTCATACTCAGCTTAAGGATTGCAGTGGAGATTTAGCTAGGAAATCATGAGTTTGAAACAGTATCCCCTTTGCCTGAATATGATGGATGAGAGAAGAATTGCCATGTAATGGTTGACAGAAACACTGGAAAGATGACATCAATACTTTCATCACAAGAATCTCACAATTTGAAGCCAGGGGCACTGGTACAAGATATTACGGATGATGAGAATCAGTCCTTTCAAATACAAGGTGTTGGAAAATGGCATTGTATGCCTAGAAATATTGATGGCACACCATTTAACGAATAAGTAACCAGCTGTGTGTAGTGGTTGACACAGGGCGTCACCATGCAAATCAACCAAATTCAAGTCCTGGCGAGCTGAGCACCCCACAATTACCTGGAGTAAGCTCAAGCTACTCCAAATATCAAAATTTTAGCCTTGTTGGGTGGAATCTACCCAATTAGATGAACTGTGTGAATGTCTCTCCCATACACAATTAAGAAGCAGGTCCCATGCATTCAAGTTGTACTTCATGAATAAGGTCATAAAGAGATTCCTTCTGAAAGTTATAGTGCAAAAGAATAAGGGAAATTGCCTAAGGTTCAATTGAAAAATAGGGACAAAAAGACATTTAGGATGGCAAGGAGGTGTAAACTAATTCTAAAATTATAAAAGGTAGTTGAGCCTCACTTGTATTCATTCATCCATAAAGCTGCAAGTCAACTGCTCAAAGAACCAGCGACCCTAAAGACAAAAAACATCAAGTTTGACACAGTGTTTGAAGTTGAAATTCATTGTCACCAACTCAGGAAAATGCACAGAATCATCTAAGACCAATATCAATTTCTCGGATAGAAGACCTGGATGACACAGTCACTAAACAGCCAGCAGCCCAAACTTTGAAGCATTCAAATCAATAGTCTGTACAATTATTTAATTTTTAAATTCTGAAAACTCCTCATTTTCCTTACTTAAAACGTGAAAATTCTTCATTTTCCTCATTTAAAACGAGGTGTCCATATAACAAGGGCAGGTTTTTTAAGTCTGAAAATTCCTGTTACATCATCCACTGCAATACCAACGTCTGCACAGTGATAACAGAAAATAGCAGAAAATTTTCAAAAAGGCATAAAATTCAATCCATATGGTGAATGTTTTGAACAATTTCCAAGATGCAGCAATCATATTGACATTAGGCTAGAATCAGAAACAGGGAGAGTGACATGAACATCAGAGATTTGGCACAGATTTCGAGGGAAAATTGGTTTGCTGCTAGCCCCTTGGCTGACAACCACATGCCAGCAGCTACCACTGGTCCCCAAGAACTTGACAAGGTGATGTCGGCAGTTCACTGCTTAGCCCTTCTCAAGTTTCAGCCATTTTGCTCCCCCTGGATCAAATCCAAAGATTGAATTTTCTTTCTTGTCATTTCTGGCATAAAAATTTATAAATACATGGAATATTAAATGATGGATTATCCACTAATCAGAGACATCTGTTCTTTTCTATTTGAATTTATTATATTGCAATTCCTTATTAGTTATTTCCAAGTTCCTACCTGACACTCCTAGCTGAATTGGAAAAGCTATGTTTACTCTCAACCTTGGTCATGAGATCAAAAATCAAAGAGGTAAACAATATGAACATTTTATAAAGTGGAAATTCCCTTTGTTTTGGCATGAAGGGTCTCATACGCCAATGTGGCATGCTTCATAGTTTGGGACCTAAAAATTTAACTTTATATTGCTTTGGTTTTAACCACATGAAAATAGTTATATTTGCTTATTATCCTGAAGAGCTTATGATAATGTCATTTTCTTTATTTTCCTTAACTGCATATTTACAGAATTCATTAAAACTTGGCATGTTCATCTGCAGGCAATCCAACAGTTGACCTAATTGGTATAGGATTTTTAGAAATGTTCAAGGCCTTTTATTTGTTTTATTCTGGTGTGTACTCCTATGATTGACTGTAGATGATGCTTCCATAACACTGTGAATATTTTCTTTTTTCAAATTGCAAAGTATGTAATTTTTCTAATTGTAAATTCATAAGATCAACCACTTTAACACTAAGTCTTTCAGGAGTAATAAAAATATTATAATTCTATTATGACGTGCACACCCCAAAGATGCAACTGATTTCGACCCAATTTGGTAAACCAGAAGTGCACTTGTTTGTTTGCACATAACTCTAGCAATACTCCTGTCCTGTTACCAGAAATACTAGCGGGTCCTAATCCACCTTTAACAGATTAGGTTATTATTGGATGCTTTTTCATTATTAGTAAATAAAAAATAAAAAACTAGCTACTGTGATGTGGCAACAAAAATTCAATACCTTCACAAAGGACAAATGTTCAGTCAGAAACTCTTGATGGGAGTGTAGAGTTTGGCTTTCTAATGTATAATCCACAACAAATATTTAAGCTTAACTGAAGCAGAAGTAATATATACCATTCAATGGGAATAAGCAACCTTAAAGTCAAACTTAATGATGTGGGCGGCCAACTATCAAAAGATATCTTGATCCTTTGATCCATAAAAAATAAAATATTTGAATATTAAATGTTATTGCAGTGATATTCATATTCCTAGAGGCTAGCTTTGCTAAACATTGATGTCATTTCATTCAAGTATTCAGTAAGCAAGCTTCAGATATACAGGAAAAATGCACTTTTGAGTCTCACCATTATGGCTGTTACAGCAAGTGATAAAAACAGAAGTTAAATAATTGCATAAAAACCAACAGAAAGCACACACACACAAACACAGAGATAGGACCTTGAAACCAGATCGTTGAATTGCTATAGCAACAGCCTGAAACTGAGGATAGTCCTTCAACTTGGAGACTACATAAGACCTTCCAATCTGCAGCCAACATGAAGCAATAATTCATTAAATATTTTCAGATGAAGTATGTTAATTCATTAATAAAGAAAGAAGACCCTTGGTGTTGTTATATTTAAATATAAAATCCCTCATGATTGTAATACACTTAAACTACATCTCCAAGCAAAATGGGATGGAGCAGGAAAGAAAATAATAAACAAGCTTGCAAAATCCCTTAACGAAAGTAAAGACAACCTCCACAACATGCATAAAAGGAATGGGCATTATAATCCTACATGCTAGAAACCATTTTTTTTTAAATAATGAAAAAGTGTATATATTAATTGTAATAAATGTTAGCTTCCAGGGGTAGGTTACAAGGGCCCCTGTATGTGTATCAAGCAAGCTAAAACTGATCAAAGAGAAAATACATAACCAAACTGAGCTTTCAAGTTTCCATAACTGTAGTTGCTAGCAGATTCACCAAAAGAGAGATTACAGAAGGAGCAGTAGAGTATAAACTTAATCACCGACAAAAGGAGCAAAAGACAGATTGTTAAAGCCTCAGCTGTTGTTTTTAGGATTGGTGGAGTGCCTCTTCCCAATGGTTCCAAACCCAGCCTGTTTGTACATCACTTGAGCTGCTCAGGTGCATTTTATAGTGCTCAGAGGAAGCAGCAAGATCATTTAGCAAAATTGTTTGCTGATTGGGGGCTTGTTTTTCTGTATTAAAATGTTGTTGCTCGTTTAGGAAATCGTTTTCTCTTCTCAAATGGTCAGCATTCAAAACCCGTTCAATAGCATCTGCCCTATTTAGAACATTCTAATAACTGTGCCTAAGGATTGCAAACCCATTTGTCATTTAAACAATTCATGATTCCATGGCCTTTTGTCCCTTGCAGACTTTGTATCACCAATCTATGATTTTCTTAATTAAGATCTTGATGCTTGTGCTGAAGATCAATAGCACGCATCAAACCATTAAGGGTGTCATTAATGTTAGCTGTGGCCAAATATTGAGTGGTTTTTGAAGGAGAAGTTTGATTGGCTTGCTAATTTTTAGTGCTTTGTGGAGTTCATTCTTTGATGGAAGTAGAAGGGCACTCATTATGAGACGGCAGATCACAAAGTTTTAACTGAGAGCCAACCTTCATTGGTTGTTGGTGGAGAAGAGTGGAAGCACACTTCAAAATGTGAGAGATGGGAATCTTGGAAGAGGTATATGGAGATGATAGAGATGAAGGGTTATAAGTTGATTTTGTTATCAGATCAGCAAAGTTAGAAACCCTTAATGGCTGCATAAACAAAGAGCTAAGCATGTTAGATATAGGAGTAAATGCGGAATGGATACTATAAGATAGCTTACCCTTGTGCATGGCACCTCCATTGTTGGTCTCGATCTCTTGAGCAGCAACAACATTAAAGAGTGAGATATCATCTTCCTTAATCTCCTAATCAAAGATGATAGCCACTTGCCCTCATTCTCAGGATGCTGGTTCTTCATACCAGAAGAGCTCATTGTGACATATTGGGAAGGATTGGATTTCTCTTTTTCCTTATACAAGTTCTCAAGGTTTTATGAGTTGAATATAGGCAATTGTAAAGATATAATGTAAGCATCATAAGTGTATTTAATAATTTATATATTTTCTAGCAATCTCAAGCCGCTTTCGTGTTCCATAAGAGAAATTATTTTGCCTCTTCAATTTGAGATGTCAAATCTGTAATTCATTTTGAACCTGCTGCAATTATTACATTAAACCAAACCAATTCTCTTGCCCAACAGTTTAAAAAGAAAATATAAGATGACAAAAAGCTTTCTGGATTATCTGGGTGAGATGGCGTCAGCTTGTAGATATCATTAATAGCATGAAGATATACTTGTAAGCTAACTTGGACATTTAGAATGCTAAGCTCGTCTTCTTCAGGACTGATAGAATGTCAACACTCCTTTATTTCCATTGTGGTGAAGTAGGTCACGGGTGTGATCAACCAAGGAGATTGGTAGCAACTGCACTTTGGGAAACGGTTTTTGAAATGATGGAGGAATCTACTGCTATCGTCAAGATCATGCACATTAATCCTCATATGACTTTGCTCAATTGGGTCTTTATGGTGCATTATTTTGCCAGCACAATACATATTTCTTAGGCTGTGTTTGGTGAATTTTTTCACATGTATGAAAGCCAGCAGTTGTCTATGGTGAAGATTAGAAAATAAGGCAAGTTTTACAGGTACCAAGCAATGTGAAGCCCATATGCATCGTGCGTGTGTCCTTTTTTCTAGGAAGATGTTTGTTGAGGTACTTAGCAAGGTTTCAAAAACTCATAGAATACTCACAAGTTGAAAGAGGAAAAGAGTTAATTGCCCCTGGACTCACCTGCAACTCAGGTTGAGCCAGTGACGAATACTTACCACGGGCTCAACATGCATTGCAAACACATTCAGAGCCACCATTGAACACTACATATGCACTAAAAACAGTTTTAAACATCAAAAAAATGGGCCTAGGTGGTCTATTTAACTACAACTGATCTCCTTCGTCACTCACAACCAATGTTACAAGACTTGGCTAGGATCACCGAGACTCGACAATTCTCGAGGCAAGCAGCAGAAATTGGGTCCCAAGGACTCATGACCTAGGTACCCGGCGAGTTTGGTGTGGTCTATTTAACTACAACTGATCTCCTTCGTCACTCACAACCAATGTTACAAGACTTGGCTAGACTCACCGAGACTCGACAATTCTTGAGGCAAGCAGCAGAAATTGGGTCCCAATGACTCATGACCTAGGTACCCGGTGAGTTTGGTCAAACTCGCCGAGTCTGCCAAACTCGTTGGACCCGGCAAGTCCTACTATGAAGACTCGGCCAAGTCAATTAAAATCAAGGAAACAAATAGAATAAAAACTAAAAATGCTCAAACATAAAAGTGTGAAAGTCAAGCATTTTTTGAAGGGTTTGGAGAACTTTTGAAGGTTGTTTAAAAGCGATAAAATTATGAAAAATGACGTGCCATGAAGGTTTGTGTGGTCTCAAAATCTTCTATTTGGGCTTGGTGGCGAGGGCTCCACCCCTCAACCCTACCCTGTATTGCGACAGGGAATGCGCCAAGGGCACTACCCTGAACCTCGCGAGCGGCACTGCCTCTCGACCCCGCTTGGGGGCGCTACCCCAAGACTCCTACAGGGGTGCTGCCCCTCAACCTCGCTAGGGGCGCTGCCCCGAGATCCTTACAAGGGGTGTTGCCCCTCAACCCCATTGGAAGCAATACCCCCAAACCCCTGCTCTAATTTTAAAAAGCAAAAACTAAAAATCATTTTGGGCCATGTTGGATGGAAAAGCAACATTATTTTGTTCTTTCAACTTTTTCTCAATTAAATGCCAAGTAATTGAATTACATTTATACTTCTAGTTTGTTGAGTCAATCCCTATCCTAAGTAATGGTCCTATGGCTATAGTAGCATTTGTAGACTTGAAAAGATACAAGCACATGACTCCACATAGAGCTAGCAATGCTCAGCTAAGCGATACAAGCTTCTTTATACCATAGTCCATGACTCCATATTGTGATTTTTGTTTTTTGATGCCATGGATATCATAATCCATGAGTTTTGTACACTTAAAACACTTGACAATATTTGTAAATTTAAACACGTTGTTTCCTTTAGCTAAAATCCGCTTTTATACTCATGTGATCAATGTATACTTGTGTATGTGATCAAAGTAGCTTCTATTTGATTAGTTTATTATGTCTTTAAAGTTTATTTTTTGAAGGGTGCATGATAAAAAAATTTAATCATCAGAAGTCTCTATATTTCATGGTTTTTTCAATTTCTCGAATCTTTGCCAAGTCTTGGTCGACTTTGAACGCTAAGTCCGAATCCGGGTCAAAAATCAGCTTGCCGAGTCTAAGCCAAGTCTGAGTCTTGTAACACTACTCACAGCTGCATTTGATCTCCTTTGAGCTTGTAATTTAAGGGATTGTGGAAGTGAAATTTTTGCATATTTTGAAGTTTCAGCCTTCAGTTATCTTTTTTTTCTTCTAAGATTTACTAGATTTCTTTTACATTTCTTAATTAATGTAGGGTTCCTAAGCTTTTCTAGATTTGTTTCACATCCATTCAAATAAATATAGGGTTTTTGCATTTAAAATTTTGTTTTCTTAATTTTCAAAGCCATAATTCTACAATTTTTTAATTTTTTTCAATGTTAGGATTTGCAATGATTAAATTAGTTTCTCTTGTTTATTCAATGCTAGGGTTTGCCCTATGAATCCAATAGCATTAGGAAGTGGAAGCTAAGCAGTGGAGGAGATGCTGCTTGGAAGCATGGTGTACCAAGACCGATTGCAAGATCGGTCATTTGCAACTATTGTGGATTGAAGATTAGTGGAGGCATCAATTGCCTCAAAATACCACCTTTCACAAATCCCTAGCTACAATGTCCAGTTGTGCACAAATGTTCAGCCAAAGGTTGAAAGGAAGATAAATGCAACCCTAGCTTTGATCAAACAAAAAAGATTAGAGAAGGTGAGGAACAAGAAGCCACTACATCATTCATGAATCCCAATATGGTGCAAGAATCAAGGGAAAATACAGGGATAGAGATTGTGGACATCTATTGTGGTCCACGAATTAACACCTTGTCCACTTCAATGAGCTCCAATCATATGCAAAGCTTTTTTGTGCCATGCAACATGCCAGGTTTGTAGCCTTCATTTGAAGGTACAGGTTGGAACAAGGGCAAGGGTGAGGAAGTAGAAATGACTTGTGCAAATTTTTGGTACTACAACAACCTTCCTTTCAAAGTGGCAAAAAGCCCATATTGAAAGAATTTGATCACAACCTTCACCGTTGCAAGGAAAAAGTACAAGGCACCTAGTCAACATGCCTTAAGTAATTTGTTGCTCCAAAAAGCAAGGGCAAATATACTGTCATTTGCCAATTGTGGAAGAGCAGAAGAAATTTGGCATAAGTATGGATGTACATACTATCAAATGGGTGGACAAATGGAAGGAATCACACACATCAACTTCGAAGTTACTTCAAGTTGTCCAATGGTGTCCTTGAAGTCCATCACCTCAAACATAGTCAAGAATGTGGAGAATCTGAGTCTAATGTTGGAGGAGGTTATGCTAGAGGTTGGCATTGAGAATGTAGCTCAAATGGTGATAGATCATGCAGCAGTGTATGTGGTCGAAGACAGACTCCTTGAGGATAGGCACCCATCACTCTTTTGGACCCCCTGCACTACCCATTGCCTTGATCTTCTCTTGGAAGACATAGGCAAACTTGATTAGGTGAAGTTCATGGTGGAAGACACTAGGAACATTACCAAATATATCTACAATCACCCTTAGGTTTGTTAGCATTTTAACTTGTCCTTTTTAGGACAACTCAAACCAAAACAATATGTGAACAAATCGTCTCTTCATATTCGCAAGGGAAGCTCGCAAATATGAAGCTCCCTGATCTAATCTACTCCTAAAATCTAAAACAAATAAATTAGATTGCGACATATGCACACTATACAAATAACCTTCTAGGGGTTTTGCATGTAAACGAAAATGCTTGAAAAGAATCTAAACCTATCTTTTTGATCTCGAAAGTAGGAGCACAAGACTAAAAGTACTTATCTCAATACAAGGTTTTATGTTATGCAACTGAATAAAAATATGAACTTGAAACAAAACACCATTCAGTGGTTAACATAGAGACCAGCAACATGGTGTTAATAATATTAGGATTGATGTGGCATGAAAAACATTCCACAAACAATATGAAACACGATATGAGATCCAAGCCAGCAATCCTCAAAAGCTACAAAGCTATTGATTAAGAATAGAGGACAAGTGTTAAGAAAAGTTGAACACAAATCTTCTTATTGACTTCTCGAATCTGTAATGTCCCTTTTTGCTAGCAACTTGTGTTTATTTAATTATTTTATTTTAAAAGTAATTTTTTGTCAAAAAGATAAAATAAAATAAAATAACAAAGTTACTTTTGAGGAAAAATAAAATAAAAATAAATAAAAACAAAAGCTTTGTCAGCCAAAAAGAAGATTCTAGAGGAAGTCAAAAAATGTTTTAAAAAGGGGCTTGGTGAAAGGGTTGGACAAGCATTTGATTATCTTTGTTTTGATAATTTTCCATTGGGGAAAACTTTGAACAGCTGGTTCAAGGATTTGGAGGTGAATTCAATTTGGGGTTCACAATTGAGCATAACGATTTGTGCCATTTTAATTCTGCAGCGTTTGTTATTGTTTTTGGGAGACTTGTAGGTGTGCAGGTTGAGGAATTGTGCAGGTTTGTGCCTTGTGCAGAAGGTTATATCTATTTGCAGGTTTTGCGTTTGCTACAGGAGGGTTCTTTTACCAATTTTAAGGGATTTGCTATGCAAATATAAAATTGGAGTTTGCGGAGATTTATTGTTCAGTGGTGAAGATTCCACGAGGGTTTTAAGACCATAGTTTATCGCCACCTTGAAAAGGAGCAATGAAACTAGCGCTTGTATTAAGGGATCTCCAAACGCATTCAAAGAGTAACCGCAACTCCTCATATGTTAGCCACATCATTTGTTATTAAGGTGAAAATCATATTGAAAAGGTGAAGCGTATGATTTAAAGTAGTCGTGGGAGATTTGGCATTGTGTTACATTCCCTTTTGTTTGAACAATAAAATATTAATTATGTTGTTAGTTGAGAACAACTACTTTCATATGAATGTGAAATTATTTGTTGGAAAATGTATATGATGACTTTTTCTTTAATTGGGGATATTTTCCTACTTATATGTGAAAATGGATTGATGAAAATGATATTAATTATTATCCATATCATTGAAATGATTTAACATTCCTTAATCGTCTAAGTGGTTGCAGGACAAACCAGGTGGTTGACAAAAAGGGATATCAACAAGGAGAGGGTGATTACAAGAATCAAAAAACAATAATTAAGCCAAAATCCTAAAGTCACCGTAGCCTTGGCCAAGGCACATGAGTATATATATATATATAATCTAGTGGAGGAAAAGATTTATCTCTTATGTCTATTAAATAATTTATTTAAGTCTTACCTTGTTGAGCCCTTGTGTTTGTAACTCCTCTTTCTTCTCCACTACATTGGAGCAGTTTCTTTTGGATCGACCATTCTTTCTTGGCATGCATTCTTTTCATTATTTTAGAGGAGAGAGAACCTCTGCGGATAGCTATCAAGCATTTTTTTTTTCTGAGAAAGGCGTACAGGTTAGAAAGGAAGAAGAGTTCGAGCTGTAGTATCTTTGTCAAGTATTACCTTTTAGCGTGCTTATTGTTGGCGTTCTATTTCGAAGAACTTTCCACTGTATTGTGCATTTACCAAGTAGCGATTGTACCATTCGCATTTGATAGAACAGCTGCGATTAGCTTAACCCGATTTTCCATCCACTTGTCAGGCAAGATCTTGAATCTTCTATAATAATTCGTTTAATGTTTGATGATCATAGCAATTCGTAGTATGATATCTTTCTCTTATCATGATTCTGAGCTTCCGAATCAGTCTTCTGAAATCTGTAAACGTATTTCTTTATTTAAGCTTTCGAGTCTGCTGAAGCCGGGAACTTTTTGATACTTGTTTTATATCTGAAATATATATAAGCATATATATACTATTAATCTTTTACTACAGCTGAGGTGTTATATGTGCACTGAAAATAATGGAACCTCTGTACTCTTTTGAGCTTTTCTTGTCTATATATTTCTGTTCTGATTTTACTACGAACTAAAAGTTGTCAAGTAAGACATGTATGATGCTATGTAAAAACCTGCATTCATTAACCAAAGAAGAAAGTATTAAGTTAATAACAATGTCGAGCAAGGGTGAAGGTTGATGACACAGTAGTGTCAGATATATGTATATATATATACTAGAAAAATCCTTGGCCAAGGTTACGATGCAGTTAGGCACCTGCCAGCGATTAAGTACCAGATATACCACTGGTCAGAATGATCTTTCCAGTTAGGAGGTACCTGTAGGGAAAGATCGATCAGGAGGTATAGGTTTTGACCCCAGGCTCAGAGGCACATTGTTGTTAATTGATTCCTGTCATCACCCTCATGAAGGATCGGTTTTCTTCAGTTGAAGAAGCACGGGAGATCAGTTGGTCTTGGTTGGGTGGTTAAAACCCTTGTTGATATTTCTTTTTCCAAAATCCAGTGAAGGATCTACAAACAAAATCAGCAGGAAGCTATTCAAGTGTACTTCTCTTAATCTCTTTTATTACTTGAAATTCAATTGAAGAAAGTTAGTTGAATTATGTTGGTTGCATTTAATCAGTTAGAAAAAATTACTTCATCTAAAAAAGAAAGTTAGATGTAATCGTGAAATTTTATTGCTTAGATAGTTAGTTAATCCAGTTAATCATTCTACTGAAATTTTGTTAATAGTTAATTTTATTTTTTTGTTAAATTAGAGTGGGTGTAACACACTGTGGGAGGTTTTCAAATTATAGCCGCAGCATATGCTTAGTTTTTGGGAGCTAATACATATTAGTTTAAGTGGAAAGTGGACCCAAATACCTCAGCGCATAAGTTTGAAGGAAGCCGTAGGGATTGTGGAGACCGACGTGGGCTGGGGCTTGTGACAAGAAGCTTGCGTGGAAGAGTAGAAAGTGTAAAGTAATATCTTTCAGATTCAAGGAGCCGCACATCATGATATGAGTAAATCGTCGGTCCTAGCGGATGCATAAAGTCATAGAGTCTTATTAAAGTGTTTGTTTACTTGGACGTGGAGTATTAGTTGGTCACCACAGGTTGAGTATCGTCAGCTTCAGATTATTAGAATTTATGAGTTGTGTGGAACTAACAAGGAGACATAGCCTCTTGTTTGGATGCAGCTTCCCGTGTGGGCATCGTGAGTTAAAAAGACAAGAATTATGTTAAAGAAGACAACGAACATATAGAGGGATGGCATGAGAAACAGTTGAAGAAGCAAATTGTTGCATATGTTGAAGGCTTGGGGTGCGTGGATCTTTTGAGCAGAAGGGACTTGCTGGTCACTAGCTTTTGAATTCGTGGCTGGGACTAAGAACTATCTCTATCTCTTGAGAAGATTGCTAAGCTGGTAACCCAGATATATCAAGATTGCTGCATCTTAATAAATTTTGTGGAGTCTTTTAACAAGCTGAACCAACATCGAGGAGGACACTTGAATATGAAAGAGGTTGTTCATCAACAGAGACCTGTATGAATATCTTATGATTAAAAAGGAACATATCACAGGTCAGATCTGATTATTATTGTCTCTGTAATTTCTGAGTTTAATATACCGCTGCATATATTGTTATTTCCAGCTCTTTGCTTGGGTGCAAACTATTTGACAAAATGTCCATGCCTTGATATGTAAATTTCAGCACCTGCTGTTCTGTAGCAATATATATGTTGGAATATGTTGTCATTGATGTCAAAGCAAAATAAGAGTTGCCCATTATACATTCCCATTGGAGAGATTGTGAAATTGGAAGCCAACTTAGAGATATGTATTTGTTTAAATTAAGGATTTAAACAAAATAAGAAAGGGAATAAGACAATATTAACATGGGGCTGACCCCCTAGATGAAGCATTCAAAAATAGCCGACCAAGGACATAAATTAGTTTAGGAGGTAATTAAAGAAGTGGCCGACCTCATCTTATAAGCAGCGCCATATATGTATTTAAGAAAATGTCTCATGTTTAATAGATTTGAAGAGGTCCGATCAAGAGGAAAAGGAGGGAAATTCAAGTTTTAAACTTATGTGGTGGCCGACTCCCAAAGCGCCGATTTCCTTGGAGGTTGAAATAATAAAATACTTTATGATGGCCGACTCTCCCTATTAGCGTCATTTAAATAAGACAAAACGTTTTATTTTAAATGATAAATATGTGCAGAGATTAATATGAAAAAGGTGCGATCAGCAATAAGTTTTAAAGGCAGCGATTTGTTTGGAAGTGGTGTGACTCTTTGAAGAGTCATTTCTCTTTTGAAAAGACATATCTCTTAATGAAATCGCCTATCTAGAGGAAGTATAAAAGGTGGAAGAAAGTATGATTTGAAGGCAAGCAATCAATGATATATTTCTGAGTTTTGAGGGCAGAATTAGAAGAGATCTAAGGGCAGAAAAATGAAGTGTCTTTCAGACCTGTTTTGAAAGAGTATATGCAGCCCGTGTATGAAGGATAAATGCAAATATATGTGAAGAATATATGAGAAGATTAAGAGCAGATTGTTAAGAAATTAGAGCAGATATAAAGGCAGAAATTTATGTGAACATATTGACATACTTATGATCAGATTTATGAAAAGAGATTGTGCATGAGTTGTGATTAGAATTGTGAAAGAAGGATTGTGTGAGTTGTAATCATATTTGTGAAAGGAAGAGCATTAATATTCAGATCTTGTGAAAACATATCATCCATTGAAGAATTCGTAGGTTGGTTCCTATCAAAGAAGAGATTGGAGTCTCTTGCTGAGTTGGAGCTCAGTTATGGGGATTGGTGTCTCTAGTGGGTTGGTGCCTACAAATTCTACAAGCGGGTATTGGTGTCTCCAGTGGGATGGTGCTCATAAAAGAAGAATTGTAAGAGAAGTACGTTGGTGCCTACAAAAGAAGATCAATATATATAAGCAACATTTTGCCGTGGTTTTCTCCCGCAAGGGTTTCCACGTAAATCGTGTGTTCTCTCTATGTTTGTAATTACTAGATCTTGCATGTTTATTATTGTCATGGTTGATTAAGTTTTGAAAAGTAAAAGATTGTGTTATGTTGAATCACCCCCCCCCCCCTCTTAGTATAATCGTGTGCTCATCAATATATCTGAGTATTCAAATCCTTAATTTGAATCAATCTCTTGCACTGTGCAAACTGTTGACAAAATGAATCATGTCATCCTTGTGAATTGACTTTCCAATGTGAATAATTTATGGTTTTAAACAAGAATTCAGAAAGGGGTTCTTACAGTGGTATCAGAGCAAGTGATCTTGCCAACCTGGAGGGTTCAATTTGATCTTATGCAGTCAGGAAAAAGTTCTAATAGGTACTATTGCAGAAGGAGAACGGGACAACAACCAGAAATTCAAGAAGAGGTTGCTCCTTTTACAGGTACACAGCAAGTTGAGATGGATAGAGGTGGAGGTGGTGATGGTAATGAGAGTCCTAGGAGACATGAGCAACCAAGTGTTGAAAATATCTCGAATAATCTAGCCCAACAACAACAGCAAATGATGCAAACTTTTATGCAGTCACAACAACAATTGCTTGCAGCCATTGGCCAAATGACACAAAACATGAACAACATAAGGATAAATCAGCCTAATGCAGGAGAGGACAACAATACCGGAAATCATAATACAGGTAAAGTTACTACAAGTGTTTCAGATAGGCCATTCCAACCCACTTTTATACATAGTGAAGAAGAAGAAGCTTCTGAAGAGGAAGAAGAGACACATATGACTGATGATGTAATGGTTGCTTATGATGAGTACCATACACTTCCACAATAGGTTAGAAATGAGCTGACCTTGAATCAATCTATGAATCAGCGAAAGGACAAGAAGAGGGCAAAACAGGAAAGAAGACCAAAGAAGCATCATAAGGAGTACAAGCATGCCTTGAGCAAACTCTCTCTACCTAATTTGGATGGCAGTGGGAAGAGTACAGCTCGTGCTTGGATACACAAATTGGATACATTCTTGACACTCAAACCCATACCAGAAGATGAGGCAATCAAGTTTGCAGCCATGCACTTGGAGGGAGTAGCATATGATTGGTAGCATCATGGACTTGTGACACAAAACCATGCATTGATTCATTCCTATGATGAGTTCAGCAGGAGATTGATTGCTAGATTTGATAGGAAGGATGTGGAGACATATTTCGGTGAGTTGGCATTGATTACACAAAGTGGGAATGTGGATAATTACATAAATGAGTTCCAAAAGGTAACTGTTATGGTTCCTAACATATCAGAAAAAAGAGTTGTAATGCTCTTCATAGAAGGATTGAATGAGAAATTGAGAGGGTTGGTGAAGGATTTCAAGCCTAATACCCTCCAAGATGCAATTGAGATGGCATTAGATCTTGAAACTACTTCTCCCAAGCAGCAAAAGAAAACATTCCAAAGGGAAGAGCCCCAAATTCAACCTCAAAAGAACTTGTCACAAAAAACAAGCCAAGAAGAACTCAAGGATGAGTTGAGGAAAAAGAAATTATGCTTTTCATGTAAGGAGCCTTGGGTGCCTGGATATCGTTGCCTAGGGAGAGGCAAGGTCCACTACATTGAGGTTTTTTTGGATGATGATGAGGAGAATGAAGCCAAGTTTTCTACAAGTTCAAAAAAGGAGCAAGACGAATTTGTTGAAGATAGTGATAACAAAGGTGTACTTGCTTCACTTTTTGGAGTTCAAAGGTATAACCCATTCCGGTTTCAAGGTATTTTATTTGGAAATAGAATCGTTGCATTGCTAGCTAGTGGAGCTACTCATAACTACATTGATGAAGGATTGGTATTCAAAAGGGGAATGCATATAGAGTATTTTGAAGGATTTGATGGTGTTGTAGCTGATGGCTTTACCATTCCTTACAAGAAGAAAATCAGCCAACTTGACATTCTCTTTGGTGAGTACACACTTTGTGATGATTTCTATGTCATTAGTTTGAATGGGTATGATGTTGTTTTGGGACTACAATGGTTACATTCACTTGGTAAAGTTTTCTAAGACTTTCAAACAATGGAGTTGAGCTTTCATCATGAAGGGAAAGGGGTGACATTGAAGGGTCTTCCAGCCAAGCTGCCACATCAAGTTTCAGCTAGAAGAATGGAAGTTTTGGGTCAGCAAATGTTTCATTTTTTTAAAATGAGTGAAGATTCTAGTGGTTCATCTTTGGACAGCATGTTTTCACATAATTTTTACCATGCAACAATGCAAACAGAGAGTATCTATGTAGATTTTTCAGTTTATATCAGAGTGGAGAAGCAAAAGCATGGTGGAACATGTCAGAATTTTGGGAAGCTTGCTAAATATTTCCAGAGGATTGTTATTCTTTTGATGGGAAGATTGCATAAGGTATCCTTTGCAAGTGTGTTGCAATGTAGCTTACCACATGGGAAGCCACACGGGTGTCCTAGATTGATTTGGGATCTAGGAATACTATTGTTGATCATGCAAGTTCGTTGGTTGAGTTATGATTGCCTGAGGACAAGCAATCTTTGAGTGGGGAGGATTTGTAATGTCCCTTTTCGCTGGCAACTTGTGTTTATTTAATTATTTTATTTTAAAAGTAACTTTTTGTTAAAAAAATAATAAAATAAAATAATAAAGTTACTTTTGAGGAAAAATAAAATTAAAAAAAATAAAAAACAAAAGCTTTATCGGCCAAAAAGGAAGATTCTAGAGGAAGTCAAAAAATGTTTTAAAAAGGGGCTTGGTGAAAGGGATGGACAGGCATTTGATTATCTTTGTTTTGATATTTCCCATTGGGGAAAAACTTTGAACAGCTGGTTCAAGGATTTGGAAGTGAATTCAATTCGGGGTTCACAATTGAGCATAACGATTTGTGTCATTTTGATTCTGCAATGTTTGGTATTGTTTTTGGGAGACTTGCAGGAGTGCAGGTTGAGGAATTGTGCAGGTTTGTACCTTGTGCGGAAGGTTATATCTATTTGCAGGTTTTGTGTTTGCTACAAGAGGGTTATTTTACCAATTTTATGGGATTTGCTATGCAAATATAAAATTGGAGTTTGCGGAGATGTATTGTTCAGTGATGAAGATTCCACGAGGGTTTTAAGACCATAGTTTAACGCCACCTTGAAAAGGAGCAATGAAACCAGTGCTTGTGTTAAGGGGTCTCTAAACCCATTCACTACTTTAAATCATACGCTTCACCTTTTCGATATGATTTTCACCTTAATAACAAATGATGCGGCTAATGTATGAGTAGATGCGGTTACTCTCCTCATGGGAGGTTTTCAAATTATAGCCGCAGCATATGCTTAGTTTTTGGGAGCTAATACATATTAGTTTAAGTGGAACGTGGGCCCAAATACCTCAACACATAAGTTTGAAGCAAGCCATAGGGATTGTGGAGACCGACATGGGTTGGGGCTTGTGACAAGAAGCTTGTGGGAAGAGTAGAAAGTGTAAAGTAATATCTTTCAGATTCAAGGAGCCACACATCATGATATGAGTAAATCATGGGTTCTAGCGGATGCATAAAGTCATACAGTCTTATTAAAGTGTTTGTTTACTTGGACGTGGAGTATTAGCTGGTCACCACAAGTTGAGTATCGTCAGCTTCTACTAAGGCAACCGCAGATTATTAGAATCGATGAGCTACGCGGAACTAACAAGGAGACGCAGCCTCTTGTTTGCACACAGCTTCCCGTGTGGGCATCATGAGTCAAAAAGGCAAGAATTATGTTAAAGAAGACAACGAACATATAGAGGGATGGTGTGAGAAACAGTTGAAGAAGCGAATTGTTGCATATGTTGAAGGCTTGGGGTGCGTGGATCTTTTGAGCAGCAGGGGCTTGCTGGTCGCTAGCTTTTGAATTCATGGCTGGGAGAAAGAACTATCTCTATCTCTTGAGAAGATTGCTAAGCTGGTAACCCAGATATATCAAGATTGCTGCATCTTAATAAATTTTGTGGAGTCTTTTAACAAGCTGAACCAACATCGAGGAGGACACCTGAATATGAAAGAGGTTGTTCATCAATGGAGACTTGTATGAATATCTTGTGATTAAGAAGGAACATATCACAGGTCAGATCTGATTATTATTGTCTCTGTAATTTCTGAGTTTAATATACCATTGCATATATTGTTATTTCCAGCTCTTTACTTGGGTGCAAACTATTTGACAAAATGTCCATGCCTTGCTTTGTAAATTTCAGTACCTACTGTTCTGTAGCAATATATCTGAGTATTCAAATATTTAATTTGAATCAATCTCTTGCACTGTGCAAACTTTTGACAAAATGAATCATGTCATCCTTGTGAATTGACTTTCCAATGTGAATAATTTATGGTTTTAAACAAGAATTCAGAAAGGGGTTCTTACAAAATCTCAACACAATAAACCACTTCAAAGCTGAATGAAAAGTTTTGCAACATAAATTTAACACAAACTCTCATTACATTTAATGTGCTCAAAGCATTTATTTATAAATTCTCTAAGAGAAGTGTTGTGACCAAATCACACATCGCCCCATTGCAAATGGGGACCCCCTTTTTTTTGAATTCCAGTGTTTTGCTAAGTCCAAGATGATGTCCTTTGCATGATGAAGTCAGTGGTGTTTGAGTCTGAGAGCCCCTTGATGACCTGATCCTGATGTTTGAGACCCTGAAAATGACTAAGTCTGGTATCCTGATCCTGAAGATCCTGAAAATTGGCTAAGTCTGAAATCTGGTGGATCCTCAAAAATCTAGAATCTGCATGTTAAATCTGGTGGATCTGAGACCTATCTCAAACATCCTAAAAGGTATATTGAAAAATATTTAAAGTATAAGAAATTCAATCTCTAAACTTATACTTAAATATATTTTTCAATATACCTTACCTTCGGTACTGTCAGTTCTGGGCGCGAAATTGCTCCAAGGTTACCTCAAAATTCCGCCAAATCTAGGCGCCCATTGCATGTTCAGAGGATCAAAAGAATTGCGCCCAAGGATTGAATGAATGAATTTTGGCGCCATTTCTTGTTACTCCTGCCAGTCCTAGGCGCCCTGTTGGGAAGTAAGATTTGAACTAATGATAGAGGAGCGCCCTAAGTCAAAATCATCAACATCTGGCGCCTTGATTGGGAGATCCATTGCTAGCGCCCTAAAGTAGATTGGCGCCTCAATGGATGAAGATGGCGCTTTGAGTTGTAGCGCCTTGGAACAATGTTTAGTACCTCATAGAGATGTGCGCCCTGTGAAGGAAGATTGCCTCAGAGGAAGGGATTGAACTTATCACAAGTTGCGCCTATAGGGAAGGGGAATCATCTTATACCTTCACAATTGTTTAAGGCGTAAGGGCATGAGTCTAGGCGCCATTTGCTATCGAGACAACCTAAGGGAGCTTCATGGAAGAATCACATAAACTTACACTTGAAGTGGGCGCCAAGAGATCTAGGCGCAATATCAATACCTTTGTGAACCTTCTGGCGCTTGAGAGACTTGAAGTAGATTGAAGTTAATGAGTTGGGCGCATTTTGCATATCTAATTATCATCAATTGGGCGCCTTGTTGTGAGGAGTAGTGTTTGAGCGCCTAGATGGAGGTTTTAGCGCCTTGGAGGAAATTGAGTGCCTTTAGATGAGAAAGGCTTGGAGTTTGAAGTTCATCATCCTGCCTTTGGTTAAAATCATTGAGCGCCTAGCAGAAGTGGGAGAGTTATAGTTTGGGCGCCATTCAGTTCAAACAAACCCAAAGTTGCGCCTTAGCATGAAAGAGCATGATGTGTTTAAACTAACTCCTATCATGATGTTTGAGATCCTGAAAATGACTAAGTCTGATAGCCTGAAATCCTGAAACACTGAAAAATTGACTAAGTGTTAAATCTGGTGGATCCTCCAAATTCTATAATCTATATGTTAAATCTGGTGGATCTGAGACCTATCTCAAACATCCTGAAAGGTATATTGAAAAATATTTAAAGTATAAGAAATTCAATCTCTAAACTTATACTTAAATATATTTTTCAATATACCTTATGCCCTGAGACTGCCAAATCTAGGCGCGAATTTGTTCAGTGATCTTAGGCGCATTTTCTCACTTGCAGACACCCACATGAGCGCCTTAGGTTGAGTTTCAAAGTGCGCCTAGAGGATGATCAACTTCCAAACGCTCCAAGATAGGGCGCCTTGATTGAAATTGGCATAAAAGACCTTAAACATCCAAATTTGGGACAAAGGAATGATTGAAGAGTTTAGGCGCCCATTGCATGTTCAGAAGATCATAACAATTGCGCCTTAGGTTGAAGGGCATGAGTTTAGGCGCCTATATTTAGGAGGAAAGCACCATTCAATGAGCGCCTAGTACTTCCAAAACCTCAAATATCCCCAAGGTAGCGCCTAAAGGTGAGGATGAGGTCTTTGTGAAGTTTAAACAAGAATAAAGATCATCTAAAGTTTCAAGAAACAAGTTAGAACTAAGGCGCCAATCCAAGAAGGATGCATGAAAACACATCATTTTGGCGCCTAGAATAGCCAAACCTTTAGGAGCGTTCTATATCAAGTAGATTAACAAGTTTGTTGCAAGTGAACCCAAAGGGGTCAAGGTGCTAGTTCATGTCTAAATGATTCTCAATGAGCGCCTTCATGGAAAAATTGCCAAGAGACCTCAAAAAGTGGAAATTCCACAAGGTAAGCACACAGTGATCTTAGGCGCAACTTCATGCTTTAGTCATCCTTAATGAGCGCCTAAATGAAATTGCATTTTATGACTCAATTTAGTGAGCGCTTAGAAAGAAAGCATTAGTTTAAGCATGTTTTAATCATTCAACATCTAAAGAATAGCAAATGGAGTCCATAATGATCAGGGCGCCCTTTTACCTCTTTGCAAACATCTTCTGGCGCCTAGAAGAATCACCCCAAGTCTTACATTTTGAGTGGGCGCCTTGAGGAAAATTGCATTCCATATCAAATAGAAGTGTCAAATTGCAAGGATAAAACTCAAAAGTTAGGCGCCCTTTGCCTCCTCTAGAAACCTATAGTGGCGCCAAGGAAGAAATTGCATTTAAAGGCACCTTTTGGATGAATCTTATAGAGGTTGTCTTCTTTAAAAGCATTACAATTGCTAGAAATCATTTGAAATAATGAATGTGGGACTAAATGATGTTAGGCGCACTTTGTTCCTATTTTCACCTATATTTGCGCCTAAGCTTGAAAAGGATTATTACATGTTTAAAGTTATTCCTATCTTATGAAGTGATTGATATATTGTTTATCTTGTCTTGTAGGATCATCAATCAAGGCTAAGGAGTTATCCAAGGAATCACCTTCAAGCGAGGAGTAAGGAGCATCATGCTAGCCGCCTTTGAAGATTATCAAGTTGCATCATTGAAGGAAGGAGTGTTGGTGAAGCTAAGGAGTCATCAAGGACAAGTACCTGAGAAGTCTTCAAGTTGCAAAGGGAACACCACTCTAAAGCATCAACCTCAAGTCTCCTACATCAATACATCATGTTGGATCATATCAAGTTCAAGTGTACTTCATCAAGAGCAACATGATTTGAAGCATTCATTTATCCAAGCTTCAAGTTAAGATCTCTCAATCTTCAAAGATTCATCCAAGCTTCAAGTCAAGATTCATCAAGTTTCAAGTTCTTCTAATGCCTTCAAGTCTCCTTGAGAGGTCATCTACTACACTCCGAAGGGTCACTTCAAAGATCATCATGAAGGATTACTTCATCAAGTCTTCTACATCAAGCAAAGATATTCATCCATCATACTTCAAGCTCCATTCAACCTTCAAGTCCAAGAGATTCTCCTACTCTTCATGAATGAAGATTATCATACATTCTACTTCAAGTCATCATATCTCTACTACTCCACTCTTTAAGAAGAAACATCAAAGAAGATCATCATGTATCCTGCAAGAAGAAGAAACATTACAAAGTCAATCAAATGAGCTACAAGTATCATACATCCAGTTGCAAGAAGAATGAACAAGGCAAGATCTACAAGATGTATTCCTAAACATACAAGTTCAAGCAATTACATTGAATACATCACACAAAGATGATACAATTTTCAAAGTACGCTGAGTTGGCATCTATGTGGCGAGTACACATCATTCAATTTTGATTAGCCGCATTATTAAATGCATTAAATGTATCATTTAATGAAAGAAGCGAAAGGGATTCCTATGTGGAGGAACATTTTAAATGCTTTCGCCTTACTTTATCACATTGGAAAATGTGCCTTCATTGCCTCCCTCTTTTGGTACTAAAAATAGAAAGTTGTTGTAACTACCTCTGAGGTGGCGTGATCTAAGCCCTTGGCTATTGAATTAATCTTAGCCCTTCATTGTATTCTGGACACTATATAAAGGCCTTGTTGCCTCATTTGTAATTCAGTAGATCATTAGTAGTAGACTAGAGAGTAGATTTTAGGAGTAGGATAGGAGACTCAAAATTCTCTGAGAGGATTTGAAGCTGTTGTAAATATTTCTCAAAGTTAATGCAAAGGACATTGGAAGTTTATTTGGTGTTCAAGTGTTGTCTTGTGGAATCGCATGGTTTCTTGTACTTCAATGGAATGGAGAGATATTTCAAATAGATTAGAAATAGATTAGAGCTCATTGTTGTAATGTTCGTTGTATTGAATATTTGATCAACTCCTAGCTCATGCTTTTAACATTCATCGCTGGTGAATTGTTGTGTAAAGCTAGTCTGAGCCATATTTACTTAAGTTCGATTGTGGATGCTTGTTTGAGCTGCGCCATCTTATGGGTGCTTATATAAGTCTTCATGATTTGAAAACCATTCGCAAACCTTAGGAGATTGCACCAACTTCATGTAGTTGTAGGCATCCTTGGCGAAGTGAAGTTAGGTTAAATCAGGAGTTTGTCTATTCAATACATCATCATTGCTACATTGACCTTAGATTAGTTTCCTAAACCTTATCCTTTTTTTTCTTTTTTATCATTGAAACTTTGTACATACATCATCCACACTGAAAGGAGGAACAAGCTAAATATGAATGAAGAGAAGTCTGTGTAAGTCCCTTTGTGTTTACCAGCAAAATCATACTTAGTCACTGAGCGATCTCTTACAAACTCATCAGAAAGGAACCTTGGAGTCATCTTGTTTGATCACCTAGTTCAGCATTCGAGAGGCTTTGCTCAAGAGGGAGTCAGATACTTTGTATTTCACTCTAATTGTTGACTTGTCCAAAAACAATCATCAACAAGAAGCTTCTAAGGAAAATAACTAAGTTGTCGATCCTGGTACTGGTACTGGTTCTGGTACGGGGGTTCGGTTCACGGGTTTGATCCAAAAAAAAATTTGGGTGTGGGTTTGTTTTGGGTTCGTCCATACAAAAGCATATAAAAATCAGAAATATATTCATATTTGCAGCAGTAATTAAGTTCAGAATACCATAACATTATGAATATGATCATATAATAAACAAAACCACACTAGTATTATGAATATACCATAGCTGTCTTTATGGAGGCACCTACAAACATTTGGAAAGCTAATAGTCAAACATTCTCCTTTTGTAATCTCATGAGTGGAACTGAAGTTAGATGAGCTTTTATTAACTGCAATGCCAAATATAACAAAGAAGTTCCTTCAAAGTTATACAGTATGATACAATGAGGAATTTGAAGATTATAGGTTTTCATTCTAGCTCTTTAAATTTCATTTTCTTGATTGTAAATCATATTATTTCTTCTACCTTAGTTGATCATTGTTTTGAGTATGGACATTCAAGTCATTCTCATTTAAATTTCTATGATTTGAGTCTATGCCAAAAAACCATACTGAAAAAAACAATATGAAGGAACTATTAAACAGAGAAGCATGGTTCAAATCACTTAAAATGTTTTAAAAATGCAAAAAATAAAATTAAAAAACACAAAAAATAACACTTTTCCAAGAAAATGACGTCGGGTTCTCCCTGGGTTCCCCCGGGTTCGGCCCGGACGGACCCACAGGCCCAAAACAGAACCCTGGCCAAATCCCCGGGAGGACCGGACCAAGATTAAGACCCGGGCCGTACCGGACCAATACCCTGGCAGAACTAATGAAGAACCGGTAACTTAGGAAAATAATAATAAAATAATGCTTTAAAGCTACTTTTAAATCAACTCTATCTCTATCCTTTTAGAAAAGGCCAATTGATACTTAAAATAGCTTGAAATAGGCTTTCATCTACATTATTTTTTGTTTTTTTCTTGAACAAGTAGCCCATGTCGATGAATGGCTATGATTCAATGCTTTTTTCTTTAAAACACTCATGCCAAGTGTTGAACCTGTCTTTAGGTGACCTAATCGTCTAGTCACATTTTTTTGGCAAGTGTTGCCAACTTGGTCACAACTTTAGAGTGGTGATGCCACATGAAAAACACGATTTAATTGAAGCATTTTATCTTGTCATTGCCCTGAGCACAATTTTATGAGTTCATTGCTAGGCCATTTTAAGGTGTCATTACCATTTGAAAAGTTGACAATACCTGTTAGCTCTTTCACTAGGTTGCATATGAATTGTTTTTCTGCATCAATTTGTTAATTCCCAACAGGCTTGAAGAGCACACGATTATACTAAGTGGGGGGGGTTGAATCAATATAATACAATATTTTACTTTTTCAACACTTAACAACCATAACAATATCAATCACACAAGATATAACAATTATGCAACACAAGAAGACCACGAGATTTTTACATGGAAACCCTTAAGGGAGAAAACCATGGCAAAATATTGCGCTTATATAAATCTCTCTTACAATCTTTGTAAGCACCAACCTACAGGACAATCCCCTCTTATATAATTTGTAGGCACCAACCCACTTGTAGAATTTGTAGGCACCAACCCACTAGAGACACAGCTCCCCGCAACTGAGCACCAACTCAGCAAGAGACACCAATCTCTTCTTTTGGGAGGCACCAACCTCTTCTACAAAATATCACGTTCAGAATGTTGCTTCTTCAACGGATGATGAACATATTTTTGTTCACAAATCTGATAACATTTCCTTCACAAATCTGCATATATTTCCTTCACAAATCTGCATATACTTCCCTCACAAATCTGCATGTATTTGATGTAACATTTCCACACAATTTTCCTTTAAATATTTCTGCTCAAGGTCTGCTCCACATCAGCTCTTAGGTTTGCTCCAAATCTGCTCTTATAGCTCTGCTATAAATCTGCCATAAATCACCTTGAAGTTCTACTACAAATCTGCCATAGATCTGCTCCAAATTCACATAAATATCATTGCATCTTCCATGCTAAATCTGCTCCAACTTCCTTCAATATAAATCTTCAACATTCTTCATATTTTTGTTCTAGGACTGCTCTAAATGGTCTGATTTATCGTTGTATTTCTGCTCTTCTTCTTCTCCTTAGGTCTGCTCTAAATCGAAAATGATTTGCATTGAATTGCTTTATTGAAAACCTCCAAAACACTTCTACTTATATACAATCATGTGCTTTTTCACAAACTAGGTCGGCCTCATCTAAGGGGGTCGGCCACATATAAAAAAACAAATTTAATTTATACGTCCCCAAGAGGGTCGGCTGCTCCATAAGGGTCGGCCCTATAAAATTGATAATAATTTACTTTTAAATGCCCAATGTATGTGCCACAAATCTGCAGGTCGGTCAACATTTAAAATAACAATGATTGCATTTAATTTCCCATTTATCAAGGCATACAGTTTCTTTGACAACAACAATATGCTTTCTTCTTTGACATTAATTATTGTGATGTTGATCTTCCCTTTGACATCAATGATAATATTTTGCAACAATCTCCCCCTTTGTCATTGATGGCAACCCTGCATAGAAATAATCTGTGAATGCAACAAGAACATAATACTCCCTCTTTCTGTATCTCTCCCCCTTTCTACATCTCTCCCTCTTTGACATCAATGGCAAAGGGGTGTAACATACTTCTCGCCTTCATGATGTGATTCTCCCCCTGTCTATAAAGCTCCCCCTTTCTATAACTCTCCCTCTTTGACATCATTGGCAAAGGGATGTTCATTATATTTCCATACATAAATAGATCATGGGAAACATCCGCGTCATCCTCTAGCTTTTCATGCTCCTGTCTTGGAACATCAACTTTGCCTTGATCGGCTTTCTCATTCTTCTATCCAACCATATCTTCTCTTTCTCTAATATTCTGTGAGACTTCATCCTTTCAGTTGTCTTTTCCATGGAGCTGAAAGATAATGCAATGATTAGCTCCCCGTGAATTCGTACTTCTCCTTATGAACTTAGTGATACCTCTTGTGCATGAAATGCAGTTTGCACAAGCATAGATCTTTCCTTCTCTTGCTCTTGCTTCCTCTTCCCCAAACTTTTGTAGATTCTTCCTTTTGCTTGCCAAGGATATCCACCTTCTTGTTTTGTCTAGGAGGTTCTATAAAACCACTTCTACAAAAGCGAGTTGTATGTCCAAAGTTGTTGCACTTATAGCATATAACATTGTAATCCACTAAAGGTGAAAAGGAATTGTAGTTCCTACTTGAGAACCCATAAGTATATCTATTCTTGTTCCAACCAAAATTTCTTATATGGTTCCAATAACTTGTTGCTTTATGACCAAAATTATTTCTTGCAAATGTTCTACAATCTCTTGCTCTATGACCAAAATTATTACAAGAATAGTAATAACCATAGAAAGAATGTTGAAACCTGGTTATTTGCAGTCGCCTTGGAGGAAAGGATCTTTTGAAAGTCCTTGTTGACTTTTCGAGGAGTGCTTGATTTATGTGGAACATGATTCTCCTTCTTACTACTTTCATTTTTTATAGGACTTTTGAGGGCATTTGCATAACTCTTTGTTTTTTTCTTCATTTGTCTCTTTTGGTGGCTCATTGGAAACTTGATCTTCTTTTGCTTTATAACCAAGACCTATCTTTATGAATGGTGACCTCTGCCCATTTATAATATCATCCAAGATCTCGGTACTTCTATCAAACTTCAAATTTTTGTTCAATTGAGTGGTTGTCTTCTCTAGTACCTTCCCTAAGGAAACAATTTCAGAATCACATCTCTCACAATCTTTTTCCTTCTTTAATTGGATTCTCAACTCTTCTTCAATCTTGTTTCCTTCTTCAATCTGAATTTTTAGCTCAACGATCATCTTCTCGGATTCTTCAAGATTTTGTAATAACTCTGCATTAGATTAACTGTCCTCTTGAAGTTGTATCTTTAGTTTCTAGTTCTTTTATCTAAGTTTCTTGATTTCACTTAAAGCACTTATGAGTTCTGCTTCAAGGTCCACTTCTCCTTCATCTTCGTCATATTCTCTATCTTCATTTTCAAGGATATCATCTTCTATTGCCATGTGTGCTTCCAAGATCTGCCTTCAAGTGGTTAGGCTATCTCCTAAGGAACGGGCTCTAATACCAATTGATGAGCACACAATTATACTGAGAGGGGGGGTGAATCAATATAATACAATCTTTTACTTTTTCAACACTTAACAACCATAACAATATCAATCACACAAGATCTAACAATTATGCAACACAAGAAAAACACAAGATTTACGTGGAAACCCTTACAAGAGAAAACCACGGCAAAATATTGCTTATATATAAATCTCTCTTACGATCTTTCTAGGCACCAACCCACTAAAGACACCAATCTTTTCTTTTGGGAGGTACCAACCTCTTCTACAAAATATCATCTTCAGGATGTTGCTTCTTCAACGGATGATGACCATATTTTTCTTCACAAATCTGATTATATTTTCTTCACAAATCTGCATGTATTTCCTTCACAAATCTGCATGTATTTGATGTAACATTTCCACACAATTTTCCTTTAAATATTTTTGCTCAAAGTCTGCTCCAAATCAGCTCTTAGATCTGCCCCAAATCAGCTCTTAGGTCTGCCCCAAATCAGCTCTTAGATCTGCTATAAATCTATCATAAATCACCTTGAAGTTGTGCTACAAATCTGCCATAGATCTGCTCCAAATTCACATGAATATCATTGCATCTTCCATGCTAAATATGCTCCAACTTCCTTCAATATAAATCTTCAACACTCTTCATATTTTATGTTCTAGGACTGCTCTAAATGGTCTGATTTATCATTGTATTTATGCTCTTCTTCTTCTCCTTAGGTCTTCTCTAAATCGGAAATGATTTGCATTGAATTGCTTTATTGAAAACCTCCAAACCACTTCTATTTATATGCAATCATGTGCCTTTTCACAAACTAGGTCGGCCTCCTCTAAGGGGGTCGGCCACATATAAAAAAACAAATTTAATTTATTTAATTTATACTCCCCCAAGAGGGTCGGCTGCTCCATAAGGGTCGGCCCTATAAAATTGATAATAATTTGCTTTTAAATGCCCGATGTAGGTGTCACAAATCTGCAGGTCGGCCAGCATTTAAAATAACAATGATTGCATTTAATTTCCCATTTATCAAGGCATACAGTTTCTTTGACAGCAGCAATATGCTTTCTTCTTTGACATTAATTATTGTGACGTTGATCTTCCCTTTGACATCAATGATAATATTTTCCAACAAGGCTAGCCAGAAAACCAGCTCTGATGCCACTATAAAATCCCTGCACTGATGTTTTTGTGTTTGGTGTAATGATAATGAAAATGCCGAATGTTTGTGCAAGGTCTCAGGTTACAGTAACAATTATTCCAAGCAATGTAATCATCTACCACGAATTAAAGATTGTTGGTTCAAACAGACTTAACTAACTACTGGTAAAGATATTTAATCCACACATATATAGACACACAGAATTGAAAATAAACATAAGTTCTGACCTCTCAAGATTGGCATGAAATGTTGAAGAGAATCAGGAAATATTATATCAGAATATTGTAATCAGCAATACATTGAATTATGCCAGTATACATATATCAGAATTAGTGAATAAGGGTCTATTGGAACTGATGTAGGTTGGGCTGAGAGCTTGTTGCTGTCTGATCTGCACACTAACTCTGTAGTCCATAGACTGTAGCTACACCTTCAATCAGATAAACATGTGTTATATGTGTATAATGGCAGCTAGGTACAAGAGGCCCCTACACTCCACAACTCCAAGCACTTCCTTCTTACTTCAAAACAAAATTTCCCTTACTCCAGTTCGCCCAACTTTCAAACTCCAAACACACCCACTAATCTGGACGGCTAGGGTTTAGGGCAAAAACTCTTCAATAACTATGCATTTTGACTCAAAATACCAATCGCCCTCCTTGCTTCAGCTACAGGTCTATACAGCCAGTTTGGATAAGAATGGCCTCACAAAATAAGGCAGGTAGCTGTGATAATATTCCACAAAACAATGCGTCCCTCTTCCTGTTGCTACGGCCTGTAATGGTGACTAAACTCCTGTGGAATGGGCGGCTAGGTATAAACAATGTTCAAATTGGGCAGCCAGCATCTACCAAGCAAAATCTTCAAGATATGAATGAATATTTGCAAGCAAATCAATTTATCTTGATAATCTTCAATCTACAACTCTTCCAAAGAAGCAACCTAGAAATGATATATCAACAATTCAATACAAATTTTCACAAATCTCATAACATTCAGCACACCTATGAATCTTGTATGAATCCACCCTGGAATTGGCTAGGAGGGTTTTTGTCCTTGAAGCCAATCTTCGTCATAGGGTTTTCATCCTAGGGCAGAAAGTTGAACAATAGCTCAATCTCCACAACTGGGGTTTCAGGAAAATGAAATGCCAAGAATCTAAATTTCTCTTCTCACATCCGCTTTTTATACTCCCTTTCAGAATATTCGAGAAATTATATTTTATTTCCCCCATTAAGTGACTATTTAATTTAAATTTGCTTTTGGGCCCCAAAATAAGTCACTTTATAATAAACTATCCAACTTTAATAAAATAATTAATTAAATATAAGTTGCCCGTAAACTAATAATTTTAGACAACTTAATTTAATTAATTAATTATTCCCTTACCATAATCCCAATTACCCTACGAAAATTAAAATAGGCTAAGGGTCTTCGCCAATTGCTCACTCCTACGAAGGGGGTATTACATGGTGTCCCATGTTTCCAACAAGGGTCCCTAGGTTTTCCACTAGTTCTTCTATTTGTGGAAGCCATATTCTTTTTTAAAAAATGAAAGTGAAACCTATCAAAAGGGAGACAACAGAAAAAAATCAATAATACCATAATTGAAAAACTAATTATAAATTTTCACAGCAACAAATTGTTCTCTGGGCTGCAGCTTAAATTAATGAATATTTTTTTTCCTAAATTGAAAGTTTTTTAGGTCTTTTTAGCTTCAGAAAATTCAAATGTTATGATCAGGATTCAAAATAGTATACTTTTAGTTATTTTTTGTCTTCCTTGTTTTTAGATTCCTAAGCTTCTTGGCTTCTTTGGAACCTCAGGAACTTCGTTAAGAAGGTGACATAAAATTTATATTATAAATGCAATATGAACAAATTTACAAAATGTTTACATACAGAGGCATGTGCCCCTCAATGGAAGACAAAAAGTTGAATTTAATATACTACAAGTAATTTGCAGCAGAGATAAATCTAAAGAAGGTCACTTATTTAAATTACTCTTAACCTAAGAAATCAAAATTTATATTTTATAGTTTGTGAGATTGTAATGGTGCCTAAAATGTTATATAATAAATCCTTAAATTTGCAGGCTTGAACGAAAGTTGAAAGTGAAACATTAAAATGCTGTGAACAGAAGGAAAAAACTAGATTAAAAACCTTGCACAATCGTGCCCTCAAATGGCAACAGAATACCCTTCAAAATCACAGCTAAATCTGGTGCAAAATCTTGCTATAAATCATGATGCAAATCATGCCTAAATACCTTGCAAAATCGTGCCCTCAAATCACGTCTTTTCTCTTCTGCCACGACTTTTCTCTTCCACCACGACTTTGCTTTTTCACCATTACTAATCAATCAAATAAGGGTTAAAAAATTAAAGTTTTCTTTTTTATACCTATGTTGGGCGAGTTTTTCCTATGCTGGGCGAGTATTAGACAGATTTTCGGCTAGTTTCAGAGGACAAAGCACCACGAGTTATACAGCGAGTAACTCACGGTCGTTTTTGGCTCACGAGTACTCACAGTACTTTGCAACTATGCGGCATTCAATGCCCACATGGATTTTGATTTCAAAACTGGTGTCCCTGTTATCATTGGTGCATGCCAATTAAGACATTTACATTGTTTCAAACTTCGAAATCTGTCACTCTATGTTGTGGCACACACCTGGACATGTCTTTGCAAATTTTGCAAACCTTAAAACTCGTTTTCTTTCCCAAAAAGCATGTACCTGATGATCTGTATTCAACTTTTGACAAATATAAATCAGTTTCTTCCTTGCTGGGCACATGCTTGTGCCAGTGTCATGCAATCTTTTGTTTTTCAAACTTTGTTTATACTTCTGAATGGTGTGCACCAATCCATTATGGTGCACTCTTTTGGTCTCTACAAACTCTGTGCTTCCCTTGCAGAGGCACTTGCTTTCTAACCAGCTTGCAGATTTCAAGCTCAAATAACTGTCATTCCCCTTGTATGGTGCTAGCCAAATAACAAGGTTTTCAACTTTGACCTGAAAACATCTTCGTGCATGCTATGGTGTGCTCTTTGACACTTAGATGTTATTTCCTGACTTCATAGTTTTGTCTGTCCATTGAATTGTATGCTCTTCATCACGCCGATGCAACCTTTACATCTAAGAGACTAAGTCTGATCCCACACCCAGGGGCCCGTACCATGATCCTGTGTTGCAGTTTTTTTTACCCAAAACAACTCCTCTTATGTATGGCACGCTTCTGTACATGACCTCGCAGATTTTCCTTGTAAATTTTGTGGTTACATTATAGAGTGCACGCCACGTAATTGACTTGCGCATTTTTCTTTTCTTCAAGACTTCCAATCTATTCTCAAGCAGGTGCACACTCAGCTATTATCACTGCAGATTTCAACTTGTAAAATTCATAATTCTACCTCGTACAGCACTCTCCGACACTTAGTAAACTCTCACTGCTTCTTTTTTTATTGATCTCCATTCTCCATCTTGCATATGTGTTTGAATGATTCTGAAAGTTCCATTCATCAACCCCACAAAGACATGAAAGCAAGACAAGAAGAAGAACATGGGTACAACAAAGAATAAATGTGCCCTGCTGCTAAAATTTGATCCAAGGTCATGATTTTCTCAGTAACAAGGAGATCAAGACTGTTACAGGCTTGAAACTTTTTCTACAATTTAGACATTATCCATGACCATTGGTCAGCAATAGATACTTATTTTCATGTTTGTTAGTTTGCAGGTTGGGCATGTATTTTGTGGGGCCAAATATAATTATGAAGTGTATTTTTTAAACACCATTTGTTGGTAAAACAATTGTTTACCCACAGACCAAACCTGGGAAATCTGAGGGAAACATTTTTAAGGACTTCATCTCATTTCAGAAATGCTTCTCCAGGGAAAATGCAGGAGAATGTTTCCCGCCTCTTAGGCTTAAAGTTGACCATGTACCAAGGCTCCAAAATGGCACTATTGTGCCATAAATAAGTTCAACATAATTTCTCATTAAGTAGGAAGTTGGAATTAATAACAATTTAGATACTTGTCCAACAATAAAAATCATACATAAAATGCTAACATTAAAAGACGGAAGTTAAGTCAATTTGCTTAACAAGTGTAATATCAAATTTTACTATACATTCTCATACAAACAAAGGTAATTTCAAGAGTATATAAAATTTTACATTTCATACATTTATCCTTCTCAAGTATTATACTTATGTTAAGAAATATCATGGACAATGTTTTTAAACATAAATGATTAAGTTGGAAATCTACAAAAGAAAGAATGAAACAGAAGTGCAGTGTGCTTTATCATAGTCTATAGATCTTGTCTTTTACTGGGTTTTAAACAGGCTTAAGTATTTGTCATCAAGTTTTAAAGCACACAGATCTACATTCTATAACAAAGACTGAAGACAATCACCAAAGGTATTTTGACATAGAACTAATCCAATATTAGTCCTTAAATATAATTAATGGGGCAATTTGCAGTGGCAAATTTTTGAGTAGTTACTATTCAGTTAATAAAGTATTTAGATATTGTACTAACCGTTTTACCAACAATAAATGCAGCTGTTGCACCAGCTGTAGACCCAATTGAATCCGCGATAAAGCCAACAGTAAGTCCATATAGGTATCCACCTCCAAGCTGAAACATGAAATTCGTCCCAAGGACCCAAACAAATAGCAAAGAATTAGTGTAATAAGATCTAATTAACAGAACCAATAATTCATAAACATAAAAGTTAATGAAAGAGGAAACTGACGACTTAATACTACTCAGACATCAATTGTTCTTCTTATGATGGCATGTTACATGATGAGGAAAGGGATAAAATATGAATGTGGCAGGCTTCCAACAACACAAAGGGAACCCTCTGAAGAAACATTCTTTTAGAGGTACCCTGGGAGTAAAAGGGGAGGAAAGGAAAATTCTAGGAAGAGATATTTTGATGCAATGGGGGCATGCTGAATTTAGTCTGCAATGAGATATGTGTCAAGCCTGTTAAGGCTAAGACACAAATTACAATTTCAAGGCAAGATGGGAACATGACCAAATATCATGAATTCTCTCACCTCGTCAAGCTCCAATTATGTTGAGATGTTCCAAGCATAATTATTAAACAACGTGTAGTTTATCATGAGAAGATATCTATGAGTGGCAGTCTCCACGACAAAACATAAATAGCTCTTACCAACATCACCTTAGGGATTTATGCATAGCCATGCATTAATGTTTGATTAATATGCGTTCTACTTAGTAACGTGTATTAGTGGATGCTTGCTAGTATTTATCCAGCAAATTAGAACTTACTAAAATTTAGTATGTTACTCACCAAATGTAATGTCCCTTTTCGGGCCCATTCCAACATTCTTGGGAAGTTCCAACATTTTTGGAGATCTCCACACTTCTTGGAGAAGTCCGTCATCTTGGGAGAGCGCCAACTTTGATATAAACTGTTATCCTATGCACTTCAGGTATTGGTGGTGTGGTCAAAATTCTCAGTTGGGCTATTTTAATATTTTCCGTAACTTTTGCAGTTGTGCGGAAAATAATTAAAATATTAAATGGTTAAATATTTAAGTTGTCGAAAAGTGGAAAATTAACGTTGTTTCTCCGAGTTTCCGGAACGGGGGGGACGGGTTTCCGGGACAGCAGTTTTTTTTCAAAAATTTAGGGGACGGCGAGGGGACGGCAAGGGGACGTTTGTGTCTATATATATAATAATAATATAATAATGTTATAATAAACTTATTTGTTATAAATATAAATACTAAATAATAATATATTATATATATACTGGTATATAATATATTAATATAAATATTAAATAATAATATATATACTTATATATTATAATAATAATAATAAATTATAATATATATATATATATTATTATAGTATATATATTATAATAAAATTAGAAATAGAGTTATAACTTATATATATTATATATTATTATAATATACTAATTAATAAATTATTAAGCAATAGTCTTTTATACGTGAGCATTATAGCGCTCCGAATTTGTCTATGCAGTAAAAAAAATTCACGCCAAAAATTTTTTGAAACTCGTCGGTTGTTCCTATCAGCGTTTTCCTTGAACCTCCTATGGGTGCAAATGCTAGCAAAATATACAGGTCCATTACATATGCTGCCGACGATGGAGGGCACGGGTCCATGACAGGATCCCCGTGGAAGCCGAGAAGCCCGCGGAAGCCGAGAAATGGACAAATCTTTGACTGCGAAAAATCTTAAAATTATTTGGGGGACGGCTTTGCACCAGAGGGGGCGTCCCTAGGATGTCCCCATTTTTCTCTGCTTTTTTGGGACGGCAGGGGGACGTTTTGTCCCCGTCCCCCTGTCCCCAGGACGTCCCCCTTTGAGGAAACACCTAAAAAACCCGGGGGATGTGTCCCCAGGGTACACTGAAAATTAAAAGACAACTTATATTTCATTATTTAAAGGAGTTATAAGTTGTTTAAATAAAGTGTCACTAGGAGCATGGTACAAAAAGGACACTTTGCTATATTTTATAACTTTGCAGAAAAATAAGGGATTAAAAAAATATTATTTTATTTCTCTGGAAAGCTATAAAAGGAGGTTTTGAAGAGGGAAGACTCATTCTGAACATTTTTATCAAACCCTTGTTTATCAGGAGATTGAACTTGGTTCATTCTTCAGCCAAAGGACAAAAAACCCTTTTGGCAATCAGTTTCGTGGATGAAAACCCACCTAGTTGATCGAGTGATTTCACCCAAAGATCATCATTGAGCTGAACGATTTGTGCCCTATATTGTTTTTGTGGAGATTTGTGTTGAGATTTCATTTCCAGATTTGTGTTGAAAAGTGAAGATAATTTTCCAGGTTGATATTTTGATTCGCAGCGGAGGATTTCCAAGTTTGAGAGAATTTTCAGATTTATGTTTAATTAAACTGAAATTAAAGATTTCAATTTAGGATCTGCAATTATCAGATTAATCCAAAAGTATTGTTCAGATTATCAGTGTTGTGTGTGAAAGGGATTTATTTAAAGATAAATTAGATTTTATTACTAAAGACCAGCCGTACAACTGCTGGCTGTACCATTTCCTCAAGGGACTAGCTGTACCATAAGAGGAGAATGATCTATACAATACTTGAAGTGGGGCAATTCATATTAAATAAGTCTTAAAAGACTAATTGCTGGCCACTACATATTGTGACGACTTATGAAGAAGTTCATTTGATTGCCGTACCATATGTTATGAAGGAATCGTGAGAATATCTTATTGTAGTGATTCATTTGTTTGAAGTTTTGGGAAGTCTTAAAGTCTTAATATTAGCCTTTGTTTGGTGAGAAAAGAAGGGAATATGAGGAGTTAAAAGGAATCGTGGGATTTGAGATTCATCATATTAATAAATATGTGGTCTATTTCAGCTTGTATGCACTTTCAGATATTTTTGGTATTCAAAGTTCAGGGTTTAGTGGAGTCTACATCAGCATTATGAGGAGTTTAAGGTATTTGGACAGCTACAGTTGGAAGTTGTGTTATTGAGAAGGTGCACATAATATGCATGTTGGTTTCAGCCATTAATCTCTCTATTGAATAAGGTGCATCAGCACTTATACCAGCCTTGGTGGTTAGGACTGATATTTATTTTCAGTTCTGTTTAATGTTTGATGTTGATTAAAACAGTCAAGTTCAGACCAGCAACCTTCCATATTTTATCAGTTTCAGATTAAGGGAATTTCCAATGCATTTCCAGTGTTATACAATCAACTACAACACAAAGGGGTTAGTATGATATTTGTATCAGTTTAAATATAATCTGTATCAGCTGATTTCATATTTATAAAGTGCTGGCCAATTGTTTGTGAAATTGTCCATGTAAGGTTGATGCATGACAACTGTTTGTTAAAATGTCAATATATTTGTGAGAAGTTGCAGCTGTTCCTAATCATTGAATTCAGAATTTACAATGTTCCACCAACTGTTTGATGAAATGTCTGAGTCAAAATTGAGAAATTTGCAAGTTTAGTGAAAATCTTTGGTAAGGACATTACACCAAATCAATCTAGCATAAAAACATATTAAAAAATGTAATGGAAATGGTTATATAATATCATAAATAAGTTTATAACTTACTACTTTGCAGACCCAAATGTTTATAGTTTTACATATTTAAAACATTAAATAATAAAAATTAATACTTCAAAACCTAAAATTCAAAGTTTATGTTGGAAATGTTGTCATTGATGTCAAAGGTGTATACACATGTGATCATTGATGTCAAGAAGGTGCATGAACAAGATTGTTATCCCTAATGTCAAAGACTGAGATTGTTGGTATTGATGTCAAGAAGGTGCATGATGTCAAAGAGTAACGTTATGAGGAGCAAAGATATATAAGACAATGATGTTCAAGTAAAAGGATATTCGTCACATTAACAAAGGCACGGAGTCAGTAACGGAGTCATTGATGTCAAAGGCACGGGGTTGTTAAGTGATGTCATTGATGTCAAGGTAAAGAATGGACTGTTATAATAAGAGGTGCCCATTATACATCCCCGTTGGAGAGAAAAGCATACATCCGTTACACATTACCGTTGGGAGATTGCATGTTTAAATTAAAGATTTAAACATTTGAGATATAAGTGTTTTGGGTCAACATAGAATGGAGTTCAAATTTTATTATACATCCAAGGTGGCCGACTTGTGAAAGAGAAGAATTTAAATTAAATATTTAAATCCATATGAAGCCGATTCCTTTGAAGAAAAGAGACAAGGATGATATAAAAGACGTTTTGAAGACATTTCCAAAGAACCATACTTTCATATACACATGCAGCGATCAGTTTTGTATGGTGTGAATACTTTGTGGATACCAGCGATTTTCAAGTGTTATATTTTGCAAAGAGGAACAGCAATCATTAGGATACTTGATGCGATTTTATGAAGGCAACAAAAAGACAAATTGTGTTAGCAAATAAAGACAAATCAGTTTAATGAAGAAAACAAAATCACTAGAGGATGAATTGGAGAAGAAGACAAAAGTGAATAAGACAAAATCACTATAGGACAAATTGGAGAAGAAGACGAAAGTGAATAAGACAAAATTACTAAAAGACAAGAGGACAAGGCAGCAATTTATGCTAGAAGACAAAGCTTTCAAGGGCTGCGATTTCATGAAGGAGTATGTTTAGTTTTGAAGGGACAGCAAGGCTACAGAAGGATATATCTATTCATCAAGGACACATCCATTGGAAAGTATAAGAGGGAGTTGAAAGATTCATTTGAAGGCAAGCAATTAAATGAAATATATCTAATGTGAAGAGCAGATTGAAAAGAGAAAAGGCAGAAAAATGAAGTGCAAATCAGACTTATATTAAATAAATGAAGGAAATGTTGATATGATGAAAGAAGAACAAATGATACATTGTTATAGAGCAGAAAATTTGAATGAAGACATAGCCATATTTGTGAACATATGTTGAAGAAAGATTGTGCATGATTGTAATCAGATTTGTGAAAGGAATTGGTGCATAAGTTAGATCAAATTTGTGAAAAAAGCATTTTGTAAAGGGTGTGATCAGATTTGTGAAGAAAGGATTGTGTGAAGTGTGTGATCAGATTTGTGAAGAAAGGATTGTGTGAAGTGTGTGATCAGATTTGAAGGGAAGGAAGTGTGTGATCACATTTGTGAAAGGTGTAAACAATCTTGTGAGAGGAAGATCTTATGGAGAAGTAAACTATATCAGCTATTGAAGGATTAATAGGTTGGAGCCTATCAAATAGAGGTTGGAGCCTCTTGTTGGGTTGGAGCCCAGTTTGTGTGGGGGTTGGAGCCTCCAATAGGTTGGAGCTTATCAAATAGAGGTTGGAGCCTCTTGCTGGGTTGGAGTTCAGTTTGTGTGGGGGTTGGAGCCTCCGATAGGTTGGTGCCTATAATTCTGTCAAGTGGAGATTGGTGTATCTTGTGAGTTGGGGCTCACAGAAGAAGAATTGTAAGAGGAGTGAGTTGGTGCTCACAGAAGAAGAGATCAATATATATAAGCAATATTTTGCCGTAGTTTTCTCCTACAAGGGTTTCCACGTAAATCGTGTGTTCTCATTGTGTACTTAATTGCTAGATCTTGCATATGTGTAGTTGATGTAGTTGATTTTGCAAAAATAAAAGATTGTTAGATACTGATTCACCCCCCCCCCCCCTCTCAGTATCACCGTGTGCTCATCAGTTTAAACTAATAAAACTGCCCAACGGGTTTGAGGCAAGTGATGGAGAATGATTAGTTTCACACCAAAGACCTAAGTTCCATTCCCATAGGTAGGGCGCCTTGTAGCAGCCATGGAGACACCTAGAAGTATGGGTCAAACTTTCTAAAAATGCGTTGACCTAGGCCTACCCCTATATGTCACCATAGGGGCATCTTGAGGTACAATCAAGTGTAACCATAGATTTAAAATTTGTCAAGTACTTTAGAGTGATTTTCCGCACCAAGTAACTCGACCTTGAACTCACCGAGTTTCTAATGAGTTTACGGAGCGACTCACGAAGAGTACTCGGCGAGTCTATAGGAAAAACTCGTGCACACCAAATTTTTGCCAAGTTTTTGCTGCATTTTTTGTCAAGTTTTGAATTTAAATTGTTTTTTAAGTTGTCGAGCCATCAAGTCCAAGTCAAGTTTGGGTATGCCAAGTTTTTGCAGAGTTCGAGTTTTCAAAGGCATTTTGTCGAGTCTGAGTTTTCAACGGTATCCGTATAACCATATTAAGGATCCATCCCACCTCTGCATTCACCATGAACTATACCCCAATGCATAGTTGGAAAACTCAACTCGTGGGTTTTTTTAAACGAATACTCAAAGAGTAAACTTGTGGGTTAGAGATGCCGAGTTTTTAAGACTCTAAAACTTTAAAAAAGCTCCAAGTCATCAAGAGCACTTGGATGAGATGATGTAGCATCATCATCACGAGATGAACTACTCAAATCATCATCAATAAAGTCAGGCTCATCTGCAACTAGCATTGCTATGTCTTCTAGAATTTGTTGGGAAGAAGAAGATGCAGAGTCCTTTGCTGATTTGTTCATAAACAATTTTAAATTGCTGCGAACGTAGACAAGATCTCCCAACTTTCCAGACAACAACTTGTTCCTCTTTTTGGAATGAATGTGGTCAAAGCAGCTCCAGTTCCTCTCACAAGCTGATGAACTTGCTCCCTGACTCAATATTCGAATAGCAAAGTGTGTAGTTCAAGAGTTTCTGCTCCATAGGTCATCCACCATCTATATCCAAGTATGTCATCCTGCGCCATGTTATATTTGGCTCCTTCCATTCCAAACATCCCTTTTGCTGCCTTGTATTTCCAACATTGTTTTCTGTTTAGAGTTGCAATTGTTGGATCTGGTTCAAACTTGCCAATGGCTTCTAAAAGCCCCGCCATAACTTCACGATCACTTTTTCTATTAATGTGAAATAACTTAGGCTCCAAATAACATGTTGCTGCATGTAAAGGTGTGTGCATCATTTTCCATCTAGAATCCACTGTATCCCATATCTCTATGTAGTCTGCTTCCACATTATTTAGTGTTTTTTGAATAGCTTCCTTACAACGGTCCATGCTCTCATAAAGCATGCCAAGGCAAGGGGTGTCACCATCAACCATATGAAGCACATCAACAACTGGTTCACATATATTTAAAACTTTTGTTGCACTTTCCTAAAAATTGTTGTTTAAAATGATTTGCTCTATCATCTTCCCCTTAGGACCTTTAGAAAGCGCTGAATTTTCCCACTCATTGTTGCAAATAACAGACCTTAGAACTACTTTTTCTTCAACCACTCTTTTCAATGTGATATAAAATGAAGAAAATCTTGTGTCACAAGGCCTCAACAACTCCCTAGATGCCTGTTGCCTATAAAGATTCAATGTGAGACGGTGATTTCTTATAAAATTCGCAATTGCTCTCCCTCTATGAATTGCTTCATGTATCCATGGGAATTTTGCCAAGTCATGAAGCAACAAATCTAGACAATGGGTTGCACATGGGCTCCAATATATTTGTGCGTACTTCTCTACTATCAACGTCCTAGCTCCCACACAATTTGTTGCACTATCAGTTACCACTTGAACCACATTTTCTACCCCTACTTCAAGAATGGCTTCCTCTAATATTTCAAAAATATACTCTGAAGTTTTCTTATGGTTCATCGTGTCAATCACCTTCAAGAACACAATAGCTTGAGGACAAGCCACCAAAACATTAATCAATGGCCTTTGACATATATCTGACCATCCATCACTCAATATAGTGCAACTTGTTTCCTTCCAAGAGGCTTTGACTTCAACTAATTTCTCAGTGATTGTCTTTTGACCTCTGCAAAAGAGTTGTTCTCAAAGCCTCTGAAGAGGGAGGTGTGTACCCTTTGCCAAACTCTGCTGCTTTTCTGAATTGCATTTCGGAAATGTGGATTCCTGGCTACATTGAATGGAATGGCACTTGAATAAAACAAATCAGCAAATGCATCATCCACCTGTTGTTTTTCTATTGGTTTTCATAAGTTGTTTAATGTTCCACTCTCTTTCAATCCACCTATGACTTTGGGTGCACTAGAAGAGGACATAATAGATGCCATGAATCTAGACACATCCTCTTTGATTCTCTGTTTTTTTTGTGTCATCTTCATCTTTCCTACAATCGAAGAGGATTGCTCTTTCTCTAGAGCAGCCCTAATCTCTAGAGTCACACCTGGACATGCAGTAACACCTCCTCTTGGCTCCCCTGAAACACCAAGTGATCCATTGCACTTGTTAAACTGTCGATAAAAGATTTCTTGCACAAGTTACATTTTAGATCAGCGTCATGACAGGTCACATGTTTCCATCCCTCAGTAGTTGATTTTTTTTGGGAGCCATTAAATTGCAATCTGCATGTTCAAAAGACAAACAATATTTAATATTTAAAATTAAAACATTAAATAAATTTTATTTAAAAAATTAAAACAAAATATACTAAATTTACATTTTAAATTTAAAAAACAAAATTAAAAAATACTAATTTTATTTTAAAAAACATGAAAAATATAAATATATTAAATTTATATTTTGATTTTAAAAAACAAAATAAAAAATAGTAATTTTATTTTAAAAACATAAAAAATAAAAATATAATAATTTTATATTTTAACTTCAAAAAACAAATTTAAAGAGAAAACAATATTTATTTTAAAATAATAAAAATAAAAATATATTAAATTTATATTTTAACTTTAAAAAATAAAATAAAATAAATTACTAACTTTATTTTAAAACACATAAAATGTATATATTATATTTTGATTTTTTATTTACAAATAAAATGAAACTTTTATTAAATTCATATTTTAACTTAAAATAAACAATAAAATAAAAAATTAATAAGTTCATTTTAAAACACAAAAATTATATATGATTTTTTTTTGGTCGGTGAACGCTTTTTTTTGACCGGAGCTATGAACCAGTGAGGCCACAACATGAGGGACCTCATCCCCAAGCATGAACACTATGGGATTTGAACCTTGGTGGCCACCACTATAACCAAGCGACTTAACCACCCAACCATGCCCTTAATGGCTTGATATTTTTATTTTTTATTTACAAACAAATAAAAATATTATAAATATTAAATTTAATCTAAAACATATATCATTATATTATATATCATATAATATTAATTATCATTTATGTAATACATTAAATTTTATATTAAAAAATTAAAATCATAAAAAACCTAAAACAAATCCTTCAAAACTATGGCGATGGCGCCTATCTATCGCTCACAGAAGCAGAGTCGAGCCGCTCAACAACTCGCCGCCGCTTCACCTACAATCGCCGCCGCTTCACCTGCAATCGCCGCCACTCAACAAAGAAGAAAATGATTTTCGCAGCTTGCAGGAGAAGAAACAAGTCGCGAGCAGAGTCACGGGAGTCGCGGATGTTTTTTATCCGCTAGTAAAACCTAAAATGCCTTTTAACTTTGACTTCTAAGACTTAAATTTATATTTTATTTAAAAAAAAAGCACTGAGTATACATTACGAATTTTATGCGAACTTTTCACGAATTTTATATCCTGCTTATAAGTTCACCGAATTTCGAACAGCATGCTCAAAATTCAGCGAACCTTGTGACTTAGGTTTTAGAAGCCAAAATCTAAGGTTAGTATTTCCAAAGAGGATTTTGCTTGGTTCTATAGACAAAGATGGAAACTTTGATTATGTCCAACCTTCAAAAATAGATTATTTCTGAAAGATGGGCCAATTGTTGTTTTATGCAAATCTTTTCAAAGACCCTTCAATGTTCAATTCTGTTACCATCTTGCATATGCCATCCATACATATAAAGAGTAGTCTCAAGTCAAATAAATATTAGAATTATATCTTCCCACCATCTTGAACAGTAAATCCTACCAGAATGCAAAATGTAATTGCTCAATGGAGACAATTTCGCATAGGTGCATAAGTGACAAAGAATGATCAATAAAAGAAAGCACATCCACAACCATATACAACATAAAAATCCAAACCAAGCCATAAATAAAAAGATTATATCCAATCTTACTGTAAGGATAGATGCTGGAACAGCAAGCACCGTCAATGGAATATAAGCCACTGCCCTGCATACCTTTCCAAGTCCAGTATCAGTGAATCATGGTCAGAATAAGTATAATAAGAAACCAAATGCCAATATCTTGTAATGCAATGAAGGAAACAAATGAAATAGATGTAATAAAAATAAATTGTAAGAACTAATCATCTAATTATCTGCAAAGTGATTTGAAACTTTATTCTACAACCAAGGAACATATTTCCTACAATCGAGTATATGGTTATGTGAGTGACAAATTAATAGTTGATTGAAAACCAATTCACAACATTCATCTTTTCATTTGATGACACTATTCAAGCAATATCCTTTACTAAAAGACAAGAAGCAAGTTTGCCAGAGGGTGCAATTCTAGAATATCATTTTCAAATTAAATGGCTCTAATAAAAATAGATTTATTGGCAAGTCATACAGAAAGCAAAAACTTGTCCAAATCTCAAGTCTTGTTCCTATTAACAATCAATCATAGTCTAGAAGTCAAAGCTAGGCCATGTAAAACTGGACCAACCAATGAGGCATGTTTAATAAAGGGAATAAGGCCACAAATAACCATTTATTTTGGAGTTGTGGAGTACAGTAGGCATCATAAGGTTGAGGCTCATTAGACTATGCACTACACTTAGTTGGGCCCTCTTTTAGAAGGGAGCTATTTTGAGGCACTAGTCAATGCTCAAGATGTATGGCAGACAGATATGAAACACCATCCAGTTAGCAAAGATCGCGCTTCTTTTGCGACAAAGTTGCAAGGCAACAATTAATGACGATGCTCTCGACATTCACTCAGGAGATAACCAGCTTCTAAATCTCGCCTAGCCATCACTAAGAAAAAGAAAATGAAGATATTGAGGAATGATGGTGGCTCTATTGAAATGAACACAAGGGCATACATGTTGAATGTTATTGCCTATGTAGGCAGAAGATGTTATATGGATGTGCCAACTGACTCATGAGCAACTAATGTAAATTCAATGTTCTCCAATGTAATGTAGGATTATATTTATTCAAAGAAAAATTATCAACAAGCTATTTTTATGTGGCAGTTATAAATTTGACTAGACATCAAATGCTACACAAAATTTTATGTATACTGTCATTAAGTATAGCATAAACATGATGAGCACAGTAAACATAAAGTACAAATATAAAATTATTCATCATTTATCCACTGTTAGGAGGAAATCATCCCCACTTTCTTCTTTAGGTGCAGAAACTATGCTCGAATGTCACTTGGAAGATCCACATAACTTGTGAAGGCAATCTTCCTCTTTTACCAAATAGATATTTTATAGCCTGCTTGTTATTAATGACCCTTATCCTAGCTGCTAGTGGGCATGACTTTTGGAATAAGTGCTAGAAATGCACAAAGGAATCATATGGGGTCGAACACTTGGGCCTCCTCTCCAAATGTGGCATCTCATATAATTTTAGATTGTAACCTTCTGCATGTCATGAATGCCTATATGAAACGAAAGATCCCAGCATCCAGTAGGCTTTAATCTTTGATAATATTCGTTCTTGAAACTCTATCAGTGTAACTATAGCAAGACTCTGCTTCCCACCTAAAAGTGAGGTTGGACTCAATGTCATCTTATAGAGTTTTATATTCTCCCTATAATAGCCCCAGCTTGGACAGAAGTGAAACCTCATGACCCTTATAAACACTCATTTAATATGTGCATTTAAGCCTGCTCTTCAAACTTTAAAATTTAAACAGAGGAATATAAGACTCAAATTGTAAAGAGAACAAAGTTGAGGGGACAGATTTAAAGTTCATATCATGTGTGTTTTGAGAAATTCTTGGCACTGTTCTAGTAACAATTATGAGAATAGTATAATTGTTACTTTGAAGATGAGGATTACTAAACTGGAGTGTTCTAAAGTCCCCCACCAAATGACAGCCAAAACAATCAACAATTTCAATAATAGCCTCCAAAACTAAAAACAATCAGAGATTCTTACCCACCATGAACACCTTAGGCAAACTACAACTTCAAATTAGTCCATTCAAAAACAAGTTGTAATGACCAAAAATGCATACCCTGCACTTTTGCCATTACAAATTGTACTCATTTTAGCATCCATCCCTGTAGCATGTATTTTAGGACACAGTCACCCCATCCTTGACCCTTCCCCTGATCCAAGTCCCAACAATTTATGTTTTGTGCGTCTCTGTGATTAAACCTATTTTCTACATTTATTTTACCCTGTACCTTCATGTTACAATGCCGATTATCACTTTTACCTCACACAACAGCGCAACTGCACAAACGTCACCCACAACAATACACTTTACAGATTCAATATAACGGCCAAGTTGGTGACATTTTGACTTCATTAATTTTGTAGCGGCCATCCGACTAGCTTCAATCAAGTTTGCAACTAATATTCCCTAGCCTCTTGACTAAAATAGTCATCTTAGTGACTATTGGAACTCCTCCATTCATTCCTACATGCTTTTGACTATTAGAGTTTCTTGAACATTCAATTCTATGTTGGTTGTGGCTCTCTCCCTGTGAATTCTCTGAAATCTCCAAGCTTTGCTACAGTATTCGTGTGTGAACCCAAAGTTACAACACTGCTACAATTCGTCACCCATTGTGAGTTTTACAAGTATTTCAAATTGTATTGATGTTTATGGTTTCTTGTATTCTTTCTTCTGAGATTGCAAGATTCTAGAGGCACTACCTATTCTCTGTGGTTGGAAACTTCTTGAGGGAGATAGTTTAAGACAACAGCAACTCCTCTTTACTATCTAAGGAAGATGTCTCTTCTTAAATTTCTTGAGCTGATGATATTGTTGTTGTCCTCACTTAAACCCTCTTCTTTGCTTCCAACTTCTTTCTCTGTCATTTCTAAGTTTACTTGGATTCTCATAAGGTTGTTACTTTGTTTTCTATCTTCTCAAGAACCAATGTTTGGATCATTGTCCATTTTATCTTAGAGTCCATAAACCCATTGTTGGCACTCTTGGATGCTCCATCCTCTATATTCCTCCTCCAGACACATAGGATATTTAGCATCTTTGTAGACCTAAGCTGTTAAATATTTATTTTATAAATATTGTTGTTCTCTAATTCTAAATACACTTAGGGTTAAAAACCCACTAATCATCCAACTTCAATTCATATCTCTATTGGACTACCCGTGGCAGTTGAAAGACCAAATTGGGGCTTGGCCATTTGGCAAGCTCCCAAGCAATCATTCCCATTCTTTCTGTCCAGCTATAGGTATCATTGGTGAATCAACTGCACAGAGGTTTTCTATCTCTATCTCTTTTATCTAGTTTCTTTTATTTGGTTCTTGGATCATTTCTTTCATATAACATATATTTACATCATTCTAGTTGCAGTTTTATACCTTTCTTGCCATCTTTTAGTACTGCCACGTATTTCATTGTCATTGGAATGGATTTATTGTTTTATATCCGTACAATTGAATTCTGTGTACAGAGGACCAAAGCGTGCTTGGATGCTAGTACAGTCATACTGTCATCTGTGAATCGTGCAAGCATCTACATTGTGTCAACTCCCTGAAGCTTCCTCTGAATTCTTTATTTTTCCAGGTTTTTGTTTCTATCTTTATTTTCCAAAATACCATACTGTATCGTTGATTATTATAGATTTCCTTAGTCCACTAGCAAAAAGAATAGTATTTTGTCTAGGAAATAAACCTGGCTCTTAATTAGGCGAAATTCACTTAGATAGGTCAGAGAACTCGTCTACTTCTTTGCAATAGATTACATTAATGTGTTTTGTTTCTATCTAAAGAAATAAGGGATTGAAATAAAAAAAATAATCAATTTTAACTTCTTTCACAAGTGTACGAACAAAAATCGTTGGTTTAAGTTACAAGAGGGAAAATGACTAGTCTAATTGTTGATATGATTGTCCATGTAAAATTTGAAGAGTAGAGAGCACATCAAGCCAAATCACTCAACCTTCATGTTTGCAGCCTTCCTAAGTCTGTTTGGTTTGCACCACAAGGCCCAAGATGTTGGCACAAAGGATAACACAATAACCTAGCTAGTAAGTTATCGTGTTATAAGCAACATGCAACAAAATATAAAGCAAAAATCATTACATATACATTAAGCAACAATATACAAGAATAATGCTCTTACATCCAATAAGAACAAGGATAATACATGTGTGCAAAGAACCAAAAGATGAGGAGAGCAAAAGCTAGGTAGAAACATGTCCCAGCTGATTTGTAACTAGAGATGTGTATGTAATGGTGCAAGACCTCTGATTATTAATGACTAGAGGTTGATTACTATGTACAAGTATAGTCACAAGAAAGATGGTTATAATCTAGAACTGTTACAAAACAATCAGTTTCTATAACTGTTGATGGCCATGTATAAGCATAGCCATGAGAAAGATGGTTGTAATATAGACCTATTACAAAAATGTATGATTTCTATAACTACTAACATGTTGCCTTCCTCTATGTGTGAAGTTTAGTCTCCTAGATAGATGTGCAAACAAGGATGCTAACATGGGGTTAATTTTGAAAGCATGGTATCACATAGTGCAAGGTGGTGTGGAGGGCCTATATGCACCAACTCTAAAGGATCCATTCAATTTGTGCACAAAATGTAGTGTTGTGATACATGACATTGATCTCCATGTGTGATGGCATTGAGGTTAGGTGAACGACCTAATCCGACCAGCAATGCACTGCCCCTCAACCCTCCGAGAGGAATCCCTTGAGTTATATGGGCCATTCCCATCTTCAAGGACAACATGGGGCAACATTGACAACATCCGGTGGTATCGTGCACCATAACTGGACCTTAGTAGTCATTAAACAATATAACAACTTAATTCAACCCTGTTAGGGGAATCCCTTCAGTTATATGGGGGCTCCACATCGTCAGGGATGAAGGCAACTATAATTTGACTTTAGCAATTTTGTTTGTAGGTATGTGGGATATTAACAAAGTCAATGATGAAAATTGCATGGGGTTTTGCACAAATCTAGATGGCATGACGTGGCAAAAGGTTTCATGTAGACTTTTACTTGTGTAAAAGTATTTGACACACCGTGCCAACCCAAGGTGGACTAGTCAAGTTGAGTGTTGTTTGAGATGTTGTCAAAGGTGGCAGTGTTGAGGGTCAATGATGAACCTCACCTAAACATAAGCCTTGTGTGCCATGCACCAAATTGGGGAATGCAATCAAGTTGTGTGTTAACACCAAGGTAGCCAACTAAGGATGTGTTGATCCAAGGAAGCCAATAAGATAGCACCAATGTGACAATGTGCTCCTAAGCCACACCCTTTGCACTCGAATCATCGTTGATCCCTTACAAGTTGACCTAGCCTTTTTGGATGAATTTTTGAACCTAAAATATATCTCCTTAACAAAGCTTGGATGACACTAGATAGCACACCTGTTTTGAAATTTCAAAATATTGAGGGGTGTTTGTGGGCTCATAAAGCTAAGAATGTTATTCTCTTTCCCCAACAAAATTATTTGGAATTGAATCTCATACAACTCTAAGTGGAGATACCAAAAGCTTGCGTTGCGGTTGTGAAGCTTGTGTTGAGGTTGTGGCTGCTAAGAAAACCACAAAAAGGGTTACTATCAAGGATTGTAAGGTTGTGATTCATTATTCCACCCCACCCCTACAAGGCTTGTCACACCCTTGTCCATCTAAAGGGAAAGACTCCCAAGTTTCATTAGGTGATGGTGGCACCTTTTATTTCTCATGGCTCTCCTCCAATGGGAATAACCATGTCACAACTTATTGGGGGAATTTTATCAATTGGGCAAATCATGTGGTTCTTAAGTTCTCAATGGGTTATGTTGTTTCCTACATTACAACAGATTTTTTTATTTACCTCATAGTGGAGCTTAAAAGCAATGGATTATGGTCTTTCAAACAAGTCTCTAATTACCCATAATCAATATTTCTTGCTCCTGTCAACTTCCTCTTGCTAATCATGATGTTTCTTGGGATATAATGTCTATGAGGTGTAGTGCCTAAGGATGTGTTATAATTATTTGAGGTGGATCTTTGTATCCACTTGTATGTAAAAAAGTTAAAATTATATAATATGTAAAGACAAGTGTCATACTTACGAGTTTCATTTGCATGATCTAATAATTAAGTATTGTAGAATCCAGTAGTCATCCTTTGTATGGTAGGTGGAGCTACATTCATGAATAATTATAAAAAGGGAATCCATTCCTCGTTGTGTGCTAATTAATTGGAAGGTATCTTTGTATCCTTTCATGTGTGTAAAGAACAATGAAATGTTTAACATGTAGAGGCAAATACCATACTTGCATGATCTAACAATTGAGTATTGTAAGATCCAGTAGTCCTTATTTGTGTGGTAGGTGGAGCTACATTCATGAAATGTCATAAAAAGGAACCATGTACCTTCAAGAATAACTTCATGTAATGCAATGTATCATGATGTACAGGGCTGTAGAGAGAAGAGTGGCTAGTCCCAGTCTTGTAGGTTGTCTTGGGGACAAAGTGTTAGAGCTTTGTTTTAGGTGTTGAAAGCATAGATGTTTAGGTCATTCCATCAACATAAGGATTAAAGAACATGTAGATATCAAATATGAACATGTTATCAAGACAGCTTTGGTAGATCATTCATTTAAAACCAAGCACCATATTTGCATAGAAAATGCTGGATTTTGGTTGTGGAGGAACATTATTTCAAAAGGCGTTAAGGGAAGTGGCTGAGATTAGTGACCATAGACAACTTGAATAGAGATAAAGGATTGGCCTTAAACCATTCATAGAGACCTATTAACAATATGCTTATATGACGCAACTTGTAGGGATTAACATGCATTAATAGGGATAATGGTGAATTCATTTAATAATTATGAATTAGTGGTTAAAATTAATTAGCGGTATTAGCAACTAGCACATTTTATTTTATTTTATCCCTCTAAAATTGTCCCAAAAAACTTCATTATACTTCACTAGAGTTATCTTTGTAAGGAGCTCTAGTCCACCATCCAAAAAAATCTTTTTTTATCTTGAAGATGGATTGCATAATTGATCTGGCGCGTTGATTAAAAGCTGTCACGCAGTTTTTCCTAAAAGCTTGTTATTTGATTTCTTTGGATGTGCTTTCATCTAATCAAATGATGAAAAAAGTATTGACCATATTTTTAACCATATTTGTGACTTTTCCTAGAAAAATAAATCCAGTTGTCTTGTACTTTTCATTTGCATATTTAGATTGATTCTTTACTTCTGCTCCACATCATAGGGATGATTATGATCAATAAAATATTGCAAATTTTACACAATCCAACATGGTATCAGAGCAAGGTTTTCTCGAGAAAATTTATTTTACATACAGAGCCTGTCTACATGACAGAAAATCCAAATAGACTCTACTCCTAAAAAATGTCCTTCTAATGTCCTGCAGTGATTTCAATTTTTGGAATGAATTTACTGTCAAGTCAGTCAAACTTGCATATTTGTTACATCCAAAATTCTAGCATAGTTACATGGAAACTTGTACCTTGACCACTGGAACTCATCTACTGTCTTGGAAACACATTCCCATATTGCAGATGCAAATGTGGATGTCTACATACATCAAGGAACTTGTAATATCCCAAACAAGATATTCGCTAACTTTCCGATTTTTGTACTTCTGATTTTTGCCCTAGATTCTGATTTTTCTGAATTCTGCTCCAAACCCTAATTTCTGAATTTCTAATTTTAGTTTCAGACCTGATAAAATACTTATAACAGCCAGTAACGAATGTCAAATACATCAAATAAACATGCCAAATGATTCGCCCAGTATTATAGATGAAATACACAAGGAAATAGACAATGTAGAAGCAAAAATGTGAATAACGTAACTGAATTTCTGAATACAAATCTCTGCTGTTACAAATCAGATTATTGGAAGTCCAAATATGGCAAAATAAGCTCCAATGGATGAAATCACGTCCCAATATTATGGCGCCTAGATTAGGGCTTGAAACCCTAGTGTATGTGAATGCCAAAACACCAATATGCTGCTCCAATTCGTGGCGCTCAGATCTGCACTAAATGGCTAGGGTTTAGCTGCTCCAAAGTGTGGAAATGTCTTCACAAACACCAAAAGGTCTCCTCAAAAGTTGGCACTTCAATTCCTAGAGTGAAACCCTTATGCAATGTAGTCTCCAAGCACTTAGAATGGTGCTCCAATCATGGCGAACAGGTCAGATGCAAGCCAAAACTCCTCCAAAATGCCAATTTCGCCCTCAAATGCAAATCGCCCTTTACCTCCCAAGTAGCTCTCCAATCTAGGGTGAAGAAACCCTAAGGCAAGTCACTCTAATGCCACGAATTTGCTGCTCAGGTCTGCTGCTAGAGTCTTCAAAATCTGCTCCAGAAATTCTGCTCCAACGCTGACCTAGTGCTCCTCCAAGATAAGTTCAAATGCTGCTCCAAAGAATATTGGAATTCTGCTCCAATTGCAGATCCAAAATGATAAGACTCGAATGCTCTGAATCCTCCAATGTGGCGCACCTACCTAGGGCAAGAACCTCCAATGTCACACAATCACCACAAATTCGCTGCCCAAACTGATCTTGAAATCTGATTTGCAATCTGCCTTTCTTCTCTGTGATTATCCAATGAAGTACAAATGTGAACTCCGTATGAATTCACCTCCAAGATGAGATTGGGTTTTCGTCCAATCCACCTTATTTTCACAAGGGTTTTCGTCCTTGGAAAATATGCAGACAAAGTTGCAGATCCACAAGAGAAAATAAAAGAAACAAGCTGAATGATGATCAAATGATCTCACAATACCTTGTATTTATACATATTTTTCCTTGTCCTCTTCAAGCTGGCCGACCTAGGACAAATAAACATTTTTATTTTATTTTTTCCCTTTCTCAAGAGAGCCGACCTACCTTTGTCTTCATCTTGGTCAACCTACCTTTATTTTATTTAATTTCCTTCAACTTGGACCGACCTAACTTAGTCTAAGTGTGGCTATCAACAACATTTTTAAGGTTTCCTTTAGCCGACAAGGTGTATCTTTTCCTTAGATTCTCCTTTCCCTTTGGCACCCAAATAGAATTATTATTATTTTATTCTGCATCTTTACTTCTCCACATGGGTCGCTTCACCTCATAGCAATTTATTTCATTAGCAAGGATTACACCAAAATTGCTACAAAAATATGACAAATCAACTCCCACACTCAAAAGGTATCACAAAAATAGCCAAGTGTGAAGATTGACTCCATATCTCATTATTAGGTGATCACTCCAAAAAAGGGGACATTACCGAACTTCAATTGACATTAATGTTTCTCCGAATTTCTGGGACAGGAAGGCAAGGCCCTGTGGACACAATTTCAAGGACAGCAAAAATTCTCCCAAATTTTGGTGGCAGCAGGGAGACTGTAATATCCTAAATGGGATATTAACTATAATTCTGATTTTTCTGCTCAAACCCTAATTTTCTGAACTTGTACTTCTCAAATCAGACTTAAACATATACTTATAACATTCCATAAATCATACTAAATCATCACATATTTATTGCCAATATGAAAGCCAATGACAAATTTGAATTCCACCACGAAATGCACAATAAATCCACTTCAAAACCACAACCACGATGACTGAAAATGAATAAAGAAGTCTGCTGCAATAAGTCTGAATATTATATATCTTCAATTACATTCATAGATTAGGGCAAACATGACAAAATAGGCCCAGCGTAATTCTGCCCTAAATCTGAGTGTTGCACATACGAAAACAATGTAAATTGACCTTGTAACATGATAAGGAAAAGGCTCTCAATGCTACTGCTCCAATTAGGGTATCAAACCCTAGTCTTCAAGGCTCAATTGCAATAAAGAAACCCTCCTCAAGTGGTGTGCTCAGGTCTGCTCTGCTGCTGGAAATATTTCTGCTCTGCCCAAACCCTAAATCAGCAATGTAATCTCTCCAACAACCTCCAAACATAGGCGCTCTCCAATAATGAAGGGTGCTCCAATGCTCGGGCAATCTTCTCCTCAAATGATGGTCAATCCATGCCAAAGAAGTGCCTAGAAATTATCTTCAAATCAGATGTATAATTCTGCTCCAAAATAATGAAGTGCAAGTTAACTCCCGTTATGGAATTCTCAAAGAGAAGAAGCTAGGGTTTTGTCCAACTCCTCCTAAAGATTAGAGGTTTTCGTCTCCAATCCTTCTCCAAAAGATAACTTGAATGAGTGATGAATGAATGATGATGAAATGTCACAAATCCAACTTGCATTTATACATATTTTCATTTCCCTTTCATGCTGGCCGACCTAGCATTTTTCCCATAGTTTTTATTGAATTTCCCTCACAGAGGCTGACCTAGGCACCCAATTCCCTAGGGCCGACCTAAACCTTGTAATATTACCTTCGAAACATGATTTCCCTCCAAGAGGGCCGACCTCCTTTCTTTTACAAGGGCGCCAAGATAAATTAAATTAAAGATATAATTTATCATTATTTTATCTCCTCTTCTAGTGCCCACATAAATACAAAGGATAATATATTGTATTCCCTCTGTTAGGTGCCAAGGAGAGGTGCTAGTGAATAATTGATCTTTCATCACAAGTCACCCAAGATAATGACCTCCATGATGTGTACAAGGTGACCATTCCCAGAATGGGGACATTACAGACTATGGGTGAATAGTTGTTAAAATAATTTAAAACAAATTAAAAACAGCAGAAATTTTAAAAAGTAAATTCAATGTGCTGAATTTGCAATGGCAATCCTCCCTTCAGTTTTTTAGGGACTTTTAGCATTTTTTCTTTAAAAGGTGACCTTTTTTATTTTTATGCACCAACTGGAGCAGGTTGTCTAGTCCTGAAAAAAGGGATGTCCCCTATAAGCCCTTAAGTCCCAGGAATGTCTGGGACCTCACTTGGACCCCCAAGGATGCATCCCCATGTAAAAGAGGGAATGCACTTACAAACTATAGCATTGTCTGTTTTACATTAGCAATTTTCTTGTAACTAACAAAAATACATGAAGGAATTCTCTATAGTGAGTTTCTGCAAAATGGCCTTCAAGATTACTGAAACATTGCTGACAATATAGGGAGAAACGGGTGCAATTAGAGGTTAATCATTCATTTTCTACATCATAGAAGAAATGAGCTTGGGTTGTATTATGGCAAGTACTTATACCACTGCGGTAGAATAATCTTATATTTTTTAGAACATATACATTGATAATAATCATTAGGCAAGGAGACCTGCAATGTAAGGCTAACACACCACCCAAGACCTTGCACCCCAAAGCCTCCTTCTGTATTGGCAAAAATATATTCCATGTAGTGCTTTATAAGCCTATATCAATGTGGAACTACCAGGCATATGGAACAAGCTTGTTATGAACAACATTTACATTGGCAATAATCACAAAGCAAAGGAACCTGCAAAGCATACAAGCACAGCTAAACTATGTTAGTGCTAAGAGGGGCAAGCTAACACATCAGCCCAGTGACATACACCCAAAGCTGCTTTTCAGAACTGACAATGCTCTTAGTTCATGTTATTCAAGTAAGAATCATGTTATGCAATAAGACATTTACATGAGCAATGTGATTTTTCCATCCTGATCTTTCAACGATGATTTTTTGTGTTAAAACATTTCCATTGTAGCTCTTAGCACTATTGAAACATCAAGCTGACTATGTTTTTAGTTTTAGATCATGGATGACATTTGGCTTCAAGCCCCTCAATTGATATGTTAGCATCCTTCATCTCTCCAATGCTAATATTACTTAGAGGTGCTTTTGTGCTTTAACTTAACTAATATAAATCACTTGACAGATCTATATTCAATATTTAAGCCTTCTTTATAACGAAACTAAAAAATTGTCATTGGTTATCTATGTTTCTATGTAACGACACCTCCCTATCTTCACACCCCTTGTAACTCATTTGTATACACTCACTCTTCTTATAACACATCTATCTCATATTTTTTTTAATTTATATATACTCAGAATATACCTTAAGCATATTCCAAATGGTATCAGAGCCTTTTGCTTACCACTGGCCTGAGTCCATACTTGTTTAGTTTCTAAAAGCTGTGACCTATCATCATCAGTTAGTGACCAACCAAAATTAGTAGAGCCCTATATTTTTTCCATAGTTGCCAAGAGACCGGTATTGGTACCGGTACGGGAGACTGGTACCGATACTGGTACGTCTGTTTTCTGAAAATAGGAGACGGTGATACTTGGAGACGCCATTTATTTTTTAATATAATTTAATAATTTATATTTTAATTATAAAATTAAAAATATTAAAAAACAAATCATAAATTTTATAATTTAAATAATTTAGAATTTAAAATTTAAAGTAATACTTATAAGTTTATAAGTTAAATTATTTAAGTTTAAACTTTAAGCGATATAGTAGAACCATATGGCATCATCCATAATACAAATCGCTCCGAATGTTACTCTGAAGGAGACCATATAGTTGCAGTGTTGATGTTTGTTTTTCGACAAGTCAACAATAGAGTAAAACACTAAAGTATCCCACTCTCTCTTGAATAAAGCTCTTCAAAGGTTGAACTATGTGATCCAGTGAAGTAACTCCAAGGTTCCTTTTTATGATTCCTGATGGGTTAACTCAGTGATTACATGTGATCTTGCTGATAATCACAAAGGGACTTACGCAGATTCTTCTTCATACTTGTTTAGCTTATTCCTCCTTCAGTGTGGATGACATAACAATGACAAAGAAAAGATAAAAGATAAAGGTTCGAAGAAAACTAATCTAAGGTCAATGAAGCAATGATGAGGTATGAACAGACAAACTCCTAAATAAACCTAACTTCACTTCGCCAAGGATGCCTACAACTACATGAAGTTGGTGCAATCTCCTAAGGTTTGCGAATGGTTTTCAAATCATGAAGGATCATATGAGCACCCATAAGACGGCGCAACTCAAACAAGCATCCACAATCGAACTTATACAAATATGGCTCAGACTAGCTTTACACAACAATTCACCAGTGATGAAAGTTAAAAGCATGAGCTAGGAGTTGATCAAATATTCAGTACAACAAACATTCCAACAAAGAACTTCTAGTCTACTTTACTTTCTACTTGAAACATCTCTCCATTCCATTGAAGTACAGGAAACCAAGTTACTCCACAAGATAACACTTAACACCAAAGAAACTTCCAATGTTTTGCATTACTCTTGAGAAATATTTACAACAATTCCAAGTCCCCTCAGAAAATTTCTCGAGTCTCCTATTCTACTCCTACTTGCCTACAATCTAATTTCTATATCTTACAAATGAGGCAACAAGGCCTTTATATAGTGCCCAGAATACAATGAATGGCTGAGATCAATTTGATAGCCAAGGGCTTAGATCATGCCACCTCACAGGTAGTTACAACAATTTTCTATTTTTAGTACAAAAGAGAGAGGCAATGAAGGCACATTTTCCAATGTGATAAGGTAAGGCGAAAGCATTTAAAATATTCTTCCACATAGGAATCCCTTTGACTTCTTTCATTAAATGATACATTGAATGCATTAAATAATGCAGCTAATCAAAATTGAATGATGTGTTCTTGCCACATAGATGCCAACTCAGCATACTTTGAAAATTGTATCACCTTTATGTGATGTATTCAATGTGATTGCTAGAACTTGTATGTTTAGGAATACATCTTGTAGATCTTGCCTTGTTCATTCTTCTTGTAGACTGGATGTATGATACTTGTTGCTTCACTTGATTAACTTCATGATTCTTTCTTCTTCTTGTAGGCAGGTTGATGTGAATCTTCTTTGATGATGCTCTTGATGTAGAGTGAGTAATAGAGTAGATGATGATGATATATACTTCCTTCATGTAAGAGTACATGATGAAGCTTGCTTCATGAATCGGAGTAGAAGTCTCTCTTGGACTTGAAGGTGAAAGGACTTGAACTTGAAGGACTTGAAGTTGATGAAGTGATCCTTCATGATGGCCTTTGAAGTGACCCTCTTGGAGTGTAGATGATAACACCTTCCTTGGATGTGAAGTAGATGTTGATAACCTCTAGAAGAAACTTTGAAGCTTGACGAACCTTGACTTGAAGCTTGAATGGGGAACGCCTTGTCTTTGAACATGATGCAAAGGATGAAGTATACTTTGAACTTGATATGATCTAACATGATATCATTGATATAGGAGACTTGAGGTGTGATCCTTCCGCAACTTGAAGATGGCTCAGATGCTTGTCTTGATGACTCCTTGACTTCACCAACACTCCTTCCAATAATGCAGCTTGATGATGCATATTGAAGTGATCTCCAAAGGTGGCTAGCATGATGCTCCTTACTCCTTGCTTGAAGGTGATTCCTTGGATAACTCCTTAGCATTATTGATGATCCTACAAGTCAAGGTAAACGATATATCAATAACTTCTTAAGATAAAAACAACTTTAAACATGTAATAATGCCATTTCAAACTTAGGCGCAAATATAGGTGAAAATAGGAACAAAGTGCGCCTAACACAATTAGTCCCACATTCATTATTTTAATGATTTCAAACAATTACAATAGTTTAAAAAGATCAATCCACTTATAAAGTTCATTCAAAAGGTCTTTTCAACACAATTTCTTCCTTAGGCGCCAATCTGGGTGGTAGAAGTAGGCATGAATGGGCGCCTAGTCTTTCAAGCTTTATCCTTGTCATTTTGCAATTTTAAATGATGAAACATGTCTTGAATACCTTCAATCTTTCAACGCCCACTTTTGAACATGGATTTAGGTGATTTTCTTCAAAGGCGCCCATTCAAAATGTGATGATTCCTTTAGGCGCCAAAAATGACTAAAACTACAAAAGAGAGCGCCTAAGGTCTTTATGCACTTCTAATGACTTCAAACACTTTTACTGAGGTTGTCTTGATAACAAATTAGCGCCTAGACCTAATACTTGCAATTTGGTAATTCTAAATGATGAATCATATCTTAGAATGATTTAGACTTTCAAGCGCCCAACCTTTTAGTGTGAATTGAGTGATCCTTCTCAGGGCGCCAATTGAGTTGACAGAGGCAAGAATGGGCGCCCAACACAAATAACTTCATATTTGACATTGTAATACTTCTGAGTGATCAATCATGTTCTGGAATAACTTTATCTATCAAGCGCCAACTCTTAAAAAGGTCAATTGATGTGATTGCTTCTAGGCGCATACAAATGAAGGGTCAAGTGAACTCCAATATTCTTGATTGTTAGGCGCAAATCTTGAGTCTTTTAATGATGCTCCTCTCAAGAACCCCTTCAAGGCGCAAATGTCATCTCAGGAAGGTTCTTCTCACCAAGGCATCAAAAAGGGTCTTTGAATGATGTTCATTTCCTCCTAAGTCTAGGCGCATTAGGTTTGATAGAAGCAATCTTCAATTCAAAATGTCCATGCCTATGATCCTTCAACAATCTTTAGGTACATATTGATGTTTTCATTCACTAAGGCGCCAGAATGGGTTCACAACTCCAAACATTCAATCCAAGGCGCTCAGTTGTGTGATCTTTTAATCAATCCTCCTAGAGCGCCCAAGAGTGTTCATTCTTTCAAACAAGGGCGCTTCAAACTTGTTCAAGGTGGTCAAGTATATATAAGGCGCTTAAACTCATTGTGAGTCTTGGCTTCAAGGCGCCTATACTCAAAAATTGTCATTCTCCACCTCCAGAAGGTGCCACAACAAGATCACTTTGAAGGCAAAGGGCGCCTAGATTCATTAGAGCTTAAGGTCATGTTTTCTCCAAGGCGCAAATTCAAATGATCAGATGACCTTTCCAACACTTCATTTTCATCAAAGGCGCAATTGGAGAGGAACCTAGTTTAGGCGCCAAAAGACAAAAACTTCATACTTTCCTTTCATAACTTATAATCCTTTCTTTCTTCAAGGTATGACAAATGATCCCTAAAGAAAGCGCCTAAACATGGATACTTCAACCAACCATTCCAAAGGTTCACAATATCTTCCTTCAAGGCGGCATTCAAATCTCACAGCACACTAGCACAAATGATCACTCCATCTAGGCGCTCAAACACTTCTTGTCTCTACTAGGCGCTCATTGGATTGACAACCTTCATTCTTCTATATGTGGGCGCTCTTTGATCTAGGGCGCTACTTTGAAGTAATTTGGACCTAAGGCGCCAAATTCACCCCTCCTAGCAATCTAGCTTTAGGCGCTCATTGAAGCCTTCAAGCTAAGGCGCCAATTCAGGTATCTGCAAATGAGAGAATGCGCCTAAGCTTCTTTGAGCGAATTCACGCCTAAATTTGGAAGTCTAAGTGAGTAAGGTATAAGTATAAGTTTAGAGATTGAATTTCTTATACTTTAAATATTTTTCAATATACCTTTCAGGATGTTTGAGATAGGTCTCAGATCCACTGGATTTAACATGCAGATTCTAGATTTTTGAGGATCCACCAGATTTCAGACTTAGCCAATTTTCAGGATCTTCAAGATCAAGTTACCAGACTTAGTCATTTTCAAGGTCTCAAACATCAGGATCAGGTCATCAAGGGGCTCTAAGACTCAAACACCACTGACTTCATGCAAAGGACATCATCCTGGACTTAGCAAAGCACTGGAATTCAAAAAAAGGGGGTCCCCATTTGCAATGGGGCGATTTGTGATTTGGTCACAACATGCAGGATTCATTATAGTTATATCGTAGAACCATATAGGGCATGAATGTTACTCTAGTCTCCCGCTCGCTGTGAGTGGACACAAATGGTTGCCAACAGGCTACCGGTGAACACAAATTGCACGACGGAAATGATAAATCTCGACTGAATTTTCCTACAAAAATTATTGCATGACGTTTTTCGGTGGATTTTTTTTCATTATTTAATTTCTATTGCTTTTTAGGGTGGAGACGCCACGAAATGGGGTTTTTGAAGGAGGAGACAGCAGGAAACGCGAGTAGGATGTTTCCTCTAATTGGGGACATCTCAATACATGTTTCTAGTACCGGAAACATGTCCCAGTACCCAAGACGCATCCCAGGGGGTCAGAGACGCACTCCTTGCAACCCTAATTTTTTTCCAATATTTGCAAACAACTCTGCTACAGACATATTTCTGAGGTTTCTTGATATAGCATGTGTTGAGTGTTGTACCCAATCTGAAACCAGATTGTGCTACAAGAATTTCCTTTGTCATTGTCTAGTCATTATTTGTATGTGTCGAAATCATGTGAAATGGTCAATTTTGGTCATATCATCAAATGTCATTGAAGATGAAAAAGTCATTTCCAATCAAGTTGTGTTGTGTCCGAGTCCGATAAATCAAGTTGTCAAAGCTCAATGTCGAATTGTCAAGTCGAATCTTCAAAGTCATCAATTACAAAGTTTGTTTTGTCAAAATCTAAGTCATCGTAAAATATCGTGTCGTATTGTCTATGTTCGCATTTGTATGTTGATTTTAATTATAATTTTTAATTTTTAATTGATAATTATTAATTATTAATTGTATTTAAAATTAAAGTTATTATTTGTTCAAAATCCAAAAATTAAAAATCAAAATCAAAATATAAAAAAATAGAATAATGGCACACGCCATGCCAAAAGCACACACCATATCATAAAAACACAAAAAAAATTAAAAAAAATTATAAACCTTTATAGGTGTGTGCCATGCCAAAAGCACACGCCATATCATACAAACACAAAAAAAAATAAAAAAATTATAAACCTTATAGGCGTGTCCCATGCCAAAAGCGTGCGTGCACCTATGAAAGGAGAAATCAAAAAACAAAGCAGTGGCACCTTCCTAAAAAAGTCAACACACCCATACAAATAAAAACAAAATAAAAAACTCTAAAAGGAGAAGGCCATAGGAAACAAGGAGTCAAAGGAGATTCAACGCCAACAACATGAAGACCAATCAAAAGCTCAGTCAATAGTCAATAATGCTATGTGGATAGCAGGAGGCATAAAAGGTATCGGCTACCCAAGGTGTTGCAGCTGAAGTTACCAATCAAAAAGACAGGCGTCTATCTAAAAGAGCACCTGCGCCATTTAGCAAGCCTCATACAAAAAGGGCGCTAAAAAACAAGCAAACAAAAAAGCGCCAGAAATGATGGATTACCATGCCTAGCAGTGAGAAATAAAATCATTTCAAGTGTCTGCCAAGTCATTTCAGTGGGCCTTACCAAACAATCAATCATGCCTATATGAAAAACAATGCCAAGTCAAACACAAAGAGAAGTTAGTGAAGGAAAAATAGTGATTGGAAATTTAAAAAAGCAAAGTAAGGAATGCAATCTCTGACGCCCAGTCAACGCCAAAATGAAACTCACACCCAGCGATGAAGATAAAGGCCAAAAGTTAGAAAAAAGAAATCGCATAAATAAATGAGCGCAAGAATATGCTGAGGCGTGTTTTGGATGTAGAAAAGGAAATAGATGTTGGTGTCGTAACTTTATGGAATGCTATTCAAAGAAAAAGAAGGTGGGAGATAGAATGCCTCAGTGATGGACTACACTTGAGCTCTATCAGTAATCAAATTTTGCTTGAGGAGCTTTTGAAGATATTGAAGAGTGCTAATTGGGTTTCAAATTTACATTGGGAGTCGCTGCCAAACAACTTTTATGAGCCTTCAACATATGATTATGTACACCCATCTGTGGAACTGGAAACAAATGATCTGCAACAATTTGCTGTGCAGTGAATATATTATGAATATGTGCTTGGTGAATTCTTTCAAACCATGAGTGGGTGGAAATAGCAAATCAACAAAACAGGATTTTAGAACTTCATCAAGGCTTGCCAAACTTCATCAAGAACAGAGGATTCGTCGGAAAAGCGTCGTCAAACCAGAATTCTCCAAAGCCGCCTTGCAAGAAATTCTATTTTTAGCCCGTGCTAAAAATAGTTCATCATCATTTTCGAAAAGGAAAACAAATTCATACTTTGTAAATTTTATCAAAGCTAGCACTATTTTTAGCATTAACTCGGAATTCACTTTCTATTCGATCGTCATGTGAGAGATGTGAGCACAAAGTCATAGTTTGCAACAAAATTGATCTACAGCTTAACTGAAGGTTGCATGATTGTAATATTTTAATCATTAGTTGAATTGACTGTTGCATATTTTAATCATGAGTTGAATTGAAGGCCAACTTATTCCCCACGATACACTTATGACAAAAGAATTAGCTACTTATAGAAGCGTATTCCTCCAATTGCAAGAAATCCCTGAGGGTCACATTTTCCCTCGATCTGAGTAGAGGTCCATCATATAACTTGCCCAATATCTTGCTCCGTAATCTTTCTCCATAATCTTGTTTCATCACAGATGCTTCCAAATGCTGCCCTCTTTGAGTGCTTAAGGCCAACTACTTTCCAGTGAAGCACTCGTCCCAAAAGAATGAGCTGCTCAAAGAGGTGTATTCCTCCGACTGCAAGATGTCAGTACTATATAAAACAGGGTTTCCCCGTGTCAAAATTGAAATAACAATAAGCTCACTTTATGTCTGTTGCAATCAATTCCTAAAGAAAATCATAGACGCTATGATAGGAGTTAGAAAAAAGAAAGAAGTTCCATTTGGGAAAACAATTTATTCTATACTGGTAATTATCAGTTTAAATGACATTGTCTTAATAACCCATAAGCTGAAATGACATCACTTGTGTAGTGCTTACTTGATGATCATTGGGACAACATAATATACCCATAGCTGCTAATTATTCTAATTTCATACTGCAGAATACAAGAATCTCCTTGTAGACAAGCTCAATAGTGCACAAGGATGGAAGCAAAAATTAATGCTTTGCACTCAAATAATTTGAATGGCAGAAGAGTTCTAATACTAATCTTTACCAAGTTGTAATAGAGGCCTAGTTCCCGTAACATGTTTGTTTACAGGATGAGTCCAAAAGGCTCAAAGTGGATACTGTCCTATAATGCCACCATACCCTTCAACTTGAAACTTAATTCTGTGCTTCTGAAAATGTTTTCATTGTATCATTTTTTCACATGCTGATATTTATGGACATGGGTAATATTTTTTTATGTACCAAGTTGCAAAACTATAAAACTTGAGTTTGTTATTCAAGTGACATGGACAAGAAATTTACAATAAATATAATTAGGTACATTTGCATGGTCTTCAGAGAGGAATATGATCTTGCCAATATAACTTTTCAAAACTAAAAGATTAAGACCATATAAACTAATTTGAGATGGTGACAGATATTATATTATCACATCAAATCTAACATTTCAGAAGCAAAGACTGGAAAGAACAACTTAAGATTGCAACAAAATACAGTTAACTGTTAAAGACACGCAAAGTGAAGATACTTACAAAACAAGAGGCCCCCAATGTCCTAATTTTGTATCAATCCAAACCAAAAAGTTTTTTAACATCTGCAACATAAGGTGATTTTTTAATAAAAAACAAAGAATTAAAAAGAGCAAGATGCAATTTTCTAATCAAGAATATGGATGACAAAGCAAAATAATTTATTCAGAATAAAAACCTTTTACTTGCATTCTACTATTTGCTACATACTATTGATTTTTTCAGAGATACTATTATCTTCAAAGGCTGTACTAAAAAGACTAATCATGAATCATATAAATAGAAGTTGAAAGCAAATGAACTTTTTGTAATGCCCCTTATTAGATTTTGTATGTGATTTGTAAATTTTGTTGCTAAGGCAAAAGATAGAATATTTATAACTGCAATAACTCCAATAGCAATACTACTAATTTATCATGAAAGATCACACCAAATTGTAGATGTAATATCACAGCCAAAGGAAACTCAAATTAATAATCTCTGTGCAAGTATTACAGTCAGATATAGACGATTTAGATTACCTTGAACAGCATTATGCATTTCATACTTGAAAAATCCCACCTTGTTACAGCAGTTACAATTGAATGACTCTAATTAACATACTTAGCTCTCAGGATGCAGCAAGGAACAATTGACTCCATTCCACAGTCACTAAATGGCTGTAACTTTTACAGTCGCTCAGAACACCATATGCCAGATGCCAATGTTGATCTCCTTGCAGCATTCACACTAGTCCTTAGTGTAACAATCAGATTTGCTCTGCAAATGGGAGAAATTCTGCCCAGTAAATCTAGCAATTCACCACAGAAGGATGATCATGTACAATTCACCTTATGCAGAATGTGAATCGATCTAGATATAGACTATAGCAAGAGTGTATCTGTAGGATTCGAGCTCCTATTAGAGTGGTCAAATTCAATACTCTTACAGCCAACAATGAACTCAAACCCAATCGCTTATCAAGGATTGGCAGATTTAGTGTGCTGCGATCACTCTGAGGACAGCACTTATTCATCAAGATGCGGCTTAACCAAAGACAGTGGATCCTTCAACAGTGCGACCAACCTCCACTAATACCACCAAAGAAGATTATGATAGTGCAGACAGAGATTATCTTGAATCAGCATTCAAACCAGTTCGCAAAGAATATTGATGGCCAACCAACAAATATATGCAAACTGTATGTGGCCCTGAGATGATGCAGTGCTCAGGGATAAGTTATGTTGAGCAGCCCAAACAATTCTGAAACCACCAGCCTGTAATTTGCTTGCAAATCTTTAACTTCAAACTTGAAATGTACACAAATCGTGAAAATCAGGCCGCTTGCAATCCTTGTGTAGAATTGCCAAGCAAGGGGCAAGGGTTTTCATCCTAACCTCTCGGATTAGAGAGGGTTTTCGTCCTCCTGGATCACAGAATTGCAGCCAAAGGTTTTTGTCCTTGAATGCAAAATGAACTCAAACTCAAAATGAAGAATGCCAAATGAAATCGTGATGATGAAATGAAGATAGGCACCTCCTTGTTATACCTTTTCAAATCAAGTCCTTGGGTCCTAAATTTCCCTACAAGTATTTAAAAATACTTTTATTTTATTTTATTTTTATTTTAAGTATTTAAAAATACTTTTTATTTTAATACTAGTGTTTAAAAACACTTTTTATTTTAATATTATTAATTTCTTTTCCCTTGCTCAATCCTTTAGTCTACGGAAAAGGGGATAGGCCAGAGGTCTTCATCCATGCTGCTGATTTGAAAAAGAGGCCCTGATAGTCCGCCCTTCCCAAAATTGCTTGTCCTCAAACAATTGAAGATTAGGATGATCAAGAATCTCAGCACCCTCCCAAGTGGCATCCTCAAGTGTGAGGCTCCTCCAACGCACCAAATACTCTATTATGGTCATGTTCCTCTTCTCTCGCATATCAAGAATATCAGTCTGGAATGAGTTAACGAAAAGTGGCAAGGGGCACAGGGGACTAACAATCTTGGTTAGGAAAGAATGTGAAAGAATAATAAAACGAAAAAGAAAGACCCAAATAACCGATACATATGGATGAAGATAACAAATAAGGAATCTACGGTTTGGCTCGCAGCATGTTAGTTTGCCCCATATGGTTCTAAAACGTACAAGAAAAAGAACCTGGACAGAGAAGATCCGTATGAAGTGATAAAAAGAGACATCACAACATATTGTGCCACAGACAAGGTCTTATTATTAGGGGACTTTAATGCAAGAACAACAAATAACCAAGCTCTTTATCTCAGTAAGGAAGAGGGGCAGAATAGTAATCCGTTATGGTAAGAGGAAGAAGAAAATTAGAGATGGAAAATGATATCTCAGGACACAAAAGGAGGTATTTCGCATTTTGGAGCAGAATTGTTGGGGATTTGCAGCCTTCATGATTTGATCATATGTAACGGCATCAAAGTGTGGCCTTATTCAAGGAATTTCACATGTCATACCTACAATGGGCAAAGCATGGTGGACTACGTCATTTGCTCGCAGAGTGTTATACCAAGGATAATGGAGGTTGAAATAGGAAGCTGTCCTATAGAATTGAAATCTGATCATAGCCCTACATACGTAAAGTTCGGAATGCAAAAAGTTGACCAGCAAATGACTAGTCATCAACCATGTAAAAAAGCGAACTCTCAAGGCAAAATTCTTATGACTCACGAGAATCAAGACATCTTTACAACAATGCTTGAAAAACAAATACAGGAAATAAAAAATATTGGCAGCCCCAGCAAAACAGAGTATAATAAACAGTGACAATTTGATCGCAATCATCCACAAGGCTCTCACAGCCTGCAAAAGATCTAATGTCAAAAAGGCTCCCAAAAACAGTTTTCTAGCAAGTCCGTGGTATGATGAAGAGTGTAAAGCAGCAAAACGAATGTTGAAAAATTTAGGAAGGGAACAAGCAAATAAAAAAATGTATAAAAAGTTAGTGAGATCTAAAAAACAAGAGTACATGAAAGTAAGGAGAGAAATAATTTCTCTTGGGAAGCATAATCTGAGAGGTTTTTGGAGGAAATTGCAGTAGACTATAACAATCATTGAGAATAATATCACTGATGTCCAATGGTTAGAATATGCTAAAATGTTGTATGGAAGAGACCAATATAAAACCCCCCCTCGAGTAATTTACACTAGAGTCAAACTTTTATCTACAAAGGATATCAAAGAAGGAATTAAAAAGTTGGCGGCGGGCAAAGCTAGGGACATCAATGGTTTACAGGCGGAATACTTGAAATGGGGCTTAGAAGCCTTGGCACCGCATATTAAAAGGATTTTCAACAGAGTCATTCAGCATGGTTTCCCAACAAACTGGACAACAAGCATTGTCATCCCTCTCCACAAGAGTGGTGATGTCAACAGCCCATCAAATTATAGCACTATAATGATTAATCCCCTTATTGGGAAGCTCTTTGGAAGCATGGTAGAACGGAGAATTAGCCTTTGGGCAAAGAAGGAGGATAAGAGGGCAAAAGGACAAGCTGGTTTTAGGCCAAAGCACTCTACAATTCACCACTGCATCACTCTCAGACATATGGTTGACAAAGTTTGGGATAAACAAGGGGACAGTTTTTTGTTGTTTTGTAGACTTCAAAAAGGTGTTTGACACGGTGCCTAGAAGTAAACTTTGGGGTAGAATGAAAGAGCTAGGAATACCGGAAAAATATAGGGTTGTTGTTCACAGCCTCTATGATCAGGTTCAAGCCAAAATCAAAACAAGGGATGGCTTATCTGAGTGTTTTGGGAGTGACATTGGAGTCAAACAGGGGTGCCCGTTGTCCCACACTTTGGTTGGGTTATCCATAGATAAGTTAGAGTGGATAGACAAGCAGGGTGAAGGGGGTGTCCACTTGCCCACCTTTGTGGTCAAACTGCTGCCAAACGACCTTACTTTAATGGCAAAAACAGCACATAGTCTGCAAGAACATCTAAAAGCTCTAGAGCTATTCTATAAGGAAGTGGGGATGCAAGTTAACATTAGCAAAACCAAGGTCATGATCTTTACTTTGAGAAGAACTAGGAAGCAAATAAATTTTGAGTTTGAAGGAAGCTCCTTGCAAGTGGTAAATGAATACAAGTATTTGGGCCTTGATTTCCGCAACAATCTCAGTTGGGAGACTTGTAGGGAAAAAAGAATACAAGGAGGCTGGAAAGCTTTATGCACGCTTCAAAACGGATGCAAATCAGCGGAGTTATGGGATTGGAAAACAAAGAACAACCTTTTTGGGCTGCTTGTTACGCTTGTAGAACTATACGGTTGTGAAGTTTGGGGGGCAGCAACATGTCGGATATGAAATGGAGACAAACAAAAAGATTACAAAGGCACCTAATCACAAGCAATTTCAAAATAAAAAGCACAATCCCGTATGAGATCGTCTTAGCTGAAGCTGGAGCCATTTCAAATCCGACATGTTGCTGCCCCAAACTTCACAACCGTATAGTACTACAGGCGTAACAAGCAAAAAGATTACAAAGGCACCTAATCACAAGCAATTTCAAAATAAAAAGCACAATCCCATATGAGATCATCTTAGCTGAAGCTGGAGCCTTTCCAGTTGAAGTGGCGGCTCTAATTCAGCTATTAGGTTATTTGAAGAGTATTGAGAACATGGAGGGACACCGCTAGCCGAAAATTGTGGTGGAGGAAAATTTAACTAGAAGGAAGAGCACGTGGATGAAGTAAAATGTCAAGTGGATGAATAAATGGGGCATCAAGATGCAGGAGTGCCCAAACACAATGGTGGAAATTAAAAGGTATGTAAGAGAGAAAGTCAAAGCAACCGTGGGGACAAAATAGCTTGGGCGAAGAAGAGAATATTATGTCGAACAATTTAATTCCACATGCGACCACAGGCAAAAGTACTATATAGGACCAAATATAAAGTGGAAAGCTAAAATGCTAATAGCCCAACTAAGAACTAGTTCACACCATCTTAGGTGCGAAATGGGAAGATGGAAAATACCAAAAAAAAAGAGTGGGCCGATAGGATTTGTCATTTCTGCTCTTTGGGATTAGTGGAGATAGAATGGCACTACATCAAGGAGTGTAAGGCATGTGAGGACATCCGGTTCAATTACACAAATATGCTAAAAGTCGAATCTGTAACGGCCTTGTTAGATTTTGTATGTGATTTGTGAATTTTGTTGCTAAGGAAAAAGCTAGAATATTTATAACTGCAATAACTCCAATAGCAATACTACTAATTTATAATGAAAGATCGTACCGAACTGTAGATGTAATATCACAGCCAAAGGAAACTCAGAAATTAATAATCTTCGTGCAAGTATTACAGTTGCATATATAAGATTTAGATCACCTTGAATAGCATTATGCATTTCATACTTGAAAGATCCCAACAACTTGTCACAGTGGTTACAACTGAATAAATCTAATTAACATACTTAGCTCTCAGGACATGGCAAGGAACAATTGACTGCAATCCGCAATCACTAACTGGTTGTGACTTTTCCAGTTGCTCAAAACACCATACACCTAATGCCAATGTTGATCTCCTTGAAGTGTACACACTAGTCCCTAGTGTAACAATTAGATTTGCTCCGCAAATGGGAGAGATTCCGCCCAATAAGTCTTAACAATTTGCCACGGAAGGATGATCATGTGCAATTCGCCTTATGCAGAATGTGATTCAATCTGGATATTGCCACTTGCGACCAAACTATAGCAAGAGTGTATCTGTAGGATTCGAGCTCCTATTAGAGTGGTCAAATTCAATACTCTTACAGCCAACAATGAACTCAAATCCAATCGCTTATTTGGGTTTGGCAGATTTAGTGTGATGTGATCACTTCGGGACAGCGCTATTCATCAAGATGCGGTTTAACCAAAGACATCAGATCCTTCAACAATGTGACCAGCCTCCACAAATTCCATCAAAGAAGATTATGATAGTAAATATTGGCCGCAAACAAAGATTATCTTGAATCAACATTCAAACAAGTTCGCAAGGAATATTGATAGCCAACCAATAGATATATGCAAACTATACGTGGACCTGAGATGATGACGACCTCCTCCCTCTATGCAATGCTTAGGGATAGGTGATGTTGAGCAGCCCAAACAATTCTGAAACCAGCAATCTGTAATTTGCTTGCAAAGCTTTATCTTCAAACTTGAAATGTGCACAAAATTGTCAAAATCAGCGCAATTGCAATCCTTGTGTAGAATTGCCAAGCAAGAGGCAAGGATTTTCGTCCTAACCTCTCGAATTAGAGAGCCAAGTGGGTTTTCATATCTGGATCGCAGAATTGCAGCCAAACGTTTTTGTCCTTGAATGCAAAACGAATTTGTAGGCACGTGCCTGAAAATTTTCACAAATTGCCAAAATCCTAAGTCTTGTGCCCCTTTTGTTACCATCCCGTGCTATGCCTACCAATTATATGATATATTTGATCAGAGAGATCTTCTATGGGCCCCTTTGGATCAAGGTGTTTGGTCAATGTTGTGCTTTTATCCCCCTTTATCCTTCAATTATTTGTCCATGTTAAGGATATCCAAAGAACATCCAAAAATCCTCAAAAATTCTCTAAGTATAGAAATATTTTCAGCAGTTTCACCAGTTCGTGAACCTGCAGAAACCTGAAAAGTCTTATGTTTCAGCGATTCAGCAAGTTTGCAAACTGGCAAACCCACCAAAAAGGTTCTTAAGTTCCTAAATTGCCCTAATTGCTGAAAAGGAAAAAAAAAAGTAAAGTGTTTCAGCTTTTCGGTAGGTTCGCGAACTCGAACCGAAAAGGTTCAAAGGTTCTCAAGTTGCCTGAAAGGCCGAAAGAAAAGAAAAGATGAAGAGAAGTGAAATATTTCATAAAGTTTGTAAGTTCGCAAACTTCCCGAATTGCCGAAAAAAGAGAAGGAAGCAAGAACAAACAAAGAAGAAAGTGAAATATTATAGTGAGTTCGCCAGTTCGCGAAATTGCCGAAACGCCGAAAATGGTTCGCAAGTTTCCAAAATGCTTGAAACATCGAAAAAGAGGGTGAAATGATGATGAAGATGAAAAAGAAGAATGTGCCGAATCACCAAAAAGAAGAAAAAGCGAAGTAAGTAATATTTCGGCCACTTCGTAGGTTCGCGAACTTGTTGAAACGCCAAAGAGTTTCTCAAGTTCCCAAGGTCGCCAAAATGTCGAAAGACGAGAAAGAAGGAAAAGAGAAAAGAATTCATGAACTAGCCGAATTGCCAAAAAGAAATGGAAAGATTTTTAAAATGTCAAACATACTGGGGATAACAAGAAAAAAGGCCGCCAAAGTAAAAATAACCTGATAGGTTGGCGCCAAAAGCAATATGCAGTGCAGGTGCACATTCAAACCCCCCAACTACCCCAATACATTTCCAAGATTGCCATGAATGTGGTAGGACAGCTCTTAGCTACCATTTGTACTTGCGTGCGATCCTATCCATTCATTCTGAGTGAGAAAAACCTCAAACGCAGATCTCATTCAATGCAGATTAAAGCATAATCAAACATTATAAGTATTGGCTCGATATTCATTTCAAAGGGGTTGATCACTGAACCAATTGGGGTCTGCAGGTGCTTCAAGGCGAATCTAGGGCATCAAACATTGTTGGTTTGGGTTGCAAGTGAAGGAATGTATTCAGCATAGCGTAGGAAGGAGTTGTAAAGGATATCTGCATATAATAGTATGTTTCCATGGGAGATTGTAATCATTCAAGGGAATGTTTGGACCCAGTTACTCATCTCCTCTTGCCACAATTGCTTATATGATTGTAACTGAGGTCTGATAATGTGTGACAACATTTAAATCAATACAAAGCCTTTTGTATTAGTCATTCCTTGTTACATATGGATCATTGCAGTTCTTTTCCGGATTATTAAGTATGTCTATCATATGGGATTCAATTTGCGATGTGTATGTGAATATATATCTGGTTCTATTCATCCTATGCTACATATTTTTCCTTCCTCATTGCTCATGACTCTGTTGCCCAATGGAATATGCACCAATCCAGATTGGGGAAGGGCCAACATTCTTTTCAATCATTCCTCTATCCTAGGTAGTTGTAGGAGTAGAGTTAGAAGTAGACTAGGTTTCTCATACTGTTCATGATTCAATGTTACAACCAAGGTTTAATCTAAAGAAACCTTGAACTGTTTAAAATCATTTGTGAATCATGTTCTTGCATACCCGCACCTTGTAAATTGTGTAAGGGAAGTTAAGTGGATTCATCTTAAGAGATATCATGTTATCATTTGTTGGTGCATTTGTAGGGTGAAATAATCAGCTTAATTAGAGATTTTATGTAGCCAATTTGTCTTTGGCCTAATGACAAATATAGGGGTCAAGTGTACGTTGGTTATTTGTGTTTCATTTGATACCCCTAGGAACACCCTTCTAAGTCTAGCTGAGCCTGAAGTGTAGGAGAGCATACCCACTCTTGTCAATTGGCCCTTAATCGTCCTCAACCTATTGATGAGCCTATGTTCCACTGTCTTGATGACACCCCTGGCCTGGAAGGTGAAGAAAATACTCTAGGGTTTTGGACCAGCTATTTTGGGAACCAACATATTGGCGTTGTTACTGGGGATAAAGTTACTTTAGTCGTTGTTGGGCTATAAACAACTGGAGATATTTTCAAAACCTCAATAACAAAGATTTGCAATAGCGCATTGTGTTTAGGTAAGTTTGCTTGGCCGGTAACTTACGCCAACATAATGGCACCATTGTTGAGGAAGAAATTGTGGGTTCTAAATTGAAATGGGGACTTTGCTAGTGAGCTAAACCCAAATTAATTTGTTGCCTTGGGGATCTATTGTGCTTCAAGGTATTCCTCTTTTGGAAGAGGTGGTGACTCTACTATCAACAAAAGAATGTTGTTATTGTTATCTATTTGTTGTTGGTGATTCAAGAACCCATTTCAAGTATGTAGCCACTGGTGTCAAAGGTACACGTAGTTTTTTCTTCCTGCCTCTTAAACATAATTTGTAATACCTCATTTTTCTGCCTTGCATGGTAGAGTGTTTTAGTCATGACTTCTAGGTATGGATATGATTACTCTCGGGATGCTCCTTCATATGCATCTTCTTATGTTTCAAACCCTAGAAACTGTATTGGAATTGATGCCTATGACTATTCTAGTGATGTGTCTTCATGCTATTCTAATAGCCCTACATCCTATGTGAACCCATGCATTAACCTACAAGCATCTATACAAAAGCAAAATGAACTTATTGACCAACTAAAAGAGTATGATAAACAAATTAAGTTGCTAAAGTCTAGGGTGTAGTCTCATGCTTGCCCTACTGCCCCTAAAAATCAAGTTGCTCAGTCCCCTATCATTCTTGTGGACACAATTTATAAACAGCTAGACCTCTCTTGGATTGATTACAAAATGCAAAACATGACAACCAAGGTTTTCAGCCAGATGCACAAATTTGATGGGTATGATTTTGGGAAGAGGACACACATGTTGATGACTTTTCAGTGTTCATAGAAGAATTTCAATTTGAAGATGAAGACATGTGAATGAGATTTTTTGTTAGGTCCTTATGTGGAAAGGCAAAATAATGGATTGAAAACTTTCCAAAGCAATCTTTTGCTTCGTGGAAAGACCTTGTGGCTGCATTTGAAAATGAATTTGTAAAAGATGTTAACCCTGCTGATCTTGTTCGTGAATTACCAACTATTAGAAGACAAGAGGGAGAGTCTTACATGGATTTCAGTCATAGGTTCGTTGTTGTCTTTTCCAAAATGCCAAATGATTCCTAACACACCTGCTTGCATCAATAAGCATGCAACAGGCCTATTCGTGCCTAGACTATGTGGAAAAGGTGAAGAATGATTACATAGTAAGGTGGTTGTCCGCAAATGCAAGCGCCGATTGTAATGAACAAGCTCATGTGGACAACAGTGATGTGGGTGCAACTAATCAAATGAATACAACATCAAATCAGTATGAATGTGTAGTCAGAAGGGTAGAGGTTGAAGATGGTGCATCATGTGACAACATTGCAGATGATGGTGACAGTGTATGCACTTATCTTTAGCTGGATAGGTCATCCATTGGTGATGAAAATTACAAGACACCTAATGACCTTCAATTTGAAAATGAGGTACGTGGCCAAGTGCACAATGAAGGTGTCTGCACAAATGAGCAGTCATATGGATCAGTTGATGAAACTGATTATGAGGAGTGTGCACATGCATGTGATACAAAAGGCGAGCAAGAAACTAGTTTCTTGTTTGATATGCTGCGCTCCTTTATTCCATTAGATGATAATGAACCAGTTAATGTTTGTTTGCATGAGGATGATATGGATGTGCTGGCATTAATGATAACCAATCTGAGATAGATGTTAGTGCAAGCAATGATCTTCAGTTTGAGGAACTTGCCCTTGATGAATGTAGAGATGGTGATCATGTGGACGCATATGAGAACTTGTTTCTTTGGTGCAAGGTTTATTGTCTTCCCCATGTAGATTGTGCTTCAAGAAGACCATAGAGAGATGATACAAGAATGAATGAGGAAGAAGAGGCGTGTTAGCAGTATGTATGACACAGCAAGTTGCCTAAATGAGCTCCAAACAGTGGGACAATTGGAAGAATGTGGTTCTTCATCTAAGGTGTCCCATAGTGCTAAAGGTTGTGCTGATGGTTTAGATTGCAACTTGAATCATGCTTATGATTTAGATATTGAAGATTGTAGCAGCACATATGAAAGTTATGTTCAAGGGTTCAATGGAGATGAAAATGAATATGAATCTTTCCACTTTGATGTTGGGTGTTCACCAACTCTAGAAGGTGTTGGTGCTACAGTAGATGTTGAGTTCTTTGTGTTGGACATTGATGCAAGTGGGCAACAAGACATGTGTATCCCTGAAATTATGTAGGTTGCAACCCAACTTGGTAGTGTACTTGAGCTTGAGCTGTTCCAATTTGGAATGTAAGATGATTTCCTTCCTTGTGTTGAGCAGAGTTGCAGTCAAGTCCATTTTTCTTTGTCATGTGAATTGGAGGTCTTCTCCTTTTCACTTGATTGACATGGTGAGGTTAGCAGGTATAATGATGTTGCATGTGTGGGTGGATGTTTGCTTCCATCCATGTCTTTTGATGCTGACCTGATTTTTATTTTCCCAACTCTTGCTGCTGAGAACGCGCATGGCAATGTGTGGGATAGTTCCTGCACATATCACTTATCGTTGCCCTGCGATGATGTTGGTGGTGGGGTTGGTCTCCACTTCATAGGCAGTGTTTACAACTTAGTGCATGTAGGTAGCAGTCATCATTATAGGCAACAGGGTGATAAAAATTGTTTTAGCTTGAAGGAGATCAGCTCCTTCATTCAACTTGTCTTTAACAGAGGCAAGTAGCTCCATCGATTTTTTGCAAGGTTGACTTGCATTGTGTCAAAATTTTGATTCACAGCCTCTTTTCAGTATTTGTGTGTTTTCTTCCTATTGGTTGTGTGTATATATATTTCCCTCATTGTGTGTTGCCTAGTATATACGTTTGTTTTGTTTTCCCCCTGTTTTGTTTTGCCTTTTGTGGTCTACCCCCGAAGATTCTTTTGGATTCTTGCTGTGCCTACAAGAGGCACACGTCCCAAACCAAAGCCAATGTCAAAACATGCCTAAAATTTTCCACAAATTGCCAAAATCCTAAGTCTTGTGCCCCCTTTGTTACCATCCCATGTTGTGCCCACCAATTATATCCAATCAAAGAGATCTTCTATGGGCCCCTTTGGGTCAAGGTGTTTGCTCAATGTTGTACTTTTTCCCCCCTTTATCCTTCAATTGTTTGTCCATGTTGAGGGTATCCAAAGAACATTCAAAAATTCTCTAAGTATAGAAATCTTTTTGGTAGGTTCGCCAGTTCGCGAACCCGTCCAAAACCAGAAAAGCCTTATGTTTCGACAATTCAGCAAGTTTGTGAACTTGCAAACCTGTCGAAAAGGTTCTTACATTCCTAAATTGACCTAATCGCCAAAAAGGAAAAAGAAAGTAAAGTGTTTTGACTTTTCAGTAGGTTTGCGAGTTGATTCGCAGGTTCTCAAAAGGCCCGAAAGGCCGAAGGAAAAGAAAAGATGAAGAGAAGTGATATGTTTCGGCAAGTTCGTAAGTTCGCAAACTTGTTGAATTGCAAAAAAAAGATAAGGAAGCAAGAACAAAGAAAGAAGAAAGTGAAATGTTTCGATGAGTTCGCCAGTTTGTTAACTTGTTGAAACGCCGAAAATGGTTCATAAGTTTCCAAAAGAATAATGTTTCAGCAAGTTCGTCGATTCGCGAACTTGCCGAAAAGAAGAAAAAAAACAAGAAAGTGAAATGTTTCGGCAAGTTCGTACGTTCGTAAACTCACCGAAAAGGTTCTCAAGTTCCCAAGGTTGCCGAAAGATAAGATAAAGGAGGAAAAGAGAAAAGAAAAGACAAATGGCTGAAAAGATTTGTGACTTGCCAAAATGCCCAAAAAGCCAACAAAGAGGATAAATCGATGAATGTTTTGACTAGTTCATGGGTTCGCGAACTAGCCGAATTGCTAAAAATGAATGGAAAAGATTTTTAAAATGTCAAACATGTTGGGGATAACAAGGAAAAAGGCCGCCAAAGTAAAAATAGCCCGATAGAATGGCACCAAAAGCAGTATGCAATGCAGGTGCGCATTCAAACACCCCAACTACCCCAATATATTTCCAGGATCGCCATGAATGTGGTAGGTCAGCTCTTAGTTACCATTCATTTTGAGCGTGAAAAACCTCAAACACAAATCTCATTCAATGCAAATTAGAGCAAATCAAATGCTATAAGTATTGGCTTGATATTCATTTCAAAGGGGTTGGTCATTGGGCCAATTGGGGTTTGCAGGTGCTTCAAGGTGAATCCAGAGCATCAAATATTGTTGGTTTGGACTACAAGTGAAGGAATGTATTCAGCACAGTGTAAGAAGGGGTTGTAAAGGATATCTACATATAATGGTATGTCTCCATGGAAGATTGTAATCATTTAGGGAGATTTTTTAATCTAGTTACTCATCCCCTCTTTCCACATTTGTTGTTATGATTGTAACCAAGGTCTGATAATGTGTGACAGTATTTAAATCAATACAAAGCTTTTTGTATTAGTCATTCCTTATTACATATGGATCATTTCAGTTCTTTTCTAGATTATTATGTCTGTCTATCTTATAGGATTCAATTTGTGATGTGAATGTGAATATATAACTAGTTCTATTGATCCTCTGCTACATATTTTTCCTTCCTCCTTGTTGCTCATGACTCCGTTGCCCAATGGAGTAGGCACCAGTCCAAATTGGTGAAGGGCCAACATTCTTTTTAATTATTCCTCTGTCCTGGGTAGTTGGAGTAGAGTTAGAAGTAGATTAGGTTTCTCATGTTGTTCATGATTCAATGTTACAACCAAGGATTAATTTGAAGCAACCTAAAACTATTTAAAATCATTTGTGAATCATGTTCTTGCATGCCTGCACCTTGTAAATTGTGTAAGGGAAGTTAAGTGGATTCATATTAAGGGATATCATGTTGTTATCACTTGTTGGTGCATTTGTAGGGGTGCAGCAATCAACTTAATTAGAGGTTTTATGCAGCCAAAATGTCTTGGCCTAGTGACAAATATAGGGGTCAAGTGTACGTTGGCAGCTCCATAAGTTTTTGTTGGTTTTTTTTATGATATCCTTATATACAGCAAGTCTTGGAAGGAACACTTGGATCAAGTGCTTGGGATTCTAGAAGCTAACTCATTATTTGCTAAAGATTCCAAGTGTGAATTTGGGTTAACTAAAATTGTTTATCTTGGCCGTGTTATTAGTGCTAAGGGGGTAAGTGTTGATAGGGAAAAGATTAAGGCAATATTGGGTTGGCCCCCACCAAAAAACCTTACTCAATTGAAGGGTTTTTTTGGTCTATGTGGCTTTTATAGGAGGTTTGTGAAAGGATTTTCACAATTGGCAGCTCCTCTCACCGATCTTACCAAAAAGGGGGCATTTAAGTGGTCTAATGCAGCACAAGACTCTTTTGATCGGTTCAAGAAACTCATGAGCAAATGCACTGTCCTTGCCCTTTCAGATTTTTCGAAGCCATTTGAATTAGAATGGGATGCATCTGGTGAAGGTATTGGGGCTATTCTCATTCAGCACAAGCATCCAATCTGTTTTGAGAGCAGAAAATTAAGAGGGGTTGAAACAAGTTACTCCATTTATGACAAAGAGATGCTCGCAATTATGCATGCCTTGGTCAAGTTTCGGCAATACTTGGTTGGGGGAAGGTTCATTGTCAAAAATAATCACAACAGTTTGAGATATTTTCTCAATCAAAAGGACTTGAACGAAAGACAACAGAAGTGGGTTAGTAAACTCCAAACCTATGATTTTGACATTGCTTATGTCAAAGGGAAGAAGAATGTGGTGGCGGATGCCTTGTCTAAAAGGCCTCATTTGCATACTATTGTGGAGGTTACTGCTGATTGGAAAGATCAAATCATAACAGAATATGCTAAGGATCCATTTGCAGCTGGTATTCTTGACGGCACCATGCATGATGAGAAGTACAAGGTAAACAATGGTCTCATTATCTATAAGGAGAGGATCTTTCTTGTTCCAAATTCCAAGTTAAAACTATTGATTATAAGGTCATTCCATGATACTCCCTTGGCTGGTCACCAAGTTATTTTCAAGACCTACAAGCAAATTCGTGAGAGGTTTACTTAGAAAGGGCTAAAAAATTATGTTTGCAACCATGTTAGAGAGTGTTTTGTTTGTCAACAGGACAAGAATGAGAAATACTTATCCTGCTGGTCTACTTCAACCATTACCAATTCCCAACCAAAAATGGGAAAGTATTACCATGGACTTTATCACAGGACTTCCTAAAGTGCAAGGGAAGGATAGCATCTTTGTTGTGGTTGATAGATTAACCAAATTTGCTCACTTCTTTGTTGTTTCTACAGTGTTTACAGCAGCACAGGTGGTAGAATTATTTTTTAAAGAAGTGTTCAAATTACATGGGCTGCCCAAGAATATTGTGAGTGATAGGTACAGCAAGTTCCTAAATCGTTTTTGGCAAGAATTATTCAAATTGAGTGGGACAGAACTCACTCCCAGTACAAGTTACCATCCACAGACTGATGGGCAATCTGAAATAGTCAACAAATGGTTGGAGGGTTATCTCAGAAATTATGTTTTTGGACAGCAGAAAGCTTGGGTAAGATGGTTACATTTAGGTGAATATCGTTATAACTCATCTTATCATATGTCTATAAAAATGTCTCCATTCATGGCTTTATATAGTTATGAAGCTCCTAGCTTCGTTGATTTGTTATTTGGTGACAGTAGAGTACCAAGGGTCAAGGATTTTTTGCAGGACAGCCATGATTTGATGAAATCCTTAAAAGGATAACCTCAAACATGATCAGAACCAGCAAAAGTTTTATGCTGATCAGCAGCGAATAGAACGTGTTTTTGATGTTGGAGACATGGTATATGTTAGGTTACAGCCCTACAAACAGCCCTCTATCAAAAAGAGTGAAGCTGAAAAGTTAAAGCCATGATTTTTTGGTCCATTCAAGATAACCAAGAAGATCGGTGAAGTGGCATATGAGTTGGAGCTACCTGAAAGTAGCAAAGTGCATAATGTCTTCCATGTCTCTCGCTTTAAAAAGGCACTTGGTCATAATGTCATTCCCTCTTTGGTGTTGCCTCCAATAGATGAAGAAGGAAGACTTGAGCTGATCCCAGAAGCTATCATTGATCATAGAGAACGCTCTTTGAGGAGAAAGACCATCAAAGAATATTTGGTCAAGTGGAAGAACCTACCTGTGGAGGATGCAACTTGGGAAAGTGAGCACATTCTTCAGCATCCTGTTTTGCAATTGCTTGGGGACAAGCAATTCTGGGGAGGGAGGACTGTAATGTCCCCTTCTCAAGCCTAGACAATTGTGGGCCCAATAGTCTATTTCTTGGAGTTCCGATAGGCTATGTGGTATGGTAAGGGGCTCCTTTTGTGAAGAACATTGGTTTAGTTGTTTTTGTGGGATTCTAATGTTGGCATTGAGCTCAATTGTGTTTCAAGATTGCAATGCAGCTTTCGGAAGTTTTTTCGGCTTCCTAGATTGCTCTCCAAACTTCTTGGAGAAGCCGTCTATTTTTAGAAAGTCACCCGAAGGGCGTCATTCTTCATCCCAAACTTCATGGAGGGAGATGGTATAGTTTATTTTGCAGTTTGATGATGTTTGGGATTTTCCATAAAAGTGGGTGATTTAATGAGCTATTTGTTAATTCGTACTTATTTCTATAAGGTTGGAAATAATTATTAAGTGGATATGTGTTATGGCTCATTGGAAAAAGGAAAAGATATTCTTTTTTATAGGAAATTAAAAGTGAGAGCTTAAGTTGGAGAAAAAATAAAATATTTGAGTTGGAGTGAAAAAGATTATTTTTTCGAAGAAATAATTATTTTTGTGTGTAACTCCAAAAAGTGCCTTTATAAAGGAGTTGAGAGCTCATTTTGCTTCTTTATGCTTGAGATTATACTGTTATGCTGCAAAAATGAACCTATGAGTTCTTCATTCCTTCTTGAGGACAAAAACCCTCTCGAAGAAGTTCAGTTTCGGTGGTGAAAAATCCACCCTAGCTGAAAGGAGTGACTTCATTCAGGGGTTGCACAGAGCTGAAATGGATTATGATGTTTTTTGAGAGTTTTGGTTTGAAGTTTGTTGCATTATCAGCTTGACATGGATTTTGGTGTGATTTGAGTAGTTTTGATTGGATTTTTTTCTGAAGATTGCAGTTTACCCTTGCTGGCCGTACATTCCTGGCCGTACAAATGCATGAGGGCGATTTGTTTTCTGAAGTGATCAATGTATGCATTGTTTGGATGATGATTGGTTAATATTTGACAAGTTGGAGCGCACATTTCAGATCATATTTCAATGAGTTTGATACAGATTTGACATTGTTTAGCATGTCGTAACAGATGGCAGGTCCGTACCAGCGTAAGGATGGGTGTGTGAACTGCAGGGTGAAATCGCCTATGCTTGGTTGGTGCTATCACTTGGTTATGAGGTGCCTTGGTTAGTGTTTGGTATTTACATGGTTTGGAAAGTGGAATATAGGGTGTTGGAGTTGATTTGAGAGGTCATACATTGCTGTCATAAAGAAAAGTGCAGACCTGTGACAAGCTACAGCAGTGCCATAAGGCTTTCAAACTAAGTTCTCTTTTATAGCTTACTGTGTGCTATGTTCCTGGTGTTTCTATGGCTTTGTTAGCAAGCTTCCTTCATCATTTTTCTGGAATTTCTATGCTCTAACTAATTGCAGCAGTGCCATTTGTACAAATCAGGGATATTGATTTAGTTTGCAGCGTATTCATTTCATTGTAATCTTTCAATCATGATGCAAACATTATGTAACCCCTGATTGGTATGACCGCTAGTGTGTATAATAGTATTTTGAATTTCCTTGGCTTTCCCGTTGCATAAGCGGATGTGCTTTGTTCTTTACTTTGCCATTCTTCCACTGAATAAGTGGTGTATTCCCACTGAATAAGTGGATGCCCACTGAATAAGCGGAAGTTGTACTTGGTTTTGTTTGCAAGGTTTTATTTGATCAGCTGAAGCACTGTATGCTCTCACCTCGCCCATCTTGGGAACTTGGTGATCAGAAAGTATGGAGGTGTTTACTTGGTTGCAATCTTTGTGCTAACACTGTTGTTATTAGTGTGAAATTCTGAAAAAAAAATTGAGGCAGCACATTACATGAAGATAGGTGCCTCCTTGATATACCTTTCAAATCAAACCCTTGGGTCCTATCCAAGTATTTAAAAATACTTTTATTTTATTTTATTTTATTTTTATTTTAAGTGCTTAAAAATACTTTTTATTTTAATAATAGTGTTTAAAAACACTTGTTATTTTAATATTATTAATTATTTTCCCTTGCTCAATCCTTTAGCTTACAAGAAAAGGGGATAGGCTAGAGGTCTTCGTCCATGCTACTAAATCAAAAAAGGGGGCGTGACACTTTTCCCTAACATTGTTGAAATTAATGAACTATTACAAACATGCATTATGAAAAGGCTCTCTTTGATGCCTCAATTCATGTACAGTTCTTAAGTTCATAAATGAAGGTTTGAACTAGAGAAAAGGTGCCCGCATAATCTTTTAAAATTGCCCACTTTGGGGTGCCTAATAAAGATAAAAGGAGTTAGCATTTAAAGATGAATTTTCAAGCACCCTAGATATAGTCATCAAAGCTCCACCTACGGATGGAAAATGAAAGTTGAAAATGAAGGGATGGGCCACACTCAATGGTGGGCCAAATGGAATATATAAAGACACCAAAGCCTCCATCAATGAGGCATAAAATATTGCAAGAAGCTCTTGCAAATTTATGCTACAAAAGGACTTGATGATAAGGGCATCCCATTCTTTGTATGGGAGTATTCTCTTCTCTTGGAATCACTATCTTCTTTAATGGAAGCATTCAGAAACATTTATTTCATTCTAAGTTGTTTGTCCTGGTACGGGGATGGGTATAGGTTTGGGGTTCGGGTATTATAATTTATAATTTTATTTTATATATATAAACAGTAATACTCAATATAACTATAATTTATAATTTCATATATGTTAAAATTATAAAAACAGTAATACTCATAATTGTCAATAAACAAAATATTTAAATACCTCATAATTTGTACTATCCCCTTCTCAAGCGTAAGTTGTTGGAGACCCTTAGCCTATTTCCCGACATTTTTCCGTAGGCTATTGGGGTACTGGTAAAGGGAAAATAATTAAATAATTAAATTAAGTTGTCAAAAAAGTACTTTTGAGTAATATTTTATTTGACAACTTATATTTAATTATTCAAAAAGATTGTTTTAAGTTGTGTAGTTAAAGTGTCACTAGGCTCGAGCTGCAAAAAAGTGGTCATCCAGACACTTTATTTTGTTTTTTATAATTTTGAGGAGATAATGGGAAAAAAAGAGATGATATTATTTTATTCTTCCAAAAGTTATAAAAGGAGGATTCTATCTTCAGAAAACAGTTACTGTCTAATTCATTTATATTTTGCTCTGAGTTGAACATGAGTTCTTCCATTTGCTTGAGGACAAAAACCCTTTGGTGAATCCAGTTTTGGGGACGAAAACCCTCCTAGATGGTTGTGTTATTTCACCCAGAAATCACCTTGGTGTTGATAGTGAGATTTTGGAGTCCTAGTTATTTTCCAGTTTCTGATATCATGGAGATTTTTTATGTGTTTTGAAATTCCGGTTTATTTCTATCTTGGAGATTTTTGATATATTTTAATGCTGATAAATCTGAGTTGATTTTTTGTTGAGTTTGTATATGCCATTGCAATGTTTGGCATCATAAAGTCGTACCAAACTGAAGAACCATGCCGTACCATATTTTAGAATGTTATGGCCAACCATACTATCTAATATTTTGGCCGTACACTTCTAAAAAGGAGTTGTACCAATGATTCCAACTGCTACCAAGGTGGTAAACAATTCGTACCATGTTGAAGGGGGCGTGGGAAATATTGAATGAGTCGCTGCCTTGTTTGACTATTTTATCTCAATTGTACCTTACATACTGGTTGTCGTACCTCTCCCTAGTGGTCCATACCCTCTTTGTTATGTTACAATAATATTCTATGTTACCGAGTTCTTTGCCCGGAGGCACCGGTCCCGTACCAATCGAGAGCGGGTGCAAGAGCGGCCTGGGAGCGGCCCTACCGCCCAAGTTCCCTATGGGTTCCCAGGTCGCTCCCAGGCACGTTTCTAGGATTTTTTTTTTAAATTATAAATTTATATATATATTATTATATTATATATTCTATATTATATTATATTATTATATATTATTTATTATATGATAATATATTATATATTATTGATTATATAATAATATATTATATATTATATAATATATTATATTATATTATTATATATATATTATATTATAATATTATATATATATTATATTATTATATATATAATATATAATATATATTATATTATTATATTATATAATATATTATTATATATTATATTATATTATATATTATACATTATTATAAATATTAAATTTTATATATATAGTACAGCCCTACCCAACCGTACCGAAATCAAAGGAAAAAAAATCGCCATATTGGCATACCAGACCCCTGTTCCTGTACCTGTTCCCGTACCAAAACCGGCAACTTAGATAATATTTGAAGTCCCTAGTACTTGTTCAATTTTGCAAGATATGTTGAATAGTGAATCAATCTTGAAAAGGGAATTTCATTTTAAAATTTGGTCATATAGTGAAAATTTTGCTGTTGTGTTCAAATCATGTCTAAATTGGTTTATTTTAGTCTCTGGAATATTTTGTGATTGCTAGAGTCTAACGTCAAAACCTGGAATTGTGCAAACTGAATTCATCCTTTCCATGCACCTTTCTGGAAAAAATCCGTAGTCGGACAATGTTGCAAACCGCGTAATTTTAAAAAAACCGCAGTGCAGGAGACCATGGAATTTCCTGGAAACCCACAGTCAGACTGCACCTGTGCACAGATTGGCAACCTGCAGTCTAGAGAGCTGAACCCAAAGTCTGGCAGTGTTAAAGACAGTAGATTTTCCCAAAAGCCACAATCTAGTCCAATCTTGGTCTATATTGAATTTTTATGAACCTCTCACCTTTACATTCATGTATAATGACTGATTATGATGTAATGAAGCAAGAGAAAAGATAGAGTAGAAATTATATGTCCTTAATGTTTTGAAATAATATTTCTATTTGAAATTCCATAGCATGTTAATTCTATTGCATAAGCGTCATATAGATCTCTCTCTGCCATTTTAGTTTCACTGTTTAAAGTAGTTTTTAGACTAGAATACAGTAAAAATTGCAGGTCTACGTTGAGAACTTACAATGTACCTAAGATATTGGTTAGCAAATAAAGTTTAGTGGTTTTCATAAAACACATTTGACCTTTCTGAATTGCTTGCCAAAGTCTCTTTAAAGTAACAAGAATCTTCTATAAAGCTAAAGCAGATTCGATAGTTTTGTTTTTCACTTATTGAGTATCCAAAGCTGCATAGGTATTGTTTTGGAGACTGACAAAACCCAGTGTAAAGATGCAGGAAAGTGTGATAATTTTAGTTTAATTTAACTGTCCCCAATCAGTAAGATCATACATTAGCCCTTTGATGGTGATAGATGATGATGCTGTCGGTTCTTCTCACCCAACCCCTTTCATCTTCATGAGTTCCACCCTTCATTCCCTGTTTAGATTTACCTTTCTTGTTATGGACATTTGATCAGTGCTTGGTATTTAGTTGTAATGGAATCACACTATTTAAATAAATTTAGGTTTATTTAATAAATACAATTAATAAGTATACAGTTTGTCTTGGATTAATTAGTTGGACATAAATTAACTAGATGGATAGTATTTAGTTTTAAAATTGATGTTAGAAGGATGGTACTTACATTGTGCAGAATCAGTTTGCCATTGTTCAAAAAATTGAAGCTCTCTTTGCTTGTCCATTTGTGAAAAGGAAAGTTAATCTTGCTTTGATAGACTTGATAACAAAAGTATAGTTTCATTGTTCTAAGTTAGAGTATTGAATGGCCAAGAGCTCAAGGTAAAGTCATATAATTGTTACACGTTGTATTTTCATCTCTCATACTTTATGCTTCATGAAAGGAAAACCAAGAATTGATCTTACTTTGCGAAGTTGTTTAGAGTGGGTGAATGAAACAAACTTAATAAGTTAATATGCTTAATTAATCATTTGGGTTCTTTTTTCTTAGAGAAGTGTTCTCTTTAGGGCTATGCCCATCATCTTTCCCATGGTACCTTCTTGTTGAGCTTGGTTACCATAGAGGTAACACTCTATTAGGCATCACTCTCATTGGCACCTTACTTCCTTCCTAGCCTTCTCTTTCTGCAGCATTAGGTGTGCCGCATTAGGATACGAGCCACCCACTCTTCTTGTTCGAATTTCAATAAAGATGCTTAACTTCCTAATCCTGCAATAACATTGAATTAAATTTACAAATCATTGAAATCCAACAGCGGAAATGAAGAACACCAGACACAATATCTTACACCTGTAACCTACTTCACATTCCTTCGGAAACTTACAAGCAACCTCCACAACTGATGTTACACACAGCTGCACGGAAATATCACACTGTACTGAGTTCAATTTAGTTTTCCAGTCCTTCGAAAAACTTAGTCTTTCAGTCCTTCGAAAGACAATTTGAATAATTAATTTCTATCTTGCCTCTACTTTTATACTATTTAGCTAAAAATCTAATCTTCCAATAAAGCAATCTTATCTCTCAAAATGAAAGCAAAAGAAAGCAACCTTATCTCACATCAGAGATGACTTGGAAGATAAGTCTAAATCATTTGTGCTTTTGCACTTTATTAAACTTAATTAACTAAATAAAAGATTTCACTTTAATCACTAGAGTGAATTACAAAATAGAATAACTCGAACTCCTTGCACCTCAAACTACTTGCATGTTCACACAGAACCTGTGCAGAAGTTCCGAACTGAGCTAAAAAACTCAACACTCCCTCTTAGCGAGGAAGGAATTTTGCACCAATCCAAGTTTGTCTCTGAATGATTCAAACTTCCCTTTTGCTAAGGGTTTGGTCAGAGGTTAGCCAATTGCTGCTCTGTGGAAATGTACTGGAACTTTACTGCTCCCTTCTAAATCTTGTCTCGAATGAAGTGATATCTAATCTCCGCACTCCAAGGGTTTTTGTCCTCGAGTGCAATAGTTGAACACGAATGCTCAAGTTACGAAAGAAGGGATTTGATTTCATAAAATGGATGATCTCCTTTGAGTGATTGCCTCTCTTTTATAGACTCCTTTTTGGCGCCCTTATGCTCACCTAAAAACATTATAATAAAAGATTACAAAAGGCCTTATTTTGCCCCATTTAGGCGGCCCACTTTACCTAACTACTAATAATAATATTTAAGTTGTCATTTTACAATGTTTTCAAATAGTATTACTAGGAATAACTTAAAACATTATTATTAAAATATTTCCCTACTTTATCCCTTAGCCAACAGGAAATAAAGAAATAGGCTTTGGATTACCCAATTATTTATTTATGAAAAGGGGACATGACATGGACCTAAGATCGTGTATGTTGATGTATGCTCTAATGATACAACTAGATTCCTCAATGATGTTGATGATGTGCAAGTGTATTAGGACTTGCAACATGATTTAAAATGGCATAATGAATGTCGTTAAATACAACAACATAGCACACAATTCAAGACAAACATGTGCTAGGTTGGTCATAACGGCTAGTGAGAGGGAGTTGACACAATTTAATTTGAAATTTGAATTTTAAAAGTTCAAGGTTTAAATCCACAATTGCGAAAATGACCTAGGTCAAGTCCACACTTGCAGATCTGATCCAAGGTGAATGGGGAATCTAGGGATTGAGACCAATCTCTAGGGATGCGTGATGATAGAATCTAGATATGGTGATGTCATGAGCTGTATTCACGCAAGAATATGCCACTTGTAGACTTGTTATTGCATTAAGGACACTCTAACTGAAGTGGGCCCAAAACATAAGGGAAATGGGCATGGGTATACAAATTTCAACATTACAATTGTCAATATGAGCCTTGGCAACTTACTAAGATGTTTGATGAGTGATAAGCCTACACAATGGGACTCCATGTTGACATAGGCAGAGTTTGCGTACAACAACTCATAAACAAGTCAACTAGAAGAATGCCATTCCAATTTGTGTATGGGACATCATTGAAGGGTGTCACAAACTTGTTGAAGGTGGATGAGGAAAGGGCATTAGCACAAAGGCTGAGGACTTTGCACAACACATTAAGGAAGTTCATGTGCAAGTTAAGGAACAGTTGGGGGAGAGCAGCACCAAGTACAAAGCACTAGCAGATGCGTGCAAAAGGGAGAAGACTTACTCAGAGGGAGAGTTGGTCATGGCGCACCTGACTAAAGAAAGGTTCCCTAGAGTAACATATAACAAGTTGAAACCCAAGAAAATTGGCTTTTTGAGGCTCTGTGCCTGTTTTGCTGCCTGTGGGCTTTGTTATCGGGATCTGCACCCGGGTTTGCAGCTTAATATTATCAAAAACAAGTTGAAACCCATGAAAATTGACCCATGAAAAGTTTTGTGCATATTCTCTGAAAATACATATGAAATTGACTTGCCTAAAGGATTGGATATTTCCCCGATACTCAATGTGTCTAAACTTTATTCATTCCCTGGGCAGAAAGATGGAACTGATGAATCTCAACTACAAGATAATATTGATTGGAAGAAGCAAATGCCTAAAATGCAACAAGATCAAATAGCACAAATTCTTGTCAATAGGGGTGTGGTCAAGTGGTTGGCTCATTTGGTTCTAACGATGGAGACCAAGGTTCAACTCTCCCCAAGGACATCTTAGCACTGTAAGGCATGCTGAGGGGTAGCCCTGCTAGAATTGCAGATAGAACGCAATCAAATAGTACTGGAGGATGTGGCATTGATGCAGCCAGATAGTGTTGAAGGATGCAACAAGTGGAGTAGATGGAAAAATTGCGGCAACAGTAGCCCCACTGGAAATTGGCAGATGGAAAAGTATATAGCAGTAAGTATAGGTACAGGCCATTATGTGGCATTCATGCTGAAGTAGTAGGCCTAAAAATCTCAAAATGTTGTAACGGGAATGGGCCCCAATTCAATTCATATATCTAATAAACTAAAAAAAATAGCATAGATTCTAGATGAGTGCATTGCCAAAAAGACCTAGCAAGGCAAGTACAAGCAACATCCCATTCACTGGAAGGTTAAAGGGCCAAAAGTGTATTTATTGGTCACTGAAGCTGAAGCAAACCAACTTGGTGGCCAAAGCAGTCTTCCGCAAAAGCCAATTTGTGAGCACCAAGCTCGCAAACTTTTCACTTGGGGTGTCTAAAGCAAGAGCATCCCAGGGGTTGAGCAATCTTACATCATCCAAAAAGAGCTTCCTTGCTTTTGTGTTTGTGAAGTGTGCATTGAGTGTTTTGGTTTGCAGTTTTGTGTGTGTGTGTGGGTGTATTTTGGAGCCTGAAGAATCTACTGTGGTAACACAAAGATCAATAGTTGAGACATTGATGCTGCATGGGCACATAGGTTGAAGTAGACTTGTATTTTAGAAACAGAGTATGAATCCTCATGGAACTATGCAATGCAAGGCATGTCAACTCGGTGCCACATGTTGCCACACAAGCTTGGAGAGGCTATGTCGGATCCGTTTCATGGCTTGAAAGGTGATTAAGTGAAGAAGCCATGCACAGGCTGACAGGTGGATAACAACAAACGCCTTTTGTCGTTATGTCAGTTCAAACAATGTGTCAGATATGATTGAGTGGCAAGCAAAGGCATTCTGGAAGCAGTCAAAGAATCAGCAGGCGAGCAAAGGGCAATTGAAGCATCATGGATCTTGAAGCTTCAGTTAAGGATCTGAGATGCAGATGTGACCTTTCTATTTCCCAACCTATGGGGAAGCTAAAACTTCTGTATGTGGGCTTAAAAGTAGCTTAGTACCTTCAAAACAGGCTGCTTGGCTGAAGTGAGACAGAAAAGTTGGTGTTGAAGTCAAGTGCTGGGATTGCTACTGAAGGCATAGCAGGGTAGTCATAGGCTAGGCTGAGCTTGTAAAGTGGATAGATTGTAATACAAAGAGTCTTTACAAGTAGGCTGAATATTGCTCGCGTAACATAGGTCGGTTGGGTTCCATACATTTGGAGTGGCCTGTAGGGCATGTAACTTCTTTTCAATATCAGTAAACAGAATTTTTTCCAAATTCTTCTTGTTCTTCCTTAGTCTTGCACTTTTGTTGTTTACTTTACGCAACTGTTAGCCGGTTGTTCATTTGACCTGCTTACTGTTGCATCATATCTTCCAATCTACTTTGATTCCAATGTTTACATATCTCATCAAAAGCATTCCACTTCCACATGAAAAATGCCCATTTTTTGCCTCAATAAAGTTAATTAAGTAATGCTCTCAGTTTGAGCCTCCTTGGGGTTCGAAATCTATAACTTTAGGCCATGCATACCTACCTGCTAGAGTTTTATCATATGTAGCATCTCAATGCGAGGTTATTTTATATATCTTACGAATAATAGTGATGCCTAATTGCAATATTGTTTTTGCTTAACCATCCACTGCAACAGTCAATATCAACGGCCCTACATTCTAGTGATTTTCTTACCCTACTACATGACCTACTTCACAATCGAGCAAAATTCAGTTGAATTTAGCCAAACTTATTTGGATTCAATGTTAAGGAATCTCATTTAATTGCAATGCCAAGGCCAACATTGAAAATATGCTGATAACGGTATATAGACCAATTTATCTACCTCTGTAAACAAGCCAGCCTGACTTCCATCTATTTAGCTACAAGTGGAAAACAGGGCTAAAATCCACTTCGTCATGGTCGTTTTGGCTTTTATCATTTAAAGGGGAAAATATCAAAGATAATGCTTCAGAGTTAGCTAAGCGTCAGCTAAATTTAGCAAAACTAAACAAATTAAAAAAAATTGAAGCATTATTTGCACTGCCTTAATTCTGAAGCTTCGACATTGCCACTAAAACTCAAGAATTAGTAGCCAAAACAATAATTGACTTTAAAAAGGAGGGCCATTGCAGGCAAATGTAAGAAGAAGAAAATGTTGTAGATGTGAGACATGCCTTTTCCATGGGCAGAGTGAGGCAAGCGGTAGCAAAGGCTCCGAGGAGAACAAGCGTGAGCATGAAACGAAGGACAGAGTTCCATGTGACCGCCATGCTAACCCGCCGACGCCAAGGTCTGCACTCTTCTTCATCATCTGCGTAGTCTTGTTTCCAGGACGACCTGGCCCTCAATGCCCCAAAAGTTGCCAGATTTACTCCCTAAGATGTTCTCCTCCTATCTGCTGATTCGGTTTCTAGAGTGCGCCCGAGATTCGAACCTGCGACTTCTTGTCACTCGTTACGCGGCTGGTCATATGTTCAGGGTCCTCTGCTGTCTGGAACTTTATCGACGAATGGGGCAATAACAGACCGTGCAAAAGAGGGGAACTACGGTTTCCCAAAGATGACGTAGAGAATGTATTGGATAGTATTTGATGGCCGTATGGCCGTATTTATTATTTTTTGCCATAAAATACAATCAAAATTTTAGGAAACCTGGTATTACATGGAAGAGGAAAAATTTTTGTTAGACCCTACAAAATTGAGAATTCAAAGGGGTTATGGTTGTATATATATTTAAATTGTGGTTTGAGTTTTTTTTTAATTAAGTAGGATTTAGTATTCGAAGGTTAATTATGAATGGATAAATTTGTTTGATAAGAGAGTTGAGTCACATTTAATTGGGTAAATTAAAGTACAACATAAAATGATTTTGGTGAGAATTGACTTGGGAATTAGTATTTTCCTTCATGTTATTAACATTAGGGCCTGGATCCCCCCCTTTTCAAATCATGTTTGCCGCGAAATATGGGCTCAGATCCCCCTTATTCTGTCTTGGTGCCTTTGGAAGGAAAGAAACAATAGACTGTTCAAGAAAAGTTCAGGAATCCCAAAGAAGTCTTCGATACTGCTGTCAGACTGCTGCAAGACAACATCAGTAACAGTTCTATAAAAGTTGCTGAAAATCCTCCAAATGCTAAAGAAACCAGCATAATTGAACAATAGACTATTCCTTTAAGTACCTGCAAAGTGGAATATAGGAAGAAAAAGGAAATAGCCAATACTAATTGGATCCCTCCCCCAGGTGGTTGGTCAAAACTCAACTTTGATGGGGCTGCCAAAGGAAACCCAGGGTTAGCTAGTGGTGGAGGAGTGATAAGGTCTAAGAAAGGTTCTTTGATTGCTGCTTTTACTGGTAGCATTGGAGAAAACACCAATAACACTGCGGAAGCCATGGCCCTCCTATGGGGTCTTAACATTGCCCTATCTATAGGCATTAAGAACATAATCGTGGAAGGTGATTCCATGGTTGTTATAGAAGTTGTTAAAGGGAATGGAAATGTCGGTTGGCAGATAGAGGATGTCATCAAATATATAAAGGGTCTTCTCCTAAGATTTGAGGGCAAAGAATTGAAACATACCTATAGGGAGGGAAACAAAGCTGCGGACCTTTTGGCTAATTTGGAGATTAATATTCATCCCTTCAGATGTTGGAGGAAGTTGGATAATCTGCCTAGGACTATCAAGAATTGCATTCAGAAGGAGGCCCTTAACCCCGTATGATTGTTGAAATGATGAATATAAGTGTTTGGTGGTGTGTGTTGGCATGCCTTTCTGACTTAATGGAAGGACGTGGCAGGGAGGACAACAAAAGTAATCATACTCACTACCTTGAAATGAGGTGGCGTACTAAGTATTTTGTGCACCTTGAGATAATCAATTCAAATCATGTTTGGCAAAAAGATCTTTGCAAAGGGTCTTGTCAACCTCTGCTTAACGGGCTGGATTTGAGGGGTTCGCATGAGTCCTGACCTGTCGGCATTTATGAGCCAAACGCCTTCGGGTTCTGGAGGGGCGTGCAAAGGATGATAAAGAAACTTAAGTTTCTTTTATTATACACTTCTAGAGTTTTCTCGCGTTCTCTCCCTACTCTCTGGAATAGCTTTCACAATGAGGGATATGTTTATGTGTGCTTCTAGGTTTCTAACTTTGTGCCCTAGAGGTATAGGATTATGGGGGGGGATAAGGTGAGGACAGAGCCTATGAACTGCAATGAATTCAAGGAGGACTTGCAAGTGTGGAGCATTGCGTATGAGGGAGGAATTACGTCTTCCATGGAATCCTTAAATGGCTATGATGAAAATATCTCGATCCAGTTTGCTGAGTCGTGGGACGGGAGGCGAATGGTGAAGGTTGGAGGGGTCCAATTCGTTCTCTGAGGAATCCATTACTACTGCGTCTGGTTTGCCATGTTTGGGGAACAGACTCAAGAAGCAGACCCGTGTCCCAAATTTGGAGGGTATGAAACTTTTCTATAAAGAAGGTGAGAATCAAATTAGGTTGCAGAGAGGCTTTGAGCGGGAGAGTCTGATCGCATTGTAGAACCGGGTTTGCTTTTTGATAATGAAGTATTTTACGCTTGAGGGTAGATACAGAGTGCTTTATCACTATCATTTTGCCTTTTTAAATCATTTTTGCCTAATGCTCTAGTGAATTTCCCTTCCTTCCTGCTTTCTAGCCTTGAGGCCTCTGTCACGCATACCAAAAAAGTCCGTAAAGAAGACCCTGAGGTGATTTCGGTGCCCTTACACTAAGGCCTTATTTTTCAGTTGTATCATTACCACTTGGCTCTGAGTCCTTCTAAACCTCCTACTACTCATCCTATTGAGGAGAGTTCCAATGATTCTGAAGACAAAATTCCCCTAAGTGTGAGACTTGCAAATCCTGCCACTATGAAGGCCTCCCGGCCCGCCTCCTCTTCTAACTAGAGCATGAGCGGTCCCTCGGGTCTTTTGTCAAGCCCACCTGTGTCAAAGACCACCTCTTTCTCGAAAGCCCTCTCTAGTGGCCGATCCTCGGGTCATACCTTTGTGACCCCTCAGGATAAATCCCACGTTGTTGTTGTTGAGGGCCTGTGTAACCTGAAGAGCAGAATCCCTATACAAGTGAACAAAAAATGTAAAGGCAGGGGCATTGCTCAGAACAAATCTGTTAAAAGGAGATTTAGTGAGGACGGTGATAGGAAAGGTGTTGATGAAGCTAGTAAGAAGCAAGGGAATCTAGGGAAGGCGGAGGTTGTGATTGTTAAAGAAATTGCTTCGGGTAAGGATGGCACTACCAGAAGGCCATCCTTGAGGAGATCTTCTGGTTTGATGGGTGGTTCGTCTCAGGGCTTAAAGTTAGTGGATTATTGCACCACGTCTGATTGGGAGGACACTGGACAAGATGTTGATTTGAAGGGAACCAATACTACTCCCATGAAAGAATAGGAGGGCACGAGCCACTTTGCTTCTATGAATAACTCATTCTATGACACTAATGAGGAAGAAACTGAGGTGTAGGAAACCCCTGAGATGGAAGTGATGAGTGCTAGAAGGGAAATGAACAACAAGAAGCTAGAAGCTAAGCTTGCTAAAATGAAATCTCACCTGTCTGCGATGGAGATCAAGGTTAAGAATATGGTTAAGATGGTTCTGAAGACTTCCCTTAAGGCTACTGAAGTCTTTTCTGTCATGTTGGTGGATCGAAAGAAGACTGTGGATTCTCTTCTTGAGGATCAGGAGAATTTAATCAATGTGATATTTGATGATTGGAATTCTCTTCTTAGTTAGGAGGTTTTTGTTTTATGCTATTAAAAAGACTTTTTAAGACTCATTTTATGTTTTGTTTAAGTTTTTGGTTGAGCTATTAGTCAGCTGCTAGTCAGTTGTTGGTGGCCCTTAGCCTACTCTGCTGCCTTTTGGCTTTGTTATCGGGTTATGCTCTTGTGCTAGCAGCTTATCTTAATCAAAAACATTATTATTTGTAAGGGTAAAATTTGTATACATATGTCTTTTTCCATTATGTTTTTGGTCCACAATGATTAGGTTATTTTTATATGCATTGACTTGTGTAGAAGATGGCATATTTTGCACAGAAGTTGACAAATGGTGTTATCCTACCATGATCCCATCATCGTGTATCCCTAAAAATTGATCACATCCCCATCTATCATTAGTTGCCCTTTGATCCAAATCATCTCTATGTTTGTGAATCTAAACCCCAAACTTTAAATTCTTTTTTTTAAAATTAAGACGATTTCCACTAGCCATTATGAGCCAACTAAAGTGTGGATTATCCCAAATTACATGCTAAGATGGTCTATTTAAAGACTAACTCTAATTCAAATGAATCGTTAGAAGTTATTTAGGAATCTATTGAGCATATATATAATTCTATTTGCAAGTGGATAAAATGGATTACATTGCATCATCATCCTAGGAGCATATTACATGCTTGCTTATAGTTCTTAACCTTGGTTCATCATCATTCAATCAATCCATCTAGAGGCCTAACTAAGGAGAACATGACCCTCACAATTCAACATATTCCCTAGAGGTGTTTCTAAATATTGTGTCTCTCCCTTATTAAACTCAAAGCACATACACAAAGGTGAACAAGTTTCAAAAAGCACAATTTTGCTAGATCAATTTCACAAGTTATAGGTTTAGTTCTACACAGAATTTTGATTATGCACCCACAAAATGGACTAGAATAGTGAACACTAAAATTTCTAAACTGGCAACTATCATTTGAAGGGCCTTTATTTTTTTAACACTATGGTTAGTGGATTTAACTTATTTTATTTATACATCAATTACAATGTTTATCTCAATTATTTGATACAAATCCCAACTCTTGTATCTATGTTAATTGTTAGTTAATTGCTTTAATTATTTAATTAGCCTATATATTAATGTAAGTGGTGTATTTACCCTTGCATTTTTGTGAACTCAACATTCTTACACAACTTAGGGTTTCACCTTAAGGTTTATCATTCATTCTAATTAATATTTTCATATTTGATTTTTTTATTACATTCCTTTTACATCAAATTTACTTAAAGTTTGACTCCACTCTCATTTCTTTATTATTGTTCCATCTTTATTAGGGTTTGGACCTCCATTTTGCTATATATATTCAATCTCATTGACCCAAACTTAGATTATCCATCATTACAGATCCTCATAGGTCATTTAGTTTAGTTGATATGCATGCATGCATTTCTAATTGTGATATGTGCCTATCTTCTGTGGTTTATGATCATTCAATCCTTGATGCACTTGTGTCTTTATATGCTATGGATGAGGATGTATTTTCTATGGAGGTCTTCTTTAATCATGTACATGTGTTCCCTCTATAGAGTAGGTTAGTTTTTATCCTTTTCTTTTAGATTCACTAATCTCACTTGTTTGTGAGCTTCATATCGATCATATATCTCCTATGGCTTGTGATAGTGATGAGCAAGCACCTAGTGAAGTTTTAACTCATGTTATTGATAGGCTTTGTGTGATGGATATTGATAAATCGACACCATCTTTACCTATACATGATGTTGTTGCACCTAGTGATGATGTAACTTTTACATGTTATGATAGCCCTATGCCTATTCCCATAGATTTATGTCATTTTAATGGTGCACCTTGTGATGGAACTAAGGATATCAATCTCTATGTGTTAACCTTGTTTCATACATTATTATTTTACGTCTCGTGTTAGTAATGTGGATACTCATGATAATGTTTTTTCATGAGGATAGCATGCATTATGATGTTGACTTATTAGCTTTTCATGACGATGATATTGTTGGTCTTAGCAAGGATTTATTATGTGATGATTTTGATGCTACCACTAATGTATCCTTACATGTTAAGTCATTATTGCTTGCTAATTATGAGTATTTAGATGGTGATATTTTATTGATTAGTGAGTTTTGACTTTACTTGAGTAGTAGAGGTTTATAATGGTTTGATTCATCTTGCTTATGCTATCATTCGATTATGGACTTGGCACATAATTTTATCACTTGTTTCTCTTCTCCTAGTGTGTTTGAGGATAATTTGAATTTAGTTGAGCCTTCTCATGACCTATCTCTTGACATTTGTCCATCTTTTTCTCCTTTTATCTATATCACTTATGTATCTACTAATCGTACCTTTCATGTTATTTCATCTCCTCCTAGAAAGATGCCCACTTTTCATGTTGTTGGCGTTTCAATTCGCACCTCTGGTATGCAATTTGGAAACGAACAGCTATGCACAGATAAACTGCTCTCCTATTGGAAGGGGGAGTTCCCTTTCTTGCTGATGTTCGCTAAAAAGATAAATTAAGTGAAACCTCGCCTATCTTCTTTTTGATTCTCAGCTGCAGAGCACAAGGTTATAAAACTCTAAACACTGCAGAAGAGGTTTTTTCCTTTTTAAATAAAACTTCTACTACAACTGGCATAGACTAAAGACGCTTTCAACCTCCTGAGTAAATTCAGAGCAAAGGAAGTTGAAAGTGAACGAGGAATGATTGTTAACACAAAAACTCAAGTAGTTTTCCTCCAGATTTACACCACAAGACTAAGAGTACTTTAATGATGAAAGTTGAAAATGAAAGCCACATAAGCTACACATCTGATGATGAAAACTTGATGAATCGATATAGAATATCAGAGCAAAGTAGGCATGAGACTTCTATTCAATATCACAAAGTTTAATACAACTCCAGGATAGAAATACTGCAACAAAAGGTAGGCATACAGTAAGCGATCAAACACCGGAGAACAATGAACACAAAGTGAACAAACACCTGGAATAACAATGTTTGCAGGCTAGAATAGGCACAGCAAATTTGCTATCACAAAAGTCATTCCCTTGCAATGAACACAGATTGAACAGACACTTGGAATAACAATGTTTGCAGGCTAGAATAGGCACAACAAATTTGCTATCACAACTACCATTACAAACAATGGGCAAGGATGCCCTTATTTATACTAAAATCAAAGGAGTAGGGAACCCTAAAATCTCCTTGATTAACCCTAACTTGCCAACTCGCAAGATTTATTACTATTCTAAGACAAAGATACAATAAACAAATGCTTTAAAGCAAAGAAGATTCCAACTATCACAAGGTGATTTCTTTCTAAATATAGGATGGATGAGCTTAGGATGAAAGCACATGCTTTAAAACAAAAAGCATATGTTTTAAAGCTGTTTTCTTTTGAAATGCATCCTCATCAACATTCTTGTTTTTTGGTGATGTCATCCGTTGATATTCTTTTGCTGATTTCTTCTAAAAAAGCTGATTCTGAGAGAAAAAAGCTGGCACATGGGTTTTGTAGGCAATTCTATTTTGAAGCAACCCAGATCGTCGGATTTTGAAAAAGCGGAGATTTTCTCGAAAAAGTAGGAAAAAAGCAGTTTCCCAAAAAAAAGCACAACTCCCAATCTTCAAGAGGATAATAATCTGGATGGACCCATCTTGACGAAAACTGAAAAAGCTCTAGTCAGATTTCTGAAAAATGATCCCCTTGAAACAAGGACCCTGAAAAAGCAAGCCTCTCTTCTTCCTCAACCCGAATCTATGAAGAACACTGAAAAAGCACCTGGTTTGGGTCTTCGAATCTTTGTTGAAAGAAAAATAAAATCTTTCCTCTGGATGCAACCTACAAAAAATAATGAAATAAAGAAGCCAAAGCTTGTCTTTCTAAATCTTTTGGTCGAAAAAGTAGCTTTATTTGTGTGAGAAGAAAACTTCACCCTCTTCCTTGAAGAAAGCATCTTTTAAAGCATAAATCCAAGTGGATGTCTTCGAATAGGAAGAATCCCTATTTTGTAGGAGCCTATGGCTTCATGTGCAAGATGAAAAATTATCTTCTTTGATGATGTCATCGAACACGCGAGTTGAAAGAAGTGCTAACAATTTTTTCTTTATTTTCGACACTTCAACACTCGTTTTGACTACAAAAATGGCCTGTCTCCGACTTTGACAAGGTGGGAAAATGTCAATCATGAACTAAAAAAGCTAACTAATCCTGACATTTTGGAGATTGATCAACTGAGATTCCATCCCCTACCTCCGTTCGACGATCTGACATCGTTTGACCAAGTTTGACCTCCCGAAAACTGCCAACGGGCGAAGATTGGTAACAAGGCATGTCAGAAAACACTGAAAACATGAAAATATTCTAACAATGCTCATGATGGGCGCCCCAAGCCTCTAGGGGTGCCCAGTTTCCCAACACTTAGCCATGTTTTCAATTTTTTCAACTTTTTTAATTTCTTGGTTTGCGTGCGCGTTTCGGAGGCACAGGACCCCTATTTGGCTGTCGATTTCTAACAACTGGGATGAAAATGAGTCTGATGATCTGGTGAATATGCAAGCTTGATGAAAATTGAGCTGATTGTACCTTCTATTTACCTCAAAAAATGTGCCAAACTGATCAACACTGAACCGGAGCGGGCTGACGGAAAGAGATTTGCGTTTTTCGAGAAAAACATGAAAAATAATCTAACATTGGAGAGTTTGGGCGCCCCAAGCCACCTGGGGGGCCTGGTTTTCCATGCCTTAGAAAATTTTTGTAATTTTTCAATTTCTGCCGCAAATCTTGAATTTCACCAAAATTTGAAGGTCCTGTCTGACGTATATTTCAAAATATATTTAAGTATATGTTTAGATATTGAATTTCCTATACTTTAAATATTTTGAAATATACTTTCAGGATGTTTGAGATAGGTCTCAGATCCATGGGATTTGACATGCGGATTCTAGATTTTTGAGGATCCACCAGATTTCAGACTTAGTCAAATTTTCAGGATTTCAAGACATCAGACTTAGCCAATTTCAGGATTCCACGGACAGGCATCAGGATGAGGGTAGATTGGATAGCCTAAGCATATCTGAGATGAATCTCTTTCTTTTATGGGCCTTTTGACTAAGTTTAACCAAGCTTGACCAACCGAGAACGAGCTGACAGAAGCATTTTCGATGTTTCTCAAAAAACGTGAAAAAAACTAACACAGGAGAGGATGGGCGCCCCAAGCCTCCTGGGGCACCCAGTTTCACCAAACTTAGCCATTTTTGTGATTTTCCAACTTTTCCATTCACCTTGGATCCATCTTGCATTATTTTGCGTGCATCGTCGAGTCGACGACCGTTTGTCAATTTTGCGTCGTTGAAACAGCGTTGGAAACTCGTCGAAGAGTTCTGGCAGGTGAACTTTTCTGTGTTGATGACTTTCAAGCTCATGCTTTGCCTTTTGAAAAAGCAAAAATGACCCAGTAGAGAAAACTTGGTCGTTTGAAGATTCCGTCTGAACCGCGCCAATCGTGAAGCAAAATCGACCAATGAGAATCGAGCGCGACACCTGATTTGGAGATTCTATTTTTAGAAACTTTCTATTTTTAGAAAGTTTTGCCAACATCCATATCTCAAGAAACCCAGAAAACCTAATTCGACGTCTATTTTTAGAAATTTCTATTTTTAGAAATTTTGCTTTTTTGACTTTTTGACGAAAAATTTTCTAGACTTGTTTCAAAATGCCTTAATGAAGCAAAAAAATTGGTTGAGTACAACACATGTTAAGGATACTTCAAATGGTCCCTAAACAATTGGACATGCACGTCAAAAGTTGGCTAGAGATAAAGATATTCTAGTTTGATGACCAATTTTACCACCTAATATTTAATTGACCTTTCTCATGTATGTAAGCTTACATTTAAGACAAATAAGAAATTTGACATCATTCAACGACTTCAAAATACACAAGTCAAGACATCTCTTTGGGATTTAGTATGCATATCACCTTTGTAGAAAGATATCATTCAAAAATCCTTATAGAAGATTCAAATAGATTCTAACACTAGTCCACAATTAATGACTTTGTTGACGTAATTTATTGATTAAAAGGAACATTGTGTCATTTCATTTGATGGCATAGAACATCCACATGATTCAATTATTAATCAAGTTGTACATTTACACATTATGGTGAGATATGGTAAGCTACATATAAAAAGCTCCCTAATTGGAATTAGGTCTATTTTGAACATATGCACTTTGAGGATTGTTTGTAAAAACTAAACTTGGACATGTCATAATTGTAGCAATCCAATCTTACCATTAGAGGGTTTAACAATGTTGGTAGATGTTCTTTGGGTACCATTACTCTTCTTATCATAGTTGACCCACTTACTTTACACACATTGTTCCATGTGATGCTAGGAAAGATATCTCTCGATATTCTCATAGGGCATCTAAGACTACATGTTATGGGAGACATACCTTCCACCTTACATAGATGTGTTAAATTTTGGCTTGATGGTAAAAATGTCACATATTAGCAAATCCTCAACCACTTGATATTTGTCAATTGATGGATGACTCTAAAGATTTCATTACACAAAACTAATTAATCAAAGAAGAATCTACAAAGAAAGATTTACTACCAAACAATAATGCATTATCGGATGATGATTGGAGTCCTCAGATTTTACACCATGTGTTGTTAGAGATTATCGAGTTTATCCAAAAGCTTATAACATCCAATATCTTTGCATGGATATATATACATGGGAAACCACACAAGGCATATATTGATGAGAAAGTGTCCAATGCAAACACCTAGAAGGGGTGTTTGTTGTTTAAGTTCATGTTATTGTGTTGGTTTACCTATGCACGCGTCTGTTTGAGACACTTTACTTGTTTACTCAGTTTTAAGTCTTGTTTTTCCTTGTATCTAAGTTTCCAATTGTGAGGCATATAGGATTATCAATAAGTTTAAATATGTCCTTTCACAAGATTATTACTCATCATATCAATGAATAAGGTGATATTGGCATTACTCAACCTTAATATCTTTTAACTTCACATTACATTGTAATCATCTATAATCTAACTTGATATAAGCTATTTGATATTACATTAGAGAAATACAATTCTCATTCTCTAAGCATTAATAGAAATCAATTAACATCATGATCCTTTGCATCTTTTCGCTAACTAATAAGCACATTAATTTCCTAAGCCCTATCACATTAAATTCTGAACCATTACCACATTAACTTCTAACCACTATGATATTAAATTCCTAATCTCTTTCACATTTAATTCCTAATCCTTAACACATTGATTTACTAACTTATTTCCTTTCCCTTTATTCAAGTCAATCATAAATATAAATTTAAAGGAAAGTATCTATATTCAATTTACTGAACTGTAGTGTTTTCATAGAAAGAAATCAAATACTTGTATCTTAAGAAATTGAACTACCTAATCAACTTGCAACACTGCTACGATAATAGATAATTACATGACTACAATGTGAGATGTTAACTTCCCTAAGATAAATGCCATCATACTTCAGCTTGACCATTAGTTATTAATTTAGAAGCAAATGATGCACTGTCAATCGACCAATAATTAAGGAAGGCCTCCATAATACAGAGGCATCATTTATAATGCTTATCTTCTGACCTATCGTATCTATACCTGTGTTTTACTCTTTGGTACAACAATCATAGCCGCTTGAAAATAGTTCAACCTAGCATATTATTTACTTATCATAAGATGATTGTATATGTTACACCATAATACAGAGGCATCATTTATATACAATGGTGTATATAAATGATGTCATTGTATTATGGTGTAACATATATACAATCATCTTATGATAAGTAAATAATATGCTAGGTTGAACTATTTTCAAGCGGCTATGATTCCTGTACCAAAGAGTAAAACACAGGTATAGATACGATAGGTCAGAAGCTAAGCATTATAAATAATTTAGATACTTAACAGTTTAAAGGCCGCAGCGACTGCCGACTATCATATGGTTGTGATAGCTATAGATTATAACACAAATGACAATGCTACTTGATTATAAGCCATACTTTAGATGTTATATATATAACATTTATTTAGTGATGAGCCTTTCATATATATATAACATTTATGTGGCTATACGCTATGATAAACAAAATGAAATACAAGCTAATATACGACTAAATTCACAGCACTCATAAGATATACTTAGCTTCATTAATATGTATTGTCGAATCCATATGACAATCTCTATAATGATTAACAAATATCTGAACGACTGCGAAGCCGAAGCATAAAGATATGCAAATAATTGCTCGGCTATAAGGGCCATGGTTGTAAGGAATGTATTATCATTTAGATTTTATTAAAAAGTAATATATATATATATATATATATATATATATATATATATATATATATATATATATATATATATATATATATATATATATATATATATATATATATATCATCTACTAAATCGACCATGAGTAACTTTGTTGGCTATAATACAAAGGCATACACATCACACAACTATGTGTATTATGTATGTCTATGTATTATAGGCGCATCCACAAATGCAACACTGAAATACAACAATCCATTAAATAGAAAAAAAATAGAAATTATACGACATTCATTGAGAGCCTAACTGTAAGAATACCTACAAATTTACAAAGGTAAATATTTCCTTGAATCTATTTACAATTAATATAATCAAGATAAGATTCTAGTTAACACAACATTTATTCAAAACACAACATTCTTGATAAATAAATCCTATTGCACCCAATGCAAATGTAGAATTCCAATATCAGTCCCAGATAGTATATCTTTTAATCTCCCAATTAACTCTACACAATAACATCATTAAATCCCCAATTTAAACTCTACACAACAACTTCACTAAATTCCCCAATTCAAACTCTACACAACAACATTATTAAAATTTCCCAATTAAACTCTACATAATAACATCATTAAATCCCCAATTTAAACTCTACACAGTAATAGACAATAATCAAGCAAGAATTATTATAGAAGGGCTCCTCTAGAAGAATAAATCCATTTAATATTTGCAAAAAGAAGAATAAATCCATGGCTTCCTAATGAGGAAGAGAGATGATAACCCAATAAAATATAGTAGATGATAAACAATTTGCAAAATAAATCAAACCCATGAACATGCAACTGCATAGTGTTTATTATTCCATAGACATGAATAATTTATAGTCAAATATAATGACATAGGCTTACCTGTCATTCAAGCTTGCTCAAATTCTTATTTCTTTCCAATCAACAAATCTTCTGACCTACACAGAGAACCAATTTTTCCTTCCTTCCCAAAGATCTAACAAAATTTCCCAATATACAGATCCCTCCTCTATCTGTTTCCTCATATTTCTTTTTAAAACCCTTCAACTATGGTTACCAAGAATTTCCTTCCATTACTCCGCACGGTCTAATTAGCCAGAGCACCATTCCACTTTTCCTCCACTAGCAGGAGACGTTTATTTGCATTTATTTGTGTTAATCATTTTTTGAGTTTAATTCATGTTTTATTATTTTCTTATCTCTCATTGTTTCTTAAATTAAAATAATTAAGAGAAATGAAATCTAAATAATCATCATGTGAATAATTTCTTAGCAATTAATTAAAAAACAATATTCAAACTTTAAGGATAATAATAATAAATAATTAGGGTCATGACATACCTCGCCCCTAAGACTTTGCATCGTCTCAATGCAAGTAAGTAGATCAATATTATTCAATCATAATCATTGAGAATTCAAGCAATCACTAAGAAGTTAAGATTCCCAAAATTTAAATGTTATCCATATTTTCTAACTTAGAAGAATTCTTAAAATAAATGAGGGTATAATCGTTGCATTTCCATTGTGTCCTCCCAGGTAGCATCTTCAATTAAATACTAATTCCACTGGACCTTAGATTGATCCACCATTCTGTTGCACAATTGGAACTGGTGTCTCTCCAAGACTTTGTATGGCTCTATCATTATTATTCTGGGCTCTTTCACTTGCAATGAGTTCCAATTAAGAATATGCTTAGGATAAAAAATGTACCACTTCAGCAAGGATACATGGAATACATCATGAATTTAGCTCAAAACCGGAGGCAAGGCTAGGTGATATGTCATGGGATTGATTTTCTCCACCACTTCAAAGGGGCCGACAAAGTGAGCGGCCAACTTGGATTTCTTCCCAAAATTAATAGAACTTTTGTGAGGTTGAACTCTAAGAAAAACCTTCTCACCCACTTGGAAACTTCTAGGGGTTCTCTTCCTGTTGGCAAAACTTTTCTACCTATCAGAGGCTTCCTTTAACCTTTGCTTAATACTTTGCATTTGATCCTCCATATCCTTCAATAGTTGAGAGCTGACAACCACTCTATCTTCCAAGCTATCCCAACTCAAGGGGGTTTGACACTTCCTTCCATAGAGAGCTTCAAAGGGTGCCAAGCCTAGGGTTGACTAAAAAGAGTTGTTGTAAGCAAACTCAGCCAAAACTAAACATTCCTCCCATCTAGATTGATGATCCATGCAATACATGTGAAGAAGATCCTCTAAGATATGATTAGTTCTCTTAGTATGTCCATCAGTTTTAGGGTGATGCTGAGCTAAAATTTAGTTGAGTTCCCAAGGCATTATGCAGAGTGGTCTAAAATATAGACATAAACTTTATATATCTGTCAGATATTACTTCTTATGAATTCTATGTTTAATCTAAAAATTTCTTTTACAAACTTTCTGGCTACTGCAGGGGCATCATCCCTCAAATTCCCAGGAATGAAATGGGCCACCTTAGTAAGTTTGTCCACTACTACAAGAATAGAATTGTGTCTAAATGAAGTCATGGGTAACCCTTCAACAAAGTCCATACTTATCACTTTCCATTTATACTGAGGTATCTCATGCAGGTACAATAGTCCTACAGGATGCACATGTTCAACCTTAATTCTTTGACATTCTAGACATATGAAAACAAATTCCATAATATCTTTCTTCATTCTAGACCAATATAATATTTTATTGGTATATGCATACATCTTGTTTACTCTAGGGTGCCTAGAATAAGGTGTGCTATGGGCCTCTATCATGATTACATTTTTAAGTTCCTTTGAGTCAGGCACATATTTCCTCCCTCGATATCTCATTAGCTCGTCTTGATCCAATGCATAACCTGAAAACTTAGGTTCTTCAGAAGATTTCCCTAAGGATTCTTGAACCTGTTGATACCACAAATCATTCTTTTGCTCATACAAAATTTTCTTCTTACGGCTTACTTGAAGGTTTGCAATAACCATCACATGCCATCTTCTACTCAAATCATCTACTACTCTATTTTCCCTTTAATGTATTCAATCTCAAAATCATATTCACACAGTAATTCTAACCATCTCCTTTGTCTGGCATTGAGGTGTGGTTGGGTAAGAATATATCTCAATTCTTCATGATCTATTTTTAGCTTGAAGGGCTTCCCCAAAAGGAAATGCCTCCATTTTATGCAAGGCATGAACTATAGAAACTAACTCAAGATCATGAGGAGCGTAGTTTACTTCATGAACCTTCAATTTTCTAGACTCATAGGCTACCACACTTTCATCTTGAAACAACACTCCTCCTAAAACTTTTATTGAAGAATCTGTCACAACTATGAAATTATAGTTAGGGTCTAGTAACTTCAAGATTGGGGCAGTGGTTAACCTTTCCTTCAAAATCATAAAGGCTTTATCACATTGGTCAGTCCAAACAAACTTTTTTTCTTCTTTTGAGATGTGATTGGACTTTCTCTCTTGGAGAAATTCATCACAAACCTCCTATAGTATCTAGCTAGTCCCATAAAGCTTCTTACTTCATTCACATTCTAAGGAATAGGCCACTCAGTTATTGCCTTAATTTTGTCAGGGTCTAAAGCAATACCTTCATATGTGATAATATGTCCCAAGTAATGTATCTTCCTTTCAAAGAAAGAACATTTAGACAGCTTCCCATAAAGCTTGTGCTTGTGGAGCCTTTGTAACACTAGTTGCAAATGCACACGATGCTCTTCTTCATTCTTAGAGTAGATTAAGATGTCCATAAATACTATCACAAACTTGTCTAGATAGTCATGGAAAACACTATTCATTAAGTTCATGAATACGACTGGAGCATTTGTTAAGCCAAAGGGAACTACTATGAACTCATAGTGGCCATATCTAGTTTTGAATGTCATCTTTGGTATATCCTCCTCTCTTATTCGTAATTGGTGATATCCTGATCAAAGATCAATTTTAGAAAATATTGTTGCTCCTCTCAATTGATCAAACAAATCATCTATTCTAGGTAGAGGGTATATGTTCCGAATGGTAACCTTGATTAACATTCTATAATCGATACATAGCTTCATGGTTCCATCCTTCTTTTTCACAAATAACACTGGTGCACCCTAGGGTGACACACTTGGCTTGATCAATCCTCTTTCTAAAAGTTCTTGCAGTTGTATCTTTAACTCTTGTAACTCTGTGGTTTTCATCCTGTATGGAGTCTTGAATATGGGTTTTTCTCCAAGAAGTAGTTCTATTGAGAAATCCAACTCTCTCTTAGGTGGAAACTCATGAAGCTCCTTAGGGAATACATCTTTGTAATCCCAAAGAAAAGAACATCTTTCAAAAGTTGGAACTTCTTGTTCTTTTTCATCCATAGTTACTAAAAATATCTGGTTTCCCTTTTTCCTTCATGCCTTCTTCACTTTCATCATCAAGATTGTTTCCACAACAATAGGCCTATAGATTCCCTAAATCTTAGTCTTACGACCCTCATAATCAATACAATCCACAACCTTATTATAATAATCTACAAAGGCTCTGTGAAGTGTTATCCAACTTATAACCAAAATGACATCATAATCACCTAGGGGAGCAACAAATAAGTCTAGCTATGTTCTAAACTCAGGAAATTCAATAGAGACATCCCTTATGCATTTACTCACTTCCTTAATTGCCTTATCTCCATATTGAATAGTCCATGATGTTTCCATGTCACTTGCTTGCAAGGACATCTTCCTTACTAATTCAGGTGAAAATAAATTTTTTAGAGGATCCTGTATCTATCAAAATAGAAACTATTGCATCACATAACTTACTGGTTGTTTCTATTAGCACATTTTGGTACTGGGTTTGTCGACTCTTTACTACAGCATGAATCTAACATTGTTGAGGATATTGTGTCTATTGTGATCCATATCTCTTAGGGCAATCCCTTTCATAATGGTTACGTTTACACATAAAGCATCCCCCAGGTCGACCTTTAATATTTTAGATCATGTACTCCAGTTATTTCTTTGTCATTCCCATTGTAACTATTCTTCTGGTTTTTAGTTAGTTTGTGTCCTTGGACGTCTCTTCTTTTGTTATACTGTGCCACTTCTTCATTGTGAAATTTTGGCTTCCTCTTAAAGGAAAATTTCTTGTTCTTGAAACTTCACTTAAGCAGTGCTAGTGCTTGTAGTTTCTTTTCTTGTTTAAGGGCCTTCTCTAAAACTTGGTTCATAGTTTCAAGACCATACATATCCACTTCTACTCCAATATTTGTGTTTATTCCTAAGAGGAATTTTCTTTCTTGACACCTCTCATCCTTTTGATAAATAGGAACATATTTAATCAGTTTTGCAAAGAGATCCTAGTATTGCTAAATTGACATCGACCCTTGTTTTAGATTAAGAAATTATGTGATTTTCTCATCATAGAATAATTGTGGGAGCAATCTTTCACGAAAATGATTGACAAATTGATCCCAAGTGAGGTTCTCTCTGGTATAACCATGTTATTCCTTAATATTCATCCATGAGCTCGCCGCTTCACCAGTCAACTGGTATGCTCCCCAGATGGCTTTAATGTTTTTGGAATAGTTTCTTAGTTCAAATTATTTCTCCATTTCAGTAAGCCATCCTTCATCTGCATCCCTTACTTTTCCTCCATTAAATTTTGGTGGTGCAACTTTCTTAAGGTCTTTTGATAATTCTAAGGTTGCTAATTCTTGATTTTGGTTGTTTTGTTGAGGCCCGGGTTCATTCTCATTGTTTTCCATTATATTCTCAATATTTCCTTGTTGACTCCTAAGATAATTAACATTATGCTCTAAGCTACTTATTTTATCCCTTTGTTCACTTAGAAGATCAATTAATGCCTCAACACTGGAACCATCATTCTCATTCCTAGGTTGGGGTTATTCTTTTTCTTGATTACGTGGTGGTCTACCAGGAGAATTTCTTGTTCTAACCATAGCAAATATGATACAAAAGCAAAAGACTCAATCAATATGTTTCTCAACAAGAGAGTTTAATATTTTATTCATAACAAAATTAGGATCCATATCGTTTATTAAAAAAAATTACTGCTTAACCATAGAAATAATCTTATTTTGCATTCTCTTGTTCAGGTTCCTCCTCATCAGAGTTAGTTTCAACATTTTTCTCCTTAGGATGAACAAGGAGGTATTCCTCCCAAATGTCCCTACTTGTAAAGGGAGCATTGTGTCCAAGCCCAAAAAGGAAATCTCTAACTGTAGAAGGTTTCTTTTTCTCAAATCTTTCCTTGTTTTCAGTCACAAGTTACTTTTTCTTGGTAAGCTTGATTTGACTTATAATTGAAGCTAGGGTCTCAAAGTCTGATATCCATATTGTTTCCTCCTTGGTCGATATAGTTTCAGGTTTAATTTTAGGTTTGAACTCATTAGAGGCTCTTGTGTTCCTTCTCTTATTCCTTTCAGATCCTTTATTTCTTCCCATTTTGAGACAAATCACAATAATACTTGTTAGATTTCAAAAGATTTAATACATCTTTCAATGTCGTACTTTCGACAGTAGACCTTTAGGCCTAGTGTCTAAACCAAGTGGTCTGATACCATATGTAAGGAATCAGCTCATCCTTAAGATAAATTAAATAAACAAAAGAAGATAGATTTTTTTAATTATTAATTGAAACAATTTGATTAATATAGTTAAAATATGTTTAGATGATTTAGTAAGAATAGTCAATACAGAATCCCAGGAATAGCCAATTTGGGCTATACTTAGTATCAAGGGTTCACTGTCCAAATTGGAATGATACTAATCTTTACTTAATAGCCAAACAAGATAGATTTCTGCCACACGACTTATCACAATGCTCTAGCTAGAGACTTCGACCCATCAGAACCAATTTGGGTTCTGAGTCACCTACATAAATATACAGCAAACCCACTATTGTACCAAGGATTTCTGTTAGGAATGAAACCTTGCATCCTCCCTCGTATTTTAGCTACTGGCCGAATACAAGGCTAATCCACCCTGGGGATTCTTTTGAGATTCAATGACTAAGTTATAGTATATAGTTTTTGAGACTCAACCTCACATAATCCTATGTACCTGAGTACTAGAAACATCCTTCATTTTCTAGATTGCCTACATACCGTGTATCCATGGGATCAAGGTACATGAGAATTCATCATGTGTAGTATGTAGTTCTAGTTGTACTATGTTTATGCAACTGTACGAGTGGGTACGCAACCCTTTCTAAGGTCCAATTTCCCCAAACAGTTCTTCGTTGGCTACCACCCACTCAGGTGAAACAAAGATGATTATTTAGTAACCAATGCAAACACCTTGAAGGGGTGTTTGTCGTTTAATTTGTAGTTTATGTTATTGTGTTGGTTTACCTATGCATGCGTCTTTCCAAGACAGTTTACCTATTTACTCAGTTTTAAGTCTTGTTTTTCCTTGTATATAGGATTAGCAATAAGTTTGTATGTCCTTTCACAAGATTATTACTCATCATATCAATGAATAAGGTGATATTGGCATTACTCAACCTTGCATTTATTTTAACTTCACATTACATTGTAATCATCTGTAATCTAGCTTGATATAAGCTATTTGATATTACATTGGAGAAATACAATTCTTATTCTCTAAGAATGAATAGAAATCAATTAACATCATGATCCTTTGCATTTTTTTGCTAACCAATAAGCACATTAATTTCCTAAGCCCTATCACATTAAATTCTGAACCATTACCACATTAACTTATAACTGCTATGATATTAAAGTCCTAATCTCTTTCACATTTAATTCCTAATCATTAATGTTGAAGTTGGTAAACCAACCTCACAGATCCCAATGAACACCTACCTGTCACATAAAGGAGATCAAGAGGCACAAAAATGGTGCTCTACAACCTTGAAGCAAAAATGCATTAACCAGAATGAATAATTACAAAGAGATCAATCCTTAAGAAAGGAGATCAAAACCCTAAAGGTGAAAACCCTAAGATGAAAAATTAATAATTAATTAATAATTAATTATTAATGAGCCTAAGTTTAGCTTAAGTGAAAAATAAAGTAAAGGTGACTTAATTAATTAATCAATATGATTAAATTAATTAAGTAATTAACCTATTACTCCAACACCCCCCCTTAAGATGAACTTAGGGAGAAGCTAAAAAAACTAAGGACAAAATGCATGAAAGCAAAGATGGGTCCCGGCAACTAGGCCTGTGAGGTACCCAAGTACAATGAAATCTCTGTAAAGTGGAGAAAAAGGAGAAAACCCAATGGGAAAAAACTCCTCTCCTAAAAGAGATGCTAAAAGAAAGTACAAATGAAATGTCTCAAGAGACTCTCTCAAGAACATATGCAGATATATAATCAGATACCCCCCCATGAGAGAGAGTGGAGACTCCAAAGCCCCCCCAGAATGAGAGAACCCCTGTGCCGATGATCAAACCAATGTGACTCCCCTGAGGAAGAAACCAATCCAACGATCGATGATGAGGAAAGCCCTGGATGTGAGGTGAAAATGGAATTCCTAGATGATGCTCATTGGAGAACAGAAGTGAAGCATGAGTGTCTGAATGACAGGATGTTGAATCAAATGTATTAACATCAAACAACTCAAGATGATCCTGAAATGGAATCTCCAATGAAGATGGGATAATAGATGTGTTGAATCTGTCATCTGTGAGGAAATGAATATCCTCTGATATGGCCTCAACAACTGCACAAGATGGCTTGATGAGTGGAGTACAATGTCAGTCAAACCTGAAGAGGGATCCTGCTGAATAGATGTGGTCTCAACAGGAGGTGGAGGTGTAGAAGTCTCAACACTGGTCTCATGAATAGATGGAAGAACACATAAGTTCAAGTGACCAAACTTCTTCTCAGACACAACATGCTCTCTTGGAGAAAGAGAGTGATACCCAGACAGTGGAGATGGTGGACCAAAGTGTGTGAATGCATACAATCGAGAAGAATGATCAACTGTCCCTGTTGCAACAATGTTGCCAGTCTGAATGTCTCTGATGTGCACTAAATCCGGTGTGAACTCAACTGTCTTCCCTGTCCCACTGTGAGCAATCTGATAAATGGAGAGAAGGTTGGTGGACAAAGATGGTACACATAGTACATCATTGAATGTACCATCATCAATGTCGATAGAACCTTTCCCACATACACTCATATAAGTGTTATTACCCATCAATATGTGTGGTGAGGATGCAGCCTCAAAAGATGAGAACATGTCCTGAGAAGATGCCATATGGTGTGAAGCACCTGAATCCAACAGCCATCTAGATGAATGTGAACTGGTGGTTGCACATAATGCATGACCCTTGTGTGGAGTCTGTCCATCTATTTGGAATGATGGTGAAGAAGAAGACCCACCTGATGTAGATGAAGAAGAGGGATGAATATTGTTCTTCATAAGAAGAGCTGTCAAATCTGAAACCTGTTGTGCATATCCATCTATCTTCTTCTCATAACATTTAGACTCATCATGTCCTGACTTATTACAATAAGTACACATAGGTCTTTCTTTCTTTGATGATTCCCCCTTAGGAGAATGAGAATCAGAAGTGTTCTGTGAACTGAAATCCTTCCCATGCTCTATGGTCTTTGTTTTCTGTTTCTGCTTCTGCTTTTGCTTCCCCTGAGATGACTAAGCTACAATGCATGGTTCTGTAATCCTGGAAGAGCATCCAATTGTGATAACTTGGACTGCTCACGGGACAATCGATCACAAAATACTTCAAATGTAGGCATGGTAAATCGTGGACCCAAAGCATCCATGGTGGAGTAGAATGTAGAAGAGAATATCTGAAATGAACCTCGGAGCTTAGATAGAATCAGGTAAATACTCTCAGTGTCAGTTTTGGTCTTGCCACAACCCTGTAACAAAGATCTGAGTGATTTGAATTTCATCAAGAAATCCTCAATAGATGGAAAAGAATCAGGTACCAAGGAAGTCAATTCTGCCTCAATCTGAAGTGCTCTGAACTCATTGATGGTGCCAAATAGATCATTAAATTTTGTCCACATTGCCCGAGGAGTTGTGCAACTCTCAAGGTGAAATAAAAGACTATCTGAAACATGCAATGATATCAAACCCATGGCCTCATCCATTTTGTTCCTATGCTACAGAATCTCAAACTGACGTTGCAACTGAGGCTGAATCTCATCCAAACAGGACCATAACCCCTTAGACATGAGAAGTCTGGTCATATGTGCTTTCCAGGTATGATAATTGTGTGGGGAAAGACGTTCAACTGATGAGGTGTCCGCCATGATGTTTGAGTTTTTGAAATGTGTTTAATGATAGAGGTTTCTGATTTCTGATGTGTATATACAGAAAGCAAGAAAAAAACACCCCCCACAACACAAGAAACCAAACCCCAGTACAAATTTGAAAGCTGGAAAGAGTGAAAAAACAAAAATCACTTCAGACTATTCTCTGTGTACCTGGTAAATTTTCTGATGAAATGATCTACAGATCTGGAAAGAGCACTGTAAGAGCTTTCCAACGCCTATTCGTTTGCAAAAAACGGAGTCTGTATGCAAGAGTTATGCCTCCGGAAGTGCGAAAATAAGGTTTGACTTTGACTGGAAATAAATGCTGAAAAACAGAAAAACCAGGAAAAAAGACTTGTACCACTGGATCGGGCTCGGAACCAGCTTTCCGGCGATATTTTGTTTTCAAAAATCCGAGTTCATATGCAAAAGTTATGGCCAAAATACCAAAACTGCTCCAAAAGGGCTTTGGGGAAACCCTGGCGGTTAACTAGCCGCTAACATTAACCGCTAGCATTAACCGCTTGCGGTTAACTGACTGCAGCGCCTGTGCATTCTCTGTTTTTTTTTCTTGGATTGCGTGCCGTACCAGGGGTACGACCCAGAAATGAAAAAAAAAAACCTCCCGGAGTCACTGTGATTGATTTTGATGATTTGACAGTCGATTTTGGGGTTTTGGGGCGCTCTGAACGCAATGGTAAGGTCCGTTTGGGCTGAAAATGCTCCAAAAATTGCAGGTACCTTCTGGATCTGGAAACCCTCTCAAACTTCAAACCTTCATAGATCAGGCACCGTATAACCAAAATTGATGAAACGAAGGTCAATCTTGACTATTTCGAACCTTCTGGACGCAATGGTGAGGTGCAAATTGACTCAAGGTGCACTGAAATGTCACTTTAAGGCAAGATCCCTTAAAAAATGAACAGGAAGCTGTAGATCTGGAGCTCTGATACCATGTTGAAGTTGGTAAACCAACCTCACAGATCCCAATGAACACCTGCAAGCAAATAACCTATCACATAAAGGAGATCAAGAGGCACAAAAATGGTGCTCTACAACCTTGAAGCAAAAATGCATTAACCAGAATGAATAATTACAAAGAGATCAATCCTTAAGAAAGGAGATCAAAACCCTAAAGGTGAAAACCCTAAGATGAAAAATTAATAATTAATTAATAATTAATTATTAATGAGCCTAAGTTTAGCTTAAGTGAAAAATAAAGTAAAGGTGACTTAATTAATTAATCAATATGATTAAATTAATTAAGTAATTAACCTATTACCCCAACAATTAACACATCAATTTGCTAACTTATTTCCTTTCCATTTATTCAAGTCAATCATAAATGTAAATTTAAAAGAAAGTATCTATATTCAATTTACTGAACTGTAGTGTTTTCATAGAAAGAAATCAGATACTTGTATCTCAAGAAATTGAACTGCCTAATCAACTTGCAGTATTGCTATGATAATAGATAATTACATGACTACAAAATATGAATCACTGAAAATGTAATACTATTACTCCCTTGTGGGATGTTAACTTCCCTAAGATAAATTCCATCATAGTTTGGCTTAACCATCAATTATTAATTTAGAAGCAAATGATGCACTGTCTATTGGCCAATAACTAAGGAAGGCCACCATAATACAGAGGCATCATTTATATATACAACGGTGTATTAAAATGATGTTGTATTATGGTGTAACATATATACAATCATCTTATGATAAGTAAATAATAAGCTAGCTCAAACTATTTTCAAGTAGTTATGATGTCTGTACCAAAGAGTAAAACATAGGTATAGAAACGACCTCAGAAGTTGAACATTATAAATAATTCAGATACTTAACAGTTTAAAGGTTGTAGTGACTGCCAACTATCATATGGTTGTGATCGCCATAGATGATAACACAAATGATAATGCTACTCGACTATAAGCCATACTTTAGATATTATATATATAACATCTATTCTATGATGATCCTTTCATATAAATGTTATATATATACCATTTATATGGCTATACACCATGATAAACAAAATGAAATACAAGATAATATATGGCTAAAGCTGCAACACTCACAAGATATACTTAGCTTCATTAATATGTATTACCGAATCCATATGACAATCTTTATAATGATTAACAAATATCTAGACAACTGAGAAGCTGAAACATAGAGATATGCAAATAATTGATCGATTATAAGGGCCATGGCTGTAAGGAATGTATTATCATTCAGATTTTATTAAAAAGTAATATATATAATAATGATTTACTAAATCGGCCATGAATAACTTTGTTGGTTGTAATACAAAGGCATACACAATCACACAACTATGTGTATTGTGTATGTCTCTTTATTACAAGTGCATCCACAGATGCAACATTGAAATACAACAATCCATTAAATAGAAACAAAATAGAAATTATACTGCGTCCATTGAGTGCCTAACTGTAAGAATACCTACAAATTTATAGAGACAAATATTTCCTTGAATCTATTTACAATTAATATAATCAAGATAAGATTCTAGTTAACACAACATTTATTCAAAACACAACTCTTGATAAATAAAGCCCATTGCAACCAATGCAAATTTAGAATTCCAATATCAGTCCCAAATAGTATATCTTTTAATCTCCCAATTAACTCTACATAATAACATCATTAAATCCCTAATTTAAACTCTACACAACAACTTCACTAAATTCCCTGATTCAAACTGTACACATCAACATCATTAAATTTTCCCAAGTAAACTCTACACAATAACATTATTAAATCCCCAATTTAAATTCTACACAGCAACATGTAATACCCAAGAAAGAATTATTATAGAAGTGCTCCTCCAGAGGTCATTGGAGTCCCATTTAATATTTTGCAGAAAGAGGAATAAATCCATGGCTTCTTGATGAGGAAGAGAGATGATAACCCAATAAAATATAGCAAATGATAAATAATTTGCAAAATAAATCAAACCCATGAACATGCAACCACACAATGTTTATTATTTCATGGGCATGAATAATTTAGAATCAAATATAATGACATAGGCTTAAATCTATGATTCAACCTTGCTCAAATTCCTATTTCTTTCCAATCAACAAATCTTCCAACCTGCATAGCAAACTAATTTTTCCTTCCTTCCCAAAGATCCGGTAAAATTTCCCAATATCCAAATCCCTCCTCTATTTGTTTCCTCATATTTCTTTTTAAAACCCTTCAACGACGGTTACCAAGAATTTCCTTCCATTACTCCACATGCTTTAATTAGCCAGAGCACTGTTCCATTTTTCCTCCACTACCAGGAGACGAACTTTTTTTTTGCATTTATTTGTTTTAATCATTTTTTTGTGTTTAATTCATGTTTTATTATTTTCTTATCTCTCTTTTCTTGTTTATTTATTTGTTTTTTAATTAAAATAATTAAGAGAAATGAAATCTAAATAATCATCATATGAATACTTTCTTAGCAATTAATTAAAAAGCAATATTCAAATTTTAAGGATAATAATAATAAATATTTAGGGTCATGACAATATGTGTTGAGCTTGGGATTTGAGTGTTATAACTTAGATCATTGTGTTTATTATAAATTTCATGGTGATCGTTTCCTGTTTATTGTATTATATGTTGATGATATGTTATTTATTTGTAAAGGGAAATGAATACTTTTAGAACTAAAGTCTCAATTTGTTGCTAAATTTGAAATGAAAGATCTTGGTGTGGCTAAACACATTCTTAGGATGGAAATAAGAAAGGATAGAGTGAACAAAATACTCTGGCTTGGCCAGAGTATGTCAATTCAGTTTTATAGAGGTTTAACATGCAAGATTGTAGACAATTGTGTGTTCCTTTTACAGTTGGAACAAAGTTATCTGCTTCACAATGTCCAACATCCTTATCAGAGATGGAAGACATGAGTAGAGTGCCTTACTAGACTGCATTTAGAAGTTGGATGTATGCTATGGTCTGTGCTAGACCAGACATTGCTTAATCAGTGAGAGTTCTTTCCGAATATATGTTTAATCCTGGTAAAGTTTAATAGAGTCTTTATATATTTGTAGGGTACATTAGAGTATTCCTTATGTTATCATGGCAATTTGATAAGAGATGGGCATTCCCTTGGTATTCATGGTTATGTGGATTCATATTGGGCAAGTGATGTTAATAGTAAAATATCCACCAATGCTTATGTGTTTAACTATTGGGTGGTGTAATTAGTTGGATGAGTAAGCAATAGGCTTTGACTGCTTTGTCCACTACTAAGGCTAAGTATATGGAAACTAGTCACGCTTGTAAAGAAGCCATTTGGCTTAAAAGATTGTGTTTAATTATTGGAATAGAACAAGGTGCAGTGACAATTTATTGTGACATTCAGAGTGCAATCTACCTAGCTAAGAACTTGACATTTCATGCTAGGACCACACACATTGATGTACAATATCATTTTGTCAGAGATATGGTCGAGGATGGCAGGGTGAAGTTGGTTAAGGTAGAGACTTTGATGAATGAACATTGTATATTTATTAACTAAGCCTATGAGAACAAAGAAGTTTAGATGGTGTTCAGAGTCTATGGGCCTTCTTGGCACCTAGAAACTAATCATGGTGTTGATACTCCCTTTGCTCTTGCAAGGTATTTAGTTAAGTGGGAGAATGTTAGGAAAGGTGTCTCAACCTTGCAATTACAAAAAAAATATGATTTTTCAGTTATTAAATTGAATAAACTTAATTTCTAGGATGTAGAATTAGTTTTGGCCAAAATAAATTTTCTAGGTTGTTTGGTGGTACCCGATGTGTAGATCTCTTCAAGCTCTTCAATTTAAAAAAGGGGCCCAAACAACTTTCCAGATCAAAAGTGATGGCCTTTGAAAGTAGGGCCTCCTACATTGGGAAATTTAAAAATGTGTTAGACATAAAAAAAAAGATGTAAGGGGGAGTTACACATGTTGATGCATGTTATGACACATCATAAGGCATCATTTATTGGACATAATGAAACCTTAAGGACTTTGGCACCACTTTTGGGTGGTTTTAGCTCATGGTTTTGTAATTATTGTTTGATAGTTTCATGCATTGTGTCTCCTATATATTAGGTGCTTGAGATTATGTGTGAGAGTCATATAAATGTTGTTAAGCTGCCTTCAGATCTTTGGTTGGTGATACTCTTGTGAAATCTTTCTCTATAAGTATTATTTAATCTTGTCGAGATTTCTAAATAATATATTGAGCTACTTTTAGAGTGTGGGTTTTTTTTTTCGAAAGGGTTTTCCCCAAGTAAATCATTGTGGTGTTGTATGATTACTATTTATATTTATTTCTGTATAATAGCTATAATTGTTGTAAAAATCTAAAAAAATAATTCATAACCCTCCTCTCAAGATTAGTCTAGGAAGTTGTTCCGCTACCTTAGCTTCCTTATATAGAGAAGGTGAGGAAGGTCTCATTAGCTTTGGCTATTCTAGGCTCTAGAGGGGACGATACCAACATAGACTCTCCAAACTCCAAGTGAAGTATACACTTAGCAACAAATTCCTAGCTTTCTCATGCTAGTTCCCTCATGTGTGGAAGATTATCAACAAACCCAATAATCCCCCAATTTATTGATTGAAAAAATAATTTCTATAGGTAGTAGACTCCTAGTAAGAGTTGTCTTTGAAGACATTTTCCTTATTTCATGCTTAGAACTCAATTTATATTAATTTAGTAACAAACTTGTGTATTTTAATTTTAGTTAAGACTTATGTTAAGACTTGAACAACATGCTACATGATGAGCACGTCATTGTATTATAGGAACTTTCATAAGTGTTCAATAAGTAGTGGAAGTTGGTTAGACAATAGTATTAGTTGTTGTATCTTTTTATCTTTGGCATGTAAAAAAACTTATTCTTTTCTAGTTCAATACAATTGAGATTAAAAGAATGTATGGAATATGTTATGAGTTGTGAATGAAGACAGTTCTATTTTTTACTTTTGCAAGTTTAGAGTTGTGAATGTGATTGTTTAAACATTGTTCCAATCTCAAGAGAGTTGGCCACTTGTTGGGGAGAAAGAATGTTTACTTCTATAGACAAGTATTTTAATGTTTATTACATACATATGTTGAATTGATTGTTGTTGTTTCACATTTTGTTACCTATAGGTCTATTATGTTAGTCATCATTGAGTGTGTGTGTGTGTGTGTAAGTTTGTTTTTGCATTATAAATTGTTATAAGAAAAAACTTATAAAATCAAGAAAAATAACATTACAAGTCTCATTGTTCTAATTTGTTGTTTATGCTCTAGGAAATATCAAAAAGAGATCTTTACATAGTTGTGGTTTTATTCTATTTAAGCATTTGGATTGTTAGAATAGTTTATTTTCTGACATCTTTTATTTTTAAAAAATCATAAATATTTCAATTTAGTAGTTAGTTCTTTAAATTTAGCAAAGTATTTTAATTCCGTAGTTAAAACCTAGTTAGTTCTTTAAAATTTAGTCAATTATATTTTAAAATTTGGTCAATTATATTAGTGTGTGCAATTTACCTTCAAATAAAGTAGAACAACTCCTAGGATAGGGCTCCCAACTTCCCTTTTGTCGACAACCTCCAAACACCACTCGAGTTGACAAGATGATTATCTATTAAAGTACCAGGTTCAACAACATCTTGTTAGTTTTGTCACACCAATTCATCTTTAGGTTGTTTGTCAAACCTGAAACATTTAACGGTGCCAAGAGGGTTAGTGCTATTGTGACAAGAGTTAAGCATTTTGACTTTGTTGATGAAACTCATCTCCTCTTTGAAGAGATCTCTAAGTTTTCCTTGCTTGTATAAATATTTTGACTCTCCATTCATATACTTATGTTCTTGTTGTGCATAATAGAGCATTAAATACCTTGGCCTTGTCATTTTTGTATTTCAAATTCTGCTATTTATGTACTCTTTGTGCTTCTGAGCTAAATCCTGACATGTCTCTTGCTATACTCAACTAACAATATTTAAATCTAGTTGTAGACACTTGAATTTTCCCTAGTACAAACTTACTCTCAATTAACTAAATGATTAAATTATTTAGCTAACTTACCCTACCTAATTTATCCCACACACTAATTAAATAATATTATTATTTAATTAGCCATTTTCCCTCGCACACATAATTAAAATTTTATTATTTAATTATCCTCTTTTCCACCTCGCATGGTCACCTCACATAGCTAAGGCTATATTCTCTCTAGCTTGTTTCCTAGATTAAAGGGGACACCTATCACATAGTTATAAAAAATGGCTATATTCCCTCCACCTTGTCTCCACCTTTTCAAAGAATAAAGGGGATGCATCTTGCATAGTTAAAACAAATTTCTTTATCCTCTCCTCAATCCTAGGAAATTCCTCTCATACATCCTCCACCATTGATCTTATTTCCTAAAAATCTATAAATAGGAGCTTCATGCTCTCACTTTATCATCCACTTTTATGTTAATCATATCTTGTCAAAATTATCTACACATTCATGTTAATTATATGCTATCAAAATAGTAATCATTTTTGCAAAGAACATCCACAATTATTTGGAGAAAATCTACTTTCAACAATGGAGATTGATGGTAAAATTATTTGTATTTGCTTTGTTTAATTTCCATTTGCATGCTCTATTTGAGGTTTGTCATAGTTTAGTGTTGAAAGCTTTCATTTATGCATTTGTTTTCTTAATTTAAATCAAATTATCACTCACACTAGTGATTTGTTTACTTTGGATACATCTGTGTTCAACATCCCACTTAATGTTGCGGTGTCCTTTTTATTTTTAGATATTTTTGTGTCTTTCACTCATGCTTAGTTTTCTATGGCCTTCCAAGTTAGCTACTTTATTCTTTCTACATGTTTAGAACTTTCTTTATTCCTTGTTCTTAGTTTATTCTTAAGATTGTTTATGGCATGGCCACCTATAATTGATCATCCATCTAGTAGTGGCTCATCAAAGAGAGAATTTATTGTTGAAATGTAATGTCCCTGCGACATTAGATAGAAAGAAATAAACATTGGTCATTCTATGCAAAATGATGGAAGTTGTAGTGCTTTGACTAATAGAGATTGTAGAAATGAGATTTGGCATATTCATTATCAAGCACAAAGAGACAAAATCAACAAAGCTAGGCATGAGAATAGGCATGTGTTTCTTGCAAATCAAAAACACATTAGCATTTCTAGGTCAACAATGCCTTCCCCAATCCATGCTCCCCCTTCTTTAGTATTTGCACCACCTTCACCACTGATTTCTATTTTTGTTGTATCTCAACAATGGTTTCTTGCAAGGATAGATCAACTTTCAGTTATACTCTTGTTCAATGTGCATGGAATATTATCTAGGAATATAGATAAGGTAGTTGTTTGGTGTCAATGTTTGTTGTTAGTGCCTTGTAGAGAAAATGGCAATGATTTCTTGAAGTGGAATAATATGGATCCTAGAAGGTGGCCATTGTGTTTGTAGGTACTCACATAAGTGGAATAATGTTAATTACAAAAGTTAATCCAATTCTATAGGCGTTTCATACACAAGGTGGACAACTAAAATATAGTGGCCACCCACTTAGCTACTCACATGACATTGATTCTATTGCTAGACACTTTCCAAGGTGTATTGACCAATTAGACATCATAATTGTAAGAAAACATAGTTTAGAACACAATATATATGACTTTTATGTGAGTAGAACTCATGTTCTTGAAGTGTTTCAGTATAAAATTTCTCATGACCAATACTACAAAGATGTCCAAATTGATGAATGTGCACTTTCATTTTTTCCTTTAACCCATTTTGATGTCTTTTCCATGCTTCATCATTCAGCAATAGGTTGTCCATCATTTTACTTTTGTGGTTGTTCTCCCTCTAGATAAAGGAAGATGAAATAGATTCATTCTTTCCTCCAATCGAGGCTTGGTTAAACAACTAGTTTTGTTGAGTGGCCATCGATTTCATTGTCACCCATCAATGAGTACACCACAAAGGGGTTGTTTGCAATGACATTTCTAGCTCTTTTCCCTACTAGAATTACAATTTTTAGGCAAGAACGCATTAGAGAGGTTAAAATGCATGGATTCACTATACATTTGATGAGATACCATGATAACAAGTTTGGTCAGCACCTAAGATTTTTCTACTTTGTGTTAAATCTTATGATGTGGCTCTAGAGCCAAACTACTACTATAATCTATGTCTAGAAGATCTTGGAAGATAGCCATCTAGAGATTGTCATTGAACTGCAAAAACTATAAGACTTGCCTAATGACAAGCTTGTAGACCACTTGATGTTCTTTAGCTCAACTTTGCATGGAACAAGGTCATTTTGGTAAAAATATCAATAGCCTTATGATATGATCATAAAACTTGGTTGCCATATTTTGTTCTTCACTTTAAGTACAATAGATACTAAGTGGCTATACTTGCACCATGTCATGCCTGGCTTATCATCTTCTGATCCATACAACGCTCATAGATGAAGGGTGCAAAATGTTATTAGCAACTCATATTTGATTGCATTTTAAATGCATCATAGATTCATTATTTTCCATGAGGAAGCACTAGAGAGGCTTTTGGTTGCAAAGGACTATTGGTATAGATGTGCTTCTTCCTTCCTCATATCATATTGAACTTTTCCTTCCTTGCTATTATTTATGGTTGTTTGTTATTTGTCTACTACTAGGTATTAATAACAACATAGAGGTTCTACCCATATTCATGGCTTCCTTTGGCTCCATCAAATGTCTAACATTGAGAGCAATGGTTTGATGAACTGGATGTTGTGAATGATGTTGTGGAATATATCAATATAGTTATTTGTCTTGTTGGAACTTACCAAATGCTAGAGGAAGAAACTCAATGCTACATGCCTCTATTATGGATTACCCTTATTTTTTGGACACATCTAGAATCCTAGTAGTTGATGCTTTCATGGACTATGTTGAGCTACTCAACCATGTTGAATTCCATACAAAATGTATCAAAGATACATGATTGTATAAGAAAGAATCCTTGTGATGTCACTACAAAGGTCCTTGGGATTTGCAAATAGAGTCAACTTCCTTTCTTTTAGATAATGGCTAGATGAAATACATTCCTACTCATATTGATGATAGCGTAAATATCCACAACCTTGCCATACATTCCATTTGGTGTGGAAATGTTGATTTTTAGCGTGTTATCTCTTGCCATGCGATCCTCAAGTACATTACAAAATATGATGCAAAATTTGAATGTCAGTTAGATACCTATCATGATGTGCTCAATCGTATCTCTAATATTGTCAACTTTGACAAGCTTGTTGCAGTTACATTCTACAATTTCCTAACAAAGAGTGTGGTTGATCATGATATCAATGCCCAAGAGTGTTGTCACTTGTTAAACAACCATTTGTGGAATGTAGTAGGTCCTTTGTGTCATTGAATGTGAATAGGAAAATTTGTGTCATGTTATTCCCTATGTTGATGGGAATGTTGTGATTTTGACATTTATTGATGCATGTATTACTCGAGCATCGTCATTGGAGTCATTGTCGCTAATTGATGTTGCACAAGTTTGGACATTTGGTGCATCTTATAGAAATAGTCAGTCAAAGAAGCTTGCAATTCCAATAATTGTTTGTGTCACACTTAGGTTCATAAGCATTCCTACTAAAGAATTAGATGCTTTTGGGTCCTTTTTTTGGAGTGAACCGCTTTTATATAAATTGTTGTCACACCTAGGTTAAGAAGCATTCCTTCTAAAGAATTAGATTCTTTTGGGTCCTTTTATTGGAGTGAACTCCTTTTATATAAATTGTTATACACCATTAATGTTGAAATTGGGTCATCTATGAAAAAAATTATGGATCAATGGGAGAGAATAAAAGACACTTACAATGCATGGCATGTTGACCGCAAACCTATAGATCCTTTTGCCTCTTCTCATGATGAACTACCTCCTAATGAATCAAAATCATTAAATGTGGCTAATGTTGAAGAGTGGCATCTCCTTTCCTCCCTCTACCTAGGAGATCCTCTTGACTTTGATGAACTTGACATGCTTGGAAGGCATGATTTTAACAATAACCACAATTGGGGTGCTTGTATCATCCCTCGTCCTTGCATGTTTTAGTAGTAGGCTTCATAAAAAGTACTTGATCAACAAACTAGTTTATTATAAAAATGGAAACCATAAGATTTGACCTAGCCAACCTATTAGTTGGGTGATGTGTTGAATTTGATATTATTCTATCCCTTTTTCAAGAATGGATATGAAAAATTCACTTAAGACAATCATATTGGGCACCATTGACATCAAAAAGTCATACTTGATTCATAGAATAATGCATACAATCTCTGGAGCCATCCTCCATCTTAATCACTATTATTAGTGCTAGCTCTAACTAGTGCTGCAACATTCAAAATCAATGCATCCATGATGCATGCCTCCCTTTGTGCATATCTTTAAAAGAGATGAATCCTCTTGAGGGGAAAGCATTGGCAACATTTCAGGAGAGCATGTATTTCATTAAATATGTTCTAATTGACAAAATGAGTTTCATGAGTCCTAGGTTATTAACTCATATTGATAATTGGTTGCACAAAGCATTTCCTATAGACAATCAACTTGCTTTTTGTGGTTAGTCCATTATCCTTATTGGTGATTTGGGCCAACAACCTCTTTTCAAAGACATTCATGTGTATGCTAGTGTTTCGTATGAGACAATCTTGTGGTGTGACTTTAACATAGTTGTTACTTTGAATGATATCTTCTGACAACAAGGTGACAAATAATCTTAGCTTTAATTTTGAAACATTCTCGCTAATATTAGAAATGCGGAGCTAAAACTTTGTGACTAGGACTTGCTCATGTCATGCATTGATGCTTTCCTTGGAAATGAAGAACAAGTTGCATTCGAGTTGTCTACATTTTTTCCAATGAATGAGTTGGTTTCTCAACATTAAAAACATATGTTAAAGTCCTTAGGGGTCCCTGTTGCATGATGTAATGTAGGACATACAAGAGGGAGATCTACTACAAACCTCGAGGATGAGAATTTTCTTTACACAATTCTCTTGTGTATTGCCCAGTAGGTTATGCTCACTTCCAATTTATGGGTTACTACAAGTATTGTCAATGGAGCACTAGGAAAGTTGTATCTATTGTATACAAAAGTGACTGTAGGTCCCTAGATCAATAAAGTTTTGTTGTTGTCAAGTTTGAACATTATGTTGAGCCCCTGTGGGTTTTGGATGACCCACACCTTGTGCCAGTTGTTCTAGTTACTCATGGTTCTTTTCGCTAGATGTTTCTCAAGATGACTTAGGATTTGACAATCCATAAATCACAAAGGCTTACACTTGATAGAGTCTTAATAGACATCAAAAATATTGATCACCAAGGTTTGGTGTTCACTGCAGTCTTGTGGGTTTGACACTTAACAGATTTGCACATCTCCCTAGTGTTCATTTACCAACAATATTCAAATATACAAGACAATGCATATGTCCAACTAAGAATGGATGAGGCTCTCCTAAGTTCTTTGCTTGCTTCATTTGGGTATGCATTTTAGCTACCTACATAACCCATCTCCTTGCTTTGTGCCCTTTGTGCAGTGCACCACAATCAATAAAAAAGAAAATTTATACTTATTTCATCATCCATGTCTGCTTCTTATAATGCATTGCATGCAAATGTCTATTAACATGCCCATTGCACAACAAATGCAATTGCTAGTTATAAGTTCATAGGTGGATCCCAAACCCTCCATCTTTAACAAGTTGTAAAGTCCACAACCATTAAAAAACAACTCATCTATCTAATGAATGATATAATCAATTTAGTCAAAATGCAAAATAGAATAAAAAAAAGTTGTTAGAATCATACCAAAAAACTCCTTTTTTAATTATTTTTATGAAGAGTTAAATTTTGACATAATTTGTGTCATATGTAGGTATGTAATTTGTCTATGCTAGAACTCACACATTATCTATTTGGTAGAATTTTGGGGGGTCACATCACACATTTTATTTTGTGGGGTACTTTTTATTTTAAAAAATAAATAATATAATTTATTTTATATTTTCTAATTTATTTGTGTCACAACTAATTTTTTATTAAAAATAATATAAAATAAAAATGTTTTTTTATAATAATGGAAATATTATAAAACCAAAGTATATATACATAGAAATGTTTACATATGACCCTTTATATGAGCAACTACAAAGCAAAGTTGTTCCATGACTTCCAAATTCATTATCATCATTGTAACAATGTAATTAATAAATAATATTTTAGAATTATATTCAATTAAGAGTTGTGAACAAAGTTGATGGCACTAAAGATGACAATTAATATCAACTAATTAATGATAATTGGATTTTATTAATAAGCAATTTAAATATATCAATAAGTGACAAAATACGTTAATTGAAAAGATAAATATTTAAAATAAAAAATTGAAATAAAAAAAGTATATTAGAATACAAAACTATTAAATTTAGTATCTCTAATTTTGAAAACTTTAATTTGGGATGTACTCTAGTTTGAAAGACCCTCAATTTTGAAAACCTTAATTTCACAAACACTAATATTTCAAACTAGCAAACTATAAGTTTAGAAACCCTAATTTTATCCATGGTAATTATGACAACTATGTACAACCTATTTTTACAAACTTTAAATTTTAAATCTTTATTTTTAAAAAATATTAATAAGGATAACCCTAATTTACAAAATGTTTATACCAAAAACTCTAATTTTAAACATCTTGAATTTAGAAGTATCAAATTCTAATAACAAAAACCTTAATTTATGTGGTAATTTTAAAATTAATATATTTAATTTTGAAAAAAAATGAAATTAGTATACCATGATTTTGAAAACAATAATTTCAAAGACTCCAATTTCAAAACTCTAACCTTGAAAATCTTAATTTTAAAAACCTTGACTTTTAGAAATAAATTTTGTTATTTGAAATAACAATTAAAATAATTTTTTATATAAATTTTATTATGTGAAAACAAATTATTATTTTTTAATAAATTTTAAAGATTTAAAAAGGTAGAAAAGATATTTGTTCTTTAAAGTAAAATGATTTTTTATTAAGGTAAAAAGGTGGGATTTTAAAAGGGTCCAGACCCTTATACAAGAAGAAAGATAAAGCACTTAAGACCAAAAAAACAACAAAGAGAAATCATGAGAAACCAACATCACAACTACTGTACTACAATAGAAAATGACTAATAAAGGGATAGAACAAACCCCAACAAGTGACCAGCCCAAAGTCAAGGTGGTTTGAAGCTAAATTGCTTCAAAGAGCTTTGTGTAACCTCAACCATTTTATCTTTAATGCTGAAATCCTTCCACTCTAATCTTTTTTTGGATGAACCAGGAAGATCCAAAGGGCCACTAGCAACCCTAATTCTTGATGTTGATGCCCCTTTATCACTTTGCACCTTCATTGAAGAAGTCTTTGTCATAGCTTTATGATCCCCAGAATCCTTCCCCTACTTCCCTCCTTTAGTGCATCCTCAGATGTGGTCTTGAAATATTTATCAACAAGTGATGCTTGCTCCTTTTTCCTCTAGATGGAATAATTTCTCTTATTGCTCAAGCATAATGCTTCTACATGACTCACTTTGAGGCAACAATGGAATACAAATGAAGAGCTCTCAAATTCAATTTGTTCACCTAATTAACCAACTTGGATGATAAGGTAATCTGAGAAGGGAGCACCTTATTAGCCTCCACATAAACACAAAATCTTGCAAATAATAGGTGTATCCTAAATTTCATAACCACATTTGCCTTAATGAATTTCCCAAAAGCATTGGAAATACCCATAAATATCTCCTCATCCTAGTATTCCATTAATATCCCCAACAATCTTACCCATACTAGAATCTTGTTGATGCAATCTTTCTTTGGGTTGAAACCTAGAGACTAATTTTTTAGGAATAGACCATTCTATCCAAGAAACCAAGGACCTTCCAAAAGGATCCTTGAGAAATCTTCTAGGTTTGAATATGGAAATAGGAAGTAATTGTTTAGTAGAGCTACAACCTCTACTTGCCCCCTAAGTTTCCATTGTTGAAGCATCCAACTTCTGACCACATCTATATTGGGTTGATTAACACTGAATCTCCCAACAAGTGATCTCACGAGCATTATAGAAGATATATTATAAGGTGCAGAAAATTACATACTAAATATAGTATTCCAAAAAGCAATGCTTATTCCAAGAATGGAAAATAAAACATTTATAGTTTCCAAATATCCATGACTTTATAAAATAGCAAGATTCCATTAAAAGAAGTATAAGTTTCCATACACTAAAGAGTGTTACAATTCCATTACATACACCAATCTGGTGTTACAAAACATCTATTTCATTGTTACAAGTAGAGTTAATTCATCAATATATCAATGAAAATAAAGTTACATTTACAACTTGGCTATACAAGCCATATTAAACAAAAGAGTACAATGAAATAAATATCCATATAATATAAGAATCTCTGAACTCGACCGCCATGATCCTCCAATCTTCTGCAAGCTGAGACCAAGAGTGTGGTTAAGGCATTTTTTCCACCCAACCATGAAGTGCTAGACTTCTCTAGGTTTCTTCCTAACTCGAAGAAAACACCGACCCTACACAAGGAGCCTAGCAACCTGAAACGGTGTAAGAAGGAGGGAATCTCTTGATGCATGCCTGTTGTCTGTATGCATTCTAACCTAGAATGACATAAACTCTTGCAAGCAGGATGTGGTAGAGACATATATAACATAAATATAGGCATTTTCTAATTCCATCTATTTCAATGGTACAGTAGTTTGGCCAAGCAATAAAATAAAAGTGATAGTTTTAGAAAAAGTAAAACTATCATCTTTGGGAGCCCACATTTGGCATCCTATCCTGAAATTGCATTCTTTACCCAAAATACATGCAATGAATAGTTTTCTAAGATTAATTATCCATGACCAAAAATACCCATTCCGTAAAACAATTACATTTTCATCATTCAATGCATTCATCTAGTTTGTTTTCTATCTAAGTTTACAATTTTCCCGTGGTTTATATCGATTTTCATGAGAAGACATTTTCTAGATAAGATGTTTAATTTTAGTTTGGTAATAAAAAATGAATCTATTAGTTTACTATAGTGTCGTTTCTTACTCAATTCCTTGATTTTGATATAATGCTAGTTTTGACAAAATTAGCCTCAATACATATTTATCTTCATACAAGAAACTCCTAAACAAAAGATTTATATAATAGTTCCATTAAATCATTGCAAATCTGAATTAAATTTACACAACTACTACAATCATAAGAAAATATGATTTGATCCAGATATTCATATTATTTTATCGATTAATACATCTTTATTTATAAATACATATATACATATAAAAGTATATATTTTATATATACATTTATATATATATATATATATAGATATTTATGTATCAAACTACATAAAATTATTTATGCACAACATTGATAATATTTTGAGGAATCCATACAAATACCATTCAACGTGTATATATATATATATATGTATATATATGTATATATATGTATATATATGTATATATGTATATGTATGTATGTATATGTATGTATGTATATGTATGTATATATATGTATATATATATATATACATACATATACATACATACATATACATACATATATATACATATATATATATATATATATATATATATATGTATACATATATATGTATATATATATATATGTATACATATATATATATATATATACACGTATATGTATATCTATATATGCATAAACTGACAGACATAAAACTCACAATTCGCAACAGTGATATTATACAGTATACAACATACTTTAACAGTTATATATTTATTCTTCCAACAGAGAAACTTACAGTAAGCAACAGCTATTGCAATATATACTAGAAGCTTCTTAAATGTCAAATGAATGTGTATACATATATTTCCAATTCAACGAACAACAATTGGCATCATATGTATGGTGCTGCATATAGCAGGCAAGACAATAGAAAATGACCAGCAAATGGAATATGATATGCATGTTTTAAGTTTTATAACTGTAAAGATTTAAACATAGACCGACGACCCCCATATGGGGTCGCAATCCCCTTTGGGGACTGTGGCACCATATGGTGGGCGCCGTAGTCCCAAAGCATACTATCCTACAATCTATCACGACCTTAGCACTAATAAAAACCCTCTTTAAAACTTCAATTTAATTCAAAATCCACTCTACTATACCATGAAATATATATGATTCAAGAGAGAATTCAATATTGTAATCTGTATTAATACAGGCAGTTTTCCCATATATGAATTTTGATATATATATATATAAGATTCTATAAATCAAAACATACACACAGTAATATACTCAACAATAAAAAATCATACAGATAATATTCACAGTGTTATAATATGAATAAAAATATAGAAAAAACATATCTTTTCATAAAGAAAAATAGAGGTTTGTCCACACAAAATTAATCACACACAATTTGAGAATATAGATTTACATAAAAAAAAACCTGGAGTTTCACTCTCCAATCAATCGAATGCTTCAAACCCTCTGTTTCCCAAAAGCTTCCTTTGTTCCAGATCTTCAACCTTTTGCCAAAGCCCTCTTTTTTAATATCAATAAAACTTGTGTTTTTGTTTACAAATTGAGAGATGAGAATGAAAGATCGTGAATGATTTTTCTATGTTGAGAGAATGAGATTTTATTCCTCTTTTATTATTATTTTTTCTCCATTCTTGCTTTGCTTTCTTTTATGTTTTAATTCCTAAATATAAGTTTTCTTTTCTATTTTTCTATTGTTTTATTGTTTTCTTTCTTTTTGTTTTGTTTCTAAAATCTTGTTTTCTTTTCTAATTCTATTATCTAATTTATCACAAATAATATTAAAATACTAAGCATGATTATCTCAATTATCTATAAAATAAATAATAAAAATATTTTCATTCTTTAAATAAAAATCAAATAAATAATTTAAACTATTTAATCTATTCTCTAAGAGCATATATTATTAAATGACAATTAATTAAATAATCTAACTGTAACACAATTAAATAAGAACTATATAATAAAACCAATTAAATGCAATTCTAATGCATCTACATGATTCTAAGTGTTGTGTGTGAGAGAAATCCCTCCATCTTAACCCTGTCAGGTTGCTAACCTTCTTTACCTTAACCACACCCTTGTCTTCGACAACCTGCAACTCATGATAAACTCAAATTTCCCATTAATAGGTTAGTAACCCAATAGCCGAAGCATAGCCAAAGCATCAAAATAAATAACATGAAAATAATATTCATTTCATTTCATTTTTTCCATATTAAAATAATCATTCATCTTTCAAAATAACATATTATTTATCTAACCACACATAATTGTTCAAGAAATATTTCCACATAAAGTAATTCCAGTAAGCTTCAAAGTCTGAGATGTGACATATATCAATGAAAGAGGTAGGGATGGCTATTCGATGAATTAGCCCCTCTACCAACTCATGGACATGTGCAACATGAGTGCTAGGAAAGTCCTCAAATAGATCATTAAAAGGGATCTCCTCCGCTAAAGAGGTGTTCTATAAATCCTCCACCGTAGCCCGAACACATTTCCCACTCACAATAGAGGAAACATCCTCTATAGATCTTTCCAGCATAGCGCATAGACCATCCACCAAGGCTTTCCCAGTGGCAGCACTAATATCTTCTAGCTCAATGATGCTTCTAAGAGAGGGTAGCCCTTTTTGAACACTAGGTACAGTTGATGAAATCCCATCCTTGCCCAAAACAATCTTGGATGTCCTAGAATAGAGAGAGCACTCTAGAACAAACATGCATCTCCATAGTGTATCCTCCAACAAAAAACCTCTACGAAGTCCCTTGTATGAATAGAGCCCACCCTTCATAGTAGTAGGGCTAGACATTTTGAGGAGAAGGTCTTTGTGTGCACTCACAATTTGTTGAGCCCCCCACTAGAGGTCCAGGAGGATTTCATCCTCATCATCTAAGTTGAAACCCTATTAGTTTACATCAACAAAAAACATTGACCCCATATTCATCCTTGTCTTCATTGTCCCCTCCTTCCTATTCCTTCCTACTCCCACCTAGTTCAAAACATCCCTTCCGACTCATCATGATAAAGCAAAATGATTTTAATAGTGTAGAAAATAAATAATTTTTTTGATAATGCATAGTTTTAGTAAAAATAAAAAGTAACTATATTTTTCATCAAACATATAATAAACAATAAATACTTACTCTTGGATATATTTTTGGACAATTTGATTAGTATTGTACACCCTTCCTAATTTCCAAGTCAACATGATCTTTTTGTAGTGGAACTTAGAAGGTTGCTTCTGAGATGAAAGAAAAAATTACATTTAGATATTTGTGAATTATGTAATATATGAAAAGTATTGTGTAATGATTGTCAATTTAAAAATTGTGTCATTTTACATTTTGACACACGTCGTACTCTTTCACATAATCTGTCCTTAGGATAGAAAACTATATATAAGAAAAAAAGAGCTATATTAAGCAATGCCAATTATAAGCCAATTACAATGATACAAATAATTGATAGAAAATTTTAATTATGAAAAAATATATAATAAGAAATTATATGGGTGGGTGAATATACTTGAAAGGAAGGTAAGGTGCATAAATACTTCCTACACTTTTTCTAGAGTAGAGATGAATAAAAATATGATCTAAAATAAATTATAGGAAAGAAATAAGATAATAAAATCTTCACAATAATTCAATGATCTATCTTGGGAAGATCCTTTTAGGAAAAAATTCAACAACACCATCAACAACAATATTAATTACAATACAATCTAGGAAAGGAGCCTTCATAGGAGACAACAACAATGCTTAGATTTGGAGTAATATTAGGAGCATAACAATAGATATAAATATAACAATACATATAAATAAAGTATGTGAAATCCATCCCAGGAACCCAATAAATATAGAAATAAATACAAGAAACCACAAAAGGGGAAGCACAAAACCATGATCTAATACCACCCAAATCTCCTAGTCAAATTCCAACACCCAAATCCCAAGAGAAGTCTTATACGAATATGTTATAACATGTCATAGTTATTGTCCCAAGTTAGGCACCCCAATTTATAGTATTCAAACCCTCCAAGAATGTTTTATGAAACTAATAATGACATGTAATAGGTTGGTGAATTTTCTTGGTCAACATGTGTAACTTCCTCTTACAAGTCTCTTATGCATCATAGATACTTTCACATTCTTGATGTGGGAGCCTAATTTCTAGAGGCCATAACTTTTGGTCTGGGAACTTGATTAAGCATTTTTTTAAAATTGAAGATCTTAGAGAACTCCACATCACTATAACTTTCTGTAGTTGGTTAAAACATATTTTGATAATTTTGAGGCCAGCAATGACCTCTATGGCTCAAAAATTGGATTGGAACATTAGGATGGATTGTTGATACACCTTTCCTAACATTCTCTAACTTGTCAAACACATTGGAAGAACAAAGGGAATACCAATAACTTCAACTATATACAAGGGTTTGAAAGGCCCATGGATTCATTTCACCATCTCAACTTCTATGTGCTAAATGACTTTCTCAAAGCATCTAAAACATTTTCTTAAGTATCAACTTTTTCCAAGAATACTCTCCCATCTATTGGTCCCCAAAATTATTGATCTGAAACCCTAGAGTATGTTCTTCACCATCCAGGCCAAGGGTGTCGTCAAGATGGTAGAACATAGGTTCATCAATAGGTTGAGGATGATTAAGGGTCAATTAACAAGATTGGGTATGCTCTCCTATTCTTCAAGCTCAGCTAGACCTAGGAGTGTGTTACTAGAGGTATCAAATGAAACACAAATAAATAATTACAACCATATCCAATGTACACCTAACCCCTATATTTGTCACTAGGCCAAGACAAACTGGCTACATAAGACCTCTAATTCAGATGATTATTGCACCATGCAAATGCACCAACAAATTATAACAACATGATAACCCTTAAGATGAGTTCATTTAACTTCACATACATAATTTTGATGGTGCAGGAATGCAAGAACATGATTCACATATTATTTAAACAATTTTAAGTTGCATAAGATTAATCTAGGTGGTTGTAACATTGAATCATGAACAACATGAGAACCCTAATCTACTCCTAACTCTACTCCTATGTACTACCCAAGATAGAGGATGATTAAAAGAGGGTGTTGGCCCTTCACCAATCTGGACTAGTGCTTGCTCCATTAGGCAATAGCGTCATCAACAGTAAGGAAGATAGAAACATATGTAGTGGAGGATCAACAAAACCAGATATATATTTACATACACATCATAAATTAAATCCCATATGATGGACATACTTAATAATCTAGAAAATAACTGTAATGATCTATATGTAACAATGAATGACTAATACAAAAGGCTCTGTATTGATTTAAATGTTGTCACACATTATTAGACCTTGTTTACAATCATACCAAAAAATGCGGCAAGAGGGGATGTGTAAATGGGTTTAAACATCCCCCTAAATGATTACAATCTCTCATGGAGACATACCATTATTTGTAGATATCATTTACGACTCCTTATGCTATGCTAACTACATTCCTTCACTTGCAAACTAGACTGCCTTTGTTTGATGCCCTAGAATCACCACAAAGCACTTGCAAACCTAGAAAATTAGCTCAACAACCAACCACAATGATATCTCCTTTCATGAATATATAGAATTTCATTTCTACTACTGTAATTTGGACAGGAATAATTTACCCCACCTACCTATGTACCATCCCCAACCAATTCCACTTAATGCTCACTTACCTGTAAATCATTTTCATTCTACATTTATGGTGTGTAGGTGTTTCAAATAGCTAATCCCATGAAAAAAAAACATTAAAAACATGTTATATGCACTAAGAAATGCCTTGTTAGAGTTTTGGGGGATTATTAAATTTTTCTATTGGCACTTTGGCGAACCCACGAACCATTTTGGCTTTTCAGCAAGTTCACAAACTTGTGAACTTTTCGAAAGCCACTTTCTTGTCTCTTTCTTTCTTATTTTCTGTGATTTGGCAAGTTTGTGAACCATAAAACTTATTGAATCATTCTTTATTTTCTCCTCTTCTTTGTTCTCTCTTCTTCTTTTCGACAATTCAACAAGTTCACAAACTAGGGAACTTGCTGAAACATTCTTCTTTCTTATCATCTTCATCATTTTACCCTCCTTGTCAGCATTTCAGGACTTTTGTGAACTGGTGAACTCTTTTAACATTTTGGCAAGTTCACAAACCCACAAACTTGCCAAAACATTATTTATTTTTCCTTCTCTTTTTTGGCAATTTGGTGAGTTCATGAACCTACAAACTCACAAAGACATTTGGATTCTCATTTCTTCTTTATTCACCTTCCACTTTGTTAGCCTTTCAGCCAAATTGAGAACATACAAACCTTTTCGGTAGGTTCATGAGTTCGCAAACCTACTGAAAAGACAAAAATTTTCACTTCCTTGGCCAATTTTCTCCCTCATGCCTTCTTCTTTCTTCTTCTTCAGTGCTTTGGGCCAACCACAAACCTTTTAGCAAGTTCACTAGTTCACAAAACTGTTGAAAAGCTTAAACACAAGGCCTTTCAGGATGCACTTCATGAATTGGCAAACTTGCTGAAAGGATTCTTTACTTTAAGGATTTTTTGAAGGACTCTTGAGGGATTTTCAATATAGGAAAACACATGAAGGATAACGAGTAAAAAATACAACATTCAACAAACACCATGACCCAAAGGGCTAGAAAATCTTTCTGATCAGATATAATTGATGAGCACAACATGGGAAGGTAATAAAGGGGGAATAGGACATAGGATTTTGGCAATTTGTGAAAACTTTCAGGAACATTCCAACACCATCTTCCACCATATCATGAATAAAATTATACTATACATTAATGTGCTTTGTCCATGCATGAAGATCAAGTTCTTTGTCAAGCAAGTGACACTTTGACTATCACAGTAAACTCTAACTACTTTACGATGTAGCCCAACATCCAAACACAATATTATAAGTCATTGTAGCTTTCATGTACTTTGCCTTTCTTGTGGATAAAGTGACCCCAACCCATCGCTTACTCATCCAACTCACTGCATCATCAAAGAAGATAAACATGTAGTTATTGGTAGACCTTCTGTTGTTGACATCCATTGCCCAATTTAAATCCACATAACCTTGCATATCCATTGAGATTTGGTCCTCTAAAACATCACCATGATAAAAAAAATATAATACTCAAAAGTACCTTGCAAATACCTAAAGAACCTATTCATTGCAACCCAATGCACCCATCAAAGATTAGCCACATAATAGTTCAAGACTCCCATTACTTGGGAAATGTCTATTATGGTGCAAACCATAGCATACATAAGGCTCCCAATTTCAATAGCATAGGTAATTAAATTCATCTCCTCCATCTTGGTTAGTGTCATTGGACACTGCTCAATTAAAAGCTTAGTTCCCACAGAAATAGGAATAGTCACTGGTTTGCTATACCATATTGAAACACTATAAAATACTTCCTTTGACCAATCCAAACTTTTTTGTTAGCCCTATCTCATCTAATTTATATACCAAGGATGTACTACATGGCCCTTAAGTCCTTCATTTCAAACAGTAATGAAATCTATGTTCTTCCACCATATCATGAATAAAATTATACTATATATTAATGTGCTTCAAGTCCATGCATGAAGATCAAGTTCTTTGCCAAGCAAGTGGCACTTTGAAGATTCATCCATTTATCCCCTTGGTTCATATCCAAAATTCTATAAATGACCTATTTTAGACATGAAGTCGCATAAATGAACCCTAAGCATTTAGAATTCAAATTCAAATTTAGGGTCCATGCAACCCTTTCCACTTACTTTTTTGTGCTGCCTAGATGCACAAAAATATTTCATTATGATCCTAAAATTAGTATTTAAAGGGCTAACCCTAGTTCATTTCAAGACATTTAGATCTCAGCTCACATTCTTGATTGCACAATTATTAAGGAACATTTATCAAAGTACTTGTATCACATCATCATCTAGGGCATTTGTTACATGTTTAACTATTGTCTTCAATCATTCTTTAATTTTGAATCACATCCTTATGGGATTTGACACAAAAGGAATAATTATTCTTGTTACATGCAAACTCCTAACCACACAAGCAAGTTTATGTGGAGATAAATACATGAATTCATGATAGATAGAAAGTAAACATTTAGGGATTTATAAACATCAAATATATGCAAAAATATTAGATTTACACTTGCATAGTTTGAATTCATAGGTGATCAATCGATCCTACAGTTGTAGAAGTGACCTATAGTGACAAATAATAAGTTTATAGATTCCAAAACATTTGTTTGAGCATCAATGGATTTCTTGCACCTTGATGAATCATTCATAGACATCTATTACAATCTATTTGCATCAAATTTCTATCTAAGTACCATCATTTTATTATTTAAATTTCTAGTGAATTTAATTTAAAACATATATCATTCTCTTCTCTTTAATCTAGGGTAGGTTTTGAATGCTTTTATTATTTATTTACCGTAGATTTATGTAAAAGGGATTTTATTTTCCCTTTCATTTTGGTGTACCACTCCACTCTTACAACTCCCTTAGGGTTTTATCTATTGATTTTTATTTCTAATTTCTTGATTTGAGATTGATTTACTTATGAAGGTTTATATGCATAGCTTCCCTTATCAACCCTTATCTTTCTAGTATTTGTTTATGCTAAGAGCTAGTCACAACCCTAATTTACCTTTGTGAAGGAGTGCATGATTAAACCCTCATATGGCTTATTAATCCCATGATTAGGAAATTCCCATTATGAGTAATCATAATGAGCAATTTGATTTTGATCATGCTTCACATTTGGATATATAAGAGGAAATTGCTTTTTAAAAATCCTTCTCATGCCACTTCTACTTCATAGATAGTGACTGTAGACACCTAAAAATGACCATTGCATTATTCACCTTGCATACATCAAATTTGTCTAACACACTTGCATCCAACATTAATTAAATAATCTAATTATTTAATTAATTCCATCAATTTCCTCTAAATCATCTAATTCCAACATTAATTGAATAAATTCTATTTATTTAATCAATTTCATCAAATTTCCTCTTTTATTCTTCTAAATCTATATTAATTAAATAAACAATTATTTAATTAATTTCATCATCCTAATTCCTCTTATCCACAACAATTAAATAATTTTAATTATATAATTAGCTAATTATTTTTTAAAATTAAATAAATTATTCCAATTTATTTAATGTTGACTTTTCAATATCCTCTAAAATAAATAAAATAAATATTTTATTTATATCTTCTTATTCCTCCATCATGCACAATAAATTAAATAAATAAATTTATTTAATTTCTAATTATCTTCTAAAAATATCTTTTTCCTCTATGCACACAAATTAAATAATTTATTATTTAATTTTATTCATAGCATGTCAAAAAGCAAAACAAAAATTGAGTTAATTGGCTTTTAAATCTTTGTTTTTATCAATCAACTCATAAAATAGAAAAAATATTCTATTTTTATAAAAAACATCTTATTTTTATCCAAGAAAGCAACTAACTCAATAAAACATCTTTTTGCATGGACACATGTCATGTGCATGTTCCTTCATGTCTTCTCAATTTATCTCAACCATCCATATCATTGAATTGTCTCCACCATTGATCGATCTTTCCCTGAAAGCTATATATACATCCATTCATCTCTTCACAAACCCTCTTCGATCATTAAGCTTTGGGCATTCATACACTGCTTTGAGCATACTTCGCATCGTTGAGCACACATATTACATCTTTGAGCACATCACCTATCCACACTTGTTGCAACCATGGTTATGCAATTTGAAGAGCAATCCACAAAAAACTAAGGAATACATACAATCTAGGTGATTTCGTTCTTTGTTTGATTTGCATTGAATTATAGGTTATTGCTTAGATCCATTTCTTGAAGGTTATAGGGTTGAGTTTTGATATTCATGCTTGATCTATTGAACTTGATTTTCCTCACACACATTTTAGCACGCCTAGTGGAACCCACTCCCTAATTTAACTTTGCTTTTTTTGAGGAAAATTGATTTTTCTAGGCACAGGTACGGAACTGCACATTCGCAACGTAGAAATTCACCTTTGGCAAACAGAAACTTGTCTTTGCTAGATAAAAACTCACCTTTGGGCGACAGAAGCTCACCTCTAGCACGTAGAAGCGCGCCTTTGGTTGGCAGAAACTCACCTTTGGTCTCTGTGTTTTTCTGATTTGTTTTAATTTTTATAGGGTTCTCTAACATCATTCTTGTCTGATTTTGTGTTTGCAAGCTATTATATTTGCTAACACTTATCATATCTCACCCTCAAGATGATTTATTTGTGGGTTTACTTTATTATTTTTGACCTAATTGATCAATTAACTTGGTTTGCTATCTAATTTTAGTGTAGGATTACAGATTCACCTCTTCATCCAACCCCTTGGCATATCAGGAATCCATCTACCTATCTATCAATTACGCATTTGACTTGATTCTCTTGATTTTTGTAGGACTGTCACAAAAACCTGCCTCTAGTCAGCAGAAACCCGCTTTTGTATGACATAAACTTGCCTTTGGTTCATAGAAATTCGCTTCTCGTAAATATCTTTGCGCCTTTGGTGAATAGAAACCCACCTTTGCAAACTGTCTATGTGCTTTTGGTCTGTGTATTTTATTTCCCTAACGATTATTTTTTTGGAACTAATGATCAACTTGTGCAACCTTTTATCATCTAGCAAGGAGTCAAGAAGTGAAATTCTAACATATTTGGTGTAGGACGATTGTCAAAGAACCTACTTTTTATCACTAAGTCTTAGAAACACTTCAATTTCATAAAGGGAATTTATGTTGTATACTTTGTCTTGAATACCTTAGTACGTATGCTCTCTCCTTGCACCAAAAGGTGATCTTGGAGATCAAAAATACTTAGGCATTCACTTACTTGCTTTATTTGCTTTATTCCCGAGGGCTTGATAGTCATATGTATGCTCTTCTCTTGCGTCGAAAGGTGATCTTGAAAATCAAAAGTATTCAATATCCTTTCTAGGGGGTCTTCTAGGGGATTTCATCACCTCTAGGCATGACCTCAACCGCATGTTCTGGTATAGTATATAAATGTTATGAGAATCGAAAGACTCATTTTAAAGGAAGGATCCTTTCACCTCCAAGAAAAAAACCTTTAGGATACTTGGTCTGCTAAGACTCGTATGGTTGAGCATCAATTGATTGGGATACCCCCGTTCACAGTTTTGTGTCCCCTTATACCTCGTGTATATTGGGGAACTCCATAGACACCTTGTGATCCTAGCTAAGACCTTTGACTGTCATATCACTGATGCATCACTGCCAGCAGTGGGGAGAAGAGTTCACACTTGTACCTTTGTTTATTAGAGATGGAATACGCTTTTGGATGGACTTAAGTGTCTCCAAGAGTAAGGGGTGTAAGGTGCTACATGATCTTACATTCCCTATCTATCCTAGTGATGATAAGATAATATTAAGGGGGTGGAAATCACCATTATCTAATAGTGGGGGTTGAAGCCACACCTAAGTGAATCTGTGGGATATGATACACCTACTTGAATAATTCTAGGGTGTTGTATAAGTGTTTGGCACCTATTCTTGTGATCTACCTAGTTTTCACCATTTGTTTATCCACGGAGGTTAATAGCCTCGCCCACCCAACTCCTATAGTCTGTCCACAACCATTGTGTCTACTTTGTTTTCTCTTGCCAAAAGAAAAATCTAAAATCTATCTCTCAAAAAATAAATTGTTATAAAAATTTGCTTTTGAACTATAGAACCTTGCTTTTACATAGTATTGCTATGCTTTTGGCAGACGGATCTGTGCCTTTGGCTGACAAAAGCTCACCTCTGGTGCACAGAAACTCGCATCTGGCTAATAGAAACCTACATCTGGTGCATAGTAATTTGCTTTTGGTCCTGTCAAAATCTTTATAGTTTAGCATAAATTCACGTTTGAGTTATCCTGATACGCCTTTGAGCCACATAAACCCGCCTTTGGTCAACAATCTTATGCCTTTGGTTACTTACTGTCATTAGTAATATTTTGAGCCTAGAATTGAAAACTATCCACTTTCAGACAAAAATACCAGTAGATCTATTGTCCTATAGTCCATCCACATCCAATCTATCAGTCATCAGATCATTCCCATCAATCTTCATAGCAAGAACTTGGACTTTTAGAGCTTTTTATCCTATTGAGACTGCAACATCATCACCATCACCAAACACGCCCAGATTTTATCTAGCTTTTAGCTTTAATTTGACTTTTATTCTAGAATCTAGATCACATCTCCTAGTTTGTCTTTGATTTGAGAAGTTTGCCGAGCTCTTAGATCCTTGAAGATAAACTAGTATCCTTTAGTGATTTTCATTTGCTTAGGAGAGTGGCTTCTCTTGAGTTGGTCAAACTCACTACTCCTATCTATCTTGCCTTGAGGTCATTAGTCTACCTCTTGGAAGATCATCCAAATCCTAACAACAAATGATCTAAGTTTTACCAATCATTCACCAAGAAACCAATCCAACACATCATCTTAGTAGTCTCAACCCTATCACAAAAGTCCAAATATCACTCCATCCAAATCTTTGTCATAGAAAATCTAAAAATTCATATGATTGTGACTAGAAACCAACATCAATTAGCCATGGAGGCTAGTCAAAACAACCCCCAACAAAATCCCCAAAACAACCCCCAGCAAAATCCCCAAAATAGTCCTCAAAGTAATACCCAAAACAACCCTCAAGATGGTAACCCTTCATTGATAGATGCTACACAATTTACCACAGGGTTAAATCCTCATTAGTTTCTTGCACAAGGGTATACAATAGGTCAATCTTCATCTCATCAACATAGACTCCCTCAACAAGGGCAAACATCTTAAGAAGTGTCTCAAGACCTTGAAGAAAGCTTGCAAGACCCCAAAATCTTAGATGCTTTAGATAGACTCTTGGCTTCCAATCAAAATCATTTCTTTCATCTACTTGCTAAAAAAGGAGCCAAGTTTCCTCAAGACTATGATACATCTACACTCAAGGAGCAAGACCCTATCAATGATGCTATTGCTGCTATGGGCAGACCACAAATCACCCCTATCCAAACTATGTCTACCATATCATCTCTCATGTCTGATTCACCCTTGCATGAGGTTCCTTTGAATCTATTCACCTACAAATACATCAACCCACTTTACCAGGCGCCCACCACATCACTTGAACCTCTTATTGTCCCCATGGAGATTTATCAAATGAATCAAGGAAATAAAACAAACCAAACAAACCCTTTCTTCACCACATCTACACCTACACCTTCTCAAAATCCTCCACAAATATCACAAGTCCAAACCCCCATCCTTAATATAGCTAGTGCCACTCCTCCACAAGTGTCACAAGTTCAAACTTCCATATCTAATCTTGCTTATGCCACTCCACCACGGATGTCACAAGTTCAAGCTTCCATATCTAATCTTGCTTATGCCACTCCTCCACAAGTGTCACAAGTCCAAGTGTCCATTCCTCAAAACTCCTATATTACTCCACCTCAACAAAACTCCTATATCACTCTACCTCAACAAAATTCCTCTATCACTCCACCTCAACACTCCCAAAATCCACATTCTAATCTCACCGACCTCAAAAAAACTCCCATATCACTCCACCTCAACAAAATTCCTATATCACTCCACCTCAACAAAATTCCTATATTGCTCCACCTCAACACTCCCAAAATCCACATTCCAACATCACTCCACCTCAACAATACCAAAATCAACACTCTTACACCAATCCCCCTCAACACTCTCAAAGTCAACACTCCTACATAACTCCTCCACAAAACCAACACTTCTACATGAATCCTCCCCAAAACAATCCCCAACATTCTTATGATCCATACAATACCCATTCATATACACCCAACACCAATCTCTCCTATGGGACACAACAACCACCATCCATTCAACAAAATATTGCTTCACAACCACCCATATCGGAACTTGATCTCAAATTTTCAAATCTACAAAAGCAAATTTTTTATCTAACACTTGGACACACAAAGAAAACTTTCTCCTTGGAGGAGGTTTGTCCTTATCCTTTTGATAGATCCTTACCTATGATCCCTTTCCCCCCAACTTTGACATGCCTAAATTTGACAAATACAATGGAAAAGGTGATCCAAAAGAACATCTTAGAGAGTTCTAGATTGCTTGCTTAGAGGTTGCCCATAACGACACTTATCTTTTGCACCTCTTACCTTGTAGTCTTGGAGGGAAAGCAATAGAATGGTTTTCTCATCTAACCACAGGTATCAAAACATTTAATGAATTGGCCGAAAAGTTTGCAACCCACTTTTCCTACAATACTGAACATGATATTTCCTTGACAGACTTGTGCAATAATAAACAACATAATGGGGAAACTTTCATCTCCTTCTTGCAAAGACGGAGAAACATGGCTAGTAAATTCCCTTGGCCTATCCCAGAAAAACAACTTGTTAGCATCTTCGTTCAAAATCTCAATCCTAAAATTGGATTTTACTTACAAATCCAATGTGCTAACTCGTTTGATGAAATAATTTCCAAAGGGACCAACATTGAAAAGGCCCTTATAGCAAAGGGATTAGTCAAAATCTTCAAAGAGGCCAAAGATAATCCTCAAACCTCTAATGAAAAACCTCAATTTTGGTCCAAGAACAAGAATGTCATCAATGATGGTGTTGTGGACTCTAAACACGTTCAAACTCTCCAAACACCGGTCAATCTTCAATAAAAAAACTACCCCATCTACTCCTCGAGAGAAACCAAAACAAGACTACCCCCCTAGACGTAGGTTCACTCTGTTGGGAGAACTTATTGAATCTATCCTTAAGAAACTTGTACAAAGTGGAATTATCACATTACCAGAAGTTCATCAATATGATGAACCCACTTTCAAACCCACTTGGTACAAAGATAATGAATATTGTGAGTACCATAGAGTTAAAGGACACAAAACCCCTGGATGCATGAAGTTGAAAAACTTAATCCAAAATCTCATAGACAGAGGAGAAGTCACTATTGATGATCCTCCAACCCATGCCACAAACAAAGATCTAGACATGTACAAAGATCCATTCCCTCCACATGGTAAAGGTAATAACTCTGATAAAGGTAAAATTTTTAACAAAGCTTCCTCTCCCTATGATTCCATCGTGGGTTGTTTTGAAGAAAGTAATGTGTCCACCCTTACCATCAAGGGCAAAGTCCCTAATTGTGTTGTCACAACTTGTCGTGGTTGTGTAACCCTTCATGGGCCAACACAAGATACTCCCATCAACTCCAAATACAATATCATAGAACATCTATGGAAGACTCCCGGACAAATATTTATTTTAGATCTCCTAAAGTCATCACTCACCCACAAAGTGGTGCTTGAAAAATCCTTCAAAGAGTCATCAGTTCCAAACAACATAGTTGTCATAGAATTTCAAGCCATGATAGGTCACATTGCCCCACATTACCACGTGGTATTTTCTGATAAGGACGTCCCATCTCATAATCCTTGCCACAATGAGGCACTCCATATTGAAGTATCCATCCATCAACGCAAGATCAAATGTATACTTATAGATGGTGGTGCTGGTCTAAACATTTATTCACTAAAATTGTTAAAACAATTAGGATACTCTAAGGATAGCATTAATCTTGAACACTCTATCAAGTTATCAAAGCTTATGATGATGTAGAGCGTCAGTCAGAAGGTGTGATCCATTTGCCTATTCAAATAGGCCCTGTCATATTAGAAACAAGATGCCAAGTATTGGACCTTGATCTACCCTATAATATCATCCTAGGTCACCCATGGATCCATACCATGTAGGCCATACCTTCTACGTACCATCAATGTCTCAAATTCCCATTCAATGGCACTGAAATCACAATCCCTGGAGATCCTCAACCCTTTGAGTTTTGTCGTTCCATGCAAGGGCATTACCAAAATAGCAACCAAATCCCAAATAATATTGAAGCCTAGCCATCTCCATTATACATTAACCCATATACTTTGCAAAAAGCATTTACTAATAAACCGATTCCTGAGATCAAGGTCTGATAGAGAGACATAGGATTTGGCAAATATGACATTTCAAAGTCTTGCTATGTGGGGAGGACGCCTCTCTCACCTAAATCATATGGCAAACCAATCATAGCAAAGGTCACTAAAAAAGCAATCATACCATCTTCCCTAACAATATTCACTCATTGGGGATCACTTGAAGATGAATGTATTGAAGATATCTCCTCTTGGATATTCCAAGAAAAGGATCTAGTCACACTACCTATTGCACAATATGGTATAGGTCTCCAAATTGTGAAAAACATGGGCTATAAAGGCTAAGATGGTCTTGGAAAAAATGGTCAAGGAAATCTAGAGCCTATCATTGTGACTAAGCATAACAAAAGGCATGGTTTAGGATATGGTAATGAGGTACCACGTTCCTTGGATATCAAGTTTATTCGTGATGAGGTAGAAAAAGTGTTTCCCATAGTTTCGATCTCTGAAGAGGATACTATTGATGACTCTTACCTACACCTCATGGACCTATTCCAAGAAACCTCGATATTCATGATATCATCCATCTCCCTGACCTTTGACATGAAAACCCAGAATCTTCCACTCATCTACCCTGAACTTATTGATTGGGACCAATAAGAGGCCCCCATTCTTGACATCTTTCAGAATGATAAGGCTATAGAAGAATTCATGGGACTCTGGGATGGTATCCCGCTTGGTGATCATACAGCTGGGTTTGTCATGGATTTAGCTCATGCTGCATACTTTGGTGAGAAAGCCAAATCCTCTAGTCACAAAAGTGAAAATAAAAATAGATCCCTAGGTGAAAACCATAATGTGGCACCTCCTGATCATAAAAAAAGTAAAAACAAAGGATGTATCCAATAGTGAAAACCTCTCTGAGGTGCCTAAGGATGGAGGATTTGACCTTCCCTTACCTATTAAGTATCAAGAAAAATCTACTCTCTTGGTGGAATACTCACAAGAGATGAATCTAGGCATAGTTCAGAATCTTAAAATCACATTCCTTGCAGCTTCACTTTTAGAACAAGAGAGGAAGGATTTCACAAATTTCTTCTTGCAAAGGACAGTCAATTTTGCTTGGTCATATGCTAACATGCCTAGGTAAGACCCTTCACTAGTAGTTCATCATCTAGCAATTTCTCCAAATGCCAAGACAGTCAAACAAAAGCTTCATAAGATGCATCCACAAATAACACTATTGGTAAAAGTAAAGCTTCATAATTTTCTAGATGTGAATTTCATACGACCTATTGATTATCCAGAGTGGGTCTCAAACTTGGTAGTTGTTTCCAAAGTCACTGGGGGCATTTGCATTTGCATAGACTTCAAAGATCTAAATAAAGCATGTCCTAAAGATGACTTTCCACTACCGAATATGGATACATTATGGACTTAACAACAGGTCACAAAATTCTTTCCCTAATGGATGGTTTCTCTAGATATAATTAGATTATGATAGCACCAGAGGATCAACATAAAACAACTTTTACATGTCCTTGGGGCACCTATTATTGGCAAGTCATGCCTTTTGGTCTAAAGAATGCAGGAGCTACCTATCAATGAGCAATGACAGTAATAGTTCATGACCTTTTTCATACTATTATGGAGGACTATGTCAATGATATATTGGGCAAATCTACCACTAGGGAAGATCACCTACAGGTTCTAGGGCAAATATTTGATAGACTAGAGAAATATCAAGTGAGGCTCAATCCTAAGAAATGTGTCTTTGGTGTCACTTCAGGGAAATTGTTGGGATACATTGTATCTCGCAAAGGAATTGAAGTAGATCCAGCTAAAGTCAAAGTTATAGTTGAAATGGCTCCACCCAAGAATCTAAAGCAACTAAGGAGCTTTCAAGGGAGATTGTAGTCCATTAGATAGTTCATATCACAACTAGAAAATAAATGTCAACCATTTCTACACTTGCTCCGTAAGGATGTCTCATTCTAATGGGATGCTAAGTGTCAACAGGCATTTGATCAACTCAAAGAATATCTAGCTACACCTCCATTTTTGGTGCCACCAGTTCCAGCTAGACCTTTACTCTTGTATATCTCTACTACATCTATAGCATCAGGTGCTCGCCTAGCACAACATGATGAGTCAGGCAAAGAACAGGCAGTCTACTACATCAGTCACACCTTGGTTGGTTATGAACTCAATTACACTCCCATGGAGTGGGCATGTCTAGTAGTAGTGTTTGCTTCCCAAAAGTTGTGACATTACATGTTAAACCAACACACCAACCTCATTTCTAAAATTGATCCATTGAAATATCTCTTATCCAAGGCAGCCCTCATAGGAAGACTAGCAAAATGGGTCATGATTCTAAGTGAATTTGATATAGAGTATGTTGATCGGAAAGATATCAAAGGACAAGTTCTTGCAGATCAATTAGCAGAGGCTCCTATGACAAATATAAACCCTATGCTCTCTGACTTTCTAGATGAAGGGATATTCAATCTTTCCACCTTAGTTGAATGGAAACTATACTTTGATGGTTCCTACACACAACATGGTTCAGGACTAGGAGTCCTCTTTATTACACCATAGAATGATTATATTCCAAAGTCATATTGGCTAGCATACCCTTGCACCAACAATATCACTAAGTATGAAGCACTACTTACCAGTCTCTGAATAGCAGTCCAATGGAATATCAAACAACTACAAGTCTATGTGATGCAGGAGCATCCTTGGTTTAAGAGCAATCTTGCATCAACCAAAAACATTTGCATTTCAGTTTGTTTCTTTTCATTTTTAGTTCAGTACAGTCAGTTCAGTTAGTAGCAGTTTCTATATTTTGGTCCGCTTTCTACCATAGTTGCATTTCAAACCTTGTGGAGCTAGACTTAGCATCTAGACACATTCATGTACATCATATACGAATCTCAGATCATTTAGATGAGGTATCGGTAAGATATCGCTATCAGAAGATCGATTGTTTTCTCAGAACAGAGCATCCTCACAGTCTCAGACAATAAGCTAAAAGGAGAAGACTTGAGGAGCATTTCACAACCTTTGGAGCTAAATGACACATTATTCAATGTTGTTTGGTTCATGGCCATCCTTCCCTAAGATCCACACACAATTCTATTCATTCGTGAAGGAGTTCTAATCAATTAGGTCTGACCTATATGTGTACACATGTTACAACTCTTCATTGGAGTTTGTGATCTTCCTTAGCCAACGCAGAGGAATCTTATGATCTGGAGATGATATATAATCTAGTAATAGATGCCTAGGAAAGTAGTAATCAATAGTTAGAGTAATTTTCAAGTTCGATAGTTTGAATTTTCTTGCGAAGGAGATTCAAAGCCATATCTTGTGCATACTCTGAAATTCTATAATCAGGCTTGTGAACCCTAATTGTAATCCTGCATTTTTCTGGCTAATTTGTATTTGAATTCTATGATATACTAAATGACTAAATATGCATTCTCTTTATATCTTTGAGTTGTTTCTATTGTGTTTACTCTAGCTGCACGACATGGACAGTTCACTTTGTGGACCCTCCTAACCGTGACTGCACCAAGTGGTATCAGAGTGAAAGTTTGAATCTTTGGGAGCAAATCGAGTGAATTTGAAGAAGGAATTCTGTAAGATCTTATTGTGAGCAGATCACTAAATTTGAGGCAGGTTACTTATATTACAACTGATTGCCGATTGTGAGGCAATTGTCACCTTGTAGCTCGATCGCCGAATTTGAGGCAATTACACTTGATCCAAGGAAGAATGTCGCCGAGGAGAATCCCTGCTATTGGAACAATGGCTAGAAGAATGGATGAGATGATGGAGATGATGAAAACCATGAGAGTTCACTTGCATGTTGTTGAAGAAGATAGGCGAAGATGACTTACACCTAGACCTAGTGTTGAAAGTGATGATGATGAGGAATTTCAATCCATTGATCAAACTGGCGAAACCCTAGGAGAAGAAGAAGAAGAAGAATTAGATCAAGTCAAGATGTTACGAGCCATTTCAAAGATTGGGAAAAGACCTAGAGTTGATGTACTAAACTATATTGGCAATTTGAACCCTGAAGAGTTGATTGATTGGATAAATGACATGGAAGAATACTTTGAGTATGAAGAAATTGAAGATCTGGAGAAGGTGAAGTTTGCAAAGACAAAGTTGAAAGGACATGTTTCTATATGGTGGAAAGAAGTTCAGTTGGATAGAAATAGAAGAGGAAAAAAAAAGATAACAAAGTGGGACAGAATGGTGACAAAATTGAAGAATCAATTTATACCTGCTGACTATGAGTTGGAACTGTTGAAGAGATTGCAAAACTTGAGACAAAAGGAGAAATATGTGAAGGAGTACACTAAAGAATTTCATAAGATGATAATAAAGATAGGACATAGTGAAGCAAGCAAGGAGAAAGTGGCTAGATACATCAATGGACTGAGATTGAATATTCAAGAAGAACTGAGTTTGGTGAGAATGACAACATTGGAAGAAGCATATCAGTTTGCCCTGAAAGTTGAAGATAAGTTAAACAAGAGGCATGATAAAAAATAGAGAGGTAGAGGAGGTAAATTTTAGAAAGGTAGAACATTTTCTGGAGGAGAGAGATCATATGTGGAGCAAGACAAACAAGAGAACACATTCAAGAAGGAGGACAAAGATAAAAATGCATACTAGAAAGATGACAAAGCTTTCTACCGCAGAGGAAACCCTAGCCCATACTAGAGTGAAGGATACAAAAGATAAGGAAGAGGACTTGATAGGAAAACATTTAGAGGAACCTATTTCAAGTGTGGAGGTGAAGGATATAGAGCATTTTAATGTAATCAAGGGAGTACAAGCAAGAGAACAAAGAACAATGGAAGAGAAACCTATGTGGAAGAAGAACCTATTGGATCACCAAGTTCAGTTGGAAAACCTAATAAAGGAGAATCACTTGTCATGAGGACATCACTATTTCAATCAGAGACAAATGAGGAACCACTGCAGAGGAAAAACTTGTTTAGAACTAGATGCAAATCAGGAGGTAAATGTTGTAAAGTTGTTATTGATAGTGGTAGTTCTGATAACCTAGTTTCAAAGAAGATGGTGACTAAGCTGAAATTGGAAAGATTGAGACACCCTAAGCCCTATTGGATAGCATGGATTCAGGATGATCATAAGGTATTGGTGAGTGAACAATGTTTGGTGAAATTTCATATTGGATCTTATCATGATGAAGTACTGTGTGATATTATGCCTATGGATGTATGTCATATCTTGTTGGGTAGACCTTGGTAGTATGATAGAAAAGCTATACATGATGGGAGAAAGAATAGCTACACTATATCATCAAATGGAAAGAGAATTACTTTGATTCCTTGGAAGATGATCCTAAGAGTGAAGTATGTGGGAATGCTAGAATTTGTTTGGTAGATGGAAGGAAATTTTTGGATGGTTTGAGACATGAAAATATGTGTTATGCCTTGATCCCTAAGAACCCTAAAACCTTTAAGACAAAGACTAAAGAATCACCACCGGAGGAGATAATTGAGTTGCTAACAGAGAATGAAGACATCATATTAGATAATGTACTTGAAGGATTGCCACCAATTAGGAGTATTAGTCATCACATGGGTCTTATACTTGGAGCAAGTTTGCCTAACAAAACAACACACAGACTGACACCAATAGAGAATAAAGAATTGAATAGACAGATACATGAGTTGTTGAGGAAAGGTTTGATTAGAGAAAGTTTGAGTCCTTGTGTAGTACCTACAGTGTTTGCACTGAAGAATGATGGAGAATGGAGAATGTGTACAGACTATAGACAATCAACAAGATCACAGTTAAGTATAGATTTCCTTTACCTAAGATGGATGATATCATGGATTGTTTGAGTGGAGCAAAATATTTCACAAAGATAGACTTGAAGAGTGGATACCATCAAATCAGAATCAGAGAAGGAGATGAATGGAAGACTGCTTTTAAGACAAATGAAGGATTATATGAGTGGTTAGTGATGCCTTTTGGATTGACAAATGCATTGAGTAATTTCATGAGATTGATGAATGAAGTTTTGAAGAAATTATTGGGTAAGTTTGTTATTGTATATTTGGATGACATTCTGATTTTCAGTAAGACAAAAGAAGAAAATTTGTGGCACCTGAGACAAGTATTACAGAGATTGAGAGAAGAGAAATTGCTGATAAACATCAAGAAGTGTAGTTTCATGAAGGAAGAATTGGTATACTTGGGATTTGTGATTTTTGCAGAAGGATTGAAGATGGACCCTAAGAAAGTGAGAGAAATTGTTGAATGGCCTACACCAGAGAGCATTGGAGAAGTTAGATCATTTCATGGGTTGGCTAATTTCTACCAGAAGTTCATCAAAAATTTCAGTTCAGTTTGTAACCCTATGACAGAGACAATGAGAGGTGACAGAAGAGACTTTAAGTGGACATCAGGAGCAGATAAAAGTTTTGAATTGTTGAAGTAGAAAGTGACAGAACAACTTGTGTTGGCATTACCAGATTTCAATAAGGTATTTCAAGTAGATTGTGATGCAAGTGGAAATGTAATAGGAGTAGTATTGAGTCAAGAAGGTAGACTTGTAGCATATTTCAATGAGAAGTTGAATGATGCAAGAAGAAGATATTCAGTTTGTGATCAAGAGTTTTGTGCCATAATTCAAGCCTTGAAGAAGTGGAGACATCATTTGTTGCCTAAGGAGTTTGTGTTATATACAGATCATCAAGCTTTAGGATATTTGAACAGTCAAGGAAAGTTGAATTAGAGACATATGAGATGGGTAGAGTTAATACAAAGTTACACTTTTGTGTTGAAGCATAGGAGTGGAAAATCAAACAAAGTTGTAGATGCATTGAGTAGGAGAAGGAACTTGCCGACAAAGATGAGAGTTGAAGTGTTGGGATTTGAGGAGTTGAAGAACATGTATGAACAAGACCTTGATTTTGTAGAACCTTGGAAAGCATGTAAGGAACCTATTGTGACAGATAGGAGTAAGTGGTTGGACTATTTCATTCAAGAAGATATGTTGTTAAGAGGAAATCAGTTATGCATACTTAGGAGTTCAATGAGAGACAATTTTGATCAAGGAAAAGCATAGTGGTGGATTGGCAGGACATTTTGGCATTGATAAGACATTAGCTTTGGTAAGTGAAAATTACTTTTGGCCTTAGATACAAAAGGATGTTAGGAAATTTGTGCAGAGTTGTAGAGTTTGTCAAGTTGCAAAAGGGAGTAGTCAGAATATTGTTTTGTACAAATCTTTGACAGTACCGGAGAGACCTTGGGAAGACATAAACATGGATTTCATAATGGGATTTCTGAAGATACAGAGAGGACATGATTCAATATTTGTAGTGGTGGATAGATTTTCAAAGATGGCACATTTCATACCTTGTAAGAAGACGACTGATGCAGTGCATGTAGTTGACCTATTTTTCAAAGAGATTGTGAGATTGCATGGATTACCTAAGAGTATAATTTCAGACATTGATACAAGATTTCTTGGATACTTTTGGAAGACACTTTGGAAGAAGATGAAGATAGATTTAAAGTTTAGTTCACATTTCATCCACAGAATGATGGACAGACAGAGGTAGTAAATAGGAGTTTGGGGAACCTATTGAGATGTTTTGTTGGAGAGAAGGAAGGAAATTGGGATTTGATTCTTTCACAAGTAGAATTTGCATACAATAATTTAGTAAACATGAGTACCGGAAGAACACCTTTTGAGATTGTTACCAGAGTAAACCCTAAAGGAGTTGCAGAATTGAGAGATATCAGTATGGAAGAAAAGAGAAGTGCAAAAGCAAAGGAATTTGTAGAACACATGGAGATAATGCATAATTAGGTTAAGAAACATTTGGGAGAAATGAACAGTAAGTATAAGGAGCAAGCAAATGAGAAGAGGAGACAAAGAATTTGCAGTTGGTGATGAAGTGATGGTATACTTAAGAAAAGAAAGATTTCTAGTTGGGACATATAACAAGTTGAAGATGAAGAAGTTTGGACCCTATAGGATAGTAAAAAAGTTTGATTCAGGAAATGCATATGAAGTAGAGTTACCGGAGACATTGGGTATATCACCTATTTTCAACATTGCAAACCTATACCACTATCATGAAGCAGAGTTCAGTGACAACATTGAAGAAGACTTGAAGAAGCAGTTACCGCAACAAGCACCAGAGCAGATTGAGGACATTTTGGACAGTAGAGTTGGATGCAGTACTAGAGGAAGACAATACAAAGAATATCTTGTGAAGTGGAAAGGTAGACCGAAAGAAGACTCATCTTGGATTTCTCAGGCTGAGGCAGACCATCTTGGTTTTCCTCTAGCCTAAGCAAAGTGAGGGACTCACTTTTTCAATAAACCCAGATGTCTAATGTAGGAGCATCCCTAGTTCAAGAGCAATCTTACATCAACCAAAAATATTTGCATTTCAGTTTGTTTCTTTTCATTTTTTAGTTCAGTACAGTCAGTAGCAGTTTCTGTATTTTGGTTTGCATTCTACCACAGTTGCATTTTAGACCTTGTAGAGTTGGATATAGCATCTAAACACATTCATGTACATCATATCCAAATCTTAGATCATTTGGATCAGGTACCGGTAAGATATTGCTATCAGAATGTTGGGTGAATATTTTGTCATTAACTCACTAACAACAAAATGGTTATATCAGCCACAACTATGATGAGACAGTCTCTCCTCTCAACAAGGGGAGGATTGTTTTAACTATTACAAAAAAATAATGTACAAAGATTATGTACACTAAACACTATATTCGTGGTGATTCCATTTCATCCTATTCTCTTTTTTTAGAATAGATGTTTATATTTCACTATGATGATTTCAATGAAACTGGTATTAAAGAGCTTATAAACTATCACAAACCACAAAAACACAAAGTCTTCTGTTGCCTCACTTACTAATTGCAAATAGAACTATTTGAAGTTGAATGTAGCCCAAAGTCTTCACTCTTCTCCAAGATGATAAAAGTAGATTGAACATAACAACTTGCAACACAAAGTCTTCAAGCTATTTTACTCTCATAAGCATAAACACAATCCTCACAAATGATTTGATAACACAAAGTCTATCACAATCAAATTAAGAATGCTCTTTAATCACTTGAAACAATCTCCACACTTCAATTATTACCAAAGAGGATTATGATAGTAAGACATAATAACAATGCTATCATAACACAAATAATCCCAAGACAAAGATTGGAATTGAACTTGCTTTCTTGTATTGATAAATATTTGATAATTGATTTTCACAAAAAGCACAAAGTCTTGATTTGCTTTTCAATTCGCTAGATTTTTCTTGCAATAGATAAAAGATAGCCATTACAATAGAGTCCCTCTTTATTTATAGGGAGGAGCCTTGATGGGGAGCACGCAGTGAAAGCGCACAACTAATCAAAATTGATCGGTCAGAGTTCGATCTTCTGTCTCACTGATCTACTCTCCTTCCTTTGTTATCGGCCAAACATACCCCGTCAGCCACTTCAGAAAATTGTCTCTCCGAAGTCTTAGTCACTCTGATGTGAGGTTCAACACTCCTTGCCTATCAACAAGAAAATCACCATCGGTCGTCTTCGAACTTGTCACTCCGACATTGCAACTCTTCCCGATGGGTGACTACGTTTCTTGCCTGTCGGCAAGACAATTTCCATCGGCCACGTTAGAATTTGCTGCACTGATACGCCAATGACTTTTGTCTTTGGTGTAAGTTAGTTTTGTTAGTGTAACCTCATTCTCATCAGGTCGACGCAGCAATGAGACCAACTCTTGATGTCGGTGAGACTCTTCTCGTCGGCGAGCACTTATAAACTCTGACCGATGCGACAATAGACCAACTGCCTCGGTGAGACTTGTCCTGATGGTGGGACTTACTCTGGAGTTGCCGATACACCAATGCACAATTTGCTCTCTCTCTTCAACTGAACCCTAGCACATGGAGATGCTAGGTCAACCTACTATGCAAAACACTCTGTCTGGACCCTCTGCACCGTCGAACACAAAAACAAAACCAGGAAAAAAAATACTATACAACGAAGCCATTCCACTGATTTCAATAGAAATCATACCAGTGGAATGCTTCATGTTGATATACTACAACAATGGAAAATGTAGAAAAAATAGAAGTCTACAGTTATGTAAATTACAGTTACAGGGAACATAAAACAAATTGATAGAACAAAACAGTTTTATTTCTCCTCAGAATAATGCACAATCACATTCACACTTCTTCTTCGATGATTATTTGGTTCATTCCTTTGGGTTTATCAACTCACCCTAAGGAAAACCAACCGATTCAAACAGTTGGAAGACCAACCGTCTTGTGTCCCAAATTGTCCTACTGCCTTGTTTTGGCATTATGTGATTAACAATTTGACAAATGTGTCCTAAGTCACTTGGGACTTACAAAATTGGTTCTAGGTCTTGAAGAACCTAGATACAAACTAGGTCAAATAGACCTTATTACAACACAAAACATGATGTTCTAGGTGCTCTTGTACCATACTCCCTGGGTGAAAGTTGTCTCAAGTCCTCTTAGAGACTAACTGCTGCAAATCACCACCCTGCTTTTTGATGTCTTCTTCCAGCATCCATGTGGCTTATGAGTTTGGAAGTTCTTGCCATTTGACTAAGTGCTCAAAATAGGTCTGATTTCTTGTCTTCTTGGCTGTCCTACTATCCAAGATGCACTCCATCTTAGGTGGTTCCTTAGGTGGTAAATGTTGCACCCACTCTGCATTTTCTTGAACAGAATTTACTGTACCTTTGCCTATATCCGGACTTCTATATAATGTTAGATCAGCAACATTGAATATAGGTGAAATAGCAATATCATCAGGGAGTTCAATTTTGTAAGCATTAGGACCATATTTCTCCAGAATCTGACAAGGTCCAATTTTTCTCATCATCAACTTGCTGTGGCTTCCCTTGGGTAGTCTGTTCTTGTTGAAATGAACCATGACCATATCTCCTATTTGGTACTGCACATCCCTTCTCCTTTGATCCACTCTAGCCTTGATCTTCTGATTGTTCTTGTGTAGAGTATCTCTGACTTGTTGATGGATCTCTGTCATAGCCTCTACAAATGTATCAATATGTCCACTCATTTTGTCCAACCCTTGAACATCTCTCAATTCAAAAATTCCTCTAGGATGACTACCATAGACAACTTCAAAAGGACTGAGACCTATACTTCTGTTTGTGGAATCATTATAGGCATATTTTGCTTGTGGGAGTACCACATCCCAACAACCTCCATGTTCTCTTGTCAAACATCTCAGCAAATTGCCTAATGACCTATTCACAACCTCACTTTGGCCATCAGTCTGGGGATGATAGGCTGAACTAAAGGACAAATTTGTACCCAATCTTTTCCACAAAGTTCTCCAAAAATGTCCCATAAATTTGTTGTCTCTGTAAGATACAATACTCAAAGGCAATCGATGAATCCTAACAATTTCTTTAAAGAACAAGCCTGTAATGTAACAGCATCATTGGTGGTTTTACAAGGAATAAAGTGAGCCATCTTGCTGAACCTGTCTACCACAACAAACACACTGTCATAACCTATCCTTGTCTTTGGTAACCCCATCACAAAATCCATACTCAAACTTTCCCAAGGTCTGTTTGGTATGGGCAAAGGTTGGTACACTCTTACATTGGTTGAGACCCCCTTTGCTCTCTGGCAAATCATACAACTCTCAACAAACCTTCTGATATCAGATTGCATCCTTGGCCAAAAGTAAAATCTTCTTACTAGATCTAAGGTCTTATTAAGCCCAAAATGTCCTCCTAAACCACCACTATGTTTCTCCTTCACTATATTATCCCTCATTGAACGCTTAGGGATACATAGTTGACTCCCTTTAAACAAAAGTCCATCCTGCAATGTATAATCTGAAAATTCACTGTGGAAAGCATTGACAAACTCATTGCATACCTTGTAAATCTCCTTGAAATCTTGGTCCTCTTCATACAATCCTTTGAGTGCCTCAACACCCATGTTTTGTAACTGCACTTCTTGTACTGTCAACACCCTTCTGCTTAAAGCATCAACAACCTTATTGGTTATCCCCTTCTTATGTTTGATGATGAAGGTGTATGCTTGAAGACTTTCCACCCACTTCATGTGTCTATGACTGAGCTTTTCTTGTCCATTCAAAGAACTAAGAGCATGATTGTCAGTGTATACAATAAATTCTTTAGGAAGTAAGTAGTGCCTCCATTTTTTCAGAGCTTGTACCATGGCATACAACTCTAAATCATAAGAGGAGTACTTCCTCTTAGCTTCATTCAATTTTTCACTGAAAAAGGCTACTGGTTTGCCTTCTTGGCTCAACACTGCTCCTATGGCTAGCCCACTTGCATCACATTCAATGGTGAAGACCTTATTGAAATCAGGAAGTACCAAGACAGGATACTCAGCAACTTTCTTCTTCAGACTTTCAAAACTTTGATCAGCCTCTTTTGTCCACACAAACTTCACCTTACCTCCACCCTTGATGGTTTCTAACATAGGTTCACAAATATCACTGTAGTTCCTAATGAATTTTCTATAAAATGTGGCCAAACCATGAAAACTTTTGACCTCTCCTACTGTCCTAGGTGTAGGCCAATTCAAAATAGCTTCTACCTTAGAAGAATCCATTTTCAAATCACCCTTAGAGATGACAAAGCCTAGATAAACCAATTCTTTTTTCATGAAGTCACACTTTTCCAAGTTTATCATTAACTTCTGATCTTGTAGCCTCTTCGAGACTATCACCAAATGTTTCAAATGTTCTTCCTTGCTCTTACTAAACACCAAAATATCATCAAGGTAGACTACCACAAATTTCCCTATGAATTCCTGCAACACCTCATTCATTAGTCTCATAAAGGTGCTAGGGGCATTTGAAAGACCAAAAGGCATCACAAGCCACTCATACAACCCTTCATTGGTTTTGAATTTTGTCTTCCACTCATCCCCCTCTCTTATTCGTATTTGGTGATACCGACTCTTTAAGTCTATCTTGGAGAAATAAGTAGCCCCTCCCAAACAATCCATTAGATCTTCTATTCTAGGAATAGGAAACCTATACCTGATGGTTATCCTATTTATGGCCCTAGAATCAGTGCAAAGCCTCCATTTCCCATCCTTCTTTGGGGCTAAAACAATAGGTACTGCACATGGGCTAAGGCTCTTCCTTATCAGTCCTTTGTTTAGGAGTTCTTGAATCTGATTTGCTATCTCTTCATTCTACTGAGGGGTTATTTTATATGCTGCCTTATTAGGAAGTACTGCTCCTGGTATGAGGTCTATCTAGTGGCTAATATCTCTGACAGGTGGTAGGGAATTAGGTATGTCTATTGCAATCACTCCTTTGTAACTTTTAAGCAGATCTCTAACCTCCTTAGGTCCTACTTCCCTCACACTTTCCTTACTTTCCCCCTTAGGCTTCACAATCAAAGCAAAACCTACTCAACCGCCTTCCTTTAGTCTATCCATGAATTCTTTTTCTCCTACTAGCATTACACTAGATCCTACAGGCTGTGGATCCCCTTCTACCAATGACTATATCCTATAAGTTACACCATCCTTTTGGAATGAGTAAGCATTCTTTTCTCCATCATGATGAGCCTTTCTGTCAAACTGCCATGGTCTGCCTAACAAAAGATGGCAAGCATCCATTGGAAGGATGTCACACAAGATTTTATCTCTATACCCCCCAATACTAAATTCTACCCATGCTTGTTCATTGATGAGAATGTGCTGCCCCTTATTTAACCAACTAACTTTATATGGGTTGTTATGGGGTATCTTTTCTAGATTCAACTTATTCACTGCTTCCAAAGATATAATATTATCAGTAGAACCAAAGTCAATAATAACTTTACAAACCTTACCTTGGATCTTACAGTTGATTCTAAACAAAGCCCTTCTTTGAGACGGTTCAGTCTGCATTGGCTCCTTGAGCAGCATCCTTTTGATCATCAAATTTTCTCCCATTTCTGATGCTAGATTCACTTCAGGAGATGTCACACTCTTCCATCTTCTTGAATCAAAGTGGTTCTCTTCTCACCGCCATGAGAAGTTGAGGCCTTCTTTGGACACTTGTATGCCGGGTGCCCTATCTGATTGCAGTTATAACATCTCATATTGGAGAACTTGGATCCTCTACCTGATCCATTTGTCCCACCCCTTCCATTAGGCCTTCTTAGCCTCCTCTGCTACTTGAGTCTCCAACTTGCTCTTCTTGGCTAGACTCACCACCAGGCCTCTGGTTAGGACTTCTTCCTCCAAAACTACCTTTGCCTCTGAAACTTCTTCCTCCTCTACCTCTATTATTCTGCTCACTCTTTCTCTTTATCTTCTCTTCAGCCCTTAAGGCCATTTGGAAACACTTGTTCACTATTTCTGGTCCTAAGATGCTGATCTCATTTTGGATGTTCATCCTTAGGCCATTCAAATACCTTGCCACCTTCTCTGACTCTTCTTCTTATCTCTTTGATCTTAGACTGAGTTTATGAAACTCTTGTGTGTATGCATTCACATCAAGGTCTCTCTGTCTGAGGTTCTGCAATTTCTTATACCTTTGCACATTATAGTCCAGGGGTAAGAATTGTGCCTTGATTTTGGTCTTCATCCTTTCCGAGGAGGTTATCATATTCTTCCCCTCCTTGACTCTCTCTCCTTGCTCATAATTCCACCATGCAAGAGTAGACCCCTTCAACCTTGCCTTTGCCAACTTAACCCTCTTATCATCAGGGACTTCTTTGTATTCGAAATGATTGTTCAATGCCTCAATCCAGTCAATCACCTCTTTAGCTTCCATACTTCCACTATACATAGGTAACCCATCTATGGTGTCACTATTGACTGACTTCAAAGCATATACAAATGCCATTTGGTCTGCTGGTATCTCCTCTGTCCTCTTATTGGTTTCATCAATTTATGTATCTCCTTCATCGCTGTCACTTTCATCTTCCCTATCCTTACCCTTGGTTCTTTTCAACTCCTTGAGCTTGGACTCAAACATCTCTTCAATCAGTTTCTTCACTGCATCTTATGACATGCTTTTAGGAGGCATCATGGCAGCCTCTACTTCACTTTCGTTGTCTGACATACACCAAGACCACACCACCTGAGTGATCTTCAAAACTTGCTCTGATACTAATATGATGGGAAGCACATAGTGAAAGCGCACAACTAATCAAAATTAATCGGTCAGAGTTTGATCTTCTGTCTCACCGATCTACTCTCCTTCCTTTGTTATTGACCAAACATACCCCGTCAGCCACTTCAGAAACTTGTCTCTCCAAAGTCTTAGTCACTCCGATGTGAGGTTCAACACTCCTTTCCTATTGGAAAGAAAATCACCATTGGTCGTCTTCGAACTTATCACTCCGACATCGCAACTCTTCCCGATGGGTGACTCTACACTTCTTGCCTATCGGCAAGACAATTTCCATTGGCCACGTTAGAATTTGCTTTGCCGATATGCCAATGACTTTTGTCTTCGGTGTAACTTAGTGTTGTCGATGTAACCTCGTTCTTGTCAGGCTGATGCAGTGATGAGACCAACTCTTGACGGCGGTGGGACTCTTATCGTCGGTGAGCACTTATAAACTCTGACCGATGCACCAATAGACCAACTCCCTCGGTGAGACTTGTCCTGTCGGTGGGACTTACTCCAGAGTTGCTGATACACCAATGCACAGTTTGCTCTCTCTCTCTCTCTTCAACTGAACCCTAGCACATGAAGATGCTAGGTCAACCTACTGTGCAAAACACTCTGTCTGGACCCTCTGCACCATCAAACACAAAAACAAAATCAGAAACAAAAAAAAACAAATACTGTACAATGAAGCCATTCCATTGATTTTGATAGAAATCATACCAGTGGAATGCTTCACATCGACATACTGCAACAATGGAAAATGCAGAAAGAATAGAAATCTATAGTTATGCAAATTGTAGTTACAGGGAATGGAAAACAAATTGACAAAACAGAATAGTTTTATTTCTCCTCAGAATAACGTACAATCACATTCACACTTTTTCTTCGATGATTATTTGGTTCTTTCCTCTAGCTTTATCAACTCACCCTGAGGAAAACCAATTGATTCAAATAGTTGGAAGACCAACCCTCTTGTGTCCCAAACTATCCTACTACCTTGTTTTGGCATTATGTGATTAACAATTTGACAAATGTGTCCTAAGTCACTTGGGACTTACAAAATTGGTTTTAGGTCTTGAAGAACCTAGATACAAATTGAAATGACATGCATTGGTCAAATAGACCTTATTACAACACAAAACATGATTTTCTAGGTGCTCTTGCACCAAGCTTGGAGCAAAAATAGGAAAAATCTAACTGCTTTGACTTATTTAAAAATAGGAGTCCTAATTGACTTGGGACTTCCTATGTTCCATATGTAATTACATTTTATCAAAATGCATATGGACATCTCCAAAACTAATTACAAATTACATATACAGAACTGAAAATAAACTAAGGCAAGAAGAAGAATTTTAGCTGCCACCATCATTCTTCTTCAAGAAATTTTGGTAGATAGTCTTTACTGATTCCATTTCACAAACATCTGGTTTAGCTGTATTATCTAAAACAGTATGGGCCCTGACAAATGCATCTTTGACTTCCTTTATTGATTTTTCATGCTTTCCAAGGTTATCTTTCAAATTCTCAAAGGTTGAATGATAATCATAAAGATTATCCATTGAAGCCACTGTAAGAACCTCATCTTCAAACTTCTGCTGAACCATTTTCTCAAAAGCACCAATCATTTCATCCGCAAAGAGAAACTTGTGATTTTCACCTGTGAGAGTACATGGTAGCTCCTCTAGTCTATGCAAAAGTGAGACATTACTATCTTCACTATTTTCTTGTACTTGTGACAAATCATCAAGCAAGCCTCTTAACACATTGATGTGATGAGTCAAGGATTCTTTAGTCTTGAGATAAGATTCTCGATTTGACATGACACTGATCACAATCAAATTCTTTATCTTCATTTTCTTCATCTCCACACATTCCTCTAAGGTGTCTTCTTGGTCTTGAAGTTCCCAAGATAATGAATCAACAATATTATCTAGCTAAACTTTTGCCTTTTTCATTTTTTCTTCTCTGCTGTAGTCTTCAGAAGAACTCTGCCCTGTGCCAACAATCGGTCCATAATCTCACCAACAAATCTTCCTCTTGCTTGAACCTTTTCAACCTTTTGAATCAAAGGGTCTTCAATAGTGACTGCCACTGGTTCCACAATCTCTCATGATTTCACTATATTTTGAAGAATGACAGTGAGTTGCTCAGCCTTTGCTTTATATTGTTCTTTTTCCTTCTTTTCCTCATCAAATTTCACAAGCAAGGAGCTTGCTGTAGCTTGAAAATCTGACTTAAGGCCTTCATGATTCAGCTTACCCAATTCAACTCTAGAAATAATATTGTCATTCACATCAAAAGTATCTGTGGTGGCATCAGGAGGTGGTCTAGCAATCTCTGCATACTTGACTCCCTTTTCATCAATTAGCCTAGAAACAGTCTTAGGCTTTTTCTTCTGAGCTTTTGGTTTAGCAGGTAGCAATTTCTCAATATCAATGTCATCTGGTGAAATAGCCTACTTTTTCCTTTTCAGTGTATAAGCAGACAACCATAGAGGTAGTGTTGGAGTACTAACATTTGGAGATGAATCAACTACCTACTTAGCAGAACTCATGCCAATACCTATTATAGTAGCAATTGGAATGGTGTTGGTAAAAACTACACTTGTATCAACATTTTTCTTTGAATCATCAAGAAAATGATCCAGAACAATTTGCTCTCCAATATCAAAAGAAGGAGAAGATAAACTAGGTATAGAGCCAGAAGAATAAAAAATAGTTCCAAAACTAGTTCTCACAGAAGGGGGAGTATTATCAGAAGATACAATGACAATAGGGGAAATAGGAACATTAGAAACCACTGGTAAACTATCAGAAATAGAAACATGAGGCAAAGTTGTAGAAACTTGTGGCTCTTGGGAAATATTTTTTTGAGCAGACTTTAACGAACCACCAAGTTGTTCCTGTTCTACATCCTTTTCTATTTCTTGTTCCTTACTACCTTCTTCATCTGGTTTCTCACTCATTTCTACCTGCTTAGTATCAGGTTCTTCAACATTCCATTGTTCTATCTCAGTATTCTCAACCTCCATATTATCAACATTTATTTCTTCAGTACCTGATTCTGCTACATTAGATCTTCTTGCAATTTCTTTTGTCTTACCTCCTTTAGAGACAAATTTGATCTTTGGTCTTGACACCTTGGAAAAAGATGGAGCATCACTTTTATTTTTAGTTCTATTTTCAACCTTCTTTCCTATATGTTCCTGAATCTCTGTCTTTGACCCAATAAGGAACTCTTCAAACTGAGACCCTTGCTCTGCAACCATATATTAGTGTTAGCCAGGATAGGTTGGAATCTCTTCCTAATAGAAGTCTCTTCTTTCACCGACCATTTGATTTCTGGCAAGGATGAAGCTTCAATGTTTTCAATGTTATACTTGGGGTCTAGAACATCACCCTCATCTTCCATGCACTCTAGAACATCAGCTAACCCCAGTTCTTCTATCTGACTCAGATGTAACCTGCAGTAATCCAGTTTTCTTATCTCATTATAGGTCCTCAAATCGGCCCAAACATCCTCAACCATGGAGACATGAAACACTGCTCTCCTTTTAATCTTATCTTGTACCCTTCAAAAATCAAAGTGATTCCTCTTCTTGAATTGTTTCATCATCACCAGCTACATCTCTGCTTTAACTGCCTTAGCCTTAGTAGCAGATTGCAATGAATACCTACCAATCTCCACAGGAAACTTAATCCCTGACTTTTTCAATTCTGTCTGTTTATTATGTACAACATTTAATTGTCTGCATAATTCCATTAGAGCTACCTTATCACTTGGATACCTAGGCAACATATATGGGTAACCTGGATAGTATCTAACTCTCAAATAAGAAAAAAGTAGGAAATTGAAGAAACAAACAACCAAAAGAATTAAGCACTTCATCAAATACTCTTTTCTGTTCTATCTCATCATTCCATAAGAACATGAAAACTAAAAAGAAGGCGTCATTCACCCTCCAAAAATGGTGAATAGAACCTCTTAGAGTTATTTACGAATAGTACTGAAAAACTGGCACAGCCTCCGATCACCATCCTGAGTAAGACCTGGAACTATCCTCATGGATGCAGCTGCATATACCAAATATCAGGTCATATAGAACTTAAAAGTTGTATTGACCTTAATCAACTGATCATGTAGAGTGTAGATTAGGTAAACAAATGAGGTTGAAATACTAACTAAATGCAAATAAAACACAAAAAGCTATACCTTCATAAAGTAACCCAATCTCATCAAAGAGGGAGAGGAAGCTATGCACCCAAGAGCTCCTAGATTAGATAACTCTATTTGATTCAAATGTGAAATTGCTCTTAACTCTAATTGCAACTCACTAAAAGACTAGCTCAATTGACATTTGGGCATGGTAACTTTGCATAAAACTTGGATGATTGAATGGGTTGAGAGATGTTGTATTTACAAACTTTTGGAAGGGATTTTGATCCAAGGGTGGAGATTGATTTGAGAGATCAATGGTGGAGGATGAAAGTGATGTGGAGGGCCTAGATTCAATCTTGGAGGAATGGAGGGCTATGAATAAAAGTAAATCTTTTATTCATTTTGGGAAAAAGGGGTAATTAAATGGGCATGGGGGTGAAAGATTATTTTTGAATTAAAGATTCATACGGGGAATGTAAAATGAATGGGGATAAGTGGAAATAAATGAGTATGGGTGAGGTAAGGGGTTGTAAGAATGATTAAATGTGATGTGGGATGTTTTAATATAAAAACTTGACTTATGTGGATTTATTTCAATTTTTTATTTGGAGGATGTAGGGAAGGGTGTTAAACTAGGTTTGACCACCCAAATGAAAGGTTTAGGATTAATTAAATATAGGTTTTATTTAATTAACACTAGGGCTAGGATGAGGTAGGCTAGGATAGACAATTAAATAATAGCTATTTAATTGTTTAGGGTAGTGATATGTTAATTAATAGGCTGAATTAATTAGTTAAGCATGGTTTAGCTAATTAATTGGATTTAGTGAAAATGGGGAAATTAATTTAATAAATACTACATATTTATTAAATCAATTGGCTAAGGTTTGGACTATTGAATTAATGAAATTAATTTATTTGTTGGGATAAAATGATGGAAAATAAGGTAATGAAGGGATAATTAATTAAATAAAAATTTAATAAATTGGTTAGGAGGGAAATTGACATGTTTAGGGATGTCGGGAGTCAGTTTGATGGTAGAAGACATTTTTAGGTGTCTACATTTGCCCCTCTTTGACGTGGCATCAGGACTTAGGAGGGAAGTGGCGTCAAGTCGAAGAAAAATATGCCCTAGCTGCCAGAAAGGAATAAGATGGATAAGGGATGCCCCCTTGAGAGGTCGGCGGGAAAATAAAAAATTTTCCAGGTGAGTTCTCGAAAGGATGTGACGGAAGTGAAAGTTGGATAGGTGATGGAAAAAGAAGATGGTAGGAAGAAAAATGGAGGAAAAAGGCTAAGATCTGCACCCTGGACGAAAAAAGAGGAGGTCGAAGGATGACATGGTCCACTATATTAGGAAAAGTGGGCCCCAAGAGTGCCACATTTGCACACTTTGACTTTAGAGAAGAAGAAGCGAAGGAGAGATGGCTGACCGCAACCCCCAGTTCCCGCGACTTCAACACATCTCAGAGTGGTTCCGATCATTTGGCCAGGCACCGGAGGCTGGACCTCAGGTAGGGTCTAACCTTGACTTTGTAATTTTTTATTTTGGGTGCATTTTTGGGGTTCAGGGGTTAGGGCTTAGACCGCATAGCGCCAAAAGTTAGGCGGATTAGCGCCATCCTCTAGATTGGCACTATCCGCTAGGGTAGGGTTAGGGCAGTTTATCACCATTTAGCTAGGATTTTAGCGCTATCTTATGAAGTAGCGCCATTTTTAGAAGAATAAGGTTTTAGCATTGTAGCGCCAAATTTATGTTAGGGTAGCGCTATTCTCTGGAATAGCGCTATCTATGGGAGTGGCGCTATGTTAAAATTTAGCGCCATATTTGGGAATAGCGTAATATTGTATATTAGCGCTTTTGGGGAAATTGGTGCAATTCATTGGAATAGCGCTAAATGGTAAATCAATGCCATTTGTCAAAATGATGCCAGGTATGTTGCGCCGTAGTGCCATATTCAAAATTAGTGCAAAAGGGATTACGCAGTGGCACTATTCTCTGTAATAGCACTATGGAGAAGAAGTAGTAGAGCCATTTTGGGAATGGTGCAAAGGTTTGCCTATTTTGGCGCCAAATAATTTTGGCTTTTAGACAGTAGAAGAAAGGGGGTGATTAGAAAAAGATAGGTTAATATCTGACCAAAAAGTTGTGGATGCAGGATACATGCCGATTTATAGTCTATTCATGAGAGCGACGGGTGCCATCTGTGATGGCACTGTTCGACGATTTTGATGATGCTACGTGGGCTCAACTGGCAAGATTGGGGCTTCTAACAGTAGTGTTGATGCTAGTTCTGTGAGCTCATAGAGCTCTGATGATAGCGGTTGTGGAGCGGTACCGCTCTGAGACCTGCAGCTTTCTGTTGCCGACTGGTGAGATCACCATCACACTTGAGCATGTTTATCGCATCCTCAATCTACCTATTCGAGGCCGACGTGTTAGATATGACACGAGGAGGGGGCAGAGTACCTTGATCAGAGTGTTTGGAGAGGACCACATTGTTCTCTCAGTGGACGGGAGAGAGATGAGCTATGAGGGGACACTGGCTGTGGGTGCAGATCCCTTTGACTTATTCCTATGTGCTTTGATTGGAGGTGTTGTGATGCCTGATAGGTGAGGCAGGGGCTTTTTAGTTGGCTAGGGGGGGATGATAGAGGGGATGGTGAGGCATGAGACCATCTATGCCTGGGGACCAGCGATGCTAGGGCAGTTATACCATGAGATGCATACGGTCGCCTATCTGCATGATTCAACATTGTCAGTTGGAGTTACTCTGCTTCATGTATGGATTTGGGAGCACATCACTGTTACTCGGCTGACATGTGGGTATTATCGGCGGCCTTTTGAGGCCTTTGTATTTTTATATCGAGATGTAGAGTACACGTATACTGGACAGGTGCAATACTGGAGGAGGATGCTAGATGATGTTATTAGTATAACCTGGCGACCGTATATTGACGTAGAGCCATGGTCAGATGATGATATCCACCTACCTTTTACATTTCAGCAGTGCTACTTGACAGGTCGAGGAGACCGCATGATAGATATGTATCTACCCTCACGGGTCATGCGATAGTTTGGATTGAGGCAGGGCACGCCATAGCAGATGGCTATATTTGCTCAGACTCCTCGAGATGCGCCCTTCTGGCCTGTAGCCATACAGCCACAGGTCACCTTAGCTGACTTTGCAACTCTATGGCCAGTGCGGTGGGATTGGGGGAGCACTGTTAGAGATGCAGGTTCTACGCCTACATATGATATATGGTGGCAGATGCATCAGCCCACTCGATTTACAGATCCTGCTGAGGCAGTACCTGCGGAGGAGGCATCAGGCTTAGGGGATGATGATTCAGATGATGATGGAGATGACTCAGATGGGGATGAACTCCTGGAGGAGGGGGAGGAGATCACTGGAGATGACCTCGTGGAGGTTGGAGGGGATGGGGAGGTGAGGGTGGTTGGTCAGGATGGTCAGCCGATAGATGTGCTGGCAGCAGTGGCAGCGAGTCAGAGGCAAGTGGGGCAGCAGGTACCTGTATAACAGGTACTTGTTGAGTAGGTGCAGATGAGAGTGGGGCGGCAGTAGAGAGGACCTCGGTGGCATGGGGGACAGCCGAGGGTGGATAGGGGGACTATCCCCACCATAGGTGGCACAACAGTAGTAGGGGGAGGTAGGGCCCTCAGGGACAGCTGGAGAGGTAGAGGTAGGGAGGCTCACACCTCGTTGGTAGCCTCGGGATGAGGAGGAGGAGATGGAGACCCTATGGGCACAGGTGGCCAGCTTGTAGGAGGCATTGGAGAACTGGGAGGCCAAGTTGGTTCAGTTGCGAGGGGCCTTAGCATTGTTAGATGGGGCAGATGGACAGGTGGCTGCGTTGCAGGCACAGTTAGCCCAGGCTCAGGGTGATATAGAGGTTTTGACCAAAGAGCGAGATGTGGCTCTCACCAGGGCATAGTAGGTAGAGACTACATTGGGTAGTCTACAGGCTTCAAGTGGTGGACTTGCCCTGGTTTTGATAGGGATGCAGGCTTAGTTGTCCCAGGCGCAGACACAGTCATATCAGTTACATGGACATTTGAGCTAGGTACAGGGGTAGCTAACTCAGGTATAGGGGGATATGACAGAGGCCAAAGCATGGGTGGAGTACTATCGGGGCCTGTATTACGCAGTCGTGCCAGCAATGCAGCGTGCCCTGAGCTACAGCCAGGTCAGTAGATCGGGGGCCTCCAGGTCGCATAGATCGAGATCAGTGCAGTCAGTTCAGCAGACGATGCCTCCTCCCTCATATGTGCCTCAGCAGGTTCCATAGGTTTAGGTACAGCCACAGCCATAGTCACAGACAGGAGCACAGGCACGACTAGGATCAGAGTCTCCTACTCCTTCAGAGAGAGGATCCTCCATGTGATAGCTTTATCATGTTAGCCCTCAGAGGCATTGTATCAGGACTTGGTATTTTTTGATGATATGAGTGGTGTATATTTTTTTGCAGTGATTATATATGATACGATGCTTTTTGATGGTTTATGATGCCCTATTATAATGATACATATATGATGAATACAGTATTCTTTATGGATTTATATGCTATGGATGTGTTATGTTTATGCAATTATGTTTTTGATTTTATGGATGTATTTATGATGGATTTATTGTGATATAAGCATGGTGTTTGTGATTTTATGGACTATATGATGTATAATGCAAATGAATGTTCAGACTAATAAACATTTATTATAGATGCAACAATGTGATGTAATGTATGTTTATCGAAATAAACACATGTTATGTATGGAAATATGTATATGTCTACTAGATGATTTGTTAAATGCAGTTTCAATGATTATGATTGTGAGGATGTAATGTAACTAAATGTGTTATGCAATGTGATGATACAGATTAAAATGCACCTATGTGATGACAAACTTAAATGAGTATGATATGATTTGCAATGTTTTAAATGATGTGTAATGTGTGACTAAATGATTCTAAAATGATTATGCAAATTAACAACTTCTAAAATGAACCTAAATGATATGATGCGCAACTTAAAATGATTCTAAAATGAACCTAAATGATATGATATGCAACTTTAAAGGATTAAAATGAACCTAAATGATATGATATGCGACTTTAAATGATTCTAAAATAAACCTAAATGATATGCAATTTAAAATGATTATGAAATGAACCTAAATGATATGCAATTTAAAATGATTATGAAATGAACCTAAATGATATGATATGCGACTTTAAATGATTCTAAAATGAACCTGAATGATATGCAACTTAAAATGAATCTAAAATGACTCTACATGAGATGCAATTTAAAATGATTATGAAATGAACCTAAATGATATGCAATTTAAAATGAATCTAAAATGATTCTACATGATATGCAATTTAAAATGATTATGAAATGAACCTAAATGATATGATATGTGACTTTAAATGATTCTAAAATGAACCTAAATGATATGCAATTTAAAATGAATCTAAAATGACTCTACATGATATGCAATTTAAAATGATTATGAAATGAACCTAAATGATATGCAATTTAAAATGAATCTAACATGACTCTACATGATATGCAATTTAAAATGATTATAAAATGACTCTACATGATATGCAATTTAAAATGATTATAAAATGAATCTAAATGATATGCCATTTAAAATGATTATGTAGCTAGGTGATAGGTGAAGAGCAAACTAGGTGATAGGTGAGATGCCAACTAGGTGATAGGTGAAGTGCCAACTAGGTGATAGGTGAGGTGATCAAGTCCTGATACACATGATGTTCTTTGTTTGACCCTGAGTGGTGAGACTGTGGGAAAGGGGATCGGGTGGGGAGAGGATAGGGGTGTATGGATGGGGTATGGATAGGATTAAGAGCGTCTAGAGGATGGGGGTGGGAAGACGAGAGGATTATTAGGTCATAAGACACCACGTCATTTGAGGGGGGGGTTTGGTTTGGTGTAGGATGTGTGAAGTGGGAGAGTTGGATTAGTGAGGAGATTGGATAGGTTGGGGGTGGGGGGAGAATGATTATTAAATCTAGGCCGATATGGGATAGTTGTTTAGGATGATGATTTTGAGCTAGTAATAGTAGTTGCATAAGATTAATTGAGAGCATTTCTTAGTTTACTATAGCAATGTGGGATACAGTTCACAAAGGTATGAAATGACCTAGGTGATGATGTATATCCCACGATTGCATGGACTAGACCTGCAAACAATAGGTTGATTTCATGCGTGCCCAAGGTAGTATAATCTTGCCTACCTTGGGAAGGAGACTCATAGCGACGAGTGTCCATAGTGCATATAAGGTATCTGATGCCTGTATATACAAATGAGGCACGTCATACTAGAATCGACCCAGGCTTCAAGATATGAATACTATTCTTGGAGTAATGAAACCAACCCACAAGCACATCATACAAAAACAATGACCTTGTCTACTCTAGGTGTTGTCCTCTACTTACCATGATATAATGAGATCAAGGTAGCTTTGGAGATGACCGAGAGTGAGACAAAAAAAAGATAGAAAATCAATAATAAAAAAGACCAATCCAAAAAGATACAACTTTTGTGTGCTCTTGCTAAGGGACATGATGATAGAATGACAAATATTTGTCCATTGTAGGAAAGATATATCCTAGGACGCATATCAGTTGGTTTTGATTGGAAAATTTTTGGAAGATGGGCAAAAGAAGAGTTTGGCTAGATGTAGGATTTATAATTGGTATGTTGATTGATGATTTTTTGCGTTAGGTGTGATGGTTCGAATGCATACTTAGCGTGTGTATCATATGATGGGTCTAGTAAGCTTAGTGATTGGGGACCATCCAAATGGGTTAGATGGGTGCATCTTAGGTACCTGAGTACCAAAAACGTCCTTCATATTCCAGATTGCCTACATACCCTGTGTCCATGGGATCAATGTACTTTCAAGATGCGGGTGAAATGCATATGTAGTTCTGGTAAGACTTGATGATGTGGGAATGGTTTGGTATGGGTGTGATGTGATGAGGATTGATGGATTGGAGTAATTGATGTGTGAGGGTGATGATGCATTTGTTTTTGTATTTTTGATGATTTTGTATTATTTTTTTGGATTTTTTTTAATTTTGCAATGTTTTTGGATTTTTTATTTTTGAGCTATACAAGGGGAAGCTTACAAGGATCCTCGTTCCATGGATTGGGCTTTGGGTGAGATAGTGCGGAATGGGTGATAAGTCTTGATGTTTCAGAATTCCAAGCCATGGGATGTGTGCGATATGGAGTGTTGCAATGGAAAGAGAATTTATTAGATGGTAGAACCAGCCACTACACATGGCGCCTGAAAATAGGTTTTCACCATGGTACTTATCCAAGGCGTCACCGAAGTGATTTTCACAATTTGGAAGTTTTTATTGCACTCAGATTTTTCTTGATTTTTTGATGTTTTTTGGTTTTTTGATTTTTCTACTTTTTTGATTTTTTGATGTTTTTTGGTTTTTTTATTTTTCTACTTTTTTGATTTTTTGATTGGGATACTCGATAGGTTATGCATAGAATTTCTTCAGATGCAGAATATTCATCGGTTCATCTAGAGGCTGCCCCTTAAGTGTTGCAAGCTGGTAGGCTCCTGATCCATAGTCGGCTATGATGACATAAGGTCCTAGCCAATTGGGTTCAAACTTTCCTTGCTTAGGACGCTCTTGCAGGTTCTTCTGATTTTCCATAAGTACAAGGTCACCTATTTCAAATTTTTGGGTTTTGATCCACTTGTTGTAGCTTCTTTGGAGGTGGTTTTGATATGCCTGCAAGTGGTTCAATGCATTCAGGTGTTTCTCATCCAGTAGTTCCAGTTGATGCAACCTTGTGACTTGGTATTCCTCATCAGAGATTATGTTTTGCAGGGATACTCATAGAGATGGGAGTTTGACCTCAATAGGTAAAATGGCTTCATATTTGAATACTAGGGAAAATGGGGTGGCTCTTGTGGGAGTGCGGATGCTTGTGCGGTAAGCCCATAGGGCAGGGTTGAGTTGGAGGTGCCAGTCATGGCCAGCTTCATTAACTATCTTCTTTAGGATGCGTAGGATGGTTTTATTAGAAGCCTCTGCTTGACCGTTCCCTTGTGGGTAATATGGAGTGGAGAAATGGTGTTTGATGTCAAATTTTTCACATAAAGTGTGGACTTCTTGGTTCTTGAATGGTTTTCCATTATCGGTGACAATGGAATGAGGGATACCATAGCGACAGATGATGTAATGGAGGATAAACTTAGAGATTTGGGTTCCTGTGGTGAAGGTAAGTGGAATTGCTTCCACCTACTTTGTGAAGTATTCGATAGCAGTGATTATGAACTTATGGCCATTGGAGGATGGTGGATGGATTTTCCCTACGAGGTCGAGTCCCCACTATGAGAAAGGCCATGACATCGTGATCGGTTGCAACTCTTGTGCTGGTGCATGGATGAGATCACCATGTTGTTGACATGGTAGGCATTTCTTGATAAACCTGTAGGAATCTCGTTCCATTGTTGGCCAATAATATCCAGTCCTGAGGATCTTTTTAGAAAGAGTGGGTCCACTTGAATGCGCCCTGCAAATGCCTGCATGTACCTCTTCCAAGGCTACTTCGGCTTCCCTAGAGTCTAAACATCATAGAAGCATGCCATCAAGACTCCTTTTGTATAGGGCGTCGCCTACAAGTATGAAACAAGAGGCTCGACGGATGAATGATTTTCTCTGTGATGTGGATAGGTTAGGTGGGATGATTTTATTGTGGAGGTCTAGGTAGGTTTTTTGATACCACAGGGATAGGGGACCAATGACTTTGCACACTAGTTCTGATTAAGGAACGTCATATGCTGGGATGGGGAGTTCTATCAGGAATTCACATTTCTTTCTATCCTTCTTCATGTCGACCAGAGATCTAATGGTGGCCATGGCGTCTACAACTTTGTTATTGAGCCTTGGGATTTGCTCGAAGTGGATGTCATTGAAGTAGTCTTTGAAATCATCGACCATCTTTTTGTAGGGAAGGAGCTTATCATCTTTGGTTTTGTACTCATTATTTACCTGTCAGATGACTAGTTGAGAATCTCCATACACCGTTAGGTTCTTAATTTTCCATTTTTTTGCCACTCGGAGCCCTGTGATGAGGGCCTCATATTCTGCCACGTTGTTGGTGCATGGGGATGTGATCTTGAAAGACTTAGGGATGGTGTCGCCTTGAGGGGTAACAAATAGTACACCTGCCCCCGAGCCTCTATGTGTGTATGATCCATCGAAATACATCTTCCATGTGTTTGTGGCTAGTGTGATTGTCAAGATAGCTTCATCAGGGAATTCTGGCAGTGTAGGATACTTTGCATGAATTGGTGCTTCAGCCAGCTGATCAGCTATAACCTATCCTTTGATGGCTTTTCTCTCAATGTATTCAATGTCAAATTTAGTGAGAATCATGACCCATTTTTCCATTCTCCCAGTAAGATTAGCTCTGTTTAGCAGATATTTCAATGGATCAATCTTGGTGATGAGCTTGGTTTTATGATTGAGCATGTAGTGCCTTAACTTTTGTGAAGTAAAGACGAGGGCTAGACATGCTCGTTCAATTTATGTGTAGTTGAGCTCATATGAGATCAAGGTGCGGCTAATGTAGTAGATGGCTCTTTCCTTTCCATGCTCATCATGCTGTGCTAGTAAGGCTCCAATGGCTGTCTCTGTTGCGGAGATGTATAACAAGAGGGGTTCTCCTCGCCTTGATGGAGTTAGAATAGGAGGATTAGCTAGGTATTCTTTTAGTTGATCAAAGGCATCCTGACACTGAGTGTTCCAGGCAAAAGCTATATCTTTTCAGAGTAGATGCTAGGATGGTTGACATTTATCAACAAGTTGGGCAATGAACCAATGGATAGACTGGAGTTTTCCTTGCAGACTTCTCATCTGTTTCAATGTTTTTGGTGGAGGCATTTCAGTGATGGCCTTGACCTTTGCGGGATCTACCTCGATTCCTCTTCTAGAGACTATGTATCCCAGAAGTTTGCTTGAGGTGATGCCGAAGACGCACTTCTTTGGATTTAGGCAAACATTATATTGCTCTAACTGGTTGAAGATCTTTGCCAATACATCCAGGTGTTCTTCTCTTGTCTTTGATTTCCCTAGAAAATCATCCACACAATCTTCCATGATGTGGTGGAAGAGGTCATGGAAGATGATAGTCATAGCTCTTTTATATGTAGCTTTGGTATTCTTTAGGCCAAACGGCATTATGACCCAGTAGTATGTTCCCCATGGGCATATGAAGCCTATCTTATGCTGATCGCCTTCAGCGATTTTGATTTGGATATATCTTGAGAAACCACCCATGAGGGATAACATTTCATGTCCTGCCATGAGGTCCACTATCATGTCGATGTTTGGTAGTGGGAAGTCGTCCTTCGGGCAAGCCTTGTTGAGGTCTTTGAAGTCAGTGTAGCAGTGGATTTGGCCATCTGGTTTGGCTACTGGTACTAGGTTAGAAACCCATTCAGGATAATCAATTGGGCAAATGAACCCAACATCCAGTAACTTCTTTAGTTCTACCTTGACTAGGAGAGCCACTTGAGGGTTCATTTTTCTGAGTTTTTGCTTTACTAGTTTCGCATCAGGGCGTACTGCAAGGTGATGAACAACCAAAGTGGGATCAAGCCCTGACATCTCTGCATAGGTCCATGCAAAATTATGATTTCGGTGTGTGAAGAATGCTAGGAAGTTTTCTTGTTCTTGTATGCTAAGAGATTCTACCTAGAAAGTAATTTTCGATTCTTCTTCTGTCCCAAGGTTCATCTCTTGTGCTGGCTCAACTAGGATAGGTGATTTGTCTGGATAAACCTTGTCTATCTTGTGGAGGCCCATGCTTCCATCTCCTAGTGCCTCATGGAGGTTTTCACTAGGAGGTACATCTTTTGTTTTTACTTTTTTAGGATCTGACACTGCCGCAGAACGGTTTTCACCATCAAATCCATTTTTGATTTTTATGTTTTTATGACTAGAACCAGGGGTTGTCTACCTAAAATAGGCATTCGTATCAAGATCCATGATGTATCCTACTCTGTGATCTCCCAAGGGGAAGTGACCTCTTACCCCCCATCATTTCAACGATGGCCTCATCGTTAGGTGTGATGTCGAAGACAGGAGGTCCCCATTGGTCCCAATCAATGAGGTCAGGGTAAACCAGTGGTAAGCCATTGGACAATGAGGTGAGAGTGGTGACTGAGTAGATGGTGCAAATGGATGAGTCAAAGAAATCGGTGAAGTCATTAAAGGAGTCTTGAAGGCCCATTTTGTTAACATTGTCGACTTTTAAGGAGACCGTAGTGACCTCGGCTAAGATACATTCATCGGTAGTGAGGATGCATTGTGGTTGACCATACCCTAACCCTTGAGTATAGGGGTTTCTTGTTGCTTGCAACGGTTCTACGATCCCCTATTCATGAAGGCCAATACCACCTTGTCCTTTATAACCCATGCTTTTGACAATTTCAGAGCCTTTGTTGTAGATTTCTGTTAGGATGGTGGGGGCTTCTTGTTCAGGGTCTTCATTCTTATATAGCCATGATGAAATATCTTCAAGGACATCCTGATCAAGGAGATGTTTCTTTTCAAAGATGGGTGATGGTTTGCACTTGATGATGACGGTGTTAGCTGCTTCTGTCTTTGGGATGCCAAAGGTTTTAGGATTGGGTAATGTGCCTACACAAAATGTACCATGTAGGTCGTACTCCCCACATCCCCTATCACTAAGCTTGATCTTGACCTTAGGAGGTGGCGGTGCTTGGGATGAAGTGGTGGTGATATTTGCGGGATCGATATATGAGGTGGATGATGTTGGATTGGCTTTAGCGATAGCTTTGTTGTATGGGAAGAAGGTATGGTTATGACCTTCTAAGAAACTGCAGTATTGGAAGGGACGGGGGTTGACATAGACAGTGACTTCTATGTCGTTGTGAGGAAATTTGAGGTATTGATGGAAGGTGGATGGGACGGCTTGCATGACACGAATCCATGGTCTACCGAGAAGAATGTTGTAGGGGAGGTCAAGATCGAGAACCTGACATTTTATTTCAAGTATTTTCTATCCCACCTGAATAGGAAGCTTGATGGTGCCTTCAGATAGCCGTTCGGTGTCATCATAGCCTTTGATTGTGATGCACTCACTGGTGTCTACAACCACATCAGAGTATCCCAAGTGTTTTAATAGTTTAAGAGTGCATATGTTTAGGCCGGAGCCACCATCGATTAAGACTCTTTTACTTCGATATGTAGGGCGTCATTATGCATGTGTTCAGAGGTGGGCAGGTCCTTTTCTAAGAAGGTGAGATGGTGAGGTGTGGCGATATGTCCTACCATGGCTTGGAATTGGGTTAGATTTAAGTCAGCGGGAACTTGAGTTTCCAAGAGGGCTCTATCAAGAATATCTTTATGACGGGGGGATGTGCGGAGCAGCTCAAGTATGGATATCTGTGTAGGGGTCTTTCCTAGATGGTTTAGGAGGTTATATTGGTTAGTAGGGGATGTGCATGTGTTTGGATGAGGGGGGGACGGGATCTGATGTAGATGCGGGTGTTTGTTTGGTGGTAGGGGCTGTGCGGATAGATACATGGCTTTGGTGGGTTGTCACAGCGCAATCAGGTGCTTGTGTCTGAATGGTAACTGTGTTAACATGGTGAGATGATGGCTCTAGCTGCCCTACAATAGAGTCATAGGTTGGGGGAGGTGGGGTGATGTTGTATGCTTGATTGGATGAGGAGGCTTTATTGTGGTTAGGAAGCGGATCCTTGTAAGCTCCAAGATTAGCATTTGGCGAGGTTTGTATAGTTTGATCAAGACTGACTAGATTTTGATCTATAAGGTCTTGGTTGCAATGTTTTAGTTGCATGCAGTCTGTTGTCTTATGACCCACAATGCGGTGGTATTCGCAATAGTCATTTTCATTGTACCACACGGCTTTGAGCTCATTCTCTTGACAGGGTCTAATAGGTGGGAGTGTGATCAAACCTTTCTTGAGACATCAGTCGAGGATGTCCTCGATGGGTTCCCCTAAGGGTGTGAATTGCCTTCGAGGTTTGCATGGTTTAGTTTGTCCCCTTGGGTTATTGACATTGGTCGCATATGTATGTGTAGGTGTTTGATTTTGTACATGTTGGACGGTTTTCACATCCATGATGCCATCATTCATATTGTTCTTGTTCTTCCCCCAATAACGTGACTTGTCATTTGATTGCGGGTTGGTGTTGTTTGTATTGGGGGTGTTGTTATGGGGTTTGTTGTTGTTGTTGTTGTTGTTGGACTTGTAGTCATACAATTTGATGGAGCCCTTGGCAATGAGGGCCCGTTCGATAGTGATACCTTTGTTGATGACCTCTTCAAAGGTAGATGCACAAAGGATTTGTAAATAAAACCCTAATTCCTAGTTGAGGTTGGTCAGAAACATGGTGACAAGTTGTTTTTCCAGAATTGGCCATGGGAGTTTGCTTGCTAAGATTCTCCATCTTTGCAAGAAATAAGTGAAGGCTTCTCCATTCTTTTGTTTGGTTTTGCAAAGATCTATCATAGACATCTCGTGTTTGAAGTTGTAGGAGAAGTGGTTTACAAATTTTTCTGCAAGCTCAGGGAAAGTCCTAATGCCTGGTGGAAGATATGCGAATCATTCAGTGGCTTGACCGCCGAGGCTTCTTGGAAATAGTCTCATTAGATAGGTATCATTATTAGAGACTTCTAAGAAAGCAATGTAGAACTCCCTAAGGTGGTCTCTAGGGTCTCCCTTTCCCTTGTATTTGTCAAATTTTGGCATTTCAAAGTTCTTGGGGAAAGGAGGCATGTACAATGTCTGATCAAATGGAGAGGGGCAAATATCCTCAAAGGAATAGTGTTTACGCTTGCCCCTAGTTTGCATGTCGTCTACCTTTTGGATCAAGGACTGTACAACAATTGTGAGATATTGTGGTTGTGGTGTTTGGGTTGTGTAGGCTTGTTGATTGGTGAGATGTTGGAGATGGGGTGGGATTTGGTGTTGGAGATTTGTTTGGCCGAGGTTTTGGTACTGTGGATTGGTGTTTTGGTTGATGAGTGCTTGATGTTGTTGATATGCGTGGAGTTATTGGAGAATATGTGGTGGTATTTGGGGATTGATTTGATGTTGTGTCGATGAAGTTATGGGGTAATGTGGATACGTGACATTGGATGGATTGATGTTGGATAGGTGGACGTTAGATGAGTTGGATGTATTGTGAGGTGGTTGTGAGAATAAATGTCTTAGGTAAGTGATGGTTTGAGGGTTGGGTGGAGGCACACACATGGAGGTGCTTGCTTGTGTGGCGTTCCCTTGTATGCCTAAGGTGATTTGTGGGATGGAAGGATTTATGGTAGTTGTGGTAGTGGAGGTGATGGTGGGGATGGCGGTACTTGTGGGAATTGTAGATGTGGTAGCGGTTGAGCTTGTGGAGGTGGTAGATACGGTAGGTGTTGATGTTTGAGAGGTGGTGGGTTGGGTATTAGATGTAGATGCTTGGGTATTTGATGGGGTAGGAACGATTGTAGAGGTGGATGGTTGTGATGATGTCGTGATGGGGGGTAGTTGAGCACCAATTTTGAGAAGATGATTAAGATATCTACTTGGGTCCGACCTTAGGATTTTATCAAGTAGGTCCATGTTATCGGCGTCTTGTGTAAAGATCAGGACATCTAGATCATCTTGGGAAATGGTGGGGACGTTTTGTGTTGGTGGTGGTTGTATTTGTTGTAAGTAATGAAAAGGATTTTCATTGGGGCCATATGGGGGGATGTAAGAGTATGTAGGTGGGTTGTATGTTTGATAGATGGGTATGTTGCTATCGTTGGTGTTAGGCATGCCATATTGCCAAGATTCTGCCATTTTTTGATTCTTTTTGTGTTGTGATCTTGTGATGGGCATGCACACGTATGGGTTTGATTTCTAGAAGTAGAGTGAGGTGGGGATGGAGACCTTAGAGAATTTGATTGATTGTGTTGGACCCAAAGATGGATGTGGTAATTAGATGGAGAGGGTGATAAGCCAAAAGGTGTTAACCTAAGGGTGATAAGAAAGGATGATATTGACTTTTGCACAATTTTGGACCAAAGGTGGATGATAGATGATGTTTGTTTTGAGGATGATCTTGATGAAAGGGGTTTTGACTTTGGTGTTTGATTTTGATTGATTAGGATTGTGTTGGGGTTAATGTGAGATCAATCAAATGTACAAAATCAAACCCAAACAATCAACAGAATGAAGAAAACAAGAAAGACAGAAGGAGATGAAACAAATGAATAACAAATGCAAACCTTCCCTAATTCAGAGCTTCTATTGTTTGCCTATTACAATCGTCCTTTGCTGGTGAAGTAAGCCCTCAGTGAGTGCACTCTTTGAGCTGTGTAGTAGGATGTCAATGGTAAATGGCTACATTGATAAATATTGCTATGAAGTAGAGCTTCAAAGCAAATGGGTGATCTCAAGCAAATGGTATTGGAATGTTGGGAGGAGTGTGAGTAGAATCCTGCAGAGTAACAATACAAATAACCTGGATGAGTAGAATGGGGGGATGAAGTTTCTTTTATAGACTTGGAAGAATGAGGATCAATGGTTGAGAGAAGATATGAAGATCAATGGCTATGAATAAAAGTGTATCTTTTATTCATTGTGGATTATGACAATTGAATTAACTATTCAATAGGTGAAGAGGATAATTGATTTTAAGGTTTATTTTGGAAAATGGAGGATATTAGCTAATTAAATATTAAGAATATTTAATTATATGTGCAACATGGTGAGGTGGAAGAGATGAGGTGGATTGATGAGGTGGATTTTGTGATTTTAGATATTTAGAAGAATTTAGGGATTTTAATTAAATAAAATAATTTTTATTTAATTGTAGGATAATGAACCGATTAAATAAATTTGGAATATTTATTTAATTGATAGAAGAACTGAATAAATATTTAGAATATTTATTTAGGATAAATCGTGTCATTTTTAGGCGTATACAAGGATGATTAGGATGATGTTTTTCAAAAGGATATGATGGTCCACAAATTGAGCTTTAGGTAAGATCTAGATTTTGTGTTGGCACAAATGGATGTTTCTCTTTGTTTAGGGTAGACTAATGACCTTACACAAAGAGGGATAATTGTTTTACTTTGAAAGGTAGACTAATGACTTTTCAAGCAAAATGTGATGTGAATGATGAAATCTAGGTCTAGCTATAGCTCAAAAGGATGACAATTTTTTGATTGGTTTTGATTTGTTGATGGTGATTTGATTTGGATTTGGATTTTGATATTTGGTCCAAGGAGATATGCAAAGATCAAATGGTGATGAATAGATATGGACTTGAGTGGATTATGATATAGGAAAGGGTCCAATAATGATGATAGTGGATTCTCTAAGGCCCAAATGATGGTGTGTTTTTTAGAAAATTTTGAGGAAAAAAATGGATGGACTGTTGTCAGATTTTTGGAAGGTGGATATGGATTATGGCAAAGTAGATGGTGAAGATCACAATTGAATGGGTCTCAGTTTTAGGCAAATCAGTCTAAAGATAGCGCCAATATAGAGGTGCAATGGTGTCAAAATCAGACAGATATGGCGCTAAAACAAGGTAGTGTTGGTCGAGGTCCTGAAAAGACAGATTTTGATAGCAATTTTGAAGTTTGTTTTGATTGAGATTGGATCAAATGGTTTTCAATGTCTCTTGGCAGGTGTTTGAAATCAATTTAAGCACATTAACACACAATTAAGCACATGAACACATAATAACAAAGATTTTTGTTTGTGAAATGATGTGTGATTTTGTTAAACAAGCACTTTTTACAACCTAAGGCGAGAATATGACAGTATTTGTTGAATCCCCTAGCTGCACCTATTCAAAGCGGGTAGCTCTAGGATCTTGGTAGCACCGACTTGTTGTTATATGGAGCCTAATCAGAATCGGAGGTTATATTTACCCCACTTTTATCGGTGCGGTTTCCCCCCAAATTCCTACAGGGTCAAGGGGCAGCGCCCCTTGCAGGGGTTTGGGGACAGCGCCCCTAAGATGGGGTCAAGGGGCAACGCCCCTTGCAGGGTCCAAGGGTAGCACCCCTGGCGCGTTCCCTATCGCGATACAGGGCGGGGTCAAGGGGCAGCGCCCCTGTAGGGGCTCGGGGGCAACGCCCCCGAAACCTCACACGATTTTTATTATTTTATAAAGGCACCTGGAGTTATTTTTCATTGATCGACATAAGAAAACCCTATTTTTGTAACCAACAAAAAGCTTGATAAAAAGCAGCCAAGGGTTAGGGTTTTGATATATTGTATTGTAGCATTTTGCAACAGTATTGAGTTGCAAGGATTGCTGATTGTAATTGGCTTGATTTACTAGATAATAATATTGGACTCTTTGTCTGGTGGATGTAGCCTGAGTTTGGGTGAACCACGTTAAAACTTTTGTCTTGCTATTATTATTTCTGTGTATTTCTATTTCTCTGTTTAATCTTTATTTGCATTTAATTGATTTCTTCTGCTGGCTAACCCTAAGAAGTGGTATCAGAGTGGGTTGTGTTCGATTATCGTCTGTAGGAAAGTCTCACGGTTGAGTGGGAGCAATGGCGGATGAGGGTAAATTAAAGGTCGATAAATTCAATGGAAAGAACTATCAGTTATGGAAGATGCAGATGGAGGATTACCTCTATCAAAAGGATTTATGGATGCCGTTGGAAGGAGTAGCTAAGAAACCGGCAACAATGTCTGATGAGGATTGGAATCTTCTTGACGGAAAGGCACTGGGAACCATTCGGTTGTGCCTGGCACCATCGGTGCCATTCAATATAATGGAAGCGAAGACAATAGATGGTCTAATGAAAGCTTTGGCAAAATTGTATGAAAAACCCTTAGCCTCAAATAAGGTATTTCTCATGAAGCGTTTGTTTAATTTGAAAATGGTTGAAAGTGGATCTGTGACAGATCATTTAAATGAATTTAATATGATTGTCAGTCAATTAACTTCTGTAAATGTAAAATTTGATGAAGAAGTTAGAGCTCTCTTGATATTATGTTCATTACCTGAAAGCTGGGATAGTTTGGTAATGGCGGTTAGTAACTCTGTTTCTGGTTCAAATACCTTAAAATTTGATGATGTTGTTGGTGTTATTCTGAGTGAGGAAATTCGTAAGAAAAGCTCAGGTGGATCCAAATTAGGCAGTGTTTTGAATGTAGAAAGCAGGGACATATCAAAGGAGAGAGGAAAAGGTTCTGGAGGTCATGGGAAGTCACGAGGAAAATCAAAGGACAAAAGATCCCAAACCAGAGGATAGAAGGATTGCTGGTACTGTGGAAAACCAGGTCATCTGAAGAAAGATTGCTAGTCTCGAAAGAACAAAGAAGGAGACAAACAAGAAGACAATAAGGAAGCAAATGTGGTAAGCAATAAGTTTGAAGATGATGCTTTGATTCTTTCCCTAGATAATGCTGATGATTCATGGGTTTTAGATTCAGGGGCCTCATTTCATGCTACGCCCCATAGAAGTTATTTTTTTGATTATGTCCAAGGGGATTTTGGGCTGGTTTATTTGGGAGATAATGAACCCTGTCAGATTATTGGAAAGGGAAGAATCAAGATTAAGTTGCAGAATGGAAATCATTAGCTACTACAAGAGGTAAGGCATGTTCCAAGGCTCAGTAGGAATTTAATTTCAGCAGGGCAGCTAACTGAACAAGGTTGCACTGTTACATTTACTGATAAAAATTGGAAGGTTTCAAAAGGTGCCTTGACGAGCTGTCGCTATACCTCATCATTTAATCTGTTTTCAGATGTCAAAGAACCAGGGCTGTGTCTATGGCTGTTTGCAACTAGGGATTCTAAGTGACCAGTTTATAGCTAATCCTAAAGCTTTAAAAGAATGACTAATCTACCTGCTTGTTGAATAAATGTAATGAATGCTGTAAAATAGAATAAAATAGGAAATGTACTCAAAGCAAAGAATGATAATATGCATCTATCTACTAAAATAGGAAATACTTTTATAAAAGAAACTTGAAACAGTAAAACAGAGATACTAGCCTCCTGCCTGATTGGTGAGAGTGGGCCCTTGCTCCACACCTTTGAGACTGAAGGCTATTGCAGGAAATCAGCACAAGAGATGATCTAAACTAAATTCAATCCAATTCATTCACTTCTATATTCATGAAAATGTATGGCTATAATAGAACTGAAATCTCTGAAAATCAGAATAATTTTATCATTATTGTTTCATTACTATTTCTGAAAGTATATATAAAAAGAGTGATGATATATCACTGAACTTATCTATCAGTCTTTCTAGGAGATGACACCATCTCTTATTTGTACTTAACTGTCAAACTTATGAAAAATCATCATGCAAGAAAGGTAGACTTGAGTGGAACAGAAGTTCACTCAGAGGTCTAAGTTTAGATCTTAATACACTTGGGCATCAAAGCCCTGAAAATTAGTTTAATTCATAACTCATGCAAAATCTTTGGAAAGATAAAACTTCAGCAGTTTAACTGATAGTTGACCCTTCACCACTCAGGTAATGATTTAAGTGAAGTGCGGGGGTATTAGGATTGTTGCTGAAGTGTCTGATTGGCGGCTCGGACTGGAACATGCTCTGTTCTCGGGAGGCTCCGGAGATCGTTGTTCCTGTCTGCAGCTCCGGAGATATTCCAGACATTCGCAGAGCTCCGGAGATATTCCAGACACTCGCAGAGCTCCGGAGATCTTCCAGACACTCGCAGAGCTCCGGAGAGTCATTCCCCAAATCTTCAATCTCCAGGTGTCACTGTTCTTTGTCATGGTCTCTGGAGATCATTGAAGACAATCTCCGGAGATGCACAAAACTGCTGTTTTTGATATTTACACCTGTGGATTCAAAAAGGAAGAGAAATTCTGCATTTTTCCATTAATCCCACGCACATTAGTCACCTAATCAGAAATTCTAATCTCAAGTAATCTATCTTAATTAATCACAAAATAGAACAATCTTGCTTAACTAATTTGAGTGCAGACACAAGGAAGATGAACTGAACAGGGAAAAAGAGAGGCAAAAAGGGTGTATTTTATGAGTGCAATTTGACACTCATCATCCCCCCCATACCTAAGGTTTGGTAGGTCCTCCTGCCTTTCACATTCTGGATTTGTTTAGACAAAGCAATCTGTCAGTCAGACTATACTCTTGGAGATAGGTTGTCTAAGTAGTTCTATTAGTGTTACCATTCCCTCTGTACTTGTCAACTTGCTTCATCCAATCTTGCAGTTTTTCATCTTCCAGCTGTTCTGTCCACATGGGGAGTGGTTCAATTATCAGAGGAGGTCTGAACTGCCCTCCTATCCATTCCTGTTTATGTTTATCCATCAATTTGGATATCATCTTTGCTTTCCTCATGAATAGTCTTAGGTTTGCAGGGGTGACCACCTCTCTAAGTTTTTGCTCTGGTGTTAAAATACTCCATCTTTTCTTTGCTACAGCAAGGACAGGATTTGCTGAGTTAATCATAAAAAGTCCAAAGTCAATGGAGCATTCTTGCAAATTCTTCAAATATAATGGCAATATGCTGGTTGCACTGGCAGGATGATAGATGATGGATCTGAATTAGGTCTGGAAAGCAAAAGGATTGGGACATTCTTTTCTGAGGAGGAGCTCTGTTTTTAAATCCTTTTGAAGATGAGCTTCCATCCTTTCATCCCAAATCTGGTGGTTCCTCATGAGGGACATGAATGCCCTAAGTTGGCATTCTCCCACAAAGTGATTAATCATGAAGGCTATATCATTGATGCAGAACCCATGTAAGTATAGCTCACATAGGAAGTTTTTGTCTTCATCGTTGCTTCTGGTGTAAGCAGTCATGAAACCTTCTGCTGTTTCTGTATCCTCATTCATGTCAGATAAGACTAAGGAAAGTTTCCTTTGCAGTATCCTTTCTTGTAGGAACATTGCATAGCTGGCACCTGGAGGTCTGCAAGATAGAATTTCCGAGGAGAGGGTGGCCATTTGAATGATTTTGCTCTCCAAAGTTGCTATCCTTTCTGCTCTGGTAGTAACTGCCCTTTGCAATTGCAACATTGGTTTGGAGGCTTCATATTCTCTACACTTTTCCTCCCAATGAAACAGGGCTTTAGGAATGTCTATGGGGATTGGACCCACATAGGCATCTGTTTGCACTTCCTGTTCACTGGTTGCCCTTGGGCCAGACAGTTCTTGGATATACTCTTCTTGGTCATCCAGTCTGTTATTGGCCCAAGTTAATTGTTTGTCCTGGCTCTGTACCTTTTCAATTAGTGCTGCTATTACTGTGAGGCCATTGTCTCTAGCCATGGTGAGCTCAGAAACCTTTTGTGCTACTTCTTTGTCTTTTTCTTCCACCACTTTTGCTGCCTCACCTTTCTGTGTTTCCAACTCTGCCTCCTTCTCCTGGATGATTCTATCCTTGTTTTGGAGGTCTGTTTGGATTTCTGCAATAGTTTGCTTCAGTTCCATCTCCATTTCCACCCTGACCTTCTTGAGGTCAGTAATAATTAAATTCTTTCCCCAGAGTAGCCTTTTCAAATTCTCAATTTCTTCCATTAATTGTTGCTCTGTTGAGACCTCTATGTCTTCTTGGTCAAAGGGATGTGATAGAGTTTCTGCCTCTGTTTCTGTGGTTGGTGGCTGATTATCAAGATTATCCATGGCCACCTGCCCTGCTTCTCCCAATGTATATGCGTGCCCTGTTTCTTCTTCTGTATCTGTGTGCCCTGTTTCTCCTTCTGCAATGCCCTTGTCCTGAGAGTCTGCTGCTGCTGCTGGCACAACTGAAGGTCCTGCCTTGTCCTCATATGTGCTCAATTCAAGGAGTGCCTCAGCGAGCAAGGCAGTATCCTTCTCAGCCTGTGAGAGCTGCCTCTTTCTTTTGCTTCTCCGGAGCACAGGTGGAACTGGTGCCTCCGGAGCAAGTCTTCCTTCCTCAGAGTCTGAGGAGATAGTAACAGTTGGTAAGCTTCCTGTCTCTAGAGCACATGATGGTGTTGAGACTGGACTTGACTCCATATGAATAGATGGTGCAGGGGAATGTTCCTTTTGTTTCCTCTTTCAGACCAGAGGTACCTCATCGGAGTCATGGGATGGCTCTTCAACCCACCATTTTCCTTCAATTCCCTGCCCTGCTTCTTCCTCTATTAATTCCCTAGGCCTAGATCCCTCAGGTGAAGTCATTTGTCGCCTGACTGAGCGAGTCATATATAGAGGCCGTGCAGGAGCAGGCTCTGCAATTTGTTTGCCTTTTCTTTTCTTGTTAGGAACAGGGGCTGCAGATGATGTAGCTTCCTGTGAGGGTGATATCCTTTTGTGAGAAGCTGTGGAGGAGGCTGTAGGCTCAGTTTCTTCATCATGGTGAGAGGGAGAACTCTCATCCTCTATTTGTGGTATCTCTAGTGCTCTGACCTGAGGGTTATGCTCAAGAAAATTCTGTAATAGTTCATCCCCATTGGCCTGAGATAAGAAATGATGCTTGACTATCAAGAAGATGAGGCCATGATGTTTCATGGGTCCCTTACCCTGCTGGTATTTTTCTGCAGTTGCTCTGATGGCAGAATAGAGGAAATTTGGGATATTTATGTTATATTCAGGGTGCCTATTTCCATGTCTAAGAAAGATGAGCATTTTCATTATGGGCCCTAAGACTATGGAGAATTGGCCATCATAGGTAAAGTATTTCATTAGCCAGGTAGCAACAGTTGCCCAAGGGTTTGGGAGAGTGGACCTCAAAATTCCTTTGACCTCATTCTTATTCATATGCAATTGGATGGCAGGCTCACCACGAACAGAAATTTTTTTAATTAACTCTGTATACAAGGTTTTCAGGTGGTGGAACCTCTCACCTTGTTCGGGGAGTCTGGAGATGTGGCTGATAATTGTGGAGGAGAGACTGATTTGGTTCCCTCTCACAGTGGTCTGGTCGTCTTTCAAATTCCTACGGAATTTGTCCACAATGTCCTCTTGAAACCCCTCGAACTTGTCTAGGAAATCAAGCCATCCAGCAGTCCTTAAAATATTTGCTGCAGCTGCATCCTTTAGAAGACTCGCAGTACTTTCTGGCTCAGACTTTTTCTTGACCCCCATACTTGAATTGATGGCAGTTTCTATGTTTTATTCTTTTCTTCTGCGATCTGCAGTCTATCTGTCCCTCTGATCTCTATGGGCTCTGGAGTGCTGTTCAAATTACTCTGTAGGCTCCGGAGAGTTGTTTATCTTATGCTTCAGTCTATTCTGGAGGTTTGAATGAGGGATGCAATTGTTTTTAGGCTGGGTTTATGCAGATGGGTTAAGGGACCAAAGCAGCCATAATTGTAACGGACTGACAGGGCACTCCGGAGGTAAGGTGGCATTAATGCACAGATGGTGGCATGTGTGGAGGTGAGAAAGGAAATGACGGTGGAGGGACGTGTCATCACGGTAGCACTCAAATTAGAAAGACAGGACAGTTACTAATTAATGACTAATTAAAAATAGATTTACCTGGATCAATTTTAATGATGAGGCAATCGTACATGGGAGAAATGCTGCGCCTCCTTGAAAACTGCACACGTCGTGGCATTTAAGCGGCAGCCGATATGACATCTGCTTCCTACTTGCACGCGACCTGCAATCATTGCACTGAGTGGCACTAAAATCTACGCCCATGGGTAATGTCAGCGCCAGCTTGTGGACACTCCTACAATTATTAGTTTTCTAATTTGTAATTATGTTGTGCGATTAAGTAGAAGATGAGTCATGATGACCTCATCATAGGAGTTGTCTACTTTACCACCTGGCGAGGTAGGTCCCGCCCTTATTATGGAAGCTGTCGGCGTTATTAACAGAGCGCCGGAGGTGCTCCTAATTGGAAAGTGCCGGAGGTGCTCCTTATTGGAAAGCGCCGGAGATGCTCCTTATTGGAAAGCGCCGGAGATGCATTGGCCAATTTCTGGCAACCGATCATGTCCGGAGCTTGATTATTACAACTGTCCTAGAGAAGGCAACCGCCATTTTACTGATTTTCAACTCCCTTGGTCGAGAAGACAACCATTTGCTGGTTTTCCATCTTTCTCTAAATTTTTTTTTTTTTTTTTGGAAGGTCGCCATTGCTAGTTTTCAACTTTTTTTTTTAAAAATTTATTCCAACACCGTGACAAAGGAGGTATCCCCTGTATCAAAACACAGATCATCAAGAAACTCTTCTTTAGTAGATGGTCTTTTGTAGAGCTTTATCCGGTGACCATTTACTAAAAATGTGTTTGTACTCCCATCAATTGGTTGCAATGATACAGTTCCATTTTCAAACACTTCCTTTATTTGATAAGGACCTAGCCAGTGAGTCTGTAATTTCCCTTTGAATTCTTTGAATTTAGAATCATAAAGAAGAACCCAATCTCCTTGTTGAAATGTCCTCCTCTTGATATGTTGGTCATGCCATTGTTTCCTTTGGTACTGAACCAGTTCTGTTTGCTGAATAGCCTCTGTCCGAATCTCATCCAACTCATTGAGCTGAAGAATCCTGTTCTGCTGAATTGTAGACAGCGGCAGCCCAACATCCAATACAGTTTTAAGTGTCTGGAGTTCAAATTCAATAGATAGTATAGGCTTTTTCCTATAAACCAATTCATATGGTGAAAACTTTGTTGTGGACTTCCAAGTGGTGTTGTAAGCCCAAACTGCTTCAGGTAGTCTATTAGCCCAATCCTTTCTATTCATTGCCACTGTCCTGGTTAGGATATTCTCAAGTTCCCTGTTAGTTACTTCTACCTGCCCATTTGCTTGAAGATGGTAAGGTGAAGTTTTTCTGTGCTTGACTTGGTACAAATCTATGAATGCCTTGATTACCTGTGAAGTAAATTGAGGTCCTCTGTCTGAAACTATTGATTTTGGGGCTCCAAATCTCAAGAAAATCCTATTGTAAAAGAAATCAGCAACTTTTTCTTCTCTTGCAAACTGCAATGCTTGAACCTCAGCCCCACTTAGTAACATAGTCTATGCATACTAGGATATACTCCTTCCCTGATGATGGCGGTGAAATTGGTCCCACAAAGTCTAGACCCCATTGCTCAAATGGTTCCATCATGACTTGAGGATGTAGCAGCATTTCCTGGGTAAAGGTGGGCTGCCCCATCCTTTGGCACTGGTCACAGTGCTGCACATACCTCTTTGTGTCTTTATGAAGAGAAGGCCAGTAGTAACTAGCTCTAAGGATCTTGTGGACTGTCCTGTGGAAAGAGTAGTGGCCACCAGATGGTTCATCATGGCATGCTCTCAACACATCAAAAGTCTCCTCAGCCTTCAAACACCTGCGTAGAATGAAATCAGGACCACATTTAAATAGTAAACCATTCAACCATTTGTAGGATAAACTTTCTTTAAGCAAACGTTTTCTCTGTTTTGAAGTAAAATGGGATGGATACAAGCCTGTAGCTAACAAATTAGCTATGTCAGCAAACCAAGGTGCAGTAGTGGATATGGCAAAAAGATGTTCATCTGGAAATTTGTCCTCCACTAGTTGATCTTCTCCTCCTGTATGCAATCTTGACAGAAAATCAGCAACCAAATTAAACTTTCCTAGATTATCAACTATGGTAATATCAAATTCTTGCAAGAGCAATAACCACCTGATGATCCTTGCACCTACTACTGGTTTATTCATTAGGTACTTGATGGCTGCATGATCAGTGTGCACAAATATTTTATATCCGGTAATATAATGTCTGAATTTGTTTATAGCATAGATAACTGCCAAGAATTCCTTCTCAGTTGTTGTATAATTTCTTTCTGCAGAGGTAAGGTTCTTGCTGATGTAATAAATGGCATGCATACTCTCTCCTTCCTCTTTTTGTCCTAAAACAGCCCCAATGGATTCATTTGAAGCATTAGTTTGTATGTGGAATGGTAAAGTCCAATTAGGTCCCCTTAAAACTAGTGTCACAGTAAGCTTCTCCTTCAAAGTTTCAAATGCTGATTGACAGTCTGCTGTCCAGAGAAATTCTGTTTCCTTGTTAAGCAGGGTAAATAGGGGAGCAGCTATTCTGCTAAAATTTTCTATGAACCTCCTATAGTAGCCTACATGACCTAGAAAACTCCTGACATCAGTCTGATTTTTGGGTGAAGGCAACTGTGTGATTACTTCTATCTTGTTCTGATCCATTCTGATCCCTTTTTCTGAAATATGGTGTCCCAAAACAATTCCTTCTTCCACCATCATAAAACATTTCTCATGGCTAAGGGACAGTCGATTTTTATCACAACATTTTAGTACTTTTCCAAGGTTTGTGAGAGTTTCCTCGAAGTTATTCCCATACACAGTAAAGTCATCCATGTAGACTTCCATGCATTCATTAGCCAATTCAGCAAAAATAGCTAGAACCAGTCTTTGAAATGTAGCTGGGGTGTTGCACAGCCCAAAAGGAAGAACTTTGTAAGCGAAGGTTCCCCAAGAGCATGTGAAGGTGGTTTTGTCTTGGTCTTCAGGTGCTACTTGAATTTGATTATACCCACTGAATCCATCTAAAAAAGAAAAATACTTTCTCCCAGCAAGGTTGTCCAGAACTTGGTCAATAAATGGTAAGGGAAAGTAGTCCTTTTTTGTGGCCTTATTGAGTTCTCTATAATCAATACACACCTTCCATTTCCCATTCTTTTTAGGCACAATGACAAGGGGTGAGACCCATTGACTGTCTGAGATTGGATATATGAACCCTGCCTGGAGTAATTTTTCTATTTCAGTTTTGACAATGTCCTTTAAGGCAGGATTCAATCTTCTTTGTGGTTGTCTGACAGGTTTAGTATCCTCAGTGTAGATGTGATGGGTACAGATTTCAGGAGGTATGCCTTTCATATCTTGGTATTCCCAGGCAAAAGATGCTGAGTGGGAAACCAAAAGCTGAATGAGTTTTTCTTCCTGATCTGCTGTCAACCGAGTATTTATATTAAGTGTTTTCCTTGGTAGAATCATGACCTGTTTTGTAATTTGATCCATAGATGTGGTGGGTCCATACATTGGTGTCATGGCATTGAGAGGACAAGAATGTGGGAGTAACATGTGGAAGGTGGCTAAGTCCTTGTAAAAGGTTTCCCCACAAGGAATAATGTTGGCAAGGGTACAATGAGAAGAAACAAGAAGTTCTCTTTGAGGATCTTGGGTGAGTTCCATCACATCTTTGTTGATTAGGATGTGAGTGAAGTCTTCCATTGTATCATAGTATACCTCTTCTTCTAATTCTCCCAAATGTTCATTAATGGTTACCATAGCCAATGAGGCACTCTTGTTCATGTTATCTGGTTCATCCACCCATACTCTTCCTGTGTAATGCACCGATGGTTTAGCTGGGGGATACAGAGATATTTTCTTTAAATCTATCCCATTAGAAATGACCATATCTCCAGTTTGACAATCAATAGATGCTGCTGCAGTAGCCAGCCATGGCCTTCCTAAGATCAGAGGATAAGCATTTCTCTGGTTTCTAGGTTCTAGTATTAAGAAATCCACTGGGAATTACCATGAATCTATCACAACAGGTACATCAGTGATCACTCCCTTTGGAACAGCTACTGACTGATCAGCAAGTTGAAGAATTGTAGTCGTGGATTGGATACCTGACAGAGCTAACTTGTCCATTGTATGAACTGTCATCACATTAATTGCTGCTCCTAAGTCAACCAGAACATTTGAAATTTCTACCCCTGAGATGAAAACAGTTATGACAGGGTTCCCAGGGTCGCCATATTTTGGGAGGAGAATTTCTCCCATCAATAGATCCATTACTTTTCCTTCCACCTGTATTGTGGAGGGAAAACTTTTCTTTCTGCCCTGAGTTTTGATGCAATACTATTTGATGAATTGATTTAGTTCCGGTACATCTCTGATGGCCTGGAGGAGAGGAATTTCAATGTTTAGCTGCTTGAGCTCTTGTAAAAGTTCTGATTCCTAATTGGGTTGGATTTGTTTTTGTAAAACCTTTTTCTGGGGAGCATTTTGTTTAAGTCGTTCTGGGTAGGGTGCTAGTTTTTCCATCTCCGGAGCATCTCCGGAGCTCTTATCAGAATTGCGTTCTAGACTGTTCTCCGGAGCTGGCTTTTTAGGAGGAACTCCGGAGTTGTCTGTGGTTGATTTTTCTAGCACTTTTTCGTTAGTAATTTCCTCTGAGGGTTGATTGGATGGATTTTCAGGTTCCTCATCATTGGTTATTTCAACTATAGTTGGAGGAGAAGGTCTTGGGAATGCTTTCCCAGAACGCAGCTGGAGATTATTTGAATATATGGCATTAACTCCAGCTAGATTTTCCTGATCTGTCATATAGACAGCTGCTCCGTGTTTATTCCGTGGGTTTGGTATAGGCTGAGCTGGTAAAGGTGGTTGACTAATTGGTTCATTTTGCGTTTGACCCTGTGTGTTGGAGGGTCCAGTTAGTAAAGCCTACTGTTGAGGTTGGAAACGTCTAGGTTGTCCTTGGTATTGTTGATGGTATCCCTGTTGAGGACCCCATTGAGGTTGCATGCCTTGTGACCCAAACTGTGGTGGCCATTGTTGATTTCCCCAAGGCTAGTTTTGCCACTTTTGGTTTTACCAATTTTGGTTTTGCCAATCCTGCTGTCCCTAAGGAGGATTATTTTGAGGGCCATACCAAGCTAGATTCCACTGATTATTTCCCCAATTAGTAGGACCCCTGTAAGAAGACTGGCTTGGGTACTGATTATAAGGGAAATTTCCACCTTGTTTTTATCCCACATAGTTCAACTCCTCCTCTATCACAGCATTCTTTTTACTCAATCTTTTCAAGGCTGGAAGTTGACTACACTGACTGGTAGGATGTTCCCTATCACAGATTTGACAGATCTCTGATTTGTCCAAGGGGCATTCTCTCAACAGGTGTTTGTTTCTACACCTAGGATAATAAATGGAAAGCGGTTCAGTTGCTCTACTTTGATCAGTTGTCCTGGTTTTTGCTTGAATCCCATCCAAAGTGGTATTTAGTTGGACCAGAATATCTATTTTTAGATTTGCAATTTCCTCCATCAACTGTCCTATCTCATTCTTCCCCTTAAAAGTTTTGGATGACCTTCCTCCATCTTGAGTTCTAGAATAATTCTTGCAGAGTTCCTCTATGTCAGGTATTTCCATTTTGTTAATGTTCCCTTTTCCCATTAGGTCCAGTGCATGTTTTGATTCTTTATCCAATCCTTTTATAAACAGGGTTCTGGCCAAGGAGTGGTTTACCGGATTGCCATACCTTCTCAAGGCAAAATTAAACCTATCCACATAGTCTTCTAAGGATTCTTCCTCCCCCTGCCTAATTTTAAATAGTTCTTCATTTTTATTACTGGATCTGCAATAATCTTGGTATTTTTCTAAAAACTCTGTTTCCATTTGATCCCAAGAATTGGTAGAACCTTGGGGTAAACCCATAAACCATCTCATCGCAGAATCTTTCAGGGTTGAAGGGAACAGTTTAAGTTTCTGGTTATCTGATCCATAATCATAGGTTTGGTAGACTACTTTGAATTCAAACAAGAACTGATCTGGATCCTCAGAGGAAAGTCCTCTGAAATTTGTCAGATGTGCTGGTGAGATATTCTTCATGGGAGCATTGTCTCCAGCAGCCAAAACAATAGGATAAGAGAAGGTTCTTGGGGCCTGATTTTCCTCTTCCTCATGATTATCATTTTCCATGTTTAATAATAGCTCTTATTCCTGAGGTTCTGAGGAAGTAGGTTCTACCAAAGGATTTGCCTCAACTTTTTGTTGTAATTCCTGGATATAATTGGCAAGTGGAATATCTGTAGGATCTAAGGGATTGTTGTTTTGAAATGTAGGTTCCAAATTAGGATCTAGGTTTCCTTCTTCAACAAGATTTTGTACCACCTCACTGCTTTCCCCTATGGTGTGTTGTTGGGGTGTCTGTTTAATATATCTTCCTTTAAGATCTCTAGCTCTAACCATACAGATCTATTCTAAAAACTGTTTTTAACTCAGTGTCCCTAATTAACACAAACTAGTCCCCGGCAACGGTGCCAAAAATGACGAGCTGTCGCTGTACCTCATCATTTAATCTGTTTTCAGATGTCAAAGAACCAGGGCTGTGTCCATGGCTGTCTGCAACTAGGGATTCTAAGTGACCAGTTTATAGCTAATCCTAAAGCTTTAAAAGAATGACTAATCTACCTGCTTGTTGAATAAATGTAATGAATGCTGTAAAATAGAATAAAACAGGAAATGTACTCAAAGCAAAGAATGATAACATGCATCTATCTACTAAAACAGGAAATACTTTTATAAAAGAAACTTGAAATAGTAAAACAGAAATACTAGCCTCCTGCCTGATTGGTGAGAGTGGGCCCTTGCTCCGCACCTTTGAGGCTGAAGGCTATTGCAGGAAATCAGCACAAGAGATGATTTAAACTAAATTCAATCCAATTCATTCACTTCTATATTCATGAAAATGTATGGCTATAACAGAACTGAAATCTCCGAAAATTAGAATAATTTTATCATTGTTGTTTCATTACTATTTCTGAAAGTATATATAAAAAGAGTGATGATATATCACTAAACTTATCTATCAGTCTTTCTAGGAGATGACACCATCTCTTATTTGTACTTAACTGTCAAACTTATGAAAGATCATCATGCAAGAAAGGTAGACTTGAGTGGAACAGAAGTCCACTCAGAGGTCTAAGTTTAGATCTTAATACACTTGGGCATCAAAGCCCTGAAAATTAGTTTAATTCATAACTCATGCAAAATCTTTGGAAAGTTAAAACTTCAGCAGTTTAACTGATAGTTGACCCTTCACCACTCAGGTAATGATTTGAGTGAAGTGCGGGGGTATTAGGATTGCTGCTGAAGTGTCTGATTGGCGGCTCGGACTGGAACATGCTCTATTCTCGGGAGGCTCTGGAGATCGCTGTTCCTATCTGCAGCTCCGGAGATATTCCAGACATTCGCAGAGCTCCAGAGATATTCCAGACACTCGCAGAGCTCTGGAGATCTTCCAGACACTCGCAGAGCTCCGGAGAGTCATTCCCCAAATCTTCAATCTCCAGGTGTCACTGTTCTTTGTCATGGTCTCCGGAGATCATTGAAGACGATCTCCGGAGATGCACAAAACTGCTGTTTCTGATATTTACACCTGTGGATTCAAAAAGGAAGATAAATTCTATATTTTTCCATTAATCCCATGCACATTAGTCACCTAATCAGAAATTCTAATCTCAAGTAATCTATCTTAATTAATCACAAAATAGAACAATCTTGCTTAACTAATTTGAGTGCAGACACAAGGAAGATGAACTGAATAGGGAAAAAGAGAGGCAAAAAGGGTGTATTTTATGAGTGCAATTTGACACTCATCATGCCTTAGTAGTAGCAAAAGGTGTGAAAGTAGGCACCTTATATCTTTGTACAGGTCATACTGTTCCTTCTACTTTAGCTGTTACAGAGAAAAAACAAACAAGTTCAGGAACAGTTGCTGCAGGTTTGCAGGAAGAGACTGGAAAAGTTGCTGCAGGTTCTGAGACAACACTGTGGCATAACAGACTTGGGCATATGAGTGAAAAAGATATGAAGGTACTTCATTCTAAGAAAGTTTTACTAGGTCTGAAATGTATTAATATGGATTTCTATGAAAGTTGTGTGTATGGAAAACAAAAGAGAGTTAGTTTTCTCAAAGATGGGAAGCAAAAGAAAAATAAAAAGTTGGAGCTTGTGCATATAGATGTATGGGGGCCAGCTTAGGTATCTTCTCTTGGTGGCTCTCGATATTATGTTACATTCATAGATGATGCAACTAGGAAGGTATGGATTTATTTCCTTAGGCAGAAATCTGATGTATTTGAAACATTTAAGAAATGGAGAAGCTTGGTTGAGAATGAGATGGGTAATAGATTAAAATGTCTCAGATTTGATAATGGCGGTGAGTATTGCAGCAAAGAATTTGAAGATTATTGTTCCTTTAATGGAATTCGTAGGCAGAAAATAGTTCTAGGGACTCCACAGGAAAATGGAGTAGCTGAATGCATGAATAGGACAATAATGGAGCATGCAAGGACCATGAGATTGCATGCTGGACTGCCTTTAAACATGTGGGCAGAGGCTGTCAACACTACTGTATATTTAATTAACAGAGGTCCTTCAATTCCTTTGGGCTGTGGTATTCCAGAGGAAGCATGGACAGGTAAGAAGGTGAGTTATTCTTTTCTAAAAACCTTCAGCTGTGAAGCATTTGCACATATAGATTCTGAAAATAGAACCAAGTTGGATGTAAAATCAAAAAAGTGTACCTTCGTTGGATATGGCATTAATGAATTTGGTTATAGGCTTTGAGATTTTGAAAATCAGAAAATTGTGAGAAGCAGGGATGTTATATTCAATGAAAAGGTGTTGTACAAAGATTAGTTGCAGCAGCATGAGAAGAAAGAAAAGGATTATGTGGTGCTGGATGATACTCCAAATAGTGATGTTTCAGTGGTTCCTCATGCTCCACAACAGCAACCAGAAATACCACAAACTCCAGTGAATGTTAGACGATCAACAAGGATAAGTAGACCTCTTGAAAGGTTTTCTCCCTCTTTGTATCCTATTTTGTTAATAGATGCTGGTGAACCAGAAGGGTATGATGAAGCTATGCAAGTGGATACACAGGTTCAGTGGGAGCTTGCCATGCAAGAAGAAATGGACTCCTTGCTGAAAAATCAGACTTGGGAATTATGTAAGTTACCTGCCGGTAAAAAGGCTTTACCAAATAAATGGGTTTACAGGCTGAAAGAGGAAGATGGAGGTAAGAAAAGATTTAAGGCTAGGTTAGTTGTAAAAGGATTTGCACAGAAAAAGGGCATTGATTTTGATGAGATATTTTCTTCGATTGTCAAGATGACTTCTATTCGTACTGTTTTAAGTATTGTGGCTGCTGAAGATTTACATTTGGAACAACTAGATGTTAAAACTGCCTTTCTCCATGGTGATTTGGAGGAGGAGATATATATGGAATAGCCCCAAGGATTTAAGGTCAAAGGTAAGGAGAAACTGGTGTGCAGATTGAAGAAGAGTTTGTATGGCCTGAAACAAGCACCTCGGAAATGGTATTTGAAATTTGACAGTTTTATGGCTGAGCAAGGCTACATCAGGTGTAATTCTGACCATTGTGTTTATTTTAAGAGGTTGGATAATGACAGCTACATTATTTTATGTCTATATGTTGATGACATGCTTGTAGCTTGGTCTAACATGGATCACATAAGAGAGTTAAAACAACAGTTAGCACAGTCATTTGATATGAAGGATTTGGGGGCAGCAAAACAAATCCTTGGTATGAAAATTTGCAGAGATAGGAAGAACAGAAAATTGACTCTATCTCAAACCGCTTATGTTGAAAAGGTGTTGCAGAGATTCCACATGGAGAATGCAAAAGCTGTCAGCACACCTTTGCCTAGTCATTTGAAATTGACCAAGGAGATGTGTCCTAAGACACAAGAGGAGGAAGAGAAAATGTCTAAGGTACCCTATGCTTCAGCTGTAGGAAGTTTAATGTATGCCATGGTATGCACTAGACCAGATATTGCACATGCTATAGGAGTCGTTAGCAGGTATATGAGTCATCCCGGATTAGAGCACTGGAATGCGGTAAAATGGATTCTCAGATATTTGAGAGGTACATCCAATAAACACTTATGTTTTGGGGGCTCTAATACTGATTTAGCAGGTTATGTAGACTCAGATTTGGCAGGGGATATTGATACCAGGAGGAGTACTATAGGTTATGTCTTTACTGTAGGTGGAACAACAATGAGTTGGATTTCCAGGTTGCAAAAGGTGGTTGCTTTATCCACCATAGAGGTAGAATATGTAGCTGCAATAGAGGCAAGCAAGGAGATGATATGGCTGTAATCTTTCATGAAAGAATTGGGCACACAATAGGTTAACAGTTATTTGTTTACAGATAGCCAGAGTGCCATACATCTTGCAAAGAATTCTACCTTGCATTCAAAGACCAAACACATACAGTTGAGGTATCACTTCATTTGGTCGGTATTGGATGATGGACAGTTACAGCTGGCAAAGATACATATAGATGACAATCCATCAGATATGTTTACAAAGGCAGTGACAAAGGAGAAGCTGAGCTCCTCTTCAGCTTCGGTTGGTCTTCTCGACTGAAAACAACAAAAACAGAATAGCAGAGTCCAGGGTGCTTATTTCCAGTGGGAGCTACAGGGTCAGTGGTGTTATGATCAGTCTCCAAGTGGGAGATGATATGGTGTGGAGTCTGATCAGTCTCCAAGTGGGAGATTGTTGTTATATGGAGCCTAATTAGACTCGGAGGTTATATTTACCCCACTTTTATCGGCGCGGTTTCCCCCCAAATTCCTACGGGGTCAAGGGGCAGCGCCCCTGGCGCGTTCCTTGTCGCGATATAGGGTGGGGTCGAGGGGCAACGCCCTCGAAACCTCACATGATTTTTATTATTTTATAAAGGCACCGGGAGTTATTTTTCATTGACCGACATAAGAAAACCTTATTTTTGTAACTGACAAAAAGCTTGATAAAAAGTGGCCAAGGGTTAGGGTTTTGATATATTGTATTGTAGCATTTTGCAGTGGTATTGAGTTGTAGGGATTGCTGATTGTAATTAGTTTGATTTACTGGATAATAATATTGGACTCTTTGTTTGGTGGATGTAGCCCGAGTTTGGGTGAACCATGTTAAAACTTGTGTCTTGCTGTTATTATTTCTGTGTATTTCTATTTCTCTGTTTAATATTTATTTGCATTTAATTGATATCTTCTGCCAGTTAACCTTAACATGACTCCTCCTTACAATTGCACACACTTCTCACGCATACCAAGATATAGGTTTCTTATAAGGCTTTTTCCTCACCAAACCTTTAGATTATCCCTGCTACCTCGGCTAAGAACCGCATGAATCGGGGCCGCTTCAAAGGTTTCCCTTCTACGTCAGCAAATAGAAGGATTTTGGCTTGCTAAACAATGGTTCGTAGTAAGGGCATCCATTCAGGTGGTTATACGTGCGGCAACACTACTCTCTATTATGGAGTCTCCCAGCCTCCAAGGGTTACGCCTTGGAGGGTTTTGGGGGAGGTTGGCTGTCGGTATAACACAACAACACTTGTTGCTTGTGACTTTCGCCCCAAACACCTTATTTTATATAGCAGCTTGGAAGAGCTTGGCTTTAGCTTGTTGCCGCTTGGGTCGTTCCCACCTTTCAAAGTGGGGTGGCAGGCCCTCTAAGGATTAACAAAAGCAACACAACCACAAAAATACTTTTGAATTCCAAGTTCATACAAAATGCGAGGGGAGAGCATACGTATTCTTTATGATTCCATCACACTAAACATGGTTCATTTTAGTTCTTTGGATTAGGTTGGGGGTGATTAATGCAAATATTGTGAGGAGCTTTGGATTTCTAAGGTCACCAAATGGTGTGAGGGAAGAGCATACACTTCTCACACTACTAACGCAAACCACGAAAACACTTCACACAATATAAAATATTTTTCTTGATTAAATGAGTGAAGAATGCAAGATTGTTGTTCTTTTTAATCCAATGAATTCATTGATGCAATTTGTGGTTCTTTTTAAAGCCCAAAATTGAAGTGTTTGGATTGTTGTTGTTGGCACACAATTTGTGAATTTTAGAACACCAAATTTAAATGTATGACACACAAACACACAAATTTGTTTGATTGTTTGTTCAATTTTATAACACCAAATCAAAATATTTTTTGATTTAAGCCAACATTCAAGGGTTCTTTTTAGATTCCAAATTTGAAATGTTTGCCAATCTAAAAATACCCTGCAAAAAAATGTGTTAGTATCCTCCAAGTGATGTTGATGACCTGCAAGCAAACTGTCAGTCCTTGCACAGAGAGCAAAGTCAGTTCCATAAATAGCACTATTACAGAGGTCAAATGGTGCCACTATGGATAGAAAATGGTGACACTGACAGAAATCAGACTGTAAAACTCACTTCCTACACAGATAGCGCTAAACCATAATATAGCGCTAACACCGAATACAAAAAGCGCCAAAATAAAATGTGGCATTACAATGAGTCACAGAAGGTGCTATAAAATAACATAGCGCTACAATGATATGTAGAAAGAGTCAAAATATACAATAGCGCTAATATATGGGTAATAAGGCGCCACTGCGTGCTGCCAAAGGGTTTGGTCACAGTTTGAAGATAGCGTCGTTCTAGGTGCGGATAGCGCTAATACGTGTCTGAACACGTCCATATTGCAAAATAGAGATCTCCTAACAAGAAAAAGAGTGTTAGGCTGCACACATAAGAGATTCCGTTAGCATTGTTAGTCTTGATGAATGAAAAACATGACAAAAGAGAAGCCAAAACGCATGTTTAAATTTTATGAAAATTTTGACATAACTTCCCCTTGTATTTTCAAGATCTCTGTGAAAACAGAGAGCAATTAAACACCAAAAACAACAGGGAGATCATAAGAAAAAGACATGTGAGTGAGTTCATAAATGGAAACGTGCTGCGCAAAATAGCGCTAAAATAGAGGATAGTGCTAAAATGTGCCAGAGATAGCGCCACTGCGTAGGTAGGATAGCGCTGCACCTGCAAACACACGTCCCTTGCACAAAACTCATACAAAACGGATTAGACTTGGACCTTGTGGGTCCCACCGGGTGTGCCAATGTAGATTAGGTAAACAAATGAGGTTGAAATACTACCTAAATGCAAATAAAACACAAAAAGCTATACCTTCATAATGTAACCCAACCTCATCAAAGAGGGAGAGGAAGCTATGCACCCAAGAGCTCCTAGATTAGATAACCCTATTTGATTCAAATGTGAAATTGCTCTTAACTCTAATTGCAACTCACTAAAAGACTAGCTCAATTGACATTTGGGCATGGTAACTTTGCATAAAACTTGGATGATTGAATGGGTTGAGAGATGTTGTATTTATAGACTTTTGGAAGGGATTTTGATCCAAGGGTGGAGATTGATTTGGGAGATCAATGGTGGAGGATGAAAGTGATGTGGAGGACCTAGATTCAATCTTGGAGGAATGGAGGGCTATGAATAAAAGTAAATCTTTTATTCATTTTGGGAAAATGGGTAATTAAATGGGCATGGGGGTGAAAGATTATTTTTGAATTAAAGATTCATATGGGGAATGTAAAATGAATGGGGATAAGTGGAAATAAATGAGTATGGGTGAGGTAAGGGGTTGTAAGAAGGATTAAATGTGATGTGGGATGTTTTAAAATAAAAAAATTGACTTATGTGGATTTATTTCAATTTTTTATTTGGAGGATGTGGGGAAGAGTGTTAAACTAGGTTTGACCACCCAAATGAAAGGTTTAGGATTAATTAAATATAGGTTTTATTTAATTAACCCTAGGGCTAGGATGAGGTAGGCTAGGATAGACAATTAAATAATAGCTATTTAATTGTCTAGGGTAGTGATAGGTTAATTAATAGGTTGAATTAATTAGTTAAGCATGGTTTAGCTAATTAATTGGATTTAGTGAAAATGGGGAAATTGATTTATTAAATCAATTGGCTAAGGTTTGGACTATTGAATTAATGAAATTAATTCATTTGTTGGGATAAAATGATGGAAAATAGGGTAATGAAGGGATAATTAATTAAATAAAAATTTAATTAATTGGTTAGGAGGGAAATTGACATGTTTAGGGATGTCAGGAGTCGGTTTGATGGTAGAAGACATTTTTAGGTGTCTACATAGAGCATTGCTGATTTGCTCCCCCCAGAATATCTTCTATTGCCCTTTGAGAATAACCCTAATGTAGGTGTACATCCATTCATGAAATTTAGAGGAAGAAGGAAGACCTCTAATTCTACTCAACAACGTGATTAGATCACTCACTTCTTCTACAAAATCACTCCTTGGGAGTTCCTTGGGCCATCTTGATAGATTGCTCCTAGGAGTTTTCAACCATTTGATGTTAATGTGCTTCTTTACAGATTCCACATCAGTCTCAAAATCCTTTTGACCTTTAGCAAAGTCAATTTGCCCAACATTCTCTATGGGTGGACACATGAAAATCTTATCAAGGAACTCAGCATCTAGTCTCATGATAAATTTCCCCTGAGAATTAGTTACAATCCTAGTATCTTTATTATAGTGGCTTGCCACTTGGAGGACAAACTCTGGATTATGAGACGCCACTAGAAAAGATACTACTAGGTGTATATTTCTATCAATGACCTTCTGCATATAGCGGCGAGGATTAGTCTGTTTGGTTCTTTCCACATATTCTGCCATATCCACATGTCCTATCTCCTTATCCCTGATCTCATTTACATTAGACTGCACTGAAGTGACAGGGAAAACCCCTTGGTATTTATACTTCATGATCTTAGCTTTGGATGGAGACGGCTCTGACATCAGCTTTGAAGACAACACTGGAAAAGTTGTGATCATAGCTGCTTGATGAAACTGCAAAAGTTCATGATCTCGCAGTTAGGGGAAAAATTGGCAAATTAGGGACACTGAGAATTGATGATCATGTTCATAGGAATATGCTTGAAAGGGATTGAGAGCACACAAGTCAAGAAATTAGGCGAAAGTGGGCTAAAGGTATCATTTTGCAAAAATTCCCAGTGTTAGGAAAATTTTAGGGAATCATGCACGGGTGGTCATTTTGACCACTCCTGCATGTGGGTGGTATGCATTGAGTGTAAGGGTAGTCGATTTGACCACCTCTGCAGGTAGGTTAAAAGCTGGGTTCCATGTAGGAGCGGTCAAAATGACCGCCCTTACATGTTAAGGGTATAAACTTTTTGATAGATGCAATGGCAATCAATTTGATTGTCCATGCATTTAGGGTTTTATGCATTGCAAGTTTAAGCGGCAATTTTGCCCGCTTTTGTATATGGGTAAAACATACAAGGTTTATGTAGGGGCGGCAAAATTCACCGCCCTTACATGTGAGTATCACAAAATGTACGACAGATGTATCGGTGATGTTTTTACATGCCGATACATGTCAATGGACAAACATGAAGTTTAAGCAATGTTTGTTAAAGTTTGTGTTGGGGCGGTCAAAATGACTGCCCTTACATGTGGTAGACACACAAAGGAAAAACAACAAGGGCGGTGATTTGACCGCCTCAATAGTCAAAAACATGATAAGGCAAAGTATGGAAAACAAATTTTGCCATCCATATTATCCTAAAACCTAGGGTTTTGACAGATGCAAACGATGAAATTACCTGCTCAAAATTTAAACAAAAACAAAACTAAAAACCTAGAACATTAACACCATTTAAAAGGAAAATGAAGAACCTGTTGGTAATCGAATCAGCAGTGGGTTTGCCAATTCCAATGCGCAGGCAGATTCAACCAACTAATATAGGAGGTTGCGTGAGCTGCCTCCCCTTCACTTCTGGTTCTGTCGCACCAAGGGGGTATCCCTATAGATAAAGATATAACATTGACTAGCCCAATGACAAAAAGATTTAGCTTGACAACAATAGGCAGAATACTCTCATGTGTGGACCAAGATTTGTGTGACAAATCACAAGGTTAGCAACATTCTTGGACATATTTGTCTGGTTATGGATGAGAGTATGTAGGGGGTTCCTAATTCTACTCCTACAACTAACAGGTTAAAAATATGGAATGGTTGGTTTGATGGTTTGGATGCAAGACAGGGGTTTTGGATCATAACTACTTCACAAGGGCATATTGGTGCCTATCTCAGGGCAAGGAGTCACATAGACGTATACATGAGAGTGGCTTGCAACTAGCATTCGAGTTTCAAGGGGTTAGGACTGGTATTTTCCTCACAAACACCACCCAAGGATAAGTATTTAACTATCTCTACTTATGAATATCCCAGTTGACATACAATCTTCTCCACACTTTAACCTAAAATAATTTAATCCACTCCTTGAATGGAAGTTATAGATCAAGCATGTGGTACAGCAAGACTATACCCTAGAATCTGAGAAACTCTTAGCAACCAAATTCAAAAGAAGAAAATGCATACAACAAATGGAGACAGATAGATAAACACATGCAATAATGCATTTTTCATATACAATGACAAGAAACTGAATATATGTGCAAGATACACTTCAGATGCAACTCATAAACTCCACAGAGATACAACAAACAGGAAATGCTTTGTATTTTGTTATTCACACAAAAAATTGCCCAAGTCTTCAACAACAACCAAAAAGAGTAGCACAATTTGCATTTTATAGCAAAAGTGTGTACTCAACCAAAATTACAATGGTCAACTCAAAAATTGCCTGATACAATGCATTGTGAGAAATGGTGCTCAAAATCAAATGCAGCTAGGAAGCAGAGGAAGAGAGCAGGTGGGAGTCAGGATTTGAGCAGCCTCGCAAAGATTTTCATCATAAATTTGGTAGTTGGCCGTTCAACCATTGGCCCATACCTCTGTATGTTGCCATTAATGCTCAACTACCTGAAGCTCCCCTTGGAAATCGTAGCAACGCACCCATGGAGCCCTCCCACTCAGAAATGGCTGCAAACACAAGGAAACTCCATCGCCGAAGGTTTAAAACCTGACCGTCGATCTACATTCCATCGCTGAGATCCAACGGCCCCAAAAACTTGCAGAAAAGCCAAGAGCCAATGATTACGTGCCACGTTGGCACTCCATGTTCCTATCGCTGACTTTTCGCCTTCTCCATTTTGCCATTTTGCCCTTGTACATGCAAAAATATATGCATATACAATCACCACTGTTCCCCCTTCAAAATCCCTTGTATATGCAAAATGCATATACATGCAACGGCTCCTTCGAGTCATCGGGGCCCACCACTTGTATATCGGCCCCTTGCATATCGCGAACATACAAGCATTTTATATACAAGCCGGACCTCAAATTTTATTCACTGTATTTGACTCTCCCTTCACGTCTGGGTTGTATATCGCCTTCCTTGCATATTGCGAATATACATTTCACATACATTCGACTTTGTATGTTTGCGGGCCCCACCAATTGTATATCCTGCTGCCATGCATATTTTCCTTGCATATGACCTTTGTATGTCCAAACATACATTCACCCTTTCACATACAAACAAGGAATCTTTCCTGGAATATGCCTACAATGTGTCTTTTCTTTGTATCTAACCGTTGTATGTCTGAACATACAAACCAAATATACATGCAACTCGATATGCAATCAGCGAATATTCCTGGGAATCTGCGATAGATTCCCCCTTGTATATGCAAACTCGATATGCATTCAGAAATGCATATAACTCCTTTTTTCATCACTTTTTGGAGGCCGATTGAGATTTTGCAAGACCTCCAATGTATCTTTGACCTGCATGTATATACAAACACCCTTGTATATATAAAGACACCTGCACCTTAACTGATTTTTACAATTTTACTACTGCGGAGGCTGAAAGTGTTAGAACTTTTTGGACTTTTGGGAAGGGGCCTGCATATACATATTCAGGTACCAACAGAACCTAAAAATGATTTTGAGAAAGATGAAATAGCATACAACATAAAAAATGAAAAGAATGATCACGACAGGGAAAAACAAGAAAAACTCACCCGACGAAAACACAACTTGATTTCAGTAAAGGTCTGGAACTCGCGCGTGAAAGATGTCAAAATGCAGGTTCACAAGGGTTTCAATTCACATATAGGGAGGTTTTTAGATGAAGAATAAATGATAAATAACAATTAAAAATGATTTAAAAGGTTAAAAAGAGTCATAATAAAACACCACACGAGTGCCATAAATACACTTCACTTAAACTTAAAGTTGCACGAGTGATCATTTTCACCACCTTTACATGTTAGGTGAAAACCAAAAAAAGAACCTGCATGAGCGATCAAACAAGTTACATGTAAGGGTGGGGTTTTTGGCCGCCCTTGCATGTTAACTATGAAAAATTTCTAACACCCCAAAAAGGTCAAAATTGATATTTTGGCAAGCTTATAACCTAGTCAATTTCACAAAATCCGAGGAACCATCCTAGGGGGATGTTATAAGCTATTCTTAGGTGTTGAACAACTTCACTTGAGGTCAAGAAAACTTTCCTTGAAATGCGAACTTAGAGTGTAGGCTCTGAAACAGACAAGTTTCATAGGGGTCATCCTACAAAATGAGCGCAGTTGATTTTGAGGACAACAACTAGCTCTAACTGGGGAACTTCCTTTGATCATTCTTTGAAATGATCAAAGGGAGAAGAATCCAGTCACTAAGTGCCTTCATCCATGCCATTGGGCCATAGAGTCAAGTGAAAAAAACAAAAGACACAAAAAGACTAAAAATGAAAAAGAAAAACACAAACTATACAAATTTACCAGTGAACTTATCTGACGCTTCATGGATTGAAAAGCTTCATATGTTGTCCGCTATGTGGTAACAAGAACTGTGTCCCATCTTGATACTCCAACAAGAAACTATTCTCACCACAGAGTTAGTGAATGACAAATGGGCCTCTCCATAGGGAATCAAATTTCCCATGCATTCCCTTTGTCTCTCTCCTCTTATCCCACAACAAGACTTGATCCCCAATCTAAAAATCTCTGGCCTTTTCTTTCTTATCAAACAACTTCTTGACCTGACTTTGATGTTTAGCTATACGGTCTACAACCATAACTCGCTGCTCCTCAAGTTCAGAAAGGTACATTATGCATTTATCAATAGAACTTTCAAAAGTTCTATATTCCACTACCTTTGCCAACTTCAAAGTTGGTAATTCCAAGGTGATCGATATCTCTGCATTCAAACCATATAACAGCTGAAATGGTGACATACCAATAGCCCTCTTCGGGGTAATTCTATCTGCCCACAAAGCATCAAATAAAGCTTTATGCCATGTTCTCTGATTATCCTCTACTATCTTCCTGATAATAGTAACCAGATTCTTATTACTCGATTCAGCTTGACCATTCCCTTGCGGATAATAGTCGGATGAATGTGAAAGAATAATCCCATAGTCAAAGAAAAAACTAGTAATCTCATTAGAAGAAAAACATGTAGCATTATCTGCCACAATCTTGTTTGGAACTCCAAACTGGGAAATGATATTCTCCTTGAGGAACTTGCACACCACTTTGGAAGTAGCATGCTTAACTAGAATAGCTTCCACCCACTTGGTGAAATAGTCCGTTGCTATAAATACATAGCTATGTCCCACACTTGATGGTGGATTCACAGTGCCAATGAAGTTGATGCCCCACTATTGAAATGGTTCCTCAATTACAACTAGTTTCAATGGTAGATTAGCCAACTTAGGCTTTCCCACAAACTGCTGATAAAGTCCACACTTACACACCCAACTGTATGCATCCTGAAAAAGTGTTGGCTAATAATACCTAGCTCGCATAATCTTATAAGCCATTACTGGTGCTGAGAAGTGTCCTCCACATGCCAAATTATGAAAAGACTCCAGTAACTTTGTTGTGCTTTATTAACACAACGAAGAAAATCTCCTTCTAGACTTCTCTTGTACAAACCATTATCCCATAGGACATAGTTCGCAACCTTAAGCTTGATAGTCTACTTTTCTTTATAAGACAAATGAGAAGGACACTCACCATATGTGAGAAAATAAACGATATTGGAATACCACTCATCAGTTGTAGTAACAAAAAGAATAGTTGGAACATCTTCAACCTCAGCCTCTTCATCACCTGTTTCTTTTGGGACGTTATCGGCAATTAGATGACATAAACCTCTCCCATGCACAAGCTTGGGGGGTTTAATATCAAGATCAAATTCTTGAATTTTGGCAATCCAATTGCCTCTCTTAGTCCCAAACTCCTGTTGAGTCAAGATTGATTTTACTATTGTATCTAGCACTAGAGCAACAATATATATATCAATATGTAAAACCTGAAATGTTTCATAGCCTTCACTCTAGCAAAAACATGTTTCTCCATGTTAGAATACTTGAGTTCATGAGCTTTCAATGGACAACTCATGAATGACATTGGAGATTCTACACCTTCCTCGTTCTGCTGAACAAGAATTGCTGACAATATATGCTCTGAAGCATAACTATACATAATGAAATTTTTGTTGTAATCAAGACATACTAAAACTAGAGCATGGGCTATAGCTCTTTTTATGTCCTCAAAAGCTACTTTACCTTCTGTGCTCCAACGAAAAGTGGTCTTACCTTTCATCATATTAACAATATGATGAGTCTTCTCTGTGAACTCTGGAATGAACCTCCGCAGAAAATTCACTTTTCTGAAGAAAGAGTGAACAACAGTCTTACTTGTAGGTAAAGTAAGACCTTGGATAGATTTGACTCTTTCTGAGTCAATCTTAGTTCCTTCTTTGGACACAATGTGACCAAGAAGTTTACCTTCTATATCCCCAAAAACTAACTTTTTCGGGTTAAGAGAAATACTATTTTGACGGCACCGCTCCAAAACTTGCTGCAAGTGGTAAGCATGATCTTGACATTTCTTGGAAAAGATAATCAGATCATCAAGGTATACCACAATAAAATTACCCATTTCATCTCTGAATGCCAAGTCCATTTCTCTCTAGAATGTAGCGCCAGCGTTGATCAACCCAAATGTCATCTTGCGATATGCAAAAGTGCCCCATAGAGTTGTGAAAGCGGTTTTGTGCTAATCCACTTCATTGACCTCTACCTGATTGTAGCCCACAAAACCATCTAACATAGATAGCATCTCTGAACTAGTTACTATTTGTAACACTTGATCCATTATGGGAAAAGGGTAGTTATCTTTCAAGGAAGATTGATTTAGATTCCTGAAATCTACACAAATACGGATTTCTCCGTTTTTCTTCCTTACAGGAACAATGTTTGTAATTCAAGTTGAATGATGAATAGGGAAAATTATCCTAGAATTCAACATCTTTTGAATTTTAGAAAGGATAGTACTTGATATTTTAGGATTGTACTGCCTTTGCTTCTGCTTGTGAGGCAATGATCCTACTTTGAGAGGAATCTCATGTTGGATCTCTTGTGGTCTGATGGACTTCAAATCATCATAAGAATATGCTAACACATCAATGTAGTCATGTAGAAGTGTTGTGAACTTGAACTTTTCCTCTTTAGTGCAACATTTCCCAATATTGACCATCTTGGGATCCGCTTCTATATTCATATTCACTTGTTCAAATTTCATTGACGAACTTGAATCAAGTTGCTGCTTTTGCTTGATATAGCGATCATGTTTATCAAAAAGCTTTTCAAGAGAAACTAGACCTTTTTTAATTTTATTTCCTTTGAATTGAAGAAACTCTTCACTAGTCTCTGAGTTTACTTCGAAAACATACTCTCGAGGTGGAGAATCACTCCCCTCAAAGTACAGTTCATCAAAACTATCTGTTTTCTCTAGAAAAGCTATAATCTAATTATCACCATTAAAAACTTGCCAATGGTCAGCATTATCAGGTACACTTGGCTGGAAAACCAATTCAATAGTATACTTATCACCCTTAAAATCCTTATGTGAGACCATAAGTGTAGCCGATACTGCCAAAGAGTCGACTCTATCATTATATTCTCTAGGAACAATAGAAATGTCAAATGCATCAAATTTATCAATGCATTCCCATACCTGATTTTGGTAATGCTTCAACCTTTCATTCTTCATCTAGTACAAATTTCTTACCTGACAAACAATCAGCTTCGGATCTCATGAAGATTTATGATTCCCTTTGTACAAGCAGCCTCCATTCTAAGTAACAAGGACTCATACTCATCAGTATTGTTTGTATTGTCAAACTGTAGCTTATATGAAAAAGGAAAAATATCACCTTGAGGAGATATCAAGACTACTCCAGCCCCAGATCCTATGGAAGAATAGTTACCGTCAAATTCCAGAGTCCAAATATCATTTGAACTTTCTGGTTTGGTATCTCTATGATCGACAGACTCTTCACCCGAAGAAGAAGAAGAATCTTCCATCACCAAACTTTCATTGGAACAATCATCTGATGAACTATCATCTGACAAGCTAGAAGGATATTTTGTAGTCTAGAAATAGTTACCTAAACCTGAAGATTCAAATAAAATTTGAGCTTTTGGGTCTTCAAATTGAGTGACAATATATTTTGCTTCCCTTTCAGGAAGCAACTTCTGCATGACACCTTTGAAAGGTATCCTTGCTTCAGATAAATCCATGTTAAGCTCTCCTCCTACATCTTTATAGAAGTTTTATCCCAGCAAAATACCATATGAAGCTGGGACATCAGCAACTAGGACAATCATCTTTATCCTTATCTTTGGAAAAACAATGAATGTGAATAGCGCATCCTTAATCTGGCCTAACAAAGGCACCTATTTGTTTTCCATTGAAAAGCACCTTCCAAAGGTCTTTGTTAGAGTCAATCCTAGAGCATCTGCTACCTTGGAAGGCATGACATTGTCAGAAACCCCCATAATCTATGACACAATTACTAAGATTGTGACCATTGACTAACAAAGAAACATAAAAAGGTTCAATTTTCCTTGAAGAGGTAAGAGGAGTGGTAACTAGGTTATTTTGAGAAGACCTAGTGTGAATTATCTTGCCCTACAGAGGCAGTCTTATTTTTAACAAGTTTAGCTAACCTTTCAAATTGGTCAGGGTTAGCTTGCAAATATTCCACCTCAGACATTTGTATTTTAGTTTTCCTAGCATGATCAATTATATCAAAAAGATGAAATGAATTGGACATAGAAGGAGGAAAAATTTCATTTTGAGGTTTCATTGTGGAAGTACTGGTCTGAGGCATAGCAATAGAAGAAGTAGGAGTATTAGAGGAACTTACTTATTTTTGACCAACCGGATCCTTTGATTGTAAAGGCAAAGGAGTTCCTCTCTTAGCAATAGAAATTATTGGTTGAGAATCTTCCCTTGATTTACCTTTATCAACCACTTGAGGGTTTGACTGATTTTGAGATCTGGTGAAGATGACATATGCTCCACTATGTGCATCTTCTCCTCTTTCTGCCTCATCCTGATAATTCAGGAACCCAATGTTTGAGTTGCCAGCCAATTCTTCTTCTCCTTCCATAAAGAGATTGGCACTATTTTCTTGATCTAAGTCAGGTTGTGGAAAATCTTCATGCTCAGCTTCATAGTAGCCAACTACTGAGTTGATTAGCGGTGCTTCTATGGCAATCCTTCCTTGTGTTGGCGGAAGCCTATTCTGCCCTTGGTTTTTAGTAGCATTGCCTTGATATTGAGCATTGGGAAATAGCCTCCTTGGTATATCCCTATAGGAAGGAATGGATACACCTCGAGACATCTATTTCTTCAAAGCTAACAATTCATTGGCTAATTTTTGAACCATGGGATCCGTGGTGCTAGTAGAAGATACTTCATTAGAGGTCTGCCCTCTATTTCTATTAGTGTCTTTTCTTATCCTACCTGTAAGAATGAGATAATCTTCAATTTCTATTGCAAGGGCTTGAGCTGCTGTCAAATCCACTGGATTTGCTCACCGCAAAAGAAAACTCACCTCCGGAAGCTGATTATTTATAAAGAAACACTTTTTATTTTCAGCCGTAGGCTGAGCACTGGTAGGAATCCTATTAGTCATCTTGTTAAACTTGGCAATGAATTCCCGCATGGGTTCTTTTCTCATCTGAGTCAACTGAGCTAACAGTGCATGAGCATCTTCGATAGGTTTGAACCTTGCCTCAAACTTAGTTTTAAGAGTATCCCACCCAGTAATAGTTTGGGCTGGAAGATGGTAGTACTAATCTACAGCGATGCCTTGAAGTGTCTCCACAAACAGTCTCAAAGATACATCCTCGTACTCCACCCCTAGCACACCACACTCTATTCAAAAAGCCGCAATGTGCTCATCAGGATGGACTTTCCTATCACCATAGGATTTGGAAAAATTCTTCCTTGAACTACAAGGTAGTTCATGCAATGGTGGTGTCAAATTCAGGGTTCCAAAAGAATTACCCCAAGGGCCTTGAACTGCCATTGTACGCCGATTGAAAGGCGGAATAACAAAACTTTAAGGAATCTATGTAGATAATACTCTGTTAGTATTTGTACTGGAAGCTTCACCTGGTACAGGAGACTTGGTGTTGGTAGGAGGGAAACTCCTTGTATGCTAAAGTCTTGGTATTAGAGGCAAAATACCAAAATTATTTTGCTGCATTAACTCAAACACAGGATCAATAATGCCTTGAGCTCTTTTACTTCTAATATACCTTGAGTCTGCCAGAATGTGATATACTTAACAAAGGTAAGAACTTGAACAAACTAATTTCAAGCAATGAGGTCAGAATGCTTCAACTCAAAGCATGAGGCTCTAAGTTGTGCGTTGGTCCCAAGTAGAGTCGCCAAAAAATTGTTGGGTGAATATTTTGTCGTTAACTCACTAATGACAAAATGGTTATATCAACCACAATTATGATGAGACAGAGTCTCTCCTCTCATCAAGGGGAGGTTCCCTCTAATTGCTTTAACTATTACAAACAAATAACGTACAAAGCTTATGTACACTAAACACTATATTCGTGGTGATTCCATTTCATCCTATTCTCTTTTTTCAGAATAGATGTTTATCTTTCACTATGATGATTTCAATGAAACTGGTATTAAAGAGCTTATAAACTATCACAAACCATAGAAACACAAAGTCTTCTATCGCCTCATGTACTAATTGCAAATAGAACTATTTGAAGTTGAATGTAGCCCAAACTCTTCACTCTTCTCCAAGATGATAAAAGTAGATTGAACATAACAACTTGCAGCACAAAGTCTTCAAGCTATTTTACTCTCACAAGCATAAACACAATCCTCACAAATGATTTGATGACACAAAGTCTATCATAATCAAATTAAGAACGCTCTTTAATCACTTGAAATAATCTCCACACTTTAATTATTACCAAAGAAGATTATGATAGGAAGACATAAGAACAATGCTATCATAACACAAATAATCCCAAGACAAAGATTGGAATTGGACTTGCTTTCTTGTATTGATAAATATTTGATAATTGATTTTCACAAAAAGCACAAAGTCTTGATTTGCTTTTCAATTTGCCAGAGTTTTCTTGCAATAGATAAAAGATAGCCATTACAATAGAGTCCCTCTTTATTTATAGGGATCTAACTACTTTGACTTATTCAAAAATAGGAGTCCTAATTAACTTGGGACTTCCTATGTTCTATATGTAATTACATTTTATCAAAATGCATATGGACATGTCCAAAACTAATTACAAATTACATATACAAAACTGAAAATAAACTAAGGCATGAAGAAAAATTTCATCTGCCACCATCATTCTTCTTAAGAAAATTCTGGTAGATAGTCTTTACTGCTTCCATTTCACAAACATCTAGTTTAGCTGTATTGTTTGAAATAGTATGGGCCATGACAATTGCATCTTTGACCGCCTTTATTTCTTTTTCATGCTTTCCAAGGCTATCTTTCAAATTCTCAAAGGTTGAATGATAATCATAAAGATTATCCATTGAAGCCATTGCAAGCACCTCATCTTCAAACTTTTGCTGAACCATTTTCTCAAAAGCACCAATCATTTCATCTGCAGAGAGAAACTTGTGATTTTCACTTGTGAGAGTACATGGTAGCTCCTCTAGTCTATTCAAAAGTGAGACATCACTATCTTCACTGTTTTCTCGTACTTGTGACAAATCATCAAGCAAGCCTCTTAACACATTGATGTGATGAGTCAAGGATTCTTTAGTCTTGAGATAAGATTCTCGATTTGACACGACACCGATCACAATCAAATTCTTTATCTTCACTTTCTTCATCTCCACCCATTCCTCTAAGGTGTCTTCTTGGTCTTGAAGTTCCTGAGATAATGAATCAATAATATTATCTAGCTCAGCTTTTGCCTTTTTGATTTTTTCTTTTCTCTCTGCTGTAGTCTTCAGAAGAACTCTGCCCTATGGCAACAATCAGTCCACAATCTCACCAACAACTCTTCCTCTTGCTTGAACCTTTTCCACCTTTTGAATCAAAGGGTCTTCAACAGTGATTGCCATTGGTTCCACAATCTCTGATGATTTCACTATCTTTTGAAGAACGACAATGAGCTGCTCAGCCTTTGCTTTATATTGTTCTTTTTCCTTCTCTTCCTCATCAAATTTCACAAGCAAGGAGCTTGTTGTAGCTTGAAAATATGACTTAAGGCCTTCATGAGTCAGTTTACCCAATTTAACTCTGGAAACAATATAGTCATTCACATCAAAAGTATCTATGGTGGCATCAGGAGGTGGTCTAGCAATCTCCACATACCTGACTCCCTTTTCATCAATTAGCCTAGAAATAGTCTTAGGTTTTTTTTTTTTTTTTTTCCGAGCTTTTGGTTTAGTAGGTAGCATTTTCTTAATATCGATGTCATTTGGTGAAATAGCCTACTTTTTCCTTTTCGGTGTATAAGCCTGGACAACCATGGAGGTAGTGTTGGAGTACTAACATTTGGAGATGAATCAACTACCTACTTAGTGGAACTTGTGCCAATACCTGTTATGGTAACAATTAGAGTGGTGTTGGTAAAAACTACACTTGTATCAACATTTTTCTCTGAACCATCAAGAAAATGATCCAGAACAGTTTGCTCTGCAATATCAAAAGAAGGAGAAGATAAACTAGGTATAGAGCCAGAAGAATCAAAAATAGTTCCAAAACTAGTTCTCACAAAAGGGGGAATATTATTAGAAGATACAATGACAATAGGAGAAATAGGAACATTAGAAACCACTAGAAAACTATCAGAAATAGAAACATGAGGCAAAGCTGTAGAAACTTGTGGCTCTTGGGAAATATTTTTTTGAGGAGACTTTGATGAACCACCAAGTTGTTCCTGTTCTACATCCTTTTCTATTTCTTGTTCCTTACTACCTTCATCTGGTTTCTCACTCATTTCTACCTGCTTAGTATCAGGTTCTTCAACATTCCATTGTTCTATCTCAATATTCTCAAGCCCCATATTATCAACATTTATTTCTTCAGTACCTGATTTTGATACATTAGATCTTCCTGCAATTTCTTTTGTCTTATCTCCTTTAGAGACAAACTTGATCTTTAGTTTTGACACCTTGGAAGAAGATGGAGCATCACTTTTATTTTTAGTTTTGTTTTCAACCTTCTTTGCTATCTATTCCTGAGTCTCCATCTCTGACCCAGTAAGGAACTCTTTCAAACTGAGACCCTTGCTATGTAACCATATATTAGTGTTAGCCAGGATAGGTTGAAATCTCTTCCTAATAGAAGTCTCTTCTTTCACCGACCATTTGATTTCTGGCAAGGATGAAGCTTCAATGTTTTCAATGTTATACTTGGGGTCTAGAACATCACCCTCATCTTCCATGCCCTCTGGAACATCAAATAACTCCAGTTCTTCTATCTAACTCAAATGTAACCTGCAATAATCCAATTTTCTTATCTCATTTTGGGCCCTCAAATCGGCCCAAATATCCTCAACCATGGGGACATGAAACACTGCTCTCCTTTTAATCTTATCTTATACCCTTCAGAAATCAAAGTGATTCCTCTTCTTGAATTATTTCATTATCACCAGCTGCATCTCTACTTCAACTGCTTTAGCCTTAGTAGTAGATGGCACTGAATACCTGCCAATCTCCACAAGAAACTTAATCCCTGACTTTTTTAATTCCATCTATTTATTATATACAACAATTAATTGTCTGCATAATTCCATTAGAACTACCTTATCCCTTGGATACCTAGGCAACATATATGGGTAACCTGGATAGTATCCAACTCTCAAATAAGAAAAAGTAGGAAATTGAAGAAAGAAACAACCAAAAGAATTAAGCACTTCCCATGCTTCATCAGATACTATTTTTTGTTCTAGCTCATCATTCCATAAGCACATGAAAACTAAAAAGAAGGCATCATTCACCCTCTGAAAATGGTGAATAGAACCTTTTAGAGTTATTTGCGGATAGTACTGAAAAACTAGCACCAACCTCTGATCACCATCTTGAGTAAGACCTGGAAATATCCTCATGGATGCAACTGCATATACCAAATATGAGGTCATATAGAACTTAAAAGTTGTATTGACCTTAATCAACTGATCATGTAGAGAATTGTTGATTTGCTCCCCCTAGAATATCTTTTGTTGCCCTTTGAGAATAACCCTGATGTAGGTGTACATCCATTCGTGAAATTTAGAGGAAGAAGGAAGACCTCTAATTCTACTCAACAAAGTGATTAGATCACTCACTTCTTCTACAAAATCACTCCTCGGGAGTTCCTTAGACCATCTTGATAGATTGCTCCTAGCATTTTCAACCATTTGCTGTTAATGTGCTTTTTTGCAGATTCCACATCAGTCTCAAAATCCTTCTAACCTTTAGCAAATTCAATTTCCCCAACATTCTCTATGGGTGGACACATGAAAATCTTATCAAGGAACTCGACATCTAGTCTCATGATAACTTTCCCCTTAGAATTAGTTACAGTGCTAGTATCTTTATTATAGTGGCTTGCCACTTGGAGGACAAACTCCGGATTATGAGATGCCACAGGAAAAGATGCTACTAGGTGTTTATTGCTATTAATGACCTTCAACATATAGCGGGGAGGATTAGTCTGTTTGGTTCTTTCCACAAATTCTGCCATATCCACATGTCCTATCTCCGTATCCTCGATCTCATCTACATTAGACTACACTGAAGTGATAGGGAAAACCCCTTAGTATTTGTACTTCATGATCTTAGCTTTGGATGGAGACGGCTCTTACATCAATTTTGAAGAGAACACTGGAAAAGGTGTCGATCACAACTGCTTGATGAAATTGCAAAAGTTCATGATCTCGCAGTTAGGGGAAAAATTGGTAAATTAGGGACACTATGAATTGATGATCATGTTCATAGGAATATACTTGGAAGGGCTTAAGAGCGCGCAAGTCGATAAATTAGGCAAAAGTGGGCTAAAGGTATCATTTTGCAAAAATTCCCAGTGTTACGAAAATTTCAGGGAATCATGCATGGGCAATCATTTTGACCGGTCCTGCATGTGGGTGTTATGCATTGAGTGCAAGGGCGGTCGATTTGACTTCCTCTATAGGTAGGTTAAAAGTTGGGTTCCATGTAGGAGCGGTTAAAATGACCGTCGTTACATGTTAAGGGTATAAACTTTTTGATAGATGTAATGGCGGTCAATTCGACCGTCCATGCATATAGGGTTTTATGCATTGCAAGTTCAAGCAACAATTTTGTTGACTTTTGCATGGGCAAAACATACAAGGTTTATGTAGGGGCGGCAAAAATCACTGCGCTTACATGTGAGTATCACAAAAGGTAAGGCAGATGTATCAGCAGGGTTTTAATCACCGATACATGTCAATAGACAAACATGGAGTTTAAGCAATGTTTGTTAAAGTTTGTGTAGGGGTGGTCAAAATGACTGCCCTTACATGTGGTAGACATACAAAGGAAAAACAACATGGGTGGTGATTTGACCACCTCAACAGTCAAAAACATGATAAGGTGAAGTATGGCAAACAAATTTCATCGTCCATATTATCCTAAAAGCTAGGGTTTTGATAGATGCAAACGACGAAATTGCCCTCTCAAACTTTAAATAAAAACAAAACTAAAAACCTAGAACATTAACACTAGTTAAAAGGAAAATGAAGAACCTAAAAATGATTCTGAGAAAAATGAAATACCACACAACATCAAAAATGAAAATAATGATCACGACAGGGAAAAACAAGAAAAACTCACCCGACGAAAACACAACTCGATTTCAGCAAAGTTCTGGAACTTGCACGTGAAAGATGTCAAAATGTAGGTTCAAAAGGGTTTCAATTCGCATATAGGGAGGTTTTTAGATGAAGAATAAATGAGAAATAACAATTAAAAATGATTTAAAAGGTTAAAAAGAGCTGTAATAAAACACCACACGAGTGCCATAAATATACTTCACTTAAACTTAAAGTTGCATGGGCGGTCGTTTTCACCGCCTTTACATGTTAGGCGAAAACTAAAAAAAGAACCTGCATGAGCGATCAAACAAGTTACATGTAAGTGTGGGGTTTTTGGCCGCCCTTGCATGTTAACTATGAAAAATTTCTAACACCCCAAAAAGGTCAAAATTGATATTTTGGCAAGCTTATAACCTAGTCAACTTCATGAACTCTGAGGAACCATCCTAGGGGGATGTTATAAGCTATTCTTAGGTATCAAATGACTTCACATGAGGTCAAGAAAACTTGCCTTGAAATGCGAACTTAGAGTGTAGGCTATGAAACAGACAAGTTTTGTAGGGGTCGTCCTACAAAAGGAGCGTAGCTAATTTTGAGGACAACATAGAAGATCAACTGTTTTCTCAAAACAGAGCATCTTGACAGTCTCAGACAATTAGCTAAAAGGAGAATACTTGCGGAGCATTTCACAACCTGCAGAGCTAAATGACACATCATTTAATTTTTTTTGGTTCGTGGTCAACCTTCCCTAAGATCTGCACGTAATTCTATTCATTCGTGAAGGAGTTCTAATCAATTAGGTCTGACCTATCCATGTACACATGTTACAACTCTTCATTGGAGTGTTTGATCTTCCTTGTCCGATGCGGAGGAATCTTATGATCCAGAGATGATATATAATCTGGTAATAGATGCCTAGGAAAGTAGTCATCAATAGTTAGAATAATTTTCAAGTTTGATAGTTTGAATTTTCTTGCGAAGGAGCTTCAAAGCCATATCTTGTGCATACTCTGAAATTCTATAATCAGGCCTATGAGCCCTCATTGTAAGCCCGCATGTTGTCAGCCAATTTGTATTTGAATTCTATGATATATTGAATGATTGAATCTGCATTTGCTTTATATCTTTGAGTTGTTTCCGTTGTGTTTACTCTAGCTGCACGGCCTGGATAGTTCACTTTGTGGACCCTCCTAACCATGACTGCACCACTATGGAGACTCTCAACTAGTTATCAGACAAGTCATAGATGAGTATCAAATAAAAGATGACAAGTTGATACCCTACAAGCAATTGGTCGATAGCTACAAGCAACATTTTTCTAGCATCTCTTTTGAACAAATCCCCAGGGTACATAATAAAGCTGTAGATGCTATGGATACTATTGGATCCCTTGTGGATATACCTACAAACACTTAGCATTGTGAATTCTTGATTGAGCAATTGTTGATACCAGTCGTTGGTGTTCCACCAACTGAAATTACCTGCAAACTTATTGGTCCTAATTCCCCTTGGTATCAAGATATCTATGATTATCTCCATGTCAACACCATCCCATTAAACATTACATCTACCCAATGTAAAAACTTCATCCATTGAGCCTCTCATTTTACTATCCTTGGTGACACCCTATACCACAAGAGTCTTGATGGTATCCTCCTTAGATGTCTTAACTGAGAAGAGGCTAACATTATTTTACGAGACATACACGAAGGTGTCTATGGATCACATTCCACCGGTCCTAATCTAGCTAAGAAGCTACTCCGTATAGGTTATTATTGGTCCACAATAGAACAAGTTGAATTCCAAATCACCAAGAAGTGTCTTCAATGCCAGTAGCATGGAGATTTGATTCATGCACCAGCACATTAGCTACAACCTGTTACTACTCTATGGCCTTTTTCACAATGGGCACTCGACCTTGTAGGAAAAATCCATCCATCCTCTTCCAATGGCCATAAGTTCACCATTACCACCACTAAGTATTTTATGAAGTGGGTGGAAGCTATTCCTATACCCTATATCATTGGCAAACAAATAGCTAAGTTTATCCTAAACTACCTCATTTGCTGGTATGGTATTCCCCTAGCCATAGTAACTGATAATGGTAGACCCTTCAAGAACCAAGATGTCCATGCCTTGTGCACACAGTACCATATTCAACATCGCTTTTCCACTCCATACTATCCCTAGAGTAATGGCCAAGCCGAGGCTTCCAAAAAACCCATATTAAAAATCCTCAAGAAAATAGTCAATGAAGCTGGTCGTGATTGGCATTTACAACTCAATCCCGCCTTATGGGCCTATCGCACTAGTATCAGAACCCCAACCAGTGCTACCCCATATGCCTTGGTTTATGGCACTGAAGCCATTTTACCTATCGAGGTCGAGATCCCATCTCTCAAAGTATCTATGCAGCATCTTATTGATGGAGAGAAGTACAAAATTTCCAGATTGCATGAGCTAGAGTTACTGGACGAGAGGCATCTCACAGCACTTAATCATCTTCATGTCTATCAAAACTACCTCTGTTGTAACTATAACAAGAAGATTAAGGAAAGATGGTTTCAGATAGGTGATCTTGTCCTTAAGGAAAATCAAAGAAACCAACAAGATCGAGACAAGAAAGGCAAGTTTGAGCCTAATTGGTTGGGTCCTTTTGTTATCACAACAGTTTATGGATCAAGAGCTTACACTTTGTCAACACCTGAAGGCATTCCTCTAGATGAACCCATCAATAGTGTTCATCTTAATAAGTTCTATGCTTGATCCTCAGAGTATCCCTAGGAAAATCCAAAAAATAAAAAAATCCAAAAAATAATCCCTCTGGTGAAAACCTTGTAAACAGGCACCTTGGATAAGTACCATAGTGAAAATTTGGCAAACAAGCGCTATGTGTAGAGTCAGCATCCACCATTTATTAAGTCATACATCCATCTCATTCCATATCAATTCATAATAAAACCCTCATCCATCCATATTGACTTTTGCATTTCCACTTTCCCATCTCTCATGGTTTGGAAATTATCAGTGTCAGTTGTCATCCATTAGCATCATCCATAGTCAGTTCATCCATTTTTCTCCATAATAAAACCTCTACCTAAATGGGGGCACGTTTTTCTTAACCTAAGTCTAGGAATAGATCCTTGTTCAAGGTATGACCATATCATCACTCATCCTTCACCCCTCATCTCATCCTATATCAACATCAGCAAGAACTACATATCATCATAATCATCACCATCTTAAGGTGCCTTGATCACATGGATACAAGGTATGTAGGCAGTCTGGAATACGAAGGAAGTATCCAGTACTCAGGTACATAAGATGTCATCATTTCATCCAAATATCCTGACACACCCCGTCTCATCATCATCAATCAGAACTACATATCATCATCATCATTCTCATCTTAATGGGCCTTGATCTCGTGGAAATAGGGTATGTAGGCAGTCTGGAATACGAAGGAAGTATCTAGTACTTAGGTACATAAGATGCACCCCATCCTCCATCCCAATCCATAATAAAATCCATTCTTTCACTCCATCCATCTATCACAACCCATCCTATCACCCTGACTTGACTAACTCAAGCAAAAAATAAACTATTCATCCTTTTGAAAGCTCAAGTACTTATCAAACCAGAGGCAAAAGGCAACTCCAAGAGCAATACACTTGCCGCATACCACTTGCCACATCTTCTACAATCCATCTATCATATATCCAATGCCTTTAATGAATAAATCATTGCTACAATAAGGCCCAATCTACCATGAGCACCCTCTTTGGCAAGAGAATATGATGGCTGTGTTTTTTCTTTTATCAGTTGGTCAATTTCTTTTTGGTTTATCTTTTGTTCCTTTCTAATACCTACTCAAGACTACCTTAATTTTTCTATATCTTGGTATGTTGGGATACCATATGGATTGGGGCATGGCCATTGCTTCTGTATGCTATGTTTGTGGGATGTTCTTATTATCCTACTACGGCTAATATTTATCTTGTGTGTGTTGGAATTAGCATCTTGCATATCAATATCTTTTACATCTAAGGTCCTAAAAGGCCTTATGTGTATTAAGATCATTCTACACTAAGACTATTTTCTATTCACATATCCAACAAGGTTCTATTATGTCTAGTAGATATGAGTTCAAACCATTTGTTTGCAGAGTCAATGTCCTATGCATCGGATACATTGTCACCTTGGTCTTCTATACCCTCGTACATAATATCCATATGCTATATCAAAATAAGGATTTCTCTTTACATTTTAAGCATAACAAAAGCAACATCACCCCATCTCTCCCACCCATCCATCTCACCCATCCATCCTACTAAAACCTATAGCTTTCACAGTTTGATCAACTCTTCTATTTTTCTACATCTTACATAGATTCTTCTTCCATCTTTTCATCTAACCTTTCATCTTCATCCACGTCTCTCTATCCCCTAATAACTCCATTTCGAGAGCACACTTGTGTTCTTTGAACCCACATGTCCTCTTGAGGGGGCATCATCACCATTCATCTTATTCATTAGCTCACCATTATCTTTTCTTGTCGCCCTCACTCAATCATTGTCTTCTAACCATATTCTTCAAAATTAAAATCTTCTTCTATCAAATAAAACACTATGTTTTAAATTTCTTTGAAATGTTGTTACTTCACAACACCATCTCAAAGAGGGGCAAAATGTAGACACCTAAAAATGACCATTGCATTATTCACCTTGCGTACATCAAATTTGTTTAACACACTTGCATCCAACATTAATTAAATAATCTAATTATTTAATTAATTCTATCAATTTCTTCTAAATCATCTAATTCCAACATTAATTGAATAAATTCTATTTATTTAATTAATTTCATAAAATTTCCCCTTTTATTATTCTAAATCTATATTAATTAAATAAATAATTATTTAATTAATTTCATCATCCTAATTCCTCTTATCCACAACAATTAAATAATTTTAATTATTTAATTAGCTAATTATTCTTCTAAAATTAAATAAATTATTTCAATTTATTTAATGTTGACTTTTCAATATCCTCTAAAATAAATAAAATCAATATTTTATTTATATATTCTTATTCCTCCATCATGCACAATAAATTAAATAAATTTATTTATTTAATTTCTAATTATCTTCTCAAAATCTTCTAAAAATATCTTTTTCCTCCATGCACACAAATTAAATAATTTATTATTTAATTTTATTCATAGCATGTCAAAAAGCAAAACAAAAGTTGAGTTAATTGGCTTTTAAATCTTTGCTTTTATCAATCAATTCATAAAATAGAAAAAAACATTTTATTTTTATGAAAAGCGTCTTATTTTTATTCAAGAAAGCAATTAACTCAATAAGCCATCTTTTTGTATGGACACATGTCATGTGCACATTCCTTCATGTCTTCTCAATTTATCTCAACCATCCATATCATTGAATTATCTCCACCGTTGATCGATCTTTCCCTGGAAGCTATACAGACGTCCATTAATCTCTTCACAAACCCTCTTCAATCATTAAGCTTTGGGCATTTATACAGGGTTTTGAGCATATTTCACATCATTGAGAACACATATTACATCTTTGAGCACATCACCTATCCACGCTTGTTGCAACCATGGTTATGCAATTTGAAGAGCAATCCACAAAAAAACCAAGGAATACATACAATCTAGGTGATTTCATTCTTTGTTTGATTTGCATTGATTTATAGGTTATTGTTTAGATCCATTTCTTGAAGGTTATAGGGTTGAGGTTTGATATTCATGCTTGATCTATTGAACTTGATTTTCCTCACACATAGTGACATCTCTTCATAATGCTTTGTGTGATGCACCATTTTGGTACCACCGTAATTTCTCATGGTATTAGTAATCTAATGCTTCTGTTTACTTCTTTTCATAGTTCATCTTCCCCTTTACCCATTCACCTTTCTTCTTTCAGTGAAGCTTCCATCTATCATCCTAAGGAAAATCCCCTCATTGTGCCTACTTATGTTACCAATTTTAGCATGCCTACTACCTCACATGTTCTTACCTCTACCATCATCACTACCCTTCCATCCATTAGTATTATTTGCACTACTCCTTCACCATCCCTTCATCCAATATTATAATTTCTACTTCACACATTATTAGTGCAATCCTTACCTCTTTTCCTCCCACCCTCATAGTACCACACCTTTCCTTCTTATTTCCCATTAACTTTATACTCCTACTTCTACTCATGCTACTCCTACCACCACTATCCCCACCTCTACTATTATTAATGCTAGATAGAATTGAAAAGAAAGTTGATTCCATGCCTAGTAATCAAGATACTATTACAAAAACTATAGCACATTATGCCTCATGCATTTGAGGCTATGACATATCCAATAACTATGGGATCAATGGCACCCTATTTTTAATTATACCGTGCAATCAAGGTGATCCCAATTTACTCATTTACAATCTTTCAATACAACATATTTAGATTATGCTTATGATGGTAAGATCTTGGCTAAGGTATTCCTTTACACTCTCAGAGACTATGTTATTCAATGGTTTATTCTTTGGAGCCTAGATCTATCAATTCTTTTGATTAGTTAGCCACAACCTATTGAAAGGAATCAAGAGTTAAACACTTTCTAATCTAACCTTTTATAGGAGAGGTATGTGCAAATAAATTAGATCTTTGCAATTACAAGGAGAAACACACAACAAAAAATATACCATAACAACCATTTTATATGGGGAAAACCATTTTAGGAGAAAATCCCCCATACTTCAAAGTACAAACCAATTGTATTATCAACAACAAAGATTACAATATACAATATCAAATACATGCCCTTATAGGGTTATCACTAACATGTAACTTAGAGCAATTATGGTAACATAATAGTGCCTACAAATCAACTAAACAACCCATACAATACTCCATCCTCAAGCACCAATAAATAAGAAAATATCAAACCAAAAGGCAGGAGTGGTTTTCCAAAACCATGAGCCAAAACAATGACTCAAAAGTGACATCATATTTGGCCCAAATTGGTCATAGTTACCTCTACAAAAAATAGAAGATGCTCTTACAACTGTCATAACCTATCATAATGACTCCTTAATTTGGTCACTCCACTTTGGCATATTCAAATCCATTCAAAGATGCCTTATGATCCAATAGAGATCTAAGAGAATTTGGATGGTATTTACATGGTCAAATCTAGGAAATATAAAAAATCTAATTTTTTGATATTTTTTACATTTTAGTAATCTCCATTTTTGGAGGCCTTAAGAGCATTTTTGTCCCTTGGATGAATCAAGAGGTTATATCATCCATGACTAGAATCTCCTTACAACTATAATTAGGCCTTTTGGAGTTCTTTCCAATGCATCCAAGAACTTTAATTTTTGATAAGCAGGCTAGGATTTATGACCCCACTATGTTGGGGCACCAAAAATAAATATTTTCTTAGTTTTTAATTAATTAATAAATCAAAACATTAGGATGCAAGGTTGAAATTCCTTTCCCAACATTCTCCCACTTTTTGAATACCTTGCTGAAGAGTAAAAAGAAAATCCAACATGGAAATCTAACTACTAGGGGTTGTGATGCCCATATAATCATTGCACCACTTGAAATCTCTATGCTCACTAGTATTGTCAATGTATCTACAACATTCATCAAAGAATCAACCTTTTCCAACATCACCCTTCCATCCTCTACCATGTCACGAACAAAATGGTATTGAACATCAATGTTCTTAGTCCTTGCATGAAAGGTTGGGTTCTTTGTCAGACATATGGTACTCTGACTATCACATAGAACTATAATATCTACCTAACTTAGCCCCACATCTAAACATAATCTCTTAAGCTAGATGGCTTCCTTATAGGTATGATTAGTTGCCATGTACTTAGCCTCTATAGTGGACAAAGTGACCACAACCTACTACTTTCTCATTCAACTGATAGCATTGCTGAATACAGTGAAAATGTAACCACTAGTGGATCTCATGTTATTGATATCACCTACTCAATTTGAATCCACAAATATCCATTGAGTTTTGGTCCCTTGTAGAATTACCATGATAAAATTAGAGTACTTAGAGGCACCCAAAAGATATTTTAAGACCCTCTTAACTACATTCCAATGAACTCATCTAGGATTAGCCATGAAATGGATAAGGACTCCCACTGCTTAGGCAATGTCTGGTCTAGTATAGACCATGACATACAACAAAATTCCAATTACAATTGCATAAGGTACATGATCCATGCCCTCCATCTTAGTAGGTAAAGTCAGACATTGCTCTATAGATAACTTAGTCCCCACCAAAATAGGAACACACAATGGTCGACAAGTTGTCATGCTGAATTTCTCCAACATTGAGTTCACATACTGGCTCTAGCCCAAACAAAGTTTTTTTCTCTCCATTTATTCTAATCTCCATATCCAAGATATATCTAGCAACTTAGTCCTTCATCTCAAACTATGCTAAAATTTGAGACTTCAAATCACAAATCACGTTCTTACTATTACTGAAAAACAACATATCATCAATGTAAAATGTGATAACAAGTAATTGATCACTACCCATCTTATAATAAATGTAATAATTTGATTTGGATCTCAAAAATCCCAAACGCAACATAAATTAATCAAACTTCTAGTACCATACTTAGGAGATTGTTTAAGACCATAGAAAGACTTTTCAATTTACAAACTAAAGATTCTTTACCTTCTTCAACATAGTGATTTGGCTATGTCATGTAGATCTCTTCCTCAAAATCACCCTGAAGGAGAGTTGTCTTCACATCCATTTGCTCAATCTCAAGATCAAAGGCTACTAAAATAGATAATAAGAACCAAATGAATGTTAACTTAGTAACAATTTATTAAAAATCTTTAATAAATATTTATTCAGTTGATAATATCTAGTTGCTAAGTTTACATTTATTCAATTTTAAATAATGGTTAAAGATTGGAAATTGTTGATACTAGAGAGATTTCTAAATAAAAGATTTTTTTTCAGTGTTTTTCTTCATGATTTTCAAACACCTTAGTTGAATATTCTATTGTTTATGCATATATGGAATGAATATTTGATGGATTTTGTGTTCATACTACTAGAAGTTTGCTGATAGTAGATTGCTTTGTGTGGTTAGTCTAAGCACTTCTTTATTTCAAGTTGTGAGGTGTCTTATCATTTTGTCCAGTAATTGGATGTGTGGTAAAGATTATCATGATTATGAAAACCTTCCATTGAAGATTACACCATTCTTATGGAGCTGTGAGTTTTTATAGTTAAGAAAGAATTGGTTTATTTCGCATTTGTCTATTCATACATCATGACATGACATTTGGAGATTCAAATTCTAGGTTTCTTTTCTAAAACCATTTCTCTTTCTTACCTTTATATTTTAATCTTTTTTTATGAAAGTGGTTAGTTTAGGTTTATATTTAGCATTAAAAGCATCAAAGTCATAATGAATATATGATGGTAATCTTAAAGCATCAAAGCAAAGTTGAACATCTAATGGTTTTATTATTGTTTCCAATATATCATTTTCAAATTTTAAGTTAAGGAAACATTATCTTAGGGTTGAGGATTAATAATTTTCCAAATCTTTTAATCTAACCCAATGAAGTATATTCCAGTAGAATTATATTTTTTAGACCCCTTGTTAAGAAAGGATTAGTTTATTTTGGGTCTATCTATTCATATAACCATTATCAGAATTGAATAAATGTCAACCATTTATCTAAAAATATTTTATTTAGAACTAAATGAATGCTAACATAGCAACTAGAGAATTCCAATTTAACCACATATTAGAAAAATACAGAGCAGGAAAGTGGATGATGGGAAAGTGAATGGTGTTGCAGAGTTTGAAATTTAAACTAGGTGAAAGAAAACCCTATGGATGCTTTACAGTAGGATGGTGTACACTAGAAGGTGGGCCTCCTTTCAACTAAGGTGGATTAAGGGGAACCAAGGAGGTTTATGAAGTTTATATTTTTGAGGTGGGTTGTAATGACCTCAAAGGAAATAAGTTTTGAGGTGTCAATAAATTCAATAAATCTCTATTAAAATTTAATAAATGTCCGACTAAGTTATCAAGCATTATTTAGAACTGAATAAATGTCAATAATTTATTTAAAAATCTTTTATTTAGAATCAAATGAATGTCAAATTAGCAACTGGAGAATGCCAATTTAACCACATACTAGTAGAATGTAGAGTGAGAGTAGACGATGGGAAAGTGGACAATGCTATAGAGATTGAGATTTTGAACCAAGAGGAAGCAGACCCTATAGATGTTTGCCAGCAAGATGGTGTACACCATAAGGTGGGCCTTTTTTCAATTGAGGTGGATTAGGTAGGAACTAAGGAAGTTTACTAAGTTCATAGTTTTAAGGAAAGTTGTGGGGACCTCAAAGGAAATAAGTAGGATTGTATCCAAGATCATCCATCAAGTAAGCTTGACATAGGACAAGCTTTAGGAGTTTCTTTTGAGAACTCACATGTCCAAAAATATGTGCCTCCTAGTTAAAATACCAAGAGAATCAATTTAAAGGGAAAGGATCCATTTCAAATCCCATAGTTGATCTTATTACAAGACTAAGTAAAGGCGAGTTTGTATCCAATTTCTCAATATTATTGTTGATAGAGGAGTTTCTAAGATGGAAATGTCCATGATTGGTAAATTTATGGGCCCTCAACCAAATACTTATTTAGTTAGATCCTAGGTCATGGAGAAGTGGAAAAACAAAGGCCAATTGGAAATTTTAGCAATGGTTAGATGGTTCTTTTCTTTCTCCTTTTCTTGTGAAGAGGAACTTTGTAATATTCTAGGTGGGGGGGCCTTGGTTTTTGGGGAAGACATCACTATTCCTTAAAAAGTGGTATCTTAGATTTGATCCTTCATAGGAATCTTTCAATGTTGCTCCTATGTGGGTTCATATTCCTGGATTACCTATGAAGGGAAGAGGAAGTCTTTCGAGGCGTAACTAGTGCCTTTAGTCAACTAATGGCCATTGACCTTGTGACAAAATCTAGAAGACATCTTATTTATGCTAGAACCTATGTCTACATAGATCATGGAACTAATCTTCCTTTATAGATTTCAATTGCCTCTAAGTATGGTTTATGGAAACAAAATATTGAGTTTGAAAAATCTCCTTTTGCATGTTTTAAATGCAAAAAAATGGGTCATTGGGTAAAGAAGCACTCTTTCAATAAAGTGAATAAGGTTTGGATGCAAAATGACTACGAAAAGGATGACAGTCAATCTTTGGGGAAAACCTAAAGTTGTTAATGGGACTTGGAAAATTATGAAGAAAGATATGAAAAGGAACCCAAGGACCAAACCCTTTGAGAAATTGAGAACATAGATCACCTTCTGTCAAAGGATCTTGAATTGGAGGATCAAGAGTAAATTACATAAATACTGTCTGCAAAGAATAATCCTAGTCACAAGGACATGTGAGTTATTAGTTTCCATGACAAGATGATTGGGAAATGAGAAAGAGGTTGACCTTGGATTGGGGAATTCAAATGCTAATTTTGATTTAGAGACTAAAAAAGAGGTAAACCCTTCTCATGTTGTAATGTTGAAGGAAAATAATAGATGATTAACCAAGGAGGAAGATGGCAATCAAGAGAAGGATGGATCAAGTTGGAGAAGATGAGTCCTTTGTTGTCAAGGATACAAAAGAAAAGGTGGGTACAAATGTTTCTTTTGAGATCCCTATTGCTACAAAATTATTGAAATAATGTAGACTATCCTTAGTTGGTTCTCCCTTCTTGGCAAAGGGATGCAAGGATAAATCTATGAAAACCTGTAAAGCTAGGTCTACTAGAAGCAAAAAATGGTTGATTGTGGATTAGAACAAAAAAGGAATGAAATAACTAGTAGTGAGGACATTAGGGAAAGAGAGGTGAAAAAGGAAGTAGTAGATGGTAAACAACAAGCCCTTTTGGCAATGTTCTTGAAGGGTACACCAAAATCCAACAAATAAATTTTGTCTTGGAATATCAAAGGGTTGAATAACCCACATAAGCATGACCTTCAAGACAACTTAGGTAGATAGAATAAACTAGATATTATGTTGGTACAAGAAACTAAAATTCCCATTGAGAGAGTTGTCAAAATCAAGAATAGATTTTACAAGAATTGTGGATGTCAAGGTGTTTATGTGGTTGGGGCCTTAGGTGGGATTGTGACCCTATGGAATCTTGCTATTTTGTGGGACTCTTTTGAGTGTATATCCTAACCATGTTGTTATTTTTACCTTAAAAATGAAAACACTTCTTAGATAATTTATAATATTTATACCCCCAACATTCAAAGTGCAAGAAAAAGTCTTTGGAACCATCTTGCTGATTTTAGGCAGATGCACACTAAATTGAAGTGGTTGGTTATGGGGGACTTTAACTCTCCTTTAAATGAACACGAGAAGAAAGGGGGATCTCAATTTTTTTGGATATCTAGGAAGACCTTACGGACTCATCAATCATAATGCTTTGATGGATTTGGATCTTGAAGGTGCTAATTATACCCATTCAAATTGAAGGGTTGTCTCTTCTCTTATATAGGTAAGATTGGATCATGCTCTTATAACCCTTGATTGGTTTACTTCATATTGCTACTATCTATCTTCTTGAACAAGGATATGATCTAATCACTCTCTAATTGTTATGCATGCTGATAAGTTGGGTAAAAGGAAAGGTTTTCTAATTAGATGTGAAAAAATGTGGACCTAGCATCCTAATCTAAATGAAAAAGTTGTTGAATGGTGGAGTATAAGTGTAGATGGTTTTGCTATGTTTAGGATGGCTAAAAAGTTAAATAATGCCATGATTAATATCAGAAGATGGAACAAGAATTATTTTGGCAACATTTTTCAAAAGAAATTTGAAATCAAGGCTAGGTTAGATGTGGTTCAAAAGGAAATGAAAAATATGGGTATGATTTAGGATTTATTGGTGAAGAAAAAGGGTTGTTATGTGAGCTTCACTCTATTATTGCAAAAGAGAGAATTATGGAGGTAAAGGTCTAGAGAGATTTGGCTAAAGGAGGGGGTTATGAATACTAAATTCTCTCACATGACTACATTAAAGCATATATCTTCTAGTATAATCAAAGAGATATGGTTGGATGGAAATTGAATTCTAGAGGAAATTGCTATAAGAGATAATGCTGCTGATTATTTTAGTAATCTTCTTTCTAAAAACAATGGTTTAGATCTTATCCTACAGGGTGACATATTAGAGGTTATTCCTAATATTATCGATGATTAGGATAATATGGAGTTAATGAAGCCTCTTTTAGAAGAAGAGATCAAATTTACTATCTTTTCCTTTGAAGGAAATAAATCCTCAGGTCCAGATGGGTTCCCACATTTTTTCTTTTAGTTGTATTGGGATATTGTGGCTAAAAATTTAGTGGTAGCTAATAAGAAATTATTTGGAAGTAGATGGTGCTAACAGAACTAATTCTAACTTTTTAGTCTACATTCCTAAGAAGGTTGGAGCTAACATCTTTGTTGAATTTTGACTGATTGGCCTTTGTAATTTGGTCTACAAAATCTTTTCTAAGATCATTGCACTAAGATTGGAACAAATTCTTCCCAAGTTGATTTCACTGTAACAAAGGGGTTTTGTTCATGGAAGGTAAATTATTGACTCTATTATTTCCATTTATGAAGTGATCTACTATATGGAACTAAATAAGAAGGCTAGGTTCATTTTGAAGTTGGACTTGATGAAGGTATATGATTATGTGTCATGGGATTTTCTTAGTAAAGTTATGAAAAAAATGGTTTTGGATGGAAGTTTCTAAAATTCATCATGGAGTTGGTATGTACCCTAAAATTCTCTATCATTATTAATAGTTTACCTTCTAGTTTTTTCAAAATTTCAAGAGGTATCTAACAGGGTGATCCCATTTCCCCTTTCTTACTTATCATAATGGTAGAAGATTTGAGGAGAGGTTTGCAAAAAGTTTTTCTTGATGGAAGATTTAAGGGCATTAAACCCACCTCTACTAGTGTTCTAATCTCTCATCCATAGTTCATGGATGATACTATTATCATGGGTGAAGCTTTTATGTTCCAGAAGCTAAGGAGCTTAAGTAGATTTTGTCCAATTATGAGAAAGCTTTAAGTCAAAAATTTAAGCTTTCAAAAGATTGCTAACATTTTGGGATGTCAAGTTGGCATCCTCCCTTCTTCATACCTTGGTTTACCTCTCTTTTATGGGGTGGTATCATATTCCTTTTGGAGTGGATTATTAGATAGATTCCAACATAAGCTCGTAGGATGGAAAGGTTCTCTTCTAAGCCAAGCATGTATAATTCAATTGATTAAAGCCTCCCTTTAAAATCTTCTAGTCTATTGCATGATTTTGTTACAAATACTTATATAATGTGTTGATAAGATTAAACAAATTTAAAAAAAGTTTCTTTGGTCTGGTATGGAAGAAAAGAAACATATACCATTGGTGGCTTAGGAGTCAGATTGTTTAAGCCCAAAAGTAAAGGTAGACTAGGTTTAAGAAAGATTAGAGATTTCAAACTTTCTCTAAATGCTAAAATTACTTGGATATTTCTTAACGAAGGGAAAGAGTAGACTTCTATCACTTCTAAAAAATACTCGAATGATTCAAATGGTGATACGTTGACTAGTAATGATCTTCCCCAAGGATCCTATATTTGGATGCATGGTCTCTAGTAGATTTATACTTCATAAAGGTAGGAAATTGAAGCTTGGGGATAGCTATAACATTAATTTTTAGGAGGACGCATTGATTTTAAATTCCCCTTTGAAGGATGTTGAGTGGGCGGCTCCTATTGTTGACTTATGTAAAACAACCTTCGAAACTAAAGTGATAGACTACATTGAAGATGTTAATGGTGTTAAACATTTGAAGATATTAAAAAGAACTAACATTCATTATCCTTTTGAGATGAAGAGGATTGGTTAATCACTCGCATGAGGGAAGATCACCTCAGTCATGATGGTTTGGTGTACTTGAAGACATTATCTAGTGGCTTCTTTACATATCCCTCATCAACTATCTTTGGTAAAAAGGGGACTATTGGGATATTGTGGGGCATAGGAAAAATTGATAGGGGTTTTGAAATAATGGGAGGAGATAGAAATTGTATTGAGCCTCTGAGTTGCAATAGTGTTAAGCAAACCAAAGAGTTATGATACCTCATTACTAATTGAATTTGCAAACCAAAGAGTTATGATACTTCCTATCTTGAGAGATTAGATGGACATGATACCTCATTACTAATTGAATTTGCAAAAGAATAGAACAATAGGCATGTTATGGTGTAGGGGATAGACTTTGAAGTTACAAAGGAGTTACTGGCTTAGGTCACTAGGCTCTCTTTAATGGGGGAAATTTTTTAAAGATAGGTAAACTGGGGAAGATGTCATTTCTATTTTTCTGAAGAATGGTGAAGAACTAAAAAACTCCATTGGGACATGCTAGGAGATTATTTTAAAAAGCCCCCTTGGGATGAGGTTGCACACTATATTATGAGGTACATAACTTTGGAGGGAAGATTTAAGTCTGTGTATTCTTATCATTTTGTCTTGTTGAATCATTTTAGGCATAGAAAACCAATATGCTTTCTATTTTACCTATTGTCTTCTTTGGAGAATTCTATCAAGGACTATAAATGGGCCTCGGGGATGATTCCCCTCCATGAGGGGCTAATTTTACTTATTGTAAATGCAATGTCCCATTTTTAATTAATTTAATCCAATCTAGACAAAATGCCCATTCCCATATTTTCTATGGGCTAAGGAAGAAATTAAGGAAATAATTTATTTAATATTTAATTATCTAGCTCATGTTAATTTATATTTTCAAAGCTTATTAATTGGGGCCAAATTAAATATTAAATATATTTTATTATTTTATTGTGATGGAAACCTAAAATGGGGTGTGGAGTTTCTTATGGAGCAATTGGTAACTTCCAAGATCATGTGGCACCTAATTATAGCAGATTCTATTATAGATTTTATGACAACTTGCAAGAGGTAGTTACAACCTATTTTTAGCAAAGAATTGGGTAACAAATATGACAGGATCGTTATTGAGCATCATTAGAGAGAAGGTGCTACAAATAATAATATTTTATTTATTTTATTTTCCCAATTTGAGGCCTCAAGCCTCTATTAATATGTAGGGGTTTTCATACAAAAGGATCTTTTGATCATATTTTCTCCCTTCTACTTTGTATGAACACTTGTGTTCTTACAATTTATTATGTAGATGAAAACCCATAGGAGATTGAGATTAGTTGATGAAAACCCATTAGTTTATATAACTAGAGGATGAACTCCCTTTGATTCAAGAGGACAATCTCATTCAGAGGTTGTGATTGAGCTTCATGGAGTTGTAGATTTTAGCTATGTTCTAGTTTGCATGTTTGTAGGATTTGGTAGCAACAGAGTGGTGTTTTGAATATTAGATTTGTTGTTGTGTGTTGTAGTGGTTTTGATTTTTGTGTATTAGTTATTTTATATTCCTTTTTTCCATCTAGATCAACTATAGATATTGGGAAAGTTGCAGTATAATCTTGTGCAAACAATTATCATTGGTGTTATGTATTTTGTAGATTGAGTGTAGAATAAAGAGGAGATTTGGTTCCAAATTTGTGTAGTTGGTTGATGATATCATTTTTTGTTGTTCTACAACAATTTTATTTTCATTTCATCACCTTAGAGTGTTTACATCATATTTGGGAAGTAATATTTTTTTTAATGCAAAAATTATCAAATTTGGAGTGATGGAGCTTTTGGGTTTCCAGTGATTATTTTGGTTATGTTTTAGATTGTTGTAGCTACTATTATTATTGTTATATTTGTTGTTATTATAGCATATTATTGTGTTTTAGTCTTCCATATGAAAGGAAACAAAGTACGTGAAATACGCTTCCTACACTGATCTAATGGGGAGAGTTGTACAAATTTTTATCTTTTAACAGCTACAATAATAAGATACATAATACAGAGAAGATAAAATAACATCAAATAAAAATACAAAAGCTCACAACACAATCTATATACATGGGGAAAAATCTTTTGGGTGAAAAACCCCACACTCCAAAGCACAACCCAATGTATTAATATGTAAACAATGAAGGTTACAATACACTTCCAGAGAAAAGATCTTACAGGAGTTCACCACTATTGATATTCTAGAGTAATTCTGACAACATAATAGTACCTGCAAATGAACCATACAAATTACTCCAACAAGCACCTTATTTATAGAGAATATCAAGTATGAAGGAAGCTTCTGGAGGAAGATATAAGAGGTGGATGTCCAAATCCACATGGCACATATTCCAACACCTCTTAGCATGTAAATGACACTTGTCCAAGATTCCCTTTCACCTCTTACAACCCTCCAAACTTGGGCGTCAGGTGAAAGTTCAAAGTTGTGTCACACTTTTATAAAGGAAATGGCAAACACTGATCTAATTTTTTAACTTGAATCTCTACAAAGTGATGTATATGTTTTGAATTTTAAAATGATGTAGACTAATAAAATGTAAATTTTTTAGTGTATTTTATGTTTGTATTTTAAAAAAAAAATTAAAAATAATTTAAATGTAGTATTTAATAAAATTGAAACTATAATTTAGTTGCTAGTAAAATGCTAAAAAATAAGGTTGAATGGGATGTCACACTTTATATAGTAAATTTCATTTATTTTCCTTCTATTTTTTTTTTTGTATTCATAACTCAAAATTTTAGTGCATGGATTCATTTTTCCCCATTTCAATAAATATATGATTTTAAATAAATCTTGGAAGTTGCATGTAATGAAAACACAACTGTTTCGATGGGATGTCCAATTTTGTCTTAAATATTTATCCAAAATAAGAAAAAATTATATCATCTTGATATGGGATCTCTCCTCTAGTGCATCATATTTTTTTCAAGTTTTTTTGATAAACTTTACTATTTTTTCTTGAGAGGACAATCAACATCATATTTTGGTGCTGATGACCTAGTTTTAGTAAAAATGAAAAATAAAATATAAACACTAATGGAAATGTTTAAAAAATTATATTTTTACAAAGTAGACTTATAGATCTACAAAAGGGTATTTTTAGATTTTTTTAAAATGATTATTTGCATGAGTAGGACTTGTTAGAACGTCAAGTTTTTCAAATAGTTTTATTTTTTTGGTAAATTAGCCCCAAAGTGATGCTACATATGTTTTTAGTGGATGGTTCCAATTGGAAAAGTTATGGCCTAGATGCAATTTAGCAAGAATGAATCCATATAGAACATATGTTTCACCAAATTTGACTTTTAATTGGAAATACTTAAATTCATTTATGTTGATGAGTTGATCTAAAGTGTGACACAACTTTGAACTTTTACCTCACCCCAAATTTACCTGAAATAGGTATGACAGATACTCTTACACTGTCATAAAATCTATCATATATGACAAAACTTACAACTACAAGAGAATCCATCATAACTAACTAATAACAAATGATTCTCTTACAACTTGTCATAACCCAACTTGGGTGCTTAAATTCCCCATGCAAGATGCTTTGCAACACTTGTCCATCCTATCATAAAAAATCCAGCTCTTACGAGACATAACCTATCATAGGAATCCATCATAGAATATTGACTTACAAAAAGTTCAAGATTGCGACACATGTAAAATAATTTCTACCACAAAGTGGTACGCCTACATTCCAATGTAGGAATAAATGCATCCTTGTCAGCTTCTATGTCACCTGCCAATGTGATGATAACTCACCATACCATGTCACACTAGAAGACAAAATATGATGAGAAAAAAATATAACTTAGGCATAAAATAAATATACATTAAATAAATTAATGCTAAGAAATAACAAGGTTGAGACACCTTAATTCCCAACATTCTCCCACTTGTTAAGCACCTTGCCAGAACCAATATGAACAAGAAATTAATTGCTAGGGGTCGAGAGGCCCATAGACTTTGAACACCATCTAAACTTATATGTTCTCATAGGATTTGTCAAGGCATCTATAGCATTCATCAAAGTAGCAACTTTCTCAAGTTTCACCTTTCCATCTTCCACCATGTCATGGAAAAAATGGAACTAAACATCAATATGCTTCATTTTAGCATGGAAGGTTGGGTTCTTTCCCAAACAAATAGCACTTTGACTATCACAACAAATAGTAATCGTCCCTGCATCAATTTGAACATCTAAACACAATCTCTTAAGAAAAATGGATTCCTTACAAGCATGATTTGCTACCATGTACTCTGTTTCTATACTGGACAAAGTGACTACATCTTGCCGCTTACTCATCCAACTAATAGTACCACCAAACATCATGAACACATAAGCATTGGTGGATCTTCTGTTGTCAATGTCACCCACCCAATTTGATTCCTCAAATCCATGAATACAAACTGAATGCAAAGATCCTATAGGATGACCATGATAACATAAAGAATATTCAAAAGTACCCCACAAGTAACTAAACATTCTCTTTATCGCATCCCAATGTACTCCTCAAGGATTATCCATAAATTGACTAAGGACTCCCATTTCTTGGGCAATGTCCGGTCTTGTACAGATCATGGAATACATCAAATTACCAACAACGCTAGCATAAGGTACTCTCATCATATCCTCCATCTCAGTAGGAGATTTTGGACAATCTGCAACAGGATAACTTAGTCCCCATCATAACAGGATCACACAAGGTCTACAAGTTGCCATGTTGAGTCTCTCCAACATTGTATTCACATACTTAATCTAGCCTAACCAAAGTTTTTCATTTTCTCTATCCCTTCTGATTTCCATTCTTAGAATGTACCTAGCTGCCCCTAAATCTTTCATTTCAAATTGTGCTGAAAGTTGAGACTTCAAAGTAGAAGTCAAACTTTTACCATTTCCAATGAACAACATATCATCAACATATAATGCAATAATGAGAATGTGATCATTATCCATCTTGAAGTAAACACAATGATTTGATTTCGATCTTAGAAATCCAAACTCAACACAAAGGCATAAAACTTCTGGTACTACATCCTAGGAGACTCTTTCAAACCATACAAAGATTTTTTCAACTTGTAAACCAAATTCTTCATACCTTTTTCAATGTAATGCTCTGGTTGTGACATATAAATCTCTTCTTCCAAGTCACCATGAAGGAAAGTTGTCTTCACATCCATCTATTCAACTTCTAAATTTTATACAACAAGTGATAAAAAAGATCTAATGGATGTCATCTTTGTAATAGGAGAGAAAATCTCACCATAATCAATTCCCTTGACCTAGGAATAACCCTTTATGACCAACCTTGCCTTATACTTCTCAACACTACCATCTAAACCAAATTTCTTCTTGAACACCCATTTCCATCAAACACGTTTATGTCCATCAGGCAAGGGCACCAGATCCCAAGTATTATTTTTCTTCAATGCAACCATCTCTTCTTCCATGGCCTCTTTCCAGGAATCTGCATCACTCATACCCATAGCCTCCCTTATGGTCCTAGGCTCATTAGTGGTAGACATCAAAGAAAAAATACAACTAAAACCATGTAAGGAATATCCAAACCTATCAGGTTGTTGCCTTATCTGAGTGGACCTCCTCAAAAGCTAAGGTTGAGGTTCTTCTTCTTCTTCTAAACTTTCAGAGCTACTAGATCTCTCCTCATCATCAAGTCCAATAGGTGTTTTTGGTTTAACTTTCTTAGGGCTAGAAGGAAGCTAAACCACATCCTCTTTCTCTTCTTCTTTCTCTGGGTTTAGAACAACGGAAGAAGGATTGAGTTCTTTAAAGATCACACTTCTATTGTACAAAACCCTTTTAGCCACTGGATCCCAAAGCTTTTACCCTTTCACACCGATGCCATAATCGATGAAGATACACTTCACTGACTTGTTCTCCAACTTAGACCTCTTCTCCCTAGGCACATGTGCATATGCCTCACAACCAAACACTCAAAGATGTCTCAATGAGGGATTTTTACCCAAGCACACCTCCATAGGTGTCTTCTCAACAAGTGCATATGTAGGAGACCTATTAAGTAGGTAGCAAGTGGTAGCAATAGCTTCGACCCTAAAATTTTGTTCAAGGCCAGCTCCACTAAGCATACTCCTAACCCTCTCCATCAATGCCCTGTTCATCTCTTTGCAACTCCATTTTGCTGAGGGGTATATGGAGTTGTCTTGTGCCTCTCAATCCCATGTTCTTTATAGAACTTGTCAAAATCTATTGAACAAAACTCACGACCATTGTCCATCCTCAAACACTTAATCATTTTATCGATATGATTCTCAACAAGAGTCTTAAACTCTTTGAATCGACTAAAGACTTCAAATTTGCTTCTAAGGAAATAAGCCCATGTCCTTCTACTATAATCATCAATGAAAGATACAAAGTAAATATATTTTTAAATCAAAGGAACATTCACAGGACCAAAAACATTAGAATGTATCAAGTCCAACACCCTAGAAGATTTATGAGAACAAAAATAAAAATGAACATGGTTTTGTTTTCCATATATGCAATGTTCACAAAAATTGAACTCAAGATTACAATCATTCATCCCCTCAATAAGGTTTTTATTTTTCAAGGCTCTAAGACCCTTCTCACCAATGTGATCAAGTCTTTGGTGTCATAACATAGTTTTCTTAGTTGGGAGTTTCATCTCTATAGAATTAGCACCCTTAGGTACCTAGAAAGCATGACCATCAAAATTAGATGCAACTATCCTCTTTGCTTCTCATTCCAATGGTGAGGATGAAGACTCTAAAGTTCTCTTCTTCAAAATTGAAGAACTATTCCACTAAATAGTGCATGCATCAAACTTGAATAGAGTGCCAATCCGAACACCCTTAGCAAGCACCATAGCTCCTCTAGTCATCTTGCATCTTCCATTCGAGAAAACAACTTACATACCCACATCATTCAACTTACAGATAACAGGTTCCATGCCAAACCGAGGATATGCAAAACACCATTGATCCCCTTCACTCATCCATCAGGGTATCGAATCAAGACTCTTCCATGGCCAACAATTTTTAGATGAGAGTCATCACCCAGATACACCTTCCCACCATCATATTCTTCATACTTTGTGAACCAACCCTGATGTGAGGTCATGTGAAATGATGCACCAGAGTCTATCAACCACACATCTTTTGATGCATGTGTTTCCAAGGCAATGAGAAACACTTCTCCATCATCTTGAGAGGATTTGTCAGAATCTGAATCATAGTTCTTCTTCTTTTTCTTCTTCTCCTCCTTACAATCCTTGCAGAAGTTACTAGGTTTTTCGCAATTCCAACATAGTGCCTTAGACTTTCTAGGAGACTTAGATCTCCCATAGGACTTGGATTTTCCTTTTCTTACTTCTTGTCCTTCTTCTTGCCTTTGTCTTTTGGTCAACCGCGAATCATAAGAGCCTCCTTAGCCATTTTATAATATTTTCTTTGCATCTCTTCAGAAAGTAATGATGTAACCACTTCATCCATCTTGAAGGTGGTAGTGGTACTCCTAATGGCCATAACAAGGTGGTCCAACGAATCTAGAAAAGAACATAGCAAAGTCATACATCAATCCTCCTCCTCCATTTTCACACCAACAGAGCTCAACTAGGCAACAAGCATGTTAAAACTATTCAAATGATCTGTGACAGATCTTCCATCTTCCATCCTCAAAGAGTACAAATTCTTCCTTAGGAACAAATTATTTACCAAGGATTTAGCCTGATAAATCTGACCAAGTTTAGCCCACAAATTTGTCATTATAGTCTCTTCATGGACATTTAGTAACATAGAGTCAGCCAAATAGAGTCTCACAAGACCTTTAGCATTCAGATCCATTAGATCCCAATCTTCTTGTTTCATGCCCGATGGAATTTTTTTCTAGATATAATAGTCCACAAGTCTTTGTCAACCAACATGTTTTCCATCTTGAGTTTCCACAACTCAAAGTTACCTCTATTAAACTTTTCCATCTCTATCCTCCCAGATGTGCTCGCTATCTCTTTCCTACAAAAAATGTTTCAAAATCCTCTGGACAAGCTCCCACTCAAATGGAGATCAATTCAAAAAACCCTCTACCCAACAATTAGAACAAAAGTTGATCAGGCTCTTATACCAATTGAAAGGAAGAAAAGCACGTGGAATACGCTTCCTACACTAATCTAATGAGGAGAGTTGTATAAATTTTTATCTTTTAATAGCTACAGTAACAAGATACACAATATAAATAAGATCAAATAACATTAAATACAAATACAAAAGCTCACAACACAAGATATACATTGGGAAAACCCTTTTGGGTAAAAAACCCCACACTCTAAAGCACAACCCAATGTATTAATCTGTAAACAATGAAGGTTACAATACACTTCCAGAGCCAATCTCTTACAGGAGTTCACCACTACTGATATTCTAGAGTGATTTCAATAGCATAATAGTACCTACAAATGAACCATACAAACTACTCCAACAAGTACTTTATTTATAGAGAATATCAAGCATGAAGGAAGCTTCTAGAGGAAGATACAAGAGGTGGGCATCCAAATCCACATGGAACATATTCCAACACCTCTTAGCATGCAAATGACACTTGTCCAATATTCCCTTTCACCTCTTACAACTCTCCAAACTTGGACGCCTCAAATTTACCTGAAATAGGTATGACAGATACTCTTACACCATCATAAAATCTATCATATATGACAACACTTATAGTTGTAAGAGAATCTGTCATAACTAAATAGTAATAAATGATTCTCTTACAACTTTTCATAACCCAAATCGGGTGCTTAGATTCCCTATACAAGATGCTTTGCAACACTTGTCCATCCTGTCATAAGAAAATTTGGTTCTTATACGTCATAACCTATCATAAGAATTCATCATAGAATATTGACTTGCACATGTTTCAAGATGCTGACACATGGAAAAGAATCTCTGACACAAAGTGAGACACTTACATTCCAATGTAGGAATAAATCCATCCTTGTCACCTTCCATGTCACCTACCAATGTGATGACAACTCACTGTGCTATCTCACACTAGAAGACACAATATGATGAGAAAGAAAATACAACTTAGGCATAAAATAAATATACATTAAATAAATTAATGCTAGGAAATAATAAGGTTGAGATACCTTAATTCCCAACACCATAGCGTCAATAAAAGTATTGGATATTTATCTTTCATTTGGTGCTCAAATTGTCAATCTCTATTGTTTGTAAGGGTTATTGTAATAGATTTTATAATAATCATCAAGGATATTGTTTCTGATATTTTCCAACAAGTTTTCTACATGTATTTCTATGTCTCATGTGTATTTAATAGAAACATAACATTGACGAAGTTTCCAAGTGGTTTAGTGCAAAAACGCCAAAATTAGAGTTGGATAGTTGTGTTGAAATTTATGTAGAAATCTAAGTATTTTGCAAGATATTATTAAATATTTCAAATCTAGAAATTGTTAAAATATTTTGTGGAGGACATTACAGTAAAAAATTTTAAGAGCAAAGGATATTGAGGTTCACCATTAGGGTTCTAAAAGTAAAGAGAAAACGTTGAAAAGAGTGGTGGAGTACTATGAGTTTGCTTCTAGGAATTTATAAGATTCCATGGTTGACACTTGGTAAGCTATGAAGAAGTAATGTACAACAAATTTTGAAATAAAGGAACCCATTTCCAAGGATAGTAGTCCAATGTTATAGGATGAAAGGCTGATGGAAGGTTACTATAGAGAAATTGTTAGCTAAGGGAGGGTAAAAGGAGGAGAGGAGATGCCCATCAAAGGTTAGCTCCATGTCCCCAAAGTTTTAATTGATAATGTGAAGAAGAGAGGTGCCGATTTTTAGGAAAGCCCAAAGAATTTGAGTGGTCTAGATACTAAGGGAGAAGGGAAATCTACAGATTTCCTAGAACCTATTGTTGGTGAACCCTTTCCTAGTATTCTTGATCCTTGTCTAGCCTTTTCCAAAGGATTTTTCCTTATTGGTGTCTAACCCCTCATCTTTAGACGAATTGTCTGACATGGTAAACTAGGTGAGCCAACATTTGGGGACCTTGCAAGAAGCTTTTAAGGCACATCATCATCTTACCAAATGGTTCTTTGTTGAAATTAATAGAATTAACATTAAGCTATCCTTGATGGAAAAGAATCAGAGAGGGAAAACATAAGTTTAGAAGGAGGAGGATGTTAGAATCTTATAGAATTGGGAAGCCATCCCTCAAATTAATAGACTAGTTAATGACTATAGTGACTAGAAGGAAAAAATTGATACCTTGGGTGAAGAGTTTAAGTAGGGACATGAAAATCATAATAAAAGGTTGGTAGTGCTGGAAAAGGACATGAACATCATCAAGGAAAACTTGAGTAAGGTTGTTGAATTCAGTAAGTGCACTATTTAGAACAACACATGATGGGGATCAAGATTGTTGGGAATTAAGGTGTCTCAACCTTTGTAATTTCCTAGCATTGACTTTTTTACTGTGGTTAATATTTTTTACAGTGCCATAATTTTCCTGTTTATTGTGTTCTATCATCTAGTAAATTTGACATGGTGAGTTGTCAATTACTGGGAGGTGACAAGGATGTATTTTTGTCCTCACATGAGGATGCAGACGTCCCACCTTGGGATAGGACATTTGTGACATGTGTTGGCTAGTTGTAAGGTGTGTAAGTTCTTATGACAGATTCCTATGACATATGATAGATTTCTATGACATATGACATATTCCTATGACATATGACAGATTCCTATGACAAACTATGATGCGTAAGGACCAGATTCTATGACAAGTTGGACAAGTGTTGTAAAGTATCTTTGCATGGAGAAAAGGTTAAAGTTGGACGTCCAAGGAAGGATAAGGACAAGTTGTAAGAGCATATTCTAAATATAGTCATTTATGACGATTCTCTTACAACTGTAAGTCCTGTAAGAATGACAGATTCTTCTTACAGTTGTAAGAGGTTGTAAGGCATCTTTCCTTGATGTAGGCAAGTGTGTTTGCATGCAAGAGGCATTGGATATTGTGCCATATGGCCTCTTGGACGTCCAACCTCTAGAAGGTTCCATTTTGCCTTGTAACTCTATAAAATAGGTGCTTGGAGTTGTAGTATGCATAGTATTATTGACAGGTACTGTTATGCTGCCAAAATAACTCTAGAAATGACTGTCGAAGACTCTTAAGAGCTTGCATTGCAAGTGTATTGTAAACCATTTTAGTTTTGATAATACATTGTGTAGGTTTGTGTGGGGTTTTTCACTTGAAAGGGTTTTCCCCACGTATATCTTGTGTCTCTCTTTTTCTATCTACATTCTTGTGTTGTGTATGTTGCTGAAATCTTCATATTATATGTTTAACATAACTGTAACTGTAAGGATTGAAAAGAATTTGCACTCTACTTCCCTCATTAGATTGGTGTAGGAAGTGTGTTCCACGTACCTTGCTTCCTTTCAGTTTGTATCAGAGCCTGATCACCTTTGGTCCTAGTTGTTGGGTAGGGTTTTTTTTGAGTTGATCTTTGATTGAGTGGGAGTCTGTGCAGAGTATTCTATAATCTTGTTGCAGGAAGGAGATGGCAAGAACATCTGGAAGAGTAGAGGTGGAAAAGTTTAATGGTAGCAATTTCAAGTTGTGGAAACTTAAAATGGAAGACATGTTTGTTGATAGAGACCTATGGGAAACCATTTCTGATGTAAAACCAGCGGTAATGTCGCAAGATGATTGGGATCTCAAAGATCGGAAGGCTAAGGGTCTTGTGAGACTCTGTCTAGCTGACTTTGTCTTGCTAAATGTCCATGAGGAGAAGATTACGAAAGAACAATGGAAGAAGTTGGGAGATGTTTATCAGGCCAAATCCCCGGTGAACAAGCTATTCCTAAGGAAGAAGTTGTATTCTCTGAGGATGAAAGATGGAGGATCTGTTGTAGATCACCTGAATGCCTTTAACATGCTAGTTGCATAGTTGACATCCATTGGTGTGAAGATGGAGGAGGAGGATTGATGTATGACCTTGCTTTGTTCTTTGCCAGATTCATGAGACCCTCTTGTTATGGCTATCAGGAGTACCACATCCACATTCAAAATAGATGAAGTGGTGTCTTCGTTGTTATCTGAAGAGATGTGGAGAAAGTCTTCTGAGTCGGCCAAAGAGGCTCTTGCGGTTCGTGGAAGATCCAAGGAGAAAGGGAAGAAAAAGAAGGACAAGAAAGATGATAAGGGTAGAAGATCCAAATCCTGTGGGAGATCCAAATCTCCTGGAAAGTCCAAGGCACCTTGTTGGAACTATGGAAAAACTGGGCACTTCCGAAAGGAATTCAAAGATGAAAAGAAGGAAAAGAAAAAGAATGCCTCAGATTCAGATTTTGACAAGTCACAAGATGATGGTGATGCTTTTATTGCTGCCTTGGCCACCCATGCATCTGATGATGTGTGGCTGATTGATTCTAGTGCCTCTTTTCACATGACCTCGCATCGAGACTAGTTTACAAAGTATGAAGAGTTCGATGGTAGAAGAGTGTACCTGGGTGACGACTCTCATCTAAAGATAGTTAGTTGTGGAAGAGTCACAATTTAATTCCTTGATGGACAAGTGAAGGGGATCTCTGAGGTTATGCACATCCCAGGCTTAGCATGAAACCTATTTTATGTAAGTAAATTGAATGATGCAAGTGTGTAGGTTGTCTTCTCGAAAGGAGGATGCAAGATGACTAGAGGAGCTATGGTGCTTGCGAAGGGTACTCGAAGAGGTACCCTGTTTCAGCTGGAGGCATGCACTTCTCAGTGCAATATTTCTTCTGTTTTGAAGAAAAGAGCTTCAGTCACTTCATCTTCACTATTGGAACTAGCAGCTAAAAGATGTATTGCTTCCACTTCTGATGGTAGTGCATTTTGGGTACCTAAGGGTGCTCATGCTTTGGAAATGAAACTTCCAACTGAGAAGACAATGTTATGGCATAAGAGACTTGGCCACATTGGTGAGAAGGGTCTTAAAGCCTTGAAAAATAAAAAAACATCGTCGAGGGGTTAAATGATTGTAATCTCGAGTTTGACTTTTGCAAACATTGTATATATGGAAAGCAAAACCGTGTTTAGTTTTACTCTAGTTCTCACAAGTCTTCTGGTGTGTTGGATCTTATTCATTCTGATGTGTTTGGTCCTATAAATGTTCCTTCGATCTCTAAATTTGTATATTTTGTTTCATTCATTGATGACTATAGTAGAAGGACATGGGTTTATTTTCTTAGAAGCAAATCTGGAATCTTTAGTTAGTTCAAAGAGTTTAAAGCTTTTATTGAGAATCAGACTGGTAAAAAGATTAAGTGTTTAAGAACCGATAACGGTGGTGAGTTTTGTTCCGCAGAGTTTGATAAGTTCTGTAAAGAACATGGGATTGAAAGACATAAGACAACTCCATACACCCCTCAACAAAATGGAGTTGCAGAGAGGATGAACAGGACATTGATGGAGAGGGCTAGGAGTATGCTTCGTGATGCTAGCCTTGAACAGAAGTTTTGGGCTAAAGCTGTAGCCACTGCTTGCTACTTGGTAAACAGGTCTCCTACATCAGCTCTTGTTGATAAGACACCCATGGAGGTGTGGTCTAGTAAAAAGCCTTCATTAAGACATCTTCGTGTTTTTGGTTGTGAGGCATATGCTCATGTGCCTAGGGAGAAGAGGTCAAAATTGGAGAACAATGTTGTTAAGTCGGTATCTTCATTGGCTATGGTGTTGGTGTGAAAGGGTACCAGCTTTGGGATCATGTGACCAAGAAAGTGTTGTATAGCAGAAGTGTTATTTTCAGAGAACTAACACCTTCTCCTGCTGTTCTATAGCCAAAAGAGAAAGAAAATAAAGATGTGGTTTAGTTTCCTTCTACCCCTGAGAAGACTGAACTGAAAGACCCTGTGAGACCTGATGATGAGGAGAGCTCTAGCAGATCTGAAAGCTCATAAGAAGAAGTTGAACCTCAATCTCAGCCTTTGAGGAGGTCTACACGAACAAGGAAGCAATCTGATAGGTTTAGTTATTCATTGCTAGATTCTAGTTGTGCTTTTGCCTTGATTACTAACACTGATGAGCCTAGAACTGTGACAGAGGCTATGGGCATGAAAGATGCAGGTTCCTGGAGGGAGGCCATGGAAGATGAGATGGCTTATTTGGAGAAGAATAAAACTTGGGACTTGGTGCCTTTGCCTAAAGGACATAAACCTGTTGGTTGTAAATGGGTGTTCAAGAAGAAATTTGGTGTAGATGGCGGTGTTGAGAAGTACAAGGCTAGATTGGTTGCGAAGGGGTGTTCACAAGTGGAGGGAATTGATTATGGTGAAATTTTCTCTCCCGTTGCAAAGTTGACATCTATTCAGTTCCTGTTATCTCTTGCATCAACTTATGGCTTAGAGGTGGAGTAGATGGATATGAAGACAACATTCCTTCATGGTGATTTGGAGGAAGAGATTTATATGTCACATCCAAAGACTTACATAGAAAAAAGGTAAAGAAAATTTGGTTTGCAAGTTAAAGAAGTCTTTGTATGGTTTGAAGCAATCTCCTAGGATGTGGTACCTAAAATTTGATGCCTTTGTGTTGTCTATTGGATTTCTAAGGTCGAAGTTAGATCATTGTGTGTACTACAAATTTGACAACGATTGCATTCTCATTATTGCATTGTATGTTGATGATATGTTGTTAATTGGGAATTGTAGGAATATGATTTTTGATTTGAAGTCTCAGTTGTCAGCACAGTTTGAAATGCAAAATTTAGGGGCAGCCAGGTACATTATGGGAATGGAAATTAGAAGAGACAGAGCAAATAGAAAACTTTGGTTAAGCCAGAGTAAGTATGTGAAGACTGTGTTGGAGAGATTCAACATGGCAGATTGCAAACCATTGTGTGTTCCTATTTCTTTGGGGACCAAGTTATCTGTTAATGATTGTCCACAATCTTCTTCTGAGATGCAGGAAATGAGAAGAGTACCTTATGCTAGTGCTGTTGGCAGCTTGATGTATGCTATGGTCTATACTAGACCAGACATTGCCCAAGCAGTGGGAGTCCTTAGTCGATTTATGGCTAATCCTGGACGTGTACATTGGGATGCAGTGAAGAGAGTGTTCAGATATTTGCGGGCTACTTCCAAGTATTCCCTATGTTATCATGGTCATCCTACAGGACCTCTGCATTTTGTGAGTATTTGAGGATTTGTGGATTCTGATTGGGTGGGTGACATTGACAATAGGAGAGCCACCAGTGCTTATGTGTTTACTATGTTCGGTGGTTCAATCAGTTGGATGAGTAAGCGGCAACCTGTGGTCACTTTGTCCACGACAAAAGTAGAGTATATGGAAGTTAATCATGCTTGTAAGGAAGCCATTTGGCTTAAGAGATTGTGTTCAGATATTGGTGTTGATGCAAGACAGATTACTATCTGTTGTGACAGTCAGAGTGCAATTTGCTTAGCAAAGAATCCAACTTTCCATGCCAGAACAAAGCATATTGATGTATAGTTTCATTTTATGCGAGACATGGTGGAAGATGGGAATGTGACATTAGAGAAGATAGATACTTTGAAGAATGTTGCAGATGCATTGATGAAAGCACTGGGCACTGATAAGTTTAGATGGTGTTCGGAGTCTATGGGCCTCTCGGCTCCTAGCAGTTAATTACCTGGTTAGATTGGTTCTTACAAGGTGTTCGACAAGTGGGAGAATGTTGGGAATTAAGGCGTCTCAACCTTTGTAATTTCCTAGCATTGACTTTTTTACTGTGCCATAATTTTCTTGTTTACCGTGTTCCGTCATCTAGTAATTTGACATGATGAGTTGTCAATTACTGGGAGGTGACATGGAAGGTGACAAGGATGTATTTTTGTCCTCACATGAGGATGCAGGCATCCCATCTTGGGATAGGACATTTGTGACATGTGTTGGCTAGTTGTAAGGTGTGTAAGTCCTTATGACAGATTCCTATGACAAACTATGACACGTAAGGACCATATTCTATGACAAGCTGGACAAGTGTTGTAAAGCATCTTTGCATAGAGAAAAGGTCAAAGTTGGACATCCAAGGAAGGATAAGGACAAGTTGTAAGAGCATATTCTAAATATAGTCATTTATGACGATTCTCTTACAACTGTAAGTCTTGTAAGAATGATAGATTCTTCTTACAGTTGTAAGAGGTTGTAAGGCATCTTTCCTTGATGTAGGCAAGTGTGTTTGCATGCAAGAGGTGTTGGATATTGTGCCATATGGCCTCTTGGATGCCCAACCTCTAGAAGGTTCCATTTTGCCTTGTAAATTTATAAAATAGGTGCTTGGAGTTGTAGTATGCATAGTCTTATTGAGAGGTACTGTTATGTTGCCAGAATAACTATAGAAACGACTATCAAAGACTCATGAGAGCTTGCATTGCAAGTGTATTGTAAACCATTTTAGTTTTGATAATACAATGTGTAGGTTTTGGAGTGTGGGGTTTTTCACTTGAAAGGGTTTTCCCCACGTATATCTTGTGTCTCTCTTTTTCTGTCTACATTCTCGTGTTGTGTATGTTGCTGAAATCTTCATGTTATATGTTTAACATAACTATAGCTGTAAGGATTGAAAAGAATTTGCACTCTACTTCCCTCATTAGATTGGTGTAGGAAGTGTGTTCCGTGTACCTTGCTTCCTTTCAAAGATCCTAATAAGGAAGATGAAAAGAACTACTGAAGAGTCTAATGTTCCTAGTGAGGAGGGTAAAGCTACCAAGGCAAGCCTTAGTGCAAGAACTAGGAGCAACATGAAAAGGATCTATGAGGAAGAAAAAAGAGAACTACAAAATTTTGTGGACTTTAATACAAGTTTTTACGAACAAGAATTTGAAGCTGTTGAAACATTGAAAAAGTTATAGGTCTCTAGTATTTTGATGCAAGAGCATCCAGGGTGTAAGAGCAATCTTGCATCAACCAAAAAAACTATTGTTTCTTTTCAATAAGGGCTAAATTTGGCAGGGTTACTATTTTTAGTAAGTTTGCATTTGTGCATGGTTGGATACAAAATCTTACATGGACAGGTCCAGAATGGTGAATTGAAGCTAATTGTGAAGAAATCACTTCAATATCATTTGTCATTTGTGAGATATTAAAATTTCAAATTCCAAAAATCCTATTAAAATATTCAAAGTCAAATTTGGGGCACTTAGAAGCTCCGGATGGGCCCAAAATTTGGTGGGACACCCAAGCATTCTACCTATAGGTTGCTTTTGCACAACCGTCTTTTTGAGAGCTTTCCAAAAAGGTATTATAATTGAAAATCCAACAGTCCGATTGAAAGTTATGGCCCCGCGAAGTTGACCTATTTTTGGAGGGAGATGCAAATTTTGAAATTAAGCTGGTGACCGCCAAAAAGGGCTATATATGACCATTTTTGGAAACCCTTGAGGTAGTAGCGTTAAGGGGGAAGGTGTAGAGTCAAGAAAAGATGGGAAAATAGAAACCCTAGTTGATTTGGGGTTACAGAAGGCTGAAGATTCCAGAGTCTTGAGAGAGGGAGTTGTAATGTGTTGCAACCTGTAGGGTATTCATCCTCTGATTGTATTTGAGCTTCTGTAATGTAATATTTTTCCCATATTAATAAAATATCATTCTATTTCCTATGTGCAATTTTTTTTGTTGTGTGTTTTATGATTTACCCCCTTCATCATATTTTGTTTTCTATTTTGTGCTTGTTTGGTCTTCTATGTAGCTTTGTTACTATTTTGATGCAGTTTTTGTGTTGTTTTGTTAAACCTTGGTTGGTTGTAAATGCTTTTAGGGCCCCTTTAAAATGCATTTTACCCCCTTTAATAAAAAATTAGCAACTAGAGAAAAAATCTCACCATAATCAATTCCCTCAACTTGCGAATGTCCATAAACGTAACTAGTCCAGCCTTGTACTTTTCAACACTACCATAAGAACCAATCTTCCTTTTGAGTATCCATTTACAACCAATGAGTTTCCATCCATTAGGAAAAGGTACTGAGTTCCATGTGATTTTTCTTTAATGCAAATATCTCCTCATCCATAGCTACTCTCTAAAACTCATAATCATCCATATCGAATGCCTCCTTCACAGTTCTAGGCTCATGTATGTTAGTAATCAAACAAAAAATAAATCACTAATTATAAGTATACCTATTTGGTTGTTTTCTATGCTAAGTGGACCTCCTCAAGAGATAAGGTGGAGGTTTACCTCCTCTTCTAAACTATTTGATCTCTCCCCCTCTTTAGGTCCTTCATTAGCTTTTGTTTCAACTTTCTTAGTCTTAGGGGGTAGTTGAGCCACATCTTTCTTCTTATCCTCTTTTGGATACAAAATTATAGGAAAAAGGCTCAATCTATCTGAAATAACACTTCTACTATACAAAACTCTCTTAGCCATAAGATCCCAAAGATTTTATCCTTTCACACCAACACCATATTGATGAAGATACACTTAATTGCCTTGTTCTCCAATTTTGATTGCCTCTCCTTAGGCACATGAGCATATGCCTTGCAACCAAAAATATGAAGATGCTATAATGAGGGATTTCTTCTCAACCAAGCCTCCATAGGAGTCTTATCCACAAGAGATAATGTAGGAGACCAGTTAATTAGGTAACAAGCCATAGAAACTACTTTTGCCCAAAAATTCTATTCCAAGCCATCTCCACTAAGCATGCTTCTAGCCCTCTCCATTAGTGTCTTGTTAATTCTTTCTACAACTCCATTCTATTGAAGGGTATATGGAGTTTTCTTAAGTCTCTCTATCCCATGCTCCTTATAGAATCTCAAAATATGTTGAACAAAACTCACTATGATTATCAGTTCTCAAAACCATAATCTTCTTACTAGTTTTGTTTTCTACAAGAGCCTTAAACTTTCTAAAACCCATGTCCTTATAGAATAGTCATCTATGAAATATACATAGTACAAAGACTTATAAATAGAAGGAACATTTACAAGACCAAATACATCATAATGAATTAAATCCAACACCCAAAAGATTTATGAAAACTTGAGTAAAAGTGAACATGGTTTTGTTTACCATATATGAAATGTTCAAATAAATCAAACTCAAGAGAACAATTAGTCAACCCCTCTACAATATTTTTACACTTTAGTGTGTGTAACATTGCTAAGTAGAGCAGTGTCGAGGTTTGGTATTTGGACAATGATTGTAGCAATCACATGAGTGGTAATGCAAACCTATTTGCCTCCATTGGCAAAAACATTAAGTTTGAGATCAAAGGGGGAATAATTAAATGTTCCAGTCATGGGAAGAGGGACACTCATCATTCAAACCAATCACGGTGACAAAAGATCGATCCAAGATGTCTATTATGCCCCAGACATAAAACACAATCTCTTGAACATTGGATAGTTGGTCCAAAAAGGGTATAGAGTCCTAATGAAAAATGGGCAGTGCATAATTTTTGACAAGGATGGTAGCAAGAACAAGATTGCAACAACCCAAATGATGAGAAATATAATGTTTCCCCTTAGGATGCAAATTGAGTCTCCAATGCTATTTGGAGTTGCACCTTCCAAGCACATGAAGACTCTAGAGCACTACGAAGTCAACTACATGACATCTACAGTAGTGGCACAATAGTTAGCCTTCAAGATAGTTATCAAAGACCCATCTAAAATTTGGCATATAAGGTATGTTAACTTAAGTTATTCTGGTTTGAATTTATTGTCCAAGAAAAATATGGTGAGGGGGTTAACCAAAATTGTAGAGTCTGATAGAAAATGTGAGGCCTGCATCCTAGGAAAGTAGCAAAGGTAGCCCTTTCAATCAAGGCAATCTGGGAGAGAAAAAACACCATTATATCTAGTGCACTTAGATTTATGTGTCCCCATGAGAACTCCCACCATATCCCAAAATGTAAATTTCATGACCTTTATAGATGATTACATTAGAAAGACAAGTTTATTTCTTGAAGAATAAATCTAAAGCATTTGAGAAGTTTAATTTGTTTAAGGCCTTGATTGAAAAACAAAATGGCCATTTCATCAAGGTCCTTAGAACAAATAGAGGGGGAGAGTATGTCTCCAAATAATTTTTAAATTTTTATGAGTGAAGGCATTGAGAAACAATTTACAACAAGGTACACTCCACAACAAAATGGAGTTGTTGAAATACTAGTGTGAGGCTATAGCAACAATAATATACCTGCTAACCACAAAGGTTGTTTGTGATAGGATCCCACAATAATTGTGAACACATAGCAAATACAATGTGGAGCATCTAAGATTCTCCAGGTGTGTGGCATTTGTATTTGTGTCAAAGGAGAAAGGCAAAAATTTGATGACAAAAAAGAAAAGTGCATCTTCATTGGGTACAACAAAGAATCCAAAGTATACAAGCTATATAACCTTATTACCAAGAAGGTTGTGATTAGAAAGGATGTTGAATTCATTGAGAATGAATCATGGGATGGCATAGTTAATACCTCCACTAAAATCTTGGTAAGAGTGCCTGTAGATGATGAAGAAGGTGGAAATAAAGAAGGAATTACCAACAGTCAAGAAGAAGAAATAAAGAACGAATTACCAAGAGTCAAGAAGAATCAACTCTAGATTTTGCTTTGGAATCAAGCTCCAAAAAGTAGCTCCAGAATGATCTCTGGAGCACTCTAGAATCTTGCTCTAGACAACTAAAAATTTAGCTCTAGAGTACTCTAGAGTCAAGCAACAATAGCTTCAAAGGAAATTCAAATCCTACACTCACTTCTCTAATGCCAAGAAAGACAAGAAGTGTGAGGAAAATTTATGAAAACACAAGGTATGATGATTTTGATGAAAGTTTGAACTTTGCTTTATTTTCTCATGGTGATCCAACACATTTTGAAGGGGTCATGAATGAAGAAAATGGTGTAAGTCCATGGATAAGAAGTTGGATGAAATAGAAAGAAATGAAACATGGGAGCTAATTGATTTATCCAAAGGTAAACAAGTAATTGAAGTTAAGTGGGTTTATAAGAACAAGAGTACTGCTAATAGAAAGATTGAAAGGCATAAACCAACGTTGGTTGTTAATGGATGCAAACAACAACCTAGGAGAGATTATGATGAGACATATGCACCAGTTGTAAGGATAGAAACAATGTAGACAATCTTAGCAATAGCGGCCCAACATAAGTGGAAGGTATACCAAATGGATATGAAGTCCACCTTCTTGAATGAAGTAATCAAAGAAGAAGTATATGTTGAACAACCACCTGACTATGAAGTCCCAAGACAAGAAGATAAAGTGTATAGGCTCTCAAAAGATCTCTACAGGCTTAAGCAAGCACCTCATGCATGGTATAGTAGAATTGATCAATATCTGTTGAGTAATGGCTCTAGAAAAAGTGATAGTGAGCCCACACTTTACATCAAATAAACTCATGGTGAGATTTTAATTATTGTTCTATATATAGATGATTTGATTTTTATAGGAAATAATGACCTCTTCATTGCTGATTTCAAAGAGGTAATGAAAAGAAAATTTGAGATGATAGAGTTATAGGAGCAACAATGACATGAATCGAATAGCCAAAACTTCCACAAGATGAATGTGTATAAAGAAAGAGGCTGAAAACTATCATAAAATGTATGAGAATGTACAATGAACGCCTTGTATATGTAGGACAAAGAGGAAGTGAGAAGGTAAGAGTCAAACACTAACTAGCCCTCCATGATGTGTGACACAAGTAGAACACTCGGGACAAGTGTGAGAGCATGTGTCAAATGTCTATGAGGTGAGATAACTAAACCACTAAGTGAACTTAAGCTAGTGTGAAACTAGATAAAAGTAAACTAGATGACTAAAGACTCTTTTCACACTAACAAGAGTTAGGTTTGCTAAAATATTGCCTTGGCATTGAGGTACAACAAATGGATCATGGCATTTTCATTTCACAAACTTATGCGACACTGATCTGAAGAAGATTAGAATGTTGAACAACAAGTTTGCACCAACACCAACAACTATAGGTTTGAAAAAAAGCAAAGAAGATAGTAGCGATGAAGTAAACTCAACCTTGTACAAAAGCATGGTTGGAAGTCTAATGTATTTGATAGCTACTAGGCTTGATATAATGTACGTGGTAAGTCTAATTTCTGGGTTCGTGGGGACATTTCAAGACACATTGGAAAGTAGGAAAAAGAGTCTTGAGATATGTTAATGGCACCAAGGGCTATGGCATTTTGTATATTACATCTAGTGAGTTTAAGTTGTTTGATTATACTAACAGTGATTGGGTAGGTAGTGTAGATGATAGGAAGAGCACATTAGGATTTGTGTTCCACATGGGTTTAGAAGCTATTTCATGGGCATCCAAGAAGCAACCCATAGTTTCTCTTTCCATAGCAAAAGCTAAGTATATAGCAACAAATATAGTTGTATGTCAGGTTATTTGGATTAAAAGAATCCTAGCATACTTGTATGAAGAACAAGAAGATGGTACAATAATATATTGTGACAATGTTTTCTCAATAACCTTGACAAAGAATCTAGTTTTCCAAGGATGAAACAAACACATTGAGATTTATTATCATTTCATAAGGGAGCTAGTAGAGTGTGGAGAGATTAAACTAGATAGTTCTGCAGAACCAAGCAACAACTCACTAATATTTTTACTAAGGCACTATCAAAAGAGTGCTTTGAATGCCTAAGAAAAATCTTGGGCATCATGGACAACTCCAAAAATTAGCTCTAGAAAGACAACTCTGGATAGCTATGAAAATAGGCTAAAAAATTAGCTCTAAACAATAGCTTCAGAAACTAGCTACAAACTGTAGACACCTAAAAGTGTCCTCAGATTGCAAAACCCTAACCACTTCCATATTCTACTATTTTTCCCTGATTTTCCTCTATGGTTAAATAATTAATTTTAATTGATTAATTATTTAATTATTCATTACCCCTTGCCCCCTTTAATTTAAATAAATAAACATTTATTTAAATTAAAAAACCTTATCCTAATTGAATAGGTTCCACCTATCTAATTTAATCATCTCACATTATTCCCCTTCTCAAATAAATTAAATAAATGAACCTAATTTATTTAATTTAAAAAATCATTCTCCACCTCACAATTTCTCCCAATTTTAAATTGTCTTTTGTCCTTTAGTGATGAGAAAACCCTAACTCATCTTAGCTCCATCCATTTGCATCCAAAGTCAACAATGAATCCTGGCCCTCCGTTCAAACATGGCCTTCTATAAAATCACTCATTCAGCTTCATTTTCACCTCTTAATGCCTTAATCCTTTATGCTCTCATGCTCTCTTATCTCCAACATATTGCCATTTTCATTTGAGCTTCTCTAGGTCTATGCATAAACTTGCAAATATGAGAACAAATATGGAAGATAGAGGAGAACAATGAAGATAAGACAATACTATCTTAGATTCGTAGTTGTTTTCATGCTTGTTTGGTTGATTTCTAAGTTAGATTGCACTTCATTGTAGTTAGAATTTTGTAGTATTTTCATTTTTGCATGTTTGAAAATCCTAAACGCTAGCAACAAATGGTGAACCTGACGTGAACACGCAAAATCTAACATTTTTTTTTGGTAATTTTTGAAAATCAAAATCTGCAGGTGGCTTCCTAGTCTCAAATGGACCTCACTGTTGAGTTCGGGAGGCCCTTTCCGCGAAAAATGACAAAAAATTTGTTATATTTTGGTTACTATAAAATTTTTGAAATTTTTTTAGTAACCTAACCAGGTCGTACTAGTTCTGCACAGTCTTCTATGGTCATGCGGTTGTAGGCTTTAATGTTTATGTAGCAGGTTTATGGTTTCTAATCTATTGTCGCAGGTTTAATATCATGCTCTATTTGTAGGTTTAAATCTTTGTTGTTTTTTTGCAGGTTTGAATTCTTGCATTGCCCTTCCAAAAACCCTAACTCCTGCTTGCATGTCTGCCCGACCACCACTTCATCTCCCGTTCCTGTCACAGTTGAGAACCCTACTAACAAACCTTAAGCCACCATATCACCTGGTGGCCTTGGCTAAATACCTAGTCGTCACTCTTTGCAGGTATCACCACCTCTGTCGCTGCCATTGGTGGCGACCAAACCCTAGGTCGCCACCATCCCATTCATCCAGTCACCATCTCCCTTCGCAGTCTTTTGTTGACTGCTGAGAACCCTTAATCTACCATCTGCTATCTCTGCCGATCCCACACTTACCTCAACTAGTCACCTCCTGATCTATACCATGGTTGCCTCCCGATGTAGGATCTTGGGTGTCTAAGTTGTGGTCGCCACTCCTTGAAAGCTCAGTCAACACCAACCGGATTTTTTGGTCGCCACCCCAATGTTTATAGTCGCCTCCCATGTCTACCTCATCACCACCGTTCAAGGACTCAGTCGCCGCTTCATGTTATTCTGCAACCTTAGTCGGCTACCTCCCATTGGTTCCATCGAAACCTGCAATAAACCTAGCAATCAAAATCCCCTTAGTTGACATTCATTCAAACTCTGATTGCCACTATCGCTAACGTCGATCTAATTCTTCACTATACCGTTGCCGCCACAAAACCCTAACTCTTCCTGTACACACCGCCACCACACACGATGATCACCACTCTTCTGCTTGCATTTAACCCCTAGATCGCCATGTATTCAAACCCCCGCTGACCTCCTTATTCTGCTACCTCCCTCACACCTCTGTCGCTGACTGTTAGTGGTGACCTACCTCCATCGTAGTCTGCGTCCCTCTCTGGATCTCCATCGAAGTCTGAGTCCCCTATCGAGGTCTCAAAATCCTGCCCCACGGCCTCTTGTTTTTCTCACGCCATAGGTTTAAAACCCTAGCGTTAACCGCTAGCCCTTTGTCGTTGGCTTAAGACCACCGCGAGAATGTTAATCCCTTTGGATTCAGTCAATATTGGATTTATTTGCCTCCATGGTTAGGGCTTTAAGCCCCTCAAAACTTTGGGTTGCCAACATGTGATCAAGGATTAGGCTATCGGCCTCCTCGATTATTTGCTTTAATTTTTTTTTCTTTAGCTCCGCTCTTGGTCATATGAGTGACCAGGGGCCCGATCTCCTCCAACTGCCAAACATAAACTTCCAGCTAAACTGTTAGCAACTAACTACAACATGTGACCGCTTGAACTCAAACCACTAGCGGTTAAAATTTTAAACAGATAGTTTGACCCCCTTTGCCCACATATGCCCTAATAGGGCCTTTTTTGTTCAAATTTTCATAAGTTTTGCAAAACATATTAGAATTGCATGAAACAAGTGACGTTGCAGAGCTGACTCGTCTAGATTCGCTATGGCGAAGTCGATATCAGGTGACTGTGTTTTTCACTATTTTTCTGGTCAAAGTCAACATTGCACTTAAACTTCAAACGTGAATATCTTGAGCATTTTTAATTGGATTTCAACAATTTTTAAAAAATTGCTTAAAATTTCATGAACAATCTGATTCTACTGTTATTTTTGCTGCAACTAATCAATTTTCTCAGATTTTTACCAGATTTAGTTTCATGGCTTTTTGACTTGGTGACTTGCAAAACAAAGTGTCAACTCGATATTTCATGCTTTTTTAAATTGTCATGGAGATTTTGTCACTAACATCTAATTTTCAGCTTGTGGCATTCGTTGGGAGAAGACATTCAAACTGAAACTACTAATACATTTGATGCAGGGTTTCTTCCTTTCATGTGCATGTGCTTGTTTATCATATGAACATTTGGATTTTGGTGCACTAAAATGAACATCATCTTGCTATTTTCACATTTGGTTTCAGCTTAAAAAGAACCACTGTCTTCTTTGTTTGGTGATGTGTTGGTGTTTTGAGGTGTGTATGTTCTTCCCTCGCATGTTATGTGATCTTGGGAATCAAAAGCATATCTCAACACTTTCATAATCACACCACATATTTGATTTCTATAGGTTAACGAACATTGTCTAGTGTGGTCAAACACATGTGTATGCTCTTTCCTTGCATCTTAGTACAAACCTGGAGATAAAAAAATGTGTTTGTACCGCTTTTGTGTAACCCTTTAGAGTAGGCCTGCTCTTGAGACACATCCCCAAGGAGAACTCATTTGTGACCCCAAGTGGTACTTTCATCTGGTTCGCTATACAAAATAGGATAAGGCGAAAGCCAAGTCCAAACTGGTATCAACGCTTACTGTACAACGCTAGTTTGAAAGGAGGCACGTACCTTGCATATATGAGACTCCTAGTAGGACTACTCAAAGCTTTAAGTAGCTTGCTGGACGCTCGTAATGTGCCGGTCCCTTGGATATTCACTAGAAACCTTTGTTTAGTGGCCAAAATCCTTTTATTTGATGGCGCAGGAGGTTAGACCTTTAAAGCCGTCCCACGTTCTCGTAGTTCAAAGTAGAGATAGCCAATTCCTTGAGATATTTGGGTCTTTAGGAATTCAAAGTTTGGTGTGCCTGAGAAGTGAGTGCCATGTAAGGGGGAGCCAGTGCCACCAAAATTCTAAGTTATTAGCTTCAAATAAGTGCGGTTGGAGCAATCCAAGTGGGAATCTAGCAAATATTATCTTTGCCAGTCTAGGGTTGTGCAAGTTTACAAGTGTTTTCAAACTTGTGAAGAGTCACTAAAAAATAGCCAATCTAACTACCAAGTGTCTTCTATGATTGATGTGTGTGCTTGCTTAATCATCATCCCAAACACCCTAGTAAACACATTCATTCCAAGTCATCATCCTCCTTATCACTCTTCCTAACCACATCCAATCTCGTCATTCCACATCATATCCTAATCACATTATCCTAATCCATCCAAGTCACCATATCTAATCACCCTCCTAAGCCAATCCATTTCATCCTAAACATTCCGATCACATCTATGATTGGGTACTCGTGACTCCTTGAAAGAGAAACAAAGTTTCTTAATTCTAAGTTCATTTCTACTATCTTCATCTATCTTCTTTATTGTTTGAGGCATGAACTTTTGTGGTTGTGCATATGATCCCTTCTTCTAAAAAATTCCCTTTTGTTGCTTGAAGGTAGGTGCTTTGGAATGATATGGAAATTTGTTGTTAGGCATAAATGGCTCAAGTATTAGAGCTCTTTTGATTATAGAGTAGAGGGTGCAAAAGTCTTAACAATTTTATTGAGAGGTTCAATCAAACTCTCAACAAAGAGAAAAACGACTCTCTTTTAAAAAATGTAAAGTACCATTATTACAACATGCTAAAAACCCCCAACATAGGATTCCACTAAGTTCTATTGTCTAATTCTTTGAATCTCTTTGAAATATTCATCTTCATCTTTCTGTTCAAAGTGGTCCAAAATCCTTCGACTAAAATCATGTCAAAGGTTTGTACAAGCTTATGTCCTCCCATGATCAATCCATGGTGCCACCAATCATAAGCAACATCTTCTAGATGTAATGTATCAAACTATATGGAATCTTCCTCCTCCATAGGGCTAAGAGTAATATAAGTTTGCGACTTCTACAATTGAGCCCTAGTAGAAATTTTATTACTACCATCAAATGTACCTGAGCATTTAATTTACCAACTTTTTGTTGCAGTGTCTTTTTTTCATCATTCTTGTTTCCATTTGAAGATCTTCCATTGGGAACTCTTTTCCCAAAGATATCTAGGTAAGTAACAAATGAAGTTACTATATTTTTAAAATTTTTAGACTTACCTTGGTATTCTTGAAAAATTCTTTCAATCTCATCTATAGAAGGGCCCTCGGGTTCTTTCTTCTCTTCTCTTTTTAAGAACATAGGTTTCAATGGCTTGGGTATGGAATTAACCACAATTTGGCCATTTGTAGATGTACTCCCTTCTTATGGAGATGCTTCTAGGGCTTTCATATTTTGAGAGAGCATCATTTGTACCATGAGGGACGCTAATTTATCTTGTCCTTGATTAATTCTAATCAAGGTTTCATGGAAGAAATATACTCTTTCTTCATTTGTCAATTTATGCTTTTCTCTTCCTTCTACCATATCTTCATTTTTTGGATCTTGTATTTGCAACTTCCTTTGCTATATTTTTAGATATTTGATTTCTCTTTCACTGGGAATCAACAACCACTAATTTAACCTTGTAGGGGGTCATCCAGCTACAATAATGGGTTACACTTTTTGGCCAAACTTGACATTGAAATCAACATTTTGAACTAAATCTTCACTTTCTGACACCTATAAATACTAAACCATTAGGAATTTGAAGATGATGTGAACTAGTGATTTGTGAGATTTTGTTTGTAGATTCTAAATATATTTTTTGAAAAAAATTTGGAGTTAAATTGTAACATTTTTTGCGTCTCCTTTGATAACTAGTTTTTAATAGTAAACAACATTTTTTTAAAGTGATGTGTATTCTGTAGCACATAACTTTTTTTCTACAAAGGATAAAATTCTGATTCTTTTGAATTTAGATTGTAACACCGATATATAGGGCATGCATTTGGTTTCATAATGTTTTGTTGAATTTTTTTTTAATTAAGTTTTGAAGTCAAACCAATTATAATTTAGACAGGCGTATTTCGTAAAACATAACTTTTTTTGTATGTATCGAAATTTATTTTTTTGTTGAAACAAGGACATCAATACCTAGGGCATAGATATTTTTCAATTTTTTTTTCACTAATTTACTAATTTTCCATATGTGTGGAACAGAGAACTTAATGTTTGGTGAAAAACCTATATTCACAAGAAATAAAAAAAAAATATAATATTCAAATTAAATATATTTAAAATTATACTTTTGGGAAGCTTATAATAAGGACTACATACTTACAGAACATAAATTTTAAATGAATTCATTTGATCCTCAAAAGGTAAATCAAAAGTAGTTTTTTATCAGCATTTTGATAGGTGTAGAGGAGACTCTATTATAGGCACGGTTTAAAACTAGCAGGGTTCTATCCAAGGGGGTTTGAATCTAAGGGGGTTTGATCAAACCCTGTTCAATTAAAATCCTTTAAATGGAACCTTTCAAGGCTTAAATCATTATATTTTCTAAAAATATGTGATTTCAACAAAAATTAGGATGTCCCAGAAAGTGTAACCCATCATTGTGGCAGCGCCCTAGGTTGACAAGATCAATGCTTTAATACCATTGTAAAGACCCAACCATATGCTTTTGCAAACAATATTATATATCTAAAATATACACAATAAATATAACATGAAATACACTGAAATAATCTCCATCCCATTTGCATGCTAAACATTGTAGCATGAGATGTTGATTTTACAATAAACTATGTCATAGAAACACTCAATATCTGCACACATAAAACAAACTTCACCAAAACATTCGAGCTAGTTTATATTGATAAAATATACAACAAAATGTTGTCATAAATTAGAAATAATAGTAATACAAATGATATCCATATCTATAAACAAAACTCTATATGTTGGATCTCTTTCCTTCACAAATCTTGCAAACAAACTATTGAAAACTATGGTAGAATCCAAACAATATTTGAAGTACATATTACAACCTTTATGTGAGAATGATCTCAAGAAATGAACAGGGTTTCATCCTCTAATTTCAACATCCAAGGGGTTTCATCTTCAGATTGACGAATGAACACAAGTGTTAAACCAATCTCGATAGAGTTTTGGTATGATAAACATGAGATGTTGAAATGAAGAAATTGCTTGCATTTTATAGATGTTGAAGGCTCAACTTGGGTGCTCAAATCCTAATGCGCCTTTGGATAAAAACAGACAGAAACTCCTCCACAAAATTTTATCATAAAATATACTAAAATAGTAAGAATTACATAAGGGTCATCAAGGAAAAAATATTTATTTTAGATACCTCAACTTGGTGAGGTCCTAACTACTATCTCGATGGGTGAAAATCAAACTTCTTTGATGTGGAGGAAAGATTTCCAAAATACCTACATTGAAAAATGAAAATACAAGATTTCTAGACAAACTAGTCCCATAAATGCTCTGAAGACCTTCAAAAATGTAATTTATGAAAGTGTAGAAAATACCAAAAAATTAAAATTATTTCTCTATTACTTTCCTTAAGCCCACAAGAAATATGGAATAGGCCTTTCTGAATTAAATTATTAGAAAGGTGACATTACAAAATACAACCACCTAGCACTTAAGTTAGCAAATTTTGTGCTCAAGTTAACTCATAATAAGTAATTGGAGGGACTCATAAGGGCCTAGATGTTAAATTTGAATTTTAAAGTTTTAAGGGTCATTTCCACAATCCACAATCATAGATTTGACCTAGGTATATGAATGGTAATAGTAAAGATTAGGATTGATCCTTGGAAATATGTGCATATAAAATTGAATAAAGATCATTTAACTATTTGTCAAATTTTATACTAAAAGATACCACTTGTACACTATTCATTATATTAAAAACAACCCAATCAAAATGGACCCAAAACAAATAAGAAAAGTGGAGGATATGTAGTTTTCAGCATTAGAGGTATTAATTTAGGTAGTCAAATGATTGAAATTTCTTCACACCATTCTAAATTTATCATGATATAACTTATTCCTTCCTTAAATAGTGTAGTTATCCTCGTGTTGGGAGGTGCTTATATGAAAGGGGTTTCAATTATATGTTCATAGGTTAAGGCATAGACTACATGAAGTGATCGAGAAAGATAAAATATTGAAATAATTTTGACAGTGTATGAAATTACATTATAATTTATTGTGTCTGAGGCCAAACAAAAACTAATTTGTGTAATTGTAGAAATTGTCACATAGTGACTAGTCCTTGCTATTGCAAAACATTTGAAATCATTATAGATCTAATTAATATTTAACAATATTACGCATTCAAATAGTTTGAGACATTCACTACTATTATCGAGCATATCATATTTTGATAACCATACTTCTTAAAGATCTCAAATTCCAAAAGAAAATAAACATCCATACAAATTGAAAATTGGGTAAAGAAGCTCAATTTTACCATTTGCAAAGGGATAAATAAATATATGCAATTGATGCTTTGAAAATATTGATTTGAAATTTATTATAAAATAGCTCACAATAAGAATGAGAAATCAAATACAAACAAAAGCAACGAAGTGGGGGACAATAGGAGTTGTATGTAAAACCATGTGCACTGGGTACAGAGCTACAGAGCGGGTATTACATAAACCTAAGCTTAAGCAAGCAAACACTGTTCAGGAAACCAGAAAAAAGGGCATCTCCAGCTCTGTTGTAACAATCACAGTGATGTTTTCAAGCATCTCCAGCTCGGTTGAAACAATATTTCCAACTCCATCCCTTCAGAAATTGCTAACCTCAGGAATTTGAACTCCTTTTAAGATTTTATCATACAACGCCTTTGACAGGATCCGTGCCCGCTGGAATAGGAGGAATGCAAATGATACAGGCCGTAGATCTCAACAGGCTTGTTTTTTTATTGGTAATACCTTTTCTATGCGTGGCCAGCACTCTCTCAACAGCATCACTGAAGGCCTCGTAGTTTTGCTCGCTTGGAAAATCGATCTGTTTTATATAGTTTCGCACAATGAAGAGATTTGTTTTGTAAAGTTTAGCACAATTAGTTGAAAAATCGAGCACGCAAATCTGGAACATAGAATCAATGAAAATGAACTAAATTCAAAATAGTGCAATAATTCATTCAAAGAACTGGACTTGCATATGACAAAAATCATTACTTTCAAACAAATTTAGGAAATAACAAAGAGAAAGAACTGAATGAACAGACTTTAGAAGAGCTCTGAAACTTAACAGCAACAGCACAATTGATTTACAAGTCTAACAGAAACAATCGTAACTCTATCCTGAAACAAGCTGAATGAGCATACTCTAAAACTTAACAGCGACAGCCCAATTGATTTTCAATTTAAAATTTGAAGCACTCTAGGCAAATGCGTTGATCACACAAATTTGTATGCAGAAACATCAAAATTCGCTGTACAGTCCGGAAAAACCTACCTTCTGCGCATCGTCATTGCTGCACTGGACAGTGAAATGCAACACTTAATACTTAATATTCCAGGTAACCTCAACGCAGTGCTGCTTTTGGTAAAATTCATTTTAATAAATTATTGTCCTTTTGGCATTTACTTGTCCAAATAGAAGAAGCTCTTGTTGACGATCTCCCTGGCAAATTTCGCACAAATACTTCCGACTGACAGTAGATTTAACCGCAAACCGTTCGCTCTCAAACCAGAAAAGAAAAAACAATCAGTGTCAACAAATAAAACCCTAAGCAAACCTAATCATATCATAATCACATTCGCATTACTTATTCGCGCATAGAAATTGATCGGCAATAAAAAAGAAACATTAATGGCAACGAGTTAATGTTATTTTTCCTGAATCTTCACGTAGCCTTGTGGCAAATTACTGTAACCTTTACGTATATTCAGGGTAACTGCATTAATGGCGGCTCTATTTAAACATCATCTATTTCAATGGTCAAAGAGTCAATAACAATTTTACACCTCATCTACAACAAAAAGTGGTAAATATTTATTCTATATTAGCCAAAATTAATTTTGACTGTTGAAATGAATGATGTTTAAAAACAGCCATTAATGGCATCCTTTGGATGTGCACGCATTGTAGTAACAAACAAAATACATTTAGACGGCGGCATTCATTTTCAAATTGAATAAAAAACTACAGTACTTCTTATTCATGAAAAGACGAAAAAAACTCGTTGAAGTTGCGCAAATTTCCAAACGTGAAAGGCACAGATTCAATCCAGAGAGAGTTTCGAATGCATTCCATAGATCTCGGAGTGCGTGTACACGATTCCGTACAATATTTTTCACAGGAAAATTTGCGCAGCTTTATATTTGAGTGCCGTTTACACTGAACAAAAATTGTTTCGTTACGGCATGCAGATTGCAGTGAGAAGAATGTGAATGAGCATCAAATCAACAAAATACTGGTGGCCAATTTGGCCGTCACGCCATAGGGCCTTGGCAGGAGGGCGGCCGTAGTGCACGCCGTCACTGCAATTACTATCAAAATGCCAGGGAAACGTGAGATCGAAATCGTCCACCACCATAGAAACCAGATTCCTCTCCCTTAATTTCTCCAACAGAATGCGATTATACGTCTCCATCTTGTGCGGATTATCACTGAAGCCACGAGCATAACCACCAGGGGCAATGGTGCTTCGATAGAGAAAAACAGGCCGTCTAAATCCCCGTCTATCGATGGACTCCATGACAGAATCCCAGAATTTCGCCGTCATGGCGGCGCCATCGGCAAAGAGGTGAGTGTTCTTCCAGTAGAGACCGTCGTGCAACCCCGAGTTCATAATCATCACATCCGGCAAAGTATTTCCCCTGAAAAACGATCGGAGCATGTCGCGGAAAGCATCATTTTTGAGCGAATAGATGCCCTGGTAATTCATGCTGTCGTTCCAGTGGCCATTGAACACATTGGTAATGCGGACGCGATTCGAACCCGGGCCGACGAACATCTTGTCGAAACGCCGTGGCACTCCTTCAATGTGCCAAAGCCCTAGCACAAAGTTGAGCAAGTTCCGTATCGTGTCAACATGGTTAGAATCTCCCCAGAAAAATAGCCACTTTTTATCCAGGCATTTCCACGCCTGGTGAGTATCAAAGATGTGGAAGCTACAGTGCGCAGAGTAAACCCAGCCATTACTCTCCAGAGCGCTTGGAAACCCTGTACACCACGGCTCAGCGCAGGGTTCCTGCGGATTAAGGCACTGGAACCTTCCTTTAGGGTTTATTTCACACGATTCATTGTAATTACCTCGGGTCCATCTTCCAGACCAGGCATTTACTGCAAAGTCCGAAGCTTCACAGCGCCGCAGAGGAGGTCCAGGGTTCGAATCCCCGGCGGCAGCAAAATGGATCGTGAAACTGAGCATTTCCTGCCTGCGCGCCCACCATTCCGGCCGCCGGTGAAGGCCATTATAGTTCCCGAAGAGCAGAATAACTGTGAGCCTGTACAGCCCGGCATGGCGCGGGTCGACCTGAAGACCTATGCTATAAGATCCGTTTCCCATGTCCACAACCGGCGGCCGGGACTTCCACGACGGGCCGGAAAGATCTGATTCGTAGTAGTCGCCGCCTGAACACCGCGGCTGTGCATTCCGGTCGTAGGCAGTGAACACAAAGCTGTGAACAATCCCCGCGTGGAGAATCGCAGGTTCGCCGCCGGGAAAGCCCAAGAAATCAATTTTAACCGTTTCCAGTGCGTGACAGGGGAGGGTGCCGTTCTGATCCAACCGTCGCAGCAGAGTTTCCGTTTCGTTGTGTTGTTGAGGGAATCGAATCCAGTGAGAGTTTGAGCTTAAGCTGGCGTTGAGTTGATTGGGGATTCGGTTGGAGTGAGGAGAAATTATGGCCAGCGCAGCGTCGAACTCGCGACCTACGTGAGTTTTCCACGACTCCCAGAATGTGGCGGCGTCGAAAATCCAGACGACCAAAATGGTGGCGAAAAGCATTCCGGCGAGCTTCGCATAGGCGTTGGGCGGCTGCGTCTTTAAATTCACCCACTTCATTTTCTTGACCTCGAATACCATCCTCCTTTCGTACAGATCTCAAGTTTCTGGGGGCTCGGATTAAAAAAGCCGATTTTGACTTCTGTCTGTGACCTGCGTAGAGCACCACCCAAGCCTGCCAATTGTTTGTCCTGTAAGATTTTATTTCAGCTGTAACGTTGTTGGAAAACTCGCAGAACCTGCTAAAGGTTTCTTGAAAATTTCCCCGGGCTCTTAGATTTGCAGCCTTGCTTATATGATATATGGGTGAAATGAAATCAAAGCCTGACAGCAACATGAAAGTTTAGTTTTAAAATACAAGGGCCTGTAAGGTTGTAGATTTTTTTTGAATATTTTATTTTCTATCTTGATTAAAAAGTTTGTAGTCTTGTTCAGTCTTGTCTTTTCAAATAAGGTAATTAGATTGTTTACTTTTGGGTTGTCTTGTACTTGATATAGATGTCATTGTACCATAAGTACCATATGATGTAGGTATTGCCTTTTTGTCTTCTACCATTTGCTTGTAAAATCTAGGCAAGTTCTCATCTCCTAGTCTTCCTTAGGTATTGTCTACTTTTCAGTGTTACATTTAAGATGACAAGAAGTAAATCTTTATCTGCGCTATCAACATTTTTGCTTCTCATTTAATTTCTATTCATTAGTCGATAGGCTTTTATATGTGAGCATTATAGTGCTTGGAATTGTCTCATGTCTTAAAAAAAATTCACGCCGTAAAAAATTCTAAACTCGTTGGTTGTTCCTATTGGGATATTCCTTGAACCTCATATGTGTGCAAGTGCTAGTATAATAGCTTTTTCACCATGGTTGTACATGTGGTTATATTCTTTGATATATAATGCTTTCTTCCAATCAAGTTACTTTGTCCAAATGGTAGTCCTAAATTTGTATCTTGCATACTTTTTTATTTCTTCATTAGTGTTTGGACACTCTTGCATATTAATGTCCCATGTATTAATCCACTTGTCATTTTATTTCATCCACACATTCTTCCTTTTGCTTAGTTCTTCATCTATAACCACTTCACGCCAACAATAATTCTTCATATTTTGAGTCTTTTTAGATAGCATAACAACCACACCATCATTGATGTTTCCAGTGAGAAAATGCATGTTTCAGCAAATAAAATCTCTTATGGAACTAACATTTTGATTTTGAGGCTACTTATCATTAAATACTTTTGGATTCTTTCTACTTGTTATACACGCCTAAATTTTATCTATCATCACTTCTAGCATGATATCAATATTCTATCAACATCATTTTAATTAAACTCATTCGATACTAACGTTTTCATCATTAATTAATTAAATAATTATATTATTTAATTAATTCAATCCATTATTAGTTGATTAAATAATTGTATTATTACATCAACCCATTGTTAATTAAATAATTATATTATTTAATTAATCTAGTTCATCACACATCTAATTAAATAATTTTATTATTAAATTGTTTTTTTTTTTACCTCATATTGCTAGCTAATTAAATAATATTTTATTATTTTATTTATCTATTTCCCTCCACCATTCCTAAAAATAAATGACCAACTAATTATTTTTCCCTCCTATTTTGGTTGCAACTAATTATTTATGATTATTTTTATTTTAGCTGATTTAATTTCATCTTTCCATCTTGAACAAACTAAATCAACACCCTTCATCTTCTCGTTGATCTAAGGAAAATCTTCTTATTCATTCTCCATTATAGATCTTCCAAACAAATGCTGACCATTTATCTTCCCTTTCAAAAAAATATAAATAGAGCTACAAGTTCTTATAAATCAATCCACCATCTTTGATAAGTACATGCTACAAAGATTTCATATGAATTATTTGAGTAACTACATTATTATTCACTAGTATTTTCATTGAGCTCATCCTCACAACCAATAGAGTTTGCATTTGGTAGCGCATGAATTTGTTCAAATCTCCATTGAGGCTTAATCTTGAGGTTTGCAAGTAAATTTGAATTAGGAAGTTAATTTCATGTTAATTTTCTTTTATTTTTAGTTTGAAATACTTGCTCACATTTTGGCAAACATGGTGGGACCCAAACCCACAATCTCCCGCTCTTTGAATCCATTAATTGATGAGGAAAGAGGTATTATTTGCATTGAGTTGAACTATTTTCTAACTCTATTTGAAGTCTTGTTGAAGGGTTTTTGTAGGTATTGAGATTTTATGAGAGTGATTTAACACTATTATTCTTTGGTATTGTGTTGGGCATTGCAATTAAGTCATGCATGCATTACTTTATTTATATTATTGTGTGTTAAGGATCAAAAGCTTATTGACCATGATCAGTAGTTTGATTATGAATAATTACATAGCTATTGATATGAAATCTTAATGAAGAATACTGAGGTGCTAAATTATATTCCAATTAAAGTTATGGTCCGTATATTCAAGAAATACATTTGATATTGCTATATTAATAATCTCCTAGAACATGTTTGCCTGCCACCTTTATGCAGAGTACTCTTTTGTTGCTATTGATATGAAATGTATTAGGTTATCTACTAATACACTTGAATTGTATTAAGTTTTTCAATACAAATGTAACTCCTTTTTAATTTTCAAAACTAGAAAATGGATAAATCAAAGCAAAATGGATAAGCATTAAGGAAGAAAAAGTTGCATTATTTAATCTAATATATTGTTTCATATTTGGTGAATTTGATACAAAATTTGTATGAGATCTGCTTGAAAAGTGTTTAACAGTATAAGAACTTTAGTAGCACTTGGCATTATAAGTTACTAGAATTTAATCAAAATTCCCTACACACTAGTGATATATTTTCTCAATCTATCACAAATGGTTAGACATCTCTTTTGTATAATTATGCTCCTATTATTGTAGGAAATTATATGTAGTTATTATTAATAACAAATTATCTAGGTGTGCAAACAATGTAATAATGCAATGGGCCATTGTTGTTTTGGATGTTATTATAGTAACTAGACTAGGCTTGATGTTCGTGCATTTTCCTCTTATCCTCTTCTCTATATAGGAAGGAAAGATAATATCTTGGACTATTAGTCCTGTAGTATCCTCTTTTGACATGTCTACAATTGTCATGAGTAATTTCTATTATTGGATGATACAATTGTAATGGTACCTCTCTTAACTCTTAAATCACAAGTTACATAACAACACTAATAATGATAGTATCATATATAAGTGAATTTTTTGTAGCTTTTGCTTTTAACTGGAGGTAGGTTCACTTCAGGAGGCCCTAGATGTACTTAGAATGATAGTATCTTGCCCCAATATCTAACATAGTGTCACTGAAAATTACAATTGTGACTCCTTTATTATTGGTGGTTTGTTGATCAACATATAATTGCAAAGCCTCATCCACTGGTATTCATGTGTAAACAAGGTATGCACATACCATCAAACCTATTCGACCTTTGCCTACCATGCAATGTATGACTGTGAAATTTTGAGGATCACTTGAAATCCAGACATATACACTCTCACAAAATAGTTATTATTGTGCAACATATCAATGGGAATTTTGATATCTCAGAATGTATTCTCTTTTTTGTGGAATTATAATAATTTTTTTGTTGTCAAGTTTGGGTTTAGCACTACTTGAAGTTGAGCATCATTTTGAAGTTGTGATTTTTTGACATAATAATTTAGTTTTTTTTATAACATTGAATATCATATATTCTGGCATGAAAGAAGTAAGAAATTTTTATTGACATTTGATTTATTTACTTTGATTAGTTTTTGTAAATTTTGAATTTGAGCTTTTGTTTTGTTCAATTTTTTATCAATGAAAGTTTATATCAAATGTCAATGAAAATTTACATTCAAATGAATTTACAAACTCTTCAAACTACTAACATATTCTTGTAGGGTCATTTTTTCCAAGATTAATTTCTAATAAAATTAACTTCACACTTTATTTTCTAAAGGAATTAATCTTTGTGTGCATCTTGTTTCATTTTTGTGTTGTGTTTTTAGGACTTAAACCACATATACTCTCTTCTTGTAACTTTGGGAAACCTTGAAGATTGAATGTGATTTATTTTACTTGCATAGCTTGAAGATTAAGTGTGTATGCTCTTCCCTCATACAATTTCACGATCTTAGGAATAAAAAACTCATCATTTTTTTTTCTTTTTTAAGGGGGCTTGTTGGTATGTGGTGAATGCTCATGCAAGTACTATACACTAGTTATGTATCCCTCTTTTTTGCACGATCGGAGTCAGTTGTTAATTTTTGTTACTAACAAAAGAAAAATGACATTGCAAAACCCTAATTCTAGAAGCTTCCAAAAAGCTTGTTATAAGCGGCTGGGATGTATGTTATGGTGATGTATTCGTGAGATTGTAATATGTTTTGCACTAGATAATAAAATCATTGGATGGCTAAGTTTCTGTGGATGTAGCCCATATTCGGTGAACCACGTTAAATTTCTGTGTTGATCTCTTTTATGTTATTCCTCATTGTTATATTTGGGTTATTTAATCTGCATATAATTGTTAGTGTTTATTGCTTAGATCTGCCTGAACCGTAACAACTGGTATCAGAGTGGGTTGTGTTTGATTATCGTCTGTAGGAAGGTCTCATGGTTGAGTGGGAGTCTCACGGTTAAGTGGGAGCAATGGTGGACAAGGGTAAATTGAAGGTAGATAAATTCAATGGGCAGAACTATCAATTATGGAAGATGCAGATGGAGAATTATCTCTATTAGAAGGATTTATGGAGGCCGTTGGAAGGAATAGCTAAGAAACTGGTAGCAATGATTAATGAGGATTGGGAACTTCTAGACAGAAAGGCGCTGGGAACGATTCGGCTGTGCCTGGCACCATCTATGGAATTTAATATAATAGAAGTGAAGACAACAAGTGAACTGATGAAAGCTTTGGCCAAATTGTATGAAAACCCTTAGCCTCTAATAAGGTATTTCTCATGAAGCATTTGTTTAATCTGAAAATGATTGAAGGTGGATCTGTGTCAGATCATTTAAATGAGTTTAATATGATTACCAGTCAATTAACTTCTGTAAAAGTGAAATTTGATGAAGAGGTGAGGGCTCTCTTGGTTTTATGTTCTTTTCCAGAAAGCTAGAATAGCTTGGTAATGGCTATAAGTAACTTTGTCTCTGGTTCAAATACTTTGAAATTTGATGATGTTGTTGGTGTTATCCTTAGCAAGGAAATGCGACAGAAAAGCACAGGTGAGACTTCAACATCTGGTATTGCTTTGACTGTAGAGAATAGGGGAAGAACAAAGGAGAGAGGAAAAAGCCCAACAAATCGTGGGAAGTCACAAGGGAAGTTGAAGAAAGGTAAATCTAAATCCAGAGGAAGAATGGATTGTTGGCACTGTGGAAAGCCAAGACACTTGAAGAAGGATTGCTGGTCTCGAAAGGGAAAACAAGGAGACATACAACATGATGACAGTAAGGAAGCTAATGTTGCAAATAATAAATTACAGGATGCTTTAATTTTGTGTTTAGATAATGCTAATGATTCCTGGGTAATAGATTCAGGGGCTTCATTTCATGCCACACCCCATAGGAAATATTTTGTAGATTATGTTCAAGGTGATTTTGGACAGGTATATTTGGGTGATGATGAACCCTATCAGATTGTTGGAAAAGGAAAGATAAAAATCAAGTTGCAGAATGGAAATGAATGGTTGCTACAAGAGGTAAGGCATGTTCCAAATTTGAGAAGGAATTTAATTTCTGTAGGACAACTAGGTAATGAAGGCTGCATAGTTACCTTTTCAGACAAAATCTAGAAGATCACTAAAGGTGCATTAGTAGTAGCTAAAGGTGAAAAGGTAAGCACATTGTATTTGTGTACTGGTAATACTTATTCTAGCTTAGCTGCTATAGAAACAGTTGCTACTGAGATAGTTATAACACTTGCTACAGGGACAGAAACAAAATTGTGGCACCATAGACTTAGGCACATGAGTGAGAAATGGATGAAGATCCTTCACTCTAGAAAGTTGCTACCAGGTCTGAAAAAGATTGACTTGGATTTCTGCAAAAAATATGTTTATTCCAGAAAATAGAAAAGAGTGATTTCTCAAAGTTGGGAAAGAGAAGAAGAGTGAGAAATTAGAGCTTGTGCATTCAGATGTATGGGGACCAGCTCAAGTATCTTCTCTTGGTGGCTCTTGCTATTATGTTACTTTTATTGATGATGCAACTAGGAAAACATGGGTGTATTTCCTAAAACAAAAATCATAAGTATTTGAAACTTTTAAAAAGTGGAAAGCTTTGGTTGAGAACAAGACATGGAAAAAGTTAAAGTGTCTCAGAATTGATAATGGAGGCAAGTATTGCAGCAGAGAATTTGAGAATTACTGTTCATGCAATAGAATCCATAGGCAGAAAATGGTTCCTGGAACCCCACAAGAAAATGGTGTGTCTGAGAGGATGAATAGGACTATTATGGAGCATGCAAGGAGCATGAGATTACATGTTGGACTACCCTTACACTTTTGGGTAGGTGTTGTACATACTACTATTTATTTAATAAAGAGGGGACCTTCAAATCCTTTAGATGGTGGCGTTCCAGAGGAGGCATGGATGGGTAAAAAGGTAAACTATTCATTTCTAAAAACCTTTGGTTATGAAGCTTTTGTCCATGTTGATATTGAAAATAGAACCAAGCTTGAGGCTAAGTCTAAAAAATGTACCTTCATTGGATATGGAGTAGATGAGTTTGGTTATCAGTTATGGGATTATGAAAATCATAAAATCATTGGGAGTAGAGATGTTATATTCAATGAGAAGGTCATGTATAAGGATCATCTACAGGAAAAGAAGCATGAACATGCCAAAAAGGAATATGTGGTGCTGGATGAGATTCCAGAAAATAAAATGCCAGTGGTACCTGATGCTCAGTGACAAGTTATCCCACATACTTCTGCAAGTGTTAGAAGTTCTACAAGGATATCTAGACCTCCAAAAAGATTTTCTCCATCATTATATTCTATATTATTAACTGATTCTGGTGAACTTGAAAGTTATGAAGAAACAATGTAGGTAGATACCAAAAAGTAGTGGTAGCTAGGCAAGAAACAAGAAATAGATTCCTTACTGTAGAATTAGACTTGGGACTTAGTCCAATTGCCTGCAGGTAAAAGAGCATTGCCAAATAAATGGGTTTTTAGGTTGAAGGAAGAAGATGGAGGCAAGAAAAGATATAAGGCCAGACTCGTGGTAAATGGTTTTGCATAGAAAAAAGGTATAGATTTTGATGAAATATTTTCTTTGATTGTAAAGATGACTTCTATTAGAACTATTCTAAGTCTTGTGGCTGCAGAAGACTTGCATCTTAAATAGCTAGATATGAAAACAACATTTCTCCATGGGGATTTGGAAGAGGAAATATACATGCAACAACCACAAGGATATGAGGTCAAGGGTAAGGAGGAATTTGTGTGCAAGGGTAAGGAGGAATTTGTGTGAAGGTTAAAGAAGAGTTTGTATGGCTTAAAGCAAGCACCTTGGCAATGATATTTGAAATTTGATAGTTTTACAGCTGAACAAGGATACAAAAGATGTCATTCTGATTATTGTGTTTATTTTAAGAAATTGGGTAATGGCAGCTATATTATCCTATTACTTTATGTTGATGACATGCTTGTTGCCGGGTCTAACATGTAGCATATTAATGAACTTAAGAAGAAATTAGCAAATTCATTTGCTATGAAGGATTTGGGTGCAGCAAAACAAATCCTTGGTATGAGGATCACACGGGACAAGACAAACAAAAAATTATTTTTGTCTCAAAGTGAGTATGTAGAGAAGGTGTTGAAAAAGTTTAACATGCTGAATGCAAATGCAATTAGTACACCTTTGCCTAGTCATTTTAAGTTGACTAAGGAGATGTGTCCAAAGACACAAGAGGAGGAAGACAAAATGTCTAAGATACCATATGCATCAACAGTTGGCAGCTTGATGTATGCAATGGTATGCACAAGGCCAAATATTACACATGCAGTGGGAGTTGTGAGTAGGTATATGAGCAATCCAGGAATGGAACATTGGAATGCTGTAAAATGGATTCTTTGATATTTGAGAGGTACTACTTCAAAGAAACTTTATTTTGGAGGAACAAATTTTACTCTAAAAGGATATGTTGACTCTGATATGGTGAGTGATATTGATAGCAGGAGGAGTACTACAAGGTATGTTTTTACTTTAGGAGGTACTGTAGTTAGTTGGATTTCAAGATTGCAAAAGGTTATTGCGCTTTCAACCACTGAAGCTAAGTATGTTGCTAGTACGAAAGCTAGCAAGGAGATGGTTTGGTTACAACATTTTCTGGAGGAATTTGGGCAACAACAAGAAGATAACCATTTATACACTGATAGCTAGAGTGCCATTCATCTTGCTAAGAATTCAGCCTTGCATTCAAAAACTAAGCACATACAGCTCATATACCACTTCATCCGGTTAGTTTTGGAGGATGGGTAGTTGAAGCTAGAGAAAATTCACACAAGTCAGAATCCTACACATGTAATACAATTGGACTTTAAATATTTGAAGTAGCCATCTACAAATATCCATTCAAATGGAGATTTATAATGCAAGTATGGACACCATCAATAAAAAAGATTTGTATTAACCAAATATCCATATAGCCATACATCAATATCTGTTGATATAAGTATAACATATATACAAAATAGCCATATAGGCTTACAAGAATGCCATATAAGCATACAATGTCAACTATATGCAATACAGAATATATGTCCACAAATGCCATATAGGCATACAACAAAGGAACACAATAAAAAGTCATTCGCCTCTAGCTGGTGAAGAGAATAGATCATAGGCAGCCTTTGATCTTGGTCTACTATGAACCTGAGGGCTGCTCCTCCTATTTAGTTCTTTCTGCATATGTAGCTGTTACAATAAAAAGTATATACATTAATATATAGAAATTACATGTTATTAAAAATGAAACATTTAACAAAATAATCACTTACCGCAACCATATAATTTGTCTCCTCACTTGCCTTAGTAGCAGGATTAGGCTGTGGTGATGTCATGTCCTATAGAAACCATCCAAATAGAAATTAAACTTCAAATCAATAATCTTTTGATTTTTCAAAATAAACAACTATAACAATGAATGTAAATGTAAATTTACTAATCTGCCTCATACCCCTGTCAATGGCATGGAGCTATGAATTGCAGAGGTCATGACATGCTCCATTGCCCTATGAACATCGGGAGGTGTCTCTGCAACCTACATCATCTAAAAATAAAACAACATTATTCAATTACAAAAACTATAATAGTGATGCAAATCATGGCTCCTAACATACACACGCATTCACCTAAACATGGAAGTACACACAATAAAGCACACAAGTCACATACAAAAATCTAGTAAGTACAATTCATTCATTAAACTATTTATTTTATTACCTCTGTGAAGCTTTGAAGTCCACCACCATTGGCAGGTGTTGCCATGAAATCTCTAATATTAACCTATTCAACATCCAAAATCAGATATTAGAATACCATTCATATAATGATGCTATTCACATGTAATATTTATAATTGTTTACTAGTTACATACCCCGATAGTAGATGATGTAGTGTAATATGCAGGTGGAGAACCACTGAAAACTGCATCAATGCTATGACCCTAAAATTTTATTAAAATCATCAAACTAAATTAGTTAATCTTGCATTTCAAAAATAAAATTTAATAAATTAAATTCAATGAACTTTCTAAGATTTACCTAAGTATCAAGCTCGAAAGTCTCACTCAAGAGGGCATCTGTCATCACCATCTGCTCAGATGCAGATGTAGCCTAAGCATCTGCGTCATGACTATCCATGGGGTCATAACCACATGCTGACCCACAAGTCTGACAAGTATGGGGTGGAACCGTACTCAAACTCTCCCCCGGTCCACGCTGTGCTGTAGGACTAGCATGCTGTAAGATGCTCTAGGTCAAGGCATTAATGGACTAAAGTGCCTCGACCTCAACACTCTCCTTCACAATGGAAGGGATAGAAACATGCTCATGGGCTGGTTTGGTGAGTGCTCATCTCGCTGGCCACTGTGGGTCAACATGTGCCCTTGGTCTATCTTGTGTTGACCCCCTACCTCTACCCTGGAACTCCCGCATATCAAAATAATTTGGCACTTTATTTTTGACAAAATTGTAGTAGAGTTTCCTCAAAAAGTATTGTGGGACCTCATTATTGTTGCATGGAGGATGGTCAAAAACCATCCACCACCTCTGCACAAAATTTTCCCTTATTGCTTGGTTGTTACACCAATGGATAGGGAACCTCTTGCATGTAAGGGGTAGAGATTCATTTGTTCGTGGGTATGTGAAAATAGAACACAAGTCGAGTATTGTAATTTTTTCCTTTTTCACTTGTTCATATGATAATTTGTTAGCATAATACTTTCTAAATTCTCTCCTCTTTTCTCTCCAACTAGTGATTTACTTGCTTATTGAATCTACATTTGATAACATAGATTCAAGGGATTGAGCAAGCGTGGATCTATGCAAGGTTGAAGTTGTAGGTTCTTTCAACCTTGCAATTATGTCCTTAATTTGTTTCTTATTATTTTCAATTTGCCCCATTAGATTTTCTTGTGTTCCAGGGGCATATTCAAGAATAAATGGAGGTGTTTGTGGTTGAGGTTCTTCTTCAACAGGTATTTGTTGTTCATTTGCTAGAGGATTTTGTGGATTTTTAGGAGGAGGAGAAGGTGCCTTATCAACTCTTGTAAATTTAAGAAATTTACATCAAAAACTATTTTAAACTACCTATTTAGCAACAAATTCACACAAGAAAGCAAATAAAACTTACTTCTTCGATTTCCCCAACGTCGTGGTGGCATTTTGATGATGAATCAGTGGGAAATAGTTGACGATTGGACCTCAAATAACGCGAGCACGCTCCTTTCTTTTTTCAAGCTGTGAGTTTCTTGTAATTTGCTGTGAAATAATGAAATATGACATTTTTTTTTATATAAAGCAGCACATAACACGAGCGCGTTATGGCTTGGTGTATGCTTGGCAACACCAAGCCATAATGCAAGTGTATTATAACGCGCTCGTGTTATTACTATTTTTTAAAAAGTTGGCCACTTTTTGGCCCCCCAACTTTTTGCGCCCACCCTGGAGCTTGATCAGTCTCCAAGTGGGAGATTGTTGGTATGTGGTGACTAATCATGCAAGTATTGTACACTAGTTATGTGTCCCTCTTTTTTGCACAATTGGAGTCAGTTGTTAATTTTTGTTAATCGACAAAAGAAAATGACATTGCAAAACCCTAATTCTAGAAGCTTCCAAAAAGCTTGTTATAAGCGGCTGGGATGTATGTTACGGTGATGTATTCGCAAGATTGTAATTTGTTTTACACTGGATAATAAAATCATTGGGTGGCTGAGTTTCTGTGAATGTAGCCCATATTGGGTGAACCACGTTAAATTTCTATGTTGATCTCTTTTTTATTATTCCTCATTGTTATATTTGGGTTATTTAATCTACATATAATTGTTAGTGTTTGTTGCTTAGATTTTCCTGAACCCTAACAATCCATACCTCGTGTTCTAGTAGGGTATATAAATATGGGGATTGAGAACTGTAAGACTCTTTGTATAGAGTAGATTTGTTGGTTTGGCTAATCTTTCAAGAAACTTCATAACTTGCAAAGTGAAGGAGGAAAGTGGGTTACCCTCTCAAACTAGGCCACTAGATAATCTCTTGAATTTCATAGACTTGGGCCTCATGTACCTTTGGGTATAAAGAGGGCTTCCTTAGATAAACTCATACAAGCCTAGCTTATGAACCTTTCAGTTATTTGTAGTTGTGATATACAGCTAGCTAAGCAATTAGCCCTAAGAAGTTACTCATAAGGTACCTCTGGAAATAAGATAGTAGGCCATGTATAAGTTCTCCTCTCACACTACATAGTGATCTTGAGGATCAAAAGTGGTTAGTGCCTCATCATGTGGGCCCTATTATCCATGCCTAGATCCAAGCATATTGATGGGATCACAAGTGCATACAATCCCACTTGAATAGTTAGGTTGTTTGTGTGTTTACTTTGTCTTCTTATTTGTGTGAAACTAGCATTGAACTAAAATATCTAAAATTCAAAATAAAAAACAAAAAAGAGTCAAGTCAAATATCAAGAGTCCATTTAATCAAACCTCAAAACACATTTTCATGTCACCACAACTAGTCATCAAGCAAAACATGACATTGAACTCCAAAACCCATGCATCCAAAACTCATACCAAGTTAGAGAAACCTCTTGTCATCTCCCACATGAAATCCAAGAAGATAATGATAGTGATCTAGTGATAATCTCCCCAATCAAAGTGAGTATTCCCATTATCATCATGAATTCTTTAACTCTGAACAATGACATACCATAATAGACTTATTCATACATCAAAATAGGGATGTCATATTTAGAAGTATTGTGGAATTAGGAGTCAAATTGCCTATTAGTTGTAACTTGGATTTAACCTCAATAAAATCATAAACCTAGAGCCATCCAACCAAAATATCACCAATACCAATGTCAATCAAAATCATGTTGACCAAGATAATGTTTATCCAAAAGTGCTTACCCTCAACATAAAGTAAAAATCACAACATTATCTCCAACATCAAGGAAAAACAAAAGCCTCATTACTCAAGTTTCAATGGCAACCTAATCCATTATACCAATCTAATACCAATAATCAAAACCCTCAACAAAATCAATCCAATCAAAACAACCAACAAGTCAATCAAAACAACCAATACAATCCAACTAATCAAAATAATTTACAAAATTGATTCAATCTGAATCATCAATCAAATCAATCCAATCTCAACAATGCAACATACTTACAATATGTGTGCAATCAACATAAGTAAATAACCAAACACCACCTCCTAATGCACCATTCAACCAAGAATGCCAAGCCATAAAAGACACAATAAGAGGCTTACAAGTAGGAAATAAAACTCAATGCAAGGGATACACATTTGAAGAATTATGTCCTTATCCACTAGATAGATCCATAACAGAAATCCTCTTTCCTCCACATCTCAAGATTCTAAACTGTGATAAATATAAGGGAAAAGGGGATCCTTGAGAGAATGTTAAATAATTTTTCATGGCTAGTCTAGAAGTTGCTTTCGATGACATATTTTTGATTAGACTATTTCCATGAAGCTTGGGTGGACAAGCACTTGAGTGGTTTTTGCACTTATCAAAAAACACCATCACCACATTCAAAGATTTAGCAAAGAGATTTGTCACACATTCTTCATACAATGTAGAACATGAACTCACCATGATGGACCACTATAATACCAAAAAACATAATGCAGAAAGCTTATGTTCCTTCTTACAATGATGGAGAGGCTTAGCAAGTTGATTCCCTTGGCCAATACCTAAAAAGCAATTGGTCAATATCTTTATTGCAAGCCTAAACCAAGAAATGGTATTTCACCTACAAGTCCATTGTGTTTCTACTTTTGATGAAATTATCAAAAAATGTGTGCAAACAAAAAATGCCCTCATAGATAAAGGACTTATGGTGTTATTGACTCAAAACATGTTCAATCTGTCCAAAATGCTCCAAATATAACAATTCTCATTGGACAACCAAAACATGAAATGAAAAATAGACAATACACACCTCTTAATGAGCCATTAGAGGTAGTTTTCCATAAATTGGTCAAAGCAAACATGATCATATTTCCATCTACCAAACCATTTGATGAAAGTAAACCCAAGACAAGATGGCACAAGAAAATGAAATATTGTGAGTACCAAAAGATTAAAGGATAATATATAGTTAATAGATGTATGAAATTGAAAAATTATGTTCAAGACCTCATTGACAATGGAGATATTGGGATAGAAAGGGACACATCGTTATCTCAAAATAAACAATTAGGATATATCAAGACCCATTTCTGAAGCATGATCAAATGCATCAATTGCCAAACCAAAGTCAAAATACTTGAATGCTAATAATATCCGTTATAATAAATCTTCAAATACATATGATGTTGTAGTAGGTTGTATCCATCATTCTAAAAACCAAATAGCCATAATCAAAATCAAAACTCCTACTTGTGTTGTCACCACAAGACATAGCAAAGTTAGTATCCAAGGGCCTCCCTAGCCTACTCCCAAGGGTCAATACAATCTCATTGAGCAATTAGAGAAGAATCTAGCATAAATATCAATTTCATGGAGCTTTTGAAAATATCCAATGCTCATAAGGATGTATTGTACTATAAAGTCCTCTAAGAGTCAATATTCCCAAACAATATTGACCCATCATGATTCCAAGCTCTTGTGTGACATCTATCCTCAAATTACCATCTTACATTTAGCCAAATAATATGCCTTTGTTGGTCCATCCCATAACCATCCTCTATACCATGGAGTAATCATCACCAAACATAAAGTTAAAAGGGTGCTTGTGGATAATGGGTCTAGTTTGAATATTTGCACTTTAAAGTTGATTTGACACCTTAGGTATTTAGAAAAAAGTTTTGAATCCTAAAATGATCACCATCAAAGGTTATGACAATGTAGAACAAGAGTTAGCTAGAACAGTACACCTACCACTTGAAGTGGAACCTGTCATACAACAATTCTTGTTACATGTTATCAATCTTGATTTTCCTTACAATACCCTCTTGGGTCATCCATGAAGCTTAGGTGGGCAAGCACTTGAGTTTTTTTTACACTTATCAAAAAACATCATCACCACATTCAAAGATTTAGCAAAGAGATTTGTAACACATTTTCATACAATGTAGAACATGAAGTCACCATGATGGACCACTACAATACCAAACAACATAATGGAGAAATATTCTCTTCCTTCTTACAAATTTGATGGAGAGGATTAGCAAGTTGATTCCTTTGGCCAATACCTGAAAAGTAATTGGTCAATATCTTTATTCCAAACCTAAACCAAGAAATGACATTTCACCTACAAGTCCATTGTGTTTCTACTTTTGATGAAATTATAAAAAAATGTGTGCAAATAAAAAATGCCCTCATAGATAAAGGACTTATGGTGTTATCAACTCAAAACACATTTAATCTATCCAAAATACTCCTAATATAACAATTCTCATTGGACAACCAAAACATGACATGAAACATAGACAATACACACCTCTTAATGAGCCATTAGAGGTAGTTTTCCATAAATTGGTCAAAGCAAACATGATCATATTTCCATCTACCAAACCATTTGACGAAAGTAAACCCAAGCCAAGATGGCACAAGAAAATGAAAAATTGTGAGTACCAAAAGATTAAAGGATAATATATAGTTAATAGATGTATGAAATTGAAAAATTATGTTCAAGACCTCATTGACAATGGAGATATTGGGATAGAAAGAAACACATCATTATCTCCAAATAAACAATTAAGGATATATCAAGACCCATTTCTAAAACATGATCAAATGCATCAATTTCCAAACCAAAGTCAAAATACTCATGCTAATAATATCCATTATAATAAATCTTCAAATACATATGATGTTGTAGTACAGGTCGTATCCATCATTCTAAAAACTAAATAGCCATAATCATAATCAAATCTCCTACTTGTGTTGTCACCACAAGACATAACAAAGTTAGTATCCAAGGGCATCCCCAACCTACTCCCATGGGTCAATACAATCTCATTGAGCAACTAGAGAAGACTATAGCATAAATATCAATCATGGAGCTTTTGAAAACATCCAATGCTCATAACTTGATGTATTGTACTATAAAGTCCTCTAAGAGTCAAGATTGCCAAACAATATTGACCCATCAGGATTCCAAGCTCTTGTGTGACATCAATCCTCAAATCACCATCTTACATTTAGCCAAATAATATGCCTTTTGTTGGTCCATCCCATAACCTTCCTCTATATCATGGAGCAATCATCACCAACCATAAAGTCAAAAGGGTGCTTGTGGATAATGCTCTAGTTCAGGAATATTTGCACTTTAAAGTTGATTTGACACCTTCTAGGTATTTAGAAAAAGATTTGAATCCTAAAATGATCACCATCAAAGATTATGACAATGCAGAACAAGAGTCTGCTAGAACAATACATCTACCACTTGAAGTGGAACCTGTCATACAACAATTCTTGTTACATGTTATCAATCTTGATTTTACTTATAATACCCTTTTGGGTCATCCATGAATCCATGCAATGCAAGCCATACCCTCCACCTTCCATCAATGCATTAAATTCCAACACTTAGGAATGGAAGCAACCGTTTTGGTTGATCCCCACCCTTTTCAATGTTGTGAAATGTTGGAAGGTGTCTATTGACAAGTTAATCATTGCCCCATTATTGACGTTACCTCAAATCGTAAACCCAAGCAATCCTATTCATATAGAGATTTAACCAACCTTACATCTAACTACTACATCACATTCTAAATACCACATCAAGATCCTTAACAAAGGTTATGGAGAATACGAGATCTAAGATGCTTTTCATGTAGAAAAACTTCCTCTCTCTCCTCAATATTTTGGTAGACCTAGTAATAATTTGGAACAAGTAAGGATCTTAGTTTAGTATGGCTCAACTATCTTCAGACAACACGGGATCCTAATTGATGAAAATATAGAAGATACAAGAGGCTCTTGGCTCTGTGAGGAAGGCAAATTTGCATCCTATTTTGAAAAGAATGAATATCTTGTAGCCAATAGAATATGCAAAAATATGAACTACAAAGGAAAGGGCCTTGGACTTCATGAAAAAGACATTCTAGAACCTGTGCATATATGTGAGAGTGTTGAAACTTGTGGATTAGGATACATGATTCTTGATGAACAATCTAACTCGATTGATGATACTCCTATGATTTTTGAGGAAAGTTTGTTTGATGAGGATATTGAAACAAAATCCACCCATAGCCTTTATGATGATCTTGCTACCACAAACTTATCCAATGATACTTCCATCTTTACTATCAACCTTGAACCCCATTATCCTAAAATCCTTGATTGGGACCAACAAAATCATGCATCATGTGGCCTATTCCAAAATGATGAAGTAGTCATGAAAATCATGGGAATGCAAGATAACATCCTATTAGGGGATCATCACAAATGTCTTGAAATTAATCTTGATGCACAAACATATGTAGAAAAGCATCTAAAAGAATCCAAGGAGCATTCTAAAGGAAAGCATTGGTATGAAGCATCTAATCACAATAAAGTACAAAATATAAAAGAATCCAAAGGGCAACATGAGTTCATAAATCAAATAGAAGCAAAAGCTCTAAATAGAGAAAAATCTCATACTAAAGCAATCATTCCAATTGCAACAAAAAATCAAAAGAATTACTTTTCCCATAAAGGATATGTATCATCTTCATAGCTATTATTGGTCCTGACACATGTATGTGAGATAATTGGTCCTAATCTAGTTCCCAATCCCAAAATCAAACATCCCCACTACCAATCCAACAATCTACAATCTCAAAATCTTCAAAATCCCAAATCCCAATCCAAAGATCGTAGGTGACCAAGCATCCCAACTCTTAATCGCATGATAAAATCCCAAAGCCCACAATCCAAATCCAACAATCCAAAATCTCAAACTAGTCATACCTTGGCCAAAACTCTCCACCATAAATGTTATGATGGTACTTTGTTGAGATGTTCACACTTGGATAAAACCAACTCAGTTCTCCAAGAGGGTCACAACAACTTTTGTGGGTTGTACATCAATGGAAGGATCCTAGCACATCAATTACTTAGAGTAGGATACTCTTGGCATATCATGATAGGGGCATACTATTCAAATACATTAGATCATCATGCATGTTTTCATACTTGAAAAATAAAAGAAACAAAAAACAAAAAACAACAAATGTAAAGAGAAAAATCAATCTCTAGTGAAAACCATGCTTATGGCACCTTGGCAAGTACCATGATGAAAACTAACTTGCGGGTGTCATGTGTAAGCACTTGGTTTCTCTTAAATCCATGACTATCCTTTGCACTTGGGGATAAATTAAAAGGCAATCCACCCTTTTAATTTCATATAGTTTCATCCTAGGTCCTAATCTTTTTTGCATTCATCCACCCATATCACGTTTTGCCTTTGGCTAAGCCTTCTTACATCTTGACTCATGCTTTCAATGGGCACATTGATTATCCCTAATCAAAAAATTTGACATTATGACATGTGCCCTATTATCACTTTATCCCCAGTAGCCACAACACACAAACATGCACACCTTAAAAACCTCACCATGCATTCAATCTTAGGAAAACCATCACTTATTGCACACACAATCACTTGACCCACATAGGTTCTTTCCTTTTCCTCTTGACAAAATCCTTGTTGAGAGTTCCATCATATCATTTACTGAGATATATCATTCCTATAAATGACATCACTACTCACTATCACAACAATTTGTAACTTGGTTTTCAACTTGATGAGAGGCAACTTGTTGTGTGTCTTTTTGTTTACTTCTTTCTTTCTTGATTTTTTAATCTTTGTCCCACAACATACTCTACCAAGGTCATCATAGTCCATTATATCATGATGTGTCTTGATGATATGTTTGCTAGGGCATCTTTACTATTTGTATTTTTGCTTGCATGCATGAGTCAATCCTTCATGCATACACGATAAAATATCATTAGGGTTCTTTATACCTTGATGCATACCATCATATGCTAGATAGAAAATTTAAGTTAATCCACCCATTTTGGAAATTTATTCAAAATCACCAACATATACCTATTTACAACTTCAACAAAATTTCTCTAACTAACTAGCCAAGGTGACCATCACCTATTATTCACCCCTCCCCTCCATTTTTTTCTTAGCCCTCCTTTCCCTTTCCATTTTGGCCAAGCCTTTTTTTAATACTTTTCTCCTTTCAAGAACCCATCCACATTCTTCATACTTGTCAGCTCTCTTGAGGGGGCACCCCTACACCATCTTTAATGCATCCTTAAATGCTTGGGGCATCTTAAAACTTAAAATCCAATTAATCAATACAACTCAATCAATCAATTAATCTAGCAAAATCTTAGCTAAAAATCTCATCCTCTACAAATTGGGCCTCCCATATCAGAAACATAAGAGCATCTATGATGCATGAGAGAGTTGTACGAGGGAGTTACATTGTTGACCAACTTATGCATGTTATGACATGTCATAAGACATCTTTAAATGGAGATATTAAAGTGAAATTGGAGTGCCCAAGTTGGTGAGTGGGTTATGATGAGCATATGGTAGGTGGAAGGAATATGTTATTTTTAACCCATGGACTCATCTTGGGATTTAGGCATTGGATTTTGACTAGGGATTTGGGCACCACATTTTGGATGGTTTTAGCTCATGGTTTTCTAATAACCATTTGATGGTTTTATGTATTTCTTCTCCTATTTATTGGGTGCTTGAGGTGAAAGTCTCATAGTGAGTTGTAGGTACTGTTATGTTGTCAGAATTTCTCCAGATCTCTTGTTGATGATACTATGTAAAGGCTTAGACTCTACAACTATATTGTAACCATTGATTACTAAATAATACATTGAAATACTTTAGAGTGTGGGTTTTTCTCCCAAAAGAGTTTTCCCCATGTAAATCACTATGTTATGGTATATTATTTTTGTGCTTACTTCTTTGTAACTTTATGATCAATTTAATTTTTGCACATACCTCCTCTTATAGATTAATGTAGGGATCATATTCCACACCTCTTTTTCCTTTTAACTATTGCTGGAGTCCTCCAAACACAAAAAAGACCTCACCAAATTATATCCAAGAAACATCAATCTATTAAGATTGAATGTAAACTCACCAGGGTTTCAATCTATCTCCATAAACCCTGATTGCAATCCCATGTTACACATTGGTCAAGGAATATTTTGGGTGGTACTATTTCTACTACAAGGAGATCTTCTAGTTTGTATGAGGTTTGAATATATTCATTGTTCATGGTAATTATTTATTTGATTGGCCCTTGAACCAGTAATATTGTATGAATTGTAAATTCCTCCGACCAACAAAGCACTTGCATGGCTTGTAGTAGTTAGTCCTCTTTTTCTTTGGTGAGCTCTTGTTCATTGGCCACTTGCTAGTGCTATTATTTCCATCAAAGGCATCCAATGGTCAGCGTTTTTTTAATTCAACACATTCCTTTCAATGGTCAGTCCTTTCCAATTGGTCTATACGCCTTTGCTAGCAAACAAATATCATAGTTGCAATGGTACAAGCTCTTGAGTCAACACTTGTGTACCAAGCATCTAAAAGTCATGACACTTGTTGAGAATCATGATAAGAGGGCCTAAATTTGACGGTCATATGATCATATTTAAAGGGATTTATGCTATAAAATACAATCAAAATTTTAGGAACACTATATCAAATGAAAGAGGAGATTTTGGACAAACTATCAAAATTTTGATAGAGTTATTCTTGTGTGTGTGTGTGAAAAAAATACAATATGTCCTTAGTATTTGAAGGACAACTTTAAATGGCTAACGTCAACTTTAGGCCCAGTATGGTAGCATCTTCATTCAGATACTCTACACCAGGGCCTAAATTTGACGTTGATCTTGCTTGTCAAGTGATTTTTTTTGTGATGATTATCTATTTGAAGTTGCCCTTCAAATAAGTTATATTTTATTTTAGAAAAAATGATGTATAGACTAAATATATATGAAAATAATCCTATAGAAATCTTGACAATTTCTCTAAAATCTTCCCCTTTAAATAATATAATTTTCCTAAAATTTTAATTATATTTTACAACTAAAATACCTAAATACAATTATACAACCATCAAATTTAAGTTGTGTCATTCAATAAAGTTGTAGGAGTCATACAGGGCAACAACTAGATTTACTAGGTAGAGCGCCTTGAAGAACAGTAAAGCTTAAACAGTCGGTACGTTGTAAACGTACCCGCTGTCGAAATCTCATGGACTAATAAACAAAAATCGACCATAGACAAAAATGGAAGGATTGAAATAGTCGATGATGTTCAGTCGAATGTGTCGAATGGATCAGTCGAAAGTAAGGAGAAGTTGAAAGATTTGTAAAACGTGCCGACTGTTTACGGTGGAGCCTACAACATGAGGTTCACCCAAAAAGATCTAATAACAGAACCGTGTGAGGTCTCATTCATTCCCGAGAACGTGGAATCGCACCAGCTTGGATTGAAGGTAAGTAGTCCGTACGTTATGTATGCCTAGAAATTGAAGGCACTGTGTAAATAGCCTGTGGGCAAAAATTCAAAAGAAAAAAAAAGGATTGTATTATATTGCAATTCTACAGGATTTCACGTTGTTACACAACTCGCATGCCAACTCATGGAAGTGGAATTCGAGGTATTGAAATGATCAACATGAGCAATAGAGACGTGCTAAAGCTATATTTTAACTTCACGTGACAAAATCCAATTGATCTCCAATCAGACAACACATGTTGAATTAGTGTGTAAGACTTTGTTGGCATGTGAGTTGCAGTAGCAATGTGAAATCTTGTAGAATGGCTTTTACCTTTATTTTATTAATGCCATGTATGGCGTGCTCCCATTTTTATTCCTGTATGCAATTACTTTGCGAGTTGGGAATAATATAATGGTTTATTAGGAATAATAAAATGTAATTTGGGATGGTAGGAGGTCATTTGTATTCTTATGAATCATTTTTATTAGTGAGAATAAATGCATTTTAAGTTCTATATGCAAAATTTTTTATGGTTTTTAGATATATATTGCTTGGTAGCAATTGTGACTTGCTAAAAAGTGAAAATTTGACTTGTTAAGTATGATAGGAGGTCATATTTAGACATTTATTTTATGAGATATTATCTAGTTTCAAAAAAAGTTATATTGCAATGTGAAAGACAAAAAAAAGGCTCTTTTACAATAGGGTTGCCCTTATAGGACTCTTTTTCTTATGCATTTTTGAGATGCAAGTTGAAAAGGAGAAAAAGATTGTTTTCTTTGAAATATGTGTGTGCTTGAAGAGTATTTTAAGGGATTTATTTGTTGGAAGAGATCTTGCTTGGACTTGCTTGGTTGGGAAAAAAATTGATTTACATTTTGTTTAAATGGGATTACATTCTATGGAAAAGAATATCTATTTTTAAAGCTTGCATATTAATAAGGTATTTTTCTTTTTTTCTTTTTTTTTTTTATCAAAGTATGCATTTTCCTCAAAAAGTTTTTATTTGGTCAATGCTCTCACCATTTTTTGGGATATGCATATGACTTGTATATGTATGTTTGATTGTAGGTTAAGATTAGATTTATTTGTATTGTGCAATTCTTACAATTGTAGTTTTAAATTTATAAAAAACATAAAAGTACCTCAAGCCTTTGCAAAATTATTGTAAAATTTATTTTATTGCATAAAAGGACTCCCCTTATTGTTTAGGACAAAAGGGTAGTGTTAGAATTTCAATTTTTGATGCATTTCAATTTTTAGTGAAAATGTAAAATCACCCCAAACTCTTACAATTTTTTAATAAAAATTATGTGATTGTGAAAGTGGTCTCACTTTGCCATTTAGAATCAAAGGGCATGTTTAGACTTTCAAAATTGTGAGTTTTATTTTTGGTTGAAAAGCTTGAGGTCCATTAATGGTAGAACCTAAATTTGCTTCTTGTTGCATTTTTGGATAAAACAAAATTTAAAATTTTGAGTGTTTAAAGAGTTATTATTTTGTGGCCTTATATATTTTAGTTGGAAAATAAACTTGCTTATGGTTTGGCTATGGGTGTGATGACGTCACCCTATGTTTCCCCTTGCCATGACCCATTTTGTGTAAAGTGTAGTTGTGATATGTGAAATTATGCATTGAGTCCTATTGGGTTGTGCATTTGTTTGGTAGTTATGCATTGATTGGTTTTTTGAAAACCAAGTACATGTATTTAATTATCACCATTCATGGCTTAAATGGTTCGAGTGTGTTTGATTCACCTTAGTCTAGTGGGGTTGGCCTTTTGGTGCTACATTAGTCAGGTGGTAGACCAAGCACCATCGGTTGTTAGTTGGATCTATGGGGGCGCATCTTAGTGACCATGCAAGATTCTCTTAAGATTATATGTTGTGTTGTATCCTTATTCTTAAGACTTTATAAATTGATGGCTATTGATAATGCATGTAAACTATATTTAAGTATTTAATTATGTAATTGTTGTATTTAAATTCATATTTGACCTCAAAATATGTCAATTATTGTATTCTTCAAATTCGAGCTTGAAATTGTAATCTTTATTGTGTTAAGAATTTTGGTAGAGAATGCATGTGTAAATGGGTAACTCCATTTGAGCATTGTAGATGTTACTATTCATTTTTTTGGAAAATGTGTAAAAGTGATATTTATTTGATGGATGTGTTGTGGATGTTATTTGAAACTCAATGGTGTAGTTTTTATTCTTCAAACTCTTATTATGAGAAAGTTATGATCAAAATGGTATGTTGTTGTAGCAAGATACATAGCCTTGAACTCTCATACATTAATATAGTTAAATTTTCTCTTAATTGGAAATGATGAACTAGTTGATTTCATTATTGAACATGATGTTGTAAATGAAATGAAATTCATCATTATGGGTAAAAGTTTAGAACCGTGTCACACTTTTGGCCAAATAAATAGTTTCTATAGAAACCATTTCACCCTAAACAATTTTGGGAGAATTTTTTTTCCTGAAACCACTTAGCACCTGCATGGCATTACGTGGCATAAAGAGTTTTTCTTGAAACTTTTTTGGCTGAATTTATTTTATTTATAAATTTTGATTTCAACTTTGAAAAGGGTGTTTATTTACATAGAAAGTATTAGGTGCTTGAGAGTTTCACCTGAAACTTTTCCTAGTGATATTGTCTCGCCTAAAATTTCCTATGTGGCATCCCATGTGGCAGCCAACCCTCCCATTTTCAATAAATTAAACAAAACTTCAAGTTCAACTCCAAATTTCTCCAACTAAAGTGTATTTTCATGAAAATCTAAAAATACCCTTTGGTAGATCTTGAAGTCTAGAATTTAGAAATATAATTTTTAAAATATTTTGATTAGGTCTATTAGGATTAATTTTAAATTTATAGCAAGTAGGTTATTATAATCAAACATGCAACTAATTAGAAATTAAAAAAAATATTAATTTAATATACTTAAAAATTTTAAAAAATATACAACTCACTAGAGGAGAGAATCCTCTCCAAGAGAACTTACAATTTGTTTTTTTTAATGATAAAAAAATAGAAAAAGTTGACATCCCATGCAAACTATGCCAATTTGAGTAAATTTGACTTTAAAAAATTATTAAAAAATAAATATACATCATAAATTAATTTTTTTCTCTCCATGCACTATATTTTCAAGTTAACTAAGTGGGAAAAAAAAAAATTTGCTTTAAATTTTGCGACGTCCAATCAACCTCACTTTTTCAAAAATATTTAGCAATTAAATTTATGTTCTTAAATTTCTAAAAAAATATATCCAACTAATTTTAAAATTTTTTAAAAAATATAAACATAAACTACATTAAGAGTTCTACATTTCATAGATATGTGCATGGAAATGGGGGACAAAAAGGGGGTCATAAGTGGCCACTTTTTTCTGAAATCAGTAAAAATTGATCTTGGATGAGAAATTGAAGATAGCCATGCTCAAAATTAGAAGATGTGACAAGAACAAGATTTGTAGTGTTTGGAATCTAGTTTCTAAAATACTATTTTTTTCTAAAAATGGTGGAGATTAAGAGGTTCAAATAGGGGAAGCACACAAAGTGCTAATGTTTTTGTCAGAAAAATATAACATTGTGTCTAGTGTGCTCCCCCTAAAATGTTGACCTTTTAAACTATTTCAAAAATTTCTTCGGTATAAAATTAGCTAACATCATGTAGTTTATGCCCGATTTTTCTGTTAATTTTTTAATGAATATATGATGTTTTATAAATTTCAAAATGGACACATCCTGAAAAATAAAAATTTGAGTGTGCACTCCCACCTAGTTTTTTGAAAACTAATCAAAAATCATTTTTTTTAATTTGCATAGAATTGAGTCTAGAATCTAAAAATGTAATTTGTTTCAAATTTTGATAAATGCATTAAAAATAACACTAGAAATACTAGACATAGGTTTTCTACAAAAAATAACACATTAAAGAAAAAGAAATTCAAGATGGAAACCTTAATGTTATCATATTTTTGAAAAAAATACATGGTTAGAAACCTAATAAAAAACTTGAAGACATCCTGACATTTTTTGTATTAATGTTGAAAAACGTGTAAACTTGATGGAGACCATGCTCAGGATTTGGTTGATTTTCTAAGTTTTGTTGAAAACACGTCCTTGACATCCAAAAGGTATGTACAACCCTTTGGGTTGGATGCCCAAGGCAAATCCAACCCTTAGGGTTGGAAGCAGTCAAAAGCATGCTTATGTTATAACACGAGCACGCTATAATGCGCGCTCACATTTTGTATATGTTGATTTTTTTTGCATCTCTCTCTCTCATGGTCTCCCCCCTCTCTTTCCTTGTCTCTCTCCCCTATCTCTTTCCCCCTCTCTAGCTCTCCCTCTCTATCCCTATCCCTCTATATCCCATCTCCCCCATCTCTCCATTTCTTTATCTCCCTTTTCTATATATCTCTACTCTCTCACTCCCCCTATCCCTCTCTCCCCCTCTCTCTATCTCTATCTCTATCTATCAGAGCCCTATCTATATCCCCACCTCTCTCTCTCTCTCTCTCTCCCCTCTATCTCACCCTCTCTCTATAGATATATCTCTCAATCTCCCCTTCTCTCTCTCTCTCTCTCTATATATATATATATATATATATATATATCTCTTGGTCTCCCCCCTCTCTCCTTGTCTCTCTCCTCTATCTCTTTCCCCTATCTATCTCTCCCTCTCTACGCCTTTCTCTCTATCTCCCATCTTACCCATATCTCTATCTCTTTATCTCCCTTCTCTATGTATCTCTCCTCTCTCAATCCCCTTGTCCCTCTCTCCCCCTCTATCACTATCTATCAGATCCCTGTCTATATCCCCACCTCTCTCTCCCCTCTATCTCGCCCTCTCTCTATATATCTCAATATCCTCCCTCTCTCTCCATTTCTCTCCTTTATCTCTTTCCCCCTCTCCATCTCTCCCTATCTCTCTATCTCCCCTCTCTCTGATCTCTCCCTCTCCCTCCCCATCTCTCTGATCTCTCCCTCTCCATCCTTATCTCTCTATCTCCCCTCTCCCCCATCTCTCTCTCTCTATCCCTCTCTCTATATCTCTCAATCTTCCCCCTCCCTGTTTAACTGTCTCTCTCCCCTTGTCTCTTTCCCCCTCTATATCTCTCCCTCTCTATCCCTAAGTCTATATCTCCCCTCTCTCTCTCTCACTGTCTCTCTCCCCCTTTCTCTTTCCCCCTCTCTATCTCTCCCTTTCTATCCCTAATTCTCTATCTCCCCTCTCCCTCTCTAATTGTCTCTCTCCCCTATCTCTGTCCCCTTCTCTATCTCTCCCTCTCTATCCCTAAGTCTCTATCTCCATTTTAAAAATATCAAAAGGGATTCTTTAGGCACAGTTAAATTGCCTATTTCATTAGGACCTATTACACTCCCCAATTTAATCCATTTTATGCCAAGAAATCTCTCTTACAATATTCTTCTTAGTAAACCTTGGATTCATGTAATGGAATTTGTTCCCTCTACCTTGCATTAATCTATAATTCTTTGTGGAGGAAAATCCTTTATGGTAGAGGATGATAATGATCCTTTTCAATATTCTTAGATCATTGATACCACTTTCTCTACTCCATCACATATTTCTCTTATTTTTCATACCACATAACCTTGTTCTTTAGATAAACCATCCTCTTCAACTGAAGGTGTTGCACCACTATTAGTTCTTGCTACCACTTATGTATCTTTGGAGGTTTCTTTTTCTTCTAATTCATATCTTGGTGATGACTAGAGATCCTTAGATTTCATGTCATCCTATCCTAGTGAATATAAGGTGCACCCATTTCATTTTGACATTCCTAATTTACATATAGATTCACATTCTTCTAATCAACCTAGTATAACTAATTATGTACAAATAAACCTTCTACTTCCCAAACTTGTGTTTATATCGCTTACTTTGACCATGTCAATGGAAATAATCCTCATTCTACTACTAAATTGGCAAACCATGTTATGGCATGGGCTTGAAAATGCTTTCTAATCATGGTTGCAATAGACACGATCTTAGATAATGAGAATAGTGAGTTAGGATTCCTTTAAAACCTAAACCACACCTTTAGACATAAAGAGAGAGACCAACAACTTCAAGAAACACGCTTGTGTTATAACGTGAGCGTGTTTCTAGCTAGTAGAAATGCTGACCAATAGCCTACAAAAAGGCCTATCACGTGAATTTGGCCCACATGCTCTGTAATATTCCCCTATTCTACACTTTTCTGACATGTAAAGAGACTTTTGATGATTTTGAGGTTCTACAATGATTGGTTGACAAAATTGGTTCAACTTTGTCTTCTATCAATATAGAAGATTCCATTCACATGTTTTGAAATCAAATTCGATGTTGCAAATCATTTTTTACATGTTTTGAGGAATTGCAACAGTTGATTGAACAAATAAACTAGTTTTTATCCTACATTGACAAAAAACATTCTAATCAAGTGCATGTTCTATAATATAATTTGATAAATTATCACATATTTTTTGTGTTCTTTTGACCATTGTTTTAGATTGATATAGAATTCAATACCATGCCAAGGAAACAACCAAAAACTCAAACACTGGAGGAGCGTGAAGCCAAGAATGCAAAGAAAAGAGAGTGAATGAGACAACTTCATGAAAGCAAGAAATTGAACTCCACAAATGAAGATCAACCATGTTTTCTGATTGAATTGGATCACGAAGCATCCAAGAGAGAGAAGGATTTTGAGAAACAAAGGGAATGAATGCAAAAACTTCATGCAAGTAAGAAACCAAATGCAAGAGTTGAAGGTATGCCATCTTTTCCATCTCAAATTGATATTGTAGAAAATGTTCAATCATCAATTGAAAATGATGCATTTGCAAATGTGAATATAGATGCTACACCAATTGATCAAGTGTTGAATGAGAAAAATGTGTCTAATGATTCAAGTTTTCCATTGAGAACACCTCCTAGAATTTTGCGCAGAGAGCTTAAGTTTTTGATTGAAATTGATGAGAATATTCTAAAACCAATGGGTGATAAGATTCTTGAACGTACTTGTTGAATAAATTTGATTAAGATATAGAATATATTTTTCAAAACATAAGTGAAATTGGAAGATGTCATTGTTTGTTGAGATGATGAAAAATCTTAAGTTTGGGCCAATCATGAAGATTCTTGGCCTAAGAACATCAAATAGCAATAGTAAAAAATCTATTGTAAAAACTCTATTCAATGCATATCAAAGCATTGGTTCCACCTCATGTACCAAAGATAATGATGCTACACGACATGTCATTACATCAACTATTGTGAGCAATCAAACAAAGAAATCTCGCTTGATAAGAAAAACAAGTCAAGTACTAAAGATAAGTAGAAAAACATCGATGAAAGTTGTGGGTAGGTGTGAAAGAGTTGAAGACCCGAATAACAATGAACTATGGGAATCTTCCAGTAGACTCCCACAGAAAGATAAAGCCATAGTTGAATCCTTGAAATCCTTAATTGAGGATTTTTGGAGAAATAACACAAGAGTGTCTCCTAATCAAAGGGATGTTGTAAAAAGTAGAATTGGTTGTCAAAACTGTGAGCCACATCCAAAGCATTTTCTAGTTATGAATCAAACACACTTTTTCTCTAAATTTGTAGAGACTTATCCTTAAATTCAAATTAGTTAAAGGTATTTTGAAATGGAAAAACCTTGTTATGTCAAAATAAATCACACACGCACAACTTGTTGTTGTAGAGCTCACATGGAGTTTTCTATGCATTATGATGTTTGTCAACAAATATGTGTTTCTTTGCATACTAATGATGTTTTGTAGGAGTGTATGATAGAAACTCCACCTAAATTGGCAAGAGATTTCATTTCAAGCCTTTTTTGTGAAGGAGTATATGGATAAATGTTTTATAAGAAATCATGTTTGGATGGAACATGTGATAGTTGCGGTGGTTTGCAATGTTTGAGAACTTGTGTACACATGGAGAATACAGATGCAATTGGAAATGAAATAGTACCTTTTGGGAAATATAAGACAGTGGCATATAGTCTAAAAGATGGTAAAGAAGTAAAAAGGTGTGAATTGGTGAGTGAAGAAATACCGGTATTTGCATTTATGCCTATTTTTCAAGAAAAAATAGTTTATGAGTATGCAAGCCATACACACAGAGCTCGATGTTTGGAATTATGATCATGTCAATTGTAGACTTTGTAGAGAATTATACACTACAACCACAGAATGAGGTTTAATCACAGTACTACAACTTTACTCAGGTTGCTATATTTGTGCATATAACATTCATTCATGCACCTGACAGTACAGAGGAAGATAGAAAGATCTTGAGGGAGTATTATTTTTATATTATTAATGATTGCACACATTCTATAGAGTTTGTGCAAGGTTTCTTTCAAATGTTCTATGGTCATTTGAGTAGCAGGAACATCATGTTTGATTAGCATATCATATGGCTAGATAATTGTGCATCAGAATTTAAGAATTCATAGATGTTCTATTGGTTGAGTAGGATGTATATATTGAGTGGTGTTCAACATATATGGAATTTATTTGAGGCTAGGCATGGAAAAGAGGAACATGTATTAAAAAAGCCTTAGCATGAGAAGAGTTGAAGTACAAAGATAGTACAAAGTTGATAGATGCAACATCCATCATCGAATGGTGTAACTCTACAATGGGTTCAGATGGAATCATCTATTCACTTTGACCATATTTTAGATCTATTTGAAGTAGGTATTGTAGACACATTACCTAATGACTATTAATATATTTTAGATTATGATGTATTTTTTTATCATTTATCAAGAATTAATCTTTTTTGTGCAATTTAATGTAGGGTATGTTTATGCAGTTATTGCAGATGAATATAATGATGAAGAAATGGATTATTATTTATGTTATTGTATTGAGGAAAAAAATAAATTGACAACCCCTATCATAGATGGAGAAAGCATAGAGTACCCTATAGGATTGGTGGTTGTTACTAGAACATGGATTAGAAGGTATCCAATGAAGAAGTCTGATGTGTGTTTGTTCAAGGACTTTGACACACATAGGAAAATTATTTACTATTCTAACCTTGTCGTGGCCTCAAATGTTCAATTGATAAAATATGGGGGTAGACCATTGAATAGAAACTTGTGGAAAGTTTGTGAGTTCGATCATGAAGCAATACTTGACACCACAAAGAGTAGATCATATCCACATGGTTTGTTGGATTGAATGACAAAAAGGTATGTTATTTCATTACACAAAGGTATGTTATGTACAATTCTAAAGTTTTTTTATTTGATTATATTTTTAGTTTTCTTTGTGTTTCCACTTCATCTATTTGTATGTTACCTCCCATGTTCCATCTTCTCTATGTCACTATCACTCTTTCCAATTTCCTCTTCTTAAAATTTTAGGGGCAATGCAAGGTACTAACATTGTCCTCACCGAGATCTCATGTTGACCCTAATCTTGTTTGAGAATGCTTGATTCCTTAACAAAATCATTGATGTTCTCATTTGTCTTGCAAGCCTTGAGGTTTTGAGGATGAGGATCTAGGGTTTGGTTGCCCATACCAACTTGCCAAACCTTAAAAAGGAGGTTTATAATTTCTCTATTAGTCATGGAAGTAGCAATGGTTCTTCATGCATCATAGTGATAAGGGTTCCTTCAAAGACCGTTTCATCATGTTTTATTATGGTTTCATTCATGGAAACCAAAGTTGTAAATTGTGCATCAAACTTATCATTGTATCATGAAATCATAGAGGGGTCTTATTGAACTAGATTTGTCATATCCTATGAGGAGATTATGACCATAATATTATCATGTTACTATGAGCTTTAATGAAAAGGGTTCCATCTTACAAACCCTCATGTGTTTCTTCACATTTGGTGCTAAGAATTGATTACCATTTCATGTGATTTCATGTTAAGTTTTGATTCTTTATTAGTTTATATATGTAGATATTTAGCAACATTATCCTTGAAGGCATGAAGAGATGTAGAACATTATCCTAACAACAATACTTTTGAAATTTGCCCTGCTTTCCTATTTTGGGATATTAAGAGGCTACCATGGTTGTCCCAACCCTTCATGACTGTGTTGTCACATTAAGAGGCTACCATAATCCATTTAGGAGTATTATTTTATGTTATAAATTTAGGTTGTGGTCTTAGTAGGGTATAAAATTAGCATCATTCATGACTACCATCTTCTAAAGGGTCAGTGTCAACATTTACATCAGATGGAGACAGTCTCTTAAGAGCCCTAAGAAAGAAAAGGTGTCAAACTTTGGACTAGTTGTTCTATCTAACCGTGACACCTAAGAACGTCTTCTTTGCATGTATAAGTGGATGTCACCTGTCCACCTACAAATACCTACCTTGGATGTTTTTAAATCAATTTCAGTTGCCTATGGTGGAAAGGAACACAATGTTCCAAAATGCTTTAGTTTCATGCAGTGGAAAGGTGCTAGGACTGAAATTTTGCATTCCGCGCGTCATGGCATCCAAGTGGGTGGGTGAATGCTATTAGAATAAATTACATATTCAAAAACTAGAAACAAAAACTTACATTCATATTTTTCCACTATGTTGATATTCTATGTGTAAGCGCTTCAAATTTTTACTCCAACTACATGACAAACTTTGATTTTTAGAAAAAATGACTTCCACTTTTTGGCCAAAAGTGGACCCAACTTCTTGCACTCACCCATTGAGGGTTCTTGATGCAGAGGAAAAGACCATTCAACTTCATATCAAGGCAAAGTTCATTACAAGGTGTTTCAAGCCCACAATCTTATCATAAACCAAGGCCTCTACATAGCACATCTTTGCTTTTCAACTCCTCAGTTCCAAACCTGACTTCACAAGGCCTCCTCCTATCTTAGGAATGTCAATTCAACAGGAAAAAAACACATTCTAAGGTCTGATCCACCATGCAAGCAACCAACTCACTATAGACTATCAAACTTTTAGTAGCCCTTTTTTAAGGACTGTCAAAGCATAACTCTTGATATAGACCTCCTCTTTAGACTGTTAAGAGCTTTTTGGATACCCATTAGAGAGCTTTAAGACATATCTAAAAACCAACCTATGTCGTTTTGGGAAGGACTGTCCAAAAATGGACTGACAGCGAGTAGATTAGGGCTATTAGGCTTGCGTGCACACCAAGCTTATTGGTTCTACAACATCCAACTTCAAACTCTTCCAACCAATACTTGGAATACATCAAAATAGGTCTGTTAAAGCTTAAATATCCATCAAAAGTTTGTTCCCATGAACATTTTCCAAAAACCTAGGTTGTAATCCTCAAGATTGTTCTTCAAACTCTGTCTTTTTAGACTATGACAGAAATGCAGACAATAAACTATGATTTTCTTCACATCAACATTAGTCATTTGGTCAGAGACCTTAAGAATATGGGGGCACATACTTCCACAAGCATTTTCCACCAAGGATCAGCAACATGCAATGCACAAAACAGGAGAAACACAGTGTTTCTTGTCACTGTTTACCCTAATCAGGGTTATGACAGTCTTACACAAAAATGCAGATATCTAACTCCTAACAAAACAAAAATGGATGAGACCAACTGCAACTGGAAGGTGATTGAAGGAACAAAGACTTATAACTAATTAAACATCCATGCATGTCTGTACAGGGCCGTACATAGCAAGGAAACAACAAATTTCTGTAGAATACACAGAAAACAATGTCTTTTCTTATTCCATTTTCAATCTTCAACCACCTCCGAGGTTACAAAGATAAATAAGGCCTTTTTAAAGGCATTACAAATGACTTTTCAGTTTCCCACTATCTTCCAATGACCCAAGACACAAATGACCTTTCAACTGCCCAAAACTATCTTTTTAGTAACTTGACTGTTTTTTCCAATTTTACATTGGCAACTTTTACATTCTTGCAATATTTTGCACATTTGAGACTCCTAATCTCCTAGACACATAACAATGACTCAAAATAACCTTATTACAATGTTAAGACACCAAAATTAAATCATCCTCCAAAAATTTCATTATAGAAGCATGAGGTTGGCATGGTGCTCCTGCACCATACAACCAACCAACAAAGATTTCCAAGTCCCTTGGAAATGTATCAGCAACAAAGTCTTTTTCTGCATCTCCTCTAGCTTCAATCTTCTCAGCTACAAACTTCAAATCTTCAGATCAATAGAAAGGTGACCAACCAACCAATAGAACAGACTACCATCTTCTTAGAGCATCTTCAGGCTCCTTCTACTCCCATCAGTGGATTACTCTTCAGGCTGCAACATCAAGTGCTTCTTCAGGTATCCATCTCTCTCACTGCTTCACAACAAACCAACTCACCAAACCATTCATCTCACCCAACAGCAGATCCTGGTGATGCACCTACCACTCTCTCCTCAGTGGCTTCTCTCTGCACCCTTATCTAGCCTAATCTCCATTGGAGAATGGTCATGACAGACCTCATCTTGTCTGCCCTCACACACAACCTCAGAAACTTCTTTCTCGCAGCTAGATGGACCAAGCACCTGCAACCAAACAACTTAGCAAACAAAAACAATGGTCACCAACACAATTTTTCCTTCAGTTCTTCACTTGCCTTCTCAGTGACAAGAACAAATACAACATCTCCTCCCAGAGCTTTTTCTAGCTCTAATACCAATCTGATGTAGAGGAAAAGACCATTCAACTTCATATCAAGGCAAAGTTCATTACAAGGTGTTTCAAGCCCACAATTTTATCATAAACCAAGGCCTCTACATAGCACATCTTTGCTTTTCAACTCCTCAGTTCCAAACTTGACTTCACAAGGCCTCCTCCTATCTTAGGAATGTCAATTCAACAGGAACAAAACACATTCCAAGGTCTGATCCACCATGCAAGCAACCAACTCACTATAGACTGTCAAACTTTTAGTAGCTCTTTTTTAAGGACTATCAAAGCATAACTCTTGATATAGACCTCCTCTTTAGACTGTTGAGAGCTTTTTGGATACCCATCAGAGAGATTTAAGACATATCTAAAAACCAACCTATGTTGTTTTGGGAAGGACTGTCCAAAAATGGACTGACAACGAGTAGATTAGGGCTATTAGGCTTGCATGCACACCAAGCTTATTGGTTCTACAACCTCCAACTTCAAACTCTTCCAACCAATACTTGGAATACATCAAAATAGGTCTGTTAAAGCTTAAATATCCATCAAAAGTTTGTTCCCATGAACATTTTCCAAAAACCTAGGTTGTAATCCTCAAGACTGTTCTTCAAACTCTGTCTTTTTAGACTATGACAGAAATGCAGACAATAAACTATGATTTTCTTCACATCAACATTAGTCATTTGGTCAGAGACCTTAAGAATATGGGGCCACATACTTCCACAATCATTTTCCACCAAGGCTCAGCAACATGCAATGCACAAAACGGGAGAAACACAGTCTTTCTTGTCACTATTTACAATAATCAGGGTTATGACAATCTTACACAAAAATGCAGATATCTAACTCCTAAAAAAACAAAAATGGATGAGACCAACTACAACTGGAAGGTGATTGAAGGAACAAAGACTTATAACCAATTAAGCATCCATGCATGTCCGTACAGGGCTGTACATAGCAAGGAAACAACAAATTTATGTAGAATACACAGAAAACAGTGTCTTTTCTTATTCCATTTTCAATCTTCAACCACCTCTGAGGTTACAAAGATAAATAAGGCCTTTTTAAAGGCATTACAAATGACTTTTTAGTTTCCCACTGTCTTCCAACGACCCAAGACAAAAATGACCTTTCAACTGCCCAAAACTGTCTTTTTAGTAACTTGACTGTTTTTTCCAATTTTACATTGGCAACTTTTACATTCTTGCAATATTTTGCACATTTGAGACTCCTAATCTCCTAGACACATAACAATGACTCAAAATAACCTTATTACAATGTTAAGACACCAAAATTGAATCATCCTCCAAAAATTTCATTATAGAAGCATGAGGTTAGCATGGTGCTCCTGCACCATACAACCAACCAACAAAGATTTCTAAGTCCCTTGGAAATGTATCAGCAACAAAGTCTTTTTCTGTATCTCCTCTGGCTTTAATCTTCAATCTTCTCAGCTACAAACTTTAAATCTTCAGATCAATAGAAAGGTGACCAACCAACCAATAGAACAAACTACCATCTTCTTAGAGCATCTTCAAGTTCCTTCTACTCCCATCAGTGGAGTACTCTTCAGGCTGCAACATCAAGTGCTTCTTCAGGTATCCATCTCTCTCACTGCTTCACAACAAACCAACTCACCAAACCATTCATCTCACCCAACAGCAGATCCTGGTGATGCACCTACCACTCTCTCCTCAGTGGCTTCTCTCTGCACCCTTATCTAGCCTAATCTCCATTGGAGAATGGTCATGACAGACCTCATCTTGTCTGCCCTCACACACAACCTCAGAAACTTCTTTCTCGCAGCTAGATGGACCAAGCACCTGCAACCAAACAACTTAGCAAACAAAAACAATGGTCACCAACACAATCTTTCCTTCAGTTCTTCACTTGCCTTCTCAGTGACAGGAACAAATACAACATCTCCTCCCAGAGCTTTTGCTAGCTCTGATACCAATCTGATGCAAAGGAAAAGACCATTCAACTTCATATCAAGGTAAAGTTCATTACAAGGTGTTTCAAGCCCACAATCTTATCATAAACCAAGGCCTCTACATAGCACATCTTTGCTTTTCAACTCCTCAGTTCCAAACCTAACTTCAAAAGGCCTCCTCCTATCTTAGGATTGTCAATTCAATAGGAACAAAACACATTCCAAGGTCTGATCCACCATGCAAGCAACCAACTCACTATAGACTGTCAAACTTTTAGTAGCTCTTTTTTAAGGACTATCAAAGCATAACTCTTGATATAGACCTCCTCTTTAGACTGTTGAGAGCTTTTTGGATACCCATCAGAGAGCTTTAAGACATATCTAAAAACCAACCTATGTTGTTTTGGGAAGGACTGTCCAAAAATGGACTGACAACGAGTAGATTAGGGCTATTAGGCTTGCATGCACACCAAGCTTATTGGTTCTACAACCTCCAACTTCAAACTCTTCCAACCAATACTTGGAATACATCAAAATAGGTCTGTTAAAGCTTAAATATCCATCAAAAGTTTGTTCCCATGAACATTTTCCAAAAACCTAGGTTGTAATCCTCAAGACTGTTCTTCAAACTCTGTCTTTTTAGACTGTGACAGAAATGCAGACAATAAACTATGATTTTCTTCACATCAACATTAGTCATTTGGTCAGAGACCTTAAGAATATGGGGGCACATACTTCCACAATCATTTTCCACCAAAGATCAGCAACATGTAGTACACAAAACAGGAGAAACACAGTCTTTCTTGTCACTGTTTACCCTAATCAGGGTTATGACAGTCTTACACAAAAATGCAGATATCTAACTCCTAACAAAATAAAAATGGAGGAGACCAACTGCAACTGGAAGGTGATTGAAGGAACAACTAGAATTGTATGAATCCAATGGACCATGTCCTCTTATGGACCTCTCTTGTCTTCATTTCTAGTTCAACTGTGAGGGGAAGGCTATCATTCTATGTCTTTTCTAATATGTATTTAGCTTTCCTATCTTTGTAATGGCTATTTAGCCTCTATAATTAATATAAGCAACTGATCCTGCCTCTCTCATATTCTTTTTCACTATGTCTGCTTGAATGTTGTTCACTTATCTTATGGATAAAATGGTCCCTTTATAGGTTTCAGTATTATATTTTGACCTCTGTTAAAGACCAAATGAGTCTTTGTTGGTTTATTCAGCCTTTGAAATCATTACTGTGTTATGTCAACTCTAGCTAAACACTCTAGATTTGGTGCATCACCCCTTTTATTTCAAGTTTCTCTCTTTCCCCTTTTCCTTGTGACCATTAACATCGGATTTAGATTTTTCTCAGAACCTTAAGTTTAGAAAGAGGAATCGGCCTTCTCTGGAGGTCTAATCTCATCTGCAAGGTCCCACACCTTGAGATTAGTCCCATTGTGTCATTGGAATGCTTGAACAAGCTTCAAGCAGGGTGCAATTCCATGTGATAACATGAACACTTTTGTGTGTGCTCAACATTTCACCCCCTTAACCTTAACCATTTTAAAAAAATTAGTAGTTTAGAAACTAGATTTAGATTAATACAATTCTTGTTCTTATTATATCTTCAAATTTTGAGCATATAATTTGAGTTACTCATCCAAGTTCAACTTTAGCTGATTTCAGAAAAAAAAAATGGGCACTTTTGACCCCCTTTTTGTTCCCAGTTGCCATGCACTTACCCTAGATTACCCTTCTTGTGAAAGAGGAACTGTAAAAGATTCTTGAAGTGGGACTAATTTTCCCTATTGACTACCTTGAACGGGTCTCCAACATTGTGCCATTTAACAAGAAACTAAGTGGCATCCAATTTTTCACTGACTTTAGAGACCTAAACAAAGTTTGTCCCAAAGACAACTTTTCACTCCCAAACATTGACATCATCATCAATCTCACCATAGGTCACGAGGTGCTCTCACTTATGGATGGATTCTCTAAGTATAACTAGATTTGTATTGCCTCAAAATACCAACACAAAATAATATTCACAACACATTGGGGCACTTTTTCTATCAAGTAATGCCATTTGGATTAAAGAATACATGAGCTACATATCAAAGGGCAACAACGGTCATGTTCCACGACATGCTGCATGGCATCATGGAAGATTATGTAGATGATATATTAAAAAAATCCAAGACAAGAGGAGGGAATCCACACATCCTTAAGTGAATCTTTGATCGCTTGAGGGAATATAAGGTGTGCCTTAATTGCAAAAAGTGTCTTTAGCATAATATTAGGAAAATTATTGGGTTTCATTGTCTCTCATCAAGTCATTGAATTAGACCCCACTAAAGTGACCGCTATCATAGAGATGCCTCCTCCCAAGAATCAAAAACAACTCTATAGTCTTTAGGGTAAGCTTCAGGCTATTAGAAGATTCACCACTCAGCTAGCAGATAAATGCCAACCATTTTCCCACCTTCTCAAAAAGAACATTAATTTTTAGTGGGTTGAATCCTACCAATAAGCATTTGACAAAATCAAAGAATATCTTGCATTGCCACTAGTTCTCATGGCTTCTATTCCTAACAAATCCCTTTTTTATATACATTTTAGCTACATTTATCTCATTGGGGGAACTATTGGCATAGCATGATGAAATAGGCTATGAAAGGGTAATCTATTATATTAGTCACACATTGGTTGGTTATGAACTTAATTATACATCAATGGAATGAGCATGCCTAGCTATCATTTTCAGCTCGCAAAAGCTTTGAGACTACATGTTGAGTCACCAAACAAAGCTCATATAAAAAATGATCCACTTAAAGTATCTCTTATCCAAGGCTTCCTCTCACAAGATGAATGGATAAATGGGTTATGCTAGAACTGAGTGAGTTTGATATCAAATATATGGATAAGAAAGCAATAAAAGGGTAGGTGTTCACAAAATAGTTGGCAAAAACACCTTTAACAAAACATCATCTGCTAGTCTTCAACATTCCTAATGAATTTATTTTCACAATCATAAAGCCTACATCTTGGAAACTATACTTTGATGTTTCCTACACTAATCATGGATCAGGTGTTGGTGTCCTATTCATCACTCCACAAGCCTTTATATTGAGTTTTCCTTGTACAAACAACATTGTAGAATATGAGGCCTTAATCACAGGCCTTAAAATAGTTATACAATGGAACATCCAATAGCTATGAGTCTATGAGGGCTCACAACTTGTAATCAAATAGGTAAACAATGAATATCAAAAGGACAAAAATCTCATCCCCTACAAATGGATGGTAGATAGTTTTAAGTAGTATTTCACACACATCCAATTTGACTAGGTTCCCCACCTTAACAATAAAGCAGTAGATACCATGGCTACTAATGGGTCCTCATTGGGTATGCCACATGACAATCAACATTGTGAGTTCTTGGTTGAGTAACTTCTCATACCAATGTATGACACCCTAGAATTTGAGCTTATCTATGATATTAGTAGTTATAAATCCCCATGGTATCACAAAATCTACAACTATCTTCATGACCAAAACTTTCCACCTAACCTATCCCAAAACCAACATAAATCCTTTCTCCAATGCACCTCCCACTTCAACATCCTTGGTGACACACTTTATCAAAGAGGCTATAAAAGTTCTTTACTACAATTCCTAAATGTGGAAGAGGCTAATCATTCTCTTAAAGAGATAAATGATGGTATTTGTGGTGCCTATACTAGTGGCATGGTCCTAGCTAAGAATCTTTTCAGAACATGTTACTATTGGCCTGTTGACACCTAAAAAAAATAGCTCCTAGACATGCATTATTTTTCCCTAACAATCCATCAAAATCCCACTTTGTGCCTTTGTTGAAGAGCCCATTATTGATACTCGATCAGAAATATTTACCATGGGTCTTTTTCAATTGCCTTCTAAATGTTTGTCTTTTGAGATACAAGGAAAAAGCCCAAAAAAATGATTAAGTCTCAAAATTTCTAAGTGTTTCCTTGTATTTTTTGCCTTTGTTAGAGGTTGGAGTTTCGGTCTCCCATCCTCCATTTTACCTTCCTTCTCGGCTCCGACGTCTGAAGGCCAAAATTTATCTAAGTGTTATTCATCACAAAATCTCCTAAGTATGTCGAAGGTCAAAGTTCGGGTTTCCTGTCTTCCATCTTCTTCATAAAAGATAGAAGGTGGAATGCCCGATGGTCGACCCCCGACAAGTGTTATTTCTTATAAGTGTGTGGAGGGCGGACATTGGGGCTTCCCATTTTTCTCTTCTAGAAGGCATAAGGTGGAGTGGTGAAGGCCTGGAGGTTGACCTTCAGTGATTTTCAAAAGCATCTATGTATTTTGGCAGGCGGCGACCTCCTTTTCTTCCTTCTTCCTTCTGGAAGGTGGAAGGAAGAAGGCCTGAGGCTTGACCCCCAACGACTCACATTTGTCTAAGTGTTTCACAGTCAAAAGTTATTTTATTCTCCTCCAAAGTGTAGGCTGCTCAGTAAAGGCCTGACCTCCAAAGCTTGATTTGTCAAAGGCCGAGTTTTTGTCAGAAAAATGTTTAGTTAGCAAACTGGAGAATTCACCGATAAGCTCAATTCAGCAACTAAAGAATTGGAAAATTATCTTAAGGCATGAAAGAAATGGGCAAATGTTTCAAAGGAAAAGAAGACAATGTTGAGTCTTTTTTTGGCAAACGGGAAAGTTCACAAATTGTCGATTTCACCGACAAAGCTCATAAGTTCATGTTTTCCCTGATTTGCCGATAAAGTGATAGGGCGAAGAAAGAAAAGACAAAGGGATGGGTAAAGTGGATGGTTCTCCTTTTCCCTGATTTTCTGACAATGGAAGATAGAGAAGATCCAAAAGAAAATGACAAAGATAAGAGGTTCGTGAAAAGATAAATTTGTTGATAAAGGCAAAAGGATGAAACAAAGAATGAAATGAATGGATAAGGCAAATATTTATCAGGGAATGGCTAGGTTCGCAAACCATTCAGTTTGTCGACAACCTGGTTTGCTGTGGGGCATTTTTGCTAATAAAGGAAGGATGAAGCTGATGAGGAAAAAAGAAAAAGAATAGAGGTTTGTGATAAGAGAAAAATGCCATATAGAAGAAAGAGAAAGGTTTTTCCTTGGTTTGTGAAAAGGATAATTTGCCAATAAAGTGAATAGATGAAGGGAAAAGCAACAGAGTGCCTTGTTGAAGAAAATGTTAGTTCAAAAACTTCATAGTTCTCTGACAAAGTAGTTCGCCGACCAGCCAAAAGGTCGATAAGGAAAAGAAGATGTGCCCAGTGTAGAAAAAGCATAAAATCAGGATTCAAATGGCCAGATGATGAAGGATGAATATCAAAATAGTAGAATTTTAAATTCTTTAGGTACAACAAATTCAAAAGGGGCCTACAAGTGAAAATTGGACAAAACTTTTAAAGTGTTGTAAAAGCTAAAGGGGTGTAGTTTCTTGAATTTGTGCCATGATTGCAGGATGAAACTTGTAATTTTGTACTCAAAATTAATGTTTTACAGGTTGCAGGTGGTTGGCACAGTAAAATTCTTCAATACATGGGTACACTTGGAGAACAAAGTAGATAAATCAAGTGTTGTAGTTGTCAGAAAAAGGATTCAGACCTTCCCTCATTATTGCTCTTGATACACAAAGAGTGTGGGCAATCTTCTTCTTCCATTTTTAGAGTTGTCAAGGAATGGGCAAGCTTCCAAACATGCATATTTTCTAACATTGCAGTGGGCCAAATTCAATGAAGCATGGGTGTACTCATTGATTGAGTGCAACGCTTGGAATTGTACATTGAATTGAAATGCTATATATGCTTCAGTTGTAATGGTGTTAGAGGTTGGTCAATTGTGCATTGTTCTCTTAGTAGGTTAAGAGATTTAGAGGCAGAAAAGAAAAGATCATCTTTGTATCTTGTTGTTCTTCATGAAACAATTGTAAAATGTATGTTACATATTTTGCAATCTTTGTATGGAATCATTGTTTTTCTCCATTACTGTAGATGTTCTTCTTAGGAAACTTAATCACAGTTACAGTTTGCTCTTGCCACATTTAGTGGTGTGAATGTAAGCTCTGATTTGAATGAGTGTGACAACTCTTAATTCATTTCCAATTTCTGTAAATGATCATTGTAGTATTACATAAGGAAGAACATGGTATGGTGTTGGATTATTAAGCATTCTCAATGATTTGGTATTGATTTTCATGCATTTGAATCTTCAAATAGGTAGTTGTATATTTCTCTATGGTTGTATTCCTCTATTGAATTTGAGACTTTGCAGCCCAATGGATAGGCACCAGTCTGAGTAGCTTGTGATCACCCAACTTTTAAAACTAAAACTTCATAAACATATCTTTAGACACAGTAGTATTTTCAAATGCATCCTCATTTTGCAAGATTGCCCTCGTCATCTATATAGGGGTCTTGTAACAACTAGATGTTCTTGGTTTAGTGACAAATTTGGGGATAAGAAAGTGATTTGGGTTTGGTTGTTCAATTATTTTAGTTGTTCATCTAGTTTGAAGTCAATACCTGCTTAGGTATACCCCTTGGAATATCCCTCTAGAGTTTAAGCTAAGATCAAAGAGCAGAGGAGTCTAACCACTCCTGTTAGTTGGCCAAAATTGCCCCTAACTTGTTGATAAACCTCTTTCTATCACCCTGATGACAATCCATGGCCTAGGTGATTTACAAAAGTTTGAGTTTTATAGTTTTGGTCGGGTGTAGTGTGTTGTGTGTTGAAGTTGGCAGCCCATCAACGTATGCCAACATTTTGGCATTGTTTTTGGGGAAGGATTAAAAGGTCAAAAAAATTGAAGAACTCTGTAACAGTCAGTTTGCGATTGTGCCGTGTGTTTGGGTAAGTTGGTAGCCCGTCAACTTACACCAACATTTTGGCGCCATTGCCGGGTACATAATACTTTGGTTTAGATTTGAAGCCCTTGGTAACAGTAAACCTTTACTTCTGGTTGTTGTAGTATTGAAATACAATGTTTGTTCAGATTTTCTTTCCAGCAAGGGGAAGTGGCAACTCTGTTTTAAAAACCCAGAAAATAATTGTAGTTTGAATAGAAAAGAGATTTACATTGCATAAAGGAAGGAACCAAGAACATCCTGGGCATGACGAATCCACTAGCAATGTAGGAAATAGGAGTAGATGGAGGACAAGAAACCCTAATGTTGTGCCTCCATTGAATACTCGAGACCAGACTGGTACCTCTGGTAGAAGTAATGTATTTGTTGATCTCAGAGACTTGTATGACTATACTTCTGAGGACTTTGCAGATAACACACTTAGAAAAAATAGAAGGATGAATAGGAATGAGTATAATGTGTTTAGGATGAAAAAAGGGGGGGGGAAATGTTTATTTTATGTTTCAAAGGAAAATCCTCCCTTCTCACCAAACATTCAAGGGCATATTAAGCGAGGTGATTCTCCACTAAGCGAGAGCAATCACCTGTAAGGTTGGGCTGCCACTTGGAATGATGCAGATGTTCAGATCTATCAAACAATATCTCAATTTAATGTCCAATTTACTCTTAAAACTCTAAATAAGAAAAATAGTAAGCATATTAATGAATTACGACAAATCCTTTCAGACTAAGGTGAAAGACAGTGTTTATTAACTCACTTTTTTTTGAAGTTTGGAAAGCAGAACAGTCAGGGACACTGGGACTTGTGCCCTAGTCCAAGGTACAATTTTCATCACAAAATCTGAATCTCCTTCCTACATTGATAAGCACTGTATCTTCCATTTCTGCCCTGGGAAAAGTGGAGGACACAAGGACTAGCACCCTTGTCTTGAAATGTTGTACACTATCCTCTTTCTTTCAAATCTTGAATCCTTGTTGTCTGCAACCTTCTTTCTACAACTCCACTCCGTGAAACTTGGTACCTGTAACCTACAATCACAAAGGAGTGTGGGAGGGGTTGTGGTGTTTAGAGGCTTGCCTCGATCAAGCCCCGGAGAGACATTCAAGTCTTACGAACACCATTGTCAGATAAGAGTGCATATCCCTATGGGATAGAGGCAAAATCCAAATGATAAATGATTGAAAACACAATTGAAATCACCTTGAAGTGTAGATCTCATGGAAGGAAGATACTCTTCATGCCATGAGGAGATGGAGCCAAAATCTGCAATTACAAACATAATAACAACAAAGTACTACTTTGCAACACAATGAATGCCTTGAATCAAAGTCACAAATCCACAATGTTCATCTAATTTCCATCTAGTTTGCAAATGAAACCTAAACATGCTTATATATGCAACTACAAAGATTCCTGCTAAGAATTTCATAATTCAAACTTGAGATGTCGACATAGGACCTAAATAACGGTCATAAAACTGACATTAAAATTTAGGGCAAACCCAAAATAGGGCATGACTAGGGTGCTAGTGCCCAAGTCCACCACTTCATTTTTGTTCAGGGATCATCAAAGTAGCAGCCCCTAGGTCCTATTTGTAATAAGACTTCAGGATTTTCTCATCGAGAGTCAAAATTATCATGCAAGATGCTCTTAATGCATTCTAAGGACCCGAGAGCTAAACCTTAAGAGGGAAAAGCCCCCAAAGGGACATTTTTCAACATAACATTTAGCCCCCACTTTAATGTATGCATAAATGCAAGGCCCATACCTGCATTAAAGTACGATCGACAAACACAACAAACACGCCAAGCACAGTGAAGACACGCCAAACACATTAAAGACAGTAATAGGCACACAAAACACAGAGAAGACAGTTACAGTCACGTAAAACATGAAGAAGATAACATTGAAGACATGTAAAACATAGTGAGTACAGTGAATGCACTGATTATTTGTTTTTCATTTTCTCATAAATATGAAATGCAAATGCAAGTACAAGGAAAGTAAACACACAACCCAAATGTAGGAGGAGCTCATTGCCACCAGTCTGGAGACTGCATAAGGGGCAATAGACATGCAATACAAATCTTAGAGTGTAAGAGAAGCTCATCGCCACTAGTCTTGAAACTACACTTGAGAACAAACACGTCAAATAAATCCCAAAGCATAGGAGGAGCTTATTGCCACCGGTCTTGAAACTATGCTTGGGGACAAACATGACAAACAAGTAATGGAAGAAACCTATTTATAGGTTCGCAACCATCTCGGGCACATTACAGGCACACACCAATGATTGGGCTTCGCCACAACAATCGTTGAAGACATGCTTAAGGGTTAGGATAGTCTCAGATCTACCCTACCTCCTTGGAGGACTTTTAGAAATTGACAGGATGTGCAATCTCCTCAAGAAATACACCATCCCCACCTCCGCAGAGGGCTTACGTGATTGCAATATAGAAAAGAAATATGTGCACTCGCACGGAGATACAACATCCCTCCTCCAAAGAGAGCTTCAAACATGCTTTGTTAGTACCAAAATCATCAGAAAACTTACCTTATATGCCCCCGCCTTAAGGTGGTTGATATCGTGTACCAATATCAAGCACGTTAAGGTAGAGAGAAAACACACAAAGGAAAATGAGCTATCGCAAAGCCCATGCCTCTAGAGGTGACATGTACTTTATGATCACCAAATGTTCCCACAAACACACAATTTCCTGCAAGAAAAGGTGTTAGCATCCATATAATCATGATAAACAACAATGCAAGGCTATATCCAAGATAAACAAAGTGCACGGAGTAGTAGTATTGTTATGTTTTGTAAGTGTGATAAGACAAGATCAAAATGTCACACATAATGATTCTACTAGCCAAGTGTCGGATAATATATATCAACCTCGTAGTCATGTATGGACTAGGTCTATTAATTGATTTCTCGCTGAAAGGACACTAGGTCCGTATCAGTATTATATGTTTTCATCATCTACCGGCTAGATAGAACCACTAGAGGAAGGTAAACAATAAATCAAGAGAGGAGAAACAAGTGCCTTAGGGATAGTCACGTAGGAGGGTCACTATGTCTGTCAGACACAACACAACAATGAAAATTGAGGAGAGGCAATATAAGAGAATGATGATACAAATAGAAGAAGGGTTACAATAGAGGTGGTCTCCCGATATCCTTGATCTTACAAGAATATCAAGGGTCATCCTAGGAGGCCTAAACAACACATAACACATCATGGGGGAAACACAACACGGAGGTAAAAGGTTAGAAATACTTACCTGCCAGTACAATTGTACTAAAATAAGGAACTTACGAGCCTCTTGGAGAGATGCTCTATCAAGTTTTGTGTGAAATTTGAGTGGTTCTTATGAGAGTCTTGTTTATTGTCAGAGAGTCCATGCGATGGTTGTTTCTCAAATCGTTGCGTATGTGAGATCTTCTGTTGCTTATGAGGAGGAGAACCACTATTATTTTTGACTGCTGATAACCATCTTGCTCTTTTCCAATTTTTATTTTGTTGGGAATTAAGGTGTCTCAACCTTTGCAAATTCCTAGCATTATTTATTTAATTGTATATTTATTTTTTTCCTAATATTGTATTTACTTGCACATTCAGTTTGGTCACTTAGTTGAGGTGGCACGGTGACTTGTCATCTTACTTGGAATGTGACTTGGATGGTCAAGTCAAACCTACATGGATTTGGACATCCCATTTGACATTGCACTAATATGCCATGTGTCAGCATCTTGTGGTATGTGGAAGAGGGTATTCCATATGACAGAATCTATGACGCATAAGAGCCAAGCTTGGAGATTCCTATGATAGGTGAGGACACATGTCAGTGAGTATCTTTGCATGAGGGAAAGGCATCTTTAGGTGCCAAAGTTGGGCTATGACATGTTGTAAGAGGAATTTGCTATATTTAGTCTTGTATGACGGATTCTCTTAAAACATTTAAATTTGTTATGTTGGAAAAATCCATGACAACTGTAAGATGCGTAAGAACATCTGTCATAGTCTATTTTTAACCTTGGAGCGCTCCATGTTGGGAAAGTCAAATCTACCATATATGACAGATGTAAGAGATGTATTTGTAGCTTGGACAAGTGTCCTTTGATGCAGGATAATGGCCATGTGGCCAAGGTGGATGCCTATCTCAAGAAGCTTCCAAAATATGCCTTGATCTCTATAAAATGCGTTATTTTGGAATTGTAGTTGCATAGTGTTTTTATAGGTATTGTTATGTTGCTAGAATCACTCTAGAAATGACATTTGAAGACTCTTGGAAGAACTTGCATTGCAAGTGTATTGTAAACTGTTATTGTTTCAGATAATACATTGTGCAAGTTTTAGAGTGTGGGGTTTTTTACCTGAAAAGGTTTTCCCCATGATACATCTTGTGTCAATCTCTTATGTGTTGTGTTGCTGTTGTAATTTCTTATGTTATATGCTTAACATTGCTGCAATCGTAAGGATTAAAATGAATTTGCATACATTTCCCCTCATTAGATTGGTGTAGGAAGTGTGTTTTGTGTACCTTGCTTCCTTTCAGTTGCTATCAGAGCTTGATCACCTTTGATCCTAGTTGTTGGGTAGGGGTTTTTTGAGCTAATCTTTGATTGAGTGGGAGTCTATGCAGAGTATTCTATGATCTTGTTGCAGCAAGAAGATGGCAGGCACATCCGGAAGAATAGAGGTGGAAAAGTTTAATGGTAGCAATTTCAAGTTGTAGAAACTCAAAATGGAAGACATGCTTGTTGATAGAGATCTATGGGAAGCAATTTCTAGTGTAAAAGCAGTGGCAATGTCGCAAGATGATTGGGATCTCAAGGATCAGAAAGCTAAGGGTCTTGTGAGACTCTGTTTGGCTGACTCTGTCTTGTTAAATGTCCATGAGGAGAAGACCGTGAAGGAGCTATGGAAGAAACTTGGTGATGTTTATTAGGCCAAATCCCTAGTAAACAAGTTATTCCTACGGAAGAAGCTATATTCTTTAAGGATGGAAGATGGAGGATCTGTTGCAGACCATCTAAATTCCTTTAACATGCTAGTTGTACAGTTGACATCTGTTGGTGTGAAAATGGAGGAGGAGGATCGTTGCATGACCTTGATTTGTTCTTTGCCAGACTCATGGGATCATCTTGTTATGGCCATCGGGAGTACCACATCCGCTTTCAAAATGGATGAAGTGGTGTCTTCGCTATTATCTGAAGAGATGTGGACAAAGTCATCTGAGTCAGCCAAAGAGGCTCTTGCAATTCATGGAAGACCCAAAGAAAAAGGGAAAAAGAAAGACAAGAAAGCTGAAAAGGGCAAATCCAAATCCCGTGGGAGATCCAAATCTCTTGGAAAGTCCAAGGCAGTGTGTTGGAACTGTGGAAAAACTAGGCAATTCCCAAAAGAGTGCAAAGAGGAGAAGAAGAAAAAGAACTTTGATTCTGATTTTGACAAGTTACAAGATGAAGGTGATGCTTTTGTTGCAACCTTGGCCACCCATGCATCTAAAGATGTGTGGCTGATTGACTCTGATGCTTCTTTCCACATGACCTCTCATCAAGGTTGGTTTACAAAGTATGAAGAATATGATGGTGGGAAGGTGTACTTGGGTGATGACTCTCACCTGAAGATTGGTGGGTGTGGAAGAGTCTTGATCTGATTCCCTAACGGAATAGTGAAGGGGATCAACGGGGTTATGCACATCCCTAGTTTAGCATGAAACCTACTCTCTGTAAGTAAATTGAATGATGCAGGTGTGTAGGTTGCCTTGTTGGGTGGAGGATGCAAGATGACAAGCAGAGCTATGGTGCTTGCTAAGGGTACTCAGAGAGGTACTTTGTTTCAGTTGGATGCATGCACTACTCAATGCAATATGTCTTTTGATTTGAAGAAAAGACCTTCAGATTCTTCATCCTCACCATTGGAACCTACAACGAAAAAAGACGGTTGCTTCTACTTCCAATGGTAGTGCTTTCTGGGTACCTAAGGGTGCTCATGCTATGGAAATGAAACTTCCTGCAGAAAAGACAATGTTGTGGCATAAGAGACTTGGTCACATTGGTGAGAAGGGTCTTAGAGCCCTGAAAAATAAAAACTTCATTGAGGGGTTAAATGATTGTAATCTCGAGTTTGACTTTTCCAAACATTGTATATATGGAAAACAAAAATGTGTTCAGTTTTACTCTAGTTCTCACAAGTCTTCTGGTATTTTGGATTTTATTCATTATGATGTGTTTGGTCCTATGAATGTTCCTTTGATCTCTAAATTTGTATATTTTATATCATTCATTGATGATTACAGTAGAAGGACATGGGTTTATTTTCTCAGAAGTAAATTTGAAGTCTTTAGTTGGTTCAAAGAGTTTAAAGATTTTGTAGAGAATCAGACTGGTAAAAAGATTAAGTGTTTGAGAACTGATAATGATGCTGATTTTGGTTCACAGAGTTCGATAAGTTCTATAAAGAACATGGGATTGAAAGACATAAGGCAACTCCTTATACCCCACAACAAAATGAAGTTGTAGAAAGGATGAATAGAATGTTGATGGAGAGGGCTAGGAGTATGCTTAGTGATGCTAGCCTCGAACAAAAGTTTTGGGTTGAAGCTATAGCCACTGCTTGCTACCTAGTTAACAGGTCTCCTACCTCAGCGCTTGTTGATAAGACACTCATGGAGGTGTGGTCTGGTAAGAAGCCCTCATTGAGACATCTTTGTGTTTTCAGTTGTGAGGCATATGCACATGTGCCTAAGGAGGAGAGGTCAAAATTGGAGAACAAGGCAATTAAGTGTATCTTCATTGGCTATGGTGTCGGTGTGAAAGGGTAAAAGCTTTGGGATCGTGTGACTAAAAAAGTGTTGTATAGTAGAAGTGTTATCTTTAGAGAATTAACACCTTCTCCTGTTGGTCTACAGCCAGAAGAAAAAGAAAAGAAAGAGGATGTGGTTTAGTTTCCTTCTACCCCTAAGAAGACTGAACCTAAAGACCTTGTTGAACCTAATGATGAGTAGAGCTCTAGCAGCTCTGAAAGTTTAGAAGAAGTAGAACATCCACCTCAGCCTTTGAGGAGGTCCACACGAATCGAGAAGCAACCTAAAAGGTTTGGTTATACATTGTTAGATTCTAGTTTTGCTTATGCCTTGATTACTAACACTGATGAGCCTAGAACTGTGATAGAGGCTATGGGTATGAAAGATGTAGGTTCCTAGAAGGAGGCCATGGAGGATGAAATGACTTCTTTGGAAAAGAATAAAACTTGGGACTTGGTGCCTTTGCCTAATGGACGAAAACCCGTTGGATGTAAATGGGTGTTCAAGAAGAAATTTGGAGCAGATGGTAGTGTTGAAAAGTACAAGGCTAGATTGGTTGCAAATGGGTATTCACAAGTGGAGGGAATTGATTATGGTGAAATTTTGTCTCCCGTTGCAAAGCTAACATCTATTCAATTCCTGTTATCTCTTGTAGTAGCTTATGACTTAGAAGTGGAACAAATGGATGTGAAGACAACTTTCCTTCATGGTTACTTGGAGGAAGAAATTTATATTTCACAACCTGAGCACTACATGGTGAAAGGTAAAGAAAATTTGGTCTGTAAGTTAAAGAAGTCTTTGTATGGTTTGAAGCAATCTCTTAGGATGTGGTACTTTAAATTTGAGGCCTTTGTGTTGTCCATTGGATTTCTAAGATAGAAATTAGATCATTGTGTTTATTACAAGTTTGACAATGATCATATTCTCATTATTGCACTGTATGTTGATGATATGTTGCTGATTGGGAATGGTAAGAATATGATTTTAGATTTGAAGTCTCAGTTGTCAGCACAGTTTGAGATGAAAAACATAGGGGCAGCCAGGTACATTTTAGGGATGGAGATAAGAAGAGATAGTGCAGACAGAAAACTTTGGTTAAGCCAGAGTAAGTAGGTGAAGACCATGTTGGATAGATTCAGCATGGCAGATTGCAAACCATTGTGTGTTCCTGTTTCATTAGGGACAAAGTTATCTGTGAATGATTGTCCAAATTATCCTTCTGAGATAGAGGATATGAGAGAATACCTTATGCTAGTGCAGTTGGCATCTTGATGTATGCTATGGTCTGTACAAGACCAGACATTTTCCAAGCAATGGGAGTCCTTAGAGAACTTCTCTTTCATTAGGTATTCAAAAGATATGTACATTCACAAAAGCCTTGAAATTAGTCCTGAATGTTGCATCAATCTAACTTCAATTAATTTTCTAATAATACAGAGAGTGCACTCCATCTTCTTTTATAGAACAAAGAGAGGAGGTGGTTAAACATGACCAATGGTCAATATTTGTCTATTTGAATCAACAGTTAATATCATCACATTGACTAAGTCAACCACTGTTAACAAGAGCACAGGTTGATAGCTGGCAACCATCTGTTGGACTCAAACATCTCTTATACTGATTATGCATATGACTCTGTCATCGTGCATCCTTGTTTACTCTTTATCTTCTTCTTCTTCTTCATTTTCATCTTCTCTATCAATTGCATCTTCATCATCATTTTCTTCATCACTGTCTCTTTGATGTAGATCTCCTCTTATGTGCACCTTTATGGTTTCCCTGATGGATTCATATAACTACACTATTGTGTCAACCTCCCCTCCATCCTATATCTTGGCTCTCGCTACAGCATGCATGTGGGAATGAAATTTTGCTTGAAGGGAATCCATCTTGTTCTTCCTGTTGTTCAATGTTTCATTGTATGTTTCCACCCTAACCTTTATCCTCATGACTTTATTTATTACCTCTTCTCTCAAATGGTGCAGGGGATCCTTTGTAGCTTGCTTGAAATTATTAGGGAAAGCCTGAATAGGAAAATCAGTATCTTGATTTTCAATTTTCCCTTCTACCTTTCCTTCCAGAGTTTCCAGGGTTTCTGCTTCCTTTGCCATAAGGTCATGTAACTTGATGCTTATATCCCTGAGTTTTCCATTACATCTCTTCAAGATGACACATTCAAATCCAGTGTCTTCATACCAAATATTAAGCAACTGAGAAGTATTATTATCCAATATTTTATTATCTAGGAGTATCTTCACATCAATTCTTTTCATTTCTCCCAAGGCATCTAAGTTCTTCTCCAGCTTGAAAGATCTCCTACCTACTTAATTCTGCAACTTATCCACTTTACTCTTCAAGGCACTAAGAAAATTCCAATTTTCTAAAGAGGTTTTCACCACATCCTTAGCTTCAAAAATAGAGGAAATGAACCACTTGTCCATTAATTGTGCCTTATGCTTCATTAGATCCAATCCTGTGGCCTCTTCTTGTGATACAATGGTTAATGGAGTGGCTGTAGTAACAGGTGTATGCTTAGGATCAATCAATCCTTTAATAAAAGAATGCAACTGAGCAATGTGCTCTTTATGTTTCTTATTCTTATCCTTTTCTCTTTTCACCCTTTGGGTCAAAGAATCAATAACATCTTTACCTTCTTGACCTTCCTGGTCTTCATTTGCAAAACCTAAATCAACATCAGTTATCTGAAATTCATTAAGGCTTATTTTACCTTTCTCCTTTTCAATAGTGGGAAAGGCTACTTGATCTGTTCTCCTACCCGTAGTAGGGTCTCTTCTTATTGCAGATGTGAGCCTTGCCTTTCTTCTAGGTTTCATCATACTTTCAGTAAATAATGTAGAGACATCAAAATCTTGCACCTCATCAACTTGTTACAGATTTACCTCATCTTGCAACCAATAAGGAACATCACCCTTGGGCTCTTGATGATCATCCTCCTTATTTTGAGTATCTTGGGATTGTGTATCAGGCCCTGCCCTCAATGATGAATTTTCTTTTCTTACTTCTTCCTCATGCACATTCCTACGAGGGGACTTCTGTTGAGGTACCTCCTGCTGAGGGATTTCTTCCTAAGGTGGAGGATTCTGTGGAGTATGCATACCTTGATCTTGTACCTCCTCATGTAAATTCTCCTCAGGAGTTTCTTGAGCTTTTTCCTTTTGCTCATCTTGTGGCATATTGGTTTCTTGAGAAGATTGTGTATTTGGGCCTTGGGAATCACTCAGATTGCCCTCAGTCACTTTTTCTGTTTCTTTCTGCTGACCTGCACCTTGTGCCAAGATTTGTTCTTCATCTTTTGATGTATTAACTTCTCGCAAGTTTCCCTCTTTCTCACCTGATTGTTCTTCCAATCTTGGATTATTACCTTAATCAGTTGTTTTATCATGTGGTGAAGAAAGGCCTTGGTCTTGATCAAGATCCTTATCTGGTATAACCTAATCACCCTTATTCTGAAGTGGCGCCTCTTACTGTCCTTGTCCTGTGGGTACATTACCCTGATCTTTGCTTTGATCGAGTGTCATATCACCAGCTTCTGTATGCACTATATCATCAACCTTTTCAGGTTCCAGTGACTAATCCTTATCTTTATTCAGGTTCCTATCATCCTTGTATGTTAAGTCTATCACTATAGGATTAGTGACCTACTCCACTAAATTAGTCAGCCCTATCTATTGGGCTACTTCCTCAGGATTATCCTGTTCTATTTCATCCATTCCAACCTCCTCTTGGTGTGTCACTTCTGGGCCATGGGGGTCCCATGAGGGGTCATCTTAGTATTAGGTACTAAGGTCTCCATATGCTGAGCAGTCACATCCTGAACTAATTCATCATCCAACAATTCTATAGTGTCATCAAGAGGAAAGGGGGACTCTTTACTAGCCATATGTACTTCTTTTGACTACTCCTCAGCCTTCTCAGTTTTAAATTGAATTATTTTAGGAATGGGGACATCATGTTCTAGGTCTTTTATAAAGGTCAAACCACCCGCACCTCTTAACATGATAGGGTCAGTGGTGACATTTCCCCTCATTGTTGTCTTTTGCTTCTTTGGTGGTGGTGCTTGTTGTACTTTCTTTCTTTTCTTCTTTGTTATAAGTAGATCATCATCTTTGGGTTCCTTGTCCAATTGCTCTTCTTCCCAAGGATTCTCTTCCAGTGGTCTATCCTGCAGTGGCTCATCTTGTAATGGTTCATCCTCCATTTGTCCTTCTACAACCTCAAGGACAGGGTTTACTACCTTCTTGCCTTAACCCAAGAAACCATCCAAGAAAGACATCATCTGTGCACCATTAACTATTTGCAAGACCTCATCTAGTGAAGGTAAAGGATAATTATCCTTTTCAGATGCTCTATTCAAATTTCTAAAATCTACACACAGCCTGATATCACCATTTTTCTTTCTCACAGGGACCAAATTGGCTACCCATGTGGAATGTCTTACAGGAAATATGATCCTAGCATTGAGTAGTTTCTTGACTTCTTCAAAGATGATGGGTTCTAATAAGGCATTAACTGGTCTCTATTTTTGTCTAAATGGCTTGACATAGGTTTCAATGGTATGGTATGGGTGATGATTGAGCTGTCATAAGTTTTCAACTCATCATAAGTCCAAGAGATAACATGAATGTAATCCTTAAGTGCTTGGGTTATCCCTGCCATTTCTTCTTTTGTACAAACTTTACCAATTAGGACATTCCTTTTTTCTTCATTTTTTCCTATATCGATTGGTGAGTATTCTCCTCCATCATGTCGAAATCAAATGCTCTTTCTAATTCTACCATCCCTTTGGGAATTTTATTACTTGGCAACTCTAGGATCTCTTCTTCCTCCTAAGTATGATCTTCTACATTTCTTTCATCTATGATCTAAGCATCAAACACATCTCTATTTGATATAAAATACAAAATATGTTGATCATCATCAAATACTTTAAGATTAGTAACATTATCTGGTATAGAAGGCATAGATATTAATTCAACTGAATACCTCTTCAAACCAGATATGGATAATGGTTCCAAAGTGCTTGCAACCTGAGCCAGAGCTTCTGCTCTGTGATTATGTTCTCTAGGCACGTGTGTGATGTTGAATGCATCAAAATCTTCTATCAAGTCACACACCTTGTGTCTATAATTAGACAAGTTTTTGTAAGTGCAAGAATATATGCCTCTTACTTGTCTTACCACTAATTCTGAGTCTCCATAGACATGCAGAATTTTCACTCTTTTCTTGAGTGCAAACAATATCCCATGAATTAAAGCCTCATATTCTGGCACGGGAATTGTAATCTATATGCTGCTAGATAGGACTTTCCAGTTGGATCAATAAGATCTATTCCTACTCCAGCTCCTTGTTTTGACTTAGATCCATCAAACCTAAGGATCCATGGCTTATCTTCAGTCAAAGGTTTATCAGGAACTTCTCTCTTCTTTTTGGCTCTAGGAGTTGCACCACCTGATATCCATTTCAATTTTGGTGATTCATTCTTTTCTACTTTTATTTTCTCTGACTGGTGTAAAACTGGTATTTGATTGCTTTCTTTACTATCAAGAGAATGATCTTATAAATGAAGCATAATATGCCTCCTCAAGATATGTAAGCATAATGAGCAGGTAGTCTTTGAGTGTGGTGTTTCATGTATTCTACACCAGCCTTCAATTAGAACGTTATGTGGAGAAGTATGTTGCAACAACATCCTCTGAATCTGTTTTGACAAAAACTCTTCAAACTTATTTAAATTACTTCCTCTATCTTCATCAGACAATTCATAATCTAACTCAATTAAACAATTAGTTCCCGGGGTGATATTTCTCTCATCCTTAGAAATGCTCCCAATATTCTTCTGGATCTCTTCTGAATTATGGTCATAGCCTTCATCTTGATATGTAGCTTCCTCTATTCTTGCAAATGATGAACACGAATGAGTATCACTATGACTATCTATATGACTTACCTCAGGTGATGATAATCCTTTTTCACTACATGTCCGTTCTAGCTCCATCATGTCTAAGCAAGCATCGCAAGTTTTTTCAGAATGTGCCTCATCATGCAACCTGCACCATCCTTCAATCAAGACATCTTCACTAGACATATTTAGCATTCAACAATGCTACATTTCTTTCTACAAATACAATTCAAAATTTCTAAAATGATCTACTTCATTATTGTCTTCTGAATTGCAATTAGACTCTATAATCACTCCATTATCTCGGTGATCATCCCTATGAATATGAATATCATACATGAGGATCTTCTCTATCTTGACCGACTGAGGTCTGACAGTGTAAACTCCAGGTTAAACATCCACATACATGATCTCATTGGTGTTATTATATTCGGTGATCATGTGTTTCATCTGGGGTTCAACATCTATCCTAATCTGATTGGGAATCCCTTTCCAAGGTAGCCACATGTGACTAAAATCAGTAGACATGTATCCATTAAGTGTCTTTGACCAATCCTTACTAAAAAACACCCCATATGTATCAGGGATATCTACTACCTGTATATCAATGTAGTATTGGATCCTTGCATATGAATGTGAGTTTGTTCTCCTACAACACTCACTTTAGTCTTGTCTAACTATGTTACCTTCTTTAATAACTTAGCAGGATGTAACCCTAAGGCATTACATATGGTCAATGGCATTACGTTGGTAGATGCACCTGAATCTACCAAGTAGTTATGTAAGTTCTTGCCGAACATCCTTACGGAAATGAGGAATGGAGGTGATTCGGTCTTATCCCTATAAAGGGTCATGTGTGAAGTTTTTGCAACTTGGACAGTAGCTGGGACTTTATGTTTAACATTATTATCCTTAGCTGCATGATCCTTACTCAAACTCTGGTTTGAATTAAGGGGTTGACTATCTTCTTTTGGTGCAGGGTCATCTAAGGATTTCATGAATACATTCTTAATAGCTGGGGGTTTAAGGAATTCTGATAGTGACAAACTGATTTTGACCTTTTTCATTTCATTTGTGAAGTATGTGACCAATTTACCATATTCGAGAGGTTGATTATTAGCTTTTGACACTGCATTTTGTGGTGCTAAATATTGAGCATTAACCTTAGGGAATCCAGGGTTATTGCTTGCCTTTGGATCAAGAGAAGTATTAAAATTATTAGGAGGCAAAGATGTAGTCAAGGGACTAGAGGGTCTATTTGAGTTATTCCTGAAGTTATAATTGTGTCTACCTTGATACTGCTACTGGTAAGCGTGTACCTCCTAATGTTCAACTGATGGCTCATTCTCATCCTCAAAAGGAAAAACATAATTTGTTTCAAAAGCCATGGATGACTATTCACATGCTAAAGTATAATTCTCCTGAGTAGAAGTTTCTTGATGGTGAGGATGATTAACCAAACTCTCCAACACAAGAGCAGAGTCATATCCACAAGGGACAATTTCATTTCTTTCAACAAAAGGAGGGTTACTTGTGGTATTTGATACTTCAGCCTGAAAGATGTTGGCTGCTATTCTAAACTAAGGACAATGTAACTCAACATGAGCATTGGTATTATGTATCCTACACCAGTTGGTAAGGGCTGCTTCTGCCAAGTTCACTCTAGTGGTCTGTTTAGGTTCACTAGGAGGTTGATAATCTAAGGGTGATGGCAAGGAACCATTATTTGGCCTAGTATTTCACACTCTAGGATGTCTAGGTGCATTATTGTTACCACCATTGTTGTTATTGTTATAGTTCCTATCATTGTTATATCCCCTGTCAGGATATCCAGTTCTGTCATTATTATATCCTCTGCTTTGATTTGGTTGAGAATAGAAATTCTGACCTTTGAAATGAGTGATTTCAGTTGTCAATTTTCTTAACTGTGTTGATATATCTTTAATTTCTTCCTTTTCTTCCTGAACTTTGGCTACTACATTTTCTGATTGAGGTTTAAAGAAAGAAGAACCATTATTGTTAATCTGTCCTACATCCTTAGGTACTTGTGCATGTCTTGGATATTGCACTAATTGGCGATTTCCATTTGGAGGTGGGAAGATGCTAAGTGGAGGTACTTGTAATGGACTTGGCATTGTAGCAGGGGACATCATAGCTCCATTGGTATGTTGTTGAGCAGGATATGTAGGGTATGTAGGATGTGCAGGATATGTTGGAAATGCTATATTTGGTGTTGGAGTAGGGATTAGTTGTTGATTGACTTTTATAGCTTCTTCAAAAGCTCCTGCCAGAGTTGTGACACCAGGATGTGTTCTTCTTATGAACATAGAAGTCAATGGATCTAAGGCTGAATAATATATACTCCTAGCAGCTTCATCTACTACAGTATAAGGAGCTACCAACTTTGAAAGCATCTTTTGGAATCTAGCATTAAAGTTAGCAATAAGCTCTCCTTCAAATCTCTTGATTGTGGCAAACAAGTGATAATTCATTGAAGGATCTATAGGTATCTTAAATCTATCCTTTAAAGTTTTCTCTAAGGCAGCCCATGAACCAACTAAGCCTTGGCCAAGACTGATATACCGGTTATATGCTTCCTCTCCCAAGGAGTATGGAAATAATTTGCATACTACATCTTGATTTTCAATCCTTGCTCTATAGCAATATTCTTTAAATGTTCTGATATGATCATCAACATCCTAAGATGGATGATATTTAGGACAAATCTTATCAAACTTTTTAGGTAAAGGATGATATGTAGTGAAGGTCAAAGGCAATTCTACAACAAAGAACAACATTGTGACTAGTGGTGGCTGAACTGGAGGTGTAGCAGGTGATCCTGTAGGTGTTTGCAGTACAACAGGGGTTATTGGAGTATTTCCTGGTGAAGATTCTGATGTGCTAGAACCAAGAGTGTGATGAATGTCTATAGTTCTCAGTATAAGTCCATGGATAGGTAATTCCTCAAAAAGTCCACTAGATCTGGACCTGATATTTGGCCTGAGAGCTAGGGTTCCTACAATTTATGAAAATTTGACTTGATTTTCTATAAAGATCAATAGAACTAATCAAGCAAAGGAGATATTTATGATCAAGATCAAGAACTAACTGAATATTTATGCAATATTTGCATGAAACCTACAAATATGAGCCAGTATAAGACTTCTGGACACGAATATCAGGATGTCAAGCAACACAAGCAAATTACAATGAAGATCTAGCAAGAAGACTTGAATAATGACTCAATCCTCAAAGATTTCAAGAACTGACTACAAATTTCAAACTATTTATGCTCAATTCTAAAATATTTATGAAGAACAGACGTGAAATAACACAGGACAAGCAAATCTTTGCACAAACACTAAAAGCACGAATAATTATGATATATTTTGCGAAGATTACCTTGTTTGGGATGTAGGATTATGCATATGCAACTGATTTACCTTCCGAACAAGAAAGAAGCCCCTCCTTCTAGCACCAATTTATGTTGATGATGATTGTTAGTCATAACAACATGCATAAAAATTTGCACAACAAACCTTTATTATCTTGAAAAGTATGATCAGTTTGAAACAAGCTGATGACTCCAAGTCTCTGTTGATCAGGTCATGATTTTCTAATGTTACTCAAAGGTTGATGTGACATGTTTTTTTCCATTTCAAGGGGTCTTACACTGTATGTATGGTAAATCATTGGTTATATATCTGGTTTTGCATCTGTCTCCTATAAATTAGCTTCAAAAACAAGGTTATTTTCACTACACTCCACAGACAATGATTATATTTATAAGTTTGATCAATTCTTCTGAGCATTTATTTTCATGAACTTATTTTATGCTTCTGCACTATGTATTTAGTCAAATAATGTGCCTATAAGCAAATATTTACATGTGTATCATTGACATTCATCTGTATTTGCATGATATTTGTCATGTTGCCATGCTTTCATTCAAAATATGCTCTGTATATCCAATTATTTACAAGTTATAGGCATATTTCATGTTTATTTACTTTAGATTATATGATATTTGCAATTGTCAAGGTGATTTGCAATGAAATTTAAGAAAACTCAAAGAAATACTTCTAAATTTAGTGAACCTTTAGCTAGTGAGTCACATACATTCTAGATACATTCATGAAGAGAAGAAATCAAACCATAATTTCACCAAGATGTTCCACAGCTAGGTATGGTTGATGCTACCTTCAAAGGAATAAGGAATGAAAACAACACATACAAACTAATAAGCACTCCAAGGGATGCAGCTAATCAATGCATATATCCAGATTCTATTCATTGACTACTCAAGATTTACAATTATTTGTAATCGAAAAAGCTTCTCTTTCATTAGGTATTCAAAAGACATGTACATTCACAAAAGCCTTAAAATTAGTCCTAAATGTTTCAACAATCTAACTTAATTAAGTTTCTAATAATACAGAGAGTGCACTCCATCTCCTTTTATAGAACAAAGAGAGGACGCGGTTACAGATGACCAATGGTCAAGATTTGTCTATTTGAATCAATGATCAATAGCACTACATTGACTAAGTCAACCACTATTAACAAGAGCACAAGTTGCCAGCTGGCAACCATCTGTTGGACTCGACAATCTCTTATGTTGATTATGCATATGACTCTATCATCATGCATCCTTATTTATTCTTTATCTTCTTCTTCTTCTTCTCTTTCATCTTCTTTATCAATTGCATCTTTATCATCATTTTCTTCATCATTGTCGCTTTTATGCAGATCTCCTCTTATGTGCACCTTTATGGTTGCCTTGATGGATTCATATAACTACACTATTTTGTCAACCTCCCCTCCATCCTGTATCTTGGCTCTCGTTGCAACATGCCTGTGGGAATGAAATTTCGCTTGAAGGGCATCCCTCTCTTTCTTCCTGCTGTTCAATGTTTCCACCCTGACCTTTATCCTCATGAGTTTATTTATTAGCTCTTATGTCAAATGGTGCACGGGATCCTCTACAGTTTGCTTGAAATTATTATGGAAAGCCTGAACAGCAAAATCAATATCTTGATTTTCAATTTTCTCTTCTAGCTTTCCTTCCAGAGCTTCCAGGGTTTTTGCTTCCTTTTCCATAAGGTCATGTAACTCGATGCTTATACCCCTGAGTTTGCCATTACATCTCTTCAAGATGTCACATTCAAATCCAGTGTCTTCATACCAAATATTAAGCAGCTGAGAAGTATTATTATCTAGTATTTTATTATCCAGGAGTATCTTCACATCAATTGTTTTTATTTCTCCCAAGGCATCTAGGTTCTTCTCTAGCTTGAAAGATCTCCTACCTACTTCATTCTGCAACTTATCCACTTTATTCTTCAAGGCACTAAGAAAATTCCAATTTTCTAAAGAGGTTTTCACCACACCCTTAGCTTCATTAATAGAGGAAATGAACCACTTGTCCATTAATTGTGCCTTATGCTTCATCAGATCCAATCCTGTGGCCTCTTCTTGTGATATAATGGTTAATGGAGTGGTTGTACTAATAGGTGTATGCTTAGGATCAATCAATCCTTGAATAAAAGAATGCAACTGAGAAATGTACTCTTTATGTTTCTTATTCTTATCCTTTTCTCTTTTCACCCTTTGGGTCAAAGAATCAATAATATCTTTACCTTCTTAACCTTCCTAGTCTTCATTTGCAAAACCTAAATCAACATCAGTTATCTGAAATTCATTAAGGCTTATTTTACCTTTCTCCTTTTCAACTGTGGGCAAGGCTACTTGAGCTATTCTCCTACCTGTAGTAGGGTCTCTTCTTATTGTAGATGTGAGCCTTGCATTTCTTCTAGGTTGCATCATACTTTTAGTAAATAATGTAGAGACATTAAAATCTTGCACCTTATCAACTTGTTGCAGATTTACCTCGTGTTGCAACCAATAAGGAACATCACCGTTGGGCTCTTGATGATCATCTTCCTTATTTTGAGTATCTTGGGATTGTGTATCAGGCCCTGCCCTCAATGGTGAATTTTATTTTCTTATTTCTTCCTCATGCACGTTCCTACGAGGGGACTTCTATTGAGGTACCTCCTACTAAGGGATTTCTTCCTAAGGTGGAGGATTCTATGGAGTATGCATACCTTGATCTTGTACCTCCTTATGTAAATTCTCCTCAGGAGTTTCTTGAGCTTTTTCCTTTTGCTCATCTTGTGGCATATTAGTTTCTTGAGAAGATTATGTATTTGGGCCTTGGGAATCACTCGGATTGCCCTCAGTCACCTTTTCTATTTCTTTCTGCTGACCTGCACCTTGTGCCAAAATCTGTTCTTCATCTTTTGATGTATTAACTTCTCCCAAGTTTTCCTCTTTCTCACCTGATTGTTCTTCCAATCTTGGATTATTACCTTGATCACTTCTTTAATCATGTGGTGAAGAAAGGCCTTGGTCTTGATCAGGATCCTCATTTGGTATATCCTGATCACCCTTATTCTGAAGCGGTGCCTCTAACTATCCTTGTCTTGTGGGCACATTACCCTGATCTTTGTTTTGATCGGGTGTCATATCACCAGCTTCTGTATGCACTATATCATCAACCTTTTCAAGTTCTAGTGACTGATCCTTATCTTTATTCAGGTTCCTATCATCCTGGTATGTTAAGTCTATCACTGTAGGATGAGTGACCTGCTCCACTAAATTAGTCAGCCCTATCTGTTGGGCTACTTCCTAAGGATTATCCTGTTTTGTTTCATCCATTCCAACCTCGTCTTGATGTGTCACTTTCTAGGCCATGGGGGTCCCATGAGGGGTCATCTTAGTATTAGCTACTAAGGTCTTCATATGTTGAGCAGTCACATCCTGAACTACTTCATCATCTGACAATTCTACAGTGTCATCAAGAGGAAAGGGGGACTCTTTACTAGCCATATGCACTTCTTTTGCCTGCTCCTTGGCCTTCTTAGTTTTAAATTGAATTATTTCAGGAATGGGGACATCATGTTGTAGGTCTTTCATAAAAGTCAAACCACCCACACCTCTTAACATGGTAGGGTCAGTGTTGACATTTCCCCTCAATGTTGTCTTTTACTTCTTTGGTGGTGGTGCTTGCTGTACTTTCTTTCTTTTCTTCTTTATTATAAGTAGATAATCATCTTTGGGTTCCTTATCCAATTGCTCTTATTCCCAAGGATTCTCTTCTAGTGGTTTATCCTACAGTGGCTCATCTTGTAATGGTTCATCCTCCATTTGTTCTTCTGTAACTTCAGGGACAGGATTTACTACCTTCTTGCCTTTCTTCTCAGCAGGTGATTATTGGGATGTAGATGCAGGTGCAGAGGTGGATGCACCATCACCTTTTGATGGAAGTCTTTTAATAATTACCCCTTGCTACACTAGAGCAGCCTTCTTGCCCTTGCTTGATGGCTTTTCTTCCTCAACAAGTAATCTCTCTCCATTGGATTTCCTCTTTTCAATGAGGAAGTCATCATAATCTTCTTCAGATACCTATCTCTTTTTCTTATTGTCAATGGTAAGGGCTATACCCTTCTTTTTTAACTCAGTGGCCTTAGTCTTTACCCAGTTCTAGGTCAATTGGATAACCCCCTTCATTATTGGATCTAGTGAGGTCTCCTCTGGCTATGTAAGATCAGGAGCTGAGATGGTGTCATTATACACCTTATTATCCTCATATTCATTAGACATTATTCTCCCATCATCCTCATGTAATTGTGTTGGCAGTGGAATGCAATGAAAAGTCTAGATTTGATTGAGTGTGAACCTTTGATATTTCCTTCTCTTGACTTCTTGTTCTTCATCACAATCAGTCCAATAATCTTCAAGATGTTTTTGATGTACTTGCTTCCCTAATAACTTTTGCATTCTGCCATATGGGTCATATGACCTAGCTATAGAAAATGGCCTCAGATACATGAGCTTTAATCCTCCAATGGCATTTGTAATGCTTTGTCTATTAGGGCATATATACCAGCCCATATATATTAGGAATAACACAGGAGGGATCTTCTTCTTTTCTAAGTGAGCCTCAACTGAGGTTGACACTTGTCTAACAAACTCCATCAATATGACTGTCATGCCCACATTTCCCATGCTATCATGACACACAACACACATGTCATGTCCACATTTGTCATGTGGTCATGACACGAAATACCATAAAATTTCCATGCATCCCTAGAAACCCCCTTGCACGCGTCAGCGTGCTCAGTGGCAATACGCATAAAGTGTAAACATGTCAATCAAATGCAGGGTTATGCGACGACATGTGCATTCCCCTAAATGATGAAGGCCGACTAAGGGGGTCAATGCGATGCGATAAGCATTGCCACTAGGGTTAGGATCGAAAGATCAAAACCTTAAGTTTACCTACGTGGATGAAAGGATTTCGACACAAGTTGAAATCAAAGGACTAACTCAAATGCAAAAATGAATTAAATAACAGTTTAATAAAATCAACAATTTGCGAGAACGGTAAATTTAACTCTACACAAGATATAAATTTGCTAAGTTAAATACTACCTAGATTCCAAAAAAATCTGGCAGCATAATGCCTCACGGGCGTGAATAGGGTTTATTCTAATTAGATAATTTTTAGTCAAATGTTTACTAGGTTTGCTAAGTTGGATAAAATGACTATTTATTTAACTAATTAATTCGCACTAGATTAAATAAATTTAAACAACTAATCTAATAAAATTCTAAATTAAAATTAACCTTGTTGATTAATGTTCTCAAGCAATAAATTAATTCCATTGATTTAAAATTAATTACACTTCCATAGTTAAATTGGAGGGAATGAAAATAGATTAACTAAATTCTTTTCCAAAATAATCAAATTAAAAATAATACATTCTCCCCATAGTTTAAAATACCAAACATATATGATTACATCCACTAAACAAAAATAATAATTCTTCTCCAAAAAAATAAGGTTACTCACAATACTAGGTTTACCTCCAACCCCATTAAAATAAAATAAAAATAAAAAACAAAAGGAAAAATCAATAAGTGAGGGAAAAGTATTTAAAAACAATTTAAAAAGGGCAAGCCCTAAAAATTCTCCTAATTAAAATAACAATTTCCTTATGGAGAAAAGAAAGCAAACCCTAGCCTCCATCTCATTTTGCTTGTCTCTCGTCCTCTCCTTCTCTTTTTCTCTCCTCTTGTTTTTTTTTTTCGCAAGTTTGATGGAAAAGAAGTAGCCATGGATGTATACACAGTTAGTATACCCGTTATTCTTTTTTTTTGCATATATATATTTAATGTTTATATTGCAGTGATGAAGAACAGTGATATGCAGGTTTTAATGGCTGTATGGCCGAGTTAAAGGGCGGTGAACAAAGCACAGTGGATGCACCGCCGTTCATTATTTTCTTTGTAGGATACGAATGTTGAAAGGAGGGGGCAGCGCTGAAGGTTAAAGAAAAAAGGGGGGAGTGTGGGGAGGGGCCGAACCCCCACCCACACTCCAACACTCACAACAATAAAAAGAAACAAAGGGGTGGTGGTGGGGTTTGAAACCCCCACCCCGCCGACCATTATTTTTTTTTAAACAACAAAAAAACATTACATACGTTCAGCAGTAGACTCTGCCTATCAGATTTAATTATTATTTTTCTGCTATACGTTGTTTTTTTTGTTAACATTACACAGTCCTAATATATATATATATATATATATATATATATATATATATATATATATATATATATATATATATATATATATATATATATATATATACACACACACACACACACACCTAGTCTTCTCTATAAAACCAGTTTGCCCAGCAAACTAAAATAATGGAAATTTTGTGATAAGAGAATGTAGTATATTATTATTATTATTTGTTTTTCTTTATTTTTTATATATAAACCTTTCTATGAGCAAATATCCCAATATAATTTTCATAGCAAAGAAAAGTATATTTTTTTTTGTAAGGAAAAGAAATCTAAAATGGGTTTTTTAATTTTGAAGTGAAGGCATTTACAGTTAAAACATATATATATTTTTTGAAATAAAAAAAATAGTAATAGACTATTTCTTTTTTTTCTTCTTTTCTAAAAGAAAATATCATTTTCACAAATCTTTCAAATAAACAACACAACAACATATTTATTTTATTTACTTGAATACATAAGGGAGTGAAAAAACAAATTTGACCATTTACTTACAACAAAGGTAAAGATTTACATGCTAAATTTCTTTCTTTACACATTTCTCATATTTTCATAAATACAACCACCAAATTTCATTTTCTTCTCTTGTTCAAAATAAGATAGATACAACTTCAAATTTTAAAGAATTTACTTTTACATTACAAGAGAAGAAAGAGATCTTCTCTCCTAACTTAAAACAACCACCCAAGTCCAAGCTTGGTCAATGCTCTCAAGAGAGAAAATGACTAACACAAGAAAGAAAGTCTCTTTTTCTCCTACTCTTCATAGCTCCAGAGAAATCTGCAATAACCACATAGAAGGGGGAAAAAGCCACAAAACTGCTCTTCTCCCTACCATAGACTGACTCATGAGTCACCCCCGAGGTTGGAGGTCATCCTCACGCAAGGAACACACACCACATCACAATAATACACTCAAACACAAAAGCAAGAAACACTCCCTTGGCTTGCACAAAACAAAACTCACCAAAATGAGTTTAATGGGGTAGGGGAGTGGACATCACTCAACTCAAGAGTGCCACTCCAAATAACTACCAAAACCAGATTTCTCAAGGCCTCAAGCCATCACAAAAATACCATTTTTCCACATAGTCTTCTCATGGCTCTCAAGCCATTCCAATATACACATTTTCTCATCTTGCCTTCAAGGCTAAATATCACAAAAAAAAACTAGGATGTGACCTCGAGGAGGTTCACTCCTCCCCCACCCCACACATGTTGAGCATTTTCTCCAAATGGAGAGGCTTATACAACACCCAAACCAAAAATTCCCATAACAACAAAAGTAAAACACACACACATAACATCACTCAAGAAATGAAAAAAACATAAGGAAAGGCACTAACCTTGAATCCTACCTTTAATAGCCCAAATGGAAGATAGTTGAGAAGAGCTCCTCCAATTCCAACTCCAACTCCTCCAAATTGAGCCTCCAAAATCCCCTCCAACTCTCTCCCAAAATCAATTAAAATTCAAGAATTGAAAAATGATTCAACAACCCTCTCCCTCTCTTCAAGAGGGATTATAATAGGCTCTTCTCATGAGCCTTGAGGAATGGGGAGGTGACACATGTCACCTCCTCACTCCTCCACACAACCACTTGCAAGACTCATGGAATGGGGTGGTGACACATGTCATCCACCCATTCCACCAAGTCTTTCCCCCTCCACTTGCTCTCTCTCACATGTGTGGGAGAAAAAGGTGGAGCCAAAGAAGGAATGGGTACTACAAGTGCCCCAATCAACTCCTCCTTAGAAATCCCACACAACCCCAAGGTACCCTCACCAATTGTGGGAGAGGCTTGGGGTTGAGTCCTCCACAATTTAGGTGTCTTGAAGACTCCCCCAACCTAGGAAAGAGGAATGGAAGATGTTGAGTGTTTGACCCACTCTTCCTCTCCTTCCCAAACTTCTATTTTCGTTACTTTACTTCAGGGTGAAGTTTAAGTGACCAAATGGGAGTTTATCTAAGGTTATACAAGCTCAAATGGTCCCTAGATCCTAGGGGTAAAACCTAGGGTCACTTTTAACTCATTTTGAGCACCATAGGGTGAGGAAAATCACACAAAAAGGGGTCTCAAAAATATAAACTCAAAATAAAATTCAAATGAACATTACATTTTTACAACACCAAATAAAAATCAAATATAAAAGGGGTAGACCTAACCCAAACAACACCACACAACAACATTACGAAAATTTCATCATGCATACATAGTTGATCTTGGTTCCTCTTGGAACTAGATCGGCTTACACAGGAATTCACAAAGTGTGTGGGATCATCTCTAATTATTCGTGGCTTGGTTTGAAACACCTGTGCACTTAAACAAAAGATTAATCCAACATGTATATCATAGCCGAAGCAAAGTAAAACATACACTCACATCATCCCATGATCATATAAACATCATAAAATCACATCATAATTAAATTCCTAATTTTGTGTTTCAATAATCCACCATAAGATAAAATCACATAATAGATCCATAACCATAATCACATGACTAGTATCTCAATAACATCATAATGTAAATCATATGTCCAATCATCGTCAGTGAATCAAATCAAGGTCTAGTCTCAACATAATCATGCTAAACATAATAAATCAAAATAAAGTATATAGTCTAATAGTCCTGCAAATCAGGATCAACAGTCCCATAAGTCTAAAATATGTCTCCAACAGTAATATAAAATCAACAAAGTCAGGGAGTGAAAAAGGTAGGCCTCACAATGACCCTATTAGTAGGGTATCTTGGTAACATGAGGGGCTGTCCCTCGAATCCTTCTATTCTTATATATGAAAAAGTAGGGAACTAGATAAACCATCCCCCATGCTTGTAGATGATTGCCTAAGCTTCCATGCTCAATCTCTTGGTTCAGTCCTCCTCCATGGTTCTGACCAAATGCATAGAGAATGCATCATTTACCAATTTGTAATCTTGGAGATATGCTCTCCTCTATAATTGTGGGTAATGATCCCATATGTTTATGTCACCAGGATTACTTCCAACCCTACCCACTTTCTACAAAGCATTGAATGTCTCCCTGAAAGCATAGGAGTATATGACATAAGAAGTCATATGAAATATGCAAGCTTTGCCTCCCAGCCTTCTTATGCCCTCATCCAAGCTATCATTGATGATCCTAGCCCAAAGAGGTTTGTTATTTGAATACAACACCATCTGGATGATCCCATACATCCAGTTTTCAAAGTTCCCAGTATGCTACCTACCAGTCATCCTGTTCAACAGGGCAATCATATACTGATATTCATCATCAAAATCAAACTTGTATAAGTACTTAGGCAATTTGGCAGTAACTTTGTAAGAGTTACCCCTACGTCTCCATGGATACATGATCTTCTTGGATTGCATTTCATTGCTATGATACTCTTTCTCCAGCCTACATAGGCTTACACTAACCACCTTATCTCCTACTGGCAGATTGAATGCAACAGTGATGCCCTTGATTGAGAAATCAGCATACACTCTACCATGTTTTTCTACTCTTCTATTCTCAGGACTATAGTTTCTTGCACATTCCACCACTAGCTCAATGGCTTCCATTGCATATGGAAATCCCGCGGTGTGCCACATACCAGTTGTGAATATCTTGTCTAGTATGAGGTTGTCACTCTCATTATCCAACCTCCTCGTCCATGCATCCAAATCTGTCTTTCTTTGATGCGTGTCATCTATTACCCCATATCTGAATCCTACTCCCTTCGGTTGTATGAACATCAGTTTCAAGAACTCGGAGTCAGATATGTTCTTTCTAACATCCATTGGATCCTGCAATAGAAACATTCATTCTTACCCTAGGATGTATGTATTGGAAAGGTCCATGGATATCATGCGTTTCATAACAATAATTCAACATTTCGATTTATTTCATGCATGTCACATTAACAATCCTAATGAAAAACCATTTTTACTTGGCGTTTTCAGTAAACGACAAAAGAGAGGGTTTTATTTTACTTACCTGATAATCGCTTTCCCTCTTGTTATATGACTGATAATGGTATCAACGTGAATGCACTGTATCATTCGTTCTATTCTGTCAAAGATCACGTTCCGTTTGCAGATGACTGTGAAGCGTTGACCTTCAGAGCTCTATAAACTTCAATTATCGCAGGGTAAATGTAAATGATCCCCAAATTTTACTTTTAAACCGAGTAATAGGACAAATTAGAGCGTATGTGTTGTTTTGATTAAATCCATCGATCATTCGCATGAAGTTTGTAGATCTTGCGAAGTGTCAGAATTACATTTGAAATTGACAGGGTGCGACCTACCGTTGGACTCACATTTAATGCTAGAGGGCAATCTTTTAGAAAATTAGGGATATTAGAAAATATGACCCTATTTGAAAATATGACCCTCTCGCGGGGTAATTATTCATTAATGATCAGGGTGATATGGTCAACCTTTGACTTATGAATATCCTCCTCCTTCGAGAATGTAAGGGTAATGTCATCATCATATGGACTTCAACAATTATTTATGAAAGATGAGGTCACCATCATATTTGGTGAAGGTCAGGGATATTACGAAATGTGACCTCTTCGGGTGAAGATCATGATGACATCATCATGCCATTATGTTTTCTTTGTTTTTGGGTTAAGATGATGTCATCGTCATATTTAGAAATATGATGGATGTTCAGAAATATGACCCTCCGTGGGTTGGGTGCAATGATTACTTCATCATTAGGGTGAGCTCTTTTATTCATTGGAACTGAAAGACGTCATCATCATACTTATGAAGAGTGATATTTGTGAAAGGGTGATATTTTGAAAGATGAGGAATATTAGGAAATATGATCCTCCGAGAATATCACAAGTCCTTGACGGGTAACTATTCATCCTCATTTAAGTTTGATGTTTGCGTATCGGGGATCGAATAGGCATCAGGTGATCTTCTTAAGTCAGGGTCATCTAAGCAAATATGATCGATAATTAGAAATATGACCCTATGGGAAATATCTAGGTTGACCCAACTTTGACTTAGCATAACTTTCTATCCTTAAACAATATTAGGGTGATTCAAAAGGAAAACTTGCTTAGAATTTTGTATTCTTTCAGATTATGATGCTAATGCTAGCAAATTCTAACTTTGGTAACTGATCCCTCTTTGTGGTACACATGCATAAGCAAAGGGTGACATACATGAATTTTACCAAACCACCCAAAGCAAAAGTAAGAAAAGGTTGGGTCCCTATTTTGCTAAGGCAAAATGGGGCGTGTTGTGTAACCACACAACAACTTGCTACCAAAGAAAATAACTAAATTCAAATGATTCAAGTTACAGGATCACATTCTAACATAGTATTTTAACTATTTCTGAGCATAAGTATTATGACCTTTCTACATGATATAATGTTCACCATTGCAACAGTGCTAGTAAGGAATTCAAGTGTGTGTAAATGATTAATTATCCTCATCTTGAAAGTAAGTTTAAAACATGAGTAACTGGTGTTAAGCTACATATTTTGAGTTCATCCCTCATAGTCGACTTGGATAGAGCCTTACTGCCAGCAGGCGTCTATAGCCCCGACAAGGTTATCTATATAATCTCCCTAAGTAGAGACCCACAACCAACAGGCATCCAGAGCCCTGGTAGAGTTACTTAGATGGCCTAATTTTATCCTTTTGGATTTCAATATTTTCCTTTTTATTCATATGATATCATCATGTAAGCTCAATATGCAAGGTGTGATCACTTGCTGATTTAGGTTGGAGATTGTAATGGTAGCAAGGGTGACCCTTTAGATTTTTCACTTAACACCTATACTGATGTGTTCCACAAACCCAAGGTTGTTAGGTGATTCATTGTGAAAATTTCCTTAATTAAGAAAAGGCACCATGATGAAAAGGATATCACAGACCTGATCAGAGATACTCCTCAAAACGAGTCATAACCTATATAGGAATTTGTTCTCATCACTTGAATCCTAACAATATGGTTGGTTTCTTAGGGTAATAAGGTGAATCATTTTGCCCAACCAAAGCAGAGACTCAACAAAACAAACAAACAAACACACAAACAAGACAAAAACTATACAAACAACATATACAATATGCACATTATGGTACAAATGACTTACCTGACTCTGTTTAAGCTTGGAAATAATGTTTTAGGAACTATCCATTAACTGGCAATGGGACATCCTCACTGGTTAGAGTCTTAAGTCTATAGGTACTATCTCCTAGGATTTCTAAAATTTGAAAAGGACCTATCCAAAGTTTATCGAATTTACCATGATCGCCTTTTCTTTCATGCGCTTTATCCCACATAAGGACTAGATCTGAAATCCTAAAACCTTTCACTCTGACTCTCTTATCAAACCAGCATTTGACCACAGCCTGTTGTTTAGCAAACTAATCAATTGCTTGGTCTCTTTTCTCTTCTAGGTGCATGAGTTGAAGTAACCTAACTTCTTGTTTGTTATCTATGCCTAGATATTCTTGTACAAACTGCAATGTGGGGATCTTTAGGTTTATAGGGAGAATAGGATCCACCCCATACACTAACTGATAAGGAGAATTTCCTAATGCAGATTTCATCCTAGTTCTATCCACCCATAAGGCATACTTTAATAGGGTATTCCACTCCCTAGGGTTCTTTTCTATCAATTTCTTTATGATATTCAATAAGTTCTTATTCATTGACTCTGGTAAGCTGTTCCCTTGAGGATAATAATTTGAAGAGAATTTCAAAATAATTCCATTATCAAAAGGTGAACTAGATAATTTTAATGATGCAAAGGCAAGTCCATTATCACATAACAAAGGATAAGGAACTCCATACCTGGTCACTATGTTTCTTTCCAAGAACTTGATCACATCATCAGCATTACGTGTCTTACTGCCAATTGCTTCGGTCCACCTGGTGCAATAATCAGTGATAGTCAGGACATACCTATGGCCTGAAGATGATGGAGGATTTATGGGTCCTATGAAATCCATGCCCCACTGATCAAATGGCCTCATCTCCATCGCTGGTTGTAGGGGTTGAGCAGCATATCTTTCTGTTTTGGCTGCTACCTGACAAGTATGACAATACTTAATATGTTCAGCAGTGTCTTTAAAGATAGTGGGCTAGTAGTATCCTGCTCTGAGGATAGCATGAGCAGTAGCTAGATGTGATCCATGTGTGGTTCCAAACTTATCATGTAATTCTGCTATCACTTTATCTGCTTCTTGCTCCTCTAGGCATCTGAGATATATTCCTTAATAGTTCCTTTTGAAAAGGATGACTCCTTTTATCATATACTTTTGTGATCTTATTTTCAAATCTCTCCTCTATGAGGCTTGCAATCTTGATGGACATCTTCTAGTAATCAAGACATGCTTGATGTCTGAGTACAATTCTTTAGTTTCTCTAGTGTTCACCACATATTGTTGGTTCATGATGTTAGGATTAGTTTCTGATATCATTTGACTCAAAGCTTGTCCCCTTACTAACTTCATGGGTGTTATATCCATATCATACTCTTGGAGAACTGTTATCCATTTAGCTCTCTTTTCACCAGGTTCACTCGGCATTAAGAGCATTTTCACTGCTGCATCTAGTACTATAACAATTATCTTACTTCTCAAAATGTAGTGTCTGAATTTCTTGACTGCTCGGACTAGAGCAAAAGCTTGTCTCTCAACATCCATGTATCTAAGCTCTGCATCTTTGAATGGGCAGCTCATAAAAGCTATAGGCTTTTCTTCTTTAGCCTCATTTCTTTATGTTAATACTGCTGCTAATGTATGCTCTGAAGCAAATGAATATATGTAAAAATCTCTTGTATAATCTAGACTGATAAGAACAGGAGCTTCAGATATGGGTTTCTTAATATCCTCAAATGCTACTGTTGCTTCAGGAGTCCATTCAATTTTGCCATCTTTCTTGAGCATTGCATTTAGTGGCCTGACAGTCTCTGCAAAGCTAGTAATGAATTTCCTAATGAAATTTATCTTACCAAAATAAGATTTGAGTTCCTTCTTACTTTCAGGTAACTACAGCTTCATGATAGAGTCTACCTTGTCAGGGTCAATGATGATCCCATTTTCTGTTAGTAAATGACCTAGTAACTTACCTGTGGTTACTCTGAATATACACTTCTTGGGATTCAAGGATATACCATATTGTTCACACTTCTTAAGCACTTTACTGAGGTCTTCTATGTGATCACCTCTCTTCTTCAAAAAAACTGTCAAATCATCCATGTATATGACTATGCACTTACCAACCAGGCCCCTGAATTCTATATCCATTGCTCATTGAAAGGTGGCTCCAACATTTATCAATCCAAGAGGCATGCGCCTACACACAAATATACCTCACTTGGTGGTGAATGCAGTTTTCAGTCTATCTATTTTATTTACCATCACCTGGTTATAACCTAAGAAACCATCCAAGAAATACATCATCTGTGCACCATTAACTATTTACAAGACCTCATCCAGCAAAGGTAAAGGATAATTATCCTTTTCAGATGCTCTGTTCAAATTTCTGAAATCTACACACAGCCTGATATCACCATTTTTCTTTCTCACAGGGACCAAATTGGCTACCCATGTGGAATGTCTTACAGGAAATATGATCCTGGCATTGAGTAGTTTCTTGACTTCTTCAAAGATGATGGGTTCTAATAAGGCATTAACTAGTCTTTGTTTTTGTCTAAAAGGCTTGACATCTAGTTTCAATGGTATGGTATGGGTGATGATTGAGGTGTCATAAGTTTTCAACTCATCATAAGTCCAAGTGATAGCATGAATGTAATCCTTAAGTGCTTGGGTTATCTTTGCCATTTCTTCTTCTATACAAACTTTACCAATTAGGACATTCCTTTTTTCTTCATTTTGTTCTATATCGACTGGTGAGTATTCTCCTCCATCAATCCTTAGGAGATCTTTCTGTTTCAGCATATTGTCTAAATCAAATGCTCTTTCTAATTCTACCATCCCTTTGGGAATTTTATTACTTGGCAACTCTAGGATCTCTTCTTCCTCCCAAGTATGATCTTGTACATTTCTTTCATCTATGATCTAAGCATCAAACACATCTTTGTTTGACATAAAATCTAAAATATGTTGATCATCATCAAAGACTTGAAGATTCGTAACATTATCTGGTACGGAAGGCACATATATTAATTCAACTGAAAACCTCTTCAAACTAGATATGGATAATGGTTCCAAAGTGCTTGCAGCCTGAGCTAGAGCATCTACTCCGTGATTCTGTTCTCTAGGCACATGTGTGATATCGAATGCATCAAAAAATTCTATCAAGTCCCACACCCTGTGTCTGTAATTAGACAACTTTCTATACTTGCAAGAATATATGCCTCTTACTTGTCTTACCACTAATTCTGAGTCTCCATAGACATGCAAAATTTTCACTCTTTTCTTGAGTGCAAACAATATACCATGAATTAAAGCCTCATATTTTGTCACATTGTTTGTGCATGGGAATTGTAATCTATATGCTGTTAGATAGGACTTTCCAGCTAGATCAGTAAGATCTATTCCTACTCTAGCTCCTTGTTTTGACTTAGATCCATCAAACCTAAGGATCCATAGCTTGTCTTCAGTCAAAGGTTTATCAGGACCTTCCCTCTTCTTTTTGGCTCTAGCAACTACACCACCTGATATCCATTTCAATTTTGGTGACTCATTCTTTTCTACTTTTATTTTCTTTGACCGGTGTAAAATTGGTATTTGCTTGCTTTCTTTACTATCAAGAGAATGATCTTCTAAATGAAGCATCATATGCTTCCTCAAGATATGGAAGCATAATGAGCAGGTAGTCTCTGAGTGTGGTGTTTCATGTAGTCTACACCAGCCTTCAATTAGAGCGTTATGTGGTGAAGTATGTTGCAACAACATCCTCTGAATCTGTTTTGACAAAAACTCTTCAAACTTAGTTAAATTACTTCCTCTATCTTCATCAAACAATTCATAATCTGACTCAATTAAATAATCAGTTCCCAGGGTGATATTTCTCTCATCCTTAGAAATTCTCCCAATATTCATCAGGATCTCTTCTAAATTATGGTCATAGCCTTCATCCTGATATGTAGCTTCCTCTGTTCCTACAAATGATGAGAAAGAATCAATATCACTATGACTATCTGTATGACTTACCTCAGGTGATGATAATCCTTTTTCACTACATGTCCGTTCCAGCTCCATCATGTCTAACAAAGCATCGCAAGTTTTTGTAGAATGTACCTCATCATACAACATGAACCATCCTTCAATCAAGACATCTTCATTAGACATATTTAGCATTCGACAACACTGCATTTCTTTGGACAAATACGATTCAAAATTTCTAAAATGATCTACTTCATTATTGTCTTCTGAACTGCGATCAAACTCTATAATCACTCCATTATCTTGGTGATCATCCCTATGAATATGAATATCATACATGAGGATCTCCTCTATCTTGACTGACTGAGGTTTGACAGTGTAAACTCCAGGTTCAACATCCACATACATGATCTCATTGGTGTTATTATATTCAAGGATCATGTGTTTCATCGAGGGTTCAGCATCTATCCTAATCTGATTGGGAATCCCTTTCCAAGGTAGCCACATGTCACTGAAATTAGAAGACATGTATCCATTAAGTGTCTTTGACCAATCCCTACTAAGCAACATTCCATATGTATCATGGATATCTACTACCTGTATATCAATATAGTATTGGATCCTTGGATCTGATGCTAATTTCATATGAATGTGAGTTAATTCTCCTACAACACTCACCTCAGTCTTGTCTAACTGTGTCACCTTCTTTAATGACTTAGTAGGATGTAACCCTAAGGCATTACATATGGTCAATGGCATTACGTTGGTAGATGCACCTGAATCTACCAAGTAGTTATGTAAGTTCTTGCCGAACATCCTTATGGAAATGAGGAATGGAGGTGATTTGATCTTATCCCTGTAAAGGGTCATGTGTGAAGTTTTCACAGCTTGGATAGTAGCTAGGACTTTACGTTTAACATTATTATCCGTAGCTGCATTATCCTTACTCAAAGTCTGGTTTGAATTAGGGGGTTGACTATCTTCTATTGCTGTAGGGTCATCTAACGATTTCATGAATGCATTCTTAATAGCTGGGGGTTTAAACAATTCTAACAGTGACAAACTGATTTTAACCTTTTTCATTTCATCTTCTAAGTATGTGACCAATTTATCAGATTCGAGAGGTTGATTATTAGCTTTTGACACTACATTTTGTGGTACTAAATATTGAGCATTAACCTTAGGGAATCTAGGGTTATTGCTTGCCTTTGGATCAGGAGGAATATTAAAATTATTAGGAGTTAAAGATGTAGTCAAAGGACCAGAGGGTCTATTTGAGTTATTCCTGAGGTTATAATTGTGTCTACCTTGATACTGCTACTGGTAAGTGTGTACCTCCTCCTGTTCAACTGATGGCTCATTCTCATCCTCAAAAGGAAAAACATAATTTGTTTCAAAAGCCATGACTGACTCTTCACATGCTAAAGTATAATTCTCATGAGCAGAAGTTGCTTGATGGTGAGGATGATTGACAAAACTCTCCAACACAAGAGCAGAGTCATATCCACAAGGGACAATTTCATTTCCTTCAACAAAATAAGGGTTACCTACGATATTTGATACTTCAGCTTGAAAGATGCTGGCTGCTATTCTAAACTGAGGACAATCTAACTCAGCATGAGCATTGGTATTATGTATCCTACACCAGTTGGTAAGGGCTGCTTCTGCCAAGTTCACTCTAGTGGTCTTTTTTAGTTCACTAGGAGGCTGATTATCAAAGGGTGATGGCAAGGAACCATTATTTGGCCTAGTATTCCACACTCTAGGCTGTTTAGGTGCATTATTGTTACCACCATTGTTGTTATTGTTGTAGCTCCTATCATTGTTATATCCCCTGTTAGGATATCCATTTATGTCATTATTATATCCTTTTCTTTGATTGGTTGAGAATAGAAATTTTGACCTCTCAAATGAGTGATTTTAGGTGTCAATTTTCTTAACTGTGCTGATATCTCTTTAATTTCTTCCTTTTCTTCCTAAACTTTGGCTACTACATTTTATGATTGAGGTTTGAAGAAAGAAGAACCATTATTGTTAATCTATCCTACATCCTGAGGTACTTGTGCATGTCTTGGATATTGCACTATTTGGCCATTTCCATTTGGAGGTGGCACGATGCTAAGTGGAGGTACTTGTAATGGACTTGGCATTGCAGGTCGGGGCATCATAGCTCCATTGGTCTGCTGTTGAGTAGGATATGCAGGGTATGTAGGATGTGCAAGATATGTTGGAACTGCTATATTTGGTGTTGGAGTAGGGATTAGTTGCTAATTGACTTTTATAGATTCTTCAAAAGCTCCTGCCAGAGTTGTGACACCAGGATGTGTTCTTCTTATGAACATAGAAGTCAAAGGATCTAAGGCTGAATAATATATACTCCTAGCAGCTTCATCTGCTACAGTATAAGGAGCTACGAACTTTGAAATCATCTTTTGGAATCTAGCATTAAAGTTAACAATAGGCTCTCCTTCAAATCTCTTGATTGTGGCAAATAGGAGATCATTCATTGAAGGATCTATAGGTATTGTAAATCTATCCTTGAAATCTTTCTCTAAGGCAGCCCATGAACCAACTGAGCCTTGGCCAAGACTGATATACTAGTTATATGCTTCCTCTCCCAAGGAGTATGGAAATAATCTGCATACTACATCTTGATGTTCAATCCTTGCTCTACAACAACCTTCTTTAAATGTTTTGATATGATCATCAGCATCCTGCTATGGATGATATTTAGGACAAATCTTATCAAGATTTTTAGGTAAAAGATGATATGCAGTGAAGGTCAAAGGCAATTCTGTAGCAAAGAACGACATTGTGACTGGTGGTGGCTGAACTGGAGGTGTAACAGGTGATCTTGGAGGCGTTTGCACAACAGAAGGGGTTATTAGAGTATTTCCTGGCAAAGATTCTGATGTGCTAGAACCAGGAGTGTGATGAATGTCTATAGTTCTAGGTCTAAGTCCACGGATAGGGAATTCCTCAAAAAGTCCACTAGATTTGGACCTGGTATTCAGCCTGAGAGCCAAGGTTCCTACAATTTATGAAAATTTGACTTGATTTTATGTAAAGATCAACACAACTAATCAAGCAAAGGAGATATTTATGATTAGGATCAAGAACTGACTAAATATTTATGTAATATTTGCATGAAACTAGCAAATATGAGCCGGCATAAGACTTCTGGATACGAATATCAGGATATCAAGAAACACAAGCAAATTACAGTGAAGATCTAGCATGAAGGCTTGAATAATGACTCAATCCTCAAAGATTTCAAGAACTGACTACAAATTTCAAAATATTTATGCTCAATTTTGAAATATTTATGAAGAAAAAATGTGGAATAACATAGGACAAGCAAATCTTTGCACAAACACTCAAAGCATTAACAATTATGATATATTTTGAGAAGATTACCTTGTTTGGGATGTAGGATTATGCATATGCAACTGATTTACCTTCCGAACAAGAAAGAACGCCCTCCTTCTAGTGCCAATTTATGTTGATGATGATTGTTAGTCATAACAACATGCATAAAAAATTGCACAACAAACCTTTATTATCTTGAAAAGTATGATCAATTTGAAACTACCTGATGACTCCAAGTCTCCGTTGATCAGGTCATGATCTTTTGACGTTACTCAGAGGTTGATGTGACATGTTGTTTTCCATTTCAAGGGGTCTTACACTGTCTGTATGGTAAATCATTGGTTATATATCTAGTTTTGCATCTGTCTCCTGTAAATTAGCTTCACAAACAAGGTTATTTTCACTACGCTCCATAGACAATGATTATATTTTTAAGTTTAATCAATTCTTCTGAGCATTTATTTTCATGAACTTATTTTATGCTTTTGCACTGTGTATTTAGTCAAATAATGTGCCTATAAGCAGATATTTACATGTTTATCATTGATATTCATCTGTATTTGCATGATATTTGTCATGTTGACATGTTTTCATTCAAAATATGCTCTATATATCCAATTATTTATGAGTTATAGGCATATTTCATGTTTATTTGCTTTAGATTATATGATATTTACAATTGTGAAGGTAATTTGCAATGAAATTTAAGAAAACTCAAAGAAATACTTCTAAATTTAGTGAACCTTTAGCTAGTGAGACACATACATTCGAGATACATTCATGTAGAGAAGAAATCAAACCATAATTTCACCAGGATGTTCCACAGCTAGGTATGGTTGATGCTAACTTCAAAGGAACAAGGAATGCAAACAACACATGCAGATTGATAAGCACTCTAAGGGACATAGCTAATCAATGCATATATACAGATTCCATTCACTAACTACTCAAGATTTACAATTATTTGTAATCGAAACAACTTCTCTTTCATTAGGTATTCAAAAGACATGTACATTCATAGAAGCCTTAAAATTAGTCCTAAATGTTTCAGCAATCTAACTTCAATTAAGTTTCTAATAATACAGAGAGTGTACTCCATCTCCTTTTATAGAACAAAGAGAGGAGGCAGTTACACATGACCAATGGTCAAGATTTGTCTATTTGAATCAATGGTCAATATCATCACATTGACTAAGTCAACCACTATTAAAATAGCACAGGTTGCTAGCTAGCAACCATCTATTGGACTCAAGCATCTCTTATGTTGATTATGCATATGACTCTGTCATCGTGCATCCTTATTTATTCTTTATCTTCTTCTTCTTCTTCTTCACTTTCGTCTTCTCTATCAATTGCATCTTCATCATCATTTTCTTCATCATCATCATTTTCTTCATCACTGTCGCTTTGATTCAGATCTCCTCTTATGTGCACCTTTATGGTTGCCTTGATGGATTCATATAACTGTACTATTATGTCAACCTCCCCTCCATCCTGTATCTTGGCTCTCGCTATAGTATGCCTGTGGGAATGAAATTTTGCTCGAAGGGCATCCCTCTGGTTCTTCCTGCTGTTCAATGTTTCATTGTATGTTTCCACCCTGACCTTTATCCTCATGACATTATTTATTACCTCTTCTATCAAATAGTGCAGGGGATCCTCTACAGCTTTCTTGAAATTATTATGGAAAGGTTGAACAACAAAATTAGTATCTTGATTTTCAATTTTCCCTTCTACCTTTCCTTCTAGAGCTTCCAGGGTTTCTGCTTCCTTTGCCATAAGGTCATGTAACTTGACACTTATATCCCTGAGTTTGCCATTACATCTCTTCAAGATGTAACATTCAAATCCAGTGTCTTCATACCAAATATTAAGCAGCTGAGAAGTATTATTATCCAGTATTTTATTATCTAGGAGTATCTTCACATCAATTCTTTTCATTTATCCTAAGGCATCTAGGTTCTTCTCCAGCTTGAAAGATCTCCTACCTAGTTCATTCTGCAATTTATCCACTTTACTCTTCAAGGCACTAAGAAAATTCCAATTTTCTAAAGAGGTTTTCACCACATCCTCAACTTCAAAAATAGAGGAAATGAACCACTTGTCCATTAATTGTGCCTTATGCTTCATTAGATCCAATCCTATGGCCTCTTCTTGTGATATAATGGTTAATGGAGTGGCTGTACTAATAGGTGTATGCTCAGGATCAATCAATCCTTTAATAAAAGAATGCAACTGAACAATGTGCTCTTTATGTTTCTTATTCTTATCCTTTTCTCTTTTCACCCTTTGGGTCAAAGAATCAATAATATCTTTACCTTCTTGACCTTCTTGGTCTTCATTTGCAAAACCTAAATCAACATCAGTTATCTAAAATTCATTAAGGCTTATTTTACCTTTCTCCTTTTCAACCGTGGGCAAGGCTACTTGAGCTGTTCTCCTACCTGTAGTAGGGTCTCTTCTTATTGCAGATGTGAGCCTTGCCTTTCTTCTAGGTTTCATCATACTTTCAGTAAATAATGTAGAGACATCAAAATCTTGCACCTCATCAACTTGTTGCAGATTTACCTCATGTTGCAACCAATAAGGAACACCGCCCTTGGGCTCTTGATGATCATCTTCCTTATTTTGAGTATCTTGGGACTGTGTATTAGGCCTTGCCCTCAATGGTGAATATTATTTTCTTATTTCTTCCTCATGCACATTCTTACGAGGGGACTTCTATCAAGTTACCTCCTACTGAGGGATTTCTTCCTGAGGTGGAGGATTCTATGGAGTACACATACCTTGATCTTGTACCTCCTCATGTAAATTCTCCTTGGGAGTTTCTTGAGCTTTTTCCTTTTGCTCATCTTGTGGCATATTGGTTTCTTGAGAAGATTATGTATTTGGGCCTTGGGAATCACTCGGATTGCCCTCAGTCACTTTTTCTGTTTCTTTCTACTGACCTGCACCTTGTGCCAAAATCTGTTCTTCATCTTTTGATGTATTAACTTCTCCCAAGTTTCCCTCTTTCTCACCTGATTGTTCTTCCAATCTTGGATTATTACCTTGATCACTTCTTTAATCATGTGGTGAAGAAAGGCCTTGGTCTTGATCAGGATCCTTATTTGGTATATCCTGATCACCCTTATTCTAAAGCGGTGCCTCTGACTGTCCTTGTCTTGTGGGTGCATTACCCTGATCTTTGCTTTGATCAGGTGTCATATCACCAGCTTTTGTATGCACTATATCATCAACCTTTTCAGGTTCCAGTGACTAATCCTTATCTTTATTCTGGTTCCTATCATCTTGGTACGTTAAGTCTATCACTGTAGGATGAGTGACCTACTCCACTAAATTAGTCAGCCCTATCCGTTGGGCTACTTCCTTAGGATTATCTTGTTCTGTTTCATCCATTCCAACCTCCTCTTGGTGTGTCACTTTCTGGGCCATGGGGGTCCCATGCAGGGTCATCTTAGTATTAGCTACCAAGGTCTCCATATGCTGAGTAGTCACATCCTGAACTACTTCATCATCTTACAATTCTATAGTGTCATCAAGAGGAAAGGGGGACTCTTTACTAGCCATATGCACTTCTTTTGCCTACTCCTTAGCCTTCTTAGTTGTAAATTGAATTATTTCAAGAATGGGGACATCATGTTGTAGGTCTTTCATAAAGGTCAAACCACTTGCACCTCTTAACATGATAGGGTCAGTGTTGACATTTCCCCTCAATGTTGTCTTTTGCTTCTTTGGTGGTGATGCTTGTTGTACTTTCTTTCTTTTCTTCTTTGTTATAAGTAGATCATCATCTTTGGGTTCCTTATCCAATTGCTTTTCTTCCCAAGGATTCTCTTCCAGTGGTTTATTTTGCAGTGGCTCATCTTGTAATTGTTTATCCTCCATTTGTTCTTCTGTAACTTTAGGGACAGGCTTTACTACCTTCTTGGCTTTCTTCTCAGCAGGTGATTTTTGGGATGTAGATGCAGGTGTAGAGGTGGATACACCATCACCTTTTGATGGAAGTCTTTTAATAATTACCCCTTGCTACACAGGAGTAGCCTTCTTTCCCTTGCTTGATGGCTTTTCTTCCTCAACAGGTAATCTCTCTCCATTGGATTTCCTCTTTTCAATTAGGAAGTCATCATTATCTTCTTCAGATACCTGTCTCTTTTTCTTATTGTCAATGGTAAGGGCTATACCCTTCTTTTTCAACTCGGTGGCTTTAGTCTTTACCCAGTTCTGGGTATATTGGATAACCCCCTTCATTATTTGATCTAGTGAGGTCTTCTCTGGCTGTGTCAAATCATGAGCTGAGATGGTGTCATTATACACCTCATTATCCTCGTATTCATTAGACATTATTCTCCCATCATCCTCATGTAATTGTGTTGGCATTGGAATGTAATCAAAAGTCTAGATCTGATTAAGTGTGAACCTTTGATATTTCCTTCTCCTGACTTCTTGTTCATCATCACAATCAGTCCAATAATCTTCAAGATGTTTTTGATGTACTTGCTTCCCTAAGAACTTCTGTATTTTTCCATATGGGTCATATGACCTAGCTATAGAAAATGGCCTTAGATACATGAATTTAATACTCCAATGGCATCTGTAATTCTTTGTCTGTCGGGGCATATAATGTTAGTTTTAGGACAGACAACTGAGAGGGGGGGTGAATCAGTTGTCACCAAAACTTCTGATCTTTAAATCCTTAAATCCTTCTCATATAATAATTATTCAATCATGAAAGAAAAATGCAATAACTCAAGAGCAGAAACACATTCAACACATATGACACCAAGATTTTAACGTGGAAAACCCGATTAAGGGAAAAACCACGGGGTGACTAACCCAAGATTGTATTCTTTGTTAAAAGAATAAGAAGAAAAAAAATGGCACTTTCCAATTAGGGCTCACTGCCCGAGCACACTGCTCACAAGAGGCCGACTACCTACAGGAGACACACTGTCTATAGAATAATATAAATATTACATACTTCAACTAGAGATTAGCATCTTCACCATGCTTGAGACTGTTCCATTTAGGCTCAACACTTTTTCTCTACTTTTCACTCTTCTCTTCTCTATCACTTTCTCATCTTAACCACACATATTTTGAAATGACTTTACAATTCTTATTTATACAAGACATCAACTTTGAGATGATCATCAACGTCGACACAAGACATACTTTAGTTTATTATAGAGCAATTACAAAAATACAACTTGACTTATTACAAAAACTTCATGCGCGTCACTACCCTGTCAGCCATGCATAACTGGGACTTCAATCTTCTTCGAGGAACATGCCATGCTTCATAAAACATCTTCAAGATCATCTGCAACATGTGTAAAACATCCGGTCGGCCAAGACTGGGAATAACATCACCACCCAAATGTAAATCTTTAGTTACGAGCTCTATCTTCAATGTGGACCGCCAACACAAACTAGACACTATCTAGAGACCCCCATAAGCTTGCCTGAAACACCAAGAACATCCACCACTTCTGCTTGCTGAAATCATTCGCATCTTCATCTAGAACCTTAAGAACATAGCTGGTCATCACTGTCACATAAGAATAATTGCTTGCGGACCTCTAGACCATGAACCAATTGAGTTGTCAATTCACATTGGCTTCCCAAACATGCCACCAGATCCACAAAACAAGATATTGTATTTCCGGATCTCACTGGACCAATTTGTGTCACTCTGTCACCTCTGAACAGCTGCCAAAACTAGTTTTACTCATATGGCTATAACTTCTCCAAATATTTATGCAGATCTCTGAAATATTTACAGAAGCACCTTCAGACATATATCTACAAACTCTTTGATGCGCATACTCTGATCTTCAATTATCTGAAATCTTCACTTCATGGAACTTGACTGACTTTACTATTCTTCTCTGTTTCTGATAGGGCTAATTTTCTCAATATCCTCAGCACACAACTCATCCAATCCTTGACATCAATGCAACAGGAGTATGTCAACATCAATGACAACATCAGTTAGGCCCATACTTACAACATATATACCGAGAACAACACAGGAGGGATCTTCTTCTTTTCTAAGTGAGCCTTAACTGAGGTTGACACTTGTCTAACAAACTCCATCAATATGACCCTATTAGTAGGGTATCTTGGTAACATGAGGGGTTGTCTCTCGAATCCTTCTATTCTTATATATGAAAAAGTAGGGAACTAGATAAACCATCCCCCATGCTTGTAGATGATTGCCTAAGCTTCCATGCTCAATCTCTTGGTTCGGTCGTCCTCCATGGTTTTGACCAGATGCATAGAGAATGAATCATTTACCAATTTGTAATCTTGGAGATATGCTCTCCTCTGTAATTGTGGGTAATGATCCCATATGTTTATTTCACCAGGATTGCTTCCAACCCTGCCCACTGTCTACAAAGCATCGAATGTCACCCTGAAAGCACAAGTGTATATGACATAATAAGTCATATGAAATATGCAAGCTTTGCCTCCCAGCCTTCTCATGCCCTCATCCAAGCTATCACTGATGATCCTGGCCCAAAGAGGTTTGTTATATGAATACAGTACCATCTGGATCATCCCATACATCTAGTTTTCAAAGTTCCTAGTATGTTGCCTGCCAGTCATCCTGTTCAACAGGGCAATCATACACTGATATTCATCATCAAAATCAAACTTGTATACGTACTTAGGCAATTTGGCAGAAGCTTTGTAAGAGCTACCCCTACACCTCCATGGATACATGATCTTCCTAGCTTTCCTTTCATTGCTACGGTACTGTTTCTTCAGCCTACTTAGGCTTACACTGACCACCTTATCTCCTACCAACAGATTGAATGCAATAGTGATGCCCTTGATTAAGAAATTGGCATACACTCTGCCATGTTTTTCTACTCTTCTGTTCTCAGTGTTATAATTTCTTGCACATCCCACCACTAGCTCAATGGCTTCCATTGCATATGGAAATCCCATGGCGTGCCACATACTAGTTGTGAATATCTTGTCCAGTATGAGGTTGTCACTCTCATTATCCAACCTCCTCATCCATGCATCCAAATTTGTCTTTCCTTGAGTTGTGTCATCTATTACCCCATATCTGAATCCTACTCCCTCTAGTTGTATGAATGTCAGTTTCAAGAACTCGGAGTCAGATCTGTTCTTTCTAACATCCATTGGATCCTACAATAGAAACATGCATTATTACCCTAGGATGTATGTATGGGGAAGGTCCATGGATATCATGCATTTCATAACAATAATTCAACATTTCAATTTATTTCATGCATGTCACATTGAAAATCCTAATGAAAAACCATTTTTACCTGGCATTTTCAGTAAATGACAAAAGAGAGGGTTTTATTTTACTTACCTAATAATTGCTTTCCCTCTTGTTATATGACTGATAATGGTATCAACGTGAATGCACTGTACCGTCTGTTCCGTTCCATCGAAGATCACATTCCGTTTGCAGATGACTGTGAAGCGCTGACCTTTAGAGCTCTGTAAACTTCAATTATTGTAGGGTAAATGTAAATGATCCCCAAATTTTACTTTTAGACTGAGTAATAGGAGAAATTAGGGTGTATGTGTTGTACTGATTAAATCCATCAATCATTCGCATGAAGTTTGCAGATCTTGCCAAGTGTCAGAATTACATTTGAAATTGATAGGGCACGACCTATTGTTTCAACCTTTGACTTACAAATATCCTCCTCGTTCGAGAATGTAAGGGTAACGTCATCATCATATGGACTTCAACAATTATTTATGAAAGATGACATCACCATCTTATTTGATGAAGGTCAGGGATATTATGAAATGTGACCTCTTCAGGTGAAGATCATGATGACATCATCATGCTATTATGTTTTCTTTGTTTCTAGGTTATCATCGTCATATTTCGAAATATGACAGATGTTTAGAAATATGACCCTCTATGGGTTAGGTGCAATGATTACTTCATCATTAGGGTGAGCTCTTTTATTCGTTGGAACTAAATAACATCATTGTCATACTTGCAAAGGGTGATATTCGCGAAAGGGTGATATTTTGAAAGATGAGGGAAATTAGGAAACATGACCCTCCGAGAATATCACAAGTCCTTGACGGGTAACTATTCATCGTCATTTAAGTTTGACATTCACATATCAGGGATCAAATAGGCATCAGGTGATCTTCTTAAGTCAGGTTCATCTAAGAAAATATGGCCGATAATTAGAAATATGACCCTATGGGAAATATCTGGGTTGACCCAACTTTGACTTAGCATAACTTTCTATCCTTAAACAATATCAGGGTGATTCAAAAGGCAAACCTACTTAGAATTTTGTATTCTTTCAGATTATGATGCTAATGGTAGCAAATTCTAACTTTGGTAACTGACCCCTCTTTGTGGTACACATGCATAAGCAAAGGGTGACATACATGACTAAATTTTACCAAACCGCCCAAAGCAAAAAGGAAACAAGTAGAAGCAAGAAAAGGTTGGGTCCTTGTTTTGCTAAGGTAAAATGGGGCATGTTGTGTAACCACACAACAAGAGTGTTCAGATATTTGAGGGGTACTTCTAAGTATTCTCTATGTTATCATGATTATTCTACTAGACCTCTACATTCTGTGAGTTTTCGTGGATTTGTGGATTCTAATTGGGCAGGTGACATTAACAGTAGGAGATCCACCAGTGCTTATGTGTTTACCATGTTTGGTGGTGCTTTTAGTTGGATGAGTAAGCGACAACTTGTGGTTGCTTTGTTCACGATAGAAGCTGAGTACATAGTAGCAACTCATGCTTGTATGGAAGCCATTTGGCTTAAGAGGTTTTGTTCAGATGTTGGTTTTGATGTAGGACAGATTACTATTTGTTGTGACAGTTAGAGTGTGATTTGCCTAGCAAAGAATCCTACTTTCCATGCTAGAACAAAGCATATTGATGTCCAGTTTCATTTTGTTTGAGATATGGTAGAAGATGGGAAGGTGATATTGCAGAAGGTAGACACTTTGAAGAATGTTGCAGATGCATTGACGAAACCAGTGGGCATAGAGAAGTTCAGATGGTGTTTGGAGTCTATGGGCCTCTTGGCCCGTAGTACTTAAATCTTATCATTTCTTTTAGCTCTTGCAAGGTGTTCGACAAGTGGGAGAATGTTGGGAATTAAGGTGTCTCAACCTTTACAAATTCCTAGCATTATTTATTTAATTGTATATTTATTTATTACCTAATATTGTATTTACTTGCACATTCAATTTGGTCACTTAATTGAGGTGGCATGGTGACTTGTCATCTTACTTGGAATCTGACTTGGATGGTCAAGTCAAACCTACATGGATTTGGGTGTCCCATTTGAGGTGACACTAATATGCCATGTGTCAGCATCTTGTGGTATGTGGAAGAGGATATTCCATATGACAAAATCTATGATGCATAAGAGCCAAGTTTGGAGATTCCTATGAGAAGTGAGTACAAGTGTCGGTGAGTATCTTTGCATGAGGGAAAGGCATCTTTGTGTGCCCAAGTTGGGCTATGACATGTTGTAAGAGGAATTTACTATATTTAGTCTTGTATGATAGATTCTCTTACAACATTTAAGTTTGTTATGTTGGGAAAATCTATGACAGCTGTAAGATGTGTAAGAGCATCTGTCATAGTCTATTTTTAGCCTTGGAGCGCTCCTTGTTGGGAAAGTCAAATCTGCCATATATGATAGATGTAAGAGATGTATTTACATCTTGGACAAGTGTCCTTTGATGTGGGATAATGGCCATGTGGCCAAGGTGGACGCCTATCTCAAGAAGCTTCTAGAGTATGCCTTGTATCTCTATAAAATGCATTGTTTTGGAGTTGTAGTTGCATTGTGTTTTTACAGGTACTGTTATGCTACCAGAATCACTCTAGAAATGACATTTGAAGACTCTTGGAAGAACTTGCATTGCAAGTGTATTGTAAACTATTATTATTTCAGATAATACATTGTGCAGGTTTCAGAGTGTGGAGTTTTTTACCTGAAAAGGTTTTCCCCATGATACATCTTGTGTCAATCTCTTATGTGTTGTGTTGCTGCTGTAATTTCTTATGTTATATGCTTAACATTGCTGCAATTGCTGCAATAACTATCTTGTACTATCTCAATCTTTTCTTTTGTCATGATCTCTTGCTTTAGTTGTTCTACTTGTCTTTCCAAAGCATTTTGGTTGTCTCTCGATCCTTGAAGGGATAACGGAGGAGGAACCTCAGCATAAATACCATTTTTCTATGGGCGAGGTAATACTTCAGTATTTTCCTTGTCCACTTCTATTGTAGCAATTATCTCATCGTAGATCAGATAGTCGTCTTCTACTTCAAGTGTATTTTGTTCCATCATGTTATTATCAGTATGCTTAGGAAAGGGATTAGTAAAGATTTGTAAATTCTGATTCAGTAGAGCAATTGACTTATTTCCATTATCATTCACACTTGATACCTGTATAACATTCAAGTCGATGATGTCTTGTATTCATGTCTAACATGCATACATCATTCACAATCATGTCCTTGTTGTTGATGAAAATGACAAAAGGCATTAGCATTGAAATAAGGTCCATGCATTTTACTAGGATACAAAGATTTAATCAGGGGAAGATTCATGAGGTTATTACTCATAGCTTGATTCATGATAGAATGTTAGGATTCAGATATCGGAGTAAACTTTCTTTGTTGAAATGGTGCCTTCTTCGGATTAGTGATAGTAGACACTTGTGAGAAATTGTTTGAATTCTATCCATTAACCTTGATGAAAGTCTTATTATTCCTCTTAAAGTTGTTTTGTGATGGTCCACCCGTGGATTGACCAAATTGAGTTGATGAGTTTTGGTTTTCATACTGACTAGACGAAAGCTGATAATCACGAAGGGTGGTGCATAAATATTGAAAGGAGTTATACTTCATCAAGAGAATCTTATCAAATATGTTAGGTTGTAGATTCATAATAAACACCTTCTAAACATCCTCATCCTTCATTTGATATTGAATTTGTGCATAAAGGGCTTGATAAAGACTAATAAACTCAATTAACTTCTCTTTCGGACCTTGCTTGCAATGAACTAAATCAATTAGAGACACTTGAGGTCCAATGTTTGCTTGAAAATGTTGTAAAAATTGATCAACTAACTGTGAAAAAGAGTGTATTGAATTCAGAGGTAGGGAGCAAAACCATTCTAATGTAGTATCTTTGAGAGATCGTGGGAAAAGTTTTGCTAACAAATCTTCTTCAAAGTAGAAATCACTACACATAGTCGTGAATGCTGCCACATGAGTATTAGGATCACCTTTTCTGCCATACTTTTTAAATTGAGGAGTCTCAAACCTCTCAGGCATAGGAGTTCTCAAGATTGCATAAGATAGGGGATTATGGGCATGATAAGTTGGTATATTAGGTTGTGAAGAATTTGTCAAGTTTTTCACCTTTTGTTGTAAAGAAGTCATGCCTTGCAATAGTTGGTTTAAGATGGCATCATTGGGTGATGCGGTTTGTTGTGAGGAATTGGAACTGAAGTGTGGAGGTGATTGAGCCTAAGTAGTGACAAGTGGAGGTTGTGAATAGGTGATTAGTGGTTGAACATAGTGATAAGTAGAAGGTGGTTGCGAATAGTTATATGTAAGAGGTGGTTGAGAATAAGTGGGATGGACAGTTGGTTGAGAGTAATTATTCATAGAAGAGGTCACCTTAGGAGCTAAGTGCTAATAGTTAAATCCCACAGCTTTGTAATTTTGTGAATTAGTGCCATTAGATACTCTAATACTAGTGGTAGCATTACTACAAGCATTTGCATTAGTAGTTAATATCGTTGATGTAAATGTAGATATTCCCGTAGTCAGTATAGGTGTCGATACTTGAGTGTGTGACAGTGACAACATGTTATTAATACCATTCACACATTCAGTTGTTGTCATGACATTATTTGTTGCAAGTATGAGGTGAGCCAGTGTTGTCATTGATGTCAACATACTCATATTGCATTGACAAGAAGGATTGGATGAGCTGTGTGCTGAGGATATTGAGAAAATTAGCCTCAGTCAGGAACAGTGAAGAACCGTGATGAGAAGAAGGCAAATGTATTGTATAGGTTGAGAACCGGAGGATGCGGATTAAAGGGTTTGTAGATATGAGTCTTGAGATGCTTTAGTTAAGATTTCAGAGGTCTGCATGAAGATCTGAAGGAGTTGTGGCTATCGGTGTAGAACTGGTTCCGGAAAGTATTCAGAGGTGACAGAGGATCACAAAAAGGTCCGGTGAGGTCCGGAACTGTATAATCCTAATCTGTGGATTGGAAGGAGTCTTTGGGATGTCCTTGTGATGTGCCATCTCAAGTTGTGTATGATTTGGAGGTCTGGAAGTACCTCTTGCATTATGACAGTGGCGACAGACAGTGTTCTTGAAGTTCCGGATAAGGAAGAGAAGAGATTCCAGTAAGTAAAGAAAGTGCGGATGTACCTGGTCATTCAGGCAGGCTTGTGAAGGTTCTTGGATCATGTTGAGGTTGTGTTGTTGGTCCGCATTGATAGTAGAGCCCAGAATTGAAGTTATTCTTCCGGATGAAGTTCTTGCTCTGTTTAGCCGACCGGATGAGTTGTTCATCCTGCGAATGTTCTTGTGGTGGCCGACCGGATGTGTTATTCATCTTGCGGATACTCTTATGGTTGTTTGCCGACTTAGATGTTTGTTCCTAAGTCAATGTCTTGTATAAATAACGGTTTGTGAGTTCATTTCGAAGTGTGGATTGTGTGGATGAGTGTGGCATAGCGAAGAGAAGTGCGAAAGGCAGAGCAGAGGTTTTTGGGCTTAAATGGAACTAATCTGAACATGGTAGAGATGTCATTCTCCAGTTCAAGATTGTGATTCTTATCACTTTGTAGACAGTGTGTCTCCTTGTAGGCAGTGGGCCTCTTTGTGAGTAGTGTGCTCAGGCAGTGAGCCCTAATTGGCAAGTGCCATTCTTTTTCTCATTCTTCTAACAGAGAATAATCCTTGGGTTAATCACCCCGTGGTTTTTCCCTTAACCGGGTTTTCCACGTCAAAATCTTGGTGTTCAATGTGTTGATGTTTATCTGCTCTTGTGTTTATGTATTATGCTTTCATGGATGATTAATTGATATGCTATTAACTAACAATGAAGAATCAAGTGTTTGAAAGAACAAGAAGTTTTATACAACTGATTCACCCCCCCTCTCAGTTGTATGCCTTAAATCCAACAATTGGTATCAGAGCCAAGTTCCTCTGAAAGGAGCTTAACCGCTTGAGGAGATCCAGGATGTCGTCATACAAGAAGGATAGTCTGAAGTTCGATGGAACCAACTTCACTCTCTGGAAAGGTCGCATGAAGTGTCACTTGGAATGTATGGGAAAAGCATACTTGGCTATGGTCTCAAAACCATATGTACCTCCACAAGGTGGTCCGACAACTCTGAATGAAATCACAGATGCTGAAAATAATCTGCGGACCAAGGAAGCCCTACTAAGCGCATTGAATGATTCAGATCTCTCAAATGTTATTGACCTACCAACTGCATATGAGATCCTGACTAAACTGGAACTTCTGTATGAAGGAGATGAGTTTGTCAAAAGTGCAAGGTTGCAAAGTCTGAAAGGGAAATTTGAAAGATTGAAGATGAGAGATGATGAAAACATCACTACCTTTATGCCAAGAGTGAATGAGCTGGTATGTGGAATTAGAAATGCTGGTGGAACTCTAGATGAAAATGAGATTGTTTGCAAAATCCTAAGATCCCTTCCTGCTGCCTACAAAATCAAGGTTGCTGCCATTGATGAATTCAGAGCCCACACAACTGTCACAAGAGAACAACTGGCTGGCAAACTAGCTGCATTTGAAATGACCGAGTTTGGAGATGATCCTCCCAAGACTGAATCTGCTTTCAAAGCCAGTGCCTATGTGAAAGGCAAACAGAGATTTGATCCGGGAGAAAACTCATCAAGGAAGATGTCATGGTATGATCAAGCAAGAAGAGACATGGAAGAAGAAGAAGCAGAAATAGCTCAACTTGAAGCCCTCATTGCAAAGAGACTGCCAAGAGGATCCGGTAAGTATGAAGGAAAACTACCCTTTAAGTGTTTCAACTGCAATAAGATTGGTCATTTTGCTTCAAGATGTCCGGAAAGATCTGCAAGGTCTAATACTAACAGACAAAGGTTTCAAAAGAACTGCTATTATGTTCATGAAGAAGATGACAATGAAGGAGTAACAGATGATGAATCAGAACTAGAAAGCAAATCCGGAAATGAATGGGTGTTTATTGCCATCAAGGAAGAAGATTCAATATCCTCTAAATCTGTCAATCACAAGGTTGTGGAAAGAGCTTTGGTTGCTCAAGTGGAAGAAAAGGATGATTGGGTTATTGATAGTGGATGTTCTCACCATATGACTGGTGACAAGAATAAGTTCTTAGATTTGGAAAGGTATGAAGGAGGAATGGTAAAGTTTGGTGACAATTCTGCTGGCAGAATCAAAGGTAGGGGAACTATTTCCTTTGATGGAAAGAGCAAAACAGGTAATGTACTATATGTTGAAGGATTGAAGCACAATCTTCTTAGTGTTGGTCAGTTAGTGGACAAAGGCTATGATCTCCGGTTCAGGAATGGAAAATGTAGAATCTTTACAAGCTCCGGAACTGAAATTGCATCCGGTGCTCAAACAAAAGGTAATATCTTTCATCTGGTTGGTTCAAACAAAAGTTGTCTATTTGCTCAAGTTGATCAGAGTTGGTTATGGCATAGAAGAATGTGTCATGTGAATTTTGATAACATCATCAAGATAAGCAATATTCAGGCTGTAAGAGACCTTCCAAAATTGGTGAAACCTACAAATAGTTTGTGCAAAGAATGTCAGCTAGGTAAACAGAGCAGAGTCTCTTTCAAAAGCAAAGATCAGTCTTCTACCGGATTGTTGGAATTAGTACATACTGATCTCTGTGGTCCGAAAAGAATCAAGAGTCTGCAAGGTGATAGATATTTCATGTTGTTAATTGATGATCATTCCCGGATGATGTGGGTTACCTTTCTAAAAGAAAAATCAGAAGCATTTGAGAAGTTCAAAATCTTCAAAGCTATGGTAGAGAATCAAACCAGATTGAAACTAAAGTGTCTAAGGTCTGATAGAGGTGGTGAATTTACATCTGGTGAGTTCATTGACTTTTGTGAGAAGCAGGGTATAAGGAGACAATTGTCTGCTCCTAGGACTCCACAGCAGAATGGAGTAGTTGAAAGAAAGAACCGGACCATCCAGGAAGCTGCCAGGACAATGATGTTGGAAGAAAATGTTCCTCAGATGTTTTGGAAAGAAGCTATCAGCACTGCAGCCTACACTCTCAATCGAGTTCAAATCAGAAACAACACCGGTAAGACCCCCTATGAACTCTGGTTTGGCATCACTCCTACTGTGAAATATTTCAGAGTATTTGGTAGCAAGTGTTATATTAAAAGAGATGAAGATCTAGGAAAGTTTGATGCTAGAAGTGATGAAGGAATTTTCTTGGGCTACTCCACTCAAAGCAAAGCATACCGGTGTTACAATAAGAGATTGAGGAAGATGATAGAAAGCACCAATGTGAAAGTTGATGAAGGAATTGAGAAGCCTTCAAGATTTTATGAGTTTGATGAAGATGATCAAGATGGTGTTCAGGTTCAAGGGACTCAATCCCCTCCGGTAAGTCAGAATCAACTTGATCTAGTAAATCAGGAAGAAGAAATAGGTCAGAATGAACCTGATCAAGGAGCAACAGTGCAGGATATTCCCAAAATTCCAAGGTATGTAAGACTAAACCACTCTGAAGATCAGATCATAGGTGACAGAAGCAAAGGTGTGCAAACTAGAAGGAATGTTGCTCAAAATCAAGATGAATGTTGTCTGATTTCAAAGATTGAACCTAAAACAGTAAATGAAGCCTGCAATGATGAAAACTGGACTAAAGCAATGAAAGATGAATTAATGCAAATTGAGAAAAATCATACTTGGGATCTTGTTCCCAGACCTAGAGACAGGAATGTGATTGGAACCAAATGGGTCTTCCGGAACAAACTGAATGAAGCTGGTGAAGTTATCAGAAACAAAGCTAGATTGGTCTGCAAAGGCTACTCTCAAATAGAAGGAATTGACTTTGAAGAGACCTTTGCTCTGGTGGCAAGAATTGAAGCAGTCAGATTATTTCTTGCATTTGCTGCCTTCAAAGACTTCAAGGTATATCAGATGGATGTCAAGTCTGCTTTCCTAAATGGTGATCTGGAAGAAGAAGTTTACATTGAACAACCGGATGGATTTCAATTGTCTGATAATGATGATATGGTCTGCAAGTTGAAGAAAGCATTGTATGGACTAAAGCAAGCCCCAAGAGCATGGTATGAAAGGTTGGATAAGCATCTTGTGCAGATTGGATTCAACAAAGGTACTGCTGACAGTAACTTATATTTCAAAATTGTTCATGAAAATATTTTGATTGTTGAAGTGTTTGTGGATGATATCATTTTTGGAGGAAGAGATAGTATGTGCAAAACTTTTGCAAATCAGATGAAAAGTGAGTTTGAAATGTCTATGCTTGGTGAAATGAATTTCTTCTTGGGTCTGCAAATTACTCAAACAAAGAAAGGAATCTTCATTTCTCAGACCAAATATGTGAAAGAATTGTTAAGGAAATATGGTATGGAAGATTCAAAACCAATGAACACTCCCATGGCAACTGGATGTAAGTTGAGCAAAGATGATGACTCCCCAAAGGCAGATCAGACAAAGTATAGATCAATGATTGGTGGATTGTTGTATCTCACTCAGACTAGACCAGATATAATGCAGGCTGTTGGTCTTGTGGCAAGATTCTAGGCTGATCCTAGAGAATCTCATGTTATGGCAATCAAAAGAATTTTTAGGTACCTGAAAGGAACAGTTGAGTATGGTCTATGGTACCCTAGAGATCCGGATTTCTCTCTTCATGCTTACACAGATGCAGATTGGGCAGGAGATGTGGATGACGGGAAGAGCACTAGTGGTGGAGCATTCTTTTTGGGGAAGAGATTGGTTTCTTGGCTAAGCAAGAAACAAGATGCAATATCTCTGTCTACAACTGAAGTAGAATACATTGCAGCAGCAGGTAGTTGCACTCAAATCTTATGGATGAAGCAGATGCTAAGAGACATTAAAGTTGAATATGAGGAGCCTATCACAATTTTCTGTGATAATTCAAGTGCAATTAATATTTCTAAGAATCCGGTATTGCATTCTAAGACTAAGCACATATCTATCAAGTTTCACTTTTTGAGAGAACAAGTGAACAAGGAAGAAGTCAGATTGAAGTATGTTCCCTCAAAGGATCAGATTGCAGATATCTTTACTAAACCTCTTCCCAAGGACTCTTTTGAATATCTCCAGGAGAAGTTAGGGGTCATGGCCCCTCCGGTGATGAACTAGAATGCACTGATGTGCATCAGTCTGGTGGATATCACAGTCATATCTTGTGATCCGGATTGATGATGGGGAGCTGCAACTAAGGGGGAGCAGCTGGTATGATTCTGATGTATGAGAAATGCAAGTATGAGCCCTTTGCCATTGATGTCAAAGGGGGAGAGAAGACATGTGAAAAACAAGTGGTTGATGATCAAAGGGGGAGCAGTAAAGGAAGAGAAGACATGTGAAAAGTTGTTGATAGGGGGAGCTATGACAGAAAGGAGAAGTTCTTGTCTTGATGGTTTTTCACATCATATGTTTCCATCAATGACAAAGGGGGAGATTGTTGCAAGTATGAGGTGAGCCAGTGTTGTCATTGATGTCAACATACTCATATTGCATTGACAAGAAGGATTGGATGAGCTGTGTGCTGAGGATATTGAGAAAATTAGCCTCAGTCAGGAACAGTGAAGAACCGTGATGAGAAGAAGGCAAATGTATTGTATAGGTTGAGAACTGGAGGATGCGGATTAAAGGGTTTGTAGATATGAGTCTTGAGATGCTTTAGTTAAGATTTCAGAGGTCCGCATGAAGATCTGAAGGAGTTGTGGCTGTCGGTGTAGAACCGGTTCCGGCAAGTATTCAGAGGTGACAGAGGATCACAAAAAGGTCCGGTGAGGTCCGGAACTGTATAATCCTAATTTGTGGATTGGAAGGAGTCTTTGGGATGTCCTTGTGATGTGCCATCTCAAGTTGTGTATGATTTGGAGGTCCGGAAGTACCTCTTACATTATGATAGTGGCGACAGACAGTGTTCTTGAAGTTCCGGATAAGGAAGAGAAGAGATTCCAGTAAGTAAAGAAAGTGCGGATGTACCTGGTCATTCAGGCAGGCTTGTGAAGGTTCTTGGATCATGTTGAGGTTGTGTTGTTGGTCCGCATTGATAGTAGAGCCCGGAATTGAAGTTATTCTTCCGGATGAAGTTCTTGCTCTGTTTAGCCGACCGGATGAGTTGTTCATCCTGCGAATGTTCTTGTGGTGGCTGACCGGATGTGTTATTCATCTTGCGGATACTCTTATGGTTGTTTGCCAACTTAGATGTTTGTTCCTAAGTTGATGTCTTGTATAAATAACAGTTTGTGAGTTCATTTCGAAGTGTGGATTGTGTGGATGAGTGTGGCATAGCGAAGAGAAGTGCGAAAGGCAGAGCAGAGGTTTTTGGGCTTAAATGGAATTGATCCGGACATGGTAGAGATGTCATTCTCCAGTTCAAGATTGTGATTCTTATCACTTTGTAGACAGTGTGTCTCCTTGTAGGCAGTGGGCCTCTTTGTGAGCAGTGTGCTCGGGCAGTGAGCCCTAATTGGCAAGTGCCATTCTTTTTCTTATTCTTCTAACAGAGAATAATCCTTGGGTTAATCACCCCGTGGTTTTTCCCTTAACCGGGTTTTCCACGTCAAAATCTTGGTGTTCAATGTGTTGATGTTTATCTGCTCTTGTGTTTATGTATTATGCTTTCATGGATGATTAATTGATATGCTGTTAACTAACAATGAAGAATCAAGTGTTTGAAAGAACAAGAAGTTTTATACAACTGATTCACCCCCCCCCTCTCAGTTGTATGCCTTAAATCCAACATTATTGTGTACTATATGCGTTAAACCTTGAATAACATTAATACCATCTTGTCCTTCTTTTATCAACTCTCTTATGTCGTGAATCACAGGTATAGCTTCTTCCGCTATCCTTTCATTTTCAACAAATGCTTGAAAATCGGCCAACTCTTTATAAAGTTTGTTTATTTTCTCATTAGGTACATGTGTGACCACCTCAATAGTATCCTCAACATAATGAAATACTTGATCTTCTATAGTGATTGTATGAGTGATAGTGTCTTGCAAAATTTGTGTCTCTCCTTTTGTAAAGAAGGTGTTCAATGGATTTTCAGAGGTAGGGATATCATTTTCTTCAAGAGCACTAGATCCCATGAGTCTCCTAATTCTCCTTAAATGGATATTTCTATTAGGGAAGTGAGTTATAAGACTCATACAATAACATGTAACACTCAATGCACAGACTAATAGAACAAACCCAAGGATCAAGATATGTTTAATATCCAAAATGCTTGATTTTTCAACTTTTTCAATGTAAATCACTAAGAGAAGAGGTGTTGTGAAGAATTTCAAGAGGGAAAGAAAATAATATGCCTAATAACAGTCCAATGATGCAAAAATATCTTTCACAACACACTTTGATGCAAGTCTAGAGTGATGACAAGTCAAAACCTAGTGCAATTTTTCACCAATTTTCAATGTAAATGTCTAATAGAAAGAGTATTGTACAGGGATAACTTTAAGGAACCCCCCCTAAAAAAACCTATAAAATCCTAGCGAATCCTAGCTTGACACCAAAAAAATGCTGGCAATCTATGCATATTTCGGAAAAAAATAATAATTTCATTGGTGAATTTTTTCAAATTTGTCGACACTATCTATTTTGTTGGCGAATTGTATATAGTTTAAAAAAAAAAAAATTTCCTTAGCGAATTATAGTTGTATTCTAAAAAAATTAATAAATTAGGTGGCGAATTATAGTTGTATTCCAAAAAGTAAAATAAATTGGGTGGTGAATTATATAGATATTAATAAATATAAAATAAATTAGGTGGCAAATTATATAGATATTGAAAAATATAAAATAGAATATTTGGCGATTGTGCTGGCAATTTTTTGAAAAGTCAGTGTGATTGGTGAAAATATCAAATGCTATATTATAATGTCTAATCTTCTTGGCAAATTTATAGTTTATTCAGTATCAGAATCAACGACATCAGAATCAATGGCATCAGTTGAAGTTCCATTCTGGGCTGCAGTTCTGACACACCCATATTTCTACATAAAGTCTCTGGAATAGAGACAAGTGTCAAGTAACAACAATTTTGATTAACGAAAATTAATAGATAATTATTTAAAAAAGAAAATTCAAAAGGATACATAAAAAGAATACAGATTCATCCACTATAACACAAACTTTGCGACTTCAGAAATCAACTCCTCAAGCTTCCATTCATAACACATATATTGAAAATAACAGAAATATATAGTAACACTAAATTATATAATTATTGAAATATATAATAGTAAATCTTTTTCCATAAGAGAAATCAGAGCATGTTCAAAGAAATAACATAAAACTAAGAAATGCCATCACATGGTAGTCGTTTGGTCTTCCTCCTAAGTCACTTCATTTTCCTTATCCTGTTCACCAGCAGCAGTCGAGTCCACTTGTGCTCTTAGTTTCACCTTGTATTTGCTGAACCTACTAATTATGGGTTTTAAAGTCCTAGAACCTGGTGTGCAGGTGTTCTTTTCCCAAACTTTCCACTTATCTATCATTCTCTCTGCATCTGTTACTCTCATATAAACATCATCAATTCCATGCTTGAAAGTTGTGAGATACGATGCTATATGCCCAAGCTTCCCTAGTGATTCACCATTAATTGTGACAACATGCTCTTCAGTAAGCCTCTTCTTAAAATTTTGCTTTACTTCCTTGACATCAAGCAAGTTCTCTCCACTTTCATCTGAAATCTCTACATCTAAGATGGTACAATTATTTTTAAGATCAGCCATAGCAATGAAATGTTGAGCCAAAATTCTTCTTATTTGTCCACTAAAATCCCCTAGCACAGATCTCTTCCACTCTAGTGCATCTAGCCAAGACGCAGAATCATTCTCATTTGGATCATTAAAAACTTTCTTAGATACAAGAATATTTGTATTAATTTTCATCATTTCTTGTATCTCTGTAAAGTCTATGAGTAGATTTATGTCTTCCCTCTTTAAATTTCGTAACTCTGCAATTAACCCTTCCCTTTTATCAGAAAGGAGGGGATATAATTTCATGACCTCCTCAATGTACAACAAACCATCAATGGTGACTCGCTCTACCCATTGCTCAGTGGCCTTACCTAGAGTTTGATATCTCTTGATTTGTTGCAACATGCTAGGATCCATTCCATCAACAAAAGTAATATTCAAAGTAGAATGAATAAAAGATGTCAGAGAATTCACCTGGGCTTGTAGCTTTGCATTCTTCTATTGCTGAGCTTTAACTCTCTTTGCTAGCATGCGTTGAGAGAATTTCAAATGATATAAATCACCTTCCACTGTAGAAGGACCCATGTCAATCTTGGTCATTTTGAAATCCGCTTCTATGACTTCATTTTCATTTTTATCCCCTATGGGGTCTGTAATCTCCAAGATCCTATGCCCTAAAGAAGAATCCGTTACAATCTAAGACATCCTCTTAGTCTTCTTAGGCTTAGGTGTAGTTACAACGTCAATGTTTATGTCTGTTGTTGGGGGATATCTCCTCTTTTTCCCAAAAACTTTCTTTAGCCAGGAAGGGGAAGACAAAACTGTACCACTCTCACTTGCACCTAGGACAACTCTCTTTGGCTTATTAGGAGTATCTTGCACGGGAATTTCATTTGATATGAGGGAAGCTAGATTCTCAAACAAGGAATGAAAACTAAAAGTACCCTCATCAACAATCTGTTGATAAATGGAAGAATCATTACCAGGTGAAGGAGACACAATAGAAGTCATGTGATCTGCCTGCAAGTGTTTTAAGGCATCCAACTTCTTCTTCACTCGTGGTTTCACGAATGCAGGCTGACCATCCTGTTCACATACACCTTTTAGTTTTAGTTTATGATTATCTTCAGGCTGCTCTCCATCCCCACCACTATCAGATTGTGAACCAACTCTGTGATGAGGTTTCTTCACACCAGTTGAAGTTTTCTAAATTTTGGAAGCCTGGGAGGTTCCTTGCTCTCTTGTTCTTGATTCTTTATGCATAGAAGAAGAACCAACATGCTCTTGAAATTTCCCCTTAATATCAGGATAATAGTTCTTTGCACATGCAACAACTAGGTTTGGACATGGCACAATAGGTGGGAAACCCTGAGCACGAGCTAACTTGCTTGTAAGGATTTTTTGGGCTATAGGTGACTTAGGGTTTTTCTCTAATTGAGCCCAGAAATCCTCCAAGTCAAAATCTATATGACTTAGATCAGTATCCTTCACCTTAGCTAAATCATTCTCAATAAACAAAAGCTTCATCTTTATTTGTTTGAGAAACCAGTAAACAAAAGCTTCTGTAACTGCTAAGGGTGCCAAATAAATCTCCAAAAGATTTTGGGTAAACAAATAGTCTAGACTCATGAAAAATAATTGTTCTTCCCAATTCCCACCCAATTGACTTAAAGTATTCAAATTTGTCACTATAAGAAATGGGTAAGAAAGAGCACAAATTATTCAACCTGGTTGTGAAAGCTCGTGTTCAACACCTGTAGAAGACACAGTCCAGAGCTCCTCCAAACTCAAAGCACACTAGTGAAAATTTGAAAATGTAGAATAACATGCCTGCGAGGATTGCAAACCCAATAAATTGTTTCAATAAATTGCATTAATTTTGGGCAGCAAGTACTGTTGTACGATTCATAATTGAGCCGCATAAAATGCCTTCTCAAAAATGTCTAATTGTGCTTTTCAGACATTCCTTATTTATTACAAAAGGACAGAGGTCACTTCCGCTGTGTGGATGTCATTAAATGAAAAATATTCTGCTAGATTTTGATTGTCAGATGATCACAAATCAATGGCATAAGTTCTATTTGGGGCGAAAGTACTGACACACCCAATTTCCCAAATTTGTAGTTGTACAGTCGAGGATTTACGCTCTATCGTGCTGCCACCTTGACCTTTGCACAATACTCAGTATAAATATATTATATATTTTATATATATGTCAATTTGTCAACCATTGATCTAATAATATCTAACAGCTGCTAGTTGATTCCAGAGGATTTTGTTAGCAATGTGTAGCCTTGGAGATCTACCTTTCAGAATTAAACTACAACCGTTCATCTTTCGTTCTAGGGTTCATCAAATGGTCAATGGTGGTATGATTGATTTGATTGAACACACTTAACCGCATAGATTAGCCAATGCTCAATTACGTTCATTAATGGCAAGTGAGTACTGAGTCGTGACAAATCGCACAGATTAGCCAATACGAATTTCCATGGTACAACAGAGGCAATTAAATGGAGTTGCTTGTTATTTATTACCCATTTTTCACAGAAGTACATATAATGTATATATGATAGTCTTTATTGTTTCAACCTTATATTGCATTACTAAGTTTTAGATAGGTCAAGAATTAATAGACTGTAAAAGCTCAAAGTAATGGCTTTCATTACAGCAGCTATGCAAAGAGAGTAAGTTACCAAGTATTTATTTTGTGATCATTCGTGATTTTGAATTTAATTGTGTGATAGAGTTTTTAGTTCATAGATGTAGAATAGTAATAAGATGATGGAAAATTTTGTTTTTGTGTGGCTATGCAGGATGTTATTGCTTTGCATGTCTCGGAATGAAGAAATACGAGCATTCGTCAAGTGGAATAAATCATGTCAAGAATCGACACTTTTAACATTTGCAAATGATCCATTCTATTCTAGGTGGTGGGTTGAATCTCCCACACATGCATGCTTGTATGAGAAACTAGAAATTTGAATTGACGCATGGAATTGGTATTGCAACTCAATTTTCAGTGACCTTAAGAAAATCAATTTAATTCTCCTTTACTGGCCTTATTGTTACCCATGCCTAGTGGTTTCTTGTACATATAAAGCAAGGTTCTATAGTGAATCATTGACTGTCATTGTGAATGAGGACATAATTAAATTTGTAACGGACCCATTGCCTGTTAATAGGATAATTATGGACTACAGTGAAATATTCATTACGCGTCGTCGAAAAGAGGAACCAAAAAGATTTTGGAGGATCAAAGCAAGGTTTGAAGGTCGAAGGATAGGAGTTTTGTTTAGAACTTTGAGGTTGGTTAGAGGTTCATGTACGATGTAATTCCCCAATCTTTTTGAAGGGTGATGTTAAATTTTACTAAATAATATAGAAGTAATTACGGTTTGAAATTGACATGAGTTCAATGGCAAATTACAATGTATACAGATCATAGATGTTTCAAAGAATCAAATTTTCAATATTAAATAACACTGCGGTTGTTTTTGTCTAAGGTGTTTAGGGTTTATCTTTCTAATTCATCGTAGACCTGTGTAGCCGGTTTCCCCAACTCAAGTTGTTCTTTTATCCCCTTGGTTGTCATCAAGTTACTGGCCCCTTTGCTCTAAGTTACCGGCCCTGAGCCCCTTTATTTTATTCTAAGTCTGACTATATAATAATAATAATTACATTATATGATTAGCATCATATATTATATTATTATCAGATAATAATATAATATATGATAATAATTATATAATATATGATATTACATATTATAATATATATAATAATTATATTATATTATATATGATAATAATAATATAATAATAAATTATAATTATATTACATAAAATATGATATTATTATAAATTTATATATTGATATAGATTTCATTTGGTGGGATGCAAAATACTTTTCCTAGGCATTAATTTTTAATTTATTAAATAGTTCTAACAAGTTCGCTGTTGATCGATCCTTACACGAGCCGAAGATTGACGCTACAAAAATCTGGACAATGAATAAATGCATTTGTTAGTTGAGGCGTGTGTTCATTAATGATCTTCCTTTAAATCCTGGAGGTCTCCAGCAAAATGGCACTCGGCTAGCTTGCTCAAAATATAGCATGGAGACTCCCATAAGGCTCTGCTACAATAAGCGCCAGGTAGCCTTTGTGGGCCGTATCAGAGATGGTAGACTGATGAACATTTGTAAACAACAAAACTGATTCCTCCTTGAGGCAATGAAGATAGTCCTCGATAAAGACTTCTTGGTCTCTGAGGATAGATATAGGGTAAATTTAGACATTTCCTCACACTTTTTGGCTTCTTTGTTGGACCTAGGAGAGGCAAAGGTGGATGCACTGATGATTCTACAGGAGGTATTCACTCTAGATATTCTTTTGGACGACGTAGATGTGTTGATTTATGCATAATTGGGGGTCAGTATCCCATGGCCGAGAGACTTGGAGAAGTTGCAGGAGGGACAGGAGGGCGTAGCTAGGCAATTGTTCCTACTAAACATGAATGAGAAACAACTGGGAAGGCACATGTTTTGGGTGGCTTGTGGGAGACACTTTCTTCAGTGGGAAATTAGAATAGACACAGAGGAGACTCTGGTATGGCTTGAATACTTCGCAACCATTGTGAGTGCGGGGGGATTCTACTCGCAGTGGCCGTAGGAGTGGTCGGGCTGCCAGGGCCACTTTTTTTGGTGATTTCCATGCTGGGGTGGTAGGGTGGCAAGTTTTCGACGAGTAGCTCAATCAAGGGGCTTAGGATTTCTATGGTACTATGGTAGCCTCTCTGGTGCTGTGTATTTTTTGGAGCCTAGGCTGGCCGCTGGAGTGGTTTTTGTATTGATATAATTTCCTGAGTGTAAATCTTTTTGTATTAATATAATTACCTAAGACTCAAGTGTAGATCTTTTTGTATTAATATAATTTCTACTTTATTATTGATGTAATGATGTCAATGTGTTCATTTTATTCTATTAGTTATTATATCATTAAAGTGGGCCCAACTTCATATAAATATTAAAGGAGTTGCAGACTCTAGCGAAATGTTTTGATGCCAGATGGACGGGTGTAGTTGAATTTCAGAATGAAAGTCTGGAGTGCAAGACTTGTGATCTCAAACCTCCAGAATCAATCAAGAGCCATTAGATTTACAAAGATCAACGATTGAGATTATACAATAGTTTTAAAATTTTCAATTCCACCGCTCGATGTACGTGATGTATTAAATAATTAATTTAGGTTGTAGATTTGCATGCCATCCTTAAATTTCATTTGAACTTTAAAGTGGGAGTACTCGGTACAAGTGTACAACTAAAACTACATACATGTACTGAACTTTAATAAAAATAAATTACCACGTTTCACTTGCTTTACTTCACAATTGGCACTTAGCATTTAGCAATTTTAATTGATACTACTTGGAAGCGAGAGGGTCAAGGACTCAAGTGACAAGGAGATTGCAGTGCACCAGAAATTTTAATATCGATTGTGCGATCCCGCTTAGTGCCAGTCTTTATATTCATCTTATTTAGGTAAGTGAAATATAGATATACTTTATTCCTATTTCTATTGTTGTTACTGTTGTCCTTGAGACTTCATTTTTTTCAATCTTGGGGTTTAGGGTTGAGTGATTACAAGCATGTCTACCAGCACAACTAGACCCAAAATTGGGAAAACCAAAGAAAAAGAAAAAATAGACTATGCCAAATTACTTAAAGCCCCAGGTTTTACAGATGAATACCATGATATTTATGACCCTGTAATTTTTGGAAGGTTTACCTGAGTACTTAGGTTTTCATTGGAGAGTAAGGTACGTCAAGTGCAAGCTAAGCAACCTGACCCAAAAAACCAATACCAATTAATGGGATGACTGCACCATGGGTGGTTGGATTGGGATGCCTAATGTTACCTGAGGTTTTCCCTTACCCTAAATTTATCATGGTCTGTGCCCAGAATTATGATGAAAAAAAAAGCAATAGTTAAAAAAGATAGCTAGGAAATAATTCTTCCCATTAATGGAGAACATTTTGGCAAATTATTGGGTTTTACCATTGAAGAATGTGGAGCAGTCCTCATAAACCTAGAAAAACTTGCTAATACTTATGAAGCAGTTAGTGAAAATAATAAAATAAGATTTATCAAATCTCTAATAGTGGATGGTGTCCAACTCGATCAAAATCATAAGACTCCTTATAAAATTGATATTTTTAGATCATGGGTCTAGGATACTGTTTCAATGCTATTGTTTTTTCTTAGATTGGATAATAATAGTAAAGTGGATGCAAGCCTCCTTGAAATGGTATACAATATCCATCAATTCATGCCACCTGCTAAATACAAATTTCTTGAGCACATTGCAGAATCCATGCATTGTCAGTTTTTAATGATTAAACAAAGACAAAGTGAACCTCCCACTCCCAGTGCCAATAGAAAGACTTTTAGGTTCACGACTTACTTGTGCTATTTTTCTAGGGCAGTTTGCTGGGATGTTTCAGGACAACAAGCTTCAAATTCAGCATCAGCAAGATAAATTTGGACTATTGGATTGGACCCATAAGATAAAGATGTATCGTAATCAAAAGAACTACAATCATTTTGTGGACTACTTTTTGGATCCATTGTATGAAACCATTACAAATACTCCAATGCCTAGATTGCTCGAGTCTTGTAGAAATTGCATTCAACTGGGAAAAGAAATACAATTGGCTTACTAGTACTTCATGGAGGAATATATTGTTCTAAGATTTTATGGATCAAGAGCACAGCCCCACAAACTTCCAATACATGTGACAGAGAGGGTTTTTGCATTGGAATACATACGACAGATGGAGAGTACTGATCAGTTGTACTTTGTTAGTCAGCAAAAGAAGAACACATTTCCTTCCTTACCTTTTTCATGTGGAGGGTTCACATTCAAGAGAAAAGCATTCACTGTGGCACATGAAATTCTACAACTTTTTAAATTTGATGTTGACTCTCACTGGCAGTATGACCCATGTGACATGATTAAAACAAGGCTTGTGTCCAATAAGAATGCTCCAACTAAAATTCAACATGAAAGTAAACCCCTGCTAGAAACGTTGAAAAACAAGAATTCTTGGGAGGAGGTGAGAAAAGTCATGGAAGAAAGTGCTTCTCAAAGAGGTATTTCTTTTGAAAAATTGTCATCAGAAATAATGGGATTGCATCCAATTCCACAAACATAGAGAGATGTACTGGAAAATAAGAGATTCAACAATTTCTATACAAAAGCTACTAAAAAATCTAAGTGTATAAAAATTCCAGAGGCTCTAAAACAAGCTTGTACAGAGGAACGTTGGACACCATAAAAAAATTCTGCCTTTTGGTCTAAGAGGAAGGATCTCGGTGATCCAAAAGCTACTGTAGATCTCGAAGACATCTCAGAAGATGAAGAGTTCAGTAAATTGTGGGATAAAGAGCATCCCTCTAAAGCTCATGCAACTAATGTTGAAAGTGATGACGAGGATGAAAACCAACCCAAAGATCTTAGTGCCTATGTATTCAAACCTCGTATGAGTGAGACCTCAAGACAAACATATACTAAAGGGGCATCAATAGCCCAAAAATTGGGTTATGAAGGTGGTGGTTTGGGGCCCATAGGAGAAGGCATTTGGACAATACCAGAGGTATACCCTAGAAAACCTAATGATCTTCTACTCGGCATTGGAGGTGATGAAAAAGCCAAAGGACATACACATACAGATCAGGAGATTAGATTTGTCCTAGCTTTAAATCCTCAGAGTGAGATTCAATCACTAACAATACCACAAGGGTCTTCTAATCTACATATTTCTCATTCTTTTCTTGCAAGAGATGGTGGACATTCTAGTGCTACTAGTGGCAAATCTGGCAATGGTACAGGTATTAGTAGTGGTCAGTAAGAGATGCAAAAGCAAACTTAGAAGAGGCCATCAACAACATTAAATAAAACTATAGACAAACTTAAAGAGCAAGGCCTTGTGAAGACTAAGAAGTAGAATGTTATGGTAGGTTGTGATTCCACATCCACATCAAAGTAGTTGTTTCTAGAAGGCACTCCCCTCCTATCGTTAGTTTGACTGGGACAAGAATGACTAATACTCAGCCACAATTAATTAGAGATGCCACCAAAACTACAACTACTCCTTTGCCATTCAAAGTTATGTCAAGTGTCATAGATTGTGATTACAAAGCTGAGTTTGAAAAGAAAGCAAAATTATCTAAAAGTCACAAGAAGCAAGTGCTAGAGATAGGGATTACTACAACTTCAGAGGCTGCAACAACTAGGGTATTGACTACATTTGACCCAGAAAATGAAAAAATGGATTACATGATTATGGTGCCCGAAGTTCAAGATAAACTAGAGGACCAAATGCAACGATTTGACTATGAAGCGAGCACCATTCAAGTGGATTTTTCTAGAATAAAAAATTCTAACAAAATTAATGTATCAAAAAAGAACAACGAAGTCGTGTACACATCATTGCTAAAGCAAGAGAGAGAAAAAAGGTATGATTGTTTTTAATTTCCTGGTAACCTTGTTGAATATATTGTGTACAAATCAAAGTTATAAGATAGATAGGTCACATCTTCCAGTAATTGAGTTACAATAGAAGGAAAATATATTCAGTGATGTTAATTCCATTCATATTGCTCTTTTTCATTTGACTTTGTGATTTACGTAATAGGTTGGAGACTCTTATAGGAAAGTTATAGGTAGACATAGCAAGTGAAAAAGCCAAGAGGAAAGGAGTAGAGAACAAGACCAAAGAATTACAGAAAAGGATAAAAACCTCTGACTCTACATCTACAAGTGAAGTGAATAAATAGACAGAGGAGAAAGTGAATAAACTGAAGAAAATGTTAAGTGAAAGTACAAAAAAATATGATATTCAAACAACCAATTTAGAAAAATTAGAACAATCCTTGATTGAAGCCAATACCAAACTAGAGCAATCAGAAAAAGTAGGACATATGTGGAAAGAAAATGTGGAGAGAGAGAGAGAAAATTCTCTAAAAATTTGCAAAAACAAACTAAAGAATGCAGAGAATGAAATAAAATCCTACCAAAACAAAGTATCTCAATTATATAGAAACACAATGGTTTATATAAAAAGTAACATTTGGGAGAAAATAGTGAAGAGGATTGATGATTTGTCTAAAATGTTTGAATTCATTGACAATCTAGTATTATGTAGTAATACACTTAAACAATACATTGCTGAAAATGGAGACATGGCAACTTCAAGACAGTCAGATGCAAACAAAATTTTGTAATCAATCTACATAGCCAGTGGTGAAGAATTGGAATCCAAAGGAATTCAGAACCGTATTGATGGCACAATAAAGGCCTCAACTATCATTGAAAAATATATGAAGCTGGAACAAGCACATGAACTTTTGGTACAAGCTGTATTATTGACAAAGCAACTACAAACAAATGTAGAACACTTCAAAAAGCTTGGTTTGCTAGTGGCTTTTGACCCATCATACCGATACATTGGAAATAATGCTTTCAAAAAGAAAATGGAGGATAAAATGAACATCGACAAGGACCAGTTCCCTCAAAATCTTGATGAGGCAATTTTTATGGATTCCATCCTACCACTGATAACCTTGAATGCAACTTTGAGTGATACATTCAAGTCAAGTAACAATATCAGTTATAAAATATTATCATAGTTACAACTCAGTAACCATGGGTTAAGAAAAAATACACTTCCATCAGATGAAGAGTGGAGCACTCTACAAAAACTGATACAATGATTTAGTAACATGTGTTTCCAATGATATCAATACCAGAATGACTAGGCTGTTGGAATGTTGTCTCTGGTTTTTTGGCATCTGTTCTTTTTGTTGTCTATCTGGACTACCCTAGGGGCTGCTTTGTAATGGGTTCGGCACCCTTGGATTGCCGCTTATCTAATCAAAAACATGTGTTTCCAAGTTCCAACAGAGCATTGTGCAGAGTTGGTTTTGAGCAAGTTATTATACATTGTAAATGTAATACTTCAGCCTTCAATGTATTCTAAATTCCTTCAGACCTTCAATGTTCATTTGAAAATCAATATAACACTGAAATCCTTTTATGTGTTGAAATTGTCTGTATTATTTAATTGTCCACTTCATGTTAAATATTTGCTAATGGTGTATATTAATAATATAATATGCTACAGTATTATTCATATATTTCAATCTAGAACTGATAAAATGCTCATGAAAAATCATGCAACATGCAAGAAACTGAAACTTACAACTCCAGAAATATGGGTAACCTATCAGACTTGTATTATATTTCACTGTTCAAAACTTCCCCAATCTTCCAACAACATTATAAAGTAGTACTTGTATCTTATTTACTTCTCAAAATTTCCAAAATCTTCCAACCACACAAGAATGATTAACACAATTCATTTATAGACCAAGAACGTGTACTCAACATGGATTACATTATCATTTCAAATAGGTTTTGGATACAAAGCACTGCCAACATGGGATTGAGAACATTAATTTCATTTGAGAGAAGAAAAGAGGAGTAGATGGACTTTGGGAGATGTGTAGCCGCCTGAAGATCTACCTCGTTAATGCTGGGGAAAAGGTGGTTGGCCTGTTCAATCCTGCGACCCATACTTGGCCTTCCATTCACTGTATGTCTTTTCAAGTGGCCAGGGGAATGAGATAACCTCTACGATCTTACCATTATGACTGACATAGTTGGCATCCAAAGTAGACTTTACATTCTTGTAGAATATATCAAAAGTAAATTCAACCAAATGCAGCTTATGAAGTGATAAACCTAGCACTTGCATGGTTGGATTGCCTTCATCACAACAAACGAGAATTAATTGATGACCATTATCTATTATTTCTCTCTTCCACTTGTCCAAGTCCTTAGCTTTCCCATCACCCTCCAAAATATGTGGCAACCATTTAGTGTCCATCATTTCTATTGCCTACATCTTTTCCCTCAAAACTGTATCTAATTTCAATTGAAAATTGGCCACATCCTCGAGATGTTCCAGTATATTTGACACCAAATTCAACTCAGAAGGTGCATTTGCGTCAAATCTAGAACACCTAAGAAAATCTTTGACCTCTAAAGTTCTTGGTAGCCACTTAGCTTTCACACTTGATAGTCACTACTTATCAGATTCATGCTTCTCATAGGCTATCCTTAATTTTGAGTAAGTCCTCCAAGCCTCCTCCACTTTGGCCAAGAGTTTGGTCACTTTGTTTTTGATCAAATTGGTGACCATGTCCTTTACTTTGTTCTCCTTTTCTTCTTTCAATTTTTTGTTATCCTCCTTCAATTCTCTGATTTCTGAAAGGAGAGGATGTGTGTCAACTGGAAGTGACTCTACAATCTGAATGATAGGGGGACTCTGAGATGGACCAGGCTCTAATTGTGGTTGCCCTTCATATTTGTTTGACCTGGCCATGGCCATTGCATATTTCTCCAACAATTCATTAGTCTTTTCTGTAGTTTAATTGTTGTTGCCTCAGCAAATTGTGTAGTTTGCACATTTAGATTAGTAGTTTGAGGGGCAGGGGTGTTTGACACCCTTCTAATTATGACATTACCAGTCAGTTCCTCCAAACCAACTTTTTTGTTTCTTAACACTGGGGGCCAATGCCCAAATTGCCAAGGTTTCAAACCTTGGGTCAAATGCAGCACCCTACAAATCTTTCTTGACTTGTTCCTCTATCATATCAGAGTCATCCCTTGTTATGGTATCAAATGCAATTGTATATGATAGAGTCCAATGTGGTAGCAATAGGATGTTGCTTCTGGCTACAAGAGCCCTACCCTCCTGTGGAGTTATTGCACTGATATCCTTATTAACCTCACTCAAAACCCTTTGAGTAATAGTATCATACTCAGAGGGGTCACTACCACTCCTTGCTTCCTTAATTCTCCTTTGAAATTCTTCATTCTTTGTCCTCAGCACGAATGACCTAAATTCAAGTGTGCTGATAAATGCATCATCTGCAATAAATTGGTTACATGCCAGTACTCTCATATCTTCTGTATCAACTTCATTATTAATTGTTGACCTTGTCGACCTATTATCTGGTGAAGAGTATGGCCTTATCCTTAATGGGGAACTCACCTAATGGGGAGGCTCCTGAATTTGTTCTTCTGCCGCTTCTTCCATCTGTTCCACAACTTCTATCTCCATCTCTGCCTCAAGGTTAATGATTTTTGCTCTCTTTGGAGCAGGGGAATAAGAGGATTCTTCTTCTCTTACATACTTACCCCTAGAACTGCTTGGTTGGTAAGATGGCCTCTCCTCACCAGTAGGTACACTAGCTATCAGTTCATTTGCTTTGGCAAAGATCATCTCAATTCTCCTTATGGGATCTTGCACTTTAGCGAAAGCCCCAGGGTATGTAGGATTGGCATTTCTCTTCATCCTCTCTCCCTCAATCATTGCATTCCATTTATTTCTCAAAAGATATATCTCCTGCATTAACTAGAAGTTTCTTGCTATATCTTCATCGAAGATGACTTGGTGGGGGTAACCAGGCCTACTGACCTTCAATCTTGTTTTGTGAATAAAACCCTCAGGGTCAAATTCTCTCACTTGCTCCGTATCCATCCTATAACACTAAAGCATGGAGCCAATAAGATCTAATCCATTCTTGTCAATTGTTATAAAATCACTGAGCATCAATGAAGTAGGGATGAGTGACCCCTTCTTGTGCTTTCTGAAATGCTCCTTGTCAGCTTCATTTAATTGCCTTATGATTTCCATGAAGGCAAGCCTCTTGGGCACAAACTTAGGCAGAGTGTAAGGTGGAGCCTCACAACCATAAATCCTGATGCAAGTAGTGTTTGCATGCAGAAACCAATCTCCCCAGTTGTGTTCTATGTTCAAGTGTGGGGCTCTTTCCAAAGGTCTCAAGAAATCCTTAACTTCTTTAGGTATTCTGTCCCCCTTAGGTTTCAAGAAACCTAAGACCTTACAAAATGCTCCTCAAAAACAACATAACTAGCATCCTTAAAATGCATGTCAAGCATGCAAGTCCACATTTGCACTGGCATCATGTTGTCTTGTTTATCTTTCATCCTCACATGTAAATCTTTATGCCACTGGTAGTGGCCTGATAGAGAGAATAGGATCATGTGGCACATCAAAGAATACCATGTGAATTCTACATGGGGACCTACAATATACAGGTTGTTTTTTATTGTCACCATCTGCTTGTGCATTTTCTCAGCCAAGTAACCCACATAGTCATATGGATGTCTGGTTCCAAGATCTTGAATGCAAACTACCATCATCATCAAGGATACTGGCATTCTGTCAGCTACATCCCTCCCAAGCACATGACATAAACTATGGTAAGTTTTGACAAAATATTCCATGAACAAATTACAATGGAAGGGCTCCTCTTCTCTGTCAGAAATTTTTACTAGGCCTCCATCAACTCCCCTTGGTCTATGCTTGGCTAGTTTGAATGATCTATAGGCATATCTGACAATCTTATACTTTTCTCTGAAGGCATTCAGATCAATGGGCATACTGGCAACAGGGTCTAAATTGAACACAGTTGAAATATAGGCTTTTGTGAATCTAATTATGACAGAACCATTTCTAGATAGAACAAACCTAGTTTTGGGGTCATATCTACTTGTAATTGCTCTGACTAGGTCTAGATTGACAAAGACATTGGGGCAAATCAACTTGGCCAAATCAATCTTCCAGGCATGGCAAATAGGGGCTCTATAGTCTTCTCTATTATGCCAATGCTTAAATAGGCTCCACACTGATATGGGTATCCTAGCATCTCTACAATTCACACACAAGTCATAGATTTTGTCATTTTTTCCTACTTGTCCTAGCCCTGTTGCAACTTTCCTCAATGGCTTGGGACATTGGATCATGAGGTCTTTGTCTAGACTTCATTTTGAGGTGGAAGGTTGACTAGACTGACTCATCCTTCTAAACTGTGTTTATGCGATTAACTTAGGGCTTCTGCAACTATAAATTACTTCTTAACACTTTGAAACGAACAAATGGCTGAATTGATGAGACATAGAGGAACATAAGCCACGTACTAGTTTTTGATGCTAACAGAGGCTTGGAATCACATCAACTTTCTCATTTCGAAGCTTCTTTCGCTAGGAATGCAACTGTGCTCTCGAAAATGATAGACAATGCTTTAAATTATGCCCTTATAATGTTGGATTTCTTGCCATTTGTAGTATTAATGGTGGCAGTGATGACCATTAATAAGATCATGCCGCGGACAATTGAAAAATCCTCATTCGTAGGAAATTTGAAATGGGGCTGTTGATCCTTTCCTTCAGTTCTGCAATCGATGGTTGAGATCACATGACTAGATTTGAAAATCTTCGTCACCATGTTTGAAAAGACCTTGACCAATCATAATAAGCTGAATTAGTTGTACCCTCTCCGCAGATCACATCACCTTTTTGTCTAGATCGGACGCATGGTGCCTTGCTTTTTAATTCTTTAATAGAGGAGCGCCGCATGTCGCCATCTCACGACAACACAATGAATATTCCCCTCAGAGAGATACCTTTGCGATGGAGGATAGCCATTGGATCAAAAGTTCTTTCATGGACCATTGCCATATCAGTTGATAGATGGCAGTCATTTCACATCGTCGCGGGGGGGTGTGACGTCATGAAAAAGGTGCTATGAAGCTACGAAATGCACTTTATTAAGCTTTAACCTAAGACTTAAGGATTTGATTTTTATAGGCGACAACAGGTAAGGCTAGGATTAGGGGCTGGTCAACTCATGGGTGTGAAAATATCAAGTTGTGACTTAAGCGAATGGTAACCTTCGACAGATAGTCAACAGAGGGAAAGAAGAAAAAGCGCAGGAAGCACAAAGCCTAAACACTTAGAATTTTAGGGATTCAAAATTCAAATAGATGAAACCAAGCAAACCAAAAACCCTAAATCCTAAGGAAGCACCACTAGGATGTTCTGTTGGACATCGTGGAACAATCTGCTGGGGTCTGCTATTTAAAATTGATAAAATGCTATGACCGAGGAACCTAAATTTAGTGTTTGAATATTTATCTTAATGGTTATACTAAGAGTAAATTTAATGCTTTAAGAAGATATTGAGTGTTCTGAGTGATTACAAGGTTTCTTAAGTAGAGTTGGTTTAGGAACTGATCTAAGTATGGTAATGCAACGCATTATTCTATAGTTTACAAGAGCTGGAGCCTGGGAATTTAAAAAACCATCACATTGCAATAAAGGAAAACAAATGAAACACTACTGTGATTATAGAGAAGAAAAATTACTTGACATTTAGTTGAATGCTTGTAAAAATTATCAGAATCACACAATAATAAATGAAAATACTAATTTTTTTGATCGAAAATAAAAAATGTACATCACAGACAGACAAATTGAAATAAAATGCCATCAACAACATTTTGGAGTTTGGAACATGTAATACAGTATAAATACCTAGTAGCTTCTAAATCCCTTCAAATTGCGAAATCATCTCGTCATTCAGATTCTCCCGATCTGGAACATGTAATACAATATAAATACCTAGTAGCTTCTAAATCCCTTCAAATTGCCAAATCATCTTGTCATTCAGATTCTCCCGATCCTCCCTGTGACCATGATATCTAGAATCATCCTGATCATGTTCTTCAGTTTCTTCTATCTCCATATCTCCAATTAAGAGCATCTCATCATCACCACTACCACTACATGTGGCACTAGTACTCATCATGTCACTATCCTATATGCTATTATTGTTTGAAGTGTTGCACAACCCTCTTCTTTCACATGAGGACCTCCAGATTGTGAGTGCCATATCAAAAGGAAAACTTTAGATATCATGTCTAGTTGTATACATCCTCAAGTAATTTTCCAAATTCTTGTCAAGTTTATTTCTTATCTTTGATTTCAAGAACCCCAATGCACTGAAAACTCGCTTATCCTCCACCGACCCCAATATCATGGTTTGACATAAATCAACAAGTTTGAAAAATTCTGATAATGCATCATGCAATATTTCGCTTTGACTTAAGGTTTCCCAAAGCTTTGTTATTGATCCATGTTGGTGGGGAGCCTCCATGAGTTTAAATTATTCCCTCATTGAAATTGCAAATCAACCTGATTGATCACTGAGCTTAGTTTGATTTAAAATTCCTTCTATTACTTGTCCATTGAATTCTATACTGTTGCAAAAATGATTTGTTAAGGTCTTTATCTTGTTGTGAAAATCAGTTGGCTCACAGTTGACCCAATATTGAGGATACACTATAGACATGGCTTCAAGCAGTTCATCACAAGGGAATTGATCTCTAATCTTGGAGGAAAGATATCTCGCAATACTCTTTAAAGTAGTACTTACAAAATTAACAATCTTGTTAAAAGCTTCCCTTGAAACAGGTTCTTCTCTGATAGTGCGCTTGACCTTGTTTAAATAGTACATAGGTATCTCAAATCCCTTTACATAGACACATAACTCCCCACTACCATTAAATAGTAAAAAATTAGCATTATTGGTCACATTTGTTATCAAATGCCAACTACTAAATTTTGGACTTATGAAGGACTAGTTTGATAGATATAGATTATCGAGGGTCATGCATATCATTCTACGCAGTCTAGTATATTCAGAATATACATAGACCTTTCTTGGGCTTTTTACACAAGCATGTTCATTTCCTCCAACATGGGAAGAATACCAGCTAAAACGAGGAGTGTCTCTATGTCACTTAACCTATGTAAGAGGTCAGGAGCCCTGTCAACTGTGAAGCGATGTTCGTACATTAAACCAATCAAGGATTGATATTCTGCAAAAACTCTTTTAGTTAGTTCAAGAAAAGAGATCCATCTGGTATCAACATCCTTAAGAATCTTGTTTCATGCAGTTATTCCCTCAGCAAAATGTTGAAATTTGAAAAACCTTTTGTGACTTCAGTAGATGTATGAGTAGAGCTCATGGACTAGATCTTCAACTTTTGATACTGCAGGAAACTTGCTCACAATTTTAAATGCTAAATTCATTATGTGGGCCAAGCAGTGAATACCAATCATATATGGTGAAAAAGAAGTTTGTAGCTTCATGCGCAGACCATTCCTATGACCTTGCATTACTGAAGCTCCATCTGCCCCTACACACACCAACTTTCTTGCAATTGTGCAGTCATCCGTACCTCTAATTTCATTCAAAGATTTCTTAACTATCTCAAATAGATTTTGTGTTGTTGCATTCTCATTCATTTTATAAACAGAGAGTAGATGAGGTTGGCAGACATGATTTGCCATAGTATACACGTGCATACATACCCAGGAAGTATTATCTATTGTTGTAACTTCATCTAAAGATAATGTAATAAAAGTTGACTCTTTTATTTTTTCCTGTAAATCACATTTTTCCACCTTAGCAAGAGAACTTGCCCATTCCCATCCACTGTTTATTGACCAGTGTGTGTTGGGAAAATTAGGAATGCCTATAAAAGATAATAAACTATTATATTCAGGGTAGTCTGTCATAGGACACCCTCTGCTCAAAATATGAAAAACAACACCCAACTGAATAGTTTTTGCCATTTGTAATTCTCCCATCATCTTTCCAAATTGTGCTTCAATTGAACCTCCACCTGCATGAATCTTTGCCTTTCTTTGCAAATGCACTTGATATTCGAAGGCATTCTTTACACGAAGACATTCTTCCTTCGTTTTCCATCTTGTCACTAATTTTTCCTATCCATCTATGATTTGTTTTTCATAAACTTTGCCAATATGTTTTTCTACGGTGTCAAGTTTTAATTGCAACATCTTCTCCCTTTGATATTTCCAACTACAAATCTTATACTTGCATTCTATGGGAGGTTGATCTTTGTTTTTATTCTCCACTAGTTCAATGAATGGGAATTTTGACACCCAATCAATCTAAAAACTCCTTGACATGTCCCACTCACACCCCTTTTTTAATTTGACTTTTCTTTTCCCCTTGCGTGCACTTGCAGGGTCTTCATCTTCATTGATTTCTATAACTTCATTAGCTTCATTATCATTTGTTCTTGGAACATCATCTATGGAATTGTCATCATTCCGGCTACCTTGGGTACTCCCTTGAACATCATCTGTGGCATTCTCATCATTCCCGGTACATTGGGTATTCCCTGGATTTAGAACATCATCTGCGACATTCTCATCATTCCCAGTACATTGGGTATTCCCTGGAACATCATCTATGGCATTCTCATCAATCTCGGTACATTGGGTATTCCCTAGAATATCATCGGTGTCATTGTCATCATTCCTGCTACATTGGTATTCCCTAGAATATCATCTGTGTCATTGTGATGCAAGTCAATAGATGGTACAGGTTCTGATGTTGTAGCTACATACGATGGACCGCCAACATTGCCAAAGTATGACTCTATGTTATTGTTTCTCCATTTTGATGGCCTTGACCTCCCTTCATCTTGAGTCCCTTCACCACCCTCAGACAACTTCTTCTTGTTCAACATCTCTCATGAATTAAAAGCTACAGAAATAATGTCATTTTGTTCAAGATGCAATCATAGATGATAGAATATAGATCCCTGGGTCCTAGACTCATAGATTAAGATATCTCCCTAGTCCTAATTCCTACTCAATCAATATCATTTGTAACAAAGACACAAATAATCAACATGAATATTATATTATTACATAGTAAACTTGTAAAGAAATGATCACTTACCTTTTAGTGACTCACTAATGCCTGTAGCTGTAACTTCTTTATGATCCAAAATGAATCGAGGATTCGAGAGCTGAGCTGAACAAAATGTGTAAACTTAAAGGATTAATTAGAGTTTCAAATGCATTTATATCAATGCATATTTGGTGAATAATGCGGGATTTTCAAATGCTATTATAATAATATGGCGATTCTCATGTACTATTAATAGGACACTTATAAATGTTAGGTGAAATGGACCTCCATCAAACACATATATAGTAATTTTCTAGGAGAATATGGCCCTACCATTAGCATGGAGTTATAATGGTATTGGTGAAATTGGTCCTTATACATGTGAACCGTTTAATTATACTAGAAAAATTGGTCCTCGTGCATGCCAACCATTTAATGATATTGGCATATTGGGTCCTCATGTGTGTCAACCGTTTAATGATATTGGCGAATAAGTCAGTGAATTAAAACATGCCTCCGAAATTCTAGGCAAATCACTGTTAGAACCACGCAGTATACCGTGGCGAAAATACTAACTATAAATGACTAAAAAATTAATAGGGTGGTGAATTGAAACATATTTGACCAAAAATCTATAAAAACTGGGTGAATTAGCCCCCCGCCGGTGGTAATGTATTCGCCAATTCCTCATTCACGAAAATGAACTATTCGCCAATTGGCGAAGATTCGCCACTAAAAAAATCCCTAGTGTTGTAAGGAATTTGAGGAGGGGCAGTAGATAATAATCCCAATATCAGTCAAATTATGCAGAAAAATCCCTCACAACACACTTGTAATGCAATTCTAGAGAGACGATAAGGCCAAATCTAGTGAAAATGCAAGGCTTTAGAACCCTAGACATGAAATTTTGCAAGGAAACCACTATGATGCAACACTACAATTAGAAATCAGTCCTAATGAGTGTTTGAAAAGGGTGGTAAAATTTGAAACAATATTTTGACTACAAACCCTAGCTAATGCAAAACTAGGTTTTTATGAAGAATGCACAATTTCAAGCAATTTTTGACAATTTAAGCATGAAAATGCAATGCAAATGAATAATTAAATGATGAATTTATGTAATTTAAATCAGATCTAATGAAAATAATAGAATTTAAATGAAATTAAATGCCAATTAATTAAAATTATGCTAAAATGCAAGCCTAAGATGCCAATTTTTTCAAGTTTTTCAAATTTTCTAATTTTTTTTGTAATTTTTTGAATGCAATAAGATGAATGAATGCAAATCTATCAAATAACACTCAGCAAGGTGCAAAAAGTCCAAAAACATAGGTTCACCAAAATGTTTACGGTGAAAAAGGGGGGCAAGTTTTATGTTTCAAAGGCAAATCCTCCCTTCTGACCAAACATTCAAGGGCATATCAATCGAGTTGAATCTCCACTAAGGGAGAGAAATCACCTATCAGGTTGGGCTGCCACTTGGAACGATGCAGAAGTTTAGATGTATCAAACAATATCTCAATTTAATGCTTAATTTACTCTTAAAACCCTAAATAAGCAAAATAGTAAGCATATTAATGAATTACGACAAATCCATTCAGACTAAGGTGAAGGAAAAAGATTATTAACTCACTATTTTTCAAAGTTTGGAAAGCGGAACAATTGGGGACACTAGGACTAGCACCCTAGTCCAAGGTATAGTTTTTGTCATGGAATCTGAATCTCCTTCCGACATTGATTTGCACTGTATCTTTCATTTCTACCCTAGAAAAAGTGGAGGACACAAGGACTAGCGCCCTTGTACCAAAATGTTGCACACTATCCTCTTTCTTTCAGATCCTAAATCCTTGTTGTCTGCAACCTCCTTTCTGTAACTCCACTCCGTGAAACTTGGTACATGTAACTTTCAATCACAAAGGAGTGTGGGAGGGGGTTGTGGTGTTTAGAGTCTTTCCTCGGTCAATCCCTGGAGAGACATTCAAGTCTTTTGAATACCGTTGTCAGATAAGAGTGCATATCCCTACGGGATAGAGGCCAAATCCAAATGATAAATGATTGAAAACAAAATTGATATCACCTTGAAGTGTAGATCTCATGGAATGAAGATGCTCTTCATGCCATGAGGAGATGGAGCCAAAATCTGCAATTACAAACACAATAACAACAAAGTACTACTTTGCAACATAATGAATGCCTTGAATCAAAGTCACAAATCCACAATGTTCATCTAATTTCCATCTAGTTTACAAATGAAACCTAAACATGCTTATATATGCAACTACAAATATTCCCGCTAACTATTTCATAATTCAAACTTGAGATGTTAGCATAGGACCCAAATAATAGTCATAAAACTGACATTAAAATTTAGGGCAGACCCAAAATAGGGCAAGACTAGGGTGCTAGCGTCCAAGTCCACGCCCTCATTTTTGTTCAGGGATCATCAAAATAGCAGCCCCTAGGTCCTATTTGTCATAAGACTTTAGGGTTTTCTCATCGGGAGTCAAAATTATCATGCAAGATGCTCTAAATGCATTCTAAGGACCTGGGAGATAAACCTTAAGAGGGAAAAGCCCCCAAGGGGACATTTTCTGACATAACATAATGTTAGAATAAATAAAAATATTATTGGTAGAGGAAGTAGAGATAGATCGCAAGATCCACATGTGAGAACATTTGGGATGCCTAGTGATAATGAAGAGACATATCAGAATACCGGGCATCCTAATTCTCCCACAAGATCACTTGGAAGTCAGCATGATACGATTCCTAATGAGAAAAATTAGCAACAATAGCTTGATAATGAAGAAAGAGAAAGAAGAATCCAAGATGAGCTCAACTTGCTTGATCACCTCAGAAATAGAAAAAGAGAGGTGCAATCCTTGCTTGATCAACACCAAGCTTAGCTTGAAGAGCAAACCCAACGAAACCAAAATGTACAGCAGTAGGGCCATAACCCGTAGGACAATCAAAGACAACAACAATAGCAACAACGACAAATGGGATAGCAGGGTGTGAATAATGCCCATGTTTAAAACATTAACAATTAGCCACTACAGAATAAAGCTAATCAACAACATGGCAATGTTCAGAATGTTAGGCATACACAACGAAGACAAGCTCAGAGATTTATGCCTCGTAGACAACCTTTGGGAGCTAAAAGGTATAAACAACTTGATTTCTTGGGCATACCTGACTTTCCTAATCTAATTCCAAATGAGATTAGGGGAAAGATTCCTAGGTTTTAAGGTAATAATGTTGTTACAGGTGAGGAACATCTTAGGCATTTCATTAATGTCACTGACGAATATGAAATTGAGGATGAAGATGTTATGATGAAACTATTTGTACACTCATTGGAAGAGAGTGCTAAAGAATGGTATAAAGCTCTCCCTGATAATAGTATTGATTCTTGGGAGGAGTTCATGAGAGTATTTAGATTGCATTATGGGGATAGGATTGATCCCAAGTTTTCCATCCATGAACTTATAGCCATCAAGAAAGCAATAAATGACACAATAGTTGATTTCAATAGCTACTTCATCATGACAATGAGAAAGGTACCTCCTCATATGAGACCTAATGAATCTATGTGTTTAGTTTTATATTGTGGTGCCTTTGATTCAAAACTTGGTTACTGCTTGAGGGACAAAAGTTGACAAACATTAAGAGAGGCATATGGTTGCAGCAATATGAGAGCATCAGGAAAGCACATCAAAAGAACTGATGTCAAATTGTCCTAGCTAGATAAGCTAGCTTTCAATAAGCCCCTCACTACTGATGACAAATTGGATAAGATCATGGGGGTTGTGAAAGATTTGTCTTATAAAGTTGCTAGAAATGACAAAGGGTTGCCAACTCAGGGTGTTGTAACACATTTCAATGAGGGTCAAAGACTACATAATAGGCCCTACAATATTGATTGTTCTAAGAGATCACAACAAAATGATAGACAAGTTGTACCCAGGCATGTCAATTTCAAATAGCTTGAAAGGGACACTCCTGATCCATTGAGAAAGGATCAAGTCAATTTTCAAGATGAATCTTTATGGTGCTAGGGTTTCTTCCTTCCCTATGATCTAGTAAATTGTGCAGTGGCTCATTCATTTAGTAGGGATGAAGAATTTCTAAATGAAGAAGGTGTTGCTGAGTAATATGAAGAGGATATAAATCAGTTTGACACAGAGGGGTATGATCAGATGGGTGAGGATGTTGATTATGACACCTATGAAGAAGATGATCATATTTTCTAATATGATTATGATAAAGGTCCAAAGAGATATTAGTTGCCAGCGCATGATTTTGGGCATTTGAGGGATCTTATGCAAAAGAAGCACAAATAGTCCCAACCTTCTGAGAAAGATTTGAAAGCCTTGATTGATGTAACCATTATGCAAGTCCAAGGAGGTTATCAGTTGATAAATAGGCAAGTGCCTATGCAAAACTCCCTTGCTATAGAGTCAAGACATGGTGCATTAGTTGGTGGGAAAGAAAAGCAAAAGGTAAATGTGGATCAGAAAAGTAGTAATGCTCCCAAGAAGAATGTGCCAGAAAAGAAGAAAGTTCCAATGCAGCCACCAACAACAAAGAAGAAATATGTGCAGAAGAATCCAACACAAATCATGCAATGAATCGTTGTACCCATTCTAGGGGTTCATTACCCAAAAGGTGGTGAGAAGCACGATCAACCTCAAGCACAAAAAGAACCAAAAAAGGAGAAGGAGAAGATAAAAGAAAAAGGCAAGGATACTTCTTCCAATCAAGTTATACCTTACATTCGTTGTGAAAATGAGATTATTTTTTCATGTGATACTCCTTTGCCCAATTATAACCCTATTGACATAGCTCAAGTCTTTAGCCAAATCATAATTTCTATTCCTATAGGGGAGCTCCTTAGAATCCCTGAACATAGAGATAGGGTAACATCATTTGTCACTATTGTAGATGCACAAAAACAACCTGTTGTTGTTCCTAGTAGCGATGATGAGGGTGTAGGCCATGATGAAACAATTGAGGTTTATTTAGGATCATCTATGGTCAATAGCCGGATGGGTGTGGATCCTTTCTACACCACTTTGATCATAAATGGATGGTTGCTACATAACTATATGCTTGATTCAAGAGCATCTAGAAATGTCATGCCACTTGAAATCATGAATGATTTGGGGTTGAAGGTGTCCAAGTCTTTGGCAAATTCTTTGCCATGGATTTTAGGGAGGTTAATGTCATAGGTCTGGTTAAGGACGTTGAGGTCAAACTTGCTGCTTACCCATACAATTCATTCTTGATGGATATTATTGTTGTAGCCTGCCCTGCCAAGTGGGGTATCTTGTTATCAAGAAAATGGGTAGACTTTATGGGTGGGAGCATCTAGATGGATCTTTCATATGCCACTATTCTAGTCCAGGGAGTGGATGTAAAGCTTCATAGGGAGAAGAAGGTGGAAGACCAAAACATAGAGGACAAATATAAAATAGAGGAAGATCACACCAATTTCTTTGACACTGATATAGACCATTTTATGGGATATTGCAGTGATGATAATCCTAGCGTGGATGTTTTACCTTCCAATCCTATTACTTCTATTTGTGGTACATCTGAGTTATGAACCTTGTACTTTAATGGTGCATGCTCAAGAGAAGGCTCAGGTGCTGGTATTGTTCTGATATCCCCATATGGTGAACAATTTGGCAAGTCTTTTAGACTTGATTTTAGTGCACCAACAATATGGTTGAGTATGAAGCACTATTTCTGGGATTAAATGTTGCTCATAAGCATGGAATCACATGTTTGAAGATACATGGTGATTCAGAATTGATTGTTCAACATATTATAAATATGTTTGATGCCAAGGATAATAGGTTAAGTGGATACAAGAATGTCGTATGGGACACCATGGAGCTATTTGATGCCATTGGCATCAAATGGATTGAGAGGACTAAAAATGAAGAGGTAGATTCCCTAGTTGTAGCTGCATTAAAATTTGATTCTCGGTCAAATTTTCCTCATGGACATCACGTTGTGGAAGTGCTTATAAGGCCAAGAATCCCTAATAACATATACAGTTGACAGGTGTTCAATGACAATAATCAGATTTTTAGTTTCCTTAATTGCATGGATGAGTTTGACAATCAAGTGATTGATTGACAGCTTATGATAGAGATGGAAAATGGCAAGGAAACATTATTTGGCAGCGAGGTAGTGCAGTTGAAGACAAATACCATTCCCAAGGGATTGGTGGCGTTAGAGAGAATGTTTGATCATGCAGACCACTAGAAGATTAAAGGTAAACCTATTGAAGAGGATAGTGTTGAAGGTGTTAACCTTGGAACTAAGGAGGCACCTAAAATGGTTTACATAGGTAAGAAGTTGAAGCCTCATGAAAAGCAATGTTGATTTCTCTGCTGAGGAAATTCAAGAAGTGTTTTGCATGGTCCTATGATGAGCTCAAGGATTATAGGGAGGACTTCTTTCAACATACTATTCCCCTCCAACATGATGCAAAACCGTTTAGGAGCCAAGATGCAGAAAGAATTGTTAAAAATGAAAGAGGGAGGTATTATTAAACCAATCAAACATTCTGAGTGGTGTCTAATCTTGTCCCAATGAGGAAGAAGAATGGGGAGATTAGACTGTGTGTAGATTTCAAAAATCTGAACATCAAATCCCTTAAGGATAATTATTCACTTCCGAGTATGGATCATCTTTTGCAAAGGGTTGTTGGTTTAGAGTTGATGTCTATGATGGATGGGTTCTCAAGATACAATCAAGTGCTAGTAAAGGAGTCAAAATAGTACAAAACATCATTCAACACTCCTTGGGGGACATGTCTATTTGAGAATGCCATTTGGGTTGAAGAATGCAGGATCAACGTTTCAAAGGGCAATGGATGTGGCCTTTACAGGCCTCATTGATGAGATCATGGTTGTATACCAAGATGATCTTACTACATTTTCTAAACATGGGAAAGATCATTACAAGTATTTGCAAGTGATTTTTGATAGATGCTTGGAATATGGGATCTCTTTGAATCCCAAATAGTGTCAATTTGGAGTTGAAGAAGGAAAGTTGTTGTGACATATTATGTCAAGGGATGGGGTTAGAGTGGATCCTGAAAGAGTTAAGGCCATTGACCTCATCCCTCAGCCTAAAATGTAGTCAAAGGTGTCCAATCCTTCTTTAGACAAATCAACTTTGTAAGGCGGTTTGTCCCTAACTTTGCTGAAAATACCAAATCAATTTCTAAGATGCTCAAGAAGGTATAGTCCATTACATGGGAAAAGGAACCAACTGAAGATTTTATTGACATAAAAGAGGCCCTAAAAAATGCACCAGTGTTGGTAAGCCTAGATTATTCCAAGCCCTTCCAACTTTTCTCTTTTGCTTCATTTTATACTATTACTGCTATGTTGTTGCAAAAGAGTAAGGATGGATTTGAGCAACCAATAGGATTTTTTAGCAACTCTTTGCAAGCTGCTGATTTAAACTATTCAATTATGGAAAAGCATGCATATGCTTTGGTTAAGGCATTAAAAAACTTTAGGCCATATCTTATGGGTGCAAAGATAGTTGCATATGTACCCCATTCAGCTGTGAAAGATATTTTCATGTAGCAAGAAGCTTTTGGTAGAAGATGCAGATGGATCAATGAGATCCAAGAAATAGACATTGAGGTGCAGGTCACCAAATTGGTTAGAGGCTAGGGTTTAGCTAAGTTGATGGCTAATTCCAACTTAGGGGCAATTGAGATAAATGACGTAAATGTTGTTCCACCTGCTAATGTGTGTACTTTGACAAATGATGCATGGTATAAAGACACTATTTTATATCTTGTCAGCATCAATTGCCCCCCAGGCATGAATATAACTCAACAAAGGACACTTAAGCTCCAGTCTCAGAAGTATGTTTTGATTCAAGGTGTTTTAATGTGGTGAAATCATGAGGAACTACTATTGAACTGTCTAGACCAGCGACAATTCAGGAAGTTATTGATGAATACCACCAAGGAATAGGTAGTGGGCACTCCATGTCAAAACCACAATGCACAAGATTATTAGGGTAGGTTTCTAGTGGCTGATTCTCTTCAGATATGTTGCAAAATAGGTCATAAAATGTGATACTTGCCAATGTTTCTTTAGCAAGATGAAATTCGTTGGAGCATTACCCCTTTTGCCAGTTGCAATCGAAGCACCATTTCAGCAATGGGGCATTGATTTTATAGGGGAAATTCAAGAGAAATCTAGCAATGGATTTAAGTGGATCCTTATGGCCACTGACTAATTCACCAAGTGGATTGAGGCTATCCCTACTCACAATGCCACATCCAAGGTGGTGATTGAGTTCCTTGTGAACAATGTGATAACTAGATTTGGCGTGCCATCCAAAATTGTTGTAGACAATGCCATGTGCTTCAAATCTCAGGATATAATGGATATGTGTTCCAAGTATGAAATCAAGCTGATTCACTCATCACCATACCATCCCTAGAGCAATGGACAAGTTGATTCCAACAATAAGAGTCTCATGAAAATCCTGAAGAGGACTCTAGAAATGAACAAGAAAAGATGGGATGATAAGTTGAAATATGCAGTTTGGGCAGATTGGGTCACATACAAACATGCTACAGGCAAGAGTCCTTTTGAACTAGTATATTGATTAGAGCTCAAAATGCCAATATCATTAGAATTGCCAGTGTATCAGTTGCTACAATAAGTAGGAGAGGATGGGGATGATGCTTTGGTATTAAGAATGCATGAATTGACAGAGTTGGATGAAATTAGAACAATGACACATGATAAAAACTTACTGCAACAACAAAAGGTTGAGCGTTTGTTTAACAACAGAAATGTGGTTAGGAGGTGTTTCTAGATTGGTGATTTGGTCCTTCTCTGGAATGCAAAATCAGAAGACAAGGGAAAGCATGGAAAATTTGAGCCATTGTGGTTGGGCCTATATCAAATTAATGAAAATGTTGGCTAGGACACATATTACATCAAAAACATGGAGGGAGAACTTCTGGAGCTACCCATTCATGGACAATATCTGAAGATTTACTTTTTGTAAGTAAAGTTGCCCTTAAAATTTTGATTACAGTCAATTGTCTTTTGTGCTCTCATGCTTATGACTATATTTTGTCATGTATATAAGCCTTTCTTGTAAATACATTCTGTGTTTTTTTCCCCTGGTGTGTTTTGTGTGTTTGGTCTGCCCGGAGATCTTAGATCCTCACTGTGCCATTGCTTGGTACATGCCCCCAACCAGAGCTAGTGTTGACACTTGAAAAAACTAGCTCCTAGACATGCATTATTTTTCCCTAACAATCCATCAAAATCCCACTTTGTGCCTTTGTTGAAGAGCCCATTATTGATACTCGATCAGAGATATTTACCATGGGTTTTTTTCAATTGCCTTCTAAATATTTGCCTTTTGAGATACAAGGAAAAAGTCCCAACAAATAACTAAGTCTCAAAATTTATAAGTGTTTCCTTGTATTTTTTGCCTTTGTCAGAGGTCGGAGTTTCGGTCTCCCGTCCTCCATCATGCATTCCTTGTCGACTTTGATGTCGGAAGGCCAAAATTTCTCTAAGTATTATTCATTGCAAAATATCCTAAGTATGTCAGAGGTCAGAGTTCAAGCTTCTTTCCTTCCTTCTTCTTCATAAAAGATAGAAGGTGGAAGGATCGATGACCAACCCCCGATAGGTGTTATTTCTTTTAAGTGTGTGGAGGGCAGATGTCAGGGCTTCCCATTTTTCTCTTCCAAAAGGCGTAAGGCAGAGTGGTGAAGGCATGAGGGCTGACCCTTAATGATTTTTAAGAGCATCTATGTATTTCAGCAGGTGGCGACCTCCTTTTCTTCCTTCTTCCTTTTAGATGGCAGAAGGAAGTAGGTCTGAGGCTCGACCCCTGATGGCTCACATTTTTCTAAGTGTTTTGGTGCTGGAAGTTCTTTTATTCTCCTCCAAAGTGTAGGCTGCTCAGCAAAGGCCTGACCTCTGAAGCCCAATTTGACAAAGGCCAAGTCTTTGTTAGAAAAAGTTCAGTTAGCAAACTGAAGAATTCACTGATAAGCTCAATTTAGTGACTAAAGAATTGGAAAATTGTCTAAGGAATGAAAGGAAAGGGCAAATGTTTCAAAGGTAAAGAAGACAATGCTGAGGCTTTTTTCGGTAAACCAACAAGTTCGCGAACTGCCGATTTCGCTGACAAAGCTCATAAGTTCATGTTTTCCCTGATTCACTAATAAAGCAATAGGGCAAAGAAAGAAAAGACAAAGGAATGGGTAAAGTGGATGGTTTAAATTTTCCCTAATTTTCCAACAATGGAAGATAGAGAAGATGGAAGAAAGCGATAAAGATAAGAGGTTCGTGAAAAGAGAAATTTGCCGATAAAGGCAAAACAATGAAATCAAGAAAGAAATGAATTGATAAGGCAAATATTTATCAACAAATGGCTAGGTTCGTGAACCATTTAGTTCACCAATAACCTGGTTCACCGTGGGGCAAATTTGCTGATAAAGGAAGGATGAAACTAGTGAGGAAAAAAGAAAAAGAATAGAGGTTTGTGATAAGGGAAAAATGTCGATAGAGAAGAAAGAGAAAGGTTTTTCCTTGGTTTGTGAAAAGGATAATTCACGGATAAAGCAAATAGATGAAAGGAAAAGTGACATAGTGCCTTTCCAAAGAAAATGTTAGTTCGTGAACTTGATAGTTCACCGATAGAGTAGTTCACCGACCAGACAAAAAATTGATAAGGAAAAGAAGATGTGCTAAGTGTAGAAAAGGCATAAAATTAGGATTTAGATGGCCAGATGATGAAGGATGAAGATCAAAATAGCAGAATTTTAAATTCTTAGGTACGGCAAATTCAAAAGGGGCCTGCAAGTGAAAATTGGACGACACTTTTAAAGTGTTGTAAAAGCTAAAGGGGTGCAATTTTTTGAATTTGCACCATGATTGCAGGATGAAACTTGTAATTTTGTACTTAGGATTAATGCTCTACATGCCATGATTATGTAGCTAGTTGGCACAGTAAAATTCTTCAATGCACAGGTACACTCGGAGGACAAAGTAGATAAATTAGGTGTTGCAGGTGTCAGAAAAGAGATTTAGACCTTCCCTCATTATTATTCTCTGTACACAAAGAGTGGGAAATATTTTTCTTCCATTTTTAGAGTTGTTAGGGAATGGGTGGGCTTCCAAACGTGCATATTATCTGACATTGCAGTGGGACGAATTCAATGAAGCATGGGTGTACTCATTAACTAAGTGTAATGCTTGGAATTGTGCATTGAACTGAAATGCTATATATGCTTATGTTTTAATGGTGTTAGAGGTTGGTCAATTGGGAATTGTTCTCTCATCACGTTCATAGATCCAGAGGCAAAAAAGAAAAGATCATCTTTGTAGTTTGTTGTACTTCATGAAACAATTGTGAAATGTATGTTACATATTTTGCAATCTTTGTATGGAATCACTATTTTTCTCCATTGTTGTAGATGTTCTTCTTAGGAAACTTAATTGTAGTTACAGTTTGCTCTTGCCACATTTAGTGGTGTGAATGTAATCTCTAATTTGAATGAGTGTGATAGCTCTTAATTCATTTCCAATTTCTGTAAATGATCATTTCAGTATTGCATAAGGAAGAACATGGTATGGTGTTGGATTATTAAGCATTCTTAGTGATTTGGTATTGATTTTCATGAATTTGAATCTTCAAATAGACAATTGTATATTTCTCTATGGTTGTATTCCTCTATTGAATGTGAGACTCTGTAGCCCAATGGATAGGTGCCAGTCTAAGTAGCCTGCAATCACCCATCTTTTAAAACTTAAACTTCATAAACATATCTTTAGACATAGTATTATTTTCAAATGCAACCTCCTTTTGTGGGATTTCCCTCATTAGCTATATAAGGGTCTTGTAACAACTAGTTGTTCTTAGTTTAGTGACAAATTTGGGGCTAAGAAAGTGATTTGGGTTTGGTTGTTCAATTATTTTAGTTGTTCATTTGGTTTGAAGTCAATACCTACTTAGGTATACCCCTTGGAATATCCCTCCAGAGTTTAAGCAGAGCTCAAAGAGTAGAGGAGTCTACCCACTCCTATTAGTTGGCCAAAATCACCCCTAACTTATTGATAAACCTCTTTCTATCACTCTGATGACAATCCCTAGCCTAGGTGATTTAGAAATTTTTTAGAGTTTTGTGCTATAGTAATTTTGGGAACCAAGATGGCCTACCATGAAAATGATGCATGTTAGTATGTCAAACAATGCCTAGCATGGAAGCAACATGGAGACCTCATTCCTGCACTGTCATAGGTGTTGCAACCCATCATAACTCCTTGGCCCTTTTCTTAGTGGGGCCTAAATCTCGTCAACAAGCTCCATCCCTCCTCCTCCAATGATCATAAGTTAATCATCACTACCACTAAGTATTTCATGAAGTGGGTTGAAGCTATCCCTTTACCTTTACTATAGGTAACCATATATCCAAGTTCATTCTCTATCATATCATTTGTTTTTATAGCATCCCATCTGATATTGTCACAGACAATGGTAAATCTTTCAAACATCATGGATTCTGCACTCTTTGTGAGCACTTCCACATCCAAAACTACTAGTCAACTCCATACTATCCACAAAACAATGGTCAATAAAAGGAAACAAACAAAACCCTGCTCAAGATCCTAAAGAAAAATATCAATAATGTTGGTCATGATTGACACCTCCATCTCAATCCTACCCTTTGGGCTTATTACACTAGAACTGGCACTCATACTAGTGCCACATGATATTCTATAGTCTTCAAAACCAAATCTATCTTGTTGATAGAGATCAAACTCCCATCTTTGTGCATCTCCTTGTGTGACCTCATTGATGATGAGGAGTATCAGGTTGCATGCTTCCATGAGCTAGAACTACTTGATTAGTGACACCTCAATGCCTTATATCATCTACAAGATTATCAAAATTATCTCTAGATAAGCTACAATAAGAAAATCAAGGCTTAAGAATTTGGGATTAGAGATCTTGTATTAAAAGAAAACTAGAGGAATCTTCAAGACCATGAAAACAAAGATAAATTTGAGCCTAATTGGTTGGGTCCTTATGTCATCATCGACAAGTATGGTTTAGGTGCTTATCATCTAACTACCCCAGATGGTTAGGATCTAAATGAACCTCTCAATGTCATTCACTTCAAATGGTTTCCTGCCTAGTCCATAGAATATCCCAATCAAAAAATCTAAAAAAATAAAAAAATTGTCAAAAAATACAAAAAAAAGAGAAATAAGTAAAGAGAAGTAATCCATCCTACATTGAAACCACTTATTGTGGCACCTTAAACAAGTGCCATGCTAAAAAACTGCTTGTAGGTTCCATGCGTATAAATTAGATTTTGATATCTTTCAGGTCCTCCATTATACCATCATCTACATCTACCCCACCTACTCCATCCATACACCCCCCTTTATTGCATCACGAGCCATTCCATTTTCTTACAAAGTGACTAAACACACTCTTTTCTAGCACTCTTCATAGCATGACTCCACTCCATCCCATCCTAGATTCTCCCCATTTCTCATACCCATGGGTAAGTGAAATGCCCAATATTGTCAATTTCTTATCCATTCCAACTATCAACCACCCATAGCTTCTCCATTGGAGGGAAAGGGCCACTTGGAATGCTTTTTTTCTACCAAAAACTTCTTAATCTCCATGCAACATTCCTATGTTTTCAAGATTTGCAAGTAAAGCCATGACATAACAACCTATTTTACTATTAGGTAGTTTGAATCCAAGGGATAATAAGTTTGTCCCTCCATCACCATACTCATATGCATATCCTCTCCAATCACTCTATCCACTTCATCCATCCTCTTCCAAATTTCACTCTTAGAGTGATTGTTATATGCTTCACTTATTCATGGGTATGATCTAAAGCTAAGAGAATGCCCTATTCCTATTTCAAAAGAGATTTGGGTAACATGCCACCATAAATCCCTCACTAATCTAACCATCAACCCTACCATATGCTGGGGGAAATGGATTGTGCCTTTCTTTGGACAAGGCTCCTAGCATTATCCTCGTTGATAGTTTTGCATCCTAGATGAGTCTCCTTCCCAGTTCTAAGCTTCATGCACTTGTAATTTCTATGGTCTTATATCCATAGGTTTTAACATGAAACATCAAACTTAAATGTCTCAACAAAGATCTTATTGTAACCTTGATAACATCCATCCATGACATCAGTTACCATCATATTGAAGATCCCCACCTATCCTACTCTTTTCCTTCATGGGATGTATCATTCCCCACATCAAGCATCATCAATTACATCATCATCATCATTGACACTTTGGAAAAAGGTAACACTATTGTATGTTAGTCGACTATTGTTTTTTAATCTTTGTTTATCTTTCTTTTGTCTTGCACTATAACTCCTTAAGGTCACCATGGTCATTCATATCATGGTGTGTCTTGAATGGTGTGTATTGGGGCATGGTCTTATTATTATTTCATGTTTCATGTTTTCTTGGTTGTCCTAGTACAATACCTACCAAGGTTGTCAAACACCATGTGATTTGTTGAAGCATCCTTCTACCTATCAATTGTCTTATCACAGTACCCACCATAGTCGTTAAATGCCTTGTGTTGTGTTGAGGCATCATTTTGTATGTTATTTGAAATTTAGTCCTATGCATGAGATACATCATCACCTTGGTCTTTATACCCTGGTGCATAATATCTTATGCTATATCAAAATAATTGTTCACTACATTTTAGCATAACAATTGCATTCAAGAATACACCCATCATTAGCTTATCTAGTATCCATCATTCATTGTGAAATTTTGTCCATTTTACCTTGATTAATCATGTTTTGGAATATGCAAATGATATAGTTAGTTAATTGTTTGATTGGTTAGCTATATGATTATACATTCATATATCATCATTTTCCTCTATCTAATATCATTCCATTATATCTCATTTTTCTTCTAACATGATTATACCATGGATAAAAATATGCATTCCATTATCCATTTACATTAACCACATATAAGCATATATCCATCTAATCTAATCATGCATAAGTCATGATCATGCACATTAGAAATAAACAATGAAGTATACAATCTTGTTTCCCATGATATTTTTTCACACACCATAGTCACTAAGTCATAGGAATCAAAGTACAATTTCCCCCATAACTTGTTACAAAACCGGTATGACATTTTCCACATAACTTAGGTGCACTCCCACATCATAAATATATCAATTTACATTAATACATCATATCAAAATCATGCATCAAATGTCCATCACATATGCACATACATCTATCTACATTTGCATAATCACATCACATCAAAATCATGTAAGAAAAATATCCATAAATCACCTAATCTATTTACCATGTTGCATTTCATCAACATCATATGCATCAAATCAATAAATGCATTCATAGTCATACATGAATACATCCATAACATCAAATAATAACAAATCACATGTATCCATCACATATGCATAACTAAATCATATGATAGCATATACATCACAAAAGTCAAAAACATAATCATTGTATAACTGTCTCATCTCATATATCATCAAAAATGGGGCAAGTACATTGAGCTTCGTAGATCATGAATACATCAGATGCCATACATACACATAAAAATGCATCAAAAATAAATTCATGTCCATAACAATCATGTGCTTAGATAGACTTAGATAGCACAATCTCCGTGTGACCCTAATGGTGAGACCAATCCTCTAGGTGGTGGTGGTGGAGGTGACATGGCCATTGACGCTAACTGCATTGATCACACTACTCAACTAGTTGACCCTAATCTCAATGTGGACTTTATAAATATCGATGCCTATTACTCCAATGCACTACCTCTAAATATAAAATCTTGTAGTACATAACCTCCCTGCTTGATCTAGAAATATCTATAAATGTCTATACTAATCCCTAAGGTACTAGCATGGATTATACTAAGTCTTTCTCTTGGTGAATCCTTTGTGTCTCACTTTGTGCCATGTGCACCTATGCATTCCACCCATCTCTCTCTTGTATCAGAGCATCATAAGTTACTTGTATGTTATCCCTCATAGCAACCACACTATCCTTCTCATGTACCACACTATCATTTGCCTCCTGGAGGCTGGTCCCTAGTGGTCCTTAGGGTGTCCTACTCTACTAGGAGCTAATCCCTCTCCCACTACAATGCATCTCTCTAACAACATAGTGGCCAATTACTCTTGGAGGTTGCCCACCTTATCCTATCTAACATGCCTTAGAAACCCTACTACCAAGGATCCTTGCTTGTGTACTAGTGATCATGTCCCTAAAGACCTTGTTGTTGGGGATCCCTGCTTATGCACTGGTGATCCTACCCATGGTGAACCCTACTCCCTCATCTGTACATCTGGCATCACCTATTATGGTACTCCCCCATGCTATCTTGCTAGTAGTTGCTCAACCTACTAAGCTATTGCCTAATGGGGCATGGTCAAGTTAATGGGTTGATGGTGTGCCTACAATGCTCTAAATTCTTGTGTCATCCCTTCATCCACCACTCCTACCCTATCACACCATGGTACTCCTTGTAAAGAGTACCAAATCCCAATGGCTATCTATGCATCAATCCTCAGGCCCCATTGGCCCTCCACCTGAACCACACATGAAAATTTATGTAGCTCATTCGTCGATAGTCATGTCTCAATCCAAATTGTCATTGTACTATATCCATCTTATTTATCTCTATCAGATGATGGCGGTGATCGACTAAGTAGAAAACTAACTAAGAAAACTAAAGATGTGCTAGGTCCCCCACCTAATGCTCACAATCCCTTTAAGGTCTCCATATCACTACTTGTAAGTCATTTAGATCCCTCTACCAGTGATTCTAGTCTCCAAGGTACCTATGTCTTTGCCTCTCACCCCATGCATAAGCATATGGCTCCTTTTCTACTCTAGAATCTCCACCCCCACCTCAACTTGATCACTACTATATGCTCCTAGTTCCAAACTTGTAGTAGTGTCACACATCCCAAAATTCACTCTCCTCTATAAGTAATCAAGTGAAGATCTCGATATAACTATGCAAGCACACATAGCCCCATCCAAATACTCTCTATTGATGTTGCATATGCACAACACACCCTACCAACCCAATCACAACAATCTTGTCAGGTAGCATATTTTTCTGACAAGGGTTGATAGTACCAAAGCCACATTCTCCACTTGACCCTTGCACAAACAACTTCTCTAACACTACCCATGGATCTCAGGCCTTGTAGGTCATCGTCACCCCATGGATCAAAATCTATAGGATCCTCCACATGTCCTCTAATGTCACGGTCATCTCACTGGTATGTAAATGAAAGGTGCTAGTTTTTTTATGCCACCTCTTAGCCAATGCAAGAAGCATCACTGTGTGGGCTCTGATCATGGCCCTCTGTACCACATATTGTATACACCTAAAAATTACATGACTCTAGCTAAATAAACATTTTAAGTATTTATTTCATTTTAAATTCCTCTATTAATAAGTAAATAAATCAATTTATTTATTTGATTCATATTTCTCCAAAAAATTAAATAAAATCATTTATTTAATTAAGTCATCCAAATTCTTCTAAAGTCATTCTAAAGTAAATAATATCAAATTATTTAATTAATTCTTCTAAATTCCAAAGTCTTCAAATCCATAAATATCAAATCATTCTCTTTATTTAAATAAATCCAAATATTTATTTAAATTGTCTATTTCCTCCAAAATTGAATTAATACCAAAAATAATTCAATTAATCCATGTGCACATGTAATTAAATATTTTAAATATTTAATTAGCTAAAATCCCCTCACCCACATGTCCTATTTCTCCTCCAGTTAGATTAGTTAACTCATCAATCAAAATATGTTAACTAATTAGTCAATTGAGTTCACTGGTTAATCTATTATGTTGACTCCCTAATCATGTCAGTTAACTCCTCAATCAATTCTGTTAACTACCCTGATGCATGAAGGAGTAGGACACTTGTCCTCTCCCTATTCATGCACATCCTCTCAAATTTCCTCAACCGTTGATCTTCTTATTCATTCTACACCATTGATCTTCTTTCTCGCTAATCTATAAATACAACCCCTATTGCTCCATTTGAATCGTCTAAGCTTTTTATAAACTTACTCTGCAGGAATCACAGCGCGCCTTTGGCACAAATCACTCCATAGCTTGAGATCAATTGTCACATCATTATCACCATTATCATTGTATTATGATGATCCTCTTCATTGCAAAACCTATCAACAGCCATTCTCCATTGTCATCTTGGAAAAAAGCAAGGAAGTGCACCTTCTGAGGGCTCTATTCATACACGAGATCAATTCGAGATAGGAGACCAATGGAAGTCACAGAATAGAAAGGTTTGCAAGGTATTGTGCTCTTTGTGTTTGATCTTATTTGTTCTAATTTCATTGAGTTATTTGGATTATATTGATATACTGATATCTACCACATTTTCCCATAACATTTCTAGTGCCCACCATGGGGCCCTTGCCCCAATTTAACTTCAAAATTGAGTTTTTGTGTTAGAATCCGTACACAGGGCATTTCTGTGCATCCACTCACAGTTACAGTGCATCTACTCATTGATACTATGCATCTGTCAGATCTATGTATTTATTCACTGTTCCGCGCATTTATTCTCTGTTACTGCGCATCTGACAGATCTGCGTGTCTATTCACTGTTTCGGTGCATTTATTCTCTATTACGATGCATCTATCATATCTGCACATTTATTCTCTATTTCTACACATACATTCTCTGTAACTGCACATCTATTTTTGTGCATTCATTCACTGTATCTGTGCATTTATTCTGCTGGGGTCTTTGAGCTATTTCTTGAGAAATTTCTAACGCTAACATCATTTGTAGGAGTATTCTCATATCCACCTTGCAGGGTAAGAGCTGGTTAGGCATATAGTTGCATGGTTAACTCTCATCTAGATCTAAATAGCAAAGGAAGTAATTGAGCTTGTTCATGCAAATTTCACTTAGATCTAAATAGGAGGGAAGTAATTTGTACTTGTTGCATCACAACTTGAACATAGTCCTAACTAGGAGGATTAAAATTGAACAATTGCTTTCAAAATCTTTTTCAAAGTTAACAAATCTTGTGCGCCTAATAGAGTAACTCATTTAGTTTTTCTCTTTTTAACTAGGAGGCAAGAACTAGTGTTTTCCATGATTTTGGAATGATGATAGGACTATGCTCTCCCCTTAACTGGGTGACCAAAATGCCAGAATCATCATTTCGCATTTGTCACCTTTAGAGAGGCCTGCCCTTGGAATTCCTTCCTTCCAAGTGGGATGACCTTAAGTGATAACGGCTAAAGCCAAGTACATCCAAGTCACTATAAATAAATTGCATTTGTGATGAAAGTTGCAAGTGACGGGCGCTGTTGTATTACATCGACCAATGTTTCCCCCAAAACCCTATGGAGTGTAACCTCTGCAGGCTGGCAATCCTTCTTATCGAAATGAATGGCCACACGTGTAATCACCTGAACAAATGCCTTGACTAAAATCATTTTGTTGTAGAAGGCCAAAATCCCCTATTCATTGACACAAGAGGAAAACATTCTCCAGAGCCATCCAACATCATACACTCATTCAATGTAGAGATAGAAAAGTTCAACTCTTTGGAGGAACTATAACTTGGTATACGTGAGAAGTGAGTGCCATGGAGGGAAGCCAGTGCTACCAAGTTATTAGCTGTCTGCCTTTATGCAAGTGGCTTGTGTAAAAACCAAGTTGGAACTCATTGAATACTGCCCTTACCATCCTAGGATTTGTACTTACTCTTTGTCAAATTTTTTAAAAAAAATCAAACAATCATGAAAATATTCTTTGTGTGTGATGTGTCTTTCTTGCCATAATTGAAGAAACAAATCAAAAAGAGAAACATTCAAACAAAGAACCTAAAAACATTAAAAAACATGCCTTTACCAAGTCAAAATCACTCAAAATCAAGCAAAATAGACAGATCTACGCATCTGCTTCATCTTGCTGTGCATTTGCTTCACCCTACTATGCATTTGTTTTTTGCTACACTTTTACACAGTCCTATTGCACTTCTGTACATTTTTGTTGCGCATTCGCTTTTATCACTAGACTTGCACTTTTATTGCCTATTGCTGCACATTTGTACTCTGTTCTAGCCCATCCACTTTTCACCAGATCTGCGCTTTTGTTCATAGTTGCTACACATATACACTCTATTCCTGCGCATCTGTCATAGTAAGCACTTCCGTACAGTTTGTCAGAGAAACACCTACCTTTTTGAGCACCCATTTCAGTCTTGTATCAATTTCTAAGATCAAATTAACTATGTAGTCACTTCTCCCATTCATTTCCGCAACATACCCTCTTTTCCACCAATCACCTCATCAAACATTTTGTAAAACTTCCCAAGAACAAGTCAAACTATCAAAACCAGGTTACTACAAGGCAATTTTAGATCATATCAGACTCAAACATCACTAGTAAGTCTCCACTAACAGGATCTATCATCCTTCTCTCTCAGAACTTCACTAGTTTGTTTTGGTGCAAAATTAGTCTCTACCAAGTAATCGGACACCAACCATCCTTACTTTTGGCTACCATTTTGTATCAACCGACTTGTTTGACACCATTGATCAAAGAAAACCCTTGTTCAAATCTTATCACCGCCAGTATCCCCTTCACTACAACCTCCAAACGCATCTTACCAAAGCGTCAAATTTCACCCCACCCCATCCCAAATCACATTACATGGTACTAACTAGATCACAGAAGCAAAAACAAATTGAAATGGCTAAAACATTAGACAAAATTGTCCCCTCCCCTCATGACGATGATGAGGAGATATCTCACGAGGACTTACAAGAAGCTCTCCAAGATAGAAAATTTCAACGAATGATGGATAAAGTACTCCACCAAGACCCTACAAAGTTCTTTCTCCACCTAGCAACCCAAGGAGTTAAGCTCCCCGCTGACTTTGACATCATAGCGTTGAAAGAAACTGAAGAGGAAAGAACCCTTGGCATAGACAAAGGCAAGAAAACCATAAACTCAACTACACCTTTAGACATGTTGACAAAACAAGTTCAAACCCTACAACAACAATTAGTGGACCTCCAAGCAGGGACGTCCACTAAACACTATTCATTGGAGGATATCTCATTGTATCCCTTCGATAAGAGCTTGAACATGATCCCCTTTCCCCTTAGATTTGAAGCTCCAAAATTTGACAAGTATAGAGGAAAGGGTGACCCTAGAGACCATATCAAAGAATTCAGCACCGTGTGTCTAGAGGTGGCCCACAATGAAACTTTTCTCATGAGACTCTTCCCTAGATCTTTAGGAGGGCAAGCCATGGAGTGGTTCTCTCGACCCCCCCCGGGTATTTGTACCTTTGATGAGTTAGTGAACAAATTTGTCACACATTTATCATATAATATCGAACATGAGGTATCCATGCTTGACCTTTGCAACACAAAACAAAAGAGTGGTGAATCCTTCATTGCTTTCTTACAAAGGTGGAGGCAACTTGTGAGCAAGTGCTCATATCATGACCTTGAGAAACATATGACAAAAATGTTTCTCCATAATCTCAATCCTGATCTAAGCTACCAAATTCAAATCTAATGCCCTACCTCATTCATGAAAGTCATTGAGATGGGGTTATTCATCAAAAAAGATATGATCACAAAAGGACAAATAAAATTGTTCAAAGACACTCCTAACTCAAACTATACCATGGATAAGTCAAAATTTTGGACCAAAAACAAGAACATCATCAACGATGGAGTGGTTGATGTTAAAGTAGCAGCTCCTAAGAAACCAATTTTAAATCTCAAAGGAGCATCAAACAACGTGACATCGAGCAAACCTTCATCAAATGAACTGAGACAACCATACAACTTTCCTCCTAGATGAAAATTTACACCACTAGGGGAGTCATATGAGTCTGCTTTGAGAAAGTTAGTGGCAAACAATGAGATCACCTATCCCACTGCAAGAGACTATGAACCGGCAGTCAAACCTTCTTGGTGAAAGGATACCAATTTCTGTGAGTACCATAGAGGCAAAGGCCATAAAATTGGTGATTGTATCTGCTTGAAAAACATCATACAAGACTTACTAGACCAAAATTGTGTGGACACAAAAGATCATCCCTCTAACGAATCACATGTGGCATTCAAGGATCTGCTCCTTAACCATGATAGCTAGAACACTCCTAACAACAACAATAATAACCAGCGAAATCACAATAATAGGAACAATGATGCTAACTACATGAACGTGCCATTCGAGTAAACCATTAAAATTGCATATCAGAGCATATCCCTCAAATCAATGTGCTCACGTTTAACAAACAATCAGATTCCAACACCAAATTTGATTGCAATATCACCACCTGCAGTGGGAAAGTCACCTTGCACACACTCCCTCCAAGTTCATCACCCTCACCATCTACCCACCACAAGTATAATGTCATTGACCAACTACAAAAGACTTCGGCACATATATCCATATTAGAGTTGTTGTGTCTATTGCCATCCCACAAAGAGATTCTTGATAAAGCCCTAGTGGAAACCACTGTGGCCACCAACTTGGCCCAAGAGAAATTTCAAGCCATGGTAGGTCATCTTACCTCACCTAACATCCTATCATTCACTGAATAGGATGATCTATTTGTATCTCAACCCCATAACGCATCATTACATATTGAGGCCTTCATTAATAAACATCGCATCAAAATGGTTCTCATTGATGGAGGAGCAGGTTTGAACATTTGTACACTTAAATTAATCCTTACATTGGGGTTCTCAAAAAATGCAGTGGATCCAAGAAAGAAGAACATGATAAAAGCCTATGATGAAGAAGAACGGACAACCAAAAGAACTATGGTGTTACCGTTAAGAATTGGACCAATGGAGACAGAAGTTGTTTGCCAAGTCCTTGACAGGGAGCTCACCTATAGCATTCTCCTAGGTAGACCTTGGATACATGCCATGAAATTTGTGCCTTCCACATATCATCAATGTATCAAGTTCCTTCACAACGGCCGAGAGATCACCATCCAAGGTGACCTTGATCCTTGTCAACACTATAACACTATCCAATCAAAGCCAAATTTCAACATCCCTAATAATAGAGCTTCCACATCTTTCACCTTCTACCATGATCCTGGCTCCCAAGCTTCCACATCCAAGGCCAAAGAGCAGAAGGTCAAGATCAAAGAAACAGGGGTAGGAGAGTATTCCATCAAGCATACCCTTTGTGTAGCCAAAATGCCTTTATCTTTGAAGTCCTTTGGGTGACCTACACCCTTCCCAAAACCATCTACTCCTCCTAAACCTCCCAAAGCTCCCTTTGTCAAATGGGGCACCCTATCAGATGATAGCGAGGAAAGAGACGTTCTGCAATGGCTCTACATAGACAAAGATGACACATTGCAAGACAAACAACCAAAGATCCCAACATAAATCTATGGGTGTGGTCAATCTTACACAGAATGGGCTATGAAGGATAGGGTCCCATCAGCCTAAGAAAAGAAGGAATAACTGAACCCATTCAACCCTCTTCATCCTCATCGGCCTAAGACACAGAAGGGCTAGGATACAAAGACCACAACAAAGGGAAAGCTAAAGCTATTACTTGTTTTGTGGAACAAATCCATAACCTCCAAGAGGATAGTGATATAGATTCTAATGAATATGAATGGGATGACCTTTCAAAACATTCCTATGAAGACAAAGGAATCGATACCATTCCCACCTATAGCCCCTACCGTGAGGGACAAACTCTAAGGCTTAGACCAATAAAGTGTGATTTGCCCATTCTGAAAAGAACAACTTACGAGGAAGGTCAGAGTTCGCACGAGATAGATAATCTTGAAGTGAATACCATCATAGATCTTATTCCTATCACTCCCAATCCTAATCATATATCCATCCTTACCATCACACCCACTGAATCAGATCAACCTATCGATCTACCCCCCCTGGTACATACTGAGCTTATCGACTGGGATCTACAAGGAACCCCCAACTTGACATGTTCCAAAATGACCATGCCTACATTGATTACATGGAACTAAGAGATCACCTACCTGCAGGAGATCATAAAGCTAGCTTAGCCATAGAACTCAATACCATAGCTTATTTTGGAGATGGTGCCAAGCCTTCCAGTCGAAAAAATATAAAAATCAAACATGGATCTGATGGTGAAAACCACTCTGTGGCAATGTCAGATCCCAAAAAAGTAAAAAATAAATGACATATCTGATGGTGAAAACCTCTCTAAGGCGTCAAACGATGGAAGGCTTGACACTCTCCCCAACAACATGTATCAAGAGAAGTCACAAATTGTGGTAGAACCTATAGAACCTATCGACATCGGCACAAAAGGTAACCAAAAAATCATACACTTTGCCAAGTCTCTATCTCCGATGGAAAATACAAAATTTGTGCCCTTCTTCAAAAAGAAATAGGTCAACTTTACTTGGTCCTATGCAGATATGCCTAGGTTAGATCCAAACTTGATCTTGCATCATCTACCACTAGATCCTAGAGTAAAACCTGTTAAACATAAACTCAGGAAAATGCATCCACATATCGCATTGCTAGTCAAAGAGGAATTAAAGAAGCTACTGGATTCAAGGTTCATCAGAGCAATCGATTATCTGGAGTGGGTATCAAACATTGTACCAGTATCAAAACTTGATGGAAGAGTCAGATTGTGTAATGACTTCCGAGATCTCAACAAGGCCTGTCGCAAAGATGATTTCTCATTGCCCAACATTGACATCATCGTAGACTTAACAGCTGGACACACTATGCTTTCTCTTATGGATGTTTTCTTTGGATACAACCAAATTAGGATAGCACTAGAGGATCAACATAAGATGGCATTCACATGTCCATGGGGTACCTTCTGCTGGAACGTCATACCATTTGGGTTGAAGAACGCAAGAACCACATACCAAAGGGCAATGACTACTATCTTCCACGAAATGATGCATGTCACCATGGAAGACTATGTGGATGACATCCTTGCCAAGTCAATCACAAGGGAATCTCACCTAGATGTACTAGAGAAAATCTTTTAGCAGCTAGGACACTTCAAGGTCTGATTGAATCCAAAAAAGTGTGTGTTTGGAGTCACCTTCAGAAAACTCTTGGGTTTCATAGTATCAACAAATGGAATTGAAGTAGATCCTGTGAAGGTAAAAACTATGATGGAGATGACACCACTAAGGAACTTCACCCAACTGTGGTCTTTACAAGGAAAATTATAGGTAATCCATCAGTTTATCTCACAACTGGTAGACAAATGTCGACCTTTCACTCATCTCTTGCATAAGAACATCCCATTTAGATGGGATGAGAAGTGTGAAGACAGATTCCACAAACTGAAGGAGTGTCTCATGAATCCACCTATCTTGATGCCACCCATCCATGGCAAGCCACTATATATTTACATATCTACAACACAAACAGCTCTTGGAGCCCTTTTAGCAAAACAAGACTATGAAGGCAAAGAACGGGCAATCTACTACATCAGTTGCACATTGGTGGGGTATGAATTACAATATTTTCAAATTGAAATATCTTGTCTTGCTGTGGTTTTTGCTTCCCAAAAACTACACCATTATATGCTTGCACATTCCATCAAGCTAATTGCAAAGATTGATCCACTCAAATACTTGTTAAGCAAAGCAGCTCTAACAGGCCGCCTAGCTAAATGGGTAATGCTACTAAGTGAGTATGACATAGAATATGTGGAAAGGAAATCTATCAAGGGTTAGGTCATCGCCAATCAGTTGGCGGGGGCACCATTGCAAGATACCACTCCAATGACATTCGAGTTTCCTGATGAATCAATTTTTAGTATCACAACACATTCATGGAAGCTCTACTTTGATGGGTCTTACACAAACTATGGATCGGGGGCAGGAATCTTATTGGTCACTCCTCAAGGTAACATAATACCTAAGTCTTATCATCTGCTTTTTCCTTGCACAAACAACATAGCAGAGCATGAGGCCTTAGTCATTGGTCTTAAGATGGTGGCAGAGTGGAAAGTGAAAGAGCTACATGTCCATGGAGATTCACAGCTAGTCATCAATCAAGTAAATGATGACTATTAGATGAAAGATGACAAGCTAATACCATACAAGCATATGGTAGATGACTTTAAAGAATACTTTGTGATAATCTCCTTTGAGCAGATTCCTCACATAGAGAACAAAGCATTAGATGCCATGGAAACCATCGCCTTGCTTCTTGATATACCAGAGAATGAGTCACGTTTTGAGTTCTTCGTGGAGTCAGTCGCACAACTAGCTTATGATATCCCTAAAACACAATCCATTTGCCTCCTACTAGTATTTGATTCGCCCTTGTATGGTAAAATTTATACTTACCTCAAGGATAACACCTTACCAACTGACTTATCCAATAACCAATGCCAAACCTTTATCTGCCAAACATCCCATTATACCATTATCACCAACACCCTTTACCACCGAGGTCTGGATGGTACTCTACTTAGATGTCTTGAACGTGACAAATATCAAACCGCCTTACGAGAAGTACACAAAGGAATCTACAGATCACACTCTAGTGGTCCTACCTTAGCTAAGAAACTCATGTGTTTGGGATACTATTGGCCGAACATGGAGAGAGACTCATATTATTTTGTTAAGAAATGCAAACAGTGTCAGATTCATGGTAACCTCATCCATGCACCATCTTAGGAATTGCAACCTTTAACGACACCTTGGCCCTTTTGTCAGTGGGGACTTGACCTTGTGGGCAAAATCCACCCTCCATCATCCAACGGCCACAAGTTCATCATAACCGCCACTGAGTATTTTACCAAGTGGATTGAAGCAATCCCACTCACTAATGTCATAGGCAAACAAATTGCCTCCTTCATCCTTAATTACCTCATTTGTTGATACAGAATTTCCTCATCCATAGTCACGGATAATGGAAGACCCTTCAAAAACTAGGATGTCCAAGAGCTCTGTGACAAATTCCAAATCCAACACCGCTTCTCCACCCCGTACTACCCACAAGGCAACGGTCAGGCAGAGGCATCCAACAAAACCATCTTGAAAATCCTCAAGAAAACTGTCAACGATGCCAGCCGTGATTGGCACATGCAACTAAATCCCACTTTGTGGGCCTATAAAACCAACATACGCACTCCCACAGGTGCCACACCATATGCCCTTGTCTATGGTTCTGAAGCCATTTTGCCCATTGAGGTGGAGTTACCATCTTTGAGGGTGACATTAAAAGGCCTTATAACTGATGAGGACTACAGAGTTTCCAGACTACAAGAGTTAGAACTATTGGAGGAGAAACAACATAATGCTTTCAACCATCTCAAAGCCTACCACCAATGAATGTCCAGAAGCTATAATCATAGAGTCCGTCTGAGGGTATTTAATGTTGGTGATCTAATGCTCAAAGAAAATCCCCGCAATCAACAGGATCGGGAGAAGAAAGGAAAGTTTGAACCCAACTGGCTTGGTCCTTATGTAATCATTGCTGCCTACGGATTAGTAGCGTACTAGTTAGCTACATCAGAAGGTGATTTGTTCGATGACCCAATCAACAGTATGCATCTTCACCAGTTCTATACCTAGAGATCCCTAATGTAGGGGAGTCAAAAATAGCAAAAAAAAAATGGAAAAACAACAAAAAAATCATCATCTAGTGAAAACCTGGTAAAAAGGCACCTTGGATAGATACCATGATGAAAACCTGGCAAACAAGCGTCATGTGTATTTTAGCTTTTGTACAATAAAAGCAAAGCAATGAAAACTTGGCAAATAGGCACTCTTTGCGATGCAAACTGCTTCCTCCATCTTTGGGAAACCATCACCTTGTGTCCATTCTTCCTACCATTATCCATCATTTGATTGTATCCATTTCACAAACCCACCTAACGGTAACCTATCATGGCTTGATACTCTATAAACATTGTCGCCTTACAACCTAAGTTTTATGTACTACCCTATCTATAGTGTCATCCTGTCATAGGGTCCGTCATCAATATCATATCATTCTGAAGTACGTTGCCTCTGCATCGTCACATAGTCAAGGCCATCATTGATGGGCCCCCGAGGCTACCCATCTGTTCCATACCTTATCACCCATCCTCTGGTCCATCCACATCCACACCATTTCCCATTACCTAGGTCTTAGGTCCACAAAGTTCACCCCAAACTACGTTGCCTCTACTTTTTCACATAGGCAAGGCCATTTATCAATGCATCCCTGAGGCACTAGGTCAATCCCTTAGGGTCCGTCCCATCGAGTCTACCATAAGCATCTCATAGTCTTCCATCCATAATAAGCTAGAAACCTCTACTTAACTGGGGGTAAGTCCTCAACCTGGTTACGGAGTTGGATTCAGCAATGCCACATGTTCTAAGGGGGACACTAATAAGGATTGTGATACCTTTCACCAGACACACACACACATAGCAAAGCCCACTTCCAAACAAAAATTTTGACACAAGACATCAACCTATCCAAAGCAAAACAAACAAGTGCCTAAAAAAAACTCTAAATAATTTATCTAAATTATGGCAAGAAGACACATCTAATGCAAGAACATTTTATTTTGATTAGTTGTGCCTTAAAAGTTTAACTTTTTGTTATCATGTCTCCTACGCTACTCAAGGATGCCTAAAAACTAGAGATACTATGATCGGGGCATGATTATTTTATTTGTTTGCTACTTGTGGGTTTATCTTTAGTAATGTGAAGCCTTGTCTAAAGACATGATCAACATAATGATCATTGAAGACATCAGAGGTCTAAACATGAAACAGGTGTAATCCTTGTATGTTGATATGCAAGAAATACTCAGGTCATCTTGGTTCAATTATACTTAGATGCTTGTATTAACTTGCTAAATCAAAATCTATGTAAGGGATACTCAAGTCATCTCAGTTTAATTATACCTAGATGCTTGTGTTTTCTTACAACATGTTAAACAAAACACAAAAAAAAAAAAAAATGTCCAATGATGAATCAAGCACTTCAAAATACTTGCAATATCAAGGTGACAATTATCTACATCCATAACATATCCAATTACATTTCATATAACCATCCATGAACTAAATGATCCTGTTCAAAGTGCCAATGTTTACCAATAAAAGCTTGTGATTCCTTCATTCATGTTTCTTCTGTCGATCAAATTTCTATCTATCCTTGTATCTGTCATCGCAGTCTCTTCTATCTTGATTAAGTACACTTGGACATAGAAAAAACATAATATCATTTTGCATTTCATATTAGGTGAGATAGTCATTAAATTGATTAGGTCATTTTGCATACATATAGGTGCATTAAATCAAAACATATCATCATTTTGCATTTCATATTAGGTGAGATAGTCATTAAATTGATTAAATCATTCGCATACATATAGGTGTAACAAAAACATAAAATCATTTTGCATATCATGAATAGGTCGGTCATCATATAGTATCATCACATGCAATACATAATAAACATTTAGATCATGTTAGCATATAATATGGTCACTTAGATGCATAAGTCAACATAACATTGCATTAACCAAAAATCTCACAAAAACATAGCTATCATCACATTTACATATTAGAACATTTGTATTAGGATAACATAGATGCATACATAGTGTCTCATCAGCAAACCATCAAAAAACATAGATGTCAATAATCATCTCATTCCATTGTATTTGCCTAATAGGTGTCGCATATTAGATATCATAAACATTTCCATAACATATAACCATAATGAATAGAGTGCATCCATGATCATCGCATGAAGATAAAAATGCATGTAGGCCATCATAACTGCATCATCATATCTAATAATAAAACATAAAAATGTCCAAGTGTATAAAATCAGTCCATCATCCATGAGTCAACTCACAATAGGTGTATACATACATCAAAATAATAATGATACATGTCTCAGTAGCTATACAAAATAAGAGTGATATATACATAATCTGGCTATCCATGAGCCATCAAAAATATGTATGTACAAAGACAAAATCTGTGCAAAATCACAGCTAACCCTGCTGCCACGGGGTGCTGCTCTCGGCACTGTCCCCTCCCCCTCCTCCACCTCGGCCTGTCCCAGACTGCTGTGGGCCTAGGCCTGAAGCCGCCAACCGTGAACCGCCTGCCCTTCGTGAGGACACAACCACCGACTAGCTCCTGTAGCTCGATGCCCTGTGATCTGCTGGCACCGCCCTGTGGTATAGACCTCTATAGTACCGTGATTGTGCTCGAGCTGAAGACAGCTCTCCCAATACCTGTGTCACCTGGGCCTGGGCTTGTGTCAACTATGTCACAAGCAATACTGTAGCCGCGTCAGTACCTAAGGCATCTATGGATGCATCCCTCTCCCCTGTCAGTGCATGTACCATGGCCAGTGTGGCATCCCACTCTGCAATGATGCCAGCAATGATCCCCACATCTCCCTCTATCCAAGCCTCGATGGTTCTCAACTATGCTCTCACCTATCTCAGCTAGCCTCATAGCAAAGATACTGCATCCCCCTGCACCTATTGCTATGGGTTAGGCTGATTAGGTACCTACGGTACTTGCAGAACAACTATTGGTGCTACCTACTATGCCACCTGTTGTGCCACCTACTGGGGTGGGGCCTACCCCACTCTTTGTTTCTATCTCAGCTGGTCGTCACCTCCTCCATCTCCTCCATCTCCTCCTCTCCTCCTCTGCCACCTCCTCCTCTGTCTAAATTTGTTATCCTCCTCCTCTGACTCAACCTCCTCTAGGCGTGGAGCTAACTCTCCCAGACCTGAGTAGCTATGGAACAGGTGTGCAACGAACCAATCCTCAAAAGCTGGCATCATCCCTACGTCCACCACCTCTCGCCTCATCAACCACACCTGATAAGGAATCTATAGGAAATCTTCCCAGGCCTCCTCATAAGAAGCCACATGGCCCCATTGCCACAGCTCTACCCATGTCCTCGTGAACAATGCGTACCCCTGAGGCATACCCTATACCCACCCAAACTGCTAGAAGACACGACTGACTATCTACCTCTCCAAAATGTGTGGGATTCGACCAATCAACCACCACATCTAAAACACATACGGTAGCTCATCAGCCTCATCATCCCATACCTCGCACTCCAGGTATGGTCTCCACACAACTACATCCACATTATCTAACTTATGGCGCTAGTACTCCAACTTACCCAGCCTATGCTGAGTAAGTACACCAACGTATCCATAAGAGTATGGCTCATCTGGCTACCAGTGAAACGTGCAAATGGGCCGTGTCACTACAATATCCTCCCAAGCCTAGAACTGTAACAAAGACACACCTATAAAAAGACTAGATGCTCCATGGTACACAACCTGATGCATATCATGGTAGAGGTGAGCCAACACGCAGACACCCCAAGCAAAGAGGGTGCCCTCAGTCAACATCCTCTCTAGGGTCTGACCCCAGCCAACTGCAAAACCATGTGATCTCCTATCGGAGCATACAACACCTCCAATCAAGCCAACTACAATCCTGGGAAAGTAGTCATAGTAGTCGTACATATCCTGCTAGCTAATCATCGATCCCCCTATGTCAGGATCATCAAAAATCCTCCTGCACTCTACTAGCCCAATGTCACGCTAAGAGTCATACTCTACCTGCTCCCCTACTATAGGAAGTCTCGAGATCCTATAAACGTCCTCCAAAGTCACGGTGATCTCACTAGTGGGGAGGTGTAATGTCCCATCCTCGCTATGGAAGCGCTCTACTAGAGCGATCAATAGACTAAGGTTCGTATGAACCTCAGGCATGAAACAAACATAGTACAAGCTGATCGCTCCAAGTACTAGGTGATCCACCTCTATGAGCATGTGTCGTCACTGCATGGTAACCGAGAACTGCTCCTGAGACATGAGACAATTAGAAATATCCTCCTACCATCAACAAGGCAAGGCGTCAACCATAAAAGTATCAATGCAAACCTGCTCAACTATCAAACCTATCATAATCACTTACTTAACATATCAAATTGATCAAACCAAGCATATCATCTCTTGTCTATATTCTATCAATCTCAGAGATTGCTTATCAATTGCTGCATCGATCAAGATGCCAATTGAGTCAATTTCGCTAAGTAACTGACTATCCTAAGCAAATGCACCATTCTAGGTAGCATTTGTGCAGTATCAGAGTAAAAGCGCAGCTTCACAACAGATGCGCCGACACGTGGCTCATATGCGCATCTTCCTAGCATATGCACATTATCACAACATATGAACACATACCTATAGCATATGTGCATAACCTACATATGTGCAGCAACACAACTTAAATGTGCAGCAAACTATAGCATATGTGCAGAACCTACGCATGCATAGCAACATGACCTAAATGCGCCGCAATAGAACATATGCATGGTTTAAGGGCACAGATGCACCAAAACGCAAGGCTATGCATTCACTTTGGTAACTTTACCAAGCATTTATTACACTAATAAATGCACCTAGCCTAAAAAATTTTACATACGTACCGAGGTTCCTGTGTACGCTGCCCACCCGAATTGTCAAACCTGCTCGAAACGATGGTCCTCAACCAGAATATCCATCTCTCCGCTAACTACTCTAGCTCCTGTGCTCTGCAAAGCTCCTAATAGCTCTCATGGAATGACAAGTGTGCAAATGACTAAGATTGTGGACCTAGCTTCTAAATATAGACATGCAACCCTCACTAGTTGTGTGGCGACCTTGCCTGCTCTCCGTACCCTTTCTCCTTCATTTTTAAAAACCGTAACCTATTTTTTCTACCATTTCATGTATCCTTTCACCTTCTTCATCATGAGATTGTCCATCTTATGCCCTCAAAATTTTCTTCCCGTCCAATCTCCCAAGGGGGCATCCTGCTATCATTAAACCTGTACCAGGGGCAAACTAGGGCATGTATCAAATCGCAAAAAAATTTCTGTTATCCTTTGAAGCAACGTGATAAAACACATTGCATCAAAGAGGGGCAAAATGTATACACCTAAAAATGACACGACTCTAGCTAAATAAATATTTTAAATATTTATTTCATTTTAAATTCCTCTATTAATAAATAAATAAATCAATTTATTTATTTGATTCATATTTCTCCAAAAAATAAATAAAATCATTTATTTAATTAAGTCATCCAAATTCTTCTAAAGTCATTCTAAATTAAATAATATCAAATTATTTAATTAATTCTTCTAAATTCTAAAGTCTTCAAATCCATAAATATTAAATCATTCTCTTTATTTAAATAAATCCAAATATTTATTTAAATTATCTATTTCCTCCAAAATTGAATTAATACCAAAAATAATTCAATTAATCCATGTGCACATGTAATTAAATATTTTAAATATTTAATTAGCTAAAATCCCCTCACCCACATGTCCTATTTCTCCTCCAGTTAGATTAGTTAACTCATCAATCAAAATCTATTAACTAATTAGTCAATTGAGTTCATTGGTCAATCTATTCTGTTGACTCCCCAATCATCTCAGTTAACTCCTCAATCAATTCTGTTAACTACCCTAATGCATGAAGGAGCAGGACACTTGTCCTCTCCCTATTCGTGCACATCCTCTCAAAATTTCTCAACCGTTGATCTTCTTATTCATTCTACACCATTGGTTTTCTTTCTCGCTAATCTATAAATACAACCCTTATTCCTCCATTTGAATCATCCAAGCTTTTTATGAACTTACTCTGTAGGAATCACAATGCGCCTTTGGCAGAAATCACTCCATAGCTTGAGATTAATTGTCACACCATTATCACCATTATCATTGTATTATGAAGATCCTCTTCATTGCAAAACCTATCAATAGCCATTCTCCATTGTCATCTTGGAAAAAAGCAAGGAAGTGCACCTTTTCAGGGCTGTATTCATACACGAGATCAATTCGAGATAGGCGACCAATGGAAGTCATGGAATAGAAAGGTTTGCAAGGTATTGTGGTCTTTGTGTTTGATCTTATTTGTTCTAATTTCATTGAGTTATTTCGATTATATTGATATACTGATATCTACCACATTTTCCCATAACACATATAACAAGCCACATCCCTCTAGAATGCTCCATTGATCCTCTCCCCATCCCTCTGTAACATGTAAAACCTATGACCATATCTCTCGGGTCACTAGAGGCTCTAGTACATCCTGTACATCAACCAAACCATGTTAGTTTCTCCATTTTCGCTTCAAACAGTGCACATACTCATGAATGCATATGCCTCAAAACCCTATGCATACACTTTGGCACAGAAACACACCTTGAAGCTATACATACGCTTATACTCAATACAAAAATTCTTTGAAACACATATGCATTGGCATGGCACAAAAATGTGCTATAATGACACGAATATGTTTGAATGCACCATGCATATGCCTATCTACCCTCTTAGCATGCAAGCATGCTAAGATGCCATGCCCATGCTTCGAAACCTGACGTATCCAGTATTTTTCTCCACGTACATTGGTGTGCTCTACATATGCCCCGATGTCCATGCACTTTATCACCACCCACATATGTCAAATGACGAGATTCACACATTAGCATTTCTGTTCCCTGTACTTCTATGCCTAATAAATGCACTTAAATGCAATCAATACCAAAGTTAGACCTCACTGGTGCTCCTACTCCTATTTGCCACATGTATCGCATCACCCACTTCGCTCGACAAGTATGCATTGGCACATTCTTTATTTTCTTTGCTCCAATTCTTCTAAGGTTGAGGGTGAAAATAGCCTTTCATCCCCCAAGCCCTAATTATCCCCCCATCACATTTTTCACCCACCTTCCCTCATTTTGACCTAATTTTTCATTTTTCATCTGTTTTCCTTTATTTTTCTTTTGTCGATCCTCAGTTTTCCTCCTCTACCTCTTTTTTCCATTTGTTTCTTCTTTCGAGAGCTCATTTGCACCTATTTTCTCCCAGCTGATCTCATGAGGTGGCATCATTTTGTCATCATATTATATCATTTTTCCAACTAGCTAGGGCATCCTATCATTGTTGCATCAAAATGCACTATATTTTATTTTTCTTTGAAAAAACATTATTTTAACATCATTTCAAAGAGGGGAAAAATGTAGACACCTAAAATTATTTCACCATCATTGTGTGGGCTCTAATCGTGGGCCTTTGTACCACATATAACAAGCCACATCCCTCTAGAATGATCCACTAATCCTCTCCCCATCCCTCTGTAACATGCAAAACCTATGACCATCTCTCTTGGGTCACTAGGGGCTCTAGTACATCTTGCACATTAACCAAACCATGTTAATTTCTCCATTTTCTCTTCAAACAGTGCACACACTCATGAATGCATATGCCTCAAAACCCTATGCATACACTTTGGCATGGAAACACACCTTGAGGCTATGCATATGCTTGTACTCAATACAAAAATTCTTTGAAACACATATGGATTGGCATGGCACAAAAATGTGCCATAATGACATGAATATGTTTCAATGCACCATGTATATGCCTATCTACCCTCTCAGCATGCCAGCATGCCAAGATACCATGCCCATGCTTCGAAACCTGATGTATGCATTGTTTTGCTTCATATATGTTGGTGTGCTCTACATACGCCTCGCCATCCATGCATTATGTCACCACCCACATACGTCAAATGATGAGATTCACACATTAGCATTTTTGTTCCCTCTACTTCTATGCCTAATAAATGCACTTAAATGCAATCAATACCAAAGTTAGACCACTCAATAGTGCTCCTACTCCTACTAGCCACCTGTATCACCTCACCCACTTCACACGACATGTATACATTGGCACATTCTTTATTTGCTTTTCTCCAATTCTTCTAAGGTTTAGGGTGAAAATAACCTTTTCATCCCCCCCAAGCCCTAATTCTCCCCCCATCACATTTTTCACCCCTCTTCACTCATTTTGACCTAACTTCTTTATTTTTCATCTATTTTCCTTTATTTTTCTTTTGTGGATCCTTAGTTTTCCTCCTCTACCTCTTTTTTCCATCTGTTTCTTCTTTCGAGAGCTCATCTGCACCTGTTTTCTCCCAACTAGTCTTTTGAGGGAGCATCATTCTATCATCGTATTTTATATCATTTTTCCAACCAACTAGGGCATCATATCACTGCTTCATCAAAATGCACTACATTTTATTTTTCTTTGAAACGACATTATTTTAACATCATTTGAAAGAGGGGCAAAATTTAGACACCTAAAATCATTTCACCATCATTGTATGGGCTCTGATCATGGGCCTTTGTACCACATATACCAAGCTACATCCCTCTAGAATGCTCCACTGATCATCTCCCCATGCCTTTGTAACATTTAAAACCTATGATCATCTCTCTCAGGTCACTAGGGGTTCTAGTACATCCTGCACATTAACCAAACTGTGTTAGTTTCTCCATTTTCCCTTCAAATAGTGCACGCACTCATGAATGCATATGCCTCAAAACCCTATGCATATACTTTGGCATAGAAACACGCCTTGAGGCTATGCATACGCTTGTCCTCAATACAAAAATCCTTTTAAACACATATGTATTGGCATGGCACAAAAATGTGTCATAATGACATGAATATGTTTCAATGCACCACGTATATGCCTATCTACCATCTCAACATGAAAGCATGCCAAGATGCCATGGCCATGCTTTGAAAACTGACATATGCATTTTTTTACTCCATGTACATTGGTGTGCTCTACATATGCCTTGTCGTCCATGTATTATGTCACCACCCACATACGTCAAATGACGAGATTCACACATTAGCATTTTTGTTCCCTCTACTTCTATGCCTAATACATGCACTTAAATGCAATCAATACCAAAGTTAGACCACTCACTGGTGCTCCTACTCCTACTGGCCACCTGTATCACTCACCCACTTTGCCCGACAGGTATGCATTGGCATGTTCTTTATTTTCTTTGCTCAAATTCTTCTAAGGTTGAGGGTGAAAATAACCTTTTCATCCCCCCAAGCCCTGATTCTCCCACATCACATTTTTTAGCCATCTTCACTCATTTTGACCTAACTTCTTCATTTTTCATCCATTTTCCTTTATTTTTCTTTCATCGATCCTCAGTTTTCCTCCTCTACCTCTTTTTTCCATCTGTTTCTTCTTTCAAGAGCTCATTTGCACCTATTTTCTCCCAACTAGTCTCTTGAGGGGGCATCATTCTGTCATCATATTTTATCATTTTTCGAACCAACTAGGGCATGTCCTATCACTGCTTTATCAAAATGCACTATATTTTATTTTTCTTTGAAACGACATTATTTTAACATCGTTTCAAAGAGGGGCAAAATGGAGACACCTAAAATCATTTCACCATCGCTTCAACCATAATTAGGTCATCACTCACTCTTTCTTCTATAATTAATTGAATAAATCACATTTAGACAATTAATTATCTAATTTCCACTCAAGAATTAATTAAATAGTTTTTATTATTTAATTAATAAAATCACTATTCATCATTATTCACCTGTAATTAATTAAATAAAATTAGGACTATTTATTCAATTAATTGACTTTCTTCTATATTCCAACCTTAAATAAATCCAAATATCTATTTATCTAAGCTCATCTCACCCCATCTAAAAATTAAATAAATTTAAATACTTATTTAATTCTATATTTTGTGTATTTTTGATTAGTTGTCAAAATCACATCATTAACCTTCCATAATAATTTGTACATTCCAAAACATGATTAATCAAGATAATATATACACAAGTTCCTAAATGGTACAGATGCCAATCAACATGTACATTGACTTGTGCATGAGGGGCACTTGAAGCATTGGCAAGATCTTTGCATCCTTCCAAGAAATTACTTTTCAATCTCCACCTTAATTCCCCCTGAATTTTGGAGCTCCCTTTGACCACCATTCACATGGTGCCACTTGGAGGCTTCTCATGCCTCCAATCTTCTCAAGCATTCCTAGCCCTTGATTTGTCAAGGCTATCCTAGCCCTCCATTCACTCTCAAAAAAATCTATAAATTGGACATCCCATAGGCCATTTTCATAACTCACTTGAATGCAAAGTTGCTTTACCATTGTGAGTACTTTACATCTCAATTCTCTTCACAACTCATCCTTAGACACAACCATACTTTCTTGTGTGCGGTAAGGAAGCTTTGGGTGAGAATCTTATTTGTGTTTTCACTAGATCATTTGTTTAAGTTTTCTTAGTCAAATCATGAGGTTGCATGTAGGTGTAAATGAATAGGATAAATTAGTTTCATGTTTGCATTTGCTTGTACACATGCATCATAGCAAATTGTCATTCACATGTTGACACTTATCTCTTAAGGAGGCGTATTATGGAAAATTTAAGTTTAAATTTGGGTATGCCAAAACCTTAGCCCAAAATAAAACTTAAGTCACTGATCTATGTTCATTGAATGACGTAAAGTTTATCATTTAGTGTATAATATTTTTGCTAGTCACATTATGTTTTTTTTTAAATTGTCGGCAAATTCACCAATTAATTAATTATATATTTTGAATACATTTATAATTCACCACCTAATTTAAATTTTTTAATATATCTATAATTCACTAAAAGAATATTTTATTTTTTTCAAAAAATTCTATAATTCGCTAACAAAATTATTTTATTTTTTCAAATATATCTATAATTTGCTAGCAAAAACTAACAATGTGAAAAAAATTTAAAAAATCGCCATGAAAATTATCTTTTTTCCCCAAAATTGTCATACATTCGTCACAAAATTATTTCCTCAAACTAGGATTCACCAAGATTATATATATATAGGGGGTTTTCTTAAAGTTATCATTGATCAGAAATTTAAGAGCATCTATGATGTATGAGAGAGCTATACGAGGGAGTTACACTTATCGACCAACTTATGATGCATGTCATGACATGTCATAAGACATCTTTGAATGGAGATATGAAGTCAAAATTGAGTGCCCAAGTTGGTGAGTGGATTATGATGAGTTTATGGCAAGTGGAAGAAATATGTTATTTTTAACTTGTGGACTCATCTTGGGATTTAGCCATTGAATTTTAACTAAGGATTTAGGCACCACATTTTGGATCATTTTAGCTCATGGTTTCCTAATTACCATTTGATGGTTTAATGTATTGCTTCTCCTATTTATTGGGCGCTTGAGATGAAAGTCTCATAGTGAGTTTTAGGTACTATTATGCTATCATAATTTTTGTAGAGATCTTGTTGGCGATACTCTATAAATGCTTAGGCTCTACAACTATATTGCAACCATTGATTAAGTTAAATAATACATTGAAATGCTCTGGAGTGTGAGGTTCTTCTCCTAAAAGGGTTTTCTCCATATAAATCACTGTGTTATGGTATATTATTTTTGTGTTTATTTCTTTGTAACTATATGATCAATTTAATTTTTGCACATACCTCCTCTTATAGATTAGTGTAGGGAGTGTATTCCAGACCTCTTCTTTCTTTCAACTATTATAGGAGTCATCCAAACGAAAAAGTAGCTTACCATTATATCCAAGAGACATCAATCTATTAAGATTGAATGTAAACTCACTAGGGCTTCAATCAATCTCCATAGAACTCAATTGCAATCGCATGCTAAATACATTGGTTGAAGAAGATTTTGGGTGGTACTATTTGAAGTACAAGGAGATTTTCTAGTTTGTATGAATATTGAATATATTCATTGTTCATGGAAATTATTTATTTGATTAGCCCAAACCAATAATGTCATATGAATTGCAAATACCTCTCACCAACAAAGTACTTGCATGACACGTAGTAGTTAGCCCTCTTATTTTTTGGTGAGCTCCTATTCATTGGCCACTTGCTAGCATTTCTATTTCCATTGAAGGTATCCAATGGCCAGCTATTTTTGAATTCAATGGTTAGTCCTTTCCAATTGGTCTATACTCCTTTGCTAACAAACAAATGACATAGTTGCAATGGTACTAGGTCTTGAGTCAACACTTGTGTACCAAGCATTTAAAAGTCACGACACTTGTTGAGAATCATGATTAAGAGGGTCTAAATTTAATGGTCATATGATCATATTTAAAGGGAATTTTGGTATAAAATACAATCAAAATTTTAGGAACACTGTATCAAATAAAAGGGGAGATTTTGGAAAAACTGTCAAAATTTTGATAGAGTTATTCTTATATATATTAAATCTATATATTTTTTTAAAAAAATACATTATGTCCTTAGTATTTGAAGGACAACTTTAAATGGATAATTGTCATGAATAATTTGTTTGATAGGTAAGGTTAACATCAACTTTAGGCCAAGCCTGGTAGCATCTTCATTCAGATACTCTACACAGAGCCTAAATTTGACAATCGATCTTGCTTGTCAAGTGAATTTTTTTTGTAACATTTATCTATTTGAATTTGTCTTCCAAATACTAAAGTATATTTTATTTATTTTTAAATGATAATCCTACAAAAAAATTTGACAAGTGAATTTTGATAACTTACTAAGGTGTCATTCATTACACCAGTTTGGAGTGAAGGGTTATGTATGACTAGAAATTGAAGGCACCGTGTAAATAGCCTACGGGCAAAAATTCAAAAGAAGAAAAGGACTGTAGAATACTGCAATTCACGTAAAACAAGAAAGAATTGTAGAATATTCAATATAATAAAGGTAAAAGCCTTTGTTATTTTGCAATTCCACAGGATTTCACGTTGTGAGCTGTTTGAAGTGGAATTTGAAGTATTAAAATGATCAACATCAGCAATAGCTATATTTTAACTGGACGTGACAAAATCCAATTGCTTTCTAATCAGACAACACAGGTTGAATTAGTGTGTAAGACTTTGTTGGCATGTGAGTTGCAGTAAACAACGTGAAATCTTGTAGAATTGCAAAATAACAAAGTCTTTTATCTTTATTTTAATAATGTCCATGTATGGATTGCTCCCATTTTTTTTTTGAAATTATTTTTGGTCATAATGATGTGGAGCTAGTGACGGAGCAAATTGATGTCTCTTGGATGCAATGGTAAATCTTAAGTAATCGGTGTGTTGTAAATTTGACACTGGTCGAAATAAAACTGACGGAAGTTGATTACATATATGTGTGCATGTGCAAAGCAATCGATGAAGTCGAATCAGTCGAAAACGAGAGGTCGCACGGTTGAATCTTTTTGCTCAGCGAGCACGACAACATGCCCGCTGTTTACGTGAGAGCGGATGCAATGGAGTCTATTTTTTGTTTGGAAGATTCCAACACTAGTGACTTTTTTTTTAACTAAATTTAATAAAATGAAAAGGTTTGTACATAAAACTATAAAGATTCTAAAAATATAATATATGTTTCATTATAATTTTAAGAAGTAGTTATTATTAATTTTCTACATATACTATATTTGATTCCCTGATAAATATGCATATTGAAAAACATTCATAACTTTCAAACTATTTATCTTTTTTTAAATCCAAGGTGTCACATTCTAGGCTTTATTAGCTATAGGTTAAAATAAAAAGTTTTGAATTTTATTTTTTTTGACCAAGTCATGCTGGTTGGAAAATTGTTTTTTAATATCTTTAAAAAGTCACACTAAAAAATTCATAAATAATATTTATTTAATAATTTTAAAAAAAAAATATGCATCACATCTACTCATGGGTCCTTTACTTAAATCCAAATCTTGGAGGAAAAATATTTTCTTTTGCTCATACTTAGGTTAGCTGGAATGACATCTACTTTTTACATTTTTCTAAAAAAAATTAGTAGTGCCTCATTAGTACATCTATTTGCTCCTTAATTATCTTTGCTCCTTAATTATCTTTTCACACTTATTTATAAATTAGTAGGTGCTAAAAAGTTATAAATAAGTGTGAAAAGATAATTAAGGAGCAAATAGATGTGAGTGAAGACAAAAAAAGGTGATTTAAAAAATAGTGAATATAAAGGAGGAAACACAACAAAAAAATGCATAAGAAAAATCCCAAAGTAGGTGGTGTAAAGGAATTATAACTATATATTAAGATGAAAGAAGCACAAAAATCATGTCTCAGTTAAACAAAGCAATTATAACCCAAAAAGGAAAGGAGGATATATTTTTGTTCAACATGAATGAAAGTGTGTTGAGCACACTTAGATTTTTTTTCATCATTCCAAATTCATAGAGAAGAACATAAAGGTAAATTAAAAAATAAAAGAAAAATAGGTCATGAAATAAAAGGGATGTTCATGCCAACTTGTGTCAACATGCACTGTGAAAATTGGATTTGCATTATTTACATAGTTATAATGAACATGAGGAATCAAACAAAAGTGAAAACAAAGTGTAGATAAAATAAAATTAAAGCACACGAAAGTATATCAAATCATGAGAAATGGTGCATAGAGATGATCAACCTATATAGTGATTATAACCATCATCATCCATTAAGTCATCATCTTCCAAACCTTCAATTATAAATTCCTTGAAGTTAACCATTTGTGAGTGTACTTATGAAGGATCTAAATCTTCATGTAAATAAATTCCATTAACAAATACTTGGTCTAAATGTATAGTCTTTGTTTTATTATTTGGTATTTATATTTGTTTTAATTTGATTATTTCTTTGTGATGTTGTTTGCTTGATATTTCATTTAATTTGTACCATTTTGTTGTGTATGTGGCTCTTTTATTGTCAGAGTATTAGATCTAGATTCATTCATATACCCTTGATCTTGATTTTATGTTAATGGGATAGGACCTTTAGAAATATTAAAATTTGACAAAATTTCCCCATACATTTTTGCACAATATTATGTAGTCTTTTTTGTTTTTGTTCTTGTTATTCTTACTGTACATTGTAAATATTATACAAGACATCCATTCTTTCATGTGGAGGCTCTTTTATAGTATGAATAAATTTGTCCATAGTATGTTTTGAAGGAGGTTGACATGACTCAACAAACTTTACTTGATGAAGTAATTTGACACATTGATGTAATACATGAGGGATGGCTTGGTATTATTCAATCCAAGGACCATGCTAAATATATATAATGTGGGAATAATGTGAAATAGGGACAATTCTTCTCTTTTTATAATTCAAAATTTTTAATATGATGTATTCTATTATGTCTTGCATTATACCATTATAACACTTTAGTGAAAGACTTGAATGTGCATTTGTTTCTTGTTGCAATTGATAAAAAATATTATGTACATACATACACTAAGAGCCAAGGTCTACCATGTGTTGGTGTTCCAAATTTATCCTACAATCTTAGATAATGTACGCAAAAACCTAAACCTAAACCTATGGATTTGTGTTGGTTTAGACTAGTAACAAGAGACTCATCATCAAACTATAGGCAATTGTGAGCCAATTGACAAGAGCGGGTAACTCTACACTTTTGGCTCTACAAGGACAAAGAGGGTATTCCTAGAGAATTTAATTATGATAATTGAATAGGAACAAAAATAGATTAGGTCACTTATCTTAGCCACACTCTTTGCATAAGGATATCCCAAAGATTTGCCACTAAAACATTGGCTTACTAGTCTTGTAGACCTAAAAATCTCTTAAATAAATAGATTGTTATTAGGTTATTTATGCAACTAAAGATTCATAAATGATTTATATCCCAAAATGTGATTTAATTCATAATATCATACTTTACACATAACCCTTAAGAACCTAGAAATACATAACCCTCTAAAGGTAGTTGATAAGTGAAGACTCTCAAAATATATGGCAGAGGTGAATATAACTAGATTATGCAGACTAGTAAGACACTAACTAAAATAATCCTACAAATAATATTTAATGTGTTTCAAATATTGAAGGATCAACTACTAAAATGATTGGTCCCTTTATCAACTAGTGAAAAATTCAAGATCTAACAATAGATGCAAACATATAGGTGGATTTGAGCCTAATAACAAGACATGAATCAACATAAAATAGAGAACTAGAAGTGCATTTAAGAATCCCATCAATCTAGCTACAGTTTCATCTTAAATGGATTTCATGATCTCAAGAAACTTCATATGACCAAATTTACTTTAACAATCCATAGATGATCAAGGACACCCCATATGCTATTAACAAATGATTTAAAAAGACTTTGAAGAAATTTTACAACTACTTGATAATCAACTATCAAAATAAAGCATCAAGCTAGAAAATGTAGCCCTAGATATATATTTATTTCCTCTTGAATCTATCAACCAAATAAGGAGACATTTAAATTATCATGGATGCTTGTAAGCACCTTCTCTAGATTTTAAAAATATTAAATACAAAATAAATTAGACTTGAACTAAGAATTTGACATTAGAGAATATATAATATTAGAGGACACCCTTGACTAATTTTAATAGAGAGATATCTTTTCCTAACATCATTGAGAAAAGTTATATTTATATACAATTAATTTTTCCCTAGATCTCATATCCATTTGAGAATTGTTCTAATCTACTGCACATGGGCTTCACATCTTCAGCAAAGTTGTAATAACTTTCTTGATAGGCATTAAATTTACTATGGACAAATAATGCACTCAATTATATTTTATGAGCAAATTTCAACACTAGTAAGCCTTGACCACATGATACCCATAGCATTTGATTATAAGACATTCCCTAAGATTAGATTCCCTCTTGATTTTCATGGAAATGTTCTTTGAATTTGCACACTTGGTAGTTTCAAGTACCTAATTCTCTTGTTTCCTAATACTCATTTTGTAGGAAAATAAGTGTTGTACACCTTGCATAAATTATATTATTTAATTATGTAAAATAAATATTTATTTGTGGTGCATCCATGTGATGTGTTTAACCACATTAAATATTTATTTGGGGTCACTTGTAAATGGTGTATGTAACATTGCGTTAGTTATTTTATGTGTATGGGACACATAGTAATTAATTATTTATTTGTAATTATTTAATTATTGGGGAAAAAGGGAAACTTAGTACCAATAATTAAATTTGGGGGTCAATGGTTTTAGTTGTTAGATAGAAAAGAGTGACTAGCCCAAGAGATCAAACTAGGTCAAACCCTCTTCTATCCAACATTAGAGCACAAGCTGAGCTTGGCTTCTACTGAAGAAGGAGAGATAAACTATAGGGGCTCTGTCCCTTTGTTGTATAGAGGAGAATCAACCAAATCCAACCAATCAAACTAGGGAAAAACATGAAACCCTAGTTAAGCAAGATCGAAGCATAACAGATAATCAGAAATAAATATAGACAATCTGAAAGCACAACAGAGACCAGTGAACAGAGGATAACCTAGATCCAGAGTCAGGAGGCCAAAGGACCGGGGCGCTTGGGCACCCTAGACCCTAATTAGGGTTTTGTAGAATGTCAAACCTCCTGTGTCTTTGCCTTTCTATGTTCCTACTCCCTGTAACTTGATTTCTACAAATTCCTCCAAATTTGACCTACACATACACGAAGGAAATGGTTGGGTGTTATTCTTGCCTAAGTAAAGCTTTGTGAATGGTGTTTCCACCTCCATAATAGCAAAGATGATAGATAAAGAGTGTTTTCCCTAGGAAAGCAGAGACAAATCTAAAGTAGAATGGAATGCTAGAACAAAGCATGAAGGAAAGAACTCACCATGAGCATGGAAACCCTAGCATGCTTGATGTAGTGTCACAACTTGACTTAAGAAGTTGGTGTAGCCCAACGAAGTAGAAAGATCTTCACAGTACCTGCAATAAGTTAGTGTTGTAGCAATAATCCATCATAGAGAGCTTTAGAGAAGAGTAGAGAGAATGAGAGAGAAGAAGAAAGAGTGCAAGGGTGCCTTGATTGCTTAGAGAACTTAGAGATGTTCAAATGAATAAACTAACTTGCTTTTATATGCATTCCCACTCACAAATGATGAATAAAACCAAATGGGGCCTACATGAGGAACCACTTAAGATGTCTTAAGCTGACATACCTTTAAAATAGGTCAGGGCTAAAGGAGGGACCAGGGCCCTTGCGTGCCCTTGTCCTTTAGCCCCAAAAATCCTGGCATAAGTCTCTTCAGGTGTTCTTAGGTCAGTCTCATTGTTATTTTGTCAGGTTTTATCATTAGGATCGAGAATCAATTGTTTAATGTTCAAAAAGGTGTTAAAATAGGTCATGATTAACAAGTGTAAACATTTTAGGTCCACCCAAGTGCTAAACTAAGTGTAAAATGCTAGTGTACACATTTTACGATGTAACATTAGTGTGCTCATTATTTTGGGGAATATGATTTTACCATAATGCATCTTGTATTTGTGTGAGCTTGATTCTATAAAAGCAAACGCACGGGTAGTTGTTGAGGTTGGCTTGTTGGCTATTGGTTGGGTTTAGCTAGATTAAGTTTCTCTTGCAGGTTGCACATGTGAGGGTTTGAAGCATGGCATGGGATGTGCGGTTACATGCTTGTTCACATGGAGTGTATGTAGAGAGATGCTTCAGAGGTATTCTTGGAAACTCTGCAAATGTATTGTAATCTTTATTGTTGAATAATACATGAGAGATGGATGCTTTTGGAGGCTATGTTTTTTCGAGGGTATATCATGTGTAATCTTGATAGTATGTTTGCCTATTCTTTTTCATGTGAATTTTTTTTGGATTGAAGATCGTGCACAAAATTTATTCAAAAAGATAAAGATGTAGTACAGCTTGGTGGCCAAGAAGGCCACACCAATTATGCCACCTACAACCTATATCAATCCAAAACCCAAGTCTATTACATACTAATCATCTTGTCAAAATAAGAAATATATAATAGTGTGTCTCAACATCATACTATCAACATTTACTAGTAACAACTATTTTAAGATCAAGTACAAAATATAAGAATGTCACATGTTAAGCTTTCTTAGTCCTGATCCATAGTTACAACCTTGTTGTCTGCTGCCTTGGTTTCCTCCCCATTCTTGTACTCTTCCTCATCATCTATTTACATTCCTGAACTTCTATTTTGATGTTCTTGATTTCCCTCTATGCCCTGCAAGTAGCCTCCAAAGTAATAACCTTGACTGTCATCCAATTATGTTCCCCATTCTTCTACTATTGCCTTTGTGGTGTTCCTATTTTCCTTCTGCTAATTGATAAGGCTTTGATAAATTTGTGCCCTGATGTAGTTTTTGTTATCACTATCCTTGCAAGAGTCTAGTCCTTGAGCTCTACCAGTAGGAATGATAACTTTCACCTGCCCACTATTAGCATTGTAATTTTGAAAGGTTGTTTCAAGGTACTTGTGCATGTCATCTCTTAGTCTTTAAATATGATACTGAATGCAGTATTTCTCTTGGAAGTCCTTGTGATCCCTGTTGAACTTTTCCTCATACCTCCTCCAATCTTGTTGCCAATGAGGTGCTTGCTGAATGTCTTCCTTACATATCATTGCATCACCTTCTATTATCTCATTGAGCTTATCTATTGTCACCTCCAATGTAACCACCACTTGTTCAATCAACTTATAATTTGTGAGTCTTTGAAAAGCCTCAGTGAGAACTCTCTTTTTGCCTTGGAATTTTTCCCCATTTCTCATTTTCCACAAAAACCACAATATTTCAGTAGACAATACAAGCCAGAACTTGTTAGATTTTAAATTTAAACCTTCAACATAACCACATAAAATTTTCTTCCAATTGAAAACCTTTTCAGGAGACCAATTAGGAATGTTTCCCATAAATATTGACTAGATAAACAGGGCCTACTCACATTCAAAGAAAATATGAAAACAATTTTCAACAGTTTTACAAATAGAACACAAATCATTGTCTAAACCTAAATTAAGTTTGTTTAAGATAAGGAGCCACCTAAAGCCACTTTTTTTGGGTTCAATAATCCTTGACCAATTCAACTTAAAAGTTTTAGACAATGCTTTCTAATCTAAAGTAATGTTCCAAACAGTGTTAACATGCTCGAATACCGCCTGAGAATTAGTGCTCATCTTGTACACTTTTCTTGGATCAACATTTATAAGCTTAGTACCATCTTTCCACACAAGCTTTTCTACTTGCACTCTTCCCCAAGAACAGACACTTCTTGAGCAAGCTTGCCTAAAAATACCTTGGAGAGAGTAGAGAATGTTCTTTTATGAGTATCAACCAAATTGAACTCCTTTTTAAGTTGTTCCCATGTTTTAGGAGTACTGTTATCCACCAAGTTACTTAGTACTTTCAGTCCCTACTTATTCCACTTCTTGGCAGAGCATCCTTGGAGGAGAGAAAGTGGTTTACCTTTATGTTCCACAATCCACTAAATAGATCTATGATCATAAACCATACTTTTGTTTATATCAAAAGATTCTCTATTTAGAATTATATTTTTGGCTTGTTCCCAAGCTTTCCATATACTAAGAAATACAACATATCCAAAAGGCTTGGAATGGAAGTCCCCAAATCATATGTCCTGAATGTGAAGGTTACCCCAACCTTTGCTTTTACTAGGAACAACATTCCTTATGTTATTTCTAACCAATATTTTTCAAGGTTCATCACTAGTCAAAGACTTAATAATCCATTTCGTTGCTAATGCAACACCCTCTACTTTCAAAATTTTAAGCCCCAAACCCCCTTCACTTTTCTCTAAATAGCACAATTCCCACCTGACAGAGTGTTTCTTACTATTTCCTTTGCCATCAGACCAAGGGAAGCATCTTATGACTTTTTAAATTAGATCAAATTGATAGTTAGAAAATAGCCACATTGAGGAGTAATAAATAGAGTATGTTGAAAGTACTTTCTGACAAACTTGTATTCTTCTTGCTAGTGATAGGTATTGTATGTTCTAGCTATTCAATTTATTTTCAATCTTCACAAATATCCACTCCCACATCTGCTTCAAAGAGGGGAAGATGGCAAAGGGGATGCCTAAAAACCTAACTTGTTTCTGCTGGCCACCCCAATTCCACTTACTCTCATTCAACCAGGTAGGGACATTATCATCCCAACATAGCAGGAAAGATTTAGTAGGGGAGATTTTAGCACTAATGGAAAGGTAGAAGACATCTAATCTGGCTTCTAGATTCTTGAATTCTTCTTTATCTAACTTGGGAAAAAGAGTAGTGTCATCAGCAAATTGAACATTTAGTACCTTGTCTTGATTGGGTAGAGTGATACCTTTTACCTCTCCTTGAATAGTCTCTATTCTCAACAGGTAGTACAGGGTCTCAGATGCTATAACAAATAGGGCAGGGGAAAAATGATAGCCCTACCTTATAGATCTACCCATGGAGAAAGGTTTAGAAAGAGATCCATTGACCTCTACTTGAGTTGAAGCATCTTTGAATAACATATTCACCATATTGCAGTAGTGCTCAGGAAATCCAATGGCTTTGAGCATCATTAGGAAAAAGAACCATTCCACCCTATCATAGTCTTTTTCAAAGTCTAATAATAAAATCCCTACCTTTTGGTTTGTTTCTCTAGTCCAGTATAAAGCTTCCCAACTGGTGATCAAGTTTTCCAAGATATACTAGCCCTTAATAAACCTAGTTTGGGTATTACTAATTATTTTGGGTAGAATATCCCTTAGTCTTAAAGCTAATACTTTTGCAATGATTTTATAGGAAACATTCAATAATGTGATTGGTTTCCAATTCCTGATATTAGCTTTGTCACCATCTTTGGGCAGAAGCTTAATAATGCCTTCATTAATTTCTTTCTCCAAGGAGCCTTGTCTAATAGCCTCTTGATATAGTTCCCACAAGTCATCCACTATCCAACTTAGGTTATCTTTATAAAAATCAACTAGTAAACCATCAGCCCTAGGAGATTTACCATTTTCCATAGACTTAATTACATCTTCTATCTCTTTTTTGGAAATCTCTGCATTAAGTGTTTTTCTCATTTCTGTATCCACCTTCTTTATACATATTCTCTTGCATAGCTCTTGAGCCTCCTTACATCTATCTACATCATCTTCTAATTTGAACAACTTTTCATAAAAATATTTGAGAATTTCTTTAATTTCCTCATCCTTTTGGTACCATTTTCCTTCTTCTAAGACATGCCCTATTTTTTTCCTTCATATTTTTGTACTTAAGGAGTTCAAAAAAATACTTTGATCCCCTGTCCCCTTCACTCAACTAGTTCAATTTGGCTCTTATCCTTGTATGTTGGGCCTTTCTTATTTGTAATTGCCTTAGCCTATGTTTTATCTCCCCTAATTTTAAAATCAAGTCATCCTCATTGTGTTTCTCTTGTACCTCTTCCTCCAATTCTAAGAACTCTTTTTACAACTAGCATTCCTCTCTCCTCCTATCAAGTGAATATTTTTTACCCACTGTCTAGAACACAATATTACATGAGTTAATCAACTTATTCCAGTATTGAATGACACTAGATTTTTTTGCACCAACTATGCATAATCCTCTTAGGGTTTTAATTACATCCATGCAATCCACATCCATCAATAAAGAGCAATTAAGCTTAAAGCTGCATTCCTTTTGAGATTTGAAATCTTTAACCTAGTTCTTAACTTAAATTATTGATTTGATAGGGTGGTGGTCAGTTAGAGCATTTGGAATTACCTACACCGGGTTGTTACTATTATCATTCTGAAATTGAAAATTTGCTTTATTTGCATAAAACCTATCTAATCTATAGTAGATTCTCATGTTCCCTTTTTTATTGTTGCACCATGAGAACCACATTCCTTTACTATTCTTCTTCATTCCTTCCAAGGGTTCATTAATCTTCAATATTTTATTTAACCTTGTTATGTCGTAAAATGTCCCCATAGGACTTTTACCTCCTAAGTTTAGCTCCTAGGTCCCTTAAGATTAATAATGCATGTTAAAAATGAATCCTAGAACAAAATCCCCCCAAACCCATGTCAAATGGGACTTAGGGGACACTCTTAAATCTTAATTAAGTCCCAAAATAGGATCCTAGATAAGGGTGCTCGTGCCCTAGTCTAGACCTATTTTGTCAAGACCCAAATTTTAATTATCTGCAAAGTGACTGTTAAAAGGTTTCCCTTTGTCGATCTAATCAATTTGAATTACGAATGTTTAGCGGGAATGCATATTTAAGTAGATTAATGACTTAATTTTAGACCTAGATGGATAATACGAACTTGTGATCTTATGCTAAGGATACTTAAGGCTTTCATTGTGTTGCAAAGCAATATTGTGTTGTGTTTGTACTTGTTTGTTGCAGATTTGTCTTCATCAATCCATCTCCTCACGGCGTGAAAGATCTCCATCTCTCCGTGAGAGCTTCACCTCTGATATGACATCTAATTTGTGTTTCAACCAATTTATCGTATCATTTGTTTTTGCCTCTATCCACTAAGGACACACACTCTTTATCTAAAAATGGTGTTGGAAGGCTTGAATATCATTCTAGGGCTTGATCGAGGCAAGCTCCAAAACACCACAACCCCCAACCCCTCTCTTCTGATTGCAGGTGACAGGTGTCGAATCTTGCAGAGAGGAGTTGTAGGAGAGTAGAGCAGAGCATAAATATTCCAGATCTAAAGAAAGTAGTAGAAAATATCCCTAATTGGACAAGGGTGATCCTTCTTTCATCCTCCAGTTTGTCACTATCAGAGATCTTTGAGCAGAGTACAGTCTACAACATATTTGGCTCCCGATCTCCAGAATAAGTGTTATCTTGGACAAGGGTGATCCCTCTTTTGTTCCCAAAATTTTTGCTTTCTGAAATTAAAATCCTGGTATGTTTCTAATCTGTATTTAGTGCCTTCTTGTGCGAGCATTTGTTAGATTTCATCTGTTTGTTTACGATTTTGCATAATTAGGATCTTAGGCCTAACCGGATTAGGGTTTTAACAAAACATCAATCTATTATATCTTTATAAGCATCTCATATTGACATCAAACCTATAGATGAGTCTTCTATCATGGTTGTGACTTAGCTCGATCTATGTCCTTGAATGTATGTGTGAAAGAAGGGTTTGATTGAATCTAACTAACATACAATTTGATCATCCCCATTTTCATACATAACATTTTGGTGAACCTGTGTTTTACTAAATTTACACCTTGCTGAGTGTTGTACATCAGATTTGCGTTCATACATATCATATTCATCGTTCTACATTCAAAAATCTTGCCAAAAAAAATTGAATTTTTTTGAAAAAATAAAGCATCCTAGGCTTGCATTTAGGCATAGTTTGCGCTATTTTCATTACATTTCATCTAAATAATTTAAATATCTAATATTTACATCAGATCTAAGATAAATTATAGCAATTCATCATTCCATAATCATTTATCTTGCATTTACATACTTTATTTGCTAGGGTTTGCTTGAAATTTTGCATTTTTCATATAACCTAGTAATTCCAAAAGCTAGGGTTGTAGTTAAAATATTGTTTCAGATTTTACTACTCATTTTTAACACTCATTCAAATCTGATTTTGGACTGTAGTGTTTCATCATTGTGCATTTTTGCATCTACATTTCATATTTTGCATTTACACATTGTGTATTTCAACAAAAAGAGGCATATTCATTGTAGTTAAAATATTGTTTCAGATTTTACTACTCATTTTTAACACTCATTCAAATCTGATTTTGGACTGTAATGTTTCATCATTGTGCATTTTTGCATCTACATTTCATATTTTACATTTACACATTGTGTATTTCAACAAAAAGAGGCATTTTCATTCATCTTTCCTTAAAATTTGACTTGCATAGAGCATTGTAGGATTTTTTGCATCATTTTCAAATTTGATCTAAGTTATTTTACATATTAAATCTGATTAGATTTCAATCATTCATCATTTTGCATACTTTCATGCCTTAATTCCATTATTAGGGTTTCAAAAATCCTTGCATTTTTACTACATTTTGGCTAATCTTTCATCTAGCATTGCAAGATTGGTGTGTTGTGAAATTTTTTTCTGAATTATTGGACTGATTAAAAGATTTTAATTTGCTGTCCCTCAACATTTTCCTAATTTCATTACATATTTTGTGCATTTGCATTGAAAAAAGTGAAAAAAGTGAGCATTTTAGATGCATAAACAAGCATAAATTGGTGTTGTTTCATTGCATTCATTCTAAATATCTTTCATTTCAGATCTTGCATTCCTATTCAAGTACATATTCATTTGCCATTTGAAAATTTTGCATAATTTCATACCATTGTGTGAAAATTGGCACATTTTTAATTACAAAATGTGTATTTCAACATTATGTGTTTGCACACCTCATTCATATATTTTTGATCAAAATATTTGAAATCATCAACTTTCCCTTGTTGTATAGTACTCTTTCCTCCCATCCACTCTGTTTGTTGTGGACTCTGTGTGTATTTTTACCCATTTCCCTCAAACAAGTGCTTGGGTGTGAAATAGTCCCACATCTAGGGTGTATTAAGTATCATGGAACTTTGCATGAGTAATCTTACTAGATCCTATGGTATATTCTTGTTTCAATACATTCCATTATGGCATCTTCATCTCATTGCTCTTTGCTATTTTTACATGCATATATAAAAAACTTTGAGAATTTCTACAAATTTCTTAATATGAATCCTCATGTTCTCACTTATGTAAGCTATGTATCATAAGGATATATTTAAATGCTCTTCATTTGAAATCCTTGATTATGTACCTGATTTTGATAACTTCATATCTCTCATGAATACATACCCTTCCGTAGTAGAAGATCTAACAAAGTACATTGAACAATGAATACTCTTGAGAATGATGAGTGTGACAGTTATTCCATTGTTAATGCCTTGGAACTAATAGCTAAAATATATGATGATGATGATGATTATTCCATAAGTTATCCAACTCCTCCTATAGTTAAATATTCAAGTACCTTGGATGAGAAGACCGGGGATAGCTCCACTTTGGTTGAAAATTTAAGTCCCTTAGACACCTCTAATGATATGATCACCAACAAACTCCTTAACAACACTATACCTTCCCTTAGCCCTGATGCTCTCCCTTCAAAAGTAGAAGCATTGGTGGATGAGAAAAGGTCTCTCACATTAAATCCTTTAGGGATAGATGTTGGGTATAATCAAGAGGAAAACAATGTTAATTCAATATTCATCAATAAACTTATTCCACCCACTAAGGGGTTACTAGATAAATGTAGCAATTTTCCTACGATGATTGTGTGAGGGGCACCTAATGTGCCTTCTTTCTTAAAACCAATGATCACGGTTCAAGGAGATTGAAAACCACCTCGACCATTGGATTACATCCTAAACTATGCAAGACAAATCACTCAAAGAAATCAAGGTGTTCAAAATGTGTCACAACAACCATATCACAATGTGGTTGCTCACACATACAACACCTGTAATAACAAGAAAAGCAAGCAAACACCTCATGTACCTGTCTCTCTTCCATGTTCTCAACCTATGCTCCCCCACCACCTTGTCTTACTCATAAAAGTGGTCAAGAATATGATCTGGTTGAACAGCTTCACGCTACTCTGGCTAAGATCTCTCTTTGGGATTTAATACAAACATCTCCTACATACCATGCAATGCTCCAAGAAGCTTTACAAAAGGTGATTGTACCGCATGTTGTTAAGCCGAATGATGTAGCAGCTCTATTAGATTGAATGCATGTGACAAAAATGGATATTCTCTTTCAACCACATGAATTACGATCAATTGAAGTTCAAAACTAATATGATCCTCTTATAATCGTTGTCACAATAGACAAAAAGTTGATAAAGCAAGTTATGATTGATAATGGATCGACTCTTAATGTTTGTGGCATTGACCTACTACACAAAATCAAGATTGACACATCTGTAATCAAACCGGATAGGCTTAGCATTCGTGGCTTTGATAATGTTAGTAGATAATCCCTGGGTACTATAATCTTACCTGTAAAGGTGGGACCCATGACATTATCTACCCTTTTTCATGTAATGCCGAGTTTGATTTCATATAATATGATTCTCAGTAGACCATGGATTCATGCCATGGGGGTAGTTCCGTCTACCCTTCATCGATCAATAAAGTTTATTTATCAAAATAAGCTCTACACTATGGAAGCCGATCCTGAACTGAATAGTTGTTTACATATTGAAACACAAAAATAAGTTAACAATCATACGAGTCTAAATAACTCACCAGTTGATTCATCAATACCTCTTGCCACGGATAATGTTGTGCAAAACTCTACACCATCGAATGCACTTTTTGGTGAGGATTGGGGTTCATTAGATTTTACTCCTTCCAAGCTGGGGGAATATAAACTTAATAACTCTGATACATCAAAAGTCGCATTGATCTCATCCAAGAAATCTTTTGAAACACATAGGAAACCTAAAGTCTCCTCGGTAGAAAATAAAGACAATACTCTTACTTATACTATAGATTATGACACATATGAGGCCTCACCTTCCTCTAAAGAGATGTACTCCCTCTATGGTCATGGATTTCAGATTTTGTACAAAAATTGTGACTATGCAGGAAATGGATGTGGTGTAAATCAACAAGGAATCAGAGTACCTCTACAAGTTGCTAGAATTAATTACACATCTGGTATTGGATACTGCTCTTTGAAGTCCACCAAAGCCTCTCGTCATCCTAAACTTAATATTAATGTAATATCAACAAGACCGAAATGATAGGTGAGATATCCCGAGATGATAGACAAGAATTGTCCACCAGGGAATATCCCATTGAAGCAGGTAAGTATTTCTTCCTCTTTAAGCCACACTCATTGTAGCACCTATTCTAGTTTCTCTCAAGGGTGGCCTCCTATATATATATGTTGTTAGAACCATGTTGTGTTCCCTCGTGTTGTGCTATATGTGTTGTTTAGGTCTCTTTGGATGACCCTTGATACTCTTGTAAGGTCAAGGATACAAGGAGACCACCTCTATTATGACCATTCTTCTATTTGTATAATCATTCCTCTATTGTTCCTCTCCTCTATTTTATTGTTGTGTGTTGTGCCTTAGGGGCATAGCGTTGTAGTTGATGACTTGGGGTCATCCTCCTACGTGGTGTTCCTAAGGCACTTGTTCTCCTCTCTTATTTTATTGTTTACCTTCTTCTAGTGATTCTACCTAGTTAGCGGATGATGAAAACAAACAAATACTGATACAAACCATGTCTCCCTTCAGCAAGCAGAGCAAAAATGGACCTAGTCCATACATGACGACAGGGTTGATACATATATATATATATATATATATATATATATATATATATATATATATCTGACGCTTGACTAGTAGAATCACTCTGTGTGATGTATCATCTTATGGAATTTCTTGTGGCTAACATTTTACAATCCACTCATCTGCTCTTGCACACTTTGATTGGTATCTCACCTTCTTGCTACACTCAGTTCTGAGGTACTTGCGGTATATCCCAATGGTTATACTCAGCTCGAAACCCATAGTATAGCCTTGGCCCTTGATGTGACTCTCTTCATGCGTAGCTTTAATGAATTACTTTGGTTATTACCTTAGAGTAAGATTTCTAACCTCTCTTGTCATCTTATCTTAGCAAATCATATTATCACTGTGTTTGTGGGAACATTTAGTGACTGTAAGCACATGTTGCCTTGGGGGCATGGGCTTTGTGAAAGCTCTTGTTTTCTTGCGTGTCTTCTCTCTACCTTAATGTGCTTGATATTGGTACAAAAAATCAACCACCTCAAGATGGGGGCATATATAATGATATCTGTTTGATGATTTTGGTACTAATGAAGCGTGTTTGTAAGCCCTCTCCATGAGGCGGGATGTTGTATCTCCAGTGTGAGTACACATATTTATTTATATTCTAATATCAAGCACATTAAGGTGGGGGCATATATAATGATATTTGTTTGATGATTTTGGTACTAACAAAGTGTGTTTGTAAGCCCTCTCCATGAGGCGGGATGTTGTATCTTTGATGCGAGTACACATCTTTATTTATATTGCAATCAAAGAAGCCCTCTGCACAAGGTTAGATAATGTATCTCTTGAGCTAGTGCATATCCTTTTATTCAAAAGCCCTTTTGTGGAAGGCGGGATGGTGTATCTCTTGAGCTAGTGCACATCCTTTTATTATAAAGTCCTCTGCGGAGGTGGGGTTGGATCTTGAGACTATCCTCCCTTAAGCGTGTTTTTGGCAGTTGTTGTGGCATAAGCCCAACCATCAGGTTTGTTTGGCATGTTTTAGATGATCAAACTTAGCAATAAGTCCTTCCATCACCCATGTTTGTCATGTATAAGACGTATAGTATGTCTATGGCATGCTATATGACGCTTGTGTATTCCATGTGTCTTCCGTGTATTTTCCCCCTTGTGTGATTAACCCCCACTCGGGCTTTCTATGGTGTGTTTTCCCCTCTTTGTTGTGTGTAGTGGCGAGCTCTACCTACACTCAAGGTTTGTTTGGCATGTTTTCCCCCCCTTGTGTGGTCTCCACCCACACTCGAGGTTTTATGTCACAATTTTATTTCCATGCATATGTATATGAAGATGTTTTGAATATGTTATGAAAATGTTATATAAGTGTATTCATCATGTTTTGCATGTCTTCAATATTTTCTTCTCCATGTTTTGTGTACCTGTTACTATATTCTCCATTGTTTGCGTGTCTGCGATGTGTTTTCTAGCACATTACTTGAGATTAGGGGCTAGAAATAGTTCCTCAATCTTTGTGTATGCCTTAGCTTCAAGTGTCTGGTGTGTTTGATGTGTTTTCGACCATACTTTAATGCATGTATGGGTCGTAAGATCATAAATACATTAAAGTGGGGGCTAAATTTTATGTCGTAAAATGTCCCCCTAGAACTTTTACCTCCTAAGTTTAGCTCCTAGGTCCCTTAGGATTAATCATGCATTTTAAAAATGAATCCAGAAGCAAAATCCCATGAAACCCATGTCAAATGGGACTTAGGGGACACTCTTAAATCTTAATTAAGCCCCAAAATAGGACCCTGGACAAGGGCGTTTGCGCCCTAGTCCAGACCTATTTTGTCGGGACCCAAATTTTAATTGTCTACAAAGTGACTATTAAAAGGTTTCCCTTTGTCGACCTATTCAATTTGACTTATGAATGTGTAGCAGGAATGCATATTTAAGTAGATTAATGACTTCATTTTACACCTAGATGGATAATGCAAACTTGTGATCTTATACTAAGGATACTCAAGGCTTTCATTGTGTTGCAGAGCAATATTGTGTTGTGTTTGTACTTGTTTGTTGCAGATTTGTCTTCATCAATCCATCTCCTCATGGCGTGAAAGATCTTCATCTCCCTGTGAGAGCTTCACCTCCGAGGTGACATCTACTTTACGTTTCAACCAATTTATCATATCATTTGCTTTTGCCTCTATCCACCAAGGACACACACTCTCTATCTAACAATGGTGTTGGAAGTCTTAAATGCCATTCTGAGGCTTGACTGAGGCAAGCTCCTAAACACCACAACCCCCAACCCCTCTCTTGTGATTGCAGGTGACAAGTGTCAAATCTTGCAGAGAGGAGTTGTAGTAGAGTAGAGCAATTCATAAATATTCCAGATCTAAAGAAAATAGTGGAATATATCTCTAATTGGACAAGGGTGATCCCTCTTTCGTCTTCCAGTTTGTCAATGTCATAAATCTCTAAGCAGGGTACAGTTTACAACATATTTGGCTCTCAGTCTCTAGAAAAAGTGTTATCTTGGACAAGGGCATTCCCTCTTTTGTCCCTAAATTTTTTTCTTTCTAAAATTAAAATCCTAGTATGTTTCTAATCTATATTTAGTGCCTTCCTATGCGAGCATTTGTCAGATTTTGTTTGTTTGTTTATGATTTTGCATAATTAGGGTTTTAAGCCTAACCAGATTAGGGTTTTAACAAAACATCAATCTATTCTATATTTCTAAGCATCTCATAGTGACATCAGACCTGTAGCTGAGTCCTTTATCACAGCCGTGACTTAGCTCGATCTATGTTGTTGAATGTATGTGTGAAAGAAGGGTTTGATTGAATCTAACTAACATACAATTTGATCATCCCAATTTTCATACATAACAAACCTCTCCCAAAGAATTTCTCATTCCCTTTCCATTCAATTGAGATAGCCCCTTATTTATCCTCCTTATGTTGTATCATATTAAAATCACCTCCTAAAACCCATGGCACCCTCAGCAATTCATTTTCCATCCAATTCCACAGTTCAACTCTATGATTGTACCCATTAGGGGTATATATGGAACAGAGACCAAAATTGGTCTCACCAACCTCTAGTATTACCCAGACACATATGTTACAAGGAGATTGACCAAACTGTTTGATGAATTTCTCCCATTTTCTATTAATCAGGATGGCATTGCCACCCTTTCCCCTATCATGTTTGGAGGAGAAAGCAACTGCTACCCTCCAAATAAATTTCAATGTATTTTCTAGTATGAATCCAATAGCCTTCACTTCTTGAATAAACAAGATATCCATATTCTTGTTTTTATTGCAAAAATCTCTGACAACATATTTTTTATTAGGAGACTCTAATCCCCTCACATTCCAGCTAAAGCAGTGCAAGTTTTTCATCTATCTATTTTAAGTAGAATGTTGTCTATTCCCACTATAAAGCCTATCAAAGCACTTAAGAATATGTTCATCTTTACCTTTTTTCCCATGCTTGGAAGAGTTGTTAGTTCTACTCACTACTTTCCTTTTTTTATTCTCTTCTTCATTCTTGTCAGTTACATCAATGGACATGGCTTTGCGTGTTATATTTTTGGTTTTATCTTTTTCCTTCCCAATACTTCCTTTCACATTCATCTCATTATTTTAAGGACATCCAATGCCACTCTTTTAGGATTTGTTGTTTTCTTTTTTATGAATTCTTCTTTCAAAAGGTTTAGTTTCTCTCTTTGGGTAGCTATTTCTCTGATTTTTTCAAAGGCCGGCTCTTGAGCATACTTTTTTTTTCCTACCATTTTATGATCCTCAATATGATCACACACCTGCACAGGGCCGATAGGTTCCTTCTCCAAGACACCAATGTGGATTGAAGGAGAACTATCCTCACCAATAATAGCCTTGGGATCTAGTTGAAAGTCCATCACTTGGGATTCATAGCAAGGATTATCAAAAAAGACATTGTCATCACTCTTATGCCCCTCCTCTAAGTCTTTAGGGATGCCCTCTTGAGTTTCATCAAAGTCATACATATCAGAGTCTTTGAGAGCTTCACCAACATCTGCTACATCCTCAAACTCTAAGGAATCATTTTTATCCAACTTATTCTTAGCATTCTCTAAGGTAGAATGTAACCTTGAATCTCCTTTACTTTAACCCTATCATAAGAGCAATTGCTTTCATCAATTTTACCATTAGGAACTTCATCACTTGGGGGCATAAAATTAGTTCCAGAGTCACTAGGTGGGTTCAGCATAGGCTTACCCCCAACAGCAATAGAGGTATCTAAGTTAGGGTTAGGTGTTTCCTCATAGTTGTTATTCAAAACCGTAGTTTTGAAGTTTAGGTCATCTTTGTTTTTCCTCAAATTTGAGATAAGACAATCTTTTTTCTGGTGTCCCTCCAATTTAGATAAAAAACATGAGTTAAGGCCACCAAGCCCCAGCACATCACAAACAACAGTTTTATCTTCCATTTGAATTTCCAAAATTTCAGGGATAAGAATTCATGTGGGGCAGTGTAGCCCTTGTTTCATCTATTTTGATGACTTTTTCCAAAGGTTTTTACTACCTAAGGCAGAAATTCCCACATTTGAACAAGAACATTCTTAATAACTATCCACCTCAGTATTGAACAAAACTGAATTTCTTCGTTTGTAGTTTTAGGGGCCCAAGGGAAACCCTTAAACAGGGCTTGCCCACTATTCCAAAAATTACGTTCAAGCACCCTCTTTTGCATATTATGGTTCCTAATAAAAATGATAAACAAACCATGTTGAATAATTCTACAAAAGGAAAATTGTATTCCTAGCTTTTTACCCCAAACGGACACCAGCCAGTTATCAAAGAATTTTCTAGAAGGCAATTTATCAATATTAATGCATGTAAAAAACATTGCCACATTTTTCAGCCTCTTCTCTTCATTTTTAATAGATCTCTGCATTTCAACATCAGGGCACAAAACAACTTTCTTAGGCAACAAGAGATTCTCACCTTTTTGGATTTCTCTTGCCTCGCCTCCATGTTGCCCTTCACCGGAGACTCCACAGTTGGCTTCAAGCGGCTACTGCACCTCGAAGCCAACATTTTCCTCTAAAGTCTCAGCATCGTATCATTAACAACTTCCCTGTAAGTTTTGCTTTTCGCCTCCACTTTTTCGTGGCCATTTTCTGCTCACTCTTCCATTAATTCCCTTTCCATCACATTAATGACTGTCTTGCGGGGAATTAATTCCTAGGCGGTATCTGAGCATTCGACAAACTACGGTGACACCAGATGACGCCTGAGGCAAAGCGGGAAGAAAATTCAAAAAGACACTAAAAATATTGCTAAATATTAACATACACTAGAAAAATAAACACTATATGCATTGAAATAATCCCTAAGTCTTGGCTTCAAAACTTAAACACACCAGGAAGTCAAATAACAACAAATGATAAATAAAGATCATCCAAGGAAAAAAGAGAGCCCAACCAAGTTGTTCATGGAGGCTTTGCATGTGGATTTTGATTACTATGTTTGCATAAAAATTTTCTCATAGGGTTATGAGAAAATTGTCTATATGGTTGTAAATTTCCATCATTTGGTATTAGAGCTGTTAGCACTCATTTTGGCCTGGGGTTGTTTTTTTTCATGATCAGGGGGTTTCTTCATTTGAACCCTTTATCTTCTTGCCCATTTTCCTAAGTGTTGGACCTCCTCAGCATTTTTCAGCTGCAGCATCATATTTTCTTTGAGGGGGAGATCATCATCATCATCTTGTCTTCGATGATGGTCTGCATTATCATGTTTTCTGTCAACTTGTTTTCCATCAGGATCATCATATTTCAGTATCGGGTGATGTCTGGATATCATCCTGATCCTGCTGATGAGCTACAGTGCGCCCTGATTTGCTTGCGGAGGTAATTTTTCAAGTATCCGGTGATCTTCCAATTATCACCTTGCCCAAACATGATGATGATGTTGCCCCGATAGTCTGAAGGGGTTATTCTTCGAGTTGTTCGACCTGACTTGTTTTTTCTTAAGGGTCGTCATCATCATCATCATATTTCCAGTTATCACCGTGTTGCTTGCGGGGGTCATCATATTTTCTGCCTGCATGATATTTCGCCGGGGTGATATTTTTATCATCGGGTGATCTTGGTTATGATCATCCTGATGATGTTGTATTACTCCATGTTCGTTGTTTTATCATCCTGATGATGCTGACGTCATTCTTATGACAGGGTGATATCTATTTCTCTGCCTATCTGCATCATGATATTTCTGAAGGAGGGGGTGATATTTTCATATCACTTGGGTGTATGTTTGTTCCAGCGTCATGATGATGCTGATATCAAGGAGATATCCGCCTGCCGGCTTCGTGCATTATCTAGTGGGGGTGATCTTTTCAAGCATCATCATATTCATCTATCGCCCTGATCTTATAGTGGAGCTACAGTGCAACCTGATATTTGTACATCAGGATGATATTTCCAAATATCCGGTTGTCTTCCGAATATCATCCTGATGTTAATATGATGATGACGTCATCAAGGTCCGGGGGGGTCATATTTCTAACACAGATCATCTTGTGGAGATCCCCCGATATTTGCAAACATGATGATGACGTCATCCGGATATGAGGAGGTGCGCAGTAGGCAGATATGATGATGACGTCAGCAGGATATGATGATGACGTCATCAGGATGTTCATCGGCCAGACTTTTGGTATAGGCTCAGCAGGAGGATGTTCCTCCGATGGATCAGGTTGTGCGGATGAAGGCAATTATCATGCAGGTTATATTGCGATATGATGCTGACGTCAGGGTGATATTTCAAGCAACAGGATATCATGCTGCTGGAGGATGATGATGATGATGAAGTCTTATACTAGTGTCGTCAGGAGCAAAAGCACCGACATCATATATGCTCATGACCTAGTATATAAAGTGTTAAGGGGGTTGCTGCGGGGTGCATGTGGGATAATTGTATCCTGCATATTTTCAAATATCATGATGATGAATCTCGGCGGGAAATGGTTGCGATCGACTGTTAGATGTTTTTCCCAAGGCCGCGGGTTGGTGCGCCATTAATGGCGAAGGTTGCAGAGGTATGGGCGGATCTAGTACCCGATTGAAGGTGTACATCAACGGACAGTGGCGCAGGGCTCGAGATTTCTTCCTGTCTCCTCCCCTACCTGCTGCATTCATGTTTGGGTGCCAATCTGGTAGTGTTTGAGCGCCATTTTCCTGATACTGTGTATCCGGCGGGATTTTTGGTCAACCATGTAATTAATTGCTGTGGTACACTACCTGGCTGTTATAAGCAGGAAGTGTTACTCATTTGTGGTTGTTGAAAGTTGAAGATTTTTGGCTCTGTAATTCAAAAACAAGCTGATCTGGTTGTTCTGTACAGCTTAACCTGTGAGTTTATGTATCTCTTGTTGTATGTTTTTGGCATGAACCCACTGATTTCATGATTAATCTTATATGAGAAATGCTATCTTTGCATGTGTTTTGTTAATTCTGTCTCCAGTATTGCATGTATTCTTCTTCTGAATCTGGATATTTGGGTAATGTTTAGATTCTAGAGCATAGAATTCCTATGTTGAATGTCTGATCTTTTAACTTCTGCTCAAGGGGTAGATTAAACTATTTTCAGGTTGAACATTGGGAAGGGTATACTGCAGTAGGGATGCCATAAGTAGAGATAACTTAACACTCTGTATTGGGAGATATCTGTAAGGCAGATATCACATATATCCCCCTGAAATCCAGTTTTAGTTGTTCATGTTGATCATTCACAGGTGTATGTCTACTGACTCCAGGCCCTGGATAGGCACCAATCTTGCTTTGTTTTTGTGTTGTAACCATATCCAGCTTTGCATCCAAACTTAAAATCCAAATCAAAATCTAAAACAACCATTAGGACATTAGAATTAGTTTTAGGAACCTCAGTCCTCTGTCTACAACTGCAAATAGGCCCAAAGCTAGCCCCTTTGTTCTTATCTTTCAGTTTTGGTCTACTTACAGGAGGACTTATCTGCTTTCTGTCAGCATCCCAGCCTTGTATGCATATCCTCATGGATGTTGAGTAGGGAATACCCCCCTAGGTCTTGCAGAGCCTGAAGAAGAAGAGGAGATAAAATATAGAGTCTATCTCCTACACTGTTGGCCCCTGGCCTAGAGATCCTGTTGATCACTGATGGCTACCTTGTAGGGAAATCTGGGAATAAGCATCTAGTCTGGGAAAAAACCCAACAAGAGCCATGGTTTCTTGGTTGTGGGAGGAGAAATCCCTATTTTGATAACCCTTGATATGAGTAGATTTTGTGTATAGTGGAATCCATAAACTTGTAGGTTGAGAATGAATGCATTTTTAGGGTTACAAGGTTGTTTTCAGACTTGGGTTGTTGTAGATCTAAGGTTTCATGGACATTTGGCAAGTGGGTTTTTGTTTTGGGCTCTTTCAATGAGGGTTTTGGAGGTGAGCTTTTGTAGGAGGCCTCTTGGACAAAATCAGACCTCACGGTTGAGTCTAGAAGGCATGAAAACCTATGGATCCATATAAAACTCGACAATGTTTGGAGTCAATTATTTTTTTCCATTTTGATGCCCTAGGAGAATCTGCGGAGGAATATTCCATATAACGCAGGGAATATTCCCTGTGCATTATACTTGCACAGGTATGCTTATCGCAGGTGAAATAATTTAAAAAAAAAAAGTTTGCAAAATAAAATTTTAAAAAATTAATTAGGGGGTCCGCAGACCCCCTGTTGCGCTAGTAGGCGCAAGCAATACTGCAGGGTACTATTGGTACGAGGTGTCAGCCTTGCTGACAGCTCTATCAACCACTGCCAACAACCCTATTAGCCACCATTGGTGCTATCGGGGCCAGTGAGCCTTACGTCCCTGGTCCCCAGCCTCGGTACGGTGGGGGCCCAACCTCCAGCCCCTTCGCAGGGAATTCAAACTTTAAAATTTCAAAACCTTTAAACCAATTTCAATCTCTTTCAAAATCCACCACTGTTGTTTAGTCAATGTGCCACTAGGATGTCGCTATCACTGGTGGGCCACTGGCCAACCACCTAGGGGCCATCGGGACTTGGTTTGTAAGCCTAATAGGGCAAATGTTTTCTAGAGGGCTTAACTTGCACCCAATATGTTGGATTTTCAACTTTTGATAGTCGTTGGAAAGCTATTTCCGATAACTACACTGTGGTATCAATGGCTTTTCTAGATTTTGATGTTTTGACAAAGAAATGCTTGATGGAAGTCGGATGTTCTTTTCAGACTTGAAGAGGTCATAACTTGTACATACGAAGTCGTATTTTCAACTTCTTATAGTCGGCGGAAAGATATTTTTGAGTACTACACTGTGGTCTCAAATATTTTTTTAGACTCTTCCATTTTTATAGAATTTTCTAGTTGGAAGATAGATTTGTGTTTTGAGCTTGGACGGGGCATAACTTTTGCATACGATGTCCAATTTTGGACTTCTTATAGGCGTTGGAAAGGTATTTCTGAGAACTACATAGTGGAGTAGGTTTGAAGATGATATTTTAAGTTTTTTTTAGTTTGTTTCAGTTTGAGCTATTTTTGGTTCCTTTGACTTATGTTTCTTTTGTAACTTGATGGCAAATTGAATCTAAGGTGATTTAGTGGTTGAGTCATTGCAAACTTACAGGTTTATCTCTAATTATCCTTGTTAAAAACATTATAAATGTATTGTTGAATTTGCATGCTACATTGCGATGTCTACAAGTTATGCAATGTTGTAGGCTGTCTATACTTATAGGTTGCATATATGACTTGGATGTGGGTTGTCTATGCCCATATATGTTTTAGTGTTGATGCAAATTTTGATTTGTGTCTTGGTTTATTCACATGTTGCATTGATTTTGCTTGTCATTTTGACGTGAAGAGATGGTGGTACCAGGTACAGTTGTGATTGGCACCTATGTCTATTGACTATATGCTACAATTGTGTGAGACTTTATGGGAGTTTGGTGTAGGTACATTGGGTGGTGATCATGGTGTCATGGATGTTCCTTGTTTGTTAAGGACTTTGGCATGACATGATTGTTATGCAGGTGCATTATTGGTGGTGTTGGATCGATTCTAGTTTACAGGTGGTTGTTCATCTTCTTGGTCTGGAGATTATGGTTTACTCGACCTTTTGGGAGTTGTTGTCGTTACAGTGGGATTCTTTGATTGTGTTTGGGCCATGGATGATCTTCATTTAGGAGATGGTTATCATGATGTCATGGATAGCTTGGTTACACAATTTAATGGGAGCTTTTGACAGTGATGGTTTGATGGTTATGATGATGTCATGTGTAGCTCAGTATAATGGTTCAATGGGAGCTTTTGGCTATGATATGGATTCATTATTTAGGTGATGGATGATCTTATGTAGTGGTTGTTGGTGTCATGGAGGAGCTCTTGGATTCTATTTCTTCTATGCAGTTAGGGTTCATTGACATCTTCGGTTCTATTGATAGGGGATGATTATTTTCATGTGATTTGGAGATGTTGACATCTTGGTACCATGGAGGACTCTTGGAGTCTTTGGTTGAGGTGTTGGTTATGGTTTTTTAATTTTGACAGGTGATTTTTTCTTACAAAATGGTTGCTATTGTGTCTTGGTTTACTCTTAATTGCGCATTAGAGTGTTGGCATGATACAGGGGCTCTTTGGAGCATGATATATTCTTATGAGACATATGTTCTTCCTTTGAGAAGAAGTTAGATCATGATGTCATGATATGTTTCTTGGTTATGCATACGTGCAGTGGGAGCTTTGACAATGATCTTGTTGGTTCTCATGGTATTGAGTACATTGGTCATTTGATCGGGAGCTTCATGATAGTGTGGTTTTGCATTTGGAGTTTAGCATGGATTGATCATGGAGGTGCTCATGGATACTTGGAGACTTAGGTGAGGCTTGAGTTCTCTTGGGATTAGAGACATGTGTTGAGATAGTTACTCTTTTATGAGGATTTTAGCAGCAAGATCGAGGATCCTACACCTTGGTTGGACATGAGTTTGACCTCGACCTATTGAGGAGATTGTTCTTGGAGAAAGTCATTGAGGCTTGGTGCATCCTTGAGGAGAAATCTCATCCCTACTCTTGGTCCACTCGACAGTGAATGGTTTTGATAGGTATGGCCCACCTGATTTTCAAATGCATTCTTTCTTTGTATCTTGTCTTCTCATCCTTGAGTCTTGAGCTATGGATTATGGTTGTGAGGACTTGTTTGAGGAGTAGATGCATGGTTATGATTAGTTATCTCCTTATGTTTGATCATGAGTTGTTATAAGGTCATTGTGTATAACGGAGATGGTTAGTGGCTTTGGGCTTATTCCTATTTGGGGATGGTTATGAGTTTGATCAACCTTTGGTTTGAGAGGCTTGCATCTTGATTTGTTGGGTGTTGAGGAGGCTTATTCTTTTGAGGCTTGTAAAGGAGATCATGCTTTTCACAGTTGTAGCACATTAGTGTGGATAGAGGGACATGGTTATGATTTGCAGGTTCTCTCTTGATTAGTCTTATTCTTCTTCTTGGATGTTTGTGTTCACATGACATTCGAGTTGAGATGTGTATGGAGCTATTGATACTCTTTGAATTCTTTCTCTTATGATGTGGAGGACTTGGGAGAGATATGGGTTTGAGGTGAGAGTTATGTTGCAGCTATTTAGTTTGCAGGTTTTGTATATCTATGTGTGTGTTCTTTGACACTATGTGATAGAGGATTTAGCCACATCTTCTATGTGAGTGCTATTACTAGATCTTTGGATGCCTTGATCTATTTTCAGATTTGACATTTACTCATGTCGTGGGAGTTCTAGGATGTATATGATTCCTTTATTGTATGTTCTCATTATAATGTGGTATGGAGGGTCTTGAGGTTTGTTATCGCATGCTTTGTGTTGTTACTTTGGAGGACTTTATGTAGGATTGAGTATATACAAGGATTTATTATCATTGTGAATTGAGTTGGATATGTTGATGGCATAAGGTATACTTGTTATCATTTGTATACCTTGGTTTGGAGGTATGGTTAGTTGATGTGTTAGCAACTAGCTATGGTTGCTATTTCAACTATGGTGATTTATTCTTGTCAGCTACTTGAACCTATTTGTTACCATTGGATTTGGTTGATGCAGGTTTCTTGCTTCTATGTGACAGTTTAGTATGGAATCACTTTGGAGGATCTTATCTTTCATGTTTTGGCATGATGGATGACGAGAGGATTCTTGTTTGAGATGGTGGCCACTTTGATTATTGTTGTAGGTATCTTGGAGCACATGAAGCACATGGATGTTTATATGGTACATGTTGGGCATATGGATGGTTCCCTTTATCTTTTGAGTTTACTTGTTGATCCCTTATGCAATGTATACAAGTGGCAATATGTAGGAAAATAGGTGTTGTACACCTTGCATAAATTATATTATTTAATTATGTAAAATAAATATTTATTTGTGGTGCATCTATGTGATGTCTGTAACCACATTCAAAATTTATTTGGGGCCACTTGTAAAAGTTGTATGTAACATTGGGTTAGTTATTTTATGTGTATGGTATCCATAGAGTAATTAATTATTTATTTGTAATTATTTAATTATTGGAGAAAAAGGGAAACTTAGTACCAATAATTAAATGTGGGCGTAAATGGTTTTAGTGTGCTCATGATTTTGGTAATATGGTTTTACCATACTACATCTTGTATTTGTGTGAGCTTGATTCTATAAAAGAAAACACATGAGTAGTTGTTGAGGTTGGCTTGTTGGTTGTTGGATGGGTTTAGCTAGATTGAGTTTATCTTGTAGGTTGCACATGTGAGGGTTTGAAGCATGGCATGGGATGTGTGGTTGCATTCTTGTTCACATGGAGTGTATGTAGAGAGCCTGATGCTTTGAAGAGGTATTTTTGGAGACTTTGTAGATGTATTGTGGGTGTGTGCAAGAAGTTGAGTCTACTTTTTGGTCAAAAAGTGGAAGTGTTTTCCCTGATTTTCAGAATTTGTCACATTTGACCTAAAAATTTGAAGCACTTAAAGATTGAATCTTAAAAAAATTCAATAATATGAAATGTAGTACTCGGAGTCTAGTTTCCAAATATGTAATTTTTTTTAATACCCAGATGATACAAATTGATTTTCAATAAGCATGTCTAAAAACCACTGTTTAAAAGTCACTTTTTTTACCATACCATGCACGTGTACGACAACCATATTTTGACCTAAATAATTGTATTTTTATGAATCCTTTTGGGAAAAGATCTATAATACACTGAAGATTGATGAGGATATTTTTTGTATTTATTTTTATATATTTTTTTAAAATTAATTTTTTATTGGTCGTAATTGTTGTTTTGAAAATCTCTCGTGTACGTCATGCATTAGATGACCTTAACTTATCATTTTCTGATTTTTTTTTAAATCGAAAAGAATTATCTGAAGATTGATGAGGTATAATTTTTTCTCAAAAATTATTTTAATAAAAAGTTATTAAAATAATAAGAAAACCTGATATTTCAAGTTTATGGACCAATTTCATCAAAAATTATTTGAAAAATAGAAAAATAATAAAATTGTAAAAAAAATTACATATTTGGAATCTACATAATCTCATCTATAATGGGTTTTAATTTTGTTAAAAAATTATTAAAAAAAGTCGTCAGCCATATTGCCAAAGTCCATTTCTTCGAAAAAATTGAAGCTTTTTGTTTAAAAAATAAATAATAAATATAAAAATATGTCCAACACTAAAAAAATTATATATTTAAAAACTAGACATTATCATCTGAAATGGGTTTTAATATCATCCAAAAATTCTAAAAAAAAGTTTGTCAGCGATATTGCCAAAATCCATCGTTTCTGAAAATATTTTGCCCCGAGGCTTCCACTAAAAGTGGACCCAACTTCTTGCACTTACCCTTGTAATCTTTATTTTTGAATAATACATGAGGGATGAATTCTTTTGGAGGCTAGATTTTTCCCTCATTGAGAGTTTTCCCAGGGTATATAATGTTTAATCTTGATGGTATGTTTTTCTATTCTTTTGAGTGTGGATTTTGATTACTATGTTTGCATAAATATCTCTCATAGGGTTATGAGGAAATTGTCTATATGGCTGTAAATTTCCATCACATTTATGGTTGGATAGTTTCCCATTCTCCAAGGACTTAATTTCCTCTTGTTTTCTATAAACAATACTAGTGATGACTAAATGTCAATAGCTTTGTCAACCATCACCTCCTTGAGAAGCAACAAGCCCCCTAGATTCGATTCACATTTATAGAAATCAATCATTTTTCCATAATACCCTCATCTACTATTGAAAAGATCTCCACCAACTAGGCATTCAAGATTTTAACCTTCCAAATCAAATCTCATAGGTTTCATTAAAAACTTCATGTACCCACTCTATCTATGCGAGCTAAAAATTTTGGAAACTCACTGTGAATAAATGTTGTGGGTCAGTCACTTCTTAAATCAATGGTGCAAGCATTTACAAGCTCAAATAAGTTCACCATTTTATAAATAAACTTTTTATCCAATTAAAGAATACCATGTGTCTACCTCCCACTCCTTTGGGATCCTTTCCTCCACAACTTATCATAATGTGGCAAGATCATGCCACATGAAAAAATCAATGATTTGTGATCATCGAGCTTACCATTATTATTTTAGTTTACTCATTTATCTTTATTGAGGACCAATGATTAATATGTATTAGCCCATAAGATAAAATAATCCATGAGCTTCCAATAAATCAATGAAACATGTAGAAAAGAGATGCCTCATGCACTCTACTTGTGGCATAATTGATAATTGCCAAGCCTCCTCAACATTTAAGCAAACCCAATTGAGAAACTACATTAGAGATAACCTGGGCCCACCACTATTTTGTTAAACCAATGGATTAATTCATGACTAACCCATTCCCTACTAGATGATAAGGATAGTAGGATTTGCTGACTAAAATGGATCAATGGTGTAGACCAAACCAAGGTGGGGCTCTACACTCAACCAAGTAATCATATATCTCCTTACTAACAACATTCCATGATCCTCTTAAAACTCTCATGAAATACTTGATTAAGTTAATTTGTTGCATCTGATGGCCAAGATCTTATGTTGATGTTGTTCGGAATTAAGGTGTCTCAACCTTTACAAGTTCCTAGCATTGCAATTTCTTATTTATTTATTTTTCATATTTTATTTAATTATGTTAGAAAAATAATAAGTAACAGTTTTAATATTCCTACACTAACACCCCCCCTTAAGCACAGCTTAGGTGGGCACAATAAAGATGGGTCTTGGCAACTAGGCCTGATCAGGTACCCATGTACAAATGCATCTCTCATAAAGTGGAGAAAGAAAGAAAACCCAATGGGAAAAAACCTTCCTCCAAAAGAGAGAAAAATAAGAAAGTGTACTGGACACGACTCGATGGAAGTGCACTTGACACAATACAATTGAAAGTGATAATCCTACAATACTTGCAAGATCCACGTGTTGAATGTCAATTGCATGTCATGTGGCTACAATCCAAATCCAATGTGAAGTCTTGCTTTGAAGATTTTGTGGAATCCTTCTATGAAGCAACTCTTCAAATCTATAGAAGCGAATGAACTAGTATCAATCTTTTGTTGTAATGAATCTCTGGAAGTCCTCGGAGAATCAACTCTGGATGCACATGTAGCATTAGGTGATAGTGATGTTGTAGTGGAAGTGTTTGTGACACATCTCAATACAATGCGGGAAAAAAATGTTGAAGAATGATGAAGTAGTAGTGGAAGTGATCTTGACATATCTCTGTGGAAGTGCTCTTGGCACAACTCTGAAATGCTCTCGACACAACTCTATGAACCCCCCCCCCATAATTCAATATTTTTATCCCAATATTATTTTGTTGTTTTGAGAAACTTCTCTATGACTCAATAGTTTTATCCCCCTTGAATTTGGCACTTTATAATGATAGTGCGTTAAACAAGGCTAATTGGAATGAAAAATGACACTTTATAACAGCAATGCAAAATCATTTCCAATAGATTACTCTCGACAAAATATTCACTTTCTAAAAAAACGACACTCAATTTTGAGTTGCCAATCAAAAGATACAATTGTTTTTCAAGTTATTTAACTTGCTTTACAACGAGGGGAAATTTTTGGAGAAAAATGGGACAATTCTCAAATCGTCTCGATGCAGCTTTGTCGACACTTGAACCAGCGTCACGTCGACCATAAATATGCCCAATTTCTCCTCCATGGGTGAAAGTTACAGCAAAATGAAAAAAACCCCTCTTCAAGCACACACCGATGCAAGACAGGATCTTCCAAGGCAAATTTTATTTAGAAAATGCAACTTTCTCTGGCAAGCTCTGGCAGAAAATATTAGTTTTGGTGGGTAGCTAATCCACTAACTATTACATTTATTACTAGATGGTAGCAATTAACTTTTGTGTGTTAACTAACTTCTAAGAGTTAGCATTTGTTGTTGAGGTTATCTCCGGTTTGTTACATACAATATTTCATGATGACAAAAAACTACTATAGAAGCCACTGGTGGTTAACTGGGGAATTTAATATAAAATGCCACCACTACCACTATAACTGCCACATTCAACGTGGTCAAATCAAACCAGATCGAGCTCTTATCATAAAATGAACGCAGACCTGTGAGGTATGAGCGATAGAGGAGCTCGCAGCTTGAAGTAATAGCGCCCTGATACTGCAAGAACCATCCGGTGGAGTCGTTAGTAGTGCCATGGAATAGCGCCCAAATGAGAGCTGCGACCTACAAATTTGTTGTTGGGTTTTGGAAACAAAGCAGTGATCAAAGATTGCTGAAGCCTCGACTTGACCAAATGGAGATTCTAATCCCATGATCAAAAGTCGACTCGCTGGTTGGAAGACTGCATGGGCGATCCTTGGATTTGTAGGTCGTAGTGGTGAATGAAACCACAAAACACCTAAATCCAAAACAATGACGTACCAAAAGAAAATCTACCCAACATGAAAACTTTCGCTCTAAATATCAGACAATGACCAAAGTTGGAACTTGACCATGAATGCGCCTCCGAAGAATGCTGACTGTAGGCGACGGCGCTTGAGGAGATGCAGCCTTTCTGGCAACCAGAAAAATGGAACCATGACTTTTGAAATGACACAAGGAAATGAAGCCGCCTCCAATGTCTTTGTGAAAAACTTGCCCTCTTGAAAGAGAGGTCACACGTTCAAATCCTACAGGGGTAGGGTATGTATGCCTCATATTTGAAGCACAGTTAGGTGCCTCCTGCATTCTGGAGTATGAGGTAGTCCCATATGTTATAAGCCCCCTGTAGTGCCAAAAACAGGCCGCCCGACATCGTGGACTATAAAAAGGATCCAATCGATCCTTTGAATGAGCTGGCTTGGAGACACGACTGGCAGCTCCCTGGTGTAATTGCGACCTCCGATCCTCCAATATAAAAGCAAAAAATGCCAAAATCTGCAAAATAAGTGGTCTTCCTTCTTTGTATTGAAATCCTTTTTACACCAAAATCTATGCAGGCCACATAGAACAAATGTACTCAAAGGACCTGCAAAATGCTTCAATGGAGCCTAAAAATAGGCCAACTAGGCCACAAAAGAGTTGCAAAATGTTGATTTTGCAACAAAAAAAAAAAAAATTGCATTTTCAACCAAAAAAAACTATCAACGAAAACTTGCAAAATGTCAAATTTCTAAAAAAAAAATTGCATTTTTTTACAAAAAAAATTGTCAAATAGGAGATTTTTGCCTCCAAACGAACTAGCAAGCAATTAGCATAGCTCTGATACCATGTTAGAAACAAGATTGACTAACGCATTGCTGATTACAAATTGAAGTAATTTGATTATGAACAAAGTAGTTGTACATATAGGGTAGAGAGATTGAGTTGACTTAAGAGTCGATTTCAACACTCAACTAGAGTTGGAAGAAAGAGTGTCCACATGTGTGTTGGAGAGTTGTGTTGGACTCTCCAAGTCGACGCCTAACCACCTAAGGTGGCTTAAAGCCATGTGGAGAATATACACATAATTACTTATTCAAATAATAAGTAATAGTGTTAATATTCCTACACTAACAAATTAAAATGGCCTCATATTGGAAATGAAGCATCCCACCTTGTGTTGGCATTTATTTCCATGTGTTGGATATCTTGAGGTGTTGTAAGAAGGAATATTCTATTACAAATTTTACGACAGATTCTTATGACGCATAAGAGCATAAAATTAGAGGGAGTTACATTGGAATCTTCTGATGAATTATGATGCATGTCATAAGCATCTTTTTATTGAAGGTAAATGCCAGACTTGGGCGCTCAACATGTGGAGTTTCCCATAAAAAGTTATGATAATTGTAAGATCATATTCTAATAATAACTAAAAGACTCCTCCAAAGGTGGGCATTGGAATTTGTGCTAATTTGGGCACCACATTTTAGGCTCATGGTTTTGGTACTTACTTTTGAAAAACCACTTGCAATTTGTACTAGTTTGTGATTTGCCTATAAATTGGTGCTTGGAGTGTAGTTTTATTATTATTGAGATGGTGTAATCTGCAAGTCAGAATGTTGTCGAAATCACTCTAGAATTGACTATTGATTATTATAGAAACCTAAAAATTACCCAGGTCCTGATTCCCTAAACCATCTAATTTTTCCCTAATATTGATAATTTATTCCCTAATCCTTATCAATTATCTTGATTATATTGATTTATTCCTAATCCTTATCAATTATCCCCTAATCATCTTGATCACTAAATTATCCCAATTATTAGCACTCGATTCCATCATTTATCCTAAGTATTCCATAATTTTCTCTAAGTTCTAGTTCAATTTCCTAAGTCCTAGTCCCCTTCCTACACATGATTTAATTAATTTAATTAATTAAATCCCCCACATAACCACCTAAAACATGAATAAAAGAATCTAAAAATTATTTAAAAAAAACTCAATTATCCTACACCCTCCATCTCCCAACTACCCAACCAACTTAATTTGGACCATCGATCTCTCAGCAAATCTCCACCATTGATTACCCAACCTGCAAGTCTATAAATGAACCCTTCATGAGCTATTTTTCAATCATCCATCGACACTGCAATGTCATGTTGTCAGTTTGAGAAACCACATCTATCAACATATGAGAAAAACTACCCTCATGGTACAACAAGAATCGACGTTGGGTAAATTGATGTTGATTCATTGTATTTTTGGTTTCTTTGCTTTAGCTGAGGTGATAGTTAGGTGTGAAATAATGATTTAATCTTTAAGATTTAATATTTATTTTGGTTTCACATTTAACCAACTTAATCCAATCAATCATCATCATCAAGATATGTCGTTCCCAATCCTCATGTTGTTCTCTGGATATATGGTTCCCACATAAACAACACTATCCTCACATTGTTCTCGGGATATATTGTTCCCACATTAACAATGCTATCATCATCATCATCAATAAATGATTGATTTTTCATCTTCACCAAGGGCAACATTGTGTTTTTCTTTGTATCATTTGTGCATGTTTGCTTGCTTGCTTGTGTGTGTTATCATTTTGTCTTGCATTTGCATTGGTCCTTGCATCATACCTGCCACAATGGCATCACTGTCTTTCATATCATGGTTTCATCGGCATATGTTTGCTTGTGACCTTCAATCCTTTACGCATTTGACACATTGTCACCATGGTCTTTATATCATGGTGCATAATGTCAAGTGCTATATCAAACATCAGGTTGCTCACACCGATTAGCGTGAATATTCGTTCCTCCCTCATCATCCTTCCTTTCCATCCATTTTGAGAGCATACCCATGTCCTTCACACCCACCTATCCTCTCAAGGGGGCATCACATGATCATCTCATCCTTCCTTTTTATAAACCCCATTCTTTTTCCATCCTTCCTCATCCTCAAAATCTATATTTGTTTTTTGAAATGACATTGCTTCTCTCAAGCACAACATCATATCAAAGAGGGGCAAAATGTAGGCACTTGAAAATTACATAGGTCCTAATTCCTTGAACCATATAGTTTGTCCCTAATCTTGATCAGGGATCCTGATTATCCCAATTTATTCCTAATCCTAATCAATTATCCCATAATCATCTTGATTATTAAATTATCCTAATTATTCCAATTATCAGGACCTAATTCCATCATTTATCCTAATTATTCCATAATTTTCCCTAAGTCCTAGTTCATTTTCCTAAGTTCTAGTTCATTTTCCTAAGTCCCAGTTCATTTCCCTAAGTCCTAGTTCCCTTCCTACACATGATTTAATTAATTAAATCCCCCACATAACCACCTAAAAAGTGAATAAAAGAATAAAATTTTTCTTTTATTCCTAACCACTCATCCCATAACTATCTTCGACAAAATCCAAAATTCAATTAAAAATCTCAATTATCCTATGCCCTTCATCTCCCAACTACTCAACCAACTTAATCTGGACCGTCAATCTCTCAACAAATCTCCATGGTTGATCATCCAACCTAAAAGGCTATAAATGGACCCTTCAGGAGCTATTTTCATATCATCCATCACTGCAATGTTATGTTGTTGGTTTGAGCAACCACATATCTCATCATTTGAGCAAAACTACCCTCATAGTACAATAGGAATCGAAGTTGAGTAAATTGATGTTTATTCATTGTATTTTCAATTTCTTTGCTTTAACTGAGGTGACAGGTGTGAAATAAGGGTTTAATCTTTAAGGTTTTATTCTTTATTTTGGTTTCACATTTTGTTGTTCATAGCTTGCATGCCTCTTTTTATATAAAATTGAGGTTTTCATGCACATCTATCATACTCCCTCTTCCTTATCATCCCCTTCTGGTCTCTAAGATTTTTGGATCAGTTCTTGATGCTTTCAATACTCCCTCCCAATTTTTTGATCCCTCTCTCAATATCTTGTCCAAATTCAACTATTCCTTTTCTTTGGCCTATAAAACTCAATTTTTAAAAGTTCTTTCATATTATTATAATAATGGATATTAGATGTTTTAGCTCAATTTGTTTGTGAAGGACCTCATGATTCCTTTCCACATACCATCTACCATCCTAGGTCTACTGATTTGGCTATCTCTTGTCCTATGAAGTTTTCCCTAGTGCAAATCTACACATAAGAAGCTAAATTTCCATTAGTTTGTCAACTCAATTCTTTCTATATGGTAGTTGGAGAAATTGTCTCCACTTCTATAGATGCAAGAAACTATCTTTTTAGTCTATGAGGAAGGAACTTTTACCCTCTTCACAAGCCCCACATCACTTCCACATATGCAAAAAACATGGTCATTTAAGTTAGGAGGAAGGAATATTTGCCCTTTTTGCAACTTTCACAAGAAATTTTTGTTTCCCCTTCTACGAAGGAGCAATCCTTCCCTTCACATTAATTTTCATTCTATACTTTAAATGTGTTAACTCTCTATATACCATGTCTCAACAATCTGATGTACAGATTTCTTCCTCACCAACCCTTCATGTCATTTTTTCAACCTCAAAAATTCACTTTCAAGTTAAAAGCTAGTAAAATAGAAGATATTGAAGAACTCTATTTTTTAGTTCTACAAACATGGAACAAATGTGAACTTGACAAGTTACTTGGCTCTTATTTCTATCTAACATGGTCCCAATGTGTTACTTATCTTATTCATAGATAAAGTTACATTACAGATCCAAATAACTATCTAGTTATGTTTTCGCTTAGTTTTGAATAATTATCAAGGCCACATGTCAAATTAGGTTTTTGAATAATTATCAAATAATGTGATATCACATTGTGCCTCTATGAATGAGGCCAAATAGAAGACATCAAACTTTAATGTTGTTTCTATAATTTCAAAAAAGTCTTTGACTCAATTCCAAGACATCTCTTTTAAATAGCCATGTTTCTTTAAAGATTTTGTGTTCTTGTTGGCTACTATTAGGATATCATTTTGACCTAGCATCTTAGGGTTTTCCAAACTATACTTCTAGTATATTAGTACCAAGCATGTATTCTTGCTCATGTTTCCATTGCTTTTGGTCTCTTCATTGATGAATTAGAGCAATTACTTAAAGAGAGCCCCTAGGCTGATGGTGAACATTTCTTGGTAATTATCATCTAACTATTTCTATTTGTGGTCCATACAAACTTCCTAGCCACATCTCAAAGGAAACTTTAAAAGTAGCTAGGTTTCATGATTCTTTTTATGAATTCTAATAATTGGTGGTAGACCTAGCTAAAACAAAGATTATGGTTTTTTAAATCACTAAAGAGATTTCCACCAAGCTTCACATCTTCATCAAAATGCAATTGATAAAGATTGCAACTTCTTCAACCTACTTTGGGGCCAAGTTTACAACCACCCACTATCTTAATTTTATGAAGGGCATGTTTAACTGTCATATGTCAAGTGATAATGTTTCTAGCTCATTTTTTAGAAATCTCATCCACCATGAGACTTTTTGAAATTATCATTAAACCTATAATTATTTTTGATTGAAAGGTTTGGAAACCTATTGTTTGCTAGCTTGAGCGTACCCAAGTGAAGAGAGTGCAGATTACTATGTTTCAACATTGTATTCTACTACAAGAAAACTATGCCATAATGTATTTTTCATGTTGAGTTTGGAGAGTACCCTTTGTCTTGAGTTATCTTCAAGCTTATTTCCTACCTTCCCAAGTTTCAAACTTTGGATGATTTTGCCTCCAAACATGAGAGGTACCCTTTTTTGGGTCTTCATTTCACATTTGTGTAGATGATTATTAATAGTGACATTGATCATAGAATCAAAGTTGTAGATCCTAGATCACGGATTTAAGAGGATTTCAATAGATTTACCTTGAGAAAAGAGGTTAGTTTGAAGACTGCCACTTTAACCTAGCTTCTCCAAAACTTCAATTAGTTGCTGAAAAGTTAAGAAGATCAAAACAAAGTACATCAAGATCACTTTCCCTTTCTATGAAAACAACCATCCTTTTTTGTAAGACATACCCAAAATATCATGTAGTAAAAATAGTCTCATTTGCATCATCTAAATGTTTATGTGAGATTGTAGAGCTTCTGGAGCAAGCTATAAAATGATTTTTTTGAAAATATGTTATTGTTAATAAGTATGTCAATCTTTACTACTTGATTGGCTACAATTTGGATGTTGTAAACAAAAGACATGGTGAAATGACGAGAACAAAATGGCTTGAAGTTGAAATAGTTAACATGGGCAGGTACAGAAAGCACTTTGTACTCGTACAAATTCGAATATACAAACTAGTCCTAGTGGTGAACATTTCCATTGCACTCCACCTTCACCTTAGTTTGATCCTCAGCCAACCTTAGAAGTCCACTCTCTCATGTAACAACAAACTCCGTCTAATTCCTCTTCTTATAGGCATTCATCAAAAAGTAGCCCAAAATACCCACAACCGTAATGAAAATACTGAGTATGTAGACAACCAAATTAGCCAAAGTCATGACAAAGATAAGAAATGCCAAGGCTTAGAGAATTCCTATATGCCATGTATATTTTCCTTCTCTACCACACTCAGATGGGCATAGGCCTAAATCTAAATACGGAGGGAGATTATTCAATATTGAGAAATAACATAGCATTGATTCTTTCAAATGTAGAAGAAAATGGGCATCTCCAAATTTTTTAATTCAACCAAATGAAGAATTGAACATACTTGTGTAGTGAGAACAAGTACCATCTTTGTGACCAAGGTTTACTTCATCAAGGAATAAATTGATTGCCATATCCACACTAGCAGAGACTACCAATTTTTTCATGATCCTCTTACACTATAAATATGAGATTTTTGAAAGGGTTTTTTGATGCAGCGTGAAAGCACACAGAAAATCTCATATTTACATAATATAAGGTTTTACATAAGTGTTTCTTCAGGACTTAACAAAAAACTGACCTCCAACGTCTTCTCCCTCTAAAACCTTTGTTTCCTCAGAAGTCGGGCTTCACAATTTCCTCAGGTTCTTCTCCTTGGCAGGTTTGGAGGAATTCCCTTTTCCTCTATCCGGGTTACTATCACCCCTTTTACTCATCATCTTGATCTTCTGATGCAATTTCTCCTCTACTTTTAAGGCATATCCATATGCCTTATCCACAGTAGGTACCTTGACTAAGGCTAGTTCATCTTGCAGCTGAAACCTTAATCCATTAAAATACCTAGCTGTTGCTTGTTCTTCATCCTCTTGAATATCAGTTTGGATTTGAAGCCTCATAAATTGCTCGGTAAAAGCTTGAATGGACTAGTCTTTTTGTCTTAGATTCTGAAATTCCCTTAACAACTTTTACTGATAATTAGAAGGCAAGAATCAAGCTCATAGGTGTTTCAACATCTTGGGATTTTGTCCTTTCCCTGTCTTCTCCTGGAACTCTGCAAATTTTTCCACCATAGAGCAGCATGAGACTTCAGTTTGGATGCTACAATTTTCACCCTTTTATGATCTTCTTCCTCAATGCTTTCGCTCCAACTCCTGGATCTAGTCTAAAAATAAATCTGGGTTGATTTCACCTTTAAATTTTGAAATATCAAATTTCATCATGGAGCCTTGTTTGGTTACGGCTTCACTGAGCCTCTCCATAGGGTCTGCTGCCCTAGCTACATTATTTAGATGCTCCTATTCCTCTTCAGAATCAGTCAAACATAGTCTGTTTTCAATGGCTTCTAATCTTTTGAGCCACTCATGAACATTATTCCTTCGAAGACTAGCATTTCTCTTGCCTCTTCCTCCCCAATGCATACAGATCCCCCTCTGGGCCATCGTTGTTTGCTCTGATACCAAAATGATGTAGACAATCCTCTGATCCTGGAATTAACACACACACCCTCTGTATACAGAGGAATAATACAACAGAAAAGAGAATCACAAAAGTTAATCTTCTTATTGTTAACGACTCACAAGACTCTACTTCCTTTTTTTCATTCAACAAAAATAGGAAAATACATAAATAGTCTTCTTTTTTCTCCCCTCCAATGTGTTTCCCTTCCATGCTTATAAAAGATTCCCCAAAAGAAGACTCCTAACAAGACTTACCAATTCTAAAATTACTCATGCAACTCTAGCTGTTCCCTTAACTCCCAGAGAATAGGGTAGTTGGGGAGCTACATTTATTAATGAACAAACCCCTAAATTTACTCCTAAACAGTCAACTCCTAAATAAACTCCTACTCAGTCTACTATAACAAACATTAGTAAATAATCAGTTACATCATCCTCCCCATCTTTTAGAAATTTTGAACCTCCTAGTTTAGAGTCATATAATGGAGTTGTCTTTTTATACTTAAGCAAGTCAGCCTCCAGAATCCAAGTGTTATATGAATTCGGGAGGCCTTTCCACTTAACAAAGTACAACTTGTATTCCTTGGACCATGTAGCAACCAATTTAGTATCCAACACTTGTTCAATCTGCTCTCTTTTCTTCTTCAGCATGTGTTTGGTCCAATCATTGTCTTCCTTGTTGTGCTCTTCCTCATTCATCTGATCATCGTTTGTCCCAGCAGAGAGTGAGTAAAGGTTGGCGACATTAAAAATAGGATTGATGTCCAAATCCTCAGGAAGATCAATCACATAGACATTGTCATTGATCACCTTCTGAATTCTGCACAGACCTATTTTCTTGGGCTTCAACTTGTTGTAGGCACCTTGAGGACACCTCTCTTTATGCATATGTACCATGACCATTTCGCCTTCCTAGAAGATTTGTTTTCTCCTATTCATATCAACATTTCTCTTATAATGTTCATTCATTGTCTGCAATTTGTGCCTAACCTGTTGATGTATCTCTTGAATGCTTTCTACAAAATTAGTAGCATCTTGGCTGATTTGTGGGTTTACGGGCAAATCCATTAAATCCACAATTCCTTTAGGATTGCACCATACACAATTTGAAATGAAGACTTACCAGTAGATAAGTTCATGCTGGAGTTATAGGTGAATTCAACTTGGGATAGTACCAAATCCCATTGCCTAGAGTTTCTCGAACTAAGCACCTCAATAGATTTCCCAAGCTCTTATTCGTCACCTCTGTTTGACCATCAGTTTGGGGGTGGTATGTTGAACTGTATTGAACCCTGTTGTCTAACTTCTTCCACAAGGTTCTCCAAAAGTGGCTTAAGAACTTTGTGTCCCTATCATTGGTTATGGTTTTTGGAACACCATGTAACCACACTATTTCCCTAAAGAAAAAATGTGCTACTTGACTTGCATGTCATTTGTCTTCTTATAGGGTATGAAGTGGGCCATTTTAGAAAAGCAATCAACCACTACAAACACTGAATCAAATCCTCTCTGGGTTCATGGCAACCCCAAGACAAAATCCATGGAAATGTCAGTCCATGGTTCCTTTGGCATAGGTAGAGGCATATATAAGCTAGTATTTTGTTGTCCTCCTTTTGCAATTTGGCACACCCTACAAGTAGTAACAAACCTATTCACATCTCTTCTCATATTTGGCCAAAAGAATTTCTCGTTCACCAATGCAAAGGTCTTATCTCGTCCAAAGTGTCCGCCAAGCCCACTTGAGTGTATTTATCTTACTAGTTTTTCTCTCCTCAATCCTAGGGGAATACAAAGATGAGGTCCCTTAAACAAAGTTAATTGCAAGATTAAAGGATTGTCTGCATCATATTTTTTTGGTTGTTATCGTTGCAATTGCCATGTTAGGCATGTATGCAAAATGTGAAAACATATATAAGGTACATGATCTACTTTACAGAATGCCATGCAACAACTGCAATATCAAGTATCCTTCTTGCAACAAACAAGAAAAACATTAGAAATTAGTTTAATAATCTGGTCGCCCTTTTTTTATTGGAAGGAAATTTTCCAGAATTGGGACTAATGAAAAATAGCTCTGTCAATGGGAAAAAGAACTACAAAAAATAGCTCTGTCAATGGAAAAAGAACTACCAAAAATAGCTTTGTCAGTGGAAAAAGAACTACCAACCAATCAGAGATCCAACTTTCCTCTATTTTCTATACACAAAAAATGTAGAGAAAAGCAAGACCTTAGTAAATCCATGCCAACCAATGCAAAAAAAAGACATAGTGATCATGTGAAAACAATAGTCCACCATATATCTAATTATGCTGATAGGCATTTCACTCGTAGAGTGAGTCGATGATGCAGGAGCATCCTAGGTTGCAGAGCATGTCAGTCGCTTATGTTGCAAGACTCCTCTAGATTATTGCTGACAACAAAGGATGATTTTCGTAACAAGAATGACAAGAGTGAGCATCCTGTGCAGTGGATTTTTCCTCTACTAGAACATTTTGATTTTCTATGAGAATGCAAACATTTCAGGGCTTTAAGTGGCATGATGAATCCCCTTCAATCTGATTGATTTGCCTTGCCATTCACTATGAGGAAGCATCTTTTTGTGGGTATCATTTATTTTGGGGTTCAAAATTTAGAAATGTCCATAGTCACACACCAAATTAGGCAAAACAAGAAGAAATACTCGCAAGGAGGTATGGTATATACTAAATTGGCAACTCGCTTGGTTGTGTCCCCAAAATGCCATGTTTACCTTTGCTTTTATATGTAGATTTTAGTTTAGTAGAATGGGGAAGGCCCAATTTTGCAACCCTTCTTGGTCACCAGAAACTATTTCAAGTAGGTCGATGACTCATACAGCATCTGTCTCGCCAAGTCTTAGTCACTGCCCTGTAACTATAAAGTCTCCCTTAACGTTGTCGTAGCAACTTACGTGAACTATGCTAAGTTGTTGCAAGTATGGGCCTAACCGGTGTTGTCATTGATGTCAACATACTCTTGTTGCATTAATGATAAGGATTGGATGAGCAGAGAGAAGCAATGGAGACAGTGAAGTGGAGATCCTAGCTAAGATGCAAATCAGAGGTTGCGGTTCAAAGGGTTTGTAGATATGAGTCTTGAGATGATCCAGTCAAGTTTTCAGAGGTTTGCATGAAGATTTGAAGAAGTTATGGCCGCTCAAGTAGAACTGGCTCCGGTAGGTATTCAAAGGTGACAGAGTGACAGAGATAGGTCCGGTGAGATCCGGTAATGTACTATCCCATTCTGCGGATTTGAGGGAGTGTTGAGGACGTTCGTATGAAATATCAACTCGATTGGTTCATGGTTTGAAGGTCTGGAAGAACCTATTCCTTTGTGACAATAATAACAGACTGTGTTCTTAAAGATCCGAATGAAGGAGAGGAGAATTCCAGCAAGCAGATGAAGTGTGGATGTTCTCAAGTGATTCGGGAAAGGTTGTGGTGATCCTTGGATCGTGACCAGTTCATGTTGGTGGTCCGCATTGAAGTTAGAGTGCGCATTTGAAGAATAACCACTGGATGATGGTGTTCTTCCTGAGACCGGCCGACTGGATGTATTACATGTCTTGCGGATGTTCTTGTAGATGTTTGCAGACTTAGATGATTATTCCTAAGTTGATGCCTTGTATAAATAAGGGTTTGTGAAGTCTTTCCAAAGTGTGTCTTGTGGTGATGAGTGTGTGGTAGTGAGGAGAAGTGCAAAAGGCAGAGCAAAAGTATTGGGCTTAAATGGAACTGATTCAAGCATGGTGAAGATGCTATTCTCCAGTTCATGAAGGTGATACTTATTTCTTTGTAGACAGTGTGTCTCTTGTAGGCAGTGAGCCTCTTGTGAGCAGTGTGCTCGGGCAGTGAGCCTTAATTGGCATGTGCCATTTTGTTCTTTCTATTCTTCTAACAGAGAATACATTCTTGGGTTAATCACCCCGTGGTTTTTCCCTTAACCGGGTTTTCCACGTCAAAATCTTGGTGTCTTATGTGTTGATGAGTTTCTGCTTTTTATTTGAATGCATTATGTTTCATGTTTAATATACTACTAATCACTACGAGGATTTAAGTGTGTAAATTGGAGAAAGTTTTGCACAACTGATTCACCCCCCCTCTCAGTTGTGTGCCCTAAGTCTAACATAAGTATGTGTAAAATGTTATTTTATATTTTTTGTTATTTTCTTTAACAATTATTTTAGTTAAGTTATTAGGGTTAGCTAAAGCTCTGTCTGTTCTTTCCTTGTATGATGTATGTTATTTTCTTATTATTGTTTTTCAGTTATTATTAGAGATAGCTCATCTCTGCTCATCTCTTTGGGTTTGTTTTATCTTTTGTCTTCACTATTATATGATTTGTTTCTTTGTTATCTCATATCTTAGCTTTCATATGTGGTGTTTTGTTTTTTTAGCCATTTTTCAATTATTGTTATGGTCAGTCCATGTGCTCTTTGTTTGTTCTATCTATTGTATTTACTATTAGTTACATTATTTTTCTGCTAATTGATATATGTGTTGCCCTCTGTTATTTTCTATAATTGTCTATTCATTTATTGCTAGAGTTAGTTCAAGCTGTATGTCTATTGTCTTTTACAAAAGTAATCTTATTATAAGTATTATCTTCAGCTACCCACTTGTTTCATCTATCATATCAACATTCATTAGAGGAGCTGTGTGAAGTCTTAAATAGTATTCGATGGTAGAAGATTGTGAAGCTAGTCTAATATTTCTCTAATATATAGGCTTTAGAAGCTATTTATTTTCGTGTTAGTAGTTAGTATAAGTAATAAGCAGCCAAGGAATTGTATGTAATTATTGTCAGTATTTAATAAAGAATAAACACAATGCTTCTATCAAAGTTTTGTTTGACTGTGGTTAATATGAGCACTTCACTATTTTAAGTAGAATTGATAAACAGAGCATGTTTTGTTAAAATTAAATCTCCTCTCTGCTTGGTGCATGTATCTAGGAAGAGATATGCAACCGAGCTATTAGTATTTTAAAGTTGATGACTGAGGTAGGCTTCATGGTACAAGAATTTAACTATATTGATGTAGCGTAGCACCAACAATGACAACAATTGCTTGGCAATTTTTTACTAATTTTTTTCTTCATATAGTTTAATATTTAACTATTTAAAATCTTTGCAACATTCTAAATGTTACATTATTATAAACATCAATGTATGGCACAAAATTGTGCCCCATAGCCTCAGAACAAAATATATGTTAGTCTATTCTGAAGACGTTCCCTATTTATTGATGTGGAGGAGTCTTCTATGTTCTGTAAAACCCATTTTCTATTTGTTGAGTTTATGTTGTTTTCTACTGTGTTAGAATAGTCATATACAAAAAAGCATCTTCAGTGAAATAATAATGTATGTGTACTACCTTTGTGAAAGTTAAATCTCACATGAAGAAATGTGTTTAGTGAGAAGCTCTTAGCTACTCTAATTGGTGTAATATTTAATGGCCTTGAAAAGAGAATTGGAACCTAGAAATATCACTGACTGTTGGCTTTCTAAACTTGTTGACAGTTACAAAATGAGGAATGAACTAAAAACAATTGTTTTTTAAAATGTGGAAGGTAAGTGCAAATAAATAAGTTGCTCTTTTAGGTTGTTTCTATAGAAAATGATAGCATTTAGATTGACTTAACCAACTAAAAGAAATTGTTTTGCAATCTTAAGATGTTTTATTAGGATATGTGCTTGATGACTCAGTTCTTCTCTACTAAGGATTTGGGATTGTGAATTATGAGATTGCAAGATATAGCTTTTATTTTTGTGTTCATGTTCAATTTGAGATTCCTAGATTAGCCTTACATTTGTGCACATGTGGTTGATCTTTTACCCTCAGTTTTAAACCTTGTTCATGGTTTTGAAGTATGTGCTTTTAATCTACTCTAGTTTCCTCTGTTATTTGGTAAAAGTGTCTAAAAACTATTATAACTTATGTTTTGATTGATTGAACGATTTAAATTAGTATGTGATTTTTGACAATGTGAACCACATTAGAAAATGGTCAAACTCTATAATCAGGTCAAAACAGTTCTAACTTTAACTTTAAATGAGATTATTTTTCCATTTTTTTAAAAGCTAAGTGGAGTTGTGCAAAATTTCCTTAATAAAAATGATATTTATTTACTTTCGGGGTTTGTGGCATGACATAATTATTGTGAACCAATGTTGAAATAACTAGTAGATAATGGACATAATTACTTATCTATATGTTAATATTTTTGTAACTTACTAAAATCAAATGGTTGTCACATAAAATCACCAATGTAGGTCATTTGAGGAATTGTAATGTCTTTTTCCGAAGTGAGTAGATGTATTTATAACATTGTCCTTAACTACAACAAAAGGAATAGTGGCAATTTGAAATATTTAGGATAAATAATTTTTGCACTTGCTCGTATACACACATTTAGGAATTTTGAAATCATAATAATATATGTAAATTTAAATTTTATTTATTTTTGTCAAATTGTGATTACTCATAGAATAGCCAATTGTGAATCCACCATCAACCATCACCTTTGGCTAACTGCAACATCCTTTTCCCACCATTTTCTTTCCTATGGTAGAATCAAGGTCCTTAACTATCTACATGTCTAGAACTTTGTCCATGTTGTATAGGGCCATCCATTAAACAAGAAAACACCATACTACTACCATCTCCTCTACTATTACCACTAGAACCAATTGATAGTCACTTACTATTACCTTCCTTAAATCCATACTTGAGGTACTCATATCTAGGTCACTTAAGCGATTTATCATCTTAACATCTTCTCTACACACCCACCAATTGTCATGTCCTCTAACCCAAATGCTCATTAGGCTATGCTTCATTTCCTTTTGTTCCTTCAAATCAGCAATAGAATTTGTATATACATGGTGAATGTTCTAGCACTGAAGACACTAGCTTCTCCCTTCCTTCTGAAATACTAGAATTAAAATGGTGACCTAGTTGTTTCTCTAAACTAGCCAATGGATTCTTCAAAGAGACTGCCTCCTTTATCACACCAAATTGATTAGACAAAAGGCCTTTTAGAGAGAGAGTTTATGACTTTAATGCCCCTTACCCCTCTACTCATTATAACTAGTTTTATACATTCTCTGGCATGCTCCATCCTTACCTTGCAAAATATTAGAATTAAGATGGAGGCCAAACTACTTCTCCAGACTAGCCAATGGATTCTTGAAAGAGATTACCTCCTCCTCTATCACACCAAATTGACCAGACAAAAGATCTTCTAGAAAGATGATTTGCAAAGTTACATGTCCCTTCTCTCTATTCCATGTGGCAAGTTCTATAAACTCTATATCTTGTTCAAGGATATACAAACAAAAATTTTGGTTTTAAAATCATTTCAATGTGGCTTGCCTGCTAAACTTTTCCATCACACTATTTTGCTTGATAAAATTTAAAGTATTATATTAACCAAAAAAGGAAAAGTCCCTCATTCAAACAAACCAGGAAGCATAAAAAATGGATCCAAATAAGAGATAAATGAGCAGAAAAGGAAAAAAATTATATATATATAATAATATTATATATAATATATAATATTGATCTTCACAACAACAAAATAATTTACGAAAGGTAGGAAGAGTTAAAATTATGGAATGTTATGTAAATTAGAGGTAGCACCTGGTGCTTGAAAAACAAAGTTAAAATTAGCTTTGTTATACCAAATTTGAGTAAGGCACATTGACTACCTCTTTATATAGAATTGAGATACATTAAGAAATAGCCATGATTTGTAAATATGTGAATCAATTTTTATTTGATGTTAAATTGGGTTCCTGTTTAAAATTAAAATAAGTCTAATTTCAACTTTAAAAAGAGATCCATGAATAACAATCCTTAAAATAGCATGATTTCTTTGACTACAAGAGGTATCATAATTGTTGCATATTAAGGTCCTATAGTGTAGGACATATTTAATTAGTGTGTCCAGTTCCCTGAGCCTTTTAGACATTCATTGCATTGGAAAGCTATCCTAATGGTTATCTCTTGTTTGGAACATATGATCATTGTAAGTGTTCACCTCAGATGTAGGTTTTCTTGGTCTTGGCTTCTTTCTCTCTTTTGTATAAATGATCTTCATAGGGTGTTTAAGGATGTAGCCTTGTGTGGATTATACAAATTTCATTACTGTTTAGGGTAAAATTTGGATTTGTTGATCTTTTGTGGTTTAGATGTTAAAATACTCCTTTCACCCTAACATTGAAGGATCTAGGGTCGAGTGGTGAGCACTATCATACCCTAGGTCACTTGCAAATGAGGGGAAGCTTGGATTATGGAATTAATTATCAATTTTTTCTTCTATGCTCAATTAACCATTAAAACTGTAATTATGCAAATACGACAACAAATTAATGAATTATAGAAAAAGCTCTTGCAGACGAGAGTAAAATGCCAAATTATAGAATACCTATTTTCAGGGTTTTGAAGTGGAACAGTCGGGGACAGTGGAGTGGGCACCCAAGTCCAAGGTACCTACTTTTTTAGGGAATTTGGACCTCCTTCGGATACTGATCATCCCTGTAACTTCTATTTTCTAGAATCTACCTACGGATGACACTGGAGTGAGCGCCCTAGTCCTGGAAGTGCTCCTTTGTCTGACTTTTCTTCAGATCATGAATCCCTGATGTCTTCCCAACCTTCCTACAACTCCACTTTTTCTGGATGTGACACATGTAACCTGCAATCACAAGACTTGGTTTGGGGGTTGTGGTGTTTAGAGGTTTGCCTTAGTCAAACCTTAGAGGACACTTAAGTCTCTGAACATCGTTGTCAGATGAAGAGGGTGTGCCCTTGTGAGGGAGAGGCTAAAAACCAAAGGAATCAATGATAAAAACATAATGATATGTCAGCTTGTAGTGAAGCTCTCATGGAGGAAGATGCTCTTCATGCCATGAGGAGATTGATGCTCAAATCTGCAAATATCAACACACAAAACATACAAGTCTACTCTTGCAACACAATAGAAAGCCTTGAATCACCTTGAGAATGCCTAGAGTTCACAATGATCATCTAGTTGAAATCTAGTTTACAAATGCATTCCTACATATGCTTATATATGCATCTACAATCACTCCCGCCAAGATATTTGAAATTCAAACTTACCGTGTCAGCAAAGGGACCTAATAACGGTCACTAACTGACACCCAAAAATTGGGGCTGCCCTAAAATAGGGCAGGACTAGGGCGCGGGCACCCAAGTCCTCCCCCCTATTTTAGGTAGGGTATAGCTCAAGGGATCCTCCTAGGTCCCATATGCCACGGGACTTAGGTCTCATTCCATCGGGATGCTAAAATATGAACTAAAATGTCCTAAATGCACTCTAAAGACCTGGGAGCTAAACCTTATGAGGGAAAAGCCCCCAAGGGGACATTTTCTGATGTTACATTTAGCCCCCACTTTAATGTATGTATAAACGCAAGGCCAATACATCCATTAAAGTAAGGTCACAAACACAGAGAAGACATGCCAATCACATAGAAGATAGTAACAGGCATGCAAAACACAGAGAAGACAGTTACAGTCATGCAAAACACGGAGCAGACAGTTAATGCATGGAAGACACATTAATGCATGGAAGACATAAATGGTATCTTTTCTTTTCTTTTTCTCATATATATGAAATGCAAATGCAAGTACTGGAAAGTAAACAAACCTCCCAAAATACAGGAAGCACTACTCGAAGGTGCTGGTCTCTGCATATAGGGCAACACACATGCAATACACGCAAAACCTCCCAAAATGCACGAAGCACTACTCAAAGGTGCTGGTCTATGCATATGGGGAAACAAACACACCATACAAAACAAGCACGCCAAAAACACACACACTTGAAGACAGGAGAAAACATGGTAGACAAGCGATGGAGTGTACCTATTTCTAGGTCCAACACCATCTCAGGCACATTATAGGCACACACCGATGATTGGGCTTTGCCACAACAATCACTGAAGACACGCTTAAGGGTTGAGTTAGTCACAAAACCGCTCCCCGCCTTCGCAGAGGACTTTTGAAAATGACAGAATGATGCAATTTGCTCCAAGAAATACACCATCCCCGCCTCTGCAGAGGGCTTAAGATAAAAAGGATATACGTGATATCCCACCTCCACAGAGGGCTTACATAATTGATTGATTGATTGTAAACAAACTCAGGATGCATGATGCACTACTCTAGGGTGCAGGTCTATGCATCTAAGGTCAAACACATTGCTAACATCTATAACAGACAGCTTACCTTATATGCCCCCACCTTAAGGTGGTTGATATCAGTTATTGATATCAAGCACGTTAAGGTAGGAAGAAAACACACAAGGGAACACCGACTTTCGCAAAGCCCATGCCCCTCGGAGGTGACATGTACTTTACGATCGCCAAATGTTCCCACAAACACATCCCTACAAGAAACATGTTAGTGTCTATGAAATCATGATAAACAACAACATCAATGCATATGATTAACCACACAAAGAGCCAAGGTTATACAATGAATTTGGAGTTCAAGGATAACCATAGGGCTATATCACAAAGCTCTCTAAATTGAGTACCGTCAAGGCCAGATTCAAAGACAAACAAAGGTACATACAGCACCAGTATTGTTAAGGTTTGCAAATGCAATAGAAACATCATAAAATTCACTACGCGGAAAGCACGAGTGCTTCCACTAGCCAAGCGTCAAATAAGATATACAACCTCATTGTCATATTAGGAACTAAGTCCATTTGTTGATTGCTCTCAAAAGGGACACTAGGTCCGCATCAGTATAAATGTTTATCGTCATCTGCCCGCTAGGTGGAAACACTAGAGGAAGGGAAACAATAAATAAGAGAGGAGAAACAAGTGTCTTAGGGACAGTCATGTAGGAGGGTGCCCCCAAGTTACCAACCATGATGCTATGTCCGTTAGACACAACACACAACCATGAAATCAGAGAGAGAGACAATATAGAAGAATGATGATACAAATAGAAGAAGGTCACAATAGAGGCGGTCTCCTGGTATCCTGAACCTTATGGGAGAATCTGAGGTCATCCTAGGAGGCCTAAACAACACATAACACATCATGGGGGAAGCACATCATGAAAGAGATAAAGGGTTAGAGGTATTTACCTGTAGGGCCTTCATACTATATCTTGGAGCTCTCAAACCTCTTGGAGAGGTACTCGATCATGTTTAATGCAAAATTTGAGTGGTTCTTATGAAAGTCTTGTTTGTTATCATATGATGCTTTTTCATTAAATCCTTGTTTAAATGAGACCCTTTGTTGATTATGAGGGGGAGAACCACTATTATTTCCATTTGTTGATTGTCGTCTTTCTCTTTTCTAATTTTTGGCAAGATTTCATTGGTAAATCTTTCTAGAATAGTAATGGGAATCATCCTGTGCCATCTTGCTCATTTGTATCGGTTGTTGTTCTTTCTTTTCAAAGGTATTTTAATTATCTCCCAATCCATATAAAGATAATGGAGGAGGAACCTCAGCATAAATTCCATTTCTTTGAGGACGAGGTGGGTTATCCATTTGTTTCTTATCAACTTCAATCATTCCCACAATACTATCATAGTCCAAGTAATTGTCCTTGTTTACTTCCACTAGATCTTGTTCCACCATATTATTTTCAGTATGCTTAGGAAAAGGATTAGTGAAGATTTGTAAATTCTGATTCGGCGGAGCAACCGACTTATTTCCATTGTCGTTCACACCCAATACCTGGATGGCATTCGAATCAATAAGGTCCTATATCTCGTGTTTAAGACGCATACATCATTCAGTGTCATGTCCTTGTGTCTGATGATAATGACAGAAGGCATTAGCATCAAAGTAAGGTACTTGTTTATTAGGATCAGCAGGCTTGATCGGGGGAAGCTTTAGAATGTTATTACACATAGCTTGATTCATGATAGAATGATAGGACTCAGATATTAGAGTAAACTTCCTCGGTTGATATGATGTTTTCTTTAGATTATTTATAGCAAACACATTCGTATTTGGTCCATTTATCTTGATGAAACCCCTATTATTATTCCTTTTAAAATTGATTTGTAATCATCCACCCATGGATTAACCACCTTGAGCTGATGAGTTTTGGTTTTCATACTGACTAGACAAAAGTTGATAATCACGAAGAGGTGCATAAGTGTTGAAAGGAGTTATACTTCATCAAGAGGATCTTATCATGAATATTAGTTTGTAGATTTGTAATGAATATCTTCTGAACATCTTCATCTTTCATCTAATACTGAATTTGTGCATAAAGTCCTTGATATCGACTAATGAATTCAGTCAACTTTTCTTTGGGACCTTGTTTACATTGAACCAAGTTAATAAGAGTGACTTGGGGTCTGATATTTGCTTGAAAATGTTGTAAAAATTGATCAATCAACTGTGAAAAGGAGTGTATTGAATTCGGAGGCAACGAGCAAAACCATTCTAAAGCAGTATCTTTGAGAGATCATGGGAAAAGTTTTTCTAACAAATCCTCTTAAAAATAAAAATCACTACACATAGTTGTGAATGTTGCCACATGGCTATTAGGATCTCCTTTTCCACCATATTTTTCAAAGCGAGGAGTCTCAAACCTATCAGGCATAGGGTTCTCAAGATTGCATAGGATAACGGATTACGGGCATGATATGTTGGTAGACTAGGCTGTGAAGAATTTGTCAAATTTGTTACTTTTTGTTGTAAAGCGGTCATGCCTTGTAAAAGTTGGTTTAGGATGGCATCATTGGGAGATGCGGTTTATTGTGAGGAATTAGAACCAAGGTGAGCTTGAGATACAATATCCAGAGGTTGAGATAACAGTGGCTGGCCATAATGATAGGTGGAAGATGGTTGCAAGTATGTAATAGGTAGTTGGAAATGAGTAGAATAGATAGGAGGTTGAGAACAATTATTCATTAGGAATCAAATTATAATAATTAAATCCCACAGCTTTGTAATTAGTGCCATTAGATACTCTAATACCAATGGTAGAATTACTACAGGTGTTCGCATTAGTTGTTAAGATCGTTGATGTAAAAGTGGATACTCTTGTATTTGGTATAGGTATGGAAACTTGAGCATGAGATGGTGATAATGTGTTATTAATCATTTGTGCACATTTGGTTACTGGCATGATATTGGTTTGTACAATATGTGCCAGACCATGAAGTGCATTAACACCATCTTGTTCTTCTTTTATCAATTCTCTGATGTTATGAATTGTAGGAACGACTTCTTCAGCTATTCTCTCATTTTCCATAAATGATTGAAATTTCACTAAGTCTTTATCCAATTTTTCTATTTTCTCATCAGATACATATCTTGTTGCCTCAATAGTATCATCAACATCATGAAAATTTTGTTCCTCCATTGTACTTGTAATGGGTGGAATGTCTTGTAATGTTTGGGTTTCTCCTTTTGTAAAGAAGGTGTTCAAAGTACCGATTTCTTCAAGAGCACTAGATCCCATGTGTCTTATGCTTCTTCTTAAAGGAATATTTCTCTTAGGGCAGAAAGTTATTAAACTCATGCAGCAATATGCTCACTCTCAACACACTCTTGATGTAAATCCAAGATAATGCCAAGTCAAAATATAGTGAAAATAAGTCAAAATAGGCATTTTTTCACCAAAATTCAATGCAAAAGAGCATAACAAAGGGTGTTGTGAGGAAAATGTTGATGGACAGTGAATAATATCAGCAATAACAACCTCTTGGTGCTAAAATATCCAACACAACACGCTTTCAGTGCCTCTTAAGGTAAAACCCTAGTGAAAATGTAGCAAAAAAAAAGCTATTTTTCACAATTTTTTAATTCCAAGATCTAGCAAAGGAGGTGTTGTAAAGAATTTTAGGAGGTAAAGAAAAGAATATCAATAATATCAGTCACCTCAATCCATAAAATTGATCACAACATGCTTGGAGTGCAAACTAGGTCAAACCCTAGGGCCAAAATAGCCAAAATGTGTGGTTTTTTGCAAAATTTTCACTACAAGAGCCCGATAAAAGGGTGTTGTGAAGATTTATATGAGGGGAAGAAAATTATTACCCTGATAACAGAAAATTAATGCAAAAATATCTTTCACAACACACCTATGGTGCAAGTTTAGAGAGTCGATAAGGCCGAAACAGGTGAAAATCGTTGTTTTCGAAGCCCTAGGTTTGAGATTTTGGAACAAAATGCTATGCAAATGATTTGAAGTCTGATTTTTTATGGAAATTACATACTCTCATATCCAAAAATGATTTTCAAGCTTAATCATGCGAAATTCCCATGCAAATTTAATGAAAATGCATCAAAATTGTTAGTTTTTGTTGAAATTTTTAATGCAAAAATACAATTAATTTAAATTTAAATGCAAATTCACACTAGAATGCAAGACTACTGCAAAATGCAAATTTGAATGAGCCTCTAAAATTAGTAGAAAAATTTGATAAAAGATTTCTCCCACAAACCCTAGATTTTGGAATTACCAGGTTATCTAAAAATTGTCAAAATTTTCACAAAACCCTAGCAATTAAATGATGAAAATGTGAAGAAAGATTTTGAATTTTTGCATTTTTCTGTAGTTTATATCAGATTTGATGCAAAAATCATGAATTAGGAAAATTTAGAAAGAACTGACACAATTTAGTAAGCCCAACAATGTAATTTTTTTTTGTATTTTTCTATTTTTTTGAAATTTTCTGAATGCAATAAATTAAATGTCTATATGAATGAATGAAATCACACCAAATCTACAGACAAATACTCAACAAGTTGCAACTTAAGTTCAAAGACACGGGTTCACCAAAATGTTTAGGGTAAAATTTGGATTTGTTGATCTTTTGTGGTTTAGATGTTAAAATCCTCCTTTCACCCTAACATTAAGGGATCTAGGGTCGAGTGGTGAGCACTATCATACCCTAGGTCACTTGCAAATGAGGGGAAGCTTGGATTATGGAATTAATTATCAATTTTTCCTTCTCCTATGCTCAATTGACCATTAAAACCCTAATTATGCAAATACGAAAACAAATTAATGAATTACAGAAAAAGCTCTTACAAACGGGAGTAAAATGCCAAATTACAGAATACCTATTTTTGAGGTTTTGAAGTGGAATAGTCAGGGACAGTGGAGTGGGCACCCAAGTCCAAGGTACCTACTTTTTCAGGGAATCTAGACCTCCTTCGGATACTGATCAGCCCTGCAACTTTTGTTTTCTAGAATCTACCTACGGATGACACTAGAGCGAGCGCCCTAGTCCTGGAAGTGCTCCTTTGTCTGACTTTTCTTCAGATCTTGAATCCCTGATTTCTTCCTAGCCTGTTGCAAGTATGAGGTTATCCAGTGTTGTCATTGATGTCAACATACTCATATTGCATTGACAAGAAGGATTTGATGAGCTGTGTGCTGAGGATATTGAGAAAATTAGTCTCAGTCAGGAACAGTGAAGAACAGTGATGAGAAGAAGGTAAATGTACTGTATAGGATGAGAACCGGAGGATGCGGATTAAAGGGTTAGTAGATATGAGTCTTGAGATGCTACAGTTAAGATTTCAGAGGTCCGCATGAAGATCTGAAGGAGTTGTGGCTGCCGGTATAGAACCGGGTCTGGCAAGTATCTGGAGGTGACAGAGGATCACAAAAAGGTCCGGTGAGGTCCGGAATTGTATTATCCTAATCTACGGATTGGAAGGAGTGTTTGGGATGTCCTTTTGATGTTTCATCCTGATTTGTGTATGATTTGGAGGTCCGGAAGTACCTCTTGCATTATGACAGTGGCGACAGACTGTGTTCTTGAAGTTCCGGATGAGGAAGACAAGAGATCCCAGTAAGCAGAGGAAGTGCGGATGTATCCGGACATTCAGACAGGCTTGTGAAGGTTCTTGGATCATGTTTAGGTTTTGTTGTTGGTCCGCATTGATGGTAGAGCCCGGAATTGAAGTTATTCTTCCGGATGAAGTTCTTGCTCTGTGTAGCCGACCGGATGAGTTGTTCATCCTGCGAATGTTCTTGTGATGGCCGACCGGATGTGTTATTCATCTTGCGGATACTCCTATGGTTGTTTGCCGACTTAGATGTTTGTTCCTAAGTCGATGTCTTGTATAAATAACGGTTTGTGAGTTCATTTCAGAGAGTGGTGTGAGGATGAGTATGAGATAGCGAAGAAACGTGCGAAAGGCAGAGCAGAGATTGTTGGGCTTAATTGGAACTGATCCGGACATGGTAGAGATGTCATTCTCCAGTTCAAGACTGTGATTTTCATCACTTTGTAGACAGTGTGTCTCCTTGTAGGCAGTGGGCCTCTTTGTGAGCAGTGTGCTCGGGCAGTGAGCCCTTATTGGCATGTGCCATTCATTTTTCTTTATTCTTCTAACAGAGAATAATTCTTGGGTTAATCACCCCGTGGTTTTTCCCTTAACCGGGTTTTCCATGTCAAAATCTTGGTGTTCAATGTGTTGATGCTTATCTGCTCTTGTGTTTATGTATTATGCTTCCATGGATGATTATTTGATATGCTGCTAACTAACAACAGAGAATTAAGTGTTTGAAATACAAGAAGTTCTATACAACTGATTCACCCCCCCTCTCAGTTGTATGCCCTAGATCCAACAATTGGTATCAGAGCCAAGTTCCTCTGACAAGAGCTTAACCGCTTGAGGAGATCCGGGATGTCGTCATACAAGAAGGATAGTCTGAAGTTCGATGGAACCAACTTCACTCTCTGGAAAGGTCGCATGAAGTGTCACTTGGAATGCATGGGAAAAGCATACCTGGGCATGATTTCAAAACCATATGTACCTCCACAAGGTGGTCTGACAACTCTGAATGAAATCACAGAAGCTGAAAACAATCTGTGGACCAAGGAAGCTCTTCTAAGCGCATTGAATGACTTAGATCTCTCGAATGTCATTGACCTACCCACTGCATATGAGATCCTAACTAAACTGGAACTTCTGTATGAAGGAGATGAGTTTGTCAAAAGTGCAAGGTTGCAAAGTCTGAAAGGGAAATTTGAAAGATTGAAAATGAGAGATGATGAAAACATCACTACCTTTATGCCAAGAGTAAATGAGCTGGTATGTGGAATCAGAAATGCTGGTGGAACTTTAGATGAAAATGAGATTGTCTGCAAAATCCTAAGATCTCTTCCTGCTGCCTACAAAATCAAAGTTGCTGCCATTGATGAATTCAGAGCCCACACAACTGTCACAAGAGAACAACTGGCTGGCAAACTAGCTGCATTTGAAATGACCGAGTTTGGAGATGATCCTCCCAAGACTGAATCTGCTTTCAAAGCCAGTGCCTATGTGAAAGGCAAACAGAGATTTGATCCGGGTGAAAACTCATCAAGGAAAATGTCATGGTATGATCAAGCAAGAAGAGACATGGAAGAAGAAGAAGCAGAAACAGCTCAACTTGAAGCCCTCATTGCAAAGAGACTGCCAAGAGGATCCGGTAAGTATGAAGGAAAACTACCCTTTAAGTGTTTCAACTGCAATAAGATTGGTCATTTTGCCTCAAGATGTCCGGAGAGATCTACAAGATCTAATACTCACAGACAAAGGTTTCAAAAGAATTGCTATTATGTTCATGAAGAAGATGACAATGAAGGAGTAACAGATGATGAATCAGAACTAGGAAGCAAATCCGGAAATGAGTGGGTGTTTATAGCCATCAAGGAAGAAGATTCAATACTCTCTGAATCTGTCAATCACAAAGTTGTTGAAAAAGCCTTGGCTGCTCAAATGGAAGAAAAGGATGATTGGGTTATTGACAGTGGATGTTCTCACCATATGACTGGTGACAAGAATAAGTTCTTAGATTTGGAAAGATATGAAGGAGGAATGGTAAAGTTTGGTGACAATTCTGCTGGCAGAATCAGAGGTAGGGGAACTATTTCCTTTGATGGTAAGAGCAAAACAGGAAATGTACTGTATGTTGAAGGATTGAAGCACAATCTTCTCAGTGTTGGTTAGTTGGTGGACAAAGGCTATGATCTCCGGTTCAAGAATGGAAAATGCAGAATCTTTACAAGCTCCGGAACTGAAATTGCATCCGGTACTCAGACAAGAGGTAACATCTTTCATCTGGTTGGTTCAAATAAAAGTTGTTTGTTTGTTCAAATTGATCAGAGTTGGTTATGGCATAGAAGAATGTGTCATGTAAATTTTGATAATATCATCAAAATAAGCAATACTCAGGCTGTGAGAGATCTTCCAAAGTTGATAAAACCTACAAATAGTATGTGTAAAGAATGTCAGTTAGGCAAACAAAGCAGAGTCTCTTTTAAAAGCAAAGATCAGTCTTCTACCGGATTGTTGGAATTAGTACATACTGATCTATGTGGTCCGACAAGAATCAAGAGTCTGCAAGGTGATAGATATTTCATGTTGTTAATTGATGATCATTCCCGGATGATGTGGGTTACCTTTCTAAAAGAAAAATCAGAAGCTTTTGAGAAGTTCAAAATCTTCAAAGCTATGGTGGAGAATCAAACCGGATTGAAACTAAAGTGTCTAAGGTCTGATAGAGGTGGTGAATTTACATCTGGTGAATTCATTGACTTTTGTGAGAAACAGGGTATAAGGAGACAGTTGTCTGCTCCTAAGACTCCACAGCAGAATGGAGTAGTTGAGAGAAAGAACTGGACCATCCAGGAAGCTGCTAGGACAATGATGTTGGAAGCAAATGTTCCTCAAATGTTTTGGAAAGAAGCTATCAGCACTGCAGTCTACACTCTCAATCGAGTTCAAATCAGAAACAACACCGGTAAGACCCCCTATGAACTCTGGTTTGGCATCACTCCTACTGTGAAATATTTCAGAGTATTTGGTAGCAAGTGTTATATTAAAATAGATGAAGATCTAGGAAAGTTTGATGCTAGAAGTGATGAAGGAATTTTCTTGGGCTACTCCACTCAAAGCAAAGCATACCGGTGTTACAATAAGAGATTGAGGAAGATGATAGAAAGCACCAATGTAAAGGTTGATGAAGGAATTGAGAAGCCTTCAAGATTTTATGAGTTTGATGAAGATGACCAAGACAGTGTTCAAGAACCTCAATCCTCTCCGGTGAGACAGAGTCAGCCTGATCCGGTAAATCAGGAAGAAGAGATAGGTCTGAATGAGCCTGATCAAGAAACAGCAGTACTGGATACTCCCAAAATTCCAAGGTATGTAAGACTGAATCACTCTGTAGATCAGATCATAGGTGACAGAAGCAAAGGTGTACAAACTAGAAGGAATATTGCTCAAGATCAGAATGAATGTTGTCTGATTTCAAAGATTGAACCTAAAACAATAAATGAAGCCTGCAATGATGAAAATTGGACCAAAGCAATGGAAGATGAACTGATGCAAATTGAGAAAAATCATACTTGGGATCTTGTTCCCAGACCTAGAGATAGGAATGTAATTGGAACCAAGTGGGTCTTCCGGAACAAACTAAATGAAGCTGGTGAAGTAATCAGAAACAAAGCTAGATTGGTCTGCAAGGGCTACTCACAAATAGAAGGAATTGACTTTGAAGAGACTTTTGCTCCGGTAGCAAGAATTGAAGCAGTCAGATTACTTCTTGCATTTGCTGCCTTCAAAGACTTCAAGGTATATCAGATGGATGTCAAGTTTGCCTTCCTAAATGGTGATCTGGAAGAAGAAGTCTACATTGAACAACCGGATGGATTTCAATTATCTGATAATAATGATATGGTCTGCAAGTTGAAGAAAGCTTTGTATGGATTGAAGCAAGCCCCAAGAGCATGGTATGAAAGGTTGGATAAGCATCTTGTGCAGATTGGATTCAACAAAGGTACTGCTGACAGTAACTTATATTTCAAAATTGATCATGAAAACATTCTGATTGTTGAAGTGTTTGTGGATGATATCATTTTTGGAGGAAGAGATAGTATGTGCAAAACCTTTGCAAATCAGATGAAAAGTGAGTTTGAAATGTCTATGCTTGGTGAAATGAATTTCTTCTTGGGTCTGCAAATTACTCAAACAAAAGAAGGGATCTTCATTTCTCAGACCAAATATGTGAAAGAATTGTTAAAGAAATTTGGTATGGAAGACTCAAAGCCTATGAACACTCCTATGGCAACCGGATGTAAGTTAAGCAAATATGATGATTCTCCAAAGGCAGATCAGACAAAGTATAGATCAATGATTGGTGGATTGTTGTATCTCACTCAAACTAGACCAGATATAATGCAGGCTGTTGGTCTTGTGGCAAGATTCCAGGCTGATCCTAGAGAATCTCATGTTATGGCAATCAAAAGAATTTTTAGATACTTGAAAGGAACAGTTGAGTATGGTCTATGGTATCCTAGAGATCCGGATTTCTCTCTTCATGCTTACACAGATGCAAATTGGGCAGGAGATGTGGATGACCGGAAGAGCACTAGTGGTGGAGCATTCTTTTTGGGGAAGAGATTGGTTTCTTGGCTAAGCAAGAAACAAGATGCAATATCTCTGTCTACAACTGAAGCAGAATACATTGCAGCAGCAGGTAGTTGCACTCAAATCTTGTGGATGAAGCAGATGCTAAGAGACATCAAAGTTGAATATGAGGAGCCTATCACAATTTTCTGTGATAATTCAAGTGCAATTAATATTTCCAAGAATCCGGTATTGCATTCTAAGACTAAGCACATATCTATCAAATTTCACTTTTTGAGAGAACAAGTAAACAAGGAAGAAGTCAGATTGGAGTATGTTCCCTCCAAGGATCAGATTGCAGATATCTTTACAAAACCCCTTCCCAAGGACTCTTTTGAATATCTCTGGGAGAAGTTAGGGGTCATGGCCCCTCCGGTAATGAACTAAGATGCACTGATGTGCATCAGTCCGGTGGCTATCACAGTCATATCTTGTGATCCGGACTAATGGGGAGCTGCAACTAAGGGGGAGCAGCTGGTATGATTCTGCTGTATGAGAATTGCAAGTATGAGCCCTTTGCCATTGATGTCAAAGGGGGAGAGAAAACATGTGAAAAACAAGTGGTTGATGATCAAAGGGGGAGCAGTAAAGGAAGAGAAGACATATGAAAAGTTGAAGTTCCTGTCTTAATGGTTTTTCACATCATATGTTGCCATCAATGACAAAGGGGGAGATTGTTGCAAGTATGAGGTTATCCAGTGTTGTCATTGATGTCAACATACTCATATTGCATTGACAAGAAGGATTTGATGAGCTGTGTGCTGAGGATATTGAGAAAATTAGTCTCAGTCAGGAACAGTGAAGAACAGTGATGAGAAGAAGGTAAATGTACTGTATAGGATGAGAACCGGAGGATGCGGATTAAAGGGTTAGTAGATATGAGTCTTGAGATGCTACAGTTAAGATTTCAGAGGTCCGCATGAAGATCTGAAGGAGTTGTGGCTGCCGGTATAGAACCGGGTCTGGCAAGTATCTGGAGGTGACAGAGGATCACAAAAAGGTCCGGTGAGGTCCGGAATTGTATTATCCTAATCTACGGATTGGAAGGAGTGTTTGGGATGTCCTTTTGATGTTTCATCCTGATTTGTGTATGATTTGGAGGTCCGGAAGTACCTCTTGCATTATGACAGTGGCGACAGACTGTGTTCTTGAAGTTCCGGATGAGGAAGACAAGAGATCCCAGTAAGCAGAGGAAGTGCGGATGTATCCGGACATTCAGACAGGCTTGTGAAGGTTCTTGGATCATGTTTAGGTTTTGTTGTTGGTCCGCATTGATGGTAGAGCCTGGAATTGAAGTTATTCTTCCGGATGAAGTTCTTGCTCTGTGTAGCCGACCGGATGAGTTGTTCATCCTGCGAATGTTCTTGTGATGGCCGACCGGATGTGTTATTCATCTTGCGGATACTCCTATGGTTGTTTGCCGACTTAGATGTTTGTTCCTAAGTCGATGTCTTGTATAAATAACGGTTTGTGAGTTCATTTCAGAGAGTGGTGTGAGGATGAGTATGAGATAGCGAAGAAACGTGCGAAAGGCAGAGCAGAGATTGTTGGGCTTAATTGGAACTGATCCGGACATGGTAGAGATGTCATTCTCCAGTTCAAGACTGTGATTTTCATCACTTTGTAGACAGTGTGTCTCCTTGTAGGCAGTGGGCCTCTTTGTGAGCAGTGTGCTCGGGCAGTGAGCCCTTATTGGCATGTGCCATTCATTTTTCTTTATTCTTCTAACAGAGAATAATTCTTGGGTTAATCACCCCGTGGTTTTTCCCTTAACCGGGTTTTCCACGTCAAAATCTTGGTGTTCAATGTGTTGATGCTTATCTGCTCTTGTGTTTATGTATTATGCTTCCATGGATGATTATTTGATATGCTGCTAACTAACAACAGAGAATTAAGTGTTTGAAATACAAGAAGTTCTATACAACTGATTCACCCCCCCCTCTCAGTTGTATGCCCTAGATCCAACATAGCCTTCCTGCAACTCCACTTTTTCTGGATGTGACACCCGTAACTTGCAATCACAAGACTTGGTTTGGGGGTTGTGGTGTTTAGAGGTTTGCCTTAGTCAAACCTTGGAGGACACTTAATTCTCTGAACACCATTGTCAGATGAAGAGGGTGTGCCCTTGTGAGGGAGAGGCTAAAAACTAAAGGAATCAATGATAAAAACATAATGATATGTCAGCTTGTAGTGAAGCTCTCATGGAGGAAGATGCTCTTCATGCCATGAGGAGATTGATGCTCAAATCTGCAAATATCAACACACAAAACATACAAGTCTGCTCTTGCAACATAATAGAAAGCCTTGAATCACCTTGAGAATGCCTAGAGTTCACAATGATCATCTAGTTGAAATCTAGTTTACAAATGAATTCCTACATATGCTTATATATGCATCTACAAGCACTCCCACCAAGATATTTGAAATTCAAACTTACCGTGTCGGCAAAGGGACCTAATAACGGTCACTAACTAACACCCAAAAATTGGGGCTGCCCTAAAATAGGGTAGGACTAGGGTGCGGGCGCCCAAGTCGTCCCCTCCTATTTTAGGCAGGGTACAACTCAAGGGGTCCTCCTAGGTCCTATTTGCCATGGGACTTAGGTCTCATTCCATCGGGATGCTAAAATATGAACTAAAATGTCCTAAATGCACTCTAAAGACCCGAGAGCTAAATGTTATGAGGGAAAAGCCCCCAAGGGGACATTTTCTGACATTACAATTACTTATTTTTTGATGATATCTTCGTTTGACAGATTGTTTGCTTACCAAGGTGAAATGAATATGTCAATGTTGGTTTATATTGTTTATCACACTGAATAATTTTCAATCATTTATAATGAGATTAATGGTTGTGTAGGGATTTCCATTCTTAGGAAAAAAAATGTTTCAAAAGGGTAGAGTTTGACAAATGGTTTTGAAAATAAATTTATAAAAATGGGTTGTTGATGATTACGTGCATCCATAAACTATGGAAGATTTCCATCAGACAACAACTATTGTTTCCAACAAACTTGATTTGAAATCTCTTGCATGGATATTTGACATGATTGATGAGTCAATTTTCAAGCAATAATATGTTTGTTTTTGAAGTTTTTTTTAATTTTCTATGGAACATTTTGTAATATAAGAAGATTCTTGGAAATCTCAAATGTTGATGAATAAGGGTGCATGTTAAAACAAATTATTTTTCATTTTGGAGAATTAAGAGCATTTGTATACTTTCAACTTGTTACCAAAGGTCATTTTTAGTTTACACGGCCTTTATAAGATGATTATTTATTTAAGAATTTTAATTTTCACAAGTAAAAATAATATAATTTGTCTAGATACTGATGTGTAGTATTTTTCTTGTTCCAACATTTCAAGTTTGCTTCAAGACCCCTATTCACTTATGGCATTGTCATTAATGCTAATCCCAAGTCTTGCAAGGAAGAGGTAAAAAATGTACCATCTGCTTTAAGCATTTATCATTCCATCTCCAACAAAGCCTCTACTTTTGTAAACAAGATGACAATTTAGAAAGAACAAAGTATCAATGATCGTAGACTACTAATTTATTTTTACCATACTATCGAATATATTAGTTTGTTATCTTGCAATAAGCTATGAGAGTTAAACTTGTACACATCTCCAATGTATATTATGATGTTTAGCCTAGTTTGGTTGCTCAAATGGTCATTGCTACCGTGCTTTTAACATCAAAGTGGATGATATAAAGATGGTAGTGTAGATTATGTGACTTGATTTTCCCATTAGGAAGCTTCTTGAAGCAAGCCTCTAATGGGCTACAGAAAGTACCATAGTTTATAATTGTTTAAATGCCAAGGTCATATGTGTAGCCTACACCAAAAGGTTCCTAATTTACATGCAACCTCATTGCTTTTACCTTATCATTTCTTGCATGTTTCATGGCTTGCGCATGGGTGTAATCCCTAGTATAACCTCTTCAATACGACAATAGGAGGGTGCTATGGTTTACACTTAGACTTAAAGTTCTTTAGAAAGTCTATACATTTGTCTTCAATAGAACTTAGCTTTGTTGAAACCAACACAGTTTCTCTTGCAATCACTTCTGGGTATTGCAAATTTGATAATATATTTGGGCTCAAGAGTGCCCAAAAAAGGAGGTTGTAGATGTTATATTTATTTCTTAGCATAATAAATGAGATTGGTCTCCACTCTCATCTGCTTTGTTTTTAATTTTTTAAATTATGACATTTTGAAGGGGGGGTTTGAATTAGTGTTGACATTACTTGAACATACTACATTTTGATTCCCCAGGGAAACTTGAAACTTCTCCAAGAAGCCAAGCCTCTCAAATGCCAAACCTAATATCTTTTGTTTGTGATGGCATGTAAAAGATAGGGTCTTGGTTATTGGAGCATGTAGTTGGTTGTTTACTTTAGCTAGTTGTTTGTGTTGCAAATATGTGCCTAATCAGTGTTGTCATTGATGTCAACATATCCTTGTTGTCATTAGTGTCAATTGTATCTTATTCTATTGCTTGTTTAGAAGACTTGTATGCTGAGGATATTGAGAAAATTAGCCTCTTTGGAAGAAACAAGTGAGTTACATATCTCTCTGTCAGAGACAGTGCAGTTCAGTGAAGTAGATTGCTCTGCATTTCTAGTGAGATGAAGATTAGAGTCTACGGATTAAAGGGTTTGTAGAGGATTACTTGAAGTTGCTCCAGTAAAGATCTAAGAGGTCCACATGAAGTATTAGTGAAGTTATGGCCATCTGAGTAGAACCGGGTTTTGTAGTTGTTTAGAGGTGACAAGGTGACAGGAATGGTACGGATTGCTCCGCGTTGGAATAATATGATCTACGGTTCTAGAGGTGTGTTTGGGATGTCAATGTGTATCCTCAACTCAATTGGTTCGTGGTTTGGAGGTCCACAAGCAATCTTTCTAGTGTGATAGTCATGATAGTTGGTGTTCTTGAGTTCTCGGATGAAGATGCAAGTGTTTCTGGTGATTTAAGGTGGTGCCATTGTTCTTGTTGATTTCATTATGCTTGTGGTGGTCCGCATTGAGGATTGAGCTCGTGGATGAAGATTTCTCCTTGGGTGTTGTTGTTGTTTCTAGTCTTGGCCGACCGGATGCATGGTGCATGTTGCAGATGATCTGTGAGAAGTTTTATGGAGCATGGCGTGATGTTTGAGGAAGATTTGAGTCCTAGTCATGTTTGGTCGATAGTATAGTGTTTCACATGTAGCATTTTAAGTTTTGTGATTGTAATTGCTTGTAATGCCTATCTTGGAGAATGTTCCAGATAGATGATTGTTTGGCTGACTTTGATGTTCGTTCCAAATTCAATGACTTGTATAAATAAGTTGTGAAGTCATGGAAATGTGTTGTTGTGAGTGAAGATGCAGAGGTAACGAGAAAGTGTTAAGGGGGCAGAGCAGAGGTGTTGTGTGCTTCAATGGAACTGATCTTGGCATGAAGAAGATATTGTTTCTCAGTTCAATCCTTTTGTGTTAAACTTGTGAATGTTTCTATAGGCAGTGAGCTCTGGGCAGTGTGCCTGAAGGCAAGTGCCTTCCCATTTTCTATTCTTTTAACAGAGAATAAATCTTGTGGGTTAACCCCCACGGTGGTTTTTCCCTTAACCGGGTTTCCACGTAAAAATCTTGGTGTTATGTGTGTTGATTATGTTTTTGCTCATGTGTTGTTGATTCATGCTTTCATGATTATATCATTAATTTGTTAATAAGTGGTAAAGAAGATTAAATGTAGCAAAAGATAAAAGATTTGTGACAACTGATTCACCCCCTCTTAGTTATCTGCTCTAATTTCAACAATTGGTATATCAAAGTCAGTTCCTCTAAAAAGAGCTTGACCACTTGAGGAGATCTAAGATGTCGACTTACAAGGAGGATAGTCTGAGATTTGATGGAACAAATTACTCTCTTTGGAAGAGTCGCATGGAGTACCATTTGTAATGCATGGGTGATGCTTATTGGTTGATAACAAAGGATGAGTATAAGCCCTCGAAGAAAGGTCCTTCAACTCTAGATGAACTCAAAGATGCTAAAAACAACATTTGGGCTAAAGAAGCATTGTTAAGTGCCCTAACTGATACAGAAATGACAAATGTCTTGGAATTGAAAACTACTCATGAAATCTGGAAGAAGTTGGAAACTCTATATGAAGGTGATGCATATGTCAAATGTGCTAAGTTATAGATCCTTAAGGGTAGATATGAAAGTTTGAGGATGAGTGAAGATGAAAACATCACTTCCTACATGCAGAAGGTGAATGAACTTGTGTGCAGGTGGAAAACTAGAAGAATCAGAGATTGTTGGCAAGGTGATCAAATCCTTACCTGCTTCATACAAGCATAGAGTTGCTGCTATTGAGGAGATCAGGACTGTGACAACTGTTACAAGGGATTAGTTGGTTGGTAAGCTTTCAACATTTGAAATGAGTGAGTTTGGCGATTCCCTTCCTAAATTAGAATCTGCTTTTAAGGCCAGTGTTTCCAGGAAGCAAAGATTTGATCTGGGTGAAAGATCTTCAAGAAGACTAACTAGATATGAGAAGACAAGGAAGGAACTTGAAGAAGATGAAACGGAGATCGAAGAAATTGAATCCCTCATTGCCAAAAGATTACCTAGAGGATCCGGTAAGTATGAAGGAAAGTTGCCTTGCAAATGTTTTGCTTGCAATAAGATTGGTCATTTTGCTTCAAGATGTCCGGAGAGGGTTTCAAAGCCAAACCCTAACAGACCTAGGTTTTAGAAGAAATGCTACTATTTCTAAGAAGCTACTGATGAAGGAGTTACAGATGATGAATCTGATAAGGGAAGTACATCTGGAAATGAATGGGTGTTCATTGCTATCAAAGAAGAAAATCTGGTGCCTACTAAATCTGCTAGCCATATGAATGTGGAATGTGCCTTGGCTGCTCAAGTTGAAGAAAAGGATGAATGGGTGATTGATAGCGGATGTTCTCACCATATGACATGTGATAAAAGTAAGTTTGTAAGTATGGAAATATATGAAAGTGGAATTGTGAAGTTTGGAGATAATTTAGCTAGCAGAATCTGTGGCAGAGGATCCATCTCTTTTGATGGCAAGTACAACAATGATGATGTTTTGTATGTAGAAGGGTTGAAGCATAATCTTCTCAGTGTTGGACAATTAGTTGACAAAGGGTATGACCTTTGATTCAAGGATGGAAAATGTAGAATCTTGGAAAGCTCCAGAACTAAGATTGCATCTGGGACATAGACTAGAGGTAATATATTTCATTTAAGTTGCACTAATAAAAGATGTTTGATTGCTCAGATTGATCAAAGTTGGTTATGGCATAGGAGAATGTGTCATGTAAATTTTGATAACATTGTCAAGATTAGTACTACTCAGGCTGTGAGAGATCTTCCAAAGCTTGTAAAACCTGCTAATAGCATGTGTAAGGAATGTCAGTTGGGCAAACAGAGCAAAACTACATTTGAAAGTAAAGAACAATTTTCAAGTGGATTGTTGGAACTTGTGCACACTGATTTGTGTGGTCCTGCGAGAGTTAGGAGTTTGCAAGGAGACATATACTTTATGCTGCTAATTAATGATCACTCCTAGATGATGTGGGTCACTTTCTTGAGAGAGAAATCAGAGGCTCTTGACAAATTCAAGGTGTTCAAGGCTAGAGTGGAGAATGAGATTGGTGTGAAGATAAAGTGTTTGAGATCTAACAGAGGTGGAGAGGTTACCTCCGGTGAGTTTAATGCATTTTGTGAAAAGCATGGAATAAGAAGACAATTATTTGCTCCTAGGACTCCTCAATAGAATGGAGTTGTGGAAAGGAAGAACCAGACTATTCAAGAGGCTGCTAGAACCATGATGATGGAAGAAAATGTTCCACATGTCTATTGGAGAGAGGTTGTGAGTACTGTTGTCTACACTCTTGACCAGGTGCAGATCAAAGGTAATACTGGTAAAACCCCTTATGAACTATGGTTTGGTAATGCTCCTATTGTGAAATACTTCAGATTTTTTGGTAGTAAATGCTATATCAAAAGAGATGAAGATCTAGGCAAGTTTGATGCAAGGTGTGATGAAGGAATATTTTTGGGTTATTCTAACCAAAGCAAGGCATACTGTGTAGGAGTCAAGGACAACACTGAGAGGGGAGGTGAATCAGTGTTGTGTGAATTTTTAAATCTTTTTACAAACTTTAACTTGTAGAGCACAAGGAGAGAAAGCTATCGTTGATTTGTCAAACACATATGCACATAATTGAGAATGAAAAATAAAAACTCATGAGTAAAACATACAACCATAGAGAGAAGGTCAATATGAATCAAGACACAAGAATTGCACAAGTGGAAAACCCTCCAGGGGTAGAAAAACCACTCTAGAACTGCCTCACTGGCTTAACTGAAAAAACATGCCTCACTGGCTACAATATGTATCTAGGAGCACCAACTCCTTATGGAGCACCAACTCCAATACCAAATAGAAGCACCCACTTCCAACACTAATATACCTCACTGGTAAACAAATAGGTCTCACTGACCAAAAAGCCTCACTAGCTAATACAAGGCCTCACTGGCAAACCAAATCACCAACAGATGTAATAAACAAAATTAGAGGGACACTCTGTTTCTATTCAATTCAATATTTCATCTCTGCATAATACAACCTCCATTTGTGATTTCTCCATGTGTATGTTTCCAATCCTGCATCTGATGCTCAAACAATTCATTCTTGCATATTCAATTTCATATTATCTTCTTACTTAATTCAATCTATATCATTCAAGAGGATGTCATAAAAAATGTCTTCATTCTGTATATAGTTCCACACAACAACACTGCACTTATAAAGCAAATAAAATAGGAGATTGAAGCCAATAAAATCCCTCTCTACATTCTGCAAAATCAATTTCATATGACCTTTCATATTCCAAACTAAATAGCTTCTTCTTTATTTTTGTTTCACTTTCACCTTCTGACCCTTGACATCTGCATAAAAAAAACATCTTAAGAAAAATGAAATCAATCAATGTCCTGTTAATAAAAACTCTTGGATCTTCTTCATATTCTCTCTTCTTCATATTCTCTTCTCTCTGCAAAAGATTAGTCTTCAAAAACTTTATCCTGAACATCAACATTTCAAACTTGAGAGCAAAAAGATATTTGAAGCACAATACCACTTCTTATTACCATACCACTATGAAGATGAAGACTAACACACTTCTGATACCAATTGTTGGAATCGTTTGCCATTGCGCCAAAAGCTCTAGCTATCAACGCTCGCTACAAATGCCAGACTTAACCCAGATCCACGGGAGGCTCACTGCCATGTGACGAATCTTGAGGTTAGTGTTGAACGCCTCACTGACAAGGGGGTAGCTCACTACCAACAATCCCCCCCTCAACGCAACCCGAGGGATTCGAACCCGTGACCCATGGCTCTGATACCAATTGTAGGAGTCAAGGACAACACTGAGAGGGGAGGTGAATCAGTGTTGTATGAATTTTAACTTTTTGCAAACTTTATCTTACAAGACAAATACAAAGGACATTAATGATTTGTTGAGTTTATATGCACAAGACTTATGATAACAGATATAAACAAAACATGATCAAACCATTAATATGCACACACAGAAGAAATCAATGAGAAGTATGACACAAGCTTTTTACCGAGTGGAAAACCCTCAGGGTAGAAAAACCACTCATGAAGTGCCTCACTGGCTTAACTTAAAAACTTCTTACAAAGCCTCACTGGCTGAATATTATGTCTCACTGACAATTGAGAGGTCTTACTGACCTTCAAGCCTCACTGGCATACTGTGCCTCACTAGCAACAATGTTTAGAAGCACCAGCTTCAAGGAGCACCAACTCCTATTACAGAACAAACTAAAAACATGAATTCAGAGGGTTTCTCTGTTTCAATACAAAACATTTCTTCTCTCTCATGTGTCTGTCAAATGGCCATTCCCAAATCATATACAAACTTAGATATTATCCTGATCTCAACAACCCTGCATCATTTTGTATGTTTCATCTCTATCATTCAAGACACACCATCAATGCACCTGAAAAACAATTTTATACAAGTTGAATGTCTTTTCACTTTTCATCTCCTTTGTCAAATTATGAAGTTGCATTAATACCAAGACTCTTGATGTTTCTCTTCTCTGCAAAACAACATCCATCCGTTTCAATTCTAAAAACATATCCCTCCTTCTTAAATGACTAATCATATTCCTCTATCTGCAAAAACCATTTTCTTGCAAGAATATAGATCTTCATATTTATTTGTGCATAATTAAAGACTTTTTAATCTTTTCAACAAGATCCTTCATCTCTTCAATGATGCTTCATATTCCTGCAAAAACACAATATCTGAATGCAAACAAAATCAATTTAATTTTCTTCTTTGTACAAATTCCTTCAAAAAAATTTCATATATCTCAAATTTACAAAACCCTTCAATCTTCTCCTTCACATTCTTCATCTTCAAAAATCATTTTGCCTTGTATAAAGTCTTCATAAAAAATCTTTTCAAAACTCTTGATCTTCTCTGTAAAAATAAACTCTTGATCTTCTTTTGAAAATCACATTTCCAAACTTTTGGTCTTCCCTGAAAAATCAATTTTCAATAATAATATCCATAAAAATAGTCTTCAAAAAAATTCTATATCCAATCTGCCTTTTAAAGGAAAATTACCTTATTTGTTTCCAAAACCATTCATAAAAAAAATCTTTCCTAAAAAATCATGATGTCAATCTCTTAAAAAAATAATTTCTAATTTTATCACCACAAAAATAAAAATCACCATTTTAAAAAATGATATGGGCCAACCACATAGTGGTCTTAAGCAAAGTTTCTAAGAGATAAATTAAAGCCATAAAAAAGGCTTGGTGATCGGCTATGCTCCTTTAAAAATGGCTATTCGATGCCTTTGTCTATAAACATGCTCCCCATTCGGTGTAACTTGAACTATTCATAAAGCATATTAATGTCAAAAATACCGATGTTTTTTCTTTTAAAGCATAAAACATATTTATGAAAATCGGGATCCCTTCTTAAAGCACAAAAGCATATAAGGTCGATTTCTTATGTCAATGCCCTCCTTTTAATATAATTCATCGGCCTTTTCTAATTTATAAAAACTCATGCTCCCCACAAATAGCAACCTTTGAATATAGAATGTTCATTCGAATAAACTTTTCCTTGTTTGAAATTGATGCCCACACATACCTGTTTCACCGGTGGAAAAGAAAGGAGGGGCCGGTTATTACACGGTGCAGACCCCTTAAAAAATAACTTAAGTTCTTATGACTTGCGATAGCAAGTCATCACCAAAACATAAAGCCATATCACTTAGCACATTTAAATCAATTGCATGTGTCTCAATGATGTGATCACCATAAACTTGACAAACTTATGAGATATAAATTGAACTTGAATATCCTTTTATCATGAAGCATGTAAATTTATCTGAAATCTCCTCAACTATGAATGATGACCATTATCCTTGTTTGAGTAAGCATATTATGAAGATCTTGAACAAAATATGCTTATGAAGATATAACCACATCAATTGATTCCAACAACTTGCATCAACTTCAACATGTCACACTCTTCAACTCAAATACGAAACTCTTGAACAAGAATGATATTTTGAACTCCTGAAAAGAATATCTGACATGAAGACCATACCAACATCCATAAGACCATTCCGTGCTATTTGTATCAACCACTGTCACTTGTAATCAACATGATGTTACTGTATACAAGCAAGATCCCACTGTCAAAAATGATTGTGAAGACAATCTTTGTAAACCAAGTAAACCATGAATCAAGATCACATCTCATATCTTGTCTTGAACACAACCTGACAACCTTGACTTGAGCATGATAACAAGATAAACACAAACACTTTACCATACTGAACAAACTATGTGATATAACAATAGAAAGAACACACAAGATGATGTCTCTTGCTCTTGTCAACAACAATGGCAACTGAACATACTTTTGACATCAATGACAACTTATCACCATCATATCGGTGCTTTAACAAAAGATTGAAAAAGATTTTTGAAAGTGATAATGCCAAGGTAGACGAAAGAATGGAGAGACCTTCCAAGTTATGTGGATATGAATCAGATGATGAAAATGAAAAGCAAGTTCAAGATCGGGCTCAGATTCAGATTGCTCCAGAAAATCTAGTGATTCAAGAAGCAAATGAAAATGCTGAGGAACAAGTTCAAGAATCAGAAGTTCAAGAAAATCCCAAAACTCCCAGGTATGTAAGGTTGAATTGTTCTGAAGATCAAATAATAGGAGATAGAAATAAAGGTGTTCAAACTAGAAGAAAAATTGCTGAAGAACAAGTGGAGTATTGTTTAATCTCAAAGATTGAACCAAAATCAGTGAATGAAGCATGTAATGATGAAAATTGGGTAAAAGCAATGGAAGAAGAATTAATGCAAATTTAAAAGAATCATACTTGGGATCTTGTTCCTATACCTAAAGACAAAAATATAACTGGAACTAAATGGGTCTTCTAGAATAAATTAAATAAAGATGGTGAAGTCATGAGAAACAAAGCAAGATTGGTGTGCAAAGGATATTCTCAGGTAGAGGGAATTGATTTTGAAGAAACTTTTGCTCTGGTGGCAAGAATCGAAGCAGTCAGATTATTTCTTGCCTTTGTTGCTTACAAAGATTTCAAAGTTTACCAGATGGATGTCAAGTCAGCATTCCTGAATGGAGAGTTGGAAGAAGAAGTCTACATTGATCAACTGAAAGGATTCTAGTTGTCTGATCAAGGAGATATGGTCTACAGATTGAAGAAAGCATTGTATGGACTTAAACAAGCCCCAAGAGCCTGGTATGCAAGGTTAGACAAGTATCTGCTAAAGTTAGGCTTTAGCAAAGGCATTGCTAATAGTAATCTTTATTTCAAAATTGATCATGAACACATCTTGATTGTTGAGGTATTTGTTGATGATATCATCTTTGGTGGAAATGAGAGCATGTGTAAAAAATTTGTTGATCAGATGCAAAGTGAATTTGAGATGTCCATGCTTAGTGAAATGAATTTCTTCTTAGGTCTACAAATCATTCAGTCAGAAAAAGGCATCTTCATATCTCAGTCTAAGTATGTGAAAGAGTTGTTGAAAAAGTTTGGAATGGAGGATTCAAAACCAGTGAGTGCTCCTATGATAACCAGATGCAATTTGAGTAAAGATGATGATTCCCCGAAGGCAGATCAGAAAAGGTATAGATCAATGATTGGAGGACTACTTTATCTGACTCATACTAGACCTAATATTATGAATGCAGTTGGCCTTGTTACTAGATTTCAAGCTGATCCTAGAGAATCTCATGTTGTAGCAGTCAAAATAATTTTAAGATATCTAAAGAGAACATCTGATTATGGCTTATGGGATCCTAAGGGTGATGATTTCACTCTTCATGCATATATAGATGCTGATTGGGTAGGAGATGTGGATGACAGGAAAAGTACTAGTGGTGGTGCATTTTTCTTGGGTAAGAGATTGGTTTCTTGGTTGAGCAAAAAATAGGAGGCAATTTCTTTGTCTATTGTAGAGACAAAGTATATAGTAGCAACAAGCAATTGTATTCAAGTGTTGTGGATGAAGCAAATGTTGAAGGATATCATAATTGTGTTTGAAGAGCCTGTTACAATCTTCTGTGATAATTTAAGTGCAATAAACATTTCAAAGAATCTAGTGTTGCATTCAAAGACAAAGCATATATCCATCAAGTTTCACTTTTTGAGAGAGAAGGTAAATGAGAATGAAGTTAGATTGGAGTTTGTTTCTTCAAAGGATCAGATTGCAGATATCTTCACTAAGCCTCTACCTAAGGACACTTTTGAGTATCTCAGAGGGAAGCTAGGGGTGATTACCCCTCCTATTCAGAACTAAGGTGCACTAGTGTGCATCAGTCTGGCGGAACTCACAGTCATATCTTGTGATCCGGATTGATGTTAAGGAGATGCTACTCAGGGGGAGTAGTTAGTATGTTAATTCTAGAGTTTGGTCTGGTTTTATCTAAGAAGCAAAAGAGGGAGAGATGATTGCAAATATGTGCCCTTTGCCATTGATGTCAAAGGGGGAGAGAAGTCATGCGAAAAACTTGGATGGAAGTGAGTAGTTGATGGTGAAAGGGGGAGCAGTGAAGAAAGTGGTTACAGGTGTGGTAAGAGAAAGGGGGAGAAGTTCTTGTCTTGATAGTTGAACCAATTTTTCACATCATATGTTTCCATTAATGACAAAGGGGGATATTTTTGCAAATATGTGCCTAATCGGTGTTGTCATTGATGTCAACATATCCTTGTTGTCATTAGTGTCAACTGTATCTTATTCTATTGCTTGTTTAGAAGGCTTGTTTGTTGAGGATATTGAGAAAATCAGCCTCTCTGGAAGAAACAAGTGAGTTACATATCTCTCTGTCAGAGATAGTGAAGACAATGCAGTTCAGTGAAGTAGATTGCTCCGCATTTCTAGTGAGATGAAGATCAGAGTTTGCAGATTAAAGGGTTTGTAGAGGATTGTCTGAAGTTGCTCCAGTAAAGATCTAAGAGGTCCGTATGAAATATTGGTGAAGTTATGGCCATTCGAGTAGAACTAGGTTTTGCAGTTGTTCAGAGGTGACAGGGTGATAGGAATTTGGTCCGAATTGCTCTGCATTAGAATAATATGATCCGTGATTCTAGAAGTGTGTTTGGGATGTCAATGTGTATCCTAAACTCAATTGGTTCGTGGTTTGGAGGTCTGCAAGCAGTCTTTCTAGTGTGATAGTCATGATAGTTGGTGTTTTTGAGTTCCTGGATGAAGATGCAAGTGTTTCTAGTGATTTGAGGTGGTGCCGTTGTTCTTGTTGATTTCATTGTGCTTGTGGTGGTCTCTGGATCATATGCCTATGGTGTTGGTGGTCCGCATTGAGGATTGAGCTCGTGGATGGAGATTTCTCCTTGGGTGTTGTTCTTTCCAGTCTTTGCGGATGATCTAAGAGAAGTTTTATGGAGAGTGACATGATGTTCGAGGAAGATTTGAGTTCCAGTCATGTTTGGCCGATAGTATAGTGATTCGTATGTAGCATTTTAAGTCTTGTGATTGTAATTGCTTGTAATGCCTATCTTGGAGAATGTTCCAGATAGATGATTGTTTGGCCGACTTTGATGTTCATTCCAAAGTTGATGACTTGTATAAATAAGTGTTGTGAAGTCATGGAAATGTGTTGTTGTGAGCAAAGATGCGAAGGTAGTGAGGAAGTGTTAAGGGGGTAGAGAAGAGGTGTTGTACGCTTCAATGGAACTGATCTTGGCATGAAGAAGATGTTGTTTCTCAGTTCAATCCATCTGTGTTAAACTTGTGAATGTTTCTGTAGGTAGTGAGCCTCTTTGAGCAATGAGCTCTGGGTAGTGTGCCCGAAGGCAGGTGCCTTCCCATTTTCTATTCTTTTAATAGAGAATAAATCTTGTGGGTTAACTCCCACGGTGGTTTTTCCCTTAACCGGGTTTCCACGTAAAAATCCTGGTGTTATGTGTGTTGATTATGTTTCTGCTCATGTGTTGTTGATTCAGGCTCATCTTAAATGTCATCCACTTCCACGGTCAGCCTTGAGTCAATGCTGACGTGGAAGTGGACCCCGCTGGCTCCCCCGCTCATCCTCTTCCATTCCCGCTGAGCGTAGTCCCTGCTGCGGTGGCACTTTGAGTTTTAACATCTCTCTTTTCCGTTTCCTTTAACAGTTCCCTCCCATTGGCATCCCTTATTCGTATGGCCACCATGTTACCATCTCGTATATGCCCATACCATACCGAGGTGCCATGATGGGATGGATCATGGAGACAAAACGTGGGACATTTTGCCACCCAGATTCAAATATTTTTAAATTTGCCGCCCAATCAATTCATAAATGGGCTTCCCTCCCATATCGATGTCTTGTTGATGCCATTCTCAGCAGTGCAGGCAAACTTCTGTGCTGGAAAGAACTTCTACACCTACGATGGCTTCATCCACAGCAGTAGTGCCTACTCTAGCTTTAGCACCACTAGATCTTTTGATGATGCCAAGATAGAGCAGGAAATTGGATATGGTGGAAGTGAACCCCTATTTGGTTTTAGGGCTTTGCTGTGTATGAAATATTTAACAGGTATGCGTTTTATTATTTAACAGGAATAAGATTTAGAATATATCACTTAAGCTTGTCATTGAATTATTTGATGTTTATTTATAATAGATGTAGATTACACTAAAAGTATGATGTTTACGTTCATCCGATTAGAATGGCAATGTCTATCCATGTGACCATTGCATGTTCCCTCTTTTTGCCTATTTATTTTCAATCCCCTACATGCACATTGTACACAAAATTTGCCAGACATTCTTCCCTTAAGCATATTGCAAATCTCCGTCGCCTCTCAGAGAATGAAGGTGAACTTTTTTTCTATTCCTTCTTCTGTTAATTCTAATTGCAAGTCGTTCTCTGGTAGCTGACGGTGCTTCTCTGCAGAAACCAGTGTTTAGATTCAAAATTGAGGACAAACCTTCAAGATGATTGAGTTTCGAGGTTATGATACCTCTTCCTATTCGTTTCAAGTCCTGACACAGTTTATTGAAAGAGAAGGGAATAAGTTGGTCGTCAGCATCTATGAGATAAATGCAGAAGACCATTGAAGTTCGTGAGAAAAACAATTAGTTTATATGGCAACATTAGTAACCTAGTAAAAGAACAGATGAGAGCCATTCTCAAAAAATCCCTGGAGAATGTCATCAGATATGTCATCACATATAGGAAGTAGAAGCCTTGTATTTTGTAAGTCAATTTCTCTTGCTTTATTCAATCTGTAATCAACAATGGCAAAGAGAAAGGGAAATCTTCAAGTCCTTTCTAAACACTCTATGGAATTGGAAAAAATTACATATAAATCATGACATCATTTTTTTTTAGACTTTAAAGTTTTAACTCTATTACTTCAATAAAGATTTTTTTTAAAGATTTACCTTTTTAAAAAATAAAGATTTTTAAATTTATCATTGTGTTAAAAAAAATATTATAATCTTCACAGAAAAAAAACAAAAACAAATCTTTGTTACTGATCACATTAAAAATCATATTATTAAAAAAATATTTTAATTTTTACATGAAAAAAAACAACTCTTCTTTACCATCACATTATTTAAATCATAAAAATGATTTTTAAAATTATTATTATTTATATATTGAAATAGTATCTTGCTTTTTTCTATTATAAATAAATATTTTTTAAAGTAAAAAAAAAATCTAAAAAGTATTATAAAATGAAATTAAATTAAAGAAGTTCAACTTATTTTTTTATAATACTTTTTAGATTTGGATTTTTTGTTTACTTAAAAAATAATTTTTTATAATAGAAAAAATAAGATACTATTTCTATATATAAATAATAATTTTAAAAATCATTTTTATGATTTTTAATTTGATTGTAAGGAAAAGTTGATTTTATTTTTTTCTTTAAATGGAAATTAAAGAAGCTTCAACTTCTTTAATTTTTTTACCGTCTTTAATTTAATTTAATTTATATGTATGTAATGCTTTTATTTTATTTTATTTATATTTATATGCAACTATCATAAAAAAAAATAGAAATATTTAAATTTCAAGTTTGCTTTAAATTATATATATATATATATATATATATATATATATATATATATAAAGTTAATTAATTAATTTGTTAGTGTGTCTTTTTATATTAAATTATTTTTCATATTTATAATTAATATATACATTTATTTATATTTTAACAATTTTTTAAAATTATAATTATTATAATTGTAGTGCTTCTGGGTAAAAACTATGTATGCTTTTTTTGACTCAATGTTTATTATCATACTCCATGATCCATCATCAGGAGGAAAGTGAGAAAAACTGAGTATGAATTGCAGATAGAGTTTCTTAAAGAGACAGAGAGGAGGTGCCACATGCTCCACATAAAAGGAGAAAGTTTCCATGTTATCACAGGTAACACCATTCTTGAAAAGAGATATTGCATGTTTGATGTCCTCACTCTTAAGAGCAACTGTTATGTCAAAAGCATTACCCCAAATACTTTGTTTGGACATGACTATTTTGTAAATACTTTCCTCAATTTTCTTTATAACACTTTGAATCAGTTGCTCTATATCTTTGAAAATTCTATTGTTGCATTCTCTCTAGAGGTGTCATATGATTAAAGATGGATCAACAGTCCAGATTCTTTCCCAAAGAGAGTTTCTCACTTTGGGCCAACTGCTGAAAAGATCCAGAATGTCATTATACAGAGCACCAGACCTTTTGAGACTAGATTGAGAAACCATTCCCAACATTTACTAGAAAATTCACAATTCAATAGTAGATGATTCACACTTTCTTCTTTATTTATGCAGAGTATACATCTAGAGGGACCCAAAATGCCTACATGGTTTTTAGTCAGTCCCTTGTTAGGATTCTTTTTTGCAAGGCAATCCAAGAAAATACACCTGCTTTAGGGAGACACCATTGGCTTCAGCAAAGCTCTGACGACCAATCACCCTGGATATAAGAGCTTTTTGAATTTTACATTCTAGCTTGACTGCATATCTACTAGATTTCACCCCCATCTAGACAATACAAATCCTCTTTCTGGTTTATAAAGATGTCTCTTGATGCAAGGGTCTACTTTAATAAGAGTTTTTAGTTCTCTAGCATCAGAATTACATCAAGGTCTTTCCATCTCCACATGAGGGAACCATTCACAAGCGGATAAGATAATCAAATACCCGTGATCCCCATGTATTGGTGAGGATCTCCATAATATTATGAGGTCTCCGATCTTCTACCAGTGGGGGAAATTCATTCCATGAATCCTTCCAAAAGGAAACTGAACAATAATTATTGATGGTCTAGGATAGATGATTCATGATAATGGGTCAATACTGAATCAGGTAGGTTACCAGTATGTGAACAAGAATATGATCAAGAATTATACCCTTTCGCAGTCACTAGACAATGACAGAGATATGTCATATCTCTTAAGGTTCATTGTCAAATAATTCAAGACTCTGTGATTTGAGAGTTCGGGACTAAAGAGCTCAAGAACATAGCTCAAAGCTACACCTTTCTAAGGGTAGACGAGACAACATGATGGAGCCCTGCTTGGTTCAAGATTTGTTCTTTGGGAGAAGATCTTATATAAAATAAGTATTCATATTATGTAATCATCTTTTTTCAGTATGTTAGCATTCAGGGGGTTCCCTTGGTACTATTGCAGGAACAATGTAATAAAGGGGGAAATGTTAGTTTTATTACATGTAAACCTTAAGCGGGGTGTTAGAATAAATTAAGGTTTACATTTATTAGTTAAATGTTAGTTTATAAGTTAGGTTTTGGGAAGTTACTTTCTCATAAGAAGATATATACGGGAATGATAAGGCTTTAAAAAGCCATTGAATTGTATTGTAAAATCATTCAAAACACAATAATATATTATTCTATATTTTTTTTTTTTGTGCAATGGTTTAATATATTTGTTTGCTCTACCATTTTCAATAAGAAGTAACAAGTAGTTCAACTCAACTTTCAGATGGGAATTTTTAATTCAAGTGAACCTATTCTATATAGTAGTTATTCCACTCTTCATAAGATGGATAACAAGGAAGTGACTCTTGAAACTCATTTATGAGTTTTGTATCCTAGAATGTCTAAGGTCTGATAGACCCCCCAAGGAAGTATTCCATTCCAGATGTTCGACTACAATTTCCAAGCCTACAAATCTTCTACTTACAAGATGTTAAAAATTTATGGTTTCTTTCTTTCTACAACTTTCCATGGTATTTTTCCTTCTAGTTATTTATTTTTTAGTAACATTGAAGTAGGTTAGGGTGGTGTTGTCACCTTTCTTTCTCCTATGTGGCATTGTGGACTCTTTTCAACATTAATAACCATTCCTTTAGAGTTATTATTTTTTGTGCTTCAAATGATCTTGTCAAGAGATCTACCCTTTGGACTTGGATTGCTAATTCAATGCCCAGTGCAACTTGGGTTTTGTGGAGGGATTTTAGTATTATTCAAGTGGCCTATGATAAATTTTGGGCCTTGCCTATGCCCTGGACAACTAGAGAAAGAGAGGCCTAGTTCTTAATGTGTAAAACATTTATACTTTTTGATCTCAATCTTAGCTACTACCAAGAGCCTACAACATGGTAGACATGGATTATTCTTAGTGTTGGGCTTGGTAGATTACCTAATAATCTTGATTGAGCCATGTTATCAACTCAATATTTGTTTTCATTAGCTAGATGTTATTCCTTGCTAATGGAGACTTTCCTAGATATCAAGTCCTTTCAGACCACTTTACAATATGGTTTCATATTGAGTGGCAAGTTGTCAAACCCAAAATTATGAAGACTCGATTTTTCCTCAAGACATCATTTCTCAATTACAAGTCCACGTCAACTCATATTTAATTTTTTTATCATTTGGAACCACATCCCATACATGGATGTAGGTAAATAGCCTAGTTGAATGATACCATCACCAATAATTCTTATTTCATTGGTATTTATGGGTGTCAGTTGGCCAATTTCTACCATTACTCATATAAGGTTAGTGCCACCTATAAGTTCCACCAAGGCACTGCTTCTTTGGAAGAATATCCATTTGATTTGGCTTCTTATCTTCATGTGGATTTTCTCCACCACTAAAAGTAGGTTTTAGATCTAAAATAATACATGGAGCCAAAATCAAAGCTCAACTTTATTGGCTCAAGATAGAAGACAATGTCTCAAAACAATTCTTTCACACTTTGCATGCTTGTCATACATCTCAAAAAATTAAGTATATTAAGGAGGGGCAACAAATCTTCAATGATCTTCTTGGCATTTTGTAACCCTTTGTTTGAAACCATGAACAAGTTTTTTCTACTCATGAGTATACTTTGGCTTGGTTAATTACTCTGCAATATTGCCTTAACATGGTTCCTTGTTAGGTTTCATCTTCTCACCAAATAAAATTTCAAGGATGTTGTTTTCTCAATGTCTAATGGAAAGGCTCATGATTTGGATGGAATTCCTTTTGAATTTTATAAAACCTTTTGGGATACTATGGAAGATGATCTCCACAAGGTCTATCTTGAGGCTTTTCATACAAAGTATTTAGGAAATTTAATAAATAAAGGGAATATCAAATTCATACTTAAGGTTGGAACCTAGAATAAATCTATAATTGATATTTGATCACTTTTTTGAATGTCTCATACAAGATTATTGCTAACCTACTCTATCTGTTAAACTTAGGCTTAAGTGCTTCCTTTAGTTGTTTCAACTTTAGCATATAGGTTTCATTAAGTCCAAATATATTCTTCATATTATTATTTCTATTTGGGAAGAGATGGAATGGGCTTGGCATTCCCAACATTCTACCATTTTCATTAAGATAGATTTTCTCAAGGCCTATGATTGCAATGAATGGCATTTTATTCTTTCCATGATTTACACACTTGCAATTGGGCCACATATTCTCTAGTCCTTATAGATGTTGCTTGTTGACATAGTTGAGATGATTATTTGGCTTTTGGAGCAACTATACAAGGTTTTTTAGGGGCTTTCATCAATTAGCAACACCCATAACTAACATGACCAAGAAAGGAGCTTTCTCATGCAATGAGCAACCTCTAGAAGCATTCAATAAGCTCTGAGAGATAACTAGTTCATGCCCTATACTCACTATTCTATATTTCTCATAACAATTTATTGTACATTGTGATGCTTTAGGAAAATGGATTGGAGCAATACTCATGAAGAAAAATCACAACATAGCATTTGAGAGTAGGAAATTGAAAAATTGGAAATAAGTTTTTCTATCTATGACAAAGAGATGCTTGCCATCACGCATTCTTTGGATAAGTATGGGAAATACTTAGTTTGTTAAAGATTATTAAAAATAGATCATAAGAATTTATATTTCATCATTGGCCAAGGTGACTTGAATTATAAGAAACAAAAATGGGTAATTAATCTTCTAACTTATGTTTTTGATATAGAGTACATGAAGGGAAAAAAATTTAGTTGTTAATGTCCTATCTATGGTGCATATTCTATAATTTTAATTAATGTCTTAGCTGAAAATGTTAAGGATGATACGTATTTTGATGAATATGTTTTGATTCCTTATAAAGATAGAATCTTCCTATTGCCTAAATCTAAAATGAAGGAAAATACATTCAAAGCATTTCATGATGCACCTATAGTAGGACACATGTAGATAAGAGAAATATTCTCCTAGAAAGAAATTCATGAATATGTACTCAAACATATTGCGGAAGCACAACTTGTAAGCTAAATAAAGGAAAACACATTTTTGCTACAAGTTTTCTACAACCATTCGCTATTCTAAACTAGAAATGGGAAAGTGTATCAATGGATTAATCATAGGTCTCCCTCAAATAATTGATGAGGATTACATATTTCTTGTAATGGATATATTAACTAAGTTTACACACTTTTTTCCCATTCCTATAGGATTTAGAGCACACCAAGTAGATGATTTTTCTTTAGAGAAATGTTTATCATAAGGATTGCCTGAAAATATTGCCAATGACAATAATAGCAGATTTTATTCCATTTAACTAGTATTCAACTTACTCCTAATACCAGTTATCACCCATAGATAGGTGGACAAATAGAAATAGTGAATAAGCAGGTTGAATGATATTTATGAAAATGTCACACACTAGGTAGCATGGGTTAAATGGTTGAACCTTAGAGAATATTTCTATGATACCACTCATTAATGTCCATCAATATAACTTCTTTTATGGATTTGTATGGGTATGATGCACTAACCTTCACATATTTGATGTTCACTAATAGAAAAGTTCCAATAGCTAGTGACTTGGTAGAGCATAACCAAGATATTTTGAGGTCACTTAAGGATCACCTACAATAGGTTCACAATCAAATAAAGATATATGTATATTAGTGCCACATTGAGAGGTCAAATTTAAGGTTGGACAAAAGGTTTTTCTATGGCTATGAACATATAGTCAATCTTTCATTAAGTGTAGAGGAGCTAAAAAGATCAAACCTCAATTTTATGGACCTTACAAAGTTGTGAGATGGGTTGGTGAATTTGATTATGAGTTGGAATCACTAATCAACAATAGAATTCATAATGTTTTCCATGTGTATTTCCTCAAAAGAGCACTTGGATGATTTATTACTCTAGGTGAATTTTTATAACTATATCCCACTTTTATAAAGGAAATAACCAATACAATTATAGCTTTTCAACTTGAAGTGCTTGAAAGTGACATGTATATTTTGAATTTTAAAATAATATAAACTAATGAAATGTGGAAATTTTAGTGTATTTTATGTTTCTTATTTTTAAAAAATTTAGAAGATTAGTTGGATATAGTTTTTTTAAAAATTTAAGAGAATATTTTTAATTGTTCAATATTTTTTAAAAAAATATACTCTCAAATTCCAAGCTCTAAGCCCTACAACAAGGTATTTTCATATTTTCATGATAATATCCTTAGTTAGAGAAATGTGGATTTAAACATCCACTTTCGTTGAATATTCCCCAAAAGAAGGCTTAGATTGCCACATGGGCTACTTTCAATTTCAATTTCAATTTTGATATCAATTTAAGTTTTTCAAGTGAAAGAGTTTTAGCCAAAAGTCCAAGGCTTAAATTTGACAGTCGACCTTACCTATCAAGCAATTTTTTATGACAGTCATCTATTCAATGGTGCCTTTAAAATACTATGACACATCTTAATATAAGTAAATTGTATAAAAACCAAATATATATATATATATATATATATATATATATATATATATATATATATATATATATATATATATATATATATATATATCAGCATAATCCTATATAAATTTTGACAATTTGTTCAAAATTTTGATTGTATTTTATAGCAAAAATACCTAAATCCAGCTATACAACTATCAAATTTAAGCCTTGGCCAAAACCCTTTGTGCCACATAGTTTTGAGAAAAAAACTATTTAAATTGAAAAACTTTTAGGTGAAATTGTTTCACCCAAACCTATTTTGTTGGCCCGAAGTGAGACATAATTCTAAACTTTCACCCCCTTGTCACTCGATTTTCCACCCTTAGATTATGAAGGGAAGCTCATTTTGGTGCAAATGCCATCCTTGAAACATGCATGGAGAAGCTAAAATAATAGTTCACACTCAAAGAATACATAGTATGTTAGGGGAATTTATAGGCGATAAGGATATAAAAATATTTCAATAAAGAGGCCACACTTGGGGAAATATACGCAATTAATGATGATTTATAAGAGAAATTGGTGTTATTTCTTTTAGGGAATCCCATTAATATTTTAATTGTTGTCTTCTAAGAGGGAAAATGGGGCATTGAAATTTGTGCCCTATTGGTTGTCTATATTGGGGTGCTTAGTTGCCTTTGAAATTATTCCTAATTATTCAATTGTTTTTATCATAGCTTGAGCCTTGTGTTGATTTATAGGATTCAAGGACAAAAACAATTGGATTCTCGAGATTAGAGGATGAAAGCCCTTTGATTTCTCAAAAATTGGAGGACAAAACCGTTTGATTTTTTGGAGGAAATCTCATAGAGAGGTTCTATTTGTACTTCATAGATTTATTTAGATTTTAGCATATATTTTGGTATTTGCAACAAGTTTTGTATTTATGAAGCTTCAATATATTTTTGAAACATATATTTTGTAATCGAAGCATAATTATGTTATGCAAGAAGCTTTATTCATATTAAAGTGTTATTCACTAAATCGTCAACATATTTAAATTACTCATGCAATCCATTTCTACATCTTTTGGGGTATTATTGTTATTGAAAACAATATTTATAATCATTATTCATCCACCATATGCTCTCAATTTTCCCTCATGATATTTGGGTGATCACAAAATGATAAATAATAATATATACTCAATATAAGCTCTCAACTTGCCCTTGTGAGATCTTGGTGATACAAAGTAGTAAATATGTTATACTAAAATTTGTCGGGGATGTTATAATCATCATTATAAGTTTTTAATTAGTAATAAAGATTGTTTTCACAAATAATGATGCATTTATAGAGATGTCATAATCAGAGCATTCAAAAGATCCATATTATCATTATACAAAGGCAATGAAATATCATCAATATGATCTCCTATTATCAATCGTGTGTGGAACATGAATATAAATAGTCATATAAAAACTCATCATTATCATGTAAAATGTTGGAAAACACATCAAGATTACATAAATTTGGTTTATCATCACATTGTAAGGATAGGTCATTACAAAGGATGCTAGGGGCCCATGATAGATCCTTGCTAAAAGAATGACTACTAATGTCTCAACGCAAAACATTGTCATGAAATGAATGACGAAAGGAAGTTGGGATCTCCAAAAAGATAGGATTTGCATTCACTAATAATATAAGGAGGAAAACGTAAGACGTGATAAAACAAAACCTAAATTGACATGACATTCATATCCAAAGCATAGAATAACATGAATGAATCAAGGACATGGGGGTGATGTTAAACAAACCAAATGAATATTATCAAAATCCAAAACAAATACATGCAAATCAGCTAATGAAGAAACCTAACAGCCTTCTATTATTTAGTTCAAACCAATTATCAAAATATAATATTCTTAATGCGCCATAAAATATTTTAACTAAATACACAACATATGTATTGCAATTTGTATGGTAATTATTAGATAATCATTTTAGCATTTAATATAAAAACATTGTTGCATAAGCTAGTTTAAAGACATCCTAATTCTTATTAATTATATCATATATGATGATATGTTTCAATGAAATAATATTTGAATGAATAAAAAAATTATTCTATAAAAGTATACTATCATCTACATATAAAACTATTTAAATTTTAAAGATTTATTTAATATACTCTCATCTTCATATAACTTATTTTCAATAAATTTTTAAAAATATAAGAAAACTATAAAAAACAATTTAAAATTAAATTAAAAAAATATTATTGATATATAAAATATTATGTAATAAAATTATTAAAACTATAAAAAAAATTTAGTATTAACATTTTTTTTACCAAATATCTATTAGTAATAAATTTAAATGTAAATTGAAATGATTTAAAAGTAAGCTAATTTTATTGAAGTATTATTTTTAATTACAATATATATATATATATATAATAAAAAAATATGTAGTTATTATATTACCTTATTTTAAGAAAGATATGCAATTATTATATTAGAAACACACAACTTCACTGGAATAAACATTCCTAAGGATAGCTACCTGGTAGCATTGCTATTCTAACACTTATTTAAACACATACAAATCAATCTGATCAAACCAGAAAACTCACAGTGTCCAAAAGCGGCATGATCAGCACTATTTTTGCATGTAAAGTCGCAATCTTCATTGAAAAGGCAATACCCACTAAATCCATTGCTCCAAGTTCCGCAATACCCAGGCCCCAGGGTGACCGTAGTCGTCTATTCCAGAATTTTCAAGCAGTAAGTAATTCAGAATTTTTGTTAAAATTTCCAATGACAAGAAGAATGGAAATAAATAGGTATTTGTTTATTCCTATCAATGAATAAATAGAAATATTGATTAAAGAGAAGAATGCATATTACCAGAAGCAAAAGCAAAAGGCGTGTGAGTAATAAAAACACCAAATACACATATATGCCCATCGCCATGCAAGCAACTAACAGATGCTCAAACGTAATGTATTCTGTGAAATAAAGATTTAGTGATGGTACTACTTATATAGCTCTCGGACACCACATCTTTATTTTTTTAAAAAAAGAAAAAGGTGGCAGAGCACCCATACTATTAAAGAAAAAGATTTACATAGTCTGTTAGTGACAAAAGATGGTAAAAAAACAAAAAAAACCATGGCCCTAAGCTGGCCTGAGAATTACAATGAAGTCCCAAAGCAAAGAAGAAAGCAACGCAGAGGTCTTTGCCAATCCTGCGTGGATTTGGTATGAGAGGCAATAGCTCAGAAATCTATTTCACACGAGCCATCCATAACTGCAGTAAAGGACGTGAAGAGAGAGATGGAAGAAGAGGCGGCTCCCAAAGGGGGAAGGATCCTGTGCAGGACCATTGCATTCAATTCCTCGCACTTGACCATAACAAAGACAGGTGAGGAATGACTAAGAAATAATGGCGAATGAAGGTTCGGAACTCTGGTAAGGAGCTAAAGATCACATCAGCTGTGCTGGATAGCCGTTTGTGCATCTCCCCGAAGCACAATGGCATCAACAAGACAGCGATATGGGAGGGAAGCCCATTTATGAATTGATTGGGCGGCAAATTTAAAAATATTTGAATCTGGGCGGCAAAATGTCCCACGTTTTGTCTCCATGATCCATCCCATCACGGCACCTCGGTATGGTATGGGCATATACGAGATGGTAACATGGTGGCCATACGAATAAGGGATGCCAATGGGAGGGAACTGTTAAAGGAAACGGAAAAGAGAGACGTTAAAACTCAAAGTGCCACCGCAGCAGGGACTACGCTCAGCGGGAATGGAAGAGGATGAGCGGGGGAGCCAGCGGGGTCCACTTCCACGTCAGCATTGACTCAAGGCTGACTGTGGAAGTGGATGACATTTAAGACGAGCCGTTGATTCATGCTTTCATGATTATATCATTAATCTATTAATAAGTGGTAAAGAAGATTAAATGCAGCAAAAGATAAAAGATTTGTGACAACTGATTCACCCCCCTCTCAGTTGTCTGCTCTAATTTCAACAGTTTGTGTTGAGCTTCATAGGATGTCAAAGGTGAGTATCTCTCTTACATTCACATCTATATGTTTCAAAGGATTTAGGTAGTGTTGCAAGCATCGAAGAGTTTATTATTTTTTACCCATTGGGGTTTTTGGTTTCTTTAACCTAGATAAAGGTTTTTCGTTGTATTTCAATGGTCCTTTAGGATTTCTCTCGGAGAATCTCTTTATAATAATTATTGTGCCCTAAACATAGTTTAAAAATTCATGAAAATCATCTTGAAAAGGATAGAAATTTAGAGTTTTTGTTGTTGATTCTAGTGAATACTTATTTTTATTCTTGCTACAATCTGCATATTCCATAAATTGTATCACAATGGTTTTATTTGAGGATGGAAGTCATAATGAGAGTTTCAATCATTGCAAAGATGGTATGCTTATAGGGTTCATTTTTGTTACTTTGTGGAGCAAGTTCATTTGCAAATAATATGCATGATCCAAGCGTCAATGTGGTTTGATAGAGTTTTGTAGTTCTGGATTAGAGAGATTTTCTCATGCTTATGCTTGGTGCAATTAATCCTTGAATAGTTGATTGTTGGCCTCCAATTCTTTGGTACCTAATTTGTGCTTCGTGCCTTCAAATTCTTGCTTCTGCACAATCTATTGTCTTAACAAAGATGTTTTCTTTTTTACGTAGAGATGTCGATTTGAAATATGTAGGTAAAGTGATAAAGGTGACATGCCTTTCATTATTGCAAAAAAAAAGTGTTTATTTCTTTGTGCTTTTTTGCATTATTACATCTATTACAACTATTAATTTCCAAATTAATGAAGGGTTGCATTCATTGCAAATACTTATCGGCATGATAATTACACATTAAGTGTGATTGCTAGTAGATAACATTAATCTCCAAATTTTTACTCCAATAACTTGTCTCTAATTGGCTTGCCACTGCAACAATCCTTTCACTTTATCTATTTTAACTTTCCACATAAAAATAATTTAATAGCAAGAATTTTCTTTTAATATTTCTTTGGATAAGTTATGAGAAGACATCGTCTTACCCCATGGTATAAAAGAAAACATATGATAGGAGGTGGACTCAATTAATCATAAATCTACTGAAAATGGCAAAAAGAAAACAACACGCAAGCTAACCAACTCCCATAAGTAGCCTCCCTTATTTTATTATTTTTCATTACAAACAAACACCAAATAAGATAGAGTAGGTGAGTTGTGTTACGAGTAATCCCCTTTCACCTTTTACTATTTCCCAAATGCCCATTTTTTAAATCGATGTAAACTTTATATGAGTGAATTAGGGTTTAGGAACGAAGCCTATTTTCTGTTCTTATCACATACTAACTCAAAACACAATAATGTTTCCAACTATCCTTCCACTGTAATTTAGTAAATCACAACTCATGAATGCTCCATTCGGATAAATTTAAGTGATATTTTTAAATTATAATGGTTGGTTAAGCTTCTTATCAAATTACACATAAGAAGCGTAAGATTCAACATGGGATTTATTATTTACATTTAATATATGTATACCATACTCTTTCTTTTTATACGAGATATTTTGGTTATGTTTTTTATAATTTTTTTACATATTAAATTTAACTTCTAGAAATTGGGGATAGAAATTTTATAAAGTAATTTGGGGATGAAATAAATGTTATTTATTGTTTCTATGACAAGGATTATTTTATTAGAAGTATAGTATTAAAATCTCATTTCTATTCATGTAAGAAATATTCTTCCAAATCTCCTTGTAGATAAAAGTAAACTATTTTGAGAACTTGTCAAAATAATATTTAAAAAATGAATAGTGTAATACTCTTCTAGTATTCAACTAGAATAATTTTATTATTTCATTATAGTAGGGAGGTCTTGATTTGAAGAATATACAATTTTCATGAATATTACGTTTTAAATAGTATTTGTGTCACATCACATAAGTTTAAACTTTGATTGGTCTATTTTATCTATTGATTATTTTGGTGTTAGTTCTTAAATTCAAGGTAAATTCTTGAGCTTATTCTTAATAAATTAATCCATAGTGATATAATGGGGCTTTTTTAGGTTTCCTCTTTCAGTGGATCTCTATGCCATTATGGTTGTACTAGAATGATTTGGGTCTATTACCTTAAAAAATAAATATGATGTTCTTTTTCGATTCACAAAAGTTAAATCCCTTGTCGAAAATCAATCTAATCATAAAGTAAAAATGCTTAGAACCGATAATGGAACTGAATTCATAAACAAAGAGTTCGACAATTTTTGTGTGTTGTGTGGCATTTAGAGAGAATTGACTTATTCTTATTCTCCTCAACAAAATGGTGTAGCTAAAAGGAAAAATCTAACTATCACAGAAATGGTAAGGTCTATGATGCAATCATCAAATACGCCTAATTTTTTATGGGTTGAAGTCATGAACACTGTTATTTATATTCTAAACAGGTTACCATCAAAAGTATTAAATCTTACCACACTTTAGAAATGTGTACAAATCAGAAACCAAATATTTCTCATCTTAGGATCTTTGGAAGTCCTACATATGTTCTTATTCCAAAATGGAAAAAGGTAAAAACTTGATTCAACTTCATTACAATATGTTTTGTAGGTTATGGGGGGAAAGAAAAGGTCTAAGACTTTATGATCCTTCAAAATGAGATATTATTCTAAGTCAAAATGTTCACATCTTAGAATCTCCTTTATCCTCACCCCATTGAAGATATAATTATTCTTCCACTTTAGAAGGACTATATCCTAATATTAAATTAAAAAATAACAATAATTATTCTTCTTCTCATCTCAAAAGAGTTCGATTGGCCCAGTCTTTGATTGAAGACTCTAATTTAGAGACCTCTTTTCTTCCTAAAATGACTAGAAGTCAGCACGCTTATGTTGATTTAATGTCCTTATATGAAAGTCAACCACAAACTTTTGAAGAGGCTAATCGTAATAAAAAATGGAAAGATCACATGCAATCAACATTTAATGTCCTTATTAAAAATAAAACTTGGGAGCTTGTTCCTGCCCCCCTAACAAAAATATTATTGATTGGCATTGGCTTTATAAAGTTAAATATAACTTCCAAGGAGAAATTGACAAATATAAAGCTAGATTGGTTGTTTTTAAATGTAGTTGAGTAAGTTGTTTCATTTGGTATTGTAAGTACTTAAATGCATATAGGACAACATGGTAGTCCAATCATGATTTGGCAATCTAGCTCATGACCCTTGAAGGCATGAATTACACTCCTCTTAGAAATCCACACTTGATGATGCATCCTCTAGCCTATTCAGCCCTTTGACCATCTTTCCCAGCCTCTGAACTAAGTTCCAATACCTTATGTTTATTAGAGAACCTTTTGTAGATCCTTAATCGGAGGTCACCTGAGACACCTTAGGGTCACTGGGTGACATGTCCTTAAGTTGTATAGTCACCCAGGCAACCTGTCTTGGTAAAAGGGTGACCTTGTCATGTTTTGGCATGCGTGATTTCTTTCAATCACGCACAGTTTACTTCCATTTTCATTTTTGATTGGATGTTCTCTCTTGTATAACTAAACTACCACTCCCCTTAACAATTTCTCCTCTCCCAATTAGTCTTTTGTTCCCTTCAAATAAATCCTCAATGATCTCTCAATCGATCTCTTATCTTATCCTTATTAGTCTCTATGATCTTCCAATCAGCTCTATAGTTAGTTCCAAATCAACCCAACCTTTGGTGTTGCTTTCCAACCTATAAATACCCCCTCCCCTCTTGTTTTAGGGAAAGTTGATCATCATTTTGCATTCTTATTTTTCTTGCTAAGAGCTCTCATTCATATAGTGAATCACCTCTAGAGGATCAAGTTCATGCATTGCAACCTCTATATCATTTGTATGCTCATAAAAGACTTCAAGATCCTTTTTCTTTAAGTTTATCCCAAGCTTCTAATCTTTAATCATCCTAATTTCCATCAATAGCCCTATCTTATTTCCTAGATCAAGATCTCTAGAGCAGGACAAAGGTTATACTAGATCTCTAAGGACATAAGCCTAGTACCATCATCGATCATTTATTTATAGGTTCATATATTTACTTTAAAAAGGTAGCTTAGATTAGTAATTAACAAACTCTCTTTCCCTTGGGAAAGTAAAATTGGTATTTTCTCTTGGTTAGATTAGAATGGATTGATTTACTAGATCTAGATTTTATTTCTTGTTGTGGTAAAAAAGATGCATTTTTCTTTCACTAGAGTAATCCACATTCAAAATCGAAGCACAAAAGGACCAAAATAATAGAAAATTGCATTTAGGAAAAATCCATTCTAGATTTGCATTCATTAAAAGATTTCATTTTCATCAAAGTAGTAGTTATATCATATTCAAAATTAAGGAAAATATAAAAAGAATTTGCATTCATTCGGGATAGTTGCATTTAGAAACTCATTAAACTATGAAAACATTCAACATTTAGAGGAAAGCCCTTGATTTCATCATGAGGCACACAACATACAACATTCAACAAAGAGAAAGCCCTTGATTTTATAGTGAGGCACACAACATACAACCTTCAAATAAAATAATGACAAGTCATCCATCTCCTCAATCAAACATTCACATTCAATGTTCCTTGGAGTGAGAGAAAATTAGATTAAAATGATCCTAGATGAGATCAGTGAAAACCTTCCAACTCAAGAAAACCCTATAGAATAAAAATCCCAAGAATAAGCATAAATATTAAGGCTAGTTGAACAAAAAAATGAGCAAAGATGACAAAGAGAGAATCTCCATAATAGATAAATCAAACTCTTGAAAGAACTCATCAAGTTAGAAGAACAAAGATTAAACACATTTCACCTCTTTGTGGCAAATGAATTAAATAGAATAACAGAGAGTGGCCCTCTAGGTCATATAAGAATAATGACAACATCAATCCAATGCTTTCATCAACAACATTCATACCATGAAAACCACAACAACCATTAGCCTCACAAACAAAAAAAACATACAAATAACACAACTAACATCCATGATGTTCTACTTCCCCACAAATAGAAAAAACCCTCAATCCCACCATTGTTTGACTGGATCTTTCCATGAGATTAGGAGTGATTGGGTAGGCACCTCTAGCAAGGGTGCAGTTAAATGTGTTGCATTAAAGTCTAACTCACTTCTATTGTGCTTGGGTTAATTTCGAACAACACAAGTATATAAGTTGGAAGCCCGCCATTCATGTTGGTTAGACATCACCACCATGCATCACATGATACATTCATAGAGAGATGTTCACTTGATTGCCTATAGAAACTATGGAGCAATTGAGTGATGGCTTAAACTATAAAGTCACTATACAATATTAGTTTAGTCTTTTATATTTTTTAATCTATATATTATAGGATTAGATAATGTTATTATATTTTTCATTATTCTTGCTTTATTAGCCTTGTTAGATTTCTTCATTAATTTTCTATAAATTTCAACTTAATTGCATTTTATAGATATGAAAGCTTTTTCTAATAAAAAGAAAAGAAATCTATGACTACAAAAGTATTTTTAACTACATGCCATGTGACTACATTATTCATCCCCAAATATGTCTTGTTGCAAAGAATCATTCGAATACCTTGATGAAATGTCTCTAAAATATATAGTGTTAATATAATTATATGGAATCACAATGTCTATCATGTGACTAAATTTCTCATTCCATAATATGTCCATACCCAATGCCTATGATGTGTGAGCATAACTTTTGGAGGCCATAACTTTTGACCTAGGAAAGAGATTGAGCCTAATTTTTTAGTATGAATAGTTTGAAGATTTTGAGGTCTCCATAACCCACTTTCTATAATTAATGGTTGTTTCAAGAATTGTTGGGGCCTACTTCTGTTAGGGTTAGCCGACAGAAGATATCAATTAAATGCAAATAAAGATTAAACATAGGAATGAAAAATACATAGAAATAATAACAACGAGAAACAATTTTAACGTGGTTCACCCAAACTCGGACTACATCCACCAACAAAGAGTCCAATATTATTATCTAGTAAATCAAAATTGATTAAAACCAGCAATCATTGCAACTCAATACCGTTGCAAAATGCTACAATACATCATAAGAAACCCTAACCCTTACCTACTTTTATCAAGCCTTATGTCGGTTACAAAAATAGGGTTTTTTTATGTCGGCCAATAGAAAAATAACTCCCGACACCTTTATAAATAATAAAAAATCAGTGGAGGTTTCAGGAGTGCTGTCCCCAAGCCCCCGCGAGGGCGCTGCCCCTTGATCCCGCCCTGTATCGCGACTGGACCCCGCAAGGGGCACTACCCCTTGACCTCGTCTTGAGGGCATGGCTCCCAAACCCTTGTAAGGGGCATTGCCCCTTGACCCCGTAGGAATTTGGGGGGAAACTGCGCCGATAAAAGTGGGGTAAATTTAACCTCCGAGTCTGATTAGGCTCCATATAACAACAACTTCAACCATCTAAGGCCTAAAAAGTGCATTTTTGTATTTTATTTTAGTGTTTTGAGAATTTTAAACTTAATGGCTTTGCATTCAAGCATGAACTTGTGGTGCAAGTCAGTCTCTGAACCTTTTTGGACATGTAGATGGTATGGAATAATTATCAAACCATTTTTGGTTGAATGTAAGGTTAAAAATAGCAGTTTGTAAATTTAGCAAATTTAGTTAATTTAGGTAGTTTAGTTTTACTAGTTCTTAGTGCATCTTAATTATTCTAGATGGTGGGAGAGATGTAGATTTGTTTTAAAGGAAATACTCTTAGGTTTTTTCTTTGAGTAGTTGAAAAATGATAATATAAATTTCTAGTTATTTTAAATTGTAAAATTATCATTGTTGGTGTATTGTTGCATTTTTGGATTCATCATTTGGTGTCAAAGCAAGTTTAGCTCTAGGTAGAGATCAAGGTTTAAGGATGAGGAAGCTATGCACAAATGAGAAGGATTATGCAACTACTAGAGAAAGGCAAGTTGAAGAGCTTATTAGAATGATTGAAGGACAAAGATAGAGATAAAGAGGTCCAAATGGTTTAGATAAAGAAAGAGAGTAGGGAGAAAAAGCTTGACAAGATGATTTATCCTATGTTCAGAATGTTGGCAAGAGACACTATATGGATTCATGATTGTTGTCATTAATGGCAACAAAGTTCATCCCACACATCCGTAGGACATGGTGTGTCTCTACCGGAAGTCAGAGTGAAGAATGTTGTGGTCCGGTAAACAAGAACAGAGCATGTGGCAAGGTCTGATAGACAGGTCCGGATCTCTCAGAGGAAGTATCTTGGTGCAGTGTGGATTTAGAGAAGTCAAGAGGACTACCTTGAGTGGTATATTCCAAGGATTTAGCCTCTGGTGATAGATGAGGAAAAAGATATGGATAGTTGAGTACCGGATTCCTGAGTGACAGTGTGAACAGAGGAAGAACTGACTGACAAAACATTAGACTACTTTCCGGATGAGTTACTGATTGTGGTAAAGGTTATGAAGGCATGAATCATGTCTGGCCGACATGATTAATGATTTATACAAGCATATACTTGATCCGCATTACTTGATGTGCAAGGATTCAGCCGACAGATCAGAATTAGTGAAAAGATTGACTATTCCAGGTGCCAACTAGAAAGATGATGAAATTACTTGTGCAGATATATATACACAATGGATTTAGTTATGAGAGAAGTTGTTGTTGTCAAGGATGTGCGAATAAAAGAAGAAAAGCAGAGCAGAAGTAGTAAGGAAGATCCGGTATGTGAAAGGAAAGCAGCAAAAGAGAAGAGGAAAGATGAAGTGCAGCAGATCAGTATACTGAGCCTAATCGGAATTGAACTCTAGCATTTGTGGATGCTCCTAATCAGTTCAAGTATTGTATAACATTCTCTTTGTAGATAGTGAGTCTCTTGTAGGTAGTGTGCCTCTTGTGAGCAGTGTGCTCGGGCAGTGAGCCCTAATTGGCAAGTGCCATTTTGTATTTCCTTATTCTTCTAACAGAGAATAATCTTTGGGTTAATCACCCCATAGTTTTCTCCCTTAATAGGGTTTCCATGTCAAAAATATTGTGTCATGTGTATCTCCATTTCATGGTTATATTTGCTTATTTGAATTAATGCTGCATTGATTAATAAGAAAGTTCAGAAAGAAGAAATAATTAGGATAACTGATTCACCCCCCTCTCAGTTATCAACAGTTGGTATCAGAACTAAGTTCCTCCTAACAGAGTCTAACAGCTCGAGGAAGATCTAGGAATCCAAATGGATGCATATGGTTTAAAAGAGCAACTCAAGACTGCTCTTGAGGATCTTGAACAGTCAAACTCTGAAGTCAATGAATTAAAGGAAAGACTCAAACAGGTTGATGATTTCATGAGAGAACTAAAAGACAAATTAAGTCTCTCTATGAAAAAGAGAAAGGAACTACTTCAACAATTGGCAAAACAAAGTGAAGCAAGTAATGCAAATGAAGAGTTGACTGAGAAAACCAAGTTATGTGAAAAGTTATCAAAAGAAGTCATTATGGTAAGACATGAAATGGAATCAGGAGTTATAAAGTTTACCCAAGAGATTGAAGAGAAAAGAAAAACTGAAGACAATCTCTCAAGGAGAAATCAGAAGATTGCCACCAGATGGATAGAATTATCAAACATCTTGAATCTAATCTTGAAGATGCTAAAGATAATGAAGAAAAACTTGAGGATCAAATTGTCTCTCTCAAAAGGGATCTTCAAACAACAAATGAATATAAAGAGAAATTCAAGATAAGTTCTGTTCAACTTGAAGTTCTTCTTGGAAGTCAAAAGAGGGCAGATGACAAGTGTGGTTTGGGATATGAGAAAGGAGAAAGCTCCAGATCCGATCAGAAGAATTTTGAATTAGAAAATCCAAGGAACAGGCCTAGAAGACCTCCGGTAAGACAGCCCAATGCTCAAAGATATCCATCCTTCAATGGATACTGCCACAACTGTAATCACTTTGGTCACAAAGCTAATCAGTGTAGAAAGAGAGTGAATCAGACTAATTCATCCTTCTCCGGACAGTGTTTTAACTGCAAAAGGTATGGTCACAAGTCTCATGAATGCAGAAATATGCAAATGAACAAATCATTCAATGGTAGATGCTTTACATGCAATTGAATAGGTCATATGGCTAATCAATGCAGATCAAGTGGATATCAGTCAAATATGCAAAGAAATGTTGTTTGCCAAATCTACAATAGGTCCGGTCATAGTGCAAAAGTCTGTAGAAGCAAGAATCAGGACAAAAGAGGTCCGGTATATCATAATCAGAATCAAGACAAGGGTAAACAAAAGATGAATGTGGATGAAGTTAAAAGTGAGATGAGCAAGATTTGGGTGAAGAAAAGTACTGAGAATGTAGAGGTTGGATCTGCACCAGACTCTGGTGCTGATATTCCTTCTAGAAATTAAAAAGTGAGCTCTAGCTCAGGGGGAGACACAAAGAAAACCTTGTTCCCCCAGCCAATCAATTGGTGCTGGAACTGGCACAAGAAGAGTTACAGATTGAAGGATTCATAAGGAATACATTCAAACAAACTGTGGTTAAGATTTGGGAGATCTGCAAGTTGTTTAATATTTAGGATTGATCCGGTTCTTCAAGTCATCTGAATAAGGCAAAACCAAAATAATGTAGGTCGATCATTTATTGCAACCTAATATTAGGGTTTGCGGATCAATATAAGGGTTTTCTCATTGATCACTTGTTCATTCTGCACTCAAGAAGAAACGTAAAGTGGAGCTCTGCAACAAAATTCTCCAAGTTCATCGAAGATCATTCGCTGAAGCCATTACTTCCAGAAATCAATCTAACCAACTTTGTGAAACTGAAAGATGCAAAAGGTATTTTCCATTTTCAAATATCTCACTGCAAATCTCTTGATAATGGGTACTCTGAATATTGTAAAGATTTCTGATAGACCTCGCCCTACATTTAAGAAACATCCATACAAATCCTTGGAGGTAGATCCCCTAGGTGCATTTTCCAGTGTTCTGCATGGTGTTTTGCACACCGAAGATATTAGGGTTTATATACACGCAAATGTTGAAGAGTTTGGGGAATTCAAACTAAGAGATATCTATCACAAACAACTGTTAGATGATTCATTTGAGCTCAAACCCCAATACAAGGGCATCCGGAACAAACACTTTGCACAATACATACATTTCCCCTGTTTTACGGAGGATGAATGGGTTAGGTACATTCTAAGCCGAATACAGGACAACTTCATGTGGTTGAATGGACCATTCAAGATCACTAAGGATGCCATTAGGGTAGTTACCGGATTACACTCATCCGGTGGGTTTCCTGTTCTCAAATCTGTAAAGAACCAAACTGTGAGTGAGGCTACCGGATCTAAGTTTGACAAAAGAGCAATGACAGTAGATGACATCACTAATCCGGATGTCAAGTTTGCCTCCATGATCATTAGATATAAGATATATCATTCTAGCAGAGAAAATTCTGTACCTGGAACTGCCATCTATACAGCTTATGAAATGTTAAGAAAGGATGCGGACTATGATCTCTGTCAGCTTCTCCTGAACCAACTCTTAGAGAATCTGTAGAAAATCAATAAAGATAAAAAGAATTCATTCAAGTATGGTGGATTAATTTTGTGCTTATTCTTCTACTTTATGAATGAGCTTCCCGGATCTAATGGCTGGGTATGGGAGAGTGATAGGCCAGTAGCTATCCAAATCAGAGATTATTTGCATGGACTTGGTGATAACCAAGCACAAAATACTGCTATGTGGGGATACTTTAAGAACTTTCAGAACATGATGCAAATAAGAGAAAGGATTCCCCAGTCCCTTGTTGAGAAATACAAAGACACAGTTTGCTTTATGGTAGAGACTGATCAGTGCCTAATGGAGGCAGTAGAACCAAGGACAGTCTGGATCATGCCCATGGGGTATGAAGTGGATGAACAGATTATGGAGCTGCATGTTCAACACATGCTAAGTCAGCCTAAAGATCTAAAGGCAGAAAGGTTTGGAACCTTTGAGGAGCTGAGTGTAAAGATTCATGTGGAACTCAGAGAACCAGAGATGAAAAAGAAGGTGAGAAAAGAAGTAGAACATATTGCCCAAGGCCTTGGGATCTCAAAGGAGGCACTTGATGCCAACCGGGAAAAGAGACAAAAAGCTGATGAAGAGAAGAAAGAGGCAGAAAAGGGAAGCAAGAAAAGTGCTCCAGTAGAAACTTCCACCCGGATCAGATCTTCAAAGAGACCAGCACCTGTCCCTACTAAAAGCTCAAAACCAGAAGTCTAAGCATCTGGCAAAGGAGAGAAAAGGTCAAAGACAAAAGCCACAAGGGCTTATACAAGTCAAAGAGATGAAGAGGAAACTGAATCTGATGAAGAAGTCAGGAAAATGAAGAAAAAGAAGAAAACATCCGGTCAACCCACTACCGAACAGAAGGAAGAAGAAAAGGCAGAGGAATATGTTGAAAAACCCACTCTTCACATTGACGACATAATCAAATCAGTCATAGTGGACAGAAATCTTCAGCCAATGGTTGAGTTTTATGATGATTATGGTGAAGCAGATCAAAAGATATTGCAAGATGCCACAGTCAGGTATCTAAATATTTACAACAAAGCATTTATTGAAATTATATCTCTGATCCCTAAAAGCTTGGAGAAGGAACTAGAAACAAGAAAGAACACTGCCCAAGCTAAAGACCTAGAAATCTGGGAACAAATAACAATCCAGCTATATCCTTCAATCGACCCCAAGATAATGAATATGATATTCAAAGATTGTAAGAATGAGTTCAAAAGCAAAGCAAGGATGAATCAACTTATGCTTGGTGAAATTGACAAAGTGGCCAAGGACATAGAAGAGATCCTTCAGAAGGCCTTCAAAAGATTTAATCTTCCTATTATAGAGGACTTGGGTACTGATCCCTCAACCACAAATGTTGCAGAAGAAACTCCTGAGAAAATGACAGAAGAGGTGGGCCCTGAACAGACTAACATTTCTCCTCCGGTTTCCCCTACAATCTTCGGATCTAAAGGAGAAGAAAAATTACAGGAAAAAGAAGCAGAGGTGAAGGAAAAAGAAGATGACAGTGCTAAGGCTGCAAAAGGAGAGAAGACTTCAGCAGAGAAGACCACAACTGCTAGTGGTAGGATTGTAGAAGGAGAGAAAACTCCAAAGGACAGCTCCAAGACTACAGAAGAGAAGAAACATCTGTCTCCGGCAAGAGACACTGCACAAACTGTCCAAGAATTCTTGAGCAAAGAAACAATGGAGATTGATGAACCAGAGCTTCTACAAGGTCCATTCAATTTTGATTCTCTTTCTCTGGTATAGACAATGAAGATAGCTTCATTTGCGAATGCTAAGGCTAATGAAAAACTCCTAAAGTCTCATATGGAAGACTGTGAGTTGATAGAAGCTGCATCCGGAGTGCTAGAAAAGATCATGCCATCTTTTCAGAAGGATCCCACAGCCTCCTGTTCTGGTAATCTCAAAACCTTAGTCAACGGTGTTAGTACACATTTTGATTCTCTAGAAAAATCAGCTGAAGAAAAGGTCCGGAAGGAGTTTTTGGATAAGAGATTCTCAGAGGTACAAGGATTAATCACTAATTTTAGGAGAAATATGAGTATTGGGATAAAGAGTTTAGAAAATGCTCTTAAGGATGGCAGTGAAATATATAAATTTTGTATCTCTTGGTCCAAAGCAACAGTAGAGATTGAGAAGAAAATAAAAGAGCAAGAGGATAAACTACTAAGTTTGTCTCAAATTTTTGATCATCTCTCTTCCTCCATAGTAAATCAAGAGTGTCAAACTATTGCAATCACAAATGCAATAAAGAATTTTGAGAAGGAAAGGAAGAACATAATTAACTGGATGGGTGAACTTAGAAGGATTATTATCCCTAAGTTAGAGGCCATGCATGAGGCCATAAATGATGCTTAGATTACAGCCCAGACCAATGATTCGACAGACCTTAAGAAGGCTAAAGCATTTGCTTTCCTGTTGAGTGGTCACATCTCAATTTTGGATAGGATGAAGCAGAGTTGGGCGACAGAAGTTGTACAGCTGAAGAATACTTTTTCAGACATACTTAAGTATATGTAAGTACAACTTGTATATATATACTTATGCAGCTAAGTATAGTTAAAATTTTGAAATTTTTGGTATGCGGACCCTACCCTTTGCCATTGATGTCAAAGGGGGAGTAAGGAGCAGTGAAAAATGAGGAATCCAACCAAGGGGGAGCTCCAGAAAATGTATATAAAGACAAAGCATCAGCCAAGGGGGAGCATAGTGTAAACACTTAGTCATTTTTCACTAAGTCTTGCCATCAATGCTAAAGGGGGAGATTGTTGGCAAGAGACACTATATGGATTCATGATTGTTGTCATTAATGGCAACAAAGTTCATCCCACACATCCGCAGGACATGGTGTGTCTCTGCCGGAAGTCAGAGTGAAGAATGTTGTGGTCCGGTAAACAAGAATAGAGCATGTGGCAAGGTCCGACAGACAGGTCCGGATCTCTCAGAGGAAGTATCTTGGTGCAGTGCAGATTTGGGGAAGTCAAGAGGACTACCTTGAGTGGTATATTCCAAGGATTTAGCCTCCGGTGATAGATGAGGAAAAAGATATGGATAGTTGAGTACCGGATTCCTGAGTGACAGTGTGAACAGAGGAAGAACTGACTGACAAAACATCAGACTACTTTCCGGATGAGTTACTGATTGTGGTAAAGGTTATGAAGGCATGAATCATGTCTGGCCGACATGATTAATGATTTATACAAGCATATACTTGATCCGCATTACTTGATGTGCAAGGATTCAGCCTACAGATCAAAATTAGTGAAAAGATTGACTATTCCGGGTGCCGACTAGAAAGATGATGAAATTACTTGTGTGGATATATATACACAATGGATTTAGTTGTGAGAGAAGTTGTTGTTGTTAAGGATGTGCGAATAAAAGAAGAAAAGCATAGCAGAAGCAGTAAGGAAGATCCAGTATGTGAAAGGAAAGCAGCAAAAGAGAAGAGGAAAGATGAAGTGCAGTAGATCAGTATACTAAGCCTAACCGGAACTGAACTCCAGCATTTGTGGATGCTCCTAATCAGTTCAAGTATTGTATAACATTCTCTTTGTAGACAGTGAGTCTCTTGTAGGCAGTGTGCCTCTTGTGAGCAGTGTGCTCGGGCAGTGAGCCCTAATTGGCAAGTGCCATTTTGTATTTCCTTATTCTTCTAACAGAGAATAATCTTTGGGTTAATCACCCCGTGGTTTTCTCCCTTAACAAGGTTTCCACGTCAAAAATATTGTGTCATGTGTATCTCCATTTCATGGTTATATTTGCTTATTTGAATTAATGCTGCATTGATTAATAAGAAAGTTCAGAAAGAAGAAATAATTAGGATAACTAATTCACCCCCCCTCTCAATTATCAACACAGAAAGATGAGGAAGAGCAACCAAAAACATCATAAATAGAAGAAAGGATGATTAGGGAATTAGAAAGGAGGAATGATGAAATAAAGGTTGAAGTTATAGAATATGAGGTAGTCGATACACTAGTTGAATAATATGGAGAAGTTTTTTGAATGGAAACGTTTGACAGAGGAGAAGAAAGTAAGATTTGCATGCACCAAATTGAAGGGTCATGCAATGATATGGTGGGATCTATTGTGCCTCACACATGCGCCCCATTTCCTAAATAGGGACCCCCTCTTTTAAATTTGGTCTAGAGTGTCAAGTAGATTTTTCACCTCCTAAGTGGTCAAAGTACATTTTGGCCATGTTTGAATGATGATGTTGAAAATCATTTCAAGAATTTGCTAAGTTAGATCTTTGTATCTCTTCTGATGGCCTTAAATAGCCCTTTTGTACTAAATTGCTCCCCAACTAACCTTTGCGCTGATTTGCCTCCCAACCAACTTTACGTTAAAATCCTTCATCACCAACTATGGCGCTAGTTTCCCCCCAACAGACTTTGCGCTTAAAACAATTATCTCTGACTTGCGTTGTATTGTTCAGTCACTGACTAAGTCAGAGGAGTCCAAAATTCCTGCAAGTCTGAAGGGCCTCAAAGTCCTACAAACTGCATAACGTTGAGTCTATGGTCGTAGCGTTAAAAAGACCTTTCGCTGACCAAGTCTGTCGCATCCAATTTCCCCGCCAAGTTTGAGCAAATGAAAAGTCACGCAAAAACCCTAATCTATCGATTGACACTACGTACGTCACACATTAATGGTGATTTTACCAGAGACAATAAAAGGATTACCCACATTGTTTAAATCATTTTATGCATTTTGATAAGGATTTTGGAGAGCCCCTTTGCAATTTGTCAAGCATTTTTTGCTGCCATTGCCCTCGAGTTCATTCTCACGACCACTTCTTGCCCGTGCAACCTGAACACATTTTCTGTAACTAACCAGGTAGGGTTCCACCTCTCCTCATTGAGCTTTTACTGTGTACGGTTAGGGTTTCATTAAAGTACATTTTCTTGTTGAGCAACACATTTGGGATTTCAGCTAGGGTTTTGGTGCATAAACTATTTTTTCCTCCCTCGAAACCTAGTTTGAATTTCTCCTTGAAAACATAGTTGGATTGCCATGAGCTAAAAAGAACAACTTAACCAGGCTTGGCCATAGTTTGACAAATTCAAACCCTTTTCATAAACTAGAGAATCATCTAGTCTTGGCGCTAAACTTGGGTTCAACCGACCTATAAACATTTTAGCTCGTCTAGTCGGTCGATGGCCATTAAAACCCACGCTGCACTTTAAAACCCATTCAACGCTGAAAACATTGACTTCCAACCTACATAGCTTTGTCATGATTAACTAATTAGATCAATGGGACCTCAAAACCCTACAAACTTTGGAAAGCTATTCAGCGCTAAAAACCTTTTGTGCCAACCTTGCTCTAAAAGACTCTGTCTCCAACTTGGTCGAACACTTAGAATATCTCCGCAAATCAGTGGCATCCAAAGTCTCGCTGAAAATAAGAAAAATGACTCTACGCTAGAATTAATCTCATCCGACCTTGCGCTGAAACACTCCTTCACCGACTTAGTCAGTTGACCTTAAAACTTGCACAGGTCAGAGAAAGCCAAATCCCATGCAATTGTGATCTCAAAGAGACTTGCGCTAAAACCCGACCGACTAACTAAACAACCCATGAAAGGTCGATGACCTTAAAAAGTCACGCAAGTCAGTAACATCCAAAACCCACACAAAAGAAAGAAAAGATATTAACACTAATAGAACCTTGGGTCGGACGTGCCCATTTTTCCCGTTGAGGTTGATAGACCTCAATTTTAGTGCTTTTCTACCTACAGATCAGTTGACCCTAAAACTAGCGCAAATAATGTAAAATGACTGTGTTTTAAGAACTTTCAAAGGGGAAAATGTCAGGAATGATGTAATTAATGTTGTAAAACATAGATAATGATGTTCTTCATGCTTCCAATAAGATGTCTTGCAACATTAAATGTTTTTTGCATGCATTAATGGTGAATTGCTATGAAGTAGGTGCAATGGTAATAACTGTTAGATTTGTGATTCTTTAAAAAGGGCATATCAGTAATATTAGAAGATTCATTAAAATTCATTTCAAACTTAGGAGTTTGTGGAAAATTCTCAAGGTATCAAACTTATAAGGTCCAGTCCTACAAATTAGATGACTGCCCAAGCTCAAATAATGAAGTATGAATTTAAGGGGATCCCTCTAGAGACCAAGAATCATTTCGGGTGGAGTGATGTAGGAGACACAGATCTGGGTCATATAGATTTAGGTGACTTCAGATTGAGAATATTTGGCCCAAACCCAACTCCTAGGGCCAAAACACTCAAAGACAGTGGTCTATCACAGGCTGTTGCCTTCCCCACCTCATTACAGTGTGCAAAATTGATGGTAACATGTGCAGATAGATATGATATCATGACAAGGACAAAAGTAGAAGGTCTGCCCTCAGTAAATTTAGTGAGGGTAGACCTTTCTGCTTTTGGCTAATTTTGAGGGGTGGATGTTCGTTATCATAATTGAGATACTGAAAGGGACTAAGTTTCATTGGTCCCAAAGCCTAAGTGACAACATTCATGAGGCCTTCAACAACTTCAAAGAGAAGAGATACTTTAGATGGACATCTTATATTGTCTATGCATTAGCAAGGAGAAATCACTATGTTGGGTTATCTAAGATTGGAGAATTTGGAAATGATGAGCAAACCCAAGTAAAAGTATATGAGTGTTACCCGCAGCTAACCTCCTATCAATCTCTGATACACTTTAAGAGGGTGAATGATGCTTTTACAATGTATATAGCCAGATTGCTGAAAGGTAATATAGCCTTGAGGATTTGTACTGAAGCAATGAATGAAGTAACTAGATAAGGTAGATGGTATATTCAATTTGAAAAATTCACGTAACTAAGAGTGCAAGGCTTCACTAGGATGGCTTATAGACTTCACAGATATCCTAATGACAAAATAGTGCTTCTAGAATTGTCTAAACAGTTGATACCTTGTGCTGAGAAACTCAAGCACTTACACAGAACCAATGTTCAGTTTCCTATCAAATTTGGCAAGGGGAATTATGCATGCCCTTCTTAGGGATCAGAAGAACATTCTGACAAGGAGCTTCAACTCCTCAATTTACACTACTACAATGAAAAGGATCATTTCGATCCAAATAAGGTGATGGAAAGGGGCCAACAGCATGGACGACTATGAAATTATGAAGATGGCTCATTCAAGGCTTCCTCTGGCCTTCATCAAGAAGTTCCACATTATTGCAATGCCAGATCAGTTAGAAGATGATGATAATGTTATGTTCAGAGGAGCTTGGGAAGCTCAATATCGTCAACCCATCCCATTACCGAATTGGGCTAATGCAGAAGAAAGCTCTTTGGATACCATAATGAGAGAACCAATTCGATTGAGCAAGGCTTGGGTAAGAGGTCAAGTGGCTGCTTTGGAAGGACAAGGAGTACAGCTTACCTATACTGCATTAGAATCAGATAAGGACTCCGGAGGTGAGGAGGATGAACCAATGAGTGTCACAGATGAGGCAGAGTTGGTTGAGAAACAGAAATCAAACAATGAAAAACATATATCTTTAGCAGAAAAAGCAAAGAAAGTTAAGAAGCCATTTGCAAGGCCTTCTTCAAAGAAAGACCAGCCTCCCTCCACTAGGACAAGGGCCTTCAAGAAAAGAGATATGCCAAGTGGCCCTAGGGAAGGTTCTAGGACCAAGAAAGCAAGGGTGAAGGAGGTAACTAAGGAGGAGGATGCAACACAAGAAGATACTAATTTGCCAACCTCCCTATCTCCTGCTGCTCAAAGTGTAAGCATGGCTACCTCAACCTCTGTAGCTTCTACTATTGTTTCTTCCTCTACTACTTCTACTACCACTACATCTACTTCATCCACGACCTCATTTTCCATTGTTCAAGAAACATCCCCTGCTACCACCACTCTTACCTCTACCATTTCAACTACTTCCTACTCATTGGCAATTTCTTCCAATGGCCCTAGTAGTCCTATTCCCTCCACTGTTGTCACTTCATGTCCTTCTACTACTACTACTACTACTACACATACACTTTCTACTTCTTCCACTCAATTATGCACCCCCGCAACATTACCTCCTATTTTCACTATCCTTTCACCTTCTCTTCCTCTACCTTCACTACCTTTTCCTTCACCCCTTGTCATCTCATCTTCCTTGTCAGTAGTATTAGCTAATCTAACGCAGACCAACGTGCCTTCACCACCCATATCATCTACAGTTCCTATTTCACAAATGCCCACAGATTCAACCTCTACTGCCTGGAATTGAGAAAGTATGTGCAGAATTGGGTTTGCAGGAGCCTGCAGTAGAATTATTACCTGGGGTGGAAAAATATGTATTGATGGAAGTCAGTAATGAAGCTTCAAATGAACTTCTAACTGAGACAGTCAATATTGAAATCATTGATATATCTGATAGCCCTCCAGAGAAAGGTCAAACGGAGGATGTTTTCAAGGTAGCCCAAGAAAATATAATGATAAACTGGGGAAACTTATCCAAAGGAGAGAAAGAAGAGGAGATGAGTACAGATAAAGATGAAGAACCAAAGAAAGAACTAGAACCTCTTGAAGAACTGGCTATAACTAATAATGACAAAGCCACTGAATTGAATAAATCTTTAGCACCTGAATGGTTGCAAAGTAGAGTGGCATATCCTGATCCACGAGTAGAGATAATATAGCTAGATTTGAGTACTATCTTGTCACAAGCCCAGAGGCCCAAGAAGCAAAAGAAGGCAAGGATATAGTCTAGAATCTATAACGATGAATCAGGATCCAGAATTGTAGAGATAGTTATCCTGCTAGCAGATGCAGCTTAAACATAAGTTAGAGCAGAGGATTATGTAATTTCCATAGTTGATTTGGGACCTACCACTCGTGCTCAAAGAGTGGATGACTTTAAAGGATCGGTTACTTTAATTTTGGAATAGTTAGACAAAGATGAGATGTCCAAGGAGTTAAAACAGCAAAATGAAAAACTCCGCACTTGCCTCCATTTTCTGGTCAAGCCAGTTGATGCAGGGGGAGATATAATGACAGTGCCCACTTTCCTATCAACTAATGAAATGGAAATATTAGGTGAGGTAATGTCTAAGTCCCAAGGTACTAAAAATTGGTTGTTTAGAGTTTTTGAAATGGGACACGGGACTATCAATGCCTTTGCTCAAGTGCACAAGAAGCTGGTTGAACTTCATAAGAAATGCTGCGCGAAGAATGTGACTCCTTTGATGAGTATTACTCTCATATGTATCTGCGGATAAAGAGCATCAAGGATTTGCCCGCCCAAACTCTAGTAGTAGAGAATATTCTAACTGGAAATAAGTTGTCCAAAGGCATTGAATGGTATCAACAACTACTTTTGAGGAAATAAACTTTTGAAAGCATAAAGGAAGCATATAAGCCAACAGATGAGGAGCTGCAGTCAATTATATACGATATCAATGATTCTTTTAAGGATTGCCTGGAAACACCCTATGATGACTATGCCCCTTATGATATCGAGAAGTGTAAAAGAAAATTATATAAGGTAATTTTTGAAAATATCAAGCTCAGTATGGAAGACAGGTTGGATAAGGTAAGTGACCTCAGAGTTGAATTCAAAGCATTCCACAAGGCTAGTGCAGAGATAGAAAGGATATACAATAGATTTAGCTAGGAATTGGAGACGTTCGATTATCAGTGTAGACACCCAAATTTGTCCATGTCTAGCAACACCTTGTTAAATCACTAATCCATTAGCCAATTAATTAAATAAATTTTATTTATTTAATTAAAATCCCATTCTCATCTACTTAGCCAATTAATTAAATAAATTGTATTTATTTAATTAATTCCACATCATGTCTTATCACATTTTATTCATTTATCCTATTAATTAAATAAATTTTATTTATTTAATTAATTTCCAACTCATATCCCAACTAATTCAAATATTTTATTTGAATTAAGCCCTCATCATTTATCACATTCCAACACTTGTCCAGTCAATCATGTGTTGTAAGACAACTTTCATTTACAATCCTTCACATGCACAATTAATGGAATCTAAATTTAGTAACTTTTAATCCTAGCCATTCACATAGCCTCTGAATCTCCACCGTTGATTGATCTTGGCTAAGTCCTATATAAACACCCTCTCACTCCATATGAAACATCCAGCAATCATATAGCACCTACATTATCATCTTGAGCATCTTGAGCATTTGAGCATTCACTTGAGCTTTTATCATCCATCATGGCAGCTTTCAGCATTGCAATTGTTCATTGTTGAAGAAGCAGTCCACATCCCTCAAAAAAGGAATCACACAGTCTAGGTGAAGTTATGCTTGAATTGCATTGTTCTTTGATTTCATTTAGGTTAGATTCCTTGATGATGGTAGGGTTAGGGTTTCATGACTATGTCTGATCTGCTACACCTGACTTTCACCTATCACATTTTGGCACGCCCGGTGGGACCCACGTCCTTGATTGACTTCATTTTTCAGAGTTGTTTTCTTTGAAGATCAGATTTTGCAGGTGCTCATAGTAAATTCCGGTCGCTTCTGAACGAACATCCACCGCTTCTGAATCTCTGCGCCGCTTTTAAGCTGGAACAGGCCACATTTAGCTCTCTGGATCGCCTTTAAATGAACAGTCGTCACTTAAGGTAAAACGGTATCGCTTTTGTTTTTAAAATGCTCGCCTGTGATTTTTGAGGTTGCTTTGAACTGTGTTTACCACTTTTGACCTAACAGCTGCCGCTTTCGCACACATCCGCATCGCTTTTGACTTAACAGTGGCAGCCTTTGAAAATGTTTGCATCACTTTTGACCTAACAGTACTCGCCTTTACACTGATCTGTATCACTTATGAACTGATAACGATCGCCTGTGCAGGTTAGGGTTTAGTCCTTTTTTGCAGATACAAGTCGCTTTTGTCTCGCAGCCGGTCGCTTTTGGGTGTAACTGGATCGCCTCTGAGTCTACAGAGGCCGCTTTAGAATTAATTAGAGTCACTTTTGAATTTACAGTGATCACCTGTTAGACTAGGGTTTTTGTGTGTCGACTGTGTTTTGCAGATACTGTTCGCGTTTAGCCCTCAATTGATCGCTTCTGCCCAATACGCATCGCTTATGAGCTGGCAGGTGTCGCATCCTGTGTTTTCCGCGTCGCATATGATCCGCAGTCTTTCGCCTCGGGTATAATGGAGGTCGCTTTTGATCAACAGTGAATCGCATCTGGTAAGTTCTATTTTTTTTTCAAATCTGTTTCAGTTCTAGTTTGATTTTTGGCTATTAATTAGGTATTTGCGTAGCATCTTATCGATTTGTCCAAGAAAGGAGGTTATCAAACTACTGACATATCTGTTGCAGGTTCGATCGGTCCAAGATTTGTGGTTTTTTTCACTAAATTAGGCATATTTGGGCTTGGTGCTTAAAATGAACCATTGTTTGCTCCGTGCTTGATTTATCTTTTTTGATTGCTTGCATGTGCCTGATTGTAACCCAAATTTAATGGCAAAAGTATCCTCTCCCCTTGCCTATCAAATGGATCTTGGGTGTATGAGAACTTGTCATTATCTTTAGAGGGCCTGCCTTCCCGGTGTGAGAAGGGATACGACCCAAGCGGTAACAGGCTAAAGCCAAGTCCTTCCGAACCGCTATTTAAGAAAAGTGTTTGTGTCGAAAGCCACAAACAACGGGTGCAGTTGTGTTATACCGACAGCCAACCTCCCCCAAAACCCTCCAAGGCGCAACCCTTGGAGGCTGGGAGACTCCATAACGGAGAGTAGCGCTGCCGCACGTATAGCCACCCGAACGGATGCCCTTATTAGCAACTTTGTGTAGTAGCCAAAAACCTTCTATCTGTTGACGCAGAGGGCAAAACCCTTGAAGCGGCCCCGATTCATGCGGTTCTTAGCCAAGGTAGCAGGGACAATCTAAAGGTTTGGAGAGGGTCAAGCCTTATAAGAAACCTGGATCTTGGTATGCGTGAGAAGTGTGTGCAAATGTAAGGAGGAGCCGGTGCTACCAAGATCCTGGAGCTACCCGCTTTGAATAGGCGCAGCTAGGGGATTCAACAGATACTGTCCTATCCTAGCCTAGGTTGTATCAGTTTGTGCTTGTTGTGAGTGTGCGTGACTGTTATCACTGTTTTCTTGCTGAAAAACTACAAAATCAGACAACTTTTAGACAAACACAGTCACTTTTGAATCTAAACTGCTCGCACAGACCACAGACATTGCTTCTGAACTGTAGTAATTCACTTTTTGACTAAACTGTGTCGCTTTTAAACAACAGCTACCCGCATACTGCTTGAACAGAGTCGCTTTTAAACCACAGTTGATCGCCTTTTTCTTGAACAAAATTGCTTTTAAACCACAGCTGATCGCCTACTGCTTGAACCAAATCGCATCTGAATCATAACCAATCGCATCTTGTCTGAGCCAGATCACCTTTAAGCCTCAGTTAGTCGCCTTATTCCTGAATGAAATCGCTTCTGAACAACAGACTGTCGCCTCTAGGGATATCTATGTCGCCTCTGATCAACAAGAAATCGCCTTTGAACCAACAGTCGTCACCTTTGGCATAGCATTCGCTTCTGGTTAACACTGTCATTCTCTGTCGAGCCTAAACCAGATCGCATTTGAGCTATCATTGATCGCCTTTAGCATCCTTTGAGTCACATTTGAGCTATCATCAGTCGCCTGTAGCTAAAATACCTGCAAATCTCAATCCATCAGCTAAATTAGCCATAGGTCTAGCTTGCTTGAGTCTTAAACATCAGCTTTCAAACTTCTCTTTTCATCAACAGCAAATACCTGGACTTTGTCTCCTGTTTTGAGCTTATCAATCAATCACAACTCATGAGCTTTCCATCTTTTTGAGACCCCAACCAGCAAATCAGACATCAACCCAATCATTTCAACCAGCAAACAGCCTTCAGTTTTAGCTTCAACCAGTGTCATCCTTCAGCTTTAGCTTCAGCAAACAACATCCTTTAGCTTTAGTTCCAACAAACATCAACAACAAACAATCTTTCCCTTGAGTGTTTGAGCTATCCTCTAGGGACAACCAACAACAACTGAACAACAACAACTTAGCCAAAACAAATCAACCAAGCAACTTAGCCAAACCAACAAACCAAAACAACAACCAATCAACCAACCAGCCAACTATCATCTTTTGTGTCTCAAAACTTTGACAAGCTCAACTTCATCATCAACATCATGCCTCAAACTAGGAGTCAATATCGAGCTGAAATAGAAGCCAAATTGAAAGCCGAAATGGAAGCCAAATTGCAAGCTGAGATGAAACAATTCACAACACCTCTTAAGGACGCAACTCAATTCACAACTGGTATGCCTTCTCATATGTTTATACCTCAAGGATACACTATTGGCGAGTCATCTTCACAACAAATGCAACCTCCACCATCCTTGGAAACTTTCGAAGAACAATCTCAAGACGACTCATCAGAATTCCAAGATACCTATCTATGGGACCAAGTTGAGAAACTCATGATATCTGAGCCTGATCGTTGTTTTCTCCAACTTGCTCGCATGGGTGCTAAATTACCTAAGGACTTTGACATATCTGCTATTAGAGAGCAAGATCCCAACACTACTGTTGTTGTTGCGAATAGACCATCTACTATAGTCACATCATCTCCTATTACATCGCAAACATCATCCTCATTGCCTACTATTGCTTCATTTGAGCCACCACGATCAGAACATACTTTAGAACCATTGATAGTTCCCACCAATGTGCTCCCTCTCATGTCACAAAATCTCAACATTCCACCTTTCCATGTTCCTCACCATATCTCTCCTTCTACAATGACTGTTTCCATGCCTCAAGTAACACAAGCTGTCCATGTAACACAAGCGCAAATACTTCGAGCATCACAAGCTATTCCCATGTCTTATAGTGTGCAAACCTCTCAAACCACTCCAACAACACATGTTGTCCATACTTCACACCCATTACAATCCACTACCTCTCATACGAATACCATATCCCATATACCAACTGCTAATACCTCCATGCTATCATATAATCCCAACGTTAGTCTCATTGACATGAGTGATCCCCCTGTTTCTCAAGCCAATCCGAACAATAAGATCGCTTATGTTGATCAACTTACATCCATGTTGTCGTATTCTTCCAATCCTTCACGCACCATCAATCCATCTTATGCTACCCAAAGCGTTCCTATTGTCACCCAACCTATGACACATACCCATCCCCATATCATCCAAAATACAAACCCAAATGTTTCTGTTGTATCTACCAATCCCTCCATTACTTACCATGTCACGAACCAAATCCCAACTTCCCAACAATTTGCTACTATCAATCCACTATCCACTTCCCATGCGATGCACACCCAATTGCCGCTTGTGTCTCAAGGACAGCAATCCTCCAACACATCACATACCGATCCTTTGACATACATTGTGGACACACAACCGCAACAAACAGTCACAACTCCATATATCCCACAACCGCAACCACAATATATCTCCTATCATACTCCACCCCCTTCGCAACAATAGTAATTATCTTCAGCAGATGTTCAACAGATGATCGATGAAAGGGTAGGACAAGGCAAGAAACCTTTTTCTCTCGAAAACATATGCGCCTGTCCATTTGACAAGTCTCTTAATATGATACCTTTTCCACCACATTTTGAAATCCCACAATTTGATAAATACAAAGGGAAAGGGAATCCGGAAGACCATCTTCGAGCCTTTTTTGTAGCATGTCTTGATATCTCTTATGACGATACGTATCTTTTGAGACTATTCCCTCGAAGCTTAGCAGGACAAGCTCTTGAATGGTTTTCTCATTTACCCCCGGGCATCAAATCTTTTGCGGAATTAGCAAACAAATTTCGATCACACTTTGCCTTTAACATTGAACATGAGGTAAACATGAATGACCTTGTCAATACCAAACAACGCAACGGTGAACCCTTTTCTGCTTTTACCCAACGATGGCGTAACATGGCTAGCAAATTATCCTGGGACATACCTGAGAAACAACATCTTGACATCTTTGTTCAAAATCTTTATCCCGAGCTGTCATTCCAACTACAATTGCAGAGCGCTAGCACCTTTGACGAACTAGTTTCCAAAGGAGTTATTATTGAACGAGCCTTAATTGCCAAGGGCACTATCAAGATCTTTCGCGACAACAAAGATTCTCCCCAAAATTCTAATGATAAGTCTCAATTTTGGAACAAGAACAAGAATGTTGTAAATGACGGTATTGTAGACGCAAAGAATATTCAAACCATGAGAGCTCCCATCAACATTCAAGCAGCCTCTACACCAAGACAGCCTTTTCCACAATGAAGAAACCAACGCCAAACTTCCAACCCACGCCGACAATTTACACCATTAGTAGAACCCATGGAAGTTATTCTTCAAAAGCTACTTCAAGCAGGAGACATTATTCTACCCGATGCACCACCAAATGGCGAACCACTCTTTTGAGCTCCTTGGTACAAAGAAAATGAGTATTGTGATTACCATCAAGTTAAAGGGCACAAAACAAATGGTTGTATGCGCTTAAAACATGTTATCCAAGACTGCATTGATCAAGGCTTAATCAACGTCACACCTTCAACAGCTCAACTTGCTCAACAATCAACATCAAACTATGATCTAGAGACTTTCAAGAATCCACTTCCATCTCATGATCAGACAAATAACCTTCAGGCTGGAAATGCTATTCCATATAACTATGCATCATCTACCATTGGCTGCATTGACCATGCTCGCATTTCTACTATTACCGTCCAAGGGAGAGCACCTGATTGTGCTGTAACCACGCGAAGAGGTCGAGTTACTATTCAAGGAGCACCTCCTTACTCTCCTCGATCTCTCTCTGACTATAACCTCTTGGATCACCTTGGTAAAACACCCGCACACATATCTATTCTTGAGCTGCTCTGCATATTCCCCGCACATAAAGCTATCCTTGATAAAGCCTTACAAGAGTCTTCGGTGCCTAATAATATTAATATCACACAATTCCAATCTATGGTCACTAGTATTGCAGCCCCTTGTCATTTGACTTTTTCCGACAAAGATCTTCAGCCCTCCATTCATCCGTCACACAACGAAGCCCTCCATATTGAAGTATTTGTTAAACAACGCCGTATCAAACGAGTCTTGATAGATGGGGGAGCTGGTCTTAATATATGTTCTTTGAAGCTTATCAAGCAATTGGGATATTCTGAGAAAGATGTTGACACCTCCAAGGTTATTACCATCAGAGCATATGATGACGCTGAAAGAGATACCGAAGGGATCATCTTATTGCCTATTCAAGTTGGGCCATTACAGAAACTCGCTGTCAAGTCCTTGATATTGATCTTCCTTACAACATCATCCTTGGACGCCCTTGGATCCATACCCTTAAAGCAGTTCCCTCTACATACCACCAATGCCTTAAATTTCCACATAAGGGTGTTGAGGTTACCATTCAAGCTGATCCCAATCCATTTGCATTCTGCCGTGCCTTTCAAGCTAAATATCAGAGTCTGAATCGCATCCCTATCAACACCGAGGCATATCCGTCTTCATCCTATATCAACCCATCTGATCTTCTCAAGCCCTCATCTAGCAAAGCCGCTTCCAACCTCCATATCAAATATACGGAACATGGCCCAGGTGAATACAAACTACAAGAGTCCTATTGCGTGGGTACCCTTCCATTATCTCCTAAATCCCACGGTAAGCCCTCTACATCTAAGCCAACTTCATCCTCCGCTGTTATCAAAGCTCCCCCTACAGTATTCATTAAGGGTGGTTTCTTGGATGATGAAGACATTGAGGACATCAACTCTTGGATATTCTTTGATGAAAATGACCAAGTCCAACTTGAAGTAGAGCGATACAACAATGGGTTTCGTATCATCAAGAACATGGGCTATAAAGGACATGGTGGCTTGGGATCACAGGAACAAGGACCTACTGAGCCCATTATTGTGTCTAAGAAGTTTAATAAGCAAGGCCTTGGTTACCAACCGGAGGTACCGCGACTCAAAGACATTAAGTGTATTTCTGATATTGACGTTGGACCTTCTTCGGTAGGAGAGACTTCTAATTCGGATACTATCGATGACTTCTCCCTTCATATCACCGACCTTTTTCAAGAGCATTCCATCTTCATGTTTTCTGCAACCTCTTCTAGCCATCACGATTCCTCCATTAGCCTTTCACTCGTATATCCTGACCTCATCGATTGGGACCAACAAGGGGCACCGATATTGGATACATTTGAAAATGATGAAGCCATTGCAGAATTCATGGGTTTGAGACAAGGTATTCCATTGGGTGATCATAAAGCAGGTTTCATGATGGATTTACCTAAACTAGCATATTTTGGCGGAAGTATCAAATCCTTCAGTCGCAAAAGTGAAATAAACAAAATTCAACAAAATAGGTTACTAGGTGAAAACTGAAAGGCGCCTCTTGACCGTGAAAAAGTAAAAATAAAGGATGTATCCGAAGGTGAAAACCTCTCTGAGGTGCCTGAGGATGAGGGATTTGATCTTCCTATTATCACTGATTACCATGAGAAATCAACTGTGCTAGTTGAAAAATCACAAGACATGAACTTGGGAATAGAACAGAATCCGAAGATCACTTTTTTGGCAGCATCACTCTCTGAGCAAGAACGAAGAAACTTCACAACATTCTTTCTGAGAAGAGCTATAAATTTTGCATGGACTTATGCAGACATGCCAGGTCTGGATCCTTCACTTGTGGTGCATCATTTAGCAGTATCTCCTGATGCAAAGCCTGTCAAACAAAAATTGTGCAAAATGCATCCACAAGTTGCCTTATTGGTCAAAGCAGAAATTCAAAAACTGTTAGAAGCAAAATCTATCAAGCATATTGATTATCCAGAATGGGTTTCAAATTTGGTACCTGTAGCAAAACCAGATGGACGTGTTCATTGCTGCACAGACTTTAGAGATCTTAACAAAGCTTGTCCTAAGGATGATTTCCCACTACCAAGCATAGACAACATTATAGATCTTACAGCAGGACATGAAATGCTCTCTTTGATGGATGGATTTTCAGGTTATAATCAAATCCGAATAGCAGAGGAAGGTCAAGATAAAACATCCTTTATCTATCCATGGGGCACATATTGCTGGGTTGTAATGCCTTTTGGTCTTAAAAACACTGGAGCCACCTATCAACGAGCTATGACAGTTTTTTTCATGACCTTTTTCATACTATCATGGAAGACTATGTTGATGACATCCTGGGAAAATCCAAGACAAGAGAAGGACATCTACAAGTATTGGCACAAATCTTTGATCGATTAGAAAAATACCAAGTCAGACTAAACCCAAAGAAGTGTGTATTTGGTGTAACATCAGGAAAACTGTTGGGATATATTGTGTCTCGATGAGGGATAGAAGTGGACCCAGCTAAGGTAAAAGCTATCATAGAAATGCCTCCACCAATGACTCTCAAACAGCTTCGCAGTTTACAAGGTAGGCTACAATCTATCTGCAGATTTATCTCACAACTAGCAGATAAATGTCATCCTTTTCAACATCTTCTTCGTAAGGATGAACCTTTTAAGTGGGATGAAAAGTGTCAACAGGCTTTTGATAAGATAAAGGAATACTTGGCAACAACTCCTGTGTTAGTACCTCTGATACATGGTCGTCCATTACTGCTCTATATATCATCAACAACTGCAGCATTGGGTGCTCTTCTAGCTCAACATGATGACTCAGGAAAAGAACAAGCCATTTACTACATCAGCAGAACCCTTGTGGGATATGAACTCAATTACTCATTCATGGAAAAAGCTTGTTTAGCATTAGTGTTTGCTTCCCAAAAGTTGCGACATTATATGCTGAACCAAACAACAAAGCTCATCTCTAATGTGGATCCCCTCAAGTATCTCCTTTCAAAAGCTCTTCTCACAGGGAGATTAGCAAAATGGGTTATGATCTTAAGTGAGTTTGACATACAATATGTGAACCGCAAAGCTATCAAAGGACAAGTTATTGCTGATCAATTAGCTGCAGCACCCATCACAAACATTCAGCCAATATATCCAGAATTTCCTGATGAAGGATTGTTTCATTTGAATTCTCCAGCACGATGGCAACTATACTTTGATGGATCATACACACAACATGGTTCTGGAGCGGGTATCTTGTTTGTCACCCCTCAAGGAGATTGCATACCTAAATCATACAGAATAGCATTCCCGTGTACCAACAACATAGCAGAGTATGAAGCTTTAATCACAGGCTTGCGCATGGCAGTACAATGGGCTATCAAACAGTTACGAGTCTTTGGTGATTCTCAGCTGGTTATCAAATAGGTTTTAGATGAATATCAAACAAAAGATGAAAATCTTCTTCCATACAAGCTAATGGTGGATGATTTCAAGAGATATTTTGAGGATATTACCTTTGAGCAAATTCCTAGACTACAAAACAGAGCAGCAGACGCCATGGCTATGATTGGATCTCTTTTAGACATGCCATCTAACACCTACAAATGTGAGTTCTTGGTTGAACAGCTTTTGATCCCAGCATTTGAAGTTCCACAATCTGAGCTTATATGTGAAATTGTTGGTCCCAACTCGTCGTGGTACAAGGATATATACGAGTATCTTCGCCATCAAACCTTTCCACTTCAACTATCCAACACCCAGCGTAAAACCTTTATCCGACGAGCCTCTCGTTACACTATCTTAGGAGACACTCTTTATCGCCAGAGTCTTGATGGTATCCTTCTTAGATGTCTTGATTCCGAGGAAGCAAAAACGGCCTTACGTGAAGTGCATGAAGGTGTCTGCGGTTCGCATTCCACTGGCCCTAGCCTTGTTAAGAAACTTCTACGAGCAGGATACTATTGGCCAACTATGGAAAAAGATGCCCAGCAATTTGCAAGGAGATGTCTACAATGTCAGAAACATGGAGATCTAATACATGCACCAGCACATGAGCTTCAGCCTATTGTCACTCCATGGCCTTTTTCGCAATGGGGACTTGATCTCGTAGGTAAAATCCATCCTACTTCATCCAACGGTCATAAGTTTATTATTACTGCCACTGAGTATTTCACGAAGTGGGTAGAAGCCATACCAATGACCTATATCACAGGTAAACAAATAGCCAAATTCATCCTACATTACATTATCTGCCGTTATGGAGTTCCTCAAGCTATTGTCACAAACAATGGTCGGCCTTTCAAGAACCAAGAGGTTAGAGATCTTTGCAACAAGTTCCATATTCAACATAGATTCTCTACGCCTTACTATCCTCAGAGCAATGGTCAAGCTAAAGCCTCTAATAAGACAATCATCAAGATCCTTAAAAAGACTGTTAATGAAGCTGGTTGAGATTGGCATCTACAACTACATCCTGCATTATGGGCATATAGAACAAGCATCAGAACTCCTACTGGCGCCACACCCTATGCTCTCGTCTATGGCACTGAAGCTATTTTGCCTATCGAGGTTGAGATTCCCTCTTTGCGCATATCCTTGCAACATACTATCTTAGATGAAGAGTATCGAGTATCCAGACTCCATGATCTTGAGCTATTAGATGAACGCCGCCTTACAGCATTGAACCATCTTCAAGTCTATCAAAATCGGCTACGTCGCAGCTACAACAAAAAGATCAGAGAACGCAGATTTCAAGTTGGTGACCTTGTCCTTAAAGAAAACCAAAGGAATCAACAACATCGAGAGAAATAGGGCAAGTTTGAGCCCAATTGGCTTGGTCCTTTCATTATCACAGCAGTCTATGGATCCGGTGCATACACTCTGTCAACACCTGAAGGCATTCCCTTGGATGAACCAGTCAACAGCGTTCATCTCAAGAAGTTTTATCCATAAATCTTAGCTATCCCAAAAAAATCACAAAAAAATAATAAAAAAAATAAAAAAAATAAAAAAATAAAAAAAAGAGAAAAGCAGAAAAACAAAAAAAAAAATAATAAATAATCCGTCCTTTGGTGAAAACCTGGTAAACAGGCGCCTTGGATAAGTACCATAGTGAAAACCTGGCTAACAGGTGCTATGTATAGTGACCAGCTTCCCTCATCTGTTGGTTCGTTTGATCATATTTCCCCACTTCATCTTGTACAAGCCATAATCATAAGCCCTATCGCAATCCCACACATAGCCTTCCATTTTCATCTTTTGCCAATGCTAGCTATCATACTTGAGACATTGTCGTGATATCTATATCTTTTGGAACCTTAGCCTCTTGGCCACATCTTTTCTGCATTGTCACTTCTGCATAATGAACCTTATCCCGCACTGGGGGCATTTGTCGAGTCTTATTTGGAAGTGGATCCTGTTATCTCTAGCTTGTAACCCATCAAACAACTCAGCTCACAACAAACCTTATCAACTTCAGCCATGGCATATATCCAACAACAAATGTGACTTAACGACTTGCAACCAGGACCCATATCTTCGCAATCTATCCCCATTCATCCAACACTTGCAACAAACGTCGCTTGATCCAACATCCACCCCATTAGCGATATCAATAAGAACTACATACAGCTCTATCGTTGACGCCTTGATCCCGTGGATACAGGGTATGTAGGCAATCTGAGATGCGAAAGGAAGCACTCTGATTCAGGCTAAGACGATAGTCCCTTTCATCATTCATCTTTCATCTTTCTTCTAAACATCCTTCAATCTTTCAACTCAAATTCTTCTATCTTTCATCACTTACATCATCAATAAAACCCAGAACTACATATTCATCATGTCTCATCTTCATCGTAAATGTGCTTTGATCCCGTGGATACAGGGTATGTAGGCAGTTTGGAATACGAAGGAAGTTTCCAGTACTCAAGCACAGATGATCCACCCCATCCTCTTCATCTTCCTTCCTCATCCATCTTCTTCTCTTTGATTAGCTCAAACAAGAAGCAATCCATGTGTATATTGCAAGCTCAAGCACTTTAACCAATCAAAAGTACCCCAGAAGCTATTTGTCCGCATGTCTTAAGCCAACATTTGCTATAACAGTTTATCAACAACTTTAGCCTTCAACAGGATGTAGCTTTCCTCTTAACAAGGCGCCAGCTTGATCTATCCAAGAGCACCCAAAATTTGGCAAGAGAACGTGATGACAGTATCTTTTGTTTTATCTTTTGATTTATCTTTTGTCCCTTTTCTATGCCTAATCAAGACTGCCTTGATCTCTTTATATCTTGGTATGTTGCGATGAAGTACGGACTAGGGCATGGTCATATAGCTTTCGTATGCCGTGTTTGCGGGATGATCTTATTCTCTTCCTATGCGTATTGGTATCTTGTACGTGTTGGGATTAGCATCTTACATATCAATATCTCTAGCATCTGAGAAGCTAAACAGTCTCTTATGCATTTGAGACTATTCTATGTTAAGACTAACTCCATACATATAACCGGCAAGCTATCATTATGTGTAGTGGAGATAAGCTCAAACCATTGCTTGTAGCGTCAAAGTCCAACACTAGTCGTTATTCATATCTTGTGTATGTTGGCTCAACATATTGACCTCATGCGTTCAGACAAGATTGTAACACGCTAGTTGCGCATTGGATACCTCGACACCTTGGTTTCTTATACCCTGGTGCATAACATCCATATGCTATATCAAATATAAGGACTGCATTTCTTTTCATTTTGAGCAATTACTTGAAAGCTGCCCATCATCATCCTACCTATTCATTCTATCTACCCATTCCATCATACTCAGCCAAGATCAATCCCTTCCATCATCCTTTTGTCCATGTTCCCGCTCCTGCAAAACAAATGTGTTAGCCATACATAAGTCCATCATATCTATCTTTCATTACCATCTACCTATATGCATACATCTATCCATATCCTTACCATTTACATATTCATACATTTTTTATTCCTTACCATTTGCATCAACATCCATCCATAATCCATATATAATCCATACACATAACATGCATAGCCATCATAATATCAACATCACAACCATTACAACATCATATAGATCGCCAAAACTGCCATATATATATATACATGTGTGTCAACATACAAGTGTCTACAATACAAGCTGAGCCCTGAAAAGAATGAATGTACAACAACGGCTCTAGGCCTCATCATGATACAATGTACACAAGGTATGCCCTAGCGACTACTGCCAGCTCCCTCGCCTTGACCACCACCACCAGTAGGTCCTGTCCCTGGTCCTCCATCTCTCGGTGGCCCCATCACTGAGGCTACTGATCGCAATCCACCTGACCTCCGTGAGCTCGAAGCCCCTGACCTGCTCCTGAAGCAAGGCTGTCTCTGCTCTGCCGGCACAGCTCCATAGTATAAGCCTCTGTAATACTCAGCCTCACCCTACACTCTCCGAAGCTCTGCCTGTACCACTGTCAACTGTGTGGCCAAGTACATGGTAGCTCCATCAGTCCCCAAGGCAGCCACTGCTCTATCTCGCTCACTAGTCATCCCCTGCAGCTACTGTACTGCTCTATCTCACTCAGCTCGCAGACCATCCCTCTCTGCTCTCATAGCCTGCTCCTGCTGTATCGCAGTGTCTCGCTCTAGCCTCATCATCTGCTCATGCTGCCTAGCTGTATCCCTCTCTCCTGTCACTCTAGCAAGAGCACCGTCATCCTGTCCATCTCCTCCCTGTGCTCTCAATTGTAGCTGAGCCTAATACGTCTGTGCCTGTGCTCTAGCATGCCGCAGACTAATCATAGCCTGATGCCTGTCCATCTCCACCCTCCTCAACCTCATCTATGCCCGCTGCCTCCATCTCCTCTCCTCTCTGATCCTTCTCCGCAGCTGCTGAATCCCTACATCATCTCCTGCTCCAATCTGTGCCTGAGGCTGTGCTAATATAGCAGGCTGACCTGGCACCTGCCCTGGCATCTGTATCCCTGGTGCAACTAGCACTACTGCCTGTGCTGGTGGAGCCCATCGTCGTCGCCTCCGAACTGGCCTCTCCATCCCAATCTCTCCTATCTCTCCATCTCGTGTCAACCGCGTCGGCCTAGCTGTCGCCCAGTATACATCATACTCTGGCAATGTGCCTGGATCTGCAGGACCCTGTCCCCACTGCCATGCTACTGGCTGCAGTCCATCTCTCTTTGCCAAGGCTGTGTCCACCACAACCTCTGGACCCCAATCAAATACCTCCTGCCTCGTCCTCCCAAAAACGGCATCACCAATAGGTACTGCCTGTGCCTCTCCAAACTGTCTCAGGGCTCTCTCTGGCAAATAGCGCTCTATAATATACACGCCGCGTCCAAAAATGTATCTCGCCTATCTAGCATAGACAAGCTCCGTATCCTCCTCCTCCCACTGCTCACATCCCAGCCATGGCCGCCATACAAATCTGTCTACCTCATCTAATCTCCGCCGCCAGTATACCACCCCTCGGCGCTGTCGATAAGTCAATGCTCCTCTATAGATCCATGCAAATGGCTCTCCTGCTGCTCTAGCAACCCATCCCTCTGGTCTCGTCACCGAAATGTGCTCATACGCCCATACATGTAATACTGTCACTCCTGCTGACATACTGGCTCCAAACATATACACACAATCATGCAGATAATGATAGAGCTGTCCCAATACGCACTCTGCCCATGCATATCTCGTGCCATAGGAGAACATGCCCTCCATCACTGTCCCCCATCCTACGGGAAAACCTCTGGCTCTCCTATCACCCACTAGCCATCTAATGATAGCCACTACCACACGCTGTAATCTATCGCAGAGCTCCTCCATCCTCCCCATCGGTATCTTTGAACCCTCTGCTCCGATGTCTAGTGTCCCAAATAATCTCCTGAATGCAGTTGGACCCATCTCTGGATCATAATCCACACAATCCCCATCTATCGGAATCCTCAAAATCTGGAATACATCCTCTAAGGTAATGGTCGCCTCTCCTATCGGTAACAAGAATGAATTGTGCTCGCTCGTCCATCGCTCCACCATCGCTGTCATCAGCCCTCGATGTGCCTGAACTGGCTCTAATCAGGATACATGCTCTAAGCCCAGGATCTCCAACACCAGTAGCTCCTCTGCATCCAACCGTCTCACTAGACGTAAATCTCTCGGATGGGGCTCTCACGATAACAATGGCGGTAGTACATCCTGCATCATCCATTTACGCTTGTCAGTTCATTCCGTTAGCCATCCATATCAAAATCTGCTTCTCTATTTGCTATTTTACCCTACATTTACCATAAGCGGTCCACTTTACTACATGCGCTTCTTCCTAGCTTATTAGCGACCAGCTTTTCCTTATGCGCTGTTGTTTTGCCCCAAAGCGAGCCCTTTTGCATATGCGTCCCTGTTTTCACTATATGCGAGCTATTTTCTCATACGCACTTCCTGTTTGCCCATAAGCGAGCTCTAACACTATAAGCGCTCACTCTTACTGCCTATGCGTGCTATACTCTACATGCGTTTACTTTTACACCATATGCGCGCTACATTACCATTCGCGACTACTCTAGCCTTACACGCGCGCTCGTTTCTCTATGCGAGTTCTTTCTATCCATATGCGAGCCGCACTACCTTACGCGATCACTATTTGCTTATAAGTGAGCCATTCTAGCCATAAGCGACGCATTTTGCAGTTTCCGCACTTTTCGCCTGCGTTTTTCCCGCCGACGGGATGCGACCCCTTTTTCCCTATGCGACCTACCCGCGCTCATAAGCGACCAGCATTACTACAAGCGAACTCTATTCCTACTTAAGCGACCTAAATGAGCTATGTCCTAACCTAGTCGCTTTTGGTGACATGTGTGCATTAATTACGCTTTTAGGCTAATAATTACACGCTTTTGGGAAAAGTTTTGAAACATATCGGTGCGCCTGCTCCCTCTGGTCGTCCATGTGTCTTCACTCGCTCCGCACGATGATCTCTACATGGAATAACCATCCTGCTAGCTCTGCCACTCTCACTCTCAGGAGCTCTGGATTTCTCTAAGTTTCTAAGCACAAATGAGCCTATTTGCCATTGAAGCACCTACTTATAGCCCTTCTCAAAACCCTAATTCTTCTATGCCACAGCCTATTTTCTTCCATGCAACCCCCATTTCCTTCGCATCTGCCCTCTTTTTAGCCTTTTTCTTCTATCGCGAGCCAACCCAGCCCTTCCTGGTTAGCCTGGCTTACCTCTCGAGGGGGCATCACCTGCCAGTTACACTGGGGCATAACTTGTTTATCGAACGCATATCGTATCTTCTTTGACACAACGTTCTATCGAACATTGTATCAAAGAGGGGCAAAATGTAGACACCCAAATTTGTCCATGTCTAGCAACACCTTGTTAAATCACTAATCCATTAGCCAATTAATTAAATAAATTTTATTTATTTAATTAAAATCCCATTCTCATCTACTTAGCCAATTAATTAAATAAATTGTATTTATTTAATTAATTCCACATCATGTCTTATCCCATTTTATTCATTTATCCTATTAATTAAATAAATTTTATTTATTTAATTAATTTCCAACTCATATCCCAACTAATTCAAATATTTTATTTGAATTAAGCCCTCATCATTTATCACATTCCAACACTTGTCCAGTCAATCATGTGTTGTAAGACAACTTTCATTTACAATCCTTCACATGCACAATTAATGGAATCTAAATTTAGTAACTTTTAATCCTAGCCATTCACATAGCCTCTGAATCTCCACCGTTGATTGATCTTGGCTAAGTCCTATATAAACACCCTCTCACTCCATATGAAACATCCAGCAATCATATACAGCAATCATATAGCACCTACATTATCATCTTGAGCATCTTGAGCATTTGAGCATTCACTTGAGCTTTTATCATCCATCATGGCAGCTTTCAGCATTGCAATTGTTCATTGTTGAAGAAGCAGTCCACATCCCTCAAAAAAGGAATCACACGGTCTAGGTGAAGTTATGCTTGAATTGCATTGTTCTTTGATTTCATTTAGGTTAGATTCTTTGATGATGGTAGGGTTAGGGTTTCATGACTATGTCTGATCTGCTACACTTGACTTTCACCTATCACAATCAGATCAATCATTTGAAGTATCCATATCCCTCAAAGATCAATCTTGCGCTTGAGGCATGGCTAACCTACCCCAATAAGCTGGCTGGGGAAGACAAAATTAATTTAGATGAAGAGTCTTGATATTGTTTTGAATATTTTAAGGATGTAATCCCATCATAATTGTAAATCGTTGTATTCGAGGTAGCATGTGACTCTATTTTATCTTTTCTATGCTTTAAAAATGTTCTTTTTTATTAACACATTGAGTTGGCTAGTCAAATTGACTAGATTCAATGTATTTGGAGGCTATTTTTCATCTTTTTCATAAAATATAAAGTGTAATCTGGGAATTGATATGAGCTGTTACAAATGCATTTATTGATGTAATCTGGACCATCAGTGTTGAGTTAATCTCCACCGTTCATTTGAAAACTCGGTATGCTGCTTTCCTATATAAAGGGCTGCCATTTCCACTTTTTATAAGAGAGATTTTGATACCGAATTGTTGACACTCTTCCATTTGAAGTAATGCAAAGAAAATTTCTGCAATTATCTTGAGAATTTGTATCTTGTATTGGCTCATTTTAGTTTTCATGGTTCGCTTCTTTCTCTCCCATAGTTAGTTAGTTGTGCTTTATAATGTTATGATTTGCTAACAGTATTTGATGAATGCCCTAGTCCATGCTTTTGGTTATTTGCTAATGGTAGATAGCTGTGTAAAGTTAGTCTGGACTTATCAGTTGTGCTTAGTTCAATTGCATTTCGTAAGTTAAATTGTGCCAGTCAATGGGTATTTAATGAATGAATGTAATCTAAAAATCTCTAGATTTCCATTGAAGATAGCACCATTTTCTGTAGTGTTGTAACACCTATTTTAGTTTGGTAACTCAGAAAACTAGTTAAGTTTTAGAGCATTTGTCTACTTAAAGTAAAATCTATGCATTGTGAATGTCACTTAGGATTCCTCTAAAACCCTATACGTTTTGTATTTTCTTCAAAAACCTTGGTTGGATTAGGAATTTCGACAGCATTTTAAATTGTTTATCAGCTGAAATCTTGAAGGGTTTATGTGTATTTTCTATTCCAACTTGAAGATCTATAGATTACATCTAAGACCCCTTGTAGGTATAGCTAGAACATACCAATTGAGAGATTCCAAGCAAGCTAAGACCTAGTTGTATTATCCTTGGAGTAGTCTTACCTAGGGTAGGATACTTTTCAAGAGAGGTGTGAAACCAGCAATCACCCCTGTGTTGTTGTGTGCTAAAACCACCATCAACAGAATTGGTGCTAGAAGGAGGGCCATAAAGAACTATTTCCCTCTCCTTAAAAATCAACAAGTCTGGGGACTAGACAGAGGCATACTAGATCTAGCTTAGCCGGAGAAGAGTTGATGTCTTTGACAAAATTTAGGTGAACTAGAAGGGATTAAGGGATACCAAGAGCCCCAAGAGCTCAGTCAGCCCCGAGGAACACAACTGCAGCTCCTTTTAATCCTCAAATCATGGCTTTCTTTGTAGGGAATAACTAGTCTCCTTTTCATTTCAACGCCTACCATGATATGCCAAAGAACCCAGATAAGTTCTTTTCAAAGTTCAGAGTAAACAATCCAGATGGGACTACAGATGAGCATATTAAAATCTTTGAGGGTAACATGTTCATGTTGCAAGTACAGTATGAGGACATGATATGCAGGTTGTTCCCTTATTCTTTGTGGGTGAAACTTATTATTGGTTTGCTAACCTCCCTACAGCATCCATAAACTCATGGTTGAACCTGAAGAACGCATTTCTGGATAGGTTTTGAATGCCTACCACTCCAGCTGATCTTTATTGGTCTTTTGTAGAAATCCGTTGAGGTGAAGGAGAGATGATAAGTTCCTTTAACAATAGATTTCAGAAACCTTTCAGTTGTTTGCAAGATCCTTATGCTGTAGGACAGGCCGCTGGCTTGCCTATTTACTATGCTTCCCTAGACAAACTTAACTCCATGTTCGCAAGGAGAGCTGACCCTATCCCTGCTACTTTGGCTCAAGCATATTCCGCAGTTATCATTGTAAGTACCTAACTAGGAAAGACAGCCTTTGGTCCACTAAGCCATATGGGGCATGTAGCCATGCCTAATCAAATACCTATGATAAATCAAGCCTTAGCCAATTATACTCCTATGATGAATCTGATTCCAAACCTAGCTGTAACACAAGATTTAGTGATCCATCCAGGTAACCCAGTAGCTGAAATACCTCCAGCATAAATGCCTTTCTTACAGTCTTCAGAGCCATCTAAAGCAAGAGAGGATAGAGATGATATCAAAGAATTAGTTGAGCAAATGAAGAAGCTTACTGCCAAAGTTACCCACCTCAAGAACCAGAATGCTTATCTACAACAAAGGGGACAGAATCAACAACATTTCTAGAATCAAAATCAGTCCCAGTTCCAACATCAGAATCAGTACCAAAACTAGAATTTTCAATAGCAGTTGAACCAATCCTGGAACACCAAACCAAACAATGGAGGGGTGCCATTGCCCTTGGAGAACCAAAACAACAATACTAGACCTCTTGGTCGTGTGATGTGAGCTGAAGCAACTTTGTCTACTTGGTGCAGACTACATAACACGAATGCCCATTCTGAACTGGACTGCCCAGAATTTTAGATCGCATCTAATATCTTCTAGATGGAGATTCAGAATGCTGAAACTTAGGAGACCCCGCCAATAGGGTATGAAATTGTTCCTTCTCAGAGGTATGACACGGCTCTAGTACTTGATAGTTATACATTTCCGTTTCAAGATGATAACCAGCCTGAGGAAGAAGAGTCCGAAGAAGTCAATGCTTATCAGTAGTATAATAAGACTCCTTACAACCTGAGAAGTAGCAAGCCTAAAGGTTCTTTCACCACCTCCATCCCTCCAAATAGCTATCAGATTCCACTAGACCCAAAAGCTTCCAATAACCCCAAACCCCCAAAAGTCACCCATCAACTAGTATATCAGGGGGCTACTATTGAAGGTTCTCAATGGTCTGACATAGTAAAAATGGGGCAGTATGTTGCTGAGGAACTCAAGAAAATCAAGGTTAGTCTTTTTGTAAATGAGTTACTTAAAATACCTGAGGTTAGGACATCTTTCTTCCAAGTTATGGGTGCTGGAACCAAAATTGACTATGTACAAAAGGAAGATGTCACCGAAGACAATGTTGACAAGGGGAAAGAAAGAGTACATGTGACTGATGTGGAACAAAAGATAACATTGTATAAAAAAAAGAGGGAAAGTCCTCCTTTCCTCTTAACACTCAGGATATTCAATAGAAACCTTCATAATTGTTTAGTAGATTCTGGTGCTTCCACGAATGTAATGCCATTATCAGTCTGTAAAGCACTTGGGCTCACTCCAGCCAAGTCTTCTAGAAAGGTGACACAATTAGATAAGACTGAAGTGAATGTAGTAGGTGAGTTGAATAGGATACACATGTAGTTGGCTTCTAATCCAAGGGTACAACAATATATAGATATTGAAGTAGTGGACATACCGAATCAGTATGGTATGCTTTTGAATAGAGACTAGTCTAGAACTTTGAATGGTTACATGGAAACCGACTTTTCTCATATGTGGCTACCATGGAAAGGATTGGCCAATGAGATACATATTGAAAGAGAACCCAAGATGAAACATATGATTACGGAGTATAATCAACCCAATGAGATTTTGTTTTCAGAAGTTGATTTGGGAGTTTATCTTCCACATGTCAATTAGATAGAGGAAATCCTTATGCTGAGTTGCCTAAGATCCCCTAATCCTCCACTTACAGAAAAACTGGAAAGTACCGAAGCATACGTTCAATCAGATTCAGGAGACTCTTCAGAAGAAGACAACCAGGGATATTCGAGGGATTCCATGATTTCATAGCCAAATTCATAAAGGATCAAACTGTTGTTGGAAAGCAAATTCAAATGGAGGAGTTATTACTGCCTAATTGGTGCCGCATACATGATACATCACATTTTGAATTTACTTGCCAGTTGTGTCAAGAGGCAGTGAAACAAGTGCAAAGACAGTTGAAAATCCCCATAGTTCTGAAGAAGGAACCAGTTGTTGAAAAGGAGGAACCAGAGCCTCTGCTTGATAAGAAGAAATCAATAAAATAGAATGATAACAACAAAGATTTTCGCCTATGGACCTTAAGATTTGATGGATCAAAATGCAGACAAGGGTCCAGAGCAGGGGTCAAATTAATTAGTCCTACTGGGAGATCGTATTTGGCATCGCATAGACTGTAATTCCCATGCACAAACAACATAACTGAGTATGAAGCATTGGTGCAAGGTTTGCTATCAGCACTACAGAAGAAGGTCAAAATTATCCAAGTGTTCGGTGATTTTGAATTAGTAGTAAAACAAGTAAGAAAGTAGTACTCATGTAATGATAAGAGGTTGAATCGGTAAAGATATAGGGTCTGGGATCTAATAGAATGCTTCGATGATTTTAACATCCAATTGATCTCGAGGAGATAGAACCATGTCACAAATGCTCTAGCTCAAACAACAAGTACATTAGAGCTAACATCCATGACAGGATTAAATAAATTTTCTATTGAATTTGTTGTTACCCCGTCTGTACTTGATAATGTTACAAATTTTCAAGTCTTTGAAGATGATCAGCACATAATTAACTTCCTTACTTCATTTGATGTTTTCACTACTCAGATAATAGATGAAGAAGAAATGGAACCTACTGAAATGGATTTAGAAGGGGTACTAAACCTAAAAACAAATACGATTCCATGGGGAATGGTAGAATTGGAAAGATTGTTTGATACAGATAATTTAGGAACCCAAAGGAAAGAAGGAGAATATCCAGGGGGCAAGTGTGACCCGTTTAACTTTGGAACAAAAGAAGGCATTAAGAATGTATTCATTGGGAAAGCTAGTACTGAAGAGGAAAAGACAGGAATCATACGTGCATTAAGAGATTACCATGAGGTTATAGCCTGGAGCTACGAAGATCTAAAGACATACGATACCTTAATCATCACGCACACTATCTCGCTGAAGCCAGGAGCAAAGCCATTTACACAAAGACAGTGGCCAGTGAATGCCTTACTGGAACCACTGATTTTCAAAGAAGTTCAGAAGTTGTTGTTAGCAAGGATAATATTTCCGGTTAGACATTCTGCATAGGTAGCAAATTTAGTTCCAGTCCAAAAGAAAAATAGAGAAATCAGGCTTTGTGTTGATTTCTGTAACTTAAACAGAGCATCTGAAAAGTATAATTACCTGCTGCCTTCATTGGATGAAGTATTATAGATTGTTAATGGATCCCAGATGATGTCCTTCTTGGACATGTATTCTAGTTATAACTAGGTGATGGTAGAATATGAAGATAGATTGAAGACATCTTTCACATGCAAATGGGGCATCTATGCATATCATCGCATGCCATTTGGTTTAATAAATGCCAGTGCCACATTTCAATGTGCAATGGATGTTGCTTTCAAGGGATTAGTTGGAAAATGTATTATCATCTACATGGATGACCTCACGGTATTCTCAGAAAGGTGAGAAGAGCATGTGGCAGATTTAAGGAAGGTGTTGTAGTGATGCAAAGATTATGGTATATCACTCAATACCAAAAAGTGTATCTTTGGAGTAACTGAGGGGAAGTTGTTGGGACATGTGTTATCCGAGCAAGGAATATCTGTTGACCCAGACTGAATCCAAGCAATACTTAAAATACCTCCCCCAGCCAATAAGAAGGAGCTTAAGTCATATTTTGGTAAGATCAACTTCATGCGTAAATTTATCACAGGTTTTGTTGAGATTGTTCAACCTCTTAATGCCATGCTAAAAAGGGATGCTAAAATGGATTGGACTCTAGAAGCCAAGGCTGCCTTTGCAGAAATTAAACAAGCTATAGCCAATGCACCTATCCTGGTAAGTCCCGATTACACTTTTCTATTTTAGATTTACTAATTTGCTTCCGAGCATACTTGTGTTGCAATGTTGACACAAAAGAGATCAGTTGATGATGAAAGGCCCATCATTTTTATGAGTACTCCATTAAAAGACATGAAGCTAAGGTATCCAAATGTAGAAAAACAAGCATACACTCTGGTAAAGGTAGTCAAGAAGTTCCATCACTACATCTTAAGAAGTCAAGTAATCACCATAGTCCCAGATGTAGCAATTTAAGCATTATTGATGCAAAGTGAATTAGGAGAAAGGAGAGGGAAATGGGTCACCATCCTGCAAGAGTTTGATATAGATATCCAACCCATGAAATTGGTAAGAGCTCAGGCCCTAACTAGAACAATGGCTGAAGTAGGACCAGATTTAGTATCCCAGTAGTACTTGTTAGAAGATGTTTCAAAAGATGAATGGTACGGAGATATTGTATTTTATCTACTTAATCAACATTGTCCACCACAACTGAATTCAGTTCAAAGGAGAGCACTTAGACTAAAAGGTAGCAGTTATATGATAAAAGGATCAGTTCTTTACAAGAAGAATCATGAGGGGATCTATCTGAGGTGTTTGGACAAGTTGGAAGTAAATCAAGTATTGACCAGTTTTCATGAGAAATTCAGGACAGGCCACGGATCAGCCCACTCAACAACTAATTAGATTCTTCAGGCCAAATATTATTGGCCAACCTTGTTTAAAGACGCATACTCACATGTAAGGACTTGTCATATATGCCAGACCGCTACACATAGAGAGCAACATGCTGCCATGCCCTTACAACCAGTAGTGGAGGTACAACCATTTGCTCAGTGGGGCCTCAACTTTATTAGTATGATGAATCCACCTTCCTCTGTAGGTCACAGGTATATTCTAACTGCTACTGATTACTGCACCCGATGGTCTGAGGCAATAGCTTGTAAACAATGCACCACAAAGGTAGTTGTTGAATTTGTTGAAAAACATATTATCACTAGATTTTGTTGTCCATTTTCTTTAGTTTATGATAACAGCCCTGCCTTTTCGTCATTACATTTTTCTAACTTGGCATTTGATTATGGGATCACTCTCAAGTTCTCATCTAATTACTATCCACAAGGGAATGGGATAGCAGAATCAATGAACAAAATTATGCTCGAACTCATTAAGAAACTATTAGACAAAAACCCTAGAGATTGGCATACTTAGCTCAAATTCACCTTATGCGCTGATAGAATCTGACACAAAGGGGCCTTGGGCACGTCACCTTATCACCTAGTCTATGGGGTTGAACCCATCTTTCCCATCCATTTGAGGATTCTTGTACTACAATTCATGCAAGATTACCTTGAAATTGATGATCAATTATCCTCCAGGTTAGCTCAGTTGCTGCACCTTGAAGATAAATGTGATGCTGCTATAGAAAACTTTGCTAAACATTAGGGAGTAGTAAAATGATGGTTCAACAAAAGAGCCAAGGTCAAAGCCTTCTACATTTCTAATTTGGTCCTATATTGGGATAAGGCACATGAGAAGAAAGGAGAGCATGGTAAGTTTGATAAACTTTGGTTGGGTCCATATCAAATCTATGAGATCCTTGGAGACAACACGTATCGACTCAAGAGCCTTACTGGTGAGGAGCTCACATTGCCTTTCAATGGCCAGTTCCTAAAGCACTACTTCTAGGCCTGAGAGGCAGTCATGCCTTGTCTTAGTGTACATGGTTTGGGGTTTGTTTTCTTTGGTTAGCATAGGTTTCCTTTGGTTTAGTCTTGCTTTCTTGCCTTTGCTTTCCATAGTTGTTAGATGCTTTGCTTAGGTTAGTTATCCTTTCACTTTTGCTTTTGCTTTCTGTGCTTGCTTTTGCGCGGGGTCTTTGTTTTAGGAAGTGGTGGTATTTGTGTGGACCTGCAAATGCTTCTTTGATGGGTGAATAATCTTAAGTTTTCTTTGAGAAGCCAAGGTTCATCCTGAATCCCACCGTGGTTTCCACTGTTAGGCTAAGAGGTATGATGCCTATTCATAGAAAATGAGTCATTAATTGGTGCACCTGAAGTATTTTCTAACCATATATCTCTCACACTTTAAATGATCCTAAAGTAGCTAAGCGATTCTGAGTGATCTAGTGACAAGTGAAAAGGTTGACTCCTTATTCTACCACATGCACTATCAATCGAGAAAGAAGGCAGGTGACACTAAGTGTCGCTAACCTTTATTGGGTGAAAATAAAAGGTGTTTTTCAACACCAGACCCATTACAATGCACTTGAAAGAGATTACCAATTGAAAATTCTTGCAAAAGGTACTATCTAGAATAATTATCATCAATTACCGTTGTGTCAGAAGTATTATCTGCCATTTATTCTTCTCAAGGCTCATCACATCTCAAACATTTGAGCATTTCCTGGTGGTAGAATGGTCTCAACTTTCTAGCTTGTTGTAGAAGATCTTGGATGAACTTAGTTGCCAAAGGATGAGAATGAATAAAAATTGCACACACTCAGGTTTCAGGATGTGGATGGTTGCACTAGTTGGTGATCTTGGATTCTTTTGATAGGGTATATTGCTTTTTCATTTAATATGTGGGGAGCACAAAGATTCTAGGTTTGAACTGAAAGTTATCATCGAAATGCTCAGGAGCATTTCCCAGCAGAGTCACCATTTGTTGTGCCTCGCACACGTGCCCCATTTCCTAAATAGGGACCCCCTCTTTTAAATTTGGTCTAGAGTGTCAAGTAGATTGTTCACCTCCTAAGTGGTCAAAGTACATTTTGGCCATGTTTGAATGATGATGTTGAAAATCATTTCAAGAATTTGCTAAGTTAGATATTTATATCTCTTCTGATGGCCTTAAATAGCCCTTTTGCGCTAAATTGCTTCCCAACCGACCTTTGTGCTGATTTGCCTCCCAACCAACTTTGAGTTAAAATCCTTCATCACCGACTTTGGCGCTAGTTTCCCCCTAGACGGACTTTGTGCTTAAATCAATTGTCTCCGACTTGCAATGTATTGTTCAGTCACTGACCAAGTTGGAGGAGTCCAAAATTCTCACAAGTTTGAAGGGCCTCAAAGTCCTGCAAACTACATAACATTGAGTCTATGGTCGCAGTTAAAAAGACCTTTCACGGACCAAGTCTGTCCCATCCAATTTCCCTGCCCAGTCTGAGCAAATGAAAAGTCGCGCGAAAACCCTAATTTGTCAACTGACACTGCGTACGTCGCGCATTAATGGCGATTTGGTCAGAGACAATAAAAGGATTAACCACATTGTTTAAATCATTTTATGCATTTTGATAAGGATTTTGGAGAGCCCCTTGGCAACTTGTCGAGTATTTTTCACTGCCATTGCCCTTAAGTTCGATCCCACGACTGCTTCCTGCCCATGCAACCTGAACACATTTTTTGCAACTAACTAGGTAGGGTTCCACCTCTCCTCTTTGAGATTTTACTATGTGTGGTTAGGGTTTCATTCAAGTACATTTTCTTGCTGAGCAATGCATTTGGGATTTCAGCTAGGGTTTTGGTGCATAAACTATATTTTTTCTCCCTCGAAACCTAGTTTAAATTTCTCCTTGAAAACATAGTTGGATTGCCATGAGCTAAAAAGAACAACTTAACTAGGCTTGGTCGTAGTTTGAAAAATTTGAACCCTTTTCATAAACTAGAGAATCATCTAGGCTTGGTGCCAAACTTTGGTCCGACCGACCTGTAAACATTTCAGCTCGTCTAGTCGGTCGGTGGCCATTAAAACCCGCACTGCGCTTTAAAACCCATTCAGCACTGAAAATGTTCACTTCTGATCTACATAGCTTTGTCGTGATTAACTAATTAGATTGGCAAGACCTCAAAACCCCACAAACTTTGGAAATCTATTCAACGCTAAAAACCTTTTGTGCCGACCTTGCGCTAAAAGACTTCGTCTCTGACTTGGTCGGACACCTAGAATATCTCTGCAAATCAGTGACATCCAAAGTCCCGCTAAAAATAAGAAAAATGGCTCTGCACTAGAATTAATCTCATCTGACCTTGCACTGAAACACCCCTTCACCGACTTAGTCAGTTGACCTCAAAACTCGTGCAGGTCAGAGAAAGCCAAATCCCACGCAATTGTGATCTCAAAGAGACTTGCGCTAAAACCTGACTGACTAACTAAACAACCCATGAAAGGTCGGTGACCTTCAAAAGTCGTGCAAGTTAGTAACATCCAAAACCCATGCAAAAGCAAGAAAAGATATGAACACTAATTAAACCTTGGGTCAAATGTGCCCATTTTTCCCACTGAGGTCGGTAGACCTCAATTTTAGCGCTTTTCTACCTACAGGTCAGTTGACCCTAAAACTAGCGCAAATGATGCAAAATGACTATGTTTTAAGAACTTACAAAGGGGAAAATATCAAGAATGATGTAATTAATACTGTAAAATGTAGATAATGATGTTTTTCATGCCTCCAATAAGATGTCTTGCAACATTAAATAATTTTTGCATGCATTAATGGTGAATTGCTATGAAGTAGGTACAATGGTAATAACTGTTAGATTTGTGATTCTTTAAAAAGGGCATATCAATAATAATAGCAGTTTCATTAAAATTCGTCTCAAACTTAGGAGTTTGTGGAAAATTCTCAAGGTTTCAAACTTATAAGGTTCAGTCCTGTAGATTAGATGATTGCTCGAGCTCAAACCATGAAGTACAAATTCAAGGGGATCGCTCTAGAGACCAAGATTCATTCCCAGTGGAGTGATGTAGGAGACACAGATCTGGGTTATATAGATTTAGATGACTTCAGATTGAGAATCTTTGGCCCAAACACAACTCCTAGGGCCAAAACACTCAAAGACAGTGGTATATCACAGGTTGTTGACTTCCCCACCTCAGTACAGTGTTGAGAATTGATGGTAGCATGTCCAGATAGATATGATATCATGACAAGGACAATTCAAACTACTAACGGGGATATCTTGGCTAATTTAAGTCCACCCTCTCTGGCTGAGACCTTTGATATTCCATGGCACACACTTATGACCATGCCAGACAAACAAGGATCAGAGGGGACTTACAACAAAGATGTGGAGGGATGCAAGAAACACATGAATGATCATTGGGCCAAAAGTAGAAGGTTTGCCCTTAGTAAATTTCCCCAAGTGCTATATAGAAGGGCTTTTCATGATGAGATTGGAGATTTGGTAAACTTTCTAAGATGAATATATGGATTACCTACAACCTCCACTTTTGAGGGGTGGATGTTCATTATCATAATTGAGATACTGAAAGGGACTAATTTTCACTGGTCCCAAATCCTGAGTGACAACATTCATGAGGCCTTCAACAACTTCAAAGAGAAGAGATACTTCAGATGGACATCTTATGTTGTCTATGCATTAGCAAGGAGAAATCACTATGTTGGGTAACCTCGTCTCAATCTCTTATACACTTTAAGAGGGTGAATGATGCTTTTACACTGTATATAGCTAGATTGCTGCAAGGTAATACAGCCTTGAGGATTTCTACTAAAGCAATGAATGAAGTAACTAGATATGGTAGATGGTATATTCAATTTGAAAAATTCATGTATCTGAGAGTACAAGGCTTCACTGGGATGGCTTATAGACTTCCAAGATATCTCGATCACAAAACAGTGCTTCTAGAATTGTCTAGATAGTTGATACCTTATGTTGAGAAACTCAAGCACTTACACAGAACCAATGTTTAGTTTCCTATCAAATTTGGCAAGGGGAATTATGCATGCCCTTCTTTGGCATCAATAGAACATTCTAACAAGGAACTTCAACTCCTCAATTTACACTACTACAATGCAAGGGATCATTTTGATCCAAATAAGGTGATGGAAATATTCATAAGTAAGAAATTGTTTCATAAGATACATATTGAAGACTTTTGGGCCAACAACATGGACGACAATGAAATTATGAAGAAGGCTCATTCAAGGCTACCTCTGGCCTTCATCAAGAAGTTCCACATTATTGTAGTGCTAGATCAGTTAGAAGATTATGATAATGTTATGGTCAGAGGAGCTTGGGAAGCTCAATATCGTCAACCCATCCCATTACCGAATCAGGCTAATGCAGAAGAAAGCTCTTTGGATACCATAATGAGAGAACCAATTAGATTGAGCAAGGCCTAGGTAAGAGGTCAAGTGGATGCTTTGGAAGGACAAGGAGTACAGCTTACCTATACTGCATTAGAATCAAATAAGGACTCTAGAGGTGAGAAGGATGAACCAATGAATGTCACAGATGAGGCAGAACCGGTTGAGAAACAGAAATCAGAAAATGAAGAACATATATCTTTAGTAGTAAAAGAAAAGAAAGTTCAGAAGCCATCTACGAGGCCTTCTTCAAAGAAAGACCAACCTCCCTCCACCAGGACAAGGGCCTCCAAGAAAAGAGATATGCCAAGTGGCCCTGGGGAAGGTTCTAGGACCAAGAAAGCAAGGGTGAAGGAGGTAACTAAGGAGGATACTGCAACACAAGAAGATACTAATCTGCCAACCTCCCTATCTCCTGCTGCTCAGAGTGTAATTATGGCTACCTCAACCTCTATAGCTTCTACTAATATTTCTTCCTCTACTACTTCTACTACTGCTGCATCTACTTCACCCACGACCTCAACTGACATTGTTCAAGAAACATCCCCTGCTACCACCGCTCTTACCTCCACCATTTCAACTACTTCCTGCTCGTTGGCAATTTCTTCCAATGCCCCTAATAGTCCTATTCCCTCCACTGCTGTCACTTCATGTCTTTCTACTACTATTACACCTACACTTTCTACTTCTTCCACTCAATTATCCACCCCCGCGACATAACCTCCTATTTCCACTATCCTTTCACCTTCTCTTCCTCTACCTTCACTACCTTTTCCTTCACCCCTTGTCATCTATTCTTCCTTGTCAATAGTATTAGCTAATCTAATTCAGACCAATGTGCCTTCACCACCCATATCCTCTATAGTTCCTATTTCACAAATTCCCACAAATTCAACCTCTTTGGTCGTAAATCTGCTACTCGAAATTGAGAAAGTATGTGCAGAATTGGGTTTGTAGGAGCCTGAAGTAGAATTATTACCTGGGGTGGAAAAACATGTATTGATGGAAGTAAGTAATGAAGCTTCAAATGAACCTCTAACTAAGACAGTCAATGTTGAAATCATTGATATATCCGACAGCCCTCCCGAGAAAGGTCAAACGGAGGAAGTTTTCAAGGCAACCCAAGAAAATATAATGATAAACTAGGGACACTTGGCCAAAGAAGGAGAGAAAGAAGAGGTGATGAGTACAGATAAAGATGAAGAACCAGAGCAAGAACTAGAACCACTTGAAGAACTAGCTATAACTAATAATGACAAAGCCACTAAATTGAATAAATCTTCAGCACCCGAATGGTTGCAAAGCAGTGTGGCATATCCTGAGCCACAAGTAGAGATAATGTAGCTGGATTTGAGCCCTATCTTGTCACAAGCCCAGAGGTCCAAGAAGCAAAAGAAGGCAAGGATACCGTCTAGAATCTATAAGGATGAATCAGGATCTAGAATTGCAGAGATAGTTGTCCCGCCAGCAGATGCAACCAAAGAACAAGTCAGAGCAGAGGATTATGTAATTTCCACAGTTGATTTGGGACCTGCCACTCATGCTCAAAGAGTGGATGACTTTAAAGGATCAGTTATTTCAATTTTGGAACATTTAGACAAAGATTAGATGTCAAAGGAGTTAAAACAACACAATGAAGAACTCTGCACTTGTCTCTAGTTTCTGGTCAAGCTAGTCGATGCGGGAGGAGATATAAGGATAGTGCCCACTTTCCTGTCTACTGATGAAATGGCATGATTAGGTGAGGTAAGGTCCAAGTACCAAGGTACTAAAAATTGGTTGTTTAGAGTTTTTAAAATGGGATGCGGGACTATCGATGCCTCTACTCAAGCGCACAGGAAGTTGGTTGAACTTCATAAGAAATGGAAGATCTGAGTGAAGAATGTGACTCCTTTGATGAGTATTACTCTCATATGTATCTGCGGATAAAGAGCATCAATGATTTGCCCGCCCAGACTCTAGTAGTAGAGAATATTCTAACTGGAAATAAGCTGTCCAAAGGCATTGAATGGTATCAACAACTACTTTTGAGGAAATAAACTTTTGAAAGCATAAAGGAAGCATATAAGCCAGCAGATGAGGAGCTGCGGTCAATTACATACAATATCAATGATTCTTTGAAGGATTGTCTGGAAACATCCTATGATGACTACGCTCCTTATGATATCGAGAAGTGTAAAAGCAAATTACATAAGGTAATTTTTGAAAATACCGAGCTCAGTATGGAAGACAGGTTGGATAAGGTAAGTGACGTCAGAGCCAAATTCAGAGCATTCCACAAGGTTGGTGTAGAGATAGAAAAGATATACAACAGATTTAGCCAGGAATTGGAGATGTTTGATTATTGGATCAATCATTTGAAGAATCTAGATCCCTCAAAGATCAATCTTGTGCTTGAGGCATGGCTAACCTACTGCAATAAGCTGGATGGCAAAGACAAAATTAATTTAGATGAAGAGTCTTGATATTGTTTTGAATATTTTAAGGATGTAATCCCATCATAATTGTAAATCGCTATATTCAGGGCATCATGTGACTCTAATTTATTTTTTCTATGCTTTAAAAATGTTATTTTCTATTAACATATTGAGTTGGCTAGTCAAATTGACTAGATTCAATGTATCTGGAGGTTATTTTTCGTCTTTTTCATAAAAGACAAAGTGTAATCGGGGAATTGATATGAGTTGTTACAAATGCATTTATTGATGTAATCTAGATCGTTGGTGTTGAGTTAATCTCCACCGTTCATTTGAAAAATCGGTATGCTGCTTTCCTATATAAAGGGTTGTCATTTCTACTTTTTGTAAGAGAGATTTTGATACCGAATTGTTGGCACTCTGCCATTTGAAGTAATGCAAAGAAAATTTCTGCAATTATCTCGAGAATTTGTATCTTGTATTGGCTCACTTTGGTTTTCATGGTTCGCTTCTTGCTCTTCCATAGTTAGTTGTGCTTTATAATGTTATGATTTGCTGAAAGTATTTGATAAATGCCCTAGTCCATACTTTTGGTTATTTGTTGATGGTAGATAGCTATGTAAAGTTAGTCTGGACTTATCAGTTGTGCTTAGTTCAATTGTATTTCATAAGTTAAATTGTGCCAGTCATTAGGTATTTAATGAATGAATGTAATCTAAAAATCTCTAGATTTCCATTAAAGATAGCACCATTTTCTGCAGTGCTGTACCACCTATTTTAGTTGGGTAACTCAGAAAACTGGTTAAGTTTCAGAGCATCTGTCTACTTAAAGTAAAATCTATGCATTGTGAATATCACTTTGGATTCCTCTAAAACCCTATACCTTTTGTATTTTCTTCAAAAACCTTGGGTTGGATTAGGAATTTCAGTAGTATTTTACATTGTTTATCAGCTAAAATCTTGAAGGGTTTATGTGTATTTACTATTCCAACTTGAAGATCTATAGATTACATGTAAGACCCCTTGTAGGCACAACTAGAACATACCAATTGAGACATTCCAAGCAAGCTAAGACCTAGCTGTATTATCCTTGGAGTAGTCTTACCTAGGGTAGGATACTTTTCAAGAGAGGTGTGAAACCAACAATCACACCTACATTACTGTGTGCTAAAACCACCATCAACATGATCACTTATAGAAATATATATAAAGGAAGGGGAAGGAGAAATCAAGTAAGATGGAGAAAAAGATGAGAGAAAATAATCTTCCTATGGATTATGCAGAAACACTCTACATAAAATTTCAAAACTTGAGGCAAAAGGATCATATTGTGCAAGACTACATAGATAAATTTTACAAGCTATTCATTTGAGTAGAATAGGATGAAACAAAGGAATAGATCACTGTGAGATATGTAAATGGTATAAATTTTTATATTCAAGATGAATTAAGAATGCATACAATTCATAGTATGGAAGATGCCTATCAACTAGCCTTGAAGGAAAAAGAGAAGAAAAATAGACAAATATTTTAGAGATCATTTGGGGTGAAAAGAGGACCATCATCTCCTTCTAGGGAAGAACATGGGTTTAACCCCACAAGGGGAGAATCATCTTGTGAAGTAGAGAAACAATAAAATTCCAGACAAGGGTTTCAAAATCAGCAAAGAGGATTTTAGAGAAGCAAACAAGGGCATAGAGTGTTCAATTTTCCACACTATCATACACAAGAAAGGAGGCAATGAGGATCAACCAAGAGCAAATCTGGTTGAGGTTGAGGCTAAAGAAGATAATATATAAGTTACAACAAATGTAAATGAGTCTCATGATGAGAAGAACAATGATTGCTCCAAGGAAAGAGCATGTGCTAACTAAAGGTAATGGTTGTTGCAAATATTTGCTATTGGTGTTGTCATTGATGTCAACATGTTTGTTTTGTCATTGGTGTCAACTGTGTCTTCTAATGTGGCAGTTGTTATTTGATTAAGTTGTTGTGGTAAAGTGATTTGAATGCCTTGTAGAGGTGTTGATGATGTTAGTAGATTGTTTCTATTACTAAGTTTCTAAGTGTTTTTGAGAAAATTTGATTAATAGTGAAAATAGTGTGTTGAAGAGTCTTCCGGCTTACATAATACTATTTGAGTTTTTGCTCCGCATTTATTCTATGTTGGAGATCTAAGTGTACAGTTTGGATATGTTGTCAAGAAGTGTTTGAAGATGTTAAATCCATAATTTGGTACTCTGGATTGTTGTGCAATGAAAGTTATGTTCACCAGTTTGAGAACAACATTTGATAGTGTTTTTGAGTTGTGTAGAGGTGTCTAGGAGAAAGTATTTTTCTTTGCATTCCTCCGTAGAAGGGTTTCAAGTGTTGTGGTTCTGGATATGTGTTCATAAGGATCTTACCTATCTTCCGTCCAAAGTTTTTGTGACCAGGTGCTCCGAAAAGCAATCTATTGTGTGGCAGAGTTCGACAGTGTTGTTGTGTTCAAGTGAAAGTTGTTATGTTCAGGTGAAAGTTGTTGTGTTTAGGTGAAAGTTGTTATGGATGAATTTGTTGGTTTCTAGGTGACTTCAAGATGTTCATGGATGTTTCTAGATTGTGTTAAATCCCTGTGTATGGTTCGTAAGTTATGGTTGTGTTTGTGGAAGCATGTGATCAAGAATTCCTTACGTTTATACTGTTTGGCTAACCTTGAATGTTTGTGGAGTGGATTTGGTGATTATGTGAGTGTTGTGTAGCGTACCTAGATAGATTTGGGTCCAAACTAAGGTATAAAGTGATTTTTCTTCATTCCTTTGTGCTGTGGAAAGAATAGGTCCAGACCTAATTCAAATATTGTATGTTTACCGACCTTGGCGATTGTCTCAAGGATTAAAGATTGTGTTGCCGACCTTGAAGATTGTTCCAAAGTTAATGATGGTATAAATAAGTATTAAGGATTCATGGATGCATGTGTATGAATGGGGGACATAAGGTTGTGATGCGAATTTGATCCTGGGGCAACAAGGGCTTTCATATGCTAGGCTACCAGATGCAATGAGCAGAAGGTGTCTACAATTTTTGGTGATGCTGTGAAGGTGTTGTTTATGTTGTGGTGTATAATGAGCTTCATTGGAACTAAACTTCATGCATAGGTTAGATGCAACTATATCAATTCAAAGTCTAGCAGTGAGCCATTCTTTTATTCCTTCTTTCTTTTTCAGTGGGCAATGAGTCCACTTGGATAGTGAGTCCCTTGTAGTGAGCATTCTCTCTATGGCAGTGAGCCTTTGTAATTTGGTATTGTTACTACATTATATTGTGAGATAATCCTCACCGTGGTTTTTCCCTTTTATGGTTTTCCACATAAAAATTAGGTGTTCTCTTGTGCATGGTGTTGATATGTTTAAGTTTTTGTTATCTACTTTTCATGTTTAAACTTCATAATAGATTAAGGGTTTAAATGAACTGATGTGTATGTGATTATGTTTAAGAGGGTTTGAATTTTTTGATACAACTGATTCACCCCCCCTCTCAGTTGTCTTGTGCCTTCAATGATTGGTAATAGAGCCAAGTTCCTTTGAAGAAATCTTAATAGCTTGAGGTAGATCCGGGATGACGCACAAGAAAGATATCCCTTTATTTGATGGACCGGATTATGCTCTCTGAAAGGTAAGGATGGAAGCCTTTCTAATTTCTCTTGGTTATGAGGTCTAGAAATGAGTCAAGTCCAATTACATTGTACCTGAGAAAGGTGTAAATACTGAAGATGAAATCAAAGATGTCGAAATAGATGGTAAGGAAAAATATGCTCTCTTAAGTGGACTTACTAATTCTAAGTTGGTGAAAGTTGTGAGTTTGAAAACTACTAATGAGATTTGGAAAAGGTTGGAAAGTGTCTATGAAGTAGATGAGAAGGTCAAACAGGCTAAAATGTATAATTTGAAGCTCACTTATGAGACCATGTGCATGTATGAAGATGAAAACATTACAAGATAATTACAGAAGGTGGACAAAGTTGTCAATGGCATCAAGAGACTTGGCAGAAATATAATGTTGAAAGGCACAAGACAACTGAGAGGGGGGTGAATTAGTTGTATCAAATACTTTAACTTCTTTACACAATATCACTTTCACATTCACTTAATTTAACTCTTTATTCTATTGTGAATGTTAAACATGAATAGCAAAATCAAAACATGAATACATCAACACCATACACACATGAACACTAGATTTTTACGTCAAAAACCCTAAAAGGGAAAAACTACGGCGAGTGTTAGCTCAAAATATAATGTAGTAACAATACTGAATATCAAAAGAGGCTCACCACCAAAGGGCTCATTGCCAAAGGGCTCACTGCCCAGGACTCACTACCCAAATGAATGGCTCACTGCCAAAGGGTGGCTCCCTGCCAAGGGTTGGCTCACTGCCAAGGGTTGGCTCACTGCTAGGGTTGGCTCACTGCCAGGGTTGGCTCATTGCCAGGGTTGGCTCATTGCCAGGGTTGGCTCATTGCCAAGATGAACTGATATTGTAGCATCTAAACCATGCCTAAGTTTAGTTTCATTAAAGTGCAATATCTCCTCTACTCTACTCTATTTTTACAACTCACACTTTATATTTGCATCTTTGCAACTTATCACATCATTCACAAATTCGTTACATACATTTATACCAATCATCAACCTTGGAATGTACATCAAGGTCGGCATTACAATCTACAACCATTGGAACTATCTCCAAGGTTAGCATACATACAAAAATCAAATTAGGACTAGACCTAAACAAGCTTGCAAGGTAAATGAATGAAGGGGGAACACTTCACGGCTTTGGACACACTTATACAATCCACAAATCACCTCCACAACAAATGTGACAAACCAGGTCGGTCAAAACAAGTGCACACATCAAGAACACTTAGATACATGCTTCCAAGAACTTCATTGTAGCCTGTGGATCAAGTACATGTCTTCAATACATTCTGGAGACATCTACAAATAACATAGAATCACTTGGGAGCCAAAAAATCCAACTGCAACAGATCTCACTTGAAAACAACAAACATCACTTGAGAACACATCATAGGCTGCTTCTTAACAAACATTGTCAAACTCTACTAGTCAATTATTTGTTTTCCAGAGCACCAAATGACAAATCCCTTGGAATGAAGATAGATAAAGATCTTATAAGCTTAAGTCCATAGCTATAAGACTAAATTCCAACCTGCGGAGAATTACAGAGCAAAATACTATCTCCCTATCACTCTACAAACATTGTCAGGTACAATCTTCAAACTGGTGAATAGAACTTTTTCTGCATAGCGATCCGGACCACCAAATTCTGTATTTAACATCTTTAAACACTCCTCTAAATCATATCCAAATCTCATACTCTAGTCTTCAATATAGAGAAAATGCGGAGCAAAATACTCAGACAATGTTCTTCAATCAATCAACAAACAACAATATCAGAAGATATAGTTGGCACCAATGACAACACAAGCATGCTAACATCAATGACAACACTAGTTAGTACATACTTGCAACAATCTCCCCCTTTATCATTGATGGGAACATATGATGTGAAATACATGTTAATACACAATTCTGTATCAGGACTCCCCCTTTCTTTTTACACATCTGAACTCTTTCTTCCTCTGAGTTTTTCACATGATCTCTCCCCTCCTTTGACATCAATGGCAGAGGGCATCACTCTTCTTCTACTGCACATACTTGCACACTACTACTCTGATCATTCTGAAATCATACCTTACTCTCCTTGAATGCAACAATCATCTCAAACCACTACCTGCTCCTCCTGAGATGTAGCCTCCAACATCAGTCCAAAAAGAAGAAATGTACTTTGAAGCATACTGGATCGATGCATCTTCTTATGCATCTAATTCAATGAAGGAGGGGCAATAACCCCTAATTTCACCCAGAGATACTCAAATGTGTCTTTTGGAAGAGCCTTAGTGAATATATCAGCAACTTGATCCTTTGTAGGCACATACTCAAGCTTTACCTCATTCTCTACAATTTTATCTCTCAAAAAGTGATAATTGAAATGTGCTTTGTCTTTGAATGCATCACTAGATTCTTTGAAATATTTATGTTACTTGTGTTATCACAAAGAATAGGGATTGACCCATCATATTCAACTTTGATATCCTTCAAGGCCTGCTTCATCCATAACACCTGAGTATAGCATGATACTACAACAATATATTCTACCTCTGTAGTAGAGAAGGAGACTAATTCTTGTTTCTTGCTATGCCAGGATACTGCCCTATCTCTAAGGAAGAATGCACCTTCACTTGTGTTTTTCCTATCATCAGCACATCCAGCCCAATCTGTATCTGTATGGGCACTTAAAGAAAAATCATTATTCTTAGGATACCACAAACCATGATCCTGAGTGCCCTTCAAATGCCTAAATATCCTCTTTACTACCATCACATGTGATTTCTCTAGGATCTGATTGAAATTTGTCCACAAGACTAACTACATGCATGATATCTAGTCTGGTAGCAGTCAGTTAAAGTAGTCCTCCAATCATTGATCTGTACTTGCTTTGATCAGCCTTAGGAGATTCATCATTCTTGTTTAGTTTACAACCAATAACCATAGGAGTGCATACTAGTTTAGAGTCCTCCATTCCAAACTTCTTCAACAATTCCCTGACATACTTTGATTGAGAAATGAAAATGCCTTTATTTGTCTGATTGATTTGTAGTCCAAGAAAGAAGTTCATCTCACCACACATAGACATCTCAAATTCCTTTTTCATTTCATTTGCAAAATTCTTGCACATCTCTTCATTTCCACCAAATATGATATCATCTACATAGAATTCAATAATCATGATTCAATCTTTGCTTACCTTGATATACAAATTACTATTTGCGGACCCTTTACTGAAACCTTGCTGTAACAAATACTTGTCTAGTCTTGCATACCAAGCTCAGGAAGCTTGCTTCAATCCATACAAAGCTTTCTTCAACTTGCATACCATGTTTTGTTTGTCTGATAACTAGAACCCATCTGGTTGCTCTATGTAGACCTCTTCTTCTAACTCACCATTCAGGAAGGAAGATTTCACATTCATTTGATATACCTTAAAGTTTTTGTGTGCTGCAAATGCCAAAAATAGTTTGATAGCTTCCATTCTTGCCACCGTCTAGTATAGGTCTCTTCATATTCAATTCCTTCCACTTGTGAGTAGCCCTTACACACAAGTCTTGCCTTATTTCTAACAACTTCTCCAACTTCATTCAATTTGTTCCAGAAAACCCACTTTGTTCCAATCACATTCTTGTTTGTAGGTCTCAAGACAAGTTCCCAAGTCTCATTCTTCTCAATCTACAATAATTTTTCTTTCATTTCCTTAACCCAATGTTCATCATTGCATGCTTCATTTACTATTTTAGGTTCCACCTTTTAAAGTAGACAAAGATTTACTTGTTCTTTTGTAGTCCTGCTTCTTGTCATCATAGCTTTCCTTTTGTCACCAATAATCTGATCCTTAGAATGATCTCTTTGCACATAGCTGGGAATTTTGGGAATTCTTACTAGAGCTTCAACTTGAATTTATTATTCTTCTAGAGTAGCTTGTACTTCAATTTGAACTTCCTTTTCTTTCCCTTTTTCAATCTTTTCTGTAACAGAAAATCTGTTTGACTCATATCCATCCAGTTGAATATCTTCATCTACCTTCACATTTGCACTTTCAATGATCTTTCTCAATCTTTTGTTATAGCACCGATAAGCCTTGCTCTTAGTAGAGTACCCAAGGAATATGCCCTCATCACATCTAGCATCAAACTTTCCTAATTCTTCATCTCTTCTGATGTAGCATTTGCTTCCAAAAAAATAGAACTATTTGACAGTAGGAGTTCTACCATACCACATCTCATAAGGTGTCTTTGTTTCTTCTTCTCTGATTTACACTCTGTTCTAAATGTAGACAACAGTGTGTATTGCTTCTTTCTAGTATACTTCCAGTAGGTATGCTTCTTTGATCATTGCTCTGGCAGCTTCTTGAATAGTTCTATTCTTCCTTTTAGCCACTCCATTTTGTTAAGGAGTCCGGGGAGCAAACAAATGTCTCTTTATTCCATGTTCTTCACAAAAAGCATTGAACTCACTTGAAGTAAACTCACCACCTCTATCAGACCTTAAGCATTTGATTCTCAAATCAAATTCATTTTCAACCATAGCTTTGAATGCCTTAAACTTATGTAGAGCTTCTGCTTTTTCTCTAAAGAAAGTAACCCAAGTCATTCTTAAAAATTTATCAATAAGAAGCATGAAATACCTTTCACCTGACAGACTTCTTGTTCTTTTAGGACCACATAGGTCTGTATGCACTAGCTCCAACAAACCGGTAGAGGATTGGTCTTTGCTCTTGAAAGTAGTCTTTGACATCTTCCCAAACTAACATTCTTTGCATATAACATTTACAGGCTTCACAATCTTAGGCAGGTCTCTTACATCTTGAACAATGCTTATTCTCACTAGATTATTAAAGTTAATGTGACACATTCTCCTATGCCATAGCCAAATTTCATCTACCTTATCCAACAAAAAACAATTTTTAGTAGATACAGTTGGCACCAATGACAACACAAGCATCTTGACTTCAATGACAACACCAGTTAGCACATACTTGCAACATATAGATGATCAAGAAGTAATATTGAAGGTACTGAGAACTCTTTCTAAATCTGACAGTCATAAGGTTTCTGCTATTGAAGAATTACAAAACTTGAGTAAATTCACCAAAGATAAGTTGCTTGGCACACTAACTACTTTTGAAATAAGAGAGTTTGGTACACCTAGTGGAACTGCAAAAGATGAGACAACTTTAAAAGCTGGTAAAATAGAGAAGACTGTTGAATTAGATCCGGAATACTTTGATGAAGTGGAAGCCAACTTTGTGAGAAGGATGAAAAAGGGTACTAGTAAGTTTAGTGGTAAGTTTCCCTTTAAGTGTTTTAGTTGTGGAAAAATAGGTCATTATGCTTCAAGGTGTCTAGATAGAGCTCTGAGAATTAAGAATAAGGAAAACAAAGGAAGGATGCTCAAGAAAAAATACTATGCAAGTATTTATGATGATGAATCTAATTTTGAGGATGATAATGATGATGAATACTTATTTATTTCCATAAGAGATGAAACTGGTTCTACTAACTCTGGAAGCTGTGTGAAGGAAAATAATCTGGAAGCATATAGTAACCCTAAAGGCACTGTAATATCTGCTTTTCATGATAGAAGTGAAAAGGATGACTGGGTCATTGACAGTGGATGATCAAATCATATGGCAGGTGATAAGAGTAAGTTTATTAAACTTGAAAAAAATGATGGTGGAGTAGTTAGGTTTGGTGGTGATGAAGCTACTAAGATTTGTGGAAAAGGTTCAATCAGTTTTGATAGAAAGCATAACACTGATGATGTATTTTATGTCAAAGGTTTAAAGCATAATCTCTTGAATGTTGGATAGATGTGTAGAAAGGGTTACAATCTTATGTTTCAGAATGATGGATGTGAGATCAGAAAAAGCTCTGGAACAATAATTGCTATTAGAAAGAAGACAGGTGGAAATGTTTATCATCTCAAAGGTGATGTTAGTTATTGCCTTATGACTTAGATCAGTGAGAGTTGGCTATGGCATAGGAGATTGTGTCACATCAAATTTGATAGCCTGGTAAGGATAAGTTCATTCCAAGCTATGAGAGATCTACCAAAGTTAACAAAGCCTATTACCATTGTCTGTGAATGTTAGTTTAGAAAGAAAACAAGAAGAAGATTCAAAAGCAAGGATCAGTCATCTACCAGACTATTGGAGTTGGTGTATACAAACCTGTGTGGTCCTACCAGAGTAAGGAAATTCCAAGGTGACAGGTATTTCATGTTATTTATTGATGATTGCTCTAGAATGACTTGGGTCACGTTTCTTAAGGAAAAATTAGAAGCCCTAGATAAGTTTAAATCTTTTAAAGCAATGGTTGAAAATGAATTCGATATGAAAATTAAATGTTTGAGGTCTGACAGAGGTGGAGAGTTTAGTTCTAATGAGTTTAACATGTTTTGTGAGAATCATGGGATAAAGAGGCATATATATGTACCTAGAACTCCTCAACAGAATGGAGTGGTTGAATGGAAGAACATGACTGTTCAAGAAGTTGCAAGGATAATGATAAAGGAAGCAAACCTACTGGAAGTCTACTAGAGAGAAGCAATTCATACTGCTGTCTACATACAGAATAGAGTACAGGTGAAAACAAATGACACAAAGACTCCCTATGAGCTATGGTATGGAAGGACTCCCACTACTAAATATTTCAAAGTTTTTGGAAGCAAATTTTATATAAGAAGAGATGAAGAACTAGGAAATTTTGATACAAGATGTGATGAAGGTATTTTACTTGGATACTCTAACAAAAGCAAACCTTACTGCTGCTATAACAAGAGGCTAAGAAAGATTGTTGAAAGTGCTAATGTTAAAGTTGATGAAGATATACATAAGTTTTTAGAGATTAATGGATATGAATCAGATGAATCTTCTTGTGGAGAAAAAGAAGTATAGGTTGAAGAACAAGAAGCTCAAGAAATAGAAGTACAAATTGAAGAACAAGAAGATCTAGAAAAAGCTCCTAAAACTCCTAAATATGTGTAGAGGCATCACACTGAAGATTAGATCATTGGTGACAAGAGCAAAGGTGTATTGACAAGAAGTAGAGTTGCTGAAGAACAGGTAAATCTATGTTTAATTTCCAAAGTTAAACCTAAAATAGTGGTTGAGGCATGCAAGGATGAGTATTAGATTAAGGCTATGGAAGAAGAACTAATGTAGATTGAGAAGAATCAGACTTGAGAACTTGTCCCAAGACCAAAGAATAAGAATGTGATTCAAACTAAGTGGGTATACAAGAACAAGTTGAATGAGAATGGAGAAGTGGTAAGGAACAAAGAAAGACTTGTGTTTAAGGGGTACTCACAAGTGGAAGGAATAGACTATGAGGAAACTTTTCCCTGGTGGAAAGAATGGAGGCTATTAGGATGTTTCTGGCTTATGAAACACATAAGGATTTCAAGGTATATCAAATGGATGTGAAGTCCACTTTTCTAAATGGTGAATTGGAAGAGGAAGTATAAATAGAGCAACCGGATGGATTTTAGTTATCAGACAAACTAGATATGGCATGCAGATTGAAGAAGGCATTGTATGTACTGAAGCAAGCTCCTAGAGCTTGGTATGCAACGTTAGATAGGTATTTATTGCAACAGGGATTTAGTAAAGGGTCTACAGACAGTAACTTGTACATTAAGACAAGCAAAGATAAAATCCTAATTGTTGAGGTCTATGTGGATGACATAAGCTTCGGTGGAAATGAAGGTATGTGTAAGGACTCTGCAAGTGAAATGCAAAAATAATTTGAGATGTCAATGTGTGGAGAGATGAACTTCTTCCTTGGGCTGCAAATTAATTAGATAGATAAGGACATCTTCATTTCACAATCAAAGTATGTCAAGGAACTGTTGAATAATTTTGGAATGGAAGATTCTAAACCAATTTGTATTCCATGACAACTGGTTGCAAGTTGAGAAAGAATGATGAATCCCCTAAGGCTGATCAAAGCAAATATAGATCAATGACTTGAGGACTACTATACCTAACTACTACCAGAATAGATATCATGCATGCAGTCTATCTTGTGGCAATATTTCAAGAAGATCCTAGAAAGTCACATGTCATGGTAGTGAAGAGAATATTCAGGTATTTGAAGGGCACTATGGATCTGTTGGCAAGAGAGACTATGTGGCTTCATGAGTGTTGTCATTTATGGCAACAAAGTCCATCTCACACATCCGCAGGACATGGTATGTCTATACCGGAAGTCAAATTGAAGAGTATTTTGGTCCGGTGAGCAAGAACAGAGCATGCAGTAAGGTCTAACAATCAGGTCTGGAGCTCTCAGAGGAAGTAGCTCAGCAAAGTGCAAACTTGGGGAAGTCAAGAGGAGTACCATGTGTTGGGTCTCTCTCTCCGAATCGGCAGAGGGTTTGCCAGTTCCACTGCATAGGCAGATTTGGCCAACAAATATAGGAGGTTGCGTGAGCTACCTCCCCTTCACTTCTGGTTCTGCCGCACCAAGGGGGGTATCCCAAAAATAATACTTTTTAATTCAACTCCCTAGTAGAGTCGCCACTTTGTTGGTTCTTTCTCTCTGAATCGGTAGAGGGTTTGCCAGTTCCACTGCATAGGCAGATTTGGCCAACAAATATAGGAGGTTGTGTGAGCTGCCTCCCCTTCACTTCTGGTTCTACTGCACCAAGGGGGGTATCCCTATAGCTAAGATTTAACTTTGACTCACCCAATGATAGAAAGATTTAGCTTTACAACAACAGGCATAATACTCTCATGTTTGGACCAAGATTTTTATGATAAATCACAAGTTTGGCAATGTTCTTGGACATATCTAATTGGTTAGGAATGAGAGTATGCAGGGGTCCTATTTCTACTCCTACAAACTAACAGGTTGGAGTTATGAAATGATTTGCATTTATGTTTTGGATGCAAGACAAGGGATTTTGGATCATAACTACTACACAAGGGTAGACCGGTGTCTATCTCAAGGCAAGGAGTCAAATAGACGTATACACAAGAATGGATTGCATTGGAATTCAAGTTTCAAGGGGTCAGATTGGTGCCTGCCTTACAAACACCACCCAAGACTGAGTATTTAGCTGCCTCTACTTACAAATATCCCAGTCAACATACATTCTTCTCCATACTTAACCTAAAACAGTTTAATCCACTCCTTAAATGGAAGTTAGAGATCAAGTGCATGCAATACATCAAATCTATATCCTAGAATATTAGTAACCCTTAGCAACCTGATTCAAAAGAAGGGATGCATGCAACAATGGAGACAAACAGCTAAACACATGCAAAGAAGCATTTTTCATATAAACACAACATGAAACTGAACAAATGTGCAACATGCACTTAGATGCAACTCATAAACTCCAAAAGAGATAGAACAGCCAAAAAGCTTTGTTCTTCATTATTCCTCCCAAAAATGCCCAAGTCTTCAACAACCTTGATTGAGTGACATAGTTCCTAGATATACCATGGGCGTGCCCCTATCATTAATTACCATGGCACTTTCAAAATGCTGCCAGATACACTGCACCATTGGAATGGCGCTAAGAACATTGAATGCAGCCATGAGAAGAAGAGGAAGGGGCAGGTGGGTTCGGGAAATGTGCCACCGCATGGAGATTTTTGCCCTTGAATATGGTAGCTAGTTTGTCATTTCGACCCATACCTCTGTAACTCCGTCATTAAAGCCAACCTACCCACGGGATGCAGTAACCTCAGAAGATGCAATGGTTGTGTGCTTTGCAGTTCATTCCCGCTTGAAATGATGCGACGAACACATACAAATATCTTCCTTTGAAAATTTGAACCATGGCCATTGATTTCCCTCTTCCCACTAAGATCTGTGGCTTCAATTCATGTATCCATCATGAAAATCCACATCAGCACCATTGAAAAGTCATCCACCAGTGAGATCGCACCACGTAGGCGCCCTTTTTCCATCGTTGACTTTTCCCAGTGAACATACATTTTGCCTTTTCGCCCTCTTTGCCTTTTCCACCTGATACACATTCAAATCTCTTGTATATGCAAATACATATACATACAACTACTCTCAGACAAGTGGCAGCATATGATTGGATCTCTATCACTATGCACTTGCATCTCCTATTGGTCGTCAGAAGGATCTTTGATTGAGCCGCCGATACATATTCTCTCATCGATGAGCCATTATATCTTTTCTTTTGCATATGCGGTTGTATATGTGATTATATATACATACAATCACCGACATACAAGGCAGACCCCAAATCTTTTGTAAAACAAATTTAAACTCACCATCGGGTCCGACTTGCATCTAAAACCCTTTTGTATATCGCATTGTATGTTGCACATACAAATGCAATATACATACAATGCAGATTCCAGTTCATTTATCAGTTGGATTGGAAGAACCTTTGAAATCCAGCTTGTATCTTTTCCCTTTTGTATATCGGCATATACAAGCACCTCACTATACAAGCCACGGACCCCAAAATGACTATTCACTGCATTTGATTCTCTAGTCGAGTCCGGATTGTATGTTTTTCCTTTGTATATCAGCTTGTATGTCACACATACAATGCAAACATACAAGCAAAACTGTATACAATCACTTGTTCATTGTCAACACTTCACTTCGGAATATACATGAAACCTTTGTATATTGCATTGTATTTGAACCTTTGTATGTCCAAACATACAACGTGAAATATACAAAGGAAAACATGCATCTGAACTTGTACCTACCCCTTGTATGTGCGCTTGGTGGACCCCAAGCTTTGTATCTCTTTGCCTTTGTATATTCTAACATACAATCTGTGTTGTATATTCCCCATGTATGTTCACCCTTGTATCTGCATCGGCCGTCGGGGAGATCCTAAATTGAGCTGCCAATGACCTTTGTCATGCCGAAAGAACCTTTGTATGTTCGTTGATGTACATTTCCATTTGCACATGGTCCCTTTGTATCTTTTCCATTGTATGTTGACCTTGCATATCCGCCTTGTATATTCGAACATACAAACTCAATATACATGCAATCCTTTACATACAAGTAAGGAATATTCCAGGAATTTGCGATATACAACCACTTTTGCACGCCCAAAAATGCACATACAAGCCCGATATGCATACAACGATGCATACACTAATTTTTTCACATTTTGAAAGGTCGATTGAACTTATTTTTGGGCTCGCCAATGTACAACTGCACTTGTACATACAAAGCAACATACAAATGACTGCATAGGCCGAAGGACTTAGAAATTTTTTGGATTTTTTATGAAAGGGCTGTGAATGTAAATGCTTGAAACCCAAACTAGCAGCAGGCACCAACACCATGACTGATACATTCCAAAGATTGAGCCTCTGGTGATGAAAGAGTGAAAAGATATGAGCACCTAAGTGTTCGGTTCCTGTTTGACAGAGTAGACTGAGGAAGAACTGACTGGCAGAGTATCAGATCTTAATCCAGATGAGAAATTGATGGTGATCAAGTTTCTTGAGGGATCATTCATGGTTGGCCAACATGATTGATGACTCCTATAACTATCTTTTTGATACGCATCACTTAGTAAGCATGGATTCAGCCGACAGACCAGAGTTTGGAAATATCTTGAGTTTTCTAGATGCCGACAAGAAAGATGTTGAAATCCTTAGAGTGGATATATATAATAGATGGATTTCAATGTGAAGGTGTGTGTGGTGTGTTGCGAGGTGCAAAGAAAAGTAGAGAGCAGTGTGGAAGTAGCAATACAGGTCCGGTATGTGACAGAACAACAACACTAAGCAGAGGAAGAATGAAGTGTAGCAGATCAATATATTGAGCTTAACCAGAACTGAACCTCTACATATGTGGATGCCCCTGATTAGTTCAAACACCTAGTTACATTCTATATACCTTGTAGACAGTGGGTCTCTTGTAGGTAGTGAGCCTCTTGTGAGCAGTGTGCTCAGGCAGTGAGCCGTAATTGGCAAGTGCCATTTTGTACTTTTATTCTTTTAATAGAGAATACAATCATGGGTTAGTCACCCCATGGTTTTTCCCCTTAACAGGGTTTTCCACGTAAAAATCCTTGTGTCATGGGTGTTGATTTCTTTCTGCTCTCATGTTCATGTATGCTTATATGTTTTTGATACTGCACTAATTATTAAAGAAGAAAAGAAAGTCAAATAATTAAGCTAACTAATTCACCCCCGCTCTCAGTTATCAACAATTGGTATCAGAGCTAAGTTCCTCTAGATAGAGCCTAACAGCTTGAGGAAGATCTGGGAATCTCAATGGATATGTATGGTATGAGGGATCAACTTCAGTCTACCCTAGATGATCTTGAGCAATCTCACTCTAAAGTCAATAACCTGAGGGAAAGACTCAAACAAGTTGATGATTTCATAAATGAACTAAAAGAAAAACTGAGTATCTCTATGAAAAAGAGAAAGGAACTTCTTTAACAATTACCAAGTCAAAGTGAAGCCAATGATACTAATGAAGATTTAAATGAGAAGAACAAGTTATGTGAGAATCTATCAAGAGAGGTCATTATGGTAAGACATGAAATGGAATTAGGGGTTATGAAGTTCACCTAAGAAATTGAAGAGGAGAAAAATTGAAGATAATCTAAAACAATCTCTCAAGGAGAAGTTAGAAGACTGCCACAAAATGGATAGAATAATCAGGCATTTGGAATATGATCTTGAAGAAGCTAGAGACAATGAAGAACAACTTGAGAATCAGATAGACACTCTTAAAAGGGATCTTCAAACAACAAATGAATACAAAGAGAAATTCAAGATAAGCTCTGCTCAACTTGAAGTTCTTCTTGAAAGCCAAAAGAGGGTAGATGACAAGCAAGGCTTGGGGTATGAAAAAGGGGAAAGTTCCAGATCTAGTCAGAAGAACTCTGGATCAGGAAATCCAAGGAATAGGCCTAGAAGACCTCTGGTAAGGTAGCCAAATGCTCAAAGATGTCCTTCATTCAATGGATACTGCTACAACTGTAATAACTTCGGTCATAAAGAAAATCAGTGCAGAAGAAGAATGAGTCAGACTAATTCATCCTTCTCCAGACAGTGTTTTAACTGCAAAAGGTATGGTCACAAATCTCATGAGTGTAGAAATATGCAAATAAACAATTCATTCAATGGTAGATGCTTTGCATGCAATAGAATGGGACATATGGCTAATCAATGCAGATCAAGAGGATATCAGTCAAATTTGCAAAAGAAATGTTGTTTGCTACAATTGCAGTAGATCCAGTCATATTGCCAAATTCTGCAGAAGTAAGAATTGGGATAAAAGGGGTCCACTGCATCATAATCAAAATCAAGACAAAGGAAAAGGAAAGGTGAATGCAGATGAAATTCAAAGGGAAATGAACAAGATTTGGGTGAAGAGAAGCACAAAAAATGTTGAGGATGGATCCGCACCAGAATCTGGTGCTGATATTCCTTCCAAAAATTGAATAGATGAGCCCTGGCTCAGGAGGAGTCACAAATGAAAACAAATTCCCCCAACCAGTCAATTGGTGCCTAAAATTGGCACATGGAAAGTTGGGAATAAAAGGGTTCTTAGAGAAATATCTAATTAACCCTTGGTTAAAATATGAAAGATCCACAAGAAGTTTGAAAAGGTCAATCATCCAAAATGATCTGGTTTGATAGTCATCCAGTAAAAGTAAGACTTTCTCAGTTAAATCCGATATGATTCAAAATTGAAATGTTTGGATTTGTGGATTGATGGAATGATTGGAGAAATGGAGATACATTGTCAATCATCACCAAGAATAATTCTAAGTGCATCACAGCGATTCGGAAGGATCCCTCTCTCAGAATAAGGGAACCAGAATGACTTAAGGTGTGCATTTATTACAATAAGAAATTAGGGTTTGCGCAGAAATATAAGGATTCTTTTGTTCATAATTTGCACATTTGCATTCGAGAAGAAGAAGGAAGGAGCTCTGCAACAAGATTGTCTCAAACCTCTCAAAGATCAACCGTAGAAGTTGATTCAACTAGCAACTAGCAATCTTATCCGGCTCATATCATGAACCCTAGAGGCATAAAAAGGTATTTTCTCTCTTGAATATCTTTCTCTGAATCTTTTGAAATATGGCTACTCTGAATGTTGTCAAAATCACTGATACGCCGCATCCTAAGTTCAAGAAACACCCTTACAAATCTCTAGAAGTTGATCCTTTAGGTGCCTTCTCTAGCATTCTGCATGGGGTCTTGCATGTAGAAGATGTTAGGGAATACATTCATGCGAATATTGAGGAATTTGGGGAATCCAAGCTGATGGATATCTATCACAAGCAGTTAATAGATGAATCATTTGAACTCAAACCTCAGTACAAGGCCATTCGGGACAAGCATTTTGGACATTGCATCCATTTCCCTTGTTTTATAGAAGATGAATGGGTCTGGTATGTTATGAGCAGAGTGCATGACAACTTCATGTGGATGATGAGACCATTTAAGATCACAAAAGATGCCATTAGGGTGGTAACCGGATTGAACTCATCTGATGGGTTACCTGCTCTCAAATTGGTCAAAAACCCATCTGTAAGTGAGGCTACTGGATCGAAATTTGACAAGAGAGCAATGACAATAGAAGGTATCATTGATCTAGATATCAAGTTTGCCTCTATGATAATTAGCTATAAGATATATCACTCCAACAGAGAAAATTCTGTATCCAGAACTGTAATTTATACTGCTTATCAGATGCTAAGGGAGAATGTAGATTATGCTCTTGGCGAGCTTCTTCTGAGCCAACTGTTGGAAAACCTATAAAAGATCAAGAAGGACAAGAAGAACTCATTCAAGTATGGTGGGCTAATACTATGTTTATTCTTTTACTTTATGAATGAGCTACCCGGATCCAGTGGTTGGGTATGGCAAAATGATAGATCTGTGGCCATACAAATCAGAGACTATATGTGTGGGCTTGGTGATGCTAAGGCACAAAGCTCAACACTCTGGGGTTACTTCAAAAACTTCCAAGGCATGATGCAGGCTAGAGAGAGAATTCCCCAATCTCTAGTTGAAAAATACAAGGATATAGTGTGCTTCATGGTAGACATTGACCAATGCCTAATGGAGGTAGTGGAACCGAGAATAGTGTGGATTATGCCAATGGGCTATGAGGTTGATGAGAAAATCCTAGAATTGCATATCCAACACCTGCTAAGTCAGCCCAAGGACCTTGAGGCAGAAAGGTTTGGCACCTTTCAAGAATTGAGTGTAAAAATTCATGTTGAACTAAGGCAACTTGAAATAAAGAGAAAAGTCAAGAAGGAAGTAGAGGAATTTACAAAGAAATATGGCTTTTCAAAGGAGGCGGTCGATGCCAATAGAGAGAAGGTAGAAATAATAGAAGAAGTGAGACAAGAAGTAGAAAAAGAAAGTGATCCAGTGTAAGCCCCCTCCCAGACCAGATCCTCCAAAAGCTCTGCACCTGCCACCTCTAAGAGCCAAAAAGCCTCTAAACTGGAAGCCAAGACATCCGGAAAGGGTGAGAAGAGAACAAAGAAAAAGGCCACAAGGTCATATACAAGTCAGAAAGATGATGAAGAGACAAAAACAAATGAGGAGGTTAAGAAAATGAAGAAGAAAAAGAAAACTTCTATGGAATCCTCTACTAGAGAAAAAAGGAAGAAGAAGTAGAACAATTTGTTGAAAGGTCCACTCCTTCTATTGATAATGTTGTCAAGGTAGTCACAGTGGATGGAAATCTGTGACCATTGACAAATTTCTATGATGAGTATAGTGACACAGACAAATGGATCTTGGAAGAAGCTACTGTTAAGTACTTAAACTTATACAATAAAGCATTCATTAAAATCATCTCTCTAATACCCAAGAGTTTAGAGAAAGTACTTGAACTCAGAAAAGACAATGCCATAGAAAAGGATTTGGAGATCTGGGAGCAGATTGCTATCCAACTCTATCCTTCCATTACCCCTCAACAAATGAACATGATCTTCAAGGATTGCAAGGATGAGTTCCGGAGCAAAGCAAGAATGAACCAGCTTCTACTTGGAGAGACTGACCAAGTGGCAAAAGAAATAGAAGATATCCTCCAGAATGCTTTTAAAAGATTCAATCTGCCTGTTATAGAGGACTTAGGTGATGAACCTTCTGCCATGGATGATGAAGGACTAAGTACATCAAAAGAAGAATCTACTGTGAAAGATGCAGAAGAGCCAAAGGTCATAGGTGAGAAGAGGACTCAGAACTTGAATTCCTCTGCTCTGAAAGAGGAAGTCCCTAAAAAAGTAAACATCTCTCTTCCGGATCCCCCTTCTGACTCCAGAACTAAAGGAGAAGAAAGAAAAGATGAGAAAATTAGTCAAGAAGAAGAGGTCAAGGGAAGAGAAAAAGATCAAACAGAGAAAACCCCAGGTGACAGTTCTGAAACTGCAGAAGGAAAGAAGACTCTGTCTCTGGCAAGAGACACTACAGAAACAGTTAAAGATTTCTTGACCAAAGAAATGATGGAATTAGATGAACTAGATCTATTTCAAGGACTATTCAATTTTGATTCCCTCTCCCCGGTTCAGACAATGAAGATAGCATCCTTTGCCCAAGCAAAGGCAAAAAAAAAACTTCTAAAGTCTCACATGGAAGACTGTGAGCTGATAGAGATTGCATTCGGTGTGTTGGAGAAGATCATGCCATCTTCCCAGAAGGATCTTTCGGCCTCTTCATCCGGTAATCTGAAATCTCTTGTAAATTCTGTTAGCACACATTTTGATTCTTTGGAGAAAGTAGTAGAAGAGAAAGTCTGGAAAGAGTTTTTGGGTAAGAGATTCTCTGAGAGACAAGGACTTATAACAAATGACAGGAGAAATTTGGATATTGGGATAAAGAGCTTAGAAAATGCTCTTAAAGATGGCAGAGACCTATACAAATTTTGTCTATCTTGGTCCACCATGACAGCAGATATCACCAAGAAGGTGGAAGAACAAGAGAGCAAACTATAAAGTTTATCTCAAAATTTTGATCCTCTCACCTCTTCCATAATAAATCAAGAATGTTAGACTATTGCAGCTATAAATGAAATAAAGAAGCTTGAGAAAGAGAAGAAAAATAGAATAAGCAGGCTAAGTGAACTAAGAGGGATAATTATCCCCAAGTTAGAGGCCATGCATGAGGCCCTAACTGATGCCTAGACCATAGCCCAGACCAGTGATCCGGCAGACCTAAAGAGGGCAGAAGCTTTTGTATTTTTGCTAAGTGGTCATATTTCAATTTTGGACAGGATGAAGAAGAGTTGAAAAACAAAAGTGGTACAGTTGAAGACCACCTTTGTAGATATACTTCAGTAAATGTAAGTACAACATGAATATATATTTATGTGGCCAAGTATAGATTGATTTTTTTTTGAAATTTTGGTGTGTGGATTCTACCCTTTTCCATTGATGTCAAAGGGGGAGTGAGGAGCAGTGAAAAATGTAGAATCTAGCTAAGGGGGAGCTCTGGAAAAGTGTACATTAAATAGAGCATCAGCCAAGGGGGAGTGTAGTGTGACACTTAGTCATTTTTCACTAAGTGTTGCCATCAATGCTAAAGGGGGAGATTGTTGGCAAGAGACACTGTGTGGCTTCATGAGTGTTGTCATTGATGGCAACAAAGTCCATCTCACACATCTGTAGGACATGGTATGTCTATACCAGAAGTCAAATTGAAGAGTATTTTGGTCTGATGAGCAAGAACAGAGCATGCAGTAAGGTCCGACAATCAAATCTGGAGCTCTCAGAGGAAGTATCTCAACAAAGTGCAGACTTGGGAAAGTCAAGAGGAGTACCATGACTGATACGTTCCAAAGATTGAGCCTCCAGTGATGAAAGAGTGAAAAGATATGAGCACCTAAGTGTTGGATTCCTGTTTGACAGAGTAGATTGAGGAAGAACTAATCGACAGAGCATCAGATCTTAATCCAGATGAGAAATTTATGGTGATCAAATTTCTTGAGGGATCATTCATTGTTGGCCAACATGATTGATGACTCCTATAACTATCTTTTTGATACGCATCACTTAGTAAGCATGGATTCAGCCGACAGACTAGAGTTTGGAAATATCTTGAGTTTTCTAGATGCCGACAAGAAAGATGTTGAAATCCTTGGTGCAGATATATATACCAGATGGATTTCAATGTGAAGGTGTGTGTGGTGTGTTGCAAAGTGTGAATAAAAGAAGAGAGTAGTGTGGAAGTAGCAATACAGGTCTGGTATGTGACAGAACAACAACACTAAGCAGAGGAAGAATGAAGTGCAGTAGATCAATATATTGAGCTTAACCGGAACTGAACCTCAGCATATGTGGATGCCCCTAATTAGTTCAAACACCTGGTTACATTCTATATACCTTGTAGACAGTGAGTCTCTTGTAGGCAGTGAGCCTCTTATGAGCAGTGTGCTTAGGCAGTGAGCCCTAATTGGCAAGTGCCATTTTGTACTTCTATTCTTTTAACAGAGAATACAATCTTGGGTTAGTCACCCCGTGGTTTTTTCCCTTAACAAGGTTTTCCATGTAAAAATCCTTGTGTTATGGGTGTTGATTTCTTTCTTCTCTCATGTTCATGTATGCTTATATGTTTTTGATACTGCACTAATTATTAAAAAAGAAAAGAAAGTCAAATAATTAAGATAACTGATTCACCCCCTCTTAGTTATCAACAGGATCATGGTTTGTGGTATCCTAAGAACTATGACTTTACTCTAAGTGCCTACACAGATGTAGATTGGGCTAGATGTGTAGATGATAGGAAAAGTACAAGTGGTGGTGCATTCTTTCTTAGAGATAGGGTTGTATCATGGATAAGCAAGAAGCAGGATTTAGTGTCTTTATCTACTATAGAGGAAGAGTAAATTGCAACTACATCATGTTGTACACAGGTGTTATGGATGAGACAAACCTTGAAGGCTATCAGAGTTGAGTATGATAATCCAATTCCTATCTTTAGTGATAATACTAGTGCTATTAACATTTCAAAAAATCTAGTGATGCGCTCAAGGATAAAGCACATTTAAATTAGGTATCACTTTCTGAGAGAGAAGGTTGCAAAGAAAGAAGTGAAGTTGGAGTATGTGCCTACAAAGGATCAGGTTGCTGACATATTCATTAAGGCTCTTCCGAAGGATACATTTGAGTATCTCTGGGAGAAGTTAGGGGTTATTTCCACTCCTTTGAACTAGATACATGAGGAAACACATCAATCCAATGGATTTCAAGATTCACTTTTTTCTAGACTGATATTGGAGGCTACCTCTTAGGGGGAGCAGGTAGTGGCATTAATGATTGTTGCAGTCAGGGGGAGTAAGAGTTGGTACAGGATGGTGTGTACTCCTAAGGGGGAGTATTAAAATCAATTAAGAAGAGTGCAAGTATGTGTAGTATCATAATCAGGGGGAGAAAGCTTGAGAAAGATGTGTCACCCTTTGCCATTAATGTCAAATAGGGGAGAGTTCATGTGAAAAACAAAGGGAGAGAAAAGAAGTAAGATGTATAAAAGAAAGGGGGAGAGTGAGACTGGTATAGAGTTGTGTCATGATGGTTTTTCACATCATATGTTGCCATGACTGACAAAGGGGGAGATTGTTACAAGTATGTGCTAATCGGTGTTGTCATTACTGTCAACTGTGTCTTCTAATGTGACAATTGTTATTTGATTAAGTTGTTGTGGTAAAGTGATCTGAATGCCTTGTAGAGGTGTTGATGATGTTAGTAGATTATTCTTATTGCTGAGTTTCCAAGTGCTTTTGAGAAAATTTGATTAATATTGAAAACAATGTATTGAAGAGTCTTCTGGCTTATAGAATACTATTTGAGTTTTTGCTCTGCATTTCTTCTGTGTTGGAGATCTGAGTGTGCATTTTGGATATGTTGTCAAGAAGTGTTTGAAGATACTAAATCCAAAATTTGGTGCTCTAGATTACTGTGTAGTGAAAGTTATGTTCACCAGTTTGAGAACAGTATTTGATAGTATTTTTGAGTTGTGCAGAGGTGTCTGGGAGAAAGTATTTGCTCCACCTTCCTCCGCAGAAGAGTTTTAGGTGCTACAGTTCTGGATATGTGTTCATAAGGATCTTACCTATCTTCCTTCCAAAAGGTTTGTGATTGGGTGCTTTAGAAAGTAATCTATTGTGTGGCAGAGTTTGACAGTGTTATTGTGTTCAAGTGAAAGTTGTTGTGGCTAAATTCATTGGTTCCTAAGTGACTTCAAGATGTTTGTGGATGTTTCTAGATTTTGTTAAATCCCTGTGTATGGTCCACAAGTTATGGTTGTGTTCGTGGAAGCATGTGATCAATAATTCCTTATGTTTATACTGTTTGGCCAACCTTGAATGTTTGTGGCATGGATTTGGTGATTATGTGAGTGTTGTGTAGTGTGCCTAGATAGAGTTGGGTCTAAGATAAGGCATAAAGTGGTTTTCCTTCATTCCTTTTTGCCATGGAAAGAATAGGTCCAAACCTAATTCAAATATTGTGTGTTTACCGATCTTGGAGATTGTTTCAAGGATTGAAGATTGTGTTGCCGACCTTGAAGATTGCTCCAAAGGTAATGATTGTATAAATAAGTGTTAAGAATTCATGGATGCATGTGTGTGAATGGGGGACATGATGTTGTGATGCGAATTTGATCAAGGCAACAAGGGCTTTCATGTGTTAGGCTATCAAATGCAATGAGCAGAAGGTGTCTACAATTTTTGATGATGTTGCGAAGGTGTTGTGTATGTTGTGGTGTATAATGAGCTTCATTGGAACTAAACTTCATGCATAGGTTAGATGCAACTATATCAATTCAAAGTCTGGTAGTGAGCCATTCTTTTCTTCCTTCTTTCTTTTTTAGTAGGCAGTGAGTCCCCTGCACTGAGCATTCGCTCTATGGTAGTAAGACTTTGTAATTTGGTATTGTTACTACATTATATTATGAGCTAATCCTCACCATGGTTTTTCCCTTTTAGGGTTTTCCATATAAAAATCTGGTGTTCCCTTACGCATGGTGTTGATGTGTTTAAGTTTATGTTATCTTCTTTTCATGTTTAAACTTCATAACAGATTAAGGGTTTAAATGAACTGATGTGGATGTGATTCCCCCTATTAGTTGTCTTGTGCCTTCAGCAGTGGTAACTCATGGCTATGTACAAATATTTTTTGAACCAACTACACTTCAAGAAGAAATATACATAATTATTGATGGTGGAAGTTGTGAAAATATGGTTTCCAATGAAATGGTATAAAATCTAGGTCTATAATGTGAAAAGCATCCTCATCCTTACCGTACTTCTTGGTTTAAGAAAAGAAATGAAGTTATTGTTGATAAGATGTGTTTAATCAAGTTTTCAATAGGAAAGACTTATAGGGATGAAATTTTGTGTTATGTTATCCTAATGTATGCATGCCATGTGTTTCTAGGAAGGCCATGAAAATATGATAGAAAATTAACCCATGATGGAGAGAACACATAATTTTTGGAAGGATGGCCTAAAGTTATTTCTATTACCTCTTAAGGAAGAAGGGTAAATAGAGCATGCTCTCTACAAAACAATTTATTAAGGATAAGAAGATGATAGGGGTTTGTTATGCCTCAATGGAAAAGAAAAAAGAAATAGAAATTATGCAAATATCAGTAGAAGTAGCAAAAGTGTTGGAAGAGTATGCAGATGTTATTCCTAATGAGTTACATGATGGCTTACCACCAAAGAGAGACATTCAACATCACATTGATTTAATTCTAGGATCATCCCTACCCAATCAAGTATCTTATAGAATGAAACCAATAAAACATGCATAATGGAATAGCCAGATGACGAAGTTGGTGAGAAAGAGGCAGTAAGGAAGAGCATGAGGCCTTGTGCAACTATTCCATTAATAACTCCAAAGAAGGATGAAATGTTGAGGATGTGTGTATATTGTAGGGCAATAAACAAAATTACCATTAAATACAAATCTCCTATACCCTGACTAGATGAAATGATGTATGTGCTTGCAAGAGCTTCATATTTCACTAAGATTAACCTATAGAGTGGCTACTATTAGATTTTGATTCAAGAAGGCAATGAATGGAAAATAGCCTTCAAGACAAGGTATGGTTTATATGAATGGTTTGTAATATCATTTAGATTGTCCAATGCACCCAACACATTTATGAAGATGATGGAAATAATGCTATAAGACCATATTGGTAAGTTTGTGGTAGTCTACTTTGATGATATTTTGATACTTAGAAAGAGAAAAGGAGAGTACTTAATGCATTTGAGAGTGGTGTTAGAACTATTGAGGAAAAATCTCTATTAAAATTTTAAAAATTGTAGGTATATGCAAAAGAGTTTGGTATTCCTTGGGTTTGTCATTTTAGGATATGGTGTAAGAATGAACAAACAAAAGGTAAAGGCAATTATTGAGTGGTCTACCCTGAGAAGCATATTAGAGGTGAGAAGTTTCCATGGTTTAGCAACATTTTATAAGAAAATCATTAACAATTTTAGTACTATTGTTTCTCCAATAATAGATTATATGAGGGGAAGAAATTGTGTGCATAAGGGCAACAATAGAAAGTTTCCAATTGTTGAACAAGGTAACAAAAGCTCTCATCCTAGCATTGTCATATTTTAGCAAGGTATTTGAGGTGGATTGTGATGCTCCACATGTGGGAGTTGAAGCAATAAAGAGTTAAGAAGGAAAGCCAATAGAATTTTACAGTGAAAATTAGAATGAAGGAAGAAGTATTCTACCTATGATGCTAAATATTATGCCATTTTACAAGCACTGAGATATTAGAGGCATTAGTTTATGCCTAAGTAGTTTATTCTATTTATGGACCACGAGGCCCTAAGGTATCTGAACACTCAAGAAATTAAATAGAAAACATGCAAAGTGGGTTACTTTCTTGTAGAAATATACTTTTATTTTGAAACATAAATTAGGGAAGTAGAATTAGGTGGTTGATGCTTTGAGTAGTCATGTAGCATTTCTAACTACCATGGTGAGTGAAGTAGTTGGGTTCGAGATTATCAAGGAATTGTATTATTCCAATCCATATTTTGGAAAGATTGTTGAAAAAGGTAGGAATCCTTTAGTACATGAGACTGGTACTATTCATGCTAAGAATTTTATGAAAGATGCTTATCTCTTCAAAGGAAAACAACTCTATATTCTATTTATGTCTATGTGAGATAATATTGTGAGAGAAATTCATAATGGAGGTTTGGGTGGACACTTTGGTATAAATAAGACAATAGTTTTGGTGGAGGAGAAGTATTTTTGGCCAAAGATGAAGAGATATGTAGAAAAGTATGTATCAAGTTGTAGAATATGCCAAGTAGCTAAATGCCATGCACAAAACATAGGTTCATACTTTCCATTACTAGTACAATGTGGACTATGGATAGATTTGAGTATGGACTTTGTATTGGGACTACCAAACACACAAAGAGGTAATTGTGTATGAGGAAAATCAAGAAGTTGAATGATAAAATCAAGGTAATGATAATAACAACTCAATAACCCATAACATAAAGAGATCGATTTAAGTAAAAAGTCAATATCAATGAATAAATCAAATAAAACAAGAAACTTCACCTAGATTGTATTGTTCTCTTTGTAGATATGTAGATTGCTCAATAACGTTGCAAAACCATGGTTGCAACAAGTAGATGTAGGGGTATTCATGCTCAAAAGATCGATGTTAAAAGATCATAAGGTGCTCAACGATGCGATGAATGCTCAATGTGCTGTAAAGGATGCTTGAGAATAAATGATCGAAGAGGATTTGTGAAGGAGATGAGGGGGGTTTATATAGGTATCAAACATGATTGATCAATGGATGAAATAAATCCATAGAATGAATGGTTGAGATAAATCAAATAACTCATGTTGAATGTGCACACGACATATGTCACTCCAAAAAGGTATTTTTATTAAGATAATTGTTTTTTTGCTAAAGATAGATTTTATTTTCGTAAATTAGAATGCTTTTTTCTAATTTAAGAGTTGTTGAAAATAAGATAAATTAAAGCCAATTAACTTAACTTTAGATTTGCCTTTTGCATGAGTTCTAAAAATCAGACAAATTGTGCACATGAGTTAACATGATATTTTTAGAGGAATTGGAAAGATAATTGAAATTAAATAAATAAATTTATTTAATTGATTGCGCATGATTTTGAAGAATAGATAAGATATGAAGATTTAAATAAATTAAAGAAATAAATTGATTTAATTTATTTTGCATGATGAAGGATAAATAAAATATGTGATTATATTTTATTTTTAGAAGATTTATTTTTAGAGGAAAAAGCAAAATAAATAAATAAATTTATTTAATTGTCTGTGCAAGATTAGAGGACATAGAATAGATTTGAAGATTTAAATAAATTAAACAAATAAATTGATTTAATTTATTTTGCATGATGAATGATAAATAAAATATTTGATTATATTTTATTTTTAGAAGAAAAAGCAAAATAAATAAATAAATTTATTTAATTGTTTGTGCAAGATTAGAGGAATATGAAGATTATAAATAAAATACTTGATTTTATTTATTTTTAGAGGATTGAGATAATTTAAATAAATTTGCATGATTTATTTAAATTTAGAAGAATAATTGATTTAATTAAATAATGTAAATTATTTAATTGTAGATAAGAGGATCTGTGATGAATTAATTAAATAATGGGATTTATTTAATTAATGTAGACTTGAAATTTGAAAAAGAAAAATGATTTAATTAAATAATTAAAATTATTTAATTTTGGAAGAATAAGGTTGATTTTGCTGAAATTAATTAAATAAATACAATTTATTTAATTAATGTTGAATTTTGGAGTTTTGGAAGAATTTGATAAAATTAATTAAATAATTAGATTATTCAATTAATGTTGAAATGTAGGTGATGCGATAAATTAGATGAAATGCAAGTGATTCAAAGACCTAGTCATTTTAAGGTGTCTACATTTTGCCCCTCTTTGATGCAATGAAGTTTATAGCATTGCTTTAAAGAAATCAATTGTTGAAGACATGATACAATTTTGATGCCCCAGTGTAGCTAGTTGCCCTAGTGTAGCTGGTGTAGGATGCTGCCTCGAGAGGAAAGATAGGGAAGCGACAAAAGAACTAGGTTGACTCTCGACTAGAAGATTGAGTTAAAGATAGACGAGGTGAGGTTGATGATAGATAGAAGAAAGTGGAGACATAAGAGAATATGAGAGAAAGATTGTTGATCGATCCTTGCTTGAAAACTATATAAGGCCATAGAAAAATGGATGGTGTAAATGGATGAGCTTGTTGCAATGGTTTCACAAATGTTTATAAAGAGCAATCCTTATTTTTGATGTAGCACATGGATAGTTTGCCACCAAGGTATAAATGACCAAGGTGCTGTGATATTTAAATGCATGGGCGTTGACTCTACAAGCAAGCGGTTTGAACTTAGATCCCTTAGACATAATATAACCTTGTTGTACATGTGAATGAGCCATAGTCTTGAACATAAAATAAACTTCAATATACAAATGCAAGAAGTATATTAATATGTAAGATGCTAGGTCATAACACACACAAGATAAATATGCTATTAAGAAAGATGCTAAAGATCATTCCTCAAACACGGCATACAAAATAATAACTATGCCCCCAATCCATACTGCATCACAACATACCAAGATTATAGATAAATCAAGGTAGTCTTGAATAGGTATTGGAAAAAGAACAAAAGATAAATCATAAAGCAAATTGACTAGACTGACAAAGTAAACATACAACCAACATATTCTCTTGCCAAAAGAGGTTTCTCAGGATAGTTTAGATAGGAAAGATAACAGCCTTATTGTAGGAGCTATGTGTCTGTTAAAGGGTGTTATCTATTGAAAGGATAATGTCTATTTTTTAGGAAATGCAACATGTCGTATAAGATGCGTGTGTTGGTCTGGATCATAGAACATTCTGTAAAAGACAAGTTTGTTGATATGTTGCTTGGTTGAAATTGATTTAGCTAATATTGAAAATCGATATGTAGGACAACATATGGATCTGTAAGTAAGTTGCTTTGCTTCAGGTTTGTTAAGAACTTTTACTTTGAAAAGATGTGTTTGTTTGTTGTTTTGTTGCTTTAGTTAGTCAAGTCAAGGTGAATGGATATGGATAAATGAAAGACTAGAAAGATGACATATCAGTAGATTGAGGTGGGTGAAGAATGATGAATCGTATGTGCCTGAGTACTGGATACATCCTTCGTATTCCAGACTGCCTACATACCCTGTATCCATGGGATCAAGGCACATTATGAGGAAAGATAAAATGATAATATGTAGTTATGGGTAGAGTGATGAGTGGGTCAAGGTGTTTGACCTTGGGTAGGTGAAATGATGAGATCTTATGTACCTAAGTATTGGAAACTTCCTTCGTAATCCAGACTGCCTACATACCCATATCCATGGGATCAAGGTACCTTAAGAATTGAAAAGAGATGATATGTAGTTCTGGTTGGTTGAGATGATGTAGGAAAAGTATTGTCGAAGATAACAGGCTTTTTGTAGGAATGATGTGTCCGTTAAAGGGTGCTACCTATTGAAAGGACAATGGTTGAGGTGATTGTGTGCTTTGGATTGCTGAGGTACTTGAGGTGTGTGTGAACCACGAACAAGGATCCATTCCTAGACCTAGGTTAAGGAAAGAGTTGCCCCCATTCTGGTAGAGGCATTTGCATGGGTGACTGATGGAGAAGACCTAGAAAGTTTGACCTAGGATAAGACAGTGATAATTGTTGACATATATCAAGATGTGGGATGATGACAATAGACATTGACAAATTTCCAAGCTATTCTAGGTAGGGAGAGGGAAATGCAAACAAGGTAAATGGTTTTATTATGGATGGATGGATGAAGTTTGTTATGAAATGGACATGCAATGAACATGACTCGATAGATGATGGATGCTAACTCTACACATAGCGCTAGCGTCTGTTTGCCAGGTTTTCACTATGGTATTTATCCAAGGCACCTGTTTACTAGGTTTTCACCATAGGACGGATTATTTTTGTTTTTGTTTGTTTTTTTTTTTTGATACTCTGAGGATCAAGCATAAAACTTCTTGAGATGAACACTGTTGAGTGGCTCATCTAGAGGAATGTTGTTAGGTGTAGCTAAAGTATAAGCTCCTGATCCATATGCTATTGTGATAATGAAGGGTCCTAACCAATTAGGCTTGAACTTGCCCTTCTTTTCTCGATCTGCTTGATTTCTCTGATTTTCTTTTAAGACAAGATCACCAACTTGAAACTGTCTTTCTTTGATCTTTTTGTTGTAATTACGCTGGAGGCAGTTTTGATAGACATGGAGATGATTAAGTACAGCAAGGCACCTCTCATCTAGTAATTCTAGCTCAGCTAATATGGAAGTGCGATACTCCTCTCCATCAATCAAGTTCTGCATGGATACTCTAAGGGATGGGATCTCAACCTCTATAGGTAGAATGGCTTTAGAGCCATAGACCAAGGCATAGGGTGTTGCACCGGTTGGTGTTCTAATACTAGTGTGATAGGTCCATAGGGTGGGATTGAGTTGCAAGTGCCAATCATGACCAGCTTCATTGACCGTTTTCTTGAGGATTTTTAGAATGGTTTTGTTGGAAGCCTCAGCATGGACGTTACTCTGCAGATAGTAGGGAGTGGAAAATCGATGTTGGATATTGTATTATGTGCATAAGGCACAGACATCTTGGTTCTTGAATGGTCTCCCATTATCAGTGACAATGGCTTGGGGAATACCATACTGGCAAATGACATAGTTAAGGATAAACTTGGCTATTTGCTTACCGGTGATATAGGTCATGGGAATGGCTTCGACCCACTTCGTGAAATACTCAATGGTGGTAATGATAAATTTGTAGCCATTGGATGAGGATGGGTGGATTTGTCCTATGAGGTCGAGACCCCATTGAGAGAAAGGCCATGGAGTAGTCACAGGTTGTAGTTCAAGAAGCTGGTGCGTGAATCAAATCTCCATGCTTCTGGCATTGTAGACACTTCTTAGCAAATTGTAAAGCATCTTGTTCTATTGTAGGCTAGTAATAACCTATGTGGAGTATCTTCTTAGCAAGATTAGGACCAGTAGAATGTGCACCATAGACACCTTCATGTATGTCTCGTAAGGTAGCTTCAACTTCTTCCGCGTTAAGACATTGTAAGAGGATACCATCGAGACTCCGGTGATAAAGTGTATCACCCAGAATAGTGTAACGGGAGGATCGACAGATAAAGGTTTTGCATTTGGGTGGTGGATAGGTCAAAGGGAAAGGTACCATGTTTAAGGTATTCATAGATATCTTCGTACCATGGGGAATTGGGACCAACACGTTTGTAGATGATTTCAATAACTGGAACATCGACAGCTGGTATCATGCTCGATCAAGAATTCACATTTCTATGTGTTTGTGGGCATGTCTATAAGTGACCCCACAGAAGCCATAGAATCTGCCACTTTGTTATGCTCTCTTGGAATTTGTTCAAATGTAATACTAGAAAAGTGTGGTTTGTAGGCATCCACTAGTTGCTTGTAGGGGACCAACTTTTCATCTTTTCTTTGGTACTCATTTGTGACTTATCGAATCACTAGTTGTGAGTCTCCATATACTTGAAGTTATGTGATGTCCCATTGAACTGCTGTATTAAGACCTATGAGGAGTGCTTCATACTCGGTTATGTTGTTGGTGTAAGGAAATGCAAGTTGATATGACTTTGGAATATAGTCATTTTGAGGTGTGATGAATAAGATGCTGGCCCTTGATCCATGTTGTGTGTAGGAACCATCAAAGTACAATTTCCACATTATTGAGGTAGAAAGAGTGAAGAGATTCTCATCTAGAAAGTTAGATACCATAGGATGTATATCTGTCATGGGTGCTTCTACTAGTTGATCTACTAGGGCTTGTCCCTTGATTACTTTACGATCCACATACTCAATGTCAAATTCACTAAGGATCATGACCCATTTAGCTAGTCTGCCTGTAAGAGATGCTTTTGTTAGTAGATACTTCAATGGATCAATTTTTGCTATGAGATTTGTGTGTTGGTTTAGCATGTAATGCCACAACTTTTGGGAAGCGAACAGTACCGCTAAACAAGCTCTTTCCATAGGAGAGTAATTGAGTTCATAACCCACCAAGGTTTGACTGATGTAATAGATTGCATGCTCTTTTCCTGACTCATCATGTTGTGCTAGAAGAGCCACTAGGGCTACAGTTGTAGTTGAGATGTACAAGATCAAAGGCCTACCGACAACTAGTGGTACCAAGATAGGAGGTGTAGCTAGATATTCTTTGAGTTGATCAAATGCTGCTTGACACTTATCATCCAATCGAAATGAGACATCCTTTCAGAGCAAGTGTTGAAATGGTTGACATTTATCTGCTAGCTATGAGATGAAACACCTAATAGACTGTAACCTTCCTTGAAGGCTCCTTAATGCTTTTAGGTTCTTTGGTGGAGGCATCTCTACTATATCTTTGACTTTTGTGGGATCTACTTCGATGCCTCTACGAGATACAATGTATTCCAATAGTTTTCCTGATGTTACCCTGAAGACACACTTCTTTGGATTGAGTCTCACTTGGTATTTTTCGAGCCTATCAAAGATTTGTCCTAGAACCTATATGTGATTTGCCCTAGAAGACTTTGCTAGTATATCATCAACATAGTCTTCCATGATGTGATGAAAGAGATCATGGAATATCACTATCATTGCTCTTTGATAGGTTGCCCCTGCATTTTTTAGACCAAACAACATGACACACCAACAATAGGTACCCCGAGGACAAGTGAAAGCTATTTTATGTTGATCTTCTTTTGCTATCATTATATGATTGTAGTTGGAGAATCCATTCATGATAGAAATAATTTCATGACCTATGGTCAAGTCTACTATGAGATCAATGTTCAGTAATGGAAAGTCATCTTTGGGATATGCTTTGTTAAGATCTCTAAAATCGTTACACATGCGGATGCCCCCGTTAGGTTTTGTTTGTGTCCTTGAGATTGGATAGATCAAAATCTATACACCCATTGGGACCCACTAACCTTGCCTTTTTAAGAAAAAAATAATTTTTTGAAGCTAGGTACAGAAAAGTGCAAACACAACACAGATCTAATGTTTGAAAGAATAGGCATTGAGAATTCAAATAGTGTAACCTTAGCTCAAAAGATTTCTGGGTTTTGTTGAAATCATCAAAATCCTATCTGGGTATCTCTTGCTTTTTGCAGAGTATGTATGGATTTCAAGAAAAATAGATCACAAATTCATGTCCCTATTTTTAGCCCATACTTTTTTTTTGTTTTTTTAGCCTATTTTAAGCAATTTCATGAAATCAGGCATATCTGTGTAACTTTAGCTCAAAATATTCTGGGTTTTGTCAAAAACATCAAAATCCTATCTAGGTATCTTGTACTTTTTGTAGGAAGTGCACAAATTTTAATAAAAATAGATCCCAATATGTGTCCCTATTTTTAGCCCATGCTTTTTTTTTTAAATTTTTTTAGAGTAATTTTATGAAATCGGGCATATCTTTTGCATACGGGATCAAATTTTCATGAAACCAATGATGTTGGAAAGATGGTTCTCCCAAATTTTCTATGGTGAAAGAATTTTTAGGTAATTTTATCAGATTTATCAGGTACACTCAGTCAAAGTCAACTCTTCTTTGCAAACTTCAAATGGTCATAACTTGTGCAAAATTTATTCAAATTTCACAATTTTTTTTGAAATTGCATAGAATTTTGTGTAGAATCTGATCATAATATCCAATCTACTATACCTAATCATTATTATCAGATTTTTTTAAATTGCTCATTTTGCACCTAACAAGTTAAGCACTTTTGGTCAATTGATTTATTTTTGGCTAACTACTTGAGTTTTTGGTGGAACTAATCAACTTTTTGTAGCCTCTTATTACTCAAACAGAGCAAATGAGTTTTCCTAACATGTTCATGTAGGACGGGCATTGAAGAATTGAAAACCTATCACACTAAGTCTTAGAAACATATTGCTTTCTTAAGGGACAATTGAACAATCATCTTTTGCAAAATCTTAGGAACAAATTGTTTTCTTAAGGGATAATTGAACAAATCATATTTGCAATCTAAGTCTTTGGAACATATTTCTTTCTTAAGGGACAATGGACATGAATGCAAAAACACTTCAATTTTCTAAGGGACAATGGACATGAATGTCAAACACTTCAATTTAATAAGGGATAATTGACAACTATAAACGTGTGTGTGCTTAATCTAGTTGCACCTTATTATTCTTATAACAGGACAATTGAACCTTTGTTTGACATGCTTGAACTTACTTTTTAGTTATTCCTTTAGAAGTGCCTACTTTTGGATTGCACTTCATCCAAAAGAGACGACCCTAAGTGGAGTTTTCCTTTGAACCACTATATAAGAGGGATAAGGCGAAAGCCAAGTCCTAACCAGTGTCAGCCTTACCTTGTGGTGCCAAATCGAAAAGAGGTGTACTAGCACTTTGTGGAAATAATTTTCACATTGTGCGAAGTGTTTGATACTCTTAGTAAGATTGGTCAAAGTTTTTAGTAGCTTGTCACATTACTTGTAAGGCATTGGTCCCTTAAAGTTACTAAGAACCAATCTAGATAGTGACTACCCGATCCACCTCCAAACATTGCTATAGTCATCAATGCAAGGGGAATCAATTTAAGCCCTCAAGATACTCACCATTGGCTCCCTTGAGAAGAGATAGTATTCCCTCAGCCATAAAGCTCTTGTGACCTACTTGAGCTTTCCGAGGGGAGGGTGAGATATTCCTACGTATCTTCTCTCGCAAAGATACAAATGTCTGACACCTTTATGGAATGACATTTGGTCGATGGAGAATTAAGTTGTGAGCAAATCTACTGCAATGAAACCTTGTCTCTAGGGATAAAAAGTGCTTGATATTGTTTGCAATTGTCTTATACCCATGGAAACATTAGGCTTTTTTATGAGCCTCACACATGCACTATCTGTTGTGTCAGTCCTTTTTGCCACTTTGTTTGATATTTTTTCTCTTGCCAAAGCAAATCCAATCAAAATTAAATCCAAATCTATCAAAATTTGCCTTATAAACATCACTGACACTACTTCAACGCCTTTGGTATAACAGCAACTCGCTTCTTGCATTACAGTAGCCTACCTTTTGCATAACAGTACCTCACCTCTGGCAAACCTACTTCAGTGCCCTTGGTATAACAATAGCTCACTTTTGGTCTAATAGTAGCTCACCTTTGGTATAATAGTACCTCACCTTTGGTACCTTAGTCCAAATGCCTTTGGTAACATAGCAGCTCACTTTTGGTAACACATTCCTGCGCCTTTGGTCAAACAATATAGCGCCTTTGGTCTAGTAAACTGTTCATCAAAACTATCATTTCCAAAAACACAAACAGAACCCTAGCAAACATCTCAAACAAAGCATATTATCTTAGTGTATCCCATGGTAACCACTAGACTCCAGCAAACTATGAAGACAAAGCAAGTTACCCCAAGGAAGCGCAAATCGCCTCCTCATACACCTCAACCAAGCATAACTCCAAAAGGTACTCCAAAGACACCAATGGAAAGATCAACCAACTCTCAAAACATGCCACAACATGACCAACCAAACAATCCTCAATAAGGTAATATCCCTTTGATAGATGTAACTCAATTCACTACTGGCATGCCTCATGATTTTGCTACACCCGGTTATACCATAGTTCAAGTCCCATCTCAAGAAGAGTGGCACTTTGAAATAGGTCAATCCTCTCAAGAAGATAGACAAGACCTTGATGAAATCATACAAGATCCTCGAGCCATGGCCACCTTTGACAAAATCCTTAGCAAGAACCAAGATCATTTCTTTCGCTTGCTAGCAGAGAAAGGAGTGAAATTACCTCAAGATTTTGATCTATCCAATCTCAAGGACACAAACAAAACCTATGACACCATAATTATGGTCCAAACCATGTCAACTGTGACCACTCCTATACCCGAACAAAGCTCACAAGGGAGAATAATTGCACAATATGAGAATCCACTTTATCAAAATCCAACGGTGGAGAGACCCATACCATCACTTATGACTCCTATGGAGATCTACAAACACCAACAAGAGACTCTCCAATGTCAAGTAGAACTAGCCAAACAAACTGCTATAGCTCAATCAATCATACACCAAACTCCTAAAATGCCCACACCAATCACAAGTGGAACATTGGCTACCCCATCACGAGAAGGTTTCCCACCAAATTACAACTCGAGAAGCACTTATGTAGCCATGCAACAAGGGTCTCAACAAATACCACCCCCACCATCATCAACCCTTCATATCCTTCAACCAAACAAAGTCATACAAACCCAACCATCACAGAACGTCAACACAACCTATGTCCCTCCACCAAAACATTCTTCTACACTCCATCACACCTATTCCCATCTTAGTCAACACCAACCATCACAAAACACATCTACCTATGTCCCTCCACCACAACAATCTTCCACTCTGAACCTAACCCACACCTATCCCAACCCGCAACATTCCCAAAATCAGACTTCCCAAAGCTATGTTCCACCACCGCAACCAAACCTAACAAACTTTAGCTTTCCTCCACCAAATTCTTTCGTCACACCACCGTAACCAAACCCAACAAACTTTAGCTTTCCTTCACCAAAATCTTATCAACAACCATCACAAAGCCTACATTCTTACCTAGCACCACCCCCACCTCCCCAAAATCAAAACACATAATTCCAACCCAATCTAAATCCCACATACAACACATACGACCCCAACTAATCATATGACCCTTATAACACCAATGCCCATGGCTTCCACTACAATCTTCCATATGGGCAACAACAACCACCTCTAGGACAACAAGAGATGTTTCCAACCCCTCCCACAACTATGGAGCTAAAACTTGCGGAGGTTCAACAACAACTATCTGATCTTACGTTTGGCCACACCAAGAAAACTCTCATTGGAAGAATTTTGTCCTTGTCCATTTGATCGGTCATTACCCATGATCCCTTTTCCTCACAATTTCACTATTCCCAAATTTGATAAATATAAAGGAAAATGAGACCCAAAAGACCATCTTAAAGAATTCTATCTCGCTTGCTTCGAGGTCTCACATAACGACACATGTCTTATGTGTCTTTTTCTTCATAGTCTTGGGGGTCAAGCTATAGAATGGTTCTCACACCTACCCATGGGTATCACATCTTTTAATGAGCTTGAGGAGAAATTTTCCACCCATTTCTCTTACAACATAGAACATGAGATCTCCATGACTGACCTATGCAACAATAAATAGAAAAATGGGGAAACTTTCATTTCCTTCCTTCAAAGATGAAGACAAATGGCTAGCAAATTCCCATTCAAGATATCTAAAAAGCAACTTGTTAGCATATTTATGCAGAACCTTAACCAAGAATTAGGTTTCCATTTACAAATTCTTAGTGCAACAACCTTCAACGAAATTACCTACAAGGGAATCAACATTGAAAAATCCCTCATCACTAAAGGCATGGTCAAAATCTTTAAAGACAACAAAGACAATGCTCCCCAACAACAATCAAACGACAAACCAAAATTTTGGAACAAAAATAAAAACGTGGTCAATGATGGTGTGGTAGATTCCAAACATGTCCAAACACTACAAGCACCCCTTCATATTTCCAAACCAAGTCAACCTCTACCTCCACAAAACCAACAACAACAAAGACAACCATACCAAAACCAAGAACAACAACAACAAGAGTGACCTCCACAAGATTACCCTCCACCGCATCAATTCACGCCCTTGGGAGAGCCCATAGAGTTTGTTCTACATAAACTTTTACACAATGGACTCATCACCTTACCATATGCTCCCCCATATGGTGAACCTATTTACAAAATTGCATGGTACAGAGAAAATGAATATTGCGAGTTCCATAGGAGCAAAGGACATATAACCTCACCATGCATGAAACTCAAGCACCTAATCCAAAACCTCATCGACGGAAACAAAATCACTTTTGAAGATGAACCACCAACTCAACACACCAATAAAGACCTCAACATGTACAAGGAGCCATTCCCTAACCATGGTCAAGGTCAAAATCCCAACAAAGGTAAAGGTGTTAACAAGGCTTCTACTTCCTATGACTCTATTGTGGGTCATTTTGAAGAAAGTCGTGTATCTACCCTCACAATCAAAGGAAAATCTACGGATTGTGCTATTACAACTCAGCATGGTCATGTCACCATTTGTGGTCCTACACCAAGTCTCCCAACTCAATCTGACTACAATCTCATTGAACATCTAGGGAAAACCCCTGCACAAATCTCTATCTTGGACCTTCTACGGTCATCACTTGCACATAAAGTTGTGCTTGAAAAAGCCCTAAAAGAGTCTTCGATTCCTAACAACATAGCGGTCATGGATTTCCAAGATATAATAGGTAACATTGCCTCACCCTACAATGTGGTCTTTTCTGAAAAGGACCTCCCATCCCACGATCCATGTCACAATGATGCCCTTCACATTGAAGTTCTCATCCATAAATGCAAGATCAAATGCATACTTATAGATGGTGGTGTTGGGCTCAATATATGTTCTCTAAAGTTACTCAAACAATTGGGATACTCTGAGGATCAAGTCAACATTGATCAAAGTATTACAATCAAAGGGTATGATGATGCAGAGCACTGTTCATAAGGTGTTATCCACTTGCCTATACAAGTAGGCCCAGTCGTGCTTGAAACTAGGTGCCAAGTCCTTGACATTGAGCTACCTTACAACATTATCCTAGGACGCCCATGGATCCATGCCATGAAATCTATTCCCTCAATGTACCATCAGTCTCTCAAGTTCCCATTTAATGGTATGAAGATCACTATCCCAGGAGATCGTAATCCTTTCGAATTATGTCGTGTCTTGCAAGGTAGTTATAAGAATTGCAACCAAGTGCCCAATAATGACAAAGCCCATGAATCCCCACTATATGTCAACCCTAAAAATCTGACAAAAGCCTCTGCAACTGAACCCAATCCTTATCATATTCCTGAAATCAAAGCTCACATCCATGATATTGGCTTTGGAGAATATGATATCTCAAAATCTTGTTGTGTAGATCAAATGCCTTTATCCTCTAAATCTTATGGCCAACCACCCATTGCCAAAGCAACTAAAAAAGTAGTAATTCCTCCCCTAGCATCTCTAACCCAATTTCAAGAGGGAAATTATTGGCAGAGGAAACTATTGAAGATATCTCTTCTTGGCTCTACAAGGAGAAAGAACTAGTCACAATACCAGTCAAGCAATATGGCAATGGCTTAAGGATAGTAAAAAACATGGGCTATAAAGGCAAAGGTGGCCTTGGGAAACAGAATTAAGGAACAATGGAACCCATTATTTTGATGAAGAAACTAGACAAGAAGGGGTTAGGATTTGGTAGGAAGGTACCACATGCCTTGGACATCGAGGGTATTCTCGACAAGGTGGCAGAAACTTTTCCCACCGATTCGACGTCTAATGTGGATATCATCGATGACTCTTCCCTCCATATGACTGGCCTATTTACAAAATCCTCTATATTCATGCTATCATTTGTATCCTTAACATCCACCACCCACACCTAGAAAGTAACACTTGTTTACCCTAAACTTATTGATTGGGATCGACAAGGGGCCCCCGTTATAGATGTATTTCAGAATGACGAAGCTATTAGTGAGTTCATGGGACTTTAGGACAGTATCCCTCTAGGTGATCACAAAGCTGGTTTTGTAATGGAACTAGAGCCAATGACTTATTTTGGTGAGAATGCCAAATCCTCCAGTCACAAAAGAAAAAATAAAGAAAGATCTCTAGGTGAAAACCACACTATGGCACCTCCCGATCACAAAATAGTAAAAACAAAGGACGTATCCAAAGGTGAAAACCCAACTATGGCACCTGAGGATGGAGTATTTGACCTTCTCCTACCATCTAAGTATCAAGAGAAATCAGCTCTCCTAGTGGAAGATTCTACATAGATAAATCTTGGCACAGAGCAAAATCCTAGAACAACATTCTTAGTAGCATCACTATCAGAAACAGAGCACAAGAATCTCACCAACTTCTTCTTACAAAGAACCATCAACTTTGCATGGACCTATGCTGATATGCTAGGGCTAGACCCTAAGCTAGTAGTTCACTATCTCACAGTTGATCCAACAGTTAAACCAGTTAAGCAAAAGCTAAGGAAGATGCATCCATAGATAGCTCTCTTGGTGAAAGTGGAAATACAAAAGTTACTAGATGCAAAATTCATCAGGCCTATTGATTATCTAGAATGGGTCTCAAACATTGTGCCTATGGCTAAACCTAATGGGGGCATCCACATGTGTAATGATTTCAGAGATCTTAACAAAGCATGTCCCAAAGATGACTTTCCATTACTGAACGTTGATCTCATAGTAGACTTGATCGCAAGTCATGAAATGCTTTCTCTCATGGATGGATTCTTCGGCTACAATTAGATAATGATAGCAGAAGAAGATCAATATAAAACAACTTTCACTTGTCCTTGGGGTACCTATTGTTGGTGCATCATGCCATTTGGTCTAAAGAATGCAGGGGCAACTTATCAAAGAGCAATGACAATGATATTCCATGATCTCTTTCATCACATCATGGAGGACTATGTGGATGACATACTAGTAAAATCTTCTAGAGTAGATCACATACAAGTTCTAGGGTAAATCTTTGACAGACTCAAGAAATATCAAGTAAGACTCAATCCAAAGAAGTGTGTCTTCGAGGTAACATCAGGAAAACTATTGGGATACATTGTATCTTGTAGAGGCATCGAAGTAGATCCAACAAAAGTCAAACCTATAGTGGAGATGCCTCCACTAAAGAATCTAAAAGCATTAATGAGCCTGCAAGGAAGGTTACAATCTATTAGGCATTTCATCTCACAACTAGCAAATAAATGTCAACCATTTCAATACTTTCTCCGAAAGGATGTCTCATTTTGATGGGACGATAAGTGTCAAGCAACATTTGATCAGCTCAAAGAATATCTAGCTACACCTCTTGTCTTGGTACCACTAGTTGCCGATAGGCCTTTAGTCTTGTACATCTCAACTACAACTGTAGCCCTAGGGGTTCTTCTAGCACAACATGACGAGTCAGGAAAAGAGCATGCAATCTATTACATCAATCGAACCTTGGTGGGTTATGAACTCAATTATTCACCTATAGAAAGACCTTATTTAGCATTAGTGTTCACTTCCCAAAAGTTGTGGCATTACATGCTAAACCAACACACAAATCTAATAGCCAAAATTGATCCATTGAAGTATCTACTAGCAAAACCAACTCTTACAGACAGACTAGTTAAATGGGTCATGATCCTTAGTGAGTTTGACAATGAGCATGTGGATCATAAATCAATCAAGGTACAAGCCTTAGCAGATCAACTAGCAGAAGCACCCATGACAGATGTACATCCTATGGTATCTAACTTTCTGGATGAGAATCTCTTCACTCTTTCTACCTCAGTAATGTGGAAGTTGTATTTTGATGGTTCCTACACACAGCATGTATCAGGGGCCAACATTCTTTTTATCACACCACAAAATGACTATATCCCCAAGTCATATCAACTTGCATTTCCTTGTACCAACAACATAGCCGAGTATGAAGCACTCCTCATAGGTCTCAACACAACAGTTCAATGGGATATCACAGAACTACAGGTATATGGAGACTCACAACTAGTCATTCAACAAGTCACTGATGAGTATCAAACAAAGGATGAAAAGTTGATCCCCTACAAGCAACTAGTGGATGCCTACAAACCACACTTTTCTAGCATCACTTTTGAGAAAATTCTAAGGGAGCATAACAAAGTTGCCGACTCTATGGCTTCTATGGGGTCACTTATAGACATGCCTCCAAATACACAGAAATGTGAGTTCTTGATCGAGCAATTGTTGATACCAGCCGTCAATGTTCCAACTACTGAAATCATCTGCTAACTTGTTGGTCCCAACTCCCCATTGTACAAAGATATCTATAACTACCTAAAAAATGGTACCTTTCCCATTGAGCTATCCACTACCCAAAGCAAAACCTTCATCTATCAATCCTCCCGTTACATTATTCTGGGTGATACACTTTATCACCGGAGTCTCGATGGTATCCTCTTATGATGTCTTAACGTGGAAGAAGCCGAAGCTACCTTATGAGACATACATGAAGGTGTCTATGGCACACATTCTACCAGTCCTAATCTCACTAAGAAGATACTCAGAACAGGTTACTACTGGCCTACAATAAAATAAGATGCTTTGTAGTTTGCTAAGAAGTGTCTACAATGCCAGCAGCATGGAGATTTAATTCATGCACCAGCTCATGAACTACAGCCCATGACTACTCCATGGCCTTTTTCTCAATGGAGTCTCGACCTCGTAGGACAAATCCACCCATCCTCATCCAATGGCCACAAATTCATCATTACTGCCACTGAGTACTTCACGAAGTGGGTCGAAGCCATTCCCATGACCTATATCGCCAGTAAGCAAATAGCCAAGTTTATCCTTAACTACCTCATTTGCTGGTATGGTATTCCCCAATCCATTGTCACTGATAATGGGAGACCATTCAAGAACCAAGATGTTCATGCCTTATGCACACAATACAATATCCAACATCGCTTTTCCACTCCCTACTATCTACAGAGTAACATCCAAGCTGATGCTTCTAACAAAACTATTCTTAAAATCCTCAAGAAAATGGTCAATGAAGCTAGTCGTGATTGGCACCTGCAACTCAATCCCACCCTATGGGTGCGATAGGCCCATCCTATGGTGAAAACCTAGCAAACAGGCACCTTGGATAAGTACCATAGTGAAAACCTGGCAAACAGGTGCTATGTGTAGAGTCAGCATCCATCATCTATCGATTCTTGTTCATTCCATGTCCATTTCACAACAAACTTCATCCATCCATCCATAATAAAACCATTGACCTTGTTTGCATTTCCCTCTCCCTATCTAGAATAGCTTGGAAATTTTTTAATGTCCATTGTCGTCATCCCATGTCTTGATCTATGTCAACAGTTATCACTGTCTTGTCCTAGGTAAAAATTTCTATGTCTTCTCCATCAGTCAACCATTACAAACACCTCTACCAGAATGGGGGCAACTCCTTCCTTAACCTAGGTCTCGAAATGGATCCTTGTTCGTGGTTCACAGCAAAACAAACACTTCAAACAAACAAACAACAAAAACACGTCAACCTTCAAAAACACACACCTCAAACACCTCATCAATCCAAAAATACAAACACTTCAACCATCTCCCCACAACGACAATAGTTTTTCTACATCATCGCACCAATGCACCAACCAAAACTACATATTATCTCATTTCAATCTTAAGGTACCTTGATCCCATGGATATGGGTATGTAGGCAGTCTGGCATATGAAGGAAATTTCCAATACTCAAGTACATAAGATCTCATCATTTCACCTACCCGAGCTCAAACACGTTGACCCACTCATCACTCTACCCAGAACTACATATTATCATTTTTCATCTTTCCTCGTAATGTACCTTGATCCCATGGATACAGGTTATGTAGGCAGTCTGGAATACAAAGGAAGTATCCAGTACTCAGGCAGATACGATTCATCATTCTTCACCCATCTCAATCTATTGACATGTCATCTTTCTAGTCTTCTGTTTATCAAACTCCATTCACCTCGACTTGACTAACTCAAGCAGCAAAATAACAAACAAACGCATCCTTGCAAAGTAAAAGTCCTTAACAAACCTGAAGCAAAACAACTTACTTACAGAGTCATATATTGTCCTGCCAACATCAGCAAAATCAATCTCAAAACCACGTAACAAATCAACAAACTTGTCTTTTACATAATGTTCCATGATCCAGACCAACACATGTGTCTTATACAACATGTGGCATTTCCTAAAACCAGGCATTATCTTTTCAACATATAACACCCTTTAATGGACACATCGCTCCTACGATAAGGCTGTTATCTATCCTATCCAATCTATCCTGAGCAACCTCTTTGGAAAGAGAATATGTCGGCTGTATGTTTACTTTGTAATTCAGTCAATTTTCTTTTTGGTTTATCTCTTGTTCCTTTTTCCAATATATATTCAAGACTACCTTGATTTATCTATAATCTTGGTATGTTGCGATGCAGTACGGGATGGGGGCATAGTCATTGCTTTTGTGTGCTATGTTTGAGGAATGATCTTTAGTATCTTTCTTAGCATCATATTTATCTTGTGTGTGTTACGACCTAGCATCTTACATATTAATACTCTTCTTGCATGAACATGTATTAAAGTTTATGTTTATGTTCAAGACTATGGCTCATTCACATGTTCAACAAGGTCATATTATGTCTAAGGGATCTAAGTTCAAACTGCTTGCTTGCAGAGTCAACGTCCATGCACTTGGATATCACAGTACCTTGGTCATTTATACCTTGGTGGCAAACTATCCATGTGATATATCAAAATAAGGATTACTCTTTATAAACATTTGTGAAACCATTGCAACAAGCTCAATCATTTACCCATCCATTTATCCATGGCCTTATATGGTTTTCAAGAAAGGATCAATCAACAGTCTTTCTATCATGTTCTCTTCTATCGCCACTTTCTTCTATCTATCATCTATCCAACCTTATCTGCCTTCAAACACAATCTTCTAGTGGAGTGTCAACCCAGTCCTTCTATCGCTTCCCTGTCTTTCCTCTTGAGGGGGCATCCTACGCCAGCTATACTGGGGCAACTAGCTACACTAGGGCATCAAACTTGTATCATGTCTTTAACAATCATTTTCTTTGACACAACGTTGTAAACTGCATTGCATCAAAGAGGGGCAAAATGTAAACACCCAAAAATGACCAAGTCATCACATCACTTGCATTTTATCAAATATGTCTAATCACTTGCATTTCAACAATTAATTGAATAATCTAATTATTTAATTAATTTCATCAAAATCATCAAATTCTTCCAAAACTCCAAAATTCAACATTAATTAAATAAATCCTCTTTATTTAATTAATTTCAGCAAAATCAACCTTATTCTTCCAAAATTAAATAATTTTTATTATTTAATTAAATCATTATCCTTTTCAAATTTCAAGTCTACATTAATTAAATAAATCCTATTATTTAATTAATTAATCACAAATCTTCTCTTATCTACAATTAAATAATTTACATTATTTAATTAAACCAATTATTCTTCTAAATTTAAATAAATCATGCAAATTTATTTAAATTATCTCAATCCTCTAAAAATAAATAAAATCAAGTATTTTATTTATAATCTTCACATTCCTCTAATCTTGCACAAACAATTAAATACATTTATTTATTTAATTTGCTTTTTCCTCTAAAAATAAATCTTCTAAAAATAAAATATAATCACATATTTTATTTATCCTTCATCATGCAAAATAAATTAAATAAATTTATTTGTTTAATTTATTTAAATCTTCAAATCTATTCTATGTCTTTTATCATGCACAATCAATTAAATAAATTTATTTATTTAATTTCAATTATCTTCCAATTTCTCTAAAAATATCATGATAACTCATGTGCACAATTAGTCTTATTTTTAGAACTCTAAATAAGTCAAATCTAAAGTTAAGTTAATTAGATTTTATTTATCTTATTTTCATCAACTCATGAATTAGAATAAAAAATATTCTAATTTATGAAATCAAATCTATCTTTATCAAAAAAATAGTTATCTTAAAAAAAATACCTTTTTGGAGTGATACATGTCGTGTGCACATTCAACATGAGTTATTTGATTTATCTCAACCATTCATTCTATGGGTTCGATCACTTATTCTCAGGCATCCTTTTACAACGCATTGAGTATACATCGCATCGTTGAGCACCCTTAAGCACTTTGAGCACAAACACATCTGCTTGTTGTAAACATAGTTTTGCAACATTATTGAGCAATCTACATATCTACAAAAAGAACTATACAATCTAGGTGAAGTCTTTCTTGTTTTAAATTGATTTATTCATTGATATTAGATTTTTACTTAGATCAATCTCTTTATATTCTGGGTAATTGAGTTGTTATTATCATTACTTGTGATTTTATTATTCAACCTCTCAATTTTTCCTATACACCTAAGATAAAGTGTTTTTGCATTTATGTCCATTGTTCCCCAAGAAAGAAATATGTTTCTAAGACTTAGATTTGCAAAAGTGATTTGTTCAATTGTCCCTTAAGAAAGTAATATGTTTTTAAGACTTAGCAAAAGATGATTGTTCAATTGTCCCTTAAGAAAGCAATATGTTTCTAAGACTTAGTATGATAGGTTTTCAATTCTTCAACGCTCATCCTGCATGAATATGTTAGGAAAACCTATTTGCTCTATTTGAGTAATAAGAGGTTGCAAAAAGTTGATTAGTTCCACCAAAAACTTAAGTAGTTAGCCAAAAATAATTCAATTGCCTAAAAGTGCTTAACTTGTTAGGTGAAAAATAAGAAATCTAGAAAAAATTTGATAATAATGATTAGGTATAGTAGATTAGAGATTATGATTGGACTCTACACAAAATTCTATGCAATTTCAAAAAATAAATAGTGAAAATTGAATAAATTTTGCACAAGTTATGACCATTTGAAGTTTGCAAAGAAGAGTTGACTTTGATTGAGTATACCTGATAAATATGATAAAATTACTTGAAAATTTTTTCACCATAGAAAATTTGGGAGAACCATCTTTCCAACACCGTTAGTTTCATAAAAATCCTATTCCATATGCAAAAGATATGCCCAATTTCGTGAAACTGCTCTGAAAAAGCAAAAAAAAAATATGAGCTAAAAATAGGGACACTAATTTGTGATCTATTTTTCTTGAACTTCGTGCACTTCCTACAAAAACTAAGAGATACCCAGATAGGATTTCAATGTTTTCAACTAAACCCATAAATATTTTGAGCTAAAGTTACACAGATATGCTTGATTTCATGAAATTGCTAAAAATAGGCCAAAAAAGTAAAAAAAAACAAGCATGAGCTAAAATAGGAACATAGATTTGTGATCTATTTTTCTTGAAATCCATGTACTTTCTGCAAAAAGTAAGAGATACTCAAATAGGATTTCGATGTTTTCGACAAAACCCAAAAAAATTTTGAGCTAAGGTTACACCATTTGAATGCTCAATGCCTATTCTCTCAAACTAGTGAACAAGGATCTTCAGATTTTCTACATTGTGATTGCACTTTTCCGTACCTAGCTTCCAAAAAATTAAAATTTTTCTAGATAAAAAGTAAGGTTAGTGGGTCCCATCGGGCATGCCAAAATGTGTATGAGAAAAATCGAGAAGTTGAATGATAAAATCACAACAATGATAATAACAACTCAATAACCCATAACATAAAGAGATCGATCTAAGTAAAAATCCAATATCAATGAATAAATCAAATAAAACAAGAAGACTTCACCTAGATTGTATTGTTCTCTTTGCAGATATGTAGATTGCTCAATAACGTTGCAAAACCATGGTTGCAACAAGCAGATGCAGGGGTATTCATGCTCACAAGATCGATGTTAAAAGATCGTAAGGTGCTCAACGATGTGATGAATGCTCAATGTGCTGTAAAGAATACCTGAGAATAAATGATCGAAGAGAATTTGTGAAGGAGATGAGAGGGGTTTATATAGGTTTCAAACATGATCAATCAATGGATGAAATAAATTCATAGAATGAATGGTTGAGATAAATCAAATAACTCATGCTGAATGTGCACATGACATGTGTCACTCCAAAAAAGTATTTTTATTAAGATAATTGTTTTTTGGCTAAAGATAGATTTTATTTTCATAAATTAAATTTTTTTTTCTAATTTAAGAGTTGTTGAAAATAAGATAAATTAAAGCCAATTAACTTAACTTTAGATTTGTCTTTTGCATGAATTCTAAAAATAAGACTGATTGTGCACAGGAGTTAACATGATATTTTTAGAGGAATTGGAAAGATAATTGAAATTAAATAAATAAATTTATTTAATTGATTGTGAATGATTTTGAAGAATAGATAAGATATGAAGATTTAAATAAATTAAATAAATAAATTGATTTAATTTATTTTGCATGATGAAGGATAAATAAAATATGTGATTATATTTTATTTTTAGAAGATTTATTTTTAGAGGAAAAAAAAATTAAATAAATAAATTTATTTAATTGTTTGTGCAAGATTAGAGGACATAAAATAGATTTGAAGATTTAAATAAATTAAATAAATAAATTGATTTAATTTATTTTACCTGATGAATGATAAATAAAATATTTGATTATATTTTATTTTTAGAAGATTTATTTTTAGAGGAAAAAACAAAATAAATAAATAAATTTATTTAATTGTTTGTGCAAGATTAGAGGAATATGAAGATTATAAATAAAATACTTGATTTTATTTATTTTTAGAGGATTGAGATAATTTAAATAAATTTGCATTATTTATTTAAATTTAGAAGAATAATTGATTTAATTAAATAATGTAAATTATTTAATTGTAGATAAGAGAATTTGTGATGAATTAATTAAATAATGGGATTTATTTAATTAATGTAGACTTAAAATTTGAAAAAGAAAAATGATTTAATTAAATAATTAAAATTATTTAATTTTGGAAGAATAAGGTTGATTTTGCTGAAATTAATTAAATAAATATAATTTTTTCAATTAATGTTGAATTTTGGAGTTTTGGAAGAATTTGATGAAATTAATTAAATAATTAGATTATTTAATTAATGTTGAAATGCAGGTGATGTGACAAATTAGACAAAATGCAAGTGATTCGAAGACCTAGTCATTTTAGGGTGTCTATAGTAATGATTTGATTTTTGTTATCATGTACATAGATTTTCAAAGATGGTTCAATTTATTGCATGAAAAAGGACCAATGATGCCACTATAGTAGAAAATCTATTTTTTCAGAGAAGTTGTAAGGTTGCATGGTGTTCCAACAACCATTAATTTAGACAAAGATACAAAATTTATAGGTAATTTTTGGACTTTATGGAAGAACTTAGTAACTAAAGTGGAATTTAGTAGTACATACCACCCTCAAATAAATGGTTAAACCAAGGTAGTAAACATGAGTTTGGGAAATCTATTGAGGTGCATTATTGGAGAGAAGCCCAAGCAATGGGACTTGGCTTTAACACTGGCTAAGTTTGTGTATAACACTTCAATAAATAGGTCTAAAAGAAAATAATGTAGAGCATGGTGGACTTCAAAAGGTTTTAAAAGGTACAAAGCACTGATTTTGATAGATCACTTAAACACTCACAAATTCACTTCCATGAAACATGGTTTCAAAGGCTACAAATACACCAAATGGAGGTTTCAAGACACCAGACTTTCAGTGAACCTCTGATACACCTTAGGCATCATAATATTGACTGGAATAAGCCAACCAAACTCCCTTAGAACCCTGGTTCCTTCATTATCCCATCGATCATACCCAAGAGGCCTATTTGCACGTAACACTCCAAATAGAGAAAATAGAGCATAACTTTCAGAATACTCTTCAAACCCACAAAAGAATTGGCATTCAAAATATCCTTTTGGATTTCCTTTAACATATCCAACAAGTGAATAGGGTTGTTTTGAAAAGCAACCTCCAAAATTTGCCTGTCCCACTGTCTTAAAGGCCTAATTAGGACAACAAACTAGGTTTTCAAGCATACATTTTAGGTAAGACCTCAAACCTAGAAAAAAATCACCTTTTTAGATACCCCTTATGGCTCTCTTCAACATACTAAGAAATGGGATGGGGTCACTTTGTACGGACTATCCAAAAAAATGACTGTTCTTGCTGCAATTAGGCCTAATTTAGCTAGTTTGCATGAGGGCTTATTGGATCTCTGTACTTCTGACCTCCAAACTCCTCACCAAAGGCCAAGACACATAAAATATGGTCTTTACATTCTTATTAAACCATTTCCCACTCTATTCCAAAGTCTTTTCTTCAAACCCTAATTGCTAGCCATACATTCATGCTCAAAAATCATGAAAAATCACTAGGGTAGCAACAAAACTCATGCAACTTGACTTCCCCTACATTTGAAAACACAACCAACCTTGAAAATGCCCTAATTTAACCCCTTCCATTGATTTACAAAGGTCTCCATCGGTGGAATGGTGATTTGTGCTATTATTTGACTCTCAAACCCTTAAAATGAGGTTTTCTGGACTGCCCTCAGAAAAGTGGCTCTAAAAAGCTTGAAACTCAATGAAATTTACTCAAACTAGATTCATTTGAAAGATAATTCAAATATTTATCAAACCCAATCAAAAATAAATCTTAAAAGTATTGTACGGACTAGTACCATGCCTAAGAACAGCAAGAAAATGTTAAATCTACAGAAAACAGGGTGTTTTATTCAAAATTTCTCCACAATACAATTGATCTCTACTTTCCCCACCTTCACAACGCTCTTTTAAACATATTACATCAGTTATTTTATCTACCCCTTGAGTTTCCAATGACCAAACCCCTTCCTTTTACAAAGTGACTCTTCATATTCCACTTCTTACACTTTTGCAATTTTGCATTTTGACAACAATTTCAAGATTTTACACATTTGACCACAAAACCACCTAGAGACCTAATCAAAGACTTAAATACATTAAAATGGTCCTGTAATGACCTCATTACACTCATAACATGATTAAGACTTCAAATATTACAAGATTACCTCATGGTGGCATGAAATTCACATGGTGCCCTACACCAGAAAACCACCATTACAAATTATTTATGGTAGGAATCCTAAGGGTCTTTTAGACTTGGTATAGTTACCAATTTGAAAATGGGTCAGTAATGACATAGAGGCATTCATTGAGCACATATTGCAAGTGCATAATGAAGTAAAGAGAAAGTTATAGGATAGTAATGAGAAGTATAATGTAGTAGCTAATGTAACAAGAAAGCCAAAGGTATTTAAAGAGGGAGATTTAGTGATAATATATTTAATTTAAGGGAGATATTTCCTTAAGGGATATACAACAAGTTGAAGTATAACAAGATTGATTAATGTAAAATTCTAGAGAAAATAAATGACAATGCTTATGAGGTAAATTTGCCACAAAATTTTAATATTATCTAGTATTCAATGTTTTTGATTTGTATACATTTAATGGGGGAGATAATGAAGATAAAGAGAAATAAGTAGTGGATTGGAAGCAACGGGTACTACTAAGAAATAATAAAGAAAAGATAGCACAAGTTCTAGACAAAAAGATAGCAAGCATAAGGTACAACAACTACAATAGGTATTTGATATAGTGAGAAGGATTACAGTAGGTGGATAATACTTGGATATCATACTAGAAATTGAAGAAACTTGATAGGAGAGAATTATTGGAATTTATATAGATAATCTCATAAGAGCTGATTTTTTTTCAACCAAAGGAGAATGATGTAGGAACATAACTTCTAGAGACCATAAATTTTGACTTAGGAAGTCAATTGAGCTTATTTTTTTATAGCATGAGTACCTTGAATAGTTTGAGGTCACCATAACCCATTTTCTCTAGTTAATTGTCATTTCAAGAATTTTTGGGGCCTAATTCAACCATCTAAGGCCTCAAAAGTGCATTTTAGTGTTTTTAGAATTTTAGATTTAATGGCTTTGTTTTCAATCATGAACTTGTGTTAGAAGTCACTCTCAAGATTGATTTGGAGATGTAGAGGATAAGAGATAATTATTAGAATATTTTTGATTGAATGTAAGGTTACTAAAAATGGAAATTTGGTAAATTCATCAATTTATGTTACTCTAGGCAATTTCTAGTTTTACTAGTTTTTAGTGCATCTTAATTATACTAGACAATGACAAAGTGATGAATTTCCTTTTAAGGAAATACCCTTATGTATTTGGTTTTTTAATGGTTAAAGAATGATAAAATAAATTTCTTGTGTGTTTTTTGTAAAAATATTTTCGTTGGTTTATTGTTACATTTCTGGATTCATTAACCTAAATATGAATAATTGATAAAGTTGTCAATACTAGAGGAGGAGTGTAGACGAGGCATTAGGAAAAGTATCTATCATCACAACATTAAATATATTCCCAATAAGAAAGATCCTCATTTGTATCATCATCATATGGATGATTCTTAAAATCATCAAGTGGTATAAGATAGTCCCTAGCAGGATCATCTAAGAATCGAGGATCGTCAGGATCTCCATACATATCCCAATATTGGTCCAAAGAGTGTGAGGTAAATTAATGTGTGAGATGGCCCACAATGTGTTGTCATTAGCACTAGAACCAATCAATCTTAGGACATGATCATTCCTATTATCCCATACTTGCATCTACTAGTAAGTATCTAGTTCAAGAACAAGTCCATAGAGATGTGGCAAGAGGTGAATTCATTTGAAATGTTTCAGAATATAATCTCACTAGGACATATAGTTCTCTTTTTAAAGGTGCTGATAGAATGATGAATTGAAATAACCATTATTAACTATGATAGACTCCTCAAATTAGACTAATTAAGATCCCCTAGTAGATTAAAATTTTTATATTATTTCATGAATACAAAATACCCATTTATAGGCCCCCAAGACAAGTACATGAAATGAAACTTTATAGTTGAGTGTGTTTGCATTAACACCCCCTAAAATAGTTTAATTAATACACCCCAAAAAGTACAATAGGTGACACTTTATAAAATAGTGAAATTATAATACTTGTTTTGTTTTCCAAATTTTCACAATATCTAAAAAGGACAAATTACTAAAATTATAGTTCTAAAACAGAATGAGAGAAATATAACAACACTATTATGAATTATATATAACAACACTATTATGAATTATATAAAAAACACATACTTTCAAAAAAGGACCCAAAAATGAGATTCTTTGAGCAATTTATGACCCTCCAAGGGTCCAAAAAATGAACTACATAACAAAATATCTAAGAAAAAAATAATTCTAGAAAAACTAGGCATTGTGAGAAGAAACTAGTTACATCACCAAAAAGTACATATAAAATAGGCCCATTTCAAAAAAAATGTGCCAAAAATTACCTATGGGTGAGTGATAAATAAGACTCCGAAGTTTACCTCCAATTTTGAAAACCACAATGGAGGGGGGTCCCTACCCATGCTGATAACCCAGTGGATGGTGGGTAGAGGCCTAGTAGCTAGCCAATAGTGCTTCCAATGAGGGTGGCTAGTGAGAAACTCCTAAGAAACTAGTTTGAGGTGTAATGATGGTATGCTGGTGGTCAAATGGTTGGGTGTGAGTATCAAATGCTAAAAATCCCTTGCCTAAGTTGTAGCCCATGGGGGATTTGTGGAGCCTAAATCTTGGCTAGTGAGAAACTCCTAAGAAACTAGTTGGGGGTGTAATGATGGTGTGCTGGTGGTCAAATGGTTGGGTGTGAGTATCATAGTGCTAAAATCCCTTCCCTGAGTTGTAGCCCATGGGGTTTGGGGGTCATACACCCTTGCTCATGGTAGGGGTCATACCCTATTGTTTCAAGGTGCAAGGGTACCCCACCCTTGCACCATGAATCAAATGGCTTTGCAATGCTATAATAAATAGCGCTTTTTAAAAATGTTTTGAAATTTTAACCAAAAATTTGTGAAAAGAAATTATTGTGCAAACTTGTACAATACCTATGTAGAGATGGTACAGATCTATATAGCCTTGAATTGTGTGTCTAGGTCCAATTATTTTTACTTTTTTAATCAATGAAAAAAATTACAAATTAACTATCGATCTATAAGTTTTGGGTTGCTTTAAACACCATGGTGAGGTCCTTTTCTCACTAAAGTGCTCCAAACACTAATCTAACTACAAAATGTAAAATCACACCTACAAGAAAATCCACAGTAATTTGATTTCATGGTTTTTTTAGATGAAATGAAAGCTTGACCCTTAGGGAATTCACCTCTAAAAAAATACCTTATCACATGCATGCATATTACGATTTTTAAATAACTAAAATAGGACCCAATATATCACTTTGATATTAAGAGGAAAGGTGATAATTTAATTAATGTGATATCCATGGGTAGGTATTGGGGGTTAGGATGCATATGCAAAAGGAGGGTGGGTGACATTCTAAATCCTCTACATATCACTTTTCATAGGTCGGTTAAAGGAAATTTGATATTCACTATGTTGGTCTTGCCAAGGTTGTGAAGGTCTCTTTTTCTACACCATATATTATTGTATTGTGTTAGAGTTGCATAATCCTAGGGGTGCCTAATTAATCCCAACGTTGATGTAGTTAAGAAAGGAAACAATGGTCACACTAATTATTGTTAGGGTTCAGGCATATCGAAGCAATAAACACTAACAATTATATGCAGATTAAATAACCCAAATATAACAATGAAGAACAACACAAAAAGATCAACACAGAAATTTAACGTGGTTCACCCAAAATGGGCTACATCTACAGAAACTTAGCCATCCAATGATTTGATTATCTAGTGCAAAACAGATTACAATCTCGTGAATTCCACACCTACAACATACATCCCAGCCACTTATAACAAGCTTTTGGAAGCTTCTAGAATTAGGGTTTTACAATGTCATTTTTCTTTTGTTGGTTAACAAAAATTAACAATTGACTCTGAAGGGGAAAAAAGGAGGAAAAATTTTAATTATAATTACGATTTAATAAATATTAATTAATTAAATTAGAATCTAAGGTAAAACATCCAAACCATATTCCAAAAATAAAGGCTTCCTAAAAAATTTTGACATAAGAATATTCAAATTACCCCTCTAGGGTCAAATACAAATAAAACTTCAAATATTAAAGTTCCAAACTATAGGGTTGTACAAAGGGAATTAATAATTCCTAATGGTATTAATTAATCTAAAGTCCATCTAGGCCCTCTAATCTACATAAAACCCCTTCAAAGGTCTCAAGTGTAAAACCTTAGGAATAAGCATCTAAGGTCAAGCAATTTATATCTAAGCCTAACATCAAATTCAAAACTATATAACTAAATGAATGAGATAAAAATCCCTAAGTGGAATTAATTTGGCTAAATGAGGTTTAAGACCCTAAGACATTAGGGCAACACAAGAACCCTAATGTAAGCTTATAAAAGTGTATTCTAACCCTAACACAACTCATTATTGTTTGCAAATTTGGAGTAGAGCTAAAACCCGAACCCCAACGAGGATACGTTATGAGTGTACAATATTTGCATGATCAGTCGCCACATAACAACAATCTCCCACCTGGAGATTGATCAGGCTCCACACCAAATCTCCCACTTGGAGATTGATCCTGGACGACACCGCTGCTCTTGCAACTCCCACTAGATTACAGGCCTGGTTGGTTTCTTATGTCCACCATTATCAGTCATGAAGACCAATGGAACCTGAGGAGGAAATCAATTTCTCCTGTGTAACCACCTTTGTGAACATATCTGCAGGATTCTCACTTGTGTGAATTTTCTCTAGCTTCAACTGTCCATCCTCCAAAACTGACCGAATGAAGTGGTATTTTATTTTCTAGAATCTCATCTAGCACCACATATTATTTTTTGGCCTATTCATGCTTCTTTTCCTGCAACTGATCCTTATACATGACCTTCTCATTGAATATAACATCTCTGCTCCTAATGATTTTATGAGTTTCATAATCCCATAATCGATAACCAAATTCATCTACTCCATATCCAATGAAGGTACATTTTTTAGACTTAGCCTCAAGCTTGGTTCTATTTTCAATATCAACATGGATAAAAGCTTCACAACCAATTGTTTTTAGAAATGAATAGTTTAACTTTTTACCCATCCATGCCTCCTCTAGAATGCCACCATCCAAAGGATTTGAAGGTCCCCTATTTATTAAAAAAACAATGGTATGTACAATATCTGCCCAAAAGTGTAAGGGTAGTCTAGCATGCAATCTCATGCCCCTTGCATGCTTCATAATGGTCCTATTCATCCTCTCAGACACACCATTTTCTTATGGGGTTCCAGGAACCATTTTCTGCCTATGGATTCCATTATATGAACAGTAATTCTCAAATTCTCTATTGCAATGCTCACCTCCATTGTCAGATCTGAGACACTTCAACTTTTTTCCTGTTTCATTCTCAACCAAAGCTTTCCACTTTTTAAAAGTTTCAAATACTTTTGATTTTTGTTTTAGGCAATACATCCATGTTTTCCTAGTTGCATCATCAATAAAAGTAACATAATAGCAAGAGCCACCAAGAGAAGATACCTAAGCTGGTCCCCATACATCTGAATGCACAAGATCTAATTTCTCACTCTTCTTCTCTTTCCCAACTTTGAGAAATTAGACTCTTTTTTGTTTTCCATATACATAATTTTTGCAAAACTCCAAGTCAATCTTCTTTAGACCTGGTAGCAACTTTCTAGAGTGAAGGATCTTCATCCCTTTCTCACTCACATGCCCAAGTCTATGGTGCCACAATTCTATTTCTATCCCTGTAGCAAGTGTTATAACTGTCTCAGTAGCAACTGTTTCTGTAGCAGCTAAGGTAGAATAAGTATTACCAATACACAAATACAATGTGCCTACCTTTTCACCTTTAGTGACCTTCCAGACTTTGTCTGAAAAGGTAATTATGTAGCCTTCACTACCCAGTTGTCCTACAGAGATTAAATTCCTTCTCAAATTTGGAACATGCCTTACCTCCTGTAGCAACCATTCATTTCCATTCTGCAACTTGATTTTTATCTTTCCTTTTCCAACAATCTAACAGGGTTCATCATCACCCAAATATACCTATCCAAAATCACCTTGAACATAATCTAGAAAAATATTTCCTATGCGGTATGGCATGAAATGAAGCCCCTGAATCTATTACCCAGGAATCATTAGCATTATCTAAACACAAAATCAAAGCATCCTATAATTTATTACTTGCAACATTAGCTTCCTTACTGTTATCATGTTTTCTATCTCCTTATTTGTCCTTTCGAGACCAGTAATCCTTCTTCAAGTGTCCTGGCTTTCCACAGTGCTAGTAATCCATTCTTCCTCTGGATTTAGATCTGCCTTTCTTTGACTTCCATTGTGACTACCCACGATTTATTGGGATTTTTCCTCTCCCTTTGTTCTTCCCCTGTTCTCTACATTCAAAGCATTACCTGATGTTGAACTCTCACTTGTGCTTTTCTGTTGCATTTCCTCGCTAAGGATAACACCAACAACATCATCAAATTTTAAAGTATTTGAACCAAAGAAAGAGTTACTTATAGCCATTACCAAGCTATTCTAGCTTTCTGACAAAGAACATAAAACTAAGAGAGCCCTTGCCTCTTCATCAAATTTCACTTTTACAGAGGTTAATTGATTGGTAATCGTATTAAACTCATTTAAATGATCTAACACAGATCCATCTTCAATCATTTTTAGATTAAAAAAATGCTTCATGAGAACTACCTTATTAGAGGTTGAGGGTTTTTCATACAATTTAGCCAAATCTTTCATCAATTCATCTGTTGTCTTTGCTTATGTTATATTGAACACCACAGAACAGGCACAACCGAATGGTTCCCAGTGCCTTTCTGTCCAAAAGATCCCAATCCTCATTAGTCATTGCTGCTGATTTCTTGCCTTTTCCTTCCAATGACCTCCATAAATCCTTCTGATAGAGATAATCCTCCATCTGCATCTTTCATAACTCATAGTTCTGCCCATTGAATTTATCTACCTTCAATTTACCCTCGTCCGGCATTGCTCCCACTTAATCGTGAGACTCCCACTCAATCGTGAGACCTCCACTCAATCGTGAGACCTTCCTGTAGACAATAATCAAACACAACCCACTCTGATACTAGTTATTAGGGTTCAGACAGATCGAAGCAATAAACACTAACAATTATATGTAGATTAAATAACCTAAATATAACAATGAAGAACAACACAAAAATTTAACGTGGTTCACCCAAAATGGGCTACATCCATAGAAACTCAGCCATCTAATGATTTTATTATCTAATGCAAAATAGATTACAATCTCACGAATTCCACACCCACAACATACATCCCAGCCGCTTATAACAAGCTTTTGGAAGCTTCTAGAATTAGGGTTTTACAATGTCATTTTTCTTTTGTCAATTAACAAAAATTAACAACCGACTCTGAATAGGCAAAAAATGAGGGAAAAAATTTAATTATAATTATGATTTAATAAATATTAATTAATTAAATTCTAATCTAAGGTAAAACATCCAAACCATATTCCAAAAATAAAGGCTTCCTAAAAATTTTTGACATAAGAATATTCAAATTACCCCTCTAGGGTCAAATACAAATAAAACTTCAAATATTAAAGTTCCAAACTATAGGGTTGTACAAAGGGAATTAATAATTCCTAATGGGATTAATTAATCTAAAGTCCATCTAGGCCCTCTAATCTACATAAAACCCCTTCAAAGGTCTCAAGTGTAAAACCTTAGGAATAAGCATCTAAGGTCAAGCAATTTATATCTAAGCCTAACATCAAATTCAAAACTATATAACTAAATGAATGAGATAAAAATCCCTAAGTGGAATTAATTTGGCTAAATGAGGTTTAAGACCCCAAGACATTAGGGCAACACAAGAACCCTAATGTAAGCTTATAAAAGTGTATTCTAACCCTAACACAACTCATTATTGTTTGCAGATTTGGAGTGGAGCTAAAACCAGAAATCTCCTTGCTTTGGAAGGACAATTTCTTTACTAATCTTTTATTATTTATTTATCCACAATCTCTAACATTTGTTTGTTTTCAAAAGAAAAAAAGTTTTTTTTCCAAGCTTGTTCTTGTTTTCTAAGCTAAATAGTTTTCCTAAAATTTTTTTTTTTTTCTTTTATACTAAAACTAGATAGAAACAATAATCTCATAAGAAAGGAATATGTGGCTTTAATTCAAACATACATATAAGCATACTATCACTGTGAGTAAAATATACATAGGCTGTGTATATATTCAAACATGCAAAATAGTAAATGAAATATATATAGACTGTATATATACATAATACTGTGTATATACATGGAGATGTGTATATACACAAAGCTGTGTATATACACGACACAACATATATATAAATACCAAATAAATAAGGTATTAAATGTTAAAGAGAGAGGGGTCAAATAAAAACACAAAGGTCGCTGTGTTTTTTGTTTTGTTTTAAGACAATGAACGAAAAAATCATAGAGGGCGCACAGGTCGCCGAGGGGCCTATGACTTACGCAAGCCGTGGGGTGGCCGGGGGGGCAAAGCCCTGTCATGGCTCTATGGGGGGTAAGGGCTTCAGCCCTCCCCCGCCCAAAACCCTTTTTCTTTTAATTTAAAAAAAAAAAAAAAACCTTTCCTTTTAAATATATTTATTTTTTTATTTATAAATGTTAAACCTAAATATATATTTTCAAGGAATACTTTAAATCTTAAATATAACTTTTTTTTAAAGGCATAAAATTAAAAAATAGAACTTTATATATATATACATCTTAAAGGTATTTTTTTGTTTGAAAATATAATAAAATAGAATTTATATAAGTCCAATATATATGCAAACATATATTCATTGATCTATTTTTTTTTCTTTGGAAAAATAAAGCATAATAAAGTAGAACTACTTATAGTTGTAAATGTATAGATATAATGTTACTTATTATTTTCCATCGAAAATATCTAAATCAATCTCGTTGAGATAGCTACAAGGGAAAACCTTCTCTTTTTGATTTAGGGATAGGGTAGGAATAAAAATCATTTTCTTTCCATAACTTAAATACCTTTCCTCCTAATATCATACTAAGCATATTAGTACAAGGTGAGAGGGAGAGAGAGAAAATACTTTATTTTCTTTCAATCTTTCATAAATACATTAACATTAAAGATGCTAGTATAAGGAAAACTTTTTCTTTCTTTTACTCACAATATACTATAAATAGAGAGGAAGGAACAACCATTTTTGCTATTCAACTACAACTTTATTCATTGGTTTCTTCTACAATGTTATTCTAAATGCATACATTTAAGAGGACAAGCTTTACAAAAGAGTTGAGAACTTCATCTCACATCCCTTCCCACATACAAGAGCACAATACTAAGGCTCAAACCATAGCCTAGGATCCACAAGGACACTTTTTCTCCTATTTTCCCTCTCTCTTAGCAAAAACTTGTAAAAGCCATAATATCACAACAAAGCCAATGGAAGTGCTCACCACCCAACCATAGGCTTGCTCACAAGCCTCCCCTGAGCTAAGAGGCCTACAAGTAACCCCAAAATACACACATAGACAAGGGAGGTAACACACACTCAAACAAGAAGCACATTCCCAACCAAGGATATTCACAACAAGATCCATATACCATGGATTTGAAACAAGAGGGAGAGAGTGGACTACTCTCCTCAAGGGGAAAGACATCAAATACAAACTTACTCCTCTCCTCAACACTACTTTCTCATATCTCAACCTAACCATTTTCTCATCAATATCATTTTATGTTACAAACTTAAACATCCTATTATTCCAATATTCACAAGGAGGGCACTATTTCCTCTCACACATAACAACAACGCAAAATAAGGCCTCAAGCCAAACAACTCCTCTCAAGGAGTGAGCTTTTCCTAAGGAGGTTCTCACCTCTCTCCAAACCCCAAATACAAGGCAAGCTCTTCCACACAAGTGGTGACCATTTGCTTTAACCACCCAACCCAAAACAATAGCACAACCAAATACAACATTCAATACATGCATATCATAAGAAAATGAACAAACTACTAAAAGATTTAAGACTCTTGAGAGCTTACCTCTCAAGCTCTCCAAGTATGAATGAGTTGAATAAGATCTACTCAAGAGTTCTCCAACACTTCAAAAATCCTCTCCAAAACCTAAGATCTTTCCCAAATCCAAAAACACAAAAACCCCTTTCTCCTCTCCAAAGGGAGAGATAAATAGGGATGAAAAATCCATTCCCTTGAATGGGGAGGTGACACTTGTCACCTTCCCATTTACTCTCACAATCACTCTTTCCCACAAGTGCTCTCACACATGTTTGAGGCATTGGGGAAAGGAATGTCCTTGGGCTCTCTTCCCATGAGCTCTTAGATTGTGTGCTCACACATGTGAGAGCCTTGGGAGCCACCCAAATCAAATCAAGAGTGTAGGAGACTGGGATTGGGATGGTGACAAGTATCCATCCCTCTTCCCAAAACCTAATCTCCTCACCCTTCTTCCAAGGTCAATTTGAGGGGTCATATCTTGGTCTAGGCCTGATATTTGAAGTTCAAAAGATACCTATACCATAGGTGCTTGAACTAGGGTCCCTAAACCCACACAAAAATCAATAAAAAGCTTTAAAAACACATTTTAAAATACCCCAGAAGCCCACAAACGAAAATGGACATGTGGATGACAACTCATCATCCACCTCACTACTTGACAACCTTAGAAGACTCATAAATCAAAGTGTACAAATAAAACACATTACAACCATTCTAATTTCAACAATAACCTTAATCCACCTTAGGGATTAGGTTGGCATTATTGGTTAAATATAGGAGTTACTTAGTAGACCTCCGAAATTCCATTTGTTGCAAGTATGTGACTAATCAATATTGTCATTGATGTCAACATATCTTTGTTGTCATTGGTGTCAACTGTATCCTATTTTGTTATTTTTTTAGAAGCTTTATATGCTAAGGATATTGAAAAAATTAGCTCCTCCGGAAGAATCAGAAAGGAAACAGTGAAGATAATGAGTTGCATACTGAAGAACAGTCCAGAAGACTGCTCCACATTTCTTGTAGATTGAAGATCTTGGTCTGTGGATTGGAAATTATTTAGAAGCATGTCTAAAGATGCTAAATTCTAAGTTTGAGCCTTCCGTATGAAGAATTGAGTGAGTTACATTCACCAGAGTAAAACCTACTTTTTCTGATTATTCATTGGTGATAGGGAGAAAGTATTTGGCTCCGCATTCCTCCGCATTGAAGTATTTCGCTCTGTGGTTCTAGAGGGAAGTATGGGATGATGATAAGTTCCTACAACTACAATGGTTCATGATTTGGTGGTCCACAAGCTATCTTTCTTTTATGACAGTTGAAGACAGTGAAGTTCATGTGCTCCAGTGTGAAGAATCTCATGGATAAAGTGGTTAGAGTTTGTGCGGTTGCTCTTGGTGATTACAAGTGCTTGTGGATGCCTCCTGATCATGTTTCTATATTTACATTGGTCTACATTAAGGAATTGAGATTGTGTTTGAAGTTTATTCCCAAAAAATGTAGCATGTAACCAGTCTTAGCTGACTTGGTTAATTCTAGTGATTGCGGAGATATATTGAAGATTGTAGAAGCATTTCATGGCATGGAAGATCATGTTTGAGTCCCAGCTAAGGCATGGAGTGATCTGGATACATCTTTACTACATTTCCTTAGCAAAATTTTGTATGAGGTCAAGACCTATTTTGTGAATGTTTGTAATGTTGACCTTGGAGATCGTTCCAATGGTTGATGAGTGTAATGTAGACCTTGATGTGCAGTCCAAGGTTGATGAATGATATATATACTTGTAATTTGGTTGTGGAAAAGATGTCCTTGTATGAAAAAATGTGAAGCTAATTGTTTAGTGTAGAAGGCAGTGTAGAGCAGAGGAAGAGTATTGCGCTTCAATGGAACTGAATTCAGGCATGGAGTAGATGCTATTATCTCAGTTCAAAAGCCTTGGTAGTGAGCCACCCCTTGGTAGTGAGCCTTTTTCTGGGTAGTGAGCCCTATTGGTAGTGAGCCTCTAATTTTTAGTATTGTTATAACTTATATATCTTGTGGACTAACATCCACCGTGGTTCTTCCCTTAATAGGATTTTCCATGTAAAATCTAGTGTCACTTGTGTATGATCTTGCAATTGTGTTTATGTTTATGAGTTTATGCTTTCATGACTTAATCATAACAAATAGTGGGTAGGTGTTTAATGTTTTAAGGTGTAGAATTGTTTAACTTTTGAGACAACTGATTCACCCCCCTTCTCAGTTGTCTAGTTCATTTCAACAATTGGTATCTGAGCTAAGTTCCTCAAAAGGAAGCTTAACCACTTGAGGCTGATCTGGGATGTCGTATAAGAAGGAAAGTTTGCGGTTTGATTAAACAAACTACTCAGTCTGGAAGATCTGCATGAAAACCCATGATCTCCTCTACTTGCATTATAGTGTTTGGAAAATAACTAAAAATATGTATGAAATACCGAAGAATGGTCTACAAACTAAAGATGAGATCAAGGAATTTGAGTTGAACATAAAAGCCAAAGATGCCTTGGTAAGTGCCTTATCTAACATCGAAGTAACAAAGATCATGGAGTTGGAAACTACTTATGAAATCTGGGAAAAGCTAAAGAATCTATATGAAGGAGATGAATCTGTGAAGAGCACCAAGTTGCAGAGTTTGAAGGCAAAATATGAATGTTTGAAGATGAGAAAAGATGACAACATAACATCCTTCATGCAAAAGGTCGATGAACTTGTGAGTAGCATTAGAAGTGTAGGAGGAAAATTGAGGATATTGAAGTTGTGAACAAAATTCTTAGATCACTACCTAAATCATATAGTCATAAAAGTGGCCGTAATTGGAGAATTAATGACAGTGACAAAGATTACAAAAGATCTACTACTCAAGAAGTTGACAGCCTTTGAAATGAGAGAACTTGGTGATTCACTTCCAAAGATAGAATCTACTTTCACTTCAGAGAGAACCCCCAAATCTGACAAATACAAGGTGGAACCAGATCATGAGCTTGAAGAACTTGAAGCCAACTTTGTTAACAATCTACCCAGAGGTACTGGTAAGTTCAAAGGTAAACTACCTTTCAAATGTTTCAGTTGTGGTAAAGTTGGTCATTAAGCTTCTAGATGCCCCACAAGAGTTCCTAATCGAAGACCTGATAGACCTAGAATCCCAAAGAAATGTTATTATGTTGAAGATCTTGATGATGATGGAGTATCAGATGGTGAACCGGATAATGCTAGAACATCTAGTAATGAATGCTTGTTTGTTGCTATTCAAGAACCCGTGACTACTAATCCTGCTAGTTGTGTGAAGGAAGAAAAACTAGTGGAAAGTGCCTTGGCTGCTCAGGTTGTTGACAGTGGATGCTCTCATCACATGACTGGTGAAAAAAGTAAGTTCATAAGTTGGAAAGATATGATGGAGGACTGGTTAGGTTCAGTGATGATACAACTGGTAAGATTTGTGGAAAAGGATCCATTTATTTTGATGGCAAGCATAACACTGATGATGTCTTATATGTGAAGGGGTTAAAACACAATCTCTTAAGTGTTGGTCAGATGTGTGGCAAAGGTTATGATCTTAGATTCAAGGACAATGGATGCAAGATTTTGGAAAGCTCTGGAATAGTGATTGCAACTGGTAAGAAGACAAGAGGTAACATTTATCATTTGAAAGGGACTAATGAATATTACTTGTTGGCCCAAAATGATGAAAGTTGGTTGTGGCATAGAAGGTTGTTTCATATCAATTTTGACAACATTGCGAAGATAAGTTCCACTCAAGCTGTAAGAGATTTGCCCAAGCTTGTGAAGCCTGCTGATACTTTGTGCAAGGAGTGCCAATTTGGAAAATAGACAAGAACAAGTTTCAAGAGCAAGGACCAATCTGTTGATGGACTACTAAAGTTAGTGCATACAGATCTATGTGGACCTACCAGAGTAAGAAGTCTACAAGGAGACATGTATTTCATGTTGTTGATTGATGATTATTCTAGAATGACTTGGGTTACCTTCTTAAAAGAAAAAGTAGAAGCCCTAGAAAAGATCAAAGCATTCAAGGCAATGGTTGAGAATAAGCTAGATTTGAAGATAAAGTGCTTAAGGTCTGATAGAGGTGGAGAGTTTACATCAAATGAGTTTAACTTCTTCTATGAGGAACAAGGGAAAAAGAGATAATTATCTGCACCTAGGGCTCCACAACAAAATGGAGTAGTTGAAAGGAAAAATAGGACAGTTCAAGAGGCTGCCAGAACAATGATGAAGGAGGCTGATCTACTAGAAGTATATTGGAGAGAGGCAATTCATACTGTTGTATACATCTTAAACAGAGTCCAAGTCAAAGGTAACAGTTCTAAGACTCCTTATGAATTGTGGTATGGTAAAGTTCCTACTATGAAATATTTCAAAGTTTTTAGAAGTGTTATATCAAAAGAGATGAAGATCTAGGTAAGTTTGATACAAGATGTGATGAAGGTATCTACCTTGGATACTCTACCAAAAGCAAGGCCTACCAGTGTTACAATAATAGGTTGAAGAAGATTATTGAGAGTACAAATGTCAAAGTTGATGAAAGCAAGGAAAAGGTGTCAAGTGGATATGAATCTGATGAATCGAATGTCCCTACAAGCAAAGTAGTAGTGCAACAAGAAGAAAACTTAGAGAAAGAAGAAGAAAAAGCTCTAGAAATCATTACGAAGACACCCAGGTATGTGAAGTAAAATCACTCTAAAGATCAAATCATAGGAGATAAGAGTCAAGGAGTTTAGACTAGAAAAAGAGCTGCTGATGAACAAGTTAATTATTGTTTGATTTCTCAAGTGGAACCTAAAAATGTAAATGAAGCATGTAGTTATGAAAACTGGATAAATGCTATGAAATAAGAATTGATGCAGATAGAAAAGAATCAAACTTGGAATCTAGTCCCTAGACTGACAAACAAGAATGTGATTGGTACCAAATGGGTCTTTAGGAACAAAATGAATGAGAATGGTGAAGTGGTAAGAAACAAAGCAAGGTTGGTATGCAAAGGATACTCTCAAGTTGAAGGAATAGATTTTGAGGAAACATTTGCACCAGTGGCAAGGATTGAAGCAATAAGAATGTTTTTAGCATTTGCATCTTACACAGATTTAAAGGTATATAAAATGGATGTGAAGTCTACATTCTTGAATGGAGAATTGGAAGAAGAAGTCTATATTGAACAACCGGAAGGATTCCAGTCTTCAGATCAGGGTGGCATAGTGTGTAGATTGAAGAAAGCATTGTATGGACTAAAACAAGCTCCCAGGGCTTGGTATGCAAGACTGGATATATATCTGATATAGTTAGGATTTAGTAAGGGTACTACCGATAGTAATCGCTACTTCAAGATCAATGATGAACAAATCCTAATTGTTGTAGTTTTTGTTGATGAAATTATCTTTGGAGGCAATGAAGGTATGTGCATGGTTTTTGCTGGGGAAATGCAAAATGAATTTGAAATGTCCATGTTTGGTGAGATAAATTTCTTTTTAGGTCTCCAAATCAATCATTCAGATAAATGTATCTTCATTTCTCAGTCTAAGTATGTGAAAGAGTTGTTAAAGAAGTTTGGGATGGAAGACTCTAAACTGGTAAGCACTCCCATGGTAACTGGTTATAAGTTGAGAAAATATGATGACTCACCTATGGCAGATCAAAAAAGGTATAGATCTATGATTGGAGGATTACAAGTTATCTGACCCAAACCAGACCTAACATAATGCATGCAGTTTGTCTTGTGGCAAGATTTCAAGCAGAACCTAAAGAATCACATGTGATGGCAGTCAAGAGAATACTGAGATATTTGAAAGGCACAATGGATTATGGTTTGTGGTATCCAAAAGGTAATGATTTCATTCCCAATGCATACACTGATGCAAATTGGGCCAGAGATGTGGATGGTAGGAAAAGTACAAGTGGAGGTGCATTCTTCTTAGGAAAAAGGATGGTATCCTAGTTAAGTAAGAAACAAGACTCAATATCTTTGTCTACTATAGAAGCAAAATACATTGCAGCAGCATGCAGCTGCACTCAGGTGTTATAGATGAAGCAGACATTAAATGACATCAGAGTTGTGTATGAAGATCCAATTGCAATCTTTTGTGACAATACAAGTGCCATAAACATTTCAAAGAATCTAGTAATGCATTCAAGGACAAAGCATATATCCATAAGATATCACTTTCTAAGAGAAAAGGTGACAGATAATGAAGTCAAGTTGGAGTATGTATCTACAAAAGATCATATTGCAAACATCTTCACCAAGCCTCTACTTGAGGATACTTTTGAGTATCTCAGAGAAAAGTTAGGGGTTATCACCCCTCCTTCTCTAGACTAAGATGCACAAGCGTGCATCAGTTTGGTGGTGTTTAGAGTCCCACCTCTAGATTCGATTGATGCTTTAAAGGCTATTTCTCAGGGGGAGTAGTCAGAGAATTCAGAGGAAAGTTGGATTAGAACAACAGAGTGCAAGTATGTGCCCTTTGCCATTGATGTCAAAGGGGGAGAGAAATCATGTGAAAAACATAGAGAGAAAGAGTGCAGATGTGTAAAGAGAAAGGGGGAGAATCTTGTCATGATGGTTGTTGTGGTTTTTCACATCATATGTTGCCATCAATGACAAAGGGGGAGATTGTTGCGAGTATGTGCCTAATCAATGTTGTCATTGATGTCAACATATCTTTGTTGTCATTGGTGTCAATTGTAGATCCTATTTTGTTATTTGTTTAGAAGCTTTATATGTTGAGGATATTGAGAAAATTAGCTCCTTTGAAAGGATCAGAATGGAAATAGTGAATCACAGTGAAGACAGTGAGTCGCATACTGAAGAACAGTCCAGAAGACTGCTCTATATTTCTTGTAGATTGAGGATCTTGGTTTGCAGATTGGAAATTATTTAGAGGCATGTCTGAAGATGGTAAATCCTGAGTTTGAGCCTCTGGTATGAAGAATTGAATGAGTTACATTCACCAGAGTAAAACCTATTTTTTCTAATTATTCACTAGTGATAGGGAGAAAGTATTTGGCTCCACATTCCTCCACATTAAAGTATTTTTCTCTACGGTTCTAGAGGGAAGTTTGGGATGATGATAAGTGCCTACAACTACAATGGTTCATGATTTGGTGGTCTGCAAGCTATCTTTCTTTTATGACAGTTGAAGACAGTCAAGTTCATGTGCTCCGGTGTGAAGAATCTCATGGATAAAGTGGTTAGAATTTGTGCGGTTGATCCTAGTGATTACAACATGCTTGTGGATGCCTCTTGATCATGTTCTTGCATTCACATTGGTCCATGTTAAGGAATTAAGATTGTGTTTGAGGTTTATTCCTGGATAACGTAGCATGTAACCAATCTTAGCCAACTTGGTTAATTCCAATGATTGTGGAGATATATTGAAGATTGTAGAAGCATTTCATGGCATGGAAGATCGTGTTTGAGTCCCAACTAAGGCATGAAGTGATCCATATACATCTTTACTACATTTCCTTAGCATAATTTTGTATTAGGTCAAGACCTACTTTGTGAATGTTTGTAATGTCGACCTTGGAGATCGTTCCAATGGTTGATGAGTGTAATGCCAACCTTGATGTACATTCCAAGGTTGATGAATGATATATATACTTGTAATTTGGTCATGGAAAAGATGTCCTTGTATGAAAAAATGTGAAGTTAATTGTTTAGTGTAGAAGGCAGAGCAGAGTAGAGGAAGAGTATTGCATTTCAATGGAACTGAATTCAGGCATGGAGTAGATGCTATTATCTCAGTTCAAAAACCTTGGCAGTGAACCACCCTTGGTAGTGAGCCTTTTTCTAGGCAATGAGCCCTATTGGCAATGAGCCTCTAATTTTTAGTATTGTTATAACTTATATATCTTGCAGACTAACATCCACCATGGTTTTTCCCTTAACAGGGTTTTCCAAGTAAAATCTAGTGTCACTTGTGTATGATCTTGCAATTGTGTTTATGTTTCTGAGTTTATGCTTTCATGACTTAATCATAACAAACAGTGGACAAGTGTTTAATATTTTAAGGTGTAGAATTATTTAAGTTTTGAGACAACTGATTCACCCCCCTCTCAGTTGTCTAGTTCATTTCAACACCATTGGCTATGGAAATGCCTACACACTTCAACACACACGTTAATATGTCCAACATATATAGCTAAAGCAACAAGAATTAAACACACATAGAGTCACTTAATAACCAAGTGTTTCAAACACAATATAGTCACTTTCAAATATCAATGCATAGTCTTATTTCAACCTTTTCGTAATTCCTTTTCTAATCATCAAAATCAGGTGTTCTAATAACCATTACAACAATTCAATCTTAATGAGAATATTATAATTTTATTACAAATCATTTCACAATAATCAATAAGTAACATAATCAACCACATTACAAACTTATCCCTGTGTTCAAAGATATAATCCTTTCTAATTTTCCCATACCACTAAAATCCATTCACATTCGTAATTGAAACAATCAAAGGCAAAGCAAATCATCCTTCATCTAAAATCTAGAATTAACATAATCACTTCTGACTAGTTCATCATCATCATAGTCAAACAACACATGATTTATCAAGTCCAAACATGTGTCTCACATACATAATTGATTCATAACACAACTAACTCTTAATACAATCCTCATCCACATAAGCAGTTGGATCAACTATTTTAATTCAACCTTAATACCAATATAGTCTACACAATATGATCTTAAGTCCATATAACACATACCACTTCCAAGTGTATCAATCACAATTAGGTCTAAAAGTGTGACTAACCATGTCACACAAGGGTGGGCCTCACAATCTACCCATGAATAAAAATAACATAATAATGACATGAATTCAATTGCATACAAAAAGAGAATGATAAAATTATAATATTTACATTGATGAAATCAAAGAAAATGACTACAATAAATAGAATATGGTGTGAACAAGTTAGGATGACAAGTTTCCTAGAGGAGTTGAGTTAGCCATAGTGATTTGGTGGACTAATTCAACATGTAAGAGTAGTGGCATCAAGTGATGTTAACTTGATGAGAGAGTGGTGATAGTTAACTACCATCAATCAAGGAGTGATTGATGTAGTGGTGACACAAGACTTCTACAAATCAAAGAGATTGATAATGTGCTCATTATTTCTTAAATTACCTAAGTAAATAAAAAAAACCTAAGTAAATATATGGTGCAACATATAGTTATTATCAATATTGCAAAGTAACATAATGAACACATTGTCAAGGAGATTGACAATGTGCTCATTATTTCTTAATTTACTTAAATAAATAAAATAAAACACTTAAGTAAACTTAATATACAATGCAACATATAATTACACTAATACTACAAATTAATAAAAAGTTGATCTAGAATACTTAATTTTTTTTATTGGTGAATTGGGCTATAGAGGGAACCACATCCCATAAATAAAATTAAAAAACCAGAAATAAACCAAGTCTATATTATAAACATGATATTTCCACAGTCCATGATTTGTGAGTATGAGCTTCTGGAAAAGACTGCGTGTTGCTTTTTTTGGATCAACATTTTGAATCACACTTCATGATTCATCATTAGGATGAGAAGAAGATCCAAAAAAAGCAACATGCAGTCTTTTCCAGAAGCTCATACTCACAAGTCTATATTGTATTACTATTGAAATATTTACAAAACCAACTTATTTATCTATGCTTGAGAGGCTGTAAATGTTGGAAACCATACTAAACCATGCTAATAAAAAACTATGTCATTACAATAGCTTCATACTCTTCCACCACCTTCCATTTCCTCCTCTAAGCTCTCTGAAGCCACCTCCAACATCCAATCTGCACCATCAGAGTTAGCCAGCCCTGTAACCATATTCAAAAATCTTAGACCCCACTGAGCTTCATTGTGCCGAGACTTCAGACTCTCTCTAACCATAGGGATCAAAAACGGGGCCCAAGGGCCACTGTAAGAAGGAAGGACCGCTGGCCAAGTCCTCGATATAGTGGGGAATCCAAGACTAAGAATCGCCAATTGCAAGATTTTATCAAGCCCTAATCTCCACTCATCCCTAATCAAAGCCCTAGGGTATATGCATAAAAATGAGGGACCAAAAAGTTACCAAGGCAACTTTTTGGTCCCATACACACCAAAACAGGATCACGTTATAACGTGCTCGCATTATTTTTTGCTTAAAAAGTGCAAAAACCTACCATTTCTCCCATTACCCGTGGCCAGAAGAGTTTGTTTGCAGAAAAAAGTAACAAAATAGCATGAGTACGTTAAAGAAAGGTCAAACAAAGCAAGTGCAAGAGAGAAATCAATGTTTTCATGATGCCACCTCATCAAACCCACTCTAGAAGACGTCATGAAGCAAATGTCGAGGGTCTAGCAGCTGAAGAAGGTAGGGTTTGGTTAATTTTTGTTAGTTTGAAAAGAATTTTTGACTTTTGCAATGTTTGATTAGTTTTTTATATTGCATTTACATTTAATGAGGCAAGAGAAAACACAAGTCCAACTAGGGAGGGTCAAAACAACCCCCAAAACCCTCCAAACCCTCCAAACCCACCTTCACGTCCTCACAATGTAAGGGATACTCAAGAAAACTACCTAGGGCAAATAGAAGAAAACAAAAGACATCTTCAAACTCTTATTAAAATGCTAAACAATCCAAGTGCAAGCACTGATCGTAGGAGAGCGCTTGTGAAGTCATTAGAGGAGATTATTTCCCACACCAAATTGGTGACAAAACAAATCGCCAAATTTCAAGACTATAGGGAGAGGTGTCGACAATACTGTGCTAACAAATTATCTTATGAATAAGTGAAGAATGAAAAAATTACAAAATCTCAATTATGTGCACACTTTATTAATCCTAAAACTGGATAAAGATTAGAAGAAATTTGCAAATGGTTCCCTATTCATTGGTGTAGGAATCAAGATATATCCCAAAACTTTTTGGATAGATGGTACATGGTCTTCGATGAGTGTACATGCAACAACAATGAGGTGCCACAATATTTCTTGAGGAAACTCCATTGCGAGTTCATCCTCAAGAAGATTCCCAATTATTTTTTGACATTTGAGAGTTCTAGGACAAAGATGGTGGCTCTTCCCAAGATAGAGAGGGGGCTCAATGAGATGAAAACTGTGTACCTAGAGCCCTGTTGAGGCCAGAACGTGTGTCACTCCCTTTGACTTTGAAGGAGAGTATTGAGGTGGAGACATTACATTCATTGACTACTCTCACACAGTCTCTAGCACAGCACGCCGATGATCTTACCTAGGCTGATGAGGTTGAGAGAAGTAGGCATCATTTGTCCCCACATTTGTGCAGTTCATGTGGGAACCTGTGTGACTATGGGACGCAAGACTCATGGCAGGGCTCTCAGTAGGATGCTACAATGCAGGGGCAACATCCAATGATGGACACATCCATATTGGATGAGATTGTTCTCACCAATGATGTCTGACAACATACATTTGGTATTGACTCTCAAGTAATTTTTTACAAGTTTCATCTTGATTTAATATATGCTTATTTGAAATTTGTAATTAATTTTATATGACTATCTATATTATAAGTCAAAAATAATGTATGTAATTGTTTGCGCATTGAAATTCCAGGGTTAGAGTCTTCATCCTGCCTCCATTAGCCATCCATTGGCAGGTTATGAGAGCAAGTCAAGTTAGCAGGTATGTAATTTATCACATGATCACAATTATTGTACATATATCAATGGTAATATTATTTTGTGACAATTTGATGATTTCAACAGGGAGCTTCACCGGCACCTCCATGGTTTCCTTGGTTGCCTGGACGCAAACCCACTTATACGGAAGTAAATTTAACCATTTCTAATCATTATGCATTTAAATAATGTTATGTATTTATTTTGGTTGAATAATCTTGAACTCTAATTTTAGATGCTAAATATGGAGACTCCTCGTCTTCATGAGTCAGCGCAGGTAGGCATTGCTACAGCCATGATGTCTTCAAATCCTTTGACCGAGGTATGAGCCAATAAAATGAAAATGTCATAATTTTATATTTCTTGTTTTATCTCAGATTCTCATGTCATTTTATGTACATAAATAGTCAATTTTTCTTCTTGATTCTTCTCACAGGAGGTCACAACTCCAGCCCGTCCAACTATAGATGAAGAGAGAGAAAAGATGATTGAGAGTGATCATTGGATAGCAGTAAGTGGTCGATTACATATGTGATGTTATATATTTCATGTTTTCTATATTAATGTACATATTGTTTGATTGTATTAATAGGTGGAGCTACATGAACGTCTGTCGAGGAGCTCTACTCGACGACAGAGAGAGGATGAGTCATTGATTGGCTCTCCATCTTCACGATCAAGCAAGGGCCACTGATTATTTGATTAAAGTCCATAGGAAACTAGTTTTTGGGACATTTTTTGTATGCCTAGATGGCTTTGTATACATACTTTTGTATGTTACCAATGTATATTTGTGTATATGCCTATATGGCTTTGTATATAGACTAGATGTTATGTTCATGACATTATGTATATGATAGTTTATATTAAATATTTAATATGATTATCAATTATCGTTACAGGAATTTGGTTATACACGTGCTAATTGCATTTTCTTGAAATTTTATAAATCATTTTCAAATAATCCATTTTGTGCATATCTTGCAATCATTGCATTCCATGAGATTGTGTATTTCTTTGAGGCATCATGTCAAACAGTTCACGTGCCTTGTCTATGCTTCCAAACTTTCCATACATGTCTACAAGGGTAGCTGCAAATGCAATATGTGACAAAATTCCTATATCCTTTATGCTTTGATGGTTGTCCACACCATGTTCCCCAGATCCCATTTTGGCATAGGCAAGGAGGATGTTGGATAAGGTTGTGCAATTTGGTTTTAAACTTGCCAATTGCATATGGGTTAAATTTTCTTTTGTGCATTTGTGAAAGTTTTTAAAGCCTTATGAAAACTCCATTTCATGCATATCTTGCAATCATTGCATTCCATGAGACAACATTTCTTTGAGACATTGTGTCAAACAGTTCAAGTTCCTTGTATATGCTTCCACACTTTGCATACATGTCTCACAGGGTAGTTGCAACTACAACATTTGACAAAATTCCTATATCCTTTATGCTTTGATGGATGTCTATACCTTGTTCCAAAGATACCATTTCTAATGTTTTGGAATTTGGCTTTACACCCACCAATTGCATTTGCTTGAAATTTTCTAAGGCCTTATCAAAAAATCCATTTTGTTCATATCTTGCAATCATTGCATTCCATGAGGTGACATTTCTTTGAGGCATCATGCCAAACCATTCACGTGCCTTGTCTATGCTTCCACACTTTGCATACATGTATTCAAGGGCAGTTGCAACTACAACATCTAACAAATTTCCCATATCTTTTATCCTTTGATGGATGTCCATTTTGGCATAGGCAAGGAGGATACTGGCTAAGGTTGTGGAATTTGGCTTTACACCCACCAATTGTATTTTCTTGAAAGTTTATAAAGCCTTATCAAAAAATCCATTTTTTGCATATCTTGCAATCCTTGCATTCCATGAAATGACATTTCATTTCAAGGCATCATGTCAAATAGTTCACGTACCTTGTGTATGCTTACCACATTTTGCATACATGTCTATAAGGACAGCTGCATTTTGGTAGAGATAGGGAGGATGCTAGCAAATGTTGTGGAATTTGGCTTTACACGTGCCAATTGCATTTTCTTGAAAGTTTCTAAAGTCTTTTTAACAAATCCATTTTTTGCATATCTTGCAATCTTTGCATTCCATGAGAGGACATCTCTTTGTGATGTTGTATCAAACAATCCACGTGCCTTGTCTATGCTTCCACACTTTATACATGTCTACAAGGGCAACTGCAATTACATGTGACAAAATTCTTATATCCTTTATGCTTTGATGGCTGTCCATACATTGTTCCAAAGATCCTATTTTGGTAGAGATAGGGAGGATGCTAGCAAAGGTTGTGGAATTTGGCTTTACACGTGCCAATTGCATTTGCTTGAAAGTTTCTAAAGCCTTTTCAATAATCCACATACCTTGTCTATGCTTCCAATTTTCATGGTTGAGTGTTAGGTCAAACAATTCACGTGCATTATCTATGCTTCCACACTTTGCATACATGCCTACAAGGGTTTTTGCAATTACAACATCTGATAAAATTCCTATATCCTTTATGCTTTGATGGTTGTCCATACCCTATTCCAAAGATCCTAATTTGGTAGAGATAGGGAGGATACTGGCAAAGATTGTGGAATTTGGCTTTACACATGCCAATTGCATTTGCTTGAAAGTTTTTAAAGCCTTCTCAACAAATCCATTTTCTTCATATCTTGCAATCATTGCATTCCATGACAGGTCATCTCTTTGAGGTGTTAGGTCAAACAATTGACATGCCTTGTCTATGTTTCCACACTTTTCATAATGTCTACAAGGGTAGCTACAAATATAATATCTAGAAAAATTCTGGTATCCTTTATGCTTTGAGGTGTTAGGTCAAACATTCAACGTGCCTTGTCAATGCTTCCACACTTTGCATACATGTCTACAAGGGCAACTGCAATTACAACATCCAGCAAAATTCCTATATCCTTTATGCTTTGATGGTTGTCCATACCATGTTCCAAAGATCCTAATTTGGAGGATGCTGGCAAAGGTTGTGGAATTTGGCTTTACACATGCCAATTGCATTTGCTTGAAAGTTTCTAAAGCCTTTTCAACAAATCCATTTTTTACATATCTTGCAATCATTGCATTCCATGACAGAACATCTCTTTGAGGTGTTAGGTCAAACAATTGACATTCCTTGTCTATGATTCCACACTTTACACACATGTCTACAAGGGCAGCTGCAAATACAATATCCGACAAAATTCTAGTATCCTTTATGCTTTGAGGTGTTAGGTCAAACAATCCATGTGCCTTGTCTATGCTTCCACACTTTGCATGGATGTCTACAAGGGCAAGTGCAAATACAATATCTAACAAAATTCTGATATCCTTTATGCTTCCATAGTTTGCATACATGTCTACACTTGGGAAACTGTAATTATAACACATGACAAAAAATCCTATATCATTTATGCTTTGAGGTGTTCTATCAAATAGTCCACATGCCTTGTCTATGCTTCCATAGTTTGCATACATGTATACAAGGGTAGCTGCAGTTACAACATATGACAAAAATCCTATATCATTTATGGTTTGAGGTGTTCCATCAAATAGTCCATGTGCCTCATCTATGCTTCCACACTTTGCATAAATGTCTATAAGGGCAATTGCAATTACAACATCTGACAAAATTCCTATATCCTTTATGCTTTTATGGTTGTCCATACCCTGTTTGCAATAATGGTAGTCAACTTTAGGCCTCTAGATGTGATCCAAGACTAGTGATGAAGTCCTTTTGAAAACTTGAGTTCATGCTAGGAGTTTTGATCAATAGTTAAGCCTTAAGATGTATGACATCAAAACTATCTCTTGCATCATGGTGACATTTTTGGCACTACAACATGTCCTTCTTTTAGGTATGCATAACTAAAGATATCCTATATCTACATATAATACCATCTTGATGAGGGTTTCAAACAAGAAATGACTCCATAACTGCCCCTAAAACTATGGCAGTCCTTGACTAGCCTCCTATGACTGTCCATTTACTTTCTTTTTCATTATTTCTTATAAAGGCTTTTATGACTTGCTTCTAGTTTTTAGTTGGTTTCACATCTTCCACTACATGTTGACAATTTTACATCTAATAGAATCTTGTACATACTATTCTTGACCTCTTATAATTTTTTATACCTAGAGAAACTCTCTAGACTAGGTTGCTCCCTACTGGACTAGGCTACTAGCATAGGTGTTAGATAAGGACTAGGTTGCCCCTTTGTCCAAAATCAAAAAAATCAACTTACATGACCTTCTAAATTCCTAGAAAACTTCATCTTCTAATTCTAAGCAATTCAGTATTTTAAAACTTTTAATTTTACTATTGGAACTTTGGTGCATTCTTCACCTACATAAAGTTCCTAGTAAGGTTTCTCATGAAAGAAGTTGATGGACTTTGTTCTAGGTTTATGTTGATAGTTATATGGTCGAATAGAAAACAATTGTAGTGAGCTATATAAGGTAGAAATGAGTTTTAGGTGTTACATTTTAGCATGGAAACTTACATAAATCTAATGCCACTATTTTCCAACCTCAAGCCATTTTGAAGGAGAACTCACAACTGCATAATTTAGGTATGTCATTTCAAGTATTTATTATAGTATAGGTACACTTGTATTGTTGTTGGAGGACACATGGTGATATTATAGGAGATTCTTAGAGGTACTTCAAGTAGCTAGAATTAATTAGGTGTTTTTCATACAAAGATCAAAGACAACCCTAGGCTGACTATCATGTATCAAAAGCATTATTGTCTTCCTAGAGGATACTTATACCCTGGCGTTATGAATGCGAAGTCTACAAGTAGGGAGTTTAGAAGAGAGAAAGAAGAGGACCATGTCATAATGAAGAGACAGTTGTGTTGGTAATCAGAGAGTAGAAATCCTAAATTAAGAAGGGAAGACAACCCCATCAAGTCAAGCATGTCATTCCCACATAAAGACAACCCTAGCAAGGCCAATAGACCAACTATGACACGGTACACTTATGGACAAGCATGTAATCATGAATTAGTCTTAAAGTCAAGAATGTGACAGTCATTAGCAAGAAGGAAATCACTTAGCTTTGGGACTGTTATCACTTAGCTTTGGGACTGGGAGGGTGAGATTGTTATATGATGAGCAAAGCTTCCATTTGGGGGGATCTAGCAATTAAAAAACTAGTCATATGATTGCTAGGATAGTCATCAAGGTCCTAAGAGTATTTACTATTCATCATACCATTATTCACATTTTAGCATTGTCAACACATATTAGGATAGTGTTGTCCCAGCAAAACAGAGAAGATTGTTATAAAGATCTTAGAACACTCATTTTATAAATGTACAGTTATATGCAAATGGTAGCAGTCATATGTCAAGCTTAGAATGGTCATATCAACCTAAGGACTACTTGATTGAATCCTTAGGGCAATGAGAACACCATATATAAATCTGTCATTCCATTATGGTTTCAGTTATCTGGAAAAATGTCCAACCTAGAACACTTCTAAGGCTTCATTAAATGGTCTAATATCTATAGAAAGATTTGCATGAGCAATGGCGATGGAAATAAGGAACCAGTACCATTAGAGTTTAAATCTTCTGATGACGCGTGGATGTGTCTCTAGAATTAAAGAATAGAAGAGGACCATGAGCTAGCTATGGAACAATTTAAAAGCGTACAAGATTTGAGGTTAAAGTTTTGATTCTCGTCGAAGCAGCTTCAAGATCACTGTTACATGCAATGGGTTTGTTATATTTCTTAATCAGTTAGTGTTAGTTTTTTCATAAATAATTTTAAATGTCAATGCTAGGAGTGGGGCTTCTTTACATGGCTTTGTGTGTTAGGTATTAGTTTCAATTCTTTAAAAAAAATTGTTGCATTTTCTTTGTCTTTACTTTGTAGGAGATGATTTAAGCACTCTCATTGTGTAAGTTCAGTTATCTTGATCCTTTTAAATCTTAATGAATCTTTTAGTTTTTATTCAATTTGGTGTTTTTTTGGTGAACAATATGCATTAAGATCAATTTGTTTTCAATTTTATGTGCCAAGCGTCCCAGTCGTTCTAGGCAGTAGGCTATCGACAAAGTCCCTTAAGATCCCTAAGACCAAAAAGCTGCCAAACTTTGATGGAGTAGTTCTTAGAATTCATGTCAATTGGGAATGTTTTGTTTAGACCTATAGGTGTATGTGGGGTCCATCCGCAATAACCTCTCTTAGTTTTGGTCAACTCCAGTCCATTTGACCGTGCCAAAATCAAATGCATTCTTGCAAAATGCTTCAATTTCATGCAATGGGAAAGGTGCTAGGAGTGACATTTTGCATTCCATAGCTCGTGGGGCCGAATGGACTTTGCCAACGCATCGGGGTGGGCAAGTAAATGCCAGGGGAGGTCTTGTTTCATGTGCCAAGGGTCCCAATCGTTCGAGGTAGTAAGCTACCAACAAAGTCACTTAAGATCCTAAGAGCAAAAACTACCAAACTTTGACGGAGCAGTTCTTGGAATTCGTGGCAGCTGGGAATGTTTAGTTGGGACCTACATGTGCACGTGGGGTCTGTCCACAATAACTTCTCTCAGTTTTGGTCAACTCTAGTCCATTTGACCGTGCTAAAATCAAATGCATTCTTGCAAAATGCTTCAATTTCATGCAGTGGAAAGGTGCTAGGAGTGACATTTTGCATTCCATAGGTCATGGGGCTAAATGGACTTCACCAACGCATCGGGGTGGGTGGTTAAATGTCAAGGGAGTCTCGTTTCGTGTGCCAAGTGCCCTAGTCATTTAGGGTAGTAGGCTACCGGCAAAGTCCCTTAAGATCCCTAAGACGAAAAATATGTCAAACTATGATGGAGCAGTTCTCAAAATTTGTGGCAGCTAGGAATGTTCCAGTTGGACCTACAGGTGCACATGGGTCTATGCACAATAACCTCTGTCAGTTTCGGTAAACTCTAGTCTGTTTGACTGTGCCGAAATCAAATGCATTCTTGTAAAATGCTTTAGTTTCATGCAATTGAAAGGTGCTAGGAGTGACATTTTGCATTCCATAGCTCATAGGGCCAAATGGACTTTGCCAATGCATCAGGGTGGGTGGATAAATGCCAGGGGAGGTCTTGTTTCATGTGTTGAGGGTCCCAATCGTTCAGAGCAGTAGGCTACCGACAAAGTCACTGAAGATCCTAAGACCAAAAACTGCCAAACTTTGACGGAGCAGTTCTTAGAATTTGTGGTAGATGGGATCATTTTGTTTGGACCTACAGGTGTATGTGGGGTCCATCCACAATAACCTCTCTTAGTTTTGGTCAACTTCATTCTATTTGACCATGTCGAAATCAAATTCAATCTTGCAAAATGCTTCAATTTCATGCAACATAACATTGCCAGGTGCCATATTTTTTATTTTTCTCGTTGTGGGGCCAAACTAACTGCACCAACACGTTGGGGTGGATGGGTAAATGTTAGGGGAGGTCTTGTTTCATGTGCCAAGTGTCCCAGTCGCTCTAGGCTGTAAGCTACCGACAAACTAGAAAGTTGCTAAGACTGAAATTTTGCATTCCACAGGTTGTGGGATCAAACCAACTGTGCCAACACATCTGGGTGGGTGGGTAAATGCTAGGGGAGGTCTCATTTTGTGTGCTAAGTGTCTCAGTAGTTCCGGGCTGCATGCTACCGACAAACTCGAAAGGTGCTAAGAGTGATATTTTGCATTCCATAGCTCGTGGGGCCAAATGGACTTCGCTGACGCATTGGGGTGGGAGGGTAAATGCCAAGGGAGGTCTCATTTTGTGTGCCAAGGGTCCCAGTCATTCCGGGCTGTAAGCTATCGACAAAGTCACTTTGCCGGTAACTTGCAGGCCAGAACGACTGGGACAAAGTCTCTTCAACCAAATGAAATAATCATGATCACACTTTGGAATAAGATGAAAATGAATAGGACCTAATGGGCCAGACGTATGCCTTGGGGGCTCATCAAGGATGGTCTTACCTATGTACACACAAAGGCTTCGTAGTTCAGGGTAACTTGACTTGCAACCACAAGGTTAACTTAAATTCATAGATCCATGAAAGCAATAGTACTGGTTAAAAAACTAGATTCATGATAAGAATTCTAGGCTCTCGAGTCATAAGAAGGATACCACACCATTAGATGGACAAGGTAACATGACATAACTGATTTAAAACTAGGCCATCAAATGATAATTGGTTTATAGGCAACTAGCTGACTAACCATAGACAGACCTTAGGTCTCATGATTGTATAAATTATGCGATTAAGGGTATAAGGCTCACTTAAATCATAATAATAACAATTTAATTGTTAAGAATCAAATGATAATGCTTATGATTTTTGTGAAGAACAAGACCTACAAAATATGCAATCTAACTACTATAGATCCTTCAATATCCAATACAACTAAATAATCCAACAAATTCCTTGTTCAAAGATTTTCTATAACCAATAATGAAATCTTCTTATTATCTTCTATCAAACTCAAATCTTTCCCTTACCATGGTTACCAATACAAACACACTTTATTCATTTATCTAAAAACAACAATACTAAACATAATATAAATATATTAAAAAAGAAATCTATTTATATAAATTAAATTAGTCTCCTATCTAATCTCAAACTTAATTCAATGAATTGAAATAAATTTAAGAATAAGAATAAAACAAAATAATTGAATAAAAATGGTATTGACATGAAAAACCACCTAGTAGTAAATCTGCCATAACGTTCTTATTTTTCAATGGAATTCAAGATGTTTTGGAAAGATAAGAGTAAGGGGAATACAACTTAGAAAACAATTAGAAAAATTCTTTAAGATGAGGGGGTATCACATTTACTGCAATCATCCCTTTCCCTCAAATCCAAATTTAACCCACAAACAAAAAAATATTTATTTAGAAATGTGAAGTAATTCCTAACACAATAGTTATGTATCTCTTATTCATCAATATAAACTCTCTAAAGTTGATTGATATGACATAAATTTGTACTACAATAGTTAAACATTTATGAATGTGGTTTTGATCCACTTAAATAATACAATTAAAACATTTATAATATTATTACATATTTAATATAAATATATTTATAGTATGAATATGTTGAGGAAGTATATGCTTATATATGTATAATATGTACACATTATATATACACACACAATATCTTAACTCTACCAACTCTTATTCAATCCATTTAACTACCTACATGCTTACAAAAAACCCAAGCTTGACCATTTATCATGAATAGAGAATGATTTGATTACTCTAAAGTATTCCCTATCTTTATAATGAATGATAAAAATACTAAAAGATAAATGATATGTTATTTTGTTTTAATTTTGTATTTCAAATAACTATGCAATAAATAGATGTATGATCTAGTAGTTATTCTTATAAACTATTATGTATGAAAAAGGGGAATGATGTAAGCTAGCAAGTACACTAGATCAAACCCTCTTCCACAATAACATTTAAGGACAAAACTGAGCCAAGTCACTACCAAATGAAGGACTTGGCTACTGATTTTGTGCTCAAGAGTGCTATGGAAAGATATGATATAACCAAGACTTCTATCAAACCCTAGGTTAAGTATGCATAAAACCCTAGTTATAAGATAATCATCTTGTAACAGACAGAAGACAACTGAACCCAAAAACCAATTGCACAATAGTGATCAGGAAGATGTTAGAACCTATGATTCGGAAGCTGGAAAGTCAGAGGACTATGGGGCAGGCACCCAAGTCCAGAAAGATGAAATCTTCAAAAATTAAAACTGGAGAAATGTCTCAAATGATATTTTGATGCCAGATTCAGTACCAGTTTGAGCAAGAGGACTTCAAGGCGGGTACCCAAGTCTTCTGCAAAGGAATATTTGCAAACTACTTTCTAATCCTGAAACCCTTTCCCTTACACAACCTTCTTGTACCTTCACTTCTTCAGACTTCACACCTGTAACCTACACACAAGAAGAAAAGGGGTTTGAGGGTTGTGGTGTTTAAGGATTTGCCTCAGTCAAATCCTGAGATAGCATTCAAGCTTCCCAACACCGTTGTTAGAGAGAGTGTATGCCCTAGTAGGGTAGAGGCTAAACAAAATCAATGATAGAATGATTCAAATAATAGTGATATCACCTCAAAGGTGAATCCCTTAGGAGAATAAAGATCCTTCAACTCATAAGGAGATGAATGATGATTCCAAATCTACAACAATAACACAATGAATGCTTTGAAAGCTCTTTGCTCCAAGATCATAAGTTCGCTATATCCATCTAGGAACTACAAATGAATTAAAAAACACAATTTTATATGCTTTCTCACTAACATTCGTAAATAAAATCAAAAGATCTGACAAAGGGAAACCTTTTTAAAGGTCCTATGCTGACATACTTTGGAATTTGCCCTGACCAATTAGGGAGGACTTGGCCGCGAGCGCCCAAGTCCCAAGGCACCTTTTTGGTCTGGGGTAAGGCTAAGAATGGGCCTCTTGTTCCCAATTTGCATTGGTTTCGGGGGATTTTACATCGGCATGAATATTTTGCATGTATAATGTTATCACATGGCCCTAGGAGCTAAACAAGGAGGTAAAAAGGCAAGTGTCCACTTTTTACTTCATAACATAAACTAATCAACATAAGGGTTTTAGTTTGACCTTCTTGCACTACATATATAATCTTGATTCAATCAAATTTTTGCATGCAACTAAATATATGAAGGATTATCTAATCATACTCATTCTAAGAAAGAAAATATGTAAATTCAACTAACAGTCTTATGTAATGAATATATTTCATTTTACTACCAACAAAATCCTATATTTTCAATTGCTGCTACAACAGTAGTAAAAATATGATAACATTCTCAATACTTAACCAAATTTAAAACTGTAAGATGTTTTAGAAAGTTGAAAATAAGATGCTTATAACCCAAGAACCCTTTTATAAAATACTTCCTATGTAAAGAAAAATTTTATAAGACAACAACAGGTTTTCTTTAAAAAAATTCAGAAAAACATTAAGATAAATAGTGGCTAGTTTTCAAGGACACACCTCAAAAATTTAATTGATGAAGAATACCTCCAAATGTCCATGAAGAGAGATTCTAAAATTCCATAATGTGAGATCTTCTATATTATTCAGTGGTGCGCTTCCTTTCATCTACCTAAAGTTCTATTGCGCTCCTTATGAAATTCAGAAATTTTTCACCTAACAAGTCACCATGGACGTTCACTTTATTTGCCTCATCAAAATGGATGTATTTCCCTTGAAGAATTATCTTCAACAACACCTATGGATGTCCTCTTGATGACTTACAAAAATCAGAAATAAACTTAGCCGCTTCTCTTGTTTTTCCCATCCTCTTTGAAGCCAAACTTCCATCTACTTATAATATCTCATTTTCCATGTTTCATCTTCCTCTTTTGGGCTCCAATGACTCTTGGTATTCCTCTTCTTGCTTGGTGGCATCCAACTTGGAGAAATATGACTCTTGGGATTCCTTTGTTTCTTTCCTTCATGACTTGGATGCTCGAAGACTCTTCATTGTCCAATCTTTGTCTTCTAACATGTAGGTGACTAGGATTTTGTCCATATGCAACTTGCCTCGTCTTTTCCTTGGAGTGTTGGAGGATTAAAATATTTATTTTATTTCCCCAAAGTTTGCATATGATGTTGATTAGAAATCTGCTAGACAAACAAAAGGGTAAAATAATTTTTTTTTGTTGATGCAAGATTGCTTGTAAGCCCGGATGCTCTTGCATCATATAATTATATATAAAATTATGTAATAGAATTACGAATACACTCAAATTACACATATAATGATACTTACACAAATACGTGCAAATGTGGAAGAAACATAATTGTAAACAAGGCACATAAAGTATTTGCATACCTGAATGAAGTAAATGATCAAAAAAATGCAAATCTCATACTTTGTTTATCTTCCTAGATTCTCCTTTACTGTTAATGTCTCTTTGATATTATTATAATTGAAATCCTTTTTCCCAATGATTAGAGAAATCCAACTTACAATAATAATAGCATAATAATTTTCATGAAGATTAGCTAGTCTAATATCATTTCAAAAGAGAGATTCAAAATAAAATTATACTCATAATTTAACTAAATAATTATTTGATTCATCTCCAAAATATTCTTGATAAATTTCTATCACGAAAACATCAATATATCTTTCATTAGAGTTATTAGATAGGGTTTAAACATCCTTACATTTGGTGGAAAGCTAGGACATCTACAGCCACGAGTAGTTTGAGGTGTTTTAGATGAGCGAAGAGGTTTGGTGGAGGCACTTTTATAGATTTTCAAATTGGCTGCTATAATTAGTCGATCTAGTTTTTGTGTTATTTATTTTTGTTTTTTTGTAATGTAAAGCTTAAGGGGGTGTTGGAAAATTAAGGTTTACATTTTGTAATAAAGTCACCATAGTGACTTAGTGTTAGTATTAAAAAGTTGAATTAGTTGGGAGTTAGTTTCCCCTAGGGTAGTTTGAGGAGGTTGTAGGGAATACGAGAATGCAATGCTTTACAAGCATTTGCATAATACAAAAAGAACATTAATAATATTTTATGTTTTGTGATTATCCTTGTAAACAATATAATTTAGTTTCTACAATATTTATGCCTGAATTTCCCAACATTGCTCACAGGAGTGATTTTATTTGCTCATTATGTTAGTTCTCACTTTTAAACATATGCATGTAAATTGTGAATTTCATGATCAATCTTTAATTTCTCTATTTCCTAAAAGATGTCCTCTCTTTGGAGAGTTGGGATCCTCCCACCGTCCCCAAAATTAATTCCTTCCTCATACCATCCCTACTCCTTATTCTTGGGATACCATAGTTAAACTAAAATAACACTAAAAACCTGCACAAAAAATGTACAAATTCCATCTTATGCATCATGACATGTATTTTTTTGGATGCATAGTAAATATGAAGCAAAATTATATTTCATTGACTATATCTTTTCACAGCTCAATTTGCATGTTTCAATCCTCTGTATTAAGTCGGTCACCAAAAAAATCTTTGCAAACCCAATAATGAAGAATAGAAAAAAATTCACTCTACGGTCAATATTTACCAACACATATGGCAGACTCTTGCAAAATTTGTCTGTTTGTGCTATCAAATTTGCCACTTCACTTTTGAACATCTTCTTTGTCATCTTCAGGTTTATGGGTCCCAATACCAGATACATGATCGATGCTTGCAGACATGAGGAGATCACCCATTATCCTGCTATAATTATTCGCAGTATAACTCCACTTCTCTGCATGTTTTCCAACTTCCTGTTTGAATTGGTCATGAGCATTTGCTGCAAAAATGAAGCTTAAAAAATCCTGTCATATTTGTAGAGAAGAAAGTGAACCTCTTCTAAGAGAGCATTAGTAGTTAACCTGCCTGGAACAGATGATGTAGCTTCATTAATATGGGTGCATTCAATCTAGCTGCTAGATAAAACTTAAAAGCACAATGTCTACACCATATTTTTGGGAAGCAAGATCCTGTCATGTAATTTGAAATCTTGAAGGACCATTCAAATAGATTGCAAATAAGAAGGTAAGCATTTCAATGCATGTTTTCTATTATATAGCTCTCCTTTACTCTGTAATATGAAGGACCACCTCTGTTGGAGAATAGGAAGTAACTTAAACTTTATTAAAAGAAGAGCAGAAATAGATTAGTAGACATGATTGTTGAGAAGAGATGTTTACTGCAAAATAAAGTTGGATCAGTTTGTACCCTTTAGATTTAAAAACAACCAATCATGTGATGCCACATCAGTGCACTAACAAAACATGACTTAATGCATAACTATTGGTCCACTCTTTTTTTGGGAACTATTGGACACCTCAACAAAAAGTATGCTGTTGTAGCATCATATTTGATGATGTGGACCTGAAACCTTAGTTATAAATAGGGGCCTTGCCAAATAACCTGCTATTAAATTTTTGGAATGATTCGAAATTGCCAAATATGATTTTGAGAGGCATGAAATTAAGGTGCTCAACTACTAGATCCTCTCCCCCTAAAACAAAGTAGTCCAAAGAATTTCAATTGTACATATCTTCCTGCACAGAAGTTGTGACAAAAGAATTAGACAGTACTACTTATACTTCAATGTTCAATACAAAAGGTTAATTTTAGTGGTGTCTCATTCCTACAAAAAGCTGCCTGGTTGGGACCGATTCCAGGGGCATAAGATCTCTTGAACAAATTGAGAACTCTGTCCACCGTTCAATGTGCATCCAGAACACTCCCCACAAGCTCTCCTTATCCTTCACTAAACTTTGACTTAAACTTTGACTTGCTTAAGAGGCAGGTGGGGCCTTCAAATGTTGTTGCTACTTCTGTCTCCTGTCAGCTAATCCCTGCACTCGACCGAATTCCAACATTGACCGCATTAATATCACTAACCCGTGAAACTTTATCCGCCATCCGTCACACTTTAGCGACGCCGATAATACTCCCTCCGATCTCCCTTAATCCATGTAGAAATGCAATAAAAGTTAAAATTGCTGTCACAGTTGCCAAATTTCAAAATCCCCTGTCTGCTGCCAACACAGAGGAGCTCTCCCTGTTTAGGAGGAGATCGTTGTAGGAGATTGTCAAGGAGATCGTGCAGTAGAGGTGAGTCTGTTTATGGTTGTTCAGGCTATTCATGCCTATTGAAAACCGTCTCTCAAACACCATGATCCAAAGCTCAGAGTGACTGTACGTAGGGAAAGTAAATCATAGTATAAGATTGTAATGCTACCCTACCTAATTCGAAGGAGTTTATATGTGTTTTTTTGGGGGTTTTGTTATAGTGTTTTGCTTTCTTTGCAATTGCCTAATGTACTATAAGCACTATCATATGTTTCATATAAACTAACTAAAGTATATATTAACAATATCATATGTTTCATATAAACTAAACTAAAGTATATATTAACAATTTCAAATATATTTTTGTTAGTAGACTAGACAACATGATAGAATTGTATTGTACCTCTTGAATGGAATATCATATATAGATTTTAACTATTTAGATCCCTACTTTATGTTCTTTTAATAACTCTTAAAATTAGTATTTAGAGGAGAAAGAATGTTTTTGGATTTTGGGAAACAATGAAGGATACATTGCATTTCACATTCAATCTGTTTGGTTCAAGACTATTTTCTACACTTTTATTAGCTCTTTAAATTAGCATTTAGAAGAGGAAGAAATTTTTGGATTTTGAAAAACAATGAAGGATGCATTGCATTTCACATTCAACCTATTCCGTTCAAGATTGCAATGCTTGTTGATGTTCAATCCTACTCTACCTAATTTGAAGGAGTTTATATGTTGTTTTTGTAGGGATGTGTTGTGGTTTTCTTTGCAATGGCTTGATGTACTATACATAAACACTCACATTTTTCATAAGCAAGAACTCTTCTAGAATCTTATAGTCCTAAAACAATATATTAGTTGTAATTTTTGGGCTAAGTATGTTAGTATGTTAGTGATAGCAATCCTATCATTGTTGTAAAGTTGAAAGTGAGCCCTACCCATCAAAAGTGTTTTGCTTGAATCAAAATTGATCCTTTGCCCCAATACCATTAAGAGTAAATAACATGAAAATAGAACCCCAATGAAAAATGTAAATTGTCCCCACTGAACCAATGTTGTTTACATAGTTCACAACATTCTCACTAATTCACGTCAAGTAGAAAGAATCCCATAATAATTGATTGCAAGTTAGTATGTGCAAAATAATCTAGGGGTTATCCATCCCCTTGTTAATTTACAAAATGGGGAAATTCATGCCTTGAGAAGGTAAGGGAAGTCATTTATAGACTAAAGAGAAGATGTATTGGATGTAGAAGGTCTGCCACTTGAAGATGGAGGAGGGGGTATAGTGCTATTCGAGGGAGAGTTAGACAAAGTAGGAGACTTTAAAGAAGTATTAGGAGATGACTTAGGTGAGCCTTCTTTAGTAAAATCTAGTAAAGAGGTGAAATATGTGCAATTGGGTTAAAGCGAGTTTGAGATTCAATAGTTTGACAATATTGAAAAGGGGATTAATAGGCATAGATAGTATAAATTTTATTGTTATGCATGAATTCTAAACATTGATAAAGAGTGGAGGGAACAACATGCATCTCGTGGAGCCATGGTTGTCCAAGAAGAAGATTGTAAGCAAGTTTACCATGCATGACATGAAAAAATGTGTTGAGAGTGGCAAGATCCATTGTGATTGGTAATGATATGGTTCCTAAAGGCTCCCAACTAACATTTTCAAAATCATAATGGTGAGGTTGGATTTTTATAATTGTTTGCAATCAATAGGAATATGATCAAGAAAGTCTATACTACAAATATTTAACCCACAACTATTATCAATGAGAACCTTATTAATGCTAGTGTTCTTACAATGCACAAAAAAATGATAGAGCTTCCTAAAGGATTAAAGGGGATGAAAATTTAGATGATGAAAAAAACTCTCATATAGATTCGATCATGGAGGCCAAGTCAATGGGTCAAGCAAGTGGTTGAACAAATGTCTTCTATTAGGCTTATTGAAGGTTGTCCCTAAGAGAGGGGGAGGTCAAAATTAGATCCCAAAGAGATATTTTATCTTAGGTGGATTGTAGTTGCTCCATCGGATCATATTCTTTAGGTTTTTAATGGAGATTTGAGGTAGAGAGGGAAGATTGACAGTAGTAGAGAGAAGTTAAGTTGGGATTGATGTGTTTTTCTAATTTTGTCAAGTGTTATGGGTATGAATAATAGTACTATAATCTATTTTACAAGAAGAAACTTTCTTGTTAAAAGATGGAGAGGGTGAAGGAAGACCTTGGACTACTATTCTATGGATAGGAGAATCTTATAGCACAAGCTTAGGAGTAGGAGAAGAATGTGGTATATTAATGGATTGAACAAGAGAAATAGGAAGGTCACACATTGGATTAGAGAGGTCTCTATGTTTTCCATTTGGTCCTTTAAGCATGTGTATAGTTACAAGAAGAAACAATGGAAAAGTAACTAAGTGAAGTCACACATGAGTGAGCTAGAGATGGAGAATGGATGATAACAAGAGAGATAGGAAGGTCATACATTAACTTAGAGAGGTCTTTGTGTATTCCTAGTGTAGTCACAGTAGGAGGGTTCACATAATGAACTATCCGGACTGTGCAACAAGAGTAAACACAACGAAAACAACTCAAGAAAATGGAACAAATGCATATTCAATCATTCAGTATATCAAAGAATTCAAAATAGAGATATGTCGGCAAGATGCAGGCTTACAATTAGGGCTCACAAGCCTGATTACATACATGTGCAAGATAAAGCTTTGAAGCTCCTTCACACAAAATCCAAACTATAAACTACCACTATGATATGAACTCCTTTCCTAGGGATCTATTACATCATTATATATCATTTTCAGACCAATAGATTCCTTCGTGTCGACCAAGCAAGATCACAGATTCCAAAGAAGAGGTGCAACGTGTATACACAAATAGGTCAGACCTAAATGCATATAACACACTCACAAATGAATGGAACAATGTGCGGACCTCCTGGGAAGGTTGGCCATGGACCAAGGATCATTGAATGATGTCATTAGGATCCGCAAGTCAAGGAATGATCCGCAAGCCTTCTCCTTAGGCTGGTTATCAAGAACTGTTAGAATGCTCTGCTCTGAGAAAACATTTGATCTTCTGAAAGTGATATCTTTCCGATAACTAATCCAAATGCTCTGAATTCTTGATATGATGTAGATGAATGAATGTAGATGCTAAGTCCAGATCCGCAAGATGTGAAATGCCAAAACCGGACCACAAGCTGAGAACTGCTACTGATTGAACTGCCTAAAATGAACTAGAAAATTAAACTGAAATGCAAATATTTTTGGTTGATGCAAGATTTCTCTTGAACCAGGGCTGCTCCTGCATCAGACATCTAGGGTTATTCAAAAATTGAGTCCCTCACTTTGCTAGGGCTAGGGGAGAACCAAGATGGTCCACCTCAGCCTGAGAAATCCAAGATGAATCTTCTTCCGGTCTACCTTTCCACTTCACAAGGTATTCTTTGTATTGTCTTCCTCTAGTGTTGTGTCCAACTCTACTATCCCAGATGTCTTCAATCTATTCCGGTGCTTATTGTGGTAACTACTTCTTCAAGTCTTCTCCCATGATGTCACTAAACTTTGCTGCATGATACTGATAAAGATCTGCAATGTTGAAAATAGGTGAAATACCCAATTTCTCTAGTAATTCCACTTCATATGCATTTCCTGAATCAAATTTCCTGAGTATCCTACAAGGTCCAAACTTCTTCATCTTCAACTTGTTATATGTCCCAACTGGAAATCTTTCTTTTCTCAAGTACACCATCACTTCATCTCCAACTTCAAATTCCTTATGTCTTCTCTTCTCATCATCCTTCTCTTTGTACTTACTGTTCATATCCTCCAAATGCTTCTTCACCTGATTATGCATTGTCTTCATGTGATCTACAAATTCTTCTACTTCTGCACTTCTCTTTTCTTCTGTACTGATATCTCTCAATTCTGCAGCTCCTCTAGGATTCACTCCGGTCACAATCTCAAAAGGTGTTCTTCTGGTACTCCTATTCACTAAATTATTGTATGCAAACTCTGCTTGTGAAAGAATCAAATCCCAACATCCGGTCTTCTCTCCAACCAAACATCTCAACAAGTTTCCCAAACTCCTATTCACTACCTTTATCTATCCATCTGTCTATGGATGAAAAGTTGAACTGAATTTCAAATCGGTCTTCATCTTCTTCCAAAGTGTCTTCCAAAAGTATCCAACAAACTTTGTGTCTCTATCTGAAACTATACTCTTAGGTAATCCATGCAATCTTACAATCTCCTTGAAAAATAGGTCAGCTACATGCACTACATCAGTTGTCTTCTTACAAGGTATGAAATGAGCCATCTTTGAAAATCTATCAACCACTACAAATATTGAATCATGTCCTCTCTGTGTCTTTGGCAATCCCATTACAAAATCCATGCTTATGTCTTCCCAAGGTCTCTCTGGTACTGTCAAAGGTTTATACAATCCAGTATTTTGACTACTTCCTTTTGCAACTTGACAAACTCAACAACTCTGCACAAATCTCTAAACATCCTTATGTATCTGAGGCCAAAAGTAATTTTCACTCACCAAAGCCACTATCTTGTCAATGCCAAAATGTCCTGCCAATCCACCACTATGCTTCTCCTTGATCAAATTATCTCTCATTGAACTTCTAGGTATGCACAACTGACTTCCTTTGAACAACATGTCATCCTGAATGAAATAATCCAACCACTCACTTCTATCTGCTACAATAGGTTCTTTACATGCTTTCTAAGGTTCTGCAAAATCAGTGTCTCCATCATACATATTCTTCAATTCATCAAAGCCCAACACTTCAACTCTCATCTCTGTCAACAAGTTTCTTCTTCTACTCAAGGCATCAACAACTTTATTTGATTTACCACTCCTATGCTTCAACACAAAAGTATAACTCTGCATGAACTCTACCCACCTCATATGTCTCTGATTCAACATTTCCTGACTATTCAGATACTGCAAAGCTTGATGATCTGTATACAACACAAACTCCTTAAGCAACAAGTAATGTCTTCACTTCTTCAATGCTTGAATTATGGCATAGAACTCTTGATCATAAACTGAATATCTTCTCCTCGCATCATTCAACTTCTCACTGAAATATGCTACAGGTCTACCTTCTTGACTTAACACTGCTCCAATTGCATTTCCCCTTGCATCACAATCAACTTGAAATAGCTTATTGAATTCTGGTAATGCCAAAACAGGTTACTCTGTTACTTTCTGCTTCAACAACTCAAAACTATTATCTGCTCCTGATGTCCACTTGAAATCTTTTCTGTCACCTCTCATTGTTTCTGTCATAGGGTTACAAACTGAACTAAATTTTTTTATGAACTTCTAGTAGAAACTAGCCAAACCATGAAATGATCTAACCTCTCCAATGCTCTCTGGTGTAGGCCATTCAACAATTGCTCACTTTCTCAGGGTCTATCTTCAATCCATCCATAGAAATCACAAATCCCAAATATACTAACTCTTCCTTCATGAAACTACATTTCTTGATGTTTATCAGCAATTTCGCTTCTCTCAACCTCTGCAAAACTTGTCTAATATGCCACAAATGTTCTTCTTTTGTCTTACTGAAAAGCAGAATATCATCCAAGTACACAATAACAAACTTACCCAAGAATTTCTTCAAGACTTCATTCATTAATCTCATGAAAGTACTTGGTGCGTTTGTCCATCCAAAAGGCATCACTAACCACTCATACAATCCTTCATTCATCTTAAAAGCAGTCTTCCATTTATCACCTTCTCTGATTTTGATCTGATGGTATCCACTCTTCAGGTCTATCTTGTGAAATATCTGGCTCCACTCAAACAGTCCATGATATCATCTATCCTAGGTAAGGGAAATCTATACTTAACTGTGATCTTGTTTATTGCTCTAGAATCAGTACACATTCTCCATTCTCCATCCTTCTTCGGGGCTAGCACTGCAGGCACTGCACAATGACTCAAGCTTTCTCTGATCAAACCTTTCCTCAACAACTCTTGTATATGTCTATTTAGTTCTTCATTCTCTGTTGGTGTCATTCTATGTGTTGCTTTGTTAGGCAAACTTGCTCCTGGTATAAGATCCATGTGATGACTAATACTCCTTATAGGTGGTAATCCATCAGGTACATTATCTAATATGATGTCTTCATATTCTTTCAGCAACTCTCTTATCTCCTCCGGTTCAGTCTCTCTCTTCAATATTTTAGGCTTCTTAGGAATCAAAGCATAACACACTTTCCTATTTCAAACCATCCAAAAATTTCCTTCCATCTACCAAACAGATTCTAGCATTCCCACATACCATATCTTTAGGATCATCTTCTAAAGGAATCAAAGTAATTCTTTTCCCATTTGCTATTGTAGTATATGTATTCTTTCTCCCATCATGTATAGCTTTTCTATCCTACTGCCAAGGTCTACCCAACAAGATATGACAAACATCCATAGGCATAATATCACACAAGACTTCATCATGATAAGATCCAATATGAAATTTTAGCAAACATTGTTCACTCACTAGTATCTTATGATCAACCTGAATCCATGCTATCTAATAAGGCTTAGGGTGTTTCATTCTTTCCAACTTCAGCTTAGTCACCATCTCCTCTGAAACTAGGTTATCTGAACTACCACTATCAATTACAACTTTACAACACTTACCTCCGGATTTGCATCTAGTTCTAAACATACTTTTCCTCTGTGATGGTTCCTCATTTATCTCTACTTGAAATAGTGCTCTCCTCATCACCAATGATTCTCCTTTCTCCAGATTGCCAACTGAATAAGGTGATTCAACAAGTTCTTCTCCAACATAGTTTGCTCTTCCACTATTTTTTGTTTTCTTACTTGTACTACCCTGATTACACTCAAACGCTCTATGTCCTTCACCCCCACACTTGAAACAAGTACCTCTAAATGTCCTCTTATCAGATCCTCTTCCTTCTCTTCTATATCCTTAATTCTGGTATGTACTAGGGTTTCCTCTCTGGTAAAAAATTATGTCATCTCTCTAGTAAGCATTGTTATCTCTGTCATCCTTTCTAACTGGGCTGTCAAACTTGTTCTGCTCCACAAATGGTCTATCTCCTCCGGAAAATGTTCTACCTCTCTGGAATTTACCTCCTCTACCTCTCTATCTTTGATCATGCTTCTTATTCAGCCTCTCTTCTGTTAGATCTAGGGCACACAACTGAGAGGGGGGCGAATCAGTTGTACAAAAACTTTGTTTCTACTTCAAACACTTGATTCTTCTTGTTAGTTAATAGCATATTAATTAATTATTCATGAAAGCACAAAGTATAAACACTGGAGTAGATAAACATCAACACATTTGACACCAAGATTTTTGACGTGGAAAACTCGGTTAAGGGAAAAACCACAGGGTGATTAACCCAAGGATTATTCTCTGTTAGAAGAATAAGAAAAATGAATGGCACATGCCAATTAGGGCTCACTGCCCGAGCACACTGCTCACAAGGAGGCACACTACCTACAGGAGACACACTGTCTACAGGATTATAAGTATCACAACCTTGAACTAGAGAATGACATCTTCACCATGTCTGGATCAGTTCCATTTAAGCTCGAGACACACCTGCTCTACCTTTCAGTCTTTCGCTATACCACACTCATCCGCTCCACAACACACACTATAAAATGAATTCACAAACCTTTATTTATACAAGACATCAACTTAGGAACAATCATCTAAGTTGGCAATCAACCATAAGAACATTCGCAAGATGAATAACACATCTGGTCGACCACCACAAGAACATTCACAAGATGAACAACTCATCCGGTCGGCTAGTCTGAACAAAAACTTCATCCGGAAGAATATCTTCAATTCCGGGCTCTACCACCAATGCGGACCAACAACACAACCTCAACATGATCTAAGAACCTTCACAAGCTTGCCTCAATGGCCAGGTACATCCGCGCTTCCTCTACTCACTGGAATCTCTTCTCTTCCTTATCCAGAACTTCAAGAACATAGTCTATCGCGACTGTCATACTGCAAGAGGTGCTTTCGGACCTCCAAACCATGAACAAATTGAGAGGACACATCACAAAGACATCCCAAACACTCCATCCAATCCGCAAGATAGGATAATGCACTTCCAGATCTCACCGGACCTTTTTGTAGCACTCTGTCACTCCAGAGCATCTCCCGGAACCGGTTCTACTTGATCAATCACAACTTCTTCACATCTTCATGTGGACCTCTGAAATCTTAACTGGATCATCTCAAGACTCATATCTACAAACCCTTTAATCCGCATCTTCTAAATCTCAACCTATTGAGTACTTTTGCCTTCTTCTCATTATTGTTCTTCACTGTTCCTGATTGAGACTAATTTTCTCAATATCCTCAGCACACAGTTCATCCAATCCTTCTTGTCGATGCAATATGAGTATGTTGACATCAATGACAACACTGGTTAACCTCATACTTGCAACAATCTCCCCCTTTGTCATTGATGGCAACATATGATGTGAAAAACCATCAAGACAAGATCTTCTCCTTTCTGTCACAGCTCCCCCTATCAGCAACAACTCTTCACATGTCTTCTCTTCCTTGACTGCTCCCCTTTAATCATCAGCCACTTGTTTTTCACATGTCTTCTCTCCCCCTTTGACATCAATGGCAAAGGGCTCATACTTGCAACTCTAACACATCATAATCATACCAGCTGCTCCCCATCATCAATCCGGATCACAAGATATTACTGTGATATCCACCGAACTGATGCACATCAGTGCATCCTAGTTCATCACCAGAGGGGCCATGACCCCTAACTTCTCCCTGAGATACTCAAAAGAGTCCTTGGGAAGAGGTTTAGTAAAGATATCTGCAATCTGATCCTTGGAGGGTACATACTCCAATCTGACTTCATCCTTGTTCACTTGTTCTCTCAGAAAGTGAAACTTGATAGATATGTGCTTAGTCTTAGAATGCAATACCAGATTCTTAGAAATATTAATTGCACTTGAGTTATCACAGAAAATTGTGATAGGCTCCTCATATTCAATTTTAATGTCTCTTAGCATTTACTTCATCCATAAGATTTGAGTGCAACTACCTGCTACTGCAATGTATTCTGCTTCAGTTGTAGACAGAGATATTGCCTCTTGTTTCTTGCTTAGCCAAGAAACCAGTCTTTTTCCCAAAAAGAAAGCTCCTCCACTTGTACTTTTCCTATCATCCATATATCCTGCCCAATCTGCATCTATGTATGCATGAAGAGAGAAATCCTAATCTCTAGGATACCATAGACCATACTCAACTGTTCCTTTCAAGTACCTAAAAATTCTTTTGATTGCCATGACATGAGATTCTCTAGGATCAGCCTGAAATCTTGCCACAAGACCAAAAGCCTACATTATATTTGGTCTAGTCTGAGTGAGATACAATAGTCCTCCAATCATTGATCTGTACTTGGTCTAATCTATTTTAGGAGAGTCATCATCTTTGCTCAACTTACATCCGGTTGCCATAGGAGTGTTCATTGGCTTTGAATCTTCCATTCTGAATTTCTTCAACAATTCTTTTGCATATTTGGTATGAGAGATAAAGATGCCTTTCTTTGTCTGAGTGATTTGCAGACCCAAGAAGAAATTCATTTCACCAAGCATTGACATTTCAAACTCACTTTTCATTTGATTTGCAAAGGTTTTACACATACTGTCTTTTCCTCCAAAGATGATATCATCAACAAATACTTCAACAATCAAAATGTTTTCATTATCTATTTGGAAATATAGGTTACTATCAGCAGTACCTTTGTTGAAACCAATCTGCACAAGATGCTTATCCAACCTTTGATACCATGCTCTTAGGGCTTGCTTCAATCCATACAGTGCTTTCTTCAACTTGCAGACCATATCATCATGATCAGACAATTGAAATCCATCCGGTTGCTCAATGTATACTTCTTCTTCCAAATCACCATTTAGGAAGGCAGACTTGACATCCATCTAATATACCTTGAAGTCTTTGAAGGTAGCAAATGCAAGAAATAATCTGACTGCTTCAATTCTTGCCACCGGAGCAAAAGTTTCTTCAAAATCAATTCCTTCTATTTGAGAGTAGCCTTTGTAGACCAATCTGGCTTTGTTTCTGATTACTTCACCAACTTCATTTAGTTTGTTCTGGAAGACCCATTTGGTTCCAATCACATTCTTGTTTCTAGGTCTGGGAACAAGATCCCAAGTATGATTTTTCTCAATTTGCATCAACTCTTCCTCCATTGCTTTGGTCCAATTTTCATCATTGCAAGCTTCATTTATTGTCTTAGGTTCAATCTTTGAAATCAGATAGTATTCATTTGAATCTTGAGCAATTCTTCTCCTTGTTTGTACCCCTTTGCTTTTGTCACCTATGATCTGATCTTCAGAGTGATTTAGAGTTACATACCTTGGAACTTTGGGAGTTTCTTGCACTACTATTTCTTGATCAGGCTCATTCAGACAAACTTCTTCTTCCTGATTTACCGGATTAGTCTGGATCTGAATTTCAGAGGAGGATTGAGCCCCTTGCACCAGAGAATCATTCTGATCATCTTCATCATATTCATAAAACCTTGAGGGCTTCTCAATTCCTTCATCAACCTTCACATTTGTACTTTCTATCATCTTTCTCAATCTCTTATTGTAACACCGGTATGCTTTGCTTTGAGTGGAGTAACCCAAGAAAATTCCTTCATCACTTCTAGCATCAAACTTTCCTAAATCTTCATCTCTTTTGATATAACACTTGCTACCAAATACTCTGAAATACCTCACAGTAGGAGTTATACCAAACCAAAGTTCATAAGGAGTCTTACCGGTATTGCTTCTAATTTGAACTCAATTAAGAGTATAGACTGCAGTGCTAACAGCTTCTTTCTAAAATATCCGAGGAACATTTGCTTCCATCACATTGTCCTGGCTGCTTCCTGGATGGTCCGGTTCTTTCTCTCAACTACTCCATTCTGCTGTGGAGTCCTAGGAGTAGACAACTGTCTCTTTATACCATGCTTCTCACAAAAATCTATGAATTCACTGGATGTGAATTCACCACCTCTATCAGACCTTAGACATTTCAGTTTCAATCCAGTTTGATTCTCTACCATAGCTTTGAAGATTTTGAACTTCTCAAGGGTTTTTGATTTCTCTTTTAGGAAGGTAACCCACATCATCTAGGAATGATCATCAATTAGTAACATGAAATATCTATCACCTTGCATACTCTTGATTCTTGTCGGACCACATAGATCAGTATGAACTAATTCCAATAATCCGGTAGAGGACTGATCCTTGCTTTTGAAAGAGACTCTGCTCTGTTTACCTAGCTGACATTCTTTGCACAAACTATTTGTAGGTTTCACCAATTTTGAAAGATCTCTTACAGCCTGAGTATTGCTTATCTTGATGATGTTGTCAAAACTCACATGACACATCCTTCTATGCCATAACCAACTCTGATCAATTTGAACAAACAGACAACTTTTATTTGAACCAACTAGATGGAAGATATTACCTTTTGTTTGAGTACCGGATGCAATCTCAGTTCTGGAGCTTTCAAAGATCCTGCATCTTCCATTCTTGAACCGGAGATCATAGCCTTTGTCCACCAACTGACCAACACTGAGAAGATTGTGCTTCAATCCTTCAACATATAGTACATTACTGGTTTTGCTCTTTCCATCAAAAGAAATAGTTCTCCTACCTCTGATTCTGCTAGCAGAATTATCACCAAACTTTACCATTCCTCCTTCATACCTTTCCAAATCTAAGAACTTGTTCTTGTCACCTGTCATGTGTTGAGAACATCCACTGTCAATAACCCAATCATCCTTTTCTTCAACTTGGGCAGCCAAAGCTCTTTCCACAACCTTATGATTGACAGATTCAGAGGATATTGAATCTTCTTCCTTGATGGCAATAAACACTCATTCATTCTGGATTTGCTTCCTATTTCTGATTCATCATCTGTTACTCCTTCATTATCATCTTCTTCATGAACATAATAACAGTTCTTTTGGAACCTTTGTCTGTTAGCATTTGACCTTGCAGATCTTTCCAGACATCTTGAAGCAAAATGACCAATCTTATTGCAATTGAAGCACTTAAAGGGTAATTTTCCTTCATACTTACCGGATCCTCTTGGCAGTCTCTTTGCAATGAGGGCTTCAAGATGAGCTATTTCTGCTTCTTCCTCTTCCATGTCTTTCCTTGCTTGATCATACCATAACAGCTTCCTTGAAGAGTTCTCTCCCAGATCAAATCTTTGTTTGCCTTTCACATAGGCACTAGCTTTGAATGCAGATTCAGTCTTGGGGTGATCATCTCCAAACTCAGTCATTTCAAATGTAGCCAATTTGCTAGCCAATTGCTCTCTTGTGACAGTTGTATGGGCTCTGAATTCATCAATGGCAGCAACCTTGATTTTGTAGGCAGCAGGAAGGGATCTGAGAATTTTGTGAACAATTTCATTTTCATCCAGAACTCCACCAGCATTCCTGATTCCACACACCAGCTCATTCACTCTTGGCATAAAGGTAGTGATATTTTCATCATCTCTCATCTTCAATCTTTCAAATTTTCCTTTCAGACTTTGTAACCTTGCACTCTTAACAAACTCATCTCCTTCATGCAGAAGTTCCAGTTTAACCTAGATCCCATATGCAGTTGGTAGGTCAATAACATTTGAGAGCTCTGAGTCATTCAATGCACTTAGAAGAGCTTCTTTGGTCTGCAAATTATTTTCAGCATCTGTGATTTCATTCAGAGTTGTCAGACCACCCTGTGGAGGTACATAAGCCTTTGTGATCATGGACAAGTTTGCTTTTCCTATACACTCCAAGTGACATCTCATGCAACCTTTCCAAAGCGAGAAATTGGTTCCATCGAACTTCAAACTATCCTTCTTGTATGACGACATCCTGGATCTCCTCAAGCGGTTAAGCTCCTTTCAGAGGAACTTGGCTCTGATACCAATTGTTAGATCTAGGGCACACAACTGAGAGGGGGGGTGAATCAGTTGTACAAAAACTTTGCTTCTACTTCAAACACTTGATTCTTCTTGTTAGTTAAAAACATATTAATTAATTATTCATGAAAGCACAAAGTATAAACACTGGAGCAGATAAACATCAACACATTTGACACCAAGATTTTTGACGTGGAAAACCCAGTTAGGGGAAAAACCACGGGGTGATTAACCCAAGGATTATTCTTTGTTAGAAGAATAAGAAAAATGAATGGCACATGCCAATTAGGGCTCACTGCTCGAGCACACTGCTCACAAGGAGGCACACTACCTACAGGAGACACACTATCTACAGGATCATAAGTATCACAACCTTGAACTAGAGAATGACATCTTCACCATGTCTGGATCAGTTCCATTTAAGCTCGAGACACACCTACTCTGCCTTTCAGTCTTTCGCTATACCACACTCATCCGCTCCACAACACACATTTTAAAATGAATTCACAAACCTTTATTTATACAAGACATTGACTTAGGAACAATCATCTAAATCGGCAATCAACCATAAGAACATTCGCAAGATGAATAACACATCTGGTCGGCCACCACAAGAACATTCGCAAGATGAACAACTCATCCGGTTGGCTAGTCTGAACAAGAACTTCATCTGGAAGAATATCTTCAATTCCGGGCTCTACCACCAATGCAAACCAACAACACAACCTCAACATGATCCAAGAACCTTCACAAGCTTGCCTGAATGACCAGGTACATCCGCGCTTCCTCTACTCACTGGAATCTCTTCTCTTCCTTATCCAGAACTTCAAGAACACAGTCTATCGCCACTGTCATACTGCAAGAGGTGCTTCCGGACCTCCAAACCATGAACAAATTGAGATGACACATCACAAAGACATCCCAAACACTCCATCCAATCCGCAAGATAGGATAATGCACTTCCGGATCTCACCGGACCTTTGTGTAGCACTCTGTCACTCCGAAGCATCTCCCATAACCGGTTCTACTTGATCAATCACAACTTCTTCACATCTTCATGCGGACCTCTGAAATCTTAACTGGATCATCTCAAGACTCATATCTACAAACCCTTTAATCCGCATCTTCTAAATCTCAACCTATTGAGTACTTTTGCCTTCTTCTCATTACTGTTCTTCACTGTTCCTGATTGAGACTAATTTTCTCAATATCCTCAGCACACAGCTCATCCAATCCTTCTTGTCAATGCAATATGAGTATGTTGACATCAATGACAACACTGGTTAACCTCATACTTGCAACATCTTCAACCTTCAGGGAAAACTGATATGCTTCTTCCAAAGATGTCATCCTTACAGAACTTAGTTCTTCTTGAATGCTCAATCTCAGTCCATTGATGTATCTAGCCACTTTCTCCTTGCTCGCTTCACTGTGTCTTGTTCTTATAATCATCTTATGAAATTCTTCAGTGTATTCCTTCATAGATTTCTCCTTTTACCTTAGGTTTTGCAATCTCTTCAACAGTTCCAACTCATAGTCAACAGGTATGAATTGATTCTTCAACTTTGTCACCATCCAGTCCCACTTTGTAATCTTTTCCTTCCCTCTCCTATTTCTTTCCAACTGAACTTCTTTCCACCATGTAGCAGTATGTCCTTTCAAATTTGTCTTTGCAAATCTCACCTTCTCTGGATCTTCAACTTCTTCATATTCAAAGTATTCTTCTATGTCATTTATCCAATCAATCAACTCTTCCGGATTCAAATTACCAGTATAGTTCGATACATCAACTCTAGGTCGCTTTCCAATCTTCGAGATAGCTCGTAACATCTTTATCTGATCTGATTCTTCTTCTTCATCACCTTCTAGGGTTTTGCCAGTATGTTCCACAGATTGAAATTCTTCTTCATCATCACTTTCAACATTAGGTCTTGGTGTCAATCCTCTTCACCTATCTTCTTCAATAGCATCCAAACAAATTTGCATTGTTCTCATTAATTCCATCATCTCATCCATTCTATTAGCCATTGTACCAACAGGAGGAACTCTTCATGGTGACATCTTCCTAGGATCAAGTGTAAATTGCCTCAGGTTCGGTGATCGGGCTACAAGTGACAACTGCCTCTCAATCGGCGATTGGTTGCGCACAAGTAACCTACCTTGGATTGGTGATCTACTTACCACAAGATCTTACAGAATCCCCTTCACCAATTCACTCCAAAGAATTGAACTTTTGCTCTGATACCACTTGGTGCAGTCATGGTAAGAGGGTTCATAGAATGAACTATCCAGACCGTGCAGCAAGAGTAAACACAATGGAAACAACTCAAGGAAATGGAACAAATGCAGATTCAGTCATTCAGTATATCAAAGAATTCAAAATAGAGATCCACCGGTAAGATGCAGGCTTACAATTAGGGCTCACAGGCCTGATTACATACATGCACAAGATAAAGCTTTGAAGCTCCTTCTCACAAAATCCAAACTATAAATTACCACTATGATATGAACTCCTTTCCTAGGGATCTATTACATCATTATATATCATTTTTGGACCAATAGATTCCTCCGAGTCGGCCAAGGAAGATCACAGATTCCAAAGAAGAGGTGTAACATGTATACACAGATAGGTCGGACCTAAATCCATATAACATGCTCATTGGGAAGGTCAGGCACAAACCAAGGATCATTGAATGATGTGTCATTAGGATCCGCAAGTCAAGGAATGATCCGCAAGCCTTCTCCTTCAGCTGGTTATCAGGAACTGTTAGAATGCTCTACTCTAAGAAAATAGTTGATCTTCTAAAAGTGATATCTTTCTGGTAACTAATCCAAATGCTCTAAATTATTGATATGATGTAGATGAATGAATGTAGATGGTAAGTCCAGACTTGCAAGATGTGAAATGCCAAAAACGGACCACAAATTGAGAACTGCTACTGAATGAACTGCCTGAGCTGCATGAACTAAACTGGAAAATTAAAGAACTGGAATGCAAATGTTTTTGGTTGATGCAAGATTTCTCTTGAACCAGGGATGTTCCTGCATCAATTCCATAAGGTCCTTTAAGCACGTGTATAACTACATGTGTGTTGTTACAATAAGAAATGAGAGGAAAATGACTTAAGTGAAGTGACACATGAGTGGGCTAGAGATGAAAACATGGGTGATAAACATACCTAGGAACTCATGAAAGGAAGGGAAAAGCAAGGCATATGAATACAACCAAGTATATTATCATTAAAGGATGAGAAAGAGAAAACATCATAATAGGTTCATCACAACACAATTCACTCATGGAAGCCATAGAAGATTACAAATTTACTTTAGAATCTCTTTTATTAGACAATATTATATATTTAGAGAGGGAAGAAGAAGTCACATTAGGCATAGAATAATCATTACTAGGAGGAGAAACATTCAAATATTTATTATAACATTAATCTAATGTACTATTTATTAAATCATCAAAAATGTCATTTTCATTATATGTATTAAAATAAGCATCCTTGTATTCAAGTGAAAGTGTTCTAGGATTAGAGTTACAAGGCGAAGAAGGAGGTAAAAAATCATAAGTGAAAAATCAATGGGTAGAGTAGAGGTGGTTGGCAAAAGAGTGAAAGGGTAGACATCATAAGAAGATAGAGACTCATAAGAGCAAGTTGAAGATGTTTCAAATGGTGTAGGAGGGGTTGGGGGGAAGGGGAGAAAGATGTTCACTAGTGGTAGGTATAGCAATTGTAGTAAATCCTTCACTATAGGTGGTAGATTCATCCTACCTTGTCGTTCAATCAATAAAAATGCCCCGCGACATCCACAGGCCATCCCACTTTCCTTCATTTTGGTGTTTGGGGTGTTTTTATATAGGTCTAGTAAACTTCTAAGTTTTGACGAATGTGCACTATCTAATGCTCCAAGCCATATCTAATTGGATGGCTCATGATACTTTTAAAAAGGTAGAGAAGGATTTCATTGAAAAATAATGGCATTATGACACGTGGAAATGCAATCATAGGATAAAGTTAGAAGGTACTCCACATAAGTATCGATGAGCCCTAGTTCCTTTATTAGTTTGAGTTAAGTTATAACTTAACTAAGTCCACATGGTGTGATCCTAAGGATTACTTGAAAAGCAAAGGGATAACTTCTCCAAAGTTAACATGGACCATCTAATCTGCAACCAATAAGTTCATTTGATGGCTCATGAGACACATGGCCATTACAACACAAAAATGGGTCACCTTCCATCTTGACAACATGATTTGAAAATCAGTGGCTTCCCTACATCATCCTAAGGAGATCTATAGCACTAGAGTAGAAGAGGTAGGCTTGATAACATCCAAAATTTAAATTTCCTAGAAAGGTAGGGCTGAGCATTCATGGATAGCAACTGTACATCACCCAAATAGGAAAGTCTCACCTACCAACATGATGAAAGCGCAATATTAGGTGGTAGACTTCATGTGTCGGATATCAAAGATCACACAACTGTGCCCAACCACTAACAAGAACAATTAAGGTACAAAAATTCATAGAGATGTCTTTTCCTCCACAGATTTCAAATTTCAAGTGTAATTTGGATGAGAGAATCATTGTGTGATAGGTAGTATAGTCTATAAATACTAGCCTAACCACTAACAAGAACAATTAAGGTACAAAAATTCATAGAGATGTCTTTTCCTCCACATATTTCAAATTTCAAGTGTAATTTGGATGAGAGAATCATTGTGTGATAGGTAGTATAGTCTATAAATACTAGCCTACATGCCCATTCAAACTAGATGACACTTTTTATAGCTGAGCTATTGAGCCTGATATATTAGTTGATTCTCAATTATCTTTTCTACTATACAGGGGAGCATCTATGTATGTTTCTAAAGGAGTATGCATGTAACATTGTAATGATCAATGAAATTAATAAGAAGCAAGCATTTCCCTAAGTGATCCCCATCTTGTCTTTGTTCATTGATTATTGCCTCATGAGTTGTTAATCTCTACTATGATAGTTAAGACTATATCTATATGGTGTGATCTTTATTTTTCTTTAATTTTTTTGCAATCTCTATCCCTTTTCACCCCCCCTTTTTAGCATAATAGCTTTAGACTTAGAAATAGGATAGATAGATAGTTGACCCTCTAACCTTAGAGATTGTCTTGCAGCCTGGGACCACCCTCATTTCTAACCCGCATTGTTGCCTACAAGGCTTTCCATGTTTTTGATTCTGCATGGTGCATTGGCTCTTAAAAAAGGCATTTAGATCAAGCCAACAACTTTTAGCACACCCTGTGGGACTCAAATAGTTCTAAAGGATTTAGACCTCCACTATACAACTCAAACCCACTTTTAGCTAAGTTCATGTGGATTCTTGGCTAATAATTCTAGCATCTTACCAAGTGACTTAGCACCAATCAACCTAGAAAATCCTATGATCCCTAGAATTACCACAAGATATACAAGTAGATCTAACCTTCATATCCTTGTGTGACCCCTTGTGTTCATTCCCACAAGGAGGCCTTGTACTACACCATAGCCACAAGCCCAAATCCCTTAAGTAATACCTACTATGGCTATGCAACAACTACCAAGAGTACATCCTGCATGGAACAACAAAGGTCCATTAATTCCCTCAATACCACCTATGGTATGGGAGCCATACTAGATGCTACTCTACATTATCTTCCTCACTTCACAAGGGAGAACCATACTATAATTGAAAATTTACATGATGTTGTGATAAAATTACATTGTGCGGATATATATACAAGATGGATTTAGTTGTGAGAGGTGTTGTGGTTATTGGTGATGTGCGAATAAAAAGTAGAAGAGCAGACATCTGTCTCCAGCAGGAGACACTGCACAAACTGTCCAAGAATTCCTGAACAAAGAAACAATGGAGATTGATGAACCGGAGCTTCTACAAGGACCATTTAATTTTGATTCTCTTTCTCTGGTATAGACAATGAAGATAGCTTCATTTGCTAATGCAAAGGCTAAAGAAAAACTCCTAAAGTCTCACATGGAAGACTGTGAGTTGATAGAAGCTACTTCCAGAGTGCTAGAAAAGATTATGCCATCATTTCAGAAGGATCCCACAGCATCCTCATCCGGTAATCTCAAAACTCTAGTCAATAGTGTTAGCACACATTTTGATTCTCTAGAGAAGTCAGCTGAAGAAAAGGTCCGGAAGGGGTTTTTGGATAAGAGATTCTCAGAGGTACAAGGGTTGATCATTAATGATAGGAGAAATATGAATATTGGGATAAAGAGATTAGAAAATGCTCTTAAAGATGGCAGAGAAATGTACAAATTTTGCTTATCTTGGCCCACAGTGACCAAAGATATTGAGAAGAAAGTAAAAGAGCAAGAGGATAAACTACTAAGTTTGTCTCAAAGTTTTGATCCTCTCTCTTCCTCCATCGTAAATCAAGAGTGTCAGTCTATTGCAATCACAAATGCAATAAAGAATTTTGAGAAGGAAAGGAAGAACATAATTAGCCGGATGGGTGAACTTAGAAGGATCATTATCCCTAAGTTAGAGGCCATGCATGAGGCCATAAGTGATGCTTAGACTACCACCTGGACCAATGATCCGACAGATCTTAAGAGGGCAGAAGCTTTTACGTTCCTGTTGAGTGGTCACATCTCCATTTTGGATCGAATGAAGCAAAGATGGGCTACAGAACTCATCCAATTGAAGACATCTTTTGCAGACATTCTTCAGTTTATGTGAGTATGTAATATGCGGCTAAATATAGTTAAATTTTTGAAAATTTTGGTATGCGGACCCTACCCTTTGCCATTGATGTCAAAGGGGGAGTGAGGAGCAGTGAAAAATGAGGAATCCAACTAAAGGGGAGCTCCATAAAATGTATATAAAAACAGAGCATCAGCCAAGGGGGAGCATAGTGTAAACACTTAGTCATTTTTCACTAAGTGTTGCCATCAATGCCAAAGGGGGAGATTGTTGGCAAGAGACACTATATGGATTCATGATTGTTGTCATTGATGGCAACAAAGTTCATCCCACACATCCGCAGGACATGGTGTGTCTCTACCAGAAGTCAGAGTGAAGAATGTTGTGGTCCGGTAAACAAGAACAGAGCATGTGGCGAGGTCCAACAGACAGGTCCGGATCTCTCAGAGGAAGTATCTTGGTGAAGTGCAGATTTGGGAAAGTCAAGAGGACTACCTTGAGTGATAGATTCCAAGGATTTAGCCTCCAGTGATAGATAAGGGAAAAGATATGAATACTTGAGTATCGAGTTCCTGAGTGACAGTATGAACAGAGGAAGAACTGACTGATAGAACATCAGACTTTATTCCGGATGTGTTACTGATGTTGGTAAAGGTTATGAAGGCATGAATTATGTTTGGTCGACATGATTAATGATTTCCACAAGTATATCCTTGATCCACAATGTTTGGTAAGCAAGGATTTAGCTGACAAATCAGAGTTTGTGAAAAGATTGACTATTCCAGATGTCGACTTGAAAGTGATGAAATCACTTGTGCAGATATATATACAAGATGGATTTAGTTGTGAGAGGTGTTGTGGTTATTGGTGATGTGTGAATAAAAAGTAGAAGAGCAGAGTGAAAGCAGTAAGGAAGGTCCGGTATGTGAAAGGAAAGCAGCATAAGAGAAGAGGAAAGATGAAGTGCAGTAGATCAGTGTACTAAGCCTAACTGGAACTGAACTCTAGCATATGTATATGCTCCCAATCAGTTCAAGTATTGTATAACACTCTTTTTGTAGACAGTGAGTCTCTTGTAGGCAGTGTGCTTGGGCAGTGAGCCCTAATTGGCAAGTGCCATTTTGTTTTTCTTTATTCTTCTAACAGAGAATAATCCTTGGGTTAATCACCCCGTGGTTTTCTCCCTTAACAGGGTTTCCATGTCAAAAATATTGTGTCATGTGTATTTCCATTTCATGGTTATGTTTGCTTGTTGAATTAATGTTGCATTAATTATTAAGAAAGTTCAAAAAGTAGAAATAATTAGGATAACTGATTCACCCCCCTCTCAGTTATCAACAATTGGTATAAGAGCCAAGTTCCTCCTAACAGAGTCTAACAGCTTGAGGAAGATCTGGGAATTCAAATGGATGCATATGGTTTAAGGGAGCAACTCAAGACTGCCCTTGATGATCTTGAATAGTCAAACTCTGAAGTCAATGAATTAAAGGAAAGACTCAAACAGGCTGATGATTTCATGAGAGAACTAAAAGACAAATTAAGTTTCTCTATGAAAAAGAGAAAGGAGCTGCTTCAGTAATTGGCAAGTCAAGGTGAAGCAAATGAAGAGCTGAAGGAGAAAACCAAGTTATGTGAAAAGTTATCAAAAGAAGTCATTATGGTAAGACATGAAATGGAATTAGGAGTTATGAAGTTTACCCAAGAAGTTGAAGAGAAAAGAAAAATTGAAGATAATCTAAGACAATCTCTCAAAGAGAAATTAGAAGATTGCCACCAGATGGATAGAATTATCAGACATCTTGAATCTGATCTTGAAGATGCTAAAGAAAATGAAGAAAAACTTGAGGATCAAATTATCTCTCTCAAAAGGGATCTTCAAACAGCAAATGAATATAAAGAGAAATTCAAGATAAGTTTTGCTCAACTTGAAGTTCTTCTTGGAAGTCAAAAGAGGGTAGATGACAAGTGTGGTTTGGGATATGAGAAAGGAGAAAGCTCCAGATCCGGTAAAAAGAATTTTGGATTAGAAAATCCAAGGAACAGGCCTAGAAGACCTCCGGTAAGATAGCCTAATGCTCAAAGATATCCATCCTTCAATGGATACTGCCACAACTGCAATAACTTTGGTCATAAAGCTAATTAGTGCAGAAAGAGAATGAATCAGACTAATTCATCCTTCTCTGGATAGTGTTTTAACTACAAAAGGTATGGTCACAAATCTCATGAATGCAGAAACATGCAAATGAACAAATCATTCAATGGTAGATGCTTTGCATGCAATAGAATAGGTCATATGGCTAATCAATGCAGATCAAGAGGATATCAATCAAATATGCAAAGAAATGTTGTTTGCCAAATTTGCAATAGATCTGGTCATATTGAAAAATTCTACAGAAGCAAGAATCAGGACAAAAGAGGTCCGGTATATCATAATCAGAATCAAGATAAGAGAAAACAAAAAGTGAATGCGGATGAAGTTCAAAGTTAGATAAACAAGATCTGGGTGAAGAAAAGTACAGAGAATGTAGAGGATGGATCCGCACCAGACTCTGGTGCTGATATTCCTTTCGGAAACTAAAAAGTGAGCTCTGGCTCAGGGGGAGACACAAAGAAAACCCTGTTCCCCCAGCCAGTCAATTGGTGCCAGAACTGGCACAAGAAGAGTTGCGAATTGGAGGGTTCATAAGGGAAACATCCAAACAAACTATGGTTAAGATTTGGAAGATCCGCAAGATGTTTAAAGATCAGGATTGATCCGGTTCTTCAAGTCATCCGAATAAGGCAAACTGGAATAACTTAGGTTGAGCATTTATTGCAACTTGACATTAGGGTTTGCAGAGCAATATAAGGGTTTTCTCATTAAGCATTTGTTCATTCTGCATTCAAGAAGAAAAGAAAAGGAGCTCTGCAAACAACTTCTCCCAAAAGATCAAGATGATTCTTCATATAGCTCAATCCAAATTTCATTGTGTGCCCTAAACTACGCAAAAGGTATTCTTCATTCTTGATATCCTTTAGTAAGATTCTTTGATGATGGCTACTCTAAATATAGTAAAGATTTTTGATAGACCTCGCCCCACATTTAAGAAACATCCATACAAATCCTTGGAGGTAGATCCCCTAGAAGCATTTTCCAGTGTTCTGCATGGCGTATTGCATACAAAAGATATTAGGGTTTACATACATGCGAGTATTGAAGAATTTGGGGATTCAAAGTTAGTAGATATCTATCACAAACAGTTGATAGATGATTCTTTTGAGATTAAACCTCAGTATAAAGCCATCAGCGATAAGCATTTTGCACAGTGCATTCATTTCCCCTATTTTGAAGAAGATGAATGGGTCCGGTATGTATTGAGTAGAGTGCATGACAATTTTCTATGGTTGAATAAACTATTCAAGATCACCAAAGACGCAATTAGGGTAGTAACCGGTCTGCACTCATCCGGTGGAATACCTGTTCTCAAGTCTGTCAAGAATCAGACAGTAAGTGATGCAACTAGATCAAAATTTGACAAGAGAGCTATGACAATTGAAGACATCACTGAACCGGATGTCAAATTTGCATCCATGATAATTGGTTACAAGATTTATCACTCCAGTAGGGAAAATTCAGTACTGAGAACTGTAGTTTACATAGCCTATCAAATGCTAAAAGAAAATGCTGACTATGATTTGTGTGAGCTTCTTCTAAGCCAACTTTTGGAAAATCTGCAAAAGATTAAGAAGGATAAGAAGAACTCCTTCAAGTATGGCGGTTTGATACTCTACCTATTCTTTTATTACATGAATGAGCTTCTTGGATCTAATGGATGGGTATGGTAGAATGACAGACCAGTTGCCATCCAAATAAGAGACTATTTGCATGGGCTTGGGGATGCTAAAGCAAGAAATACAGCCCTGTGGGGTTATTTCAAGAATTTTTAGAACATGATGCAAGCAAGAGAAAGGATTCCCAGTCTCTTGTTGAGAAATACAAAGACACAGTTTGTTTTATGTAGAGACTAATTAGTGCCTAATGGAGGCAGTAGAACCAAGAACTTTATGGATCATGCCCATGGGGTATGAAGTTGATGAACAAATTGTGGAGCTGCATGTTCAACACATGCTAAGTCAGCCAAAGGATCCAAAGGTAGAAAGGTTTGGAACCTTTGAAGAGCTGAGTATAAAAGTTCATGTGGAACTCAGACAACCAGAAATGAAGAGGAAAGTAAGAAAAGAAGTTGAAGAAATTGCAAAAGGCTTAGGCATCTCAAAGGAGGCTCTTGATGCCAACAGAGAAAAGGTGGAAAGGGCAGAGAAAGAGAAGAAAGAGGCAGAAAAGAAAAGTGAGGATAGTGTTCCGGTTAAATCTTCCACCCAGACCAGATCATCAAAGAGATCAGCACCTATCCCTGCTAAAAGCTCAAAACTAGAAGTCCAGGCATCCGGAAAAGGAGAAAAGAGAACAAAGAAAAAGGCAACAAGGTCCTATGTTAGCCTAAAGGATGATGAGGAAACTGAATCAGATGAGGAGATAAGGAAACTGAAGAAGAAGAAATCATCTAGTGAACACTCTACTGGTCAAGGAGAAGAAGAGAAGGAAGAGGAATTTGCTGATAAACCCACTCTATCCTTAGATGTTGTAGTGAAAGTAGTCACTGTGGATGGGAACCTATAACCCTTAACAGAATTCTATGATGAATATAATGAAGCAGATAAAAAGATTCTGGAGGAAGCCACAGTTCCATTTTTGAACACTTACAACAAAGCTTTTATTGAAATTACTTCTCTAATTCCCAAAACCTTAGAGAAAAGGTTTGAAATGAGGAAGAACAATGCTCGAGCAAAAGATCTCGAGATCTGGGAACAGGTCGCCATTCAGCTCTTCCCTTCAATCACTCCGCAGCAAATGATTATGATCTTTAAAGATTGCAAGGATGAGTTCCAGAGCAAAGCCAGGATGAATCAGCTCATGCTTGGTGGAACCGACAAAGTGGCAAGAGAGACTGAAAGATCCTTTGAAATGTTCTTAAAAAGTTCAACATTCCCATCACAAAGGACTCTGGTAAAGACAAGCGCTCATAATCCTCTATTCCGGAAGAGGTGGGTCATGAACAAACAAATATCTCTCCTCCAGTTTCCCCTACAGCCTCCGGATCTAAAGGAGAAGATAGAATATAGGAGAAAGAAGCAGAAGTGAAGGAAAAAGAAGTTGATAGTACCAAGGTTGCAGAGGGAGAGAAGACCTCAACAGAGAAGACCACAACTGCTAGTGGTAAGAATGTAGAAGGAGAGAAAGCTCCAAGGGACAGCTCTAAGAATGTAGAAGAGAAGAAACATCTGTCTCCGGCAAGAGACACTGCACAAACTGTCCAAGAATTCCTGAACAAAGAAACAATGGAGATTGATGAACCGGAGCTTCTACAAGGACCATTTAATTTTGATTCTCTTTCTCCGGTACAGACAATGAAGATAGCTTCATTTGTTGATAACTGAGAGGGGGTGAATCAGTTATCCTAATTATTTCTACTTTCTGAACTTTCTTAATAATTAATGTAGCATTAATTCAACAAGCAAACATAACTATGAAATGGAAATACACATGACACAATATTTTTGATGTGGAAACCCTATTAAGGGAGAAAACCATGGGGTCATTAACCCAAGGATTATTCTCTGTTAGAAGAATAAGGAAAAATAAAATGGCACTTGCCAATTAGGGCTCACTGCCCTAGCACACTGCTCATAAGAGGCACACTGCCTACAAGAGACTCACTGTCTACAAAAGAAGTGTTATACAATACTTGAACTGATTGGGAGCATCTACATATGCTAGAGTTCAGTTCCAGTTAGGCTCAGTATACTGATCTGCTGCACTTCATCTTCCCTCTTCTCTTATGCTGCTTTCCTTTCACATACCGGACCTTCCTTACTGCTTCTGTTCTGCTCTTTTGCTTTTATTCGCACATCACAAATAGCCACGACAGCTCTCATAACTAAATCCATCTTGTATATATATCCGCACAAGTGATTTCATCACCTTTCTAGTTGGAACCCGGAATAGTCAATCTTTTCACAAACTCTGATCTGTCAGCGAAATCCTTGCACACCAAGTAATGCGGATCAAGCATATACTTGTAGAAGTCATTAATCATGTCGGCCAAACATAACTTATGCCTTAAGAACCTTTTCCATCATCAGTAACACATCCGGAATAAATTCTGATGTTCTGCCAGTCAGTTCTTCCTCTGTTCATACTGTCACTGAGGAACCCGGTACTCAAGTATTCATATCTTTTTCCTCATCTATCACCGGAGGCTAAATCCTTGGAATCTATCACTCAAGGTAGTCCTCTTGACTTCCCAAAATCTGTACTTCACCAAGATACTTCCTCTGAGAGATCCGAACCTGTCTGTCGGACCTCGCCACATGCTCTGTTCTTGTTTACCGGACCACAACATTCTCGACTCTGACTTCCGGTAGAGACACACCATGTCCTGTGGATGTGTGGGATGAACTTTGTTGCCATCAATGACAACAATCATGAATCCATATAGTGTCTCTTGCCAACAATCTCCCCCTTTGGCATTGATGGCAACACTTAGTGAAAAATGACTAAGTGTTTACACTATGATCCCCCTTGGCTGATGCTCTATTTTTATATACATTTTCTGGAGCTCCCCCTTAGTTGGATTCCTCATTTTTCACTACTCCTCACTCCCCCTTTGACATCAATGGCAAAGGGTAGGGTCTACATACCAATATTTTCAAAAATTTAACTATACTTAGCCGCATAATACATACTCACATAAACTGAAGAATGTCTGCAAAAGATGTCTTCAATTGGACAAGTTCTACAGCCCAACTTTGCTTCATTCTATCCAAGATTGAGATGTGACCACTCAAAAAAATGCAAAAGCTTCTGCCCTCTTAAGATCTGTCAGATCATTGGTTCGGGCGGTAGTCTGAGCATCACTTATGGCCTCATGCATGGCCTCTAACTTAGGGATAATGATCCTTCTAAGTTCACCCATCCAGCTAATTATGTTCTTCCTTTCCTTCTCAAAATTCTTTATTGCATTTGTGATTGCAATAGTCTGACACTCTTGATTAACTATGGAGGAAGAGAGAGGATCAAAACTTTGAGACAAACTTAGTAGTTTAACCTCTTGTTCTTTTACTTTCTTCTCAATATCTTTGGTCACTATGGGCCAAGATAAGCAAAATTTGTACATATCTCCACCATCTTTAAGAGCATTTTCTAAGCTCTTTATCCCAATATTCATATTTCTCCTATCATTAATGATCAACCCTTGTACCTCTGAGAATCTCTTATCCAAAACTCCTTCCGAATCTTTTCTTCAGCTAAATTCTCTAGAGAATCAAAATGTGTATTAACACTGCTGACTAGAGTTTTGAGATTGCCGGAAGAGGAGGCTGTGGGATCCTTCTGAAAAGATGGCATGATCTTTTCCAAAACTCTGAATGCTACCTCTATAAGCTCACAGTCTTCCATGTGAGATTTCAGTAGTTTCTCTTTGGCCTTAGCATTTGCAAATGAAGCTCTTTTCATTGTTTGCACCGGAGATAGAGAGTCAAAGTCTAGTGGCCCTTTTAATAGATCCGGTTCATCAATCTCCATAGATGCTTTTGTCAAAAAGTCCTTGACTGATTCTGCAGTGTCTCTTGCCGGAGACAGATTTTTCTTCTCTTCTATAGTCACAGAACTGTCTTTTGGAGCTTTCTCCCCTTCCACAACCTTTGTACTGATATCTTCTTTTCCCTTTACCACTGCTTCTTTCTCCTTTACTCTTTCTTCTCCTTTGGATCCGGAGTCAGCAAGGGAAACCAGAGGAGAGATATTTGTCTGTTCATGAGCCACCTCTTCCTTTTCCAGAACAGAGGATTCTAAGTCCTTATCCTTTTCTGTATCAGTGTCCATTACTTCTTCTGCCATTTTCTCAGTGAACTCTTCTGCAATATTTGTGGCCGAGGGGTCAGCACCCAAGTCCTCTATGATGGGAAGATTGAATCTTTTGAAGGCTTTCTAGAGAATCTCTTCTGTGTCCTTGGCTACCTTGTCAGTCTCACCAAGCATGAGCTGATTCATTCTGGCTTTGCTTCTGAACTCATCCTTGCAATCTTTAAAAATCATATTCATTTGCTTTGAATCAATTGAAGGATATAGCTGAATAGCTATCTGTTCCCAGATCTCAAGGTCTTTTGCCATGGCATTAGTCTTTCTCATTTCTAACTCCTTTTCTAGGCTCTTGGGAATAAGAGATATAATTTCAATGAAAGCCTTATTATATATGTTGAGATACTTAACTGTAGCTTCCTGCAAGATCTTTTGGTCAGCCTCATTATAATCATCATAGAATTCGGCCATTGGTTGAAGGTTTCAATCCACAGTGACTGATTTGATTACACTTTCTAAAGACAGGGTGGGCTTTTCAACAAATTCCTCTTCCTTCTCTTCTTCTCCTTGACCGGTAGAGTGTTCACCGAATGATTTCTTCTTTTTCTTCAGTTTCCTTATCTCCTATCTGATTCAGTTTCCTCATCATCCTTTAGGCTAACATAGGACCTTGTTGCCTTTTTCTTTGTTCTCTTTTCTCCTTTTCCGAATGCCTAGACTTCCGGTTTTGAGCTTTTAGTAGGGACAGGTGTTGATCTCTTTGATGATCTGGTCCGGGTGGAAGATTTGACCGGAACACTATCCTCACTTTTCTTTTCTGCCTCTTTCTTCTCTTTCTTTGCCCTTTCCACCTTTTCTCTGTTGGCATCAAGAGCCTCCTTTGAGATGCCTAAGCCTTTTGCAATTTCTTCAACTTCTTTTCTTACTTTCCTCTTCATTTCCGGTTGTCTGAGTTCCACATGAACTTTTATACTCAGCTCTTCAAAGGTTCCAAACCTTTCTGCCTTTGGATCCTTTGGCTGACTTAGCATGTGTTGAACATGCAGCTCCATAATTTGTTCATCAACTTCATACCCCATGGGCATGATCCATATAGTTCTTGGTTCTACTGCCTCCATTAGGCACTGATCAGTCTTTACCATAAAACAAAATGTGTCTTTGTATTTCTCAACAAGAGACTGCGGAATCCTTTCTCTTGCTTGCATCATATTCTGAAAATTCTTGAAATAACCCCATAGGGTTGTATTTCTTGCTTTAGTATCCCCAAGCCCATGCAAATAGTCTCTGATTTGGATGGCAACCGGTCTATCATTCTGCCATACCCATCCATTGGATCCGGGAAGCTCATTCATGTAATAAAAGAATAGGCAGAGTATCAAGCCACCATACTTGAAGGAGTTCTTCTTATCCTTCTTAATCTTTTGCAGATTTTCCAAAAGTTGGCTTAGAAGAAGCTCACACAAATCATAGTCAGCATTTTCTTTTAGCATTTGATAGGCTGTGTAAACATCAGTTCCCGGTACTGAATTTTCCCTACTAGAGTGATAAATCTTGTAACCAATTATCATGGATGCAAATTTGACATCCGGTTCAATGATGTCTTTAATTGTCCTAGCTCTCATATCAAATTTTGATCCGGTTGCATCACTTATTGTCTGATTCTTGACAGACTTGAGAATAGGTATTCCACTGGATGAGTGTAGACCGGTTACTGCCCTAATTGCATCTTTGGTGATCTTGAATGGTTTATTCAACCATAGGAAATTGTCATGCACTCTACTCAATACGTACCGGACCCATTCATCTTCTTCAAAACAGGGGAAATGAATGCACTGTGCAAAATGCTTATCCCTGATGGCTTTATACTGAGGTTTAATCTCAAAAGAATCATCTATCAACTGTTTGTGATAGATATCTACTAACTTTGAATCCCCAAATTCTTCAATACTCGCATGTATGTAAACCCTAATGTCTTCTGTATGCAATACACCATGCAGAACATTGGAAAATGCTCCTAGGGGATATACCTCCAAGGATTTGTATGGATGTTTCTTAAATATGGGAGGTCTATCATAAATCTTTACTATATTCGGAGTAGCCATCATCAAAGAATCTTACTGAAGGATATCAAGAACGAAGAATACCTTTTGCGCAGTTTAGGGCACACAATGAAATCCAAATTGAGCTGTATGAAGAATCGTCTTGATCTTTTGGGAGAAGTTGTTTGCAGAGTACCTTTTCTTTTCTTCTTGAATGCAGAATGAACAAATGCTTAATGAGAAAACCCTTATATTGCTCCGCAGAACCTAATGTCAGGTTGCAATAAATGCTTGACCTAAGTTATTCTGGTTTGCCTTATTCGGATGACTTGAAGAACTGGATCAATCTTGATCTTTAAACATCTTGCGGATCTTCCAAATCTTAACCATAGTTTGTTTGGATGTTTCCCTTATGAACCCTTTAATCCGCAACTCTTCTTGTGCCAGTTCGGGCACCAATTGACTGGCTGGGGGAACAAGGTTTTCTTTGTGTCTCCCCCTGAGCCAGAGCTCACTTTTTAATTTCCAGAAGGAATATCAGCACCAGAGTCTGGTGTGGATCCAACCTCTACATTCTCTGTACTTTTCTTTACCCAAATCTTGTTCATCTCACTTTTAACTTCATCTGCATTCACTTTTTGTTTTCCCTTATCTTGATTCTGATTATGATATACTGGACCTCTTTTGCCCCGATTCTTACTTCTACAGAATTTTGCACTATGACCAGATCTATTGCAGATCTGGCAAACAACATTTCTTTGCATATTTGACTGATATCCTCTTGATCTTCATTGATTAGCCATATGACCTATTCTATTGCATGCAAAGCATCTACCATTGAATGATTTGTTCATTTGCATATTTCTGCATTCATGAGATTTGTGACCATACCTTTTGCAGTTAAAACACTGTCCGGAGAAGGATGAATTAGTCTGATTCATTCTCTTTCTGCACTGATTAGCTTTATGACCAAAGTTATTGCAGTTGTGGCAGTATCCATTGAAGGATGGATATCTTTGAGCATTAGGATGTCTTACTGGAGGTCTTCTAGGCCTGTTCCTTAGATTTTCTGATCCAAAATTCTTCTAACCAGATCTGGAGCTTTCTCCTTTCTCATATCCCAAACCACACTTGTCATCTACCCTCTTTTGACTTCCAAGAAGAACTTCAAGTTGAGCAGAACTTATCTTGAATTTCTCTTTATATTCATTTGCTGTTTGAAGATCCCTTTTGAGAGAGACAATTTGATCCTCAAGTTTTTCTTCATTTTCTTTAGCATCTTCAAGATCAGATTCAAGATGTCTGATAATTCTATCCATTTGGTGGCAATCTTCTGATTTCTCCTTGAGAGATTGTCTTAGATTATCTTCAGTTTTTCTTTTCTCTTCAACTTCTTGGGTAAACTTCATAACTCCTGATTCCATTTCATGTCTTACCATAATGATTTCTTTTGATAACTTTTCACATAACTTGGTTTTCTCCTTCAGCTCTTCATTTGCATCATTTGCTTCACCTTGACTTGTTAATTGTTGAAGCAGCTCCTTTCTCTTTTTCATAGAGAGAATTAATTTTTCTTTTAGTTCTCTCATGAAAACATCAGCCTGTTTGAGTCTTTCCTTTAATTCATTGACTTCAGAGTTTGATTGTTCAAGATCTTCAAGGGCAGTCTTGAGTTGCTCCCTTAAACCATATGCATCCATTTGGATTCCCAGATCTTCCTCGAGCTGTTAGACTCTGTTAGGAGGAACTTGGCTCTGATACCAATTGTTGATAACTGAGAGGGGGGGGTGAATCAGTTATCCTAATTATTTCTGCTTTCTGAAATTTCTTAATAATTAATATAGCATTAATTCAACAAGCAAACATAACCATGAAATGGAAATACACATGACACAATATTTTTGATGTGGAAACCCTGTTAAGGGAGAAAACCATGAGGTGATTAACCCAAGGATTATTCTCTGTTAGAAGAATAATGAAAAACAAAATGGCACTTGCCAATTAGGGCTCACTGCCCAAGCACACTGCCACAAGAGGCACACTGCCTGCAAGAGACTCACTGTCTACAAAAGAAGTGTTATACAATACTTGAACTGATTGGGAGCATCTACATATGCTAGAGTTCAGTTCTGGTTAGGCTCAGTACACTGATCTGCTGCACTTCATCTTCCCTCTTCTCTTATGCTGCTTTCCTTTCACATACCGGACCTTCCTTACTACTTCTGTTCTGCTCTTCTACTTTTATTCGCACATCACAAACAACCATTACACCTCTCACAACTAAATCCATCTTGTATATATATCCGCACAAGTGATTTCATCACCTTTCTAGTCGGCACCCGGAATAGTCAATCTTTTCACAAACTCTGATCTGTCCACTGAATCCTTGCACACCAAGTAATGTGGATCAAGAATATACTTGTAGAAGTCATCAATCATGTCAGCCAAACATAACTTATGCCTTAAGAACCTTTTCCATCATCAGTAACACATCCAGAATAAATTCTGATGTTCTTCCAGTCAATTCTTCCTCTGTTCATACTGTCACTCAGGAACCCGGTACTCAAGTATTCATATCTTTTTCCTCATCTATCACTGAAGGCTAAATCCTTGGAATCTATCACTCAAGGTAGTCCTCTTGACTTCCCAAAATCTGCACTTCACCAAGATACTTCCTCTGAGAGATCCAAACCTGTCTGTCGGACCTCGCCACATGCTCTGTTCTTGTTTACCGAACCACAACATTCTCCAGTCTGACTTCCGGTAGAGACACATCATGTCCTACGGATGTGTGGGATGAACTTTGTTGCCATCAATGACAACAATCATGAATCCATATAGTGTCTCTTGCCAACACCGTTCACAACATTGATGAAGACAAAGTGTACTAAGATTGTCTACTACATTCAAAGGGAAGGCTCGTGACCTGTACTAATCACTTTGGTAGATGCCGACTACCAATTTAAACTAGTTATGTTAGGCTTTCCTTAATAGATTCAAATAAAAAGGTGATTCTTCATCATTACTAGAGCAGTTGACAACCACCAAGAGAGAACCTATGGAAATGCTTAATGACTTCTGTTGGTTTTTTCTTCTGAATCAACATCAGGGTTTGCCAGTTCCTATGCACGTGCAGATTCAGCCAACTAATACAGGAGGTTGCATGAGCTCCTCCCCTTCACTTCTAGTTCTGCCGCACCAAGGGGGGTATCCCTATAGCTAAAGATGTAACCTTGACTAGCTCAATGATAGAAAGATCTAACTTGGCAACAATAGGCAGAATACTCTCATGTATGGACCAAGATCTACATGATAGATCACAAGATTGGAAACATTCTTGGACATATGTGTCTGGTTGGGTATGAGAGTATGCAGGGGTCCTAATCCTACTCCTAGAACTAACGGATTGAAATTATGGAAAGGTTGGAGGTGATGTTTGGATGCAAGACAAGGGGGATGTGGATCATAACTACTAACCCAGAAGCAGACCAGTGCCTATCTCAGGGCAAGGAGTCAACTAGATGTATACAAGAGATGGATTGCAACTGGTATTCAAGTTTCATGGGGTTGGATTTGATGCTTGCCTTACAAACATCACCCAAGAATGGGTATTTAGCTGCCTATACTTACAGACATCCTGACTGACATACATTCTTCTCCATACATTGACCTAAAATAGTTTAATCCACTCCTTGAATGGAAGTTACAGATCAAGCATGCATCATAGAAATCTATACCTTAGAATCTATGAAACCCTTAGCAACCAGATTAAGAAGAAGAATGATATTCAGCAAAGGAGATAGACAAGTAAACACATGCATTACAACATTTTTCATAGAAAACAACAATGAAACTAAACATATGTGCAAAATACATTCAGCATGCAACTCATAAACTCTAAAGAGATAGAACAACTAGGATCATGCCCTGTTCTTCATTATTTACACAAAAATGCCCCAGGCCTTCAACAACCAACAAATGAGAAACACAGCTTGCTATATACAGCAAGGCAGGTACTCAGCATTAATCACTGGGTGACTCAAAAGTCTGCCAGATATAGTTCATTCTAAGGAAATGGCACTCAAACATTCAATGCAGCAGGTGGAAGAGGAGACAGGGAAAGGTCTCAAGCCTTGTGCCGCTGCCCATGGATGTACAACTTTAATCGGGTACCTGATCTATCCACGTCTTTGCCCATACCCTGTAACATCCGCCATTAATGTCCACCTACTCACGGCCTTGGGAAAAATAGTTAACTATGCGTTCCTGAAACTTTCCCGCCAAGATATATCATCCTGATATTTCAAATCATGTGGGAACCATTTATCCCACATGCACCCCGCGGAGACCCCTCTAATACTTTATATACTGGGCCACGAGCATATATGATGTCGGTGCTTTTGCTCCTGACGACACCAGTATAAACCTTGTCATTATCCTCCATCGGCCAGACCGCTTCATCGGCAAATCTCATCTTTGTCCTCCCGACATCACATATCACGCCGATGGAGAGATAACACCCCCATCATCTGAACCTTCGTCGGGAAGACCCAACACATCAGAAGAATACATTTTGAATACGTCGATGACCAAAGTCATGTCGATGGCCTTCCTTGCATACATCCTTCAGTATGCAAAATATCACACTGATATTTCACATCACCCCGATGTGTAATATCACCTCGCGGGAAATATCACCCCGCGGGAAAGTATATCTGTCCACATCACCTGATAAAAGATATCACCCTGATGTATGAATATCAGCCTGATGACCAACCTTGCCTTCATGTGAAATATTGCCCTGATATCTCATCGGCACAACCAGATACATCGGAGGAAGATCCTCCTACTTTGTCGATACCATATGTCTAGTTGATGAACTTACCTGTATGTTCACTAACATCCTGATGACGTCACTGTCATATTGCAATATCGGGTCAGATTGAAAACTTGAAATATGACCCCCTCGGATCTAGATGACATCATCGGGATGTTGGCACCGAGGTGATATTCGGAAGATCACTAGATATTTTGAAATATCACCCCGCGCAAGAATATCAGGCTGCACTGTAGCTCCATTGTAACATCGGGGTGATGTTTGAATATGACTGATATTTGGGAATATCACCCCTTCCTCCAGAAAATGATGAAGCCGGCAGATAAGCGGATATCACCCTGACAAGAATATGACGTCAGCAGCATCAGGTGATGAAAGAACATGAAGTGATAAAGTAACATTAGGATGATCTTAACCAAGATCACCCGATGTTCAAATATGATGACCCTGCAGAAGATCGGGTCATACTTGGAACTTTGCAATAACAACATCAGGATGATCTTAACTAAGATCACCCGATATTAAAATATCACCTGCCGGGCAAAAGATCAGGTTGGTATGAAAAATGACCCTTGCAAGAATAATCAGGGTGATGGAAATATGATGATGATGACCTCCTCTCTGAAGAAAATATGATGCTGATGCTAAAACATGCTGAGGAGGTCCATAGACATAGAATTTTTTTTTTTTAAAATTTTTTGGGAAGGTGCTTGCATATACATATTTAAGCACCAACAACTTCAACACCATATTTCAAAAGACATGGAAACACATCCTAGTTGTAGTTCATCCTCCATTAGGTATGGCTTATATTTTTATGTAAAGGCTATTGATTCTAGAATAGCCATGGTCATGAAGAATAGGGGAGGAAATAGTCTCCCAAATGCATATGAAATTATTATAGTAGTAGAGAATGACCTAATAAAAATTGGAAGGTTGGATCCTCTCCCCTCTACGCCATTATTACTTGATGTTTGGCTTTCATACCAACCTATATTAGCCAAGTGGCTTGCCCCTCTACCACTCATGAACCTCATCCCCACAAAATCCTCAACTAGAGTACCACTTTGTTAAACCATCAACTCCCTTTTAGCTTGATGAAATGAGGAGTGTGCTCTAAACCATGTCAAACAAGGTCATTGCTCTCAAGAGGAATCAAATAAATGTATAAAGACATCCCTATGCAAATAGTCAACTTGTGCCAAACCAACCATACAATTAGTAGCCTAGTCAAGGCTAAAGGCCATTCCATAACAACCATCATTACCAACAAAGGCCTCCATATCAAACTAGTAGACATGCTTTGCAACATAATCAATTAATGCCAGTAGAGAAACCATTGCAACAGACTCCCTATAACCCCAATAGAGAGCTGACAATAGCCCAAAATAACTACACTCAAGAAAGAAACATATGGTGTTATCACTAATCTATGCCACACACTCCCACAACATGCCCTACTAATCTCCATACCTAATTACTTCCATGATGAACAAGACTAGAGTGCTAATCACAATGATCAATATTTGTTGCAAAAGCTTATCTAGAGCAAACAAGTGGCCAAGAGAAAACATTGGTAGACCTAGGAAAATTCAAATCCATATACTCAAAATGAACCTGTTGAGGCCACAAAAGTGTCCTAGCCTAAATTTGACTACTAGAGAAGAGCAAGGAGGGTAGAAGAAGAGAAATCTCAATCAATGACTCCACCACCTATAAAACAAAAAGAAAAGGACATTCCAGTATGGGCGGGTGCAAAAAGTTGGGGGGCCAAAAAGTGGCCAAACATAAAAAAAATTTAAGCAATAACACGAGCACATTATAACACACTCGCATTATAACACACTCATGTTATGACTTGGTGTTGCAGCAACACCAAGCCATAATGCAAGCACATTATGTTTCAGTATAAAAAAATAAGATTTTGGTCATTCCTTCAAACTGTATTCCCGCAAACCCACGGCGGCAACACCAAGCCATAATGCAAGCACATTATGTTTCAGTATAAAAAAACAAGATTTTGGTCATTCTTTCAAACTGTATTCCCGCAAACCCACGGCCTACAAACAGGGGAGAGTGCGCTCGCGTTATTGGAGGCCATACTGTCACCAATTTTTTTTTGATTCGTCATCAAAATGCCACCATGACATCAGGGGGGCCAAAGGAGTAAGTTCTGTTTGTTTTTTTGTGTGAATTTGTTACTAAATAGGTAGATTTTAGTGGTTTTTTAATGTAAATTTGTTTAATTTACAGGAATTGATAATGCACCTCCTCCTCTTGAAAATCCTCAAAATCCTCCATCACCTGAATAGTAAATACCCGCTGAAGAACAACCCCAACAACAAACACCTCCATTCATTTTTCAATATGCCCCTGGAACACAAGAAAATTTAATGGGGAAAATTAAAAATAATAAAAAACAAATTGAGGACATAATTGCGAGGTTGAAAGATCTTGCAACTTAAACCTCACATAGAGCCGCGCTTTCTCAATCTCTTGAATCTATGTTATCAAATGTAGATTCAATTAGCAAGCAAATCTCTAGTTGGTCAACTAAGAGGAGAGAGTTTAGAGAGTTCTATGCAGACAAGTTATCCTATGAACAAATCAAAAATGAAAAAAATATAAAATTTGACTTGTGTTCCCTTCTCACAAACCCACGAACAAATCAACCTCTACCCCTTACATGCAAGAGGTTCCCTATCCATAGGTGCAACAACCAAGCGATAAAGGACCATTTTGGGTAGAGGTGGTGGATGGTTTTTGACCAGCCTCTATGCAACAATAATGAGGTCCTGCAATACTTTTTGAGGAAACTCTACTGCGAGTTTGTCCTCAATAAAGTACCAAAATATTTTGATATGTGGGACTTCTAGGGTAGAGGTGGGGGGTCAGCACAGGATAGACCAAGGGCACGTGTTGACCCATTGCGGCTAGCGAGATGAGCACTCGCCAGACTAGCCCATGAGAACATGTTTATCCCTTCCATTGTGAAGGAGAGTGCCGAGGTCGAGACACTTCAGTCTATTAGTTCATTGACCCAGAGCATCATAGAGCATGCCAGTCCTGTAGCACAACGTGGGTTGGGGGAGACTTCAAGGAGTAGGGTTCCACCCCATACTTTTTAGGCTTGTGGGTCAGCTTGTGGTTATGACCCCATGCATAGTCAGGAAGCAGATGTGTAGGCTACATCTATAACTGAGCAAATGGTGATGACAGATGCCCTCTTGAGTGAGACTTTTGACCTTGATACTCAGGTAAATGTTAGCAAGTTCATTGAATTTAATTTATTAAATTTCATTTTTAAAATGCAAGATTAACTAATTTAGTTTAATGATTGTAATAAATTATTAGGGTCATAGCATTCATTTAGTTTTCAGTGGTTCTCCACCTCCATATTATACTATGACAAGTACTGCTGAGGTATGTAACTAGTAAACAATTATAAATATTACATGTGAATAACATTGTTATATGAATGGTATTCTAATATCTGATTTTGGATGTTGAATAGGTTAATCTTAGAGATTTCACGGTAACACCTCCTAGTGGAGGTGGAGTTCAAAGCTTCACTTAGGTAATAAAATAAAGAGTTTAACTAATTAATTGTACTTACTAGATTTTTGTAGTTTATATTCATATCGTTGATTACATTGCATTGCACATCATTCAAACTCAAAGCATTACTACACATTTCATAACTAATAACTAGATGTTGATAGATGACAAAATTTCAATTACAATATAGTTTTTTGAAAAATGCCTCAAAGAAATGTGGTCTCATGGAATGCCATGAAAAGCAAATGTATAGACAAGGACATCACCATGAGACCACATTTCTTTGAGGCATCTTTTCAAACAGCTCACTGCCTTGTCTATGCTACACATTTTCCATACATGTCTACCAAAGGTTGTTGGTCCCCTCCACACTATTCTTTGACAAATTATCTCTAATAAACTCATCCAATTACCACCAATTAGACCCCTTGAAACAAATCTTCCTCTTTTAAAGACATATGATCCCAAAGGTTTTTTCTAGTATCACCATGCCCCAGGACATGACACCTACGAGGGGCACAAGCCTATGACATATTATATAGCATATGATTGACTCTAACATCATCTAGGTTTTAGGTATTAATTATGGGGGCAATAAGTCATCCCTAACCAAAATATTCAAATCTACACTAACCCATTCCCCTACAAACTATGTCAATCCTATTGCCTCAATTTCTTCCATCCCTACTTTTGATCCTACATCTAACCCACCTAAGTCTAATGAGAACCATTCTTTTAATACTACTATATTCTTTAAGATGATAGGCACATTAGACATTCAACCTTATAATTTCATTGTTGAACCCACTCTTACACCTGCCATCACCTTCTTGCTTGACAATGTGCCTATTGATGATTATAACAATCCTTTATAGATTGAGGCACAAGTACACTATAAAATGATAGTTGAATCAAGATGGATCTATTGAGCCTTATTAATGCAGTTACAGAGGAACACTTATACATCACTAGGTTGCAAAGATATTCTTATCCCCCTCAGATATCTCCTAGTGTACACATAATGACACTTCTATACCTACTTTTAGCTCCCTCCCCCTACTAATCTAGGTAGGACCTAAATGCCTAGATGTCTCATGTCATATCATCCCCACCTCAGACCACTATTTGTTCTCTTAGGTCATCCTTGGCTTATTGCAATGTGGGTTGTCCCTGAACTGTCATCCACTAGTGCCTTAAATTCCTCATGATGGTCATGTCTTCACCATTTCTCGTAGCCCATACCAACTAGTTGTTACCTTAAGACACTTCTCCTTAGATTTATTTTTGCCAAACCCTTCTGGTCCACCTCAACCTCATACCAATTCCCTCTTTCAACTTTACCTATCTCATTCCTCTAAACGCATTGATCCCCCCACCCCACAACCTCTTTCTATTACTTCACCTACTCCACTAGCTATGCCCCTATCTTCCCCATCATATATCCACCTATTACTACTTCACCTTCCTCGTTGACTTTTATCTCCCCTCTAACACCCATCCAAGATAAAGTAAAAGAAAAAGTATAGGACCTTTCCCCATCCACTTCTAAAAGTAGGCCTAAGAAACTTCCCCAACACTACACCTAACCTATTAACCAACCCATATCTACCCTACCTATTTCCTAATCTACCCCTACCAGATGTCCCAAGTTTTCTTTTAACCCACCCCCTGACAAACCTCAAGAAAAAGAAAATGATAAGAAACTTTTAAAATAAGGTTTTCCTTGTCCTATCTTTCCTCCCTCCTATTATCCCACAAAATCTCGATATTCCTCCTTCTCGTATACCCATAAACTTACCTAATGTCTATGTGATTTCTAGTGCCATTCTTGTATCCCTTGTTCTGCCACTCATTCCCATCACCAATCTTTTCCTGACATATTAAAACCCTCTAGCTTAGGCATTGTCCTACTTCCATCACTACCAAATAAACAAAAATTTGAGCACTACCCTACCCCACCCTACCGCCAAACTAAACCTAAACTAACACCTTCACTCCCTCTCTAACTTCTTCTACATCTACTCTCTCTCTAATTGAGGTGGCTCCTCTTCTAAAGCCTCATTATCCTAGTATGCTCATGTCTACTGGAATCATAGAGGATCAAAGATTAGTGGAATATTCTCTACCTGAGCCATCAACCCATGTAGTTGGTGGGTGTCTCTTTGACTTAATTGTTTATTTTCACATGTTATCAGTAATATTCACTTGTCTAGTGACCATCATTCCTTCTATAGACATTTAGGAGGGCACTGATCTTTTTGCATCTAAAAAATGTCCCCTTTCTATTTTTTTTTGATGCTACTATGGTCCCTCCTTTGTTTACCCTTATACCACACAATAGTTATGAATCCTGATATGACCATGATTGGGATAAGGATGACTTATTGGATGAGGAGTTCAATAAGTAGGCATTGTAACTTTGTCTAATTTGTATATATGCATGTGACTTGTGTGCTTTATTGTGTGTACTTCCATGTTTAGGTGAATGTGTGTGTATGTTAGGAGCCATGACCTGCATCACTATTCTAGTTTTTGTAATTGAATAATGTTGTTTTATTTTTAGATGATGTAGGCAGAGACACCTCCTAATGTCCGTATGGTAATGGAGCATGGTGTGTCTTCCGTAATTGATAGTTCCATGCCTTTGACGGGGGTATGAGGCAGATTAGTAAATTTCAAATTACAGTTGTTATTATAGTTGTTTATTATTAAAAGATCAAATGATTATTGATTTGAAGTTTAATTTCTATCTAGATGCTTTCTATAGGACATTAGAATGCCACATCCTGATCCTGCTACTATGGCAAATGAGAAGAGAGATTATCTGGCAGTGGTAAGAGATTATTTTGTTAAATGTTTCATTTTTTATAATGTAATTTCTATATATTAATGTCTATACTTTTTATTGTAATAGTTATAGCTCCATGATGAACTAAATAGGATGAGCAATCCTCAGGTTTGAAGTAGACCGCTCTCGTATGCATCTCCATCCCCTTGAAGATCAAAGGCTGCCCATGATCTATTTTCTTCACCTAGAGGGGAATGACTTTTTATTGGGTTCCTTTGTTGTATGCCTATATGGCATTTGTGGAAATAATTTTGTATTGCATATAATTGACATTATATGCCTATATGGCATTCTTGTAAGCCTATATGGCTATTTTGTATATATGTTATACTTATATCGACAAATATTGATGTATTCCTATATGGATATTTGGTTAATACAAATCTTTTTTGTTGATGGTGTCTATATTTGCATTATAAATCCACGCTTCAATGGATATTTGTAGATGGTTTACTTCAAATATTTAAATTCCAATTGTATTACATGCACTCTTCCTTTAAATAATTGTAAATATATAAAGTTTGAACATTATTCTCCTCTAAGATTATTGAGCGTTAAATCAATCATATGAATATAATAATACATGATGCAATCTAACACCTAGGTCTCTCTACCACCACACATCTAAGCCCATACTCTATAGGATCATTATAGCATGGTAAGGAAATTCATGTAATTATACAATGCACTTTGAAGTATGCAACTAAAAATGAGAAAGACATTATTACATGTGACCTCATACCTCTAGAAGTCTATCATATAATTCTTAGAAGACATCTACCATTCCACGTGTATGCTTCATGCTACCATTCACATGTATGCTTCATGCTTCTTGTGTATACTTCATGTGTTCATGTGTATGATTCATGCTTCCTGTGTATACTTCATGTTTTCACATGTATGCTTAGCATAGACATGCCCAACTAGACGTGTTGGCACTAATGGTTTGGCCCCATGAAGAATAAAACAAAAAGTAACCTACCTTGCAACTTTACACTACATGCATCTGACGATTTTTGGAGCAGCAGAAAAAATTTCACCTCAAGCAAACACCTCAGAGATATCAAAAATTGAGAGAGGTTATTGTAGAGGGACCCTACGTGATCTTGTAGCCTCAAACATAATGTTTCTAAGTGACACGATTTTCAAGTAACAGCTTGTCAAAGATTGCTGCCTTTTTGCACTTTGGTCTCTTAAGGGATGTCACTAGTACAATGTAGCTCGGACTGTTTCGACATGTTTGGGTGTTAAATAGGAAAATGCCTAGCCTAAACATACCCATATAGACATGTTGGAACTGTCATTTTGGTTGCACGAGGAACAAAACAAAAGTTACACCCCTTTGCAACTTTACACTGCATGCATGTGACACTTTTCTATCAACTAAAAACTGGACACCGCAGGCAAATGCCTCAGAGATATCAAAAATTGAGAGAGGTTATTGTAGAGGGCCCCTACCTGATCCCATAGCCTTAGATGGATTGTTTCTAAGTGACATGGCTTCTGAGTAACAACTTGGTAAAGATTGCTGCCTTTTTGCACTTTGGTCTCTTAAGGGATATCGCCGGTACAATGTAGCTCAGACTGTTTCAGCATGTTTGGGTGAGAAACAGGACCATGCCTAGCCTAAATGTACCCATCCAAATGCGTTGGAACCATCGGTTTGGTCGTATGAGGAGCAAAACAAAAGTTACACCCCTTTGCAACTTTACACTGCATGCATTTGACACTTTTTCCATAAACTGAAAACTGGACACCACGGGAAAACACCTCAGAGATATCAAAAACTGAGAGGTTATTGTATAGGAGCCCTATGTGATCCTGTAGCCTCAGACAGAATATTTCTAAGTGACATGGTTTCTGAGTAACAGCTCGTCAAAGATTGCTGCCTTTTTGCACTTTGGTCTCTTAAGGGATATCGCCGATACAATGTAGCTCAGATTATTTTGACATGCTTGGGTGCAAAACAATGATGGAGGTTAATTGTAATTGATGTCAAAAAGGTGAAAAGTTAGTAATAAGGATTTCAGCATCTCACTTTGTCAGGAGTTTATGCCATGATGTGTTGATGCTTTAAGGTTGATCATTTGATGTTTTGATATTTGATCATTTGATCTATATTTGATGATTGCCATGCCTCGGGATGTTGAAGACATCAATATGATCTTCTCAAGTTTTGATGCATGTTGAGTTTGGTTTGGTATACATGCAAAAGTTATCATATTGAGTTCAGGTGTGCAGAGACAAAAGATTTGTAGAAGATGTTATCAGAATGCTTCATCTCATGGTTAAGGAGTTTGTGTATTGTTCATTGAAGGAGTTGATGTTAGTCATGATGGTTGTATGTTGGGTGTAGGAGACCTCATTGATCTTCTTAAAGGTTACATGAAGTTGTTGGTTGATGACATAATCATATCCAATGCAAAGTACAAGTTGCTTCATGGTTGAGTCAGGAGATGCAAATGGTCAAGTTATAATGTGTGTCTTGATGACATGATAGAGTTGTTCATTTGTTGAGACATGTTCATTATAAAGTGCTCTTGACAAAGGTTGGTTGCAGGCTATCTATACTTTATATTGTGAGTTTGCTACTCATGTTTCAGGTGGTATTGTTCTTGCCTAAGATGGTGAATATGTTTGAAATTATGCTTAATGTCATCAGGGTATGTATTGTCTTCATTATACTCATGTCATAATAGGATTACTATGTCATGGTGTTTATAAGATGTGATATCAAGAGATGGATGGCTAGATCTCTAATGCCTAGATGTCAAGAGGTCTATGATATGCAGAGTGTTAGACATCAAAGGTTGACATGCAGAGAATCATATTAAATTAATATTGCTTCAAATATATAGAGCTTCAAAAGTTTCAAATTAATCGAGAGAGTGTTGCTTCATTGCTAAGATCATTCATTCATGTTGTTCATACAATTTGTTTACATGACTCATGATCAATAAAAATTAGGAGTATTATCCTTATTGCATCATGATATTCGATTCAGGGCAACATGTTGGTGTTTGGAGTTGTAGGGGCAACATTTCTTCATGGTTTGGTGTTTGGAATAGTAGGGGCAGCATTTCTTATCTCATATGTAGTAGAATACGATTTTGTATAAACATTGTTAAATATTTAGTTTTGAATCTTTTTGTTGTGATAGTCTTAGTTGTGGTAGTTTGGATTGTGTTTTTTTAAGCTTTGATTGTGAAGATTATCATGTCAAAGATCTTAAAAGTAGTATGATCAATGTGGTATACATAGATTGCATGATCGGTGGTGTAAATAGACTGCATGCATAGACAAAAATGAGAGGACTGTATTCAATTTTAGTGTTCAGACATTTTTTGTATGAATAGTGATCAGACAGAGGACTGCATTGAATGAAATCAGGGTACAGTCTCATTTTGGACTGTATTTCATTTTATTTCTTCTTCTAAACTATGTGAGAAAGGGGGTCAACAAACTAAAGTTAGAGGACAGAGGACAGAAGTTAGAAGTTTGGCTTATCTCCTTCAGTTGAATGAAATCCTGATCCAAATAGTCACCTCTGACTAGAGCAATGAAAGACAGTGATATTGAAATGGTAACAATGGTATATCAGTTGTTGCATTAGTGGTTATTTTTTATTTCTTTTGAGGTCCTACAAAGATAATATAAGTTGTCATGGAACAATGGAAATTATAATATCAAGAGAGGCACATTTTTTTAGATTAGAGTTTTGTGAGTTTGCAGGGGTTTCTTTCATCTTATGAAGACCAAGTTTGTTTGACATGAATGTTGTCTTCTACTGCCAGAATAGTTAATGACTTCTCATTGATGAACAATTTATGATACAATTCTTCTGTGGTGCAGGCTTTTGTTGCATACTTTGGAGGAGTAAGTTCTTTGTCATTGAATGATAAAAGGGGGGAGTGAGAAAGGAGGTACTATTAGTTTTTTCCATCAATGACAAAGGGGGAGATTGTGGAGAAGATTAGCATTGATGTCAAGACTATGGTGTGTTTGGTGAGTTTGCATTTATATGGTGAGTTAGTGTGTTAGCATTGGTATGGATGTTCTTCATGTTCATGTGTTCATGTTCTTGTCATCAGGATTATTTGATGTCAAGGGTGTGCCTTTATCATACACTCCATTGGATTCATACATGTTGTTCATTGATGTGACTCTTGCATGAGATTAGGAGTCTTCATATGTTTGGTGAAGCAGATTGATGTTACTATGCTCATATCAAAGCTCACTTCACTCATATCAAATCAGTTCAAGAGTTTGGTCATCATATGCTTCAAGAGTTTAGTAATGTCATGATGTCCAGATAAGGATCATTAATAGTATTCATAGTTTTAGGATGGTCTCTTGTTGCTTCATTCTCTACATAGTGTTGTTCATTATCAAGGTGTTGTATAAGGTGTTTGGATGCAGCCTTGGTGCCTCAAGAGATGAAGAAGAAGAATTAGGATCTTCTTTCAAGTAATGATGCAGTTTGTCCACTTCATGGACCAGTTAGAACAACAGTATTCCTCAAGGTGTCCTTCTCATATCCATTGATGTTAAACCAGAAGATACAAAGAGACAAGATCTTAGTCATTCTCATGATGATTGTGCTTCATGGTTTAGGAGTTTGGTTTACATAATTTCCTTTATTGTGCTTCAAGATTTTTGGTGATTGATTTATTCATGTGGAATTCAAAGGTTGAATGGACAGATCATACATCTTCAAGAGGAATGATATTTGCAGAGGAAGAAATGTTTTGGAAGATGATGATGTTATGAGATATCTTTTTTGGTTTTTGGTTTTGAAAAATGATCTTGATCAGACCTAGTTATTTTCTGCAGAGAGAGTAAGGTTGAAAGTTTTGAAGTAAGGATTATGAAATTGAACAAGATTTATGTTGTTGATCAGTGAGAGACCTCTATTGAATAAGGTTGTAGAGATACAATGAGTATAAAAGGTGGATCAGAGAATTGTAGGAATTCTATCACCAGCACAAAAGGGTTTTACAAAGAGAAGAGGAGTGTTTTTTTGTTTGAGGAGGTCATATTGATTGGAGACATAAAGAAGTGTGAAATGTTCAAGTGACATGCAGTGAAACTTGATTTATGAGTGAGTCCTGATAGAAAAGAGTGTATGAGATCATGTATTTCTAAGGCATGATAGTTGTAGAGATATGTTGAAGATTACAGGGATTGGGTCATTTGATGCATTGCAGAGAGTCAGGGCAACCCCATGAATTAAATCATCTTTCATATATTCATCTGATAGCCAGTGAGGCTTCTTTTTGCCAGTGAGGCATATTATAGCCAGTAAGGCTTACATGGTTAGTGAGACCTATTCATCAGCCAATGAGGCTCTGTAATTAATTTTCATGACTAAGCTAGTGAGGCAGTTTTGAGTGGTTTTTCATCCCTGAGAGGGTTTTCCACTCGTGAAAAACTATTGTGTCTTAGTTTCAAATTTGTGTGATTTGATTATCCTTCATGCTTACATATTCAGTATTTGACTCCTTCATGTGATGAAACATATTGTTAATTTTGATTCTTCTATTTTCTTTTTAAAGGTTGATAAAAAGTAAATAACCTAGTTTTTGATACAACACTGATTCAGCCCCCCCCTCTCAGTGTTGTTTGTACTCTAACAAGTGGTATCAGAGCCTAGGTTCCCTATAGAAGTCTAACCAACTTGGGTAGGTCCTGATAGTGGAGTACCATGGGAAAGTGTAAAAGAAATAAGGGAAGGAAAAATGTCAAGCCACATATTGATCAAAAGACACCAACTATACCAAATTTAGATGTTGATATACAAGCAATTGATAGAAATGTTTCACAAGTTGAGTTAGGTATTAAATTAGAGAAAGATTTTTCTGGAGTTCCTTTCTTTGGTGGTTTAGACTTCTCTGTTTGGTGTATTAGAATGCAAGTCTATCTATCCTCTTTAGGGTATGGTGTTTGGATGTCAATTGAGAATGGATATTGTATTTCCTCTCAATCACCTAAATCTACAAATAACAAAGATGCCTATGAATGCAATCATATAACAAAGAAGGCTATTCTGTCTGGTTTATCTAATGAAGTTTCTTGTAAAGTTATGCATTGTGAAAGAGCTTAGGATGTGTGGAAGGAATTGATAAGAATTTATCAAGGTGATGCACTTGAAGGAGAGGACAACTTGATGTCTGAGGAAAGTGATAATGATAGAAGACTTTCACATAAAGAAGGTGAGGTCCAATCAAATTCAGAAGAAGAAGATTACATTATAAGTGATGATGAACAAGAATGTGAGGTTAATGTTGAAGGAGAACTCATATGTGGTCTGAGTGAAATCAAGAAATATAAAAAGGAGAATCAGAGATTAGAATTGCAACTACAAAAAAAAAAGACTCCAAAGACAAAGCACTTTTAGACCTTGAAAGAGTATCTTCTGATCTTGAAGAGGCAAGAAATCAGATTGTGAATTTAAGGACACATGTTGATGAATTTGAAAAATTGATTATCAGACTAAAGACTAAAATTGAGGCAGCCAAAAGAATAATAGATGTAACAAAATCTAACCTTGAGGTTAAAAGAATTGAAAATCTAAAATTGGAGGCTGAAATTGTTAATTTGAGAAAAGATTATGAAGGTCTCAAGGTTCTGTCCAAGAAATATCAGGAGTTTGAAGAAAGCACACATAAGTTACATGAAATGTTGATCAAACAAAAGTATAATAAGGACACTATTAGTCTAGGTTATGAAAAGGGAGAGTGTTCCAAAGTCAGAGAGGCTCCTAGAAGTAAAATTGATCAAAGTTATCATGCTGCTACTCCTGATGACAAAAAGAAGACTGAAGCTGAAATGAAAACCAAAGATGAGTTTGTAAAAATGCACAATCAAAGAAGAAATTTCAAAAGAACTGCTCCAGCAAGACAAGCATATATGTACAGGTATAATTATTGATTTTTTGGTTATTGTTATACCTATAACCATTTTGGACACAAAGCAATTAATTACATAAGAAGTCAATTTCCTTCAATAAGAAATGCTAATATTGTGTGTTTCAAGTGTAATTCTCCTGGTCACAAAGTATATAGTTGCATATTGTATAGAAGAATAGCATCACCTAGTTTGAAAACTTTGAAAAGGAAAGAGGCTGAAAAGGTTTTGAAGAAGAAACCTGAACAAAAGGAAGAACCTATAAAAGTTTGGAGAATAAAACAAAGCAAAGAGAAGACATATTCTAAACTTGTGCATCTTGCACAAGTCACATCATTAGTTACATAATATATAGCATGAAGTGAAGGGGAGTTGTCCAATGTCCTATCAATTATCCCCAAGAAGTTTCAGGAGGAGATCATTTGATGCTTGATTTTGTCTTGATTATCGTATTATTGGATTCCTGCCTAATAATGTTTTCTAGGATGCTACTCATATCAGCCTTATAAAATGAAGTTCATGATGATAACTATGTTGCTCTTCAGTATATGTTAGTGATAAAGGTGATCAGTTGTTCATGATGTCATAATTCAAACAAGATGTTCAAGAGTTCTCATCAGATGTTATCATATGTTGATTGAGGAAGTTGCAAATGGAAGAAGTCAATTCATAGCACATGTCTCTGAATTTGGTTTTGCAAAGGTGTTGATAGTGGTTCTGTATATATTATATTTGACATTGTGTTGCAAAAAGTGTAATGTGCAGGAACAACAAGATAGCGTTCATTCCTTACAGGATGGTCTTCATTCTTTATCATATCAAGAAGTGAGTACAGGAGTAGATTGGTTGTAGGTTGTTGCAGGTTGATTTTCTATTAAGATGTATCTTGTTGTCACTATCATGAAAGTATTGTCAAGGTCATCTCTAGAGTGGTCATCATGTCATCATGAGTTGTGAATAGTGTGATGAGTAGTCTTCATGTTGGTGTTTATGGGTGTTGAAGTGTTTATTTGCATGGTGTTCAAGTTCATATGTGTCATGTCAAAGGCTTGATTCATCTAAATCCTAAGAATCAATTTTATGCCATCATAATCATACATCATACTCTATGCTTTGGGAGATCTTGGAGATTTATCATTTAGGTCAAAAAGGGGTGATGATTGTGAAAGAATTGTTTGTCATGAAATGTTTGTTTTGCAATCACAAGTGATGTCATCAGGAGTTGGTATTTGATCGCAGAAAAATGTCAGTTTCCATCTTCATCTCCATATTGGTGTTGTTACAAGAAGTGGTATTGTGATGAGAATATGGTAGTCTATGGGCATTTTATAACAAGGGATTGGTGCTTTGTTTGATGTACCTCACATGATGTTGCCCTCAGGTCCTGTGCTTCAGGATGTATGGCTTTAGATGTGTGCTTCATGGTGACTTGTTGTTCTCAAGTTGAAAAGTTGTTCAATATGCAGATATACAAGGACAGGGCTTTCAAGATAAGTTTAGGACAACAAATTGCGAAAGTGTTCAGTGCCTTAAATCTTTTGACAGAGACTAGTGGTATTAAAGATTTGGATAAGTGGTATCTCAATTCTTGGTTGGTTTAAAGATAACCAGGTCAGTAATGGTGTCTGTGATCCAAGAAATAAGTAAGCAGTTGATTAATATCAGCATAGTTTGTTAATCTCCTGTTAATAATGTATATGAGCTATTTTTCACAGGGGGAGTGTTGAGGAGCGAAAAATGTGAGATTCAAGAGTCTTTGCCTATCAGCCAGAAAAACACCATCGGTCTTCCTTAAACATGTCACTCTGACATCGCGACTCTCACCGATGGTTGGCTCCATGCTTCTTGCCTATCAGTAAGAAAAGTGCTATCGACGAATTTTGGAAATGTTTTGCCGAACACCAAGTCTGTCTGATACCTCCTATCAGTGAGACTTCTTCTTCGTTCGACCGACAGTTAGTTCAATAGTAGCCAATCTCTCATCGCTGTGACCCTTACCATCGGTGAACACTTATCAACTTAAGCCAATGCACCGATGGACCAACCCCCTCTTCGGCATGACTAGACCTATTGGTGGGACTTACTCTGGAGTTGCCGTTATGCTGATTCCTCCCAATGGATCACTGTCGACGTAAGTTATCCCTTATCACTCCGATAGTCTCGATCGGTAAGACCAACACTGTTGGTCCAACGCCAAGTTATCTACTTGATGCGCTGATATTCTTGACTCCATTTGACTTCGACAAAAACTCAGTTTTGAGTCCCAGTGATACGCCGATAGGGTTGTCACTCTCACACAGTCTTATCTACACTCTACGCCTAGTACATAGAGATGCTAAGGCATGCTACTATGCACACTCCTCAGTCTGGAACATCTTCCCCTCCAAACAGGTAAATGAAAGGAAAAACAAACAAAAATATGTACAAATTGATGCCATTCCACTGATTTCTTTGGAAATCCACCAATGGAATGGTTATCTACTCATCTTCGACAATTTAGACTAACTATTTCAATTCAGAGACCAGAAAGCTATTATGAATAGCTAGGAAATATTTACGGCACAAATCAAACATAGAAAATGATGGACAAAAGTTATTATTGCTCAGTTAATTTCTAAATCACAATCTTTGAATCTACAGAACCCCCTCTCGGTTGCTCCTCTGTGCTTTTATTAAGCCAGAGTTGGAAGATCAACGGTTAGGGAAGGCCAACTGCCCTGAATCCCAACCGACTCCTATTGATCTTTTTGGATTCTATTAGATACAAAAATGTGTCCATTATTTGCCAAATGGAATACAAAGACTTCTATGTTTTAGAAAATAAAACATGAATAAGATGACATGGCCAAATAGGCCTTATTTCAACATGGTAGATTTCACTATGGTGCCCCTACACTAGGGAGGTAATAGCCTTTGTCATCAGATGTCAAAAAGGGGGAGAGAGAATGCATCATATAGTTTTTCCATCAATGACAAAGGGGGAGATTGATGGAGGTTAATTGTCATTCATGTCAAAAAGGTGACAAGTTAGTAATCAGGCTTTCAACATCTCACTTTGTCAGGAGTTTATGCCTTTATGTGTTGATGCTTTGAGGTTGATCATTTGATTGTTTTGATATTTTATCATTTTATCTATATTTGATGATTGCCATGCCTCAGGATGTTGAAGACTTTAATATGATCTTCTCAAGTTTTGATGCATGTTGAGTTTGGTTTGTTATACATGCAAAAGTTATCATATTGAGTGCATGTGTGCAAAGACATAAAACATTTGTAGAAGATGTTATCAGAATGCTTCGTGTCATGGTTAAGGAGTTTGTGTATTGTTTATTTAAGGAGTTGATGTTAGTCATGATGGTTGTATGTTGGGTGTAGGAGACCTCATTGATCTTTTTAAAGGTTACATGAAGTTGTTGGTTGATGACATAATCATATCCAATGCAAAGTACAAGTTGCTTCATGGTTGAGTCAGGAAATGCAGATGGTCTAAGAAATGCAAGATGATGATAGTATTGTCTTGTCTTCATACAGGATGATGATAGTAATGTGTCTTGTCTTCATATGATGAAGTTGTTGTTATCTAAAGGAGTTGTAAATGAGATCAAAGATTGATTTATTTCTGTAAAAGATGCTGACTTGTATTATCTGACAATTGTGAGACATGACGATGTTTAGGGTTTGTTTTTAAATATCTACTTTATGAGTGTTAAATCCTATATACACTAAGTGCATTAAACCCTAAGCATCATGTCTTAACAATCTAATTCCTGCCTATCTCATGTTAAATGCACTTTATGTTATATTAGTTTAATGACTTCCTAGCGCAGGTGGTTGTAACTTAAGTTACAACATTGAGGGGGTCACCACCGTCAGGCAACTAGCCCCTCCTCCCTCTTTCATCGCCTGTCCTGGTCACCACATGAGCGCTCGAGTGCCAAACTAAGATCGGAGATTAAGATTTAAAGTTACAAGGTCACGCATATGTAAATCAATGGTAGTGATTTAAAGTTAGACTCCCACTCTAAAGCTCAATTTTTGACGTGCAGAAAGCCGTCATAATGCCTTGACTGTAGTTCTTTTGCTTTATGAGACTATTTTTAGATTGTTTCTAAAAAGGCAGTTTGTGAGAAACTTAAAAGCCTTATTTTAAGGAATCTTTTTATTAATATAGAGCCCACTCGTGCATTGAAGAAAAAGGAAAGTAATTTTTTATGTTGGGAATGTAATATATTGAAGAAGGAAAGTGTTTTTTAATTTTTTAAGGGTTCTTGAAAATGATTTGAGGAGTGGTGTCCGAGTATGAAATTTTATTTTGACAAAGTTTTTTATTAAAGACTTTATGTAGGGTATAATAAGTTTTGAAGGCTCTTAAAAATATAAAAGACATGGAAGCAATTTTTGAGATATTTGTAGAGAGTAGAAGAAGGAATATGAAGAGATTTATATGCACAATGTTATTCTTGAAATGGTGAAGATGAATATGCAGAGAAAAGAAATGTCAAGGGTCATTCTTTTTAATAATTTGTAGATGCATTATAAAAGATTTTATTGAGAACAAAATGGAATTTTGAAGACATTATTTGTGTGAGGTCTTGGAAAAAGAAATGGCAGGTGATTTGATGAGGTGATTGAAGAGAAGTAAAAATGAAAGGTTAATTTTACAGGATCATTGTGATTTTTTTAGGACTAAATGAAGGATATTTTATGATTTTATGGTTTTTATTTTTGAGAAAGGGAAAATGAAAATACAGAGAGAAGAGGAACATGAAGGGTTTCTTTATTTTTTATAATGACATTGCAGGCTTAGTGTGCTGTGAATTTTGAGTGTGGACCAATATGCAATGATGAAGACATTTTTGTGAAGATTCTTTTGAAGAGAAAATACAGATGAATCATGATATTTTTTATGTGATTTGAGAGATGTATGAGATCATGTTTTTGCAGGACTGAATCAAACATAGGATGAAGACATTATGCAACAAACTTTTAGATTGAACCATGTCAAGTATGAAGACAATATGCAATTTATTGTTTAGAGACAATATGAATCAAGTGAATTGATTGTGTGGAGATAATGAGACTAATATGTAGAATGAATTGAGCGTGATTGCAAAGGGATATGCAAATTTAGGGGTTTGTATTGAAACAGAGAAACCCTCTATATTATTTGTATTGTGTCCAAAATGATTGTTTGTTGCTAGTGAGGCTTGTATGGTCAGTGAGACCTCTTTGTATCCAGTGAGGCTTGCATGATCAGTGAGATCTGTTTGTAACCAGTGAGGTTTTTGATTAAGCTAGTGAGGTATTTTAGAGTGGTTTTTCTTCCCCTTGAGGGTTTTCCACTCATCAAATCAAGTGTTATGATTCTTGTTTGTCTTCATGTGTTCATGTGTCCTAATGATTTGTTCATAAGGTCTTGATTCATACTTTTCATTATCATATTTATGCATATGTATTTAACAGTTCATTGGTGTCTTCCTCTCTCTTTGTCTTTTAAATTAAAAGGTGCAAAAAGTTGTAAAAGTTTATACAACACTGATTCACCCCCCCCTCTTAGTGTTGTCTTGTAATCCAACAAATAGGACCATTCCTAGCCTAAACATACCCATCCAAACATGTTGGAACTATGAGTTTGGTCGTACGGGGAGTAAAATTAAAGTTACACCCCTTTACAACTTTACACTGCATGCATTTGATGCTTTTTCTATCAACTAAAAACTGGACACCACAGGAAAACACCTCAGAGATATCAAAAACTAAGAGAGGTTATTGTAGAGGGGCCCTACATGATGCCATAGCCTTAGACAAAATGTTTCTAAGTGACAGGGTTTTTGAGTAATAACTCATCAAAGATTGCTTCCTTTTTGCACTTTGGTCTCTTAAGGGATATCACTATTACAATGTAGCTCAGACTATTTCAACATGTTTGGGTGTGAAAAAGGACCATGCCTAGCCTAAACGTACCCATCTAGATACCTTGGAACTATCAGTTTGGTCGTACGAAGAGCAGGACGAAAGTTACATCCCTTTGCAACTTTACACTGCATGCATCTAACACTTTTTCTATCAACTAAAAACTAGAAATCATGGGAAAACACCTTAGAGATATCAAAAATTGTGAGAAGTTATTGTAGAGGGGCCCTACATGATCCTGTAGCCTCAGACGAAAGGTTTCTAAGTGACACGGTTTTTGAGTAACAGCTTGTCAAAGATTGTTTTCTTTTTGCACTTTGGTCTCTTAAGGGGTATCACCGATACAATGTAGCTCAGACTGTTTTGGCATGTTTGGGTGTGAAATAGGACCAAACCTAGCCTAAACGTACCCATTTGAACACGTTAGAATTGTCAGTTTGGTCGCACGAGGAGCAGAACGAAAGTTACACCCCTTTGCAACTTTACACTACATGCATCTGACACTTTTTCCATCAACTAAAAATTGGGCATCACGGGAAAATGCCTCAAAGATATCAAAAATTGAGAGAATTTATTGTAGAGGGACCCTATGTGATCCAGTAGCCTTAGATGAAATATTTCTAGGTGAGAGTTTCTAAGTAACAGCTTGTCAAAGATTGTTGCCTTTTTGTACTTTGGTTTCTTAATTGATATTGCTGGTACAATGTAGCTCAGACTGTTTTGGCATGTTTGGGTATGAAACAAGACCATGCCTATCCTAAACATACCCATCTGGACATGTTGGAACTATCTGTTTGGTCGCATGAGGAGCAGAACAAAAGTTACACCCCTTTGCAACTTTACACTGCATGCATCTGACACTTTTCCCATCAACTGAAAACTGGACACCAGGGGCAAACGCCTTAGAGATATCAAAAACTAAGAGAGGTTATTGTAGAGGAGACCTACATGATCCCATAGCCTTAGATGGATTTTTTCTAATTGACACTCTTTCTGAGTAAAAGCTCGTCAAAGATTGCTGCTATTTTGCACTTTGGACTCTTAAGGGCTATTACCTGTTAACACTCCCCATTTTTCCTTTTCATGATCATGTTTTAGGTGAAATGATGGTTGAGGAAGGGTCTCCCAAGTCTAATCTAGGGCTTCAGAGGTCAAGTTTGCAAATTGAGGACTCTAGATGGTCAAATGGTGAAACCATAAATATGCATATAATCTACCCAATATTCACTGTATATGTGTAAAAATGCAGCAGCAAAAAAAAACAAACATATGTAAACTTGAAATATAGAAACAAAAGGCCTAACTATCAACTGCAATACATTAATATCAATAACATGAATTTACAAAATCAATGTGCATACTTACAAATTAATCCAACGAATCATCTGGGTCTGCTCTACTCTTTATTATGTCAAGTATTGCCTAATGGTCAGACTCACGCACCTTCCACAAGGTCTTGTTCAAAGGTCTACCCTGATATTGTATCAAATGAACATTGGATGCCATGAAAAGGTTTAAGTAATGAAGAATCTTTCGATGCGTGTCAAAGTCCTGAAACAACCAAACATTAACACTCTTATGTGGGTACCTTCTAAGCCATGTTCCAGTAACAACCACCGAGCCTGTAGGGTATTCGATGTTTTCTCCATCTGTAACTGGGCCATCCAATTTATTGTTGGCCTCAACACAACAAAACAAGTAATAATCCATTCCCTCTTCATTGTATTCATTTGTAATAACTACATAAACATGCCCTACATTGATATGTGCAACAAATTACATGAAATTAGTCAACATTACAAAAACACTACAAAGTAAGATAACATTAGGAATTTCAAAAACTATGCAAGTAGATATATTACTTGGTTGAACTAGATCTGATATGCGGTGAAAGTCAACTGATGATTCCATCTATGTTAGTTCCAGTGTCGTCAAGGGTTGATACGTGTCAAGTGGGCTAAGATAACTTAACCACCATTTGCCAACCCACTCCTTTGACTCACACTCATTCCAGGCTTGAATTGTACATGAAGACCAAAAGCATGCCATCTTCCGCGTATGGATACTCCATGAACTTGCAATTGAGCTTCTGAAAGAGTGTAGCTAGCTTGATCCTTTCAATGTACAACAATCCTCATATGGTGCAATGTTAGTATCATCTATCAACCAAGAACATCTACGAACTAAAGACTTACCTTCATTACTTGGACCCATCGAAGCATTACACCACTCGACGATTGATTTTGCATCTGTAAACTTTGCATTGTTTTTATACTTTAACTCTTCTCGTGCTATGGCTCTTTTGATACATGCTCCTGCACCATCATGTTCCCCCTTTCCATGTCCAGCCTCACAAAAGTTCCACATATGCTGAACACCTATAATATTATGCATCCTTCTCAACCAATAGAACATATGTGAGTTCTTGAATTGTGATGCACAATTATCCGACCATATGATATGTTGACTGAATGATATGCCCCTTCTAGCCAAATCATTGTAGAACACCTGAAATCAACCGTGCACAAACTCCGTAGAATGTGTGCGATCATCACTAATATAAAAATGATACTCCCTTATGATCTTTCTGTCATCCTATGTACTATCATTCACATGAATGAATGCGATGTGCACAAATATAGAAACTTGTGTAGAGTTGTAATATTGTGATTACACCTCACGTTGTGGCTATAGACTATAGTTCTCTACAAAGTCGATAACTAAAACAATGCTACCAAGTGGAAATGTGTCCTTGCATAACTTGAATTACAAGTCCAACCATAGAGCTCTATGGGTATGCCTTGCATACTCATACACTATACTGTCACAAAATGTAGACATAAACTAATACGTTGGAATCTTTTAAATAACCAAATAACACATCTTTGCTTCTTTACCATCTTTTGTATTGTAGGCCATTGTTTTATACTTGCCAAACTCTACTAGTTCGTTTCCAACCGCATGTGTGCTTTCCATATGTTCACATATTGGCATATGTTGCAAGCTACCACAATGCTGACATGTGCCATCCAAGCATAATTTCCTGTAGAATATTTGACCTTCCTCTCTTTCACATAAAATTGTTGATATGAAGTCTCTTAAAGATGTTGGTGGGGCATGTATGCAACAATCCTACAAAACATTGTTAGTATGCAAATCTAAACATATAGACTGATAAACATCAAAATGGTTAGAAAATTCAATATGTAATCTACAACAAAAAGTAGTGTGTGTGTGTGTGTGATTTATTTTGACATAGAAAGGTTTTAGCATTTCAAAATATCTTTGACAAATTTTAATTTAAGGATACATCTCTAAAAATTTACCAAAAAATTGTGTTTGAGTCGTATCCAAAAAATGCTTTGGATGTGGTTCACGGTTTTGACTATCGATTCACCTTCTTACCACATCCCTTTGATTCAGAGATACCCTTGTGTAATTATTCTAAAAGTCGTCAAAGTGATCTCAATGCTTCAACAATTGGTTTATTGTTTCATGGTAGTCTCCCTGAGAACACCCATAATTCATTGCCATTGGTGTCCTTGATTCTTTGGCACCTTCCAATGGCTCTTGAAAAAGTTTTTCTATTAATTCTCAATGCTTGATTCATCTTTCTAATGAGATGAGCTTTCCTCATTTGATTACTTATTATTGTCGATGTAATGACACATCATGTGACATTACTATCTTTTGTGTGTGAGGTGTTACCCACACTCTCATATGCACTCATTAGATTTCTTGACAATACATTTTTCACTTGAAGCCTCCAATGTTCTCAACCCAAGAATCTTCATGATGGACCTATACTTTATACTTCGCATCATTTCAATGAATAGTTGGCATCTTGCTATCTCATTTAACTTTTCAAAGAACACTCTCCAAATCTTATGAGCATATCTTCTACAAGTGCATTTTGTAATCTTACCTTCCATTGGCTGCAAAATATTCTCATCAATATCAATCAAATACTTTGGCTTTCTATGCAAAATTCTAGGTGGTGTTGTGAAAGGTAAATTCGTCTCAACATTAGGAATTTCATCAATATTTAAATGGAATGGGCTAGATGGCATACCTTCGATTGGAGATGGAACAGATGATGTACCTTGAGGTTGAGGTGGGAATGATGGTGTAACTCCTTCCTCACATGTGAGTGATGATGTACTCTCAACTTGAGGTGTGGTAGATGGTGTCCCTCCATCTTCACTTGTGGTAGAGGACGTGTCTCCAACTATGGTATTCAAATCTCTCATAGCACAAAGTTTTGGCATTCGTTCCCTTTGTGCCTCCAATACCATATCTCTTGTTGATGGTTGAGGTTCCTCTTCAATTGGCATGTCTTTGACAATCATGTTCAATTTCTTCTTCTCATGAAGTTCCCTCATACCATCTACTTTCTTTGCATTCTTAGCTTCTTGCTCTTCCTGTGTTGATTTAATCCTTGATCATTTCTTCGGCATGATAGATAACTTATTTGTAGCATGATAAAGATGTTGGAAACTTGTGTATGATGTCTGAAGATGTTGTCATTGATGGCAACAAGCAAAGGAACAAGATAGGAATAGTGTTTTGATCCAGAGAAGAAGACTTAGCTATTTTGGCTAAGTGTTAGCAATATACAGGAGATAGTGACAGATCAACAATGGATGACATTGGTCTGCAGTAGAAGATCATATCATGCGGATCAGGTATGTTGTTCATAGTCCTTAGATGATCAATTATCCAAGATTTCAATCTTTGATGAGTACCGAAAGTTCATCTTCAAGAAGTCTAAGTCTGGCAGTACAGTGAGCAGAGAAAATTATAACAAAACACTCAACTATTTTGATCCACATTCCTCCGCTATTTTATATCTTGCTATTGCGGAGTTGAGGTGTTGTAAACACTTGTTTGAAGTATCCAAATCTAGAGTCGTAAGTTCTTAGCTCCATCAGAGAGTCAGTTAGGAATATTTGAGTATCGCTACTTGATATGGTACAGTTTGACTGTGACAGAGCACGTGTTCCAGTCGTCTGCATTCTACCACAGAAGAATATTTTGCTCTACGGTTCTAGAGGTGTGATCTATGACATGTGAGGAGTCTCTCATATGGATTTGAACAAGTCTTGTGGTCCGCAGTGGAAGATGTTGTCTAACAGTTGAAATGATCCAGCAAACAGTCTATGGATAAGGCCGACATGATAGTATGATGTGTGTGCGGTAAGTTTTGTTGTTTAAAACTTAATTCTAAGTGATGAAATAGTTGAGGCCGACATGTGAGAACGTGTGTCAAGTATTGTTTGGGTCTGCTATAGATTTTAGAGAATGAATTTAGCCAACAAAGTATATAATGTATTACTACATGGTACACCTTATCTGGCTGACCTAGTATGAAGTTTTTGTTTGTTGCGGATATAAATATGAGATTGAATTCTATGTTTTAGGTGTGAAGTGCGACAGTGTATGTGTAGAATATGTAAAAGTGTAGAGCATGTGACAAGAGTAGAAGAAGAGAGATCTTGTCTAATGTAAAGGCAAAGGAGTGAAATAGAGTAGTCAAGATGAAGAGTTTTGAGACAATATTTTTGAGCATTCATTGGAGCTACATCCATGCATGAGTAGATGCAATCTAAGCAGTTCAAATTGGTAGTGAGCCACCCTTCTTCTTTCTTTCTTTCTCTAGGCAGTGAGCCTTCTTGTAGTGAGCACTTCTTTTGGGTAGTGAGCCTTTATTGTAATTCGGTGTTTTTCCTACATAATATATTGTGAGCTAACACTCACCGTGGTTTTTCCCTATTTAGGGTTTTACATGTAAAAATTTTGGTGTTCATGTGCATGTGATATTTATGTGTTCAAGTTTTTGATTTTTCTATTCATAATAAAATAAGGAAATAAGTTAAGTGATTGAGAAATTGATTATGGTTTATAGAAGTTAATTTTTTTATACAAATGATTCACCCCCCCTCTTAGTTGTCTTGTGCCATTCAACAATTAGTATTAGAGCCTGGTTCCTCAAAAGAAGTCTAACAGCTTGAGGAAGATCTTGGAGACTGAACACATGGCAAGTAAAAAATGTCCTACTCCTCCTGAAGAAATTGATGCAACTGAGACTAAAGAAGAATGCACACTTATCAATGAAGAATAACTTAAACTTGCTCTAGAAGACCTTGAAAAGGTTGAATTGGAAAATAGGGATCTGAAAGATAATGTCAAGGAAGCAGGTGAGTGTATCAAGAAACTGAGCGAGCAAGTCAAGAGATTCAAAGAAAAATACAAGAAGGTTAGTGAACAATTGATATCTGCATAAGACAACTTGAGTAATCTGAAAGTGGAAGTTTTAAAAAGAGTAAAAGCAGAAGAAGACCTATATCAATTGGTGAAAAGCAAAACTGGAGATTGCACAAATCTTGAAAAGGAAGTTGGGAACCTGAAGTCTAATTTGGAAAAAGCAAAAAGTTATGAAGAAAAATTTAAGATAAGCTCTGCAAAATTTGATGAGATGATTGCAAGCCAGAAGAGTCCTGATGACAAAGAAGGTTTGGGATTTGAGAAAGGTGAAAGCTCCAAAATAGGTCAAGAAAAGAATGTTGGGATCAAAATGAACAAAGGCAAATAGATTCAAAATCAAAGGAATAGACCTAGAAGACCACCGATCAGGCAACCAAATGCTCAAAGGTACCCTTCTTTCAATGGTTACTGTAATGCATGCAATAAATTTGGTTATAAGTCTACTCAGTGTAGGAGTAGAGTAAATCAAGATGTTCCATCATTGTCTGATCTGTGTTTCACTTGCAACAAAGTAGGTCACAAGGCTAATGATTGTAGAAGTCAGATAAGGAATGGTTATAACAATAGAAGGAATGCTTAGACCTTCAAAGGTAACTACTTTATATGTAAGAGGTTTGGTCACAAAGCTAGTGAATGCAGAAGTCAGATAAGGAACAACTATAATGGAAGGAATGCTCAATCTTTCAATGAGAATTATTATGCATGCAATAGATATGGTCAAAAGGCTAACCAATGCATATCAAGGATGAATGAAAGGAACAATGGATAGAGAAATGTTGTATGCTTCAATTGCAATAGGCCTGGACATTTTGCAAGATTCTACAGAAGCAGGAATATGAACAAGGATAATCAGAATGAAATGAAGAAATTGGTACAAAAGACAGATATAGTAGAGATCAAGAAAGAGATGAATCAAATGTGGGTCAATAAAGGTGTATAGGAAGTCAAGGATGTGTCTGCACCAGACTCTGGTGCTGGTACTTCCTCCGAGAAGTAAATTGAGAGCTCTGGCTTAGGGGGAGCTTAATGCAAAATCCTACTCCTCCAACCAGAATTGTGGTGTTGATATCTAGCACAAAGAGATAAGGGTATAAGACTGAATTACAAAGCTTACAGAGAAGATTTCGACAGATAAGAAGCTTATGTGGTAAATTGCGGAGCAATCTTGATTGACTGGGAACAACAGAGAAAGGGCTTGACAACTTTTTTAACGAAGAATTTATTGTGATTAAATCTTGATGAAAAGAGAATATAAGGGATTCATTTGAAAGAAAAAAAATCATTCTTATTTCAAACCTTCAAGTGACTAAAGAGACCCGAGAAGCTAGCTAGGGCAAATTCAAGCATCTGACAAAAAAACCCTAATGGAGGCAAAAGGTATTTATTGTTACCTCTCTTGAAAAATTCTCTGTGTTGAAATTGGAAAGATGAATATCCCTCAAGTAGTTGAGATTACTAAAAGGCCCTACCCTAAATTCAAGAAACATCCATTTAAATCAACATTGACTGATCCGGATGGTGCATTTTCTAAAGTTCCATATGGTGTTATGCATACGGAAGATGTTAGGGCATACATTCATGCTAACCTAGAGGAATATGATCAGATGAAACTAGGAAAATTGTACTTGGATGAACTAACTACTGTTAATATTGTATTGAAAGAAGAATACAAACTTCTAAATGAGAAGAAATTAGATACTTGGTTGGATTTTCCTGTGATCCCAAATGATGCCTGGGTTAGGTATATCTTGAGTAGGGTTCATGATGAGTTTATGTGGCTTGATGAACCATACATGATAACAAAAGAAGCCATCAAGGTTGTAACTAGTATGTGCTCCATTAGAAAGGTTTTGGATTTGAAGAAAATGAAGAACAATGTGGTAATGCAGTTGATAGGAGCTAAATTTGACAAGAGAGCTCTCACCATAAATGACATTGAGGATCCAATAGTCAGGTTTGCATCAATGGTCATTGGATACAAAGTGTACTTCTCCAATAAGAAGAATTCTATTTCTGCAACTACTATATACATAGCATATGACACGGTAAAAAATAACATATATTATGACCTATGTGAATTATTTTGGGGTGAACTAATGGAGAATTTGAAAAGAACAAAGGAAACAAAATATCCTTTAAAATATGGAACTTTGATCACTTGTCTATTCTTCTATTTACTGAGAGAGCTACCTGGCATGGGGAACATTGGTTGGCTTGATCATGCACATGTAGCTGCACAAATCAAAAATCACCTAAGGAGTTTGGGAAATGTGGACAAACAAAATGCAACCTTATGGGGATATTTCAAGAATTTTCAAAAGAAAATGCAGAATAGGTCTCGGATCCCTAAAAATATTGTAAAGAAGTATGAGAAGGAAATAATGTTTATGGTATATAAGGACAAATGCCTCATGGAGGCTGTTGAACCCAGAATAGTTTGGGTCCCACCTATGGGTTATGAGGTGATAGAAGAAGTCCTGATTGGTTTGGCAGATCTAATGTTGAGAAAACCTAGGGATCCCAAGGAAGAAAGGTTTGGCACTTTTCAGGAACTATCTCTCAAAGTGCACATGGAACACAAACAACTTGAAATAAAGAAGAATGCAAGAAATATGGTAGAGGCATTTGCTAAAAGCAAAGGATTTACATATGAAGAAATAAGTGAAGCAAGAGCCAAAGTAGAGGCCTCAAAAGCTACAAGTGCTCTGATAGAATAGGCATCAAATGTTTTGAAAGGGAAAACATCAAAGACTCCATAAAAGAAAGAGGGGATATCTAAGCAAGAAAAGCCCACAACAAGCTCTAGAAGAAGAACAAGAGCTTCCACCATTGCAAAAACTACTTCCAAGAGCTTCAGACCTGAGAAAGAAAAGATAGAAGAGTAGGAACCAAAGAAGAAAATAGAAGAGAAGAAGAAAAGAAAGAAAGCAAAGGCCACCAAAAGAGTATATGTGAGCCTTGGAAAGGATGAAGAAGAAGAGGAAACAAAAATAGATAAGGAAGTCAAAGTAAAAAGGACAAAAACAAATGAAGCCACTACTGAGAAACCCTCCGGAAAAGATAAGGGGAAGAAGAAGAATAAAAAAGAAAAGACTAAGAACATAGAAGAAGAAGCAAGTTTATACTTGGAAGCCTTAGTTAATGCATTTTCTCAACACGGTACCTTGAAGCCTATTGCTAACATGTATGATGAAAGATCAGATATAGACAAGGTAATCATTGAAATAACAATTGTAAGATATTTAGACATGTTCTGCAAAACATTGATTGAAGTAATAGATGAGTTACTAGATACATTAGCCAGCATAATGTCAGCAAGGAAATAAGGAGCTATGGCCAAGGATACTGAGATCAAGGAATATGTCTTGTTAAAACTCTATCCAGACATCACCCCTAAAGAAAGAACCAAAGTCACCAAAAAGCTCAGTGATGAATTCAGAACCATGAAAAGAGTCAATGCTCTGATGTCTGGTGAAACAAAGAATGTGGTCAAGGAGACAAAGAAGATAACACTAAAAGTGCTACATGAACTACAAATTTCAACCATTGTTGATACTGATGAAGAGAAACATAATGCTTGTGGTAACTGTAATTTTGGAGACAGATATGGAACAGATCTTGGAGCAAGGTATAATTAATCCTTCGATGAGCACAAGGAGTGAAGAGGAGGTGAATATAGAACAAAGTGAAATAGTTCCTCTGGATAAACAAATGAAAGAGGTTGAAAAAGAGAAGTCTGAGGAAGCAAGGACAATCCCTAAACAAGATATCTCTAAGGAACAAGAAAAACATACAAAAGAGGAAAATGAACAAATGATGGACATTCATGCTCTGGATCTTGAAGGAAATGAACAAGAAAAAAATCAAGGTCCCCCTCCGAAAAGACAAGAAGCTATAGTGTCTCATGTTGAAGAGATAAAAAGAGATATTGTTGATTCATTAAGGGAATTTCTATTGAAGCAAAAATAAGCTCAAAGTGCAGACACATCAGATTTACCGCAAGGACAAATAGACTTGACCACTATGTCTCCTTTGCAGAAATTAAAATTGGGCACAATGTTTCAAGCAACTTCTCAAGAAGAAATAATAAAGTCTCACATGAAAGATAGCGAGCTTCTTGGCGAAGCAATAAATATTTTTGAAAAGATCATGCCCAAAGTTCAGAGAGATAGAATGCTCTCTCCCACAGAGTAGATGGAAAAGCTTAGAGTCTATGAATTCTCATTTTGAATCATTTGAGAAAGCTGTTGATAAAAGGGTAAGCGCTGAAATAGACAACAAGAGATTAGTGGAGCTAAAAGATAAGGTGTCTCAAGACAAAATTTTGTTAGATAAAAGTATACATTATGCATAGTTATCCCTCAAAGAAGCCAATGAATTGTATCAATTTTGTCTCACATGACCAATTAAGACTAAGGATATAAAGGATAAAATAGATAAATGGGAAGCACAGATAATGAAGGTATCCAAAACTTATGACTCAGAAAAAAGGGCACAAGTGGAAACCATTCATTCTAATATAGATAAGTTGCAAACCCAAAGGGAAAAAATAAAGCATAGAATGAGTCATCTCAGGGAAGTAGCAAGTTTCAAAATTGCATCCTTGATCAAACTAATAGCAGCTGCAAACAAAACAAGGAAGAAGCACTGAAGTCTCTGATACAGTGAATAAAGTAGAAGACTTGGTATCCCAGATTAATGGGCACATACTCATGTTGAGTGATTCTAAGACCAGTTGGGATGAAGAAATGGTCCAACTGAAGACAATCTATAAAGATATTCTCCCGAAACAACAATAATAGTAAGCATTTTTGTCATCATTTGTATATATACGGTAGATAAGAAAAATAGTTTTTGGCAACTTGTACATATCCTTGTATCATACACCTTCGCCATTGATGTCAAACAGGGAGAATAAATGAAGCATGTCAAAAACAATTTTGAAAACAATAAAAGAAGCATGAAGATAGGGGGAGCAGTGTATAAAGAGTTAGGGGAGTTGTAACAAGTTTTTCACATCAAGTGTTGCCATCAATGCTAAAGGAGGAGATTGTTGGTAACTTGTGTATGATGTCTGAAGATGTTGTCATTGATAGCAACAAGTAAAGGAACAAGATTGGAACAATGTTTTGATTCGGAGAAGAAGACTTAGCTATTTTGGCTAAGTGTTAGCAGTATACAAGAGATAGCGACAAAGCAACAATATAATGGATGACATTGGTCTGTAGTAGAAGATCATATGTAGATTAGGTATGTTGTTCACAGTCCTCAGATGATCAATCATCCAAGATTTCAGTCTTTGATGAGTACCGAAAGTTCATCTTCAAGAAGTCTAAGTCTAGCAGTACAGTGAGTAGAGGAAATTATAACAGAACACTCAACTATTTTGGTCCACATTCCTCTGCTATTATATATCTTTCTATGCAGAGTTGAGGTGTTCTAAACACTTGTTTGAAGTATCCAAATCTAGAGTTACAAGTTCTTAGCTCCACCGGAGAGTCAGTTAGGAATATCTGAGTATCTCTACTTGATATGGTATAGTTTGACTATGACAGAGCATGTGTTCCAGTGGTCTGCATTCTACCGTAGACAAATATTTTTCTCTGTAGTTCTAGAGGTGTGATCTATGACATGTGAGGAGTCTCTGATGTGGATTTGAGCAAGTTTTGTGGTCTGCAGTGGAAGATGTTGTCTGACAATTGAACTAATCCACTGAACAGTCTGTGGATAAGGCTGACATGACAGTATGATGTGTGTGTGGTAAGTTTTGGTGTTTGAAACTTAATTCTAAGTGGTGAAATAATTGAGGCCGAGATGTGAGAAGGTGTTTCAAGTATGTTTGGGTCCGCTATAGATTTTAGAGAGCGAATTTGGCCGATAGAGTATATAATGTATGACTACATGGTACACCATATCTAGCCAACCTAGTATGAAGTTTTTGTTTGTTGTGGATATAAATATGAGATTGAATTAGATGTTTAAGGTGTGAAGTGTGACAGTGTATGTATAGAATTTGTGAAAGTGCAGAGAATGCGACAAGAGCAGAAGAAGAGAGATCTTGTCTAATGTAAAGGAAGAGTAGTGAAACAGAGTAGTCAAGATGAAGAGTTTTGAGAAATTTTTTTTGAGAATTCATTGGAGTTGCATCCATGCATGAGTAGATGCAATCTAAGCAGTTCAAACTGGTAGTGAGCCACCCTTCTTCTTTCTTTCTTTCTCTAGGTAGTGAGCACTTCTTTTGGGCAATGAGCCTTTATTGTAATTTGATATTGTTCTTACATAATATATTGTGAGCTAACACTCACCATGGTTTTTCCCTATTTAGGATTTCCACGTAAAAATTCTGGTGTTCATGTGCATGTGATGTTGATGTGTTCAAGTTTTTTATTATGCTATTCATAATAAAATAAGGAAATAAGTTAAGTGATTGAGAAATTGATTGTGGTTTATAGAAGTTAAATTTTTGATACAACTGATTCACCCCCCCTCTCAGTTGTCTTGTGCCATTCAACAAAAGAGACAAATATTAGTTCCTAAAACAAGTGCACTAAGAACACAAGGAAAATGGAAAACAAAATATTTTGAAGTATTTCTACCTTGCAAGAATTTATCATGTGACTTTGCTCTAGCCATTTTCTAACGTATGACCTACCAATATAATGTCCACAAATAGACATGTATGCAAAATGTGGTAGCATAGACAAAGCACATGATTTTTTTGAGGGAATACCTTAAAGAAATGTGGTCTCGTGGAATGCCAGGATTGCAACATCAGCACAAAATGGATTTTTTAAAAGACATTACAAACTTTCAATAAAATACAATTGGCTTGAGTATAAATCCAAATTCCACAACTTTTGTCAACATCCTACCTTTGGTTCACAAGGTATGGGCATCAATCAAATCATTGAAAGAAAGGGGGATTTTTGTCAAATGTTATAATTACAACTCCCTTCACAGCAATGTATGAGAAATGTGGGAGCATGGACAAGGCAAGTGAATTGTTTGACAAAATGCATCAAAGAGATATGTCATGGATTGCAATGATTGCAGGATATGCACAAAATGGATTTGTTGAAAAGGTTTTGGAAACTTCCCAACAAATGCAATCAGTGGGTGTGAAGCCAAATTCTACAACCTTTGTCAAGATCCTCCATACCCATGTTAAGAAAGGATTGTTTGGAAAAATTCCTCAAACATATATGGTCTCATGGAGAATAATGATTGTAGAATATGCAGAAAATGGATTTGTTAAAAAGTTTTATAATCTTTCAAGCTAATGCAATTGGAAAGTGTAAATCTAAAATTGACAACCTTTGATAGTATCCCCCTACATTTTAAAAAATGGGCTATTTCAAACAAGTTATGGGCATGATCCCTCAAAGCATAATGGAAGGTGGATTTTTGTCAAATGTTATAGTTGCAAACTCCAAACAGAACAACAAAAGTAATTTAGATGGCATTTCATTTTTTCAAACAACTCATTGCCTTGTCTATGCTACCACATTTTACATACACATGTATCAAAGCATTTTATCAAACAACATAGAAAAGGCTAAGGTTATAATGAGAAACAAACAATGATGAACATGGAATAGGCATAATAACAAAATCAAAGCATTGTATTAAGAATGTATGATAAGAGATGATAAAGAAACATAATAGAATTAAGGAAAATTTAAAGAACATGTGTAAAGACTTGACATACCTAAAAAATAGAGATTTGAATGGAGAGAGTACCCAATTATGTAGTCTTTTTTTCTTCTTGCATCAAACTCCTCAACAATTTGAGTTTTTCACAAACTTGCTTCCTTTTCAACATTCAATTGTATATCACTCAAATAGAATTACTAACAACAATACAATTAACCAATGTATAATGTTAAATTCCTACAGTTCAATCCTAATTAACATTACAACACTATAAAAATTGAAACTTGAATTGATATATATCAAATTCAATGTGAAAACTATGTTATTTCCTCCTTAAGTTGACAAACCAGAAAAAGGTGGTGGAAAGTTCATGCAAAGGTGGTAGAATGTGAAAAATATGCATGTGCACTTCCCAACAGCATGAAAAAGCTTTTTTTTTTGTCAAAACATGCACATAACCTATAGAAAACTCTAAGTATGTGGGCCTGGATCACGGGTGTCCTGGCTATTTTATCATTTCAATAACAAGACAAAACATGGTCGCGTTATAACACAAGCATGTTTTAGCTTTCTATACAAAACTCCTTACCTCCCCACCTCTCTCCCTCCTCCTTACCCATCTTTCCCTCAAGTTGTCAACTTCACTCTCTCATTTTCTTCTATCTCTCCCCTCACCTCTATATCTCTCACCTTTGTCTCCCCCTCACCTCTCTACCTCTCCCCTCTCTATGTCTCTTAGTCACTCCTTGTCTGCCTCTCCATTCGTCCTTAGCCATCTACATCTCTCACTTAACCCTAAACACTATCTGACATAAAGCCTAACCCTCAACTCTTAAACCTTAAATCCTAAACCCTATCCCTAAACCCTCAACCCTCGACACTATACCTTAAACCCTAACCCCTTGAACCTAAACCCTAAACCCTATCCATAAAGCCTCAACACTCAACCCTTAAACTTTAAATCCTAAACCCTATCCCTAAACCCTCAACCCCTCAACATTATACCTTAAACCCTAATCCCTCAACACTAAACTCTTAAAGCCTAAACCCTTGACCCTTAAACCCTAAAGCCTTAAACCCTCGACCCTTATCCACCCCTCTCCTCCCCTATTTGCCTCACCCCCATCTCTCCCCTATCTCTCACCCCTCTCTCCCTAGGTTGTAGTTCTCTCACTTGTATATCTCTTAGGGCTCTCTAGATATTTCCCTTCCTCTCCACCTCTCTCCCTCCTTACCCATCTTTCCCTCAAGTTGTCAACTTCACTCTCTCATTTTCTTCAATCTCTCCTCTCACCTCTCTATCTCTCACCTCTATCTCCCCCTCACTTCTCTATCTCTCACCTCTGTCTCCCCCTCACCTCTCTATGTCTCACCCTATCTATGTCTCTCAGTCACTCCTTAGCTACCTCTTCATCCATCCTTAGCCATCTAGGTCTCTCACTTAACCCTAAACCCTAAACACTATCCCTATAGCCTCATCCCTCAACCCTTAAACCTTAAATCCTAAACCCTATCACTAAACCCTCAACCCTTGACACTATACCTTAAACCCTAATCCCTTGAACCTAAAACCTAAACCCTATCCCTAAAGCTTTAACCCTCAACCCTTAAACATTAAATCCTAAACCCTATCCCTAAACCCTCAACCCTCGACACTATACCTTAAACCTTAATCCCTCAACCCTAAACCCTAATCCCTCAACCCTTAAACCCTAAACCCTTGACCCTTAAAACTTAAATGTTTAAACCCTCGACCCTTATCCACCCCTCTCCTCCCCTATCTACCTCACCCCCATCTCTCCCCTATCTCTCTCACTTGTATATCTCTCGGGGCTCTCTAGATATTTCCCTTCCTCTCCACCTCTCTCCCTCCTTACCCATCTTTCCCTCAAGTTGTCAACTTCACTTTCTCATTTTATTCTATCTCTCCCCTCACCTCTTGGTGCAGGAGCACCTTGGCTTTGATTAAATTGTAATATTACAACATCGTAATAAGGTTATTTTGAGTCATTCTTATGTGTCTTGGAGACTAGGAGTCTTAAATGTGCAAAATATTGCAAGAATGTACAAGTTGCCAATGTAAAAATTAGAAAAAATAGTCAAGTTACAATAAAAGACAGTTTTGGGATGGAAGATGAAGGGTCAGTTTAGTCTTAGGCATTGACAAGTGGTTTGGAATTAGTTAGAAGGTGAAGAGGCTAGTATGAAATTCCTTTAAAAAGCCTTATGTATGTTTGTAGAAGTGGAGGTGATTGAATGTGTGAATGGAAATAACAAAAAGCATTGTTTTTATACATTTTCTTCAAAAAAACATTGTCTTCTTGCATTGTACGGCTTTGTACGGACTGGAGTTCATTTCAAACTAATTTTTCATGAAAGTTATATCAATCACCTTCCCTTTTCTTTTGGTTTCATGCATTTGTGTTTCGTTTTGCACAAGATATTGCATTTTTTGTATTGACAGTCCAAACCCTGCCTTAGGGTAAGCAGTGGCTAGTAAAAACTGTATTTCTCTTGTTATATCCTTTGACAATGGCTAATCCTTGGTGGAAAGGGAGTGTAGCAGTAGGTGTTTTCATATTCTAAGGGTCTCTAACCTAAGATCTAAGGTTGATGTGAAGAAAATCAAGTTTAGTGACTATTTTTCTGTGTTAACAGTCCTGAAAATAGAGTTTAGAAATAGTTGAGAGGTTTAGACCTAGGGTATGATAAAATATTGATGGGAATGGACTTTTCATGGATCAATGAGCATGTATAGACCTGGTATGAAGTGTTCCAAGCACATGCAAGGTGAGAGGAGTCTTGGAGTGCCTACTTTCAATAAGACCCTATGCATACAAAGCCAATTAGGCCTAAACTAGAACGGTGACAGTCCTATTTTGAGGCATTCTTTTCAAAATAACCAATGGTTATTTCTAGATATGTTTTAAAATGCCTTAATGGGTACTCAAAACAGGTCTCAAATGTTGAAAATGAGGTCGGGTTTGAGAGTTATGGTGAAAAAATAGTAAATTTCTGATTTTTATGTTTTGTGCAAAACGTAACAGCCATTATTTGGATGATATGCTCCAAAACAAGGGTATGGGGTTTTGAGGTATGTTGAAGATAAGGATAATGGGTATTCAAATGTACCTTCACAGTCTTGAGAAGTTTCTTGTGGAAGGAGTTATGCTCTGACAGTCCTTAAAATAGGGTTACTAGAAGTTTGACAGCCTATAGTAAGTTGGTTGCTTGCATGGTGGATCAGACTTTGGAATGTGTTTTTGTTCCTGTTAAATTGATTTTCCTGAGATGTGAGAAGACTATGTGAAGTCTGGTTTGGGTCAGAGATGTTGAAGATCCAAATATGCTTGAGTTGAAGCCTTTGCATGATGAAGTTCTCTTATGAACTTGGAACATCAAATCGATTGAAACCTGTTGTTGAGTAATATGTTAGTATGAAGTTGAGTTAGATGTTTTCCTCTTCATCACCTCTTTACCTCTCCCCTCTCTATGTCTCTCAATCACTCTGTGTCTACCTCTCCATCTATCCTTAGCCATCTAGGTCTCTCACTTAACCCTAAACCCTTTCCCTAAAGCCTCAAACCTCAGCCCTTAAACCTTAAATCGTAAACCCTATCACCAAACCCTCAACCCTCGACACTATACCTTAAACCCTAATCCCTTGAACCTAAACCCTAAACCCTATCCCTAAAGCCTCAACCCTTAACCCTTAAACTTTAAATCTTAGACCCTATCCCTAAACCCTCAACCCTCGACACTATACCTTCCTCAACCCTAAACCCTAATCCCTCAACCCTTAAACCCTAAACCCTTAAACCCTTGACCCTTATCCACCCCTCTCCTCCCCTATCTGCCTCACCCCCATCACTCCCCTATCTCTCTCACCCCTCTCTCCCTAGGTTGTAGGTCTCTCACTTGTATATCTCTTAGGGCTCTCTAGATATTTCCCTTCCTGTCCACCTCTCTCCCTCCTCCTTACCCATCTTTCCCTCAAGTTGTCAACTTCACTCTCTCATTTTCTTCTATGTCTCCCCTCACCTCTTTATCTCTCATCTATGTCTCCCCCTCACCTCTCTACCTCTCCCCTCTCTACATCTCTTAGTCACTCCTTGTCTATCTCTCCATCCATACTTAGCTATCCAGGTCTCTCACTTAACCCTAAACCCTAACCCTATCCCTAAAGCCTCAACCCTCAACCCTTAAACCTTAAATCCTAAACCCTATCCCTAAACCCTCAACCCTTGACACTATACCTTAAACCCTAATCCCTTGAACCTAAACCCTAAAACCTATTCCTAAAGCCTCAACCCTCAACCCTTAAATTTTAAATCCTAAACCCTATCCCTAAACTCTCAACCCTCGACAATATACCTTAAACCCTAATCTCTCGACCCTAAACCCTAATCTCTCAACCCTTAAACCCTAAACCCTTGACCCTTAAACCCTAAAGCCTTAAACCCTCGACCCTTATCAACCCCTCTCCTCCCCTATTTGCCTCACCCCATCTCTCCCCTATCTCTCTCACCTCTCTCTCCCTAGGTTGTAGTTCTCTCACTTGTATATCTCTCAGGGCTCTCTAGATATTTCCCTTCCTCTCCACCTCTCTCCCTCCTCCTTACCCATCTTTCCCTCAAGTTGTCAACTACACTCTCTCATTTTCTTCTATCTCTCCCCTCACCTCTCTATCTCTCACCTTTGTTTCCCCCTCACCTCTCTACCTCTCCCCTCTCTACATCTCTCAGTCACTCCTTGTTTGCCTCTCCATTCATCCTTAGCCATTTAGGTCTCTCACTTAACCCTAAACCCTAATCCCTAAAGCCTCAATCCACAACCCTTAAACCTTAAATCCTAATCCCTAAACACTATACCTTAAACCCTAATCCCTTGAACCTAAACCCTAAACCTTGTCCCTAAAGCCTCAACCCTCAACCCTTAAATTTTAAATCCTAAACCCTATCCCTAAACCCTCAACCCTCGACACTATACCTTAAACCCTAATCCCTCAACCCTCAACCCTCAACCCTAATCCCTCAACCCTTAAACCCTAAACCCTTGACCCTTAAACTCTAAATCCTTAATTCCTCGACCCTTATCCACCCCTCTCCTCCCCTATCTTCCTCACCCCCATCTCCCCCCAATCTCTCTCACCCCTCTCTCCCTAGGTTGTAGGTCTCTCACTTGTATATCTCTCAGGGCTCTCTAGATATTTCCCTTCCTATCCACCTCTCTCCCTCCTCCTTACCCATCTTTCCTCAAGTTGTCAACTTAACTCTCATTTTATTCTATCTCTCCCCTCACCTCTCTATCTCTCACCTTTGTCTCCCCCTCACCTCTCTACCTCTCCCCTCTCTACATCTCTCAATCAATCCTTGTTTGCCTCTCCATCCATTGTTAGCCATCTAGGTCTCTCACTTAACCCTAAACCTTAAACCCTATGCCTAAAGCCTCAACACTCAACCCTTAAACCTTAAATCCTAAACCCTGTCTCTAAACCCTCAACCCTAAAGCCTCAAACCTCAACCCTTAAAGCTTTAACCCTAAACCATATCTCTAAACCCTCTACACTCGATACTATGCCTTAAATCCTAATCCCTCAACCCTTAAACCCTCAACCCTTAAACCCTTAATCCCTCAAACCTTAAACCCTTAAACCCTAAACTCTCAACCCCTAGATACCCTTAAAACCTTAAACCTTAAACCCTATACCCTATACACTTAACCTTGGACACTCAACCTTGAACATTATCCCTCAACCTTCAAACTTCTACCCTATACCGCCCTAAACCCTATACATATGCCCTAAACCCTCAACCCTCATCCATATGCCTTATACCCTCAACCTTAAACCCTAAACCCTATATCTTAGACACTCAAACTTGAACATTATCCCTCAACTGTAAACTCTCAACCCTCTACCCTATACCCTCAACCATATACTTAATCCCTAATCCCTCAATCCTCAACCCTATACCTTAAACTCTGAAACCTACACCCACAAACCCTCATCCCTATATCTTATAACCTCACCCTTATACCCTAAACCATGAATATTATGCCTCAACCCTATACTTAAAACTTAAACCATACACTCTCAACCCAAGTCACCCTATGCCTTATATACCCTCAATCCATATCATAAACCCTAAACCCAATATCCTAAACCCTAATCCCCATAACTTACACAATTAATCTTATACACTCAACAAGTTGAATATTATCCCTCAACTGTAACCCTCAACCCTCAACCCTCTACCTATTACTTAAGCCCTAATCCCTCAACCCTATACCTTAAACCCTAAACCCAAAACCTCAACCCTTAACCCTAAAAACTATACAATCTCAAGTCTTTATATACCCTAAACCCAAAACCCTTACATACATACATACAAGCATACATACATACATATAGGCATACATACATACATTCAAGCATGCACACATATATACATACATACAAGCATGCACACATACATACATACATACAACCATACATAAAAGAATACATATATACATACATACATACATATAAGCATACATACATACATACATATATATAGGCATGCATACATACATACAGGCATACATACATACATACAAGCATGCATACATACATTCATACATACAGGCATACATACATACATACAATTTGGAATACACACACACATATACATAAATACAAATATATATACAAACATACATACATCAAACATACTTAAAAACCTTGAACATAAAACATTCCAAGTGAGACATAACGCGAGCGCATTATAACGTGCTTGCGTTATGTCAAACTTGACAACCATTGGGCAAACTTTTGCAAAAAAGAGAAAATGCAATACAAAACATAATGTGAGTGTGTTATAACATGCTCACATTATATGTTGCTTTGGAAATCCCAAGCCTTAGGCTCAAGATTTGCTTTGGATTTCCAACCCAAAGGCTTGGAGTGCCTTCCCAACGTCCAAAGATGTGTTTTTGCATATTTTACAGGATTTCACATAATTTCATTTGTGCTAACCCTCATATTTGTACGTATTTCAAGGTCGAACAAATCGAACACCTAGGTAATGTTAGGCTTTCTCTTAGCTATTTAACGATGTAATTTTTTTAACATTTTGACAATGTTAAGCCTTTCATCTTTAATTTCTTTTATTTGTGTGTCCATTTTTTGGCAAAAACCAATGTTTGGTCTTTTTTCCTTTTAAATTAATCATTCATTGAAATTCCAAATAAATAACATTTTTATAAACCAAACTCCATTCTACGCATATTAAAAAATATATATTTTCAATTAGTTTTCAAAATTTATAGGGGTAGCACGACCAAAATTTTACTTTTCAGGATGTGTCCACTTTGAAAATTAGTAAAAAATCAAATATTCATTAAAAAATTATCAAAAAAATCAGGCATAAACTACATGTTGTTAGCTAATTTCTCATTGAAGCGATTTTAAAAATACCAAAAAAAGTTAAGCTTTTGAGGGAGCCACAAAACACGCTATGTTATATTTTTTGATAGAAACAACACCAATTTCTGTGGCTCCCTTTTTTGAACCCCTTAATCCATACCATTTTCAAAAAAAATAGTAGTTTAGAAAGTAGACTAAGAGCACTATGAACATTGTTTTTGTTGCATCTTAAAAATTTGAGTGTAACTATGCTCAGTTTCTCATCCAAGGCCAATATTTCTTGATTTCAAAAAAAAAGTGGCCACTTAAGACCTCTTTTTGGCCTCCCATCTTCTTGCACTTACCCATATTTGGTGTGCCAATGACATTCACCTCAAGGCCCATGGTACCTATCGACATCAAACTAAATGAGTTTGGGACTACCAAAGCAACAAAGGTTCACCCAAGAACTAGCAAGGCCATATATCCTACATTAGAGAGGTCATGAATGCATTAGGCACCTAGTATGACCAAGGTGGCACACATTAAGAGTTCATTCAACATAGTGGATCAACATAAGAAATCCATGGTCAATGTGCTACTTTAGGAAGTACTCTCTATACCTAAGTAGATGGAGATGTTGGAGGAGGCTCTCAAAAGGCAAAAGGCATCAAGTAGGAAAAGGGTGCTATCTATGGACACAACATAAGCAAACCTACCACCATCTACCATCCTACAATTTACACAAAAAGAGGTAATTAAAATCAAACCAAAGCCTTTCTATTTAACATTGGTCCACAAGGACAAGTTAATACATAATTGTATGGTAGACTTTGTCTCAAGTAGTTCAGTAATACCCATAAAGGTCATGGAAGATCTTGGTTTAGCATATGATCCTACAAACAAGGAAGTTGTTTAGTTATATGGGACCCTAGTCAATTCCCTAGGAGTGGTCAAGGACCTACCTCTATCCCTATATGCCTACCCCAATGTTGAAGTCCTCCAAGACATATCTATAATTGAGGTACTTGCCACATTTGATATTTTCCTAGCTAGAGATTTCATTGCCAAAATTGGATGAAACCTCTCCATATAGTATAACCATATGTTCCTAACCACAAGGTATGGAACTAGAGGGTAAGTGCACAAAGATGACGGACCAAAAGGGGGCCTAAAGATGCCAATTTTTTTTCTAAAATCAAGAAAGACTGATGTTGGATGAGAAATTGAAGATAGTTACACTCAAAATTTGAAGATACAACAAAAACAAGAGTCATAGTGCTCCGAATCTAGTTTCTAAACTACTATTTTTTTTTTCAAAAATGGTTGAGATTAAGGGGTTCAAAAAGGGGGAGCACACAAATTGGTCCTATTTTTCTCAAAAAAACATAACATAGCATCTGGTGTGCTCCTCCTAAAATGTTAACTTTTTTTTAGTATTTCAAAAATCGCTTTAGTGAGAAATTAGCTAACACCATGTAGTTTATCCTTGATTTTTCTGATAATTTTTTCATGAATAATTAATTTTTACTAATTTTCAAAATGGACACATCTTGAAAAAATAGAAAATTGAGTGTGCTCCCTCCTAAAATTTTTGAAAACTAATCAAAAAACAAATTTTTTTTGAATACGTGTAGAATGGAGTCTAGTTTCTAAAAATGTAACTTATTTGAAATTTTGATGAACAGTTAAAAAAAGTAAAAAAAACTAGACACTAGTTTTTGACAAAAAAATAGATACACTAACAAAAGAAATTAAAGATGAAATCCTTAACATACTCAAAACATGAAAAAAATTATATGGTTAGATAGCTAACAAAGAGCTTAAGATTATGGTGGTATTTTTTTGTACTTTTCATTGAAAAAAGTGCAATCCTGATGGGGAGCAAGCTCCAGATTATGTTAATTTTGTTAGAATCTGGAAAAACACATCCTTGGATGACCTAAACATAATCCAAGCCTTTGGGTTGGAAGCCCAAGGCAAATCCAATCCTAAGGCTTGGAAATTTCCAAGGCAAAGCATAATGCGAGCACGTTATAACGTGCTCATGTTATGCTGAACTAAAACATCTCACTCCCTCCCCTCCCCTCTCTTTCTCACCTTAATCTCAACCATTGTATGAGTTTAGGGTTTAGGGGAATTATTTAGGGTTGCTCAAGTTTATGGTTTATGGTTCAAGGGCATTATTTAGGGTTTATGAGTTTAGGGTTGCTCACGTTTAAGGGCATTATTTAGGGTTTATGAGTTTAGCGGTTAGGGTTAAAGGGGAATTATTTATGGTTTAGGGGTTTAGCCTGGTTGCCCAAGTTTAGGGTTTAGGGTCTAGGGGCATTATTTGAGGTTTATGAGTTTAGGGTTGCTCAAGTTTGGGGTTTAGGGGTTAAGTTTTAGGGGAATTATTTAGGGTTTAGGGGTTTAGAGTTGCTTAGGTTTAGGGTTTATGGGTTAAGGTTTAGGGGTTAGGGTTTAGAGAGAGATAGAGAGGGGACCAATTGAGATTGGGAGAGATAGGGAGATACAGGTTTAGGGTTGCTTGGGTTTATGGTTTAGGGGTTTGGGGTTTACGGTTGCTCAATTTTAGGGTTTAGGGGTCAGGGGCACTATTTAGGGTTTAGGGTTAGAGGTTAAGGTTTAGAGGTTTAGGTTAGGTTAGGTTAGAGAGAGAGAGGACCGATAGGGAGATATAGAGGAGACTGAGGGGAGAGATAGGAGATAGAGGGTGAGGGGCATGGCTAGAGACAAAGGCAAAGAGATTGAGAGGTAGAGGGATGATAGAGATAGGGAGATAGGGGTTTAGGGTTTAGGGGTTAAGGTTTACATGCATTATTTAGGGTTTAGGGTTTATAGCTTAGGGGTTAGGGGTTAAGGTCTAGAGGTTTAGGGTTTAGGGTTTAGAGAGGGAGAGATAGGGAGATAGAGGTTTAGCGTTTAGGGTTTAGGGGCATTATTTAGGGTTTAGGGGTTTAGAGAGAGAGGGAGATAGAGAGATAGAGAAGTAGAGGGATGATATAGATATGGAGATTAGGTAGAGATAGGGAGATAAGGGTTTAGGGTTGCTTGTGTTTAGGGTTTAGGGTTGCATGTCAAAAGCAGTCTCTCTATGTTGATCTTGTTGGTTTTTTCTAAATCAACATCAAGGTTTGCCAGTTCCTATGCACATGCAGATTCAACCAACTAATACAGAAGGTTGCGTGAGCTCCTCCCCTTCACTTCTGGTTCTGCCGCACCAAGGGGGATATCCCTATAGCTAAAGATGTAACCTTGACTAGCTCAATGATAGAAAGATCTAACTTGACAACAACAGGTAGAATACTCTCATGTATGGACCAAAATCTGCATGATAGATCACAAGGTTGGCAACATTCTTAGAAATATGTGTCTGGTTGGGTATGAGAGTATGCAGGGGTCCTAATCCTACTTCTACAACTAACGGGTTGGGATAATGGAATGGTTGGAAGTGATGTTTGGATGCAAGACAAGGGGGATGTGGATCATAACTACTAACCCAGAAGTAGACCGGTGCCTATCTCAAGGCAAGGAGTCAACTAGATGTATACAAGAGATGGTTTGCAGCTGGCATTCAAGTTTCATGGGGTTGGAGTTGATGCTTGCCTTACAAACATCACCCAAGAATGGGTATTTAGCTGCCTATACTTACAGACATCCCAACTGACATACATTCTTCTCCATACATTGACCTAAAATAGTTTAATCCACTCCTTGAATGGAATTTACAGATCAAGCATGCAGCATAGAAATCTATACCCTAGAATCTATGAAACCCTTAGCAACCAGATTCAGAAGAAGAATGATATGTAGCAATGGAGACAGATAGGTAAACACATGCATTATAGCATTTTTCATAGAAAACAACAATGAAACTAAACATATGTGCAAAATACATTCATCATGCAACTCATAAACTCCAAAGAGGTAGAACAACCAGGATCATGCCCTGTTCTTCATTATTTACACAAAAATGTCCCAGGCTTTCAACAACCAACAAATGAGCAACACAGCCTGCTATATACAGCAAGGCAAGTACTCAGCATTAATCACTGGGTGACTCAAAAGTCTGCCAGATACAGTTCATTATGAGGAAATGGTGCTCAAACATTCAATGCAGCAGGTGGAAGAGGAGACAGGGAAAGGTCTCGAGCCTTGCGCCACCGCCTGTGGATGTACAACTTCAATCGAGTACCTGATCTATCCATGTCTTCGCCCATACCCTATAACATCTGCCATTAATGGCCACCTACTCGCAGCCTTGGGAAAAATAGTTAACTGTGCGCTCTTGAAACTTTCCCGCCAAGATATATCATCCTAATATTTCAAATCATGTGGGAACTAATTATCCCACATGCACCCTGCGGTGACCTCTCTAATACTTTATATACTGGGCCACAATCATATATGATGTTGGTACTTTTGCTCCTGATGACACCAGTATAAACCTTGTCATCATCCTCCATCGGCCAGACCGCTTCATGGCAAACCTCATCTTTGTCCTCCCGACATCACATATCATGCCGATGGAGAGATATCACCCCCATCATCCAAACCTTCGTCGAGAAGACCCAACACATCAGAAGAATACATTTCGAATACGCCAATGACCAAAGTCATGCTGACGGCCTTCCTTGCATACATCCTTCAATATGCAAAATATCACGCTGATATTTCACATCACCCCAATGTGTAATATCACCTCGCGGGAAATATCACCCTGCGGGAAAGTATAACTGTCCGCGTCACCCAATAAAAGATATCACCCTGATGTATGAATATCAGCCTGATGACCAACCCTGCCTTCATGTGAAATATTGCCCTGATAGTTCACCCTCATCGGCACAACCAGATGCATCGGAGGAAGATTCTCCTACTTTACCAATACCATATGTCTAGCTGATGAAAATCCTGATGACGTCACCATCATATCTGCATACCGCGCATCCCCTCATATCTGGATGACGTCACCAGCATCAGGTGATGAAAGAACATGAAGTGATAAAGTAACATCAGGATGATCTTAACCAAGATCACCCAATGTTCAAATATGATGACCCTGCAGAAGATCAAGTCATACTTGAAACTTTGCAATAACAACATCAGGATGATCTTAACTAAGATCACCTGATATTAAAATATCACCCGTTGGGCAGAAGATCAGGTTGGTATGAAAAATGACCCTCGCAAGAATAATTAGGGTGATGGAAATATGATGATGATGACCTCCTCTCCGAAGAAAAATGATGTTGATGTTGAAAAATGCTGAGGAGGCCCAGGGACTTAGAACTTTTGGATTTTTTGGGAAGGTGCTTACATATACATATTTAAGCACCAACACAGGCTCTGTCTGGGGATGCATGCATCTTGCAAGCATGGCGAGAACCTCAGATCTCTGGGATGTAGACCAGTCCCCTATCCATTGGGCAATAGAGTCATGAAGTTACAATTATCTGCATCATTAGTCACACTTGATGGCCTAAGGCCACCAAGAAAGGGAAAACCTGTATCTCCCCTTATCAAACACCTTGTTTTCATCTGCATTCACTGGGTTAAGCCTGGAGATACAGTCATGACCTATCCACAAACAAACCTCGTCATCTGCATATTCAACCCTCTAATTTAGCTTGTCACTGTCAACCCTATGCAAACAACCTTCAGCATCCAGCAACAAGTGAATGTAGTCTTCATCAAGCAATGCATATTCAAATGGTATGTAACACTTATCATCATCTACATTAGCAGTATGCATTGCAAAGTGATCCCCTAGCTAGACTGAAAATAGGAAACACTTAGAGTCCACCACACAGCTGGGAAGATCAGGGCTCATTTCATCAGCTGGCCTATCAAAAGAAAAGCTTTCAAATTCAGAATTGTGCACATCATGCACACAATCATCAGGTACATCATGCTGGAAAAGATCAGGCTCTAGCACCTCTTTACAATCTGGCACATCTTTACAATCACTTACCTGATGTATGTTGGTTTCTCCTTCATCAGGATGAGAAACAGAATCCAAGTCAAAAACAATGTCTATATCCTCACCATACTCAGATAGATCCTCATCACCACATGTGTCATAAATGGGTGAACCAGGTGTCTCAGCCTCATCGTGGTATACCACTGGTTCATGGGTAGCAGAACATACATTTTCATTATCTTCAGAACCAGACACCTCAACTTGATGATCAACCCATGACAAATCTAGTTGGTCACACAAAGGATCAAAAGGGCTGACAAGAGGTTTAGCCTTCTAACTGGCAGACATAACAGGGTTACTGCTATTTAACTGGGCCTGCCTAGCCTCTAAGAATATCAACCTATTTTTTATCTCTACTATTCTTTTATTCAACATATCACCCCTTCTTGACTGAGTATGGGATAATACATATTTGGATTCATAAAAATTCTACTCTTAGACATCCTTTGTCTGCCTAAGACCTAAGGCTTCCCACTTGCATCTAACTTATGCAGCAAACAACAAATATAAAGGGGAAGAAGCTAGGTACCTTTTCTCATCCAGATGCATAAATCTGAACATCTTTTATCACACAACATACATCTACCTTTCATGTGCACTTAAATCTTTTTTGCAGAGTTGCCACCTCTCCAGAGGACAAAATTTACAACAGTTGAAAGCTTACCATATATTTTTCTGAGTTCATTCCACCAGCATAGCAAGGCAAACTTCACCAAAGATTGCAGGATAACACTTTCAAATCAGTCCCCAGCAGAGTCGCCATTTTGTTGGTGACTCGGATGGATAAAATATATTCTGTTTTCATCAAATCATCCCTAGTAGAGTCGCCATTTTGTTGGTTTTTTCTTCTGAATCAACATTAGGGTTTGCCAGTTCCTATGCACGTGCAGATTCAGCTAACTAATACAGGAGGTTGCATGAGCTCCTCCCCTTCACTTCTGGTTCTGCCACACCAAGGGGGGTATACCTATAGCTAAAGATGTAACCTTAACTAGCTCAATGATAGAAAGATCTAACTTGACAACAACAAGCAGAATACTCTCATGTATGGACCAAGATCTACATGATAAATCACAAGGTTGGCAACATTCTTAGACATATGTGTCTGGTTGGGTATGATAGTATGTAGGGGTCCTAATCCTACTCCTACAACTAACGGGTTGGGATAATGGAATGGTTGGAAGTGATGTTTAGATGCAAGACAAGGGGGATGTGGATCATAACTACTAACCCAGAAGCAGACCAGTGCCTATCTCAGGGCAAGGAGTCAACTAGATGTATACAAGAGATGGTTTGCAACTGGCATTCAAGTTTCATGGCGTTGGAGCTGATGCTTGCCTTACAAACATCACCCAAGAATGGGTATTTAGCTGCCTATACTTACATACATCCCAACTGACATACATTCTTCTCCATACATTGACCTAAAATAGTTTAATCCACTCCTTGAATGGAAGTTACAGATCAAGCATGCAGCATAGAAATCTATACCCTAGAATCTATGAAACCCTTAGCAACCAGATTCAGAAGAAGAATGATATGCAGCAAAGGAGACAGACAGGTAAACACATGCATTACAACACTTTTCATAGAAAACAACAATGAAACTGAACATATGTGCAAAATACACTCATCATGCAACTCATAAACTCCAAAGAGATAGAACAACTAGGATCATGCCCTGTTCTTTGTTATTTACACAAAAATGCCCCAGGCCTTCAACAACCAACAAATGAGCAACATAGCCTGCTATATGCAGCAAGGTAGGTACTCAGCATTAATCAATGGGTGACTCAAAAGTCTGCCAGATACAGTTCATTCTAAGGAAATGGCACTCAAACATTCAATGCAGCAGGTGGAAGAGGAGACGGGGAAAGGTCTCGAGCCTTGCGCTGTTGCCCGTGGATGTACAACTTCAATCGGGTACCTGATCTGTCCACATCTTCGCCCATACCCTGTAACATCCACCATTAATGGCCACCTACTCACGACCTTGGGAAAAATAGTTAACTGTGCGCTCTTGAAACTTTCCCGCAAGATATATCATCCTGATATTTCAAATCATGTGGGAACTAATTATCCCACATGCACCTCGCGGTGACCTCTCTAATACTTTATATACTGGGCCACGAGCATATATGATGTCGGTGCTTTTGCTCCTGATGGCACCAGTATAAACCTTGTCATCATCCTCCATTGGCCAGACCGCTTCATCGGCAAACCTCATCTTTGTCCTCCCGACATAACATATCACGCCGATGGAGAGATATCACCCCCATCATCCAAACCTTCGTCGGGAAGACCCAACACATTGGAAGAATACATTTTGAATATGCTGATGACCAAAGTCATGCGGACGGCCTTCCTTGCATACATCCTTTAGTATGCAAAATATCACGCCTATATTTCACATCACCCCGATGTGTAATATCACCCCGCGGGAAATATCACCTCGTGGGAAAGTATATCTATCCACATCACCTGATAAAAGATATCACCCTGATGTATGAATATCAGCCTGATGACCAACCCTTCCTTCATGTGAAATATCGCCCTGATATTTCACCCTCATCGGCACAACCAGATGCATCGGAGGAAGATCCTCCTGCTTTGCCAATACCATATGTCTAGCCGATGAAAATCCTGATGATGTCACCATCATATTTGCATACCGCGCATCCCCTCATATCCAGATGACATCACCAGCATCGGGTGATGAAAGAACATGAAGTGATAAAGTAACATCAGGATGATCTTAACCAAGATCACCCGATGTTCAAATATGATGACCCTACAGAAGATCGGGTCATTCTTGGAACTTTGTAATAACAACATCAGGATGATCTTAACTAAGATCACCCGATATTAAAATATCACCCGCCAGGCAGAAGATCAGGTTGGTATGAAAAATGACCCTCGCAAGAATAATCAGGGTGATGGAAATATGATGATGATGAACTCCTCTCCAAAGAAAAAATGATGTTGAAGTTGAAAAATGCTGAGGAGGCCCAAGGACTTAGAACTTTTGGATTTTTTGGAAAGGTGCTTGCATATACATATTTAAGCACCAACAGATCTCTCTCCCTCTGAGCTCTTTAAACACTTAAAACACTTATACTTGTTTCCATGCATCAAAGCACAAAGGTTTCATGCTTCCCAAAACATGCTTGCATTATAACGCAAGCGTGTTATAACGCTAGTGCATTTTAGGAAGGAAAAAAAATGGGAAAAAAATATGTGGGATCCATGATTCAAACCCCACATGTATGTTATTCCATGCTTTTCATGCATACTATTGGACAGGAAAATGCTTTTTCATGATGTTTGACATTTTTAGAATCATTGTTTGATCAATCCACCACCTTTTTTAATTTTTTGAACATAGAACTAGTTTTGCATGTTTTTGGACAAAATTTGATTATTTAAACTAAAAGTTTCATGTTTCATATTGTTTCAAAGCTAATTTTCATGTATTTAGATTGAATTTGATGATATATGTTTGTTTTTTAATAAATTTCACTAATCCTATTCTAGAGTTATATAGAATCCTATATTGAATATGAAGGAACTTGCCAAAAGATCAAATTTTTGAGGATTTTGAAGCCAAATTTTGGAGGATTGGTCAACTCGAATCTCGAATTCTAAGGTATGTTCTTTATGTTATTGTTTACTCCATTGTATGTTCTTTAGAACACTCACAATCACTAAAAGTGGAAAAGTAATCATGTTATGTGCATTAATAGAATTAGAATCATTAAAATATGATATATACATGAATTTGATGTATCTTGAATCATTAATAGAATTTGTTATATCTTGAATTTGAACTGTGTCATAGATACCTCCCTATAACAAAGTATTATCATCATTCTTTCTAATGTAATCAATTGTATCAACATCTAAAATATAGTGCTATTGATGCTACAAATCTGATATATTTGGTTCTCATATAGTAATGAGTTGTCACTATCATCTTCTTGGCCATTTACCTCTAAAAATTAGTTTGAGTTTCATTTATTGGACCTATACTAGATAAGTTTTTTGTTGTTTTCAAGTACCCTCTAAATTTTTTGGACTTCCATCTCTAGGTTTCTCTAAGAAATTAGCCTAGTTAGGCTGCAATAAACTCTATTTTTTAGTCTTTTTGTCATCATAAAACTTAGTCAAAAGATCACCAACAAATCTGTCATCATAATTAGCCTTAAAATTACTCCTTTCTTGATGATTTCACTCCTTGGCTATCTTGAATAGCTAATTCAAACTATAATTGATTCTCTTTACATGTAAACACACGATTTTCTTCAAGTCTTGCATCATAAAGCTAGTTTCAAATGTTAGTTAGTATTTTGTCTCTAAACATTTCAAACATATCTATTGAAGGCAAGGAGTCTTGATTAGTGTCTTACCACTTAGACCAATTGTCACATCATTTCTAGTCAAACCAAGGAAATTCTCCTAACTTTTGAAGATTGCACCATAGTTAGGATTACAAAAAAGAGCTAAAACTTTAAGAGTTTTATCATGGTAGAATATGAGATCAGCAATCAACATGTGATCATCTATGTCATCGAGAACATTTAGGCCTAGACTGTCATTACACATTTGACTTCTAATCTAATCATGTCAAAATAAACATGTTTGGAGTCATTTATTAGACAAACATAATCATAAAAGCCCTCTTCATTTCCACTCTCAATAGTGACATATAAACCATTCAACTCATGCTCATCATTGGGACTAGGTGTGCCATCATACTCAATGTCTTCTTTATTGGCAATTGACTGATTTGTATTCATTGATTGTGATAATTCAACACTTTCAATCTTACAAGGGTACACCATACTTAGCTTGTTTGTCATAACAATCATCATGATAATTATTCATTATGCTTCTAACATCATCATTGTGTTCCTTGTCATGAAATCCATTGGTTTTTTCTAAATTATCTTTTGTGATCATTACTCCCATGACCTTGATTGACAATAGATTGCTGATTTGAGATGACTTCATACTTGTCTTCATGATCTACTCTAACTAATTCACCACCTGCAATATAAGAATTTGGGTTGTCCTTTAACATGTAGGTAGGTCTAGTTTTACCTTGTGAATCTCCATTTGGAATGGTTGGTCCATCACAATGTGCTTGTCATAACTCTCCTTAGTGCTAGTGACTTCTTGTATCTTTTCTTGAGTAGGTGTATCCATGGGAGGTTAAGAAAGCATGTTTGAGAAGATATGTTAAGAAAATGTGAAATTAACCTAGAGATTTGAAAAGTGTTTTTGAGGAGATATGTTAAGAAAATGTGAATTTCACTTTAATTATATATGATTATGGGTAAATGCAAGGAGATGGGGGACCAAAAAGTCGCCACCATCTCCAAAATTTAAAAAAATGCGAGCACATTATAACGCACTCACTTTTTCCTTTCAATAAAAGAAAAAAAAACCATTTCTACTCATTCATGCCATGACTTCTCTCCTCACAGCAGCAAAGAAAAGAAGCAAAAATGTGATCGTGTTGAAGAAGAGGCCGTTGAATCAAGTGCATCTGAGAAAACAAGATATTCACAATGCCACCTCGCCACCAAAGACATCGTCATACAAATTTGGAGGCTCCAGCACAGGAAGAAGGTAGGGTTTGTCTAATTTTCTTAGTTTGAGAATAATTTTTTAGTTTTGCAATGTTTGATTTGTTTTTATATTGCATTTATAGTTATTGGAGGAGAAAACCTAAATCTAGTTGAGGAGGGTGAAAACAACCCCCAAAACCCTCCAAACCATCCAAACCCTCAAAACCCACCTTCACCTCCTTTTCATGTAAGGGATAATCAAGAACACTACCTAGGGATAATAGAAGAAAACAAGAAACATCTTGAAACTATTATTCAAACCCTAAACAATCCAAGTGGAACCATTAATCGTAGGAGGGCACTTGCAAAATCACTATAGGAGATTGTTTCCCACATGGATTTGGTGACAAAACAAATCATCTAATTCCAAGACTATAGGGAGAGGAGTCAGCAATATTATGCTGACAAGTTGTCATATGAACAAGTCAAGAAGGAAAAAATTACAAAATCTCAATTATGTGCACAATTTATTAATCCCAAAATTGGCCAAGGATTAGAAGAAAGTTGCAAACGGTTTCCTATACATTGGTGTAGGAATGAAGACATATCCTGAAACTTTTGGGATAGATGGTACATGGTCTTTGATGAGTGGTCATGCAACAATGATGAGGTACCACAATATTTCTTGAGGAAACTCTATTGCGAGTTCGTCCTCAATAAGATTTTGAATTATTTTGACATTCGTGAGTTCCAGGGTAGAGGTGGTGGCTCTATCCAAGATAGACCCAGGGCTCAACAAGATGAAGACCATGTACCTATACCCCGAGTGAGGCCAAAATGTAGGTCACTCCCTTTGGCTTTGAAGGAGACTGTTGAGCTAGAGACTTTACATTCATTGACTACTCTCACCCAAACTCTATCACAGCATGCCGATGATTTTACCTAGGCCAATGAGGGTGAGAGTAGTAGGCATCATGTGTCCCCACATTTGTGTAGTACATGTGGGAACCTATGTGATTATGGGACGCAAGAGGCATGACAGGACTCTACGACATAGGGGCAGCATGATGCGACATAGGGGCTAGACATATTGGATGATCTTGTTCTTAGTGACGATCTCTTACAGCAAACATTTGGTATTGACTCTCAGGTAATTTGTTACAAGTTTCATCTTGATTTAGTATATTGTTATTTGAAATTTGTAATTAATTTTATATGATTATCTATGTTATAAGTCAAAAATAATGTATGTAATTGTTTGCACAAAGAAATTCGAGGGTCAAAGTCTTCATCCTGCCTCTGTTATCCGTCCATTGGCGGGTTATGAGAGAAGGTCAAGTCAGCAGGTATGTAATTTATTACATAAGCGTAATTATTGTAGATATGTCAATGGTAAAATTATTTTGTGACAATTTGATGATTTCAACAGTCACCGACACCTCCATGGTTTCCTTGGTCCCCTGGATGCCAAACCACCACTTTTATGGAGGTAAATTTAACCATTTCTAATCATTATGTATTTTTAAAATAATGTTATGTATTTATTTTGTTTGAATAATCTTGAACTTGATTTTTAGATGTTGAATATAGTGGAGACTCCTCCTCGTCTTCGTGAGTCAGCGCAGATAGGCATTAATGCAGACATGATGTTGTAAATCCTTTGACTGAGGTATGAGCCAATAACATGAAAATATCATAATTTTGTATTTCTTTTTTTATCTCATGTCATTTGATGTACATAAATGATATTTATGTTTAGTCAATTTTTCTTCTTGATGCTTCTCACAGGAGGTCACAAGTCCAGTCCGTCCAACTATGGATGAAGAGAGAGACAAGATGATGGAGAGTGATCATCCGTTGGCAGTAAGTGATCAATTATATATGTGATGTTATATATTTCATACATTTTCTATACTAATGTGCATATTGTTTGTTTGTATTAATAGGTGCAGCTAGATGAACTTTATTCGAAGAGGTCTACTCGACGACAGAGAGAGGGTGTGTCACTGACTGGCTCTCCATCTTCACAGTCAAAGAAGGGCCGCCGATTATTTCCTAAAAGTCCATAGGAAACTAGTTTTTGGGAACTTTTTTGTATGCCTGGATGACTTTGTATACATACTTTTGTATGTTAATCCAATGTATATTTTTGTATATTTGCCTGTATGGCTTTGTTTGGACACGCCTATATGGCTTTTTATATAAACTAGATGTTATGTTCATGACATTATGTATAAGATAGTTTATATTAAATATTTAATATGATAATAAATTATTGTTATAGGAATTTGGTTTTACAAGTGCCAATTGCATTTTCTTGAAAGTTTATAAATCATTTTCAAATAATCCATTTTGTGCATATCTTGCAAACATTGAATTATGTGGGATTGTGCATTTCTTTGAGGCATCATTTCAAATAGTTCACGTGCCTTGTCTATGCTTCCATACTTTCCATACATGTCTACAAGGGCAACTTTGCAAATACAATACATGTGGCAAAATTCCTATATCATTTATGCTTTGATGGTTGTCCACACCATGTTCTCTAGATCCCATTATAGCATAGGCAAGGAGGAAGTTGGTTAAGGTTGTGCAATTTGGTTTTAGATGTGCCAAAATTTGCATAAATGGTTGAAATTTATTTTTGTGCATTTGCTTGAGAGTTTTTATAGCCTTATGAAAAATCTATTTCATGCATATCTTGTAATCATTACACTCCATGAGACAACATTTATTTGAGGCATCATGTCAAACAGTTCATGTTCATTATATATGCTTCCACACAAGTTGCATACCTATCTTGTAGGGTACTTACAACTACAACATTTGACAAAATTCCTATATCCTTTATGCTTTGATGGATGTCTATACCGTGCTCCAAACATACCATTTCTAAGGTTTTGGAATTTGGCTTTACACTTGCCAATTGCATTTTCTTGGAACTTTATAAAGGCTTATCAGTAAATCCATTTTGTTCATATCTTGCAATCATTGTATTCCATGAGGCAACATTTCTTTGAGGCATCACGCCAAACAGTTCACGTGCCTTGTCTATGCTTCCACACTTTGCATACATGTCTTTGAGGGTAGTTGCAACTACAACATCTAACAAAATTCCCATATGTTTTATCCTTTTGATGGATGTCCATTTTGGCATAGGCAAGGAGGATACTAGCTAAGGTTGTGGAATTTTGCTTTACACCCGCTAATCGCATTTGCTTGAAAGTTTCTAATACCTTATCAAAAAATCCATTTTGTTCATATCTTGCAATCATTGCATTCAATGAGGTGACATTTCTTTGGGGCATCATGCCAAACAGTTCACATGTCTTGTCTATGCTTCCACACTTTGCATACATGTCTACAAGGGTGATACAGTAGGTAAGGAGGATGACTCAACACCATGGAAACATATTTCACAACAATGGGCTAAGACCCCAAACCCTTTTTCAACTAGACATGTGTTGATAACTGAGAGGGGGGGTGAATCAGTTATCCTAATAATTTAACTTTCTGTTCTTTCTTAACAGTTAATACAACATTAGATTCTATAAGAAAGCATAATCATGAAATGTAAATAACGCCAATACACATGACACAATGATTTTGACATGGAAACCCTGTTAAGGGAAAAAACCACAGGGTAATTAACCCAAGATATTATTCTCTATTAGAAGAATAGAAGATACAAAATGGCACTTGTCAATTAGGGCTCGCTGCCCGAGCACACTACTCACAAGAGGCTCACTGCCTACAAAAGACTTACTGTCTACAAGAAGAAAACTTGAACTGGTGAAAAGCATCCACACATGTTGAAGTTCAGTTCCAGTTTAAGCTCAATAGACTGATTTGCAACACTTCATTCTGACTCTCCTTGAGTGTTGTTGTCCTCTTACATTCCGAACCTATTTTTCTACCTTTTATATATTCTTCTGCTTTTATTGGTACTTCCACACACACAACACACACTTCACATCTAAATCCATCTTGTATATATATCCGCACAAGTGATTTCAACACTTTTCTAGTCGGCATCTGGAATAGTCAATATTATCTCAAACTCTAGTCTGTTGGCTGAATCCTTGCATTCCAAGTAATGTGGATCAGGGATATGCTTGTAGAAGTCTTCAATCATGTTGGCCAATCATGAATGATACCTTAGGAACCTTTATCACCATCAAGATCTCATCCAGAATAACTTCTGATGCTTTGCCTGTCAGTTCATCCTCTGTCTGTTCTACCAAACCGGACCCCAATACTTGAATGCTTATATCTCTTTATTCTTTCATCACCGAAGGCTCAATTCCTAGAATCTATCAGTCAAGGTACTCCTCTTGACTTTACCAAATCCGTACTTCACTAAAATACTTCATCTGAGAGATCCAGACCTAACTGTCAAACCTTTCCACATACTCTATTCTTGCTTACTGGACCACAACACTCTTCAATCTGACTTCCGGTATAGACACATCATGTCCTATGGATGTGTGGGATGAACTTTGTTGCCATCAATGACAACAATCATGAAGCTCCAAGTGTCTCTTGCCAACAATCTCCCCCTTTGGCATTGATGGCAACACTTAGTGAAAAATGACTAAGTGTTATACTATACTCCCCCTTGGCTGATGCTCTGTCTCTATGTACATTTTTCGGAGCTCCCCCTTAGCTGGATTCCTCATTTTTCACTGCTCATCACTCCCCCTTTGACATCAATGGCAAAGGGTAGGGTCCGTACATCAAAATTTTCAAAATTTCAACTATACTTGGCCGCATAAGTATATACATATAGCATACTTACATATACTCAAGTATGTCTGCAAAAGTTGTCTTCAATTGGATGAATTCTGTTGCCCAACTTTGTTTCATCCTGTCCAAAATTGAGATGTGACCACTCAACAGGAATGCAAACGCGTCTGCCCTTTTTAGATCTGTTGGATCACTGGTCCGGGCTGTGGTCTGAGCTTCTTTTATGGCCTCATGCATGGCCTCTAACTTAGGGATAATTATCCCTCTAAGTTCACCCAACCTGCTTATTCTATTTTTCTTTTCCTTCTCAAGCTTCTTGATTTCATTCAAGACTGCAATAGTTTTACATTCCTAGTTTATTATAGATATAGTGAGAGGATCAAACTTTTGAGAGAGGCTTGATAATTTATCTTCTTGTTCCTTTACTTTCTTCTCAATATCTGTTGTTACTTTGGTCCAGGATATACAAAATTTGTATACATCTCCACCATCCTTAAGAGCATTTTCCAAGCTCTTTATCCCAATATTCATATTCCTCCTATCATTAGCTATTAACCCTTGTACCTCTGATAACCTCTTTGCCAAGAATTCCTTCCAGACCTTATCATCTGCTAACTTCTCTAGGGAATCAAAATGTGTGCTAACACTATTGACTAGAGATTTGAGATTACCGGATGAGGAGACTAAGGGATCCTTATGAAAAGATGGCATGATCTTTTCTAAAATGCTGGATGCAGCTTCTATTAGCTCACAGTCTTCCATGTGAGACTTCAGGAGTTTTTCTTTTGCCTTAGCATTGGCAAATGAAGCTATCTTCATTGTTTGAACCGGGGAGAGAGAATTAAAGTTAAATGGACCTTGAAGTAACTCTGGTTCATCAATCTCCATCATTTCTTTTGTCAAGTAGTCCTTGACAGTTTCTGCAGTGTCTCTTACTGGAGACAGAGATTTCTTCCCTTCTGCACTGTCACTTATGTTCTTCTTAGCTTGACTTTCTTCTCTTCCTTTCACTTCTTCTTCTTTCTCCTCTATTCTTTCTTCTCCTTTAGATCCGAAGACTGCATGGGAAACCGGAGGAGAGATATTTGTTTGTTCATGGGCCACCTCTTCTTGAGCAGAGGATTCCAAGTCCTTACCTTTATCTTCCCTTGTCTCCTTAACCTCTTCTGCTACTGTCTTAGTAGCTTCTTCTTCAATATCTGTAGCCAAGGGATCATCACCTAAGTCCTCTATGATAGGAATGTTGAATCTTTTGTATGCATTCCAGAGGATCTCTTCTATCTCTTTTGCTACTTCGTCAGTTTTTCCAAGCATAAGTTGATTCATTCTAGCTTTGCTCCTGAATTCATCCTTACAATCTTTAAAGATCATACTCTTCTACTTAGGAGTGATGGAGGGATAAAGCCGAATAGCTATCTGTTCCTGGATCTCCATATCCTTCTCTTTGCCATTATTCTTCCTCAATTCAAGTTCCTTCTCAAGGCTTTTAGGAATTAAAGATACAATCTCAATGAAAGCCTTGTTGTAAATGTTCAGATACTTAACTGTGGCATCCTACATTTTTTTTGATCAACTTTACTGCATTCATCATAGAATTCTGTTAACAGCTTCAGATTTCCATCCATAGTTATTGCCTTAACTATATCATCTAAGGATAGGGTGGTCCTTTCAACACACTCTTATGCTTCTGCCTCCATGGTTTCACTGGATACTTTCTTCTTCTTCTTCATCTTCTTTACTTCCTCATCTGATTCTGTCTCCTCTTCATCCTTTTGGCTTGTGTAAGACCTTGTTGCCTTTAACTTGGTTCTCTTTTCTCCTTTTCTGGATGATTTTGCTTCCAGTTTTGATGCCTTTGAGCTCCTTGCAGTGGTGGGTGCAGAGGTCTTGGAGGATCTGGTCTGGCAGGGGACTTCCACTGGAGTACCTTCTTTTTCTACTTTTTCTTTTTCTTTCTCTGCCCTTTATGTCTTCTCTCTACTTGCATCAAGTGCTTCTTTTGAAATTCCATGCCTTTTGGCAAGCTCTTCTACTTCCTTTCTCACTTTTGTTTTTATTTCCGGTTGTCTTAACTCCACATGGATCTTCACACTTAATTCTTCAAAGGTTCCAAACCTTTCTGCCTTGGGATCCTTGGGTTGACTTAGCATGTGTTGAACATGTAACTCTACAATTTTCTCATCCACTTCATACCCCATTGGCATGATCCATACTATTCTTGGCTCCACAGCCTCCATGAGGCACTAATCAGTTTCTACCATAAAGCACATTGTATCTTTGTACTTCTCAACTAGAGATTGAGGGATTCTTTCTCTAGTTTGCATCATACTTTGAAAGTTCTTGAAATATCCCCACAAAGCTGTATTTCTTGCCTTAGCATCCCCAAGCCCATGCAGGAGTCTCTGATTTGGATTGTAACAGGTTTGTCATTCTGCCAAACCCAACCACTAGATCCGGGAAGCTCATTCATGAAGTAGAAGAATAAACATAATATCAGCCCACCATACTTGAATGAGTTTTTCTTGTCCTTTTTTATCTTTTGTAGGTTCTCCAATAGTTGGCTTAGAAGAAGTTCACAAAGATCATAGTTAGCATTTTCTCTTAGCATCTGATAAGTTGTATAAACTGCAGTTCTCGGTACTGAATTTTCCCTACTGGAGTGATAAATCTTGTAACAAATTACCATGGATGCAAATTTGATATCTGGATCAGTGATATCTTCAATTGTCCTAGCTCTCTTGTCAAATTTTGATCCGGTTGCTTCACTCACTATCTGATTCTTGACAGATTTGAGAACAGGTATCACACCGGATGAGTGCAGACTAGTTACTACCCTAATTGCCTCCTTGGTTATCTTAAATGGTCTATTCAACCATAGGAAGTTATCATGCACTCTGCTCAACACATACTGGACCCATTCATCTTCTTCAAAACAGGGGAAATGAATGCACTGTGCAAAATGCTTATCCCAAATGGCCTTGAACTGAGGTTTGAGCTAAAAAGAATCATCTATTAACTGATTGTGATAGATATTAGCTAGCTTAGATTCCCCAAATTCTTCAATATTCACAAGAATATATGCCCTAACATCTTCTACATGCAAAATTCCATGTGGAGTGCTTGAAAAGGCACCTAGGGGATCAACTTCTAGGGATTTGTATGGATGTTTCTTGAATTTAGGGCATGGCCTCTCAGTAATCTTTACAATATTCAGTGTATCCATCTTCAAAAAGATTTACAGAGAAATATTCAATAACAAAAAGTACCTTTTGCGCGTCTAGGGTTCGTGAAGAGATCTGGATTGATTCGCTGGATGATTCGTCTTCTGTAGATGACCTTTCATGGGCTTCAGGAGATTTGTTGCAGAGCTCTTTTTCGCTTCTTCTTAAATGCAAAATGAACAAGGTTTGATAAGAAAACCCCTATATTATTCTGCAAACCCTAATACCAAGATGCAATAAATGCTCGACCTAAGTCATTTCGGTTTGCCTTATTCTGATGATTTGAAGAACTGGATCAATCTTGATCTAAACATCTTGTGGATCTTCCAGATCTTAACCATAGGTTATTTGGATGTTTCTCTTATGAACCCTTTAATCCGCAACTCTCCTTGTGCCAGTTTCGGCACCAATTAACTGGCTGGGGGAAAAGGTTTTCCTTGTGTCTCCCCCTGAGCCAGAGCTCACTTTTTAATTTCTGGAAGGAATATCAACACCAGATTCTAGTGTGGATCCATCCCCTACATTCTCTATACTTTTCTTTACCCAAATCTTGTTCATCTCACTTTTAACTTCATCCGCATTTACTTTTTGTTTTCCCTTATCTTGATTCTGATTATGATGTATCAGACCTCTTTTGTCCTAATTCTTGCTTTTACATAATTTGGCAATATGACCGAATCTATTGCAAATTTGGCAAATAACATTTCTTTGCATATTCAATTGATATCCTCTTGATCTGCATTGATTAGCCATATGACCCATTCTATTGCATGCAAAGCATCCACCATTGAATGAACTGTTCATTTGCATATTCCTGCATTCATGAGATTTGTGACCATACCTTTTGCAATTGAAACATTGTCTGGAGAAGGATGTATTAGTCTGATTTATTCTCTTTCTGCACTAATTAGCTTTATGACCAAAGTTATTGCAGTTGTGGCAGTATCCATTGAAGGATGGATATCTTTGAGCATTAGGCTGCCTTACCGGAGGTCTTCTAGGCCAGTTCCTTGGATTTTCTGATCCAAAATTCTTCTGACCATATCCGGAGCTTTCACCTTTTTCATATCCCAGGCCACACTTGTCACCTACCCTCTTTTGGCTTTCGAGGAGAACTTCAAGTTAAGCAAAGCTTATCTTGAATTTCTCTTTGTATTCATTTGCTGTTTGAAGATCCCTTTTAAGAGAGACTATTTGATCCTCAAGTTTTTCTTCATTGTCTTTAGCATCTTCAAGATGTCTGATTATTCTATTCATCTTGTGGTAGTCTTTTGATTTTTCCTTGAGAGATTGTTTTAGATCATCTTCAGATTTTCTTCTTTCTTCAATTTCTTGGGTGAACTTCATAACTCCTGATTCTATTTCATGTCTTACCATGATGATCTCTTTTGATAACTTTTCACATAGCTTGGTTTTCTCTTTTAGATCTTCATTTGTATCACTGGCTTCACCTTGACCTACCAATTGCTGAAGTAGCTCCTTTCTCTTTTTCATAGAGAGACTCAGTTTGTCTTTTAGTTCTTTTATGAAGTTATCATCCTGTTTGAGTCTTTCCTTTAATTCATTGACTTTAGAATTTGACTACTCAAGATCATCAAGGGTAGACTTAAGTTGCTCCCTCATGCCATACACATCCATTTGAATTCCCAGATCTTCCTCAAGCTATGAGGCTCTGTTTTGAGGAACTTGGCTCTGATACCAATTGTTGATAACTGAGAGGGGGGGTGAATCAGTTATCCTAATAATTTAACTTTCTATGCTTTCTTAACAATTAATGCAACATCAGATTCTATAAGAAAGCATAATCATGAAATGTAAATAACACCAATACACATGACACAATGATTTTGACGTGGAAACCCTGTTAAGGGAAAAAACCACGGGGTGATTAACCCAAGATATTATTCTCTGTTAGAAGAATAGAAGATACAAAATGGCACTTGCCAATTAGGGATCACTGCCCGAGCACACTGCTCACAAGAGGCTCACTACCTACAAAAGACTTACTGTCTACAAGAAGAAAACTTGAACTAATGAAAAGCATCCACACATGCTGAAGTTCAGTTTCGGTTTAAGCTCAATAGACTGATCTGCAGCACTTCATTCTGACTCTCCTTGAGTGTTGCTGTCCTCTTACATTCTGAACCTATTTTTCTACCTTTTATATATTCTTCTGCTTTTATTTGTACTTCCACACACACAACACACACTTCACATCTAAATCCATCTTGTATATATATCCACACAAGTGATTTCAACACTTTTCTAGTTGGCATCCAAAATAGTCAATATTATCTCAAACTCTGGTCTATCGGCTGAATCCTTGCATACCAAGTAATGCGGATCAAGGATATGCTTGTAGAAATCTTCAATCATGTCAGCCAATCATGAATGATACCTTAGGAACCTTTATCACCATCAACATCTCATCCGGAATAACTTTTGATGCTCTGCCTGTCAGTTCATCCTCTGTCTGTTCTACCAAACCGGACCCCAATACTTGAATGCTTATATCTCTTTATTCTTTCATCACCGAAGGCTCAATTCCTGGAATCTATCAGTCAAGGTACTCCTCTTGACTTTAAAAAATCTGCACTTTACTGAAATACTTCCTCTAAGAGATCCGGACCTGACTGTCAAACCTTTCCACATACTCTGTTCTTGCTTACCAGACCACAACACTCTTCAATCTGACTTTCGGTATAGACACACCATGTCCTGCGGATGTGTGGCATGAACTTTGTTGCCATCAATGACAACAATCATGAAGCTCCAAGTGTCTCTTGCCAACAACATGAACTCAATCAAGACTACAAATCCAACACTTAGTTCAAAACCTCAATCTCTGCAAACCAACTCATGAAACACCCTTGAAATTATGAATGTAACATAAAAAGACCATTCATGTGTTAGGAACCCGTGTTTAACCCTTCTCTTTACTTTGTTAGTATATTGTTGTTGGACACATATGCTTTGTAAGTCATCCCGTGAGTATATTGTATTATCCCACATTCATGGGAAGTAATAGTTGTCTAGATTAGACTTAGTATATAAGTACGTGTTGAGGCCAATGAAGGCATCCACTAATTTATTGTATTCAGCTTGCTCAAAGGAGGTTGCCCCCTCGAAGTGGCCTGCAATCAATAAATTTCATCTGTGTTTCTGCTATTTCTGTTATTTCATGCATTTTTCATTATATTATTGCTAGAGGTTCCTCTCATCTAGTATCAGAGCACTTTCTTGAGCTCCTTGGGTGGAATTTTTGCCGAATTTTTTTTCTGCAGTGGCTTCTAGGCGCTGTGATTATTGTAGTAGTTCTTTCTTTTTTACATATGTATTGTTCATTTCAATTGCAGGTTTGGATCAAGGAATAACCCTATCCGCTTAACTGTGGGAAGTGCTTGGGCATATCCCTAAAACTGATTGTGAGGAGTACCACAGGAACCCTGAAGTAGCTGGCCCATTGAGAGGACCTACCAGTGAAAAGGGCAATGGCCCCTACCTAATTGACTAGTTCCCATCCATGAGGTAAACTAAGAGCTATCATTTGTGGTAAAGTGGTTATTAGTTTTACCTGAGCCATGGAGTGAGGGGTACTACCCCAATACGCAAGCTGTTAGACAACATTGGTGGTCGAGTGACTCCCTTGAACCTTTAGGTAGCCGAATATACCTGAGGCCCATATCTATTGCCAGCTGGCAAATCACAGATTGAATCTGTCCAGAGCTGTTTGCAAATCCTGTTGCAGATCGTTTCTAGAAAAAAAAATTATTTTTTTGCCATATCTTCCTTGCTTTAGCTCTGTTTCCTCTCAAAATTCACTGGAACCCCTAGAATTTCATTCTGCATATTTCCTTCCTTGAGGACCCTACCCCAAATTCCATAATCCCACATTTGTCTATTTTTAGGGTTTGTCATAACTTCTTCGATTCTCACCCAATAGCCTTCAAATTTTTCCATAGTGTTCATTTCCTATTTTTTCTCCTTTGTCCCTCTTGGACAAATTTTCCCATTCTTTCACCCCACTTCTGAAATACCCATTTTTTGCTTCTCCATCCCTCAGAAAGTGTCCAAAACCTAGTCAAACCCCAATTACCCATCAGAGTTTTTCCCAAATCCAAATTTTCCTTTACTAAAAAAGTTTTCGTTTTTGTTTTTCTACCCATTCCCCCCAAAAAAAAATTCTCCTGGCTATGGTTGTCACCCGCACAGGAGCAAAAAACATGGAGGATGAACTTGTAGCCCTCAAGACCAAACTCCAAGATCTGGATGAAAAAGTTCTTAGCCTCAATCTTTAGCATTCAGCCACAAAGAATAGACTACAACCAGAGTCTTTTGTAGACACTGGGTTCTCTTCTTCTGGCAATTTTCATGGGTCGAAGCTTGATTTTCCTCACTTCAATTGTGATGATCCAACTGGATGGATATACCGGGCACAACAATATTTTAGTCTGTATAATACTTTTGATGTCAACAAAGTCCCACTTGCGTCCTTTAATTTGGAACATGAAGCCCTTCAATGGTTCCATTGGTACATCAAGGCTCATGAAGAGCCAAAATGGACAGATTTATGCAAACTCATTTTGCAACGATTTGGCCCTAGTGCTTTTGATGACTTCATAGGAGCACTCATAAACTTTACCAAACTGGTATTGTGAGAGAATATCAGACAAAATTTGAGAAACTGACCAATCACATAGAGGAATTATCTAATGAATTCTTTAGGAGTTGTTTTGTTAGTGGTCTGAAGGATGCAATCTGATCTAAGGTTAAAATTTTCTGTCCTAGCACAATGATGGAAGCCCTAGGGTTGGCTAAGTTGGTGGAGGACAAGATCATAGCTCAACAGTGCTCCAAATCCATTTTTGTTCCATTTAGAAATATGGTTTCCCAAAGACCTCCTAGAACAACTCCTATCAAGCATTTGTCTAAAGCAGAGATGCAGGCATGTAGAGAAAAAGGACTTTGTTATAATTATGATGAGAAATTCACTTAGAGACATAGATGTGTTGAGAAAAAGCTCTATCTCTTGGATGTGGATTCTCCACCTACAACTAAAGTTTATGAAGATGCTCAGGATACAGTAGATGATCAGGTCACAACTCAGTAGCTGCCTATTGACCCTACTTCTCAAGAAGACCACCCAGAGATCTCTCTCCATGCTTTAGCAGGAGTCACCACCCCATAAACCATGTAGGTCAAGGGTTACTTCAAGAAGCTCCCTCTTACAATACTCATTGATTCTGGTAGCACTCATAACTTCATTGACCCTCGGATTGCCAAACAGGCTGATTGTTTTGTCCATCCTTGCTCCAACTTTGAAGTCATGATTGCCAATGGGGGCACATTACTTTGCAAAGGGAAGTGTCACAATGTGTGTATCTCTATTGGAGATTATAACTTGCGCTCTGACATGTTTGCCTTGCCCTTAGGCGGATGTGATGTGGTTTTGGGCGCTCAATGGTTACGCACACTTGGACCCATCTTATAGGATTTTGTTGAACTTTGGATGTAATTTTTAGACAATGGGCAAAAACACACATTGAAGGGCTTACAACCAAGGTCTCTCAGCATCATCAGTTCATATCGCATGGAAAAGCTCCTTAAGAAGAATTTACATGGTGTCATCACTCAGCTCCATTCCATTCAGATGCAACCATCAGTGGTCTCCACTACTCCTTCAGATCTACAACAAATTTTGGATAGATATGCATGTGTCTTTGCCAAACCAGTGGGATTGCCACCTTCATGATCAGAGGACCATCGTACTCAGCTCCTTCTTGGAAGTGTTCCTCCCAACATTAGGCCCTACTGCTACCCATTTCACCAAAAGACAGAGATTGAGATGCTCATTTGGGACTTACTAAAGCAAGGTATTATTCACCCTAGTACTAGTTTCTTTTCTTCACCAGTTCTTCTTATTTGGAAAAAAGATGGGCCATGGCACCTCTACATTGACTTCTAAGCACTTAATCACATCACAATCAAGGATAAGTTTCTGATTCTTATTGTTGATGAGCTTCATGGTGCTCATTTTTCTCCAAGTTGGATCTTCATTTTGGGTATCACCAAATTTGAGTTCATGACGATGATATCCTTAAAACAGCTTTCCGCACGCATGATGGCCACTATGAGTTTTTGGTCATGCCCTTTGGCCTCACTAATGCTCCTTCCACATTCTAGGCATTGATGAATAAAATTTTCTGGCCCTACTTGTGGAAATTCATTCTGGTCTTCTTTGATGATATCCTCATCTATAGTAAAACATGGGCTGAGCATCTCCAACATCTAGATCTTGTACTGCAACTTCTCTCTGATCATCATCTCTATGCAAAACAGTCTAAATGTGTTTTTGGGCAAGAGGAAGTGGAGTATCTCGGGCATATTGTTTCACCCCAAGGGGTTCGAGTGGATCCTGCCAAAATAGATGCCATGAAAAATTGGCCGCATCCTTAGACACTCAAGAGCCTCCATGGTTTTTTGGGACTGACTGGCTACTATCGCAAGTTTGTCAAGGATTACGGGAAGATTGCACTCCATTAACAGTTATGTTGAAAAAGGATGCTTTTACATGGACACATACTGCTAAGTGTCAGTTTGAAAAACTGAAACAAGCTATGTGTACTACACTTGTTCTAGCTATGCCAGATTTTTCCAAGACCTTCACTATTGAGAGTGATGCTTGTGGAAATGGACTTGGTGATGTTCTCCTTCAAGATGAACATCCCATTGCATTCACCAGCAAAGCCCTTTCTGGTAAGCATTTAGTACTCTGTACATATGAGAAGGAAATGATGGCTATTTTGCATGCAGTATAGAAGTGGCGGCCATACCTACTAGGGAATCATTTCTGCATCAAGACTGATCACTAGAGTCTGAAATATTTCCTAGAACAACGGGTCTCCTCCCCAGCAGAACAAAAATGGGTTAGCAAACTCATGGGTTATGACTATGATATCACTTACAAGAAGGGTAAGGACAATATTGTGGTGGATGCTCTTTCTCACACATTTGATGGCCAAGCTTCTCTTTCAGCTATTTCTATGCCTATTCCAAATTGGTTGGAATCTATCTAGCAGGGCTATGTCAATGACTCTTTATTATCTCAAATCATCCAGCAGCTGCCCAATAACCCTTCTGATGTACCGCATTACCCTTGGGATGGTGCTTCTCTAAGATACAAGGGTCGTCTAATGCTTCCCCAGAGCACAGATCTTCAACAAGCTGTCTTCTATGAACTCCATGCTTCTCCATCGGCAGAGCACTCTGGGTTCCTCAGAACTTATGAGCAAGCACGGCATAACTTCTTTTGGAAGGCAATGAAAAGGGCAATTCAACATATGGTGGATGAATGTGATACCTGCCAATGCAACAAGGGTGAAACAACACTTCTTCTTGGATTGCTCTAACCCTTGCCCATCCTACACAGATTTCGACAGATATTTCTCTGGATTTCATTAAGGGGCTCCCTAAATATGGAGGGAAGATAGTGATCTTGGTTGTGGTTGATCACCTCTCCAAATATAGTCATTTCTGTGCCCTCAGCCATCCCTACACCGCCTCCTCAGTCGCACAAATTTTTATGGACCAAATCTTCTGTCTTCATGGCATCCCTTCTTCCATTGTCTCAAATCGTGATGCAACTTTTACTAGTCATTTTTAGACAGAACTATTTTGACACACTAGCACCAAACTGAAGATGAGTTCAGGGTATCACCCACAAATAGATGGTCAGACTGAAATTATCAACAAATGTTTGGAAACTTATCTTCGTTGCTTCACATCAAAACAACAGCATCAATGGGCAAAGTGGCTCCCTCTTGCTGAATGGTGGTACAATACCTCCTACCACACTGCATCTAAAATGACTCCATATGAAGCAGTCTATGATCAGGCATTGCTAGTGCTCCTTCCATACACCCCCAATAGTTCACCAGTTCAGGCAGTTGACATGGTTCTCCGAACCGGAGATTATATTCTTTGCATTTTGCAGGACAATCTTCACATGGCAAGAAATTGAATGAAACAACAAGCTGATTAGCACTATTCTGAGTGCACTTTTCAAGTAGGTGATATGGTTTTTCTTCATCTACAACCATACAAGCAATCATCCCTGAAACTCAAAGGGTGTCATAAGCTGGCTCTAAAGTTCTATGGGACATATAAGGTTCTTCAGAAGATTGGGTCAGTTGCTTATAAATTGGAGCTTCCTCCTTCCCGCATTCATCCAGTATTTCTTGTCTTTTCTAAAGAAAGTTCTTGGCACCAACATCAGAGCACAAACTGTTTTACCTAAACTGGATAACGAAGGATCCATCATTTTGGAGCCGAAGACAATCCTCGATAGGTGCACTCATCAGCTTTGCTCTCGATCCATCACAGAGGTATTAATTCAGTGGCATGGAATGCAACCAGAGGATGCTACATGGGAACCACTCCTTCAGATTTAGCAACAATTTCCACATCTTAAGCTTTGAGGACAAAGCTTTTCTAAGAGGGAGGGGATGTTAGGAACCCGTGTTTAACCCTTCTCTTTACTTTGTTAGTATATTGTTGTTGGATGCATATGCTTTGTAAGTCATCCCGTGAGTATATTGTATTATCCCACATTCATGGGAAGTAATAGTTGTCTAAATTAGACTTAGTATATAAGTACATGTTGAGGCCAATGAAGGCATCCACGAATTTATTGTATTGAGCTTGCTCAAAGGAGGTTGCCCCCTCAAAGTGGCCTGTGATCAATAAATTATGTCTGTGTTTCTGCTATTTCTGTTATTTCAAGCATTTTTCAATTATATTGTTGTAGGAGGTTCCTCTCATCATGGTCACCAAGAACATAAACATTGCATATAGGTTATTCTTCCTCATAAACTGCCCTTACAAGCTAGTAGCCCTCCAAAAAATTGATTTTTGGAACATAACTTACTGATCCATGACCTCTGACACAAAGGAGCACAGATTAGGATACCCATTTGGATGTTTTACAACATATCTCAAATGCACCATGTGTTGTTTTGGAACATTCCCTTAAAAAATGGACTGGTAATTTGTATATGAGGCCTAATTAGCCTACTTTTACAAAGCATCAACTACTATTCTTGACCCCTAAACTACAAATTGCACTCTAGAGGTTGAGTTAGGTCCCATACGGACTGAATCACTCATTAGCATAATTATTCAAGACACTTCTTTAACCATTTTTTAAAACCCTCATCACTGCACTATTAAATAGACCAAAAACACACAGGCTACCTACCTAGGGCATCATTAATTTAATTGAAAATAACCTTAATCACTCCTGCAAGTCACATAATATGAAACTACACTCTCTAAGCTTTCAATCCATCCAACTTACAAGAATTTATAACAGTGGAAATGATAGAAATCATTAAATTTGTATACAAACCCTCATAGCCACAGGTTGCAGACCTAGTCATGGAAAATCTTCAATAACTCACTTGATTCTCCACCAAAATCAATGGGACCAGTCTCATTTGAAAGATAACTCATATTACTAAACTTTCCAATAGGTTTCAGATGGTTAAAACTTCATACATGGTTGTACCAAGCTCTGCAATAGCAAGAAATCAGAAAATTTCTAGAAATGTTAATAATTTTATTGATTTTCCATATGTACAATGTCTTCCATCCGACCACCACACTTTCCAATGATGGATCAAGGCTATTTATGCCTTTTCACATCTGCCCCAATGTTTACAAACTACTTTTCCAACTTCCCAACCAACTTGACTCTTCATCTTCCTTATTTTTTATAATTTTGCACTTTTGCCATATAGACAAGTTTTTTTGACAACATATACAACTTGTTCAAAAACATACATATTTGACCTTTTGACATGTCAATGGCCCTCATAGGCCTTATTACATCAAAATGGATGCACAAACATTAATTTAAACAACTATGACAACTATTAGCCATTTGGTTGCAAGAAAAGTTGCTTGACAACTTTTCTTGCAACTTGACAACTTTTGCAGCCTATGACCTCCTAAACTCTAATGACCCTTATTACATCAAGAGTGGTCTAGTATGACCTCATTATAATTCCAAAATGACTCAACACATCAAAATTCATCATTTGATCATGTTCATGAAATAGCCTAGGTGCCCCTACACCAAAGGGCAGCTGCAATTATAGCATGCGACAAATTTCCTATATCTGTTATGCTTTGATGGATGTCAATAAGTCGTTCCAAACATTCTATATTGGTGTACAGATAGGGAGGATGTTGGAAAAGGTTGTGGAATTTGGCTTTACACGTGTCAACTGCATTTACTTGAAAGTTTCTAAAGTCTTTTCAACAAATACATTTCGTGCATATCTTGCAATCATTTCATTCCATGAGACAACATTTCTTTGAGGCATCATGTCAAACAATTCATGTTCATCAAGTATATGCTTCCACACTTTGCATACATGTCTTGTAGGGTACTTACAACTACAACATTTAACAAATTCCTATATGCTTTATGCTTTGATGGGTGTCTATGTTGTGTTCCAAAGATACAATTTCAAAGGTTTTGGAATTTGACTTTACACCCACTAATTTGGTGCAGGGGCACCAAATTCATTTTTTTGCAAGTTTGGTCAAATGAGGTCTAATGATAGGTTTTTTTGGGTGTTTTTAGTTTATTTGGTCTAATAAGGTCATAATAGACCATGTGCAAGGTCAATAGAGTCATTTTGAGTTCATTTACAAAAGTTGTCAACATGTATACAATGGATATACCTACACATGCATGGATAAAATGGTCAATGATGATAGAAAAATATGTTAAAACTAAAAATAGATGATCACATGGATCTTTTACCTGATTTCTTAGCCTTATATGTTACTGCTACACCATTTTCAAGGTCCTGGTTGGCTGGATTAGTAAGAGGAAACCATGGAAAGGCCTTGAAAATATTTGAGTGATGCAAGAAATAGAAGCTATGATGTAGAATAATGGATGTACAAAACTCTCCCAGCTCAAGATCAGCCTTGTTACAACATCATATTATTGTTTTAGCCCTTAAGATCCCTAAGACAGAAAAATTGCCAAACTTTGACAGAGGTTTTGTCAGAATTCGTGAAAGATGGGAACATTCTGTTTGGACCTACAGGTGCACATGGGGTCTATCCACAATAACCTCTCTCGGTTTCATTCAACTTTAGTCTATTTGACCGTGCCAAAATCAAACACATTCTTGCAAAATGCTTCAATTTCATGTAGTTAAAAGGTGCTCGGAGTGACATTATGCATTCCATATTTCATGGGGCTGAATGGACTTTGCCAATGCATTGGGGTGGGTGGGTAAATACCAGGGGAGGTCTTGTTTTGTGTTCCAAGTGTCGCAGTCGTTCGGGGCAGCAGGCTACCGGAAAAGTCCCTTAAGATCCCTAAGATGAAAAAATTGCCAAACTTTGATGGAGCAGTTCTTGGAATTTGTGGCATCTGGGAATGTTTTGTTTGGACCTGCAGGTGAATGTGGGGTCCATCCACAATAACCTCTCTCAGTTTCGTTCAACTCTTGTATATTTGACCGTGCCGAAATCAAATGCATTCTTGCAAAATGCTTCAGTTTCATGTAGTGGAAAGGTACTAGGAGTGATATTTTGCATTCCATAGCTCATGGGGCCGAACGTACTTTGCCAATGCGTCAGGGTGGGTAGGTAATGCTAGGGGAGGTTTCATTTCATGCACCATGCACCACAGTCGTTCAGGGCAACATGCTACCAGCAAAGTCCCTTAAGATCCCTAAGACGAAAAAAATGCCAAACTTTGATAAGGTAGTTCTCAAAATTCGTGGCAGCTGGGAACGTTTTGTTTGGACCTACAGGTGCATGTGGAGTCTATCTACAATAACCTCTCTCAATTTTGCTCAACTCTTGTATGTTTGACCGTGCCAAAATCAAATGCATTCTTGTAAAATGCTTCAGTTTCATACAAGAATGTGTTGGCGTAGTCTATTCGGCCCCACGATGAGCAGAACAAAAAATATGGCACCTGACAACCTTTCCATTGCATGAAACTAAAGCATTTTGCAAGAATGTGTTTGATTCTGGCATGGTCAAACAGATAGGAGTTGAATGAAACTAAGTGAGGTTATTGTAGACAGATTCCACATGCACCCATAGGTCAAACATAATGTTCCCAGCTGTCATGAGTTCTGAGAACTACACCGTCAAAGTTTGGCAGTTTTTTCGTCTTAGGGATCTTAAGGGACTTTACCGGTAGCCTGCTGCCCTAAATGATTGCAGCTCTTGGCACACAAAATGAGACCTCCCATAGCATTTAACTTCCCACCCTGACACATTGGCGAAGTCTATTTGGCCCCACAAGCTATGGAATACAAAATGTCACTCCTAGCACCTTTCCACTACATGAAACTGAAGCATTTTGTAAGAATGCATTTGATTTCGGCACAATCAAACGGACTGGAGTTGACCAAAACCAAGAGAGTTTATTGTGGATGGACCCCACATGCACCTGTAAGTCCAAACGAAATGTTCCCAAATGCCACTAATTCCAAGAACTTCTCCGTCAAAGTTTGGCAATTTTTTCGTCTTAGGGATCTTAAGGGACTTTATCAGTAGCTTACTTCCCTGAATGACTGGGGTGCTTGGCACATGAAATGAGACCTCCCTTGGCATTTAACCACCCACCCTAATGTGTTGGTGAAGTTCGTTCAACCCCACGAGCTATGGAATGCAAAATGTCACTCCTAGCACCTTTCCACTGCATGAAACTGAAGCATTTTGCAAGAATGCATTTGATTTCAGCATGGTCAAATGGACTAGATTTGAATGAAATGGAGAGAGGTTATTGTGGACAAACCCCACATGCACCTACAGGTCCAAACAGAACGTTCCCAGCTGCTACGAATTCCAAGAACCGCTCTGTCAAAGTTTGACAATTTTTTCGTCTTAGGGATCTTAAGGGACTTTGTTGGTAGCCTACTGCCCCGAACGAGTGTGAACCTTGGCACATGAAATGAGATTTCCCTTGACATTTACCCACTCACCTCGATGCATTAGCGAAGTCCGTTCGGCCCCATGAGCTGTGGAATGCAAAATGTCACTCCTAGCAAATTTCCACTGCATGAAACTGAAGCATTTTACATGAATGCGTTTGATTTCGACACGGTCAAATGGACTGGAGTTGAATGAAACCATGAGAGTTTATTATGGACAGACCCCACGTGCACTTTCACTTGCATCAGTTTCTACAATCTTGAAACCATTACCTAGTAACTTTAAGGGCGGCAATTGCGAGCACTTCTGTTTGATTTTGGTAATCAAGGCATCGTGCTTTGTTGTCCATGGTGGTGGTGTCTTTCCCAACAGCTTGTTCAGCTCAATTCTATCTTCAGCAAGCTTATAATAAAATCCTGCAATATAATTAACAAGGCCCAAAAAGCATTGTAATTCTTTGACATTAGTAACTACAAGATTGGAAATTTTATTGAGGATGTGTGGTTGAGCCTCCATTTTCCCCCTCGGAAGAAGCTTGATGCCAATGAAAACAATATGGTTTTGAGCAAAGAAAGACTTTGCGGGATTGACAACAAGACTATGATGTTGGCAAATAGAAAGGAATTGGCAGAGGTGGTTGAGGTGTTGAGGCATATCCTGGCTGAAGACAAGAATGTCATCAATGTAGGGTTGGATAAATTTGGCATAAGGCTGGAAGATAACATCCATTTTTTGCTGAAAAATGGAGGGAGCAGTTTTGATACTAAATGGAAGAACAGTCCATTCATAAAGGCCTTGCAAAAGAGAAAAGGTTGTTTTGTAGAAGTCAGCACTTTTGAGACCAATCTACCAAAACCCTTTTGTCAGATCAAATTTAGAATATACATGACTACCTTGAATAGTCTGCCAGATATGATCTTTACTTGGCAGAGGATGTCTATTATCAACAAGACAGTCATTTAATGGCTTATAATTAACAACTAGCCGTTTCTCAGGTAATTCCTTACCATTCTCATCAACCTTTGGAACATACATAGCATGACATGAGAATGGGGATTCAGAAGTTTGAATGATTCTGATTTTTTCAAGATCGGCAACTTCTGTTCTACAAGTTAATGCTTCAAAGGAACTCATTAGAAAGTAATTAGCTTTGCCTTTGGGTATGAGCTCATTACCTTGGGGATCTCATTTGAGAGGGAGATCACATGTCAGGTTCCTTTTTTGCTTCTTTAAATCTTTGGTAAATACCGTGGCAGCAAAGGCAGCTTTAATCTGTGTTAGAGATTCTGGACCTACATCCATTTGTTTAGCTAACCAAACTGCATTAACTGGTTTCTTTTTCTTTTCCTTTTCTAGCTTAGATGTATAAGCTAAATCTTGATAAAGCCGAGGAAGTTGATATGTATTCTGAATTATAATAAAATCATAATCAATGGTAAAAGGTTCCCATTGTTTGATTGCATTGCTTCCAATTACACCATCATATCCATCTACTTCATATTGGACAAAAGTGAGTTTATCCATAAAGCCATCAAATCCAATTTGGATTGGAGCTTCACAAAATGCAGAACTATTTTCTTTTTCAGAATTACCAAAAGTAATACCTGTAGCTCCTTCTATCCACGCATCTTTAGGAAAGGCATTGTACCTGGCAATGTTGAGATATGCTCTAGTGTCAATGAGAAATGCTAATGGATATGCCATTATACCTGGAAATAATTGTCAAGATTATTCCTAGACATGAAGTAATAGGCTTGGCACTTCGTTTGTAGGATTTCATCTGGCGGCTACTAGAACCGTCTTCATAGGTGACTTGTGGTTCACCTTGCTCTTCTACAGCTTGATGAATGAGAGGGCTGTAGGGCTTTTCTTCACAATACAGTTGTTCTTCCTGGAAGGAAGCTTGAGCAGGCAACTGTAAGGATCCAGCTAAATTAAACTGGCTGACAAACTTATCAAGTTCAAGGGCTTTTTCCATTTCTTCTATAAGATAGAAATTTTCTTCATCATCAATTTCTGAGATTTCTGCTTGAGCTTGAGTAATAACCTTTTCAATAAAGGCTTTTCAATTTCTTCTCCATATTCTTCTGGCCATACTTCCCAGAGAAGGAGCATCACTGATAGATCTTTGATCAAAAGATCTTGAAGATCTTTGTGTAGGGGAACCTGGAGGCCAAGGTTCTCTTCTTTGTAATGGTTTATAGCCATGCTGTTCTGGAATCTTTGTTGGAGAGACCGATAAACCATATTGGAGAATAGGAGATCTCCGGATTGGTAACTTAGGAGGCCTCGCTTCTTGTTGAAGTAGAAAATACTTTCTTGCTTTAAGTTGTTCCAACTTATTGGTTAGCTTTCTCCATGTTTCTTGACCCATGTCCATGTCATGGAGTCGGGATTCAATTTGAACAATATCTTCAATTACCTTGTCCAACTCTACACGGGCATCCCTTCTGAGCATTCTGCAATAGAAGGAAACTTTTAAATCTTCATCAGAAGATTGAGCTTCTTTTGTCATCATATTGACTTGAGCTTGCTTTGGAGCTGATGCATATTCCTCAGATTCTGCTTCTGACTCTGTCGCTGAACTAGATAGGATAATATCCTCTGAATTTGATGGATAGTCATTGATGAATTCAAATTCATCATTTTCAACACTTGCTTCTTGGGCAGCACGAACTTTACCTTTTCCCTTTTTCTTATTTCTATCCGGACACTTGTTTGCAAAGTGATCACCCTTGCAAATGTAGCAGGTAGGTTTCCATTTTTTGGAATCCCTTCTTTTCTTATCTCTTTGTCTGAAGTATCCTTTCTTCTTAGGATACTTACTGAATTTCTTCTTTTTCTTCTTATAAGCCTTTTCTGGCTTGTCACAATTATAACAAGAAGATTTATCTGGAAACTGATTGGAAGGCATAATCTGGTAGCATACAGAAGAAGATAATAAAGGTTGTACCTTCTTTATTTCTTTCTTTGCTTTTCCTTCTTCACAAATTTCTTCATTAATCTGTGTTAAGAACTGAACTAACTAAGGAAAGGTTAGTTCTTTCATTTCTATATTATTTGTGACCAGATTCTCAAGAACTTTCTTGTGATAGAATTCTCCTATCACAGTACCAAAACTTTTTAGAAAAGTTGTGAACATAAATTCATGTTTTTGTTCACGGCCTGAGAGATAAAAATTCTCATAATGAACCTCACAATACTTATTGAAATATTTGAGATCTTTGCATTTTCCTTTTTTGAACTTGTTGTAGGCCAACTTTTCTCTGGTGTCTATTTTTCCCACAAACAGATGTGTCAATTGAGCACAGACTTGATCTGTACCTCTGCCTATTAGGCTTTCTCTGTAAGTGTCATCAAGTCTATCGCAGACACTTCTTGCAACACCTGTCATAGCATTCAGAGCCTGCTTAATCACTTGTGATTCATTAGCATCAGCATTAGTGGATATATAATTTGTTATCCAGGCTCGCATAGCATCTATTCCTCTTATATTTTCTATATCTTCAAAATGATCAAAATTAACAAGGGGAGGTGTATCAGCTTTCAGAGTTTGAATATTTTTAAATGGATCTATTGTGTTCGATCCATTAGGATTAGAACCATTACCACGAGCCATTTGGAACTTTCCTTTTGCTCATTCCTCTGGAGTGGTTTCTCTTAGATTCCCTGTGGAGGGATCATATACCTTTTCAATTACAGGCTTCCTAACTTCTGTAGACAGTTTAGGTCCTTCATATTGAGCCTATAAATATCCCTTAGCACTGGAAGGGAAATTCATTGTCTTCACAGTCTAATGTTGACGAACTGTTTGAACCACAGACTGAATAGTCATGGATTCCTGATGTAGTTCAAACTGCATAGATGTAGATTCCTCTCTGATGGAATCTCCTATTAGAAGTTGTGATTGTGTAATAGAATGAATTTCATCATAGACTTCATCTATTCTTTGACCATTGTGCTTTGAGTGAATATTAGTAGTATTTATTTGTGAAGCAAGCACATCACAATCTAATTTAACTTCACTTCTGACCTTTTACAGAAGTTCTCTCTGTTGATCTAAAGATCGCTACTGAGCCACCCACCAGGTTTCAGCTTGATTTTTGAACTCATTATATTGGGCTTTGAGTTCCTGAAGGTCTTTGTTAACAAAGGCCATCCACTGATTAGTAAGACGCTTTTCCAAGTGTTCAAGAGTGGAAATAAGAGAATGGAAATTCTCTTGAGCACTGAGACATGCTTTATCAGCTTTGACTGCTTCGATCTGATGCCAGATCTTTCTATCCTCAGCAAGTAGCAAGGATTTCCTAAGACACAGGTTTGTCCAGTTGAACAATTTGCTTTGGCTGGTACCTTGGGAGTTTTCGGCTACAGGAAATAGATGCAAAGGCTAGAAATCAGCTTTATAAGTACCGGTGGTGTCAAACAATATAAAGTCCTTAAAAGGAGGAATGGTTTTGGGTACTAGACAAGGACCTGTAGGAGTGGTTATGACCTTCTCATTACTTTCAGTAATATCCTGTTCAAGCATAGTGGCTTGTCAAGCTAAAAACATTCAGAAATGGACGGATCTGGGAGGATTGAAAATAAAAAAATAGTCTTCACATCTATACAACCCATTGTCTAATTTAGAAAACTTTTTATGGGTGCAAGAAGGGCTAGCAGGTGAGGCTAAAGCTGTAGAACTGCTAGGCTTAGCTACAGAAGGAATTTTAAACAATTCTTCAAAACCCTTAGCAGGTTGTAGTCTTGCACTCTGAGTGCACGGTAACGGAATCACAGATGGAGCAGGTTGGTTGTAGTTGAAGATTCTTTCTGTTCTCATAGAAGGATTTATGCTCAAAGCAGGATGCCTACCAGAGGAGAATCAGATCACAGCCTGATCATCTATTTCTTCAATTGAGACGCCTCTCAATTGGGGTTGCTTCTCTTCTTCAGGTTGACTATCACGATCCCAAAGATCGATTGCCCATTCTTCAGGCATCTTTATATCCTTATGTCGAACTATCTTGGATGCAGTCAACTGTGTACTATCATTGGTAGATTGCCAGATGGTAGAGAATCCTTCTAGGCCTTGTGCCTTTCTAGGGTTAATCATCAAGGGTAAAACCTTGTTATATAACCTATAGTGAACAAGAAAGACAAGTGAATGATCGATAGACTGTCGTTTCATGTATAGGTTCATGGTTTTGAAGTTGTATTCGAGAACATCTCAAAGGTTACCATCCTTTAGACTGAATGGGAAGTCTAGTTTGCAATCTAGGAAAATTGGCCCTTTAGCCATGGAGTCACATGCAGTACCTAACAGAGAATGAGACAACTTAAGGAATCTAGCATCTTTCAACATCATCATTACGATGATTGGTAGACCTTTTCGGTAGTGTCCTGTAATGCCAATCCTAACATAGGACAGATGCATGAACTGAGGGTTCTTAGGACTTGCTAGAGCTTCCTTTTGGAATTTCTAAACTTCTTTATCAGAAAAAATATTTAACTTCCCTTCAATACCACCAGTTACAACATGTTGAAGGGTTGCTACATGACATCGCTGAGAGGTCTTATAACCGAACCAATTCTTAAGACCTTTATGCTTATTAAACATATTAACTAAACTATTGGGAACATCTTTATAGATTTCATAAGCTTTAATCTTAGGCACACGAAATTCTTTTTCTTCATACTGACTAGAAGAAACTTCATCTAATGTATTACTACTATATTCAAAAGTAGCAAAAGAACTTTCATTATCAACAAAGAAATTGGTGAACTTAACTTCTGAGTTGTGATCTGCTGTATGGTCGACGCTATCCATAGTTGAACTAGAAGTGCTTGGTCTATCCATTACTGCGCTCGAACCTATGCTCAAATCTACGCTCGAAATACAAGATTACTGCCTCGAATCTGCCCTAACGCAACAAGCTTAATGGGACTTACACTGAGAGGAATTACAACAGGATTCTGAGTTGTATGAGCAATATAGAGAGCAATATAAGGAGCAATACAGATGAACAAACATAATACTTATTGGCTCGTTATGGTTAGACAACAATGATAACAATAGACAATAACATCATCAGCTCTGATACCAACTTTTAAACACATCTACAAATGACAAATGAAATGCAGAACAGAATATCTAACTTGTAGATAAATCTTATGTATATTAATATTTCTAACACTTAGGAACAATACATTCATCATCTTCAATGCGCGTTGGCATAGATACAGACATCTATGTAGAAAGAGGAGCTTAAAACATAAAGAGAAAGCTAGAGATAATAGTACTCTTAGACTGAAAGAGCCAACCAGAGATAATGGTACTCTTTTACTTATAGACTTGACTTAACTCTTAAGACTTTCTAAGACTTCACTCACCTAGAATTCGTTGAGGAATGAATGGTGTCCCTCTTCCCTTTTATAGGCAGTGTGGGCAAATATTTAACCTTTCGTTCTTGAATTACATTTGAAATCCATCCAAAGAAATTAGACACGTAGCAAACCCTTATCTGAAGGATTACCCATGTGAGGATTAGATTCCTCAAGGTGGGACCAAATAATCCATGAGCAAGAATAAAGGAGGACAGACAAGACTCCACAAAGATTTACAAAGCATCTTTTTGATCACGGGAAGGATAACCCGTGTATACTGTATGGCACGTATACTTTCCCCTTTTACCGTGGAAGGGCCCATGTCTATCAGTTTCAACGAGATGATAGATTCTCTCAATGGATGACAAGCCCATCCATTAGCCTAGGAACCCATGCTATGCTCAGATGTATCAGAATTGGCATAGGGATGATAGCGAGGATTATTAGGATCAAAACTGGAGTTTCAGAGATTTCCTGCTTCATCGTATTCTGGAACTCAGGAATCATCAGTTGGGTCATACTCACAATTAGCACAGGTGTGTGTGGAAGAGTGTGGTATGCATCCGCTGTGGGACTTTTGAGCTGGTTCTAGTCCCTGTTCCTTCCAGATAATACTCATAGTTTTCATTTTGTATGGACCATACAATCCCTGAGTCAGACTCCTTTGATCAACTCTCTCCATACAATAGGTCTTTGTATGTATCTAGATAGGCATCTGTTTGTAATGAAAATACCTTAATCTGTTTGGAATGGTCCAGTGTTCGAATAGAGAAGAAGATCCAGCAGGTCCATAGAGTTGACATAGATGTCTACTGATTGGATTTTCCTCAGGAGAATCAAAGGTCAACTTGAATGTGCATCCCATGTATGATGACATTCCAGTGAACTCCATTTCATTTGCTGGTGGATAAGGTCCTTGAAACAGATCTCATATGAGATCCTTTCCATGTTCTTTATTCAACCATCGCTCCGGTCTTGCAACTGTGGGATTCAGAAAGGAGACCGGAAGAACAAAGTCTCCACACCAATTTTGAAGAAGATGACCAACATCAGGATCTATGGGTTCTGCTTTGGCAGAGAACCTGAAGAATGGTTGTTTAGTCCATAGTCTTAGATGTGTAAGTTGTTGTTTGGCTATTAACATTTGAAAACGATCAAATAGAAAATCATTAGCCATTTGATATTTATGAAGATTTCTTCTTTGGAATGGATTTGTGCTCCATACACGATAGCTTTCTTCATACCAGTGATGTTCCCTTATCCTGATTATCCAGACACAACTAGAGGAGTTCTGATCTGCTTGAGGTAGCACAGGGTCAGAAGAGTGTCCTTCTCTTGACATAAAATTTGCAAAAATATTTTCAACTCCAGGAAGGTGAATGAAATCAAATTCATACATACTCAATAATTGAGCCCACCTAAGGAGTCTTGCTCTGACAACTTTGTTTTTAGATTCTTTCCTGAAGAATCCGCATAGATTTTGAAGATCCCTTTTTAACAAAAATCTCTTGTCAGCAATAAACATTTGAAATACTTGAAAGGTATTGACTACTGCAAGAATCTCTTTATGCGTACTATGGTAGTCCACTTCACTGTTCTTGAAACTATTAGAGATGTATCTAACAATCTCACCTTTGTCTTTGGGATTGTGAGATGTTGTCTTTTGTTCTCTAAGAACACCAGCCCAGGCACTTTCACTTGCATTAGTTTCTACGATCTTGAAACCATTACCTAGTAACTTTAAGGGCGACAATTGGGAGCACTTTTGTTTGATTCTGGTAATCAAGGCATCGTGCTTTGTCGTCCATGGTGGTGGTGTCCTTCCCAACAACTTGTTCAGCTCAATTCTATCTTCAGCAAGCTTATAATAAAATCCTGCAATATAATTAACAAGGCCCAAAAAGCGTTGTAATTCTTTGACATTAGTAACTACAAGATTAGAAATTTTATTGAGGATGTGTGGTTGAGCCTCCATTCTCCCCCCTGGAAGAAGCTTGATGCCAATGAAAACAATATGGTTTTGAGCAAAGAAAGACTTTGCGGGATTGACAGCAAGACCATGATGTTGGCAAATAGAAAGGAATTGGTAGAGGTGGTTGAGGTGTTGAGGCATATCCTAGCTGAAGACAAGAATGTCGTCAATGTAGGGTTGGATAAATTTGGCATAAGGCCAGAAGATAACATCCATTTTTTGCTGAAAAATGGAGGGAGCAGTTTTGATACCGAATGGAAGAACAGTCCGTTCATAAAGGCCTTGTAGAACAAAAAAGGTTGTTTTGTAGAAGTCAACACTTTTGAGACCAATCTGCCAAAACCCTTTTGTCAGATCAAATTTAGAATATACATGACTACCTTGAATAGTCTACCAGATATGATCTTTACTTGGCAGAGGATGTCTATTATCAACAAGACAGTCATTTAATGGCTTATAATTAACAACTAGCCATTTCTCAGTTAATTCCTTACCATTCTCATCAACCTTTGGAACATACATAGCATGACATGAGAATGGGGATTCAGAAGTTTGAATGATTCCAAGTTTTTCAAGCTCGACAACTTCTGTTCTACAAGTTAATGCTTCAGAGGAACTCATTAGAAAGTAATTAGCTTTGGCTTTGGGTATGAGCTCATTACCTTGGGGATCTCGTTTGAGAGGGAGATCACATGTCAGGTTCCTTTTCTGCTTCTTTAAATCTTTGGTAAATACTGTGGCAGCAAAGGCAGCTTTAATCTATGTTAGAGATTCTTGACCTGCATCCATTTGTTTGGCTAACCAAACTGCATTAACTAGTTTCTTTTTCTTTTCCTTTTCTAGCTTAGATGTATAAGCTAAATCTTGATAAAGCTGAGGAAGCTAATATGTATTCTAAATTATAATAAAATCAGAATCAATGGTAAAAGGTTCCCATTGTTTGATTGCATTGCTTCCAATTACGCCATCATATCCATCTACTTCATATTGGACAAAAGTGAGTTTAAACCTTTGTCAAAGTTTGGCAGTTTTTCTGTCTTGGGGATCTTAAGGGCTACACCCATTTTATCCTTCCTCATGCATAAAACAACACTATGATGTTGTAACAAGTCTAATCTTGAGTTGGAAGAGATTTGTACATCCATTATTCTACATCATAGCTTCTATTTCTTGCATCACTCAAATATTTTCAATGCCTTTCCATGGTTTCCACTTACTAATACACCATATTTTGTGATCAACATCAACATCGTGAGGACACTGAAGAAATCTTTGACACATGAAGACACTGAGAACATTGAAGACATGGAGGACAAAGAAGCATGAAGACATGAACAAACTCCTGTCATGAGGAAGAACCACAACCCAATCCAACTCCTGAAAGCATGACATGTTATGATGAATAAACACAACCAAATCCAATGATCCAATGGCATGAACCAATGACATAAGCAACTATGTCCTACTATTGTAACATGATAAACATGAATGTTATGAACTAACATCCAAACCCTGTGACATCAATCTTGATATGACATGAGTGAAACACGAGTGAACAAGATTAAGACCAATTAGGATCAACTTCATCCATTACTTAGATCTAACCCCATGAAGCATAACATGATGATGATGCAAACATCAAATGTATACCATAGAAAACAAATCAAATGAAACATGAGGCCTTCACTGCCCACAATTCATACCACTGCTCAAGGATAATTTATCATCATATTAAATATTTAATATAAACTGTCGTATACATAATGTCATGAACATAACATCTAGTTTACATACAAATCCATATAGGCATGTCCAAACAAAGCCATACAGGCATATATATATACAAAATATCCATGACTCATCCTCTCTCTGCCGTCGAGTAGACCTCTTTGATAGTTCAAGCTCATGTAGCTCCACCTGTTAATACAATCAAACAATATGCACATTACTATAACAAAATGTATATGAAATATATAACATCACATATGTAATCGATCACTTACCACCATCTGATGATCACTCTCCATCATCTTTTCTCAAGCTTCTTTGTCCGTAGTTGGACAGACTGGAGTTGTGACCTCCTGTGAGAAGCATCAAAAAGCAAAATTGATTAAACTTAAATATACTGGAGGGAAGCAATTCATACTACTATTTATATACAAAACAAAGTACAAGTAACCATCTAGGAAAGTTTTATGCATACTTACAAATTAATCCAACGTACCATCTGGGTCTTCTCTACTCTTTATTGTGTCAAGTATTGCCTCATGGTCAGAGTCATGCACCTTCCACAAGGTCTTGTCCAAAGGTATACCTTGATATTGTATCAAATGAAAATTAGTTTCCACGACAAGGTTGGGGTAATGAAAAATCTTCCGATGCATGTCAAAGTCCTCAAACAGCCAAACATTAACACTCTTATGTGGGTGCCTTCTAAGCCATGTTCCAGTAACAACCACTGAGCCTGTAGGGTATTCGATGTTTTCTCCATCTATAACTGGGGCCTCCAATTTCTTTTTGGCCTCAACACAATGACACAATTAATAATTTATTCCCTCTTTTTTATCTTCATCTACAATAACTGCATAAACATGCCCTACAATGATATGTGTAGCAAATTAGATGAAATTAGTCAATATTACAAAAATACTACAAAGTTTAAGATAACATTAGAAATTTCAAATTTAACTATGCAAGTAGATATATTACCTGGTTGAACTAGATCTGATATGTGGTCAAAGTCAACTAATGATTCCATCTCTGTCAATTCCAGTGCCGTCGAGGGTCGATACGTGTCAAGTGGGCTAAGATAACTAAACTGCCATTCGTCAACCCACTCCTTTGACTTGCACTCATTCCAGGCTTGAATTGTATATGGAGAACAAAAGCACGCCATCTTTCGCTTATGTATACTCCATGAAACTGCAATTGAGCTTCTGATAGAGTGTAGCTCACTTGATCCTGTCAGTGTACAATAGTCCTCATATGGTACAATGTTAGTATCATCTATCAACCAAAAAAATCTACGAACTGAAGACTTACCTTCATTATCTGGACCCATCGAAGCATTACACCACTCGACGATTGATTTTACATCTACCGACTTTGCATTGTCTTTATACTTTAACTCTTCTCGTGCTATGGCTCTTTTGATACACACTCCTGCACCATCATGCTCCCCCTTTCCATGCCCGGCCTCACAAAAGTTCCACATATGTTGAACACCTGTAATATTATGCCTCCTACTCAGCCAATAGAAATTCTGCATGTTCTTGAATTGTGATGCATAGTTATCTGACCATATGATATGCTAACTGAATGATATGCCCCTTCTAGCCAGATCATTGTAGAACACCTAAAAACAACCTTGCATGAACTCTGTAGAATGTGTGTGATCATCACTTATATAAAAATGATACTCCCTTATGATCTTTCTATCATCCTCTGTACTATCATTCGCATGAATGAATGAGATGTGCACAAATATAGAAACCTATGTCGAGTTATAATATTGGGGTTGCACCTCACACTGTGGCTGTAGACTATAGTTCTCTACAAAGTTGGTGATTGAAACAATGCTACCAACTGGAAATGTGTCATTGTATAACTTGAATTGCAAGTCCAACCATCAAGTTCTATGGGCATGTCTTACATACTCATACACTATGTTGTCATGAAATATAGGCATAAACTGATACAGTGGAATCTTCTGAATAACATATTCACACCTCTTTGCTTCTTTACCATCTCTTGTATTGTATGCCACAGTTTTATACTTGCCGAACTGTACTAGTTCGTTTCCAACCGCATGTGTTCTTTCCATATGTTCACATATTGGCATATGTTGCAAGCCACTGCAATGCTGACATGTGCCATCCAAGCATAATTTCCTCTAGAATATTTGACCTTCCTCTCTATCACATAAAATTATTGATATGAAGTCTCTTGAAGTAGTTAGTGGGGCACATATGCCACAATCCTGCAAAACATTGTTAGTATGCAAATCTAAACATATAGACCGATAAACATCAAAATGGTTAGAATATTCAATATGTAATCTACAACAACAAGTAGTGCGTGTGTGATTTATTTTGGAAAAGAAAGGTTTTAGCATTTCAAAATATCTTTGAGAAAGTTTAATTTGAGGATACTTCTCTAGAAATTTACTAAAAAACTGTGTTTGAGTCATATCCAAAAAATGCTTTGGATGTGGCTCACAATTTCAACTACCAATTCTCCTTCTTACCACATCCCTTTGATTCAGAGATTCCCTTGTGTAATTATTCCAAAAGTCTTCCATTAGTGATCTCAAAGCTTCGACAACAACTTTGTCTTTCCATGGGAGTCTCCCAAAGAATGCCCACAATTCATTAGTGTTTGGATCCTCAACTCTTTGACATCTTCCAATGGCTCTCATTAGAGTTTTTCTATTTATTTTCAATGCTTGACATGTCTTTATAATGAGGGGAGCTTTTTTTATTTGTTGGCTTACAATTGTCGATGTAATGACACGTCATGTGACATTACTATCCTTGGTGCGTGAGGTGGAATCCACACTCTCATACACACTCATTTGATTCTTGACAATTGATTTTTCACTAGAGGCATTCGATGTTCTTAGGCCAAGAATCTTCATAGTGGGCCTAAATTTCAGATTTCTCATCAATTCAACAAAGAGTTGACATCTTCTGGTTTCATTTAAATTCTTAAAGAATAATTTCCTTATCTTATTCACATATCTTTAGCAAGTGTGCATGGGAATCTTATCCTGCATGGGCTCTAATACATTCTCATTAATATCAATTAGAAACTTAGGCCTCCTATGCAAAACTCTAGGAGGTGTTTTATTTGGTAAAGTAGATTGAAACCCAAAGATATTGACACTTTTGGATACCCTTTAAGCTCAACTAAAACATATCCTAAAGCAGGTATAGGTCATTTTGCAACACAAGTCCCAAAAACTGACTATTCCATATCTTGGAAAGGGGCAATTAGCCTTGTTTTCCAAAGCAACTCCACAAAATCCTTCTACCAAATTTCCAAACTAAATTGCAATGTCCAATATAGACCTCAAATGGTCTAAATCCACCACTTTTGTCAATGGGAAACACTACAAAACCCCTAAACTACAAAACCCTTGTTAATATCAATTCCATGCTTGTATCATGAGGGTTTATAGAAAGTCTATGTTCCCAAGCTTATTTTGATTTGATGATGCCTCAAACACATTCAATTATGTCTGGACATGCTTAATCAATCACTTGGAATGATCCTCTAACTATTTTTCCATCAAACCCTATCTCTGTACCTCTAATTTGCTCAAAATAATAGCTCTGCCAGCCTAGGGTATCATCACACATACAACAAATTCACACCTCTGCAGTCTACAAACTTGTAAACAAGAAATACATCCTTTCTAAATCCAATCCACAAATTGTCAAGTGTTCACATTGGTGGAAAAGAGTCACAAACCACTTTCTTGCATTTAAACCACATTGCAATATTTTAACAACTTTTACAATACTTGAAAAATGAACCTCAAATAACCTCCTAGGACCTAAAACATGTTCAAAATGGTCTCTTAGACCTTATTATAACATCAAAACATGCCTTGACACTTCAAAAGACAACTTGACACATATTTACAAGACCTAGACAAACTCAAATTGACAAATTATTCTTGCATGTTCTCCATTGTTTGGGATGCTTTCAAAAACCTCAATACAGATTTGGGAGCCTATTTCAAACATTCTAAAGGTGATTCCAATATGTATTAAACACCTAGACTCAAAAGCAAACCCTAACTTGCTTGGGTGCCAACACTTACTCAATGATTGTAAAACTAGTCCTCTTGGGATAGTCATAATAAAACTTGTCTAACCCTTGAAGAATGCTCTAAAATCCTTTGTTTAGGTCTGTAGGACCTTCTAAGACCCCTTCCCAACAAGTAATATGCACGACTAACACTTTTAGACTTAGATTTGATGAACTTCCAATTGCTGCCCCAACACTGTCATGCACAATCATTTAGGACAGTCATCACACTTTGTCAAATAATGGCCAAGAAAGCTTCAAAACTCCTTGAGTAGGTCTAAAAGACCTTCCTATAGATTTTTCACACCTTTTCCCCAATCACAAAATGCACCAAGTATACAATGGAATACACAAAGTCATGGAGTATACACTCGAATACATAGTCATGATATACACTTGAATACAGGTCATAGAGTATACACTCGAATACAAATACAAAGTCATATCTAGTATACACTTGAATAAAAAATCATGAAGTATACACCTGAATGGATAGAGGACATTTAGGGCAGAAATTTAATACACTTGACTTATGGATTGAGTGGTATAAAAGTGAGTTGTAACAATTTGTCAAATAGGTTGTGGTGCTCATTTCCTCCATTTTTGTAAGAAAACAATCATTTCATGCATGGTTCTATTAAATGAATTAAATTATGCATGTATTAAGGAATAAATCCTTCTATATCATCCTAGGGCAAAAATTAAGAGTCTTCCAAAATCAATTTTGGCTCCATGTATACACTCGAATATGAGTATGACAAACAATTGTTCACTAAAATTATTTTATGAAGTATTTGATAATGTTTTTCTCTTGTATAGATGAAAATAGGTGAAATGAAGGCATGAAGGGTTGAAACAAGGTGGAAACATGAGGAATTTGGAGTCTCTTTGACTGAACTAACTTATATACCTATACACATATATATCTTAGAACATAAAGAACATAAAAAACATAAAGACATTTAAAGACATAAAGAACATAAGAACATATATATGTGAATTAAAATGGACATAAATTGAACATACCTTAGAATTTGATATTGCAGTTGACTAATTCTCCAAAAGATGGCTTCAAAATCCTCAAATTCTTGTTTTTCGCAAGTTTGATTATGAATTCTATATAATTCTAGAATAGGATTAGTAAAATTTATGGAAAAAACAAACATGTATCATCAAATTCAATCTATATATCAATGGTAATTAGCTATGAAACAAAATCACACATGAAACATGAAAATTTTAGTTTAAATAATTAAATTTTCTCCAAAAACATGAAAAATCACTTCTTCTACATTGAAAAAACAAAAAAAGGTGGTGGATTGATATAAAAATGATTCTTAATTAGTCAAACAACATGAAAAGCATTTTTTTGTCCGATATACTCATGAAAAGTAGGAATAATAGTCATGTGGGGTCTGAAACATGGATCCCACATGCTTTTTTAACGTTTTCCATGCTTCCCAAAATGTGATTACATTATAATGTGAGTGCATTCTGGGAAGCATGATAACATAAAGGTAACCTTGTATCTACATGGGAGAGTCTCTCACTCTCTCTTCATTTCTTTATCCTATATATAGAGAGGGATCGGAAGACATGGAGAGATAGAGAGGGACATGGAGATAGAGAGGATAGGTGAGATAGAGATGAGGAGAGGGAGAGATGGGGATTGAGATCGAGAAAGGGGTCTATAGAGGGAGAAAGATAGAGATACATATAAATAGAGAGGCGAGATATAGGGAGATATATATAGCAAGGGAGAGATAGATAGGGACATCCATAGAGAGAGTTAGAGAGGGGTATATTAAGAGATGAGGTTATGAGGATAGATAGCTTGATAGGGAAAGAGATCAAGAGATGTCTAGAGACATATGGAGAGAGATTTCAAGAGGTAGAGGGATGGAGAGAGAGATAAAGAGGATGAGAGAGAGGTAGCGAGGGATAGATTAAGAGATAGGGATCCATATGTCCAGACAGATAGAGATAGGGATCCCTATTCTCCCCTATACCTAAACCATAAACCTAAACCTCTAAACCATAAACCCTAAACCCTAAATAATGCCCCTAAACCCTAGTGCCTAACCCCTAAACTCTAAAATCAAGCAACCCTAAACCCTTAAACCCCTAAACCCTAAACCCCTAACCTGTAAACCCTAAACCCTTAAAGCCTAAATAATTCCCCTAAACCCTTACCCAAAACCCTAAACTCTATTTACTTGAGAACCCTAAACTCATGTAAACGTTAAAGAGTGAGGGAGGGAGAGATAGAAAGGTAGAGTTAGAGAGAGGGGATTGAAAGAGATCTAACAAGATAGAGAGACAAGGAGAGAGAGATAGAGAGGTAGGTATAGTTAAAGAGAGGGATAGAGGACACAAAGATATCTCTCCTAGGCTCAGTCTCCTCTATATCTCCCTATTCGTCTCTCTACCTGAAACATAAACCTAAACCTCCAAACCTTAACCCCTAACCCCTAAACCCTAAAAATGAGCAACGAGATAAACCCCTAAACCATAAAACCTAGAAGAAACCCTAAACCTCTATCTCCCTATCTCTCCCAATCTCTATTGGTCCCCTCACTCTATCTCTCTCTAAACCCTAAACCCCTAACCCCTAAACCCTAAACCCTAAACTCTAAACTCAAGAATCCCTAAACCCCTAAAGCCTAAATAATTCCCCTAAACCCTATTTACTTGAGAAACCCTAAACTCATGTAAACCTTAAATAGTGAGGGAGGGAGAGATAGAAAGGTAGAGTTAGAGAGAGGGGATTGAAAGAGATCTAGCAAGATAGAGAGACAAGGAGAGAGAGAGAGAGAGAGAGAGAGAGATAGAGAGGTAGGTATAGTTAGAGAGAGGGATAAAGGAGACACAGATATCTCTCCCAGGCTCGGTCTCCTCTATATCTCCCTATTGGCCTCTCTACCTAAACCATAAACCTAAACCTCTAAACCTTAACCCCTAACCCCTAAACCATAAACCCTAAACCATAAATAATTCCCCTAAACCCTAACCCCTAAACCCTAAACCCTAAAAATGAGCAACCCTAAACCCCTAAACCATAAAACCTAGAAGCAACCCTAAACCTCTATCTCCCTATCTTTCCCAATCTCTATAACGTGAAAACATGAAAACATTAAGCTTTCATTCCAACCAAATTCATTCCTAATCAATCCCAAATCATCCCTAATCCATTCAATTTCATCTCTAATCATCCCTAAACCACTTCTAATCAGCCCTAAACCACTTCACACCATCCCAAATCACATCCAAATCAATTTAACTTCATCCCTAATCATTTTCAAATCAACCTGGATTTCATCTCAAATACCATCCCTAAACTATTCCTAAATCATTCTAATCATTCCCTAATCAGCACTAAACCACTTCAAACCATCCCTAAAACAATTCTAATCATTCCCAAATCATTCCTAATCTAGTCCTTTTCACCTCTCATCATCCCTAAACCAATCCATTTCATCCCAACTCCATCCCAAATCAATCTAAGCTCCATCTCAAAGGATCCCAAAAATAATCAAAATCAAACAAATACCTCACCAAGAGCCATTAGAAGATCATAGTGCCAATCTGTTAGTCATTTACACCATTTTGTATATCTTATGTGCCAATATGCTCCTTAGTAGCACCTACCTATCAATCACAAACATCATTCTACACTTAGCCAGTCACAGGTGTCATTCTACCCTCTGCCAGCCACAAGAGCCATCAGAACATCATAAGTGCCAATATGTTAGTTATTTACACCATTCTATACATCATATATACCAACCATAAACCCTAAACCTGATCAGTCCTAAACCTGATCAACCCTAAACCCTTATCTCCTTGTCTCTATCATCCCTCTACCTCTCAATCTCTCTACCTATGTCTTTGGCCATGTCCACCACCCTCTATCTCCCTATCTCTCCCTCTCTAAACTCCTAACCCCTAAACTCTAAACCTGATCAACCCTAAACCCCTATATCATTGTCTCTATCATCTCTCTACCTCTCAATTTCTCTGGCTATGTCTCTAGCCATGTCCCTCACCCTCTCTCCATATCTCTCCCTCTCTAAACTCCTAACCCCTAAACCTGATCAACTCTAAACCCTATCTCCTTGTCTCTATCATCCCTCTACCTCTCAATCTCTCTGCCTATGTCTCTAACCATGTCCCTCACCCTCTATCTCTCTATGTCTCCCCTCGGTCTCCTCTATATCTCCCTATCGGTCCTCTCTCTCTAAACTCTAACCTAACCCTCTAAACCTTAACCCCTAACCCCTAAAACATAAACCTTAAGTTACCCTAAATAATGCCCCTAGACCCTAACCCCTAAACCCTAAAACTGAGCAACCCTAAACCACAAACCTCTAAACCATAAACCTTGGAAGCAACTCTAAACCTCTATCTCCCTATCTCTCTGAATATCTATCGATCCCCTCACTCTCTCTCTCTCTCTCTAAACCCTAACCCCTAAACCCTAAGCCATAAACCTAAGCAACTGTAAACCCTAATCCCTAAATAATTCCCCAAAACCCTAAACCCTAAACTTGAGCAACCCTAAACTCATAAACCATAAATAGTGCTCCTCAAGGTCTAAGCAACCCTAAGCTCATAAACCCTAAATAATGACCCTAAACTTGAGAACTCTAAACCTCTCTCTCTCTCTCCCAAAACCCCTAAACCCTAAATAATGCCCCTAAATCCTAACCCTTAAACCATAAACCATAAACCTGAGCATCCCTAAACCCCTAAAGCCTAAATAATTCCCCTAAACCCTAAACTTAAGCAACCCTAAACTCATAAATCTGACCCACCCTCTCTCTCCAAAACAAGAAAAATAGAACTCTCTATCTCTCTCTCTCCCTATCACCAGGTATCTCTCCCCTTTCTCTCCCCTCTATCTCCATCCTCTCTCCCTTTTCGTCCCTCTTGCTCTCCCTTGTCGACAAAGAACATGGAAACAAGAAAAATAGGACATGTAAAGATGGATGAGGATATAAATTGGGATGATGAAATGGAAACAATATAATTTATGAAATTTCATTGGATGGGAAGAATGAGGAGGATAGGTAGAGAGGGGAGGGAAGTAGAGAATGAGAGAGAGGATAGGAGGTAGAGACAATAGGGAAGTAGAGAGTGGGAGAGGATTGTAGCAGGTAGACAGGGGAAGGAAGAAGAGAGAGAGGGTAGGAGGTAGACAGGGGAGGGAAGCAGAGACTGAGAGAGAGGGTAGGAGATAGATAGGGGAGGGAAGTAGAAAGTGAGAGAGAGGGTAAGAGGTAGAGAGGGAGGGGGGAGAAGAGAGTGAGAGAGAAGGTAGGGGGTAGAGAGGCGAGGGAAGCAAAGACTTAGAAAGAGGGTAGGAGGTAGATAGGGGAGGGAAGTAGAGAGTGAAGGCATATAGGGAAGGGAAGAAGAGAGTGAGAGAGAAGGTGGGAGGTAGAGAGGGGAGGGAAGTAGAGACTCAGAGAAAGGGTAGGACGTAGAGAGGGGAGAGAAATAGAGTGAGAGAGACGATAGGAAGTGCAACTAGCCTTGTAGACATGTATGTAAAGTGTGGAAGCACAGACAAGGCATGTCAATTGTATGACATAACAACTCAATGAGATGTTCTAATGTTCTATAATGGAATGCAATGATTGCAAGATATGCAAAAAATGGATTTGTTGAAAAGGTTGTAGAAACTTTCAAGCAAATGCAATTGGCATGTGTATTGCCAGTTATGCTCATCATAATGCAAGTGCGTTATAACGTGATCGCGTTATTGATTTCACATAACGTGAGTGCATTATAACATGCTCGCGTTATGTTCAACTTTGTTTGATGTGTTTTTATCAGTTTTTAGCAAAATCTGGAGATAATCTGAAGCGTGCTCCCCATTAGGATGGCACTTTTTTCAATGAAAACTCAAAAAAAAACCACCAAAATCTTAAGCTCTCTATTAGCTATCTAACCATATAATTTTTTTCACATTTTGAGTATGTTTAATGTTTCATCTTGAATTTCTTTTATTAGTGTGTCTAGTTTTTGTCAATAAACAGTGTCTAGTATTTTTGACTTTTTTTTTAACCGTTCATAAAAAATTGAAATAAGTTATATTTTTAGAAACTAGACTCCATTCTACATGAAGTAAAAAAAAAATCAATTTTCGATTAGTTTTCAAACATTTTGGGGGGGAGCACACTCAAATTTCTATTTTTCAGGATGCGTCCACTTTAAAAATTACTAAAAAAATAATTATTCATTAAAAAATAATCAGAAAAATCAGGGATAAACTACATGGTGTTACCTAATTTCTCACTGGAGTGATTATTGAAATACTAAAAAAAGTTAACATTTTAGGGGGAGCACACCAAACGCTATGTTATGTTTTTTTGAGAAAAACATGACCAATTTGTGTGCTCCCCCTTTTTGAACCCCTTAATCTCAACCATTTTTGGAAAAAATTAGTAGTTTAGAAACTAGATTCAAAGCACTACAACTCTTGTTTTCATTCCATCTTTAAATTTTGAGTGTAGCTATATTCAAATTTTGAGTCTAGCTATCTTCAATTTCTCATCCAACATCAATGTTTCCTGATTTCAGAGAAAAGTGGCAACTTAAGACCCCATTTTGGTCCCTCATCTTTGTGCACTTACCCTTATATATTTTGAGATTTGTGTATGAGATTACTTTACTCTATTGTATCAAGATGGATTTATTTATCCATGTCTTATTCATTATGCATATAGAAATCATCATCATGCCAAGGAAACGAGCAAAAACTCTAACACCAAAAGAGCGTGAAGCTGAGAATGAGAGGAAAAGAGAAAAAATTAGGTGAATTCGTGAAAGTAGGAAATTGTCAACCATACAAGAAGACATTCCACCATTGCCAATTGAAAAGTGTTGGAATAAATGAACAATCTATAATCCAATTGTTAATCATCAAATCACCAAGATATGATACCAATTGGTGAGATACAAGGCTTTGACAACTACAATATAGAAATCTGAAAATAAATTTGCTTAATCCTTGAAATACCATGAAAAGATTCAACTTCTTTTTTATGCTAAAAAAACCACTTAACATGCTTGATAAAATCACCTTAGATGAAATTATAACAATAACATCATCATAAGATAGCAGCAACAAAGAGGCACAAATCAGCAACATAAGAATGCAAGATCTCACAACACAAGGTAGCAATGGAATAGAAGATCAAACACATAACACAGTGTTTACGTGGAGAAACCCTTGCGGGAAAAAAATCCACCAAGAAGAGAGGATCAAGTTGTATTATCTTCAAAACAAGATTACAATACATCCACTTCCAATCTCATCTTCACTCTTCAATCCAGCAGCACCTCTGTACCTGTAAAACTGAGATATGCAACACTTACATAGCATTGTACTTATTGAAGTATTTTCCCTCCTTTCTAGGCATCCACTTTCTCTCTCCTCCAATTACCCCACATGTAAGCAATAAATGTTGTTATACATGCAACCACTAAGTGGCAAATACTTACCCATGCAAGGTGGGACACCCAAGTCCAAGAATAGCATGTAAAAGCATCTTATGATGCGTCATAACCATCATAGATACCACCAACAATAAATCTTCCCAATATGGGTGCTTGGGACTAATAATAGCATCCACAACTAATAATGGGTGTCATATGCATCATACATGCATGGAATCTTATGACAACTTGCAGTTGCCATAAATCCACTTACACCACATTATGACAAGTTGTCATACATGCCAAAAATAGTAGATTCCTCAAGGGTGGTGCCTACATGTATTTACTCATGAGTTTTACAATTACCAACTGTAAATGTTCCTCCATAACTACCACTGGCAACTCCAGAACTTACCAATGTAGTAACTTTGTAATTACTACCCCCAGTAGTTAATTTTTATCACTATTAGTGAAACTTATACATCCCTTATGGGTAATTACAAATTACAAATAATACATGGAATAATACAATATTGGGATTTACAAGGTTAATGGCACCTTATCCCAACATTCTTCCACTTAACATTATACATTGTAAATCAACCCATAGGAAATCAACAAGGGAATAAGCATCCCTTAGCCAACCATGTACCATTGATTCTTCAACATGCTTTTGTGCTCCAACAAGATACCTATAAAAGAAACTATGATAACCACCATCTCAAGCAAGAAATCCTCACATCATGTTACTCATGATGGGACAAGGAACATGCCAAGGTGAAACATATCAACTGTCACTGAAACCTACACCAATCTATACATGAACACAAGCATCAAATTAAAATGATAACAAATGACTCTGAGTGACTGCCACACTCATACCAAATTGGAATAGCAACCACAACAAGTTTCTAGCTCATCCAAACTATCCATACCTCAAACCAGGGTAAACAAACTATCATAGGCAGAACTTCATGCTATCAACATAACAACCCAAAATCTACAAACAAGTCCATGTATATTCACCATTCTACAAAAGAAGGATCCAAGGTAACAACACACACATAGACATGCGATAAAAAACCTCTGAAGTAACTCACTGCAGTAAAGTGTAACCAGTCCAAGAGAGGTGCACCTTTCATACAGAACACATATACCTTCTAGAACTCCTATTGCATAGCTAATGTCAAATCTGAAATCAAGATCATAGCATTAACAAGTCCTCCTATAGCACTTCACATAGAGGATGTGGCTAACTCCTCTATCATAGTGTCAAAGAAGTATACAATGATATGCAAAATACATCTCTCATTACCAATCCAAATAACTCTCCCAAGTCCTCTAAACCAATGAAGAAAGAGATCAAGGAGCTACCAAATTGTTGCCAAAAAATAATGAAGTACAAACAATAGCACATGACTCCATTCAAAACCTCAACTCCATAAACATAAGAACCTTCAGGAAGAAGACAATATACTCAGAAACAGAGAACCTTGTAAATCAAACCATGTCCTTATACCACACTAACATGTGTCAAACTGTGTAAAGTAAGATCTCGTTCAACACTCCAAAAATGAAAGGATATCAACATCTAACCATTCAACTTATAATGAAACATGGCATCAATAGATATAAACCTCTCACAGAAAGTAGATCAAACTAGCCAAACATTCCCACAACATAAGGGAATATGTCTAAAGCCACTAACCATCTCCTGTACCTCTCCTAACAAATCCTCAGAACTAACCCAAGTTCAAGATTACAAGGAGAACAACAGAAATATATAAAATCATGCATCTACTTCTCAACAAGCCCTCAGAACTCAATATTCAAGACTAATGCACAATAAAAGACAAGATACATATAAAGAATGCATCTAATAATCAGGTAGGCAATACCTCTTAGATCATTCACCTGCTGAGTAGACCAAGAGTGGGATACAAGATTGTTCTATGCATAAAACACCAAGCAATATAAGCTTTCAATAAAGACAACCTTCTCATCAGGTCTATGATGGACTCACATCCATTTCCAGGTGTAGGCTCCTCGGTCTTTACTGTTGAAAAAATTGCATAACAAGTAGCCATTCCAACACATATCTCTTTACATAAGAAATATCCAGCCTAACCCAAGTCTCTCTAGTATCCATGAGAACTCACCAATCAATCCATGCCGACTTCAAATGCAACCTATAAAATCATGAAGCTCTAAGCAAATGATTAATACTTAAAACCAAAGAGAGCTACATCCTCTCCAAAGGAAGAATAATAACACCTTTACCAAAGACTCTAAGAGTCCTCCATGAAACAAGATGTTAAAAAAAAACTCTTCAAATCACATGAAGATAACCATATCTTGCCAAAACTCCCACTGAACTGTGATACTGAGCTATACATGGCAACAAGATATCAAACCATCACTGTCAAAAGCTCCCATTGAAACATGTAACCAAGCTATCCATGACATTGTGATAACCATCCCCTAAATGAAGATCATCCATGGCCTCAACACAATCAAAGAATCTGTTGTAAATGAAACAACTCCCAAAAGGTTGAGTAAACCATAATCTCCAAACTGAGAAGATTAAACATCCTCTGTTAATAGAATCAAAGATGTCAATAAACCCTCACTACAACCTAAGGGTAGAATCTAAGAGCTCCTTATGACACCAACAACTATTGCAAAAGATCATCCATCTTCTAACCAAATATTATCCATGGCTCACTACACACTGCAACAACATCATTAGATGCAAAATCCTTAAAACAAAGAAGACAGAACATACTATGTAACTGAAAAGAACTCCCACTAAAAGTGATATTGAGCTATACATGGTATCATTACCAAAATTATTACCAAAAACTCCACTAAAAGTGAACAGAGCTTCTCATGAACCATAACTTACTGCTATAGATTCTAATGAACAACTATATCAGGTACTCAAAACCATCCTTTTGTCTCACTACAATAAACATACCAATGTAAACAAGGTGACCAAGAAGAGGCCAACCAAATAGAAACCTCATCAGATATTTTACAAGATCTGTACTCATGCAACATCTCAAAGGAGAAAATCATGGTCAGTGCTCCAAACTCAAATAACTAAAAAAAAAAGATTCAACCCCACATTAGTAACATGCAGAACAAAGATAACCAGTAATAACATGTAGATTTCCAAGACTCATACACCAGTATCAATAGTACACCTAATTTGCCAAACAAATCCACATAAGAGTAACCATAGATCATAAGAACCCATTAAGAAGCCCTGCAAATCTGTAATTGTTTCCATCCAGAATGCTCTAAGAGTCTGAATATAATCTTTCCATGGATCTACAAACCATAGATTTTAGTTAACATGTAAAACCTGTAAAACCATCTCTCTGTAAATCCGAAATCACTTAAACATCTAGATATTCACACCATACATGTCATCTGAAATAATGAAATATCACAGATCTATGAATCCACATCTTTTTGTAACAGGAAAACTATTTAACCTACATATCCAAAATAACATAAATATTAAAAAGGAGGAACCAGGTTATCCAGGATTTTCCATATCACCAAAATACCAACTCCACAACCCACATGCAATCGGTGGCAAATCATCCAATGCTTTCATGTAACCAAGGGCTAAACCCATGAATCCAACATAAGCACTCCATACTATAGTCCAAAAAATAAATGTTCTTCCATGTGACTAGGGTACCAAAATCAACCACCCAACATGAAAACTCATTCACTTCACATGACCACAAGGTAAAGGAACATAACCACCATGCAAGAGGATACTCACATATTGCCAAACTGGAGCTCCAGATCACTACCACAAGATCAACTCCATGAATGTCATGCCCACATTTCACGTGCAGACACAACACGCAAAACACACATGTCATGTCCACATGCGACATGTAACATGATACGAACTATCAAAAATTTTCTTAACCACTTGAAAAGGTCCCCCTCGCACGCTCAAGCGTGCTCGGTTGCGTTTATTTAAGTTGACAAGAGTTCATCGCTAAGTACACTCTATACACATGTGCCGGTAGGAGTCTAACACTATTGTTATTGACGGTTTAATCTTGCAGGGTCTAGGGATCCTGACAGAGGACTGGCCTATAATTGCAACTCCTGGTTTGCTCCTATACTTTCTTGCACTCAATCGTCTAATTACTTACTTATCAACCATTTCAACCCTGCCCTATCCTAAAAGTCTAATACAGGGTGAACCAATGCAATTAAATCTTTAGTAGTCAAATAGGTTGACCATTTAATCCTTTAATCAAACATTCAATTTAATTTATACATATATATATATATATATATATATATATATATATATATATATATATATATATATATATATATATATATATATATATTTAACTTTGAAATTTAATTAACATCACTCTATGTTTCAGTAAGTATTTTCAACCATCTTCTTATTTCCTAATATTTTCCAAAGTCCTTCACATATTTATTCTAGATTATTGCCGATCAAAGAAGATTACCTAAGGAGAATACATTATATTTAACTATATATTTATATATAGTTACATACAAATAGGTTAATATAATTGTATTCTAGGATAAGAGTACTTAATAGAATCATTACATTTATTAATATGTTGAAACATATACCTGTACAAATATATGTAGGTATATGATTATTAAATTAATTTCTCCTTCATGATTGCATTCCACCACCAATTGCAATAATTATTTCTATTTTGATATTTATATTCATTTAATAAATAATTTTACCTCCTCCTTTGTAAGTGGTAAACAACTAGTGTCCACAATTAATAACATATAATTCTTTTAATATAATTGTGTATATATATTTATATATAATGATATACATTAAAATTAGAAAATATATATACAATACCCGTTTATATAACATATATATATAATCATTTATCTTAATTGTTTATTAGAGACACAAGTTTTGATTTATCTATTGTTCCACATCTTCCTTAAATAAAAAATAGATTTATAGAAAAACATCACCACTAATGCTTTTATGCATTTCTTAAGTGGGTGCTACCTCCACCATACTTACCACTAATATTTATTATTAATAATTATGTTCTTTTATTTAATATTGCTTATCATGGGAATTGTTATAAAAACATCTTATAGGCTGTGGGTGGTTTAACCCTAATAGCAGGGTTGAGAAGCTGTGTATGCAGGGTTATTGGGAGTGAGCGGAGCGGAGGTCGCAGCGTACGAAGGCGGCGGAGGAGACAGGTCTGGCCAGGAGGGAAGGCAACCACAGGGGGTCGCGGTGACTGGCGGAGGTGTGGCAGACAGGAGGTCCGCGCAGGGGTTACGGAGTAGCGGTGCTGGTGGTTATGTATATTTATATATCGAAATTCTCAATTTAAAACAAACTAAGCTCAATTTCATTTAGGACAACTATTAATATATAATTCACAATTTCATTTAAAAAGAAAGTAAATACAGATATACCAATGTCCACAACTAAACTTAAAAGTAAAACGAGGTGTAAAAATTTATATATGACTTGTATATATTTACATAATGCATTTATAAGGTAATGATCACTACATCCCACCTTTTAATTCCTATGCAACCAATTTTTTTAATAAGAAGGAGCATTTACCATTCTAATCTATATTTGCCAATTGTAAATTGTCAAGTAATTTTTCCCAAATCAATTACTCGTTAAGATCAGGAGAAAAACACATGAAGCTAATGAACCTCCTAATCCAATAACATACATTGGTCAAGTAACATCCGATTTAGTTTATTTCCGATGCAAACAACTCAAGTTTTAAACTTTGTTTTCAAGAACAAGTTGCATCATTCCTAATCTAGTAAAATACAACATTCACACTACATAATACAAGAGGTAGATTTCAACAACTGTTGGAATCAACAAACATTCACACAACTTTTTTTTTTTTTTTTCAGTAAACCAACAAATGACAATGACTCAAATAACACTAAGGGAGGAATTTACTTCCTTCTTCCCAACATACAATGTTGAAATGTAATAGCCTATTGCAATTACAACAAAGACATCAAAAGGAAGGATTATTTCTCCTCTTCCATGCCTACAACCTCAACAATTCAAGAGGGAACTTTTCTCCTCTAAAACTTTTACACAATGAAACATTTAAAGACCAAGCTTTCATTTCATATAGGAAGATATGACATTTTCTTAACAAGGCAAGACTATCTTCAAATCCTTTTGACATGCTCCATCCGTAGCCTGCAAAACAACAAGGGGGAAATCCACAACCATCTAGCTCTCCTCCCTACCATCGTCCCGCAAGAGGGACACCCCCGAGCTAGGGAGACCATCCTCATAACAAGGTAAGTAGACAACCCAACACTTCTCAATCATAGATCAACAACAACAAGAAATTAACACACATTCCCGATGGCTTACTCACAGTACTTTGACTCAGCTTAGGTGAGTTCAAGGAGGGTAGGGAAGTAGACAATCTCTATCCCTAGGTGTCATCTCTTGGCTAACATACCAACATGCCTTCAAGGCATTTCTCTTAACAAGGAAACAAGATGACCCGAGGAGGGTCACACCTCCCCTTCCCCATACAAGATGAGTGTTGCCTTCCAACTGGAAGGAGCTCTTTCCACAACCAAATCAACCCCAAAACAATAATAGAAAAACACAAGAAGACATTTGCAACACAAGCATCAAACAAGAGGCAACACACACATAACAAGCAAAAGATCAACAAGAGGGTAGACTTGTCCACCAACCTTCCAAAGCCCAAAAATGGAAGAATTTGATGAAGAGCTCCACTCTAGCCTCCTTCTCTAAAGCCTCATTCTTTTCCACCATAATCCAATCTCCCTACACTTCCCTTCTTTTCTTCTTTTAAACTAGTTTCCTCCATTTTCTTAATCTCCCAAGTGACATTAAACAACTAATTCACAAATCAGCCATTACCCTAGTGGTCATAAAACAATTGACCCCCACTTCATAGGTTCCCCACTAAAGTCCTACCTACCGGCACATGTGTATAGAGTGTACTTAGCGACGAACTCTTGTCAACTTAAACAAACACAACCGAGCACGCTTAAGCGTGCGAGGGGGACCTTTTCAAGTGGTTAATAAATTTTTTGATAGTTCGTATCATGTCACATGTCGCATGTGGACATGACACGTGTGTTTTGCGTGTTGTGTCTGCACATGAAATGTGGGCATGACATTTGGTATTAGAGCCCATGTTTCAACATTGGGATATCTGAGTTAGCATGTAGTTGGGCCGACATGGAGTGGGTGGAGTGTGGTTGACCCTGGACCTACTCCGTGTATCTACGAGAGAATGAGGTTGAGCCTCAAGAGACCACCGTAGATCTCATTGACAATATCCATCCAAAAGTTAGATACCATGGCTTCCAATCTCACAGATCTGCAAAACAATGCCAACATAGAGAACATCCACTGCAGCCCAAAAACCTCCAACATTCTAAAATTCCTTCCAACAAATTCACAAGCTTTACAAGCTAAATTCAAAAAATGGAGGAATACCCAAAACCAAATTACCATGAATCCATCACATGCAAGCAACATGCAAGTCCATGCAAGTATGTATGAGCACATGCAAGCCATGGAACAACCTTAAGCTCTGATACCAATTGTTGGAATAAATGAACAATCTCTAATCTAATTGTTAATCATCAAATCACCAAGATATGATACCAATTGGTGAGATACAAGGCTTTGACTACTACAATATAGAAATCTAAAAATTGTATGCAAATCTAAAATTAAATTTTCTTAATCCTTGAAATACCATGAAAAGATTCAACTTCTTTATGATGCTAAAAATAGCCACTTAACATGCTTGATAAAATCACCTTAGATGAACTTATAACAACAATAACATCACCATAAGATAGCAGCAACAAAGAGGCACAAATCAACAACATAAGAATGCAAGATCTCACAACACAAGGTAGAAATAGAATAGAAGATCAAACATATAACACAGTGTTTACATGGAGAAACCCTTTCGGGAAAAAACTCCACCAAGAAGAGAGGCTCAAGTTGTACTATCTTCAAAACAAGATTACAATACATCCACTTCCAATCTCCTCTTCACTCTTCAATCTAGAAGCACCTCTGTACCTATAAAACTAAGATATGCAACACATACATAGCATTGTACTTATAGAATTATTTTCCCTCCATTCTAGGTGTCCACTTTCTCTCTCCTCCAATTACCCCACATGCAAGCATTAAATGTCATCATACATGCAACCACTAAGTGGCAAATACTTACCCATGCAAGGTGGGACACCCAGGTCCAAGAATAGCATGTAAAAGCATCTTATGACACATCATAACCATCATAGATACCACCAACAATAGATCTTCCCACTATGGGCGCCTGGGACTAATAATAGCAACCACAACTAATAATGGGTGTCATATGCATCATACATGCATGGAATCTTATGACAACTTGCAACATCCATAAATCCACTTACACCACATTATGACAAGTTGTCATACATGCCAAAAATAGCAGATTCCTCAAGGCTGGTGCCTACACTCATTTACTCATGAGTTTTACAATTACCAACCGTAAATGTTTCTCCATAACTAACACCGGTAACTCCGGAACTTACCAATGTAGTAACTCCATAATTACTGACCTTGGTAATTAATTTTTACCACTTCTGGTGAAACTTATACATCCATTATGGGTAATTACAAATTACAAATAATACATGGAATAATACAATATTGGGATTTTACAAGGTTAATGACACCTTATCCCAACAAAGAGGAACATAACACATCTAATGAAACTAAGAGAGAGATGGAATTGGTGGCACAAAGGGAACAAATGCAAAACCTCCATTCAACAAGGAAATTGAATCTCAAAGTTGGAGGCACTCCATCATCCACAGGTCAAGTTGAAGGAATACCATCATTACCTTCTCAAATTGGAGGCACTCAATCTTTCACAGGTGAAGTTGAAGGTACATCTTCATTCTTTTCTCAAGTTGGTGGCACATCATCATTCACATGTCTGTTGCAAGTATGAGGTTAATCAGTGTTGTCACTGATGTCAACATACTCATATTGCATTGACAAGAAGGATTGGATGAGCTGTGTGCTGAGGATATTGAGAAAATTAGTCTCAAACAGGAACAGTGAAGAACAGTGATGAGAAGAAGGCAAAAGTACTCAATACGTTGATGTTCAAAGGATGCGGATTAAAGGGTTTGTAGATATGAGTCTTGAGATGATCCAGTTAAGATTTCAGAGGTCCGCATGAAGATATGAAGAAGTTGTGATTGATCAAGTAGAACCGGTTCCGGGAAGTGCTCTGAAATGACAGAGTGCTACAAAGAGGTCCGGTGAGATCCGGAAGTGCATTATCCTATCTTGCAGATTGGATGGAGTGTTTGGGATGTCCTTGTGATGTGTCATCTCAATTGGTTCATGATTTGGAGGTCTAGAAGCACATGTTGCAGTATGACAGTGGCGGTAGACTGTGTTCTTGAAGTTTCAGATGAGGAAGAGAAGAGATTCCGGTGAGCAAAGCAAGTGTGGATGTTCCTGGTCATTCAGGAAAGCTTGTGAAGGTTTTTGGATCGTGTTGAGGTTGTGTTGTTGATCCACATTGGTGGTAGAGCCCAGAATTGAAGATATTCTTCCGGATGAAGTTCTTGTTCAGACTAACTGACCGGATGAGTTGTTCATCTTACAAATGTTCTTGTGGTGGCCGACCGGATGTGTTATTCATCTTGCGAATGTTCTTATGGTTGAGTGCCAACTTAGATGCTTATTCCTAAGTCGATGTCTTGTATAAATGAAGGTTTGTGAATCCATTTTGATGTGTGTTGAGTAGCGGATGAGTGTGGTATAGTGAAAGAGCAGAGCAGGTGTGTCTCGAGCTTAAATGGAACTGATCCAGACATAGTGAAGATGTCATTCTCTAGTTCAAGGTTGTGATACTTATGATCTTGTAGACAGTTTGTCTCCTTTGTAGGCAGTGTGCCTCTTTGTGAGCAGTGTGCTCGGGCAGTGAGCCCTGACTGGCATGTGCCATTTATTTTTCTTATTCTTCTAACAGAGAATAATCCTTGGGTTAATCACCCCGTGGTTTTTCCCTTAACCGGGTTTTCCACATCAAAAATCTTGGTGTCTAATGTGCTGATGTTTATCTGCTCCGGTGTTTTTGCTTTCTGCTTTCATGAATGGTTAATTGATATGCTGTTAACTAACAAAGAAAAATCAAGTGTTTGAAGTAGAAGCAAGATTTTGTACAACTGATTCACCCCCCCTCTCAGTTGTGTGCCCTAGATCTAACAATTGGTATCAGAGCGAGGTTCCTCTGAAAGGAGCTTAACCGCTTGAGGAGATCCAGGATGTCATCATACAAGAAGGATAGTCCAAAGTTTGATGAAACCAATTTCTCACTCTAGAAAGGTCGCATGAGATGTCACTTGGAATGTATGGGAAAAGCATACCTGTCCATGATCACAAAGGCCTATGTACCTCCACAGGGTGGTCTGACAACACTGAATGAAATCACAGATGCTGAAAACAATTTGTGGACCAAAGAAGCTCTTCTAAGCGCATTGAATGATTCAGAGCTCTCAAATGTTATTGACCTACCAACTGCATATGAGATCTGGGTCAAACTGGAACTTCTGCATGAAGGAGATGAGTATGTTAAGAGTGCAAGGTTGCAAAGTCTGAAAGGGAAATTTGAAAGATTGAAGATGAGAGATGATGAAAACATCACTACCTTTATGCCAAGAGTGAATGAGTTGGTATGTGGAATCAGGAATGCTGGTGGAGTTCTGGATGAAAATGAAATTGTTTGCAAAATTCTCAGATCCCTTCCTGCTGCCTACAAATCAAGGTTGCTGCCATTGATGAATTCAGAGCCCATGCAACTGGGACAAGAGAGCAATTAGCTGGCAAACTAGCGGCATTTGAAATGACTGAGTTTGGAGATGATCCCCCCAAGACTGAATCTGCATTCAAAGCCAGTGCCTGTGTGAAAGGCAAACAAAGATTTGATCTGGGAGAAAACTCTTCAAGGAAGCTGTCTTGGTATGATCAAGCAAGAAAAGACATGGAAGAGGAAGAAGCAGAAACAGCTCGTCTTGAAGCCCTCATTGCTAAGAGACTGCCAAGAGGATCCGGTAAGTATGAAGGAAAATTACCCTTTAAGTGCTTCAATTGCAATAAGATTGGTCATTTTGCTTCAAGATGTCCGAAAAGATCTGCAAGGTCAAATGCTAATAGACAAAGGTTCCAAAAGAACTGTTATTATGTTCATGAAGAAGATGATAATGAAGGAGTAACAGATGATGAATCAGAAATGGGAAGCAAATCCGGAAATGAATGGGTGTTTATTGCCATAAAGGAAGAAGATTCAATATCCTCTGAATCTGTCAATCATAAAGTTGTGGAAAGAGCCTTAGCTGCCCAAATTGAAGAAAAGGATGATTGGGTTATTGACAGTGGATGTTCTCACCACATGACAGGTGACAAGAACAAGTTCTTAGATTTGGAAAGGTATGAAGGAGGAATGGTAAAGTTTGGTGATAATTCTACTGGCAGAATCAGAGGTAGGGGAACTATTTCTTTTGATGGAAAGAGCAAAACTGGTAATGTACTATATGTTGAAGGATTGAAGCACAATCTTCTCAGTGTTGGTCAGTTGGTGGACAAAGGCTATGATCTCCGGTTCAAGAATGGAAGATGCAGGATCTTTGAAAGTTTCGGAACTGAGATTGCATCAGGTACTCAAACAAAAGGTAATATCTTCCATCTGGTTGGTTTTAATAAAAGTTGTTTGTTTGTTCAAGTTGATCAGAGTTGGTTATGGCATAGAAGGATGTGTCATGTGAATTTTGATAATATCATCAAGATAAGCAATACTCAGGCTGTAAGAGATCTTCCAAAATTGGTGAAACCTACAAATAGTTTGTGCAAAGAATATCAGCTAGGTAAACAGAGCAGAGTCTCTTTCAAAAGCAAGGATCAGTTTTCTACTGGATTGTTGGATTTAGTTCATACTGATCTCTGTGGTCCAACAAGAATCAAGAGTATGCAAGGTGATAGATATTTCAGGTTGCTAATTGATGACCATTCCCAGATGATGTGGGTTACCTTCCTAAAAGAGAAATCAGAAGCCCTTGAAAAGTTCAAAATCTTCAAGGCTATGGTAGAGAATCAAACCGGATTGAAACTGAAATGTCTAAGGTCTGATAGAGGTGGTGAATTCACATCTAGTGAATTCATAGATTTCTGTGAGAAGCATGGTATAAGGAGATAGATGTCTGCTCCTAGGACTCCACAGCAGAATGGAGTAGTTGAGAGAAAGAACCAGACCATCTAGGAAGCAACCCGAACAATGATGATGGAAGCAAATGTTCCTCAGATGTTTTGGAGAGAAGCTGTCAGCACTGCAGTCTATACTCTTAACCGAGTTTAGATCAGAAGCAATACCGGTAAGGCTCCTTATGGACTTTGGTTTGGCATAACTCCCACTGTGAGATATTTCAGAGTATTTGGTAGCAAGTGTTACATCAAAAGAGATGAAGGTTTAGGAAAGTTTGATGCTAGAAGTGATGAAGGAATTTTCTTGGGTTACTCCACTCAAAGCAAAGCATACCAGTGTTACAATAAGAGATTGAGAAGATGATAGAAAGTACAAATGTGAAGGTTGATGAAGGAATTGAGAAGCCCTCAAGATTCTATGAATGTGATGAAGATGATCAAAATGATTCTTTGGTGCAAGGAGCTCCATCCTCCTCTGAAATTCAGATCCAGATTGATAAGGTAAATCAGGAAGAAGTTTGTCTGAATGAACCTGATCAAGAATTAGTAGTGCAAGAAACTCCCAAAGTTCCAAGGTATGTAACTCTAAATCATTCTGAAGATCAGATCATAGGTGACAAAACTAAAGGGGTACAAACAAGGAGAAGAATTGCTCAAGATTCAAATGAATACTGTCTGATTTCAAAGATTGAACCTAAGACAGTTAATGAAGCTTGCAATGATGAAAACTGGACCAAAGCAATGGAGGAAGAATTCATGCAAATTGAGAAAAATCATACTTGGGATCTTGTTCCTAGACCTAGAAATAAGAATGTGATTGGAACCAAATGGGTCTTCCGGAACAAACTAAATGAATTTGGTGAAGTAATCAAAAACAAAGCTAGATTGGTTTGTAAAGGCTACTCTCAAATAGAAGGAATTGATTTTGAAGAGACCTTTGCTCCGGTGGCAAGAATTGAAGTAGTCAAATTATTTCTTGCATTTTCTGCCTTCAAAGACTTCAAGGTATATCAGACGGATGTCAAGTCTGTCTTCCTAAATGGTGACTTGGAAGAAGAAGTGTACATTGAACAACCGGATGGATTTCAATTGTCTGATCATGATGATATGGTCTACAAATTGAAGAAAGCACTATATGGTTTGAAGCAAGCCCCAAGAGTATGGTATGAAAGGTTGGATAAGCATCTTGTGCAGATTGGTTTCAACAAAGGTACTGTTGATAGTAATCTATATTTCCAAATAGATAGGGAAAACATCTTGATTGTTGAAGTATTTGTTGATGATATCATCTTTGGAGAAAAGACAGTATGTGTAAAACTTTTGCAAATCAAATGAAAAGTGAGTTTGAAATGTCAATGCTTGGTGAAATGAATTTCTTCTTGGGTCTGCAAATTACTCAGACAAAAAAAGGCATCTTTATCTGTTAGACCAAATATGCAAAAGAATTGTTGAGGAAATTCGGAATGGAAGATTCAAAGCCAATGAACACTCCTATGGCAACCGGATGTAAGTTGAGCAAAGATGATGACTCTCCTAAGACAGATCAGACCAAGTACAGATCAATCATTGGACGACTATTGTATCTCACTCATACTAGCCCAGATATAATGCAGGTTGTTGGTCTTGTGGCAAGATTTCAGGCTGATCCCAGAGAATCTCATGTCATGGCAATCAAAAGAATTTTTAGGTACTTGAAAGGAATAGTTGAGTATGGTCTATGGTACCCTAGAGATTAGGATTTCTCTCTTCATGCATACACAGATGCAGATTGGGCAGGAGATGTGGATGACCGGAAGAGTACAAGTGGAGAAGCATTCTTTTTGGGAAAAAGATTGGTTTCTTGGCTAAGCAAGAAACAAGAGGCAATATCTTTGTCTACAACTGAAGCAGAATACATTGCAGCTGCAGGTAGTTGCACTCAGATTTTATGGATGAAGCAGATGCTAAGGGACATCAAAATTGAATATGAGGAGCTTATCACGATTTTTTGTGATAATTCAAGTGCTATAAATATTTCTAAGAATCCGGTGTTGCATTCTAAGACTAAGCACATATCTATCAAGTTTCACTTTCTAAGGGAACAAGTGAACAAGGAAGAAGTCAAATTGGAGTATGTACCCTCCAAGGATCAGATTGCAGATATCTTTACTAAACCTCTTCCCAAGGATTCTTTTGAGTATCTCCGGGAGAAGTTAGGGGTCATGGCCCCTCCGGTGATGAACTAAGATGCACTGATGTGCATCAGTCTGGTGGATATCACAGTCATATCTTGTGATCCAGATTGATGATGGGGAGCTGCTACTAAGGGGGAGCAGCTGGTATGATTCTGATGTGTTAGAATTGCAAGTATGAGCCCTTTGCCATTGATGTCAAAGGGGGAGAGAAGACATGTGAAAAACAAGTGGTTGATGATTAAAGAGGGATCAGTAAAGGAAGAGAAGACATGTGAAGAGTTGTTGCTGTGATAGAAAGGAGAAGATCTTGCCTTGATGGTTTTTCACATCATATGTTTCCATCAATGACAAAGGGGGAGATTGTTGCAAGTATGAGGTTAATCAGTGTTGTCATTGATGTCAACATACTCATATTGCATTGACAAGAAGGATTGGATGAGCTGTGTGCTGAGGATATTGAGAAAATTAGTCTCAAACAGGAACAGTGAAGAACAATGATGAGAAGAAGGCAAAAGTACTCAATACGTTGATGTTCAAAGGATGCGGATTAAAGGGTTTGTAGATATGAGTCTTGACATGATCCAGTTAAGATTTCAGAGGTCCGCATGAAGAAATGAAGAAGTTGTGATTGATCAAGTAGAACCGGTTCCGGGAAGTGCTCCGAAATGACAGAGTGCTACAAAGAGGTCCGGTGAGATCTGGAAGTGCATTATCCTATCTTGCGGATTGGATGGAGTGTTTGGCATGTCCTTGTGATGTGTCATCTCAATTGGTTCATGATTTGGAGGTCCGGAAGCACATGTTGTAGTATGACAGTGGCGGTAGACTGTGTTCTTGAAGTTCTAGATGAGGAAGAGAAGAGATTCCGGTGAGCAAAGCAAGTGCGGATGTTCCTGGTCATTCAGGAAAGCTTGTGAAGGTTTGTGGATCATGTTGAGGTTGTGTTGTTGATCCGCATTGGTGGTAGAGCCTGGAATTGAAGATATTCTTCCGAATGAAGTTCTTGTTCAGACTAGCCGACCGAATGAGTTGTTCATCTTACAAATGTTCTTGTGGTGGCCGACCGGATGTGTTATTCATCTTGCGAATGTTCCTATAGTTGAGTGCCGACTTAGATGCTTATTCCTAAGTCGATGTCTTGTATAAATGAAGGTTTGTGAATCCATTTTGATGTGTGTTGAGTAGTGGATGAGTGTGGTATAGTGAAAGAGCAGAGCAGGTGTGTCTCGAGCTTAAATGGAACTGATCCAGACATAGTGAAGATGTCATTCTCTAGTTCAAGGTTGTGATACTTATGATCTTTTAGACAGTGTGTCTCTTTTGTAGGCAGTGTGCCTCTTTGTGAGCAGTGTGCTCAGGCAGTGAGCCCTAACTGGCATGTGCCATTTATTTTTCTTATTCTTCTAACAGAGAATAATCCTTGGGTTAATCACCCGGTGGTTTTTCCCTTAACCGGGTTTTCCACGTCAAAAATCTTGGTGTCTAATGTGTTGATGTTTATCTGCTCCGATGGTTTTGCTTTCTGCTTTTATGAATGGTTAATTGATATGCTATTAACTAACAAAGAAGAATCAAGTGTTTGAAGTAGAAGCAAGTTTTTGTACAACTGATTCACCCCCCCCTCTCAGTTGTGTGCCCTAGATCTAACAATGTCAAGTTGAAGGTACACCATATTCTCCATCTCAACTTCAAGCCTTTTTATCTTCTTCATCTCCAATTGAAGGTACTTCATCTATCCCATCTCAAGTACATATTGAAGAAATTCCTAATGTTGAGTCAACTTTACAAATGAAAATGCCTCCTAGAATTTTGCATAGAAAGCCTAAGTTTCTAATTGATATAGATGAGAATGTTTTGAAGCCCATGCAAGATAAGATTCCTAAGTGTACTTGCCAAAGATATGCCAATAAGGTATAGAAATCATTCTTTGAGAACTTAAATGAAACCAGAAGATGTCAACTATTTGTTGAATTGATGAGAAATCTAAAATTTAGGCCCATTTTGATGATTATTGGGCTAAGAACATTGGATGCCTCAAATGAAAAACCAATTGTAAAGAATCTAATGAGTGCATATGAGAGTGTGGGTTCCACCTCACGCACAAGGGATAGTAATGCCACACGACGTGTCATTACATCGACAATAGTAGGACAACAAACAAAGAAAGCTTGCCTCATTAGAAAGAAAAGTCAAGCATTGAAAATAAGTAGAAAAACTCTAATGAGAGCCATTGGAAGACGTGAAAGAGTTAAGGACCCAAACACCAATGAATTGTGGGCATTCTCTGGGAGACTCCTACATAAAGACAAAGTTTTTGTTGAAGCCTTGAGATCCCTCATCAAATTTTTTTGGAAAAATAACACACTTGGGTATCTCCTAATGCAAGAGATGTTGTAAGAAGGAGAATTGGTTGTTGAAACCATGAGCCAAAACCAAAGAAATTTTTGGATGTGACTCAAACACAATTTTTCAAGAAATTTCAAGTGATGTATCCTCAAGTCAAAATTAGTCAAAGGTATTTTGAAATGGTAAAGCCTTTTTATGTCAAAATAAATCACACATGCACAACTTGTTGTTGTAGAGTACATATTGAGTTTTCTAATCATTATGATGTTTATAGATATATATGTGTAGATTTACATACTAACAATGTTTTGCAGGAGTGTAATATAAAGTGCCCATTAGATCTTCAAGAGATTTCATATCGAGCGTCTTATGCCAGAGAGTAGATGGTCAATTATTCCACAATAGTTTATGCTTGGATGGCACATGTGATCATTGTGGTGGGTTGCAACATTTGTCAATTTGTCAACATATGGAGAACACACATGCAATTGGAAATGAGCTAGTAAGTTTTGGCAAATACAAGACAGTGGCATATAGTCTAAAAGATTGCAAAGAAGCAAAAAAGTGTGAATTGGTCATTCAAAATATTCCAATGTATCAGTTTGTCTCTATTTTCTGAGATAATATAGTTTATGAGTATGCAAGGCATACCCATAGAGCTCGATGGTTGGACTTGCAATTCAAGTTATGCAAGGACATGTTTCCACTTGGTACCATCGTTTTAGTTGTTGACTTTGTAGAGAACTACACACTACAGCCACAGAATGAGGTGCAATCGCAGTATTACAACTCTACGCAAGTTGCTATATTTGTGCAAATAGAATTCATTCATGTAGAAGATAGTATAGAGGATGATGGGAAGATCTTGAGGGAATATCATTTTTATATTAGTGATGATCACATACATTCTACAAAGTTCGTGCAAGGTTGCTTTCAGATGTTCTACCATGCTTTGGCTAGTAGGAGCATATCATTTCGTCAACATATCATATGGTGAGACAATTGTGCATCACAATTCAAGAACTCACAGATATTCTATTGGTTGAGTAGGATGCATAAGATGAATGGTGTTCAACATATGTGAAATTTTTGTGAGGTCGGGCATGAAAAGGGGGAGCATGATGGTGCAGGAGCATATATCAAAAGAGCATTAGCATGAGAATAGTTGAAGTACAAAGATAATGCAAAGTTGATAGATATGAGATCTATTGTCGAATGGTGTAATGCTACAACGAGTCCAGGTAATGAAGGTAAGTAAATAGTTCATAGATATTTTTGGTTGGTTGATGATACTAACATTACAAAATATGAAGATTATTATACATTGACAAGATCGAGTGAGCTACACTTGTTTAGAAGCTCTAATATAGGTTCATGGAGTATTCATACATGGAAGATGGTATGCTTTTGTTCTTCACATACAGATGAATCTTGGTATGATTTTGAGTCAAAGGAGTGGGTCAATGATTGGTGTATAAGAAGCCTAAGTTTGATTGACATGTATCGACTACTGACAGTACTACAACTCACATAGATTGAATCATCAGTTGACTTTGACCATATTTTAGATCTAGTTCAACTAGGTATTATCAGCATTCAAATTTAATAAAATTCAATATTCCATCTTATTTTGTAGTTTTTCTTGTATTGTTGACTATATTCATCGAACTGAATGCACGTATCAATGCAAGGCATGTTTATGAAGTTATTCTAGCTAAAGACAATGAAGAAGGAATGGATTATTATTTGTGTCATTGTGTTGAGGCAAAAAAAAAAGGTTCCCCTGTTATAGATGGAGAAAACATCGAGTACCCTACAGGATCAGTGGTTGTTACTGGAACATGGCTTAGAAGGTACCCAGTGAAGAAGTCTAATATGTGGTTGGTCAAGGACTTTGACACACATAGGAAGATTCTTCATTATTCTAACCTTGTTGTGGCATCAAATGTTCATTTGATGAAATATGGGGGTAGACGATTGAATAGGACCTTGTGGAAGGTTCGTGAGTTTGACCATGAGACAATACTCAACATAATAAAGAGTAGAGCAGACCCGAATGGTTCATTGGATTGAATCATTGGAATGATAGAAAGGTATGTTATTTTTCTTGGCTATCCTCATTTCACCTTCTATATTTTAGCTACTCATTTTAGCTAAATAGTGCAATTGCATTTGCATGCAGGATTTTAGTATGATGGAGGTAAGCATAATCCTTATGAAGTTGCCTTTGGAAGAAAAGTAAGGTAGTTTTTCATGATTATTTCTTGATGATATGTCCTTTACTTACTATTTAATAATGAGTTTTAATGATAGTACTATGAATTTTAATTCATTTTAATGATGTTACTATTTCATAATGAGTCTTAATGAGTTTTAATGACAAACCCTCATTTGTTTCTTCACATTTAGTGCTAACAATTGATAGCAACAGTAAGGGTAGCCTCAATTGATTCCCTACAAGACATTAGATCAAGTGAGAACACCTTTATAGTACTAAATTTTCATCTAACAGAAAGGTATTATGATTGAATTTTTACATTCGGCATATCCTGGGGCCAAATGGATGGCACCAACATATCTGAGTGGGTAGGTAAATGCTAGGGGGGATGTCTTTTCAGTGGCAAATCCTCATGGTCATTCTCAACTATATCAAATGCAGACAATCTCTCAAGAGCCCTAAGACAAAAAAGGTGACAAACTTTGGACCAACTGTTCCATCAAACTGTGACACCTAGGAACATCTTCTTTGCATGTATAGGTGGATGTCAAGTCCACCTACAAACACCTACCTCAATTTTTTTAAATCAATTTCGTTTGCCTATGGTGGCAAGGAACACATTGTTCCAAAATGCTTTAGTTTCATGTAGTAGAAAGGTGCTAGGAGTGAAATTTTGCATTCCATAGGTTGTGGGGTCGAACTGACTACACCAATGTACTAGGGTGGGCAGGTAAATGCTAGGGGAGGTCTTGTTTCATGTGCCAAGCATTCTAGTCGTTTGAGGTAGCAGGCTACCGACAAAGTCCCTTAAGATCCCTAAGAGCAAAAAACTGCCAAACTATGATGGGGTAGTTCTCAAAATTCATGGCATCTGGGAATGCTCCATTTGGACCTACAGGTGCATGTGGGGTCTGTTGCAAGTATGAGGTTAATAAGTGTTGTCATTGATGTCAACATACTCATATTGCATTGACAAGAAGGGTTGGATGAGCTGTGTGCTAAGGATATTGAGAAAATTAGTCTCAAACAGGAACAGTGAAGAACAGTGATGAGAAGAAGGCAAAAGTACTCAATAGGTTGAGATTCAAAGGATGCGGATTAAAGGGTTTGTAGATATGAGTCTTAAGATGATCCAGTTAAGATTTCAGAGGTCCGCATGAAGATGTGAAGAAGTTGTGATTGATCAAGTAGAACCAGTTCCGGGAGGTGCTCCGAAGTGACAGAGTGCTACAAAGAGGTCCGGTGAGATCCGGAAGTGCATTATCCTATCTTGCAGATTGGATGGAGTATTTGGGATGTCCTTGTGATGTGTCATTTCACTTTGTTCATGATTTGGAGGTCCGGAAGCACATGTTTCAGTATGATAGTGGCGGTAGACTGTGTTCTTGAAGTTTCGGATGAGGAAGAGAAGAGATTCCGGTGACCAGAGGAAGTACGGATGTTCCTGGTCATTTAGGCAAGCTTGTGAAGGTTCTTGGATCGTGTTGAGGTTGTGTTGTTGATCCGCATTGGTGGTAGAGCCCGGAATTGAAGATATTCTTCCGGATGAAGTTCTTGTTTAGACTAGCCGACCGGATGAGTTGTTCATCCTACAAATATTTTTGTGGTGGCCGACCAGATGTGTTATTCATCTTGTGAATGTTCTTATGGTTAAGTGCCAACTTAGATGCTTATTCCTAAGTCGATGTCTTGTATAAATGAAGGTTTGTGAATCCATTTTGATGTGTGTTGAGCAGCGGATGAGTGTGGTATAGCGAAAGATCGAAAGGCAGAGCAGGTGTGTTTTGAGCTTAAATGGAACTGATCCAGACATGGTGAAGATGTCATTCTCTAGTTCAAGGTTGTGATACTTATGATCTTGTAGACAGTGTGTCTCTTTTGTAGGCAGTGTGCCTCTTTGTGAGCAGTGTGCTCGGGCAGTGAGCCCTGACTGGCATGTGCCATTTATTTTTCTTATTCTTCTAACAGAGAATAATCCTTGGGTTAATCACCCCGTGGTTTTTCCCTTAACCGGGTTTTCCATGTCAAAAATCTTGGTGTCTAATGTGTTGATGTTTATATGCTCTGATGTTTATGCTTCCTGCTTTCATGAATGGTTAATAGATATGTTGTTAACTAACAAAGAAAAATCAAGTGTTTGAAGTAGAAGCAAGTTTTTGTACAACTGACTCACCCCCCCTCTCAGCTGTGTGCCCTAGATCTAACAATTGGTATCAGAGCCAAGTTCCTCTAAAAGGAGCTTGACCGCTTGAGGAGATCCAAGATGTCATACAAGAAGGATAGTCCGAAGTTCGATGGAACCAATTTCTCGCTTTGGAAAGGACGCATGAGATGTCACTTGGAGTGTATGGGAAAAGCATACTTATCCATGATCACAAAGGCTTATGTACCTCCACAGGGTGGTCCGACAACAGTGAATGAAATCACAGATGCTGAAAACAATTTGCGGACCAAAGAAGCTCTTCTAAGTGCATTGAATGATTCAGAGCTCTCAAATGTTATTGACCTACCAACTGCATATGAGATCTGGGTCAAACTGGAACTTCTGCATGAAGGAGATGAGTATGTTAAGAGTGTAAGGTTGTAAAGTCTGAAAGGGAAATTTGAAAGATTGAAGATGAGAGATGATGAAAACATCACTACCTTTATGCTAAGAGTGAATGAGCTGGTATGTGGAATCAGGAATGCTGGTGGAGTTCTGGATGAAAATGAAATTGTTTGCAAAATTCTCAGATCCCTTCCTGCTGCCTACAAAATCAAGGTTGCTGCCATTGATGAATTCAGAGCCCATGCAACTATGACAAGAGAGCAATTGGCTGGCAAACTAGCTGCATTTGAAATGACTGAGTTTGGAGATGATCCCCCCAAGACTGAATCTGCATTCAAAGCCAGTGCCTATGTGAAAGGCAAACAAAGATTTGATTCGAGAGAAAACTCTTCAAGGAAGTTGTCATGGTATGATCAAGCAAGAAAAGATATGGAAGAGGAAGAAGCAGAAATAGCTCATCTTGAAGCCCTCATTGCTAAAAGACTGCCAAGAGGATTCGGTAAATATGAAGGAAAATTACCCTTTAAGTGCTTCAATTGCAATAAGATTGGTCATTTTGCTTCAAGATGTCCAGAAAGATCTGCAAGGTCAAATGCAAACAGACAAAGGTTCCAAAAGAACTGTTATTATGTTCATGAAGAAGATGATAATGAAGGAGTAACAGATGATGAATCAGAAATGGGAAGCAAATCTGGAAATGAATGGGTGTTTATTACCATCAAGGAAGAAGATTCAATATCCTCTGAATTTGTCAATCATAAGGTTGTGGAAAGAGCCTTGTCTACCCAAATTGAAGAAAAGGATGATTGGGTTATTGACAGTGGATGTTCTCACCACATGACAGGTGACAAGAACAAGTTCTTAGATTTGGAAAGGTATGAAGGAGGAATGGTAAAGTTTGGTGATAATTCTGCTGGCAGAATCAGAGGTAGGGGAACTATTTCTTTTGATGGAAAGAGTAAAACCGGTAATGTACTATATGTTGAAGGATTGAAGCACAATCTTCTCAGTGTTGGTCAGTTGGCGGACAAAGGCTATGATCTCCGGTTCAAGAATGGAAGATGCAGGATCTTTGAAAGCTCCGGAACTGAGATTGCATCCGGTACTCAAACAAAAGGTAATATCTTCCATCTAGTTGGTTCAAATAAAAGTTGTCTGTTTGTTCAAGTTGATCAGAGTTGGTTATGGCATAGAAGAATGTGTCATGTGAATTTTGATAACATCATCAAGATAAGCAATACTCAGGCTGTAAGAGATCTTCCAAAATTGGTGAAACCTACAAATAGTTTGTGCAAAGAATGTCAGCTAGGTAAACAGAGTAGAGTCTCTTTCAAAAGTAAGGATCAGTCCTCTACCAGATTGTTGGAATTAGTTCATACTGATCTCTGTGGTCTGACAAGAATCAAGAGTATGTAAGGTGACAGATATTTCATGTTGCTAATTGATGACCATTCCCGGATGATGTGGGTTACCTTCCTAAAAGAGAAATCAGAAGCCTTTGAGAAGTTTAAAATCTTCAAGGCTATGGTAGAGAATCAAACCAGATTGCAACTGAAATGTCTAAGGTCTGATAGACGTGGTGAATTCATAGACTTTTGTGAAAAGCATGGCATAAGGAGATAGTTGTCTGCTCCTAGGACTCCACAGCAGAATGGAGTAGTTGAGAGAAAGAACCGGACCATCTAGGAAGCAGCCAGGACAATGATGATGGAAGCAAATGCTCCTCAGATGTTTTAGAGAGAAGTTGTCAGCACTGCAGTCTACACCCTTAATCAAGTTCAAATCAGAAGCAATACCGGTAAGACTCCTTATGAACTTTGGTTTGGCTTAACTCCCACTGTGAGATATTTTAGAGTATTTGGTAGCAAGTGTTACATCAAAAGAGATAAAGATTTAGGAAAGTTTGATGCTAGAAGTGATGAAGGAATTTTCTTAGGAATCGCAATGGATATATATGGTATGAAGGAACAACTTCAGTCTGCCCTAGATGATCTTGAACAATCCCATTCTAAAGTCAATAATTTGAGAGAAAGACTCAAACAAGCTGATGATTTCATAAATGAGCTAAAAGAAAAACTTAGTATCTATGTGAAAAAGAGAAAGGAACTACTTCAAAAATTAGCTAATCAGAGTGAAGACAATGATACTAATGAAGATTTGAATGAGAAAAATAAGCTATGTGAGAAGCTGTCAAAAGAGGTCATTATGGTAAGGCATGAAATGGAATCAGTGCTTATGAGATTCACCTAAGAAATTTAAGAAAAAAGAAAAATTGAAGATAATCTAAAACAATCCCTCAAGGAGAAAACAGAGGACTGCCACAAAATGGATAGAATAATCAAGCATCTTGAATCTGATCTTGAAGAAGCTAGAGTTAATAAAGAACAACTTGAGAATCAGATAAACACTCTTAAACAAGATCTTCAAACAACAAATGAATACAAAGAGAAATTCAAGATAAGCTTTGCCCAACTTGAAGTTCTTGAAAGCCAAAAGAGGGTAGATGATAAGAGTGGCTTGGGATATCAAAAAGGTGAAAGCTCTGTATCTAGTTAGAAGAACTTTGGATCAGGAAATCAAAGAAACATGCCTAGAAGACCTCTGGTAAGGCAACCAAATACTCAAAGATATGCATCCTTTAATGGATATTGCTTCAATTGTAACAATTTCGGTCATAAAGCAACTCAGTGCAGAAGGAGAATAAATTAGAATAATCCATCCTTCTCCGGACAATGTTTCAACTACAAAAGGTATAGTCACAAATCTCATGAATGCAGAAATATGCAAATAAACAATTTATTCAATGGCAAATGCTTTACATGCAATAGAATGGGACATATGGCTAATCAATGCAGATCAAGAGGATATCAATCAAATAAGCAAAGAAATGTTGTCTATTACAATTGCAATAGATCCGGTCATATTGCCAAATTCTACAGAAGAAGAAATCAAGATAGAAAAGGTCCAGTGCAGCATAATCAGAAACAAGATAAGGGCAAAGGTAAAGTGAATGTGGATGAAGTTCAAAAGGAGATGAACAAGATTTGGGTAAAGAAGAGTACATAAAATATTGGGGATGGATCCACACCAGAATCTGGTGCTAATATTCCTTCTGAAAACTAAAAAGGTGAGCTCTGGCTCAGGGGGAGTCACAGAGAAAAACAAATTCCCCCAGCCAGTCAACTAGTGCCTAAATTCGGCACATGGAATGTTGCAGATTAAAGGGTTCTCAGAAAAACATCTAAATAACCTTCAGTAAACATATGAAAGATCCACATGGAGTTTTGCAAGATCTTAATCGTTCAAGTTAATCCGGTTCCGATAGCTATCCGGTAAAGCAGGATTTTCACAGACAGATCCAGTATGATTCAGAATTGAAATACTTTGATCTACGGACCCATGACATGATTGAAGAAAAGAAGATACATTGTCAATCCTCACTGACAATGATTCTAAGTTTAGCGCAGTGACTTGAGAAGATCTCTCTCAAAATAGGGCAACTAGATAACTTAAGTTTGCATTTATTACAAAAGGAAATTAGGGTTTGCGCAAGGATAAAAGGGTTCTTTCACTCATTGTTTGCACATTTGCATTCATGAAGAAGAAAAGAAGAGCTCTGCAACAAAGTTTCTACAATTCACTCAAGATCAACTGGAAAATTGAATTCAACCAGCAATTTGTTCCAGCTCATATTTCAAACCCTAAAGTGTGAAAAGTTACTTCCATTCTAAAAATCTCTCTTTGAATCTCTTGCAAAATGGCTACTCCAATGGTTGTCAAGATCACTGATAGGCCGCGTCCTAAATTCAAGAAACATCCCTATAAATCTCTAGAAGTTGATCCTTTAAGCACATTTTCTAGCATTCCGCATGGGATATTGCATGTAGAAGATGTTAGGGTCTATATCCATGCCAACATTGAGGAATTTGGAGACTCAAAATTAATGGACATCTATCACAAACAGCTAATAGATGAGAGTTTTGAACTCAAACCTAAACTCAAGGCCCTCCGGGATAAACACTTCAGACATTGCATACACTTTCCATGTTTTGCAGAAGATGATTGGGTCCGGTATGTCCTAAGCAGGATGCATGATAATTTCATGTGGTTAATGAGGCCCTTCAAGATAACCAAAGATGCCATTAGGGCAGTGACTGAACTGCATTCTTCCAGTGGGTTACCTGCACTTAAATCTATCAAGAACCAGACAGTAACTGAAGCCACCAGATCTAAATTTGACAAAAGAGCCATGACCATAGATGACATCACAGAACCAAATGTCAAGTTTGCCTCAATGATAATTGGGTACAAGATCTATCATTCTAGCAAGGAGAATTCTGTGTCTGGGACAGCAATCTATGCAGCATATCAAATGTTAAGGGAAGATGTAGATTATGACCTGTGTGAACTTCTCCTAAATCAACTGTTAGAAAACCTGTAGAAGATCAAAAAGGATAAGAAGAATTCCTTCAAATATGGTTGTCTAATACTGTGTCTGTTCTTTTATTATATGAATGAGCTACCTGGATCACATGGTTGGGTATGGCAAAATGACAAACTGGTTGCAATTCAGATTAGAGATTATATGTATGGACTTGGTGATACTCAAGCCCAAAACACAACTCTCTGGGGTTACTTCAAGAACTTTTAGAGAATGATGCAACCCAGAGAAAGAATTCCTCAGTCCATAGTTGAGAAATACAAGAACACAGTGTGCTTCATGGTTGACACTAACCAATGCCTAATGGAGGTAGTTGAGCCAAGGACTGTGTGGATAATGCCTATGGGATACGAGGTCAATGAAAAAATCTTGGAGCTACATATTCAACACCTGTTGAGCCAGCCTAAGGACCCTGAAGTAGAAAGGTTTGGCACCTTTCAAGAACTAAGTGTAAAAATACATGTTGAGTTAAGACAACTGGAGATAAAAGAGGAGAGTAAGAAGGGAAGTTGAAGAAATTGCCAAAAGATTTGGCTTATCAAAAGAGACAGTAGATGCAAATAGAGAGAAAATGGAGAAGGCTGAGAAAGAAAAACAAGAAGCAAAGAAAGGAGATGTTCCGGTACAAGCCTCCTCCCAGACTAGATCTTCCAAGAGCTCTATACCTACCACTCCTAAAAGCTCAAGGGCCACCAAACCGGAAGTCAAGACATTCGAAAAAGGAGAAAAGAGGACAAAGACCAAAGCCTCAAGGTCATATACAAGCCTTAAAGATGATGAAGACATAGAATCCGATGAGGAAATCAAGAAAATGAAGAAAAAAACATCTGAGAAATTCTCTGCTAGTAAAAATGAGGAAGAAAAGGCAGACGAATTTGTTGAAAAGCCCACTCTTTCCATTGATGACATCATCAAGGTAGTTACTGTGGATGGGAACCTACAAACAGTAACAGAGTTCTATGATGAATACAGTGATACTGACAAGAGAATTTTGGAAGAAGCTACTGTCAGGTACCTGAACGTCTACAATAAAGCTTTCATTGAAATTATATCCTTAATTCCTAAGAGTCTATAAAAAGTACTTGAACTGAGAAAAGAGAATGCAAAGGCAAAAGACTTAGAGATTCGGGAACATATAGCAATTCAGCTTTATCCTTCCATCACTCCAAAACAAATAGACATGATCTTTAAGGACTGTAAGGATGAATTCCAGAGTAAAGCAAGAATAAATAAACTTATGCTTGGAGAAACTGACCAAGTAGCAAGAGAAACAAAAGACATCCTCTGGAATGCTTTCAAAAGATTCAATCTTCCTATTGTAGAGGAAACAGATGAAGAACCTTCTACCATGGATGTTGAAGGATTAAATGTAACCAATGAAGAATCTTCTGACAAAGATGTAGAAGGATCAAAAGAGATAGATAAAGAGAAGTCTAAGGACTTGGATTCCTCTGTTCCAGAAGAGGAAGTTCATGAAGCAACAAACACTGGTGACATCTCTCCTCTAAATCCCACTGCATACATTCCACACTCTAAAGCTGAAGGAGAAGATAGAAGAGAAGAGAAAGTGATTCAAGAAGAAGAGGTTAAGGGAAAAGAAGAAGAACAAGTAGAAAAGACTAATGATGACTGTTTTGATATCCCAAAAGAAAAGAAGATTCAATCACCAGCAAGAGACATTGCAAAGGCAGTAAAGAAATTCTTAAACAAAGAAATGATGGAGATATGATGAACCTGAGCTATTTCAAGGGCGACTAAATTTTGACTCTCTCTCCCCGGTTTAGACAATGAAAATAACATCTTTTGCTCAAGCCAAAGCAAAAGAAAAACTCCTAAAATCTCACATGGAAGACTATGAATTATTGGAGATTGCATCTAGGATGCTAGAAAAGATCATGCCATCCTTCCAAAAGGATCCTTCAGCCTCACCATCCAATAACTTGAAATCCTTGGTAAATTATGTTAGCACTCATTTTGAATCTTTAGAGAAATCGGCAGAAGCAAAGGTCCGGAAGAAGTTTTTAAGAAAAAGATTCACTGAAGTGTAAGGACTAATTACTAATGATAGGAGGACCCTAGAGATTGGAATAAAGAGCCTTGAAAATGCTCTTAAAGATGGTGGGGACATATACAAATTTTGTTTATCTTGGCCCAAAGTAACAGAGGACATTGAAAAGAAAGTGAAAGAACAAGAAGGTAAACTGTCAAGTTTATCTCAGAATTTTGATCCCCTCACTACCTCTCTAATGAATCAAGAATGCCAGGCTATTGTTATCATCAATGAAATAAAGAGGCTGGACAAAGAAAAGAAGAACATAATAAACAGAATAGGTGAACTTAGAGGGATAATTATCCCTAAGTTAGAGGCAATGCATGAGGCCTTGACAGATGGTCAAACCACAGCCCGGACGAGTGATCCGGCAGATTTAAGAAGGGGAGAAGCATATGCATTTTTGTTGAGTGGTCACATCTCCATTCTAGATAGGATGAAGCAGAGCTGGGCCATAGAGTTTGTACAGTTGAAGGCCACTTTTGCAGATATACTTAAGTATATGTAAGTATAACATATATATATATATATATATATACTCTTATGCGGCCATATATAAGACAATTTTTGCAAAATTTTGGTATGCAGATTCCGCCCTTTGCCATTGATGTCAAAAGGGGAGTGAGGAGTAGTGAAAAATGTGAAATCCAGCTAAGGGGGAGCTTCGGTAAAATAGTGCAAAAGATAAAGCATCAACCAAGGGGGAGTTACTGTGACACTTAGCCATTTTTCACTAAGTGTTGCCATCAATGCCAAAGGGGGAGATTGTTGGCAAGAGACATTGTGTGGCTTCATAAGTGTTGTCATTGATGGCAACAAAGTCTATCCCACACATTCACAGTACATAATATGTCTATACCAGAAGTCAGATTGAAGATTGTTTTGGTCCGGTGAACAAGAATAGAGTATGTAATAAGGTCCGACAATTAGGTCCGGATCTCTCAGATGGTGTAGCTCAGCACATTGCGGACTTGGACAAGTGAAAAGGGGTATCATGACTACTGTATTCCATGGATTTAGCCTCCAGTGATAAAGCATGAAAAAAATATGAACATCTGAGTGTTGGGTTCCAGTCAGACAGAGGAAGAACTGACCCGCAGAATATCAGACTTCAATCCAGATGAGTAAAAGGTGTTGATCAAGCAATTTGTGGGATCATACATTGTTGGCCAACATGATTAATGACTTCTATGCCTATGTTTCTAATACGCATCACAAATCAAGCATGGATTCAGCCGACAGATCAGTAACTTGCAAATATCTTGAGTGTACTTGTTGCCGACTAGAAAATTGATGAAATCCTTGATGCGGATATATATACCAGATGGATTCTAGTATGTAGGTATGTGTGGTGAACAAGTGATGAAATAAAGTGCGAAGAAAAGCAGGGATAAGTGTGAGAGCTACAATTCAAGTCCGGTATGTGACAGAGCAACAACATTAAAACAGAGGAAGAATGAAGTGCATTAGGTAAGTGTATTGTGCCTAACAGGAACTGAACTCTAGCATTTGTAGATGTTTCTCATCAGTTCAAACACCTGATTAGCTTCTGTAAGTTATGTAGATAGTGAGTCTCTTGTAGGCAGTGTGCCTCTTGTGAGCAATGTGCTCGGGCAGTGAGCCCTAATTGGCAAGTGCCATTTTGTACTCCTTTATTCTTTTAACAAAGAATACAATCTTGGGTTAGTCACCCCGTGGTTTTTCCCTTAACAGGGTTTTCCACCTAAAAATCCTTGTGTTATGTGTGTTGATTTTATTTATGTTCTTATGATCACATATGCTTATATGTTTTGATGCTACACTGATTATTAAGATAACCAAAAGAAAAAAAGAAAGTTAAGGAAATTTTGAGATAACTGATTCACCCCCCCCCCTCTCAGTTATCTACCTTGTTTCCAATAGGTAATTAATGCATTTTCCTATTTTTTTGTCAAGATTCGCCAAGATTTTCTACAAATTTCTAGTGATTTAAAAAATTTGCCAATAAAATTAAATATTTTTTTCAAAAAAAGGAAAGATTCACCAATAGAAATTAATATGTTTTTTCCAAAAAAATGGAAGATTTGCCTAAATTTTATATCTTTTTTCAGGAGGGGTTTCTTAAAGTTATCACTATCCAAAACTAAACTTGTAGCCTCACACCATAGCCCATCAAAATCTAAGCTTCTTCGATAACCCTTTGTTTCTATAGTACACAAAGCACAACACACACACAATTTAGGAAGTGTTTAGATTTGCATTCTCTAAAGTCTTTTTTACTTTGCCAAACTAAAACAAAGCACTTAGGCTATTGGAGACACTCTCTTTCTTGCATAGACTACAAGTAGGGTTGAAGAAGACCAAATAGGGGCCTAATTAAGGCAAACACCCAAGCAATCCCAAACATTTTTGGTCCCAACTGCACAGTTTCAGGTTGAATATCTTTCTATGGAAGTACCAGATCAAAAACCTACAAACACGGTGAGGATCTTTAGATCATTGCATGTGTTCTCTAAAAATTTGAGGGATTTCAATATAAAGGTCACCACTGCACTGCACACATTGACACCACAATAAAGGTTAGAGAACACAACAATTCTAGTTTATTGTACACATCTTTTATGATCCTACACATCTTAGTTTCCAACTTATTAGGTCGGCAACACATTAGTAGAGTCTCTACCACAACTCTAGAACTTTCTATTCTAACTTGATCTATGCTTCTTCAATAGTTAGCTTCTAAAACAAACTTTGAACCAAGGACTCTTCTCTACCTTTCTTTTATATTTTCACCCTTTCTTTCTTATAGGTGAGCTTTTCTACATCTTTAAAACCTAGCTCTTAATATATTTGTCTAGGAATGAACATAGTTTTCTTAGGTGAATATACACCTAGAGATAAGACAAAATCTCTCTCTTTTCTATGTATTCTTAGATAGGTTAGACTATTGCTTTCTTTACATGAATCTTAAGCATTTAAAAGGAAGTAAACGCATTTTTCTTATCTACATCTTGATACATGTATGAATAGAAGCTAAGGACAAAGGGTGATGGGAATTTATGACTAAGATTTTCTAATGAAAAGCACAAAAGGGGATTCGCTAAGTGAAAATTGATTAAGAGAAAAACCCTGGATAATGCACCAAATGCATACTGAACAATCAAATGGAAAAAACTGTGGTAAATATCAAAGCATATAGATTTAAAACTCAAAAAAAAAGAAATTTCTACCCTAAGAATAGGTGTGTAAGTTACAGGTTCACTTAAACGTAGGGAAATAAAAAGCACCCTACATTAATTTAGATGTCTAAATGGGGATAATAAATTAATGAATGCAAATTAGACCCTAAATTAATAAGATTTGAGGCTAATTATTGAGATAGATAAATAGATATGTTAAGTGGAAATGCAATTGATTAGGGTGCTTACTTAGAATTTGGATCAATATGAACTTTGATTACATCATAACATTGTAATGGAGACCTATAATCTAAAAATTGATATTGGATTTCTGATTAGAGAATGGGCACGATTGATATCTAAAATTTTGAATGCATGCGATAGGATCACACCTACATGATTTGGTCCACCTAGAGTGATTGTATCCTAGGTGGCACAATTCTATCTACTACAAAAATTGATCTTTAGTACTAGTAGAAAGCATTTGCATGGATGATATTTTTGTTAGGAAAACATGGTGATGTTGACGAGCACTATTAGGAGCCAACTATGAGAGTGTTGTAGTACAAAACATCCTCAACCCCAGTCAAGCCATTAAGTAATAAAAAAGAGATAAGTGATCTGACAATAAATGTTAATGTATTGATCATTGATTATGTTGAAGTCCAATTCATGAATATGTACGATGCTAACTAAATCTGATGCAAGCTATGACCAGTAGATGATTTTGCAAATATGACAATGAATGGTGATTTGTTGATTGTCAATTATTCTAAATTTTGATGTTAATTGATGATAAATTCTTATGAGAGGAGATGACCTTGTGTGATCAAGTTCAATGACTTGATTATGATTTCTATGATATGAAAGTGTCTTTAAATGATGCCTTAAATACACAACCCTAAATGCATAATTTAAACTTTTTAGCACACATCCTAACATATACAATTATATTGCAGTATTTTTAGGCTTGAATAAAGGGTATTTTAATTGTTGAAAACTATTAACATAGACACTTACAATCCAATCTAAAAAAGTTGAATATTGAAAACCAAAGCAAAAAATGTTGTAAACTAAAATTTTTGATATATAACAAAATATTAGTTTTAAGATTGAAATTGGTGGATGTGCAAAAACAAAAAACTAATTTATATGCTAGAAACATGCATCAAGATTAAAAACAACCACACAAGTGGTGTGTGTATTCTTTTTTAACTATGATATAGATTTTAAGTTTCAAATTTAAATTATTTAATAAATATGATCAAATTGGCCGATAGGCTTTTATATGTGAGCATTATAATGCTCGGAATTGTCTCACGCCGTAAAAAAAAATCACGACGGGAAATTTTCTAAACTCGTCGGTTGTTCTCACAAAATTGTCTCATGTCATTTAAATGCCCCCTGCCGGATGCTCTGGAGACTGGAATAATCTGTGAAAACGGTTTAAAGCAAATCACTGAGGCGAGCATATCAAATTGAAGATTTGAGGTGAGTTCAAGGGGAGTGCGAACAGAAAACAAAAGAATCGCCTTCCGAGGAATCAATCCAAGGCCGTGGAGGAAATCTTCTTTTCAAAAAAGAGGTATTTGCATCAGTTCTTTGTTTTTCTAGCACAAAAACTGAAATATGTTTGTTGCAATTTCATTACGCACATAAAAACTGAAACCCCATTACACTCACTTGCGTCCCACTCGCACATCACATCATGAGGGCCGCCTCTGCACATATTATCCAGGTAGATTTGTATCCACTCAATCTCAGAATTTATGGCCTCTGGCACCTTGTATGCTGCTTCCTGCTCTATGCTGTCCAACGTTGATTTTGCGTAATCATCTGGTTCTGCATCAATTGACAGAAATAGGAGCCAGACACATATAGCCACAACAAAACAAAGCTCTGACCATAGAACATTATGAATCTCATATAGACGTAAATGCTCAGATCCTCGGTATTCCCTGCTAAGTCGACGAAAGGTAAATGAGAATGCTATTTGTAGGGAGCCAAACTCCATTATATACAAAAATATCATCACTTTCTATAAGAGATCGAATATAATTTTCCATTCATAGAGACCATATTCATACTATATCCCAGCAGGCCTATAGAGCCTCTTATGTCCATCATCCTAAACAAACTCCTACTATCTCCCAGCAGGCCTATAGAGCTTCTTATGTCCATCATCCTAAACAAACTCCTGATCTTCAGTAGCCCTCTTCCTTCCATTGCAATTCCCAGACAATCCCATATTTATGCCCTCTTCCTTCCATCGCAGTACCTAGACAATCCAATATTTATGTCTGCAGACGAAAGGACAATATCATGCACAAATAGAAATAGAACTGGTCAATTCTCGTAATAATACCCAAGAAATCCTATATAATACAGGTTAGAGCTCTCCTCTCATAAAAGGTGTCCTATTGAACAGCAGACTTCACCTTGTGATTTAATGACAAAATGGCTTGTCCGGCTATCACATCTGGTTTGAGTGTATAAACAGGTAACAACTACCACCTTCTTTGTTATTTCATTGCTCTTAAATCTCTCTTTGGAGCCTCACCCTCGCATGTTGACATACAAACACTAAAATCAAAGTACATCAAAAGAGCAGTAGTCCACATGTGCACAACCCCGTGCCACAATACCCTACATGCCTTCACCTTAATATTTTCCCAAAAAAAAACAGGAAATCTGATACTTATCTTATTTTCCTTTCTTTTTCTTCAAACTTTAGGAAAGATCACTTTGAATTATTTGAGCCCACAAATGCAAAGTTCCTATTCATGCAAGTATGATATCATATCTGTTGGTCACACTTTTCTTCTCCATGACATCCACTTCCGTACCCCCTCGCCCATATAAAAAGATTGCCCTAGGAAGTCCCATAGAATTTGTTGTATTGTAGCTTGGATCATCATCATAGGGGTTGATGATAAATTAATGTGTGGATTATTCGAGACTCACAAAAGAAAGGACAGAGTGGATGTCTTTATAGATGAGATTCCCATATGGGTGGCCAAAGCAAAAGCCCATTGAGATTTGTTTTCTTTCCATATGAAGAAGTTGGCTTGTCACCAAAAACAGTGTTGGTAATGATCTCCAATTCCCAAATTTGAGTCTTACGTGGAACTAATGATAGAATCAACTTTGTTTTCATCATTAATATTTTTCTATTTTCAAAGCACATATAAATATATTGTTATATGCCTAATTATACAATTAAATGTTACCTTCAATTTTCTATCGGCGTATCCCTTGAACCTCCTATGGGTGCAAGTGCTAGTAGATATTCTATGTTAGATACACAATAGGCATGTTAAGTTATTCTTAAATATCATTCAATTCAATGGTCAAAGGTAAATTTTGACCGATAAAAGTAGGACAACTATTTATGACTTTTTGATAAGGATAAGGTGTAAAATTACTATTAACTATTTCAATATTGAAGAGTGTGAATCCTATGATATTTAAGAAGAGTGTGAATCATGTGATATTTAAGTAGAGTGGCTCGGACGTCTCATTCTCATACCAAACCCTGATGGTGCCTCTCATGACTGAAATGATTCTGAAATATGGGAATAGTTTGTTTATTAAAATTATACGGCTCATGTCCTTCCATAGAGACCATGGAAGACCAATATAAAAACACTGCAATAAATTCCAATTGCTAGATTCATCCAATATGCCATTTGTTGCAGAGATCTTTTAAAGCCCAGCATCTCAAAAAAGGTGCAATGTGACGATCTAAAAAATACAGTACTACCTACTTTCCAGCTCATAATGTTGATTTTATCTTTCCACGATATAAAGACGGCCTGTTCTCATTAAGTCTTCCCTTCGTTGCTTTTATTGAGGTAGTATATAATGAAGCTAGCACAATCCACACAGGTAAATGTATAATAGCTTGCATTTAAGAATGTTAGTCAGACATAACAACCAGGAAAATAGAGGAAGACACGTAAGTACTATCTGAAACATAGGTAATAATCAAAAGTTTAAACGCTTCCCCTTCACAACATTGAATAAACTCAATGTCTACCGTTTATGAATCCCATTTACTGTACTGTGCCTGGAAATTGACACCATAACCTTACCAATTAATTATAGTAGAGGTTCTACAATGAAATAAATTGTGCTTCATTTCATTTTTTCACCATGAAATAATATGTATTGTAGTAGAGTACGAAGGTTTGAGATTTGTACAGAACAAATAAATTTGTTGTATTACCTGCGATTGAATATAGGCTTTCCATAGGGCGCCATGTGTGTTGACTAAGTTCAATTGAAGATACTTCAATTGAAGCCCCCTTCAATGGAATCTTGATGAGTTTAGATATGATTTTTGGCCACATTTTTTTCTTTTTAGACCATTGGGCTCTTACTTTTAATAAATAAAATATAAGTATTTAGTTGTAAGTTTAACAAGATGTCAAAAAATAAGGACTTAGCAAACAAACACTTTGAGACGAAGTAAAAAGTTGTTTGTTTTGGTTGACTTCGGTGACTGCAGAACTAATTTTCATAAGTGTAGAATTGAACCTTTCACACGAATCCCAATCTAGTTTGTGGATTTGAATTTTGTCAGTTCTATCACTTGGGATTTGTTTGTCTTGATATTTGTGACCTATATTTGAATATGAGTGGTGTCTAAAGCCAGCCACCATTAAGGAGCTTGTTAGGCAAGAGGATTCTCCTTTAGTCAAACACTCGAATCAAGATACATAACAAAGACAAAAAAAAAAAAGGCAATCATGCATATACCTAGAGCACTGATGCAATGCTAATGTTGTGCTCTTATGATGATGCAATGAATAATGGAGCTCTCTTATGATTTTTCAATGATCTATGTATATAAAAGTGAATTAGGGTTTGATCTTAAATATAACAACGTAGCATACAAGTCAACAAATTTTACATTTAAGTCAACACATAAAAAATTATTAGAGTGTCCATAAAAGCCTAGATTTAATATTTTCATTTTGAAAGTTTTAAAAGTCTTCCTAGATATAGAGATGGTAAAAATAAGATCAAAACCAATCTCTGAAAACATATGCATATAAAAATATTTACCTAACTTTTATACCAAAACATAATACTTACACATTAAATACTAGTACCCACCCACCCTAACTTTACACACCCTAAGCTCCTAAATGGTACATAATTTTTTTACAAAAAAAATTGGATTTCTTTGTATGTGACTTAAGAGCTTAAAGCTATTGTTTGGAGTTTTGAGTATCAACGATGTAGCCTGTAGAAAACCAAGATCATGGAATAAACTAACAAGCACACGAATTGCAATGGAATTGACCAAATGTATTAGCCAATAAGGCAAGTATAAATAGAGTTGTCTTAGGTACCTGAATCTCCATGAAAAGAGGATAGGACTCCTCTACGTGGAGTTGTGGTGAGTAACCTCCCACAAACATATCGCGAGGTGTCGATGCAAGTTGACACCTCTCAAAACAGCTCCAACTACTTTGACAAGTTCAAATGAACATGTGCCAATATGCCTAAGTAGGCTTAATTACAAATGTGTACACCTAGTGATTAAGGTATACACTAACACCCCCCCTTAAGCATAGCTTATGTGAGTATTATGAAAAATGGGTCCCAACTATAAGCCTGGTGAGGTACCCATGTACAATGCAAAAGAAAAATGAGTCCCGGCCATGAAGCTTGATAAGGTACTCAAGTACAATGCAATCTCTCAAAACTGGAGAAAGATAGAAAACCCAGTGGAAAAAAACTACCCTCCAAAAGAGAGAAAAAAGGAAAGGCTTAGAAAGCCCTCCAAAAGATGATGCTAATGCTGATGCAGAGATGAACTCCTGGAGCATGAAACAGTTGTAAATTCTGCCCTTCCCTTAATTCTAAGAGAAATTAGCAAACTTATTGGAATTTGTAGTGTGCAAGGAATTCGATTATGAAAATGTACAAGATCCTGAAAAAAAAAAAGGATGTGCATTATTGGCACATACGAATGAGAAAAGAATCTGAAAGATTCATTGTTGTGATTGTTACAACCCCCCATTACACTTTATATATCAATGTGAGTGCAATTTTCCCAATTTCCCTTTATCTGTTACACACATTCAATTATATGACACTTTATGAGTGCATTTACAACATATATGTTTTTGGAGTTCAACAACCCATTATACAGAACCAACGGAGCTGAGATGAGAAGTAACACTTGGCTATGAATTCACAAGTGTAGTGTCCTCTTCACTTGATGTAAAGTGCGAAAAAATGAAGTTGCAGTCGAAGTGACAAATCTTCACTATGACCACAATGTTTCAACTTTGTGATTCTTAAATTAGGGTTGTAGTGGCCGTGAACTCAATTATTTTTTTGGAACGAGTTGATACAGAGAGATGATTCCTAATAATTTGGGAATGAAAAGCACATTATGTATGTATCCATTACCTAATTTTACAGTTCCCTTACCACAAACAATATAATAGATATCACCTATCAGTATTTTGAAGGTGTTGCACGGAATGATTGTTACAAACACCTCTCTGTAAGGTGACATGTGTTCAATTGCACATGAACTAAGAATCCATTTGTTGACTTCTGATTTTGAAGGTGCCATGGATTTATCTTTTTACCTTCTTGAAGATGTGTTCCCTAATTTTGTGAATTGAATCCCTAATTGAACTTTATGTAAAGTGGCACTTTATAAGTTGAGTGTGTGATTACTCTTAGCTTATTTTCCTAATAAAGTTAGTGCCTTGTGAAAAATGAACACACAAGACCCCCCCCTTAATTATGTGTTTTCCCCCCAAATTTGGCATTTTATAGGAGTGCTTTAGGTCACCCAAAAAGAACATAAACAAGCACTTTATAATTTCAGCATGATTTTATGCTAGTTGGATCCGTGATGACAAAACATTCACTTTTTCAAAAAGAAGCACTTGATCTGAGTTGATTTGCAAAAGTTATTGGAGTTGCGAGATTTATGCAATTACAAAAAAATTCCTTCTTGAGCAAAAAATTTTTTTAGATTTTTAGAAAATAAATTTTGCATGAAAAAATTGTGAGCGAGAAAAAAAAATGTGGAGGAAATTTAAGCGCCCTTGGGCTGTGCACGACTAGGGGCTAAAACCCCATGTGACCAGGGGCTACAAACTTCAATTGGTTCCCCCCCCCCCTGAGTTTATTACCTCAGCAAAATTGACATTTTTGTCAATGAATAGTGCCCACATCTACTCCAAACAAATTGACACCCGTCGCACTTGTTTGTTGTTAAAAACAAGCCAAATGACAAGCCAATTTGGGATGTTGGAGGAGGTGTTATGCCTTACGTCTGAGGGTGCTTTGAACACGCCCGTGAAGAGGTGTTTCGGGGCACGATGGAGTGTTGTGAAGCCTGCGTTCAGGGCTGGTAGAAACGTTAATGCATAGGTGAAAGCGATGTTGCAAGTATGGGCCTAACCGGTGTTGTCATTGATGTCAAGGATTGGATGAGTTGTGTGCTGAGGATATTGAGAAAATTAGTCCTATCAGAAATAGAGAACAGTGAAGATCCCAGATAGATGAAGATCAGAGAATGCGTATCAAAGGGTTTTTAGATATATGTCTAAAGATGATCCAGCCAAGATTTGAGAGGCCCGCATGAAGATTTGAAGAAGTTATGGCCATATGAGTAAAACTGGTTCTGGCAGTTGTTCAGAGGTGACAGAGTGACTCAAATAGGTCCGATGAGATCTGAAAATGAAATATCTTGTTCTACGGATTTGATGGAATGTTTAGGAAGCCAATGTGAATTGACAACTCAATTGGTTCGTGGTCTGGAGGTCCGCAAGCATTTATTCTAATGTGACAGTGATGACATACTATGTTCTTGAGGTTCTAGATGAAGATGCAAATGATTTCAGTGAGCAAAAGTGGTATGGATGCTCTTGGTGATTCAGGCAAGTTTGTGGGAATCTCTAGACTGTGTCCGGTTCGTGTTGGTGGTCCGCATTAAAGATTGAGCTCGTAATTGAAGATTTACTCTCGGGTGATGGTGTTCTCCCTAATCATGGCCAACCGGATGTTTTACACATCTTGCGGATGATCTTAAAGATGTTAAGCCAAGCATGGCATGATTCTCAAAGAATATTGAAGTCCCAGATATGTGTGGCTGACAATGTGGTGATCCGCATGAAGTTTTGTAATAAGTCAAGTTGTATTTGTGTAATTACTCTGTAATAAAATGAAATATGTGTTGTGCCGACTTGGATGTTTATCCCAAAGTCAATGTCTTGTATAAATAAGATTTGTAAAGTCATTTCAAAGCATTGGAGGTGAAGATGAGAGTGTGGTAGAGAGGAGAAGAGCGAAAAGCAAAGCAGAAGTGTTGAGCTTAAATGGAACTATCTCAAGCAGCATGGTGAAGATGCTAATTTCTAGTTCAAGTATGTAATATTTATATTATTATTCTGTAGACAGTGTCTCCTGTAGGCAGTGGGCCTCTTGTGAGCAGTGTGCTCGGGCAGTGAGCCCTAATTGGCATGTGTCATTTTGTTCTTCTTATTCTTTTAACATAGAATACAATCTTGAGTTAGTCACCCCGTGGTTTTTCCCTTAACTGGGTTTTCCACGTTAAAATCTTGGTGTCATATGTGTTAATGTATTTCTGCTCTTAAATTATTGCATTGTGCTTCCATAATTGAATCATTATTATGCTGTTGAAATATAAGAAGGATTTAAGTGTTTTAAAAAAAAAATTGTGACAACTGATTCACCCCCCCTCTCAGTTGTCTATCCTAAATCAACAAGTGCCTTGTGGCGCCGCTGAACAGCACTGTGTATGCCACCATTTGTGAGCCGAGAGGTCGGCCTTTGTGCAGACCTCCGAGCCTCCTTTCAAAAAATGAGTCTCCTCTTCGACAAGCAAATAACATACATAGTTAAAAAAATAACCAATGAAAGCAAATAACAAACAATGCCTCACAATTTGTAAAGCTCGGCATGAATTCTACCGAATGGGAGCGAATAGCACAGAAACAACCGACGACTCAAAACTAATCCAAGAAGCTCTGATACCATGTAGAAAACCAAGATCATGGAATAGACTAACAAACACACGAATTGCAATGGAATCGACCAAATGTATTAGCCAATAAGACGAGTATAAATAGAGTTGTTTTAGGTACCCGAATCTCCATGAAAAGAGGATAGGACTCCTCTACATGGAGTTGTGGCAAGTAACCTCCCACAAACATAGTGCAAGGTGTCAATGCAAGTCGACACCTCTCAAAACAACTCCAACTACTTTGACAAGTTCAAATGAACATGTGTCAATACGCTTAAATAGGCTTACTTACAAATGTGTATGCCTAGTGATTAAAGTAGACACTAACATAGCCTAATCAACTACATCTTTGTCAAGTTGTCTAAAAACACCCAAAAAATGTTAAGACCGAAACATGTGCACCAAGGCACCTCTTATCAATCACCTTATAATTACCTTATGTATCACCATATAATTGGTTGTTTCTTTGATGTGACATGTGAAGTGTATTATTACACATGTATACGTGCACATGCATTGGTTCCTTATTAAATTTTTACTAATATATTGTTTCTCAACTACTATTCTTTTCATATATTTAATTGGGGGTTAGGTGTGTCACACCATGGTGACAATTGAACATGGGCAGGTTCCTATATTAAAAACAACCAAATCAAAATAAACCCAAAAACAAGTAAAAAATAAAAGGTACACAATTTTCACCCTTAGAGGTGGTTAAATGATTGAAATTTATTTATATTGTTCTACATGGAAGTCCAAGACCTCATAAAGTAGTGGAAAAATTAAAAAAACCCTAAAATAAAATCCTATATTAAAAACAACCGACTCAAAATAAACCCAAAAACAAATAAAATTAAAAGATATACAATTTTCACCTAACAAATAAAAATAAAAGATCTACAATTTTCACCTTAAGGTAATTAAAAGATTTAAATTTCTTTATTCCGTTCTAAATTTAGTGAAAGGGGTTTCACGAGTCCAAGACCTCATGAAATGGTCGAGAAATAAAAAACCTTAAAATAATTTTGACGGTGTTGAAATTACTTTAAAATTCAGTGTGTCCGGAGCCAAACAAGAAAACTAGCCAATAAGACGAGTATAAATAGAGTTGTTTTAGGTACCCGAATCTCCATGAAAAGAGGATAGGACTCCTCTACATGGAGTTGTGGCGAGTAACCTCCCACAAACATAGTGCAAGGTGTCAATGCAAGTCGACACCTCTCAAAACAACTCCAACTACTTTGACAAGTTCAAATGAACATGTGTCAATACGCTTAAATAGGCTTACTTACAAATGTGTATGCCTAGTGATTAAAGTAGACACTAACATAGCCTAATCAACTACATCTTTGTCAAGTTGTCTAAAAACACCCAAAAAATGTTAAGACCGAAACATGTGCACCAAGGCACCTCTTATCAATCACCTTATAATTACCTTATGTATCACCATATAATTGGTTGTTTCTTTGATGTGACATGTGAAGTGTATTATTACACATGTATACGTGCACATGCATTGGTTCCTTATTAAATTTTTACTAATATATTGTTTCTCAACTACTATTCTTTTCATATATTTAATTGGGGGTTAGGTGTGTCACACCATGGTGACAATTGAACATGGGCAGGGTCCTATATTAAAAACAACCAAATCAAAATAAACCCAAAAACAAGTAAAAAATAAAAGGTACACAATTTTCACCCTTAGAGGTGGTTAAATGATTGAAATTTATTTATATTGTTCTACATGGAAGTCCAAGACCTCATAAAGTAGTGGAAAAATTAAAAAAACCCTAAAATAAAATCCTATATTAAAAACAACCGACTCAAAATAAACCCAAAAACAAATAAAATTAAAAGATATACAATTTTCACCTAACAAATAAAAATAAAAGATCTACAATTTTCACCTTAAGGTAATTAAAAGATTTAAATTTCTTTATTCCGTTCTAAATTTAGTGAAAGGGGTTTCACGAGTCCAAGACCTCATGAAATGGTCGAGAAATAAAAAACCTTAAAATAATTTTGACGGTGTTGAAATTACTTTAAAATTCAGTGTGTCCGGAGCCAAACAAGAAAACTAACCTACGCGGTAGGTATTGTAAAAAGTGAAAACTTAAAAACGTCTGTGTTTTATTATTCATGAAAAGACGACACTAAAGACGAATATATTGGTTTGATAATTGGGTAAAGACATGCCTTTGGAAAGACTCGCTTTCTCCTATTTTTATATTCAACATTATATTTGTCCAAATGCGGTGGACAAGACACCATCAATTAATGTCACGCCCACGCCCATGCCCAACTTTATACAGCTGATTCGAGCTGTATTCTATATTCTCTATTCCTTTAACATTTTTTAAGAAAAAAACAAGGGTCCAATGGAATATTTCGTTGCAAAATATTTTTTAATCATTGACATGAAGACCACAAAGCCCACAGGATCCCCACTCTTCAGAATCATAAGTCTTTTTGGAAATTTGCACCATGCATTTCTTGTAATATTAAACTTCACACCAAGTTTTAAAAAATACCTTTACAGAATCCTATGCAGTGTAATTTATACTTATTCAATTCTCTTCAATGGATGTGTCTCTCTAGATCTATTTAACTTTTTTTATATGAAATAATTGGATTTTTATATATAGTAGAATGTAATATTATGACAGAACATATATTTAAATTGTGGTCTTTAACTGGATTTCTCTTCTCTTGCTTTATATTCTCTTAATGATGGATCATAAATCCTAAAACACTGATCTACAATCAACATCTAAAGCAGAAATCGTTCTCCTATTACAGTGTCACAACAAGAATAATTGTCAAAAGTATAGTAATCCCACCTAACCTAATCCCACATACCATCATAATCAAAAAAACATACCATCATTCACTGAACTTTTTAAGAAAAATATCATACTTTCATCATTAGGTATACCGACTCCAGCACTAACCACTTTCCGAGGTCTGTACCGTTGAATCCAAGTGCGCCATTATCATCGTACGAAAGATTTGTACAAAATAATAACAAATGAAAGAAGATCCGACCAAATTGGTCTTAATCAAATTATATTGTTTTATTAAAGTTATATGGGGTAACACGAAATTTGCGGTCAAAAAAATATACAAAGAATGAAAAAAAAAATGGTTCGTTACGACATGCAGACAGCATTGAGAAGAATGTGAACGAGCATCAAATCGACAAAATACTGGTGACCAATTTGGCCGTCACGCCATTTTGCCTTTGCAGGTGCGCGGCCATAATGAACGCCATCACTGCAATTATTATCATAATGCCAGGGAAACGTGAGATCGAAATCGTCCACCACCATAGAAACCAAATTCTTCTCCCTTAATTTCTCCAACAGAATGTGATTATACGTCTCCATCTTGTACGGATTATACCATAGATCACGAGCGTAGCCGCCCGTAGCAATGGTGCTTCGGTAGAGAAAAACCGGCCGTCTCAATCCCCGTCTATCAACGGACTCCATGACGGAATGCCAGAATTCTGCCGCCATGGCGGCGCCACCGACAAAGAGACGAGTGTTCTTCCAGTAGACGCCGTCGTGCAGGCCGGAGTTCATGATCATCACGTCTGGCAAAGTATTTCCGGCGAAAAACGACCGGAGCATGTCTCGGAAAGCGTCATTTGTGAGAGAATAGACGCCCTGGTAATTCATGCTGTCGTTCCAGTGGCCATTGAAGATGTTGGTGATGCGGACGCGTCTCGAACCTGGGCCGATGAAAACCTTGTCGAAGCGGCGAGGCACTTCTTTAATGTGCCAAAGCCCCAGCACAAAGTTGAGCAGGTTTCGAATCGTGTCACCATGGTTCGAATCCCCCCAGAAAAAGAGCCACTTTTTATCCAGGCATCTCCAGGCTTCGCGAGTAGTAAAGATGTGGAAGCTACAGTGCGCAGAGTAAACCCAGCCATTACTCTCCAGAGAGCTTGGAAACCCTGTACACCACGGCTCAGCGCAAAGCTCCTGTGGATTAAGGCACTGGAACCTTCCTTTACGGTTTATTTCACAGGATTCATTGTGAGAACCTCGGGTCCATCTTCCAGACCAGGTATTTACTGCAAAGTCTGAAGCTTCACATCGCCGCAGAGGAGGTCCAGGGTTCGAATCCGCAAATTTGATCCTGAGACTCAGCATTTCCTCCCTGCGCGCCCAGCGGTCAGGCCTCAAATGAAGGCCATTGAAGTTCCCGAAGAGCAGGATAACTGTAAGCCTGTACAGCCCGGCAAGGCGCGGGTCGACCTGGAAACTTATGCTATAAGATCCATTTCCCATGTCCATCACCGGCGGCCGGGATTTCCACGCCGGGCCGGAAAGATCTGATTCGTAGTAGTCGCCGCCGGAACACCGCGGCTTTGCGTGGCGGTCATAGGCAGTGAACACAAAGCTGTGAACAATCCCCGCCTGGAGAATCGCCGGGTCTCCGCCGGGAAACCCTAAGAGCTCAATTTTAACCGTTTCCAGTGCGTGGCAGGGGTTTGTGCCGTTCTGAGCCAGCCGCCGCAGAAGCGTTTCCGTTACATTGTGTTCTTGAGGAAATCGAATCCATTCAGGGATTGAGCTTAAGCTGACGACTTCGGTTCTGTTCTCAGCAAAGGACACCAGATTGTGTGGCTCTTCCCTTTGTTGTGGCCCTGGCGCTTCAGCTTCCAAGCTGCTGTTGAGTTGATTCTGTTCGGGTCTCAGAATTCGATTTGAGTGAGGAGCAATTATGACCAGTGCTTCTGAAGGAGCTTCGAACCCGCGACCTACGTGAGTCTTCCACGAGTCCCAGAACGTCGCGCCATCGAAACTCCAGACGACCAAAATAATTGCGAAAAACAATCCGGCGGTGAGCTTCGCATAGGCTATGAGCGGCTGTGCCTTTACATTTGTCCACCTCATTTTCCTCCCTTCAAACACCATTCTCCCTTCATACAGATCTGGAATTGCTGGAGCTCAGATTAAAATGAAACAATTTGACTTCTCTCAGATTGTTTATTTGTAAGATTTTATTTCATCTGTAACATTTCTTGAAAAATCCTCCCAACTCTCAGATTCACCGCCTCCGCTTATATGATAATGAATGGATGGATGTTGAATCAAGTAATCCTCAGCCACAATTCCATGACACATGTCCGCCATTATTACTTACATTAACTCATGGAATTTTGGCCGTTTGTGTCGGCTGACGGCAGTCGCCGGTAATAACAACGTCTGTTGCCGGTAAAAACGAGAAGGCCATAGAGGCCGTCTACAAGAAGTTTACTGGTGGTCTGTATTTGCTTTTTGCAAAAGAAAAAAGCAAATGCGAACTCGTACTAAATTAGTGATACATTTATCTAAATTTTTAGAAATAAAATACTATTCCAAATATGCCTTCAAATTCTGTCCATAGAAATAATCTAAATTCAACTAGAGTTTTCTGAGGTGGGTCTAAATTTGCTTTTTTCAAAGAAAATATAATGACTATTCAAATAGCTAACTACTACATTGTATATAAATGTTTAAAATATCACTGAAACATAAGTCATGATTCCAGATTCTAAATTCCAAGAATCCAAAATGATCACCAAATATGCTTCCAAATTCTATCGTTAAATATAATCTAAACAACAAGGTGATAACTTTGGTAATATCAAAATATAAGTATTAGAGCAACAAAAGATTTCTATCCATAAATATAATTTAAACAACTTGAAATTTCAAGGTGATAACTTTGGTAATATCATAATATAAGTATTAGAGCAACAAAAGTTTTCTATTTGTTATGGTCAAGTGGATAATATCCTTGAGGTCACTTGAAAATAAACAAATAACCTAATTTGATTATGAATATACAATAATATAGTTATTTGTTCATTAATATAGAATAATATAAATTAGATTATTTGTTTATTAATATACAATAATATAAATTTTAAATTCCAATCTACAAAATAGTTAAATTTTAATGATAATATCTTATATAAAATACAATTAAAAATATAGATAAATTTACAATTTATATGTTTAATATTTAGATAAAAAATAATATGAATTTATTTCCCTTTCAAATTTCATTTAACATTTTTTATATTATTTAAAAATGCTCACTATTTATTAGGATGGATATTTGTTTTCCATCGTTTTCTCAAGACTTACCAATTCTTTTTGTTTTGATTTTTTCTAATTTCTTTTTCCGTATAGCTAGTATATTTATATTTAAAAATATATATCTATAGTATGTGGAGAGATATCTTAGTGTTTTTTTGTTTTCCATAATTTCTATTTTTATTTTCTTGTTTTTTGTTTTTGATTTGTTCTTTTTTGGTGGCATATTTTTTTAAAATTTTCTCCATAGTTTTTGTGATTTTCTCCTTTTTTTTCCATTTCCAATTTCTTTTTTAGTTTTCATTTTTTATTTTTTCCAATTTCTTTTTTGATTTTTTTTTTAAATTTTTTTTCAATTTCCTTTTTGGTTTTTATATTTTTATCTTTTTACTATATATTTACACAGAAAAATGAGTGCTCTCATCTCCACGGTCCACCCCTGCACAAGGCGACATAATAACTAGTATATTTATATTTTAAAAAATATATCTAAAGTACGTCGAGGGATATCATTTTTCATAGTTATTTTGATTTTTGACTTTTTTGGCTTGCAATTTCTTTATTGGTTTTTATTTTTAAAAAAATTTAATTTCTTTTTTGGTTCCATAGTTTTGGTGATTTTTTCCATCTTTTTCTCCTTCCAACAGTTTTTAATTTCTTTTTTTGTTTTTGTTTTTTATTTTTCCCAATTTCTTTTTTAGTTTTTAGTTTTTATGTTTTCTAATTTCTTTTTTTGGCTCCAGCTTTTTCTCCTTCAACACTTTTTAATTTCTTTTTTGGATTTTTTTCTTTGATTTTCTTAAGTTTTATTTTTTATTTCCTTTTTGGTATTTTAATTTTTTTTATAAATTTAGGTAAAAAAATGAGTGCTCTCATCCCCACCCTGATGTGACTGTAGAACACCTCTCGGCATAATTAGAGATCATGTTATTGATTTAATCATCAATTATCAAGGATTTTTTAGGTCTTGAAAAGTCAAAGGTTAATGAGTGTTCTTTTTATTTTACATTTTATATTTTTTAAACTATAATTATTATAGATGTAATTGCATTCTTATTTTTTTTAATTATTAATTACAAGGTTTTTAATTGGTTGGCATTTTGGTATTTTTTGTAGCGTTATAATAGTTTCATAGTTGTAGGCTCTAGTAATAATGTAAAATTTCAATAAGAAATGAAAAGGTTATAAATGTTGTCTACAATTTATTGGGGCGTATATTTACCTTTTCAAAAGGAAAAAGCAGTGACTATTCAAAAAACATAACTACTGCATCATATGAAATTAATGATATTGTATTGGTGAATTTGTATACCGATTCCATTTCCCATTTAGTTTTGTGTCTATTTTTTATATTGCATATGGTTTAAAAATACTCTACTTATACGAGTAAAGACACAAGAAATCACCTATGGAAGACCAAGAGTCACTATTTAAAATTCCACTTTATTTAGAAACCACATCCACATTAGAATCCAACTATGGAAGACCAAGAGTCACAACTTAGAAATCCACATTAGATGTCCCTGTGGGGATTTGAATTTAGGTCTCTACAATGAGAACTCAAAACTTTAACCAATTAAGCTCAATCCCTAATTTAAACACATGTTAAATGCGTAGAATGAGGTAGAAAGAAAACAAATTCAGAGTTTAGAAAACACCACTGAAAGTGAAAAAAAAAGAAAAATAGAGCAAAACCTAATATGTTGTAGTTAATTTGAATTTCCCAATCCTCGACGGGTTTTCTGATGCTTTAAAATGAGTTGCACATGAGTAGAAATAGCACACTTGGATGGGAAGACAAATAGTCATTCCCTCCAAAATCACAAATGACAAATTACTTTGGAATGCGACGAACCATTTTGACTAAATGCCCTTCACATTCTATTATTTCCTTCATGTATCCTCGTCCCATTTATCTGTTTCGAAGCATATGCCACATTTCCATCCTCAAAATGATTTGTATTTTCAAATTGCTCTTCCATAGAGTCATCGTCTCTTTTGGCCTCAAAGGTTTGAGTCACATTTGTATACTCTTCCAATGGTATCTTCTGTTCTTGCTTTTGTAGCATTACACTTTTGGTTTCTATATCTACGTGTAGTTCCAATGCCACTTTCCCAGTCTTGTCTCATTTGGAGAACCAAAAACTTGGCCTTACTCGATGATCTTGGTGTCACCGCCTTTGTATAAGTTTTCTTAAAAGTTTTTGAACAAATCCATACTCTACATATCCATCATTCATAACAACCCACATCTTTGAATGTTATATAATAGGGTTTGCCATTATAAGAACAAAATTTCCATAATAAGCTGCTCATCTTCAACAATGACTTCTCCCCCTACTTTTAAAGATTCCAAAAACTAGTTTTTTCTTTGAGACTTTCCTAGTTGCATGCCAAAACACCTTCAAGGAACAATGGTAGCTAACTATGGTCGAAAAATGCAATTTTGCCTATGTAAGAAAGAATCAAATATGGACAGACAACTCCAGTAAATGTTAACCTGATTTAAAACTATAATCATAGCCTAAAATTTATGTAGATTGTCTCTTGTTTTCTTTTGCATTTTGGAATCGTTTGGCCTTGGTTGACCTTCCACTATCTCAATGCCATGAGGTCAAATAGATGAGACCATTAGTATAGTGTCTATATGCATATCAATAGAACTCATAAAAAAATTGACATTCAAATCTAAATTTCTAGAGCCATATAACTTGTCTCTAGCAACTTATGAAGTCTCAACTCCAGCTTCAAAGGATTGTGCTAGTGCTTTGTTTATATATTTATGGCAATAATTTTACTTGCAATGGAAAACATTATTCCCTAGCATAACGAATATCATGTGAACCTTGTCTTCGAGTTTAAGCCCCAAAAAAAATTGTACCACTGCATCAATTAAGTCCCAGAAAGATTTAGCCCATATATATAAAAAAGTTAGTTTTTAACTCAATTTTCCAAATTTAGATTTGAAAACATCTTAAAGTTTAAATATTGAAAACTTTAAACTTTAATATTTAAAAATTTTGAAGTTTAAATTATTTGAAGCAATTTTGGCCAATAAAAATAAGATAAATATTTACCACATTTTGTTGTGAATTAGGTGCAAAATTGCTATTAACTATTTGACCATTGAAATGGATGATATTTTTAACAATCAAAGGTCAACTTTGACCAATTAAAATAGCGCACGCACACACGCACACACACACACACAATCTCTATGCAAAAAAAAGTAGAAGTTTTATTTTCCTTTTGTTTAACAATTTTTATATCTACTAATCCTTCTAATAAAATTAGAGATCATATTATTGATTTAATAATTGATTGCAAGGTATTTTTTATATGTTTAATCTCTATATAAAAAATAATATAAATTTTATTTCCCTTTCAAATTTTATTTAACAATTTTTATATTATTTAGAAATGCTCACTATTAAGATGCCGATGGATATCTTTTTTTCTAGAGTTTCTTTGATTTTTTCACTTTTTTGGTTTTTATTTTTTAATTTTTCCAATTTCTTTTTGGTTTCTATAGTTTTCTAATTTTCTCCATCTTTTTCTCCTTCCAACAATTTCCAATTTCATTTTTTGTTTTTATTTTTTATTTTTTCCAATTTCTTTTTAGCCTAACTAGTATATTTATATTTAAAAATATATATCTATAGTATGCCGAGAGATATCTTAGTGCTTTTTTGTTTTCCATAGTTTTTATTTTTATTTTCCTTGTTTTTTTGTGTTTGTTTTTCTTTTTTGGTTGCATTTTTTTTTTTGTGATTTTCTCGACTTTTTTTTTCCCATTTCTAATTTCTTTTTTAGTTTTCATTTTTTTATTTTTTCCAATTTCTTTTTTAGTTTTTTTTTTTTTTAATTTCCTTTTTGGTTTTTTTTAAAATCTTTTTGCTATATATTTACATAGAAAAAATTAGTGCTCTCATCTCCACCCCGATATGACTATAGAATGCCTATCGGCATAATAATTAGAGATCATGTTATTGATTTAATCATCAATTATCAAGGATTTTTTAGGTCTTGAAAAGTCTAAGGTTAATGAGTGTTCTTTTTATTTTACATTTTTTATTTTTTAAACTATAATTATTATAGATGTAATTGCATTCCTATTATTTTTCATTATTAATTACAAGGTTTTTAATTGGTTGGGGTTTTGGTATTTTTTGTAGCGTTATAATAGTTTCATAGTTGTAGGCTCTAGTAATAATGTAAAATTTCAATAAGAAATGAAAAGGTTATAAATGTTGTCTACAATTTATTGGGGTGTATATTTACCTTTTCAAAAGGAAAAAGCATTGACTATTCAAAAAGCATAACTACTACATTATATGAAATTAATGATATTGTATTAGTGAAATTTGTATATTGATTCCATTTCCCATTTAGTTTTGTGTCTATTTTTTATATTGCATATGGTTTACAAATACTCTACTCATACGAGCAAACACACAAGATATCACCAATGAAAGACCAAGAGTCTCTATTTAAAATTCCACTTTATTTAGAAACCACATCCACATTAGAAGCCAACTATGGAAGACCAAGAGTCACAACTTAGAATTCCACATTAGATGTCCCTATGGGGATTTGAACTTAGGTCTCTACAATGAGAACCCAAAACTTTAACCAATTAAGCTCAATCCCTAATTTAAACACATGTTAAATGCATAGAATGAGGTAGAAAGCAAACAAATTTAGAGTTTAGAAAACACCATTGAAAGTGAAAAAATAGAAAAATAGAGTAAAAACTAATATGTTGTAGTTAATTTGAATTTCCCAATCCTCAACAGGTTTTTTGATGCTTTAAAATGAGTTGCACATGAGTAGAAATAACACACTTGGATGGGAAGACAAATAGTCATTCCCTCCAAAATCACAAATGATAAATTACTTTGGAATGCGACGAACCATTTTGACTTTGCCCTTCACATTCTATTATTTCCTTCATGTATCCTTGTCCCATTTATTTGTTTCAAAGCGTATGCCGCATTTCCATCCTCAAAATGATTTGTATTTTCAAATTGCTCTTCCATAGAGTTATCCTCTCTTTTGGCCTCAAAGGTTTGAGTCACATTTGTATACTCTTCCAATGGTATCTTTTGTTCTTGATTTTGTAGCATTACACTTTTAGTTTCTATATCTACGTGCAGTTCCAATGCCACTTTCCCAGTCTTGTCTCATTTGGAGAACCAAAAACTTGGCCTTTCTCGATGATCTTGGTGTCACTGTCTTTGTATAAGTTTTCTTAAAATCTTTTGAACAAATCCATACTCTACATATACAGCATTCATAACAACCCACATCTTTCAATGTTTTTGATAAGATAAGCGGCAAAATCAAGGGTGTCGAGCCCATTACAAAACAACCCCAAGGGCACGCCAAAGAGTCAGCAAAAAGAGACCAACCCAACAAAAAGAAGCATCATCAACAAAAGACACAGAAACAATAGTTTAATAGCAAATAGATAGTAAACATAAACATAAAAATAGAGAAAAGCCCCTGGGCTAATTGAAGAGTTGTTCCCAATCCTCAGACATAAATTGCTACATAGCCTCGTATTCCTTCAGCTCTCTGTCCTTCATGCCCTACCTGGTGAGCTGAATGTTTTGCAGCACTGCCAGAGTAGTCGCAAATCGGTGCATAAATTTAGAGGTGAACCTCGCCAGCACCATGAACTTGTTCTCCAGCTTTGTCATTTTGTTTTTCATGTCCTCAATCTCTATGTATTTGATGGAACTCTTCTTACCCGCCAGTATCTTGTTTGGTTTTCTCAGAGCTATTCGTCTCCAACCCTTGAACATTTAGTTCAAAGAAATTGCTCGAGCCTTCATCCACAGTCTCTAGGACCACAATCTCCTCCTGGTTCTTGGTCTTGACCTCGCCATCTAGGTTCTCCTCACACCCTTTTGACTCAGGAGAATACCCTTGTTCCTTGTGCACAGGGTTGGGTTTAGCAGCCAATCTAGTCGATCTTCTGGTCGACGGAGCCCTAACCTTGCTCTGAGGTAAAACATACTCCTCATCTTTCTTATCTTCACTATCATCCTCACCATCAACTGATTCCTCTGCCTCAATCACCAAGTTATGCACTTCCTTTTTGGGATTATCCTCAGTGTTTACAAAGATGTTATCCCCATCCTTCTCATCCTTAACCTTCTTCAAGGGGATGTCACCCTTAGCTTCACTAACAGAAAGCTTTCTTTTGGTGGGTTTAGGATTGGCTGCCTTAGGGTCAAATCGGTCCACATTTTGAATCTCAGGGCTATTCAGCACAACAAGTTTTTTCTTGGCAGAAGAGGCCTTGGTGGACTTGTGGGATTGGGTATATTTTTCAAGGGTGATTTTAGTGATAATCACTGGGTTGCTACGGGTGGGTTTCGTTTTCGATTTAGGTGTAACAAAGGAACTGTCAATGCGGTGGTAGTGATGGTCTTGGGGGGATAGAGGGCTAAGTAGAACTTGTACAGCCTGTAAATAAGCCCCTAGTGGAGCAGAATGGGGGGTTTCTCAGGGTCCAACTTGTGGTGTTCAATGGTATTCTCAATAGAGACTTCAAGGGAAGACATAAGGTAGAACAAAAGGCTTATGCATTTGCTACGTCTAAAGTGATTCGGTAAAACAAAGTGGTAATGGAAGAATCTGTGAAACCTACCTTCAAGTGTGAAATACATGATGATCATATGGCATACGTCGTCCCAAAGTTTGGGGAGTTGTTCTCTATCAAACCCTCCTTGTAGGCTATGCAACACTTCACCTTTCTTTAAAAACAAAGCCATTCCCTCCGGGTCTGAGAATTTATTGGTCTTCTTATGTTTCACACCATCCGTAGGCATACCCATAGCCATACCTATGACTTCTTCGGAGACTTCAAAACCCACACCTCCAATGCAGACATGTCTATCCACCCAAGACTGCACAAACTACATGGAAAGGTTCTCGTCATGCCCCTGCAGACATTCCAAGAATGACGCCACCCCACCCTCTTGGTAGATATGCCAAAGGGTCTTATTCCTTTTGAATTCCTCGCATGACTCTGGTTCAGTACGAGTCCTATCCCCCCATTTGAAACAAGAAACAACACTTAGCAGAAATTTTAGACTGAATGAAAACTCTTTGCAGCCAAAATTCAATACCTCTGCAGATATGAAAAGGGGAGTAGCGCAAGGCATGAAGAATAATGATTGATGTCGTCATGCTCGTTCGAAATGACATAATTCCATAAATTCGCCTCATGCGAATTAGTATGCCAACCCAACTTATGATTACAACCCTTAAGAAAATCATGAATTTGTGTTCTACGGAGGCTAGAAGTGTTAATCCCATCAAAGTTCATGTGAGTGGCCATGTTATTACCCCTTATAAGCATCCAAGTCATCAAGATCTTTTGGTTACATGTCATACTTGAGCGAGTATTAATACTCTTTAAGTTGATTTGTCTATAATCCATCTCGCCACTGAATCTTTTAGAATATTTTTTAATAATATCACAAACAATATTATTAATCTCTCCTTCTATGACTCCTAAGGCAGACCTTATGTAGGGTATCCAAATTGATCTAATTTAAACTCGTGGTACATTAGGTATAGAGTCTTGTTCCTTGCATAGGAAGTTTTGGATCTGAGTAGGGAGATTCTCTGGCTTTTTCCAACATCTCCAATTGCTCAAGTTTTGACCCAACTTGGCCATGCCATCGGCCACTTTATTACCCTCCTGATAGGTGTGACCTATCTCCTTCTGAGTGAACCCAGTCAGTAAGTGCTTGATATCCTCAGTGATATCCTTAAGTTTCCAACCGCTGTCAGTCCTACCAAGAGCAACATCAACAATAATTTTTGAGTCTCCTTCTATTTGTAATTTGTCCACTACCAGTGAGAGGGCCAATTTGATCCCTTATAAGAGGGCTAGTCCCTCAACCACATTGTTGGAATGGATTCCTATGCCCCCTGCATACACAGTAATAAGTTTCCCTTGATCACTTCTTATGACTCCGCCTCCATTGGCTAGACCTGTGGTCTTTTTCTCTGCACCATCAAAATTGAGTTTGACCCAGTCCTTGGGGGAGGTCTCCAAATGGTGTTTTTCCTGGCTATCTGCTTAGAGTTGTCAAATGTGGTCATGTCAGCTATTAGACCCCAATTCTTGGCAATCTAGATTTCCAGTTGGGAGGGGGGTTCCTTAGCAGCTTTCATAGTGCTGATGGACATATTTTCTGAAACCATTCTACAAAAGGAGAAGAAGACATCCTTGGCATCCTTAGTCATTTCTTTGAATATACGGTTATTCCTTTCTTTCCAAACACTCCACCCCAAATGTGGTGGAATTTGCCTCCATAGCTCTCTGATTCTCAGGTGGGTAAAGGGTGAGATCCAACCATATATGAAGTCCTTAAGATTTTTATTGTGAACCCAGACTATGTTGAGTTTGTCCAAGGTTCTATCCTAGATTTCCTTGGTGAAGTCACAATGGAAAAGAATGTGCTATATAGACTCTTCTTCTTTCTAACAAAGAATACATCTATTAACAAGTTGGAAACCTCTCTTGTTGAGATTATCAGTAGTAAGGATTTTGTGGTGAGTGGCAGACCACCAGAAGAAGTTGATCTTAGGAGTCAGGTTTTTGTTCCAAACTTTTTTCCATAAACTACTGTCTTGACCACTGTTGGTCAACATATTGTAATCCAATTTAACTAAGAAGGCCCCCTTCTTCTCTTGAGCCTAGAGCATTTCATCCTCCCTAGGGAATAAAGGGATTCTATAATTGCTCAATTTCGATTGCAGAACTAAGCACCCTTGATCCCCCATGTGGCTATCCTTCCAACAGTCAGTTATGTTTTTCCACTATCTTTGGCCCTGAGTTTGAACTGTGATGTAATTACTGACAAACCTCTCAAAATGAGTGGTAGCTCTAGCTTTAGTGTTGACATTATCTTGATTGGACAGAGGGACCTCATGTAGCCAATTGTCTTCCCAGAACCTGATTTTGTCCCCTTTTCCTAGTTTCTACTTAATGCCTTGAGTCAGATTTCTTATAGTTTTGATCATTTTGTTCCAAATAACAGAGCCTTTAGGAAGGCTCTCTCTCTCAATTAACCCAATCGTTTCTCCATTGTGTAGGTACTTGGCTAAATCATTATCTACACCCAATCCTTATCCTCCTCAAGGAATTTCCATCCAACCTTAGCCAATAAAGCTTTGTTCATCATCTGAGTCTTTCTAATCCCCAATCCCCCTTGGAACTTAGGAAGACAGATCTTATCCCAACTAATGAGAGATATTCTCTTCCTTTCCTCAACCCCCATCCAGAGGAAGGTTTTTTGAATCTTTTCAAACTTGTCTGCAATGTATCTAGGCATTTTGAAGAGAGTGAGAACGTAGGTGGGGATTCCTTGCAGAGAAGCCTACAGGAGTTGATGCTTACCAGCTTGGATCTAGAGTTTACTTTTCCAACCTTCCATCTTTTTTTGAATTCTCTCGAGGATAGAGTTCCAAAAAGTGGGGGTCACTTCCTTGACACTGAGGAGGAGACCAAGGTAGATAGCTGGGAGGTTGGCCTTATTGCAGTTCAGAATACTTTTAACCTTCTCCTGTAGATCCAGATCAGCATTAAAGAAGAAGACATTACTTTTTTCATAGTTTATGTACTGACCTAAGGCTTCAACATAAGAGTTCAACAAGTCTTTCCATCTTCTAGCTTCAACAATCGAGGCCACACCAAACAACATAGTGTCATCAACAAACTGTTGGACCACCAAAGGATCCACCGTTGACGCGGCTCTGGCCTGCTTCAGGTCATGTCTATCCAGTCGGGAAAGAATGTTCCTACTCAGGACCTCAGCCATAATGATGAACAAATAGGGTGAAAGGGGATCCCCCTGTCTAATAACTCTACCTACATTAAAGAATCCCTAGGGAGAACCATTGACCACATCTTTGAATGTTATATAATAGCTTTTTCCATTATAAGAACAAAATTTCCATAATAAGCTTCTCATCTTCAACAATGACTTCTCCCCCTGCTTTTAAAGATTCAAAAAAATAGTTTTTTCTTTGAGACTTTCCTAGTTGCATGCCAAAACACCTTCAAGGAACAATGGTAGTTGATTATGGTTGAAAAATGTAGTTTCTCCTATGTAAGAAAGAATCAAATATGGGCAGACAACTCCAACAAATGTTAACTTGATTTAAAACTATAATCATAGCCTAAAATTTATGTAGATTGTCTCTTGTTTTCTTTTGCATTTTGGAATCATTTTCCCTTGGTTGACCTTCCACTATCTTAAATCCATGAGGTTAAATAGAAGAGACCACTAGTATAGTGTCTATATGCATATCAATAGAACTCCTCATAAAAAAATTGACATTCAAATCTAAATTTCTGGAGCCATATAACTTGTCTCTAGCAACGTATGAAGTCTCAACTCCACCTTTAAAGGACTGTGCCAGTGCTTTGTTTGAATATTTATGGAAATAATTTTACTTGCAATGGAAAACATTATTCCTTATCCTCTTAAGGAATTTCCATCCAACCTTAGCTAGTAAAGCTTTGTTCATCATCTGAGTCTTTCTAATCCCTCATCCCCCTTGGAACTTAGGAGGACATATCTTATCCCAACTGATGAGAGATATTCTCTTCTTTTCCTCAACCCCCGTCCATAGGAAGGTTTTCTGAATCTTTTCAAACTTGTCTGCAATGTATCTAGGCATTTTGAAGAGAGTGAGAAAGTAGGTGGGGATGCCTTGTAGGGAAGCCTTTAGGAGTTGATGCTTACCAGCTTGGCTCAGGAGTTTGCCTTTCCAACCTTATCTTTTTTTGAATTCTCTCAAGGACAGAGTTTCAAAAAGTGGAGGTCACTTCCTTGACAGTGAGGGGGAGACCAAGGTAGATAGCCGGGAGGTTGGCCTTATTATAGTTCAAAATCTTTTTAACCTTCTCCTATAGATCCAAATTGGCATTAAAGAACAACACATTACTTTTTTCATAGTTTATGCACTGACCTGAGGCTTCAGCATAAGAGTTCAACAGGTCTTTCCATCTTCTAGCTTCAACAACTGAGGCCACACCAAATAACATAATGTCATCAACAAATTGTTAGACCGCCGAAGGATCCACCGTTGATGCGGCTCTGACCCCCTTTAGGGCTTGTCTATCCAGTCAGGAAAGAATGTTCCTACTCAGGACCTCAACCATAATGATGAACAAATAGGGTGAAAGGGGATCCCCCTATCTAATACCTCTGCCCACATTAAAGAATCCCTGAGGAGAACCATTGACCACATCTTTGAATTTTATATAATGGGGTTTGCCATTATAAAAACAATTTTTCCATAATAATCTGCTCATCTTCAATAATGACTTCTCCCCATGCTTTTAAAGATTCCAAAAACTAGTTTTTTCTTTGATACTTTTCTAGTCGCATACCAAAACACCTTCAAGGAACAATGGTAGATGATTATGGTCGTAAAATGTAGTTTCCCCTATGTAAGAAAGAATCAAATATGGATAGACAACTCCAACAAATGTTAACCTGATTTAAAACTATAATCATAGCCTAAAATTTATGTAGATTGTCTCTTGTTTTCTTTTACATTTTGGAATCATTTGGCCTTGGTTAACCTTCCACTGTCTCAAAGCCATGAGGGCAAATAGAAGAGACCATTAGTATAGTGTCTATATGCATATCAATAGAACTCCTCATAAAAAAATTGGCATTCAAATCTAAATTTCTAGAGCCATATAACTTGTCTCTAACAACTTATGAAGTCCCAACTCCACCTTCAAAGGATTGTGCCAGTGCTTTGTTTGAATATTTATGGCAATAATTTTACTTGCAATGGAAAACATTATTCCCTAGCATAACAAATATCATATGAACCTTATCTTCGAGTTGAAGCTGTTGGCAAGAGACACTGTGTGGCTTCATGATTGTTGTCATTGATGGCAACAAAGTTCATCCCACACATCCCCAGCACATAGTATGTCTTTACCAGAAGTCAGATTGAAGAGTGTTTTGGTCCGGTGAACAAGAACAGAGCATGCAGCAAGGTCCGACAATCAGGTCCGGATCTCTCAGAGGATGTATCTCAGCAAAGTGGGGACTTGGGGAAGTCAAGAGGAATACCATGATTGCCACATTCTAGAGATTGAGCCTCTAGTGATGAAAGAGTGAAAAGATATGAGCACCTAAGTGTCGGGTTCCTGACAGGCAGAGTAGACTGAGGAAGAACTTACCGGCAGAGCATCAGACCTTAATCCGGATGAGAAATTGATGATGGTCAAGCTATTTGAGGAATCATACATGGTTGGCTGACATGATTGATGACATCTATATCTATGTTTTTGATACACATCACATATTGAGCATGGATCCAGCCGACAGATCAGTGTTTAGTAAATATCTTGAGTATTCCGGTTGCTGACTAGAAAGATGTTGAAATCCTTGGTGCGGATATATATACCAGATGGATTTCGGTACGAAGGTGTGTGTGGTGCGATATAGTATGCATAAAAAGGCAGAGTAAAGTGTGGAAGCAGCAAAACAAATCCAGTATGTGACAGAACAATAGCACTAAAGCAGAGAAAGAATAAAGTGCAATAGATCAATATATTAAGCCTAATCGAAACTAAACCTCAGCATATGTGGATGCCTCTCATCAGTTCAAACACCTGGTTACTTTCTATATACCTTGTAGACAGTGAGTCTCTTGTAGGCAGTGTGCCTCTTGTGAGCAGTGTGCTCAGGCAGTGAGCCCTAATTGGCAAGTGCCATTTTGTACTTCTATTCTTTTAACAGAGAATATAATCTTGGGTTAATCACCCTGTGGTTTTTCCCTTAAGTGGGTTTTCCACGTAAAAATCCTTGTGTTATGTGTGTTGATTTCTTTTCTGCTCTCATGATCATGTATGCTTATATGTTTTGATACTGCACTAATTGTTAAAGAAGAAAAGAAAGTTAAACAATTAAGATAACTGACTCACCCTCCCCACTCAGTTATCCACCTTGTTTCCAACAATTGGTATAAGAGCCAAGTTCCTCAAATTAGAGCCTAATAGCTTGAGGAAGATCTGGGAATCTCAATGGATATGTATGGTATGAGGGAACAACTTCAGTCTGCCCTAGATGATCTTGAGCAATCTCACTCTGAAGTCAATACCCTGAGGGAAAGACTCAAACAAGCTGATGATTTCATAAATGAACTCAAAGAAAAATTGAGTATCTCTGTGAAAAAGAGAAAGGAACTACTTCAACAATTACCAAGTCAAAGTGAAGCCAATGACACTAATGAAGATCTGAATGAGAAAAACAAGTTATGTGAGAAGCTATCAAAAGAGGTCATTATGGTAAGACATGAAATGGAATCAGGGGTTATGAGATTCACCCAAGAGATTAAAGAGAAAAGAAAAATTGAAGATAATCTAAAACAATCTCTTAAGGAGAAGTCAGAAGACTACCACAAAATGGATAGAATAATCAGGCATCTAGAATCTGATCTTGAAGAAGCTAGAGATAATGAAGAACAACTTGAGAATCAGATAGACACTCTTAAAAGGGATCTTCAAACAACAAATGAATATAAAGAGAAATTCAAGATAAGCTCTGCTCAACTTGAAGTTCTTCTTGAAAGCCAAAAGAGGGTAGATGACAAGCATGGCTTGGGCTATGAGAAAGGTGAAATCTCCAGATCGGGTCAGAAGAACTCTGGATCAGGAAATCAAAGAAACAGGCCTAGAAGACCTCTGGTAAGGCAACCAAATGCTCAAAGATATCCATCTTTCAATAGATACTGCTACAATTGCAACAACTTCGGTCATAAAGCAACTCAGTGCAGACGAAGAATGAATCAGACTAATTTATCCTTCTCCAAACAGTGTTTTAACTGCAAAAGGTATGGTCACAAATCTCATGAATGTAGAAATATACAAATAAACAATTCATTCAATGGTAGATGCTTTGCATGCAATAGAATGGGACATATGGCTAATCAATGCAGATCAAGAGGATATCAGTCAAATTTGCAAAGAAATGTTGTTTGCTACAATTGCAATAGATCCGGTCATATTGCCAAATTCTGCAGAAGTAAGAATCAGGATAAAAAGGGTCCAGTGCATCATAATCAAAATCAAGACAAAGGAAAGGGAAAAGTGAATGCGGCTGAAGTTCAAAGGGAGATGAATAAGATTTGGGTGAAGAGAAGTACATAAAATGTTGGGGATGGATCCGCACTAGAATCTGGTGCTAATATTTCTTTCAGAAACTAAATAGATGAGCTCTGGCTCAGGGGGAGTCTTAAAAGAAAATAAATTCCCCCAACCAGTCAATTGGTGCCTAAAATTGGCACATGGAGTATTGTGGATTGAAGAGTTCTTAAAGAGATATCTAAATAACCCTTAGTAAAAATATGAAAGATTCGCAAGGAGATTTGAAGAGTTTAATCATCCAAGATTGATCCAGTTTGATAGCCATCCAAGAAAAGCAAGATTTTTTTTTTCAGTTAGATCCAGTATGATTCTAAATTGAAATACCTTGATCTGCAGATATATGGGATGATTTGAGGAAAGGAGATACATTGTCAGTTATCACTAAAAATAACTCTAAGTGCATCTCAGTGATCCAGAAATATCTCTCTCAGAACAAGGCAACCGGAATGACTTAAGTTGTGCATTTATTGCAATATGAAATTAGGGTTTGCACAGAGATAAAAGGGTTCTTTTATTCATCATTTGCACATTTGTATTTGAGAAGAAGAAAGAAAGAGCTCCGCAAACAAGATTGCTTCAACCCTCTCAAAGATCAACCGTAGAATCTGATTCCACCAACGATCTTTTCTGGCTCATATCGTGAACCCTAGAAGCGTAAAAAGGTATTTATGTTCTTGAATATCTCTCTCTGAATCTTTTGCAATATGGCTACTCTAAATGTTGTTAAGATCACTGATAGGCCACGCCTAAAATTCAAGAAACATCCTTACAAATCCCTAGAAGTTGATCCCTTAGGCGCATTCTCTAGCATTCCGCATGGGGTTCTACACATAGAAGATGTTAGGGTATACATCCATGCAAATATTGAGGAATTTGAAGAATCAAAGCTGATGGATATCTACCATAAGCAATTAATAGATGAAACATTTGAACTTAAACCTTAATACAAGGCCCTCTGGGACAAGCATTTTGGACATTGCATCCACTTTCCCTGTTTTGCAGAGGATGAATGGGTCCGGTATGTTCTTAGTAGAATACATGACAACTTCATGTGGTTGATAAGGCCATTCAAGATTACAAAAGATGCCATTAGGGCAGTAACTGGATTGCACTCATCCGGTGGGTTGCCTACTCTCAAATCGGTCAAGAACCAAATAGTAAGTGAGGCTATCAGATCAAAATTTGACAAGAGAGCAATGACAATAGAAGATATCATAGATCCGGATATCAAATTTGTCTCTATGATAATTGGCTATAAAATATATCACTCCAGCAGGGAGAATTATGTATCTGGAACTGCAATATACACTGCATATTAGATGCTAAGGGAAAATGCAGACTATGATCTATGTGAGCTTCTCCTAAGCCAACTGTTAGAAAACTTGCAAAAGATCAAAAAGGACAAGAAGAACTCATTCAAGTATGGTGGGTTAATACTGTGTTTATTCTTTTACTATATGAATGAGCTACCTAGATCAAGTGGTTGGGTATGGCAAAATGACAGACCAGTTGCCATACAAATCAGAGATTATATGTATGGGCTTGGTGATGCCAAGGCACAAAGTACATCACTCTAGGGATACTTTAAAAACTTCCAAGGCATGATGCAGGCCAGAGAGAGAATCCCCCAATCTCTAGTTGAAAAATACAAGGATACAATGTGCTTCATGGTAGACATTGATCAATGCCTAATGGAGGCAGTGGAACCTAGAACAATCTAGATTATGCCAATGGGCTATGAGGTAGATGAGAAAATTCTGGAGCTACATGTCCAACACCTGCTGAGCCAGCCTAAAGACCCTGAGGCAGAAAGGTTTGGAACCTTTCAAGAATTGAGTGTGAAAATTCATGTTGAACTAAGGCAACCTAAAATAAAGAGAAAAGTCAAAAAGGAAGTAGAGGAAATCGCCAAGAGATATGGGATATCAAAAGAGGAAGTTGATGCAAATAGAGAGAAAGTAGAAAGAGCTGAGAAAGAGAGATAAGAAGCAGAAAAAGAAAGTGTTCCGGTGCAAGCCCCCTCCCAGACCAGATCCTCAAAGAGCTCTGCACCTGCCACCTCTAAGAGCCCAAAAGCCTCAAAACTGGAAGCAAAGACATCCAGAAAAGGAGAGAAGAGAACAAAGACAAAGGCCACAAGGTCATACACAAGCCAGAAGGATGATGAAGAGACAGAGACTGATGAGGAGGTTAAGAAAATGAAGAATAAAAAGAAAATTTATGGGGAATCCTCTACCGGTGAAAACAAGGAAGAAGAAGCAGAAGAGTTTGTTGAAAGGCCTACTCTCTCCATTGATGATATCATCAAGGCTGTCACTGTGGATGGGAATCTGCAACCAATGACATAATTTTATGATGAGTATAGTGACATAGACAAAAGGATCTTGGAAGAAGCTACAGTTAAGTACCTGAACATTTATAATAAAGCATTCATTGAAATCATCTCTTTAATTCCCAAAAGTTTAGAGAAGGTACTTGAACTTAGAAAAGACAATGCCAAGGAAAAGGATTTGGAGATCCGGGAACAGATAGCTATTCAGCTCTATCCTTCCATTACTCCAAAACAAATGAACATGATCTTCAAGGACTGCAAGGATGAGTTCAGGAGTAAAGCCAGAATGAAATCAGGTAACAAAAGAGACAGAAGACATCCTCCAAAATGCCTACAAGAGATTCAATCTTCCTATTATAGAGGACATAGATGATGAACCTTCTGCCATGGATGACAAAGGACTAAGTACATCAAAAGAAGAATATACTAAGAAAAATGTAGAAGAGCCAAAGGAGACAGGTGAGGAGAGGACTAAGGACTTGGATTCCTCTGTTCCGGAAGAGGAAGTCCATGAAGAAGTAAACATCTCTCTTTTGGATCCCCCAGCAGACTCCGGAACTGAAGGAGAAGAAAGAAAAGAAGAGAAAATTAGTCAAGAAGAAGAGGTAAAGGGAAGAGAAGAAGATCAAACAGAGAAAATCCCAGATGATAGTTCTGAGGTGGGAAAAGGAAAGAAGACTCTATCTCTGGCAATAAACACTGTTGAGGCAGTAAAGAGCTTCTTGAACAAAGAAATGTTAGAGATAGATGAACCAGAATTATTTCAAGGACCACTCAATTTTGACTCCCTCTCTCCGGTCCAGACAATGAAGTAGCATCTTTTGCTCAAGCTAAAGCAAAAGAAAAGCTTCTGAAGTCTCACATGGAAGACTGTTAGCTGATAGAGATTGCATCTGGTGTGCTAGAGAAAATCATGCCATCCTTCCAAAAGGATCTTTTGGCCTCTTCATCCGGTACTCTGAAATCTCTTGTTAATTCTATTAGCACACATTTGGATTCTTTGGAGAAATCGGCAGAAGAGAAAGTCCAGAAAGAGTTTTTGGGAAAGAGATTCTCTGAAATATAGGGACTCATAGAAAATGATATGAGAAATTTGGATATTGGGATAAAGAGCCTAGAAAATGCTCTTAAAGATGGTGGAGAAATATACAAATTTTGTCGATCTTGGTCTAAAGTGATAGAGGATATTGAGAAGAAAGTGAAAGAACAAGAAGGTAAACTATCAAGTTTATCTTAGAATTTTGATCCTCTCACCTCAGCCATAATGAATCAAGAATGCTAGGCTATTGCCATTCTAAATGAAATAAAGAAACTTGAAAAGGAAAGGAAGAATATAATAAGTAGGATGGGTGAACTTAGAGGGATAATTATCCCTAAGTTAGAGGCCATGCATGAGGCCCTAACTGATGCTCAGACCATAGCCCGGACCAGTGATCACATCTCAATTTTGGACAGGATGAAGCAAAGTTGGGCGACAAAATTTGTCTAGTTGAAAACCACCTTTGTGGATATACTTAAGTATATGTAAGTACAACATGTATATATACTTATGCGGCAATGTATAGATTGATTTTTGCAAATTTTGATGTGCGGATTTCACCCTTTGCCATTGATGTCAAAGGGGGAGTGAGGAGTAGTGAAAAATGTGGTATCCAGCTAAGGGTGAGCTCCGGTAAAAATGTACATAAGACAAAGCATTAGCCAAGGGGGAGTTTGCTACGACACTTAGTCATTTTTCACTAAGTGTTGCCATCAATGCCAAAGGGGGAGATTGTTGGCAAGAGACACTGTGTGGCTTCATGATTGTTGCCATTAATGGCAACAAAGTTCATCCCACACATCCATAGCATATAGTATGTCTTTACCGAAAGTCAGATTGAAGAGTGTTTTGGTCCGATGAACAAGAGCAGAGCATGCAACAAGGTCCAACAATCAGGTCTAGATCTCTCAGAGGATGTATCTCAACAAAGTGCGGGCTTGGGGAAGTCAAGAGGAATACCATGACTACCACATTCTAGAGATTGAACCTCCGGTGATGAAAGTGAAAAGATATGAGCACCTAAGTGTTGGGTTCCTGACAAGCAGAGTAGAATGATGAAGAACTGACCGGCAGAGCATCAGACCTTAATCTGGATGAGAAATTGATGATGGTCAAGCTATTTGAGGAATCATACATGGTTGGTTGACATGATTGATGACTTTTATATCTATGTTTTTGATATGCATCACATATTGAGCATGGATACAGCCGACAAATCAGTGTTTAGTAAATATCTTGAGTATTCCGGTTGCCAACTAGAAAGATGTTGAAATCCTTGGTACGGATATATATACCAAATGGATTTCGGTATGAAGGTGTGTGTGTGGTGTGATATAGTATGCAGAAAAGGGCAGAGTAAAGTGTGGAAGCAGCAAAAGAAATCCGGTATGTGACAGAACAACAGCACTAAAGCAGAGAAAGAATGAAGTGCAGTAGATCAGTATATTAAGCCTAATCGGAACTGAACCTCAGCATATGTGGATGCCTCTCATCAGTTCAAACACCTGGTTACTTTCTATATACCTTGTAGACAGTGAGTCTCTTGTAGGCAGTGTGCCTCTTGTGAGCAGTGTGCTCGGGCAGTGAGCCCTAATTGGCAAGTGCCATTTTGTACTTCTATTCTTTTAACAAAGAATACAATCTTGGGTTAGTCACCCTATGGTTTTTCCCTTAAGTGGGTTTTCCACGTAAAAATCCTTGTGTTATGTGTGTTGATTTCTTTTCTGCTCTCATGATCATGTATGCTTATATGTTTTGATACTGCACTAATTGTTAAAGAAGAAAATAAAGTTAAACAATTAAGATAACTGATTCACCCCCCCCCCTCTCAGTTATCCACCTTGTTTCCAACAGAAGCCCCAAAATAAATTTCTATCACTACATCAATTAAGTCCCAAAAAGATTTAGCCCATATATATATATATATATATATATATATATATATATATATATATATATATAAGTTAGTTTTTAACTCAATTTTCCAAATTTAGATTTGAAAACATCTTAAAGTTTAAATATTGAAAACTTTAAACTTTAATATTTAAATTTTTTGAAGTTAAATTATTTGAAGCAATTTTGGCCAATAAAAATAAGATAAATATTTACCACATTTTGTTGTGAATGAGGTGCAAAATTGCTATTAACTATTTGACCATTGAAATGGATGATATTTTTAACAATCAAAGATCAATTTTGGCCAATAAAAATAGAACATATATATATATATATATATATATATATATATATATATATATAATCTCTATGCAAAAAATGTAGAAGTTTTATTTTCCTTTCAAATTTTGTTTAACTTTTTATATTTTATTTAGAAATGCTCAATATCTACTAATCCTTCTAATAAAATTAGAGATCATGTTATTGATTTAATCATTGATTGTAAGCTATTTTTTAGGTTTTGAAAAGTCTAAGGTTAATGAGCGTTTTTTTTGTTTCACATTTTATATTTTTAAACTATAATTATTATATATGTAATTGCATTCTTATTAATTTTAATTATTAATTACAAGGTTTTTAATTGGTTGGGGTTTTGGTCTTTTTTGTTTCATAGTTGTAGGCTCTAGTAATAATGCAAAATGCCAATAAGAAATGAAAAGGTTATAAATGTTGCCTACAATTTATTGGGATGTATATTTACCTTTTCAAAAAGAAAAAGCAATGACTATTCAAAAAGAATAACTATTACATTATATAAAACTAACAATATTTTAATGGTGAAATTTGCATGTACCCATTCTATTTCTCACTTAGTTTTATGTCTATTTTGAGATAAGTGTTTTGATATATAGACATAGTGACAAAAGACATAATACTCTGCAAAGTTGAATCCCTTGCCCTATGTTATCTACCTACCTTTACACATATTCATGTGCACCTATTATTTATCCCCATTCCCGTGTTTACACACCCTTATACATTTGCCTTACCCATTTATTTATCACTCTTATGCTTGCACTTATTTCCATGTGCATGTCATCCAACATGATCTATCCCTTTTTCTATCTCAAGACTTGTTCACAGTCACAAGGTTGTCCCTATTAGTAAAGGTGTCACAAACCTTGCATCCTAATGTTCATATTATTTAATTATTGTTTGTATTTATTAATAATTGTTGCCCATATGGAAAAAGGGGTATCCCACTTTGACTTGGCCAATAATGTCATGTGTAATGTTATGTATGACATGTTTAAAAAGTTACAAGAGCATCTAATATCACAGAGATGTGTAAGAGCATCTCATGACATTATAAGAGCAAAAGAGATTGTATGATGATTTAATGACATGCATAAGAGCATGCAAAAGGGTAGTTACATTATTGACTTGAATCACTTGGCTTACTAACCAACTTATGATGCAGGTTATAATACCACTAAGCTCCAACAACATTACTCTGTTATGTTCTTTACCATATTCTTGGGACAATCTAGTTATGACCATTAATAGCACTACCACTAAGCTAACACTTAAAGAGATGGTGGGTGATATTCTTTTAGAGGAGCTAAGACAAAAGATTACATAAGTTATCAAAATCTGCACTAGAACCTCATGGAAGGTCAAAGGAAAATAGAAAGACAAGAACAAGAAGAAGGACTAAAAATCTAAGTCTAGATGCAGACCTAAGTCATCTAGGAGGTCCAAAGTATAATGTTGGAACTATGGCAAGAATGACCACATCAAAAAATACTATAATGAGAAGAGGAAGAAAAAGGACAAGGGTAAATTTGATGATGATTTTGATTCCAAATCTTCTTAGGAGGATTTTGGTGATGCATTTGTTGTATCTTTAGATACACAAGCATGTGAAGATGCATGGACGATTGATTGTAGAGCATCTTTCCACATGACTCTTAATAGGAGTAGTTTTCAGACAAAGTTTTGATGTTGAGGAGGTATATCTTGATGACAACTCTTATCTTAGCATTGTTGGCCTTGGGAGAGTCAAAAATATATTCTTAGATGAGAGAATCAAAGAATTCTCAAGAGTCTTGCACATCTTGGGTTTGGTATAGAACATGTCGTATGTCAATAAAATGAATGATGCAAGTGTGTAGGTAGTCTTTAACAAGGAGGGATGTAAGATGATTCAAGGAGCTCTATGGTGCTTAGGAAGGGAGTTTAAATTGCTACTCTCTTTTGAATTGATGCTATCACATATATTCACTACAATAATTCTTATCGACTTGTGGTTAAGAGATGTACAAATTTTACACCTTTGACATCAAAACTTACAACAAAGACATATATTGTGATATGTTATAGTGATCATGCAATTTGGGTACCTAGGCATGCTCTTACCTGATAGAGTAAGTCACCACTGAGAAGACTATGTTGTCACACCAACACATGGGCCACGTGAGAAAGGTCTAAGGACCTTTAAAAAGAAAAATCCTATAGACTAGGATCTTGTTGACTGTTCTCTTAACTTTGACTTTTGTGAGCACTATATTTATGGTAAAAAATCACATTCAATTTTACTCAAGCTCTCATAAGTCCAACGAGATTTTGGATCTTGTACATAGTGATGTATTTGGTCTAATAGATGTTCTTTCATTATAAAATCCTTGTATTATGTACCTTTTATTGATTCTTTCTCTATGAGGACTTGGATTTACTTAGGCACAAATTTGAGGACTTTAGTTATTTTATGGAGTTTAAGGTTCTCATGGAGAACTAGGCAAGCATAAAGATCAAGGTGTTGAGAACATGTAACAATGGAGAATCAGGTTCAACAAAATTTGATAGATTTTGTAAAGAGAATGGTATTACACCACATGATACAACTCTAGATGCACCCTTGAGTAAAATGGAGTTATGAAGAGAATGAATAGAATGTTGATAGAGAGGGCTAAGATTATTCTCAATGAGGATAGATTGGAACAAAAATTCTAGATTGAGGCAATTAACATTGCTTTTTACCTAATTAGCATGTCTCCTACATCAACACTTATTCATAAAACCCCTATGGGGGTTTGGACAAAAAATAATCCCTCATTTGAACATCTTAAAGTTTTTTGGTTGTGAGGCATATGTTCATGTGCCTAAGAAGAAATGGTTGAAGTTGGATTATAAGGCTATGAAATCTATCTTCATTATCTATAGCAATGGTGTGATAAGGTACAAGATTTGGGATCATATGACTTAAAAGGTTCTATATAGACAAAATGTGATCTTCAAAGAGATAAAACATTCTCATGTAGTTGAGCAATTAGATAAAAGTGTGAAGACCATAGTGTAATTACAATGAAGATTGAGATAGTTACACTTGAGGATAAACTAGAGGATTTTGTTAGACCAGATGAGGAGGCAAGTACTAGGATCTTATAAAATCTTGAGGAGGAAAACATCCACCTTAAATTTTGAGGGGGTCCACTTGATAGAGGAGACAACTAGAGAGGTATAGATCCCCTAATTACAAATGTATTTTTTCTATGATTACTAACATTGATGAACCTTGAACTATAAAAGAGGCAATGGAAATGGATGATAATGAATCTTAGAGATTAGCCATGAATGATGAGATGGTTGTGTTGAACAAGAATGACACTTGGGACTTGGTTTAGTTGCCAAAAGAAGGAATATCATTGGTTGTAAACAGACTTTCAAAAAGAAGTCTGGTTTAGATGGTAGTGTTGACAAGTACAAAGTGAAATTGGCTAAGAAAAGGATATTCCTAGGTTGAGGGAATTGAATTTGGTGATTTTTTTCTCTAATTGCTAAGTTGACATCCATTTAATTCTTATTATTTTTTGCATCATATTTTGAACTTGAGATTGAGTGATGGATGTGAAAACAACATTCTTGCATCCACTAACTTGGAGGAAGAAATCTACATGACATAGCCTAAACACTATGTTGTAAATGAAAAGAAAAAATTACAACAATATAAACATTTCCACATAACCCCAAGAGAGATAAATATGCAAACAAGTAATTAAAATAATCAAAATCCACCATGCAAAAGAATAGATAAACATTCCATCAAGGTGACACGAGATATACCTTGGGAAAACTCTCCATGAGGGAAAGACCTAGCCTCCAAAATCATCCACACCCAATGTATTACTCAACAATAAAACATTACAAAACACTTGTGTATAGGGATAAAATTGAGTAAATAAAGATCAAACAATGGCAATTAAACTCAATCCTATAACCTTCAAGAAATATATCAAAGACGATAACAAGATTCAAAGATAAACAAAATGAAGAACATTAGAACCCATGACTGTGTCTATTTCTTGGTTCTTTGTGGATTACTCTCAAAATTGCATAACCATGGTTGCAACAAGCAGTCTTAGATGATGTGCTCAAAGGTTCAAATAAGTGTGCTTAATGATACGGGATGCTCAAAGCACTATATGAATGGCTAAAGCTTAAATGATCGAAGTGTTGGCAACATGGTCAAGAGACACTACTGATAAGGTGTAAACTTGATGTTGTCATTGATGGCAACAATCATACATGATCTGGAACAGCTCCCGAGACAAAGTTGTGTGTAGCCTTTTGGTCCGAAAAAACTAACTTAGCCAAAATTAACTAAGTGTTTGCAGCTTACAAAGACAGAGATAGTGATTCAGCTAGTACTCATCCACAGTTGAAGATCATGACATGCGGTTCTGGTATGTTGTACACAATCCTTTGATAATGTAATGTTCCAATATTCAAGTCCTGATAATCTCCAGAAGATACATTATGATTTGACTAAGTCTGGTACAGTAAGGAACAATGTAGAACACTTGAGTAATTCACTCTGAATTCCTCTACTATTGGTTATCTCAATGTGAGATTTGAAGGTGTTGTAAAAACATATTATAGCTATCTAATTCCAGATTTATAGTATCTAAAGTCCACCAGAAGATCATCTACATGCTTCCAATTTCGGCAGTCAATTTGACAGTGTTTAACTAAGACAAAGGCAACAGTTCTGAGATCCGCATATCATCAAATAGGAATATTATGACCTATGGTTTTGAAGGTATGACTGGTGATGTCTAATGAATGTTTGATGTGAATTTTGAAGTTTCATATGGTTTGCACTGGGAGTAATGATATGATTGACATTAAGGTTTAAGTGTTTATTTTGGGATAAGGCCAACACATAATTGGATCGATGTACGGTAAGGAGATATTGCTTAGATCATTATTCTAAATGGTTCAATAATAAGTCCAGACCTATATGAAGATTCCCAAATGATTGTATGGGTTTGCATTGTTGTTTGCGTAAAGGATCAAGCTGACAAGGTATAACCTTGGTATACAAGTTTCATATTTTGCATGCTGACCTAGTTTTGGGATAATTCATGTTGCAGATATATATACTTGATAGATTTTGGTATTAGAGACATGTGTATGTGTGTGTGCAAATATAGTGTGAATTAGATGTGTATGCAACCTAAGGCAATTTTATGATCAGAAAGGAACAGTAAGGGCAGAAGAACAAAGTATATGTGAAGTAGAGCAGAAAAGCAGGGCAGATACAATGAAGACTTTTGAATCTGTGTATTGAGCTATTAATGGAACTACATTTCAACATTCTGTAAATGCATTTGTAGCAATCTTCTCTTGGTAGTGAGACAATCTTTCTTATTTCTTCTTTTCTCTTTTTAGCAGTGAGCCTATTGCAGTGAGCACTTCTTTGGATAGTGAGTCCTTGGGTAGTGAGCCCTAAGGCAGTGAGCTTTCATGTAATTTGGTTTTGATATCACAATATATTGTGAGCTAACATTCACCATGGTTTTTCCCTTTTTGGGTTTTCCACGTAAAAATCCTGGTGTCTATGTGTTATGACTTTATGGTTGCTCTTCTTATGTTTATTTTTCTTTAATGTTATTGAATTTGGTAGATGGATTAATGAATATGTGAAAGAAAGGTTTTATAGAATACTGATTCACCCCCTCTCAGTATTCTTTGTGTTCAACAATTGGTATCAGAGCGAGGTTCCTTGGAAGAAGTTTAATAACTTGAGGAAGATCTAGGAAAGTGTGCAGATGGCAACCAGAAGGTATCCTACTCCAGGCAGTGTCACAATTGCACATATGTCAATAAACAAGAAATAAAAACTGCTCCTAAAGATCTTGATAAGTATGAAGTAAATATCCAAGATTTGAAGGAAAATGTCAAAGAAGCTGATGAATGCATCCTAAAGCTAAGAGAGCAAGTTAAGAGATCAAAGGATAGGAGCAAAGAACTAGGTGAACAATTGAAAGCTGCAAATAAAACCCTAAATGATTTATCAATGCTGATTGAAGAGAAAGAAAAGGCTGAGGAGCATCTGAATCAAGTCTTGAAAGACAAGTCTAAAGAATGTGAAAAGTTGGCAAAAGATGTGCTTCTGAAGTTTGATCTGGAAGTAGCTAATAGCTATAAATAAAAGTTTAAAATAAGCTTTGCCAAGCTTGATGAGTTGATTGCAAGTCAGAAAAGTCCAGATGACAAGCAAGGTTTGGGATTTGAAAGAGGAGAAAGCTCTAAATCAGGACAAGTTAACACTGAAATGAAGAAATTCAAAGGCAACCAAGTCTAGAATCAGAGAAATAGACCTAGAAGACCTCTGACCAGACAACCAAATGCTCAAAGGTACCCATCCTTCAATGGCTATTGTTTCAAATGCAATAAGTTTGGTCATAGGGCTACTCAGTGTAGGAGTAGAATAAACCAAAATGTTCCATCATTCTTAGGTTAGTGTTTTAATTGCAAAAGAATTGGTCATAAAGAAAATGAATGTAGAAGTTTGACTAGGAATGGTCCCAATAATACAAGGAATGCTCAATCTTTCAATAGAAACTGCTTTGCATGCAATAGATTTGGACATATGGCTAACCAATGAAGATCGAGAATAAATCAAACAAATGGAAGGAATCAAGAATAGAGGAATATGGTATGCTACAATTGCAATAGACTTGGACATATTGCAAAAATCTGCAGAAGCAAGAATGTGAAAAGGAACAATCCTGTAAAAAAGAGGAAAACAGAGCAGAGGGAAGATAAAGGTAAAAATAAAGTTAATCCGGTAGAAATCAAGAAGGAAATGAGAAAGGCATGGATTAAGAAGGATATAAATGAGGTCAAGGATAGATCCGTACCAGCTTCTGGTGCAGATACTTCCTCTGGGAAGTAAATTGGGAGCTCTGGCTCAAGGGGAGCTTTTAATGAATATTTTGATCCCCTAGCTAGATAGTGGGTGCTAAGATCTAGAACTAAGGTATGAGCTAAAGCAGTATTGGATGGATCATTTGGAGAAGAAACTAGAAGAAAAAGACCTGATGTGGTACACTGTGAAGCAATCTTAATCAACTGTATCTAACAGTGGAATGTTTGGCAGCTTTTTGAGAACAACATTTATGATGACTAGGTTTTTAAAACAAGGGTTAAAAAGGGTCACATTTGAAAGACTAATCACTTTGCATTCAAGATATCTAGTGTCCAAGGATAACTAAAGTACAATTCCAAGCGACCTCGATGATTTCCAGAGATTCAAAACAACTCAAGTGAAGAAAACCCTAGTTCGACAAAAGAGGTATTTACAGTTTGAAACCCTAACGTGAACTTGTTTGAATTCTTGCGAAGATGGCAACACCACAAGTTATTGATGTCACTAAGAGACCACGACTAAAATTTAAGAAACATCCATTCAAGTCTACTGAAGTTGATCTTGGCGGTGCATGTTCAAAAGTACCCTTTGGTGTGATGCATGAAGAAGATATTAGGGCTTACATCCACGTTGCTCTAGAGGAACACAACGACATCAAACTTGGAGAACTATATATGAATCATCTGTGTGGTGAGAGTTATGAATTGAAGGAGGAATACAAAGCCCTAGAGAGGAAGAAATCCATACAATACATAGACTTTCCATCATTTGCAGAGGACTCATGGGTCCGATACATGTTAAGCAGAGTGCACAATGAGTTTATGTGGCTCAATACACCATTCATTATCACAAAGGATGCTATAAGGGTTGTTATAGGGTTAAATTCTATTGGAACAGTGCCTATGTTGAAAGCCGTGAAAAATAGCATAATAACAGAAGCCACCGGAGCCAAATTTGATAAAAGGGCATTGACAATCAACGACATTGAAGACCACATAGTTAGGTTTGCATCCATGGTGATCAGTTACAAGATCTACTTCACAAACTAGGAGATCTAATGCAGTGGCATCACCATCTTTAGCTTAGTTGTTTCTTTTCTAGTTTTTCTCATTTGTTTCAGATAAGTTAGTTTGTTCTTCGGTCATTATTCCTTTGTCTAGGTTTGTGGCTATTGCCCTTGTGACTAGAACTTACTCTTTTGGATGAATGTCATTGTCTTAGCTCTCTCCTATTGTAGTCAAGACATGAACTTAATTTTTTTGTTTAACCTTCCTTAACCAACTCTCTTCTTTCGTCCACATTAGTTTTCAGTCAGTTATTTGATAACTATTTTTGTAAACTACTGTGAGGTCGTTTTGAGATGGAAAGTGGTTACTATGAAAGAAGGACAGAGGACGGTGGATGGGGGGAGCCCGCAGGGGAAGAGAGAAGGTTGAAGTAGCACATCGTGGGTCGATAGAAGACTATGTAATGGAGAAAATTAATGAAATCAATTTTGTGATTCTTTGGTTTCTTGTGATGTTAATGGCTGTTCTGTTTCATAAATAATATAACAACATTGTTCTTTTTATATTAGACTTTTGTTATTGTTGTCCCAACGAATCTGCAAGTTTTGTTAAATTCATTAGTTTTATCTGTGCATGAGTAATTCTTATTGGGTAGTATAAATCATTGTTTGAGGACTCTATAGACTTGCCTCGGACTTGCGAATCCCTGAGCCTACCGAGTTGACTCAACACGGGACGCACGAGCCGAGTCCAGGTGAGTCCCATCCAGGGACTCACGCCTGCGCTGGGACATCATAAAAACACAATAAAACTCTCATTTGTTTTATTTTTTGGCTCATTTGACAACTTTGCTTTGCAAAAAATAGGTCTGCACTTAAAGTGAGCTTGAAAGAACCTAAGAAGATGAGCTAAGGAGATCATCATAGAGCCAGGTAAGTGATTTAACTTCTCTTTTCTTTTTGTTTTCTTCAATTCAAAATAAGAAAAATCAAGAAAAATAAGGGGAAATGCTGCCAATTTTTTTTTCTATTTCCCTTAATAATCTAATTCCTACTATTTCTAGCTTGATTTTGCATTCTATTTTTTTTTGCAAATGTTTGAACTTTGAATCTCATTTATTTGCTAATTTTTTACCAAACCCTTGCTGATTTTTTTTTCATGTTGAACTTGAAACAACAATGTCATCTTCAAACCCAAGGGGAACGAGAAAAGACACTGCATGGAAGTATGGGATACCAGGAAATAAAAAGGGTGAGGTGACATGTACTGAATGCAAGAAATGGATGACAGGAGGAGTAAATAGATTAAAATACCACCTTGCAAGAATACCTGGGAAAAATGTGGATTGTTGCCCTAAATTGACTCCTGAGATTGTTAGAGAGATGAAGGTCCTCCTTGCTAAGTATGAGATGAAAAAAGATGAAAGACAAAAAACAAAGGATGCACTAGTAGTAGTGATGAGTGGATTCACTTCTACCCCAAGTATCCATTAGCCACATTCATATTTTGGTGAGAGTCCTGAGGGTTCTTTCTCTACTCCTACAGCTCTTGCTAGTGCTAGCCAGGGTCCTTTATCAGGACCAAATTTCTTTATTCCATGCAATATTCCAGGAGCACAACCTTCACTTGAAGGTACCATTTGGAACAAGGAAAAGCATCATGAAGCTAGGATGGAAGCAACAAACTTTTGGTACTACAATAATTTACCTTTCAATGTGGCGAACAACCCATATTGGGAAGGTTTGGTTAATGTCCTTATAGTTGCAGGTAAGGGGTTTAAGACCCCAATAGCCAAAGATTTGAGTGGGCCATTGCTAGAGCAAGTTGTAAAGAATACACAGGTTGTGGTTGATGAGCAAAAGAAATTTTGGCGAAGAAAAGACTGCAGCATTTTATCTGATGGGTGGACAGATGGACGAAATAGGACTCTCCTAAACTTTTTAGTGGCCTCTAATGGTGGATTGGTGTTCCTAAAGTCAATAGATGCCTCCAATGAAGTCAAAAATGCTGAGACTTTATGCAATTTATTAGATGGGGTGATCCAGGAGGTTGGGGTTGATAATGTTGTCCAAATTATCATGGACAATGCAACTGCATATGTAGCTGTAGGTAGACTACTTATGGAGAGGCATCCCACAATTGCATGGTCTCGTTGTGCTGCACATTGCTTGGACTTGTTTCTAGAGGACATGGGGAAGATTAGATGGGTCAAAAGTGTGGTTGAAGATGCCAAAAATGTTACAAAATTTATCTACAACCATACTTGGGTGCTTTCCTTGATGAGGAGATTCACAAATGGCAAGGACATTATGCGACCAGGAGTGACACGATTTGCTAGCCACTTCCTCACATTGCAAAGCATTCTTGGTGCTAATGCTCATCTCATGCAAATGTTTGTGTCTGATGATTGGAAGCAGTCCTCATTTGCTGCTAAACTTGAAGGGAAGAGGATTGTAAGCATAGTTTTTGATCAGACATTCATAAAAAATGCAGAGGAGTTGATCGAGGTAAGTAACAAACACAAAAATAAACCTTATACATGATAATCTATTTGCTATTTTTTTGAGGGGTTAATTTTGTAATAATTTAACATTTGTTTTGATTTTGTTTAGGTGACAGAACCTTTGGTGAGGGTTCTTCGTATGGTGGATGGAGAGGGCATGCCAATGGGTTTCATATATGAGGCCATGGATAGGCCAAAGAGGCCATTTCACATTACTATGGTGGCAACAAATGAAAATATGAAATCATTTGGCGCATGATTGATTGGAGATGGACAAACCAACTCCACCAGTCGATACATGCCTTTACCTACTTCTTGAACCAGAAGTTTTACTTCTCGGACACATTTAAGGCTGATGAGGAGGTTATGGCAGGTGTTGTTGGATGCATTGATAGGATGGTGCCTGATCCTGAGATGAGAGACAAGGTGCTGGATGAGTTGGAGGTGAGATTTGTTACATCTTATTTATGAATTTGTAATGTTCATTGTTGACTATCTATGAATTTTCTATATTTGATTTAATTTTATTTTTAAATTTTATCTATTCAAAGTCTACAAGGGTGTAGAGGGGAGACTCTTTTCCTCACTACAAGCAATTGAAAGGAGAGGAAAACAACAGCTGGGTAAAAAAATTGTTCAATAGTATACTACAAGATGAAATTAGAAACTTGATTCTTATATTTTTTACTTTATTCTTAATACTTATATTTTTTAAATGTGCTTTTGTAGATTTATGGTGGGAGAACTATGGTGCTAGCACGCCAAATCTTCAAAAGCTAACCATCTGTGTCTTGTTGCAACCACGTAGTGCTTCTGGGTGTGAACGTAATTGGAGTTTATTTGAGAACATTCACACAAAGAAGAGAAATAGGTTGACCCAACAACACCTAAATGATTTAGTTTTTGTTCGGTACAACCTTCGCCTTTGAACTAGAAAGGTGGAGGGTGTTTCACATGTGTCCATCGACTTGGATGATATTGATCCATATGGTAAATGGACTATTGATAAACAAAATGATGATGCTGATGTCTTCCTTACTGATGAGGATCTTGTTGAATTGGAGAGAGAAACAACAAAAGAAGAAGAAGCAGCAGGATTTGAAGCAATGGCGAAGGATGAAGACACTTTTAAAGATGAAGAAACCACTCCTAGTCCTTAATCTCCTCATTTGGATACTATAGTAGCACCTACTAGTTCCAGGCCTTCAAAATTGACTTTCATCAGGAGGGGAAAGAGGAAGATGTTATAGATTATATTTGGTTGTTAATGTTTTCCTCATTTTGACATATGATTATATGTAAACATTTATAAACTTATGATGTTGTTATACATTTTGATAGTTTGAAACTATGAGTATGAATGATGATATTTCAATTATTGAGTATTTGATGATCATGTGACATGTGTAATCTTTGAATTATGACAAATTGATAATCAAATTAGGCTCTTATGTTCTCTAAATGCATTAATTTCTTTTTTTTTAAACCATGGTTTTTTTTGCCGAGTTTTTCCCCGAGTCCGTGCTGAGTCTCGAGTCCAAGACCTATTTTGACCTACCAAGTCCGCGCCGAGTCTAAGTTTTCCAAATTTGGTATAAATCCTCTGACTGTGAATCATTGTCGAACTTGTTCATAATCTTAATTTCCTATCATTATGGCAGAAATTACTTGTGTTTACAACTCTGTGGTTCTGAATTGTCTGAGTGTGTGAGGTTGTTGCCATCAGATTCAACAGATTCAGACTTATTAGAGAATCAACACCAACACATTCAGAGATTTCTAGCAGATTCAATGAAATAGTATTTTAAATGTGATAGAGCAATATAGTTATCTTATTCAGAAAATAGAATGAACATCGACACACCGTAGACCCACGAAGCACTAAACTTTTTATTCCTTTCACTTCCTTTCATTACAATGTCTTTCCTGTTGAACCATGACTCCTTTCTCAGTCTTCACTCTGCAGCCTCTCCCTCATTTCTCCTTCCTTCACTATCCTCTAATTGTCAGCCTCCTTCACCAAGATCAGAGTCTCTTTGTTTCCCTCCATCTGTCCTGCAACCGTCGACCTCTCTGGACCTTTCAACTTCTCTAAACTGTCGCAACTACCTATGCAAACCAAACCACCAAGTAACACTGTCAGGTTTGGGAAGATAACTATCGACAGTTAAAAAGGCCCCTTTGCATTTAGTTTCTGTCGCTTGGGTGACAGGAAAGTTCTTTGATAAACTTTGATTTACATAAGGACAGGCGACATGACTCCTTTACTAATCTGGATTTACATAGTTACAAGAGCATACAGAGAACAAGCCCAGGAGACAAGGTATCACCACTTATTAACAAAGAAAATGCAAACAAAACCAAAACATCAAAGAACTAAAACCAAAATTGCTAGGAGAACAATGCCCCTACATCAGAATCTTTGTAAGTTGAAACTCCAGTGATCAGCAAGGCTAGCCATCAAGAACCCTGTCTCTAGAACTGTCATATACACAGCCTATGAGATGGTTAAGAAAAATGCAGATTATGACCTTTGTGAGTTGCTCTGACAGCAATTAATGGAGAATTTGAAGAAGACAAAATAGCACAAATATCCCTTCAAGTTTGGTATGTTGATCATGTGCTTATTTTTCTATTTTATGCAAGAATTACCGAGAATGAAGTTGATTTGGTCTAGTAGTCAACCAATTTCCATTCAAATTAGAAACCACCTGAATAGCATAGGAAGTCAGGATGCACAGAATGCAACCCTATGGGGCTACTTCAAGAATTTTCAAAAAATAATGCAATCCAGGTAAAGAATACCGGAGAAATAAGTTGAGAAATACAAGAATGATATATGTTTTATTGTAAACAAAGACCAATGCATGATGGAGGCTATTGAGCCTAGGATAGCCTGGGTCCTTCCAATGGGCTATGAAGTAGTTGAGAATATATTGGATGGTTATGCTAAGATCATGTTGAGCAAACCCAGGGACACCAATGAGCCAAGATTTGGTACCTATGAGGAGCTATCTGTGCAAAAGCATGTTGAACTAAGAAAGCCAGAAACTCAGAAAAAGATGAAGAAATTGATAGAGGAATATGCCCAAAGCATAGGACTCACTAAAGAAGAGATTGCTAAAACAAGAGCAAGGACCAAAGAAGCTAGGGCCACTGAAAAAATGAAGCAAGGTGAGCCTAAAAAGGCTTCGAAAGAGTTTGGGAGGAAAGAAAAGGAGCCTACAGTAACAAAGAAGAGAACAAGAGCACCTACTTCACAAACTACATCTGCATCCTCTAATCCAACACCCTCTGTGGAAGCACCTGCAAAGAAACCTGCTAATGAAAAGCACAAAAGAATGAAGACCAAAGACAAAATAATGTATGTGAGTATAGGGGTTGATGATGAAGAAACTGAGTCAGATGAGGAAGTGAAGAAAATGAAAGTTAAGGCTACTAAAGCCTCTAGGAGAAAAAAGGAGAAGCCCTCTGGTAAGGACAAAATCAAAAAGCCAAGACTAGCTGAGACAAAGAAAGGAGAAGCTACAATAAATTTGGAGGATGTCTTGAAGGCCATAACAGTTGATGGAAATCTAAAGCCTATCGCTCAACTGTATGATGATTATGATGATGCAAACAAAAGCATCATTGAGACTGTTGTAATCAGATATTTGGATATGTACAATAGAGCTCTTATTGAGGTGATTACAGATCTCCGTGACACCCTTGCAAGTATAATGTCTACCAAGAAGGAAGCAACAATGGCCAAAGATGTGGAGGTAAGAGAAAATACATTGCTAAAATTTTGTCCAAATGTGACTCTTGAGGAAAGAACCAAAGTCTTCAAGATCATTGGAGATAAAATTGAAATAAAGAGGAGGATCAACACTCTGATGTTAGGGAACATAGAGAAATTGGTGAAGGACATAGAGCAAGTAATACTTGATATCCTAAGAGATCTTAACATCCCAAATATATATGATAAAGAAGATACAAGTGTTGGTGATGACACATATGTTCCAGAAGTTAGCTTGAATCAAGGTTTGGACAAAATTGGTGAAGAGATAAAAGAGAAAGAATCTGATCAAGCCCCTATTACTGATGGTGAAGACAAAATTGACAAGGACCAAACAAAGACAAATCCTCCTCCTGATCAACAAACTAATGATAAAAAAAAAACAAGAAGAAGACTGCAGAGCAAAAGAAAGCTTATGATCAAAAAAATGAACAAGCTGAGAAGAGCCCTCCTCCGGAACAAAACATTGATAAACAAGAGGCTATGGATCTAGAACCACCAGAGTAGAATCAAGAAGTGTCTAATATGGCAAGAGACACTGCTACCTCACAAGATCTAGTAAATTCTGTCAAGGAATTTTTGGAGAAGCAACAAAGAACACAAGTTTTGGATGAGCCTGAGTTTCTGCAAGGACCAATAAATTTAGCTTCAATGTCTCCTTTGCAGAAATTCAAACTAGTGTCAATTGTGCAAGCCAAGGCTCAAGAAGAAATTCTAAGGTCTCACATCCAGGACAATGAGCTCATCGGAGAAGCATCTGGTATTTTGGAGAAGTTGATGCCTACATACCAAAAGGATACATCATTGTCATCAACTGATTAGTTCAAAGGCTTGATAAACTCAGTAAGTACTCATTTAGAATCTTTAAAGAAGTATGTTGATATAAAGGTTAGGAAGGAATTTGATGATAAAAGATTAGCAGAGTTGAAGTCTAAGCTAGACAGTGATAAAATTTTATTAGATAATAGCATCAAGAATATAGAGTGTGCTATTAAGGAAGCCTATGACATATACAAATTTTGCTTATCATGGTCTGAGACCACTAAGGAAATAGAAGAGAAGAGCAAAGCTATGGAACTTCAATTAGTGAATATTTCAAAGTCTTATGATCTAGCAGTTGATTCCATAAGCAATAAGGAAATACAAGTTGTAAATATTCATAATAGCATAAGTAGTCTGCTGAGCAAAAAGGAAGAAATAAAAAGCAGAATGTGCCAATTGAGAGGGTTAATAAGCCCTAAAATTGATTCAATGTCAAGTCTAGCTGTTGAAGCCTTAAATGTTAAGGCAATAACTGATACACCTACAAGTGTGCAGAAGGCAGAAGACTTAGTTTTTCAGATTAATGGCAACATTCAAATTTTGAACAGTGCTAAGAATAGGTGGGATGGAGAACTAGCACAATTAAAGATTGCTTACAATGATATCCTTTCACCCACAACTAACTAAATTAAAAGATTGCACTTGTACATATGTGAACAAGTATAACTGTTTTGCAATTTTGACACCATTTTGTTACTTATACATACACCTTTCGCATTGATGTTAAAGGGGGAGAAGAAAATCCAGTGAAAAATGGCCAAACATATTATGGTAAGAGGAAAAATAGAGTGTACATAGTAAGAGGGAGCAAATAAGTATTTTTCACTAAGTGTTGCCATCAATGCCAAAGGGGGAGATTGTTGGCAACATGGTCAAGAGACACTGCTGATAAGGTGGAAATTTGATGTTGTCATTGATGGCAACAATCAGACATGATCTGTAACAGCTCCTGAGACAAAGTTGTGTGTAGCCTTTTGGTCCGAAAAACTAACTTAGCCAAAATTGACTAAGTGTTGGCAACTTACAAAGACAGTGATAGTGATTCAGCTGGTACTCCTCCACAGTTGAAGATCATTATATGCGGTTCTGTATGTTGTACACAATCCTTTGATATGTTATGTTCTAGTATTCAAGTCTTGATAATCTCTAGAAGATGCATTATGATTTGACTAAGTTCAGTAAGCAAAGTTGTAGCATCCACATTCTAAAAACATAGTAAAACTAGAAATTTACCATTGAGTAATTTAACAAGGTAAAAATGAGATAGAGAAAATTTTTCTTTTATTCAACATATAATTAAGTAACTACAATTACAAGATTTCTCATTACAAAATACAATAAACCATATTGTCTTTCTCAATTACAATCTTTACAAATGTAAATCAATTATATATACAAAGATGACATTTTGTCTTTACAATTACAAATATCTGTAATAGATAATGTTTTACATAGTCTCAATAAACACAAGTCTCAAAGATATAATGCATCCAAAAATTTGACATCTTTATCACAAGCCTCGGCATGTCTTCTGCTAGAGAGAGAGTATCTTTCTAGTGATTTACCTCCAACCACAGACTGACGCTCTCCCACACTTCTTCCACATAGGAAGTGGCCCTACCCTTCACGAGGAATATAGACCAAAGGTGACCAGTGGTAATTTTTCTTTCCGAGTACATAGTGTTGTATCTTACACAACTCTATCAACCATACAACCCTAGATACCCTCTAGCTAAGTATGATTTTCGATAGGTTGTGCAATCCAGATATAGTGAACTGACAATGCATGTAGAGACATATGCATTACTATGGCCATAGTTTCAATATAAATTGGCGTTCGCAATGAACATTGTCGTAATGTTCACCCACCCCAACTTGACTTGGATACTATCATATTCCTACAGTTCAACTTGGTCAACTACATTTAACTTATGAAGTCTTGACAATTTCAATATTATAGTCTTCCAGACTTAGACAAGTTTACATTCACTGTCTATATTCCATAGACCATATCGACTACCTTTCTTTACAAGGATTCTCATTGCATCATTGCAATACTTGAGATCCAAGACTTCATAAGAATTTTAAATCGATTAATAATGAATAAGATGGTTACCTTACCCAGGTTAAGCACCACAGTCTAGACAATGATTCCCTTCTTACAAGTAAGAATAATTATACATAGTTACGGTACTTGTCCCTTCAATCACGATTCTATAAAATGTTCACAATGATTTAATATAAATAATTACCTTATTTGGTCAAGTTAAGGTTTAACCAAAGAGTTTTATCTAACTCAAACCTAATCTTTCTGACTTAGGTGGATTCATAAGAAACTGTCACTGCTCCATAGACCTTATGGAATGACTATCTATTATTGGGTATCTCTTTGCATCTTTGCAACATTTGAGATTCATCACTCATCGACAAGTGATAGCTAAGAGAAGTTGTGACCAATAAGGTATAATAAACTTTATGGTTGACTAACCCTTTAATAGTACCTCTTGCATGTTTGCAAAACCTGAGGCTTATGACTTATATCTCAAGTCGACTTGTAACCTGACATTAGGTTCCTCTACCTAAGGTTAAACATTATTGACTAACAACAAATCTCTTTTCCATAAGATAGATGAAACATTTATTGCTTAGGGTTCTCGACCCTTTAAAGTCTACCCCCATAATATAACTAAAACATGTTATAACCATAATGGTGTCATCAAATAATCTTTAACCCTTCTAGGTTAAACTAGGGTATTATTTAACCCTTGAATAATCCATTATATCAAAATAACCCTATCACATAACTTCAAGACTAAGGTTTATAAACAACCTTTGGTTTAACTCAACCAAGGTTAAGAATACTATGGATTTGTAATAGATAATAACTCCTATACAAAGCAACATAGAATACCTTTGGTAATGTGATATAACCAAAACATACCCTATATACATCTCCCTACAAGGCCATTCTCTAGTAAACTGTCTACTCCATTGAATTGGATCTTTCCAAGATTAATATGAACAATAATGATAAATAGGCATTTAAGGATTCCCATATAAACCTTATTTTCATCTACCATAATATCACTAAGTTACTTTCGTTTAATGAGATACAATAGTTAATAAAGATTCCTATGAATCTAAGTTCTCATGGATAGATATCTTTTTTTATTAAATAAATATAGAATCTAACAAGATAAATACTTCAAATGAGTTTATCCCGACTCAAGGTCAAACTATACTACTCAAGTTTAAGAGAATATTAATCAAAGTTCATTCATCTCTATAAAATTTGAGAGTCTATTGTTTGGTTAACTTACAATCATTCCAATGACTTGTTACAAACTTATTCGATAGGAGAACTATTTTCAAAAGCTAATAATAGCTATGACAATCTCTTACTATGATGGTCTTTTATCCTCCATTCTATGCATCGATATGATAATCAGTTTCTAAAGCAATAAGCAAATGGTCGGTTCACTATACTATAACAAAGTACTCACTTGTATTACCAAGTGTCAACCGTATGATTTGCATTCAAAGTCTCATTAATTACAGAGATAGATCAACATAGTTTACTTAGAAAGTTATCTGTATTTTTCCTATGTCAAAACTTAATAGTTTTCAACTGTTACCCAATAAAAACAAGAGGTTTAACCTCTCTGGCGAACTCATACAATTGCCATGAGACTACAATGTACTCACTTAAAGATATTAATCAATCTCTTCATAGTTATCAAACACGACTGAGGAATACCTATTAATGGACGTTTTATGAGCTGGCAGAAATGTGTAAATTAGACACAGGGTCGATGCCTCTTGTCTGAGTATTCCCTCTCTTTTCTAGCCACTATACTTCTCTCTGTATACGTTTGATCCTCTCTCTCTCCTAAGTTCGATCCTGCCACCTACGTTTGCTCCTCTTTCAAGTTTTTAACCTTCTGAAGCGACGATTTACACAACAAAGATGGCAAACAGAATGCACTATATTCTTCCTAAGATTCATTCTTGGCCCATGCGCAATCTCTCCTCTACTCTCAGCTATAGGACTTATCACCTAAAAGAATGCCTCTCGACTATCAAGTTGTGGTTTCTTAAGAGCCTCAAACCGACTCATCAATGAGTCATCACACTAAGCGCTCCACTTATTGCAGTTAAAAACTCATTCAATACCAACAGTTTTTGGTCTCCAGTTCTAACTCAACCGCCAGCTACAAAGGTGCAATCGACACCATATGTCAATTATGCAAAAATGGTTGAGAAGAAATAGTGAATGTGGCTGGGTTATTCTCCACTCCTCATCAATGAGGCCACCAACTCAATAACTGAACATAGAGCAATTGATTACTCATAAAGAGTAGTTTGATCCATTACACTCTAATATTAAAGGCACTCCTTAATAGATGCCTAAGGCTGCTCAATCATAAACCATAATAAACTATCATGAGGTATTACCTCATTAGACACATAAGCATATTCTTAATGATTATATCAAATATAATTCACATAACATTGCCTCTATTAGATAGTTATGGTTTAATCAATAAAATGATGATATTAACACAAAGGATTATGGAAAATGTGATCGGGTTGAGCTAGTCTCCTCATCATAATCCGTCGACAAAAACATGTCATCTTAACTTGACGATCTGACGTCTTAACATTAAGAATCATTTATAACACCTCAAGTGACTTAATAAAATAAGAGAACCATTTTTCGACAATGACGTCGTAACTTTTACGTTAAACGTAAATGGTCACGGCTCATACTCAAACGACGTCGTTAACGTTATTAATGACTAAGACGACTTACTATGACTTAAAAAAAGATTTGTAAAGTATCGACTACTTGTCGATTAGGTTTATAAGTAAACTAACAAGACACGACTTACCTCTTATGACACATTGGTTCATAATTACGTTTTACACTCATACTCATTTTCGCAAATAAACCACTCGTAACTCGAGGTCTATATCTCTCTCCTCGAAAGATACTCTCTCTCTCTTTTCTCTGAGAGTCATCTGAAAACCTGTAATCCTGTATCAAACTTGTAACCAACAAATTATGATCAGTGCATCATTATTCAATAAATAAATCAAATCTAATAATGCAAGTATTAAATCAATAATAACATAATCATTTCTATAATTTCATAAATGACATTCAATATAATCCATGTTTTTCCTTGTCATTAATCTAAACATCATAATAGATTTACTTATGTCCAAGTAAAAGTAAAAAGCATAGCAAGACAAAATTTGGGGATGTAATAAGAGTACAGTAAGGAACAATGCAAAACACTTGAGTAATTCACTCTACATTCCTTTGCTATTGGTTATCTCGATGTGAGATTTGAAGGTGTTGTAAACACATATGATAGCTATCTAATTCTAGATTTACAGTATTTGAAGTCCACCAGAAGATCATCTACAAGCTTCCAAGTTTCGGCAGTCAGTTTTACACTGTTTAACTAAGATGAGGCAATAGTTCTGAGATTCGCATATCATCACACATGAATATTATGACCTGTGGCTTTGAAGGTATGATTGGTGATGTCTAATAAATTTTTGATGTGAATTTTGAAGTTTCATATGGTCTGCACTGGAAGATATGATATGACAGACAATAAGGTTTAAGTGTGTATTTTGGGATAAGGTCGACACACAGTTGAATCGATGTGCGGTAAGGAGATAATGCTTAGATCATTATTCTAAATGGTTCAATAATAAGTCTAGACCTATATGAAGATTCCCAAATGATTGTATGGGTTCGCATTGTTGTTTGTGTAAAAGATCAGGCCAACAAGGTATAACCTTGGTATATAAGTTTCATATTTTGCATGCCAACCTAGTTTTGGGATAATTCATGTTGCGGATATCTATACTTGATAGATTTCGGTATTGGAGACGTGTGTGTGTGCGAATATAGTGCGAATTCGATGTGTATGCGACCTAAAGCAATTTTATGATCAGAAAGGAACAGTAAGGGCAGAAGAACAGAGTATATGTGAAGCAGAGCAAAAAAGCAGGGCATATATAATGAAGACTTTTGAATCTGTGTATTGAGCTATTAATGAAACTGCATTTCAAAATTCTATAGATGCATTTGTAGCAATCTTCTCTTGGCAGTGAGCCAATCTTTCTTCTCTTCTCTTCTCTTTTTGGCAGTGAGTCTTCTCTTAGCAGTGAGCCAATCCTTCTTCTCTTCTCTTCTCTTTTTGGCAGTGAGTCTATTGCAGTAAACACTTCTTTTGATAATGAGTCCTTGGGCAGTGAGCCCATGTAATTTGGTTTTGATATCATAATATATTGTGAGCTAACACTCACCGTGGTTTTTCCCTTTTTGAATTTTCCATGTAAAAACCCTGGTGTCTATGACTTTATGGCTGCTCTTTTTATGTTTATTTTGCTTTCATTTTATTGAATTTGGTTTTGGTAAATGGATTAATGAATATAGCCCTCCCTCAATATTCTTTGTGTTCAACACGAAGAGAATTTTTAATGTGATAAAGGGGTATCGATCAACAGTGGAGATAAATCATTAAAAAAAATCCTACCAAAATGGTTTTAATCAAATTGTATTTGTTTTATTGAAGTTATAAGGGGGTAAAACCAAATTTTCGGTCAAAAAACATATACAAAGAATGAAAAAAAATTGGTTCGTGACGGCATGCAGACTGCTTTGAGAAGAATGTGATTGAGCATCAAATTGACAAAATACTAGTGGCCAATTTGGCCGTCACGCCATTTTGCATTAGCAGGTGCGCGACCATAATGCACGCCATCGCTGCAATTATTATCATAATGCCAGGGAAACGCGAGATCGAAATCGTCCACCACCAGAGAAACCAGATTCCTCTCCCTTAATTTCTCCAACAGAATGTAATTATACGTCTCCATTCTCCCTTCATACAGATCTGAAGTTTCTGGAGCTCAGATTAAAAATACCAATTTGATTTCTCTGTGACCCGAGTAGAGCATCCCAGCCTATCAATTGTTTATTTGTAAGAATTTATTTCATCTGTAACATTTCTTGAAACTCTCCCCGACTCTCAGATTCACCGTCTCCGCTTATATGATAATAAATGGATGGATATTGAATCAAGTAATCCTGAGCCACAGTCCCATGACACATGTCCGCCATTATTACTTTCATTAACTCATGGAATTTTAGCCGTTTGTGTCAGCTGACGGCAGTCGCCGGTAATAACAACGTCTATTGCCGGTAAGAACGAGAAGGCCATAGAGGCCGTCTACAGGAAGTTTACTAGTGGTGGTCTATATTTGCTTTTTTCAAAAGAAAAAAGGAAATGCGAACTCTACTAAATTAGTGATACATTTATTTAAATTTTTAGAAATAAAATGCTATTCCAAGTATGCCTTCAAATTTTGTCCATAGAAATAATCTAAATCGAACTAGAGTTTACTGAGGTGGGTCTATATTTGCTTTTTTCAAAGAAAATATAATGACTATTCAAATAGATAACTATTACATTGTACGGAATTAACAATATATTTAACTAAATGTTTAGAATATCATTGATATATAAGTCATGATTCCAAATTCCAACAATCCAAAATGATCACCAAATATGCTTCCAAATTCTATCCATAAATAAAATATAAAAACAATAAGGTGATAACTTTGGTAATATCATAATATAAATATTACAGCAACAAAAAATTTCTATCCATAAATATAATTTAAACAACTTGAAATTTCAAGGTGATAAACTTTTGTAATATCATAATATAAGTATTAGAGCAACAAAAGTTTTCTATTTGTTATGGCCAATTGGATAATATCCTTAGAGGTCACTTGAAAATGAACAAATAACCTAATTTGATTATTATTAATATACAATAATATAGCTATTTGTTCATTAATATAGAATAATATAAATTAGATTATTTGTTTATTAATATATAATAATATAAATTTTAAATTTCAATGTGCAAAATAGTTAAATCTTAAGAATAATATCTTATATATAATACAATTAAAAATATGATCAAATTTACAATCTACATGTTTAATTTCTATGTAAAAAATAATGTAAATTTTATTTCCCTCTCAAATTTTGTTTAACATTTTTTTATCTTTTATTTAAAAATGCTCACTATTTACTAATCCTTTTAATAATATTAGAGATCATGTTATTGATTTAATCATTGATTACGAGATATTTTTTAGCTTTTGGAAAGTCTAAGGTTAATGAGTGTTCTTTTTATTTTACATTTTGTATTTTTAAACTATAATTATTATAGATGTAATTATATTTTTATTAATTTTAATTATTGATTACAAGGTTTTGAATTGGTTGGGGTTTTGGTCTTTTTTATAGCGTTACAATAATTTCATAGTTGTAGGCTCTAGTAATAATGTAAAATGTCAATAAGAAATGAAAAGGTTATAAATGTTGTCTAAAATTTATTGGGGTGTATATTTACCTTTTCAAAAGGAAAAAGCATTGACTATTTAAAAAAGATAACTACTACATCATATGCAATTAATGATGTTGTATTTGGTGAAATTTGTATACCCATTCCATTGACTATTCAAAAAAGATAACTACTACATCATATGAAATTAATGATGTTGTATTTGGTGAAATTTGTATACCCATTCCATTGACTATTCAAAAAAGATAACTACTACATCATATGAAATTAATGATATTGTATTTGGTGAAATTTGTATACCCATTCTATTGACTATTCAAAAAAGATAACTACTACATCATATGAAATTAATGATATTGCATATGGTGAAATTTGTATACCCATTCCATTGACTATTCAAAAAAAGATAACTACTACATCATATGAAATTAATGATATTGTATTTGGTGAAATTTGTATACCCATTCTATTTCCCATTTAGTTTTGTGTCTATTTTTTTATATTACATATGATTTACAAATACCTCTTTACAAACAAACACACAAGAAATCACCTATGGAAGACCAAGAGTCACTATTTGAAATTCCACTTTATTTAGAAACCACATCCACATTAGAAGCCAACTATGGAAGACCAAGAGTCACAACTTAGAATTCCACATTAGATGTCCCTATGGGGATTTTAACTTAGGTCTCTACAATGAGAACCCAAAAATTTAACCAATTAATCTCAATCCCTAGTTTAAACACATGTTAAATGCATAGAATGAAGTAGAAAGCAAGCAAATTTAGAGTTTAGAAAACACCGTTGAAAGTGAAAAATTAGAAAAATAGAGTAAAAACTAATATGTTATATTTAATTTGAATTTCCCAATCCTCAACGGTTTTTTGATGCTTTACAATAAGTTGCACGAGTAGAAATAGCACAATTGGATGGGAAGACAAATAGTCATTCCCTCTAAAATCACAAATGACAAGTTACTTTGGAATGCAACAGGCCATTTTGACTTTGCCCTTCACATTCTATTATTTCCTTCATGTATCCTCATCCCTTTTATTTGTTTTGAAGCATATGCCACATTTCCATCTCAAAATGATTTGTATTTTCAAATTGTTCTTCAATAGAGTTATTCTCTCTTTTGGCCTCAAAGGTTTGAGTCACATCTGTATACTCTTCCAATGGTATCTTTTGTTCTTGCTTTTGTAGCATTACACTTTTGGTTTCTATATCTACGTGCAGTTCCAATGCCACTTTCCTAGTCTTGTCTCAATTGGAGAACCAAAAACTTGGCCTTACTCGATGATCTTGGTGTCACTATCTTTGTATAAGTTTTTTTAAAAGCTTTTGAACAAATCCATCCTTTGCCTATCTAGCATTCATAACAACCCACATCTTTGAATGTTTTATAATAGGATTTGCCATTATAAGAACAAAACTTCCATAATAAGCTGCTCATCTTCAACAATGACTTCTCCCCCTGCTTTTAAAGATTCCAAAAACTAGTTTGTTCTTTGAGACTTTCTTAGTTGCATGCCAGAACACCTTCAAGGAACAATGGTAGCTAATTATGGTCCAAAAATGTGGTTTCCCCTATGTAAGAAAGAATCAAACATGGATAGACAACTCCAACAAATGTTAACCTAATTTACAACTACAATCATAGCCTCAAATTTATGTAGAATGTCTCTTGTTTTCTTTTGCATTTTGAAATTGTTTGGCCTTGGTTGACCTTCAACTATCTGAAATCCATGAGGTCAAATAGAAGAGACCATTGGTATAGTGTCTATATGTAGATCACTAGAACTCCTCATAAAAAAGTTGACATTCAAATCTAAATTTCCAGAGCCATATAACTTATCTCGAGTTGAAGCCCAAAAAGAAATTCCTACCATTGCATCAATTAAGTCCCACAAAGATTTAGCCCATATCCTTCCTTCTAACCATCATGCTGGAAATGTTAATTATAATGGATATGCATGGCACATTAGATTTCAAATCAGAATTTGTAGCAATAAGGTCTACAGTTAAGATCACCAAACTGTGCCCTTATATGCTTGTCTTTTTGAGTCCAAAACCCATAATTAGAATTTGACCATCTAGCATTCTCTTTGTGTAACATCCACGTTCTAAAAACTTAGTAAAAACCAAAACTTCACCATAAAGTAAATTTACAAGGTAAAAATGAGACAGAGAAATTTTTTTTCTTTTATTCAACATATAGTCGAGTAACTACAATTACAAGATATCTCATTACAAATACCATAATCTGTATTGTCTTTCTCAAGTACAATGTTTAAAAAAGTAAATCAATTATAAATACCTGAATCAGATAATGTTTTACTTAGTCTCAAGAAACACAAGTCTCAAAGATATACTGCATCCGGAAATCTGACATCTTTATCGCAAGCCTCGGCATGTCTTCTGCTAGAGAGAGAGTATCTTTCCAATGATTTACCTCCAACCATAGACCGGCAGTCTCCCACACATCTTCCACATAGGAAGTGGCCCTACCCTTCACGAAAAGTATAGACCAAGGTGACCAGTGGTAATTTGCCTTTCCGAGTACATAGTGTTGTATCTTACACAACTTTATCTATCATACAACCCTAGATACCCTCTAGCTAAGTATGATTCCTGATAGGATGTGCAATCTAGATACAGTGAACCGACAATGCATGCAGAGACTTATGCATTACTATGGCCATAGTTTTCAATAAAAATTGACGTTCGCAATGAACGTTGTCGTAATGTTCACCCACTCCAACTCGACTTGGATACTATCATATTCCTACAGTTCAACTTGGTCAACTGTGTTTATCTTATGAAGTCATGATGATTTCAACAATTTAGTCTTCCCGACCCAATACATGTTTTCTCTCTCTGTCTAAAATCCATAGACTTTTTCCTTCGTCTTTCTTTCTTTACAAGGGCTCTCATTGCATCATTGCAATACCCGAGGTCCATGACTTATTGTCTCATAATAGATATAGATAGATTAATTACGACTAAGATGATAACCTTACCCAGGTTAAGCAATGTAGTCTAGGAATCTAATTCCCTTCTTGCAAGTAAGAATTATTATACATTGTTAGGGTACTCATCCCTTCAATCATGATCTATATAACGATCCCAATGATTTAATATAAATAAATACCACATTTGGGTCAAGTTAAGGTTTAACTAAAGAGTTTTATATAACTCCAATCTAGTATTTCTGACTTAGGTGAAATCACAAGACAATGGTTTTTTTTTCCACAATACAAAGCCATATCATTTTAGACTATAACATACTTTATAAAGACTAGTTTAAAGCATAAGAATTCATTTATGGTTTTTGAATTATCCAGGTCGACCATGACATGTTGTCTTAATCGACTTTAGGTTTTCATATAAAAGTTTTCTAACCCTTCTTGGTTGAAACTAGGGTTAAACTTCTACAACCCAAATCATAGCATAAACCTATTGTTTTTCAATAAGGTCACAAAATTAAGATAATAAAGGCTTATATACTTCCTAGACCATTTGATATGGTTCAATAACACTTAAGAACATAAAAGATACTTTCTCATATCAATAACCTTACCTTTGTCATAACAAGGTATTACGTTAATAAACTTAGGCTCTTATCTTAACCATATCCCTATTATCATAATAATAGAAAGTTTACACTTGAAACTAAAGATCAAACCCATTCAATATGTGAGAACAATGGGGTGCTAGTCTGATGAGTAAAATAGATAAAACCCCCTTGGGTAGTATTCAATGTCAATATCTTTTGGAGTTTCTCGACTAAAAGATTGGTTAGAAATAAACTAAATTCTGAGGAGTTGTTCAAGTTTTATCCATGGTTTTAGTCTTCCTCAAGTTACTTACTTATACCTCTCATGATATACATAGTTTAAATAGATAACCAACTTGGTTAATTGTCTTGGTTTGAAATAAATATCTTAACCAATTGTTGTTAAAATCAGTTTAGAATAACTATAAAAACTAGGATTTTAGTAACACGTAATCGAGGATTTGAAGGAGTTCAATATTTAAACAAATATCAAATATTTAGTCTTTCATCCAGCCCCGGTCGTTATACTAATACTTCTCTCATGAAAGATTAAATCTTGCTACACTTTGACCTTGGATTAAGTCATACATTGATTACTAACACGTACATTTTCCTCCTTGATAATAAGTTCTTGCAAATCATAAAGTTACTTATATTGGGTCTCCATGTGCTATCATTACCCAACAAAAAATAATAGACTCACATCTCTAATGCACAAAGGTAAATAATAACTATAATATGATCTTTTCTAAACGTATGGGGACATATGATTATTTCCCTGACCACATGACATAACAAGAAGGTCCAAGAATTTAACGTGAATAAAGATAACTTTCTGAGAGAGAAAATATTTCTTTAGAAACCTTAGACCTCTTGGATGCATGCAATGTTTAACTCATAGACCTCATGAAGATTTTAAACCAAGAACCTATAAAGTGCAAGACTAACTCATTCATTGTGGTCTGTATGTAAACTATCTCTGATAGTTTTCAGATAATAAGAAGGGTTATGTCTCTAGGATGGTCAACAAATTACTATGTAGGAGTATAAAGTCTTAACAATAGTTCTTTTGCTGAAATTAACTAAAGCACATTCTCATGATAGCTTAACAATAGCTTCTAGACTATTAAAAAACCAGCTTGAAATAAACCATACATCCCATGGATCTACAATTTCATAATAGAGAATTTGGCTATAATAAATTCAGAATTCATAGAAGTCATTATGAAAGGTTTTAACCTGCCAAGCACGTCCTAAATGCTCCTGGTTTGTCCTTGCAGAAGATCTCCAATCTTCCTCTGGGGTTGATGAATGGTAGTTCACAACGTCTCCAACTCAGTGTACCATGGTCTCCCTCTGCACAGTAATCCCCCTCTTTCCTATTCTATCATTTTCTTTTCTAGACTACGTTGATGCTCCTCTAACCTCCGCTAACACAATGCTTTTCTAATTTCTCCTATCACAATACTGTTGTCCTTCCCCCCCGAAATACATCGATAGGAATCACCCAAGTGATGGAAAAACATTCCCCCTCGACTTAACACAGTCCTCCCTACTAATACCTGCCCACATTGAAGGAATAAAATGCGCTCACCATACTGCCGACCATGCCTATCAAGATGGGAATCCATTTCGGCATGCAAAAACAACTCCTATCCTTAAGCGACCACTCCCCAAATGGAGCTCCACAAGGCAAGGTGGCGGTTGGTAAACTTAACAACCCATCCACCACTCATGAGTTAAGGGCCACAAAACCATATAATTCGCCACTACTCATAAAAGTGGGGCTCAGATTCTTATGAGGTGGCAAATTTAAATAATAAAAACATCCCCATACTCTAAACTGACCACGCGTATAGACGATTGCCACCTTAGCAAAAATAGTTTGGTCGATAACTACATGGTGGTCTATAACTAGAGCACAAAAAGAGTTATTCAAAAGAAAAGACATCATAAAAAGAACTAAAAAGTGTTCCTCTTCGAACTTCAAAAAGATTCCGTCAACAGACAAGAATAAAGGAATTCCTCAACGTCTATTAAAATATAACTATATAATTTAGCATATTCCTTTACATTACGACGAAGGTTAAAACACACCTAGGTCTCTAATTCGATGTCCGTCGATCTCCAAAAAGGAAAGAGTTCACAACATAAGTCCAAGGCGTTTTTACGACATTCACGACGGATTGGGCATAACACAAAACAAGATTTTAGATTTCGTTTAGCTATCACATAGCTGTGAAAAACCTCTACCCGACGTTGTTAAAAACTCCTCTATTTGTCCCATTTTGATCACTAAGAATTTCGGATGATGTGAATGGGTCGAGTTTACCTCCCCATCACAATCCGTCAACAATATTCGCGTCATCAAACTTGATGAGAATGTCTGGATGTTTAAGAAGCAACAGTAAAACCTCAAGTGACACAAGAAGAATAACACAACCGTTTTACGTCTATGACATTGTTTACTTTACAAACGACTATGTCGACTCACCATCGACTTGACTAGATGGTAATCAAGATATCGACTACCTGTCGATTAGATTCGAAAGTAACTAGCAAGACAAGACTTACCTCATACGTGACACATTGGTTCACATTATCGTTTAACACTAAACTCGTTTGGCAAATAGTCCACTCGTATTCCAAGGTCTATATCTCTCTTCTCGAAAGATACTCTCTCTCTCTTCTCTGAGAGTCGATAACTTGTAATCTTGTTTCACTTGTCATCAAACAATATGCGATCAGTGCATCATTATTCAATTAATTCAACTAGTAAATCAAATCTCATCATATAGATATTAAATTGATAATAACATAATTATTTGCATGATTTCATAAATGATATTCAATATAATTCCAAGTCATATCTTGTCATAAATCTATAACATTACAACAAATTTACTTATGCCCAAGTAAAAAGTAAAAGTATAGCAAGTCAGAAATTAGGGATGTAACACTTTGATTGTTCAGCGTTTGTCAATCAATTTATGCGCCATATCCGTAGCTCCACATTTTACATTTTCTACCGGGCAATTGCAACCACAATATTTTATTGTATCCTTCATACTTTGATGGATGTCCAATGTCCATACTCTGACCCATGAGCTCCTATTTTGACATAGGCATGGAGAACGCTGGGAAAGGTTGCAAATTTTGATTTCTTCTCAAGAGTTTCTAAATCCTTTGGAACCTAACCTATGAGATCACGTTTCATTTCATTTGGTCAAACATGTATGCTTCCACAATTCTTCAAGGCATTTGGACAAACAGGTCACGTTCCTTGCAACATTTGCAATTTTGATAAACAGGTCATGTCCCTGTTGTTTATGCTCATTCCTAAGAAATTTTGACCAACAATTTGCATCCCTGAGGTTTATTCAAATTCAAATTCCTTTGGGGCATTTAGCCAAATAGGTCACGTGATTACGTTTACACTCTTCTTAGGTGAGAGAACCTAATTGCTGAGTGTGTTCCAATAGTTGTGATAGTATTTGGGGATTTAAGGTCCAATATTTTTAAAAGTTTAGTACTAGTAGTTGTTACGTTAAGGTTGTTAGTGTTGATTATAAGTACTTATAATTGAATGAAATGTACTCTTTAGATCTAAAAAGTAATCAATCATGTGATGTGACATCAGCGCCTCAACAAAAAGCATGTTGATGTGGCATCATATTTGATGATGTGGACCTGAAACCTTAGTTATAAATAGGGGCCTTGCCAAGTAAACTACTGTAAAATTTTTGGAGTAATTTGAAATTTCCACATGATTTTGAGATGCATGAAGTTAGTGAGCTCAACTATTGGGTTCTCTCCCCTAAATATCATCCATTTCAATGGTCAAATAGTCAATAGCAATTTTACACCTCATTCACAATAAAAATTGGTAAATGTTTGTCCTATTTTTATTAGTCAAAATCAACCTTTGATTGTTAATGAATAGCCTTTCCAACTATAATATCTACAAAAAATCTACCTTCCATGCACTTTACTGTGCCCTCACATTGATAACATTAGTTTGAGGCATTTTAATCTTTTAATAATGTTTTTCTATTGTTTTATGAGTTTCCCTTGACCATTATGTGGTTCCTTTTGAATTGGGCTTTACAGACACCATTTGTATTTCCTTTTTCACAAACCCATTTTTCTTGATATCCATCGACTCTTCTACATGATCAAACCCATGGCGTTTTGTTTTCCACTTCTCACAATGTTTGAAAATATTGGCACTAGTTCAAGCTTTAGTCCCAAAAAACATTTTGCAATTTGAATGCAACCCCTGTTACAACACCAAAGAACACCTTGTGTTATGCAGTCCAGGATTTGGGATTAATTTGCAACTTGCGGTGATGTGCAATCCAAGATCTTTGTCTTGCAAGGTGCAATCTAGGATCCATGGCTGATAAAAACTTTGTGACTTTGGGTTTCAGGGAAACACTGTAATTTGCACTTTGACTTGTAACTTGCAAATTGAGGCCAAAAAAGAGTTGCTTGCAAATACCTACAAATATAAAACTAACCAAGCATTAATATTCAATCTAATTAAAATTTAAATTTTAGATATTGAAATTTAATTTCAATTAAATTTTAAATATTAAAATTAATACATTTTAATATTTAATCATAAATTCGAATTTAAACCTCTCTCTCTCTCTCTCATGTTATTGATTTAATAATTGATTGAAATGTATTTTTAGGTTTTGAAAAGTCCAAGGTTAATGAACATTCTTTTTGTTTTGCATTTTATATTTTTAAACTATAATTATTACATATGTAATTGCACTCTTATTAATTTTAATGATTAATTGCAAGGTTATTAATTGGTTGGGGTTTTGGTCTTTTTGTTTCATAGTTGTAGGCTCTAGTAATAATGTAAAATGCCAATGAGAAATGAAAATGTTATAAATGTTGTCTACAATTTATTGGGTGTATATTTACCTTTTCAAAAGGAAAAGGTAATGACTATTCAAAAAAGATAACTATTACATTATATGAAACTAACGATATTGTAATGGTGAAATTTGCATGTGCCCATTCCATTTCTCACATAGTTTTGTGTCTATTTTGAGAGAAGTGTTTTGATATATAGACATAGTGACAAAAGACATAATACTATGCAAAGTTGAATCCCTTGCCCTATGTTATCTACCTACCTTTACACATATTCATGTGCACCTACTATTTATCATCATTCTTGTGTTCACACACCCTTCTACATTTGCCTTACCCATTTATTTATCACTCCTATGCTTGCACTTATTTCCATGTACATGTCATCCAACAAGATCTATCTCTTTTTCTGTCTCAAGACTAGTTCGCAATAAAAAAGTTGTCCCTATTATTAAAGGTGTCACAAACCTTGCATCCTAATGTTAATATTATTTAATTATCGTTTGTATTTATTTATTAGTTGCCCATATGGAAAAAGGGGCGTCCCACTTTGACTTGGCCAATAATGTCATGTGTAATGTAATGTATGACATGTTTAAAAAGATGCAAGAGCATCTAATATCACAAAGATGTGTAAGAGAATCTCATGACATTATAAGAGCATAAGAGATTGTATGACGATTTAATGACATGCATAAGAGCATGCAAAAGGGTAATTACATTGTTGACTTGAGTCACTTAGCTTACTAACCAACTTATGATGCATGTTATAGTACCACTAAGCTCCAACAACATTACTTTGTTATGTTCTCTACCATATTCTTGGGACAATCTAGTTATGGCCATTATAGCACTTACATTAAGCTAACACTTGAAGAGGTGGTGGGTGATCTTTTAGAGGAGCTGAGACAAAAGATTACATAAGTTATCAAAAATCTGCATTAGAACCTTGTGGAAGGTCAAAGGAAAATAGAAAGACAAGAAGAAGAAGAAGAAGGACTAAAAATCTAAATCTAGATGCAGATCTAAGTCATCGAGGAGGTCCAAAGTATAATGTTGGAACTATGGCAAGGCTGACCACATCAAAAAAGACTTCAAGGAGAATAAGAAGAAAAAAGACAAGGGTGAAAATAGTGATGGAGCCTCCTAACAAGATGCAGAACTACTAAAATAGGGTGCAGAGCCTCTGAAGTGCAAGCAAGGCCACTAAACGGGAGTTTCCTACATAAAAAATGACTTTTAGTTTATCAAAATCAAATTCTTTTGATTTTTTGCTCTAATATAAGGATGGGGATGGAAATTTTGACAACATCTACCCCTAGAAACACAACACCCTATCAAAAAAACCAAATGATAAAGTGTTAGAAATTTGTTTTCTATGTGCAAGATGGAGCCTCTGAAACACAACACGGATCTGTTGAATTGTAATAGAGCCTCTAAACCATAGACGTGCAAGTCAAAAACACTTAAAAACACAAGCAAAGATTTGTGATTAGGGACTTGGATCCCCAACAGAGTTGCCAAAATGTATACAAGAGAGAATGAGTATGAAAAAGAACAAACTAAAACCATATTAGTCTATTCTACCAATAATCTCATGCAACCTCATGATTGAGCAAAAGGAATGCAAATATATGAAGTTAAAACACTTAACTACATGCAAACCTTGATTGCTTTAGATGTGCTCCTTGATGTTGGATTGTTTATTGCTCCTCAAATTGACAACATAACTTTGCATTTCATGGAGTCTTGAAAGTGGCTTCGTTTGATGGCTATTTATAGATTTTTGGGATGGTGGATGAAGGGCTAGGATTGATTGGGAGATCAAGGGTTGAGGATTATTGAGAGGTTTGGATTAATGATAACTTGCCAAGTGGAAAGAGTTTTTGTACACTTTGGAGGATGTGAGGGATTTGAATGGATTTAAGCATGGTTAGGGATGTGCAATCATGAGATTAAGTTGGCTATGTGAATTAGGCAACTTAATCAAAAGTGCTCAAAATAGGGAATTAAATAAATAGAAATATTTATTTAATTCATGTGATGGGAAAAGGGATATTAGATAAATAGAAATATTTATCTAATGTTGGACTATAGAAGATGTATGATAAATGATTAAATAATCATCTATGCTAGGAAAAGGTATAGATGAATAGTGAATAGTACATGAATAGTGATTTTAATAATAAAATATTATTTAATCACTGTTGAAAGGGGGATTGGGTAATTAATTGTCTAAACAAGTGTTTATTCAGTTAACTATAAAAGAAAGTGGTCTAGGGATGTCCTGATTGTAGATGAATAGTGATAAGACGATGATTGGACAATTTTAGGTGTCTACAATATTATTTTGGATAGAAAAGAAACCATATGTGTATGTATGAATAATTAGATTATAAGAATGAATTTTACCAACATATCTCTTGTCATGCCCACATTTGCCATGTGGTTATAACCTGATAACCACATGTCATGTCCACATTTGTCATGTGGTCATGACACAACTTATCAAAAAAATTCCCCACCAAACTCTAAAACCCCCTCATGTGTAACATGTGCGCTCGGTGACACACACACGTAACGTATTTGCATCCGCAACTAACGTTATGCACGTCGCCCGAAGGTGGTGAAGTCAATCACAAACAGGGTAATGTGAAACTCCTTTCGTAATCCCTATGAGACGATAGACACTAAGGGGGTGTGCGCCGCAAGGAGCGACACTAAGAGGGTTGATTTCCTCTTTGGAATTCAACCCTAGAGTTAACTAGGTGAGGTGTTACGATCTCAATATGAATCGAGATCTAACCCTAGAAGAAAACTACTAACATAATATTAAATTATTGCAACTAACATGATATTGAAACTTAATACATTTAAACAATTATCTAAGACATAAAAATAATTATTTGAATAAATTAAATAAAAATCCCATCTTTAATCTAGGAAAAATTTGATAGCATAATGGGACAAAAGGAAATAATTCTCTAAACATTTTGACAGCATAATGCCATCTCATCAACTATAGAAGGAGAGAAAACTAATTAAAAAATAAGACTTTCGCTATAAACCTTTTCACAATTTAAAAAGAATTAAAAACATTCAAAAATATTCACTAAATACCTTCCCAAAGTTTAAATCAAAATTAAATAATTTAACTAATTTAAAATGCACCGACGTTCTAACACTTAACTAATAAATTTTGAACATAATGACAATAGGATTAATTGAACTAAAACTAACATTTAAATTATTCATTTTGTCAAAGGGTTTAAAAAGAGGATAAATAAAATAAATGCAATACCTTTAATAAGCACTCCCATTGAAGTCCAAAAACCCATCCCACTCACTAAGTGGGTTTAATTAAATAAACTAAGATTAAGTTTACTAAACACTCCACAAACTTTAGGGCACCAAAACCCTAAAACAATGTTTATAAAAGCATCATAAAATCCTAATTGCTCACAAATCATTTTATTTGTTGTTTGGCAAGTTCAAGTTTTCAAAAGGATAAGGGAGGCCCTTTCCCACATGGAAGCATTTTTCTCAATAAGGTCTTCCAAAATTTGTTTTAGTTTTTCCAAGTTTCTCTTTTGTTTATCCACATGTTAATGTTTTATTTTCTAACCATTCATTTTGTTTTCTAACTTTTACTTCATCTTTGTGTGCACAGGCTTCTATATTATTTTCTAACAATTTTCTATTTGATGCACATACTTCTATTTTCCTTCAAGTTTCTTATTTTGTATCCTTCTAAATTTAATACTATAGTTATTCCCTAAGAGGCTAATTTGTCTTAGAACAAGAATAGCTCAGGATAAACAAATGTCTTTCTGGTTATAAAAATATTTTTACATAGAGGAAAAGAAATTCCAAAAAGGAATCTATAAAAATATATATGCCACAACATATAACCCTAGAATTTAAATGATATATATATATATATATATATATATATATATATATATATATATATGCCTGTTATGCATTAAGAAAACACATCACAGAGGCCAAAATGAACAGAGGGTTTAATTTACATTGCATGGGGTGTTTGTATGATACAGGGGCAAATATATTTTATGCAGGCATTTCTTTTTATTGAAAAGGCGGCAGGGGTTTTACCCCTGGCGGCAATAGTCGGGCCGGGGGCGGGGCTCCCGCCCCACCTGCAAGGCCTCGGCCCTGCATGTGGGACAAGGGTCCCAAAACCCCAGCAGGCTGGGGGTGGGGCTCCCACCCCACCCGCAGGGCCTTGGCCATGCGTGTGGGACGGGAGTCCCAAACCCCCGCCCACCGCTTTAGCCTTCCCTGATTTCTTTCTTTTGAAAGCTTCAAACAATCAAACAAAAACCTAAAATTTGATTCAAACTCTCTTATAATGCTTTTTACTTTTTGTCAAATATTATATTATATATATATATATAAGTCTCTGCTAAAAAATATTGCCTCTGTGTTTTATTTTAACAGTAAATTAAATATTTGTAAAACATCAAGCTCCAAATAAACTATATATATATATAGTAACGTCAGAAAATGTCCCCTTGGGGGCTTTTCCCTCATAAGGTTTAGCTCCCGAGTCTTTAGCATGCATTTAGGGCATTTTAGTTCATATTTTGGCATCCCGATGGAATGAGACCTAGGTTCCATGGCAAAGTGGACCTAGGAGGACCCCTTGAGTTGTACCCTACCCAAAATAGGGGGGAGGACTTGGGCGCCCGTGCCCTAGTCCTGCCCTATTTTGGGGCAGCCCTAATTTCTGGGTGTCAGTTTATGACCGTTAGTTAGTTCTTTTTCCGACACGGTAAAGTTTGATTTTTAAAATCTTGGCGGGAATGCTTGTAGTTGCATATATAAGCATGTGTAGGCATTCATTTATAAACTAGATTTCAACTAGATGATTACTAGCAAGCTATTGTGTTCTCAAGGTGATTCAAGGCTTTCTATTGTGTTGCAAGAGCAGACTTGTGTGTTTTGTGTGTTGATATTTGTAGATTTGAGCATCAATTTCCTCATGGCATGAAGAGCATCTTCCTCCATGAGAGCTTCACTACAAGGTGACATAATATTGTGTTTTTATCATTGATTCCTTTGGTTTTTGCCTCTACCTCACAAGGGCATGCACTCTTTGTCTGACAATAGTGTTCGGGGACTTAAGTGTCCTCCGAGGCTTGACTGAGGCAAGCCTCTAAACACCACAACCCCCAAACCAAGTCTTGTGATTGCAGGTTATAGGTGTCACATTTGGGAAAAGTGGAGTTGCAAGAAGGGTTAGCAGGCATCAAGGATTCAGGATCTGAAGAAAAGTCAGACAAAGGAGCACTTCCAGGACTAGGGTGCCCACAACAGTGTCCTCCGCAGACAGATCTCAGGAAACAGAAGTTACAGGGCTAATCAGTGTTGGAAGGAGGTCCAGATTCCCTGAAAAAGTAGGTACCTTGGACTTGGGCGCCCGCACCTTAATCCCCGACTGTTCCACCTTGGAACCCCGAAAATAGGTATTCTGTGATTTGTTATTTTACTCCCATCTGCAAGAGCTTTTTCCATTATTCATCAATTTGTTGTCATATTTTTGTAATTAGGGTTTTAATGGTTAATTGGACATAAGAGAAGGAAAAATTGATAATTAATTCCCTAATCCAAGTTTCCCTACATCTACAAGTGACCTAGGGTATGATAGTGCTCGCCACTCGACCCTAGATCCTTCAATGTATAGTGGAGAGGCGGATTTAAACATCTAAACATTAAAACATTGACAAATCCAATTTTCCACTATATATATATATTTTTTTTCACACATCTTAAACTAAATAGATAGGAAAATCCAAAGGATACATTTCCTTACCTTGCATAACAACAAAAAAAAATATAGTCATATCTAAATCTCTTTTTTTTTCTTTTACTCAACATATGCATTTTCTTTTATCCACACAAATATTAAAACAAAGCAGAGGCATTATTATTCCTTCCAACCCAAAGTAAACTTAACTAAAAGAGAGAGAGATTTCTTTCTTTTTCTACTATACTTAATATTTCCAAATGCATACTAAAGTAAGGTTACAACACACCCATCTTCATTATTGAGAATGAAAACATATTTTACAAGAACTTTTACATGCAACAATAGGTTCACCCAAGAGAGTTTTTCTCTCAATACAACTACAAAACTATTACAAGGCCAAATAGGCCAAGGCAACACAATGCCTTCATTTTTTTTTACAAAGCTCATAAACCCATAATTTCTTCCAAGCTTCAAAACCAAGAGCACTCCTCCAAGAGTCACCAAAACCTACAAAAAACACAAGAAAGTTCTCCAAACCCATGGAGAGCTTGCCTCCCAACCTTAGGCTTGCAAGCAAGCCACGCCCAAGCTAGGAGGCCATCCAAATAACCAGGTTCACACACCAAAACAAGGATTTACAACACACCAAAACACTCACATAAAGCACAATAACTCCGTCCCAATGATACACACAAAACAAATCCATTAAGTACGAATTTAGTGGGTGAGAGAGTGAACAACTCTCTACTCAAAGGGAAACCATAATAACTCAACCAAAACATACTCAAATCTCAAGGCCTCTTGCCTTATAAACTCATTATACCCAAAATATTTCAAAGGCACTCTTGCCATAAACATATCATATAAACTTCTCAATAAAGCCCATGGCCACCAAATAACCTCAACAAGATGAAGGCTATCCCCGAGGAGGTTCACACCTCTCCCACCCATTACAAGGTGAGCTCTCTCATATGGAGAGCTCACTAAAACAACCCTAAAACCCATACAACACCAAAGAAATAAAACTCAAGAACATACATATATTTTCACATACAAATAATAAGCAAAACAAGATTAAAGAAGGCATGAATGCCATGAGAGCTTACCTCTCAAGCTCCAAGAAATGGAAGGTGTTGATGAAGAGCTCCAAGAGCTTGATCCCAAAATCCTTCCAAGAGTTTCCATGTCCCCAAGTCTAGCTCTCCTTCCTCAAAATCAATAATCATCAAATTCCAAAAAGAAAGAACCAAAAAGTATAACCCTTCCCTTCTCACAAAGAGGGAGATAAATAAGTTTATCTCACAAGCCATGATAGATGAGAAGGTGACACTTGTCACCTTCTCCATCATCCACACAACCCTCTCACAATCCCCTAAAGAATGAGGAGGTGACACTTGTCACCTTCCCATTCAACTTGCTCCACACTCTCCCACAAATCCTCTCACACGTGTGAGAGTATTGGGAGAGGGGATCCCACAAGTGAGACCTCACAAGAATGAGAAGGTGACATTTGTCACCTTCTCCTTCAGCTATGCCACACACTCTCCCGCAAATGCTCTCACACATGTGTGAGAGCATAGGGGAGAGGTCTCACACAAGTGAAGTCTTTGGAAGCTTCCAAAGCATTCAAAGATAAGGGTAGTCTTATCCTAGGGAAGTGGGTTTAGTCAAGGTGGGATGGTGACATGTCATGCACCTCTCCCATCTTCCAAATTCGTCACTTTAATTAAGGGCCAAGTTAAGGTGACTATACAAGGGTTACACCAAGAGTTAATATGCTCAAATAAACCCTAGACCCTAGGGGTATGACCTAGGGTCATTAATTAACCATAATTAGCACAAGAGGACTCATAAATTCACATAAAAAGGGCTCATAAATATTTAGCATCAAAATTGTGCAAACCAAAACCATACAATTTACAACACTTCAACGAGATAAATCAAAATGGTGAAACCTTACAAAAATAACATAAATCAAAAAATGACACAACACATCATTCTCAATCACAAATAACCTTAGTCCATCTTAGGGACTAGGTTGGCTTAACATGGCTAAAACATAGGGTTATTTGTTTGACCTCCGATTTTCCATGGGCCATGGAAAATACTTGCACACTTACACAAACACGTTAATAGCACATGATATATATATAGCTGAAGCTAAATGAATTATACACACACACAAGATCGCATACGCACATATATTCTCTATTCATTCACATTTCACAAAATACAATCAAGTTCATCATCACATAGCATTCCATTAATTCAATCATCTAACTAAACCATTTCAATTGCATCAATAACACATTCAACATCATGGAATTCATAATATAATCACACATGCAAGATATAGCTCCATCCTACAATAACTCATCTATCACAAGATAAAACTGAGAAATGTCCAAAATAGGAGGGATCACTAGACCTCAAACGACCATGTATCACACATAATCCAAACAAGAAGTCCATGAACCAAACAAGAAGTGCAACATGAGTTAGCCTCGCACTACAACACTAACATGCATGAGCTAGGGATCACTAGACCTCAAACGACCATGTATCACACATAATCCAAACAAGAAGTCCACGAACCAAACAAGAAGTGCAACATGAGTTAGCCTCGCACTACAACACTAAAGAATATAGTTCAAATACAAACAGGTGATATTCCAATCAATCCCAACTAGGATGTGCATCGCACATGCACCTGCAAACAATCACCACTACCTTCTACAAAATATCCACAACATCACTAAACTAACTCAAGATAGGGCCACAATTCCATAGACCGAACCCTTAGCTAGGGTGAAGCAAAACAACATGGTCAAAAAGGGCAACTAATTCCAGTCACACAAGGGAGGGCCTCACATCCTCCCCCCTAGAGCTAAACTTCCACCTGGAAGTTAACACGGAGGTATTGTAGAGCAACCCACCTACAAGCCATACTAACACGACAGTGAACTCAGATGGATTTCAAAATAAAAGTAAGGAAACAAATAGGAACTTAGTAAGTAATTTCATAGCAATAATCCCAAAGATACCCTCCTTTGACTAGGAGAGGTCAAGTATCTAACCACTACACATACTCCAAACACTTTACGAGCATTAAAAGACACAAGGGCATTTGATGCCTTAAGATAGACCTCTAAGTACTTCGAGGTCAAGAAAGATGGGAACACACCAAGACAGTTACCACCATGAGAGGCCCTTCTAAACATTAACTTAACTGAATCAAATTCCTAGCCTCTTTTAGCCATCCCAAAAACCTAACTAACATAAAGCAACCCAAAGGAAGTTTGGCCAAACAACTAGCCACAAAACCACTGACCAAGCCCCATACACGCATCTTACTCAACCTACCACTGATGCTAAGCTAAAACACATAAGACTCTGAGCAAAGAGCATGAGACTCTCAAGTCTCGGCCGCTCCTTCCATCAACAGGTCCCCACTAGACTGCCTAGATAGAACTTGCAAAACATGTAGGAACCAAACATGTCAAAGCGTCACTAGTACGAAGGAACGAACTAAACACCTATGCCACTACAAACTCGTAGTTCAACTCTAAATGATTGGAACAAACACAAAGCCTCTTTAACAAGGGAGCCAATATCATGAGGACAGTGGGTCCACACAACACCAGGAGAATCTCAAGGTTTTCCCAACCTATCTACTCCTTCGAACCTTTCTAACACCCATCTTTGCTACTTAAAGATTCGGCCTCCCAAAACGGGAGAGCACCAATGCAATGCTCAACAGGACATAAGGTCAACAAGGAAATTCTGAACCACCACTATCGATCCTCTAAACAACCTTAACTTACGACATCAAACCAAGACCGACTATTCCCATTTTCCTCTCACCAAGTACACCTTACGGGTAATGTAGGTTACATAATTCACAACACTACACAGGTACCAGCAATGCCAACATTAACAAACATCCTCAAAATAAAGGCTTGCACACTAGTAGAAATATGGCAAATAAATGACCAGGTGACCAAAACTTTTGGTCACGTGACCAAAACTTTTTGCAACACAGCTATAAATGACTAATTTGGTCATCGGTTGAAATGACTAAATAAATGACTAATTTGGTCATTGGGCAAAAAACACAACGAATAATTGGTCAGACAAATAAAAATAACTAAATAAATGACTATTACTCCTCTATTCTTTTTTCTTTCCAATTTGATCATAATCCATGAATTCAAAGACAATATAAGGCAAGGCAATAAATGTCCACTTAGACCTAATAATTATATTGTAATATAATTTCATTATTTTATAATTAAAACTAGGATAGCTATATTTTAAAAAAATATATCTAAAGTACGCCGAGATGGATCCAATGCGTCATTTAATTAAATTATTTTAAGTTAAAATTGTAATAATTGTATACTTTAATAATTTTAATCAAAATAATATATGAAATTAGAATAAATAGATATTTTTTAATGACAATAAATAATTTAAATATATATAAATATTTGAAAGGAAAAAATATAGCTATATTTAAAAAATATATCTAAAGTACACCGAGATGGATCCAATGCGTCATTTAATTAAATTATTTTAAGTTAAAATTGTAATAATTGTATACTTTAATAATTTTAATCAAAATAATATATGAAATTAGAATAAATAGATATTTTTTAATGACAATAAATAATTTAAATATATATAAATATTTGAAAGGAAAAAATATAGCTATATTTAAAAAATATATCTAAAGTACACCGAGATGGATCCAATGCGTCATTTAATTAAATTATTTTAAGTTAAAATTGTAATAATTGTATACTTTAATAATTTTAATCAAAATAATATATGAAATTAGAATAAATAGATATTTTTTAATGACAATAAATAATTTAAATATATATAAATATTTGAAAGGAAAAAATATAGCTATTTGTAATTTTTTTGGCCAAGATAAGAAGGGGCAACTAGTTTTCCCCACACCGGAGCTCCCAACTTAAAGGTTATCACGTCAATTTTGTTGTGGTTAGTCATTCTTTAATGTTTCATGATTGATTTATTCTGATTTCTATAGCTACAATTTGTTTTAAATTCCAACACCATAAGAAGAGGGATTTAAACACATGTATGCATTCTAATTATAAATTTATTTTATAATTAAAATTATTATATAAGTTTTTGCCTTGTGGTGCATGAGTTTAGTTCACTTTAGTAATGGAGGGAAATAATGGAGGGAATGTGCGTTCATGTGTTTTGAACAAAAAGTGAAACCTATGAAGAAGCAAATCACGAGTCTAGCAGGAGAAGATTGTTCATGGCCGCCAAGAATAGGGTATGAGTAGTTGAAAAGGAGAAGATTGTTCGTGGCTGCAGTTCTTTGAGATCATCGTGTGAGATTGTTCATGGCCACCATTCTTTAAGATCATCGTGTGAGATTGTTCATGGCCACAGTTCTTTGAGATCATTGTGTGAGATTGTTCATGGCCGTAGATAGTTGAAATAGTTTAGAGATCATCGTGTGAATGAAGAAAGGGATTTCCAGCTACAGACGATAGATCAAAGGAGCAACAATAATAATGAGATAAGAAATAGTTTTATGAAGCAGAGGTAGGGTTTTCCACGTACCTCTATTCTTCTCTTAGATTGCTCTAAAGTTTTGTAACTTTGAAATCTTGGTGCTCTATCATTAGTGACTGTTCTATCTCTTTCAATGACTGTATGAAGAGGTCTCATGGTTCTTTATTGATAAAGTTCTACTTTTCCATTCATGATTTATACTTAGAATACCTTGGCACGAAGGAATTTGATAGTCTTCAACCTGTGACTTAGACACTGCCCCTGTGTGTGTGATTCAACCTTTGAAAGATGATTGTATTTTCAAAATGACTGTCACAAAATAGAGAATGAAAGCTTGTTGTTGAGAATGCAAGACTAATCCATGATTTGTTTCATTCCTTAAATATACTCTTCACTGCCTTTACTATCTCTTACTGCTATCTTGACAGTAACCTTTGTCATGAAAACCTTGTTCATTGCTTCATACATGAACTGATCTTTGTTGTCCTATCACGAACTTGCCTACAAATTCCTTAATACAAAGATATCATTGATGATGACTGTCCTTTGTATGCAAAAATCTGTCATAGTCACATTTTCTTTGTCCATCTGCTGTTATGACTATCATATAGCTTATTAGCTTGATTTTGATAAACATGAAGATTCTATTCATAGACTTCTGACTGTAAAAATCCTCTCAGTTACTTTTGTTATTGATATATGACATAGTTTTCACATAATTCACATTTGGATGCAAAAAGACTGTCAATATTCCACTGTCTTTTCTTTGTTGTTGTAGCCCACTTTGGTGACTATGATTAGGGCATCTCTTTGAATGGATAGTGATCTCCTCTTTTCTTCTGTGGTGTTGTGCATTACTCTTTTTTATGACTGATTTCACTGTCAATTTGATGACATGATTGTCATCACTTTCAAAGGCACTTGTGTCACTGTTTTAGCATCTATATAATGACTATCTTTGCCTAATAAAATCTTCAAGGATCAGTTAACTAATTAGGTAAGGGTTTGTATTTTGACAAAAGTGTTTGTCTTCATCGATTTTGTATTTTCATCTTTTCAATGCTGCTACAGACTGTAATATCTACCCCCTCCTTTGCAATCAAAGGCATGACTGTATTCTCTGTGCTATTTTTCCTATTGTCATGATTGTCATTTGAAATGGTTGACATCTTGAGTCCTTTATTTGGTGACTTTGCCTATGATTTTGGCAAGTGATTTGCTGCTATGAATACTTCATCACAATAGTTATTTAATTAGGGTTTTAAAGTGTAATCTTGATAAATTGTTTAGTATTTATTCTAAATGCTATTTATCTATTGGTTTACATAGCTTGTCTATATTTCTAAGTCAGACAACTTGTAAAATGTATAATTGTCGGCACGGGAATGAAATTGAATTATTGTTGATGTTTGTTATTCTCATGGACACGTATTAAAGCACATACTCTATCTGATGCGTGTACCTGAAAAAATGTTTTAGGTGCATATAAGTGTAGAAGCTACTCTCGCGTGGGTGATAAAGCTTGTTCAGAGAGGACTTGGAGACTTTTGAAAAGGCAGGCAAGGAATTAAGAGTTTGTTGTAACGAATTTGAAGTCGGTGAGGCCCTCTGCAGCAAAGTCAAATTTGGGGACACACTCTACAACAAATTCAAAGGTATTTCAAAACCCTCATTGCCAAAAGTGAACTGATATTTGTTCATGATTGAAGCTTGAAAACTCAAAAGAAAATGTTATCTTCAGTATTTGTGAAGTTGATCCTTAACTGATCCTTGAACTCAAATAAAACCACACCTCTACTCTGCATGATGACTAGTCGAAACTGAAGGAAAGGTTATCCTAGCTTGACCATATGCATGATTGAAGGTTACCTTTTAATATTTTATATTTAAAGGCCTTCTAGGCGTAGGATAGCTTATTATACTAAATTAATACCGGAATGCACAATATTATAGAAGGATTAGCATCCAAGGTTGACTATGGATCAATATCATGCATATGATGAGAAGTAACCAATGAGAGGGAAATGGAAAAATATCCATGTCCATGTAATGACTCTTGGTGGAAAGGTGAGAAAAAGAAATGTGATTTATTGACATATGATAAGATATGGGCATAGTGGTATAAGCCCTTGGGCTTACAATTATTATGAAGATATGATAGAATTACAAACTGTGAGAGATGAAGAGGCAACAAACATGGATGAAGTGGCACCAAACATAGATGAAGAGGCAGAAATGTTAGATGAAGGGTTTGAAGTTGAAACAATGTTGAATGAGGGTCTAAATGATGATTGGGCTAAGCCAATGGAGGATAATTTAAAGCCTGTGTATGCTAATAGCAAGTTAAGTCATTTGACAAGAATCCTTCAAATTCTTAACTTGCAAGTGGTGGATGGTTGGACAAATGAGACTGTAGATCAGTTATTGGCATTATTAAGTTCGTTGTTACCAGCTGACTCCACATTGCCAACAAAACAAAGTCAATGTAAAAAGCAGATCAGTAAGCTCGGCTTGGGGTATATAAATATCCACACATGTGTTAATGGTTGTGTATTATTTCACAAAAATATTGCAAGTGAGAGTGAATGTCTAAAATATCATGAAGGAAGGTATAGACAAGGGTTGAAATCAGCTGTGGTTCTTAGAAAGGTTCTTCGCCACTTTTCAATAATTCCATGATTACTCCGAATGTATAGGTGCAGAGACATTGTTGAACTTTTGCAGTGGCATGCCCAAAATAAGAGCATTGATGGAAAACAATGACATGTGCCTGATTCTAAGATGTGGATGGAATTTGATAACAGATGGCCTGATTTTTCTCCAGATCCTCATAATTATAAGGTTGGGTTTGGCTCTAGATGGGGTGAACCCATTCTCAGATCAAAGTACTAAATGGTCAACTTGGCCAATGTTTTTAATAAATTATAACTTGCCTCCATGGTTAGCAACTAAACCATTTTTCTTAATGATATCATTGATTATACTAGGAAAGAAAAGTGTGACTTCAGATACAATAGATGCCTATCTAGAGCCATTATATGATGAGCTAATGGAATTGTGGAAAGGAATTGAAGCAATTCAATATTTAAGTGATGGTCATTCAATCAAATTCACTTTAAGAGCTTCCTTATTAGTTACGATTCATGATCTTCCTACAGATGGTACATTGTCTGGTCTCACTGTTCATGGATACCATGGTTGTCCTACTTGCAACTTTAAGGATTTTGCAAGGCACTCAAGAAGTTTGTGTAAGTGTATTTATTATGGACATTGTGTTTACCTTAAAGTGGGTCATCCATATCGTTGACAAAAAACATGTTTCAATGGTCAAGAAGAGAATCGTGAAGCACCTTTACTAATAATGGGTGATTACATTATTGAGAATGGACAAAAAACAATGTCATTTATTGAAAATGGTGGGATTGCTGGTAGTAGATATGATCCATGTAATGAAAGTGGTGTAAAACGGTTGTGCATATTCTATAAGTTTCCATACTTTAAGGATATAGCCATTAGGCATACTGTTGACTTTATGCATACTGAGAAAAATATAGCCTATGCTATTATAAAAACTCTTTTTGGTGCTTTTGATACTATTTCATCATGTGAAGACTTTTGAGAACTAAAGATTCATCGAAATCTTTGGGTTGAAAAATATGATGATGCAAAATATAGAAAACTCAGTGCTCCTTATGTTTGGACAAAGGAACATGTACAATTCTTACAGTTGATGTCTCAGACTCGCTTTCCCACTAGATATGTAAGTAGTACTATCAGAAGCCGAACTGACATTAATAGCTTAAGAAGCCTAAAGACCCATGACTATCATGTTATAATCGAGAATATTTTACCTATTGTGGTAAATATATCAGATTTGGCAAAGGGGCCAAGATTGGAAATTATAAGGTTGGGCCTAATATTAAAGAGAATGAGTTCACATATATTAGATCCTTCGAACTTTGATAGTTTGAGGGAGGAGGTTGTTGAAGTCCTTTGACTATTGGAATAGGAATTTCCAGCAACAATCTTTAACATTTCTATGCATCTTTTGATACATCTAGAATATGAACTAGAGCATTGTGCTCTAGTAAGAATGAGATGGATGTATCCTATAGAATGATATATGAAGGTTTTGAAAAAAATTGTTCATACTAGGGAAAAACTAGAAGGTAGCATGTCTGAGGAATATTCAATGCAAGAGGCCATTGGATTTTGCACAGAATATATTAAGGATTTTAAAAATGTCAATCGACGTGTATGGGATGATGATGAAGATGAGAGAGTTGCAGGTGAAGTATTAGAAGGCAACGGATGTCACTTCAAGCTATCACATCAGGAAAGAAGTGTGATACATGCCTTTATTCTTCAAAACACATCTTCGTTCGATAAGTGGCACAGGTTAAAAAAATTTACACAATTATTTATTTACACATTTATATTATTAATCTTACTCAATTGCATTTACACATTTATATTATTAATCTTACTATTTGCACATTAATATTCTATGTAGAAAATATGAAGAAGAGAATCAAAGTTGGATGCAACATCGACTTCAAAAGCATAGACGTCATGATTTGGTTGGAGGTGATTCTTTTTCAAAATTTGAAGAATGGATTGCTAATGCAGTTAGTGAAGCAAAAGAAGAAGGTCAAGATATAACAACGGAGGAAAGTGAGATTTCACAACCTCCACATTTATGGGCTATGCGTTTTAGTGGAATGTGGGCCTATGATAGCCATTTAAGAGTGAAGGAAAAAGACAAAGGAAAGACAAATTGTGATTGTGTTGTAAGTGCTGAATTTCTTCATGAAACTGAGAAGAAATTCTATGTTGGATTCATCCAAGAAATTATTCAAGTGGATTTTGGTGAAAACAATTCTATATTATTAAAATGTAAGTGGATCTGACCATCCGCAGTACATTTTGATGAGTATGGATTTGTACGTGCAAATACGGGACATTTTTTATCAGAGAGGGATGAGCCCTATGTTTTCCCTTTTCAAATTAACCAATCATTTCTAATTGATGATGTAAGAAGCCCACGATGGTTGTATGTCATTTAAATAGAGTCTCATTCAAAACAAAAATTCATGGAAGTTGTTGATAAAATGCCTGATGGGCAATATGTTAATTTACAAGTAACATTTGAAGAAGTGGATGAAGATGATGATGGAGTGTTTGGAGAAGATATTTTGATTACCAACGAAGAGATTGGGAGAGAGAATGTATTGCATGGCACAGATGAAGATGAGGAAGAAAATCAAGCAGATGCAGACACGAGTGATCAGGATTCTGATCTTGCTGGCAATGTAGATGATTAGTGATGAGCCCCATGTGATTAGGATTCTAATCTTGCTGGCAATGCAGAACTACTTTTTAACAGTTACACAACATTGCAAATGTTATGGTACTGTTGTTACGTTGTTTCATGTCATTGAAGGCATCAAGAAAATAGTGAGCTTGTAAAATGTAGTAGAGAAGCAGCAAGATAAGAAAGGGCATTAGTGTATAGGAATTTCTTCCACTTTGGGTTTTTCAGGGTAATCTCTCATGTTGAGCTCTACTTTTTGTTGTTTTTCTAGTTCTTGTCTTGTTACAGGTCATGCATATAACTAGCTATATTTGTTCCAAAAATAAATTAGTCATTTTTAAAGCACATATTGATTGTTTTTGTTTACTTACATTTGTGTGTTCATAATTTCTGCAGAATTATATAAGTAGAAATAATGAGGATTTTATAAGTAGAAATAATGAGGATTATGTAAGTAGAAATAATGATGATTCACACTATCAGAAAGGCAGTTAGTTTCTTCTCAAATAGAAGGATAAACAAATAGATTTTCCTTTGGGTTTCAATCTGTGTGCCACATTTACTTACTAAATTTTTGCTCCTCCATATAATGCATCTTATATGCTATCATCCTATGTCATGTCACTTGTCATAGACTGTCTCCTCTAATTTCTAAGAATGCATCTTATATGCTCTGTGAATGTATTTCATATGGGGACTGTCCTTATATACTGTATCATTCAAATGGAAATGAAATCCTTATATACTATGACTACATTTGTTTGTATGCTCTAGTTGACTGAAAATAATGGCTTTGTTTATATTCCACTCTTGTTCTACTGATTCAAGTTGTTGATTTATATATTATTGTTTATTTGGACTTCAGGAAATGAGGAAAAAGACTTTGAGGCACAATTTAGATGATAGTGATCATATTGTTGAAGTTCCACTGACAGATTATGAGCGCTTTCATAGAGAACGTGTGGCAAAGAATAGTGAATATTTATCACATCTTGGTTTGACAAACAAGCAAGTTGTAAATCCACTAAGTAGTATATTATTTGTTTAATTGTGTTTATGAAATTTTATAGGCAAGAGGTTTATGTATATAAGACATAATATGATATTTTTTGTTTTATAGGAAAGAAAAAGAGTGCAAAGAAAATGCAGAGAGAAAACAAAAGGAAAGTAAAGATACAGTGTCGCCAACTTGTAGAAGCCAATGCATTTGGGATTCAAGTACAAATGCAGTTGGTGAAAATAATAGTTGTCATGATGTGCAACCCAATATAACACATATTGATGTGCAACCTGATATAGCACATGGTGATGTGCAGCTTGATATAGCACATGGTGATGTGCAACATCGTGATGATCTCTTAGCACAAAGTCTAAGAGAGATTATTGAAAACAATGAGAGCAAAGGAACAGTAAGTCTGTAGATGATTTATTCAAGATTAAAGGATGTGTTTGAAGTTAAATCTATAGAGGCTGGTACTAATCTACCTACTCATGACACACGTAATGTGGCCAAGGACGATGAAGTTCCAGTTAATGAAAGTCATGAAGAGAAACCACTTGCATCTGATGTGCCTGCTACAACTTTTGATGGAACTAGTGGATCAACCAAAAATATTGGTAGTGGTTTAATAGAAGATGTGCCTGCTTTTGTCAAAAGAAAAATATTGAGTCAAGATTTATATAGATCTACAGAGAGGAATGCAAAAGAAATAAAATTAGAAGGCAAGAAGCCATTATTGGTTGAGGTATCGAGAGATGGTGAGCCCATTGGGAAAAATGTTGCAAGGTGGGCCTCTGAGTTGGGTGTAAGATGTAGGCCCCATTTGGATATTTGCAAATCAAATTTTGTAGATCAAGATCCATGAAGTGTGGAAAATGTTATACAAAAAATGGAAAATTCTTTTGAGACTACTAGTGGACAAATCTCTAGAAGATGTTACAAGCAAACGATGAGACTTTTGATGAACAATTTTAGATACAACTGTAGAAAAACAATCTTCGAGGGAAAAGAGAGGTTAGAATCCTCTCTATCTCCCAAATAGTGGGAGGCATTAAAAAAAATGTGTTCTGAAGAATATTTGACAAAGAGTTATAAAGGAAAGAGGGCAAGAGATAATGTGACAACTGGATATACATTTGGCCGAGATGGGTTGCAGGCCAAAATGGACAAACTTGGAGTAAGTGTATGGCTTTTTGGTTCAATTTACGTTGGTTATTTATTTCAATTTTTTATTGAACTGACTATATGTTGATATTGACATTGTATTTTAGGTGGAAAATAGTAATAGAGAAGCAGGTGTGGGAGATATTGTCGATTATATGGCAGCACTAGATCCTAGTAAATCTAATAGCAGTATGAAGTGGAAATCTAGTTCGTCATAGAGATTTCACAGTCATCTGTTAGATGTCCAGTAAGAGCCTTTGCAGATGATGTCAACTCAAATGAAGGGTACCAACATATAATGAGTTTCTTACATGGTCTCACTGAGAAAGTGTCACAGTTGGCTTCCTCCGTTAAGCCTATAGTTTCTGCATGGAATGACTATAATATTATGGATGTAGATGAGGTAAGAGGCTCTATTACACTATCCTTTCATTTTGTGTGCTTGTTATTGGGTAAAATTGTACCATGTTTTTGTTATACTTCCTTGTGATTGCATTTTTTGATACTTCAATAGGTATCATAGCTCTTCAATACTGTAAACAAAGAATGAACCTACCCTCAATGTGCAATACTACAATTCTATCCATTATAACCTTAGCATTGATGTTTTACATAAATGTGTTATCATGAATTGTCTCACTGTTCTACTTACAGAACCAAAAGAAACGTGCAATACTGCAATTTACCAGGTTCTACTTCAAACATCCAAAAGAAACCTCTTTATTACTGTGATCTTTTAAGAGGGAAATTTTAATCTTCCCAAGAAGACCCAATTAATCAAACACACAAAGTACGGAAATTACTTTGACAAATTAGAAACATAAAACCAATTTGAATAATAAAGATATTCCATGTTGGAGACAACCTGAGCAAATTATAACCATTCACATTAATCACAATAATTGAATAATCATAAAATTGGGCACCAAACTCAAAGCTTTGTTTCCATTGATTGTTTCAGAAAAAGCTTCACAAAATGATTCTTTCTCCCAGAGTTCAAATATCAAAATATCACTATTCAACCTTGCATTACCCCTTACCCACGATCTTGGTTTCCTTCTTATAGAAAATGAAGGAAGAAACAAGCTTCAGACCATTCACATTCAAAACTTTTGAATTATCCCCAACAAAATATTATGACTATTCATTTGCCAAATTTCTATTGAAAATCCAACATATACAATGTTTGAAAATATTATATGCAAGTACGTACACAAGACAAGAAAAGACAAGAAAGAAGGAACAAAAGTGATTGTGCTTAATCAACTCGATTGTGCTTTATCAACAAAAGAAAATATATCATGATGGTCTCTCTATTTTATGATATAAATATTGCTCTTTAACTACAATGATGGTTGATCCTACTAACAGTTAAACCACATGCAAAGCAATTTTATCAAAGCATCACGAAAACAAAAATGCCTTGATGTCAACAGAGCTGTCGATATTGATAGTGATCATGATGAACTAGTGGACAAGAATGTGCAACACAGTCATAGTTGCAATATCTGTCAGATGTGCACTGCCCATCCTTATTGCTAAAGCAATACATCGATTTATATATTACCAAAATTATCAAGACTTCATTCAATCTTCCATGCTTCTTTTCACACTGTTCTGGCAATAAACAGGTTTACCTTGGCAATGTGATCAATGTATTCTAAGATATACAAGTATTAGTGGAAATTATTTCTTCCATGACATATTCTAGCCTGAAGAATTTGTCCATCTGTTTATGAACATTCTCTATCACTTTGTCTTCATCGTTGGCTTTCTCCAAAGCTATGGGTAATAACTGCACCAACTCATCTTTCCATAGATCTTTATCCCATATATTACCCTCATTATTGAAGAAATTGGGAAATTCCAGATCCCCATGTAGATCAAAATCACCAATGTCATCTAACAATATTGTATTAAACCTTTCATGTTCAATGATCAGTCCACTGCATTCCTTGAGTGCTTGTTTTTTAGCTTTTAGTTCTTCTTTCTTCTCAAGCAATCTCATATGCAATCTTCTATGTTCTTGATGAGCATTATGGGTTCTTTTATGCAAGTCCCATACTTGATCATTGTGTTTCATCATCTCCTCAAATCTTCTTTTTATCAATTCAGAAGCCATCTGATACTTAAAAACTTTTATGTCACTTTCCAGTTTATCACTTTTCTTTTGAAATTTCTCTGCTTTAACTTTCCAATAATTTTTATTTTCTATGGCTTCCATCACCTCTTTATCTGGTTCTTGATAAGACAACCAATTATTGTATGATGATATTTTATCCTTAAACATAGCAATCTCTTGTTTTAATTTTGCATTTTCTGCTATATATGCATTGTTATTCTTGACCAGTTTCTCTATTTGGGCTTTTGTAAATTTGGCAACATTGATATTTAGGTCAGCAGTATCTAGTTGGTCAATATATTCAACTCTCTGTATTATGAGATGACCAAATGCTTTGTTTGGAATCAACGATTTAAGGCCTCTGATGTGGGGGGTAAAGTGCCCATATCAACAGAGCTGCCTTATCAAGGTCATACCCAGAACCTATCCAGATTTTATCCAAAGCTTCAATACTTAACTGCATCTTCTTATCCTAATTTCTTTTGAAGGTATCAAAAACAATGACTGAGGTCATATCCCAACCTAGGACTATCATCACCCCTGCTTCTTCTAGCAGATTTCTTCCCTTTTCTAGGGTCATGTCATTCATTACTTTATCAATTTCAATTTGAAGTTGATGTAATACCTCAACTTGTATCTCAAGGGAAATATCCTTCATCTTCTCCCTAGCCTGTCTGCCTTTGAATTCATAAAGAAACACTTTAAACTCAGGGGTTTTTATAAAGTCTTTATCTGAGACAAACTTTTTGCTAGCAAGGTGTCTCATATCTTCTAATAGTTCATCATGGGATTCTATATCAACTACTTCTCTTTCCATAGGTGGCTCATAGCTATCAATCACAGGTTCAAAACCCTGTACATTTTCATCCTCACCCTCCAGTTCCTCATCATCTACAATGCTAGTATCCATAGAAAAACAAATATCAAGTGTAGGTTGAGGAGAAAGATGACTCAGAGGAGCCTCATATCTAGCTTGTGTTTCCTTGATATTTCTACCTCTTCTTTCAAAGATCTTAGGTAGGACATCCATAATCAATTTTGGTGCCTTTGAAACTAACAAGTTCAATCTATCTATGGGATCAATAATTTCTAGAAAGGCTCCCTTATAGTTGGGGTTTTGGGCTACCCTCCAAGCCTTGGATAACATTACTTTATGATACAGTTCTCTCCTCTTAATGGCAGAAGCTTCATCAACATTTCTAATTAAATCCTCATCCATGAATAGTACATGTTGATACCTTTTCAACTTTTGACTTGTACTGACATGATTGATGAAATGCTCAGGGTCAAAATTTTCCCTAGCATTTCCTTTAGGCATCCCAAAGTAATCTAATCTCTTTTCAATTTCTTCATATCCTTTCTCAGAAAAAGTAATAAAATCTCCAAAACATAGGGTGCTTGGCATAAAAGATTGCTTATTGTGTCTCTTCAAATGCATGAATCGAATGAAGCTGATTGCCTAACAATTTCCAGATATGCAATTCTATCAGGGCAAGTCTTCAGGAGTATAAATGGTGCTCCTTCATACCCAAAAAATCTGATCTTTGTGTAGTCCCTGTATACGTACAAATCACCCCAATTGTGATTGATCTTTTTGTTCTTATCCATATCCTTTGGCCTAAGAAATCTTTGTATATTGGGTGACAAATTGTAATTGCATGGATAACCAAATTTAGCGTATAAATGCTTTACGAAATACTCTTTGAAATACAAATAATGTGACCTATCACACCTGCTATCCCAAATGGCAGTCCACATTTGTACCGGATTAATGTCTCCATTTTTTATCTAGATCTCTAACCTTGAGAGATTCATCCCATAGGCCCATGTTTTTCCCTTCATATAAAACCAGATGCATAAATAAAGAATAATGCATAAATCTAAAGCCTTTCTTGTTATTCTTTATAGCCTTTAAATCATTGTGAAGATCATTCGAGAGATATTCGACATAATCGTATGTTCTAGCATCAGTGCTTTGTATATCTGTAGCTAAAACCATTGGTGCTATATCCATAAATTTAGGGGCATCCACACCTAATACCTGATAGACTGAGTAATAAGTATATCTGAAATATGGTTCAAACAGATCAACCGAATAAGGGGGATCCTCCACCCCTAAGAACACTCTAAGCTGATTGTTTTCATCCCTAGGTCTGTGAAACGGTAGCCTCCACCTTTTATAAGTGTTACTCAGATTTTGATACTCATTCAATAAGTCCTTAATCTTTAATACCATATCAAATCTTGAATCTAACTGAAAGACCATTGATATATAATCCTGGGTAATAGGAATAAACCTAGACCCATCTTTAAACTCAATCATATGAGTTTGTGGATTATAATGATCTGCCAACATTTTAAGCAATTCTATATTCAAAAACACATTGGGTACTACTAATTTCCCCAAATTTAACTTCCAAGAATTTGAGATTGGTTTGTGTCTATGCATTTTCCTATAATGGTACATGAACATGTCCTATCCTCTTATAGGGGTCCATGAATCGCCTACATGTCTGTTAGCATCTTCCAATTTCTCAGCATGTGGAATTAGTTGAGCATTTCTTCTAGACCTTTGTCCAGACCCTGGGCATTGTTCTATCAGGTTTTGGTTTAAAGTTCTATCCTCAGTTTTCTACCTTTTCTTAGGGGTTTCATTCTGAATTTCCATAGTTTTATGTGTTTATGACTTCCACAATTCTCTATAAATTCAAATTTAGGCTTGGAGTACTTACTTGAACAAGCTTCCCCTGATCTACAACTTTGCCGTTTCCAATCTCTAAGCTCCTCAATTTTCTCCGTCTGCTAAAAAATCTTTTAGAAATCACTTCTTTCAGCTCTGGCTCATTGATGGCATATCCATGGCAAATTCAATATCTTATGCAGAAATAATTAATTCTTTCAAACATGAGCTGTCTTATTCATGTCAAATAGTCATGTCACTGATTTATCAGGATGGTCATTTTTTCTTTCTTCAACATTATTTCATCATTCTTCGGGCTATCAGGATGACTTCGAATAGTGCTACACTGATATCATTATGTCCCATCGATATCTTTTATGTGTTATATGATCCCTTTTATTTATTAACTTCCTTCAAAATGCCCTTTAATAAGCATTATCGGTGTATCGGTGGGACCTAAAATTATGTCACTTCGATATCCTTGAGCCCCCCCGATATGCTTTTATTGATAGATATCGTTGTATCAGTGTGACACATTTAGGTGTCACACCGATATGCATTGGTCCCATCGATATGTTTGGTATTACCAGGATATCGAAGAGATATGTGATCGAGTCATCTCGATACCCTTTAGTCTCCTCAAAATGTTTTATTCTCTTTAATTTTTCCAACGTCAGCCTTACATGCAAGACGAGGTTTATTTACTACTTCGGGCTATCGAAGAGACACTACGTTGAGTCCTCTCAACATAGCATTCTCCCAACGATATCCCTTTGTATGGCCTTTTTATTTAAGGGATTTTTTTGGGCTAACTTTAATGATTTTATTCCTTTTGGGTATCAGTGGGATGTCGTGGGATTATTAAGGCTAGGATATAAGCCAATCAGATTTATTGTTTCGAATGAAAAATTAAAATAACATTGTGAGAATAGTTTATTTGGAATAATGGTGGGAATTAACAAAATTTTAGGGTTTTAAAATTTTGTTCCAACATAAGTAATGGTTGTTTTATTATGTAAATAAGGGTAATCATTACCTATGTAATAATTATTATGTATTTCAATATAATGTGGTTTTTTTTTTGTTTTTGCAGAAATGTATTGATAAACTAGAAGGGGATAAAGTTAGGGTGTTGGATCTATTTGATGGTGTACCCGTGGGCATTGGGTGGATTCACTCACTATATATTATACATGGAGTCAACTTGAAAGGAACAAGAGATGCAAATGCAAATATTTTAAAGTTCACAAGTAACATACGCCTTGCTTATGAAGACAAAATAGACTGAGCTGTCCCTCTAAAAGAGAAAGAAGGAACCTTCACATGGTGGCCACTAGAATATTTGCAAAAAATGGCATAGTTGATGTTTATCATGTACTAGTTGTTAGACATCTTGGCCCACTACTTTATGTAGTATTTTGAATGTGTTGTTTAGGGATCATAATTTTCATGGTGTATTTGAAAGAGTTGGAAACTCTTAGACAAATTTGACATTTTTTATTATATTTATATATATACTCTTAGACAATTTTGATATCTTATAACTTGATATATATATTTGTATTATATTTTTTATTGGAAATTACCTTTCTTTATCATGATGTTGAATCAATCTTTTAATTCTAGCATGTTGTAGCTTGTTCGTATATGTAATTTTTTTATTTACTTTTATGTTTTAATTCAAATTTAATAATATGTTTTTTCTGCATTATAAAATTTATGGTATATAATAAATTATTCATATCATGACTAAATTTACTACCAATTAATGGAAGTCAGTAAATAAAAATGACTACCATGACTAAATAAATGACCAGTTAACAACAATCAATGACTAAATTAATTACTATATATATTACCAAATTGATGATAAAATATACTACCAAATTGATGACTAAATATACTACCAAATTGATGACTAAATATACTACCAAATTAATGATTACAATGACTAAATAAATAACCAGTTAACAACAATCAATGACTAAATTTACTACCAAATTGATGACTAAATATACTACCAAATTGATGACTAAACATACTACCAAATTAATGACTAAATATACTACTAAATTAATGATTACAATGACTAAATAAATGACCAGTTAACAATAATCAATGACTAAATATACTACCAAATTACCAAATATACTACCAAATTGATGACTAAATATACTACCAAATTAATGACTAAATTTACTACCAAATTAATGACTAAAATTTGTTTGCTCATAAATTTGGTAGTGAGATAAATGACCGGCAATAAACTACCAATGATCACGTGACCAAACTACTAGTCACATTACCAATTTTTGGTAGTTTATTTAGCCATTTATTTCTATTTTTCTACTAGTGGCAAAACATAAGTCTTGAATAAGTTTTAATGAAATAAAATTCAAAGGATTAAGATCCAAAAGATAAATAAAATTTAAAAGATAAGTTCAATTCAAAAATGGTGCCAAAGTGCAACATTCAAAATTTAGATCGAAGTATGATTAAACAAGTCCTTGAGGTAAGAGGACTATAAGAAGTAAGTTGCTTAAGTAGCCCAAGGAAAGAAACTCAATACTGCTGGGTTTGCAAAATTAACAAAATTCAAACAATAAATAAATAATTATCCACAATTGCACATTAAAACATTGTATGTATATAACATAGTCACAAAAAGGGAGAAGCGAAATAGTGGTCACATTCTCAACTAAGGTCATGATTAACTCAATAACGATTCCCCACATAATCTAGGCAACCTAGGACATGCTTGGAAATGATTACCAAAAGTCCTGTATTCCACGAGTCACCTGCGAAGTGGGGCCCCTTCATGCTTCCTAGCAAGAAACACATACCAACATCTTCCGGGATACTATCAAAACCAACTAAAAACCACTAACCCACTTCCATAGATTGATAATCGCACTAGGCAATGCATAAGTACAACAATAACCTTACTCAAGGTACTAAAATACTAGAGTCGGGCTAAGCCAAACCAACCCTAGTCGTGACTGAAATCACGTCAACTACCCTAGCACAAAGTTCACTAGTGCAACTAGGTTGGAGAACCCCAACCAAGGTGTTCATGATCTAAACTCAAGTTCAAAGCCATAGCCTTAATAACGCCCGAAAATGACCCAACAGAAGCATCTATGTCAACCACACATGTTGATCATAACACTTAACCACTAACAACCCAAGGTATCACAACCAACTTACTATTTTTTCCAAAATGAACTCAACTTCCCAACACATCCTTACAATCCCAAACGTTTCCAAGATGCCCATACAAGTGACTATCCACATACATTACCCTATAGAAAGGTGTGTGAGTCCTTAATCAAGTCAACATCTAGAATTATCACATTCTTTAAAATAAAAATCTTTCTATTCATTAGGGTCATCTTCATGGGGATCATGCAAATAGTTGCACAAGGGACTCACCTCAAGAATTGCCAAGATCAAACAACTAAAATGTTTCAACATAGGAGAGTTGACTCTACAACTATCTCGCCGTATCAACAATGCATTTGCCTTAAGCATCTCATGTGTTATATCCTACTAAAAGATAAGAAGGCACCACTAGAGGGTTTTCACAATAACCCAAGAGGACAAGTGTAAAAAACTTAACTTTCTTCACTACAACCTGACACAAGGCTTCACTATAGCCTTCTATGCACAAAGACCTATGTTACTACCAAGGGAAACTCATCACCCTAACAAGACATAAATGTAAGAAAGAACCAACGAACAAGGTTGGCAAGGTAGGGGTTGAGTTGCTCTTAGGTTCTTATTGGTAAGAACTAGGGAATTACACCCGCAACTAGATCTTACTCTTTGACTATCATAATAGGTTTCAACATCAAGCACTTACACCACCTTTAAGCCCTCAAACAACGAGGTACCATACCATAAGTGAACCAATCCCATCACAAATTAATGTGAAGGCAGTGCATAACCTAAATGTCCACTAGACACCAACAAGCTACCAAGACATTGACTAGACGTGGCACAAAAAGTGTCACAAGATTTGCAACCACAAAGTGGTCCATGAAGCCACTACTTATCCTTTCATCTAAACAAAAGGCTTACTTAAGAAGATAACCATTAAAGGCATTACACGACAACTCTTTTAACGTCCTCTACTCCATCTTCAAGATGAGGGTACTAAGTGACCCTAACAAGAGAATATACCATTTTATCCTCTTTTCACTCTTCGGGTGACAACTACCCATCAGGGCAACTTAATCCTATAACAAGGCAAAGGATAACTATAGATCTACAACTTCTTCGCATCCTGACCAAGGGTCTTCTAAACAAGACACAACTTACCCCATAATACAAAGGTTAACTGAGTGACACAAGGTGATGACTAAATGAAATAGGGTACATAAGTCTTTGTCCAAGATTAGCATGCCACTCTAATACATTTCTACCCTCTAACATGGTGGGATAAATGTGTACAACTCAACTTTCTCAAAAAAGGGCAAGTCTCTAATGACATAATGGCACTCACGACCTGTAACGTGCCACTCAACATTCTCTAGGCAAACCTACAAGGTGGCCAAAAGGGAATAACTTCACCGCAATAACACCCTTCCAAGGATGTGACCTACAACAAGTTGATACGACCCCTAAAGAAGGATCAAAAAGCACCAACAACTAGGACAAGGAGTAAGGATTAGTTAAAATGAATCACTTATTAAAACTCCACCCATAACATCCTTTTAGGATAGCATTAGATCAAGGAGTTGACTAATTCTCGAATTCAGGACTTGCATGGTCCTTCAATTACCCTATTCATCAAGAATACACTCCCCAAGTACCTACGACACCAAGTCGTACGTGGAGGTTAGCGGAAGAAAAATCAAGGGAACCAAATCGTTCCCACACAAGGTGTCTTATGAACTCGTTGCTATGCAAGCTGGAGTCAGACACGCAACATGAGTATGCACATTCGACCATCGGCCCAACTCAACAATATATACACACCCAGAGATCCCAGTGTTTGAAACCTGGGCTTTGATACCAAATGTCATGCCCACATTTGCCATGTAGTTATGACCTAATAACCACATGTCATGTCCACATTTGTCATGTGGTCATGACACGAATTATCAAAAAATTTCCCCTCCTGACTCTAAAACTCCCTCGCGCGCAACATGCGCACTCGGTGACACATGCACGTAACGTAGTTGCATCCACAACTAACCTTATGCATGTCGCCCGAAGGCGGGGAAGTTAATCACAAATGGGATAATGCGAAACTCCTTTCGCAATCCCTACAAGATAATATCCACTAAAGGGGTGTACGCCGCGAGGAGCGATGCTAAGAGGGTTGATTTCCTCTTTGGAATTTAACCCTAGAGTTAACTAGGTGAGGTGGTACGATCTTGATATGACTCGAGATCTAACCCTAGAAAACTACTAACTAAAATAATATTAAATTATTGCAACTAACATGATATTGAAACTTAACACATTTAAACAATTACCTAAGATATAAAAGTAATTATTCGAATAAATTAAATAAAATCGCCATCTTTAATCTAGGAAAAATTCAAGAGCATAACGGGACAAAAGGAAATAATTCTCTAAACATTTTGACAGCATAACGCCATCTCATCAACTATAGAAGGAGAGAAAATTAATTAAAAAATAAGACTTTTGCTATAAACCTTTTCACAATTTAAAAATAATTAAAAACATTAAATAATATTCACTAAATACCTTCCCAAAACTTAAATCGAAATAAAATAATTTAACTAATTTGAAATGCACCAATGTTCTAACACTTAACTAATAAATTTTGAACATAATGACAATAGGATTAATTGAACTAAAACTAACATTTAAATTATTCATTTTGTCAAATGGTTTAAAAAGAGTATAAATAAAATAAATGCAATACCTTTAATAAGCACTCCCACTAAAGTCTAAAAACCCATCCCACTCATTAAGTGGGTTTAATTAAATAAATTGAGATTAAGTTTGCTAAACACTTCCCAAACTTTAGGGCACCAAAACCCTAAAACAATGTTTATAAAAGCATCATAAAATCCTAATTGCTCACAAATCATTTTATTTGTTGTTTGGCAGGTTCAAGTTTTCAAAAGGATAAGGGAGGTCCTTTCCCACATGGAAGCATTTTTCTCAATAAGGTCTTCCAAAATTTGTTTTAGTTTTACCAAGTTTCTCTTTTGTTTATCTACATGTTAATGTTTTATTTTCAAACCATTCATTTTGTTTTCTAACTTTTGCTTCATCTTTGTGTGCACAAGCTTCTATATTATTTTCTAACAATTTTCTATTTGATGCACATACTTCTATTTTCCTTCAAGTTTCCTATTTTGTATCCTTCTAAATTTAATACTATAGTTATTCCCTAAGAGGCTAATTTGTCTTAGAACAAGAATAGCTCAAGATAAATAAATGTCTTTCTGGTTATAAAAATATTTTTACACAAAGGAAAAGAAATTTCAGAAAGGAATCTATAAAAATATATATGCCACAACATATAACCCTAGAATTTAAACAATATGTGTGTGTGTGTGTGTTATGCATTAAGAAAACACATCATAGAGGCTGAAATGAACAGAGGGTTTGATTTACATTGCAGCGGGCATCTGTATCATACAGGGGCGAATATATTTTTATGCAGGCGTTTCTTTTTATTGAAAAGGTGGCAGGGGTTTTACCCCCGACGGCAACAGCTGGGCCAGGGACAGGGGTCCCAAACCCCCGCCCACCGCTTTGGCCTTCCCCAATTTCTTTCTTTTGAAAGCTTTCAAACAATCAAACAAAAACCTAAAATTTGATTCAAACTCTCTTATAACGCTTTTTACTTTTTTTCAAACATTATAACTCTCTGCTAAAAAAATATTGCATCTGTGTTTTATTTTAACAGTAAATTAAATATTTGTAAAACAACAAGCTCTAAATAAACAAAAAAATATCGCCTCTCTATTTTATTTTAACAGTAAATTAAATATTTGTAAAACAACAAGCTCCAAATAAACTATATATATATATATATATATCTTAAGATAAATAAATAGGAAAATCCAAAGGATACATTTCCTTACCTTGCATAACAATAAAAAAATAGTCATATCTAAATCTCTATTTGTTTTTCTTTTACTCAACATATGTATTTTCTTTTATCCACACAAATATTTAAACAAAGTAGAGGCATTATTATTTCTTCCAACCCAAAGTAAACTTAACTAAAAGAGAGAGATTTCTTTCTTTTTCTACTATACTTAATATTTCCAAATGCATACTAAAGTAAGGTTACAACACACCCATCTTCATTATTGAGAATGAAAACATATTTTACAAGAACTTTTACATGCAACAATAGGTTCACCCAAGAGAGTTTTTCTTCAATACAACAACAAAACTATTACAAGGCCAAATAGGCCAAGGCAACACAATGCCTTCATTTTTTTTTACAAAGCTCATAAACCCATAATTTCTTCCAAGCTTCAAAACCAAGAGCACTCCTCCAAGAGTCACCAAAACCTACAAACGACACAAGAAGTTCTCCAAACCCATAGAGAGATCGTCTCCCAACCTTAGGCTTGCAAGCAAGCCACCCCCAAGCTAGGAGGCCATCCAAATAACTGGGTTCACACACCAAAACAAGGATTTGCAGTACATAAAAACACTCACATAAAGCACAATAACTCCCTCCCAAGGATACACACAAAACAAATCCATTAAGTATGGATTTATTGGGTGAGAGAGTTGACAACTCTCTACTCAAGAGGAAACCATAATAACTCAACCAAAACATACTCAAATCTCAAGGCCTCTTGCCTTATAAACTCATTATACCCAAAATATTTCAAAGGCACTCTTGCCATAAACATATCATATAAACTTCTCAATAAGGCCCATGGCCACCAAATAACCTCAACAAGATGAAGGCTATCCCCGAGGAGGTTCACGCCTCTCCCACCCATTACAAGGTGAGCTCTCTCATATGGAGAGCTCACCAAAACAACCCTAAAACCCATACAACACCAAAGAAACAAAACTCAAGAATATACATATATTTTCACATGCAAATAATAAGCAAAGCAAGATGAAAGAAGGCTTGAATTCCATGAGAGCTTACCTCTCAAGCTCCAAGCAATGGAAGGTGTTTATGAAGAGCTCCAAGAGCTTGATCCCAAAATCCTTCCAAGAGTTTCCACTTCCCCAAGTCTAGCTCTCTTTCCCCAAAATCAATAATCATCAAATTCCAAAAAGAAAGAACCAAAAAGTAGAACCCTTCCCTTCTCACAAAGAGGGAGATAAATAGGTTTATCTCACAAGCCTTGATGGATGAGAAGGTGATACTTGTCACCTTCTCCATCATCCACACAACCCTCTCACAATCCCCTAAAGAATAAGGAGGTGACACTTGTCACCTTCCCATTCAACTTGCTCCACACTCTCCCACAAATTCTCTCACGTGTGAGAGTATTGGGAGAGGGGATCCCACAAGTGAGACCTCACAAGAATGAGAAGGTGACACTTGTCACCTTCTCCTTCATCTATGCCACACACTCTCCCACAAATGCTCTCACACATGTGTGAGGGCATAGTGGAGAGGTCTCACACAAGTGAAGGCTTTGGAAGCTTCCAAAGCATTCAAAGATAAGGGTAGTCTTATCCTATGGAAGTGGGTTTAGTCAAGGTGGGATGGTGACATGTCATCCACCTCTCCTATCTTCCAAATTCGTCACTTTACTCAAGGGCCAAGTTAAGGTGACCATACAAGGGTTACACCAAGAGTTAACATGCTCAAATCGACCCTAGACCCTAGGGGTATGACCTAGGGTCATTAATTAACCATAATTAACACAAGGGGACTCATAAATTCACATAAAAAGGGCTCATAGATATTTAGCACCAAAATTGTGCAAACCAAAACCATACAATTTACAACACTTCAAGGAGATAAATCAAAAGGGTGAAACCTTACAAAAATAACATAAATCAAAAGATGACACAACACATCATTCTCAATCCCAAATAACCTTAGTCCATCTTAGGGACTAGGTTGGCTTAACATGGCTTAAGTTGGATTTGTTTGATGGTGTACCTGTGGGCATTGGGCGGATTCACTCACTATCTATTATACATGGAGTCAACTTGAAAGGAACAAGAGATGCAAATGTAAATATTTTAAAGTTCACAAGTAACATACACCTTGCTTATGAAGACAAAATAGATGGAGCTGTCCGTCTAAAAGAGAAAGAAGGAACCTTCAAACGGTGGCCACTAGAATATTTTCAAAAAATGGCATAGTTGATGTTTATCATGTACTAGTTGTTAGACATCTTGGCCCACTACTTTATGCAGTATTTTGAATGTGTTGTTTAGGGATCTTAATTTTCATGGTGTATTTGAAAGAGTTGGAAACTCTTAGACAACTTTGACATTTTTTATTATATTTATATATATACTCTTATACAATTTTGATATCTTATAACTTGATATATATTTTTTTAATTGTAGATTACCTTTCTTTATCATGATGTTGAATCAATCTTTTAATTCTAGCATGTTGTAGCTTGTTCGTATATGTAATTTTTTTATTTGCTTTTATGTTTTAATTCAAATTTAATAATATGTTTTTTCTGCATTATAAAATTTATGGTATATAATAAATTATTCATATCATGACTAAATTTACTACCAATTAATGGAAACTAGTAAATAAAAATGACTACCATGACTAAATAAATGACTAAATTAATTACTATATATATTACCAAATTGATGATAAAATATACTGCCAAATTGATGACTAAATACACTACCAAATTGATGACTAAATATACTACCAAATTAATGATTACAATGACTAAATAAATGACCAGTTAACAACAATCAATGACTAAATTTACTACCAAATTGATGACTAAATATACTACCAAATTGATGACTAAATATACTACCAAATTAATGACTAAATATACTACTAAATTAATGATTACAATGACTAAATAAATGACCAGTTAACAACAATCAATGACTAAATATACTACCAAATTCATGACTAAATATACTACCAAATTACCAAATATACTACCAAATTACCAAATATACTACCAAATTGATGACTAAATATACTACCAAATTAATGACTAAATATAGTACCAAATTAATGACTAAAATTTGTTTGGTCATAAATTTAGTAGCGAGATAAATGACCGGCAATAAACTACCAATGATCATGTGACCAAACTACTGGTCACATGACCAATTTTTGGTAGTTTATTTAGTCATTTATTTCTATTTTTCTACTAGTGGCAAAAGATAAGTCTTGAATAAGATTTAATGAAATAAAATTCAAAGGATTAAGATCCAAAAGATAAATAAAATTTAAAAGATAAGTCCAATTCAAAAATGGCGCCAAAGTGCAACATTCAAAATTTAGATTGAAGTATGATTAAACAAGTCCTTGAGGTAAGAGGACTATAAGAAGTAAGTCGGTTAAGTAGCCCAAGGAAAGAAACTCAATACTGCTGGGTTTGCAAAATTAACAAAATTCAAACAATAAATAAATAATTATCCACAATTGCACATTAAAACATTGTATGTATATAACATAGTCACAAAAAGGGAGAAGAGGAATAGTGGTCACATTCTCAACTAAGGTCATGATCAACTCAACTAACGATTCCCCACATAATCTAGGCAACCTAGGACATGCTTGGAAATGATTACCAAAAGTCCTGTATTCCATGAGTCACCTTCGAAGTGGGGCCCCTTCGTGCTTCCTAGCAAGAAACACATACCAACATCTTCCGGGATACTATCAAAACCAATTGAAAACCACTAACCCACTTCCATAGATTGTTAATTGCACTAGGCAATGCATAAGTACAACAATAACCTTACTCAAGGTACTAAAATACTAGAGTGGGGCTAAGCAAAACCAACCCTAGTCATGACTGAAATCACGTCAACTACCCTAGCACAAAGTTCACTAGTGCAACTAGGTTGGAGAACCCCAACCAAGGTGTTCATGATCTAAACTCAAGTTCAAATCCATAGCCTTAATAACGCCCAAAAACAACCCAACAGAAGCATCTATGTTGACCACACGTGTCGATCATAACACTTAACCACTAACAACCCAAGGTATCACAACCAACTTACTATTTCTTCCAAAATGAACTCAACTTCCCAACACATCCTTACAATCCCAAATGTTTCCAAGATGCCCATACAAGTGACTATCCACATACATTACCCTATAGCAAGGTGTGTGAGTCCTTAATCAAGTCAACATCTAGAATTATTGCATTCTTTAAAATAAAAATCTTTCTATTCATTAGGGTCATCTTCATGGGGATCGTGCAAATAGTTGCACAAGGGACTCACCTCAAGAATTGCCAAGATCAAACAACTAAAATGTTTCAACATAGGAGAGTTGACTCTCCAACTATCTCGCCACATCAACTATGCATTCGCCTTAAGCATCTCATGTGTTATATCCTACTAAAAGATAAGAAGGCACCACTAGAGGGTTTTCACAATAACCCAAGAGGACAAGTGTAAAAAACTTAACTTTCTTCACTACAACCCGAAACAAGGCTTCACTATAGCCTTCTATGCACAAAGATCTACGTTACTACCAAGGGAAACTCGTCACCCTAATAAGACATAAAGGTAAGAAAGAACCAATGAACAAGGTTGGAAAGGTAGGGGTCGAGTTGCTCTTAGGTTCTTATTGGTAACAACTAGGGAATTACACCTGCAACTAGTCTTACTCTTCAACTATCATAATAGGTTTCAACATCAAGCACTTACACCACCTTTAAGCCCTCAAACAACAAGGTGCCATACCATAAGTGAATCAATCCCATCATAAATTAATGTGAAGGCAGTGCATAGCCTAAATGTCCACTAGACACCAACAAGCTACCAGGAGATTAACTCAACGTGGCACGACAAGTGTCACAAGATTCGCAATGATGAAGTGGTCCATGAAGCCACTACTTATCCTTTCATCTAAACAAAAGGCTTACTTAAGAAGATAACCATTAAAAGTATTACACGACAACTCTTTTAACATCCTCTACTCCATCTTCAAGATGAGGGTACTAAGTGACCCTAACAAGAGAATATACCATTTTATCCTCTTTTCACTCTTCAGGTGATAACTACCCATCAGGGTAACTTAATCCTATAACAAGGCAAAGGATAACTATAGATCTACAACTTCTTCGCATCCTGACCAAGGGTCTTCTAAACAAGACACAACTTACCCCATGATACAAAGGTTAATTGAGTGACATAAGGTGATGAATAAATGAAATAGGGTACATAAGTCTTTGTCCAAGATTAGCGTGCCACTCTAATACATTTCTACCCTCTAACATGGTGGGATAAATGTGTACAACTCAACTTTCTCAAAAAAGGGCAAGTCTCTAATGACACAATGGCACTCACGACCTGCAACGTGCCACTCAACATTCGCTAGGCAAACTTGCAAGGTGGCCAAAAGGGAATAACTTCACCACAATAACACCCTTCCAAGGATGTGACCTACAACAAGTTGATACGACCCCTAAAGAAGGATCAAAAAGCACCAACAACTAGGACAAGGAGTAAGGATTAGTTAAAATGAATCACTTATTAAAACTCCACTCATAACATCCTTTTAGGATAGCATTAGATCAAGGAGTTGACTAATTCTTGAATTTAGGACTTGCATGGTCCTTCAATTACCCTATTCATCAAGAATACACTCCCCAAGTACCTACGACACCAAGTCGTACGTGACAGTTAGCGGAAGCAAAATCAAGGGAACTAAATCATTCCCACACAAGGTGTCTTATGAACTCATTGCTATGCAAGCTGGAGTCAGACACGCAACATGAGTATGCATGATCTACCATCGGCCCAACTCAACAATATATACACACCCAGGGATCCCAGTGTTTGAAACCTGGGCTTTAATACCAAATGTCATGCCCACATTTGCCATGTGGTTATGCCCTGATAACCACATGTCATGTCCACATTTGTCATGTGGTCATGACATGAATTATCAAAAATTTTCCCCTCCTGACTCTAAAACCCCCTCATGCGCAACATGCACACTCGGTGACACACGCACGTAATGTAGTTGCATCCGCAACTAATGTTATGCATGTCGCCTGAAGGCGGGGAAGTCAATCATAAACGGGATAATGTGAAACTCCTTTCGCAATCCCTACGAGACGATAGCCACTAAAGGGGTGTGCGCCGCGAGGAGCGATGCTAAGAGGGTTGATTTCCTCTTTAGAATTCAACCCTAGAGTTAACTAGGTGAGGTGGTACGATCTTGATATGAATCGAGATCTAACCCTAGAAGAAAACTACTAACTAAAATAATATTAAAGTATTGCAACTAACATGATATTGAAACTTAACACATTTAAACAATTACCTAAGATATAAAAGTAATTATTCAAATAAATTAAATAAAATCCCCATCTTTAATCTAGGAAAAATTTGATAGCATAACGGGAGAAAAGGAAATAATTCTCTAAACATTTTGACAGCATAACGCCATCTCATCAACTATAGAAGGAGAGAAAATTAATGAAAAAATAAGACTTTCGCTATAAACCTTTTCACAATTTAAAAAGAATTAAAAACATTAAATAATATTCACTAAATACCTTCCTAAAATTTAAATCAAAATTAAATAATTTAACTAATTTGGAATGCACCAATGTTCTAGCACTTAACTAATAAATTTTGAACATAATGACAATAGGATTAATTGAACTAAAACTAACATTTAAATTATTCATTTTGTCAAATGGTTTAAAAAGAGGATAAATAAAATAATTGCAATACCTTTAATAAGCACTCCCACTAAAATCTAAAAACCCATCCCACTCACTAAGTGGGTTTAATTAAATAAACTAAGATTAAGTTTGCTAAACACTCCCCAAACTTTAGGGCACCAAAACCCTAAAACAATGTTTATAAAAGCATCATAAAATCCTAATTGCTCACAAATCATTTTATTTGTTGTTTGGTAGGTTCAAGTTTTCAAAAGGATAAGGGAGGTCCTTTCCCACATGGAAGCATTTTTCTCAATAAGTTCTTCCAAAATTTGTTTTAGTTTTCCCAAGTTTCTCTTTTGTTTATCTACATGTTAATGTTTTATTTTCAAACCATTCATTTTGTTTTCTAACTTTTGCTTCATCTTTGTGTGCACAGGCTTCTATATTATTTTCTAACCATTTTCTATTTGATGCACATACTTCTATTTTCCTATTTTGTATCCTTCTAAATTTAATACTATAGTTATTCCCGAAGAGGCTAATTTGTCTTAGAACAAGAATAGCTCAGGTTAAACAAATGTCTTTTTGGTTATAAAAATATTTTTACACAGGAAAAGAAATTTCAGAAAGGAATCTATAAAAATATATATGCCACAACATATAACCCTAGAATTTAAACTATATATATATATATATATATATATATATATATATATGTCTGTTATGCATTAAGAAAACACATCATAGAGGCCGAAATGAACAGAGGGTTTGATTTACATTGCAGGGGGCATCTGTATCATATAGGGGCGAATATATTTTATGCAGGTGTTTCTTTTTATTGAAAAGGCGGCAGGGGTTTTACCCCCAGTGGCAACAGCCGGGCCAAGGACGGGGGTCCCAAACGCCCGCCCACCGCTTTGGCCTTCCCCGATTTCTTTCTTTTGAAAGCTTTCAAACAATCAAACAAAAACCTAAAATTTGATTCAAACTCTCTTATAATGCTTTTTACTTTTTTTCAAACATTATATATATATATATATATATATATATATATATATATATATATATATATATATATATATATATATATATATATATATATATAAGTCTGCTAAAAAAATATTGCATCTGTGTTTTATTTTAACAGTAAATTAAATATTTGTAAAACAACAAGCTCCAAATAAACAAAAAAATATCACCTCTCTATTTTATTTTAACAGTAAATTAAATATTTATAAAACAACAAGCTCCAAATGAACTATATATATATATATATATATATATATATATATATATATATATATATATATATATATATATATATATATACACATCTTAAGATAAATAAATAGGAAAATCCAAAGGATACATTTCCTTACCTTTCATAACAATTAAAAAATAGTCATATCTAAATCTCTTTTTTTTTCTTTTACTCAACATATGTATTTTCTTTTATCCACACAAATATTTAAACAAAGTAGAGGCATTATTATTCCTTCCAACCCAAAGTAAACTTAACTAAAAGAGAGAGATTTCTTTCTTTTCTACTATACTTAATATTTCCAAATGCATACTAAAGTAAGGTTACAACACACCCATCTTCATTATTGAGAATGAAAACATACTTTACAAGAACTTTTACATGCAATAATAGGTTCACCCAAGAGAGTTTTTCTCTCAATACAACAACAAAACTATTACAAGGCTAAATAGGCCAAGGCAACACAATGCCATCATTTTTTTTACAAAGCTCATAAACTCATACTTTCTGTTGGTGCCTGAATTCACTGTCGGTTATTTTAGCAATTTTCATGCAGCCACCTTCCCAAAAAACCCAAAAAAGTTCTAAGTCTTTGGGCCTCCTCAGCATGTTTTAACATCAGCATCATATTTTCTTTGGAGGAGATCATCATCATCATGTTTCCAGACATCACCCTGATGTTGCTTACGAGGGTCATCATATTTTCTGTCAGCATGATCTTTCGCTGGGGTGATATTCTAACATCGGGTGATCTTACTTAAGATCATCCTGATGATGATTGCTGCAAAGTCCTAAGTATGACCCGATCTTCATCGGGGTCATCATATTTGAACATCGGGTGATCTTAGTCAAGATCATCCTGATGTTGTTTTATCACTTCATGTTCGTTGTTTTATCACCCTGATGATGCTGACGTCATTCTTATGTCAGGGTGATATCCGTTTTTCTACCTGTCTGCATCATGATATTTCCGAAGGGAGATATTCACCTGTCGGCTTCATGCATTGTCTAATGGGGGTGATCATTTCAAATATCAGTCACATATTCATATATCACCCCGATCTTATAGTGGAGCTACAGTGCAGCATGATATGTGTGCATCAGGATGATATTTCCAAATATCCGGTTATCTTCCGAATATCATCCTGATGCCGATGTATGGTGACGTCATCAAGGTCCGGGGGGGTCATATTTCTAACACTGATCATCTTGTGGAGATCCCCCGATATTTGCAAACATGACGATGACGTCATCTGGATATGAGGAGGTGCGCGATAGGCAGATATGCTAATGACGTCAGCAGGATATGACGGTGACGTCATCAGGATGTTCATCGGCCAGACATTTGGTATCGGCTAAGCAGGAGGATCTTCCTCCGATGCATCAGGTTGTGCCGATGAAGGCGATTATCATGTAGGTGATATTGCGATGATGATGCTGACGTCAGGGTGATATTTCAAGTAACAGGATATCATGCTGCTGGAGGATGAGGATGATGAAGGTCTTATACTAGTGTCGTCGGGAGCAAAAGCACCGACATCATATATGCTCGCGACCTAGTATATAAAGTGTTGAAATGGTTGCTACGGGGTGCATGTGGGATAATTGGTATCCTGCATATTTTGAAATATCACGATGAGGTATTTTGGCAGGAAACGGTTGCGGTGCACTGTTTGATGTTTTCCCGATGGCTGCGAGGTAGATGAGCATTAATGGCGAAGGTTGCAGAGGTATGGACGGATCTGGTACCTGATTGAAGGTGTACATCAACGGACAGTGGCGCAGGGCTCGAGGTTTCTTCCTGTCTCCTCCCCACCTACTGCATTCATGTTTGGGCACCAATCTGGTAATGCGTTGAGCGCCATTTTTCTGATACTGTGTATCTGGCGGGATTTTTGGTCAACCATGTAATTAATGCTAGAGGTACACTTTCTGGCCAATATAGGCAGACTGTGTTACCATTGTTTAGGTGGTTGAAAACTAGACATTTTGGCTCTGTAATAAGATACAACTGGTTTTGGTTGCTCTGTGCAACAAAACTTGTGAGTTTATGTATCTCCTGTTGTACGTTTTGGCATGAATCCACTGATTTCATGGTTAATCTTATATGAATAATGCTATGTTTGCATGTGTTATGCTGATTCTGTCTCCAGTTTTGCATGTATCTTTCTTCCTGCAATAGGGATGCCATAAGTATCGACAGCTTAACACTCTGTATTGGGAGATATATGTAAGGCAGGTATCATGTGTATCCCCCTGAAATCCAGTTTTAGCTATTCATGCTGATCATTCACGGGTGTATGTCTACCGACTCCAAGCCCTGGATAGGCACCAATCTAGCTCTGTGTTGAGGTTATACACCAGGTCCAGGTTTGCATCCAAACACCATTTCAAACCATCTCATCCTTCCACCTGTTAGTTGTAGGATTAGAAGTAGGAACCCCTGCATGCTCTCATACCTAACCAGACATATATGTCCAAGAACGTTGCCCACCTTGTGATCTATCATACAGATCTTGGTCCATACATGAGAGTATTCTGCCTGTTGTTGTCAAGTTAGATCTTTCTATCTTTGAGCTAGTCAAGGTTACATCTTGAGTTATAGGGATACCCCCCTTGGTGCGGCAGAACCAGAAGTGAAGGGGAGGAGCTCACGCAACCTCCTGTATTAGTTGGCTGAATCTGCCTGTGCATTAGAAGTGGCAAACCCTAATGCTGATTCAGAAGAAAAAACCAACAAAATGGCGACTCTGTTGGGGATGTTGATGTAAAGTGATATCCTGCAGTCTCTAGTGAAGTTTTGCTTTGCTGGTGGTATGAACTCAGAAAAATATGTGTTGAGCTTTCAGCTGCTGTAAATTTTGTCCTCTTTGGAGAGGTGGCGACTCTGCAAAAAAGATCTAAATGCACATGAAAGATGGATGTATGTGATGTGACAAAAATGTGCTGTTCATATTTCAGCATCTGTATGAGAAAAGGTATCTTGTTCCTTCCCCTTTATATTTGCTATTTTACTGCATAAGTTAGATGCCAAGGGAAGCCTTAGGTCTTAGGCAAACAAAGGATGTCTAAGAGTAAGATTTTTATGAATCCAAGTATGAATTATCCCATACTCAGCGGTGAAATGTTGAATAAAAGAATAGAAGAGATAAGAAATAGGTTGATATTCTTAGAGGCTGAGCAGGCCCAGTTAAAAAGCAGTAACCCTGTTGTGTCTGCTAGTCAGAAGGCTAAACCTCTTCTCAGCCCTTTTGATCCTTTGTATGACCAACTGGATTTGTCATGGGTTGATTATAAAGTAGAAACTAAGCTTGCTAGGATATACTGTCAGATGCCCAGATTTAGTGGTCACAGTGTATGTGATGGGAATGCACATATCCAAAATTTTCATGAGTTCATGGGAAAACATTCATTTAGAGATGAGGATATGTGGATGAGGTTTTTTGTTAGGTCCTTTGATGCAAAAGCAAAAGACTAGTATTTGAGCTTTTCAAAAGGATCCTTTGCCTGTTGGGATGAGCTTGCTGACTGTTTCAAGGAAGAATTCGCAAGAGAACCTGCTGATCTTGTTGCAGAATTGATGAACATCAGAAAACAAGATGAAGAGCCATGTGTTGATTTCAGTCATAGGTTTGCAGTAGCCCTTTCACATGTCCCTAAAAGTTTCAGACCTGATATTTCAGCCTGTGTTGGCATATTCTTTGAAGCTTTTGAGGAGGGCTTTAGTGCAATACTGAGGGATTTCAAGGTGACAAGTATGCAGATGGCATACAAGTTCATAGAAAAGATAGAAAAAATCAGAAATGTGCACCTGCTGAAACCCCTGTCCACAGGCTTTGGTGTGAGAAATCGTTGTGAAGCTGCAAATGACCAAATAATTAAGGCATCATGTGAAGATGAAAAGATGAATGTTGAGGATGCCAGTGAAAGGACTAATGAGGATTCCCATTGCAATGATGAGGCATCTGACCATGAAAACAACAATGAGGTTGTGGACAACAATGAGCAATTTTTGGAATGGACCTGTGGAGACAATTGTGAGTATTGTACTCAAGACAGAGAAGATATAAGCAAACAGAGAAGCAGTCCCATGTGTGACCCATTGCCTTCCTTTCAAACACATGAGGATCATGAAGAGCAGTCAGAGATTGAAATAAGTGCTAGTGCAGAGCATGATTGTTCTTTGATTGATGGTTGTTTTTCTTATGACACACAGGCTGATACTCCTCCACAAAAGGAATCCATTGGTGATGAAGATGCATGCTCTGCTGCCCATGAACAAATGGCATACTATGATGAAACTGATGCACCTGGGTCACCCATCTATGACACATATGGTGATGAGGATCTATCTGAGTATGGTGAGGATCTAGACATTGTTTTTGACTTGGATTCTATTTCTCATCCTGATGAAAGAGGAAACAACATACATCAGGTAAGTGATTGTAAAAATGTGCCTGATTGTAAAGAGGTGTCAGAGCCTGATCTTTTCCAGCCTGGTGCTGCTGATTGTTGTGTACATGATGTGCACAATTGTGATTTTGAAAGCTTTTCTTTTGATGTGCCAGCATATGATACAATGAGCTCTGATCTTCCTAGCTGTATGGTGGACTTTGAGTGTTTTTAGTTTTCAGTCCAGCTAGGAGATCATGTTGCAATGCATATTGCTAATATAGATGACAAGTGCTATATGCCATATGAGTATGCATTGCTTGATACATTCTACACCCACATGTCACATGATGTTGAAGGTTATCTGCATAGGGGTGATAATGACAAGCCAAATCAGAGGGTTGAGTATGCAGATGACAAGATTTGTTTGTGGGTGGATCTCTGTAGTATCTCCAAGCTTGACCCAGTGTATGCAGATGAAAACAAAGTGTTTGACAAAGGGAGATACATGTTTTTCTTTTCTTGGTGGCCTTAGGCCATCAAGTGTGTTTGGTGATGCAGGTCGGTGTAGTATTTGACTCTGTGCCCAATGGATAAGGGACTGGTCTGCATCCCAGAGATCTGGGGTTCTCGCTGCAGTCTTGCACCTGCACGTCCCCAATCAGAGCCACTGTTGGTGCCTGAATTCACTGTCAGTTATTTTAGCAATTTTCATGCAGGCACCTTCCCAAAAAATCCAAAAAAGTTCTAAGTCTTTGGGCCTCCTCAGCATGTTTTAACATCAGCATCATATTTTCTTTGGAGGAGGTCATCATCATCATGTTTCCAGACATCACCCTGATGTTGCTTACGAGGGTCATCATATTTTCTGTCAGCATGATCTTTCGCTGGGGTGATATTCTAACATCTGGTGATCTTACTTAAGATCATCCTGATGATGATTGCTGCAAAGTCCTAAGTATGACCCGATCTTCATCGGGGTCATCATATTTGAACATCGGGTGATCTTAGTCAAGATCATCCTGATGTTGTTTTATCACTTCATGTTCGTTGTTTTATCACCCTGATGATGCTGACGTCATTCTTATGTCAGGGTGATATCCGTTTTTCTACCTGTCTGCATCATGATATTTCCGAAGGGAGATATTCGCCTGTCGGCTTCATGCATTGTCCAATGGGGGTGATCATTTCAAATATCAGTCACATATTCATATATCACCCCGATCTTATAGTGGAGCTACAGTGCAGCATGATATGTGTGCATCAGGATGATATTTCCAAATATCCGGTTATCTTCCGAATATCATCCTGATGCCGATGTATGGTGACGTCATCAAGGTCCGGGGGGGTCATATTTCTAACACTGATCATCTTGTGGAGATCCCCCGATATTTGCAAACATGACGATGACATCATCTGGATATGAGGAGGTGCGCGATAGGCAGATATGCTGATGACGTCAGCAGGATATGACAGTGACGTCATCAGGATGTTCATCGGCCAGACATTTGGTATCGGCTAAGCAGGAGGATCTTCCTCCGATGCATCAGGTTGTGCCGATGAAGGCGATTATCATGTAGGTGATATTGCGATGATGATGCTGACGTCAGGGTGATATTTCAAGTAACAGGATATCATGCTGCTGGAGGATGAGGATGATGAAGGTCTTATACTAGTGTCGTCGGGAGCAAAAGCACCGACATCATATATGCTCGCGACCTAGTATATAAAGTGTTGAAATGGTTGCTACGGGGTGCATGTGGGATAATTGGTATCTTGCATATTTTGAAATATCACGATGAGGTATTTTGGCAGGAAATGGTTGCGGTGCACTGTTTGATGTTTTCCCGATGGCTACGAGGTAGATGAGCATTAATGGCGAAGGTTGCAGAGGTATGGACGGATCTGGTACCTAATTGAAGGTGTACATCAACGGACAGTGGCGCAGGGCTCGAGGTTTCTTCCTGTCTCCTCCCCACCTACTGCATTCATGTTTGGGCGCCAATCTGGTAATGCGTTGAGCGCCATTTTTCTGATACTGTGTATCTGGCGGGATTTTTGGTCAACCATGTAATTAATGCTAGAGGTACACTTTCTGGCCAATATAGGCAGACTGTGTTACCATTGTTTAGGTGGTTGAAAACTGGACATTTTGGCTCTGTAATAAGATACAACTGGTTTTGGTTTCTCTGTGCAGCAAAACTTGTGAGTTTATGTATCTCCTGTTGTACGTTTTGGCATGAATCCACTGATTTCATGGTTAATCTTATATGAATAATGCTATGTTTGCATGTGTTATGCTGATTCTGTCTCCAGTTTTGCATGTATCTTTCTTCCTGCAATAGGGATGCCATAAGTATCGACAGCTTAACACTCTGTATTGGGAGATATCTGTAAGGCAGGTATCATGTGTATCCCCCTGAAATCCAGTTTTAGCTATTCATGCTGATCATTCACAGGTGTATGTCTACCGACTCCAAGCCCTGGATAGGCACCAATCTAGCTCTGTGTTGAGGTTATACACTAGGTCCAGGTTTGCATCCAAACACCATTTCAAACCATCTCATCCTTCCACCTGTTAGTTGTAGGATTAGAAGTAGGAACCCCTGCATGTTCTCATACCTAACCAGACATATATGTCCAAGAATGTTGCCCACCTTGTGATCTATCATACAGATCTTGGTCCATACATGAGAGTATTCTGCCTGTTGTTGTCAAGTTAGATCTTTCTATCTTTGAGCTAGTCAAGGTTACATCTTGAGTTATAGGGATACCCCCCTTGGTGCGGCAGAACCAGAAGTGAAGGGGAGGAACTCACGCAACCTCTTGTATTAGTTGGCTGAATCTGCCTGTGCATTAGAAGTGGCAAACCCTAATGCTGATTCAGAAGAAAAAACCAACACTTTCTTCCTAGCTTCAAAACCAAGAGCACTCCTCCAAGAGTCACCAAAACCTACAAAAAACACAAGAAGTTCTCCAAACCCATAGAGAGCCCGCCTCCCAACCTTAGGCTTGCAAGCAAGCCACCCCCAAGCTAGGAGGCCATCCAAATAACCGGGTTCACACACCAAAACAAGGATTTGCAGCACACAAAAACACTCACATAAAGCACAATAACTCCCTCCCAAGGATACACACAAAACAAATCCATTAAGTATGGATTTAGTGGGTGAGAGAGTGGACAACTCTCTACTCAAGGGGAAACCATAATAACTCAACCAAAACATACTCAAATCTCAAGGCCTCTTGCCTTATAAACTCATTATACCCAAAATATTTCAAAGGCACTCTTGCCATAAACATATCATATAATTTTCTCAATAAGGCCCATGCCACCAAATAACCTCAACAAGATGAAGGATATCCCCGAGGAGGTTCACACCTCTCCCACCCATTACAAGGTGAGCTCTCTCATATGGAGAGCTCACCAAAACAACCCTAAAACCCATACAACACCAAAGAAACAAAACTCAAGAATATACATATATTTTCACATGCAAATAATAAGAAAAACAAGATGAAAGAAGGCTTGAATTCCATGAGAGCTTACCTCTCAAGCTGCAAGCAATGGAAGGTGTTTATGAAGAGCTCCAAGAGCTTGATCCCAAAATCCTTCCAAGAGTTTCCACTTCCCCAAGTCTAGCTCTCTTTCCCCAAAATCAATAATCATCAAATTCCAAAAAGAAAGAACCAAAAAGTAGAACCCTTCCCTTCTCACAAAGAGGGAGATAAATAGGTTTATCTCACAAGCCTTGATGGATGAGAAGGTGACACTTGTCACCTTCTGCATCATCCACACAACCCTCTCACAATCCCCTAAAGAATGATGAGGTGACACTTGTCACCTTCGCATTCAACTTGCTCCACACTCTCCCACAAATGCTCTCACATGTGTGAGAGTATTGGGAGAGGGGATCCCACAAGTGAGACCTCACAAGAATGAGAAGGTGACACTTTCCACCTTCTCTTTCATCTATGCCACACACTCTCCCACAAATTCTCTCACACATGTGTGAGGGTATAGTGGAGAGGTCTCACACAAGTGAAGGCTTTGGAAGCTTCCAAAGCATTCAAAGATAAGGGTAGTCTTATCCTAGGGAAGTGGGTTTAGTCAAGGTGGGATGGTGACATGTCATCCACCTCTCCTATCTTCCAAATTCGTCACTTTACTCAAGGGCCAAGTTAAGGTGACCATACAAGGGTTACACCAAGAGTTAACATGCTCAAATCGACCCTAGACCCTAGGGGTATGACCTAGGGTCATTAATTAACCATAATTAACACAAGGGGACTCATAAATTCACATAAAAAGGGCTCATAAATATTTAGCACCAAAATTGTGCAAACCAAAACCATACAATTTACAACACTTCAAGGAGATAAATCAAAAGGGTGAAACCTTACAAAAATAACATAAATCAAAAGATGACACAACACATCATTCTCAATCACAAATAACCTTAGTCCATCTTAGGGACTAGGTTGACTTAACATGGCTAAAACATAGGGTTATTTGTTTGACCTTCGATTTTCCATGGGCCATGGAAAATACCTGGACACTTACACAAACATGTTAATAGCACATGATATATATAGCTGAAGTGAAATGAATTATACACACACAAGATCACATAAGCACATATATTCTCAATTCGTTCACATTTCACAAAATACAATCAGGTTCATCATCACATAGCATTCCATTAATTCAATCATCTAACTAAACCATTTCAATTGCATCAATAATACATTCAACGTCATGGAATTCATAATATAATCATGCATGCAAGATATAGCTCCATCCTACAATAACTCATCTATCACAAGATAAAACTGACAAATGTCCAAAATAGGAGGGATCACTAGACCTCAAATGACCACGTATCACACATAATCCGAACAAGAAGTCCACGAACCAATCAAGAAGTGACACATGAATCAGCCTCGCACTACAACACTAAAGAATTTAGTTCAAGCACAAATAGGTGATATTCCATTCAATCCCAACTAGGATGTGCATCACCCATGCACCCGCTAACAATCACCACTACCTACTACAAAAGTTCCACAACATCACTACACTGACTCAAGATAGGGCCACAATTCCATAGACCGAACCCTTAGCTAGGGTGAAGCAAAACAACATGGTCAAATAGGGCAACTAATTCCAGTCACACAAGGGTGGGCCTCACATCTCTAAATGTTATCTTACTTAAAACCAATAATCCATGGATGCATGGTAATCATATTTTTCTCTTCTCTTCCTTTGATTGTGTTTTCTTATGAAATTAAAAAAAGAACCTCTTTAGATATGCTATAATATTTCTCTCCTTAATTGCTCTCTATTATTATGATAAGGAGAAATGAACTAGCATTGTGCTTATATTGTTATGTTCTCTCTCCTATGTTTATGTATTAAGACAATGTCCAATTAAATGGTGATTTAATTGTGAAATGATATATTATGCATCTTATTATTTATGTTAGGAATGGAAAAAGGTTATTTCTTATCATATCTACTTCTTCTCATGATGGCACATAGTGGGTGAGATAAGGCTCAAAGCCCACAACTCACATGCAACAAAAAGAAGCTAGTACTACATTATTGTGGGTCACTTACAACAATATGGGATTAAAATGAACTTTAAGGAAACATGACTAATCATATCCAAACACATGCAACATCACCCCTGACTACCATTTAGGATGTCAAGAAACTTTGGTAGTTGTTGCAAGTGAAGCTAGAACTTCAATGTGCCCATTTTATTTTGCTATAGGTTCCTTCACTCTAATGGTTGTAGGTGAAACTATGTTGCTACAAGTGAAGATAATGTGTTGGGTATATGAATGTAGTTGTTGCAAGTCTAACTAACACTACAAGAGAAGTCTCTCTCAAAGGTTGTAAGTTAATTCAACAATAAAAGGTCTCCATACACACATATACATGGAAAATTATATCACCAAATCAAATTAAAATCAGCTAGTTTTACATAGTTAGACAAACCACCTATAAACATAGAGTATCAAGACACTTAAGAGGATCCAACTTCCATGAATTCACACAAATCATCTTACATAGGGTTCAAATTAACGATATATCCATTTTCATTCTAAAAATAAGTGATGTCACAATAGTGTGTTCCACTTATGGGACATCCTAATTTTTGTGTGAAATCACATATTTTTTTATAAAAATTAATGATTTATGCCTTGAGGGGTTCCATCTAAAGGGGTTTAATTAAAGGGTTTGATAAAACCCTATTAGATCAAATCCCCTTGGAAAGAACCCCCTAGTCTTAAATCAAACCCTCTATGGAGTCTCCTCCGCACCTATCAAAATGTTGTAGCATCTGTAGGCCTTGCTTTTGGTTGAGTAACCAAGAAAGATTCCTTCATCACACCTTGAATCAAACTTTCCTAGATCTTCTTCATCTCTTCTGATATAACATTTGCTACCAAAGATCCTGAAGTATCTGATGGAGGGAGGTCTTCCATACCATAATTCATAAGGGGTCTTAGTGCTATTGACCCTTAACTGTACTCTATTAGTTAGATAGACAACAGTGTGAATGGCTTCCTTCCAATACACATTAGGTAGATCTGCATCTTTCAACATTGCCCTAGACATGTCTTGCACCTAACAAATTAGAGAAAAATCAGTTGATCAATAATGTCAACATCATACATTAATGTCAACATGAATTAAAGCAGAATCAGTTGATCGATATGAATTAGAAGAATCAGTTGTGTTGCTAATGAATCAAAGCAGAGTTGACTTTGAAACCTGATCAATATGTGAATTAGAGGCACTAAGAGAAACATTTGTGTTGTTGATGATTTGAAGCATGTTGAATGATCATTCCTACTGATCTTGAATTGTATATGGTGATGCAAAGAAGACTTGGCCTTCGGGAGAAGGTGACAGTCCTTGTTTCAAAGTGTTTGCTCTTTGAAGACTGTCCAAAAGATTGCTCTGCATTTTCATTATCTTGCTATTGAGCTTTTGAAGTTTGGAACATAGCTTCCTACAATGTTATCTTATGTATGTTCCAAGTTTCATGGTGTTTTGATCATCAAAAGGATGTTTTTCTTTTGACAGTTTGAAGACAGTGTTGGTTCTGTGAAAGCATGATAATGGAATGCTCTGCATTCCTTTGAGTTTGAAGATATGGTCTTGTGGTTCAAAAGTTAAGTTGAGTATGATGTAAGTGAGCTAAATCCTAAGTTTTAGAGTGTTTTCTCCTCCGCAGTGAAAGATATAAGTGACTGAGTTCTAGTTCATGCTCTTACAATATAATGTGATGATGAACAGTGAATGGAAAGCTCTGCATTCCTCTATGCTTGTAGATATGGCTATGCGGTTTTGGATATGTGTTCAAAAGGCAGTAAAGGTGTTGTTTCCAAAGTTCCAGACCACCATTCCTTCCACAATGAAAGTTATGATTGATAAAGTACCGGTATGTGCTCTGGCAGAATGAAGTAGTGTTGAAGACCTACTAGAATGCTCTGCATTCCTCTGGAAGTGAATGATTGACCTTGCGGTTTTGTGGACATATCCTTGAATGTGAATTACATGCCTCTTTCCTGTTTCAAGCTTCATGGTGGTCCACAACTCAGTTTTTCAATTGACAGCTTGTTGCAGTGTGTTCCAGATGACAAAGAGTTCTCAGAGTTCATGATTGAAGCTATACGGAAAAATTCTTTGATGTGCGGTGGCAAAGGAGTGTTTGGGATGTTTTATGAGTCATGTGAACTCATCTGGAAGAATTTCATGAAGATCTTTCTTATTTCCAGTACCACACAAGGTTTTCTAGTTGATGTGGTTGTTACTCTTCAAGTTTTTATGAGTTGTCCTATTTTCAAATGACTGGAGTGTGCGGAGGTAATTCCTTGATGTTTGAAGCTGTGAAGGATGTTTTGAACCTATTTAAGCAAGTTTTGGGGTCCGCAAGGCTTGAGTCTTCTACTAGTATAACGTGTTGTCCTAATTAGACCTATCTTCTATACGTTTCATATTGTATATTGTATGGCTGACTTGTAAATGTATTTTTCATGTTTTATTTGTTTGACAAGCTATGTAATCAATGAAATCATGTATAAATAGGATATCAAATTGAATACGAAGGGTAGGATTGAAAGTTGAAAAACAAGGTTCACAAGAAGAGAAAAGTAGAATAAATGTATTATTGATATGCGACTGTAGGAGAAAGAGTAGATGTTGTTGATACTATCTTGATTCATCTTGAAGACTTATTTGAGACAGTGATCAAGTATAGAGTGTGCCTGATTGATCAGATCTTCAAAGGAAAATGTGAAGAGATAGAAGTGTAATCATCATATGTGAGCTTCAAAGGCAATTTTTAGACAGTTGAAAGATTGTCATACTGTAATCATTTCTGAGTTTGTTCTCAGATTAGGGAGTAGTTGATTCCTTGCGTTAAAGCCCCTAAAACAAAGTCATCAGGGGAGTAGAAGCTTCCTTGGGAGTGACCCTAAATCAAAGTTACTTAGGGAGTAACATCTTCTTTGGGTTAAATCCCCTAAAATAAAGTTTTTATTTGAGCTTCATATATTATGAGTTAATCCTCACCATGTGGTTTTTCCCTTCTAGGGTTTTCCACGTATATCTGGTGTTATGTGTTGTTGTGCATTGTGTTAATATTTCATGTTCATGTTAATGTTGTGATGCTTAAATTTTGATCTGCTCCAGATAAGTTGAAGTTGTTAAATTTGAAGAATTGTTTAGATATTGATTCACCCCCCCTCTCAATATCCTGGTGTGTCTAACACATCCATGGGTATAATGTCACACCATATATGATCTTTATAGATGCCTATCTAAAAAATCATGAGTCATTATTGATTAGCCAAAACTTGATGACCTTTTTGTAGCCAAGACACTTTATAAGGAGTTGGTTGAGCCACTCTTTTTAACCCTAGCTTCTCGATCACTTCAATTGAAACTAGGTTGTTTGTGCTCCCACTATTGATTATGATCTTGCAGTACTTACCACCTTCCTTGCATACTATCCTAAACAAACTCCTCCTTTGAATGGGTTCATTTTCCTTCTTTGCTAGCTTTAACAAAGTCTTCTTCATCATAAGTGTTTCTCCTCTTTTAGGCTCATCTACCTAACTAATAAATACTATCGATTTTTCATTTCCTTTGGTTATGTGTACACTTGCAACATCGGTCCTCTTTGATCCTTCTTACATTTATTGTGGGCACTCATACCAAGCTTCTTGCACTTAAAACAATCTCCTTGGAAATTTCTACCTCTACCTCTTCCAAATCCACCAAGTTTCCTCTTCAAGGTAAGGTCCTCCTCTTACCTCATGGTTGTTCTTATGACTATATGAAGATATGAATGATTTATCATGACTTTACCTTCCCTTTGTGGCTAGAATTTGTCCTCTTCCCTTAGTACATCTACCTTTACCTTTAGTTGATCATTAATGCTTGATATATAAATGATTTAGATTCAACTATGTAATTTTGTGTATCAACCTTTCAGATCACACTCGGTGATCCATTGTCAAGTTTATTTGCATGATGCTTCCTTGAAAATTTTAAGGCATATTGGTAGGCTTCATCAAATATTCATTTCTTCATCATACTTATCTCATTTTGGATATTAATCCTTAAACCATTAATGTATTAGGCTTCTTTCTCATAATATAGCTCTTTTTTACCCAACTTGATGGATATCTTGTAAAACTCCTTAGTGTAACTCTTCACACTTAACTCCCTTTACCACAATTTTTTCAAAAACTCAAGCCAATAATCAATTGGTAAGAACTTGGCCTTCATCTTGGTCAGCATCATATCTCATTTAGTGATTTTCTCCTTCCCACTTCTTCTTTAAGCTTGCACCTCCTTCCACCATGGTGCAACATGACACATTAGCTTGGTTTGTGCTACCTTCACTTTTCTAGGGTCCTCTATTTCATAATTTTTAAAATGCTCCTCCAAATCTATCATCCAATATATCAATTCTTTTAGTTCCAAAATCCTTGAGAAGTAGATAGCCCTACCTTTGTTCCCTTTCCCATCTTTGAAATGGCCTTGAAGAGTCTCCTCCCTCTCATATTCATTTCCTCACATCTTCATCTTCCTATCTTACTATGTGATGTACCCTTTTCAATTAATTTATGTTTGTGGACCAAAAGCCCATTCCAATATTTTCCATGAGCTAAAGGGAAATGTGAGGTAAATAATTATTACTTTTTGGCCTCCATTATTAATTATATTTTTACATATTTGAAATATGGGAAAAATAAATATTAAATTAATGTTTAATTACCCAAATGGGCATGAGAATTCATAAATAGAGAATGTGTAACTCCCAAATCATTTGACATCTTTATTTATGACAAATTCTATGACAAGGTTATGATAGATTCTATGAAAGCTCGTAATTGGAGAGCTTTTGATCTGCAATTAGTGGGGGAGTTACGAAGAGCTTATTTTGGGAAAACATCTTGAGTAAATAAAATATTATTATTTTACATGTTGGAGGAGTATCTCAAAATTATTTATGACAATTTTTTATCACATTTGTAACTAGGTGTAAGAGGAGCATCTTATTTGCCTAAAATAGTCATGAATTAAGAAGGTAGTTATGACAAATCTTTTGGTGGGAATCTTTGGAGGGAAATTATTGAAAATAATATTATTTTATTATTTATTTAGTGGAAAAGGACATTTGTATTGTTGGGTCCTCAAATCTCTATAAATTGGAGGCAATTTCTTCATTTTTGACATTTTAGTCTTTCATACCAAACTCTATCAAATAGTTTGAGCCTTGTGTTCATCTATACATATGAGGATGAAACCCCTTGGATTAGAAATTAGAGTACAAAACCCTTTTATTTTCATGAGGCAATTTCATCAAAAGATTGCATTTGTGTTGAAAGGATCTAAGTTGTGAAAACTTTGGCAATATTATGAAGAAATAGCTAGTTTGCATATTTAGTTTATAATTTCTCAATTTTATTGATGTTGTTGTAATTTTTGTTGTGTATTTTCATTTTGGTGTTCATTTTATCATAATAGAACAGCTCCAATGTTTTGGTGAATTTTTAGTTACATATTTGCAAATATTGTTCATTAATTTGGTGTAGTTGTGTGCAAATCTGCATAGTTAAATTGAGTATTTCTCACTATATGCTCTCACCTTGCCTTCATGATAGTTTGGTGATCAAAAAGTGATAAAAGTGTGTTGCAAATGTTTTTTTTTAGGTTTCATGAGAGTTTCCTTTCAAATTTCAGCAAAATCAATTGTTTGAGCATAGCAGTGCATGTCTAGTTTTCGGGTGGATTTGAATGCAGATTTAGTTTTAATTGTTGTGGTTATTTTAGATTTTAGAACATTTTATATTTGGAAATTAAAAATCAATTGAGTATTTCATATCTAATCATATTTACATAAAATTTATGTCTAAGTCATTACGTATTGCACCAGCCCTTTCTTCCTCTTCACTTTCACTATTAACTTTGTCATGTGCATAGCCTATTATTTTATCTTCCTAAAGAGCTTCTATGCTTCCTTGTATTCCTTTCATGGCCTCTAACACTTCATCCAATCCCCCTACAACATCTACTACTGCAACCTTTGTTGTCCTAACTCTCTCTCATACTGCTGCAACTCCCCTGGTTACAATCTTATGTAGGGATACACCCCCCATACAAACTACCTTATATGTACTCCTTCCCAGAGCTATAATCTGCTCTTATACCAAGATGATGGTACATAGTGGGTGGGATGAGGCTCACAACCCATGACTCACATGGGTCACTTACAGAAATACAAGCTTAAAATAGACTTTAAGACAACACAACTACTCATAGCCAAACGCATGCAGCATCACCCTCGACTACAACTTAGGATGTCGGGCAACTTGTAGAGTTGTTAGAACTTCAATATGCCCCTTTTCTGTTGCTACAAGTTCCTTCACGCCAGTGACTGCAAGTGGAAACAATGTGTCATGTATACAAATGTAGTTGTTGCAAGTCTAACTAATGCTACAAGACCAATCTATATCGAAGGCCACAATTTAAGTCTAACACTAAAATGTATACACATGCATGGAAAATCAAATCACTAAATCAACTTGAAAATTAGCGAGTTTTACACTGTCAAACAAATCCACTATAAAAATAGAGGATCAAGACACTTAAGAGGATCCAACCTCCATGCATTCACACATGTCAGCTTACATAGGGTTTAAATCACTGATATATTCATTCATTTGAAAATACAAGATGTACTTACATTGTTGTTGCCTTGATCAGTATGGCCAAAAGGTCAACTTCCCTTATTTTGGGCACAAATATAGTAGACTTTTACCAGCACTAAGGCAATTAGGAATCCACACCTAAAAGCCCCCTTTTGTTACGTTTCAGCCCCCTCCTTGATTTTCCTACCACATAAGATTCAAAAGAACATTCTCTATGCCTCCTCTTTCTGGGTATGTGCATGCAAAAGATCCTCCCTATCCCTTTTAACATCTGCTTGCTAAACTGCAACACGAAGAATAAGATCTAGACTCTTTTCACATGTTCCTTATTGTTTCATCCTCCTCCTTTCCACATGGCCAATATTTTCGAGATACTTGTCTTCTATGCATCCTTGTTCTCTCTTCCTCACTACTCGTTGACTCTTCTTTTTCCTACATGGCTCTCGCTGCTTCCTGGGTTTTTCCTCTTTACTTCTCTATTTTGGTGCCTCTTTTCCTTTCCTTCCATGTTTTTTGAGTTGTATAGGATAGAACGTTCTAGACTATTTTGGTGCCTTCTTTTCCTTTCCTTCCATATGTTTGGTGTTTTTTTTTTCCTTTCCTTCCATGTGTTTTGAGTTGTATAGGATAGAACGTTTTAGAGTTTCAACTTCTTGTTCATGAATGAGTGTTTTGGGCATCGAGGTGACAGGGGTAGTCAATGGGTCTTAATTTAAATTATCCTTTTCTAGGCAACATTCAACTTTTCAAGTGCTCAACCAAGGCCCTAGAAACATCAAAACAACCTTCCCAAAACAAGATTATCAATCATTTATGCTATAGTTAGGATGAGGATGTGATGAGGATCGAATATCCTAGAGATGTTGCATCATCTCATACCTTATGGACTTTATTATATAAGAGTAGATTGTCCTTGTATGTTTGTTAACCTTTCCCCATGCCTTGTAGTTAGGTATTAGGTCTTGATGCTTTTATATTGTTTTGAGGGTGAGCTCATCCCTTCTATCTATTTGTCTCTCAGCAATTACGTGCCTTCTATTTGAGTACCACCTAAGTCAATATCTCCATCTTATGTTTGTGTTTTTGCTTTGGATAGTGTGCCACATTGGATGCTTTCCACTCCTTCCTTGTTGAGATGATATTGTATCTCATCTTGTGCATTTATTTACACATTTCTTCTACTTGTGTTTGGAGTTTGTTTTGGTGTAGTCATGTGCGACGAATACACTTGTGTATATGCGCGTGTTGCATCATCGTTACATGTTGCTTTTGTTAACAGGAAAATGTTATAATTTATTGGTTATGTTTTACCCTATTTTTTCTTTAGTAAAATTTTGGCATTAGAGAATATCCTTAAATACAACATCAAAGCACATAAATCCACATAAACATGCACTAGGAGGAAAAGTTTTATGAGGTTTAATTTGAATTTTGAGATAAAAATTTCAAGGCTCAAATATGTACACACAAAAGTGATCTAGTTCAATTTTGCACCCACAAATTTGAACTAGGATGGTGAATGAGAGACATAAGGATAAGAACTAGTTCTTAGGGATGATTAATAATAGGTCTGAGTTGGGATAAGGTCATGAGCAAAATTTAATGCAAGAATGTGCTACTTGTAAACTTGTTATTGCATAAAGAACAATCCAGTTGAAGTGGGACCAAAACATAAGGGAAAAGAGCATGGGTATGCAATTTTACAATTACAATTTCCCCCCACTTTGATGTGCATCCAAACTACTGAGGATGCATGTGAATATAAAATATGTAGTATAACATGGAAAATAAATATTTCAAACACTCGAAGAATATGGATATCGACAATGATTTTTGTAATCTCTTCACAATGAGTGCTCCAATGGAAACCAACAAAAATGAAAATCATGCAATGTTAGTATCTATCACACATTTAAAATATGTACTAATTACAACTTGCTTGAAACTATCTTTAAAAATAGTGAAACTAAAAGGATAAGGGTAAGCAAGTTTGCTAAATAGAAAGGAGTGGGACTCTAACTAAGCAAAATAATGAGAGGACTCTAGCTAAGTAGAAGATTCGAGAAACATAGGGAAAGGTTGATAAAGGTCCTTTCAACAAAGGAGTTGTTATGATCCTAGTATTACAAAACATAACTCATAAAAGGAACATTAGTGACAAATATTCCTCCACTCCAATTGATTGCATTCAAATGATGCAAGGAATTAGAGGTGAGAAGAAAAATGAACCATTCCCAAGTTAAAACCCCTCCTTTTTTCCAACCATATACATAGAAAGAAGGTAGTTTAATCTAGCCCCTATTCTTCCTTCTCCTATGATATACCTATTAGTGATGTTGTACTCAATTAATCCCTCCTTGTCTGCTTTCATCCTACCTTCTAATATCTTATGCTATGCTTCTTGATGTTGGGAACACTTGACTTGGTAATGAGAACTCATAGTAGATGACTACTACATTGGCATGATAAATCCATAGGTGCAAAAGTGCTCCATCTATTCCTGCTGACATAGATGATTCAATTGTTAAAACCTATTTGAATCACATTTCCATGACACCGAGGTGAGAACCATCTAGATACCCTAGATCGTCCACGTGCTTGACACCAAAGTCTCTTGTTCTAATGACACCTCCTCCACATGCTTCACACCGATGTCTCTTATTCTAATGACCCATCCTCTAACATAGTAGATATGGTCATGATAAAACGTGTAAAAGTGGTAAAAGATATCATCATTTGACAGGCATGTTAGAACATAAGATGTTATTATGAAATCATATGCAATGAGGGAAAACAAGGTTCCATCAATGTTTCCCCCAAATAAGGAAAAATACAACAAAATTCTAGACATAGATACTAAATAAGAACCATGTAAGCATAAGTAAGATTTAAGATCTAATTATGATAAGGATCATAACATGTAAGATTGATAGCAAAAACATATGTGAGCATATCTTATATCTTACTTATGCTTACATGGTTCTTATAGAAAAAACATATAGGATTGATCTTTATCATAATTATAGAAAAAACATGTAAGATTGATAGCAAAAACATATGTAAGCATTTGGAGCACAATAAGCATGGCATGTAGATAGCATAAAAGCTAGACATCATAAACATGAAATTTAAGATCATGGACATGTAACATGGGAACATATAAGCTAACAAGGGACCTGGTAAACATAAGTGCTAATCAAGGAACACATAAACAAACAAGGCATATAGGAAAACATAGAATCTAGACAATAAACATGTAAGAAAGCATAGGAACTAAATATAGAATGATCAAAACAAAATATGGCATCAAGTTGAGAAACAAAGCATAAAAAATAATATAGAAGGTGAAATGAGACTAGGAGATGCACAAGTAGGACAAAGTGTAAGAACACATGAGGAAGAAAAAATAAATGCTAAAAGAAATAAGCAAAGCATAAGGAATGCTTAAGGACTTAAGCAACAACTTTAGATAAATTTCCATCCAAGGGATTTATTTTTATCCCAACAAGTAGCATCCAGTTTAACATACTCAGGTAAATAATTTTCATCATGATAACAAGTCGTGCTCTTTAAAACACTAGAAATACTATCGTTATTTGTCCATTGTTCTTTCTTCTTTGGAGGTGACTTCATAGAGAATTTACTAATTTTCTTGATCATAACATATTTCTTAGGTATCTATCAATAAGTAGTGCCCTTAGAATGAAATGTGGCTTTATCATGTGTAATTCCCCTATTTTTCTCTTGCTTTCTTGGTACATGAGTAATTTGTTCCTCATAAGGATCTTTTGAATGCATGCATATATCAAGAACTTTATTCTGCAACTTGGGGATACTTAGGCCATTCGATTTCTTTAAGTACCTTAAACTAATGAGCATTAGCAAGCTTGGATTGAATCATAGTAGACTTTGTATGCCTAACAAATTCTTGATTCTTATTCATATGTGTCCTCTATTGTTCTTAAATGTGAAATTTATATAAATCATGTGTATCATCATTGTGATCATATGGATGTTCTTTTGGAGTATTCAAAAATTTATCTAAAGTAAAATGATTGAAATCAAATAATGGCCTAGATTGAGATCTATCAACTTTAACCACTTTGCCTTCATGAACAAATTTAACATGATGGAAAACAAAAAAGAACTACTTTGCATTGGTTTATCCACAATCTACCAATCAACATCCCAAATTTCTCTTCTAATAGAATGACACGACATAGCACTAGACACTCCTTGGTACCAATTGTTAAAGATAAAATAATGCAATCCATGGTCTCAATCAAAATACCATTAGTTATTTTCAATAGAACACCTAAATATGCATAAGCCTACTAATGGATATGATGATTGAACAAAAATATTTAGTGGATATATATTAAATTGACACATAGGATCAATGAGAAACTAACTAGGTGATCAAACCATTAACATGGTCAAGCATATATAATGACCCATAATATTTATTATATATTGTCATCAAAGAATGTAATCAATGGGGAAGTATGAGAAGAAGGTGTATCTCTATGATGTATCATACCCACAAAAGCATATATATGTAACTATGCATGATAATCAATATAATAATCATTCATAGAATCTCTATCAACATGTGCACACGTATAACAAAATGATCAAGTTCATGATGTGTATCAACATTGTTAGCATGGATAAAAAATGGATTAATATAAATTTTCAAATTGAAGGATTGCACCCATAATTGATACCTTCTATATGAATCATATTATTGTCTATCAAATATTTTACTTCATGTTTTAAATCCTTACACCCTTGAGTGTGATGACCATTAACTTTGTGAAAGTTACAAAATGCATTCTCATTATAATTCTTAGGCAATCCTCTACGTGCATCTAATGAATGAATAGGTCGAAGACTAATCAAATTAGAGCTTATTGAGCATTGAAGCATAATACCCAAAGGGTCTTGTAACTTGATAAACTTCTCGAAAGTGTGAGGCTTAAGAGAAGACACATTAGAAGTATTAGCAACATGATGCACATTATTCTTTTTGTCTATATGATCATTACCCTTTGAAAATTAGTGGACTTTGAAACTTAAAATGGTAAGAAGGTGTAAAGGAGCCATGAGAAGATGAACCATCCTTAAGTACATTAGAAACAAGCAACTTCAATTCAAAATTCTTCACATGCGCTGCGGCATTTCCATAAAAGAAGAAAAAATTTTCAGATATAAACTATCTTGATTAGGTGGCAAAACAATCCCTTATTAAAAATATTTTGTAACTCACCATCTTGAAGTTGATGGTACAAATTAGCACATAAAGATTGAAATATAATAACATAGTCATATATGCACTCATTATGTATTTGCGAACATCAAACAAATCTGAAATGGTGGTATTTAGCCCCATATTAACTTTCAAATGCTTAATAATGCTTTGGCTAGCTCTAAAAAAGAATGAATAAGTCCATGAGGTAAAGAGAAAAACTACTCAATAACATAATACTTCAAACTATGTAGGAATAAAGTAGCCAAGACCTTATCTCCATACACATAGTCTAAACATGAACTAGTGAAAGATCTCAAATGTGTATTATGGTCACCTTTACCATTGTACATTTCAAATTGAGGTCCTACAAAACCACTAGATAAAGGATAAGTAACAATATCAAAAGCAAGTGGTGTATTTTGTGCTTCAACATATTCATTTTTGTCTTGCCCACTAGGCATGGTATTGACCTTATTCTCCACTATATATAGCTTTTGAATAAGTGTGCCTAAGGTAGAAGTAGGGAAGGTGGTAGTAGGAACTTGAAACACAAAAGGTGGGTATACGTAGGTTGATAAGAGAAAGGGCGATAAGACATAAACATGGCCATGGTGAGAGGAATGAAATGTGATATGGAAGAGCATAAGGAATGTAGTATAGAAGTAGGTATGGAATAAAGTATCCGAAGGGTGGAGGTAGGAATAGCACTAATAAGGGGAAAGAAGACACAACACTAATGAAAGGAATGAAAATGTTTGAGGGAGTAGTAGGAACATGGGTAGTCATGGGATTAATATGGATAGCAAGGAAAGTAGGTGAGACACTCATGGGAGGGGATGAATATAAGAATTAGATGCATAAAGTACAAGATGTGATGTAGGAATAACAATAGTATCCAACATAGAAGAAAGAGCCACAGAAAAAGGCATACTAAATTAAGGAATGAAACTAGGAGAAAGTTGAGAAAAAGTGGCTCAGATAGGATGGAGAGGGCAAGATGCACATTTCAAATAACTAGAAGAGGTAACCTTAGCATCAATACCTTGAAGCACTTATTTTTTTATATTAGGGATCGTTTACTATTAATAACCAAAAAATGAGTAGGTACAATATGAGGTGGAAACCACCAATCAATCTGTCCAGCTAGAGCAAAAACTCACTAAAGCTACCAATTACAATAGCTGATATGACAAGCCTTCCCAACCTACTACCACATCACAATAAAAAATTTAAATATAAAAATAGATATATATCATATTGCACTGCCAATTCACTATTAACATCAATACTGAAGGACAAGAAAACCATCAACATTACTCCCAATACAATTTCTTGTTGCTATCATTATCATAATAATCACACTCATGAAAGGTCCCAATAACTAGATCTGCTTCATCCTTAGGGTCAAGGTCCTTGAAAATGGGCACATACTCATCCATCTACCTGTATTTCTTCTTCTCTCTGACTTTTACTTTCACCTCAGGCTTGTCAATTTTTTGTGCCTCCATATAGTCCCTTAATAGTTTCAACTCCTCTTCATCTAAGTTATCCCTACCTTGAGGCCAAAAGTGTGCATTGACCACCTCCTTTCTATAAACCAAAGTGAGTTCCTCCTTGAGAAGAATAAAGAACCTGCTCTTAGGAATCTCCATGATCACTGAAACCTGCATCATAATATTAAAACACGTGAGCTCAAAGTTTGAGTCAGCAAAACTCCTTTTGTCCTGGAAGAGTTCATCATTTCTCACTTTCTAAATTTTCCACAAAATCTCATTGGTGAGAATGAACCAAAACTCACTTAGTTCTTTTGAAAATACATCCACATAACCAAAAATAATTTTAGACCAACTAGACCCTTGCTTGTTCTCCCACCCAAAACAATTCCCCAAAAATATTGACCAAGTCTTCCTAGCAAATGGACAATTAAAAAACAAATGCTCAAAAGTTTCAATTGTACAACAAATCTTGCAAACATTAACAAGGAAACTATCATTATAAACACCATTGAACACAACAAGCTTTTAAAGAATGAGTAACCATCTAAGCATAATTTCTTGGGCTCACTACTAGAAGACCACAAGTACTTAAAAATAAAAGATGTATCTCTATCTGACCAATTCAGATTCCAACTACTATTGACCCTATGAAAATTTTCACTCATGTCAGCTAGAAGATCATACAAATTCTTGGAGCTCATCTTATCAAACACAGTACCATCACTCCATTTTATATTAGCCAAAATATCATAATGGAATTCAACTCCATAGGGAACTTGACACTAAAGATGCCTTCTTCAAAATAGAGAATGTTCTCCTCTGAGCATTAGGGAGACTAAATCTACTTTGCAAATCCTACCACTTTTAATGTAACCACCCTCCAAAATATCCCCAAAATCACAATGCCTTTGGAAGTCCACAACTTAGCAGAGCAACCCTAAGTCAAGGCTATAAGGTTTATTATTCCAATGCAAATTCCACCAAGTAGACCTAAAATCTAGTAAAACACCATCTTCTCTGTAGAAGGCATCTTTATTTTTAATCAAATGTTTCACACTCTCCCAAGCCCTCCATATAAGTTGCCAAAAACATTAGAACCAAAAGAACAAACAGAAATTCTGAAACACTAAATCCTAAGGGTGCAAAGCACTCCATTTTTTACCCTTCTTTGGTTTAGACAAAGCAATGTTATTCCTTACCAACACTTTCCATGGTTCAACACCATCAATGGCCTTCAAGATCCATTTGACAACAAGAGCAATACCCTAAATTTTCAGGTCTTTAATCCCAAGACCTCCCTTAATTTTAGGCAAACAATACCAAGACCAATTAACAACATACCTCTTTTTACTACCTTTGCCATCAGACCAAAGAAAGTCCCTAATAGATTTTTGGATTTTTTCCATTGTCAACTACCAAAAAGCCAATTCGAAGCATAGTAAATGTTGTGAGAGGCCAAAACCTTATGACAGACTTGCACTCTGCCTGCATGAGACAAGAGGTGAGTTTACCACTTGGAGTTCTTTTCAATCTTCTTTAACATCCACTCCCACATGTCTTTTAAAGACGGGTCAACGGACAAAGGGATCCCCAAATATCTTACAATTTTATTTGGGCCACCCCATTGCCAGTTAGTACCAACCAACCAATCATGAGGGTTTTCCTTCCAACCCAAAATGATAGATTTATGTTTTATTTTAGCCCAGATGCCTCACAAAAGATAGAAAGTTTGTCAACAACATTATTTAAGTTTACCTGATTCAACTTGACAAAAAGAGCGGTATCATATGCAAATTGTGCACTCATCAATTCTTCCTTATTTGGTAGTATGTTACCACTGATAGGAGGTAAAATGAGATCAGTTTTTAGGATATACTGCAAAGCATCTACTGCAATGAAAAAAAGAGTAGGAGCCAATGGAAAACCTTGCCTGATTGACCTTTGTGTAAGGAAGATAAGCTAGTGGAACAACTTCCTACACTAATCTTGAGAGGAGGGACATGCAAAACTTTTTAGATCTTTACAATAGTTACAGAAATTATACAAAAATAAATACAAATAGCAATCATACCACAACACAATAATTATGTGGGGAATCGGGAGAAAAACCCCACACTCCAAAGCTACCAAATATATTATTTATGAATCAACAAGATTACAATAAACTTGCAGAGCAAGCTTTCATAGGAGTATAACCAACCAGAGATCTGGAGGCAACTCAACATCTGTAAGACTCACTTGCAACCTTCATCTCAAGCACCTAATATATAGGAGATACAATACATGAAACCGTCAAATAGTAATTACAAAACCATGAGCTAAAACCACCCAATAAAGTGGCACACAAATTATCTCTAATCAAAGATTCCCTATGATGTGTCAAAACACACACCAACATGTGTAACTCCCCTTACATCTGTTTTCTATGTCCAACGTGTTTTCACATTTTCTAATACAGGAGACCCAACTTCTTAAAACCATAACTTTTGATCCAGGAGGCTGATTGACAAACTGTTTAATGTGTTAGAAAGCTTGTGAAGAGATATATGGGATGGGCATCCAATAATCGATGTTGAACAAAAAAATATTTTGGCCAAAAACCAACCCTAAAGTCCAAAAATCAAGTTTTTATGTTTTAAACCAAAAAATCGCACCTTTTGTAATTGCAAGATTGAGACACCTTTCCTAGCTTTCTCCCACTTGTCAAACACCTTGCAAGAGAAAAGGGAGTATCAACACCATGATTTAATTTCTAGGGTCCAAGAGGCCCGTATACTCTGAACACCATATGAACTTCTTTGTGCTCATAGGCTTAGTTAATGAATCTGCAACATTCATCAAAGTCTCTACCTTAACTAGCTTCACCTTGCCATGTTCGACCATATCTCTAAAAAAATGATATTGTACATCAATGTGCTTGGTCCTGGCATGAAATGTTGGGTTCTTAGTTATGCATATCACACTCTGATTGTCATAATAAATTGTCATTGCACCTTGTTTTATTCCAATATCTTAACACAGTCTCTTAAGCCAAATGGCTTCTTTACAAGTGTGAGTAGCTTCCATATGCTTAGCTTTAGTAGTGGACAAAGCAACCACAACCTGTCACTTACTCATCTAACTAATTGAACCACCAAATAAAGTAAACACATAAACACTGGTGGATTATCTGCTATCAACATCACCTACCCAGTCTAAATTCACATAACCATGAATATCAAGGGAATGCATGTCTCCTATTAAATCAGTATGATAAAACAATACTCTGAGGTGCCCCGCAAATATGTGTAGACTCTTTTAACTGCATCCCAATGAACTCTACTAGGATTAGACATATATCTGGATAGAACTCCCACTGCTTGGGCAATGTCTGGTCTACTACAGACCATAACATACATCAAACTTTTGACTACACTCTGCTAAGGCACTCTGCTCATTTCTTCCATCTTTGATGGGGATGTTGGACATTGTGAAGAAGAGAACTTAATTCCAATTGTAAAAGGAACTCACAATGGTCTACAATCCTACATGTTAAACCTCTGTAAAACTGAATTGACATAATTACTCTGGCCAAGCCATAGTTTTCTATTCACTCTGTCTCTTCTTATTTATATCCCAAAAATGTGTTTAGTTGCACCAAGATATTTCATTTCAAATTTAGCTGCAAGTTGAGACTTTATTTCTGAAATCATTCATGATTTTCATTTACCAATAAATAACATATCATCAACATATAATGCAATAAATATAAAACAATCACCATCATATTTATAATAAACACAATGATCTGATTTAGAACACTCAAATCCCAAACTCAACACATATGTATCAAATTTTAGGTACCACATCCTAGGACTTTGTTTGAGGCCATACAAAGATTTTTTCAATTTACAAACCAAGTTACTTTTACCTTTCACCACATAGTTCTCTGGCTGTGTCATATAAGTATCCTGCTCCAAATCACCCTGAAGGAACGTTGTTTCCACATCCATTTTCTCAACCTCTAGATCATAAGCAATAGCAATAGAAATAAATAATCCAATGGATTTCATTTTTACAATAGGAGAAAATATATCACCGTAGTCAACACCCTCAACCTAAGAGTAACCTTTCACAACCAACCATGCTTTGTATTCTCAATACCTCCATTTGAACCAATCTTTTTCTTGAACACCCATTTGCAACCAACATATTTTCATCCTTCAAGAAATGGTACCAGGTCCCATGTATCATTCTTTTTCAAAGCTACTATTTCTTCATCCAAAGAAATCTTCCAGGACTCTAAATCATTCATACCTAATGTCTCTTCTATAGATCTAGGTTCATCTAGGTTAGTATTCAAAGAAAAAATGCATCTCCAGTCATCAGGTGAATACCTTTCAGGTGGTTGTATATGCCTTGTATACCTTTGAACAAGCTACAATTAGAGGTTCTTCCTCCTCTTCTGAAGATTTAGAACTAGATGAGCTCTCCTCAACTTCTTGTCTATCTAGGGGCCTCGATTCAACTTTCTCAAGCATAGAAGGGAGTTGAAGATAACATTTTTCTATTTACTTTGTTCTAGTTTCAATCTAATAGAAGAAGGATTAGTTTCTCTAAAAATAAAACTTCTACTATATATTACCTTATGTGCAATAGGGTCCCAAAGCTTGTAACCTTTCACACCATAATTGTACCTGATAAAGATACATTTCACAGCCTCATTCTCTAACTTTCTTCACTTCTCCTTTGGCACATGTGTATATACCTCACAACCAAAAACTCTAAGATGTCTCAGTGAATTCTTGTGCCCCAACCATGCCTCCATAGGCATTTTATCACAAGAGTTTATGTAGGAGACCTGTTAATCAGGTAGCAAGCAGTGGCAACATCTTCAACCCAAAACCTTTGTTCTAGACTAGCACCACTAAGCATACTCCTAGCCTTCTCCATCATTGTCCTGTTCATTCTTTTCACAACTCCATTCTGTTGTGTAGAATAGGGAGTTGTCTTTTGTCTTTGAATGCCACAATCTTTACAAAATCTATCAAAATTATTAGAGCAAATTTCACTACCATTGTCAATCCTAAAACATTTTATTTTCTTACTAGTCTGCAACTCAACCATTGCTTTAAATTTTTTAAATAGATTGAAAACTTCACATTTACTCTTTAGAAAATATACCCATGTCCTTCTTCTATTATAATCAATAAATGAAACAATATGTGGATTTTGCAATGGAAGGAACATATAGAGGACCAAACACATCATAATGAATAAGATCCAATAAACCACAAGATTTATGAGAACTCGAGTAAAACTAAATACAATTTTGTTTACCATAAACACAATGCTTATAGAAATCAAAATCAAGATTACAATAAGTTAAACCTTCAACAAGGTTTTTATTTTTAAGGTCCTTAGACCCTTTTCTCCAATGTGGCCTAATCTCTTATGCCATAACAATGTCTTCTCTGTAGGCAATTTTGAATCAGAAGAAAGAGCACCCTTAGGTACCCAGAAGCCACAACCATCCACTGAAAATGAGACCCTCTCCTTTTCCAATGAAATAGTCACAAACTTGATTTTCACAAAAGTACTATTGAACTCAACAGTGTATGCATCGAGCTTATACAATGTGTCAAATATGACACCTCTAGCAACCACCATAGGACCTCTAACCATCTTCCATCCTATATCAAAAAAGACTACATGCACACCCCCATCTATTAGCTTGCTCACAAATAATAAATTTCATGCTAATCTAGGGATATGCAACACATCATTAATCCTTTTACTCTACCATCAAGAAATATGATTTTAACTTTACCATGGCCAACAATATTTAAATGAGAATCATCACCCAAGTACACCTTACCTCCATCAAATTCTTCATATTCAAGGAACCAATTTCTATTAGGAGTCATATCGAAATATGCACCTGAGTCAATTAACCATGCATCATTACACGCACGAGTGGTCAAGACTACAATGAACGTATCACCATCTTCCTTCTCAGACTCAGAATCATAATCAAATTTCTTCTTTTTCTTCTTCTTTTTTTCTTTACACTCCTTACAAAAGTGTTCAGGCTTACCGTAGCTCTAGCAAATAACTTTGGACTTTCCAAGAGATTTGGATCTCCCCTTAGACTTGGATTTGTCACGCTTCTTGTTCTTCTTGCCTTTTTCTTTAGGTCTTCCATGAATATTTAGGGCCTCTTTGGTACTAATGGATACCTTCCTCCTCATCTCTTTAGAAAGCAAAGAACCCACAACATCTTCAACTTTCAAGACAACAGAAGTACTCCCAATAGCCATAACAAGAGAATCTCACAAATTAGGCAAAGAACAAAGCAAGGTCTGGCATCTCTCCTCCGCATTCATTTTTACACCAACTGATGCCAATTGAGCCACCAACATATTAAATGCTTCCATGTGGTCTACAATTCATCCACACTCTTCCATTCTCAAGGAATACAATTTCTTCCTCAAAAAAATCTTGTTCACTAAATATTTGGCTTAATAAATCTCACCAAGTTTCATCTATAGTATTTTTGCAGAGGACTCTTCATGGACATTGATTAGAAAAGAGTCTGCTAGGCACAATTTGATTAGACCCTTGGCTTTACAGTCCATAACATCATATTGAGCTGCCAAAGTAACATCTATAGGCCTTGAAACATTCTCATCAATAACATCCCACTGATCTTGATCAATTAACAGATCCTCCATCTTCAGCTTCCACATCTCAAAATTGTTACCAAAAAAAATTTCTACCTCTATTATCCTTGATGTGGTCGCCATCTAAAAATTCATGCAACAAGATCACAAAGTATCTTTTACACAAGCTCCCACTCAAAATTGGATTAGTTCAAAAAACCCAAAAACCCACAATTGAAACCAAAAGTGATCAAGTTCTGATACCACTTGTAAGAAAGTTAAGGTAGTAGAACAACTTCCTACACTAATCTTGAGAGGAGGGATATGTAAAACTTTTCAAATATTTACAACAATTATTGAAATTATACATAAATAAACACAAATAGCAATCATACCACGACACAGTAATTACGTGGGGAAACCCTTTCAAGAGAAAAACCCCACACTCCAAAAGCCACCCAATATATTATTCAGGAATTAACAAGATTACAATATACTTGCAGAACAAGCTTTCAGAGGAGTATAACCAACCAGAGATCCGAGGGCAACTCAACATCTATAAGACTCAATTGCAACCTCCACCTCAAGCACCTATATATAGGAGATACAATACTTGAAACCATCAAACGGTAATTACAAAACCATGAGCTAAAACCACCCAAAAAAGTGGTGCCCAAATTATCTCCAATTATAGATTCTCTATGATGTGTCAAAACACACACCAACACATGTAACTCCCCCTTATAGCTCTTTTCTAGGTCCAACATGCTTCCACATTTTCTAATACGGAAGACCCAACTTTCAGAGGCCATAACTTTTGATCCGGGAGGTCGATTGACGAACAATTTAATGCGTTGGAAATCTCGTGAAGAGATTTATGGACCAAGAATCCATGAACTGATGCCAAACAATTGGAAAATTTTATTTTGGCCAAAAACCAACCCTATAGCCTAAAATTTGAGTTTTTATGTTTTTAAACTGAAAAATTGCACCTTTTGTAATTGCAAGGTTGAGACACCTTTCCTAACACTTTGAAGCATAATTGTCTCAAACAATGATGCATTGACATCAATGTGAGTAGAAGCATCCTTAAACAACACCTCAACCCAAGAATAAAAAACCCTAGGGAAACCAAAAACTTCCAGCACAACCATTACAAATCCCCACTCTATTCTATCACAGGCTTTTTCAAAATCAAGTAACACCATGCAACCTCTTGTCCTGAAACTTTGGCCCAATTGAGACTTTCTCAATTAGTGATGAGATTCTCTAAAATGTATCTTCCCTTGATGAACCCAGTTTAATTAACCAAAATGATCTTCTTAATAATATTTGTTAATCTAAGAGCCAACAATTTAGCTAAGATCTTATAATAAGAATTCAAAAGAGTAATCAACCTCCAGTTTTTTATTAGATTTTTATCCCCATCTTTGGGTAGAAGTTTGATCAAACCTTTGTTAATATTCCTCCCCAAAGAACCTTTCTCAAAGGCCTCATCATACACCTTAAATTCATCTTCAACCCAATCACTATTGGCTTTATAGAATTCAATTGGAATTACATCAATCCCTGGAGATTTACCTAAATTGAAAGAATTGATCACATTCACAATCTCCTCCTTAGAGTTGCCCCTACTGAGCTCCTCAATGTGTTCATTATGTGGCTTCTTAGGGATGCTTCTTTTGCAAAAGTTTCTAGCCTCAAATTATTTACCACAATCCTCAGATGGGAATAGATCTTGGTAGAACTTGAAAAAAGCATCACCCATAACTGTATTATCATTTCTCAAACTCCACCCTACCTAAATAGGGCCAATTGTTTCTTTGTTATTCTTGGCCTTAAGAATGTTGAAAAAATGTTTGGTATCTCTGTTACCAACATTAAGCCAATTGAGCTTGGATCCCTTGATTTTTGAAATTCTAAATAGACCTAAGCTAGTGCTTAGTCTTCACAAATTCATCCAAAACTTCCTTATCAATCATATTGTTTTTCATTTTGAGTTCCAAATCAAGAAAATTATCTTCAGGCCTATTTTCTTCTTGCCTTCTATTCAGGGCTTTCTTTTTACCCACAATTTTTAAAATTTATCTCCAAGCATGAGTCAACTTATCCTGAATCTGTCAATAGCAGATGCTTTGCTAAGGCTTTTAATAATCATCCTAACCTTGAATATACTTGCCATGCAATCCTTATCTTTGAGTAGTGAAGTGTTGAGCTTAAATACCCGATTCTTACTTCCAATGACCTTTTGCCTAGTGTCCTTGAATGTTATAAAAGTCTCAATTGAGGAATGATCAAGCATGGTAGAGGGAGTAACTTGGACAAGGTACTCCTCATCATTAAAAACAAAATCAAACAAGTCTTTATCTACATAGAACCTATCCAACCTTGAATAGATTCTCCTTCCCATAACCTTATTATTGCACCATGAAAACCAAATTTTCTTTTTAGTGCCCTTCAAATTTTCTAGAGGATCCCACAAATTGAGAATCCTCTTCATCTTTGACTAGAAGAATAACTCATTTCCTTTCCAAAGAAACTCTTTCCCCCCTTGTTTATCACATTTGTTTTTAATCATATTGAAGTCCCCAACTAAAATCCAATGAATGTTAGGCAAGGACTAAGACATCCAATTCCATAATTTGCATCTTTCCTTGTATTTATTAGGAGCATAGATGGAATTGTAGTGTAGAAAAGAGAGACTAGCTCAATAGATCAAACTAGGTCAAACCCTCTTCTACAAAACATTAGGACACAAACTGAGCTTGGCTTCTACCCAAGAAGGAGAGCCAAACTATAGGGGTTCTGCCCTTTTGTTGTATAGAGAAGCAATTAACCAAATTCAATCAACCAAGCTAGAGTCAAGACATGAAACCCTAGTTGACAAAGATCGAAGTACAACAAACTGTCAGAACCAAAAACCCAGTAACCAAATGGACAACAGAGATCAATGATTAATTCATAACTAGATTCTGGAGATCAAAATGCCTAGGACAAGGGCACTTGGGCACCCTGGTCCTAAATTAGGGTTCCCAGAAACTGATTCTTTTGTCAGGTCTGTAACAACAACCTTAGTCTTCTTCCCAGAGATCACCTTCCAAAACCTGTTCGTCTGACCTACTCACATGCAAGAAGGAAAATGGTTTGATTCTATTTAGGAGCTTGCCTCAATCAAGCTCCGTGAATGGTGTTTCCACCTCCACAATAGCAAAGATGACTAATAAACAGTGCATGCCCTAGGAGGGTAGACGCAAATCTGAAGTAGAATGGAATGATAGAACAAAGCGTGATGGAAGGAAGTCACAATGAGCTTGGAAACCCTTGCATGCTTGTAGACAATGTCATAACTTGACTCAAGAAGTTGGTGTAGCCCAAAGATCTTCACAAGACCTAAAATATGTTAGTGTCACAGCAATAATCCACTATAGAAATTTGTACAGAGCATGAGAGAGAAAGAGAAAGAGTGCAAGAGTGCCAAGGTTTCACTAGAGAGAGTTTTATGTTCAAATGAATGACTTAACTTGCTTTTATATGCATTTCCATTGATTTTTGGAGAGTTAAACCAAATGAGGCTGACCTTGGGAGTCATTTAAGAGGCCTAAGACAACAAGGCCACAATTTATGGTAGGGCTAAAGGAGGGCCCAGGGCACTTGGGCTCCCTAGTCCTTTAGCCACATAATCCCCGAAAGAGAGCACTTAAAGTATGGTTAGCCCCGCCTTATAATTACTTTTCTAGGTTTTGAGTATCGGGATCAAGAATTACACACTTAATGCTCAAAAAGATGTTAAAATAGGTCCTAATAAACAAGTGCAAATATTTTAGGTCCAGCCAGGCACTAAATTAAGTGTAAAAAGCTAGTGTGGACATTTTACGACACAACAGGAACAGATACCAACTTTAAAATTTTCAACTTCAATGATAATCCAAGTAATTCTATTGCATGGAGAAAAATCATTATCGACCACCAAAGAAGCACAAGAGTCTTTCAGAAGGATAGCAACACCACCCTTACCTTTAGCATGAGAAGGATATAGACTTCCTCTACACAAAATTAAGAACCGAATCAAGTTAAAAACCCACAACTTTTATCTCTTGCAGACAGAGAACATCCAAATTATCTTTCCTATTACAAAAAGACCTAAGCAAATACTTTTTGTCAGGAGATTCTATCCCCCTAACATTCCAACTTACACACTTTAAAATCATTTAGAAGTCCCCAGCTTTTGATTTTTATACAATTTGTCAAAGCATCTTGGAAGTTTCTCATCTTTTCCTTTTTTAAAACCCTTCTTTTCCCCTGCCTCCTAGTCAAGGGTTTCCTCTTCTTATTGTCATCTTCCTTAGATAAAACATCAATTTCCATACCCTCCCCCCCAAAAAAGAGGATTAATACAATCCAAGTTTACATTATGCCTCTTAGAACTTAATGTTTGAGCACTCCCCTTTTGTTCGAGTTCTACAAACACACTGTCTTTTGGCAGTATAGGAGGGGGACCAGAATGGCTTTGGTCCATGTTAGCCTTAATTTTATCAATAGCTAACTGTTGACCATTCTTTTTGACAAGCTCCCCTAGGACAATAGGGTAAACCCCTTCCCCAACACCCTGACCCTACTTTAAAGGAATAACAACATATTCTTCTTCCTCCAGAAGGGAGAATTCTTTACTCTCATCCACAGTTCCAGGATTCTCATTAGAATACTCTTCCTTACTGACAGTAGAGACCTCCATGAGGTCTTTATCATGAAGGAAATTAGCATTCCCCAAGACATTTCCACTTACTTTTGAACCCTTCTCAATAGGGTTTTTACTTTCTTTATTATTATTCTTGCTCCCATAAGGTTTATTTTTATTTTTGGATAATCTTTTCTTTGGTGCCCATCTCTTTTACATAAAAATAAGCATTCAGACTACCCATAAGTTCAATGTTATAAACCAAACTATTATTAACCAATTGTATTTCCAACACCTCATGTCATCTTCGGTGAAATGAGAACCTGGGCATTTAAATGTGGCAAGGTCACCCTAGTCTCTTTCATTTGCAAGACTTCCCCCAAGGGCTTCAAAAAATAAGGAATAAATTTCCACAGTTGAGGAGCTAACTCCTTAATTTCTATCCATCTTGGTGCAGAGAATTCCAAGATTTTTTTAGGTTTAGACTCAGCAGACCAGGACATGGCCCTAAAAATAGATTGCCTAATATTCTAGAATTCTTTTTCAAGAACTTTATATTACATATTGTGATTTTTTTTTAAATCGCAAACAAACCCTTCTAAATCATTCTATAAAAGTTAACATACAGACCAAGCTTTTTAACCCAAACTTTCCCTAACCAGTCATCAAAAAATTTCCTCAAGGGAAGTAGATTGTTATCCTAATAGACAAAGAAAATGACGATGTTATTCAACCTATCTTCATCTTTCAGAGCCTATTATATTTCAAAAGAAGGAAAAATGGTGAGCACCTTGGAAAGAGGACTCTTACCTTGTCCTTCTCTGGGTAGCTCACCTTTAACTCTGTAGAGACCTCCCACCCCTCACCTTCCATTGTTAACATCCTTGACCACTTTGAAGACCGCTAACTCTAGAATGCTCTATGAAAAACCACCCAACACTTCCTTATATAAAAGCTTGTTATCCTCTTCTTCAACAACCAACAAAATCCTACCAATCTCCCCCACTTCCAACTTTACGCATTCCACATCCAAAATAGCCTTTCCATTCTCATCGGTGATGTTTCTTGAACTTTAATTAACTCCTCCCGACTCTTGCAGCACCATACTCCTAACTGACGCGAGAGAAATTACTCCAAACAACCCCTAACATAAAAAAAACCCCACCCTCCTGACTGGACACAAACTCCCACACCCAATCTCAACATACCCGCAACCCTAGGGTAAAGACCACCCTAAAGTCACCAAAACACAAAAAATAAATGGAGGGAAAGTTTTCAAAAATTTAAAGCCTACATAAACACCAAAAACCCAACAAAACAAAAACAACCAAGACAACACCAGGAATAATAAAAAGCACAAATCAAAGCCTACACAAGAGCATCTAAGAGCAGACAAGGAAGAAGAATTTTCATCTTCCACACTCCTCTCAGAGCTCCCCTACCTTGAAGCACTTATAAACCAAATGGATTTTTAATAAACAAATCGTAAAAGGCCTCAACTAACTGTGCAAGACTATCAACATTAAAAAATTATTTTATTCCAAATGCTTCTCATGGTCAAAATTCTCAACCTTAGGCTAAGTAATATAGTTTAACAACAATGGTGTCCATGTTAACACCATAAAACATATCATTCTTAATAGATTGGTACACTTGTGGATTTAAACAAGGGTTTCTCCTTAAGGGAAAGTGAAGATGTGAATTAGACCTTGGCATGCAAACAACTCCCAAAACATTAAAGCATAAATGGTATAAAAATGAGGTAATATTTGATATAAAATCATAAAAATCAATGAGAAATCTAATCTGTAAATAAAACCCTAGAAGCAAAAATAAGGGTGGGTAGGGTGGATGGAAACAGGATCACATAATGAAAAGTGAAAACTTAAAGAAGGTATATCAATGAAGCATAAGTAAAAAGGGAATCCAAACCCTAGTGAGATCTAAAAGGGGGATCGAGTAATCTTGCTACACAGATTTGCCTTCACATCACACGGTATTGAAATAAATATAGTTCTTGCTCCACAGATTTGCCTTCACATCACACGGCATTGAAATAAATATTAAATGTACATTGGTCTTATTTGTTTATAAAAGGCTTATTGGCATCCTTTGAAAATTCAATAAATTTTTAAATCATTATTTCATTTTTACACTGACTGTTCACAACATAGACGAATCAGATAACAGATAAATGATATTTTTTAAATGATTAAATAAAAAAAAAATGAGCTATAGCATTGTTGTTGGAAATTTTTAATTCTTTGAGATGATTGGACAAATAGTTTAGAAAAATTATGAATGTTAGAAAAATTACTCCTAAGAGCACAAATGTGAATCTATACCTATACCAGAGAAACTAAGTTCAAGAAGTAAAAATATCAATAAAGGCTAATAAAATACAACTTGTTGCAGTATGTTTTTATGAATGGTGCAAGTTGTAATCAATTGAAGCCTTTCACTTCTATAGTTACCTATCAATAGATTTACACTATGGTTATCAGGCATAAACCATAAACGCCCAAATAATGGCAAACAAAACAACAACAAGAATCCTGGCACACCAAAGCTAATATCCTTGCAACTCTTCTCAAGTTGCCTCCATAAAAAAGCCCACCAATCATATTAGGGCAGGGATAACAATTTAAAGCTGAATAATTATAGTTACCTATCAATATCTTTACACTATGGTTATCAGGCATAAACCATACATGCCCAAATAATGACAAACAAAACAACAAGAAGAATCTTAGCACACCAAAGTTGATATCCTTGCAACTCTTCTCAAGCCGCCTCCATAAAAAAGCCCACCAATCATATTAGGGCAAGGATAACACTTTAAAGTTGAATGATGTAGCCAATGTATATTTGTAAAACTTATACCAAGTAAGTTGTGCCCATGATGAAAAAGTAATAAGGTAAAAATGGTTTATACTCATTTGCATGTAAATAATACACCTAAAACTACAGTAAATAGCATACCTTTCTTCTTTTGTCCCAGTTTCCTTTTCTCTCTCTGACTGAGAAAGAGAAACTCAAAAATGCATTTGCAAGGCGGCGAGTTTCGGGACCCTCCTGATGGACGGACACAGATTTAGAGGCTTACCCGGACCCACCAAAAGTCCACAACAACCCCCACACAACGGACCAACTCCTGCACTTTCAATTGTACGACATTAAAATCATTGCCAGATAGGAAATTTTAGCATATGAAAATTATTTATTTATTTTAGCATATGAAAAGCTCCATATATTAATCTAGATCTAATCAAAGGTTTGACGCGTAGCCTGAGAAAATTCAGTTGGCACATTGCATGTTATGTACATGTGCAGCTCGTCGTTGCAGTCCACCTTTTTCACAATTGATGCACCTTGTCTATACTCCACATTTTGCATACATTTCTGTTAGAACATTTGCAATTATAATATCAGACCAAAAATGCCCTTCCAGTATGCTTTGATGGATGTCCATACCCTGTTCGAAGCTTCTCGTTTTGGCATAGGCAAGGAGGGTGCTAGCAAATGTTGTGGAAGTGTAGAGAACTAAAATGCAAAGGAATTGCAAGGTCCATGTGAGCACATTTTTTTGAGCCATTTATTTGAGCCTTCAATTCACAAAAGATTGTTCTATGAGTTTATCTTTGTTGATGAAAACCTAAGTCCATTTTGATCTCATCTGGATGTATTCTTTAGAGTGTTATAAGATATTGATTACTACAGTTGCAATCCCTATATGTGTAACAATCACTATAGAAAAGAAGGTGCTATGTTTCTATTCTTTATTTATCTTGACTGAGTAGGCAGACTGTGGAAATAAACTAATTTTAGTATTATGTTTGTGTTTGTGGAGGTCATTTTGATATGACATACATATGGATTAATTACTACAAAAATTTGAAAATTAGCTTAAATTAGCTAGAGTTTTAACGAAAATGATCCCACCAAGCCTCAGTTAGGAGCAGTCTCTCCATTATTGTTAGCTAGAGGACAAATGGTTCCCAAACCCACCACTAGTTCTTCCTCATCATCAACCTATCTCTTCCACTTCATAGCTTCCACCATTATTTTTACAAAATTTAATGCCATTGTATCAAGATTTTAAGAGAACAACATAAATTGTTATTTAAAAAAGAAATTAAAAATAGAAAGAAGCTAAAACCTTGAATTTGAAAAAAAAGATAAAAAAGAAGAAAGAAAATTTAGCTAAAACCCCAATTACAGTAGATGAATATTGTGGCATCATCCAGGGATTTTGCTTATGTAGGCTCCAAGGTGCTGAAGGGAAAATGAAATATCTGCCTTCAACATCAATTGTGTAGAGTAGAAATCTTGTAGAGCTTCAACCAGTATGGGAAAAGGAAATAGCTGCGGTCAGCATCAACTTTCAGAGGAGAAAACCACAACCATAGCAACCACAGTGATATAAATGTTACTTGTAGTGGAAAATCAGATTAGCAAGTAGATTAACACACCTCTTAATTATAATAACAGGGGTTTAGAACATATCAAACTAAATTAATCTTAAAGCACAGAACTAAATTCCATAAAATCAACAAATAAAAGTAAATATATACCCAAATCTGAGACTATTGGACTTTTATTGTTTAATGGGTTTGTCTAGTACAGAGAGGTGAGACTAAAGGAATTTAACTGAGGTGATTCATGTTGCAATTAGATTCAGTATCTGTATCTGCAAGCTCTTCTTCACCCAAATCACTTGTGAATGCCAATCCAACAGAGAAAATAAAAGCTAAGGTAGTGAAATGGTTGCGATGACAAGTGGGAAGCATTTTAGACGCATGTGCCTGGACGACAGTCACCCTTGGCGTGTCACGTTGAAACAAACAGACAAAGCAACTTTACAGCATACTAACAAAGCAACTTTACCACATACTAAATGATTTCTGGGAGCTGTTATAGGGCATGACTGGTTTCTAAGATACTGACTAGTTTCTGGAAGCAAAGCTCCCATAGAGAAAGCTTATCGGCTAACCAGCTGTAATGAGTACTTTTTATCATGTCTGAATTTATCTTTTTAAAGGAAAAATCTCCTTGAATGAGTACTCATCACAAATCCATAAAAGAATGGAAGTTTTTAGTTACAATTGGTGACTCTTGTTTATGTCAAAGGGGCATTTTTAGAGAATTTCAAATTGGGCTCAACCCTACTGCACTAATTTTTTTTTTCATATAAACTGAGTTGAATTTACACTTGAATTTTGCTCATTTATTGCAGGCATTGAAGGTTAATCACCCATGAATCATCCATCTCATACCAGTCATCATAGCCAGAGCATACAAAGCAGTAATAGTGACCAGAATTAAAAGCAGTAATAGTGACCAGAATTAAGAGCAATAATAGTGACCAGAATTTAGAGAAAATCCAGCATTATAAAAATAATACCAGGACAGTTGATCCCTCTAAGAAACCCATTTAAAAAATTATTCCTCTTGTACATGTAAGGAAGGCTTATATCTTGGCAACTTAACAAACCCACTTCATATCAGAGTCAAAGAACCCCAATCCAAAGACGCCCTTCATGTGGGCTTAACTGAAACAACTTGTAGATTTCTATAGACCCCTCTTTTCAGGCTAGGAACAAGACACTTTGTTTTCCTTGCGTTCCACTATCAAATTAACTATGACACACAGGTCCTAACAGCTCATCTGTTGCTATCATCTAACCTTATGACACACAGGTCCTAACAGCTCATCTGTTGCTATCATCTAACCTTAAAAACATTGAAGCTTGCATTACCCAATTTTAAACAAGCATGAAAAAAATATCACAAAACCAAACATCTACAATGTCCATTTTAGCAATTTAAACTGTATCAAAAAAATGAGAATGCAAAAAATAGGACCCAAATGAGAAAAATGCACCAAAAAGCTGTGTAATTGACAAATTTAGCACTAGTGACCATAACTACAATTGAAGTTGCAGCAAATAGAAACTGTCCCATATGAAGAACAAGGCCTCCAAGTGTCCCTGGAGTCCCAGGCAAATCCTTTATACTCAACAAAGTGATAGGACCTTCTTCTAAATCCTTCATACTCAACAAAGTGATAGGACCTTCTTCTAAATCAGTAGCATGGTGGTCTCCAACAAGATGTACTATTGGGTGACTTAAGTCCATCAATCACACACCTCTTCCAACTATTGATATTGTTATTTTTTTTCTTCGTCTTTGGTCTCTAATGCAATCATTGGTTATTCTTTTAACAGAAATTGATTGCATCAATCTGCAAGCATCTCCTGCCACAATGAAAAAGTAGTTGTCTAAACTGTTTGGAAGTCTGCAAAAAGGGAAAGGACATCTCCAAAAGGAAAAGGAAAAGGAAATCCAAATCCAAACAAGAGTGTTTGATGATATGGGTGTTGCCACAATAATGGGTTACACTTTCTGAGACATCTTGATTTTTGCTGAAATCACGTATTTCTAGAAAATATAATAATTTAAGCCTTGAAAGGTTCCATTTAATGGATTTTAATTGAAGAGGGTTTGATCAAACCCCTTAGATTCAAACCCCCTTGGATAGAACCCCACTAGTTTTAAATCATACCTATAATGGAGTCTCCTCTACACCTATCAAAATGATGATAAAAAACCACTTTTGATTTACCTTTTGGAGGATCAAATGAATTCATTTAAAATTTATGTTTTGTAAGTATGTAGTCCTTATTATGAGCTTCCCAAAAAGTATAATTTTAAATATATTTAATTTGATTATTATATTTATTTTTTTATTTCTTATGAATGTAGGTTTTTCACCAAACATTAAGTTCTCTGTTCTACACACATGGAAAATTAGTAAATTAGTGAAAAAAATTCTGAAAAATATCTGTGCCCTAGGTATTGATGTCCATATTTCAACCAAAAAAAATTAAATTTTGATACATACACAAAAAGTTATGTTTTACGGAATACGCCTATGTCTAAATTATAATTGGTCTGACTTCAAAACTTAATTAAAAAGAAAATATTCAACAAAATATTATGAAACCAAATGCATGCCCTATATATTGGTGTTACCAATCTAAATTCAAAAGAATCAGAATTTTATCCTTTGTAGAAAAAAGGTTATGTGCTACAGAATACACATCACTTTAAAAAAATGTTGTTTACTATTAAAAACTAGTTATCAAAGGAGACGCAAAAAATATATAATTTAACTCCAAATTTTTTAAAAATATATATATTTAGAATCTACAAACAAAATCTCACAAATCACTAGTTCGCATCATCTTCTAATTCCTAATGATTTAGTGGGTGTCAGAAAGTGAAGATGTAGTTCAAAATATTGATTTCAATGTCAAGTTTGGCCAAAAAGTGTAACCCACTATAGACGACTTATCAATGTTCATTTTGATGGCAATTGTCACACTGATACTTTAAATCGAGAAAAATTGACTCTACATGGGTAAATGTCTGGAGTGCACCTGCAAGGAATCAGCTTCATCTATCTCCAAGCTCAAATCAATAAACAATGCAAATGCATTGGAGTGCAAAAATTCAGTGGCAAAAATTGTAAATAGCTCAAGATTACTAGGTTTGGCACACCTTATTTTTGTAGCAGCACATGATAAGTGTTCATATTTTACCATATCTCGGCCTTCCAAACAGCTAGCAATTCCTACAACTTCATGGAGGAATTCTACAACAATTTTGAGGAACAATTCATAAGAAAAAGAACCTCAAAGAAATTTGAAAAGACAAGAATGGATCAAGTAATCTTGCTGCATAGATTTGTCTTCACATCACACGACATTGAAATAAATATTAAATGTACATTGGTCTTATTTTTTTATAAAAGGCTTATTGGCATCCTTTGAAAATTCAATAAATTTTTAAATCATTATTTCATTTTTACACTGACTATTCACAACATAGATGAATTAGATAACAGATAAATTATATTTTTTAAATGATTAAATAAAAAAAATTATGAACTATAGCATTGTTGTTGGAAATTTTTAATTCTTTGAGATGATTAGACGAGTTTAGAAAATTGCATCTAACCGATGCATTAGTATACATGCCTTCAGCAGGAACTAATAATTAGTACATTATTAGATCATCCAAGGAAAGGGAATATAAAAAGAAATCTAAGGTACTTTGTAATTAGGAATATATCAAGTGAGAGGAATTACACTACTATATATAAGAAGCTTTAACTTTGGCATACACATCATAAAATATTTGCTCGCAACTTTGTTTGAATTCTATATCTGAATTATTTGGTGAATAAACCATTTATGGGAGGTAGAATATCGTGATGGCTAATATTATTTGATAAGTACCAATTTAAAATCATAGTAAACCCTAAAAGAGAACATGTGGAATCGAATCATTTGAGTAGGGCTCAAACCAGACAAGAGACATGAAATACATGAACCAAATTCACATTTGTTTAAAGTGAAAGACATACCACGGATATTATCTAATATAGTAGCTTTCCTAAAACATGGGGAATGTCCAAACTGCTATATCTATACAGTAGCATTTCTATGTGCATGTTTGTGTCCATTGAATTTAAAATCCACTTTTTTCTATTTAAGCATTTGCCTTTTCACACATCAAAAATCCTAATTTCCTTCTAATAGTTAGAAAAGTTACAAAAAATCCTAATTTCCTTTTAATAGTTAGAAAAGTTAAGAAAAAGTTAATGTGTATATAAAAGAGGACTTGATGGAAAATGAACACCTAAACACTTAGTATCAAAACACAAAGCATTAGGGTTAAGGGGAACAAGTAAAAAGCACTTAGAAACACCCAAAACATATTTAAGAGCAATATCCACACACCAACAATGTTTCTATTAGTTGACCTTCATAGTTGTAACAAATATACATCTATTTAGTTCTTACAGTTTCACACACTTCAAGATTTGCCTAAAACCACTATTAAATCAACCCAAAGATTTAAGTAAGGCAAATCTTTTAATGTGTTTCAGATGCCCATTTTCCCCTAGGTAGCAGGTTGCAGGTTTTTATCAAGAGTTGCAAAGGGCATTTTTATGCTAGAGCAAGATGTTGATGCATGATTTGTACAAGACCATAGTTGTGCTAGACACCAATGATTGAATGTAAGCACCAAAATCACACACAACCTCCATGAGGATCCCTATGATGAGTCATAATACTTGTCACATACATGTAAGCATGAAATAAAATCCTCTCAGCAACAATTCTCTTGGTGACGTGTCTTTTCTTCCTCTTTGTGTTGTTTCCCCTTTATCGTTTTCTCTCTCTTCGCTTTCAACACTTTTCAACACCTTTTTTGACACTTCTTGATTTGTGTTTCCTGTGCTTGCAACCCTGTTCCTAAGCCTTGTATGTGTCTTGTAGGTGAGTTTTCACCTTTCCTCAGTGTTTTTCATCCATTCCCACCCCTAAAGGCCTTCTAGAGGTCCTCCCTAGCCATCTCCTACTTTCAGTTTTCAGTTTCACTCAACCAATCCAAATCTCCCCCTATTATTTCTAGATCTCCCCTAGGAGATCCTACTTTCGCAAGTGGAGATTTGGATTTTCACACATGATTGGTATGTTTCCGGAGGCAGATCCCCTCCTTTTCATCTCCTCTAACATCTCCCATCATGCACTTCCACCCAGGTGCCCTCCTCTGAGGGTTGCCTATGGGTCACCCTCGAGCGACCCTGACTGGTGAAAGCAGCGACCCATGGGCGACCCTGTCATGTTTTCAGCCACGAAAAAACTCAAATTTCTAACTCAAAAAAGCTTCGTTTTTGCCCATTTTTCTTCTTATTTGCATGGTTTTTCATGTCAAATATAAAATTAACTATTTCATGCACCTACACATGCATAATTAGCTTTATTTCATCTTTAGTTAGAAACTAATGCATTCCCTTGCATCCCCATGTGCTCCTTCTTCACTTCTTGAGTGATAAGCTTTTACTAGGTAGATCACGCCAATTTTAGCCCAGATCACTCATGAGTCTTATAAGTTAACTCTCCAATCAAATTGAGTTAACTCTCCTTCTTATTCACCTCTCGTCCCTTCTTGTAACCTATAAATACCCCCCTCCCTCAAGCACAAAGGGAGGCAATTTCATTTGTGCACACAACTCTTGCAAGTTATTGCTCTTCAAATCAAGCATTCTCGTGCTCATATAAGACGTAGGAGCCTTTTGCTTTCATTTGTTATCTCATTTAGCTTTTATAAAAGCTCTTTTGCGTCTATACGCTACTCACATCACAAGCCACAGTGCTCATCAAAGCTCTCATTGAGCTCTTTTCAAAGCTTCTTTTACTTCCATTTTCTCCTTGTCACCAAGAGGATCACCCCACTGCTACAAGAGGATTCGAGGTTGCCATTACAAGGATTTCTGAGGGTAGTGGAGGCTCACGTGTCTCCAGGTTCCTTTGTGCTTTTTTCATTTCATAGTAATTAGATAATCAAAACTTTGCTCTTGGAATAGTAAAATACATGTTTGTTTTTTCCTTGATAGGCTAAGAAGATTTGCATTGTTAAAATTAGTTTCCCTTTCCAAAGTTCATAGATTAAAAACAATTTCCTTTCTTAGATTAGATTGATCCATCTATTTAGAAAACAAATAAAAACATAGGTTACATTGCATTAGATAACTTCATCATAGCTTGCATACATTTTCTAATTCCTAGATTAAGAAAAAACACTTTTGATTTACAAAAACATAAAAAAGCACAAAAAAATGTTTCGTATTCATTTAGGCTTGCATTCATAAAATCCAAAAAGAACAAAAACATTAGCAACTTAGAAGGTTCGCAAACCCTTGATCCCAACACAAGTTCAGGTACAGTCAAACATTGGTCAAAACCCTTGATTTTGTCACAAGGTCAAACAAAGTCAACGCATAGACAAATCTTAGGTCACACAAACCCTAAGTCAAAAACTAGGTCAAGTCAAGGTTAGCTCAAACCACCTATCTCTTGTCTAGGCTCATGAATGTGCCCTCGATTGAGAGGTGAGTGGGTGAGGGCAATACTCGATGAGATAGAGGATATCCACCCAAGACCGCAACAACACCCACTAGTCATTCAACAACAATGAGAAGCTTTTAGACAACTCCTGGTACAACAAGCTTCCATCCAATAGTTTGAAAGACACACCAACTTGAACAAAGCATCAACGAGAACAACAACCTACCCACACAACGGTGGACCATTAGAAGACCCAATAGGAGAACAGTGACTAGTGACCCTTCGGGTCATATAGTTATCTTTACAACCATGGTCATAGAACACCGCATCCACACAAATGCACAGCAACATAGGCCCCAAGACTGGTCGACCCCTCTATGAAGTCCAGCTCTCCAACACACCAAACCACCCCTGTGTCTCGCCTCCTCTTGACTGGCTACTCCTACGAGAGCGAGAGTGATGTGGTGGTTCACCCCCTGGCAAGGAGAGAGGGTCCGTGTGTGCGCCAAAGCCGACTCAACTGCCCCCAAGACCACCGAGTCATGATTTTGAGCGTACATGTTTTGGTGAACCTGGCGTGAATTGTAAAACCTTTTGGTTATGTTGTTTGTGTTACCATTATTTGGACCTCATTATCTCTAGATTTCAAAACATTACCACTTTATTCTTTATAACCGCTCTCACCACTTCCACTCTTGTCACCTTCGCCTTCGCTCATTCCATTTATTCTGCGGTGTCTATGACATCCCCGAATATGACGGAACCAGATTTGAACTTAGGGAATGTTCCCTCTAGGGAACCAAAAACTCCCTCTTTCGACAGATATGTGCCACCTCACCCAGATGCACCAATCACAAATTGCTACGATTACGAAGACTCTGACTATGAACATGACCAAAGAGAACCCAGGCGTTCTTTGTCTTTTAACAATCCTGCTTGAGAACATAACCCTGCCATACCAAATGCACCTCACAAAGCTAGGAGAATACAGCTAAGATCAGAAATCCATCGTCCGGATCAACCATCCACAAGTACCTCGAGTACTCATCTTGATGAGGAAGTAAAAAGGTTAGAAAGACATTTGCAAGAGGCAACAGATGCCCAAGAAGCAATGAAAGTTGCCTTACGAGAAGAACAAAGAGAAAATGTTGTGCGAGAAGAAGCATGGAATCATGACAACACTCGAAGTGAAAACCTAAGAAATGAGGAAGTGCATAGAGGTCCCATTCCTGCAAACCTAATTGTGACTCTGGTGCAAAGAATTAGAACCCTAGAAGCAAAGAAACCTGCTCCAAAAAGAAGATAAAAGTTGTATGATAATATCATAATAGAACAAGACTAGGGGGCATCCCAGAATCCCCCTATCTCAACTACTACTCAAGAAATGTGAGTAATGACACATTCTGAATGGAAACCCTCTTGTTTAAAACAATCCAACAATGCTAGGAACCCAAGCAAATTAGACAATAGGTTACCAAAACCCCCCTATGGGATTAATGCTATCAACTCCTCAATCGCAAAGTGCCCTTTTAGGCACATACCTGGAGTACTTGAAAGAGCCGCTTGACTTAATCATAAGAAACATTCAGTTGCCTCGACCATTACCTAATCTCCCAAACTTCAAAGGAGAGGGTGGTCCTAATTCGCATATCAAAGCTTATACCACAGCGATAAGAGAACTCCTCCCTTGGGATGGGATTGTAGCTAAGATCTTTCCAAAGACCCTAGAAGGAATAGCTCTGGATTGGTACTATCACCTACCAGAAGCTTCAATACACTCATTCAGGCAGTTAATTAGAGATTTTGTCATGGCTTTTGACATGAACAAACTTGTAAAAATTGGAATCAGGGAATTCTTAGCCATGAAACAAGAACCAAACGAATCAGTAGCCCACTTTGTTACCCGATGGAGACAATTGCTCTATTCTTCAACTTGTGTTCCAAACATGGACCATCGCGAGTTATGTGACCTTTTCTTACATGCCTTAAACAAGGATATGAGAGAAGATGTTCAAAATTTACCTTACAAGTCCTACGAAGAGAACTTGGAAAGTGCTTTAAGAATCAACCAAGCAACCATTGATAGTGGCAGAAGGGTCTATGGGCCAAATGGAAAACTGATGAGGGAGGACATAGGGAACAATGCCCCTGTGATTAAGATTCTCAAAAACAATAGAAATACAACAATAGATGGGGTGACAGATCAAACCCCTGTCAAGAAAGTAAGGGACGATTATAACGGAAGAGACTATTACCCTCCTAATGTCAATGCAATTGATCTTCTGAGAAACAATGCATATTTCCCAAGGGATAATTATCAAAGTTAGAATCCTAATGGAAATGGTAATGACGGAAGGTATGAAAGACCCCCTTATGAATACAACCAATTTTGTTCTTTTCATAGAACAAGGGTGCATAGCATGAAATCCTATAGAGAATATAACAGATTCATAGCAAGACTACCGGAAGACCAACAACGGTTGTTCATAGAAATGTTCTTGAACCTGCAAGAGGTCATGCTGGATAACAAGTGCACAAGATAAACCCAAGCCCCAATAGATCTGCAGAATGCTAACATGAGAATTTGTTAGGACACATTCCCTGCGCATAAGGATACAGAAGTAACAAATCAAAATGAAGTAGCCCAAGGTAACAACACCAATAACCCATCACAGTGAGGACAAAAGGGAGAAGCTAAAATGTTGGGGTTGGTCGAAATGCTACATAATGAAGAAGAGGAAGGAGATCTCAAGAATGAACATGAGGAAATACACAAAAGCACTATCTCAATTGTTAGGAATTTGCAGGTCTAATTAAACCGATTCCACATAACCCAATAGGAGAAACAAGATGTAGAAACAACCATAATGCAAAAGATCAATGAACAAGCAACAAGGGAACACAAGAAGTACCCTGGGAAACCCTTTTCAGGGAAAAACCTAGCCTCCAAAAGCATCCATGCTCACATGTATTATTCAGCAACAAAACATTACAATACAATCTCTGAGCCTCCATGAATACCTCTGAATCCATCAAGCACCTCCAATGCATCCTCCATGTGTACAAGCATGAATCCACACATCACCTACCATGCTTCACAATCTGCACTTACAGGAGAGAGCTCAATACAATGATAGCCTCTCACAAAACCTTCGTTCACCTACAATGAATTTTCCAACCAACCTAAAAAAATAACATTGTGCTTGCTTTTATAATATAAGCTCACACATTACATTGAGAAAACCATGTGCCCCAAAACCATAGGTAACACAAAACCATTGACCCCACATTTGACTATTGGTATAAACTTTTCCCAATAAATCAAATAATACAAATAACATCCCAATGTTACAATACAACATAAAGTGGACCCAAATAATTGTTGGCAAGAGACACTGCTAGGCATGATATATGTTGTCATTGATGGCAACTAAGATCATCCCAATCATCCGTATAACACAATTTCTGCTTACCGGAAATCAGATTCAGAATTTGTCTAAGTCTGGACAGTTAGGAACAGAGCAGCAACAGGGTCCGGTATTTTGGTCTGGATCTCTCCGGTGGGAATTCATGATTAGCTACAGATCTAGGAGAGTCATGTGCATTGTCAAGATAGTCTAAACCCATATTTTTGTCCTCCGGTGATGAAGGATTCAAAAGATATTAGCCTTTGTGTATCAAGTTCCAATTTGTTAGAGCAGATAGAAGAAGAATAGGCCGACCTTGAAGAAGATCCTGATTCTGGATGTATGGAAGTTGTTTGTTGGACAAATGATAATGATCATTGACAGTGGCCGACATGAGTAATGATTTTCAAGAGCAAGTTTTGGTCCGCACCTCAAGCTATGCATAGATCTAGCTAACAGAGTAGAGCATTCATAAAAGTTTTAAGTGTTGTTGAAGCTGACTGGTAGAATGATTGTAGATCATATTGCAGATATATATAGCTGATGAAATTGGATGATTCAGTATGTGAAAGATGTGCGAACAAGGCGAATGTGTGAAGAGCAGAAATCCAAAGTGCGAATGAAGGCAGAACAGTAAGAAGAGTAGAGCAAAGATGAAATGTGTAAGATCAGTTTTTGCACTTAACTGGAACTGAAATTCTTGTATAAGTAGATGCTATTAATTAATTCAAATCTCTATTATTCTCTTGTAATGTTTCCATAGGCAGTGAGCCTTCTACTTGAGCAGTGAGCTCTGGGCAGTGAGCCCGAATGCATGTGCATTCCCATTTGTAAAAATACTTTTAACAGGGTATTAATATTTGTGGGTTAACCCCCACCATGGTTTTTTCCTTAACCGGGTTTCCACGTCAAAATCCTGGTGTCAACTGTGTTATTTATGTTTTCTGTTCACATGTTATTGATTGATACTGAAATATTTATATCATTAAATTGATTAAAAAGAAAAAGGACTGAAAATGTGTGATAACTGATTCAGCCCCCTCTCAGTTGTCCGGACCTAAACCAACAATTGGTATCAGAGAGAGGTTCCTTAAAAGAAGCTTAACAGCTTAAGGTAAGATCTTAGAAGAAGTTTTTCAATGGGTTCACTCAAGGATCTGTTGATAATTGAGAGGGGGGGTGAATCAGTTATCTTCATAATTTGACTTTTTGTTCTTCTTTAACAACTAGTGCAACATCAAATCATATAAGCATGCATAACCATGAAAGCAGAAATAAATCCATACACATAACACAATGATTTTGACGTGGAAAACCCTGTTAAGGGAAAAACCACGAGGTGACTATCCCAAGATTGTATTCTCTGTTAAAAGAATAAGGTAGTACAAAATGGCACTTGCCAATTAGGGCTCACTGCCTGAGCACACTGCTCACAAGAGGCTCACTGCCTACAATAGTTTATAGAAAGAAACCAAGTATTTGAACTGATGAGAAGCATCCACATATGTTGAGGTTCAATTCCAGTTAGGCTCAATATACTGATCTACTGCACTTCATTCTTCCTCTGTTTTAGTGTTGATGTTCTGTCACATACCGGACCTGTATTATTGCTTCTACACTGCTCTCTGCTTTTCTTCACACTTTCCAACACACCACACACTCCTTCACATCAAAATCCATCTAGTATATATATCCGCACTAAGGATTTCAACATCTTTCTAGTCGGCATCCGGAATACTCAATATTTTTCAAACTCTGGTTTGTCGGCTGAATCCTTGCTTACTAAGTGATGCGTATCAAAGAGACACTCATAGAAGTCATCAATCATGTCGGTCAATCATGGATGATCCCTCAAGCAACTTGATCACCATCAATATCTCATTTGGATTAAGGTTTGATGCTCTACCGGTTAGTTCTTCCTCAGTCTTCTCTGCCAATCAGGAACCCAATACTTAGGTGGTCATATCTTTTCACTCTTTCATCACCGGAGGTTCAATCTCTGGAATGTATTAGTCATGGTACTCCTCTTTATTTCCCCAAGTCTACACTTTACTGAGATACTTCCTCTGAGAGATTCGGACCTGATTGTCGGACCTTGCTGCATGCTCTATTTTTTCTCACCAGACCGAAATACTCTTCAATCTAACTTTTGGTATAGGCATACCATATCCTGCGGATGTGTGGGATGGACTTTGTTGCCATCAATGACAACACTCATGAAGCCACACAGTGTCTCTTGCCAACAATCTCCCCCTTTGGCATTGATGGCAACACTTAGTGAAAAATGACTAAGTGTTAGAGCATACTCCCCCATGGCTGATGCTCTGTTCTTATGTACACTTTTTTGAAGCTCCCCCTTAGCTAGATTCCACATTTTTTACTGCTCCTTACTCCCCCTTTGACATCAATGGCAAAGGGTAGGATCCGCACACCAAAATTTCCAAAAACAATCTATACTTGGCTGCATAAATATATATACATGTTATACTTACATATACTGAAGTATATCTGCAAAAGTTGTCTTCAAATGGACAAATTTTGTTGCCTAACTCTGCTTCATCCTGTCCAAAATTGAGATGTGACCACTCAACAGGAATACAAAAGCTTATGCCCTCTTTAGATCTGTAGGATCACCAGTCTAGGCTGTGGTCTGAGCATCAGTTAGGGCCTCATGCATGGCCTCTAACTTAGGGATAATTATCCCTCTAAGTTCACCCATCCTACTTATTATATTCTTCCTTTCCTTTTCAAGTTTCTTTAGTTCATTTAGAATGGCAATAGTCTGACATTCTTGGTTTATTATGGATGTGGTGAGGGGATCAAAATTTTGAGATAAACTTGATAGTTTACCCTCTTGTTCTTTCACTTTCTTCTCAATATCCATTATCACTTTAGACCAGGATAAACAAAATTTATATATTTCTCTGCCATCTTTAAGAGCATTTTCTAAGCTCTTTATCCCAATATCCATATTTCTCCTATCATTTGTTATAAGTCCTTGTATCTCGGAGAATCCCTTTTCCAAAAATTCTTTCCGGACTTTATCTTCTGCTGACTTCTCCAAAGAATCAAAATGTGTGCTAATAGAATTAACAAGAGATTTTAGGTTACCAGATGAAGAGGCTGAAAAATCCTTTTGAAAGGATGGCATGATATTTTCCAGTGCACCGAATGTAATCTCTATTAGCTCATAGTCTTCCATGTGAGACTTCAAAAGCTTTTCTTTTGCCTTTGCTTGGGCAAAGGAAGCTATCTTCATTGTCTGAATTGGGGAGAGGGAATCAAAATTGAATGGTCCTTGAAATAGCTCCAGTTCATCAATCTCCATCATTTCTTTTGTTAGGAAGTTTTTAACAACTTCTGCAGAGTCTCTTGCCAGAGACAGAGATTTCTTTCCTTCTGTGGCCTCAGAACTGTCTTCTGGGGTTTTCTCTGTTTGATCTTTTTCTCTTCTCTTAACCTCTTCTTCTTGACTAATTTTCTCATCTTTTCTTACTTCTCCTTCAGTTCTAGAAATAGCAGGGGGATCCGGAAGAGAGATGTTGACTTCTTCAGGGACTTCCTCTTCCGGAGCAGAGGAATCCAAGTCTTGAGTCCTCTCCTCACCTATGTCCTTTGATTCTTCTGCAATTTTCTCAGTAAGATCTTTGACATCCATGGTTGCAGGTTCATCACTTATATCCTCTATGATAGGAATATTGAATCTTTTGTATGCATTTCAGAGGATGTCTTCTGTTTCTTTTGCCACTTAATCAGTTTCTCTGAGCATAAACTTGTTCATTTTGGCTTTGCTCTGGAACTCATCCTTGCAATCCTTGAAGATCATGTTCATTTGTTTAGAAGTGATGGAAGGATAGAGCTAAATAGCTATCTATTCCTGGATCTCCAAGTCCTTTGCCTTAGCATTGTTCTTTCTTATTTCAAGTTCCTTCTCTAGGCTTTTGGGAATCAAAGATATGATTTCAATAAATATTTTATTATAGATGTTTAGATACCTGACTGTAGCATCTTGCAAGATCTTTTGGTCAACTTCATTATATTCATCATAAAATTTAGTCATTGGTTTTAGGTTCCCATCCACAGTGACTGATTTGATGATATCGTCAATGCAGAGAGTAGGCTTTTCAACGAATTCTTCTGCCTCTTCTTCCTTGTTATGACCTGTAGAGGATTCACCGGATGCTTTCTTCTTCTTCCTTATTTTTGATCTCCTCATCTGATTTTGTCTCTTCATCCTCCTTTTGATTTATATATGACCTTGTGGCCTTTGTCTTAGTTCTCTTCTCTCCTTTACCGGATGTCTTTGCTTCTAGTTTTGAGGCTTTTGGGGTCTTAGTAGTGGTAGGTGCAGAGCTCTTTGAGGATCTAGTCTGGGAAGGGGCTTGCACCGGTGCACTTTCTTTTTCTACTTCTTGCCTTTCCTTCTCTGCCCTTTCCATCTTCTCTCTATTGGCATCAACTGCCTCTTTTGATATCCCATATCTTTTGGCAACTTCTTCCACTTCCATTCTCACTTTTCTCTTGATCTCAGGATGTCTCAGTTCAACATGAACTTTATACTTAACTCTTGGAAGGTTCCAAACCTTTCTGCCTTAGGGTCCTTAGGCTGACTCAGCAAGTGTTGGATATGCAGCTCTAGGATTTTCTCATCTACTTCATACCCCATTGGCATAATCCACACAATTCTTGGTTCCACTGCCTCCATTAGGCATTGATCAGTGTCTCCTTGTATTTTTCTACTAGAGATTGGGGAATTCTCTCTCTGGCCTGCATCATGCCTTGGAAGTTTTTGAAGTAACCCCAGAGAGCTGTGTTTTGTACCTTGGCATCACCAAGCCCATACATATAGTCTTTGATTTGTATGGCAACTGGTCTGTCATTTTACCATATCCAACCACTGGATCTGGGAAGCTCATTCATGTAGTAAAAGAATAAACATAGAATCAAGCCACCGTATTTAAATGAATTCTTCTTGTCCTTCTTTATTTTCTATAAGTTCTCTAATAGTTGGTCCAGGAGAAGCTCACACAGATCATAGTCAGCATTTTTCCTTAGCATTTCATATGTCGTATATATGGCAGTTCTGGATACTGAGTTTTCCCTGCTGGAGTGATATATCTTGTAACCAATTATCATGGAGGAAAACTTGATATCCGGATCAGTGATATCTTCTATTGTCATTGCTCTCTTATCAAAATTTGATCTGGTAGCCTCACTCACAGTTTGATTTTTGACTGATTTGAGAATAGGTAACCCTCCGGATGAGTGCAAACCGGTTACCGCCCTAATAGCATCTTTTGTGATCTTAAATGGCCTTATCAACCACACGAATTTGTCATGCACTCTGCTCAGAACATGCTGGACCCACTCATCTTCTGCAAAATAGGGGAAATGGATGCAATGTCCTAAATGCTTATCCCAGATGGCCTTGTATTGGGGTTTAAGTTCAAGTGATTCATATATCAGTTCCTTTTGGTAGATATCCATCAACTTGGATTCCCCAAATTCTTCAATGTTTGTGTGTATGTAAACCCTAACATCTTCTACATGTAGAACCCCATGCGGAATGCTAGAGAATGCGCCTAAGGGATCAACTTCTAGAGATTTGTAAGGGTGTTTCTTGAACTTAGGGCACGGTCTATCAGTGATTTTGACAACATTCGAAGTAGCCATCTTTCAAAAGATTCAGAGAGAGATATCAAGAGGAAAAATACCTTTTTACGCTTCTAGGATTCACGATATGAGCCGAATAGGATTGCTGGATGAATCGATTTATGCGGTTGAACTTTGAGAGGTTTAAGGTAATTATGTTGCAGAGCTCCTTCTTTCTTCTTCTCGAATACAAATGAGCAAATGATGAACAAGAGAACCCTTATATTTCTGCGCAAACCCTAATTCCATATTACAATAAATACACAATTTAAGTCATTCCAGTTGTCTTGTTCTCCTTGTTCTGAGAAAGATCTTTCTAGATTACTGTGATGCACTTAAAATGGTTCTTGGTGGTAAGTGACAATCTATCTTCCTTTTTCAATCATTTCATTTTTTTCAGAGATCAGGATATTTTGAATTTAGTTTCTGGAAGGAATATCAGCACCAGATTCTAGTGTGGATCCATCCCCAACATTTTCTATATTTCTCTTCACCCAAATCTTGTTCATCTCCCTTTGAATTTCATCTGCATTTACTTTTCTTTTTCCTTTGTCTTGGTTTTGGTTATGATGCACCGAACCCCTTTTGTCTTGATTCCTACTTCTATAGAATTTGGCAATATGACCAGATCTATTGCAATTGTAGCAAACAACATTTCTTTGCATATTTGACTGGTATCCTCTTGATCTACATTGATTAGCCATATGTCCCATTCTATTGCATGCAAAGCATCTACCATTGAATGAATTGTTTATTTGCATATTTCTACATTCATGAGATTTGTGACCATACCTTTTGCAGTTAAAACACTGTCTAGGGAAGGATGAATTAGTCTGATTCATTCTTCTTCTGCATTGATTTGATTTATGACCAAAGTTATTGCAATTGTGGAAGTATCCATTAAAGGATGGATATCTTTGGGCATTTGGTTGTCTTACCGGAGGTCTTCTAGGCCCGTTCCTTGGATTTGTTGATCCAGAGTAATTTTGACCGGGTCCAGAGCTTTCACCTTTCTCATACCCCAAGCCTTGCTTGTCATCTACCCTCTTTTGGCTTTCAAGAAGAACTTCTAGTTGAGCAGAGCTTATCTTGAATTTCTCTTTGTATTCATTTGATGTTTGAAGATCCCTTTTAAGTGTGTCAATTTGATTCTCAAGTTGTTCTTCATTATCTCTAGCTTCTTCAAGATCAGATTCTAGATGCTTGATTATTCTATCCATTTTGTGGCAGTCTTTTGACTTTTCATTGAGGGATTGTTTTAGATTATCTTCAATTTTTCTCTTTTCTTCAATTTCTTGGGTGAATTTCATAACCCCTGATTCCATTTCATGTCTTACCATAATGACCTCTTTTGATAGCTTCTCACATAACTTGTTCTTCTCATTCAGATCTTCATTAGTATCATTGGCTTCATTTTGACTTGCTAATTGTTGAAGTAGCTCCTTTCTCTTTTTCATAGAGATACTCAGTTTCTCTTTTAGTTCATTGATGAAATCATCAGCTTGTTTGAGTCTTTCCCTCAAGTTATTGACTTCAGAGTGAGATTGCTCAAGATCATCTAGGGCAGACTGAAGTTGATCCCTCATACCATACATATCCATTGGAATTCTCAGATCTTCCTCAAGTTGTTAGGCTCTGTTTAGAGGAACTTAGCTCTAATACCAATTGTTGATAACTGAGAGGGGGGGTGAATCAGTTATCTTCATAATTTGACTTTTTGTTCTTCTTTAACAACTAGTGCAACATCAAATCATATAAGCATGCATAACCATGAAAGCAGAAATAAATCCATACACATAATACAATGATTTTGATGTGGAAAACCCTGTTAAGGGAAAAACCACGGGGTGACTATCCCAAGATTGTATTCTCTGTTAAAAGAATAAGGTAGTACAAAATGGCACTTGCCAATTAGGGCTCACTGCCCGAGCACACTGCTCACAAGAGGCTCACTGCCTACAATAGTTTATAGAAAGAAACTAAGTATTTGAACTGATGAGAAGCATCCACATATGTTGAGGTTCAGTTCCAGTTAGGCTCAATATACTGATCCACTGCACTTCATTCTTCCTCTGTTTTAGTGTTGATGTTCTGTCACATATCAGACCTGTATTACTGCTCTCTGCTTTTCTTCACACTTTCCAACACACCACACACTCCTTCACATCAAAATCCATCTGGTATATATATCCGCACTAAGGATTTCAACATCTTTCTAGTCAGCATCCGGAATACTCAATATTTTTCAAACTCTGGTCTGTCGGTTGAATCCTTTCTTACTAAGTGATGTGTATCAAAGAGACACTCATAGAAGTCATCAACCATGTCGGTCAATCATGGATGATCCCTCAAGAAACTTGATCACCATCAATATCTCATTTGGATTAAGGTCTGATGCTCTGTCGGTCAGTTCTTCCTCAGTCTTCTCTGCCAATCAGGAACCCAATACTTAGGTGTTCATATCCTTTCACTCTTTCATCACCGGAGGTTCAATCTCTGGAATGTATTAGTCATGGTACTCCTCTTGATTTCCCCAAGTCTACACTTTACTGAGATACTTCCTCTTAGAGATTCGGACCTGATTGTTGGACCTTGCTGCATGTTCTATTTTTGCTCACCGGACCAAAATACTCTTCAATCTAACTTTCGGTATAGGCATACCATATCCTGCGGATGTGTGGGATGGACTTTGTTGCCATCAATGACAACACTCATGAAGCCACACAGTGTCTCTTGCCAACAGGATCAACTTTAGTTGGCTCTAAAAGATCTTGATCAGTCCAAAGCATAAATCTCTAATTTGAAAAATGAAATCAAGGATGCTGATGACACCATTGAAATATTAAAAGACAAATTAAAGAAAACTTTAGGAAGGAATAAGGAGCTACTTCTGTAATTATCCAATGTTTCTAAAGAAAATAACATGAATGAAGCCTTGGAAGAAAAAACAAAGGAGTGTGATAAGTTGTCAAAAGAAACTGATGTTCTAAAAGTAGAGATGGAATCTGGGGTAATGAGGTTTACCAAAGAAATTGAGAAAATGAAGAAGACTAAAGAAGATTTAAATCAAACTCTAAAAGAAAGAACTGATGAATGTTACAGATTGGACAATATTGCTGGTCATCTAAAATCTGATCTACAGGAAAGCAAAGACAATGAAAGAGATCTTGAAAGACAAATTGCCATTCTCAGACATGATCTAGAAGTTGCAAATGAATATAAGGAGAAGTTCAAGATAAGTTCAGCCAAACTTGAAGCAATACTTGAGGGTTGGAAAAGAGTTGAAGACAAGCATGGTCTTGGATATGAAAAAGGTGAAAGCTCTGAATCTGGCAAAAGTAGAAGCATATGCATTTTTGTTGAGTGGGCATATCTCTATTTTGGATGGAATGAAGAGTACTTGGGCCTCTGAACTTGCACAAATAAAAACCAGCTTTGCAGATGTTCTCAAGTTCATGTAAATAAGACCTAATGATTATTTGTACATATGCGGTAGTATATACAGAATTTTTGGAGAGTTTTGGCTTGCGGACCTCACCCCTTGCCATTGATGTCAAAGGGGGAGTGGAGGTTAGTAAAAAATGAAGTATTCAAAAAAGGAGGAGCACCGGAATAAGTGAAGTACACAAGTGTATAGACAAAGGGGGAGTTGCACTAAACACTTAGTCATTTTTCACTAAGTGTTGCCATCAATGCCAAAGGGGGAGATTGTTGGCAAGAGACGCTACTAGGCATGATATATGTTGTCATTGATGGCAACTAAGATCATCCCAATCATCCGCATAACACAATTTATGCTTACCGGAAGTCAGATTTAGAATTTGTCTAAGTTTGGACAGTTAGGAACAGAGCAGCAACAGGGTCCGGTATTTTGGTCTGGATCTCTCCAGTGGGAAGTCATGATTAGCTACGGATCTAGGAGTCATGTGCATTGTCAAGATAGTCTAAACCCATATTTTTGTCCTCTAGTGATGAAGGATTCAAAATATATTAGCCTCTGTGTACCGGGTTCCAGTTTGTCAGAGCAGATAGAAGAAGAACAGGCCGACCTTGAAGAAGATCCTGATTCTGGATGTTTGGAAGTTTTTTGTTGGACAAATGATAATGATCAGTGACAGTGGCCGACATGAGTAATGATTTTCAAGAGCAAGTTTTGGTCTACACCTAGAGCTATGCATAGATCTAGCCGACAGAGCAGAGCATTCATAAAAGTTCTAAATGTTGTTGAAACTGACTGGTAGAATGATTGTAGATCATATTGTGGATATATATAGCCTATGAAATTAGATAATTTAGTATGTGAAGGATATGCGAACAAGGCGAATGTGTGAAGAGTAAAAATCTAAAGTGTGAATGAAGGCAGAATAGTAAGAAGAGCAGAGCAAAGATGAAATGTGTAAGATCATCTTTTGCACTTAACTGGAACTAAAATTCTTACATAAGTAGATGTTATTGATCAGTTCAAATCTTTGTTATTCTCTTGTAATGTTTCCATAGGCAGTGAGCCTTCTACTTGAGCAGTGAGCTCTAGGTAGTGAGCCTGAATGCATGTGCATTCCCATTTGTAAAAATACTTTTAACAGGGTATTAATATTTGTGGGTTAACCCCCACCGTGGTTTTTCCCTTAACCGGGTTTCCAGGTCAAAATCTTGGTGTCAACTGTGTTATTTATGTTTTCTGTTCACATGTTATTGATTGATACTGAAATATTTATATCATTAAATTGATTAAAAATAAAAAAGACTGAAAATGTGTGACAACTAATTCACCCCCCCCTCTCAGTTGTTTGGACCTAAACCAACAATAATTACCTAGTGTGATTAAACACACCACCTAGGTGCATCACAACTAAATAATTATTTAATTACAACATTATAAAATATATCAAATTATGCAATGGTGTACAACACCATATCCCAACATTCTCCCACTTGTTGTATACATTGCATAAGGGTCAATACATGAAATACATCATCATAGGTAAACATGAAATCACATGAATCTCCAGCATGCTCTCGTGCTCCATCAAGATACCTACCACAAAATCAAAGTGACCACCATCTCAAGCAAGAACTCCTGTAATCCTCCAACGTGCCACCTATGGAAGAAAAGGAGCATGCCAAGGTGAAGATGCACCAATCCAAAGAGCACAAGCATTGAATCTGTTGGTTACCAAATCTGCAGAGGGTTTTCCAGCTCCAATGCACGGGCGGATTCGGCCAACAGATTACGGGAGGTTGCGTGAGCTACCTCCCCTTCACTTCTGGTTCTGCCGCACCAAGGGGGGTATCCCTATAACTCAAAATGTAACCTTGACTAGCTCAAAGATAGAAAGATCTAACTTGACAACAACAGGCAGAATACTCTCATGTATGGACCAAGATCTACATGATAGATCACAAGGTTGGCAACATTCTTGGACATATGTGTCTGGTTGGGTATGAGAGCATGCAGGGGGTTCCTAATCCTACTCCTACAACTAACAGGTGGAAGTGATGAGATGGGTGGACATAATGTCCTAGATGCAAGACAAGGGGTTTTGGCTCATAACTACTGACCCAGAAGCAGACTGGTGCCTATCCATTGGGCAAGGAGTCAACTAGATGTATACAACAGATGGTTTGCAACTTTCACTCAAGTTTCAAGGGGTTGGACTAATGCTTGCCTTACAAACATCACCCAAGAATGGGTATCTAACTGCCTCTACTTACAGATATCCCTGCTGACATGCAACCTTCTCCATGCATTGACCTAAAACAGTTTAATCCACTCCTTGAATGGAAGTTAGAGATCAAACATGTGATATAGAACACTGTACCCTAGAATCTATGAAACCCTTAGAAACCAGATTCAAAAGAAGGAGAATAACATGCAGCAAATGGAGACAAGCAGATAGACACATGCAATAAGTATTTTTCATATAACATTAACACTGAAACTAAAAATATGTGCAAAATACATACATGTTGCAACTCATAAACTCCACAATGGGATAGAACAACCAAGATCATGCCCTGTTCTTTGTTATTTACACAAAAAAATGCCCCAAGCCTTCAACAACCTCTAAATGGGTCACACAGTCCTCCTTTTTATAGCAAAACTATGTACTAAACAAATTAATTACAAGGGGGGCCAAAAATCCCGCCAGATATATAATATCAGAAAAATGGCGCTCAAAACAGTAAATGCTGTAGCAAGAAACAGAGGACAAAGCAGGTGAGATCAGGATCTGGGCCGCCACCTGAAGATTTTCTCTTAAATCTGGTAGTTGACCCATCAACTCAACCCATGCCTTCTATACGAACTACCATTAATCTTTTAGCTACCCACAGCCTCTGGAAATGCAGCCGCAGCAAACCTCAAGAGTTTCTCCCGCCAAAAATGGCCGCAGAAACTCGAGAAAAAACCCTCGCAGCTGGTTCAAAATGTGGCTGTCGATCAAAAACCCAGTCGCAGAGATCTACGGCCCCAAAAGATGTTGAAAATTTGCCACCAACCAGATCGTGCCACATAGGCACCTAAAGTTTCTATCGTTGGGACCCATCGCTTCTCATTTTCCTTTATTTTTTCCGCCGAGAATCAACTGTCGGAACCTCACGCGGAAGCCACCACGTGGCAAGCTCCGCGGCACCCTTGAAACATTAGAGACTCTCCTTTGAAACTTTGCAGACTACGACACTTGGTGCTTTCCGCGCTCCACTTGATATTCAAACCAAGTCCCACCTCCAACCTCGCCACACCTTGAAATAAAAAAGAAACCTACACGGAAGCTGACACTTGTTAGCTTCCGCAGCAACTACAAGGGACACGTTGCACCCTCTGCCCCTGCACAGAAACTTTTTGAAAATTCAGCGGAGGCTGCCACTTGGTAGGATCCGCAAAGCATAGAAACTTTAAGGCTCCGGTTTGAAACATATGCGGAAGCTGACACATGTCATCATCCGCAGCACTTGAGACACTTAACTGGGACCCACCCTGTCTGCGCTAAACATTGAAACATGTAGAAACTTCAGTGGACAGTGACACTTGGCATCGTCCGCGAGGCTTTGAGAAACATTAAGGGTCTTTTAGAAACACTGGCGGAAGCCGCCACTTGGCACAGTCCGCGGGCCTTTAGTTACTTTCTTTTGTGTCCCTCGGGTGCCTCCACGTGGTGCCTTCCGCACCACTCTCGAAACATATAAGAAACTTGATGAAACTTTGGCGGAACTCTACCGGAAGCTGACACGTGGCGCCACCCGTGACTAAGTTGAAACTTTCAGGGGCTACACTCCGTTGCTGACACGTGGCGCCCTCCACGAGAAGCATAAGCAATGGCGTGATTCTAAACTGGGGCTTAACACTTGGCGGTCCCGTGGCTGTGGCACAATTTGACCCTTATAGCCACACTTAGAAACAATTAAGAGCCTGAAGTAGTGACCCGATATGCATTTTTTATGCATTTGACCCAGTTTTTATCAATTTTCAGGGGCCGATGGAGATTTCTGACTTGCCACAACATTTTTTGACTTGCACCTTAACTGATTTCTGGCATTAGTAACAAAATGTGTCAGGATTTTTGGATTTTTGGGAGGAGACCTGACTCAAAACCCCAAACATAAATTATTACTAACATAGGCTCCGATTGGGGACGTGCAGACGTAAGACTGCAGTGAGAACCTCAGATCTCTGGGATGCAGACCAGTCCCTTATTCATTGGGCATAGAGTCAAACTTGCACCAATCTGCATCACCAAACACATTATTTCAAAATAAACATGGTGGCCCAAGGCCACCAAAAAGGAAAAACCATAATTTTCCTTTGTCAAACACCTAATTTTCTTTTGATTTCTTCAAATGAAGCCTAAAAGCATTTAACCACTTGCAGCAACCCTCTTTGCAATTATTTGTGCTGCTGCCCATTTTTCTTTCTTTAACAATTCTACAACTAGCTTCATCAGCATACATTATCATCAGTTGTAGAATGTCATCATCATATGAGTCATTGATGTTGCTTGGAAAAATAACAGACTCACATGAAACAAATGAATCCACATTAGAATTTTGCCCTTCTTCAAAAAATAAGAGCTCCTCTGTATCAAACATGCAATGTTCAGGCACAAGCAACATCTCATAATCAAATTTATCTTCATAAGCATACAGATATCCATCATCATCATGCTCAGCAGTTCTGTCACTAAGATCCACCTGAAATGTCTCAAGAGAAGGCATAAAAAGCTCAGAGTGCAGCCCTATTCTGAAAGCATCATAGTTACCACTACAACCAACACTATCCCCAACTGTAAGAGCACACACATCTGCAACCTCTCCATTCACCTCTAAATAGTGACCCTATTTTTCCTCTTCACCAATGCACTGATAATCAAAAGCAAAATTTTCAACCTCTGCACTGTGAAGGTGATAAGAATTTTTAAGGAAACACTCATATTCAACATCCATATATATTTCATCATCTGAAAGGCTCACATATGCATCTAAATGCTGGCAATCACTAGCATATTCACTGCCATCCCTTGAATCAATGTTTTCTATATTCAGAGTGAAGCTCTACATATCCACTTCATATAAATAATCAGGCATAACTGGGATATGCACACTGCTGCAAGACACAACTTCATGTATGTCTCTCATTTGATCAATTGGAGGGCATCTTGTGTCTATAGGCTTGTCTTCTAGAGGCTGATAACAATCTTTGTTTTCATTATTACAAAATGTGCCTACATTTTCTACAACATTTTCTTCATGCATCACATCATGGCTGCACACATTATTCTGAAATATATTTCCCTCTACACAATCATCTCTCAATGCACATGCTGGGAGAGCTGAAATATATTCACTTTGATAACTATTTTGACAACTCGTAGCCATGAAACCTACTGGCATTCCATATTTCTCATTGTTTTCTATCTCCATAGCAAATTGGAAAGCTTGGTGAAGTGTGATTGGTTCTTTATCTCTCAATAGATAACCCATTTCTTCATCAAATGCAGCCAAATAAATTGTCAAGCATAATGCATTATTGGGTCTCATATATTCAGGAATTTGCGTGAGCAATTTAATAAACCTAAGATTAAAGGCTGGAACCAGCTCCTCATCTTCCCTTTGGATATTCATAAAATGTATGATCAATGAGGCCACATCAAACCTTTCACCAAACTGTTCTAGGAATGCAACTTCTAAATCTATCCATGAAGAAACTGAACAAACAGGCAGGTCTGAAAACCATATCCTAGCATCATCTTCTAATGACTGAACAAAGAGTCTCATTACTACATCTTCATCCTCTACCTCATAATCTTCTATTAAATTACAAAATTTTTGCAGATGTTTGTTTGCCGATTCAGAATCTGATCCACTATATTTTGGCAAACATCTTCTAATTTTATTTGGAATAGCATTTGGGTAACCACCTATTCCTGTGAAATTTAGGGCTTTATACCTTTCAATAACAAATGGTCTTCTCTGAGAGCACAACCAGGTTTGTTGTTCTAAACTCATTATTTTTTGAAAAGATGGAATACCTGGATATATGTTGCAGCACTGATAGGTTCTATCAACAGAGTCGCCACCTCTCACAGAGAGAACAGAATATCAACAAGGCACATTTATAATTCTGGATTCACCACGCCAGTAGAGCACCATATGGTTACTATTTTGCTGCAAAAACTTCACTGGAAACTAGATTTTCTAGCCTTCAAATCACTTGACTCTCTCTCTCCCTAGCGGAGTCACCAAATTCTGTTGGTTACCAAATCTGCAGAGGGTTTGCCAGCTCCAATGCACGGGCAGATTCGGCCAACAGATTACGGGAGGTTGCGTGAGTTGCCTCCCCTTCACTTTTGGTTCTGCCGCACCAAGGGGGGTATCCCTATAACTCAAGATGTAACCTTGACTAGCTCAAAGATAGAAAGATCTAACTTGACAACAACAGGCAGAATACTCTCATGTATGGACCAAGATCTACATGATAGATCACAAGGTTAGCAACATTCTTGGACATATGTGTCTGGTTGGGTATAAGAGCATGCAGGGGGTTCCTAATCCTACTCCTACAACTAACAGGTGGAAGTGATGAGATGGGTGGACATAATGTCCTGGATGCAAGACAAGGGGTTTTGGCTCATAACTACTGACCCAGAAGTAGACTGGTGCCTATCCATTGGGCAAGGAGTCAACTAGACGTATACAACAGATGGTTTGCAACTTTCACTCAAGTTTCAGGGGGTTGGACTGATACTTGCCTTACAAACATCACCCAAGAATGGGTATCTAACTGCCTCTACTTACAGATATCCCTGTTGACATGCAACCTTCTCCATGCATTGACCTAAAACAGTTTAATCCACTCCTTGAATGAAAGTTAGAGATCAAACATGTGATACAGAACACTGTACCCTAGAATCTATGAAACCCTTAGCAACCAGATTCAAAAGAAGGAGAATAACATGCAGCAAATGGAGACAAGCAGATAGACACATGCAATAAGTATTTTTCATATAACATTAACAATGAAACTAAAAATATGTGCAAAATACATACATGTTGCAACTCATAAACTCCACAATGGGATAGAACAACCAAGATCATGTCATATTCTTCGTTATTTACACACAAAAAATGCCCCAGGCCTTCAACAACCTCTAAATGGGTCACACCGTCCTCCTTTTTATAGCAAAACTATGTACTGAACAAATTAATTACAAGGGGGGCCAAAAATCCTGCCAGATATACAGTATCAGAAAAATGGTGCTCAAAACAGTAAATGCTGCAGCAAGAAACAGAGGACAGAGCAGGTGAGATCGGGATCTAGGCTGCCGCCTGAAGATTTTCTCATAAAATCTGGTAGTTGACCCATCAACTCGACCCATGCCTTCTGTACGAACTATCATTAATGTTTTAGCTACCCACAGCCTCTGGAAATGCAGCCGCAGCAAACCTCAAGAGTTTCTCCTTCCAAAAACGGCCCCAGAAACTCGAGAAAAAACCCTCGCAGCAGGTTCAAAATGTGGCCGTCGATCAAAAACCCAGTCGCAGAGATCTACGGCCCCAAAAGATGTTGAAAAGTTGCCACCAACCAGATCATGCCACATAGGCACCTAAAGTTTCTATCGTTGGGACCCATCGCTTCTCATTTTCCTTTATTTTTTTCGCCGAGAGTCAACTGCCGGAACCTCATGTGAAAGCCACCACGTGGCAAGCTCCACGGCACCCTTGAAACATTAGAGACTCTCCTTTGAAACTTTGCGGACTGCGACACTTGGCGCTTTCTGCGCTCCACTTGATATTCAAACCGGGTCCCACCTCCAGCCTCGCCACACCTTGAAACAAAAAAGAAACCTACGCGGAAGCTGACACTTGTCAGCTTCCGCAGCAACTACAAGGGACACGTTGCACCCACCGCCCCTGCACAGAAACTTTTTGAAACTTCAGCGGAGGCTGCCACTTGGCAGGATCCACGAAGCATAGAAACTTTAAGGCTCCGGTTTGAAACATATGCGGAAGCTGACACATGTCATCATCCGCAGCACTTGAGACACTTAACTGGGACCCACCCTGTCTGCGCCAAACATTGAAACATGTAGAAACTTCAGCGGACAGCGACACTTGGCATCATCCACGAGGCTTTGAGAAACATTAAGGGTCTTTTAGAAACACTGGCGGAAGCTGCCACTTGGCACAGTCCACGGGCCTTTAGTTACTTTCTTTTGTGTCCCTCGGGTGCCTCCACGTGGTGCCTTCCGCGCCACTCTCGAAACATATAAGAAACTCGATGAAACTTTGGCAGAACTCTACCGGAAGCTGACACGTGGCGCCACCTGCGGCTAAGTTGAAACTTTCAGGGGCTACACTCCGCTGCTGACACGTGGCGCCCTCTGCGGGAAGCATAAGCAATGGCGCGATTCTAAACCGGGGCTTAACACTTGGCGGTCCCGCAGTTGTGGCACAATTTGACCCTTATAGCCACACTTAGAAACAATTAAGAGCCTGAAGCAGTGACCCGATATGCATTTTTTATGCATTTGACCCTGTTTTTATCAATTTTCAGGGGCCGATGGAGATTTTTGACCTGCCACAACATTTTTTGACTTGCACCTTAACTGATTTCTGGCATTGGTAACAACTGTAGAGGCCAAAATATGTCAAGATTTTTGGATTTTTGGGAGGAGACCTGACTCAAAACCCCAAACATAAATTATTACTAACAGAATCCAAGTGATAACATAAGGCTCTAAGTTGTTGTCAAAAAGAAAAGAAAAACACATGACTGGAAATAGCATCCACAGCATATGCTAATAGATCCAACCATCCATACCTCATAGGTATCAACAACATCAATAAACTCATGTCAATGGCATATCTAACCCATATACTGCAATCACAAGCTCCATGAATAAAACCTATTAATGAAGAACACACATCCAGGAACTCCCATTGGATGGGTAATATCAAATCTGAAAATAGATCCAGGGCATACCAAGTCTATCAATCAACATTCAAACCAAGGTGTGGCTAATCAACAAGCCAATGTAGTACCAAGAACAATCACAATGATCCACACATGCATGATAAATCACTGCATACTCTCTCACATGTCACCATAACTCTCCCAAGTACAATCATATCAACATGATCCTCCAAAAAGTAGCCATAAGACAAAGCGAGAAAACCTGTAAATCATAATGTCCTTCTACAAACACCTCAAAGTGTTAAGTTGTGTCAAGTATGATCTCCTCTACAACCCCAAATGAAAAGACGCAACAACACCCAACCATTCAATCTCATAAGATCAAATGAATATATATAACATGTAACCAACATGGATGTAAGTCTCTCTAATCAAGGTAGATCAAACTCATAACCATTCCATAATCGGGAATAATCCCAATCACATCTCCTAAACTCCTCATAATGAACACCATAAATCAAACCATATGAACAAGGAGATAACCATGCTAACATCCCTCAAATGAACCCTCCAGAACCAATAACTGTAGCTCAAGATCCATATCTATGAGAAGATGAAACATAAAGCAAAATGCATCTTAAAGGATGGGCAATACCTCATAGATGACAAACTGCCGAGGAGACCAAGAGTGGGGAATGAGAATGCTCCTCCAAGATACACCAAGCCACGATGACTCTTCTCCAAGAACAATCTCCTCTAGGTCCATAATGAACTCACGTCCATATCCAGGTGTAAGGCTCCTCGGTCTATCTGCTGAAACCTCCAAAGAGTAACTGTCTAAACAAGTGTCTCTAATCACAAGAGAACTCCAGCCTCAACTAAGTCTCCAAGTATCCATGAGCACCTGTAACCGACCAATACATGCCAAACTCCAAATGTAACATAGCACCATCATGAAGTAATCATGTAAATGATCAAAGTACTCAATACTAAGAGAACAAACAAGACCATTGTCAATGCTCCTACTACACATCTGCATAATCAAGAAGCCCATCATAACATCATGATCTAACCATCTCCTCCAAGGAGATCACATGCAACAAAGCGTACAATGATGCATACATCCTGTCTCAAGAGAACCTGTATCATGCCAAAAACTCTAAACCGGTATCAAGAATCAAGACACAATATCAACATCTCTAAATCAAGGATAAACATGTCATGCTGACAAATCATAAATCGACACCTCAACCAAAGACTCAAATAAGTCCTCCATAGTAAACCAAGATGTCAACATCTCCAATCACATGAAGATAACCATCTACTGACAACAAAACTAAAAATGTCAAAGAACTCTCACAACCAAGATCTCCTCCATGACACCAACATCCACTGCAGAAGATCATCCATCACAACTGATGAATCCACAATGTTGCCAAAGCTCCCACTAAACCGTGATACCGAGCTATCCATGACAACAAAGTAACCATCTCCTAAATGAAGATTATCCATGGCTCCAAACCAATCAAGGAATCCCACTGTAACATCAATATCTCCCAAAAGGTCTAGTGAACCAAAAATCTCCAAACAAGAAGATAAAACTATCATTGTCAAAAGCTAACATAAAACCATGTATCCAAGCTATCCATGACATCATGATAAACATGCTGCAAGTCCCAACAACTGACTATCCAGGAAGTCTAATCATCCATCCTCTTATCCCAAAGCAACATACCAATGCACAAATGACCACAGACAAGGCCAACTAACAAGGTCTGCATAAACACTAAATCAATTTGGTGGATATAGACAGTCCACATCCGAGTTATCCCACTGTAGCTAAATAGGTGATCAACCTACAAAACTACATAACTCGTAGATTCAAAACAAATGTAAAATGCAAACTCATCATCACACTAGTAAACTGCAAATTGAGATATCAAAGAAAACAACCTGTAGACTCCAAGACTCAAACACAAAATCAACTCTAGATTCGATTTGCCAACAAGTCTGCAAATGAATACCATAGTCAAGGAACTAATCAAGCATCCAAGAGATAAGAACAATCCCCTAAAACAACACCACAACACCACCTGTAATCATGAATTGAACATCATAGCCCATACTTGTCAATCGCATACATGATCATGTCGTGCCAATGCAAAAGTGTAGTTGCATATCCATGACACCATAATCATCGTCATCGTTGTACCTAACTCCCACTGTAACGAGATTCCAAGTCTCACACGAGTATCAACCATGTCCTCAAATTAGAAGATAACCTGTACTTGTCTCCATCAAAGTCCAAACTCTGAAAAACACCTGTAAACCTATATCAGGAAGCACCAAATTTGAAAACCTGTTGTACCATACTGATGGTCTCATAACAACGTGCACTCCCACAAGTTTTTGCCAAAAAATCCATCTGAATGCACTCATAGACGCACTCTAAATCTCAGGCTCCTACAAGTGATCAAACAAGTACAAAACTCTCTCTACACATCAAACTAAAAAACTACATGATCCAAACTGTAGTACACTACAAGAGCTCTCCAACGCCTATCCGAAATTGAAAATCCGACTCTGTATGCAAAAGTTATGAGCATAAAACTATATTGGAGCAATGCGGACATTAGGCACCAAATTCTGACACAAACAACAAAATCTGGTCATGAAACCTATACCACTATGTAGTGCTTGGAGAGAGTTTTCTGACTCCTATAAGAAGTCGAAAAACCAATATCATATGTGAAAGTTATGCCACCCAGAAGAAAAGGCACTCCTAGGGCTAAAACTGGACCCCTGGTGGGCCCTGGTACCTTGCTAACATCATCGCTGACGCAAGCGTGACTATGCACATGACTAGGCATTGAGGTGGTGGGTGACATGGCATCTGAGCTATCATCATTATCTTTGACAAGCGGATTTGAAAATGTTTTCCAATTTTGTTTGAACTCCATCGGACTCCACAATGCATATAAGGAGGTTTTGATTTTTGTTAAGGTCTGAATTAAATTTTAATAAAAAATTGTTGTCATAAAAAATACTATCTGCCACTGCCAAAACTTTTGAAAAAGTTTAATAATAATAAAAATTATTTTAAAAGCCCATTAAAGAGTTGCCTTGGGTGCTTTGGCCCAAAGGCCGATGGAAGGAAAGGGGGGACCGACGGGGCCGACCAGCGTACGTCAGTACCCTCTGCACCATCTACGTCAGGGGACAAGGGGGTACGGCGGTCAGCGTACCGCCTGCCACGCCCCCCTTACCCCCCCCCCAAATTGTTTTTTTTTTTTGTTTTTGATTTTCAAAATCATATCTAGCAATTTGATTTTTTGCCTATAGTTTTTAGATTTTAATTTTTTTGATCAAAAATTTTCATTTCAAAAATTTTAGAAAATCAAAAAATTTCATGCGCAAGATAATTAATTTTTTTTTTAATTCTGCAAATCCGTACAGCGTACTGGGGGGCAAAAAAATTTGGTTTTTCTCACCGTAACCAAACCATGACAAATTTTATATGAATCTTCATCTCTTAGGCCTCCTGAACTCAATGGTGAGGTCCGTTTTGTCCCAAGAGGTCATCTGTAAAAACTCCTCCTCAAAACCCTCATGAAGCCAAACCAGAAAAACCCTCTTCAGCCATGATTTTTCAATCTCCAATACCCAAAACCCCCAATCTACAATACAACCTACACAAAACCTTGTAATGCCTTCAATCCTTCCATGCATTGCCATGGCTTCCATTTTACACCTAACCTACACACATAAGGGTTATGCACATCCAAGGAGCTCACACCTCCCTCAACCATAAACCTGGCTCTGATACTAACTGTTAGGAATTTGCAGGTCTAATTAAACCAATTCCACATAACCCAATAGGAGAAACAAGATGCAGAAACAACCATAATGAAAAAGATCAATGAACAAACAATAAGGGAACACAAGATATACCCTAGGAAAACCCTTTTTAGGGAAAAACCTAGCCTCCAAAAGCATCCATGCTCACATGTATTATTCAGCAATAAAACATTACAATACAATCTCTGAGCCTCCATGAATACCTCTGAATCCATCGAGCACCTCTAATGCATCCTTCATGTGTATATGCATGAATCCACACATCACCTGCCATGCTTCACAATCTGCACTTACAGGAGAGAGCTCAATGCAATAACAGCCTCTCACAAAACCTCTGTTCACCTACAATGAATTTTCTAGTCAACCTAAAAAATTAACATTGTGCTTGCTTTTATAATATAAGCTCACACATTACATTGAGAAAACCATGTGCCCCAAAACCATGGGTAACACAAAACCACTAACCCCACATTTGACTATTGGTACTAACTTTTCCCAATAGTTAACAACACCAATATTCCCCATAGTTAGGACAAAAGGGAGAAGCTAAGATGTTGGGGTTGGTTGAAATACTACATAATGAAGAAATGGAAGGAGATCTCGAGAATGAACAAGGGGAAATACACAAAAGCATTGTCTTGGTAGTTGAGCCAATACCAACACTGATCGGACCCTACGAACTCATCGAAGATTTAAAGAAAACCTACGTACGCATATCATTCATTGACCTTCTTAGGAATTCCCCCTCACATCGCTCAGCACTATTGAAAGCAATAGGGTTGAAGTGTCTTGACCAAATTACACCTCCAGTTAGTGAGAAAACCAACCATGTGGATTTCGACATAAGCCCACCGAATTCTGAGCTCAAAGACCCAGGTTTCTTCTTTGACCTAAAGCAAATGCCTTCCGAGGTAGAGTTGACCAAGAAAGGAGACCCTGTCTTGTACTTGCAAGTATGGATCTATTATACCTGTATGAAAAGGACACTAATTGATGATGGAGCGACAATAAACATAGTTTTGTTCTCTCTTTTAGAGAGAATGGGTTATGGGCATACCAATATTCACCGCTTCTAGAGACATGCTGAGTGGGTACGATAATTTAAAAGTCGCCACGATAGGAAAGATCACGCTTCCTGTAACTCTAGGACCAAAGACTGTCCCAACCATGTTTTATGTCATAGATAAGGACACGGGATATAATTTGCTTCTTGGGGGACCATGGATACACAAGATGAAGGTTGTGCCATCTACGTTATTCCAGGAGGCTCGATTCCTACATTTAGGGAAAGTGTATATTGCGAAAGGGGATCCGAAACCTTTTAGCATGCTAAAATCAAACACATCAGACAAAAGGATAGGCATCCCCATAGATTATGAACTTCCTACAAACAAGCTTTCTCTTCCTAGTCCTATGCCACAATCAATATGCATCAAGAGGATAGAGATCCCAAAAAAGACTATAAACAATGCAGAAATGAAAGCCTTGGAAAGTGAGGCATTACCAAAGCAAAAAGATGTTATTCCCAAAGAAAAGATAGTGAAAATCATGGAATGGATAGAGAAAGATGGACCTGTTCAATTCCCTTTGGAAGCACTCATGATCAATTTACAACCGGCCTACAAACTCTTTCCTTCCATAGGGGAGAAGCCTCATAGAACTGAAGGACCAATGTTCAAAACAACTACGTTAGATTTAAGATATGCATACCCTCACACTTTCTCAAATCCTAAAGAAGGCGTGACAGAGAGTTACACTCCTCTATCACCCTTGAGTGAATCATGTGTCCCTAAGACATCAGAATAAAGTGAGTCATATGAGCCTCTCACACCAACAGAAGAGTCATATAGACCATTAACACCAATGGAGGACATACATTCTATTGACAATGAATCAACCAACATGATAGGAGTTCTCCCAAAGATGTTCATGGTATCTCAGCCACAAATGCAACCCTGCACTTTTGCCTTAGTACAGTTAAATGAGCTTCATGAATGGGAAGCACCCTTAGTGCAAATTGAAATGGTTGAGAGACTCCTAGACAAAGACGAAGAGAACGAGGGTACATTTCATAAAGAATAGAAAATGCGAGTGTCAGTTAGAACCGATGATCTTGTCACCTTTGAGTTGTCGGGAAGCTACATCAGGTATTCTATGGATTTGAGACCTGAGCCCAATGGGAGGATGAGTAAAAGTTTTGTCCCTCCTGATGAGCAAAGGGAGCCTCAAACTCCCTTGGAACTATTCTAGTTTTTACAAAACATTCAGGGTAGACAAGACGTAAAAATTTACATGCAAGAGCAATTCGACATGCTAATAAAATTGCTAAGGTGTGATGGAGTCGTGTATTGGACCCCTTCCCATCAACAAGCTTTCCAAGATTTGCTCTGTCTCACATTACCAAGAGAAACCAATGAGCTAGAAATGATAGAATCAAATGATAAACCTTATAAATTAGGAGAACTTGTTCTAAGAAGAGATAGCACGAAAAACAAAAAGAGAAGACGAAAAAGAACATTCACAGAGGACTGGAACGGTCTTTATATGGTTAAAGAAGATGTCGAAAATGGTGCCTATTTCCTGTGCATGATGGAGAGAGAGGAATTTGGTGAAAAAGTCAATGCCTTTCACCTCAAGAAATACTGTTTGAAAATCATAAAAAGCATAAAACATAAAAATACAAAAAATCACATATTCTAAAAATACAAAAAATTCATAAAAATCAAAAATGTCAAAAGAAGTTCGTTTCTTGCATTTTAGTATCATTATGTTCATCTTGCATTACAGGGAATGAAATTCTCTTATATTATTTTCATTTCAGTAAGGAGTCTAAGGTTGCCTTGGTATATGTGATCATGTTAGGTCTTGAGATTCCCCATTTTCACAATCGCCATTTTCCCCTTTCATTCCTAGTGATTCTAATCAAAGCCTAGCTCTTAGCTTTACATTGATCCCTGTCTTAATGAGCCAAGATGTTAGGTCTAAGAAAAGTCAGTATTCAAACCTATAGTGTTCAAAGGAAACTTGCAAGTAGACCTTCCCAATTCTTCCCTAGTGGAAGAGAAGTCCAACTGGATTACGAAAACTTTTTGTGGTGCTCTGCCCCTTATCTTCCCTGGCCAAAAACGTCAAGACAATCAAAACTCTGAAGGAAGCAATCTAAAATACGAGTGAATAAAAAAAATGAGTGATCAAAATAAGAGTGTTAAGAAAGTAAGAATTGACAGATCAAATTATTGCATATCCAAAGTTTCGAAAGCATTCATTTTCATATAAGTCAAAAATCCAAAAAAATGAGAAAATTGATAGCACATTTTCGTGAACATGTTTTGTTATCCTAAACACTCTATTAACTGATTGTTGGATCTTTCCTCATTTAAACCAACTTTTACAAATCTCCTTTCATAAAAGCGACAAGAACCAGGCAGGAACAAATAAAGATTACCAGTGTATAGCAGAATATAATCAGTATCAGTTATGAGACAGGAACTTGCAATTAAAACTCAGAATTTTTGTCTACAAGGTGACAGGAACTATAATTCAATACCATACTTCATCCTCAACAGTGACAGTAACCTAATTGAAACTAATAAAGATGACAGGAATCAGAAATGCAAAACGATACTCTATATTTATCATCAGACAATACCAGCTCAGTTACAAAATACAATACAGAGCTTCTTTGCTCAACAATGCTTCTACACCTTCTAACATTGAACTTCTCTCGGTTCTACTCATACTTGTCTGCAGCCTTAAGTCTTCGGGCCTGTCCCATTTCTGTGTTTTTTTCTGAATCGGCCTTTATGTCTTGCTTCTGAATTTTGGCCTTCTCATTCTCTCCTATATTCAGCCTTCATCTACAACTTTTCATCCCAACCTCACACTTGAATGGCCTGCTTGATCAGCCTTTCTCATTTTGTCGTCCAACAAACTCATTCAAATCGGCCACCTTCCTTTCCCATATCAGCCTTGTCTCTTGGCCTACGGCCTCTCTCTATTTTTTTAAGCCTCTCCTATTTACTCTACCTCTCTATTCATCCTGTCTTCTCCTTTCTTACAGCCGCTCCTCTCTATTCTTTTTATGCCTTCCACCTGCTACGGCTATTGACTCCCTATTCATTCAAAATCTCCTTCTATTTTCAACCTCTATTATTTTTTGGCCCTCCTTGCTTCAGTAACTAACAGCTTTTTCTACTCTGGCATGTAACATTTGTTGCCTTTTTATCCACCACATGTCCATTCGCATGCTCCGTCTCTTCCAAACGTTGAGAATCTCCTTCACCGGTTAATCCTTTCAACTGCCCTACGTATTCCTCTGGCCTCTCCTTTCTTGTTGATTACCTTTCTTTTCCTCGACCACTTCATAGGCTTTGACTGTTCGGCTTCCCCTTTCATTACAAATGTATTTTATAATTTTAACATGTCTTCTCTTACATATGCCACTTGCATATAACGGTTGCCCTTCTATGACATCGGTCTGCCCCTTCTGGCTATTTGCTTATATATTCTCTTTCCTGCTTCATGCACCCATTCAAATCTCCTGTAAACTAATAATTAACTATTAATGTTCCTGTCACTTGGCAACAGGAACTTTCTTCACCTACATCCTGTCAGTCGACCCAACCTACTGAAACCAAAAATCAAATGCTATCACAATTTTCAAGAATTAATAAGATGCCCCTGCATCAGACTCCCCAGGGGACTAAAGATCATGTGCTCCTGCACATGTGGTCCTCTGCAAACTTATTTAATCATTTCTTCTTCTTCTTCCATAATTTCTTTGTCCCATATGCATTATCCTTCCAACATTTTTGTGCAATACTATGGTCTGCCCTCATGAGACTATTTTCATCAATTATTGTCCACCTTCCACCTCTGAACACATCATAAACAAATGGAAAATTTTCTATGTTTTCAACATCACCCACTTCATCTTCATACTCGACTTGCTCATCTGACATCTTTTCCAGCCACTCTTTCCCTATGGCCATTTGCTGCAACATCAAATCACTTTCAGCTTCATCTTTTGTTTCATTCATGACTGCAACAACTTCTGTACCATTGTCTTTGACCTCCTGCAAGGTGTCCTTTGTTGTACCACACATCCTTAAACCTTCCACCTTTTCATTCCATTCTTACTCAATGGCTGCCAGTTGCTTCCACAAATCTTCTTCAGTGTCTTTCGTTGCTACTCCTACTAATTCTATCTCCACATTACCTTCATCATTCTCTCGTTTGCCTTCTTCCCTTGAATCACGGCTATTCTAGCATTACCTTCCTTATGTGTTGCTGCTCCATTATTCAACTCTGCATTTCTAGAAGCTACTGCTGTCCTCTTTTTATGTTCCACTCTTCCCACATACCTTCCAGTCTGCCTTTGCTTACCTTCTTGCTTCTTCTGATATTTGTTTCTCCTCATCTCTTTTTCATCCAACAATCTCCTTATGTTTTCCTCATTTTTATAAATTTCATTCAAAGCCTCATCAGCCTTATTATAAAAATTAGATTGTTCACCTTTCCACTTTTCCTTATCCTTGCCTTCAACAAAACCATCCAAAGTTTCAAAAATATCATTACTTACCTCAACTTGTTTATCTTTTACATTACACTTGGCATTATTTAACTTCTGCCAATCTAATGCCTCAATATTCTTTACATCAAGTTCCTTCACAGGCTCTTCATCAACATCCTCACTTTCAGCTTCCACTCTTTTATTTTTCTCAACATCATTTATTGCAGCACCACTTGTCTTTTCTGCTACCACACTTTTTTCTCTCCAAACCTTGTTCACCACAACCTTGGGTTGATCGCTCTTTATTGCTACACTTGGTCTTCTTGCCTTTTTCTTTGCAATATTTCCTCTAGGCCCCTTTGCGGGCCACTTTACCTCCAAATTTGTATGCCACTTATTCCTCTGTACACCTTTCATTCTTTGCACCTGTTGGTTAGTATAAACATAATTAAAAGCAACATCCTCCCTATATTTGAACTGCTGCTCCTCAACATCTTGTTTCTTTTGCCAATATGGAACTATGTATCCATGATCTACCAATTTCTTTTTATCTAGACAAACTTGCTCATTCATATTCTCGTTTCTATATACAAAATAAATAAAAAACATTTTACCTCTAATAACTTGCTACCCCACATTGTTCCTTTCATTCACTTCTTTGACTTCCATCTCTTCCTCTACCTGAGCATCTTGTACTACATCTGCTACTTCTTCCATGGCATCATGAAATTCTGGGGCTACCCTCTCATCTTCATCATCAAACTGAAAATCTTCAGCTTCATACTCATCTTCATTCTCAGGTACTCTACCTTGTACCACTGCTGCAAACTCTTCTTGATACTCTGCTGCAACCTCTTCTAGACACACTGCTGCAATCATCCTCCTCTCATCTTCAACTCCTTCAGTTGCTATTCTTGCCTCATCTTTCTTCATCTTCAAGGTCTTCTTCTTGACCTTTCCTATTGCACTCTTTACACCTGCATACACCTTTGTAAACACAATATTAGCAAACAAAATAAGAGACCACAATGTCTCCTTTAGTGTCTTCTTCATGGACACTCTCCTCTCTTCATTTCTCTCTTCCACAAGTGCTACTTGCTGCACTTCTTCTTTTCTCCTTTCCTTCAAGTCCTCCACAATGAGAACTTCTTCGACCTCTTCTAGCCCATGTTGCTCAATAGGCAACTCTCTACTGTCCCAAACTCTCGGGAATCCTCTCACACTCTTATTTTTTCCTCTTAAGGCTTCTATATTTTGCCTTTTCTTCTTTTCAATAATCTCCTTTATAGGCCACTTCACTTTTCTCGTCATTGGCGATACCCAAAAATACTCCTGGCTATTTTCTTCTAGCCATTGCTACCTTGCAATCATGTATTGTTTTAAATCCCGTCTTAATGCTGCCAACTCTCTTTCAAAATCTATATTCTACTTCTTCATATTTTCCACAACTTGTCAATATGCAACAAACTGCAACTCTCACCTTCTCCTTTCTCTACTACCGCGGTCCTAGTGAAATTGCCTCACTTCGACGATCTACTCAGCACTCAGAACCTTATGCGCTCTGATACCAATCTGATAGCACACTTCTGTGAACATGCTTTGTTATCCTAAACACTCTATTAACTGATTGTCGGGTCTTTCCTCATTTAAACCGACTTTTACAAACCTCCTGTCATAAAAGCGACAGGAACCAGGCAGGAACAAATAAAGATTACCAGTATATAGCAGAATATAATAAGTATCAGTTATGAGTCAGGAACTTGCAATTAACACTTAGAATTTTTTGTCTACAAGGCGACAGGAACTACAGTTCGATACCATACTTCATCTTCAAAAGTGACAGTAACCTAATTGAAACTAATAAAGATGACAGGAATCAGAAATACAAAACGATACTCTATATTTATCATTAGACAATACCAGTTCGGTTACAAAATACAATACAGAGCTTCTTTGCTCAACAATGCTTCTACACCTTCTAACATTGAACTTCTCTCAGTTCTACTCATACTTGCCTGTGGCCTTAAGTCTTTGGGCCTGTCCCATTTCTGCATTTTTTTTCAGAATCAGCCTTTATGTCTTGCTTCTGAATCTTGGCCTTCTCATTCTCTCCTGTACTCGGCCTTCATCTGTAACTTTTCATCCTAGCCTCAGCTAAATGGCCTGCTTGATCGGCCTTTCTTATTTCGTCGTCCAACAAACTCATTCAAATCAACCACCTTCCTTTCCCACATCGGCCTTGTCTCTTGGCTTACGACCTCTCTCTATTTTTTTTTAGCCACTCCTATTTACTCTGCCCCTTTATTCGACATGCCTTCTCCTTCCTTACGGTCGCTCCTCTCTATTCTTTTTATGCCTTCCACCTGCTACAGCTATTGACTCCCTATTCATTTGAAATCTCCTCCTATTTTCAGCCTCTATTATTTTTTGGCCCTCCTTACTTCAGTAACCGACGGCCTTTTCTACTCTGGCATGTAACAGTTGTTGCCTTTTTATCTACCAGCTATCCATTTGCATGCTCCATCTCTTCCAAACATTGAGAATCTCCTTCACCGCTTAATCCTTTCCACTGCCCTACGTATTCCTCTCGCCTCTCCTTTCTTGCCGATTACCTTTCTTTTCCTCGACCACTTCATAGGCTTCGACTGTTCGGCTTCCCCTTTCATTACAAATGTATTTTATAATTTTAACTTGTCTTCTCTTGCATCTGCCACTTGCATATAACAGTCGCCCTTCTATGACATCAGCCTGCCCCTTCCGACTATTTGCTTATTTATTCTCTCTTTCCTGCTTCATGCACCCATTCGAATCTCCTGTAAACTAATAATTGAATGTTAATGTTCTTGTCACTTGGCGACAGGAACTTTCTTCACCTACATCCCATCAGTCGACCCAACATATTGAAACCAAAAATCAAATGCTATCACAATTTTCAAGAATTAATAAGATGCCCCTGCATCAAAAATCAAGTGAGGCATTCTAGAAAATACAAAAAAAAAAAGAGTTACAAAAAAAAGAGAAAAAAGCAAAAAAAAAAAAGAGAGATTCAAAAAAAAGTGAAAGAGAGAAGATTGTTGAGTGTTCATACCCTTGAGTGGAGATCAGTCTAAACTCGAAGCTTCAAGGGTGACGTTCTAATAGAGGAAATAAAAGAGAAATGTACAAAGCACACACACGCACTAGTTGAGCAAAGCCAAGAGTCTAGCAGTCTTTAGGATCATTTTCTATCTAGGCACCCTTGTTCTTTCCCATTTATCCTTTACCCCGGGTGTATCTTGCTTGCCATCTATGATCTAAGTCTAGCAAACATCAATAAAATTTGTTACTTGTCTAAGTTGAAAGCTTGTCAGATTGTCTTATCTAGATAAGGATCAATGTTTAACCTTTAGCAAAAGCTCAAATTCGGAAGCACTCCATTTTAACTCCCGCTCCCCACTTGAGTTCTAAATCCCTATCTTACAAACTTGAATAGGTCTCTTATACCAGAATAACCTGTAATCCCCTAGATTGAAAATCATATTAAAGAGCAGTCATGTTGTTTGTTCCACAATACATTCATACCAAAACCAGAAAAAGAGTTTCAAAGCAATAAGGTCAATGTCATAACTCATGACATTCTATAGAAGTAAAAAGTTTCATTTCAGCATCCCTTGTGTTCTTGCATCTGCATATTGTGACCTGCATTTCATATATATTCCAGAAAATTACAAAAACATGTCATCATTATCATACTTGCATTCTTAGAGTTGAAGGTCAAAACATAATCAAAGAGTTCTTAAACTTCCAAAGTGCACAAGAGATGAGTACTCATAACGATAGAGAAACAACCAAAAAAAAAGGCAAACTTTCATCGAAATATCAAAAGTTTACATTCATAAGAGTACCAGAGCTAGCACAAAATTGCTCTCGAGAAAAAGTAAGGCTCCCCATGCAAGGGGGCATGGTTTCAAGAAAAGAAAATAGACTCAAGGGCGGTTCCCTCCGACGGAACCCTCAGGACTCCTGCTCCTTTGTCTGTGTGTACCACTAGTCGCTCCATGAGACCTATGTGAGAAAGGTGCCCTACTATGAGTATGAGAGTGTGAAGCTCCCGCAGTGCTAAGCTCACCTTGCCGAAACCCAAGGCAAGCCATCTCATGAAGAACCTAATTCTCACCCCTAAGGATGAGATTCTCGACCTTCAAAGTAGCACTCTCCTAACACCCATGATAAGCAAGAGCGAAAATGTCAGAGTGTCGCCTAGCCGTAGGGGGTACACCAGGTTTAGCTAAAAGCATCTCTTGGGTCAGCCTAGTGAAGGAGGCAGCCAAACCAATGTTGATCTCATGAATGAAACCCCTCCACTCCTCAACACTACCTGTAAAGCAAAGTAAAGACAAAAGATGTGATGACTCTTGACAAAAAGGAAAGAAAGGAAAGGACAATGCGAGATTAGAAAAAATAGTAGAAGGCTCACGTGGGTCACCAGGCTACCAGGAAGGATCTAGTTGCCACATCACTTCATCAGAGTGAGGAGGTCTAGATACTATGAATGAACCCTCATGTATATCATCCTCATCAGAGTCTGTATCATATGCACCCTCTGCTAGTCCCTCGTCAGATAAGCCATCCCCATCAAGAACGTAGTCCTCGTCAGTAGAGTCATAGTCATCCACCACAATGAGTCCTCAGGAAGGAGCTCCTCTCCCTCCCCTCAGTTCACCTCTCGGTGTCCTAGAAGCTCTAGTAATCAAAACTCCAAGAGTCAAAGGGGTCCAAGCAACGGTCCTCTAACCAATCTCACCCATCTCCTAGACGGATCGGTAACAAGTAGGTACTGGGGGCAACTCCTCAAGAAAGTCCTTACCAAACTATTGTAGCACACGCTCAACACAATGAGCCTTGACTAGACCATTACGATTTGAAAGCTCCGTTACGCTAATACAGTGCTCCCTGATTTGACCATCATGTGAATCTGCGTAAGGGTCAGAGATCATATATGCATCTATAAGAGTAGCCATAGCATGTAAAGAAGTATCAAAGTGGCCCACATGAGCCAACCTAGCTACTCTTGGTAGTCACCTGTCATGAAGAGGAATCTCCTTCTGGTAAGGCCTGATATGCTTAAAGATCCAAGTCATGACTAGAGAAGAGTGGCTGAAAGCAAGAGCTCCCCATCGCGCAATACGATAGAAGTCCCTATAGACCATAGCCAGGATGGCTGGTCCCCAAGCATAGACTCTGCCCTGCTCGATCCTTTGTATAGTTGGTGCCTAGCACCATCTCAAGTGAGTCGAGGCCTTGTCTCCAGACAATCTCGATGCGATCAAACCAATCAGAAACTTCCTCAAGTGAGGAATGCAAATTCGTGGTACAGAGGTGAGCTGAACTCCAGTTTGATCCTCGAGACGACTCACCCCCATAATTTGTGCCCAGGAATTCTTGTCTTCGAAGGATCGCTAACTAGAAGAGCGAATGGGTGTCCTCTCACAGGAACCCCTAGAATGTGGTACACATCGTACAAAGTGATAGTCCACTCTCCTGAGACCTAAGGGAACCTGAAGGTGTTCATGTCTGCATCTCAATAAGTCAGAATGTCACAACAAATGCGTGCCACAGAATGTACAACTAGCACGTGGCAAACCCTAGCCAAGCCTACTCTCCTCAAGACAGCAAGCTCATCGGTAGATAATGAAGCATACATCTCTGAAAGCCACAACTGCTCGTGATTGGCATTCCAACGGATCCTCATATCTTGCCAATCAGAAAAGGACTTTAGATTAGATCTCGTCAACTCAGAAAATCCCTAAAAATCATAAAACTTGCAGAAAATTTCACAAAAAAATACATATAAACCATCAAAATTGCAATAAACAAATAGGTTCAGTGTTCAAATTAGATCAAAACAAAGTGAAGTAAACATCAAGAGACATCAAATTTTAGTTAGAATTGATCTGTCAGGGTCACCCCTTTCATCAGACTGGATCTCTCCCGGGCGACCGAGATGTTCAACAGGATCTCCCCCGGGCGACCCTGTTGCTCGGGCAGATCTCCCCCAGGTGACCTACCTGGCAAAAGGGGCAACCATATGTGGCTATCCCCCGAACTAAAAAATGCTCTAAAAACCTTATTTCTCAGTCGATCTCGGTGAATGAAAAACCAATCTTACTCTAAATGACAAGACAAAGACAATGCAACAAAAAGAATCATAAAAAGTAGACAATTTTGAGATTTTTCACAAAATACAAACTGGGGTTTAGAGAAGGGTTTTTCACTGTTTTTGTACCTAATTCTCAGCGGCAGAAGAAGAGGCGGCCATCTTTGCGATCTACTCAACGATATCTACCCAACGACTACTCACGTGATTGATTATGTCGTCGATTCATTCAAATTTCACTAATTTGCTCTCTTTTTCTGTCCCTTAGTTTAGTTTCCTTAATGCATTCTTAGATTAGTTTTTGCTTTTATGCATCTCTCGTGCCTTCGTTTTGCATGCATTCATTCCTACAAGTCTCACCGACAAAGGCAAACAACTAGTCAAACTCAAACGATCTATGGTATGTTCGTCATTTTAGTTTTCATTACTCATTTTGATACATTTAGATGTCGGACTAATACTAGTTATTGCAGGTACAATTGCAGGAAAATTTTGACAACAATTAAGGTCTAGTTTGGGAACGGTACCTACCTTTCATGTAGACTATCGTCCCCGAGGGGGCAAATATGTAAGCACCAAACTCACAAACAGCCTCCATGAGGATCCCTATGATGAGTCATAATCCTTGTCACGTACATGTAAGCGTGAAACAACATCATCTCAGTAGCAATTCTCTTGGTGATGTGTCTTTTCTTCCTCTGTGTTGTTTCCCCTTTATCGTTTTCTCTCTTCGCTTTCGACACTTTTCGACACCTTTTTCGACACTTGTTGATTTGCATTTCATGTGCTTGCAACCCTGTTCCTAAGCCTTGTATGCATCTTGTAGGTGAATTTTCACCTTTCCCCAATGTTTTTCATCCATTCCCACCCCTAGAGGCCTTCTAGAAGGTCCTCCCTCGCATCTCCCACTTTCGGTTTTCAGTTACTCTCAACCAATCCAAATCTCCCTCTATTATTTCAAGATCTCCCTTGGGAGATCCTACTTTCGCAAGTGGAGATTTGGATTTTCACACATGACTGACCTGTTTCCAGAGGCAGATCCCATCCTTTTCATCTCCTCTACCATCTCCCATCATGCACTTCCACCCAGGTGCCCTCCTCTGAGAGTCGCCCATGGGTCACCCCCAAGCAACCCTGACTAGTGAAAGGGGCGACCCATGGGCGACCCTGTCGTGTTTTCAGTCATAGAAAAACTTGAGTTTCTAACTCGAAAAAACTTCATTTTCGCCTATTATTCTTCATGTTTGCATGGATTTTCGTGCCAAATATAGAGTTAACTATTTCATGCACCTAACTCATGCATTCCCTTGCATCCCCATGAACTCCTTCATTTCTTGAGTGATAAGCTTTTACTAGGTAGATCACTCCAATTTTAGCCCAGATCACTCATGAGTCTTATAAGTTAACTCTCCAATCAAATTGAATTAACTCTCCTTCTTCACCTCTCATCCCTTCTTCTAACCTATAAATACCCCCCTTCCCTCAAGCACAAATGGAGGTAATTTCATTTGTGCACATAGTTCTTACAAGTTATTGTTGTCCAAATCAAGCATTCTCATGGTCATACAGGACATAGGAGCCTTTTGCTTTCATTTGTTATCTCATTTAACTTTTATAAAAGCTCGTTCGCATCCATACGCTGCTCACATCACAAGCCACAGTGCTCATCAAAGCTCTCATTGAGCTCTTTTCAAAGCTTCAAAGCTTCTTTTGCTTACATTTTCTCCTTGTCGCCAAGAGGATCACCCCGCTGCTACAAGAGGATTTAAGGTTGCCATTACAAGGATTTTTTAGGGTAGTGGAGTCTCACACGTCTCCAAGTTCCTTTATGTTTTTTTTTTCATTTCATAGTAATTAGATAATCAAAACTTTGCTCTTGGAATAATAAAATACATGTTTGTTTTTTCCTTGATAGACTAAGTAGATTTGCATTGTTAAAATTAGTTTCCCTTTCCAAAGTTCATAGATTAAAAACAATTTCTTTTCTTAGATTAGACTGATCCATCCATTTAGAAAACAAACAAAAACATAGGTTACATTGCATTAGATAACTTCATCATATAGCTTGCATACATTTTCTAATTCCTAGATTAAGAAAAAACACTTTTGATTTCCAAAAACATAAAAAAGCACAAAAAAACATTTTGCGTTCATTTAGGCTTGCATTCATAAAATCCAAAAAGAACAAAACCATTAGCAACTTAGAAGGTTCGCAAACCCTTGATCCCAACACAAGGTCAGCTACAGTCAAACATTGGTCAAAACCCTTGATTTCATCGCAAGGTCAAACAAGTCAACGCATAGACAAACCTTAGGTCACACAAACCCTAAGTCAAAACCTAGGTCAAGTCAAGGTTAGCTTAAACAGCCTGTCTCTTGTCTCGGCTCACAAATGTGCCCTAGATTGAGAGGTGAGTGGGTGACGACAATCCTCGACGAGATAGAGGAGATCCACCCAAGATCGCAACAAGACCCACTAGTCATTCAACAACGAGAAGCTTTTAGACAACTCCTAATACAACAAGCATCCATCCAATAGTTTGAAAGACAATGCCAACTTGAACAAAGCATCAACGAGAACAACAACCTACCCACACAACGGTGGAACATCAGAAACCCCAACAAGAGAATAGTGACTAGGGACCCTTCGGGTCATATAGTTATCTTTACTATTGCAAGGTGTGACCCTTGGTCTCCTTGTTCAGTGCTGTGCTGCGGTGGTTTGCGACAAGGGCTTAACCGCCTCCCGTGCTTGTTAAGTCAAGTGGTTGTATCGGGCATTAACAGGTCGATCTTTTGGTGCAATAGCAGCTAACAATTGGTATCAGAGCCAAGGTCACGGGTTCAAACCCCGCGCTTGTGCTGGGGGGGATTGTTGCAAGGTGTGACCCTTGGTCTCCTTGTTTAGCGCTGTGCTGCAGTGGTTTGCGACAAGGGCTTAACCGCCTCCCGTGCTTGTTAAGTCAAGTGGCTGTATCGGGCATTAACAGGTCGATCTTTTGGTGCAACGGCAGCTAACATTTACAACCACGATCACAGAACAACACATCCACACAAGCACAGCAACACAGGCCCCAGGACTGGCCGACCCCTCTCCACGAAGTCCAGCTCTCCAACGAGCCAAACCACCCACGTGTCTCGCCTCCTCTCAACTGGCTACTCCCACAAGAGCAAGAGTGATGTGGCGGTTCACCCCGTAGCAAGGAGAGAGGGTCCGTGTGCGCGCCAAAGCCGGCTCAACTGCCCCAAGGCCACCAAGTCGTGATTTTGTGCGTACAGTGAACTAGGCAACACCATGGATGTACAAATAGGATCACACCTATTATGATGTTTTATTAGGATTAACTTCGTCGTTTTTGAGTCAAACTCACTATATGAATCATTGAGCTTGACTCAAAAACCACTCAATTAAATTTTGATAAAACGTCATAATTTGACACATTGTGAAAAATACCTCCTACTAGTCTCTAGATGAGTTAAAGAGACTCTACAATGAATGATCTATAAAATACAACATTTGCTGAAAATTTTGCAAATGAGGTAGCAAGTCAAGTGGGTTTGATCTTAGGGGAAACCCCATAGTTATGCATGCTTGAGTCAAAATAGTATTGGGATGGATGACTTTCTTGAAAGTCCTGATGTTTCACCCCTCTGAGCATCACCCAGTTTGACTCAAAAACTATGCAATTGAATATCATAATTTAACCACTACAAAAGACATCTCCTACTATGAGCGTGCATAATTAAATGATATTGTCTTCGCTCTCATCCTTGACAATACTACATCAAGAACGTAGAAATCATAGTCTAGACCCAACAACACAAACCTCCTCTTTTTTCTCTTCTATAAATTGCATCTTCTTTAACCTTTAAAAATAGATATGATCTCTTTCTCTTGTTTTTTACTTTTACATGTCTACTTTGAATAAGCAATCTCAATCTTCATTGCATTAAGTTTTCATTGGCAAAGTTTATTTTTATATGACTACTAATTGGACTGAAAACTATTTAGATTGAATTGTGTTATTAATATTTATTTTTAATTCTATTTGTTTAAGTTTTATATATTTAGCTAATAGTTCTACTTTTGATCATTTCAAAAGAGATGAGTACACCCAAAAAGATGTTGAATACAAATAACATTCTACATGAAGAATAGGTGTAAAAAATATGATGTATAAAGAAATAGCTTCTATGACTAACTAGTAGAATGACAACTTGGCAATCAAACTACTTACAAGTCAATTTTACATTTTAACTAGCATCGCTCACATGAAGTATTAAAAAATTATTTTAACACCAAATGAATTCTTTTGTGAAAAGAAAGGTATAGTCAATCCCTAAGACCTCACCTTTGAGAAGAAATATCATTGTTACCCTTTTTATTTGTCTTTTACAAAACAATCCAAAATTGAACAATATGTGAAGATAAATTTCTTTTCAAATCGTGAGAGGAAACTCCCTAAGATTTAAACTAAACTAACATTAAGTTAAACTAACCCTAGACACTAAACTATAGATAAATTGAACAATATGTGAAGATAAATTTCTTTTCAAATCGTGAGAGGAAAGTCCCTAAGATTTAAACTAAACTAACATTAAGTTAAACTAACCCTAGACACTAAACTATAGATAAGATATACAAATATCAACATGTACAATATCTTCTTGTGAGGTTTGTATTCATAAAATAACTACTTGCCTATATTTTTATTTTGAATACAAATATCATACTAATAACAATTGTGTTTTTGCAAAGCTAGATTGTATGGATGCAACTAATCCAAACACAACATCTATACCTTAGACCAGCATTTAGATAGATAACCTCAATATTAAGTTTAATAAATGTAGTATTACCATCCTCAAGTACTTGAAGCTGTAAAAAAAAAAAAAGAGGAAAGAGAAAAACTTCAACGCAAAAGCACTTTCAACCAACTTCCTACCATGTGGAAAACTCATACCTACCAAAGAAACTTTAAAACAAAACTACTCTAAACAACTAATATAAATAAATAAAGCAGTCTAAAATTGGTTCTCCTCTACCAAAAATAGGTAGAACACCACCTAAGTAAATAGTGCTTAGCAATATTATGCATAACTGGCCTCTGTAATTCTGAAACAGTTTCTCACCCTGAACTCGGACAGAACTCCTGAAGAACCCAAACCCCAACCATTTTTCTGCCGATAACTTCACCAAACCATCTGGTGGCTTTAATCTAGGGTTTTAGAAAGCCTGAAACTTCTAATCACCATTGATTCATTCTGCCAACCGAAAATTGTGAAAATGGCAGCTGAAACCCTTGAGTGGAGACAAAACCTAGCACCAGAGCTCGGTGAAATCGCACTAAACATGCAAGAAACTGTCAGTAAACTCTTCAATGAATGACCTTGAAGCAACGGCCGAAAGCTGTCATTTGTCAAAGCTATACAACCCCAATACGCCGATATACCTTCGCCAAAACAGAAAAAACTTTTCTTCCTCTCAAATCTGCCACTTAACACTCCTGCCAATGACTGTTATGCACCGTATCTTCCACCTTGCAGCCGACGAAGAAGACTAAAAGGGGTGACTTTATTGTTATTGCCGACGAAGACCCTCCAATCGCGGGATTCCTTTGATGTAGCTGCCCTCACATGCCTCAATCGCTGATATATCTGCTTATGGCAAAATAAACTCCACAAGTAGTGAAAATTACCTTTAAGTCAGCAATAGCATGATAGTGTAAACAACCAACCTGGAACTCCTCGCACTGTAAATTAAAAATTCACTTCAAAATGAAGGTAGGATTTAATAAGATGAGAATTGAATAATTGTTTGGGAATGAATTCTAATCGAATCCAGTGCATGTGGCTTGTCATACATGGGCACAAAATAAGATAGTCCGATCATCAAACCCATATTTGGTAAATTCTTCATGCCTGTGTTGTGTAAATCAAAAACCATAGAAAAATCCATGGAATCAAAATAAGATTCATGTAGGATGAGTTAGTACTTACTACCAGTTAAAATGAGTAAGCCATATCATAACTTTCAAATTCAACATTTGTACGAAAGATATAGGATAAATCTGATTTAAGCATATGAAAGTACTCACCTACACACACCACATCTTCCATAATTGCCGTTTACTGCTTTGTTAACCACACATCACCCGTTCGGGTGGTCTTCCCTTAAATGCAGAGTGTCCAACCTTTTCTATAAACCTTGCAGTTATCTCTCTCTGATGCGTTCCTTCTAGTTATAGAACAACCCCGATGACATGGGCAAAACCAATATCTACTAACAGGTTCATATCAGATCCCTAAACACTCTGACATGCATTAAAAAAATGTTAGTATGAAACACACAAATAGTGCCAATTAATTATATATATATATGGCACGGGTCTCTACAAATAATGGACAGCTATTAACTTGACGAGTTCCCTAATATTTTGAGAACACCACAGTAAACTTCGAACTGCTGTTAAGTTTAGAGAGGATATTCCATTCATTTTATGTTCTAGAATCTAAACCTTCATGGTAGCTAGAACTGCATAAGTCCTACATTTTATAAATTTATTCTGCAGTTTTAAAAATATATATCCTAAAACTATGAGATATCAAATATTCTATTTGATTGCTATAGAATCTGTCATCTAGTACACACAAGTTCATCGAATATAGATTGAGCTTGCTTTGCATAAATGAGGTAGGCAGGACCTGATTTTTTATAAATTATGTAGACAAAATATGCTTTTCAAGGACTCCAGCCAAGCTACAGATACACATTTTATGCCTAAATGATGGGAAGTACTTACATAGAAACAAGCCAGCCATTAAAGAAAAATACAGATCAGACAGGAGTTTTTACCTTTGTGCTAGAACTTGGTACAACCATCACAGTGAAGGAGAAGACCACCATCCCCACACATGGCACAGACATCTTCATTGAAATTGGGATCTTCTTTTTCAGAAATTCTTGTCTCATTTGCAAGCAAGAGAGACACTTCCCGGCCATCGAAGATAGATGTGATTATAACTGTTTGGTAGAAAATATTTAAGAAAAAAGTAGATCATTTACTAAATAAGAAATTGTCTTGTATGTTGATAAAGAGACAATCATGACCACTTTAGTTAGTAATGAAAAAATTACAACTAAATAACATTACAAGTATGCTTACGGTGATTTCCTTGGTCCCCAGCCAACATGTGCTTCAGATGGTGAACAACTGACCTGTGTGGCATTAAAAATCATGCTAAGCATATAGAAGCTGAGAAAGCAACCCCGTCAAAGGAGTGTAAAAATAACCTAGGAGAGGAAGTGTACCCATCCCATATTGTCACCTCTAGAATAAAAAAATCTAACTTACCGCTTTATTGCAACAGCTACAGATTATACCATTGTCTTGCTTATATCCATCAAGAAAATGCTGCAATGAACCACCATACAATGAAATCAATAAAAAATTAATTCTATAGTTATCTCAGAAATTTGATGATGCTTACTGCCAGAACAAACTTGTAACTTAGACAAAAGTTGAAGAACAACCTGTCCTTGGATATTGTAAGACAATAGTGTTCCATTGGGTATGCCACTGCCTGGTATAAAAATTAACTTCCGCTAACTTGTCTCCCTGTATTTAAGAGTATCAATAACATTATAAGTAACACCTAAATCTATCTGGAAAATCTAAGAATATTTCAATTAGGAAACATGCAGAAAATTCAAACTAAATGACCCAAGGAGCTGCATACTTTAATTCCTTGCTTGTTTTTGGAATGTTGACCAGGTTGCTGCAATCAAATGATTCCTTGGTAATAGCATGGAAATATTGAGAAAAATAATACTAAATAAAGCATTAAAAAATTTGTTACGACGACTGAGATCAAAATTAGTCTCAAAATGTCAAACATATTGGTAGGTTTATCAGTGAAAATAGGAGTTCAAATAAGAAAAGGCATACCTTCCTCTCTTTGGAGGATCAGACATGCTACCCAAAATTGTGGAAGGAGGCCTAAGACTCAAAGTTGATCCCAATATGTAAAAACCTCAACTAAATGCACAAATAATAAACCCAGAAATACTCTAGCAATAAAATAAAATACAATTACTTTTTATATTTTACCAGTCTAATACAAATTACTAGGCACACCCTACAAGGAAATCTGATAACACCTCTGATGACCATGATGACACTCAGAAACTCAATCTGCACCTTGAGGGTTTCCATCCCCAAGATAGTTTGATTGTCATGCTTGAAGGGTTCCATCTCCAAATGCCACAAGCTGCTGTATACAGCCATCACACTCATCAGAATAAAATTGTTCCTTTGTTTTTAATCTGAGAAGTTCCTTCTCTTTTCCCCTGACGCTTCTTATATTCCATGCTTTCCTTTTTCCATTCTGTGATCATAGGCAATCCCAATTAGTTAACTAAGTAGTCTGAGATAACTAAATCTGACCCAGATAACTGGGAGTTCCAGCAAGGAATGCCCACTCCAACTCAACCACCTTATTCCATTAGTTAACTTACTCCTAACTGAAGTAACTGCAACCTATCTATCTGCTATTCCTATTCTGCCAGCCACTCACTCAATGCTACGGACTAGAGGAGTGGACCTCAGGTTCCGTTAATCTCAAAAGGGGGACATTACAAGTCCTCCCTCCTCGAATTTGATTGCTCTTAAGCAAGACAAGGCTGGATGATCTAAGATGTCAGCCAACTCCCAAGTGGCATCCTCTCAAGGCAGACCTTTCCACTGCACCAATAATTCAGTCCATATGCGGTTCCTCAACCATTTCTCTCTAGTCTCAAGTATCTGCTCCAGCACTAACTTTCTTTCATCGTCGAGAGGTGGAGGCTCCATTGAAGAGGTTACTTGTTGTCCCGCTGCCTTCTTTAAACATGATACATGCAAAATGTTGTGGATCCAACTTTTAGGAGAAAGCTCTAACTCATATGCCATATCACCAATGTGTCGAACTACTCTATAAGGACCGTAGATGCAGGGTTTGAGTTTTTCAACCCTACTCTTTTTTAAGTAGACTGCTTGTAGGGCTGCAACCTAAGGAAAACCATGTCCCCAACCTCAAAGTGCTACTCCATGCGATGCCTATCAGCATAGATCTTTTGCTGATTTTGTGCATGCTCAAGTTGATCATATAGACCTATCAAAATCTGCCTACTCTGCTCGATGAAGTCTCCTGCTGAAAGTACCTATCTCTAGAAACGTCAACTCCACAAAGCTCAGTGCATTGGTGAACGTGAAAGGCATCACCAAGAACTCAAAGTGCCCACAATGACACCGAAAGGCAGTCTTATGTGTGTCCTTGGGTTTATAACCCAAATCTAATGGTACCTAGACCGCAAGTCAATCTTTGTGAAATAGACTGCCCCATGTAATTCATCAATCAACTCGTCAATATGGGGTATTCAATACCAATTCTTGATGGTTTTCTTGTTCAAGGCCTAGTAATCAATGCACATCCTCATTGTTCCATCCTTCTTCACAAGAACCACCGAAGATGCGTAGAGACTTGAATTGGGCCTAATGTGTCCCACCTCAATAGCTCTTATATAGTCTACACTGTCATCCTTGGAGGCATGAGGATGTCAATAGGGAGTCACGATAATGGGTCTCGTCCTTGGCTCCAATTTGGTAGTCTGTTGAAAACCCCTATCTAATGGGAGTTCTGAAGGCACATCCTCAAACACAAGAGCGTTCATATTTATCTAACAAGCTCAAATATTTGGGCAATTTTCATCCTCCCTTAAATCTGTGATGCCTCAAGGTATCCCCTTAATGGTGACATATGTTCCAATCCAACTCACCTAGCTCCATCCCAAAAGCCTCTCTTTCTGGTGTGTTGAAACCTATTTGTGATGATACCCCCGTAACACCCTTGATGGTCTTCTCTTCCCCCTAGTCCATGAATCTGAGCATCATTTGTTGGTAGTTCCATGTGAACTCACCAAACGAATGTAGCCATTGGATGCCCAAAACTGTCTGAGCTCCACCTATACCTTAGAATGCTCCCAAACTTTACAAAGAGCTTTGTTAGGTGATCTAGCAAAATGACATAAAAATCATGGGTGATAGTACACCCATCAAATATCACCTATACCTGGTGAACAACTTGCTTATAGGCCAATGACTAGCCATTACCACTACAACCTCGACGCCTACAAACTCCTCGGCTTTCAACCTAAAGCGACCTACCACCCCTAATTGATGAAGTTATGGGTTGCTCCCTTCATTAATGAGTGTCACTATGTGTTGCCCCCCCAATCCTCCCCTTGACTCGAAAGGAGTGTTACCTCGGATCTCCTAGCAAGGATGCAATAGTAGTTGGACGCTCTCCTCCCTCTAGTGATAAAAGAGCTTTTGTTACCATGCCTACTTGTGATACCTCATCCTCCTCCACACTTTGTGCCTTTGTGCATGGTTCAGGCTCTCCCTCCTCATCAAAGTATACTTCAATCAAATGTACTTGCCCCTTTCCCAAGCACCTATGTGTCAGGTCCAAAGGCTCTTTGCAGCTAAAGCATAATTGCTTCCTCTGCATCTCATTGTAAGTCATGTCACCCAACTCCTAAAGGTGTGTCTCGTCCCTTGGTGAGGTGGAGGCCATAATCTCTATAGAAAATGTTTGTATGGAGTCCCCTACTACTATTGTGGTGCTCTTGTACTCACATCTCTAATGGTAGACACTTGGAAGGATCTGCTAGGGGTAGTGGTCTCCACTGTCAAGGCCCTTTTGATGGCCACTTGCAATGAATTCAATTCAAGGGCATTAAGGCCTCTAAGGGGCTCTCTCAACCCCTCCATGAAGACGAAAGTCAGATGTCTCTCTAACACATCAGGTGTCATCACAGCTACCCTTTGGAAATCAACCACATATGCATCTACTAGGCCATGGTGTTGTCATTGTGCCAACTCCCTAAAGTGTTCCTCTGGTTCTTGCCTGTCAAATCTTTTGGCCAACCTCCTACAAAACTCCTTGTAGGTGGTGATAAGGCTATGCCCTTGAGTGACTAGCCTGTAATGCCACCACCCGTGTGCAAATCCTTCCAGGTGAAGGATCACAAATTTAATTGTTTCCTCCTTATACATAAGACTCAATGAGAAGTAGGTATTCATCTTTTGGATCCAAGCTCGAGTCAAAGCTTTGTTGGATCCATCAATTGAGGAGACAGTGAGCTTCCCCAATCTGCTTTGTAGATCTTTACGAGGTCAATACAGGGTGAATCTCCTTGCATTCCTCGTTTTGGTTTTTGACTTCAATGTATAGAAGTTCATGAAGGAGATGTCTATTCAAAACTTAGCACTCTTTGCCCCGTATTCAGCATGGACAGGATCCAAGTCATCCTCCTGCTAGTTATCCATATCCTCTTCCTGCAACATGGCTTCTCTCTACAAGAAAGTGATTCTCGGTAGTCCGTCATAGGTGATTGATTTCAATGGGGTGTTCTAGTTCATCATTGAAAATGAAGATTCTGCTTGTGCACCATTACCCAAAGGCATAGTGGCATGGTTTGGTCTAAGCATTTGTATACTCCAAGCGAAGAGATCAATGAGCTATTGCTGCCCATCCTTCAAGGATCTCATCATGTTGAAAAATTCCAGCTCTTAATCTTCATGTGACATCTTTTGTTCCTTCATTCCCTTATTGTTATATGGTTTCTCTATCACTCATTGACATGTAGTAAAAAAATTATACCTCCCTCAAGCTGGCCAGGTCTTGTTCTTGGCTCTGATACCACTATAAAAACCTCAACTAAATGCACAAATAATAAACCTAGACATACTCGAGCAATAAATATTTTTGTATTTTTTATATTTTCTTCAAACAACACATGCAAATTACTAGGCACACCCTACATGCAAATCCGATAAAACCTTTGATGACCCTAATGACACTTAGAAACTCAATTTACTCCAGGGTTTTCATCCTCAAGACAATCTGATTGCCACGCTTGAAGGTTTCCATCTCCAAACGCCACAAGCTGCTGCACACAGCCATCATGCTTCTGCAAATAAAATTATTTTTTTGTTTTTAATCTGAGAAGTGCCTTCTCTTTTCTCCCAATGCTTCTTATATCCCATGCTTCCCTTTTCTCATTCCTCAATTATTGGCAGTCCCAATCAATTAACTGACAAGTCTGAGGTAACTAAATCTTACTCAGATAACTGGCAGTTCTAGCAAGGAATGCCCACTCCAACTCAACCGCTTTATTCCATCAGTTAACTTACTCCTAACTGAAGTAACTACAACCTATATATCTGTTATTTCTGTGCTGCCAGCCAGCCACTCAATGCTACGGATTAGAGGAGTAGACCCCATGTTCCATTGATGTCAAAAGGAGGTCATTGCACAGTGTTGCACCATAACTGTAGTATTTAACATTGAAAACATGATTTAAGCTAAAAAAACTCTGGACCAGACATGCTACTCAAAATGATGGAAGGAGGGCTGGGATTTAGATGTCAATCTCAGCATGCTTGCATAATGGTAGGTTTAACAGTAAACTAATATTTAAATATGAGAAGACGCATACCTTCCCCTTTTTCTTTTCTTGAGATGATCACATTGACCATCAGATTCTCTGAATTTGGAAATTGAAGTCGTAATAATAACAATGCCAAGAAAATAAGAATGACCGACATTCACTCCTGTAACTTTTCTGCTAGAAAATTCCAATTTCACACCTACAATTTGTTTGAGCTATTGTTTGTTCTTTTACTACAAAATTTAAGACATGAGAAGGTGTTCTAAAATTAATTTGATGCCATTGTTCTTCCAAAGCATGTATCAAATGTAGAAACAAATCATCAACAAAATTGCAAAAGTTGACACTGTTGCCTAAGTGATGCAGTATAACATACTTTTTCTTTACAATGGTTTTTTCTTGTATCGCTGTATGTGAGATGGATCTAAATCACACTTTAAGTGTGCCTGATGGAGCTGCAGTTGACTTGAAAATTTGGCATATTTGATATTCTATTCACAGAGAAGAACAGCACAATGGTTTCATGTTTGTCAAATAGCAAAGATGAAAGCGTCGATCAAATATTATCCATAATCAAACAGCAAGTCTTCAAAATGTGAGATCAATTATACACAAATTACTCTTAAGAAATGATTTTGACAGTGTCCACCTTCAGACTGTCCATTTGAATGGATATTTTTGCTTGACACAATCTCTATAGTAGACTTTATAACATCTGGAATCTTGTGCAATGGAGTATTCTTAAAAAATGATTTTGACGGTGTCCATCTTCAGACTGTTCATTTGATTGGATGCTTTTGCTTGACACAGTCTCTAGAGTAGACTTTATAACATCTGGAAACTTGTACAATGAAAGAGCACATTCTTGGTTTAAAAGAGGTGATTGTTTTGTACTACTATTTATGATTTGTCATCATGATGAAACTCTTATATGTTGTGAATCGCAAGGAAGTAGTAAAATCTCTCTCTCTCTCTCTCTCTCTCTCTCTCTCTCTCTCTCTCTCTCACACACACACACACACAGAGTACATAGGAAATGGAAATCGTATGATTATTTGAAATAGAATGAAGTAAAGGATATTCTTTCTGATGGACCTATGTGTTTAACATACAAACAAACGATTATAAATGAGAACATAATCTTCTCTCTTTTTACTTACATTATCTTCTTTTATCTCATTCATTTATGAAATGATAACGTAGTTGAATAGCATTATTTGCTTCTTCTTACTTTGTGTATCGTGCTAGGTTAAGGAAAGAATATCTTCTTCATGTTCTTGTGTTTAGCACGTCCTTGTTGATATTTGAGTTGGCATTATCCTTCCAATTTCTTGCACCTACTTCCTTGGAGTGAACATGTGGAATGTAATGTCCCGTTCTAGGTCCTTGAAGCAAATTTCTGAATCTTGCAATTATACAATGAAACCCTAGGACTGAAAATTGAATTTACTATTGCACCTCTCTAAATTATCTCCGACAATCATGAACTATAAACTAACAAATGCAAATCCATGATAGAAAGATAGATATAGGCAGCCTTCCAAAACAGATTACAAGGACAGAATGCAAGTTTCAATGATAGTAATGAACGAGCAATCAACTCAGAACTGACTATTACAAATCAGACCTTCAAATCTTTCAATTACATCAACAATTCATGGCACATGGCAACCCAATTACAGGAGTATGATCTGCTGCTACAAATCAGTGATATATAATTGTTTCTACATACCAAAATTGTTGTTCAAATACAATGCAATTGTCTCCTCAAGCTGATCACACCTTCTGCTGTGCTGCCACCTTGGATGTTAGCTGATGATAACAATGGTACCTATACTGCTGACCAGTTTCTGCTACGGATCGACCTCTTGTGTGATGTCCAGATGATAGAAATGCAAGCTCAAGACTGAGCGATCTCCTCCAATTGATCAAGGCGCTCCAAGATGCAAGGATTTCCTTCAATATAGATGGCGACTAGGCTCTGATGTTACCAATGAAATCGCTGTACTGTATGTGTCAAACAGCCAACGATTCTTCCCAATAAGGCGCTCCTCTAGCAAGTGATCTTCTACCAAGTCAACGCTCAAAGATGATATGGCGTTCAAGTGATAACCTCCAATATGAATCTCAATGTCTACAATATAGTCTTCAATGTTCAGATCTGCAGTCCACTGTAGCTAGTGAAGCTCCAATGCTGGTCGCCAAATTCAATCTATACCGCTGCCTCAATAGTGGCGGATGGGTCTGTTAGGAAGATGACGCTGAGTATACAATCCAACGATCTCTTCCAGCGCTCCAAGTCTGATGCAATCAGTGGCGGCGGCTGGTAGTCTTCAATCAATCAAACATTCATTGCCTTCCACAAATCAGCGCCTCCACAATGACCAATTCTTCCTTTGCAAATCGGCGCTCTAGGGATGAAATAGATCTTCAAATGTCTTGGAAACAAATCTTCAATCTTCAATGAAATCACTAGCACGAACTCAATGAATCTACAGCAATGGTCTCCGACCAAAATTCGAAGATGAATCTATGAAGCTTGAACAAATCTTCAATGAAGCACAATTGCGAACTCTATGTGAATCCGCCTTCAAGTGTGATTGGGTTTTCATCCAACACACAACTCCGCAAGGGTTTTCGTCTTTGGAAGATCAAACAACAAATGCCAAGCATAAAATGTGAAAATTGCCAAAAGATTCATGATGCCGTAATGAGCTCCTTCATGCTTTATTTATACTTGGTTCTTTTTCCATCGAAATAGGCCGACAAATTCAAATTGAAGATTTGAATTACTTTTCCCTCCAAGTCGGCCAAACAACAATATTTTATTATTTTTTAAATCTCCAAAGAGCCGATATTATTTTATTAATTTAATATTTTCTCCCAATATTGAGCGCTCAAATTAAATATTATTAAAATAATATTATTTAATTTATTTTTATATTTTCTCTCTTCTTTCAATGTGAGCGCCAAAATCCAAGACATATTTTTTTATTAGTTTCTTTCTCCATCTCCAAAGTGGCGCTCAATTAAATAATATTATTTAATTTAATTCTATTATTTTTCTCCTTTCTTGGCGCTAAAATTAAATAATAATAAAATATTATTATTTGATTATTTTCCTCTGATAATTAATGCGAAATTGCATTAATTCATTTTCTGTCCTCGCCAATGTAATTAGTTGAGCCAACATTCCATTCTCCAAGCCTCTGAACAACATTATCTTTTCTAAGCCTTAGCTCAACTAGAATATTCCCTTGTTTTAACGAATTAGCCTACGGGAATGATGATAAGATAACTCAGTTCCCTATTTGGTGATCACGCCGGAAATGGGGACATTACATGGAAGATGTCACTCTTTTTGGTGTTACACATATTGTGTTGTATCTTCATTAGTTCTCTTCCACTAAGTTAGTGTGCCACATTGAAATGCGAACCACCATTCCTTGAGGTGTGTGTTACAGTAAGTGCCTAAAATGAACAAGTATACATGGCAGTCCAATGATGACCCGATGGCCTCGCTCATGACCCTACGTGGCATAAAAACTAAATAAAACCCATTTTCAACTGATTATTCCTTGGTGGAAGTGCTTAGTCAGCTTCTTAGGACTCTCGTTTTGTTGTCTTCAATTAGCCTAAGTCATTTGTAGAGCATTCATAGTCTCTTTTTGTTTTGAAATCTGTGTTTTCGGTTTAAAGTTTCAAGTTCACCCAATAAGCTATTGGTTCGCCCCAACGAATGAATTGCCATCAAAAGGGGCAAGTGCATGTTTAAAAATTGCATCTGTGAGCCTCTGCAAGCACTTAAATTTTCTTAATATACACTATTTTTACTCAAGTTGGAACCTCAATTAGATCAGCTATCTTTAGATTTCATCTTGTTATTCCCTCCAAATTTAATCCCTCTCATATTTATAGTGATTTCTCACCGATTTTGAGGATGGCAATTTTGCGAGAATTTGTCCAACGGCTTAAAGAATTTCGTCCAACAACTTCTAAGCTCTTTTGATTTCCTTGCATGCCACAGTAAAGGCCCTGCAAGCAGCATTTATTCCATCATTTCCACTCTAGATTTATCATTGAACAGGTCCATATTCTCATGAAAATTCAGTCCAGCAGCTTCAAAAATTTTGGGTTGGAGTTTTGCAAAAAGTTTCTCACACAACTCAAAATTTTGTGAAGATCTTCGTCCATAACTAGGTCCAAGCTTTTTTCCAATACATGCCCAAGCCTTGTGTCAATGTTAGTGTATTTAATTCCTCGTACACTATTGTATGGTTTTAAGATGCACTTGTATATTCATTGTAATATAACCCATGGATATTCTTTGTAATAATTTGTGAATAATGCATTAATTGGTGCTCACTTATCTGCATGTTATTTGTATTAATAGTAAAGTTCTATCTGCATGCTATTTGTATTAATAGTAAAATTCTATCGTACGTAGATGTGTTCTATTAGTTAACTACTCTTAAGGAGTTGTGTTCTACTAGTTAACTATCTCTTAAGTAGACTCATTCTTTTAAATAACTACTCCAAATCCTATCCCTAGCCTCTACCTTATCTATATAAGAGCATAGAGAGCTAGTGGTCGAGGTATCACTGTGGAAGAGAGTTATTGTTATTCTGGGGAATTTATGCCAAAGCTTTCTAATAAAAAAGCTAAAAAAACAGTAGTAATGCTACCCATCTTCTAAATTTGTGTTATGTTATTAATTTAGCTTTCATTGATTTATTGTATTGCTATATGTATGTGAGTGAATGTCTTATGGTAGCTAAAGTGGTTCTGGGGAACAACAAACATTAATATGGTATCATAGAAGCTTCACTTTGCGTAGCATACAAGTATAAAGATCAAAAATTTGCAGTTTTTGCTTCTTCGTTTTTATGCAAATTCAGATCTCCAATTGCAGTTTCATTTTTTCTACAAGTTTCAAGCCCAAAATTTAGTGGCTTACTACCAATAACTAGTCTTATGCTCTCACCTTGCCCTTCGTGGGACCTTGGTTGATCAAAAACTAGTGAATGCAGTGGGGTACTAAGGGTCGAAGCTAATTTTTTCCAGAATTCCCCTAGGTTAGAACTGTGTTCTAGCAGTTGTGAAATATAGAGTTAGCTTCCATGTACCTTGCGGTATATAGGAAGCGTCTAGGAAATTTTTATTTTTTGCCAATAGAAAGCCTTTCAGCCATTTGATTATGTGGTGCACTAATAAGCGGTTAGCCCCTGAAAAGTTACTCTCAACATACCTCAACGATAGGATAGTGCAACTACAAGACGATGAAATCCTCCGTAGTTAGTGCCCTAAAAAATTGGGCCGTATTCACTATTTACAACTAGGATAAGTATATTAGAGAGCCTACACATCAAACACACCTAAACCTAGTATTACCCAACAGAGCTCTAGTTCTTTTTGGCAGTTCATTGTTCTAGATTAGTTGCATGCCTGTTTGGGGTTCTATTTCAAAAAAGCACAAAGAGATTCAATTTTAAAAAAGTATAGAGAAAACAAAGGGTTATTTTTGGCAGAAACAAGAAAGCGGAATTTTTTTGGCATGTGTAGAATTTTGCAACCTGTGTGAAAAAATCTCAGAGAAGCAAAAAAAGAGTACAATTTTTTTTTTTGCTAATTGGGTGATAGCACCATTGTGATTTTCTCATTGAGATCATTTTTGTGTGTATTTCCATTTTCAAAAAAAATCCTATGGTCCACGACGTTTCGGGGATGGGGACGAGGGGACGACAAGGGACTCGTTTCGTGGAAGGCAATCCAAGGGCCGTTTTTTGGGAACGGCAGGGAGACGGCAAAATATATATATATACATATACATATACACATACATATACAAATACATATATATATACATATACATATATATGTATATGTATATGTAGATGTATATGTATATGTATATGTAGATGTATGTATATATATGTAGATGTATATGTATATGTACATATACATATACATCTACATATACATATATATATACATATACATGTAGATGTAGATGTAGATGTAGATGTATATGCATAATATATATGTACATATATAATATATATGTAAATATTTATTATGTAGATATATTATATATATGTATATATATATATATACATATATATATATATTTTAAATTTGAGTATCTCTCTCTGTATATATATATACATATATATATATAGAGAGAGAGAGAGACTCAAATTTCTACAAGTTAATGGACAACAATATAAGACTATAAGTTGAATAACAGCAATAAATATTAACGGCAATATAACAAAAATAAAATTAATCATGACAACAACAATAAATTTAATCATGACAGCAGTATAACAGTAGTTTAATCATGACAGCAGTATAACAACAATATTTAATTGCCAACTGCAAGTTTTCTTTTTAAAAACATTATAAAATGTATATTCGATGTTGGGGACGCCTGGCCGTCCCTGAGACAGTCAAGGACCGTCCCCTGCTGCCTTGGGGACGGTCAGGCGTCCCCGATGTGTTCCTTGGCATTTCCGAAAAAGGGGACGCGTTCGGGGACGTTTCCCTTTTTTTTAATTTTTTGGGGATGGCTAGGGGACGTCCCCTACTGTCCCCCCCCCCCCCCCTCCCCGAAACGCCAAAGGGGTCGGGGACAGGGGTTTGAGGGCAGGGGAAGCGTCCCCGTGTAACATAGAAAAATCCCATACAAAAAAAGACTTTTTTTTGCAGTTCTAGAAACATTTTTTCAGAAAATAAATTTAAAAAAAAAAAAAATTGCCCATAGGGCAATTACACCATTGTGATTTTTTCATTGAGGTGATCATTTTTACATGCATTTTTTAAAACACTTTTTCGAAAAAAATCTCCATATGAATTTTTGGGCCATTTTTTTACCAGCAGCAACTTTCTATGCTACACCATGGCTGAAAAAAGGGTAAAAAGAGTACTTCTCAGAGGTTCAAACTATTTTAGTTGAGAATTGTACATCACTAATGTACTACTCAGTAAGGGTCTTTACTGCATAGCAATGGGTGAAGAAATTGCTCCTACTAACATTTGGAAACAAATCAAGTAGAAAAACTGCAGTGACAAAGCTAAAGGACTCATAGGTCAATCAGTTTCCCTTGAATTGAAGTTTCACTTTCAAGGGAACATGTTTCCTTGGTAAGTTTGGACAATCTTGGAGGATCTTTTTGGGAAGCACAATAAAGTGAGGGCACGTCAGTTGGAAAATGAGCTTCGAGCTCTTACACTAGATGACTATCCTCGGATTGAGGACTTCATCATTCAAGTCAAGTGCTTGAGACTTCTCCTTGCAGAAACTAGTGAAAAAAAGTCTAATGAAAAACTCATTGAGTTTTTTGTCAAAACTAGGTCATCATTACTCAGTATTTGTTTCAAATCACTACACACAGCAAGATTCTTTCGAAACTACATATGCGGCACCAACTTTTGATAAGTTTTATAAGCAACTTTAGCGAGAACAGGGAAAATTGATTTTTATTGGTGAAATCCAACTTAGAGGAACTAAGTAGCAAGCATTAGTAGTCAATGACTCTAATGCGATGTCACAATCTAACTCTGGCAAAGGCAAGGGCCCTACGAAAGAAAAAGGTAAAGCAAAGCCTAAGCCTAAGGGTGATAAACCAACTCCACAAGACTCTTCCCCTCTTCAAGACAAAGGCCAAGGGAAAACAAATGCAAATGCTGACAAAGAGGGTTGCACTTGGTGTAAGAAACCAAGCCATCAAGAAATTTGGTGTTTCAAGAAGATGTCATACTTGGAAGAAGAGATGAAAAAAATGCAACTTCCTCCCCCTAAGACAAGAGATGCTCTTTCTGTTACGACAGTTCGACCACCTGTATCTAAATGGATTATGGATTTAGGGGCCTCTCACCACATGTTCCATTATGGATCACTATTTGACAATCCTGACCAAAGCCTCACAACTGAAATTTTTGTGGGCAACTCTACTCTCACTGTTGAGATGGAGAATGGTGTCTTCAACAAAGTTCTCCATGTTCCAGACTTGTCTGTGAACCTCCTATCCATTTATCAGATCACACAATCAAGTGAAGACAAGACCATCGAGTTTACACCTACAGATGTTGCTACCAAAAATATCAAAGACCAGTTAGCTATTGTAGCCACTGGCCAAGTTGATCACCAAACAAGGTTGTACAAATTTGACAACTATAGCCACTGGCCAGGTTGATCACCAAACAAGGTTGTACAAATTTGACAATTATGTTTAGTCAACCTTCACACATCATGATTGCATATGCAAGTGCCTTGAGTAAACTTTGGCATGAGCATTTTGGTCATCTCAACTATCACTCATTGCAAGACCTTAGTAAGCATAACATGGTCATTGGTTTGCCAAAATTTTCTTTCACAGATGGCATTTGTTCAAGTTGTGCACTTGGCAAACAACACAGGGACCCATTTCGCAAAGGTAAATATGAAATGGCAAGTGATAGATTACAATTGGTTCATAGTGATCTTATGTCCTTCCCAAATGTTTATTTCAAAAACATAAATATGTGCAATATGTGCTTACATTTATTGATGTTTTTTTCTCGTAGAACTTGGGTATACTTTCTGAAACACAAAAGTGAAGTTTTTGAGCACTTCAAAATTTTCAAAGCCCTTGTTGAAAACCTATTAGAGAGAAAGATTCAATGACTCAGAATAGATAATGGAGGAGAGTTTGTCAATAATCAAATGATTACTTTATGTGAACAGGAAAGCATTCAACTTCAGCATATTGTACCCTACACCCCTCAACAAAACAATGTAGCTATGCACAAAAGCCACACACTCAAAGAAATGACAAATTGCATGGTACATTCTAAAGAGTTGCCTCCCTGTTTTTGGACTAAGGCAATTCAATGTGCAAATTACATTCAAAATCGCACTCCCCACTTAGTAGTGCAAGATTTTACTCCTCAAGAAAAAGGGTCTAGTGTTAAGTCCAATGTTTCAAATTTTCAGATTTTGAATTTGGATGTAATGCTTGGGTACATATCCTAGACAATACGCACAAAGCAATGGAAAGGAAGGGTTGACCTTGTATCTTTGTCGGTTACTGTGAAGATGTGAAGGGATATCGTCTTCTTGTTCCAAGCACCACAATAGTACTTTACAGGTAAGATGTATTGTTTGATTAACAATCCAAGCTTACAAACCAACATCAACTCCTCCTCCATTGTTTCTATTAAGCCAAACATAACTTTAGATGTTTCCTATCAAGAAAAAGGCAATTTAGATGACTCTTATTCTAAGAGTCACTACAGTTCAGATGATGAGCCGCACGAGGGACAACTAGCACCTCCACTACCAACGCCAAACAACATTCAAAATGCACCTACACAACCACAACAGCATCTACCTAAATGGGTCTGCACAATACGCACTGAATCTAGTGCATTAGTAGGGGATCCAAGAGATCTAAGCAAGATGAGATCACAACTTCAGAATGGTGTTGCACACTTGGCACAGTTGGCAGTGACACAATTTCCTAAGACTTATCATCAAGCTTCTAAGCATCCTATGGCAGAAAAACTTATTTCTTTAAAGAAGAACAATGCATGGGACTTGGTTCCACTTCCAAAAGGAAGAAAAATGGTGAGGTGCAAGTGGGTGTACCAAACTAGATATACAACAGATGTGTCCATTGATAAGAACAAAGCCTGGTTTGTAAAAAAAGGTCTTTCGGAAATTGAAGGTGTTGATTATCATGAAACTTTTGCTCCAGTAGCCAAGATGAATTCCATCAAGCTTGTACTCTCCTTCGCTGCAACACAGGGATGGGAACTCCATCAAATGCTCGTCAAAAGTGCCTTCTTGCATGGAGACTTGCAAGAAGAAATCTACATGCCCCAACCTCCAAGGTCTATCAACAGTGAGAACTCTAGCTATGTGTGTAGATTGAAAAAGCCCTTGTACAGCTTGAAACGGTCTTCGAGCTTGGTATGAAAAGCTCGACATGTTTTTCATCAATTTTGGTTTTACATTAAGTCCCTCTAACCCTACAATCTACACACAAAAAGTAGAAAGGAAACTTCTGAATTGGGTCCTCTATGTCGACGACTTAATAATCATAGGAGCTTCCACCAGGCAGATTCATGATTTGAAAGCACGCTTAATGAAGTCTTTTGAGATGACTGACTTGGGTTTGTTACATTTTTTCCTTGGTCTACCAATTTCACAATCTACAAAAGGAATTTTTGTTCATCAATCCAAATACGCTCAAGATATTCTAGGACACTTCAACATGGAAGCCTACAAGTTCGCACTAACTCCTTATCAATCTAGAGTCCAGCTTTCCGCCAAGTGTTCTTCTCCTTCGATTGATGGTACACTCTACAGGCAATTGGTGGGAAATATTTTGTACTTGACTCAGACACATCTTGATCTTTCTTTTGTCGTGAATCTTGTCTCACGCTTTTTTCAAGATGTAATGTCCCCTTCCCGTAGGTAATTATATTATTAATGGTTAGCCTTGTTTCCGTTAATTTCTCGAAGGCTAACTAGGACTTTTTAAGGGAAATGACTTAAAATAATTAAATAAAGTTGTCCTTGGTTTTAACTTAATATTATAAAGTTGGCAACTTAAGTTATTTTAAAAGTGGGTTTTACAAGTTGGTGAGCGTTGGAAAAGGATTATTTTATTTCCCAAAGTGAGCACTCACTTTAGTGGGAAATAAATGTGCATTGAATCCCATAATGCCATATATTATTTTTTTGTTCATCTTGGGCATGCACGAGAAGTATAAAAGAAAGATTTGAACACTCATGGGAGTTTATGCAACTGAGATATGAAAATTGTTCTTTTGTGAACCAGAGTTGTTGAGCTTGATACTTCTAGGGTTGTTTAACCCATCTATTTGTTGGTTTCGGTAGTGAAATATCTGCCCTAGCTATCTGGGAATGATTTTCATTCAAAAGATCACCTGTGCGCCATCATGGAGTTAATAATTTTTTATGTATTCTGAGATATCTTTGCAAATTGATAATTTTGTTGTGATTGTTGGAGGTTTATTTCAGAATTTTGGGGTGTTAGATTAGAAATATCTCAATCGTACCATTTCCTGTTGAAGCCGTACTTTCCTTGGTTGCTGTACAATTTCTTTAAAGTGAATGAGGATTGTTCTTTGTGCTGAGATGGCTTTGTTTTGTCTTTAGTAACCATAAGAGACAAAAGTCCTGCTGACCGTACATTTTGAGAAGCATAGTTGTTGAAGAGGTCTGTACCATGAGGGTCGTAACATCCAAAAGGTATGTGGGGCTTTAATAAATGAAGTGCACACTTTGTGAGCCTTTCCTACATCAAATGGTGGCGCCCAGATGTAAGGGAAACTTCCCTACTGTTTTGGAGGGGGGATTATGAGTTTTAGAGGAAGTGTGAATCAAAACATGGGTGCTGGTCTGTCGTGCCAGCATATGGTACAGGTCTGATTTTGGTTTTCTGTTATGCATGTTGTGCTTTCCAGTGGTTAGAGGCAGTTTGGTGTGATTGGGAATGTCATTAAATAACGTTTGCTCAGTGTATGATGAATTTTGGGTGTGTTTATGGTGCTAATGTGGGTTTTAGTGCTGTTATAGTCTTCAGAAGTGCTGCAGCAGAGTTTACAGCGGTTCAGATCAGAAATCAGACCTTCATTATCAATTGGGAACACTTCTACAGTGGTATGATTCCTTGTAACTCAGTTATGAGTCCTTACTAGACATAGTTAACTTGAATACAACATTTTATGTGTAGGTTATAAGTCTGATTTTGCATACTGTAGCAATCTGAACTAACAATCAGACATCAATACTCATCTGGTTGCAAAGTGTTATGAATCTATCTCATTGAATGTAACATTGGATGGTTTACCGCCAGTCTCATAGCTTTCATACTCACAGCCGTTTGGCATGAACAAGCTGGCATATCAACCTTTAAAGTTTTGAGTCAAGCTTAGAAATTATCCCAGTGGCTTTCACAAATTCCCACTGAATAAGTGGATGCCCACTGAACAAGTAGATGTTTGTATTTGCTGCACTAGTATAATCGTTGTTTGTAGCTGAGACCACCGTATGCTCTCACCTTGCCCTCTTCGGGATCTGGGTGATCAAAAGGTGTATCGGAGTTTGTTTGTGCAATCAATTTCAATTAGAATATTTTGAAAAATCTAGGGTGATTATTATAGTGGTATCAAAGCTGGTCTCCTGCCAGCTGTGTGATTTGCTAACCCTGCATGCAGCAAACAAGTGACAAAGAAAAGAGATATCAGCAAAGAGAAGAGAAAAAATTGAAATCAGCTTTGGGGTCAGAGAGTTCTGTGAAAAAAACTCCAAACATGGCAGAAAGGGGCAAGGATGCTTGTCCACCACATAGCCCGAGAGACAGAATTGAGAAGAAGTTTGATCAAATGTTTGACATGATGACAAGGCTTATGAACAAGATAGATCAAAACTTATTTCATGTTCCGAAACCTAATGTTGATGCCAATAGCTCCCAGAGCAATGGCTCTAGAAATGACAATGGGGGGGTAGCCAGAACCCCTGTAGGATTAGCTGCTAGGCCCCTTGATCCTTTTTTCACTAGAAGGGAGGAAGCACCCCCCGTGCAGAATGAACAAGCTATATTCACTGATGAGGTGATGACTTGCTTTGATGAGTATAGCATGCTTCCTGACCAAGTCCGCTAGATCTTGACCTTCAAGCAATTTATGAACCAAAAGAAGAGGAACGAAGGGAAGCAAGACACCAAAGGCAACAAGGACTATCAGCAAGCTTTGAACATAGTATCTTTAGACCGCTTTGATGGAAGTGGGAAGTATTCACTGAGAGCCTGGGTTCAGAAGCTTCATAACTACATTACCTTGAAGCCTATGCCGGAGGAAGCAGCTTTAAACTTTGCCACATTGCACTTGGATGGAGCAGCCCACGAGTGGTGTTACCACGGATTGGTGATACAAGGTCACAATCTTATCACAACTTACGATGAGTTCACCAATAGACTCATCGAGAGGTTTGACAAACAAGATCCGAAACAAAGTTTCAAGGACCTAGCCCAGCTGAAGCAAACCAACACCATTGATGCCTATATCATTGAGTTTCAAAGACTAAGTGTTATGGTTCCGAATGTTTCAGAAAGAAGGTTAACAGAGCCAATTAGAGCATGGGTCAAATCTATTGGCTCACAAACTTTACAAGAGGACATAAGTTTCGGAACATGAAATAAGTTTTTAGTTCCAATGACTAAGATTGTGGCCAAACCATTTCCTTTCAATAAAGACAAAAGAGTTTTCTCCAAATTTCCAAATCAGCAACAGCCACCTATGCAAAGAATGAGTGATGAAGTCAAAAATGAGTTCAAAAGGAAAAAATTGTGCTTTACATGCAAAGAGCCATGGGCTCCAGGTCATAAGTGCTATAAGAAGGGTCAAGCACGCCATTTGGAGGTGTATGTTGATGCTGATTCTGAATCAGAGAAATCAAAACAGCAAACTGAATTTGTTGATTGTGATGATGTTGAAGACTTTGAAGAGGAAGAAGTGAAGGAGGATAGTGGGATACTTGCTCAACTATCCAACAGTCAAAAGAACAATCCATTTCGAGTTTGTGGTGTTCTAGGAGGGCAGCGTATGGTTGCTCTTATTGACATGGGTGCCACACATAACTTCATAGACGAAGGCCTTGTGGCAAAGCATGGATTGAAGACAGACGAGTTTGATGGGTTCAAAGTCATGGTTGCCGATGGCTTTACCCTCACATGAACAAGGAAGATCTCTCAACTTTGCATCCAATTGGGAAATCATGAGGTCAAAGATGAGTTCTATGTGGTGAGCATTGGTGAAATCCTTGGGAGAGATCTACTTGAACTTTCAAACCATGGAGTTGAAGTTTGAATCAGAAGGGAAGAAGGTTACCATCTGCGGAATGTCAAATGGAGGTCCTAGAGATGTCATGACCAAGAGGATGGAACGAATTCTGAGGCAAGGCCATGCTAAGTGGGTTGCAGAATGTGTTGTCATGCCCGCTTCTGTTCATGAGGGGAAGAGAGTGCACCATCTTGATGTGCAAAAAATATTGACCAAGCATACCAAAGTCTTCAGTGGGTTGCCCCTAGGAAGGCCTCTTGATAGGGGAATTGAGCATGTGATTGAATTGGAGGGAGCCAAACTAGTTATGACTACTCCCTACAAACATCTAAAGCGTTTCAAGGATGAGATTGAAAAATCCATTAAGGAGTTGCTTGATATGGGGTTCATCCGGCCAAGCAAGAGTCCTTTTGCATCCTCAGTTGTGCTAGTGAAGAAGGATGGGACTATGCGATTATGCATAGACTACCGTGAGCTCAATAAAAGAACTATCAAAAACCGATATGCAATACCTAGGATAGATGAGTTCATTGATGAGTTACATGGAGCAATCTATTTTTCCAAAATAGACTTAAGATCGGGACATCATCAGATTCGCATGTGTGAGACTAATGTGGAAAAAACTGCATTTAGATGCCACTTTGGGCATTTTGAATTTTTGGTTATGCCCTTTGGCCTAACCAATGCTCCTGCCACGTTTCAATCATGCATGAATAAGATTTTCAGTGAGCAGCTCCACAAATTTCTATTGGTGTTTTTTGACGACATTCTTATCTACAATAAGACTTGGGAAGAACACTTGCATCATTTGGATGAAGTGTTGGGAATTCTTGAGGCAAAATACCTGTTTGCCAAAGAGTCTAAGTGCAAATTTGGGATGACTGAGATATTGTATCTTGGTCACGTGATCAGTGCGAATGGGGTTAGAGTAGATCAAGAGAAGGTTCGTGCTATCATTGAGTGGCCACCACCAAAAACCCTTACACATTTGAAGGGCTTCTTCGGGTTATGCAGCTTCTACAAATGCTTTGTGAAGGGATTTTCACAATTGGCAGCTCCCCTTGCTGATCTTACTAAGAAGGAAGCATTCTCTTGGTCAAATTCAACACAAAAATCTTTTGAAGATTTCAAGATAATTATGTGTAACTGTCCTGTGTTAGCACTTCCAAACTTCACCAAGCCATTCGAGCTTGAATGTGACGCTTCAAGAGAAGGCATAGGTGTTGTCCTTATGCAACAAACGCACCCAATTGCTTTTGAGAGTAGGAAGTTGCGTGGTGGCGAGAAAAGTTACTCAATTTATGACAAAGAAATGTTTGTAATCATGCATGCATTAATCAAGTTTCATCAATACTTGGTTGCATGTAAGTTCATAGTTAAGACTGATCATAATAGTCTTAAATATTTCCTCAATCAAAAGGATTTAAGTGAAAGGCAGCAGCGTTGGGTGAGTAAGCTTCGATTTCAACATAGTCTACATGAAGGGAAAGAAAAACATTGTTGCTGATGCACTTTCAAGAAGACCACATCTTACCTCCATTGTTGAGATCACAGCAGACTGGAAAAATCAGATCCTTGTGGAATATGCTAAGGATCCTTTGGCTGCAAGTATCATTGATGTTAACACACATGAGGATAAGTATAAGGTAATCAATGGATTGATTTTCAACAAAGAACACATTCTTTTAGTGGCAAATTCTAGGGTAAAAGAGAAGGTTATAAGGTCTTTCCATGATGAACCCTTGGCTGCTCACCAAGGATTCTATAAGACCTACAAGCAGATCCGTGAGAAATTCTCGTGGAAAGGATTAAAGAATGATGTCGTGAATCATGTTAGGGAGTGTTCTGTGTGTCAACAAAACAAAAATGAGCACACATACTCTGCTGGTTTGTTGCAATCTTTGCCCATTCCCACTCAGAAATGGGAAAGCATTTCGATGGATTTCATCACCGGGCTGCCCAAGATTCAAGGTAGAGACTATATTTATGTTATAGTGGACAGATTAACAAAGTTTTCTCACTTTTTTGCAATCAGTTCAGATTTTAGAGCAACCCAAGTGGCTGAATTGTTTTTCAAGGAAGTGTTCAAGTTGCATGGGTTACCTCGGAACATAGTTAGTGATCGGGACAGCAAGTTCCTCAGCTTGTTTTGGCAAGAATTGTTCCATTTGAGTGGGACCAAGCTCACTCCAAGCACTAGTTATCACTCACAAACTGATGGGCAGACAGAGATTGTAAATAAGTGGGTGGAAAGATATTTGAGAAACTATGTTTCAGGTCAGCAGATGGCTTGGGTTTGTTGGCTTCATTTGGGAGAGTATTGCTATAACTCTTCTTATCACATGTCTATTAAAATATCTCCATTCATGGCTCTCTATGGTTATAATGCACCTAATTTTGTTGATTTAATTTTTGATGAGTGCAAAGTGCCCCAGGCCAAAGACTTGTTACAGCAAAGTCAAGATATCATGAAGGCTCTGAAAGACAATCTCTTGCATGCTCAAAACCAACAGAAATTTTATGCAGATCAGCACCGTGTTGAGTGCACCTTTGAGGTGGGAGACATGGTTTATTTGAAATTGCAGCCTTACCGTCAGTCCACTCTCAAGAAAAGTGGGGCACCAAAGTTAAGCCACGTTTTTATGGACCTTTCAAGGTCAAGAGGAGAGTTGGTGAAGTGGCTTATGAGTTGGAACTTCCTATGAACGGCAAGGTTCACAATGTTTTTCATGTGTCACGCCTCAAGAAGGCTCTTGGGCATAGTGTGGTAACTTCTTTTGAATTGCCCCCATTGGATGAGGAGGGCAACCTTGTGTTGAATCCGAAAAAAGTGTTGACGTTCAGAGAACGAACAATCAGGAAGAGGACTATTAGTGAGTATCCGATCAAGTGGAAGAACCTACCTTTGGAGGATGCTACATGGGAGACTGAACAGATTTTGCTGCATCCTAAGTTGTAGTTGCTTGAGGGCAAGCAACTTTGGGGAGGGAGGACTACAATGTCCCCTTTCCGTCGGTAATTATATTATTAATGGTTAGCCTTGTTTCAGTGAATTTCCCAAAGGCTAACTAGGACTTTTTAAGGGAAATGACTTTTAATATAATTAAATAAAGTTGTCCTTGGTTTTAACTTCATATTATAAAGTTGGTAACTCAAGTTATTTTAAAAGTGGGTTTTATAAGTTGGTGAGCATTGGAAAAGGATTATTTTATTTCCCAAAGTGAGCGCTCACTTTAGTGGAAAATAAATGTGCATTGAATCTCATAATGCCATATATTATTTTTTATTCACCTTGGGCATGCACGGGAAGTATAAAAGAAAGATTTGAACGCTCATGGGAGTTTATGCAATTGAGATATGAAATTTATTCTTTTGTGAACCAAAGTTGTTGAGCTTGATACTTCTAGGGTTGTTTAACCATCTATTTGTTGGTTTTGGTAGTGAAATATCTGCCCTAGCTAGCTGGGAGTGATTTTCATTCAGAGAATCACCTGTGCACCATCATGGAGTTAATAATGTTTGATGTATTCTGAGATATCTTTGCAAAATGATAATTTTGTTGTGATTGTTGGAGCTTTATTTCAGAATTTTGGGGTGTTAGATCAGAAATATCTCAGCCGTACCATTTCCTACTAAAGTCGTACTTTCCTTGGCTGACGTACAATTTCTTTAAAGTGAATGAGGATTGTTCTTTGTGCTAAGATGGCTTTGTTTTGTCTTTGGTAACCATAAGAGACAAAAGTCCTGCTGACCGTACATTTTGAGGAGCTTAGTTGTTGAAGAGGTCTGTATCATGAGGGCCATACCATCCAAAAGGTACATGGGGCTTTAATAAATGAAGCGCTCACTTTGTGAACCTTTTCCTACATCAAATGGTGGCGCCCAGATGTAAGGGAAACTTCCCTACTGTTTTGGAGGGGGGATTATGAGTTTTAGAGGAAGTGTGAATCAAAACATGGGTGTTGGTCTGCCGTACCAGCATATGGTACAAGTCTGATTTTGGTTTTCTGTTATGCATGTTGTGCTTTCCAATGGTTAGAGGCAGTTTGGTGTGATTGGGAATGTCATTCAATAATGTTTGCTCAGTGTATGATGAATTTTGGGTGTGTTTATGGTGCTGATGTGGGTTTTTAGTGCTGTTATAGTCTTCAGAAGTGTTGCAGCAAAGTTTACAGTGGTTCAGATCAGAAATCAGACCTTCATTATCAATTGGGAACACTTCTACAGCGGTATGATTCCTTGTAACTCAGTTATGAGTCCTTACTAGACATGGTTAACTTGAATACAGCATTTTCTGGGTAGGTTATAAGTCTGATTTTGCATACTGTAGCAATCTGAACAGACATCAATACTCATCTGGTTGCAAAGTGTTATGAATCTATCTCATTGAATGTAACACTGGATTGTTAACTGCCAATCTCATTGCTTTCATACTCACAGCCCGTTTGGCATGAACAAGTTGGCATATCAACCTTTTAGGTTTTGAGTCAAGCTTAGAAATTCTACCAATGGCTTTCACACATTCCCACTGAACAAGTGGATGCCCACTGAATAAGTGGATGCCCACTGAATAAGTGGATGCCCATTGAACAAGTGGATGTTTGTATTCGTTGCACTAGTATAATCGTTGTTAGTATTTGAGACCACCGTATGCTCTCACCTTGCCCTCTTTGGGATCTGGGTGATCAAAAGGTGTATCGGAGTTTGTTTGTGCAATCAATTTCAATTAGAATATTTTGAAAAAACTAGGGTGGTTATTACACAAGACCCCCATGATAGCCATTGGCAAGCTACAAAACTTATTCTATAATATCTTCATGGTACTACAAATTATGGGATTGAGTACAAGTCAAGCAGGAACACCTTAGTTTTTGGTTACACCTCTAGGGGGAAAATAACCAAAAATCTTGCTCCTTCTAGTGACAAAACCACAATTATAGGCTATTATGATTGTGACTGGGTAGGAAATCTAGACGATTGCAAGTTAACCACAAAATGCATTTACCATCTTAGGGCAGGTCCCATGACTTGGTCTTGTAAGAAACATACTACTATTGCTTTGTCTATTACAAAAGCTGAGTATAGTGGAGTTGTCATTGCCGGCCATGAGTCGATGTGGATTCAGTGCATGCTTTCTGAGTTCGAATTTCCACAAACCCAACCTACAATGCTTTGGTGTGATAATCAAAGTGCTATCCACATTTCTCGCACCCCAATGGAGCACCAACACACAAAGCATATTGAGATTCATATGCATTATATTCAGTAACTCATCCATGACAAGGTTGTTGATCTTAAGTTTTGTCGTATAGATGAACAGGTTGCAGACATCTTCACAAAGCCCTTTCTTGAGGCTAGATTTGTTCAACTCAGGCAACTTTTGGGAGTGAAGGAAGGTGTCATCAAGGGGGGATAATTCATTGATTCCTTTGTCCTTCCCTTCATCAAAGCACATCTTAAGGGGAATGTTAGTGTGTTTAATTACTCATACACCACTGTATGGTTTTAAGAGGCACTTGTATATTAATTGTAATATAATCCATGGATATTCATTGTAATAATCCGTACATATTCTTTGTAATAATTCATGGATAATATATTATTCGGTGCTCACTTGTCCACATGCTATTTGTATTAATAGTAAAGTTCTATCTTAAGTCGATATATTTTATTAATTAACTACTCTTAAAGAGTTGTGTTCTACTAGTTAACTATCTCTTAAGTAGACTCATTCTTTTAAATAACTCCTCTCCAAATCCTATCCCTAGCCTCTACCTAATCTATATAAGAGCATAGAGAGCTAGTGGTTGAGGTATCACCGTGGAAGAGAATTAATGTAATTCTGACAAAAATATGGTAGAGCTTTCTAATAAAAATGATAGTAATGCTGCCCGTGTTCTAAATCTATGTTATGTTATTCATTTACCTTTCATTGATTTATTGTATTGCTATATGTATGTGGGTGAATGTCATATGGTAGTTACAGCAGTTCTGGGGAACAACAAACATTAATAGTCAACACAACGGCATATTGTCAAAAACTTGTGGCCTCTAGACAACCTCTAGGCTTTTGCAATCAGTTGATCATTCAATTTTCACCATAAGAACAGCTTCAAAACTTTTGTAAACAGCACTATATACTGCTACAGCCAACTCTTTTCTCTTTTTATTCAACCCATTTGTTATCTTTTCCTTTTGCTTCCACCAATGGAGAAAACACCCACAATTGAAAGAGAGGAGGATACTTAACTTGTTGGGTCTCTGAGGACGATTACTGACCCGAAACCACTCCAAGCCTCAGATATTGCTAGTCCCAGGTGTCAAATTTAATTTGATTGGATTAGTTTTGTTTGTAGAATTTAGATTGATCGTAGATTCTAAATCTGCTCCAGATCTCAGATATTTCTAGTCCTATGTGTGGGTTTAGATTAGATTATTTTAGTTCTCTTTTGGTTGGACGAAAAAATTATTTTGCAAAATTGTAGTTTAGATTAATTGGTCGTTATTTTCTTCAAAGCTTTCAAATCAAAACAGAAAATCAACCTTTCATTCCATACTAAAATCAGACCTACAAAATCAAATTTTATTCTCAAATCAGCAAGAACCAGGAACCTAAAAGACATACACAAAGATTTAAGTAAACCACAAACTAGTTGTTGAAAGTAAAAGAGAATTCACTTCTTGTTCATCACTTGCTTCTGTTTGATTTCTTGTTCTCTTCTTGGCTGAAATTGTTTGTGAAAACAGGAAAAAGAAAAAAACATTCATTGAATCATTTGCTGTTCATTGAAGTAAATTCGTGGAAATCCTTACTTTTCAGAAGTAGTTCAATATTTAGATTAGTTGCATGCATTTATAAAATCAAATCAAAAACACATTAAAAAAAAAAATTATTTAGCTAAATTTCAGCATACTTGCACAAATTAGTTAACGTATTTCAGCATTATTTTAAATATTCCAAAATATCAAAAACACTTTAAAAAGACAAAAGTCACAAAAACATTTGTACTCTGAACATCTTTTTGATCAATTTTTTGGCAAGCAACCAGCGTTTTACATTTAGACATCAAACTCAAACATCAAAACAAATGATTGAAACACTTGAACATTCAAAATCCAAGACAAATCGAAACTCAAACAAAAACACCTCATTTAAACCAAAAAGCATCAAAGGAATCTTGAATTACCCTTTTTAGCTCCTTTGGTCATACTGGGCATTTCATACCTATGTATCCAATAGTGAGGTGGGAGGTGGGATTTAGTAGATGAGGCTTTGAGAAAGCTAAGGAAGACTTTACCCACTCCTACAGCTGTCAAGGTTGAAGAGCAAACAACTGTTCTTGAGCAAGTACAATGAGAGAATGCTTGCTTGAAGGCAATTGAGATAGCCCATCATAATGAGATTCTTGAACAAGCAACTGCTCGTTTAGATGCTCTCTTTGAATTAATCCAACAAAGAATCAACACTCTCTGTGAACAAAAGACGCAACAACCAAACATCAACATCTTCCACCTATTCCTTCCACATGAAGAGGGTAATCCACCTCATTCACCTCCATTAGATCAACTTTTGCTACACAAACATGAGTAATTCTGCTACATATCCGATCAACATGAACTATCTTGTGTGCACCAATTTTGGGTCATCCAATTACCTCTTCTCGTGTGTTTGTATATGTGTATCTTTCATGCATGTTGGATGTTTTGAAGTTGGTGTAGTCATGCGTGACGACTATGTATAGTACCCTATTTTATTTGACTAATTAATTTCGGCATGGTTATGATATTTTCAACTATTTTAATATATATTTGTGTTTATATATTTTGCATATGATTACATGGAGTGGAATTAGATAGATTATTTTAATTGCTCTTTTAATTGATTAATTGTGAAATCTGGTATGTAATGCATTGATACCAAAATAAGTCGATTTATATGTTGTTCAATTCACTTGAGATTACCTCGTTTTGCCTTATGCACTACTCCATTATGACAACACCCGCCTCCTTCCGCCAATGATATTCTCCCTCCCGTTAAGGATGGGTACCTTGCATCCGAACTCAAACACACAAATGAGATTAGTGCATCATGATATCACATTATAAATTGGAGCCTGAGACCTTAAGATGACCAAGGCGCACTTTACCTTCACTGCAAGCTAGTATTTGCGCCTAGATTGTTGTACTTGAGTAGAAACACATGAATCCTTGACAAGTATATTGCGCCCTGAGAGAAAATGCAATTATTGAATGCTTCCAAGTGTTTAAAACTATAAAATTGCAAAATTTAGACTAAGTGGTTGAAGGCGCATTTTCCTATCTCTACAGCCCTAAATTTGTGCCTCAAGAAAAGCACATGAATTCACATCAGGAAGTGAGCGCCTTGAGAAAGAGAAACATTCTAAGACATTTCCAATTGTTTGAAGTCATGGAAATAGCAAACATAAGGCTAGTTTGATGAAGGCGCACTTTTGCATCTCCACAGGCCTAAATGTGCGCCTAGGCTTGGAAAGGTTAATAAATGTTCAAAATGGTTTCTTTGTGTTATGAGGTCAAAATGCCTATCAATGGATTGATATGTTTCTTGGTTTGTGTTGCAGGAGCATCAATGGGGCTGAGAAGTCATCCAAGAAGCAAGATGCTTGGAACCATCTTCAAGAAAGGAATGAAGTCAGGAGGCAGTCACTGCAAGGGAGACATCATGTTATCACTCCAAGAGATCACTTCAAGTTCATCATGCTAGTACACTTCATCATTGGCATCATAGAGGACATTCATCCATCAACTTCAAGTTCTTCCATCTTCAAGTCTCCGAGAGAAGTCTCCTACTCCATAATATGAAGGAAGCATCATTATCTTCACTACTCTCTATGAAGAAGCATTCAAAGAAGATCAACATATATCCTGCAAGGAGAAGTATCACAGAGTTAGGCAAATGAGCAACTTGTATCATACACATCCGACTTACAAAAGACACAAGGCAAAATCAACAAGGATACATCCCCAAACATTCAAGTCCATCGAAGCAATCACATTCGAAATTAATTATGAATGATAATGTGATATCATGATGCACTAATCTCATTTGTGTGTTTGAGTTCGGATGCAAGGTACCCATCCTTAACGGGAGGTAGAATATCATTGGGGGAAGGAGGCGGGTGTTGTCATAATGGAGTAGTGCATAAGGCAAAACGAGGTAATCCTATGTATTCAGTCGTCTTAGTGGTTGTTGCTTTATTTAGTCAACCTTCTTAGTTGTCATCTTTTGTCCTTTATCATTTGCTTCTCGGTTGTCTTATTTCACTAGCAGCATGGTTTGTGTGGAGACACATCCTTGGAGTCAATTTTGGCCTTTGACGGTCAAAAAAGTCTTAAGGACTCGATATCCCATTGGAATGGCCAATGTGTCTTCATGTCCCGAGTATTGATGTTACCCTTCATCTTAAAGGAGTCTTGTCTTTGTTGGCTTGAGACCAATTTTTTGCAGAATCTGCTATGTTAGCTTATTATGATAACTATATCAAAATGCTATTGAGGAATCCTTCCGTATAGGAGAATGTATAGTTTATGTTTATATGAATATAAAGAATATCTTGTATTGTTTGGACATATAGTATACATTGATATGAAATTAGTGAATATCTCGTTGCCACTAATGGCAAGGTTATGTGGGGATAAGACCTTAAGTCTTTAGAAGTTATCCTTATCATACTTGTATTGTTTAATGAAGTGGGAAAATTGACCAAATGTAAGTAGAATTAAGTAAATGTATATTATGCCCTATCATAGCAACTCAGGCTTCCAAAAGTGTGATAGTGAAGCTTGTAAAGGCAGGAATAGACTGACTGTTGTGATCATAGTTTTGTTTGAATTATTAAAGCCTAAATTTTAGGGTTGAGTGGCAATATTCTAGGGAGAGTTTGGGACTCTGGTTCAAAGCTTTTGGGTCACCATGATTCTCTGCTTTGTTGTTGAAAATGCACAGTTTGGGAGTATCTATAGATGACACTACCTCAAGTCTCAAGTAGTGGGAGGATTTTAGTAAATCAAATTTTGGAAAGGTCCTTTGAGGCAGAGGAGGCACGAAAAAGAGAACAAAGGCTTGGCAAAGGGCAGTGGACTGGGATATACCAGAAACCGTGTGAAATCATATGCAGGGAAGCTCCACCTTGTGTCAATTGCCCAGGTAAGACCTATGATCTTTTGGTCTGAACTATTACTAGTGTTTCCATTTTCAAGCTGTAATACCTTCGAGGTGCTCTATGGACAGTGTTTAATTTGATACATGATTGAACCTCAGCATAGTAATATGTTGCCCTTTTGGTCCTAAGCTGAGAATGTGTTTGACTGTTTGTTAGATACTATTTGATTTCCAAAACCTAGGCAAAGGTGTACGTGTAATGCCTCCGGCATTTGTGCCTTTTTTATTAGATCGCTACTTTGGTTTCCGCTACTGTTATTAGCGATGATACTCTATTTTGACATCGAGGTGATCTCGATGAGTTTTTGGTTGACTTTTAGACCTTATCATGACTGTTTATGCTATGACATTATTCGACGATCATCTAGCATGTTTTCACTGTTTATGCTTATATCATGTATGTATTTGGATTATCATGTTGTGGATTATTGATCAATCGTTGTTGATGATTCATGTTTATGAGATGTTTATTTTGTGTGTGTTATTATGCCACGTTGGGTATTATATGTTGTGCTTCGGCTATATTGCATTGAGCAAGTATGCCTAATGTTTTATTTAGTGTGCAGGCATTATTGTTCCCCAACGGTGGTTATATGGAGATGTCGCATTGGGACTCGTGTATTGGTTAGCCTTATTTATTCCGCTCGTATCGAGTATGGCATGTATCTGCTTAACCCTATATGTTTTCGGATCCGAATCAGTGGCGATTCAGGATTCCGTATGTCTTGTGCAAACCTGTAACTTGATGAACGTTTAATGAGTGTTTGCATAGTTTTAACGTTTTGGGTATATTATATGCTTATTGGATTTTATTTAATTAGGAATATTTGATATTTCGTAATATGTTATTAATTGCCTATGGTAGGAAAAACAATTACTTTATTTTATTTCCACATGAAAGGAAATTAGCTAAGTGGGAAGTTAGAATATTGTTAAAGCAATTTTTAATGTTTTTAAGCATTTTCTTAAATTATTTGAGTTAGTGAAATGAAATGAATTAGATATATTTTAAATGATGTATTTAAATGAATATCAATTATTTCATTATTTTCAAAAAAAGAGTTAAAAAGGAATTTAAATTAATTTTATATTGTAATTTGAATTTGGGGCATTTGAGTGTTTTAAAAAGGAAAAAGGAATTGTTTTATTCATTCTTTTTGCTCTCAAAATTGCTCTCTTTACAAAACCCTTGCTTGTTGGAAAAAGATTGATTTCTCCATGGATTGGATTTGGAATTGCTTGGTTGAAGTGAGGATTGGAATTGCTTGTGGAAGAGGTGGGAGTGATCAAAGATTGTTTGCTTTCAAAAAACCTTTCTTCTTGGAGTACTTGGAAAGAGGTATGAATTCATAATTCTCTTCCTTGTTTAGTTTTGCTTGTTCTATCCATTGCCATACCATCTTAAATGGATTGTTATGGTATTCATGCTTAGAAAAGAAAGTTTAAATTTAATTTCTGATTTTTATTTGCATTTTTGTTATGTTCTCCATTTGGGAAACATGTTGAAGCAAACAAAGTCATGCCAGATTTTATCTAGAAATGCCCACCTTGTTTTTATTTCATAATTGGGATGTGCATATAATCTACAATGGGTAATGTTGATGATGTTTGTTGGCGTTTCAATTCGCACCTCTAGAATGCGAGTTGGAAACGGACAGCCATGCACAGATAAATTGCTCTCCTATTGGAAGGGGGAGTTCCCTTTTCGCTGATGTTCGCTGAAAAGATAAATAAATTAAACTTCGCCTATCTTCTTTTTGATTCTCAGCTGCGAGCACAAGGTTATAAAACTCTAAACGCTGCAGAAGAGGTTTTTCCTTTTTAAAACTTCTACCACAACTAGGCTTAAACTAATGACGCTTTTAATCTCTTAAGTAAATTTAGAGCAAAGGGATTAAAAGTGGACAAGGAATGATTGTTTTAAAACAAAAACTTAAGTAAATTTCTCCCAGATTTACATCACAAGACTCATTGTACTTTAATGATGAAAGCTGAAATAAAGGTTACACAAGCCACACATCTGACAACAAAACTTGATGATCTGAAATAGAATATCAGAGCAAAGGCAGGCATGAGATTTCTATTCCAACATCACAAAGTCGATACAAATCTAGGACAGCAATACTGTAGCAAAGGCAGGCATACAGCAAGCAATCAAACACTGGAAACAGATTACACAGAGTGAACAAGCACCTTGAACAACAATTTTGCAAGCTAGAATAGGCACAGCAAAATATGTTATCTCCAACACCATTCCCTTACAATGAACACAGAGTGAACAAACACTTGGAATAACAAGATTTGCAGGCTAGAATAGGCACAGCAAATTTGCTATCACAAAAGTAGTTCCCTTACAATGGGCAAGGCTGCCCTTATTTATACTAAAATCAAAGGAGTAGGGAACCCTAAAATCTCCTTGATTTACCCTAACTAACTTGCCAACTCGCAAGCTTTATTTGTATTCTAAGACAAAGATTACAGCTAAGAAACGCTTTAAAGCAATTTGCTTTAAACCAAAGAAAACTCCAACTAATACAAAGTGATTTCTTTCTAAATATAGAATGCATGAGCTTAGGATGAAAGCAAATGTTTTAAAACAAAAAGCATCTGATTTAAAGCTGCTTTCTTTTGAATCACATCCTCATCAACATTCTTGCTTTTTGGTGATGTCATCCATTGATATTCTGGGAAATAATATCTTCTAAAAAGCGAGTGACCACATCTTTACCAAGAACACTAATACTCTCAAGAATGATATTTTGATTCTCTAACATTTCTTCACCACTTGCAACCATCTGAAGAAATTCATAAACTTCGCCCACAGCCTTGTCAAACTTCACTGTCATTGCGGCAAAACGGCCCATCTTGCCGGCATTGATATCATCATTAAAATTGCTGCGGACGAGAGTTTGGAACTCTACTTGCACTTCCCTGAGATCATACAGGGTACCATCTTCTTTTTCATATGAACACAGGATCTGAGAAACAAAAGATCTCACAAACTTGAGAACATTTACTACCTTTTCTTTCCATTCTGTTAACTCTGAAATTATATTGTCATAAGTTTTTACTGTGAAAAGATATTGAGCTTTCCAAGTAGAAACTATCTTCTTATCTTCAGCTGAATCAACAGAATCATGTGCTATCTTCAAGTCAGAGATAATGATCTCAAACACCGGTCTATTTTCAATCATAGTCTGCTGCAACCCCTGAATGCCCTAGCGCAGATCATGAGCGTTATACTTTAATTGATTAAACTCTGAAAGTACAACTCTCCCTTTAGTCACAAATTCTTCCACCCAATTATTCATGTGCCTCCCATAGAGGACCAACTGACTGAACTGCTGTTGATCGGCCGGTGATCCCAAATTCGGAGGAAGCAATAAGTTAGCCTGTGATGTGCCATGGAAAAGGTTTGAAATATATTGCCACAGCTGCCTAACTTCAGCCTTGAGAGCTGCTTTATCTTCTCCATCTTTCAATACCCTCTCTTTCAAATTATCCGCTACAACCTCAAAGAAATTGACATCTGTATGTCGAGTGCTCCTTCCAAGATTAGCTTTGGCAACTTTGAAGTCATCAACATTTTTATTTTTCGGCAGCGTTGCAGTTTCAAGGATCATTTCTCCATCCGCATTCTTTTCAATGTGAACTTGCCTCTTCATTTTCCTGTCCGGTGTATCTTGGTAGACAGTTTTAAGCTCTGTTAAATCCAACTGATATGAAGGCTTTCTCTTCTTCCTTCCCAGAATGTTTTCAAGCCAGTATGAGCCATCCTCTCTTGGAAACTCGGTTCTAACTTCATCCGCTCCTGATGAACCAATATGTGTATTAGAGTTATGAACCGGCGAATCTGGCTCTGAATCTATGTGGATAGAAGTGCTCGGTGAAGAAGGTGGAGAGACATGATCTGAAGGTAATGTTTCAACATGCGGTGTTGGTTCAACGGGAACTTTTGATGCAACTGTTGGTTGTTCCTGCTGGACATGAGCTGGAGACTCATCCTTTTTCCTCTTTAACTTGGCCATTTTTGTTCCTTCTGGAAGAACACTCATAGCTTTAACCCTTCGTTTTGGTTTGGAAGTGGAAGGTTCTGATGGTTGTACAACTGGTGGCTCTGCTACCAGAATGTCCTTCCGCTTATTCTTCAAGAATATCAAACTGTTTTTTTACAACTCGACTCGTTCTTTCTTCAATGGAAGTGTTCTTTTTTAATGACCAATTAACTGGTGGCAACGGTTGTTGCTCAACTTGATCTCTGAAATACGTGGGAAGTAGAACTTCACCATCTTCTGTCAAACCCTCTACATCTTCCGCCAAGATATCAGACATCTGCTGAAGAGTAAACCTGCTGTAACTACGTTCTCACACTTCAAACTCATCAACACAATTAGCCCAGAAGTCTTCAACTGCAGGTGTATGCGCACAATTTTGACCAAGGTGTGATGCAAAAACACCACAAGGATCATATGAAGTCCTATCGAAAAACTTGAGACCATACTTGGATGATTCATTACCAATTACCTTGGCATTTGCTCCAGATCTGCATCTGTAAATACCCATCCCAATTGGAAAATTGAAAGTTGCCTTGCGTCTGCTACGCAGAAATGTATGAACTTCATAGGCTTGCTTCAAAAACTCCATAAATGCTATTTCATTTGTAGGATATCTCGGCAACATGGCTGGCTCTCCTGAGAAGCCATATACTCTGATATAGGAAAAAGTGGGAAACTGGATAAACCAATTAGCCCATTCTGCCATCGCCATTTGGGCATCGGCTGAAAACTGTATATGCAACTCATTATCCATATCTTGCACTGCATGCATCAAGAATGCATCATTTACCCGCCTATAATATTGTTCAACCTGAGAAAATTCTAACTGCGGGAAATGGTGATATACATGCTGAATACCCAAAGTTCCAACAATATTCAAACCTCTGAATTGACCCTGAAAAGCCATCAAATACACAAGGTATGACATCATGTGGAATTCATGGGCCCTTTGAAAATCAATATTTGTTGGAGACTATCACTGATGAGTGCCGACCAGTCATAGAATTCGGTTCCATCAACAATCTAGGACATGATGTAAAACATCCAAGGCTGGAATTTGGTAGCATCTGCTTGACCTGTGATTCGACTTAGCAGAGTAATCATTATTGCATATTCCTCCTTGAACTCTCCACGTCCAACATTCTTTGGCATAACGTTCTGCTTTTCTTTCAACCACCTCTAAGCAATCTTTTTTCGGTACTTTTCTTTATCATTGTTCCACACCCTTTTCGCATTCTTCAATTGAAACAGCTAAGTTCTCCCTCCAGACTGGTATTGAAAAATATTTCTCAATGTCGTTCGGCCTCAAGCTGCAGAGTACTCGTCCATCTCTTGATTGGATTTCTCTTGTGACCGAATTGTAATGCGTCATACAAACAATTACGAATTCAATACTTTGCACTGTGATGGGGAAGGATGCTGCTGCAAGCAATCTGGAGTGACCCAGATTCCTGAAAGCGTTGTTTCCTACATCCTCCAAAGAATGTAAATTAATCACTGGAAGTACTTTATGCAAGTCTGTCTCGAAAGTTCTCAGGTAATCGTGAACCAACGTCGTTTTGGGCTTGATTTGTGTTGGAGAGTATTGCATATAGAAAGATTTGAAAATTGACTATGAACACGCCTATGTCGGAAAAATCTTGGACAAATGACTAAAAATTACTTGCTGATTTTTTAGAAAAAAGCAGAATGTGAGCAAAAAAACTGGCACATGGGTTTTGTAGGCAATTCCATTTTGAAGCAACCCAGATCGTCGGATTTTGAAAAAGCGGAAGATTTCTTGAAAAAGCAGCAAAAAAGCAGATTCCTAAAAAAAGCAAAATTCTCAATCTACAAGAGGATGAAATTCTGGATGGACCCATCTCGATGAAAACTGAAAAAGCTTCAGTCCAATTTTTGAAAAACGATCCCCTAAAAAAAAGGACCCTGAAAAAGCGTGCCTCCTTGCTTCTTCAACCCAAAACTATGAAGAACGTTGAAAAAGCACCTCGTTTGAGCCTTCGAATCTTCATGGAAAGAAAAATATGTCTTCTTCCTCTGGATGCAACCTACAAAAGATAATGAATAAAAGAAGCCAAATGTTTGTCTTTATAGAACTTTAGGGCGAAAAAGCAGCTTTCTTTGTGAAAGAATAAAACTTGGATCTTATCCATGAAGAAAGCAACTTTTAAAGCGCAAATCCAAGTGGATGTCTTCGAATAGGAAGAATCCCTATTTTATAGCTGCCTATGGCTTCATATGTGAGATGAGTAAAAATATCTTCTTTTGATGATGTCATCGAACACGCAAGTTGGCAAAAGTGTTAGCCAATTTTACTTCGTTTTTTGAAACTTTTGCACTCGTTTCAACTCAAGTATGGCCTATCTCTAACTTCAACAAGATGGTAAAATGTCACCGTTGACTGAAAAAGCTGACCGATCACAACATTTTGGAGACCTATCAACTGTGATTCCATCCCCAGCCTCAAATTGACGTTCTGACAACGTTTGACCGTAAATTTGACTTCTGGAAACTGTTGCCGGGCGAAGTCTTGGAAGCGGCTGTCGGATGTCATCAGTAGATCATGAAATTTTCTATCTCTGGTGAACTTGGGCGCCCCTAGCCTCCAGGGGCGCCTGATTTTCAATGCCTTAGTCATTTTTTCAAAAATTTCAACTTTTTCAACTTCTTGATTTCCGTGCGCGTTCCGATGACTGATGACCCATGTTTGGCTGTCGATTTCTGCCTGTTGGGACAAAACTGAGCCCGATGATCTAGCAGATAGGCAGGCCTGATGAAAATTGAGCTGATTGTACCCTCTGCCTGCCTCGAAAAACGCGCCAAACTGACTTGCTGTGAACTTGACCGGGGTGATGGAGGAAGATTTTTGTTTTCTGGAAAAACTCAAAAATAAACTAAGTATGGTGGATTTGGGCGCCCCTAGCCTCCAGGGGCGCCTAAGATTCAGTGCCTTAGAAAATTTTTGGTATTTTTCAATTTTCATGTCGTTTCTCGATTTTCGTGCCAACAACGCCTGTTCGATCTTCATTTTTGGTCGTCCGAATGATTGCTGAGGCAGGACGAGGAATGATCTGAGTAGCCTGAACACATCTGTGATGAAATCCCAGCTTTTACCGACATTTGATTGAGTTTGACCAATTTTGACCACCTGGAAACGAGCTGACAGAGGCTTTTTTGACACTTCTCGAAAAACACGTAAAAAATTCTAAGGCATGAGAAGTTGGGCGCCTCCAGCCTCCAGGAGCGCCTAGGATTCTGTGCCTTAGCCAATTTCATGATTTTCAACCTTCATTTGCAACTTGCTCCGTTTCGCATGCCAACAACTGCTTCATGATGCCAATTTCGACAATTTCGTCAATCAACTGCCATTGGATAGTGAATGAACTGGATAGCCTGGGTACATCGAACGTGATTTCCAGCTTTTCAGAGCCTGATGACCAAAATGACTGCTTTTACGCTCACCAGAACTGACCGACGGAGACATTTCTCGCATTTGCTTGAAAAACGCGAAAAAAATCTAACACTGGTGCAACTGGGCTCCCCTAGCCTCCAGGGGCGCTTGGTTTCCAATGCCTTAGTTAAATTTTGATGATTTTCAAATTTTCACCTCACCCCGGATTGACCCTACTCCGTTTTGCGTTCTTCGTCGAATCGACAACTATTCGTCAGTTCTGCGTCGTCAAAACAGCGTTGAAAACTTGAAAACGAGCTCTGGCAGAGGAACTTCCTCCTTTGATGACTTCAGAGCTCATGCTTCGCCTTCTGAAAAAGCAGAATTGACCCAGTAGAGAAAACTTGACCTTTTGCAGATTCCGTCTAGACCACGCTGATCGTGAAGCAAAATCAGCCAATGAGAATCAGGCACGACACCTGAATCGAAGATTCTATTTTTAAAAACTTTCTATTTTTAGAAAATTTAGCCAGCATCCGTATCTCAAGAAACCCAGAAAACCTAATTTGACGTCTATTTTAGAAACTTTCTAAAAATAGAAATTTTCACTTTTTGACTTTTTTGACGAAAAATTTTCTAGACTTACTCAAAATGCCTTAATGAAGCAAAAAAATTTGATTGGGTACAACAATGTTTTTTGGACAACACAACAATAGAATAAAATACTAAGTATCCTATCCTCTTTTGATCAAAGCTTCCTAAATGCTGAATTATATGATCAAACAAGAACGCTCCAAGGTTCCTTTGATGTCAGGTCTTGACTTGTACGTGGATAAATTCAGTGAATGAATGTGATCTTGCTGGTAATCACAAAGGGACTTACGCCAAATTCCTCCTTCTTCATAGACATGGATGAAGTTCATTACTCCTTGGATGTGAATGAATGGAACTTCTTCAATCAAACTTAAAAGAAATATTAAAAGATAAGGGTTTAGAGAAATTAATCTAAGGTCAATGAGGCAATGATGCTGCATGAATAGACAAACTCCTCAAAAAACCTAACTCCACTTCGCCAAGAATGCCTACAACTACATGGAGTAGATGCAATCTCCTAAGGTTAGCGAATGGTTTCAAATCGTGAAAGCTCATATAAGCACCCACTGGATGGCGCAGCTCAAAGAAGTGTCCACAACCGAACTTAAGCAAATTATGATGAAGCTCAGACTAGCTTTACATGACACTCCACCAGCGATGGATGTCAAAAGCATGAGCTAGGAGTTGATCAAATATTCAATACATACATGCATTACATCAATGAGCTACTACTACTCTACTTGGAAACAATTCTTAATCATCTTGGAGACAATTGAAACCATGCTAACATTCCAAAATCACAAGATCACCATGTAACATTCAACAATGAGCTTGCATTAATCTTGAAGTGTATCTTTACATCAATCTCTCAAAGTTTCTCTTTGACAATCTTTGAAGAGTCCCCTCTACTCTACTCCTACTCTGACAGGATCTACTTGCTATTGATCTATCTATCTATATTTGCAAATGAGAGAAGTGAGCTTTATATAGAGCTCAAGAATTACAATGAATGGCCTGGATCAATTCAAGTAGCCAAGGGCCCAGATCATGCCATCTCAACAATTAGTTACAAAAACTTGCTATTTTTAGTACATAAGAGAGGCAATGAAGGCACGTTTTCCAAGAAGATAAGGATGAAATGGAATCTTTAAAGCATCTTCCACATGGGCGCCCTCTGTGGCTTCTTGCTTGTTGTAGATGCATCGAATGTGGTTGAATGATGTGGTGAACTATGATTGATGAGGATGATGCACATGCCACATAGGTGCCACCTTAGCAACTCTTATGGATTCCAACAGTTTATTCAATATGCTTTTGGGCATATTCCCAAATTGCATCATCTATGTGATGTCTTCGAATCAAAGTTGCATGGACACGAATACAATATCGGATACGGGCACGGTATCTGATACAGATACGGCTAATTTTGAAGACCCCCCAATACGGATATGGTTGGATACGGGTCTAGATACGACATATATATATATATAATACTTTTAATATATTATTATTTTATAATAGCATATAATATATATAATTTATAATTTAATAACATATTATATATATTATATGCTATTATAAAATAATAAATTATATTTTAATATAATATATTATATAATAAATTATATTTTAATATAATATATTATATAATAAATTATAAATTATATATATTATATGCTATTATAAAATTTAAATACACATTATAAAATATTTAATAAAATATTAAAGTTTAAAAAAATTTTAAAAATAAATTTTTAACTTAAGTAAACTTGAATAAAGTATAATATATTTAGCCTATAGGCTTTTATACGCGAGCATATAAAAAATATCGGATACGGATAAAGTATAATTAATAAAAAATATATATTTAAATTATTAAATATTTTTATAAATATATCTTTAATTAATAAAAAGGTTTGATATTTATATAAGCATTTTAAATTTAATAAAATAAAAATATGAACTCAATAAAATATAAATATATACTCCTAACTTTTTAAATTTAATAAAATATAAATATAAACTCATATAAATTTAAAATATAAACATTGAAATTTATATATGAAATATATTAAAATTTATATAAGCATTTTAAATTTAATAAAATTAAAATATAAAAATATAACTATAAATTATAGACTTAAGAAACTATGTTATAAAGACTTCAGACAAAAAATAAAATATAAACTGCAAAACCATACCTGCGATCTGTGCACGCAATAGGGAAAATGAAACGAAAGACAGGAAAATGAAACAAAAGACTTTGAATCTCGCGACCATCAAATGGATCATGCCGCCACAGGAAAACGTGCTTGCGATAGGGTAAGAAAACCCTACAGGCTACACACTGCAAACTAAAACTTTCGTCTTCGGTTTCGAATCAAAAGATGCGTCCGTTGGAAGTGATACCATCTAACCTGCGTTTTGAACTTGGGTTTTGAAGAACTGGCTGACTAAAACCTACATTTTGAAGAATTAGCCGATTGAACCTGCGTTTTTAACCATTGAAGACCAAAATACGGGACTATTTTTTCAAAGAGGCGTATCCAGGCGAATCGGGCGTGGCTGAAGGAAGAGAAATTTTAGGGCACAGGCGGGTACGGTATCCAAGCCGTACCCACACCGTACCGTACCCGGATCCATACCGGATACTCAGGTACGCGTGCCCTGGGCAGGGGGTAGCCATATCCTGCAACCCTACTTCGAATGTGATTGCTTCGATGGACTTGAATGTTTGGGGATGTATCCTTGTTGATTTTGCCTTGTGTCTTTTGTAAGTCGAATGTGTATGATACAAGTTGCTCATTTGCCTAACTCTGTGATACTTCTCCTTGCAAGATATATGTTGATCTTCTTTGAATGCTTCTTCATAGAGAGTAGTGAAGATAATGATGCTTCCTTCATATTATGGAGTAGGAGACTTCTCTCGGAGACTTGAAGATGGAAGAACTTGAAGTTGATGGATGAATGTCCTCTATGATGCCAATGATGAAGTGTACTAGCATGATGAACTTGAAGTGATCTCTTGGAGTGATAACATGATGTCTCCCTTGCAGTGACTGCCTCTTGACTTCATTCCTTTCTTGAAGATGGTTCCAAGCGCCTTGCTTCTTGGATGACTTCTCAGCCCCATTGATGCTCCTGCAACACAAACCAAGAAACATATCAATCCATTGATAGGCATTTTGACCTCATAACACAAAGAAACCATTTTGAACATTTATTAACCTTTCCAAGCCTAGGCGCACATTTAGGCCTGTGGAGATGCAAAAGTGCGCCTTCATCAAACTAGCCTTATGTTTGCCATTTCCATGACTTCAAACAATTGGAAATGTCTTAGAATGTTTCTCTTTCTCAAGGCGCTCACTTCCTGATGTGAATTCATGTGCTTTTCTTGAGGCGCAAATTTAGGGCTGTAGAGATAGGAAAATGCGCCTTCAACCACTTAGTCTAAATTTTGCAATTTTATAGTTTTAAACACTTGGAAGCATTCAATAATTGCATTTTCTCTCAGGGCGCAATATACTTGTCAAAGATTCATGTGTTTCTACTCAAGTACAACAATCTAGGCGCCTTGGGCTCTAGCAATCTTTGGTGTATTGCCCAGTTGCTATGAGGAAGTTATGCCCTCATGTTTTGCCACGAGGTGACTATTTCCCATGTATGACACTCCTTGTCCTCACTACCTAGGTCCCTCTTCCTCCTTCCACCATCGGAGTTTGGCTCGACGTGTGATGTTTACCATCAGATTAGTATACGCATTGTGATGTTCATGATTCTATGGTGTTGTTGGATATATATTGTATGGCGTGTGTGTAAGCCTTATCTCCTTGTATGGCATGAGTGTGCATTATTCCCATGCGACCATCTCCTTAGTATCGTGGGGTGGGCCTGAGGGCACCACATGGTTGGGTGGCGCTATCACCACCGTTGGGGACTACAGGGTCTTTGGGAGTAGCTTGGAACCACGTGCAAGGCGTGGATTCCTGTGTTAGTTCATTATGATTATATTGTACTTTGTAATGCTTTGGAAAGCTAATTGTATAATTCAGGACATTGGTGTCTTATGGCATTGTAATCATTTATTGGACATTATGATGATTTGTATTGATACTGGAAACTTGTAAACCATCCACATAAGTGGTGGCATTTCATTGATTCGTTTGGTGCTTAGGTGTTGGTGTCGAAGGCACGTTTTGGAAACATGTTCTTTCCCTTTTTACGCTTTTTGACGACTATTGGTACAAAACGAGAAAATCATATTTTGGGCTTAAAAAGAACTCATTTTTGCTTTCTATGGATTTCATGTGATGTAAAACAGTGTTTTTAGCCTTCACCATGATTTTGGTGAGATTTTGGGTTGTTTTGCTCAAATCTAGGCACTTTTTGTAGTTTTTTGCATTTCTGGGACAAGGTACAGGTGGACCCAGGCGTCGGGTGCTAGAGTCCTCAGGACACAGGCACTTAGCACTGGAGTCCTCAAGACAGGCACTAAGCGCTAGTGTCCTCAAGACGACAATGCTAGGCGCTAGTGTCCCTAGCAGTGACTTTCTCCTTTGGCTTGAAATTTCTGTCAGGTTGCCCGGAGATGTCTATGCTTCCTGTTTGGTAAAATTGTACTCTGAAATGGTACTTTTGCCCCTTTTTGTCGACTTTAACATGAATGTTAGTGAATGTGAAATGTGTCTTGGTTATTGACCTCTCTCTAGTGTTTGTAAACGTAGTCGAGCTTTGTGCAACCTGTTTAGGCAACTTCAGTGAAGTCTTCTGCTAACACCGTTGATGAGAACGGATGATGTCGTTGTCTTGTGAGTGTTACATCACTCATGCATGTCGCATGAGTGCATGTATAGTGTGTTGACACTCGTAATACCTTTAAAAAAAATTGTCTGTGTTTGTGCGTTAACCGAGTTAATGCCTTGAGTAAAAGCTTGGGGCATTACAATAAGACTTATCATTGGGTATACGGCTGAATATTGGAGAGAAATTTAAGCCTGCTATAGGGTTTAGGCTGGTCGGACCACATAGGAAATGTGATTAAAACCTTGTTATCATTGTGTTCTTTGAATAATATTACCTGAGCATCATCAAAACTCAGTGCAGTAGCTACAATGTACATGGGTTAAGTCACTAGTAACTATATGAATGACTTGCCTTACCTGGAACAATCATGGAAAAGACTAAGTCTATATATGTGTCCCTTTAGACTAGGTGTCATGCTTAAAAGATTATATAACATTGCATTTACATTCAGCTGAACTATTTTCTATGCAGTGGTCTGCAAAGTTACTCATCCTCGAAGCTTAATATTCTTGAAGCTTGATTATTTAGATATATTTAATAGAAACTGTGGTTATAATTCCTTGGACTTCAAGGTTTGAACTTGGCTGTATTGGAGATTATACTAGTAATAAGAAAAATTTCTAATCTTGACTGTACACTTATACAAGTTAAATCCATCAGTAGATCTCGAAGGAGTCAATATATATATATATATACTTGCAAACAAGTGGGCTTAAACAGAGATGTATCTTACATTAAGATTATCATTATAGTACTGCATGAAGTGCATCCATTAATTGAATCCTATTTATGAATTGCCCAAACTGTTACAAGGCAAATCTACTAATGATGAGAAACAAAGCCTTAAACAAACTGTTTAATTATGAAACATTGTGTGTACTGCCTGGGGTGACTATTGATATAATGTCTTTATCACGAGTATGAGAGCAGAGGATCTTTGCATAGCAGAACTGCCTTGATACACTCTTTAACATAGATTTAGAAATATACCACGATAAGATCCAAGGCTGGTTTATACCTCAATAAAATCATTTGTGTCAAACAGAGACTAGTCAACATGCTATGACTCTATATTAAATGATATCTATGTATATCAATTCTGTCTTAACTGGGAAGTCTTCCAACAATCTGACTATCTTAAACTTTGTGTTATATGTGATTAAGGAATATAGTTTTATTCTGCAATCTGGACTTCAAGTATGAAGTTGCCAATGGATGGTGATTGCCACTTGGAGTACCTTTGTCATTATTTATAATGGGTGGCTATCAATCTTAAATTGTCTGGGATGTAATCCTGGAAAGAATAGCACACACCCATTATCTTGAGAAATGTTTGAAATCTACCAAAGGTCCTCTTGTGGGAATAAGCACAGTGGGTGATATGATATATTGAGATGGGAGACAAATGATTGTTGGCAGTATCTGTTTGGTGGGAGTGATTATGTAAAGAAGACGTAAATCCACTTTGCATGTGCAAGGACTTGTGCTATCTATGGATTAGCCACTGCATGTGTCAATCCCTTATTTTGGACACTCCATGTGTCCAACATTACATATCATTCTTTTTTCTGATACTATGTGTGTCTATGTTGTACGTACTACTGACACTATGTAATGCCCTAGGTTTTCACCCAACGCATTAGCCGAACAAACACCAAACAAACAAATTTTTCACGTTTGCGAGTGCAACATTTGCATGTCGCATCGCACTCACTCACACACAAGGTGTCGCAACAAGCACAAAAACACCTAAAACGACATCACCATTTCACAATGCAAGGTGGCACAAGCGGAAGACTTCACCCATCGTGAGACAACTCACCACAATGACCAAGAGAGGGATGGAACTCACTCCAAGACGAATGTCGGATATACATTCACGACCTCGCTCCCTCGCGAACACACGGAGTAGGATGAGGGTAACAATCACCTCAATCTATTCCATGACTACACAAGACATCCCAAACATAAGGGTAACGCCATGACTACACAAGACATCCCAAACATAAGGGTAACACTCACCCACGGGATGGTCCAACTAGGAGGTACGATTCCTCAACCAACTAGAATGGTCACTAGTCGAACTCGTGCAAAGGCACACTTCCTAAAGCAAAAGAGGGAATAATCCAAGAGTGCATATCACATCATGGAAATGACACCATGGATACACTCAGGTGGTCAAACGAGCACCTTACGACAACAAACTTCACAAAAGGGTTGAACAGGCAAAACAGGACAAAAGCGATACAAAAGGCTACGCATGTTCGACACCGACGTCGACACATGCCAAAAGCAAAGATAGGATCCTCACCACCTATGTGGGATGAATACGATCGAACACAACATATCCATAAACATCAAATAACTGAGTCTAAACATGCTAACATAGCTAGATTCTAACATGTAAAATCTATCAAAACATTCCAACATCCTCACAAACTGAGGCGTGGAAAAATACAAGACGATATCTAATAATTACAATATTCGAAGGGCTTCATCCTAAACATAGACGAATCATAGCCAACATCATAAATCAACTCATAGCATTAGTTACATCTTATTACAAAGGTCTCAAAAGATCTACTTTACGAAGGTTACAATAATCAATAATGATAATATACAAGTGCATAAACCACCCAAAAACCAACACGCTCTCCAAGGTGCAATAAGACACAAAGCATGACATAATCAACCTGCAAGAAGATAAGGGAACCGTCCAACACCTAAAGATCATCATGGACCAATGGGGAAATGTTGCTCACCTCCCAACCATATTGCCATCGTCGAGCGCAACAGCTGTCTATGCAACTCTAGGCAACCCCCGAGCTACAAAGAAGGTGATCATGGCAACCCTGCTAGCATCATCTCACTCAATCCAGGGTATACATAGCAGCATATGGCATACACGCCAATCAATGCACACAACACACATGGCACAACTGCCAATACAATGCATATAAACAACACACGGTACAACTATCATCCAATTGCATTCAAGTAACATATGGCATTGAAGGTGTGATTATTTCCCTTATACTTGAATTGTTATGACTTGATGTTCGTTGTGTTATATTCAATTGCACTGGTTGCCTCAATTCTGCTCATGTGATTCTCTTGTATAATCCATCCGTGAAGGGTAGGATCTCACCTAATACTGGTGGTGCATGAAGGAATCATGTAGGCTCTGTGGTTGGCTGAAAAGTGCCCCCATGATATTCTCTCTCCCATTATCAGCAGCTTCAGCATGTTGACAGCATAGATAAAAATGGTAATTGGTACAGATGGCTAGTATCTATGATTACATATCATGTTATGTTTATCATTATATGCTCTTTCTGTTCATCATGTATCTTGAGATAGTGATATGAGCTGACATGATTTTATGATTGCAGGAATCACTTTTGTAAAGGTTGAGATTCTTTAACCAGGGGCATAGCTCATATTATTGATTATTTCTTTACTACGATCAATGATGATTACTTTCTTCATGTGAAAAGGATACTTGTACAATGTAGAATAATGAAGGCATATTGTACTCCTGGACTTGTAATCTTTGCAACTCTTGTAATAGAAGTTGATGTATGTATGGATTGTAAACTCATTATTATCAGAAAGTATATTTGTGTTGGAAACAAGATGTGTAAAGTGCTTGACTTGAATGATGAAATCCAAGATATGTCTTAAGGCACATAGTCTTTTGTTTACATAAACATAATGGAGACTTCTCTTCCATGATTAGATTTATCTTGAGTATGAAGACTTACTAAACAACCAAAAAAAACATTAGTTACATCAATGAATGTTATGAAGATAACTATCTCTTACAATAAAAAATATAGTGATATTCTTTGGCTTTTTTGTAGTGATCATGACTCTGATAAATTGGGTTGTGACACTATAACTGTGTGTGCACATTGAATCACTGATGAGTGTTGCATTTGGTGTCACAAAAAGAATTTGTTGGTTGTGTTTTTGTGAGTTTTACCCATGGTTGTTTTTGGGCATTCAAATGCGATACTTGGTGTGGGTTGGGACAATTTGGTACTTCGCATTAAATGATGTAATGTGTGGATGAGTACTGTCATAAGATGTAAGTGGGTTGGATGTCAGATAGAAATAAACTACTTTTAGGATTATGACGAGTTTAAAGCTTTGGGAATGTCTAGAGGTTTTTAAATTAGAGAACATCAAATCGTTTTTTAAAATAAGAAATTCAGCATTTTACGCAGCTTCTATGATAAAGAGAAGTCCTTTATAACAACCACCCTTGATGAATTATCTTGAAGGCCTGCATTCGCAATATCAAGAAGACAGAGGCACTGTTGGACTATAAATTTTCAAACAATTCACACCAAACACCAAAATAGTTATAAAAATTTAATAGTCATTGTACACCAAATTGATTTGACAGAATGACCTTAGGCAAATATAATGAGTGAGAGTTTCTCCTGCACTTCTTTGCTACTCAACTTTCAAATTTGAAAGGAGAGTTGAGTCAAATTGGAAAGATGATATTAGATCCGTTGATCACAAGTTCACAACAAATTTATAAAAGAGAACCAAACAGTGAATTGTCTAAAAATTGAAACTTGTAAGTCATCTGATAAAACTGTACCAAGAATCTGCATGCTTACAAAAGTGGAATTTGATTATACAAGCAATCATTTCAGACAGGAAACTGAATAGAGTTTCTAACATCAGTACAAAGTAAATTTATGTTTTGCTCCAGTAATTAATTAGAGCACTAATGGGAGTATTACTCACATGTAACTCAGCTGGTGAAAACATATTCTTCAAAAGCACAGCTATAGGCACCAACCTCTTTGCATCATCGAAACTACCTGAATCATAATGACAAGAATTAAATAAAAGAACCATAGTACATCCCTCTCAATGGAAATAAAATGATATATGCCTCAAAAGGAAAAAATAGGAACATAAACCAGTACAATAAAAGATTGGTGAAACACATCATATAGTCTATTGAATCTTGGTCAAGGTATAATTGCATAGAAATGAAAGTAAAAATTTAGAGTTCCTTGAAGCAAACCCATCTAAACAGCCTAGAAAACTACAACATAATGATTGCAAGGACCATCATATAAAGCAGGTTAAGAAGTATGGAAGAAAACTGAAAAAATGTCACAGCTGTGACATGAACTAGAAGTTTGAATGAATATTGGAGATTAAATAGTTGAAGTTAGGTATTTACAAATAACTTGAATGACAGGGAAGCTTGCATTCACCAACATGGAAAGAGGTTAAACTTCCTAATTTACCTTATATATTGTTCAAGATTTCTACCCCTGCATTTCAACCTCATGGTGAAGCTCACAAGTAGACTGTTGGTAAACCAAACCTTTGCCAATCCATCCACACTGGAAATACCAGTTCTTCTTTAGTTAATAACTCCTTAAAGGTTTTAACTTTTAAGTTTTGCCATCTCAAAGGCCAAATCAATACCTATAGCCTTTTAAGTGACAGTTTTCAGATGAATAAACTACAAAAGCATGCAAACATCATCATTATGATTAAAACAGACCTTCATAGTGAACCCTGCAGGATGGTATTGATTAGGTAAACCACCAAAATCATTGAATAAAGGATCTTTCTATTTTTCTCAAAGCACACCATCCATGTGTCTATGTGTAACAAGAGAAGGGATTTCATCTTTGAGATTTAAAAGTAGAACAGAACTATACACCAGATTTCAATATAAATTCTTTCTGATGTGGATAGATGTGGCAGGCAGAGTGCTGATGAACATGAAAATAGTAGCTAGCTACTTGCTATGATGGTTCGGAATGTGCCCTTTCTTCTCCTCTTAAACATTACACCACATGAATTTTATGTCTGGAACATATCCACTTTATGCATCTTCTCAACTAGCCAGTTTAGCATGGAGTAGATTTTCCAATGTTTTGAATGTGATCTGTCATTGAATCCTTTGAAACAAATGTAAACAACCTATTTTGCACTTCAATCCAACTTTGACCTGGCTGTTTTCTCAGTCCATTTTCTTTCATAACTTTTCTAACATTGGCTACATCAGCCCACCTACCATCTGCAGCAAACATGTTTGCAAGTAGTATGCGTGTTCCCGCACATTGTGGTTCTAACTCAAGTATGTGTTCTGCGACACGTTTTCCAAGATCATATTTTCCATGGACTTTGCAGGCACCAAGCAAGGCTCCCCAGACAACGGTGTCGTGTTTGAATGGTATTTTCTTTATAAATTCTTCTGCTTGATCCAGCTGCCCGGCTCGACCAAGAAGATCCACCATGCAACCATAATGTTCTATTATTGGTTTAACTCCATAATCCTTAATTATGGAATTAAAGTGGTACCACCCTTCGTCCACTAAACCTGCATTGCTACATGCAGAGAGAACGCCAATAAAGGTAATAGAATCTGGCTTTACCCCTTTTTGTTGCATTTGTTCAAAGAGTTGGAGTGCCTTTATACCAAGCCCATGGATTGCATACCCTGTAATCATTGTAGTCCAAGTCACGACATCTCCTTTAGACATTAAATCAAACACTTGTCCTGCATTTTCTATGCTTCCACATTTGGAGTACATTGAAATAAGGGCACTATTAACAGAAATTTCCAACTCATATCCAGCCTTAATGATAAGGGCATGCACCTGTCTTCCTGTTTGAAGAACTGCTATATTAGCACATGCAGTAAGAACAGTGGAAAAGGTGAACTCATTAAGCTTTATTCCCAATCTTTGAATTTGGAATGCGAGCTTTAAGGCGTCTTCATCGTGGCCCTTGTCCACATATCCCATAATAATTGTAGTCCATGAAACCACATCTTTTATAGACATCTCATCGACCACTTGGTGAGCGTCATTTATCCTCCCGCATTTGGCATACATTGCAGTAAGAGCATTTCCTACTGATAAAAATGATACAAGTCCATTTCTGATGACATGAGCATGGAATTGCTTACCTTGTTCTAGAGCAGCTAGGCTTCCACATGCACTGACAACAATTGCAAATGTGAACTCATTTGGCTTAATGTCTGTCTTCAGCATTTGTCCAAAAAGTTGCAGAGCCTTCTCCCCATGGCCACCCTGTGCAAATCCAACAATCATTGTCGTCCACGACACTACATCTCGCTCCCACATTTCATCAAACAGTTTCTTTGCATCCTTAATTCTTCCAATTTTTGGATACATTGTTGCCAGAGCATTCCCAATAAATACATTTGCTTCAAAACCCATTTTGATGGCACTGGCATGAAGGCACTCTCCCTGTTCGAAAGCACTCATATCCGTGCATGCCCTCACTAGACTGGAAAAGATAAATGGATTCAGCTTTACGTCTGTCCAATTCATCAAACTGAACACTCTCAGAGCTTCGCCTCCATTCCCATGTTGTACGTATCCTGTAATTATAGTCGTCCATGTAAAATCATTACGTTCCGACATTCTATCAAACATTTGGCGTGCATCCTTCATTCTCCCGCATTTTACATGCATGTCAACGATGGCATTACCGACAAATGTGTTGGATTCGAGGCCAACTCTAACCACATGCCCATGAACCTGTTCCCCGCCTTCCCCCAAGCCTGCGCAGGCCTTGAGAACACTGGCAAAAACAAATGAATCTCGCTTGACATCCGTCCACAGCATCTGCAAAAACAGCTGCAGAGCTTCGTGCTCATTCATCCCATTAGCATACCCGGCAATCATGATGGTCCAGGAGACCTCATCTCGTTTCGGCATTTTGTCGAACAGTTGGCGTGCATCCTTGAGAAGGCCAGATTTGACATATGCATTGAGAATACCGTTCGCTTGAAAGACTCCTGGCTCAAATCCTTTTTCAACCATACGGATGCACGTCCTTTTGGCATCTGGCAGGGCTTTTTTATCAATACAGTCCTGCAATAAGGTTCTGTACTCCTTCAACTCTTGTTCCCTGCAAAAGATCTTCACTTTGCCACTACTCTCATCATACTCGTGGACTGCACGCTGAGCACTAAACCCCTTCGTCCTCATTGGACAGACAAGTGATAAACGTAATCCATTCCCTGGTTGGAAACGCCTGCGTATTGCCTCGGCATTGCTTCTACTTACGAAGCTTTTCATATTTGCATATCATTCACCATTTCAAGTGCGCTTATACATCTAATTTCTGCAAATATGTTCAGCTGGTGAGACTCTTTGGCAACCTATTCTCTTCCCTGTTGCTGAGCTTGTTTCTTGAGATTTCGGTGATTGCAAAGTTTCTGATTTACTTTACTGAGCTTCTTCAGAGACAGCGGGAATGGAGTTCTTAAAAAATCACTGGTTTCATGTTCTCTGTAGCTCACACGCCAATCTGATGCACGATGATAGACATGTATTTTTTTCAAGTAGAAACCTCAACTTTCCCACGTTAGTGATTTATTCCAGGAGGCAAGGATTCACAATACGGTTTGTCTATTGATTAAGATTCATAGTAGAAGATTTGACCTCAAAAAGAGTTTGAAAATGCCTTGAGGGGTAGTGGTCTCATCAACATTATTAAAATCTTTCATTCATTCATTCATCCCAACATTCAAATTTGTTGGCACATTCAAAAAGCATATTTCAATTTAATTATTAAGCCAAGGATTGAGAGACTCGAACAATAATTGCATAGTTGAATTTATGGAATTTAAATAAATTAAAAGTGATATTTAGTTTGAATATGAATGGAGGAATAAATTGTTTATGATGTCTCAAATTGATTTGTCAATGTGTAGAAAAATACTGATAAATAATTTTGAATATGTAAACTGATTATATCTTATTTTGGTTTAGATGTGCACTTGCAAAATTGATCCATGTAACTATTGTCGATGAGGATTGCACCCTTATGCAAAGCTGTGACACTCTATAATCTTTCGAAACATGGGGACAAACTCAGGCTGTGGGTGACCTATAATGAGTTTGAACCTCCAGATTATGGGCTAGTTCCTTTAAAATATTCTATTGGAATGTATAATTTTTTGTTTTGGAAAAGGGTAAGAAGGAAACTATAAGGAAATGAAACTATAAAATTTGGTGATGCACCTAATATAGATAGAAAATATACAATCTGGTTCACAATATAACTCAGAAATCTAACTCACACAATCCAATCTTGGCACAAATATCACAAAAAAGTGTTTCTAAGGAAGGCTTGAAAATAGGCCTTTTATGAAGGAAAAGGATTTCTCACAACATGAAAAGGATTATTTTCACTAACACAACCTAAGACCTATAATATCACTATGCTTAATACTGCAAGTAAGAGTGAGACAATAATTTTAAAAGTTTTAATGATTAAACACAGTAAAACTTCATCAAATCACTTCATACAATTAGCATCAAATGGAAAGGCAACTACTTGATTCCAAAAAATAAATGAAATATTGCAAAAGAGACAAAAATGGAACCTGTAACCTGCTGATCTCTAGAAAACTGTAAAAAATTGAGCTACAAAACCTTCTCTCTCAAAGTGTATAAGAGCAAAAAGACAAGAACTAGCAAAAACCAAGTTTTGTTTTACAATATATAGCTTGCTCTCACTAAGAGGCATGCAAAAAAGAACTGTAACTAACTACCTCTAAAATAAGTCCTCCAAGGTGATCCACAAGCAAACTCAAAAATCCCCAAAAATAAGGGCTCAAATTGCCACAAATTGAGCAAAAATAGCTCCAATTTGGTCCTCTCCATATGTTTGACCAAAAGGTTGACCAAAACACTCTAAAAATGGCCCAAAAACCATGCAAAAAGCCTCCAAAGCCTCAGTTATCTTCTCCTCTCAGTTTTGCATGTTTTTTAGGAATGTGGAAAAAATAATAAAGTAATTTATAATGGTATTACTTTATTATTAGTCTTACATCTATACTTTGCATAATCATGCAAAAAAGAGAGAGAAAAGGATAAAAATACCCTCTTATGACTCCCTTGCATGAATATGACATTCTAAACATATTATTTGCATGTTACTTTCCTTATATCTCCAAACACATCTTATGCACCACCTCATGCCTCATGCATACATATTTGTCATTTTGGCAATTAAATGCCATCCTTATGTCTCCCTTTACATTACATATGCATATATGCATAACATTTAAATCATATATTTGATCTCACCCTATACCTCCATAATGCATTAGTTTCCACATGCATTATATATGCATACCTTATGTCTCCCTTACATACTCTTCGTAATACTTATTTCATGCAAAAAGAAATAATCATATCAAAGGAGGTATGAGCCTTCACTTTGAATGATTTTAAGTTTTGACTTGGCAGAAAATAAGAAATAAACACATGGCCTCACGGGCCCCGGGCATCATCACTAGGAATCAAACTTTGAAAGGTCTTGACCTCGGCATGGATAAGGAAGGTAATGATTTTGTTTTTGTTGAAGTCAAAAATGGAAGAAAAAAAAGTCATCGAGCGCTTTGACAAAACAAGGGTTTTCAAACCCTAAAGCATCATTTTGCATTACTCTTCGTTCGGCCTACTGTGTGGCCGCCATGCTGCTCCTCTGGAGTTTGAACTCTTCACCGGTTTTACATGCTATTTCTAAGGGTTTTTGACAAGGTTTGAGCTGAAAAATGAAGGTAAGTCGTTATTTCTCCTATCTAAGGTATTTTCTTCGACTTTCTTGCATAAAACTCGGCCTACAGGCTGCAACTTCATGACATTCCTATGCATATTTTGATATTTTGATGTATCTTTTAGTTTCTGGATGTGCACTCTTCTTTTCTGTGTCTCTTAAGCCTTGAGGCCGAGGCTTTTAAACACTTTCAGAAAAGCTTTTGAAGGCAACTTTGTAGCACAACAACCTGTAGTTTCTCCTTCTGCAAATATATAAGGTAATGTTCACTTTCATTTTACTTGTTCTCCTTCTCTTTTGCTATAGCTTCTTTAGTTGAGGATTTCAAAGAATATACACCAGGTTTTCTTTGGAAATCTTAAAGAAATAGGCCTTCAAGGCCACAGCCGTAGCTATTATACCTTCATTTGCCTTTCGCTGTTGTTCTTCCTTTGTAGCTTTGAAATATCTATAGATTTGAATAAAATAGAGATGGGTCTTTGATATTCTTGAGGCAAAACAACCCATTTGGTCATGGTTGTTACACTATCTCTCCTTTCATTTGATCTTATCACTTTCTTTACATTTTCTTGAAACTATAATGGGTTTTTCAAAAAGAAAGTAAGGGTTTCATTTTATTTTGTGAGGAAAGGAGCCTTTGAAGGTCCGGCCTACATGACTATATCTTTGTAAGAATATGAGATAAACTCTTGTTTGTTCACTTCTTCATACCTATTGTTCCTCTTGTTCATTGTGGCTTCGATGTTTCCTTTGAAAAGGTCTCTGAAAACTATCGCATGAACACTGTGTCTTTTCCATTCTTGAGCTCTTTAGCTATTTCTTCTTTCAAAACTGGGACAGTCATGATGGTATTGCTCTGCAAAATTGACCTTCTCTATCTGACAGTTACATTTAAATAGCAATTTTACATTTCATTCACAACAAGATTGGTAAATGCTTGATCTATTTGTATCCCATTTTTTGTACATTGGCCACTGCATCACACTTTTGTTAGATGACTGTATAGCCTACCTAAAGAGGTGAAAGCTATATAACTGCATATTCATTTATCATTCATTTCGATAGTCAAAAATATATTTGTGACTTGACACTTCATTTGCAACAAAGAGTTATAATATATGCTTAAATGCAGTCTTCACGACTGCTCTCTGTTGCTTGTGGAATGGTTTCTCCATCATTATTACTCCATCTAGTATGATTGTCCTCTACACAGTGTGACTGCTCCATATTGATTTGTCTTTCTTTGAACGACTATCCCACCTATTTTTGACTTGGCATACCTGTCACCTCACTGTGCTCAATGTTGGACTCTTTATTAGCTGGTAAATGCTATTGTACTGTTGCTCCATCTTTGGTGAGATTGTACCTTCTCTTTAATGTTGTTCTTCTGCATCTTTCTATACTTCATAATGGCAACTTTATGGGATGACTGTATCATTTGTCTCAGTTGTACCTGATCTTTATGAACACATGTATCTAATCATTTTACTTACTGCTTTGATTATAATCAGATGATGCTTTTCATGTTTGTATCTTGTAACTCATGTAAATGATACACAAATATGTCTCTTGTAAGCATTATTCTGTAGCTTAATCTTTATCAGGTAACAATGTAAACACTTATGTGACTGATAAAGTCAATGACATACATAAGTGTAACCTGAGACTTGTCTCCAAATGTTGTATGAAAAATGATGGCTCCTATAGCATGTTCTTTCTATTTGATATACAATTGAGACTTGATTGGCATATGTGTCTTTTTGTCCTTGATTGTTCTTTCATAAGTCTTCCATTCATCTCATTTTCATATTTATGTCATTTCTTAAGTCTGATTTTTGTGAAATGTGACATGAAATATGACAGCAATAAAGTATTCTGATAATGATATGAACAAGAGGAATACCTTTCATGACTGCATTTCTGATTTCTGCATTTTGTCAACCTGACTCAGGCATTCCGAACTTTTTTGATTTGTTTTAATCAATTGTAATAAATGTCATGATGACATACTTTCTCTGTAAGTTGATTAATGATGCATGATGTACTTTGAATGATGCATCCTATCTTTTTCTGATATTCCTTTTCAAAATGAATAAAAAGGAAATATGATGGGCTCAACCCTTGTGGAAGCCACATTTTCTCCACATGTTTATTTGTCTTCAAATTAGCAATATTATTTTCCCTATACCTGCACAGTGAACAAACAAATTAGCATAAAAACATACCTGATGGTATTGATTGATCCTCTTCATGATATTCTAATTTATGGCACATGTCTGATTTGATCTTTCATATGAAATGCATGATGTGACAAGTTGATATGTCTGCTAATAAAAGCATATGATAACATTAAATATCCATAGCTCTTACGGGACTTTCCCCAGTTTTTTGCAGGTTCAACTGATGATAGGAGCTGAAGATGAAGACTAAAGATCAACATCAGCAAAAACAACCTTCAAAAACTGAAGATCATCATCAACAAAACAACCTTCTTGCTCAAGTAATGATGGATGTTTAATTTTATCATGTGTTCTTCCTTATTTCTTTTATCATCAGATGTATAGCTTGCATATGTTTTCATTGCTCAGTTTAGTTACTCCCACGGCTTGTGTGGGACACATTTGAACACTCCTTTTAAACATGATCAGTTAATTTATCTTATGCACTTGATGTATGTATGTTTCCTTTTTAATCAATGCATAGGATAAAGTAACAGATACTGAATTGTATGTTCCAAATATGACATGAAATGATAGTTTTAATAAATATCTTTCCTTCTTTCTTTCAAATATGATCAACTGAATAATCAATCTGTCTTATAACTCCTGAAAGATAACACTATGTTAGATCAACTGTATTTCTTGAATGACTGATTCCTTGACATCCTGATTCACTTGTTATGATGATTCATCAGTCCTGATTGGACTGATGGGTTATCCTGACAACTGAATATCTATCTCTGCTTTGTCAAGACATCAACTGTTCATTAAATGCAATAACCTCAAAGTTTTCTTTTATTCTTCCTGAAACAACTGCACTTAGGTCTAACTAAATTTAGTATGAGCAAAAATTAGTAACAGTGCCCATACAAGTGAACCTAAGTGTGAAAATAAACCTAACTCGCAAAATTGATTTGACATAGAATTGATGACTATTATAGATGTGCCTCAACTTATTGTACCTATTTCTTAAGAGGGGTGGTGTCAAGAGGCATTGTTTGGGAACTTTTTAGACAAGGATTTGTTCTCGTTTGGTCAAGCAGCTAGGTCGACCGATTTAATCGCAGTGAACAAAGATTGAAGATGATAGGAAAGCATGCAATATGGATAGTATGATTATGTGAGTTAAAAATACAATTAGGATGCTCTATGATGCTACCATGGTGCTCTCAATTCTAGGATTTCTTGCATTATCCCTCTATCTAGTTTCAAATGGAAAAATAATGTCCTTAAATACAACAACATAGTACATAAATGTGCACTAGGTCGGCCCATAATGGCTAGTAGGAAAAGGTCAACAAGGTTTAATTTAAGATGATATGAAATATGTCAACATAGAAGTGACCTAGGTCAATTCCACATCTAATCTAAACCAATATGGCCAAAGAGAGATCTAGGGATTAAAATTGGTTCTTGGGGATGACTAATAATAGGGATAGATTAGGATAAGGTTGTGAGCCAAATTTAATGTAAGAATTTGTCACTTGTAGACTTATTATTGCATAAAGGACAATCTCGCCAAAGTGGACCCAAAACATAAGGGGAAAGAGCATGGGTATTCAGCATTCACCATTACATTTTTTCCCACACTTTGATGTGCATGCAAACTACTATGAGGATGTATGTCAAAATAAAACAAGCAATCAACATGAGAAGTAAATATTTCAAACACACAAAGGATATATATTTGGACTATGATTCTTATAGTCTCCTTGCAATGAGTGATCCATAAAATACCTACAAAATAGAAAAATATGAAATGAGTAGCATTCATCAGACATTTTAAATAAGCACTAACTACAACTTACTTGATAACTATCTTTAAAAATAATAAAAACTTAAAAATGAGAAGGGTAAGATATTTCATCTAAGCAAAAAGTGGCGGAACTCCAACTTAACTTAGAATAATAATAGGACTCTAACTAAGCAAAAGATTTTGACAATGTAAAAAACTTGATAAAGGCCCCTTCAACATGGGAGCGATTATGAGCCTATTACTGCAAAACATAAGAAATGTCAGTGGCATATATTCCCCTTCTAATTGGTTTCATACAAAGGTTGCAAGGAATTGGAGGTAAGTAGAAAAAAGATATGATCATGATAAAACATGTAAAAGTGATAAAATATATCATCATGTGATAAGCATGTAAGAACATAAGTAAGATGTGATCATGAAAGCATATGTAATGAAGTGAAATAAGGTGCCCCTATGTTGCTCTCAATTAAGACAAATAACAAGATAATGATAGGAATAGATGCTAAATAAGAACCATTTAAGCAAAAGTAAGATGTAAGATATAAGCATGGAATCATAAGATATAAGAAAGATAGTTATATGGAAACTTGTAAATGTTACAAGCATATAGCATGTGTAAACAACATAAGATGTAAACATGAGAATCATATGGTCATTATAATATGATAAACATGTAAGAATTATATCATAAACATGTGTGAGCATTTGCAGCATAATTGTAGATAACATAAGAGCTAGCATCATAAACATGAAATATATGAACATCATCAACAAGTAACATGGGAACATATAAGCTAAGAATGAACATGGTTGAAACATAAGTGCTAATCATGGAACACATGAACAAGCAAGACATATAGGAAAGCATAGGAGTTGGACAAGAAACACAAGAAATCAAAGTTACTAAACATAGAAGAAAAAAAACAAAATATGCCCCCAAGTGGAGAAACAAATCATAAAGCATAATATAGAAGGTGAAATGAGACTAGGAGATGCACAACAAACATGACATAAACAAAAGGTCAAATTCTAAGAACACATAAGGAAAAAAAGTAAATGCTAAGAGAAATAAATAAGTAAAGCCTAAGGATGCTTAAATTCTCAAGAAACAACATTAGATAGATCACCATCCAAGAGATCTTCATCATCCCAACAAGTAGCATCAAGTTATACATCCTCAAGTAAATAGTCTTCATTATGATAAGAAGTGGTGCTCTTAGTGAAAACACTAGCAATAGGTGCAACTATTAATTTATCCTTCTTTACTCATTGTTCTTGATTCTTTGGAGGCAACTCCATAGAGAAATTTTGAATTTGTGTGACCATAACATCTTTCTTAGGTGCCCATCAAGAAGTAGTGCCCTTAGAATGAAATGTGAGTTTATCAATAATAATTCCTTTGTTCTTCAATTGCTTTCTTGGTACATGATTAATTTGTTTCTCACAAGGATCTTTTGAAGGCATGCATATATCAAGACCTTTATGCTTAAAATTTATAGGATGTGCAACTTGAGGTTCCTTAGGACTTCCCAATTCTTTAAAAGTTTCTTAAAATAAAAAGGTGCATAAGTAAGCTTGGACTAAATCATAGTAGGCTATGTAGGACTAATAAACTGTTGATTCTTGTTCATATGGGCCCTCTATTGCTTGATGAGGGTTGTCATACCTCCACTTTAAATTCAACTAATGTTAACAATTGTCATACTAGAACATTGTCCATGACTATTTGTAATAGGGGAGAAGAGTAATTGGACTAACAATTCTCTTTATCTAAAATTGAAAACAAATATAAACACAAATCACATGACCTTCTCTAACTATTGCAAGTAAAAAAATCTATTTAAATATTGATATCAAAGCAAATCTCTAATTATGATAGTAATATTCAAACAATACTAATACTAACAACTAGAATTAGAATGGAATCTTTAAAATAGTCCTATGCTTAACAACTAAAATTAAATTACAGGAATGGAAATAACATGAGAAGATAATAAATAAATTATCACAATAAAAAAAAGTAAATAATTTACCATACAATATATACATTACTTTTGCAGGTTACATGAAGTTATTTAACAGAATGGGAAAGTAATACATAAATAAAGATAAACTATTTTAAATAATGCAAAGACAATCTAATCTAGAAAGTACCATACACCATTCATCCACCTTAGTAGGAGTGGACCCTTTCTCCTTGGTGCAGTCATGGTAGGAGGGTTCACATAATGAACTACCTAGACCGTGCATCCAGAGTAAACACAACGGAAACAACATAAAAGATAGAACAAATGTAGATTCAATCATTCAGTATATCAAAGAATTCAAATACAATATGGCCGGCAACATGCAGGCTGACAACTAGGGCTCAAAGGCCTGGTTACACACATGCACAAGATAAAGCTTTGAAGCTCCTTCGCACAAATCCAAACTATCGATCTCTTAATCATCAGAACTACTTTCCTAAGGATCTATTACATCAATATATATCATTTCCAGACTAATAGGTTCCTCCGCGTCGGCCACAAGAGATCCGGAATCCTGATGAAGAGGTGTAACATGTGTTCTTGGATATGTCGGACCTATCGGCTTGAAAATCCTTCTCCAACGGATGTAATGAAGTGCGGACCTAAGAGGAAAGTCGGCTACAAACCAAGGAACATTATAGAATGAGTCACAAGGATCCGCAAGTCAGCCAATGCTCCCAATCCTTCTCCTTCAGCTGATTACTCATGGCTGTCAGAGAACTCTACACTAAGAAAATAGAGGATCTTCTGATAGCGATATCTTTCTGGTAACTGATCCAAATGCTCTAAATTCTTGATATGATGTAGATGAATGAATTGAGATGCCAAGTCCAGATCCGCAAGGTGTGAAATGCTGAAACCGGACCACAAGCTGAGTTACTTCTGACTGAATTGCCTGAACTGAACTGGAAAGAGAACTAAAATGCAAACAAAACTAAAATGCAAATGCAAATATTTTTGGTTGATGCAAGATTACTCTTGAACCAGGGATGCTCCTGCATCAGACATCCAGGGTTATTGAAAAAGTGAGTCCCTCACTTTGTTGGGGCTAGGGGAGAACCAAGACGGTCCACCTCAGCCTGAGAAACCCATGATGAATCTTCTTCTGGTCTGCCTTTCCACTTTACAAGATATTCTTTGTATTGTCTTCCTCTGGTGTTGCATCCAACTCTGCTATCCAAAATGTCTTCAATTTATTTCGGTGCTTGCTATGGTAACTATTTCTTCAAGTCTTCTTCCATATTGGACTCTGCTTCATGATACTGATAAAGATATTCAATGTTGAAAGTAGGTGAAATACCCAATGTCTCCGGTAATTCCACTTCATATGCATTTCTTGAATCAAATTTTCTGAGTATCCTACAAGGTCCAAACTTCTTCATCTTCAACTTTTTATAAGTTCCAATTGGAAATCTTTCTCTTCTCAAGTACACCATCACTTCATCTCCCACTTTAAATTCCTTATGTCTTCTCTTCTCATCTTCTCTCTCTTTGTACTTACTGTTCATGTCCTCCAAATGCTTCTTCACCTGATTATGCATTGTTTTCATATGATCTACAAATTCTTCTGCTTCTGCACTCCTCTTTTCCTCTGTATTGATGTCTCTCAACTCTGCAACTCCTCTAAGATTCACTCCGATCACAATCTCAAAAGGTGTTCTTCCGGTACTCCTATTTACTGAATTATTTTATGCAAACTTTGCTTGTGAAAGGATCAAGTCCCAACTTCTAGCTGTGTCTCCAACCAAACATCTCAACAAGTTTCCCAAACTCCTATTTACTACCTCTATCTGTCCATCTGTCTATGGATGAAAAGTTGAACTAAACTTCAAATCTGTCTTCATCTTCTTCCAAAGTGTCTTCCAAAAGTATCCAACAAACTTTGTGTCTCTGTTTGAAACTATACTCTTAAGTAATCCATGCAATCTCACAATCTCTTTGAAAAATAGGTCAGCTACATGCACTGCATCAGTTGTCTTCTTACAAGGTATGAAATGAGCCATCTTTGAAAATCTGTCAACCACTACAAATATTGAATCGTGCCCTCTTTGTGTCTTAGGTAATCCCATTACAAAATCCATGCTTATGTCTTCCCAAGGTCTCTCCGGTACTGTCAAAGGCTTATACAAGCCAGTGTTCTGACTACTCCCTTTTGCAACTTGACAAACTCCACAACTCTGCACAAATCTCTAAACGTCCTTATGTATCTAAGGCCCAAAGTAATTTTCACTTACCAAAGCCACTATCTTATCAATGCCAAAATGTCCTACCAATCCACCACTATGCTTCTCCTTGATCAAATTATCTCTCATGGAACTTCTAGGTATGCATAACTGACTTCCTTTGAACAACATATCTTCCTAAATGAAATGGTCTAACCACTTACTCCTATCTGCCACAACAGGTTCCTTACATGCTCTCCAAGGCTCTACAAAATCAATGTCTCCCTCATACATGTTCTTCAATTCATCAAAACCTAACACTTCAACTCAAATCTCTTCTTCTACTCAAGGCATCGACAACTTTATTTGATTTACCACTCTGATGCTTCAACACAAAAGTATAACTCTGCATGAACTCTACCCACCTCATATGTCTCTGATTCAACTTACCTTGACTATTCAAATATTGCAAAGCTTGATGATCTGTATACAACACAAACTCCTTAGGCAACAAATAATGTCTCCACTTCTTCAAGGCTTGAATTATGGCATAGAACTCCTGATCATAAACTGAATATCTTTTCCTTGCATCATTCAACTTCTCACTGAAATATGCTATAGGTCTACCTTCTTGACTTAACACTGCTCCAATTGCATTTACACTTGCATCACAATCCACTTAAAATACCTTATTGAAATCTGGTAATGCCAAAATAGGTTGCTCTGTCACTTTCTACTTCAACAACTCAAAACTTTTATCTACTCCTGATGTCCACTTGAAATCTTTTCTGTCACTTCTCATTGTCTCTATCATGGGTTTACATACTGAACTGAAATTTCTGATGAACTTCCGGTAGAAACTAGCCAATCCATGAAATGATCTAACCTCTCCAATGCTCTCCAGTGTAGGCCACTCAACAATTGATTTCACTTTCTCAGGGTCCATCTTCAATCCTTCCACAGAAATTACAAATCCCAGATATACCAATTCTTCTTTCATGAAACTACATTTCTTGATGTTTATCAACAATTTCTCTTCTTTCAACCTCTGAAAAACTTGTCTAATATGCCACAAATGTTCTTCTTTTGTCTTACTAAAAATAAGAATATCATCCAAATATACAATCACAAACTTACCCAAGAATTACTTCAGAACTTCATTTATCAACCTCATGAAAGTACTTGGTGCATTTGTCAATCCAAAAGGCATCACTAACCACTCATACAATCCTTCATTTGTCTTAAAAGTAGTCTTCCATTCATCACCTTCTCTGATTCTAATCTAATGGTATCCACTTTTCAAATCTATCTTTGTGAAATATCTTACTCCACTCAAACAATCCATAATATCATCCATCCTAGGTAAAGGAAATCTATACTTAACTATGATCTTGTTTATTGCTCTGGAATTAGTACACATTCTCCATTCTTCATCCTTCTTCAGTGCCAAAACTGTAGGTACTGCACAAGGACTCAAACTTTATCTGATCAAACCTTTCCTCAACAAATCTTGTATCTGTCTATTCAATTCTTCATTCTTTGTCGGTGTCATCCTATGTGCTTCTTTGTTAGGCAAACTTGTTCCCGGTATAAGATCCATGTGATGGCTGATACTCCTTATAGTTGGTAATCCTTCCAGTACATTATCTGATATGATGTCTTCATACTCTGTCAGAAATTCTCTTATCTCATCTGGTTCAGTTTCTCCCTTCACTACTTCAGGCATTTTAGGAATCAAGGCATAACACATACTTTCATGTTTCAAACCATCCAAAAATTTCCTTCCATCTACCAAACAGATTCTAGCATTCCCACATACTACATCTTTAGGATCATCTTCCAAAGGAATCAAAGTAATTCTTTTCCCATTTGCTATTATAGTATATGTGTTCTTTCACCCATCATGTATAGCTTTTCTATCATATTGCCAAGGTCTACCCAACAAGTTATGACAAACATCCATAGGCATAATATCACACAAGACTTCATCCTGATATGACCCAATATGAAATTTCACCAAACATTGTTCACTCACCAGTATCTTATGATCATCTTGAATCCATGCTATCTGATAGGGCTTAGGGTGTTTCAATCTTTCCAACTTCATCTTAGTCACCATCTCCTCTAAAACTAGGTTAGCTGAACTACCATTATCAATTACAACTTTACAACACTTACTTTTGGATTTGCATCTGGTTCTGAATAGACTTTTCCTCTGTGATGGTTCTTCATTTGTCTCTGTTTGAAATAGTGCTCTCCTCATCACCAATGATTCTCCTTTCTCTAGATTGCCAACTGAACAAGGTGATTCAGCAAGTTCTTCTTCAACATAGGTTGTTCTTCCACTGTTTGTTGTTTTCTTGCTTGTACTACCCTGATTACACTTAAATGCTCCGTGTCCTTCACCTCCACATTTAAAACAAGTACCTTTGAATGTTCTCTTATCAAATCCTCTTCCCTCTCTTCTACATCCTTCATTCCGGTATGCACTAGGGTTTCCTCTCCGGTAAAAATTTCTATCATCTCTTTGATAAGCATTATTATCTCTGTCATCCTTTCTAACTAGGCTGTCAAACTTGTTCTGCTTAGGATAAGATCTGTCTCCTCCAGAAAATGTCCTACCTCTTAGAAATTTACCTCCTCTGCCTCTTTGTCTCTTATCATGTTTCTTATTTAACTTCTCTTCAACTTTCTGTGCAAATTGATATGCTTCTTCCAAAGATGCCATCCTTACCAAACTCAGTTCTTCTTGAATGTTCAATCTCAGTCCATTGATGTATCTAGCCACTTTCTCCTTGCTTGCTTCACTGTGTCATATCCTTATGATTATCTTATGAAACTCTTCAGTGTATTCTTTCACAGATTTCTCCTTTTGTCTTAGGTTTTGCAATCTTTTCAACAGCTCCAACTCATAGTTAGCAGGTATGAACTGATTCTTCAACTTTGTCACCATCCGGTCCCACTTTGTAATCTTTTCTTTTCCTCTTCTGTTTCTTTCCAACTGAACTTCTTTCCACCATATAGCAGCATGTCCTTTCAACTTGGTCTTGGCAAATTTCACTTTCTCCAGATCTTCCATCTCCTCATATTCAAAGTATTCTTCCATATCATTTATCCAATCAATCAACTCTTCCAGATTCAAATTACCAGCATAATTCAGCACATCAACTCTAGGTCTTTTCCCAATCTTTGAGATAGCTCACAACATCTTTATCTGATCTAATTCTTCTTCTTCATGACCTTCTAGGGTTTCGCTAGTTTGTTCACCAGATTGAAATTCTTCTTCATCATCACTTTCAATATTAGGTCTAGGTGTCAATCCTCTTCGCCTATCTTCTTCAACAACGTCTAATCAAATTTGCATTATTCTCATCAATTCCATCATCTCATCCATTCTATTAGCCATTGTACCAACAGGAGGAACTCTCCGTGGTGGCATCTTCCTAGGATCAAGTGCAAACAGCCTCAGGTTCGATGATCGGGCTACAAGCAACAACTGCCTCTCAATCGGTGATCGGTTATGTACAAGTAACCTGCCTCAAATCGGCGATCTGCTTACAACAAGATCTTATAGACTCCCCTTCACCAATTCACTTCAAAGAATCAAACTTTCGCTCTGATACCACTAGGTGTAGTCACGGTAGGAGGGTTCACAGAATGAAGTATCCAGACCATGCAGCCAAAGTAAACACAATGGAAACAACACAAAAGATAGAACAAATGTAGATTCATTCATTCAATATATCAAAGAATTCAAATACAATTTGGCTGGCAACATGTGAGCTGACAACTAGGGCTCAAAGGCCTGGTTACACACATGCGCAAGATAAAGCTTTGAAGCTCCTTCACACAAATCCAAACTATCGATCTCTAAATCATCAAAACTACTTTCCTAAGGATCTATTACATCAATATATATCATTTCTGGACCAAAAGGTTCCTCCGCGTCGGCCATAAGAGATTTGGAATCCTGATGAAGAGGTGTAATGTGTGTTCTTGGATATGTCAGACCTATCAGCTTGAAAATCCTTCTCCAATGGATGCAATGAAGTGCGGACCTAAGAGGAAGGTCAACCACGAACCAAGGAACATTGTAGAATGAGTCACAAGGATCCACAAGTCAGCCAATGCTCCCAATCCTTCTCCTTCAGCTGATTACTCATGGCTATCAGAGAACTCTGCACTAAGAAAATAGAGGATCTTCTGATAGTGATATCTTTTTGGTAATTGATCCAAATGCTCTGAATTCTTGATATGATGTAGATGAATGAATTGAGATACTAAGTCTAGATCCACAAGGTGTGAAATGCTGAAATCGGACCACAAGCTGAGCTGCTTCCAACTGAATTGCCTGAACTGAACTGGAAAGAGAACTGAAATGCAAACAAAAATAAAATGCAAATGCAAATGTTTTTGGTTGATGCAAGATTACTCTTGAACTAGGGATGCTCCTGCATCACTCCCCCTTTTGACTGAGACCAAATGATCAAGAAATTAGTATCAAAATGCTCATAAACTCAAGTCTTCATTAATAAAATATGTACATTTACATAAAAAATGAAACATGATCTATTTTCCTTCTATGTGTAAACAATTAACAGTTATGAACTATTCATTATCAACTATTGACTATCATCTTTTTTTGGATTTGGCTAATTATATATTTATACCAAAAATCTCCCCAACCTCCAAAGATCAAAAGTCCTAACAAAATACAAATTATTTATGACTACCCTAAGATTCTAACCATTGTGCCTATCTCTATGCTAATGCACGATGGCCTTTACTCCTATAAGGACTTCTAATCAAATATAATGATTCATCTAAAGATGATTTTATTGTATCTCAGACTCTTGTTGAAACATAACTGGCCATTCCATTTGTTGAAGAGATAAACATGGGAGGACACTACATAGATAATTACAACTCTGCCTCTTCCTAAATGTAGCTTGTATGTTCATTAGTATTTCCTTTTTGTTGACTATAATTCTGACATCCTACATGTTGAATATAATCTAAAGATGAAGTATTATAATTTTTTTGTACCTCTAGAATCCTTCTATGCCCCAAAAATGTTAGAAAATAAGCTTGCCAAGAAATCCAAAGCTACCTATGTGATAGTCAAGAGCCTCCTAAAACACTCTGAAGTCAACCCCATGTGGTTGCAAAAATCTCACCAACCTCCAAAGATCAAAAGTCCTAACAAAATACAAATTATTTATGACTACCCTAAGATTCTAACCATTGTGCCTATCTCTATGCTAATGCATGATGGCCTTTACTCCTATAAGGACTTCTAATCAAATATAATGATTTTATTGTATCTAAGACTCTTATTGAAACATAACTGGCCATCCCATTTGTCTAAGAGATAAACATGGGAGGACACTACATAGATAATTACAACTCTGCCTCTTCCTAAATGTAGCTTGTATGTTCATTAGTATTTCCTTTTTGTTGACTAGAATTCTGACATCCTACATGTTGAATATAATCTATAGATGAAGTATTATAATTTTTTTGTACCTCTAGAATCCTTCTATGCCCCAAAAATGTTAGAAAATTAGCTTGCCAAGAAATCCAGAGCTACCTCTGTGATAGTCAGGAGCCTCCTAAAACATTCTGAAGTCAGTCCCATGTGGTTGCTTCAAATCCAAAATACTCCAAAGCTAGGAACTTTAGAATTATAATTTTGGAGCTAGGACTTTAGAACTATAACTTTATAGTTATAACTTTAGAGCCATACTTTGGAGATGGATTACTCTAGAGCCTAGCTTGTATCAATATTCAAAGACTCAAAGTGCTTCTAAGTACACAAAATTTATATCTTTTGACCAATAAAGGTGTTAGAACATATCAAGATTTTAGAACCAAGGACTTCCAAAAATAAACTATATATAGTGTACCTAGGAGCATTAAATATATATCCTCTATTCTACTTTAAGTAAGTTATAAATCCTTAAATTACTCCTAAATCTAATTTAAAGCTTAAGATGGGGAGAAAAAGGATGTTACTTTTGGACTCTAGATGGGACAATTTGAGGTCCCATCATCCCCCATGCCTATATTTTTGTAGGTCCTCCTATGATTGTTGTTCTCTTTGCAAATTCAATGCTTCTCATAACTAGTTGTAGTCATACTCTTTTTGGAAGGTACCCCAATTGGATTGTCCTGACTCCTCATGTCCTTTGTATTGTTCTACCCAAACCCTCCATGATTCAAAAGCTTCAAAATCCTACTCTATAGTATTTGTCCAATGGGGCACTCGAATAAGGATTAATGGAGAGCTGAATCTCATCCCCACCCATTTATTTAAATTATACTAGTCCATCATTTTGACAACTAATTTGGCCTTATGGAGTGACCATTTTAAGTTAACTAGGGAGATGATCTCCCTTCTCTTCAAGGTTGAACCAAAACTTTTTTGTACATGTGTTGGTAGAAATTATTATGGAATTCCATCAAATTTTCAATGTATTTGTCTCATCTTAGAGGTGTAGGCATACTATCTGAAGGTCCTCACAAAAACACTAGTTTTCAATACTTATACCTCATGAGGAATTCTACAGTCTTATCTTGGTCATTGTATTCATATTCCATACTTCACCATATTTCTTGGTTTTGGAGGAGGGAGATGAAATCTCTTATTTATACTTCCATAAATAGGTTAATCACAAAATTTGTTTGGTGCCCAAGAAAGAATCTATGTTCAAAAGGTTCACATAATATTTTTTTTTGTTCTCATGAATTTTCCATGTAGGCTGCCATGAACTCCTTCTCATCTACAAAATCATAGGATAATCCATAAGAAATCCTTAATAGTTGCAAGTGAAGGAATTGCTCCCTAAAAAATAAGCTATGTACACTTGAGGGTTTTCTACATGTTAGTAAGGAATTCCCTATTTTACATGTTGTTGCCACTCTAGATTCTAAAACTTGAATATTTTTTTGAAGCTCCTCATGTTGTTCTTTCAATTGTAGATTTTCACTACCTAATTTCCTTGAGAAATGACATTGTGCAATCCATGATTGAAGAGCTTTGGGAATACTGATGTGGAAAATTTCAAAAGTTAGAGGGGCAGTTTGTATTATTTTATCTTCTTTAATAGGGGGGAACTCATCTCTTCTAATTCCTCCTCTAAATCCACTATCCTATTTATTGTTCTTGTTATTTTGATTTGTTCTTCACTACACTTTTCATGAAAAGTAGAAATGGCATTCATGAGATTTGTTGCTAGTGATTCTATCGTATCCTCTATGATTTGGAGAGCATCCTCTAGAGACTCAATTCTTGCCTTTGTTTGGATTATTTTCTCATTCTTTGATAGGATTTCTAAATATTCTTCCTTCAATTTATTTTGTAGTGAAATAATAATGTTGTACCTATCTAACAATTCTTACTTCAAAATTTTAGTTTCTTGTTGTTGCTACTTTATTGTAAACTCAACTTTAGATAAGGTCATTACTTGGAGGGATTGTTGTTCCTCCATTGATGTGGATGGTTGTCCTTCTTATTTTTTTGGTTGCATTGGGGATATTCCCTTGTTTGATCTTTTATGTAAGGAGAGGAGGTCTCAAGTACTTCTACAGCTTCATTGAAAGGCTCTTCTTGTACCTCCATGGTAGGGGTTTCTTCATAGATTCCTCCAGAGGGTTCTACTTGGGTTAGACTTCTCATGATCTTGGTAATTTTTTGCTCTTCCTTAGAGCTAGTGTAGGGTGGTAATTCCACCCATTGCCTTCTATTTCTCTTGACTGGAGGGAATTTTTACTTTTCTACTTGTCTATCCCCTATTTCTTTCTCTTCATTAGAGTCTGAGATGATTATATCTAGAAGTGGTGACCTAGCTCCAAAGTAGGGTTCTTGAGTGGAGAGTTATTTCCTATTTTTATCCTTTAGAGTTGGCTTGCTCTTCTTCTTTCTTTTAGCCAGTTCCTCTAGAGATGTACTAGTGATAGTTGTTGAAGTTTCAAAGGCTTGCTCATGTTTCTTGTGTTTGTTTTCCAAAAACTTTTGCCATCTTGTTTATCCTACTAAATTTTTGAGGAAATGATGTTTACAAATGACTTGAATTAGGCCATGATGTTTCAATGGCCTTAATATTCTATTATACTTCCCTAACATAGATTGGATGGAAGCATGTAGATAACTAGGCAGATTCACTCTTAGTTCTTCATTCTCTGCTATGTATCTCAAGTGATTTAGCATTTTCATCTTAGGTCCTATGACAATGGCATACTAGCCTTCACATGTAAATAATTTCATCACCCATATGACAACAATCTTCTAAGTTTTAGGGAGAATACCCTTGCTAATGCCCTTAGGGTCCCCTTTCTTGCCACGAACCAATTTAGGCATTGGTTTAGTGTTAATTAATTCATTATACAGGGTTCCAGCATTAAATAAATCCTCCCCCTTAGCTAGAAGACCAAAAAGACTACTTAATATGGCAAGAGTTACCTTGATTTTTATGCCACAAACTATAAAAAGGATCCCCTAGATATTTTACACAGATACCTCTATAATGATATCACCGTTTCCATCAAATTTCTCTAGGAACCCCAACTAACTTGGAGCTCTAAATATTTTTGCCACCTCTTCATTCTCAAGTAGATACTAGATGGATTCATATTTTGACCTCCTTTTTTGTCTTATTTTATTAATGGTCAGGTAATGTGAAATTCACAGGCAATGGATCAGAAGATAGTTGTAAGGTGAGGGATGAAAACATGGAGTTTGCACAATGGAAAGGGGAGTAATGAAATTTTGTTGAGGAAGTGAATTATGTGAGAAATGAATCTAGAGTGTGAGAGTTTAATTGCATTGAATTCCACATCATTACCATGTGAAGCACTAGATTGCATATGTCTTACTATATCCTTTGCATGCATGATTTTGAGTGCAATTTATTTAGAATCATTTCTTACATGTACCTAATTATGTTTTGTTGTACTTTCTTATAAGGTATGGTCAAATCAAATGTACTTCCCTTTTCCAATTGATTTATATTATGTAGACACATGTCTATTTAAGGAGGTTCATAATAATAAAGTGGACTTATTTGTAATTAAAAGAAAATTACAATTATGCTTTAAAACAAAATTGTAGGATACATACCTGGTTGTATTTCTAGTTGTACTTTACTCTATTTTGTTGATATTCATGTGAAGAATAGAAAAAAGTCTTTAGAGTCTTGAAACACAATAGGCTTTAGAGTTGTGAACATAATGTGGGCTTCAGAGTTTTGGAATGGAAAGTGAGTTTTGAAGTGATGAAATAGAATGTGAGCTCTAGAGTGATGGAACAAAGTGTGAGATCTAAAGTGATGGAGCTACATGTGAGATTTGGAGTGATGGAATAGAATGTGATCCCTAGAGTGATAGATCAGAATGCAAGCACTAGAGTGATGGAATTGGATGTGAGCTTCAAAGTGCTAGAATAAAACATGAGCTCTAGAGTGATGGAACTGGAGGTGAGCTTCAGAGTGATGGAACATAATTCAATATTTAGAGTGTTGGAACATAATGTGAGATATGAAGTGATGGACTAAAATGTGAGCTCCAAAGTGATCGAACAAAATGAGAGCTTTGGAGTGTTGAAACATGTGAGCTTCGAAGTGTTTGAATAGAATGTGAGCTCTAGAGTGATGAAATTAGATGTGAGCTCCAAAATGATGGAATAGAATGTGAGCTCTAGAGTGCTAGAATAAAATGTGAGCTCTGGAGTGTTGGAATAGAATGCGGGCTTCTAAGTGCTAGAAATTAGAGAAAAGAGCCACTATTTGTTAGTTTTCAACTCTTTTTAGTTGTTCAATGGGAAAAAGAGACATTATTTTTTGTTTCCATATCCTTTATTCAAGACCTTAAAGACATGCTCAAAAGCTTGTTGTAGTGGGAGGAAAAATCCCTCTTACAAAATAGAATTCAAGTTGTGATTTAAGATTTGGATAGTGAATTTCTTTTTGATTTCTCGATGTTGATATAAATGTAGCCTATGCCTACTCACTAGCAATATTCTTTTGTATCCATTAATGGATGATAGTTGAAAATCTCCATTATCAAAGATTTCCTTTACTTCATATGGTCCTAACAAATGAGTGTACAACTTCCCTTTGAAGTCTTTATACTTAGAATCAAATAACAAGGTCCAATCCCCAACTTTGAACTTCCTCTTTTGGATGTGATGATCATGCCATATATTTCACTATTGTTGGATAAGTTCTATCTACTAAAGTGTTTCAAGTCTTATTTCATCCAATTCATTTAGTTACAAAACCTATTCACATTGTGCTTGTGTAAGATCCAATTCTACCTCTATTATTGTTCTCAAAGTTTGTAGCTCAAATTCAATGGGAAGTATTGGTTTCTTCCCATAAACTAACTCATAGAGAGTGGATCATGTAGTTGATTTCCATGTGGTTTTGTATGCTCATATTGCTTCAGGTAACTTCCTTTCCCAATCTTTTATACTCGCAACTACTGACTTTGTTAGGATATTCTCTAGTTCTCTATTTTGACTTCCACTTGACCATTTTCCTATGGGTGGTAGGGTGAAGACTTCTTATGTCTAATTTGACACCACTTAGTGAATTCTTGGATGACATTGGACATGAATGATGGTCCTTGATCTGAAACAACAGATTTCGGTTTCCCAAATTATACGAATATTTTATCATATAAGAAGTTAGAAACCTTCTCCTCTTTAAAAAATTACAAGGCTTATGTTTTAGCCCATTTAGTGACATAATTAGTGCATACTAGGAGGTACATATTTCCTTGGGATGTTGGATCAATAGGTCCAATGAAATCCAATCCCCATTTCTCAAAAGGTTGTAGAATCACTTGAGGATGGAGTGGCATGTCATTGTAAATAATGGTTTACCTATAAATTGGCATTGGTCACATTGCCTCACATACTTCTTAACATCCTTGTATAGAGAAGGCCAGTAGTACCCAACACTTAGAACCTTGTGGATGGTTATTTGTATTGAATAATGTTCTATTGGTTCATCATGGCAAGCTCTCAGGATGTCATTTAGACTTCATCGACATCTACACACTGACGTAAAACAAGATCAGGGCCACATTTAAACATAATTTTATTGAACCATTTAAATGTTGAGTTTTCTTTAATAAGTTGTTTCTTTTATTTATTTGTGAAGTCATGTGGAAACTTCTCGTTTGCTAGATAGTTAACCATACTAGCAAACCAAGGTGTGTATGTTGAGACTACAAATAGTTGTTCTTTCAGAATGTCATCTTTTATAGGCTCATATTCTCTTGAAACATTCAATATAAACAAAAATTCAGCAACCATGTTAGCTTTTCCAAGTTTGTCCATCACTGTTACATTGAATTTCTACAAGAGTAACAACCATCTAATAATTCAGCTACTTACTAATGATTTGTTCATTAAATATTTAATTGTTGAATGTGTTGGTTTTTTCCCAGACTGGATGCTTATTCCCAGATTTCCCTACAAGGTAGCCATCAGTGATCAACAGGATCTCTGGGCCAGGGGCCAACAGTATAGGAGATAGACTCTATATTTTATCTCCTCTTCTTCTTCAGGCTCTGCAAGACCTAGGGGGGTATTCCCTACTCAACATCCATGAGGATATGCATACAAGGCTGGGATGCTGACAGAAAGCAGATAAGTCCTCCTGTGAGTAGACCAAAACTGAAAGATAAGAGCAAAGGGGCTAGCTTTGGGCCTATTTGCAGTTGTAGACAGAGGACTGAGGATCCTAAAACTAACTCTAATGTCCTAATGTTTGTTTTAGATTTTGATTTGGATTTTAAGTTTGGATGCAAAGCTGGACATGGTTGTAACACAAAAACAAAGCAAGATTGGTGCCTATCCAGGGCCTGGAGTCAGTAGACATACATCTGTGAATGATCAACATGAACAGCTAAAACTGGATTTCAGGGGGATATATGTGATACCTGCTTTGCAAATATCTCCCAATACAGAGTGTTAAGTTATCTCTACTTATGGCATCCCTACTGCAGTATACCCTTCCCAATGTTCAACCTGAAAACAGTTTAATCTACCCCTTGAGCAGAAGTTAAAAGATCAGACATTCAACATAGGAATTCTATGCTCTAGAATCTAAACATTACCCAAATATCCAGATTCAGAAGAAGAATACATGCAATACTGGAGACAGAATTAACGAAACACATGCTAAGATAGCATTTCTCATATAAGCTTAATCATGAAATCAGTGGGTTCATGCCAAAAACATACAACAAGAGATACATAAACTCACAGGTTAAGCTGTACAGGGCAACCAGATCAGCTTGTTTTGAATTACAGAGCCAAAGATCTTCAACTTTCAACAACCACAAATGAGTAACACTTCCTGCTTATAACAGCCAGGTAGTGTACCACAGCAATTAATTACATGGTTGACCAAAAATCCCGCCAGATACACAGTATCAGCAAAATGGCGCTCAACGCATTACCAGATTGGCGCCCAAACATGAATGCAGCAGGTAGGGGAGGAGACAGGAAGAAATTTCGAGCCCTGCGCCACTGTCCGCTGATGTACACCTTCAATCGGGTACCAGATCCGCCCATACCTCTGCAACCTTCGCCATTAATGGCGCACCAACCCGCGGCCTCGAGAAAACGTCAATTCTGCATCGCAACCATTTCCCACCGAGATTCATCATCATGATATTTGAAAATATGCAGGATACCATTATCCCACATGCACCCCGCAGCAACCTCTTTAACATTTTATATACTAGGTCATGAGCATATATGATGTCGGCGCTTTTGCTCCTGACGACACTAGTATAAGACTTCATCATCATCATCCTCCAGCAGCATGATATCCTGTTGCTTGAAATATCACCCTGACGTCAGCATCATATCGTAATATCACCTGCATGATAATTGCCTTCATCCGCACAACCTGATCCATCGGAGGAACATCCTCCTGCTGAGCCTATACCAAAAGTCTGGCCGATGAACATCCTGATGACGTCATCATCATATCTTGCTGACGTCATCATCATATCTGCCCACTGCGCACCTCCTCATATCCGGATGACGTCATCATCATATTTGCAAATATCGGGAGATCTCCACAAGATGATCAGTGTTAGAAATATGACCCCCCCGGACCTTGATGACGTCATCATCATATCGACATCAGGATGATATTCGGAAGATAACCGGATATTTGGGAATATCATCCTGATGTACAAATATCATGTTGCACTGTAGCTCCACTATAAGATCGGGGCGATAGATGAATATGATGATGCTTGAAAAGATCACCCCCACTAGATAATGCACGAAGCCGGCAGGCGGATATCTCCTTGATATCAGCATCATCATGACGCTGGAACAAATATACATCCGAGTGATATTCAAAAATGAAAATATCACCCCCTCCTTCGGAAATATCATGATGCAGATAGGCAGAGAAGTAGATATCATCCTGACATAAGAATGACGTCAGCATCATCAGGATGATAAAACAACGAACATGAAGTGATACAACATCATCAGGATGATATTGACTAAGATCATCCTGACGTTCAAAATATGATGACCCCAGTGAATATCGGGTCACACTTAGAACTCTTCAACAACATCATCAGGATGATCATAACCAAGATCACCCGATGATAAAAATATCACCCCGGCGAAATATCATGAAGGCAGAAAATATGATGCCCCCCGCACGCAACACGGTGATAACTGGAAATATGATGATGATGATGACGACCCTTAAGAAAAAAAACAAGTCAGGTCGAACAACTCAAAGAATAACCCCTTCAGAAAATCGGGGCAACATCATCATCATGTTTGGGCAAGGTGATAATTGGAAGATCACCGGATACTTGAAAAATCACCCCCGCAAGCAAATTAGGGCACACTGTAGCTCATCAGCAGGATCAGGATGATATCCAGGCATCACCCGATATTGAAATATGATGATCCTGATGAATAACAAGCCGACAGAAAACATGATAATGCAGACCATCATCGAAGACAAGATGATGATGATGATCTCCTCCTCAAAGAAAATATGATGTTGCAGATGAAAAATGCTGAGGAGGTCCAACACTTAGGAAAATGGGCAAGAAGATATAGGGTTCAAATGAAGAAACCCCCTGATCATGAAAAATCACCCCTCAGGTCAAAAAGAGTGCTAACACTGGCTCCGAATGGGGACGTGCAGGTGAAAACCTGCAGCGAGAACCAGATCTCCGGGCAGACCAGACAAAAAGCCAAAAAGCACGAGCTGTACAAGGCATTTACACTACATACATATTTTTTACAAATGTGCACAGCAACAAGTCATTTATGCAAAATAGAACTTAAGGAATTGGCCATGCACAGGCAATTCCAGAACTTCACCATCTAGGGCCTGGAGGAAATAAGAATCCTCCCCATGAGTATTGCAAACCTGATATGGGCCCATCCATAAGGGTTCAAATTTACCATGTTTACCCTTTTCCTGACCTTTAGCATTCCAAATGAGCACCAGATCATTGACTTGAAACTTCCTTTTTGTAGTTCTCCTGTCAAACTGATATTTCACATCTTGTTGTCTTTTGAGATTGATCTGGTGGGCTTTCCTTCTATTTTCATCCAATGCAACCAGCTGATTCACTCTTTCTGTCATGGAATCCTCAATCTCCTCATCATTTTCCTGAATGAATCTGTAAACTAGTAGGAGATTGTTTATGGGCAATCTAGCTGATGCACCATATACTAGCTCAAAAGGTGACTTCCCAATAGCCCTTTTCACTGTCACTCTGTCAGCCCATATTGCTAAGTTCAATTTTGAGTCCCAAGCTCTCTTGTTCTTGTCCAGTATCCTCTTGATAATTTTCATGATGCTCTTATTGCTTGATTCTGCTTGACCATTTCCTTGTGGGTGATATGGTGATGTATATGATAGATTTATCCCATACCTGTTGCAAAAATCAACAAATTCACCTGATCTGAAGCACATAGCATTATCAGTGACTATCTTAAATGGTACTCCAAACCTGATGATGATGTTTTCTAGTATGAAATCTGTCACCACCTTACTTGTAGCTCTCTTAGTTGGAATGGCCTCAATCCATTTGGTAAAGTAAACAGTTGCCACCAAAATCCAACTGTGTCCCCCACTTGATTTGTCTGCAATTTCCCCTATGAAGTCAATTCCCCATTGCTGGAATGGAGCATCCACAGTTATAGTTCTGAGGGGTAAAGCACCATCATATTTCAGCTTTCCTGAAAATCTTTGGCAAGGGTCACACTTCCTCACTAACCTTTGTGCATCTGAAAAGAGAGTGGGCCACCAATATCCTGCCCTGAGAATTTTATGAGCTGTTGTTTGGGCAGTATAATGTCCACCACACAATCCTTTATGCATATCAATCAAAACATTGTTAGCCATATCCTCATCCACACATCTCAGCAGCACACCATCAGGGTTTTTCCAGTATAGCTCACCTTGAACAATAACATACCTGATTGCATGTAACTTTAAAGTCCTCTTTTGACTGTCACTGAAATGGGAAGGACAATTCAGATTTTGCAAGTAGTAGATAATATCCTTGTACCATTCAGATCCTGATACATTTACACTCTCATCTTGGACCGCATTAACTTGGCATGCTTCCAAGTTTGACTGTGCCATCATCTTGGCTAATCCTTGTCCTCTTATCAACTTAGTAACTTGTATGTCTATGTTGAACTCTTGCAGTTTGTTTATCCATCTGCACCTTCTTCCAGTCACTTCCTGCTGAGTGAATATGTCTTTGACTGCTGCATGAGGTACATATGCAATTATATATGATCCTACCAAGTATGGTCTGAAACTTTTGATGGCTCTGACTAGTGCATATGCCTGTTTTTCCATAATATCATACTTCAACTCAGAGGCCTGCAAGGACATACTGAAGAAAGCGATGGGCTGTTCAAAACCATCTTCGTTTTTCTGTAGCAAACATGCAGCAATAGTATGAAAGGAAGCAAATGAAAATACTTGGAATGGCCTAGAAAAATCAGGAGATTTAAGAACAGGGGCCATCTTGATTGCCTCTTTGATACTCTGAAATGATTCTATTGCTTCCCTTTCCCAATTGACAGTTGCATCCTTCTTCATCATCTTGGAAATGTTCCTTGTGGTTTCTGCAAAGTTGGGAACAAATCTCCTAACAAAATTTATCTGTCCAAAGAAGGACTGAACTCCTTTTATAGTTTTTGGCATTTGAATCCTGTCAATAGCAGCCACTCTCTCTGGATCTATCCTGACTCCATCCTTGGAAACAATATGTCCCAGGAGCTTTCCTTCAACTACCCCAAAGGCACACTTCTTTGGATTTAAAGAAATACCATACTCTAGTGCTCTTATGAAAATCTGCTCCAGATGCAAACAATGCTGCTCTTATTTCTTTGAGTAAGCAGTCAAGTCATCCTGATATACAGCTAGGATTGAATCAATCAGCCCTGCAAAAGCAACATCCATTGCTCTTTGAAATGTAGCACCTGCATTGGTTAGGCCAAATGGCATTCTAACATACACATAAGTTCCCCATGGAGTGGTAAAGGTGGTTTTATACTGTTCTGATTCCTTTACCTTTACCTGATTATATCCTGAAAATCCATCCATCATGGATAGGAGTTCACAACCAGTCACTCTCTGCAACATAGCTTCCATATTAGGCAGTGGATAGTTATCCTTTAAAGAGGATACATTCAAGTTCCTGAAATCAACACAAAGCCTAATATCACCATTCTTTTTTCTGACTGGGACAAGGTTAGACACCCAAGTTGAATGTCTGATTGGCACAATTATTCCAGCTTCCCTGAGCCTTTTGAGTTCTTCTTGCATCTTGGGAGCTAAGGTAGGGTTAATAGGTCTTTGCTTTTGTCTAAATGGCTTAGCTCCAGGCTTCAATGGGATCTCATGCTCGAATAAATCTTCCCTATAGGCTTTTAGGTCCTCATATGACCAAGCAAAAACATGTTTATACTTTTTCAGTAATGCAATCAGCATACTCCTAATGTGTGGTTTGAGCTGTTTACCAATGTATACCTTCTGAGGGGCCTGAGATGTCCCCAAATTTATCTCCTCTAGATCTTCCTTATTTGTGGGAGATGTCCTTGTGACCAGTTTATCTCTACTGTCAAAAGCTCTTTCCAAAGCTACCAACCCTCTAGGGATTTTATTAGTCTTCAATTGAATTATCTCTTTTCCCACAAGAGTTTCTTTTCCATCTATAGTCTGTACAAAAGCTTGGAAATCAATTTCTTGATTCTCATATTCATCTATGCAGTGCAAAAATTTCAACAAATCCCTATCATCATTAAACACTTGCCAACTGCATATATTTTCTGGTATTGCAGGCCTAATTTTAATTTCTACATTTGTAACACCTGACAGAGTGATGTCATCTGGCCTTATTGCAACATTGGCTAAGAAATCAGCCATAACATTTTTTGACCTTTCTACCCAGCCTATTGAAAATGCATCAAATAATTCAATGGTATCCCAAACAGCATGCTTGTATTGTTTCAATCTTTTATTTTTTGCAGCATACTTATTTCTAATTTGGGATACAATCAGCTCAGAATCCCCAAATACTCTTAACATCTTAATTCCATGTTTGAGAGCAATATTTAGGCCTACGAGTAAAGCCTCATATTCTGCAATGTTGTTTGTGCAATCAAACCTCAGCAAGAAAGAGAATTTGAGGAGCTTACCAGTTGGAGACAGGAAAACAACTCCAGCTCCAGAGCCTTCTTTTGCACAAGCTCCATCAAAAAACATGGTCCATAAGCCTTGCTGATCTAGCTCTCCAATGCAGACATTTTTCTTTTTATCTTCTGTATCATCTGAGACAACCTTGAAGTTATCACAGTCAGTGTCTACAAAGCATACTTGTTCCTCTGCTTCTTGGTCTTCCACTGTCTCTGATGATCTTTGCTCTCTGATTAGCTTAACATCCCTGCCATTCATTGGAATCATGGCATATGACAGGTCCAGCTGCATACTTCCACCAATTAGTGCTGCCCATCTTCTTGACAACAACATACCATACTGTGGCTTGATGTCAACCACTGTTATATTCATTTTATATCTCTTTTCAGGAAATGCTGCCAGTTTGAAATCTACATCCTTCATGATTCCAATAACTGGTACCTCTCTGGCATCCATAGCATAACATTTTCCACATGCCTTGTCAATTTTTAATCCAGTTTGTTGCATGATGGCCAAAGGCATGACATTTGTAGATGCTCCAGAGTCAAGCATACAATTTCTAATTATTTTTCCATTTATAACCAGGGAAACATAAAATGGTTCCACTTGTGAAGGACACTTTGTCATAGTCACTCCTAAATAGACTTCAGGAGTCTCATCTTCTTCATTACACATGACATGTTTCTCACCCTGGGTCTGAACATTTTGTTTAGCTTGAAAAGGTACCCCTGAGATTAGGGATATTGTCCTATTCTTGATCTCTTCCACTTTCATGAGTTCCATAAGTGGAACATAGACTTTTACCTGAGAGAGGATTTGAGCTATATCAAATGGAGCACAATTTTGTATAACAGTTGTAGCTTGCTCCACAATCTTGTTTTTATCCTGAACTGATTTAGCTTTCATTTTCATAGTTCCCTGATCATCATTCTTGTCTTGGGAACCTTTACTTTGATCTTCAGCCTGAGGGATTTTGTTTTCTGGTCCTTGAAATTCATGACCTGTTCTGTGTCTAAAGTTCTGTTTATTATTTACCCACTGCCTTTTTTGTGGTTCAGTTCCTTTATGACCATGCACTAGCTGACCTGCAGAAATATCTTCTGGCTGATGTGGGCTGCCTACTTGATTTTTACCTCTGAGATTGTAGTTGCTTTTGACTTGAGCAACTGCTGCAGCTGTGAAGGCTCTAATTTCCTCATCAGAAGGTCGTTGTAAGTTACTCAGAAAATTGTGTGAGTTCTGAGCATACACATAGTTATCTTCATTATCTTCATTATATGGGAACTGTTGGCAGGCCTGAATTTGATGATCTGTATTCTCATCAGCATCATAAAGAGTGTATCCATTGCCTATGGACATCATATTAACATCATCATCCTGCACATGATGTGGCTCATTGCATTCATTACAAGATGTAGCATTATCATACAAGGATTGAGCAATCATACACTGTGACTGTGAATGTGGCATCTGACAAATTATACACCATGGAGCATCATCAACATTATTTATAGCTTTCTTTAGAGGATCAGGAGTTTCTTTGACATGTTGAGCCCTCTGATTTGTGTTGTTACGTGGGAATACAGGCTTACCATCATGCCAATTGGTGTTATAAGGCATATCATGTAATGATGGCCTCTTTTCCTGCCTTTGATAGACTTGCCTATCAGGACCCATCCCTTTTTCACTTCTAGCTAATCTATAGCTTAGGTCCTTAACAACATTTGCCAATTTGTCTATCTTATCTTCAGGGGCAGATGTACTACCTTGAGTGTTCTGAGGCTTATTTGGATTCTGCAGAATTTTTATATCATCCCTTCTATTTGTCTTGCCTGATGCTTTCCTGTTGTTTTCAATATTCACTGCAATTCTGAAAACATCCCTGAGAGTAGCAGGACCTTTATCTCTTAATCCATATGCAGTTTTTGCATCAAAGGCATTGATATACAATATTATGCACATTGGTTCATTTGGCCTCATGTGATGTGGCAATTTGTTCAACACTTTAGTAAATCTTGCATTAAAGTCTGCAACCTGCTCATTTGACCCTTTAGTGATACTGGTGAACTCATTTACAAAAAAGCTAGGGTCAGTTTTATCACCATATTGCTCCTTGAACATCCTTTTAAAATCATCCCATGATGAAATACTCCGGTCAGGCAGATTCTTGTACCATTCTCTTGCCTCATCTATTAAGGATTGCATGAATGACTTCATGAAAACATCCTCATGTTCAACCTCAAAGTTATCCATGACATTTTGAAAGGCTTTTAGATGATCTTCTCCTGACACTGTGTTGTTTCCTGAAAATTTAGGCACTTGTAGCCTCAGATGCTTGTCAATGGGGTTAAGATACCCAGGAATACCATCAAACACCAGCTGCCTGAATCTATCTAACTGCATGGGCTGTCTGTTTAACTGATTAACATTAACATTTCTGTTTGCATTCTGGTTTCCTGCATTGTTCAGTGGTATCCTAGCATCATTCACATTTTGTCTCTCATCATGATGCTGATGTTGCACTTCATATCTTTGCTGATGTCTCTGCACATTTGCATTCTCTAGGGTAGGAACTGAATCATTTTGGGCAGTTCTTAAGGCTTGCACTTTCTGCTTCATATCATCTCTGATTTTCATGGCTTGTAGATATTCTAGTTCTGCTCTTAGACTTCTGATTTCTTCAGCTAACTGTTCATCCTTAGGCCTGGAGGTAGATGGTCTCATACCATTCTGGTCATCATCTTCATCATCCCTCAGAGACTCTGCCTCTTCAAACCTTTCACTTGGGTCTAGAAATGGGTGTTCTTGGAACACCTCTGACCTCATTCTCATACTACCACCCTGTTGCCTCTCATATGCACCTTGAATATCAGCTTCTGCATTTGAAAAGTAAGGCACATGCTGTCCTGATGGCCTAGGGTTATCTTGTACATCATCATTTTTCCTGGGGGAACTCTCATGACTAACTGAGACAGTTCCCTTTCTTCTGTACATCATTCTTCTTGTTACTGGTAACTCTTCAAATAAAGGATTTTGTTGGGATCTTCTCCCCTGCATATAAATTTTACTTTGACCGGTTGGGAGATTACTTCGAAGTCGCCACCTATTACTAGGAACTGTTTTCTTCTGAAAACCAGGGTTCTTTCACAAGGTTCCCCAGCTGAGTCGCCAATTTCTGTTGGTTTTTTCCCAGACTGGATGCTTATTCCCAGATTTCCCTAAAAGGTAGCCATCAGTGATCAACAGGATCTCTGGGCCAGGGGCCAACAGTATAGGAGATAGACTCTATATTTTATCTCCTCTTCTTCTTCAGGCTCTGCAAGACCTAGGGGGGTATTCCCTACTCAACATCCATGAGGATATGCATACAAGGCTGGGATGCTGACAGAAAGCAGATAAGTCCTCCTGTGAGTAGACCAAAACTAAAAGATAAGAGCAAAGGGGCTAGCTTTGGGCCTATTTGCAGTTGTAGACAGAGGACTGAGGATCCTAAAACTAACTCTAATGTCCTAATGTTTGTTTTAGATTTTGATTTGGATTTTAAGTTTGGATGCAAAGCTGGACATGGTTGTAACACAAAAACAAAGCAAGATTGGTGCCTATCCAGGGCTTGGAGTCAGTAGACATACATCTGTGAATGATCAACATGAACAGCTAAAACTGGATTTCAGGGGGATATATGTGATACCTGCCTTGCAAATATCTCCCAATATAGAGTGTTAAGTTATCTCTACTTATGGCATCCCTACTGCAGTATACCCTTCCCAATGTTCAACCTAAAAACAGTTTAATCTACCCCTTGAGCAGAAGTTAAAAGATCAGACATTCAACATAGGAATTCTATGCTCTAGAATCTAAACATAACCCAAATATCCAGATTCAGAAGAAGAATACATGCAATACTGGAGACAGAATTAACGAAACACATGCTAAGATAGCATTTCTCATATAAGCTTAATCATGAAATCAGTGGGTTCATGCCAAAAACATACAACAAGAGATACATAAACTCACAGGTTAAGCTATACAGGGCAACCAGATCAGCTTGTTTTGAATTACAGAGCCAAAGATCTTCAACTTTCAACAACCACAAATGAGTAACACTTCCTGCTTATAACAGCCAGGTAGTGTACCACAGCAATTAATTACATGGTTGACCAAAAATCCCGCCAGATACACAGTATCAGCAAAATGGCGCTCAACGCATTACCAGATTGGCGCCCAAACATGAATGCAACAGGTAGGGGAGGAGACAGGAAGAAATTTCGAGCCCTGCGCCACTGTCCGCTGATGTACACCTTCAATCGGGTACCAGATCCGCCCATACCTCTGCAACCTTCGCCATTAATGGCGCACCAACCCGCAGCCTCGGGAAAACGTCAATTCTGCATCGCAACCATTTCCCGCCGAGATTCATCATCATGATATTTGAAAATATGCAGGATACCATTATCCCACATGCACCCCGCAGCAACCTCTTTAACATTTTATATACTAGGTCATGAGCATATATGATGTCGGCGCTTTTGCTCCTGACGACACTAGTATAAGACTTCATCATCATCATCCTCCAGCAGCATGATATCCTGTTGCTTGAAATATCACCCTGACGTCAGCATCATATCGCAATATCACTTGCATGATAATTGCCTTCATCCGCACAACCTGATCCATCGGAGGAACATCCTCCTGCTGAGCCTATACCAAAAGTCTGGCCGATGAACATCCTGATGACGTCATCATCATATCCTGCTGACGTCATCATCATATCTGCCCACTGCGCACCTCCTCATATCCGGATGACGTCATCATCATATTTGCAAATATCGGGAGATCTCCACAAGATGATCAGTGTTGGAAATATGACCCCCCCGGACCTTGATGACGTCATCATCATATCGACATCAGGATGATATTCGGAAGATAAGCGGATATTTGGGAAAATCATCCTGATGTACAAATATCATGTTGCACTGTAGCTCCACTATAAGATCGGGGCGATAGATGAATATGATGATGCTTGAAAAGATCACCCCCACTAGATAATGCACGAAGCCGGCAGGCGGATATCTCCTTGATATCAGCATCATCATGACGCTGGAACAAACATACGTCCGGGTGATATTCAAAAATGAAAATATCACCCCCTCCTTCAGAAATATCATGATGCAGATAGGCAGAGAAGTAGATATCATCCTGACATAAGAATGACGTCAGCATCATCAGGATGATAAAACAACGAACATGAAGTGATACAACATCATCAGGATGATATTGACTAAGATCATCCTGACGTTCAAAATATGATGACCCCAGTGAATATCAGGTCACACTTAGAACTCTTCAACAACATCATCAGGATGATCATAACCAAGATCACCCGATGATAAAAATATCACCCCGGCGAAATATCATGAAGGCAGAAAATATGATGCCCCCCACAAGCAACACGGTGATAACTGGAAATATGATGATGATGATGACGACCCTTAAGAAAAAAAACAAGTCAGGTCGAACAACTCAAAGAATAACCCCTTCAGAAAATCGGGGCAACATCATCATCATGTTTGGGCAAGGTGATAATTGGAAGATCACCGGATACTTGAAAAATCACCCCCGCAAGCAAATCAGGGCACACTGTAGCTCATCAGCAAGATCAGGATGATATCCGGACATCACCCGATATTGAAATATGATGATCCTGATGAATAACAAGCCGACAGAAAACATGATAATGTAGACCATCATCGAAGACAAGATGATGATGATGATCTCCTCCTCAAAGAAAATATGATGTTGCAGCTGAAAAATGCTGAGGAGGTCCAACACTTAGGAAAATGGGCAAGAAGATATAGGGTTCAAATGAAGAAATCCCCTGATCATGAAAAATCACCCCTCAGGTCAAAAAGAGTGCTAACAGAATGATCAATATATAATTACCTTGTATCCAATAATATAACAACAAAATTTCTTGATAATGTATACAACAACAAGAAACTATTTTTTAGTGGTTGTGTGGTTCATTCCAGTTGGAGTTAATTTTTTGCTAACATAATAGATGGCATACATCTCACTCCCTTCTTCTTTCTACCTAGAATTTCCCATATGGTATCATTAGAAGTGTCAATTTAAATGTAAAAAGGGAGTTTCTAGTTAAGGTCTCTCAATACTAGAACAGAGGTCAAATTTTCTTTTATTATGTCAAAGGACTATTAACGTTCATCTATCCACAAAACCTCATTGTCTTTCACGAGGAAAACATCAATACTGCCAACTTACTACAATTTTCAATGAACCACCTATAGTATCTTCTGTGTCCAAATAAACTCCTAATGTCTATCTAATTTTTAGGAGGAGGTAGTTGTATAATGATTTCAATTTTCTTAGGGTCTACCTTTATCCCTTTAGATGAAATGTGATGGGCCAAGACAATTCCTTGGTTAACCATCATTAGGCATTTCTCGTGACTTAAGGACAACTAGTGTTTTTCACATCTTGTGATGAATTTGTCTAGATTTTGGAAGGCTTCATCAAATTATTCTTCATACATGGTGAAACCATCCATATATACCTCCATGTATTCATTTGTTAACTTAGTGAAAATGGCAATCACTACCTATTGGAAGGTGGTAGGTGCATTGCATAGTCTAAAAGGTAAGACTTTCTATGAAAATGTTCCCTATGAATAGGTAAATGTGGTTTTATCTTGGTCTTCAAGTGCTACTTCTTTTGTATTATATCCAATAAAGTATTTATTCCCAGAGATATTGTCCAAAATCTAATCAATGAATAATAAAGGGAAGTAATCTTTCCAAGTGGCTTTGTTTAGATCTCTGTAATCTACATAAATTTTCCATTTACCATTTTTCTTGGGGATAATAACTAATGGAGTAACCCATTGGCTATTTGAAACTGAGTATATGAATCCTACTTGTAACAATATCTTAGTTTTAGTTTTGATTATGTTTGTAAGTGCAAGGTTTAACCTTCATTGGGGTTGTCTCATAGTTTGTGTAAATATGTGAGTGTAGATATTAGGGTGGATTCCTTTCATATCATTGTAATACTAGACAAATGCTTTCGAATGTGCATCTAAAAAATCATACAATTTTGATCCAAGTTCATCCAATAACTAGTTGTTGATATTTAAAGGTTTACCTGGTTAGATCATGATTTGTTTGGTGCCAAGGTGGATTGAGGCCAACATATTGAGTTTGTTGAAATTAGGGTAGACAACTAAGAGGGGGGGCTGAATCACTTGTCACGAAAAAATTTATCCTTTGCTATAATTAAACTTCTTTACCACTTAATAACAGATGAATGATATAACCATGAAAGCATGAATCAATAACACATGAGCAGAAACAAAAGCAACACACATAACACCAGGATTTTTACATGGAAACCTGATTAAGGGAAAAACCACAGTGGGGGTTAACCCACAAGATTATTCTCTGTTAAAAGAATATAAAATGGGGAAGGCACATGCCATCAGGGCGCACTACCCAGAGCTCACTGCTCCAAGAGGCTCACTGCCTACAGAGATTTTGATAAGTTTATCACATAAAGATTTGAACTGGAAAACAACATCTTCTTCATGCAAAGGTCAGTTCCATTGATGTGCACAATACTTCTGCTCTTCCCTCTAAACACTTATTTGCTAACTCCTCATCCTTTACTGCTCCTTCTCTTCTGCTCTTCCTCTTCTCTACTCTGCCTTTTCTCCTTTCTTATGATCTTGTCATTTTCGCACAAGGATGATTTTCCACAACTCAATAACACGTATTTATATGTTTCATCAACCTTGGAATAAACATCAAGGTCGGCACTACAAACATATGACTTAATGTGAATCACTATACTGTCGGTCAAACATAGCTGGGATCCAAATCTTCCTCGAACAACATGCCACGCCTCAAAGAACTTCTCTTAGATCATCCGCAACATGCATCATGCATCTGATCAGCCAAGACTGTAAAGAACAAAAACACCCAAGGAGAAATCTTCATCCACAAGCTCAATCCTCAATGTGGACCACCAACACAATAGGAACCTAATTTAGAGACCACCACAAGCACAATGAAATCAACAGGAACAACCACACCACCTCAGATCACCAGAACCACTTGCACCTTCATCCAGGAACTCAAGAACACCAACTATCATGACTATCACACAAGAAATATTGCTTGCGGACCTCCAAACCACAAACCACTTGAGTTGAGGATACACACTGACATCCCAAACACACCTCTAGATTCGCAAATCATAATATTCCAATGCGGATCGATCTGGACTAGATTACTGTCACTCTGTCACCTCTGAACAACAACAAAACCCAGTTCTACTCAGATGGCCATAACTTCGCCAATTCTCCATGTGGACCTCTCAAATCTTGACTGGAGAAACTTTAGACAATCCTCTACAAGCCCTTTAATCCGCAGACTCTAAACTTCATCTTACTGTGAATGTGGAGCAGTCGACTTCACTTGAACTGCATTGTCTTCATTGTCTCTTATAGAGAGATATGTAACTCACTTGTTTCTTCCGGAGAGGCTAATTTTCTTAATATCCTCAACATACAAGTCTTCTATAATGGGATACAATTGACACCAATGACAACAAAGATATGTTGACATCAATGATAACACCAATTAGACACATATTTGCAACAGAGTTAACTCATCAATGTGTTTAATGGATAGTGGTGAGGTTGAAAGATGTGAAAAGTGGTAATTTCCTTATAAAAGGCCTCACTAGTAGGAATAACATTTGCTAAGGGATAGTGAAATGTTATGAGAATTTTCTGCAAGTTAGTTTGAGCGAAGTCGACAAGACTTTGTTATATGGTTGTTTGGGTATTGTCTTCTTCCTCATATGCATCAAAACCATCTTCCAACTCTTCTACATGTTGTTTTATCATAATGATGGTAAGGAATAAATGCTCTCTATTTCATCATCCTCATCTAGTTCATCTATCCACAAGTGGTCATAAAAAATAGTGAAGGTCTTGCAAGTAGATATAGAAAACCTTTCTTAGCATTGAATCCATTAGAGATGGTCATATTCCCTAATATACAATCAATGAAAGTAGCTACTGTAGCAAGCCAGGGTCCCCTTAGGATTAATGGATATCCATTCTTTGGGGTGCATGACTAGAGTATCATGAAATCTATAGAATATTCCTAGGATTCAATAGTAACTAGAACATCCTCAATGATATCGTTTGGCTTGACAATTGATTGGTCAACCATTTATAAAATGGTGTAAGTTGGTTGCATGCCAGTTAAGGATAGTTCTTTAAATATGTCAACACCCAAATCTACTAGAACGTTTGGTATTTTTGTGCTACCAATTAATACTATGATGACAAGACTCCTTGGGTCACCATATTTTGGGGGAAGAAGTTTACCTGCCAATAGGTCAACTAACTTGCCTTCCACCTAGATGGTTTTATATTGCTTCTTCCTCCCTAGAGTTTTGACACATAATTGTTTGATGATTCTATTGAGCTCAGAGACATCTTTTATGGCTTACAACAATAGTATCTCAATGTTTAACCATTTGAACTCTTGTGCTAGTTTAGATTCATACACAAGTGAAGGTTTTGGAGGTGAAACTTCCTTTATTAGCCATTCTAAAAATGGTGCAGATGGAGAGACATTAGGAATGTTGGATGGGGAGACATTAGGAATGTTCTCCTAAGGAATTTCATTTTCTTGTTTTTATTTATTAAGACAAACTTGTTTCTCCTCCTCATTAGAGATTTCAATGATAGTTGGAGAGGAGGGTTTTCGTAAGGTTTTTTAATAAGAGTAGCTAAATGTTGTCACATTTTATGGCATTAAGCCTAACTATGTTCTCTTAGTCTATGTTATAGATAAGTGTAGTATGTCTATTATTTTTTGAACTTGCCATAGGTTGGGTAGGTAGTTGTGGTTGATTTACCTACTTAGGTTGAGGTTGTTGTTGCATGTTTGAGGAACTAGTTAGCAAATCTTGCCGATAGTTTTGGAAAATGTCTCTATCCTTGGAATTGTTGGTTATATATTTGCTAGGCATCTGTTGATCTTGGATTAGTTGAGGGACCCATTGATGTTGAAAGTGGTTATCCCACTATGGACTAGATCAAGGTTGATTAGTCCATTCCTAAGGAGTCCATGCATATGGTCCCCATTGTTGAGGAGGCTATTAGATAGACCATGGAATAACCCACTAATTGGTAGACCAATTTGTTGGGGAATGTAGGGAAAATTGGTTTGAATATTGATTATCAGGGAATTTATTCCCTTGTCTCTTCTCTAGGCAATTGTGTTCTTCCTTAGGTTGGACATTCTTTTTCATATGATTATTGATTGCAGGGATTAACTTGTGATGGGGAGCGCATAGTGGGAAACGCAGAACGGGCCTAATTTACTCACAGTCGGCAAGACTAAGAAATGAACCGCTGATATATCTCCATCAGTCAGACAACCATCATCGGAAAGACTTTCCTAAGTCTCTCCGTGAACAAACTGACCCCGATAGCTCAACTTCACTTTATCTTTGGTGAGACTTACTTCTATCGACCAAGTCTTTCATCCTTTTGCTGATGCCTGATGATGGTTAAGTTCCTCCTCGTCTCAACTGTGATGACTTCCACACCAGTTGGATGTGACCTTATTGGCGAGACCCTTCCCATCGGTAAAACTCTTAACTTGTCTCCCGATGCGCCGATGGCATTTACCTTTGGTGAGTCTTGTTTTGTTGGCGAACACTTGCAATCTTTGGTCGATGCACCAATCACTCCAATGTCACCTTTAACCTTCACTTGTCGGCGAGACAATTACTATCGGCCACATTAGGGTTTGCTTTACCAATACACCGATGCACAGTTTACCTTCTCCTGAACCCTAGCACATGGAGATGCTAGGTCAACCTACTATGCAACCCGCACTGTCTGGATCCTCTGCACCGCCGAACAATGAAACAAAATAGAAAACAAAAATAGATATTTGTACAATGAAGTCATTCCATTGATTTTGATAGAAATCTTACCAGTGGAATGCTTCACATTGACATATTACAAAAATGGAAGCATAGAAAGAATGGAAATCTACAGCTATACAATTTGCAATTACAGGAAACGAAAATCTAATTGATAGAATATAATCATTCTATTTCTCCTTAGCACAATACACAATTACATTTATCTCCTCTACGATCTGATTACCAATACTTATTTGGTTCATTCCTCTAGGTTATAAACTCACCCTGAGGAAAACCAACCGATTCTTGTAAGGAAAGCACAGGTGCGGAATACAACTTCCCTAATGTCAATTCTAAGGGGATAATGTAGACAGGTAACATTTAATTCAAATACAAAGATGAACACACCAGAAAATACAGAATAAACATACAAGACAACAGAGAATAACACCAGTGTACGTGGGAAAACCTTTTCGGGTAAAAAACCCACCACCACAAGAGAGACAATCTTTATTTACAGTACGCTTAAAAAGATTATAGTAAAGATTCCAGCCTTCTTGCTTAGGTATTGATTCTCAAATCATACACCGTTCATTTTTCTCTGGACATCTATAGAATGAACAATTTGATCGAATCTCATCATACATAAACGACCTCACCAAATCTGTATTTACTACAGTCTTTAGAGCAAAACTGTTTGAACTTCTGCCCTAACTGTTCATTCCAACTGACTCAGCATCACTATCTTCCAACCGTCGCAACTATTATCTGACTATTCACATTCAAGAGGACTCATTAGTCCCACATGCATCAGACATTGGTCGTAACCGTAGTATATATACATGACCACAAGAATGTTAACTGTCAACACTTATGCCAACAAGACCAACAAGTCTACCATTCACCGTCCATCGAGAAGACTCTAGCAATCAGAGAGATATCTCCAAATAGTGCCAATTGTTATTTTCTTGCCGATGTCCAACCCTTCAATCTCCATCAGAGTAATGAAGACCGTCAGAGTGATATTTCAAAAATGCACCGATAGTAATGGTCTTGCCGATCTAAGCCTTCATCGGAAAGACACAAGACTATCAGAGTGACATCTCAAGACTAGGCTGATAGTGGATCTCACGCTGACACCAACAACCCTTCATCGGAGTGATAGTTAACATCAGAGGAACTTCCAAACCTTAGACTGACAATGCTTCTCACGTCAACACCAACAACCCTATGCTGATAAACATATCATAGCGGTATGATACACATCAATCGGAGAAGCTAGAGCATGTCAACCTGATAGAGCATGTCAACCTGATGGCTATGAACAAAACCAATGAAATGAATAAATGCGGTTCCAAACAATAATTTGGGATATTAGGTCTCTTCAATCTCCCACTTGTCGAAGAGATTACTGCTACCTCTTAATCCTCATTTGATTACTGAGAATTATGGGCCTGAAGACCCATTTCATCTGAACACCATTTGAACTTGGTCGTACTCACTGGTTTAGTCAAGGCATCTGCAACATTATCCAAAGTATCAACCTTTTCCAACTTTACCTTTTTGTCTTCCACCATATCACGAACAAAGTGATATTGGACATCAATATGTTTTGTCCTAGCGTGAAAAGTAGGATTTTTTGCCAGACAGATAGCACTTTCACTGTCACAATGAATTTGGTCTACCCTGCATCAAAACTGACATCAGAACACAACCTCTTCAACCAAATGGCTTCTTGGCATGCACGAGTAGCTACCATGTACTCTGGCTCTCTTGTGGACAAAGCAACTACAGCCTGCCGCTTGCTCATCCAACTGATAGCACCACCATTTAACGTGAATACATATCCACTGGTGGATCTTCTACTGTCAATGTCCCCTACCCAATCATAATCAACATATCCCTGAATGCTAATAGATTTCTGAGATCCACTGAGTTTCCATGATAGCAAATAGCATAGTCAGAAGTTCCCTTCAAATACCTCATAACTCTGTTCACAGCATCCCAATGTGATTTTCCTAGATTTGCCATAAATTGGATCAAAACGCCCACTGCCTGGGCAATGTCTGGTCTGGTACAGACCATTGCGTACATTAAACTGCCAACAACACTTGCATAAGGCACCTTTTTCATGTCGTCAATTTCATTGGAAGATTCTGGACAATCTTCAACAGATAGTTTCATTCCCTGCAAAACTAGAACAACTAACTGTTTGCAATCAGACATATTAAATTTATTAAGAACATTGGTAATATATTTGTGTTGGCTGAGCCAAAGCTTTCTACTAGATCTGTCCCTTTTTATTTCCATTCCCAAAATGTACTTCACTGCACCCAGATTCTTCATTTCAAATTTCAAGGACAACTGAGATTTTAAATCTGAGATCATCCCCTTACCATTGCCAATGAACAACATGTCATCCACATACAATGCAATTATAAGAATCCAATCACCATCAGTTTTATAATAGACACAATGATCAGATTTAGATCTCACATATCCCAAAGATAAAACATACATATCAAATTTTTGATACCACATTCTGGGAGATTGCTTCAAGTGATAAAGAGATTTTTTAAGTTTACATACCAGATATTCTTTACCTTTTTCCACAAAATGCTCTGGCGGGGACATATAAATTTCTTCTTCCAGATCCCCATGAAGAAATGCTATCGTCACATCCATCTGCTCAATTTCAAAGTCATACGTTGTTTCAAGTGACAACAGAAATCTAATGGATGTCGGCTTAGCTACAGGAGAAAAGATTTCTCCATAATCTATACCTTCCTTTTGGGAATACCCCTTAGCAACCAATCTTGCCTTGTACTTTTCAATACTACCATCTGGACCATATCTCTTTTTAAATACCCACTTACAGTCCACAAGTTTTCTACCTTTAGGCAAGGGCACCAGATCCCAGGTTCCATTTTTCTCCAATGATGACATTTCGTTATCCATGGTTTCCAACCAAGAATCTGAATCAGGTAAACTAATAGCTTCTTTCACAGTCCTAGGTTCATCAGTATCAATAAGCAAAGCATAGGCACAACTTGAATCAAGTACCAAAAATCCATACCTATTTGGTTGTCTTCTTTCACGTGTAGATCTCCTCAACGACTGAGGTATAGGTTTAGGTTCTTGCTCTGGCTCTAAATCTTCAAAGCTACTCGAACTCACTTCTGAATCATCTACACTTGGTGTTTGTTGTTCCTCTTTTACAAGGGTCAGAGGAATATTAACAACACTCTTTTCTTTCTTTTCTTCTATCTTCTCCAGCTGAGGAACAATAACCAAAGGTTTCAGCTCTCTGAAAATTACATTCCTGCTGTAAATTACTTTTTCAGTTTCAGGATTCCAAAGCTTGTACCCTTTAACACCGACTCCATAGCCAATAAAGATACATTTGACTGCCTTGTAATCCAACTTAGATCTTTTTACCTTAGGAATATGAGCATATGCCTCACAGCCAAAGACACGAAGATGTCTTAGAGAGGGCTTCTTTCCAGACCATGCTTCCATAGGCATCTTATCAACTAATGCTAAAGTAGGAGAATGATTAAGCAAGTAACAAGCTGTAGCAACTACCTCAGCCTAGAACCTTTGTTCAAGACCAGCATAACTCAACATACTTCTTACTTTCTCCATCAATGATCGATTCAACCTTTCAGCAACTCCATTTTGCTGTGGAGTATAAGGTGTAGTCTTATGCCTTTTTATTCCATGATCAAGACAAAATTTATCAAAATCTGCATTACAATATTCACCACCGTTATCCGTTCTCAAACATTTTATTTTTCTACCAGTCTAATTTTCCACAAGATTTTTAAAATCTTTAAACCGATTGAACACTTCTGATTTGTTTTTCAAAAAATATGTAAATGCCCTCCTTGAATAATCATCAATAAATGATACGTAATATCTTGATTTAGATAGAGAAGGAACATCAACTAGACCAAAAACATCAGAATGTACATAGTCCAGAATACCAGAAGATTTATGAGAACTAGAGTAAAAAGACACATGGTTCTATTTTCCATATATGCAATGTTGGCAGAAATTGAACTCCAGATTACAATCAATCAGCCCATCTACCAAGTTTTTATTTTTCAAGGTTTTTAAACCTTTTTCACCTATGTGACCAAGTCTATGATGCCAGAGCATTATTTTCTCTATAGGAAGTTTAACTTCCATAGAGTTTGCATCATGTGTTACAATAGTAGCTTTTTCAAATTTTGCAGACATTATTACAACACACTGGTTTAGCATCTAACCTATACAAAGTTCCAATGTGTTCACCCTTTGCCAGTACAATAGAACCTCTAGTCATCTTATAGCCACCATTCACAAAAGTAACTTGCACTCCAACATCATTAAGCTTACTAATAGAAAGTAAATTTCGAGCCAGACCTGGTATGTGTAATACTCCATTCATTCCCTTTATTCTGCCATCCAGGAACTAGATTTTGACTCTTCCTTGGCTAACAATTTCCAGTGTCGAATCACTTGCCAGGAACACCTTCCCACCAGCATACGGTTCATACTTAGTGAACCATTCTCTGTGAGATGTCATATGAAAAGATGCTCCTGAATCCACCAGCCATACATCTTTAGATGTAGGCGTTGCCAAGGCAACAATGAAGGCATCAGCATCACTCTGAGAAGAATCAGTGTCAGAGAAGTTCTTCTTCTTCTTTTTCTCCTCTTTGTAGTCTTTTCTGATGTGTCCTTTCTGCCCACAATTCCAATACTTCACCTTGGACTTTTTGCCAGGAGATTTCAATCTCCCCTCTGATTTGGACTTAGACTTCTTATCCTTCTTCTTGTCTCTTTCCTTTGATCTACCTCGAATGGATAGGGCCTCTTTAGCCATCTCAGAAGATTTCCTCCGCATTTCTTCAGCTAACAGTGAGGCAACAACTTCTTCATTTTTAAACATGGTTGTTGTACTTCCAATAGCCATCACAAGATGATCCCATGAGTTAGGTAAGGAATACAACAGAAGCATACAGCAGTCCTCCTCTTCTATTTTTACACCTACAGAAGTCAACTGTGCAACAATCATATTAAGAGTTTAGATGATCTTCTATAAATGCTCCTTCATCCATCTTCAGAGAGTACAACTTCTTTATGAGGAAAAGTTCATTCACCAAGGACTTGCCCTGATAAATATCTCCCAACTTCTTCCACAAATTGTTTGCAGTCTTATCCTCATGGACGTTCAATAGAACAGAATCTGCTAAACTTAATCTTATCAATCCTCTGGCTTTCCTATCTACCAAGTCCCAGTCTTCTTGCTTCATGCCTGAAGGTTTAGTTCCAGATACAACAACCCAAAGATCTCTGTTGACCAGCACATCTTCAACCTTAAGCTTCCAAAACTCAAAGTTTGTGCCATTGAATTTTTCAATGTCTATTTTTCTTGATGTACTTGCCATCTTATTTAACAAAATAGACCTCTATAGAATTCCCACTCACAGAACTGACACAAAAAACCCAACCTACCAACAAGGATAGCACAACTAGCTAGGCTCTGATACCACTTGTAAGGAAAGCACAGGTGCGGAATACAACTTCCCTAATATCAATTCTAAGGAGATAATGCAGACAGGTAACATTTAATTCAAATACAAAGATGAACACACTAGAAAATACATAATAAAGATACAAGACAATAGAGAATAACACTAGATGTATGTGGGAAAACCCTTTCAGGTAAAAAACCCACCACCACAAGAGAGACAATCGTTATTTACAGTACGCTTAAAAAGATTACAATAAAGATTCTAGCCTTCTCGCTCAGGTATTGATTCCCAAATCATACACTGTTCATTTTTCTCTGGACATCTATAGAATGAACAATTTGATTGAATCTCATCATACACAGACTACCTCACCAAATCTGTATTTACTACAGTCTTCAGAGTAAAACTATTTGAACTTCTGCCCTAACTGTTCATTCCAATTGACTCAGCATCACTATCTTCCAACTGTCGCAACTATCATTTGACTGTTCACATTCAAGAGGACTCATTAGTCCCACATGCATCAGACATCGGTCGTAGCCGTAGTATATATACATGACCACAAGAATGTTAACTGTCGACACTTATGCTGACAAGACCAACAAGTCCACCATTCACCGTCCATCGGGAAGACTCTAGCAATCAGAGAGATATTTCCAAACAGTGCCGATGGTTATTTTCTTGCCGATGTCCAATCCTTCAATCTCCATCGGAGTAACAAAGACTGTCAGAGTGATATTTTGAAAATGCACCGATAATAATGGTCTTGTTGATCCAAGCCTTCATCAGAAAGACACAAGACTATCAGAGTGACATCTCAAGGCTGGGCCGATAGTGGATCTCACGCCGATGCCAACAACCCTTCATCGGAGTGACAGTTAACATTGGAGGAACTTCCAAACCTCAGACTGACAATGCTTCTCACGCTGACGCCAATAACCCTATGCCGATAGACATATCATATCGGTATGATACACATCGATCGGAGAAGCTAGAGCATGTCAACCCGATAGAGCATGTCAACCTAATGGCTATGAACAAAACTAATGAAATGAATGAATGCGGTTCCAAACAGTAATTTGAGACATTAGGTCTCTTCAATTCCAAGTAGCTGGGAGACCAACCGTCTTGAGATTAACAATTTGACAAATGTGACCTAAGTCACTTGGGACTTATAAAAAGAGTTCTAGGTCCTGAAAGACCTAGAGACCAATAGAAATAAAAATGCATTGGTCAAATAGACCTTATTACAACACAAAACATGATTTTCTAGGTGCTCCTACACCATACTCCCCAGGTGAAAGTTGTCTCAAGTCCTCTTAGAGACTAACTGCTGCAAATCACCACCCTACTTTTTGATATCTTCTTCCAACATCCATGTGGCCTTTGAGTTTGGAAGTCCTTGCCATTTGACTAAGTGCTCAAAATAGGTATGATTTCTTGTCTTCTTGGTTGTCCTGCTATCCAAGATGCACTCCATCTTTAGTGGTTCCTTAGGTGGTAAATACTGCACCCACTCTGCATTGTCTTGGACAGAATCTGTTGTACCTTCTCCTGTATCAGGACTCTTATATAATGTCAGATCAGAAACATTGAATATAGGTGAAATAGCAATATCATCAGGGAGTTCAATTTTGTAAGCATTAGGACCATATTTCTCCAGAATCTGACAAGGTCCAATTTTTTGCATCAACAACTTGCTGTGTTTTCCTGTGGGCTGTCTGTTCTTGTTGAGATGAACCATGACCATATCTCCTATTTGGTACTGCACATCCCTTCTTCTTTGATCCACTCTAGCCTTGATCTTCTGACTGTTCTAGTGTAGAGTATCTCTGACTTGTTGATAGATCTCTTTCATAGCCTCTGCAAATGTATCAGCATGTCCACTCCTTTTGTCCAACCCTTGAACATCTCGCAATTCAAAAATTCCTCTAGGATGACTACCATAGACAACTTCAAAAGGACTTAGACCTGTACTTCTGTTTATAGAATTAATATAGGCATACTCTACTTGTGGGAGTACCACATCCCAACTACTTCCATGTTCTCTTGTCAAACATCTCAGCAGATTGCCTAATTATCTATTCACAACCTCAGTTTGGCCATCAGTCTGAGGATGATAGGCTGAACTAAAAGACAACTTTGTACCCAATCATTTCCACAAGGTTCTCCAGAAATGTCCCACAAATTTGTTGTCTCTGTCAGATACAATACTCAAAGGTAACCCGTGAATCCTGACGATTTCTTTAAAGAACAAACCTACAATGTAACTAGCATCATTGGTGGTTTTACAAGGAATAAAAGTGAGCCATCTTGCTAAACCTATCTACCACAACAAACACACTATCATAACCTGTCCTTGTCTTGGGCAATCCCATCACAAAATCCATACTCAACCTTTCCCAAGGTCTGTTTGGTATGGGCAAAGGTTGGTACAGTCCTGCATTGGTTGAGACCCCCTTTGCTCTCTGGCAAATCATACAACTCTCAACAAACCTTCTGATATTAGATTGCAGCCTTGGCCAAAAGTAAAATCTTTTTACAAGATCTAAGGTCTTATTGAGCCCAAAATGTCCTCCTAAACCACCACTATGTTTCTCCTTCACTCTATTATCCCTCATTGAACACTTAGGGATACATAGTTGACTCCCTTTAAACAAAAGTCCATCCTGCAATGTATAATCTGAAAATTTATTGTGGAAAGCATTGGTAAACTCACTGCATACCTTGTAAATCTCCTTGAAATCGTGGTCCTTTTTATACAATCCTTTGAGTGCCTCAACACCCATGCTTTGTAGTTGCACTTCTTGCACTATCAACACCCTTCTGCTTAAAGCATCAGCAACCTTATTAGTTATCCCTTTCTTATGCGTGATGATGAAGTTGTATGCTTGAAGACTTTCCACCCATTTCATGTGTCTATGGTTGAGCGTTTCCTGTCCATTCAAAAAACTGAGAGCATGATTGTCAGTGTATACAATAAATTCTTTAGGAAGCGAGTAGTGCCTCCATTTTTTTAGAGCTTGTACCATGGCATATAACTCTAAATCATAAGAGGAGTACTTCCTCTTAGCTTCATTCAATTTTTCACTGAAAAAGGCTACTGGTTTGCCTTCTTGGCTCAACACTGCGCCTATGGCCAGCCCACTTGCATCACATTCAATGATGAAGACTTTATTGAAATCTGTAAGTACTAAGACAAGACACTTGGCAACTTTCTGCTTCAGACTTTGAAAACTCTGATCTACCTCTTTTGTCCACACAAACTTCATCTTTCCTCCACCCTTGATGGTCTCTAACATAGGTGCACAACTATCACTGCAGTTCTTAATAATTTTTTTGTAAAATGTGGCCAAGCCATGGAAACTTCTGACCTCTCCTGCTGCCCTAGGTGTAGGCCAATTCAAAATAGCCTCTACCTTGGAAGGATCCATTTTCAAATCACCCTTAGAGATGACAAAACCTAGGTACACCAATTCTTGTTTCATGAAGTCACACTTTTCCAAGTTTATCAGTAACTTCTGATCTTGTAGCCTCTTCAAGACTATCTCCAAATGTTCCAAGTGTTCTTCCTTGCTCTTACTGAACACCAATATATCATCAAGGTAGACTACCACAACTTTCCCTATGAATTCCTACAACACCTCATTCATCAGCCTCATAAAGGTGCTAGGGGCATTTGAAAGACCAAAATGCATCACAAGCCACTCATACAACCCTTCATTGGTTTTGAAAGCTATCTTCCACTCATCCCCCTCTCTTATCCTTATCTAGTGATACCCATTCTTCAAGTCTATCTTGGAGAAATAAGTAGCCCCTCGCAAACAATCCATTAGATCTTCTATTCTAGGAATAGGAAACCTATACTTGATGGTTATTCTATTTATTGCCCTAGAATCAGTACACAGTCTCCATTTCCCATCCTTCTTTGGGGCTAATACAGTAGGTACTGCAGATGGGCTAAGGCTCTTCCTTATCAACCCTTTGTTTAGGAGTTCTTGAATCTGGTTTGCTATCTCTTCATTCTGCTGAGGGGTCATTTTATATGCTACCTTATTGGGAAGTACCGCTTTGGGTATGAGATCTATCTGATGGCTAATGTCTTTGACAGGTGGTAGGGAGTTAGGTATATCTTTTGCAATCACTCCTTTGTAACTCTCAAGCAAATCTCTAACCTCCTTAGGCTCTAGTTCTCTCACAATCTCCTTCTTTTCCCCCTTAGGCTTCACAATCAAAGCAAAACCTACTCCATCACCTTGCTTTAATGTGTCCATGAATTCTTTTTCTCCTACCATCATTACACTAGACCTTACATGCTGTGGATCCTCTTCTACCAATGACTGTATCCTATAAGTCACACCATCCTTTTGGAATGCGTAAGCATTCTTTTCTCCATCATGATGAGCCTTTCTATCAAACTACCATGGTCTACCTAACAAAAGATGGCAAGCAGGCATTGGAAGGATGTCACACAAAATTTTCTCTCTATACCCCCCAATACTAAATTCTACCCATGCCTGTTCATAGATGAGTATGTGCTGCCCCTTATTCAACCAACTGACTTTATATGGACTGCTATGGGGTATCTTTTCTAGATTCAACTTATTCACTGCTTCCAAAGATATAATATTATCAGCAGAACCAGAGTTAATAATAAATTTACAAACCTTACCTTGGATCTTGCAGTTGATTCTAAACAAATCCCTTCTTTGAGATGGTTCAGTCTACACTGATTCCTTGAGCAACGTCCTCTTAATCATCAGATTTTCTCCCATTTTTGATGCTAGATTCACTTCAAGAGATGTCACACTCCTTGCATCTTCTTGAATCAAAGTGGTTCTCTTCTCACCACCACGAGAAGTTGAGGCCTTTTCTAGACACTTGTATGCTGGGTGCCCTATCTGATTGCAGTTATAACATCTCATATTGCAGAATTTGGATCCTCTACCTGATCCATTTGTCCCACCTCTTCCATTAGGCCTTCTTCCTTGGTAGCCTCCTCGGCTACTGGAGTCTCCAACTTGCTCTTCTTGGCTAGACTCACCACTAGGCCTCTGGTTAGGACTTCTTCCTCCAAAACTGCCTCTACCTCTAAAATTTCTTCCACCTCTACCTCTATTATTCTGCTCACTCTTTCTCTTTATCTTCTCTTCAGCCCTTAAGGCCATTTGGAAACACTTGTTCACTATTTCTAGTGCTAAGATGCCGATCTCATCTTGGATATTCATCCTTAGGCCATTCAAATACTTGGCCACCTTCTCTGACTCTTCTTCTTGTCTCTTTGATCTGAGACTAAGTTTATGAAACTCTTGTGTGTATGCATTCACATCAAGGTCCCTTTGTCTGAGGTTCTGCAATTTCTTATACATCTGCACGTTATAGTCCAGGGGTAAGAATTGTGCCTTGATTTTGGTCTTCATCCTTTCCCAGGAGGTTATCATATTCTTCCCCTCCTTGACTCTCTCTCCTTACTCATAATTCCACCATGCAAGAGCAGATCCCTTCAATCTTGCCTTTGCCAACTTAACCCTCTTATCATCAGGGACTTCTTTGTATTCGAAGTGATTGTTCAATGCCTCAATCCAATCAATCACCTCTTCAGCTTCCATACTTCCACTATACATAGGTAACCCATCTATGGTGTCCCTATTGACTGACTTTAATGCATTTACAAATGCCCTCTGGTCTGCTGGTATCTCCTCTGTCCTCTTATTGGTTTCATCAATTTTTGTATCACCTCCATTGCTGTCACTTTCATCTTCCCTATCTTTGCTTTTGGACTATTTGAACTCTCCCAACTTGGATTCAAGCATCTCCTCGATCAGCGTCTTGATGGCGTCCTGTGACATACTTTTGGGAGGCATCCTCTTCGCTTATGTCTCACTTTCTCTGTCTGACATACACTATTCATAGACAACATCCAAACACCAACACTCCTACAAATCCTCAATTCGACTTGCCGCCCAAATATTTTTGGGCTTTGATACCAATATGATGGGGAGCACACAGCAGGAAATGTAGAACGGGCCTAATTTACTCACACTCAGCAAGACTAACAAATGAACTGCCGATATATCTCCATCGGTCAGACAACCATCGTTAGAAAGACTTTCCTAAGTCTCTCCGTGTCCAAACTCACCCTGATAGCTCAACTTCACTTTATCTTTGGCGAGACTTACTTCTATCGGCCAAGTCTTTCATCCTTCTGCTGATGCCCGATGACGGTTAAGTTCCTCCTCATCTCAACCATGATGGCTTCCACACCGGTTGGACGTGACCTTATCGGTGAGACCCTTCTTGTCAGTGAAACTCTTAACTTGTCTCCTGATGTGCCGATGGCATTTACCTTAGGTGAGTCTTGTTCTGTCAGCGAACACTTGCAATCTTTGGCCGATGCGCCGATCACTCCAATATCACCTTTAACCTTCACTCGTCGGTGAGACAATTACTATCGGCCACATTAGGGTTTGTTTTGCCAATACACCGATGCATAGTTTACCTTCTCCCAAACCCTGGCACATGGAGATGCTAGGTCAACCTACTGTGCAACCCGCACTGTATGGATCCTCTACACCGCTGAACAATGAAACAAAATAGAAAACAAAAATAGATATTTGTACAATGAAGCCATTCCACTAATTTCAACAGAAATCTTACCAGTGGAATGCTTCACAATGACATATTGCAACAACGGAAGCACATAAAGAATGGAAATCTACAGCTATACAATTTGCAGTTACAGGAAATAGAAATCCAATTGATAGAACAGAATCATTCTATTTCTCCTTAGTACAATACACAATTACATTCATCTCCTCTACGATCTGATTACCAATACTTATTTGGTTCATTCCTCTGGGTTATAAACTTGCCCTGAGGAAAACCAACCGATTCCAAGCAACTGGGAGACCAACCGTCTTGAGATTAACAATTTGACAAATGTGACCTAAGTCACTTGGGACTTATAAAAAGAGTTCTAGGTCCTGAAAGACCTAGAGACCAACATAAATGAAAATGCATTGGTCAAATAGACCTTATTACAACTCAAAACATGATTTTCTAGGTGATCCTACACCAACTTGCATGGGTTTTTAGCATGATTATGATCATAAATGTTACAAATGTTTGTTTTATTAAGGGGAAATCATGAAGTGTGTGCTTTCTCCTACACCTAGAGTAGTAGATGGAGAGGGGTTCACCAGCTTTGTCTTTCGCTTGAATTCCATCTAGTGTTGTATTTAGGTGTACATGCCAAAATGTTCATCTTTAAGTTTACAAACTCCTCCATCGATTTCCCTCATTGTGTCCTTCATATGCTTGGATTTCCTAGTTATTACCCTAGTGCATGAGTAATTTATGTAGAGTTCAACAATGTCTGTGAGTCCAAGTGTGGTCACATCCCCTTTTCCCATAAGGTCTAAGTCTTCACATGACTCCTCCTCCAAACCTCTAAGGAAAATTATTTTACCCAATTCCTAGTCTAATACATTGCCACTCTGACAATAAACAAAGGGGAAATGATCAAAATAACCCTCCATGATCTCATCTTCTTTTTATTTCATTTTGAGTTCTTCTTTTTGGTCTCTTACCCTACAATAATATTTGTACTTGTCCAAGAATTTAGTTTCTATTTTTCTCCGTGTGTGGATAGAGTTTGGTTGTAATCCCATAAACTAGTGCATGGTTGAGTCTTTAACTGTGAAAAGAAACAATTTTAGTTTTTTGTTGTTAGTTCCATAGTCATAGGTTTGACAGAACACCTTGAATTCAAATAGGAATTGGTCTAGATCTTTTGAGATATACCCTTGAAGGTAGGTAATATGGATGGGATATATTCTTCATAGGAGCCTCTTTAGCTAGGTTTAGAGCTATGGGGTATATGAAGGTTCTTTTTCTATGATTCTCCCTCTCTTCTATGTCATAATCCATATTATCCATGTTTCCCCAATTCAAAGTTTCCCTTGATTCAAAAGATTGAGATGATGTTGGTGATTATTCTCCCTCTATAGTTTCTTCTAGTTCAACCTCATTTCCTATAGTGTGTTGTGGGGGATTTTTTCAGATAAATCTCGCTCTATATTCTCTAGGTCTAACCATGCATTAAAAGACTTTATTTTAATTTTATCACTTCCTATAAAGAGTTATTAACTAACACTCTTTCAACTGATGTGTCATGGTAGAGTCCTTATCAATATTCACTTACTCTAATTGTCTTGAAAATTTTCATTTGATGTCACTACAAATAACTTTTTTCTTTAGAAAAGCAAGGAGGTGTGACCTTTAATGAATACTTACTAAGGCTTCTATCACAAAAGTTAGTTCCAAAAATAGTCCCCTAATAACACCTAAACTATTCCCCAGCAACGATGCCAAAAAGTGATGACAATTGTTGTTGTACCTCCACTTTAAATTCAAATAATATCAACAATTGTCATACCAAGTTGGTGTTCACAGTTGTTTTCAATAAGGGAAAAGAGTAGTAACATTTTCTTAGTGTATAATATAGGGGACTAAGATAGGGTGACCCTCTATTCCCGTATCTCTTTATTTTGGTGGTTGAAGTGTTGGGAAGAAACATATCTAGTATGGTCAACTCTAGGGTCTTAAAGGGAGTCAAAGCGACAACCTCTCTTCAGCCTTCTGCTACTCAACAATTTGTTGATGACACTATTCTCTTTGATTTGGCCTCTATGGTTGAAGATAAAGGTTGGAAGAAATTTTTGGAAGAATATGACGTTGTTTCAGGTCAGAGTATAAATTTTGAGAAAATCCAGGTTTATTTCTTCAATACTAAGGTTGATATCTAGCAAAAAAATAAGAGCCATATTGGGTGAAATGGAGATCAACTCCCTGCCATGTACTTTGGGCTACCCCTAATGGTCAAGAAAGTGGATCCAACCTTTTGGAATGGTGTGCTTGAAAGAATCCAAAAAAAACTTGTAGTGTGGAAAGGGAAACTTTTGAGCGAAGCAGGAAAGTTGTAGCTACTTAAAGCTTCTCTTCAAGGTATCCCTATATGTTTTCTCTCTTTATTCAAGATTCTAAAGGTTATTGCTAAAAAAATTGAGCAAATATAGAGAAAGTTTCTCTAGGCTAGAGTTTAAGATAAACAAAGATTGGCCCTTGTTTGTTGGAATAGGGTTTGTACTCCTAAATCATATGGTGGATTGGGTATAAGAAAAATTCACTTGAGTAATAAGGCCTTACTTGCCAAGGTGGGTTGGGGCTTCATGAAAGAGAACAAGGATTGGTGCACTTTTATGAATGCTAAGTATCTTAGTGTTGATCATAAAGATAACTTTCTCTCGAAGGGCAGAATTCTTAGGGGCTCGGTCATCTAGAATAATGTGCTCAAATGCAGAAGGTTGTTACAAAAAGGAATCAAATGGAAGCTCAAGAATGGAAGACTTTTGAGATTTTGGGAGGATAAATGGTTGGAAGAGCAACCCTAATAGACCATAACCCCCTTGGGTATCTGTATAATATTGCTAGAACTTTCTTTGGCCATTTGGTTAAGGACTACTATCAAAGAAATGGGTTACACAATTAGTGGAAGGCCATAAATGATAATTGCCTCTACCAAAATGAGCTATTATATATTGCCAATGAACTCCAAAAGAGACTGCTAGATTCTAGAATTTCTATCTTCTCAGTGGAAGATGAAATTGTTTGGTATAAAAATAGCAAGGGTAAATTCTCTATCAAACCTACTTACAGTCTACGATTGGACCAAACTGACAGGGATGCACATTGGAAGAATATATGGAATCATAGGCTAATTCCTAAAATCAACTTATTTTAGTGGACTTCTACCCATAATAAAATTCTTACTCAATACAACTTGTAAAAGAGGGGTTTCAAGCTCTTGTACAAGTGTATTTTGTGCATAGAGAGGAAGAGATTGTTTCCCACCTATTTTTTCACTTTGACTACAAAATTTCTATTTGGAAAAGTGCTATGAAAAATATTGGTATAGAGTAGTGATGATAAAACAATATGTCTACTTTTGTGAAAAGTTGGGATCCCCCTTTTCCTACCCCATCATTAAAGAATTGTGGGAGAAACTCCCCCCTCACCTTGTGTGGTGTGTTTGGAAAGAAAGAAATAATCGCATTTTTCATGATAAAGGAAGGTGTGTTGAGGAGAATTTTATTTCTTTTTCTAAACTTCTGTTGGAAAATGTTTCAAATGCCAATATTAAAAAACCTAAAATTCATCCCCACCTTGTTGAAATTGAAATAGCTAGATGTTGGGGTATTACCAAAGACTTGACTGTTGTGGACAATTCTAAAAAGATGGATCATGCGAATACGCATTGGAACCCTCCCCCTAATAGTTGGGATAAGCTCAAATTTGATGGTGCCTCTTGTCATGTCCCCATTCCAAAAATAGTAAGTTTCCAAAAATAGTAAGTGGGAGCACCGTTAACCCATCACATTTTCCTGTGGGTTACTTGGAAAAATTAAGAAAAATATTCTATTTAATATTTATTTTTTCATGGCATATTTTATATTTTTTGAAAAATAACTATTAAATTAAATGAATTACAAGCACAAGAGGGGCATGGGATTTTAGAGCATCATGGGCATTGATTTCAAGAAGATTTTGGCATCTTTTACTCCTATTTTGGGCCAGCGGCATCTATGACAGCTCTAGCAATTGTCATAAGCTATTATTAGCATGAGCATCTTCAAGAAGGTGTTGGGATTCTTAGGCACCCATTTTGATGCATGCAAGATATTTAATTTTCAAAACATTTCATTTGGAGTTGTTAACAATTACCCACTTTCTCTCATATTTGTAGATTTGCACTTTCATACTTCAGTGGATGAAAACCCATTGGAGATGGAATCTTGTGGATGAAAACTCATGAGTTTAAAGTGATCAGAGCATGGAAACCCTTTTATCATAGGTTGAAATCTCATCCATAGTTTGCCATTATGCTAAAGGAGTTGGAAGATTTGACAGTGTTTTTAGTTTGTGTGCAAGATTGTCCAGTGTTGCAATTTCATTGTTGCATGTGTGGTTTCCAGTGTTGTTGTTGTTCTATTTTCATGTGTGTTGCTGTAGGTTTCTGTTTTACATCCATTCCAGGCACCAAAATCTGATATTGCAAGATTGGTAGGTGTTGGTTGTGATTTGGTGTTGTTTGGTTGAAATACATTGTGTGTATTCAACATAGTTTTTGTGGGTTTTGCTCAAATCTTGTTGTTTGAAGTTTTATTGTTTATTTCTACTGTAAATAAGTGTCTCAGACCTGATTACATGTTATTACATTATAAAATCAATTTAAAAATGTTTTGGTGAAGTTTCATGCTTTTGGGTGTTAATTCTATGTATGACTAGCTAGCTAGTCTTATCAAAATTGATGGAATTTTTGGTGAAGTTGTTCAAATTCATTTTCAGATCTGATTTGCAATATTAATTTTCAGTTTGGCTCATTACACCTCTAAAGGCAACTCTAGGATTGCGAGTGGAGGGGGAGTCATAAGGTCTCATGAGGGAAAGCTTATGGCAACTTATGCTGGTAGTTTGAGAGTTAAATCTAACAACAAAGTTGAAGCTGTGGTAGCTATTTGGGGTATTAAACTTTCCCTCTTGTTGGGTATCCAATATATCCAAATTGAAGGTGACTCCAAAATTGCCATAGATGCTATTAATGGAAAGATCAGGCTGAGATGGAATTTTTCTGACCCAATCAGAGATATATAGGGTCTTATCAATAATTTGGTGAGTTATGAAGTCCTTCACATCTATCGTGAAGGCAAAAAGGTCACCAACACTTTGGCTTTGACCATGGTATAAACTTGACTCCTTGATGTTGTTCGCAAAGAGTCAAAAACCTTCCCACCGACATCTCTCTCCTCATCCATAATGAATACATTCAATGTGTTAGAAAGGCCAAACATTAGGCCCAACAACCTAATGTGTTACAAGGTTAGTATCCATGGTCACAGGGCTACTCAGAATTACCTTGCTTGGCTTAATTGGAATAGGTGGATACTAAGGATGACATGGCATTATCCTAGGTGGAAAGACCATATTACGCATGATTCCCATCCCTGTGTGAAATTATTAAAGAATGATTGCAACAAAAGGGTCACTCACATATCTCATTATTTCCCTCATCATGCTTTGCTCAACAATCACATCCTTTATAGAACTCACACTCCATTTCACAAAATGAGGACGAAAGGATATATTTACAATCATTTCCTTTTGGGGTGGGAGTTGGAAATTATGTGGACTGGTATTGATAATTATGCTTGGCTTTGTGACATTTTGGAAAATGATAGTAGTAAGTTTTCTAGGGGGTTCAAGGCTCAGCATATGAATACAGTGTTGCAAGTATGAGCAATAAGTGTTGTCATTGATGTCAACACCTAAGGTCAGCATCCAAGGAAATTATTTGAATGAGTTTGAGCAAGTGTCCGAGAAGAACAATACAATGTTTTGCTCCACATATATTGTAGATTGAATATATCTGTTTGCGATTTGGAAGTTATGTTAAGGGATGTCTGTAGTTGCTATGTTTCAAGTTTGAGCCTCCGGTGTGAAGATTTGAGTGAGTTCTATTCACTAGAGTAAAAACTATTTTTCTGAGTATTTAATAGTGACAGGGAGAATGTATTCTGCTTCGCATTTCTCCGCATTTAAGTTTTATAGTCTGTGGTTCTGAGATTAAGTCTGGGATGATGTTATGTGCCTTCAGTTGAAATGGTTCATGATTTGGTGCTCTGCAAGCGATCTTTCCTTTATGACAGTGGCTGACAGTAATGTTTAAGTGCTCTGGTTTGAAGAATCTTCTGGATATAATGTTTGAGGGTTGTGCGGAAGTTCTTGGTGATTGTAACATTCTTGTAGATGTCTCTAGATTGTGTTCCTGCCTTTTGATTGGTCTGTAAAATGCAATTTAGATTGTGCATGAAGCGTGTTCCTAAAGGTCTTAATGTTAACATCAATTTTAGCCGACTCAGTTGTTTTAACTACTTGCAGTTATGCTTTGGAGTTTGTGATAGCATGTTGTTGCATGGAAGATTGCATTTGAGTCCCAGCTAAGGCCTGGTGTGGTCCGCATTCATTTCCTCTCCTTCACAAATCTGTTTAGGTCCAGACCTATTCTAATGAATGTGTGTATGTCGACCTTAGAGATTGTTCCAATGGTTGATGATTGTAATGCTGACCTTGATGTACATTCCAAGGTTGATGAATTATATAAATACATGTAATGAAGTTGTGATTAATTGATGAGGATGCGAAGATGCGAAGATAAGTGTGAAGTGAAAAAGTAGAGCAGAGTAGAGGAGATTTATTGTGCTTCAATGAAACTGAACCTCGGCATAGTGTAGATGCTATTATCTTAGTTCACCAACTATTGGCAGTGAGCCCCTTCTTTTGGTAGTGAGCCCGTTCTTTTATAGTGAGCATTCTGGGTAGTGAGCCTCCGATAGTGAACCTTGTTGTAAATTCTGATATATCATTTATAGTGTGAGCTAACACTCACCGTGGTTTTTCCCTTATTGGGTTTTCCATGTAAAAATCTGGTGTCTCATGTGTTGAATATGTGAATGTGTTTAAGTTTTAGATTATATGCTTTCATGGTTAAATCATAATTAAGTGGTTAATGTGTTGATATTTGAAAGAAGTTAACTTTTTACTACAACTGATTCACCCCCCCTCTTAGTTGTCTTGTGCATTTCAATAATTGGTATCAGAGCTTGGTTCCTTGGAAGAAAGCCTAATAGCTGAGGTAGATTTGGGATGGCGCACATCAAGGTTTCTCTTGAAGACCTAGAAAGAACTGAAGAAGAAATCAAAGGTCTAAAGGAGAATGTCAAAGAAGCAGATGAATGTATCAGAAAATTAAGAGAGCAAGTTAAGAAGTTCAAAGAAAAATATAAGGAGGTTAGTGAACAATTGATATCAACAAATGAAACCTTAGATGATTTGAAAGTGGAAGTTGTAGAAAGAGAAAAAGTAGAAGAAGACCTAAATCTATTGGTGAAAGGCAAATTAGAAGAATGTGCTAAGCTTGAAAAAGAAGTTGTGAACCTAAAGTCAAATTTGGAGAAGGCAAAAAGCTATGAAGAAAAGTTCGAGATAAGTTCTGCAAAGCTTGATGAGATGATTGCTAGTCAGAAGAGCCCTGATGACAAAGAAGGCTTTGGATTTGAGAAAGGTGAAAGTTCTAAAATAGGACAAGAAAAGAATGTTGAGATCAAGAAGGACAAAGGAAAACAAATCCAAAATCAAAGGAATAGACTGATAAGACCACCTGTCAGGCAACCAAATGCTCAAAGGTACACATCTTTCAATGGTTATTGTAATTCATGCAATAAGTTTGGTCGTAAGGCTACTCAATGTAGGAGTAGAATGAATCAAAATATTACATCATTTTCTGGTCAGTGCTTTACTTGCAATAAAGTAGGTCATAAGGCTAATGAATGCAGAAGTCAGATAAGGAATAGTTTCAACAATGGAAGGAATACTCAAACTTTCAAAGGTAATTGCTTTACATGCAAAGGATTTGGTCATAGAGCTAGTGAATGCAAAAGTCAGACAAGAAAGGATTATAACAATGGAAGGAATGCTCAATCTTTCAATAGTAACTATTTTACATGCAATAGATTTGGACACAAAGCTAACCAATGCAAATCCAAAATGAATGAAAGGAATACTAGTCAGAGGAATGTTGTGCACGCTACAATTACAATAGGATTAGACATATTGCAAGATTCTGTAGAAGCAAGAATATGGAGAAGGATAATCAGGCAGAAATGAAGAAACCAGTACAAAAGGCTGATCCGGTAGAGACCAAGGAGATGAACGAGATTTGGGTGAAGAAGGATAAAATAGAGGTTAAGAATGAGCTTGTACTAGTATCTAGTGTAGATGTTTCCTCCAGAAATTGAGATTAGAGCTTTGGATGAAGGGGAGTCTTATTGGAAATCTTTTCTCCCCTGCTAAAGGATTAGTGTTGATGCCTCAGCATGAAGAGACAAGGTCAAGGATTAGCAACAAAGGTCTAAGTTAAGATAGAGACTATGTTTGTAATGGATAAAGGAAGAGGTGTGCATATTGAGAAGTCTGCTATGCAAAAACATTTGATTAGGAAAGAACACAGGTTATGAATTCTGGCTAAGTATCTATCTGATAAATTCAAGTTACAATGTTCCGGTAATTTGGTCCGCATTGTTCCGCTGTTGAAGATATTGTTCTATGGTTCTGGCATATGGTTATTAATCATTGGTTACATCTACATCCAGAAGTTTGTCTGATTTTGATAATTGGCTTGAGAGTAATGAGTAACAAAAGTTCAGGTTGACAAAACACAGTTGTTTCCTGTACAAAGCAGTTTTCATGATGATTGAAAGTATTTGATGAACTCAGAGACAAATGGACATGAATCAGATGAGTCCTTAAGTAGTGAAGAATAAAAAGATGAAGCAAGTGCAGGATTCCTAAGACTCCTAAGGTTTGTGCAGAAGCATCACATTGAAGACCAGTTTATTAGAGATAAGAGCAAAGGTGTATTGACAAGAAGAAGAACTGCAAATAAATAGATTAAGATGAATCAGACTTGGGAACCTGTTGATGAGGTATAAATAACCTCATTTCTTTGATGGAACAAATAGCCCTTTTTGCATTACCCAATTCCCTAGCCTTGCCAATTTATTTATTTTTAGAAGCAATATTTATCTATTTTTAATAAAATGTTGTACAAATCCTTATTTCCTACATTGATTGAAATTAGCTTTTAAATGTTGATTTAATGGCATGAAAAGTTGGGTAATTGTGCAGGTTAATGCATTGCCTATAAAAGAAGTGGACATCATGCTGTGGATGAATGCGATGGAAGTTGAGGGCGCCATAAATTTTAGGAGTGCATTAAATGAAGACTTTGTTTTAATCCTGTTATTTTTGTAGTTATCCAAAAGACATTATGGCTCCACTCGGAGTCCTTTTTATGTTCTAAAAGACAACAATAGTAAAGATTCCATTTTTCAGTTATAAGACTTCTTCAAATGGCATTTTCCCACCATCTAAAATTTAGGAGTTTTGAAGTAGTTCAGTTTTAGTTGTTGCTCAAAACATGGATATAAATATATATATATATACTATGGATGAATGAAAGACAATCCCTTATTTTTCAAAATCATCAGAGTTGTGTACTTGCAATTTTTCGTGAATGCAAATGATGTTGTTCTGAGTTTTGATTATTTGGAAATATGAAGTTTTGAATGGAGTTATTATGTGTTGCGAAAGTGATTAAATGTGACCTGAGTTAAGACAAGCTTCTCCCATGAGCTGGCCACTCACGGGATTGTAGGATAGATAAGTATTTTCATTTCTGTGGATGTTTTTATTCAGTGAAAGATAGTTTATGTTTAGTTTCTATCGTTAATCTGTAAGGTGTGTTGTTTAAAAGTTAAATTGTTGTGTATTATTGTTTGAAACTTTCTGTGTTGATTAGAAGTTTTCCAGCGCATCTGCCTTAGTTATAATTACTATTTTATGATAGATAGAATTTGGAGTGTTTGCAGCATAGCAAATTGCATTTGTGAATTGTTAGCATAGAATTTATTTGCTTTCTAGTGTAGAATTTATATGCTTTCTAGTCTAGAGTTTTCATGCTTTTTAGTATAGAATTTGAATGCTTTCTATAGAAGGATATACTTACTGTTTCAATCTTTTAGCAAAACTAGAAAACTATTTTTCAATGAAATATCCAAACTCCCTATTGCAAACAGGTTCGGACACTACCCCGCTCGATAAACTGATAATTCTCATCTAAAGTGTTAGGACCTCATGACAACCTGTCACTTTTTGGTGCCATTGCCAGGGATACATGATCTTTTCTAAGTGTTATTAACGCATGCTTGGGAATATCTTGTAGTAAACACCCAAAAATAGTCACCAAACCTCTCTTTCTGCATGCTCAGGAAACAAGGCCCACACGGAAGATTCATACCCAAAAACCCTCTAATAGTAATTCCAACCATAAATAGGGAAGAAGAAGTCTTAGCTGAAGAACTAAATTACGAATTGATCAAGCAGGATAAACCTGAGACCTCCCACCGTACCCCATAAGTTTTGCCAGTTGACCCAATCTTTGAGGAGATAGTTATTCAACCAGCCAACCTAGTCTTCGAAGAAGAGAACATTCCTTTTGACATTATGTCTAATAATATCCATAATGATGATATGGCGAGAAGACTGGCAGCTCAAACCTTTCTACCCTATCGCTCTCAATGAAGATGATGATGATGCACCAATGAAAAACATTTCACCATCTATCTTGCTGACTTTCAGTGGACTTTCTTTTGAAGATCTTGACTAGTTCCTCTTTGAGTTCAAAGTCTTGTGTCAAACATATGACTACAAGAATGACAATCAAAAGATTAAACTTTTTCCCTCCACTTTGAGAGACGCTACAATGCGTTGGTTTATGGGGTTAACTTCTAGATCAATAACTACTTGGGATGACATGGAAACTGTTTTCTTAGAAAAATACTAAAAGTTATTGCAGAGTTAGTGACAGGAAAGAAGAGCTACTCAAATTAAGACAAAAAGAAGATGAGAGCCTAGAAGATTACCTTGATAGGTTTATCTTTCTAACCAAACGATGTGGTGAGGAAGGCATAAGTCTGGAGATTCTAAAGACTATATTTCTTAAAGTACTTGAGGATGCTGGAAGAAGCTTAGATTTAATGGGAAAAGGAGATGTGTCCCAACTCAAACTTACCGATATCTCTGAGTTATGTCAAAAAAATTCTCGTACTCGAGGAGGGATCTAAAAATCTAGCCTCTTAAGAAGCTCAAATGACATAGGTAAACTGCGAGAGGAAATAGAAAATATAAAAACCGACATTCTTGTTCAGTTGAACACCACCTTGGATGGAATACAAGACAAAACACGTAACCCTGAGACCTTATCCATCTATTGTCCTAGGTGTCAGGACAAACATTTGTTAAGAGAATGTCCTTTGGATAAGGCCGACAGTTGCCAAATTTGTGAAAAGAATCATACCACTAATCAATGTGAGATTCTAAATACAATTAAGACTTCTAAAAAATGACCATCTCGCACTGAGGAGGAAATCAATTTCGTAGGCCAGAGACTTGGAGGAAATTTCTCCTATGGTCAGAACTCCAACCCTACATGGAGACCTCCAAACCCTTGGAACAATACACAGTGGTCAGCTCCATGGCCTTCAGTACCACCTGGATGGGGATCTTATCCACCTTGGGGACCTCCTGAATGGACGAACCAAGCTTGGGGAAACTCGTAATGGCCAAATCAGCAATGGCATCCTCATAATCAACCTCCATAATTTAATCAGCCACCAAATCAATTCTATAATGGTCCTAGATGAATGCCAAATGTGCAACAAAACCTTCTTACAGCTCCTCAAAACCCTCAGCAGAGTGAACAAGTTAATCAACCACCATTACTAGCACAACCTGTTCCTAATCCCAAAAACACATGTCAAAATGCCCCAGTGTATACTGCTGATTAGGATAACATGGCAGGGGTCAATGCTATCTATTGTGGAAACCTTCAATTGAGGTCAGGAAAAACACTTAATCAACCAACCATTGTTGAAGTTACAGAAGACCCAGATGAAGAACTTAATGTAGAACCAAAGACTCTTCTTGTACCTATAGAGCATGACTCCAAGAAAAATTAGGAGGAATCATCCCCACCTCAATCTTGGGCAACTCCAACACCTATCATAGAGCCCTCTCAGGAAGAAGTTGCCAAACAACCATCAATGACTTAAGGAAAAGATCCCATACTAGGAAAGAAAACCCAGGCACCTTTTCCAAACCATCTCAGATCAAATGTTCATAAGAACCCACCAGAAGTATCATTGTCTAACGAAACTGCTCTGAAACAAGAAATTAAACAATTCCATATTGAGATTCCTCTGTTACAAGCGATCAAAGAAATTCCTGAACTAAATCAACTAGTTAAATAATTGTGCATTAAAACACCAATAAGGAAACCAAAATAGATTAATACAGTGCACATCAATGGATATCTAGCTAAACTTTTAGCTGGGAAAACCTTAACTCCAAAATATGGTGACCCAGGTAGCCCACTTATAATAATAACAATTAATGGGGTAGCAATACCTAATGCATTAGTGGACTTGGGAGCAACCATTAATGTTATGATAGTGGATGTTATGGAAAAAGTTGGACTCACCGATTGTTATGCCCTTACTCTATAGTGTATATGGTTATGAATAGTCGGCTTGTGGCTATCTTAACTCTTAATTAAGTCATATTATCATTATTATATTGTTATTTAGTTGTTTAGGCCGGCCTAAGGCTTCTATAGGGCTATCAAAGTTGGCCTGGGTGACATCCTAGGCATAAATAGGTATATATAGGGGTAGTGAGTCTTATTAGATCATCATATTGTGTATTGTGTTCTCATTGGAGACTATTGGAGGTATCCCCCTCGAAGTGGATTAGGAGGTTGCCCCCTCGAAGTGGCATATTATTATCAAGTATTTGTAGCATATTTGCTATTATATTTAGATATTGTGCAAGTTGTTTCATTACAAGTGGTATCAGAGCATGATCTTGGCACCGTAGAGGCAAAATTTTTTCTCATCATTGGAGGCGATTTTGGGAAGAGCATAACTTTTAGATTTTAGCGAATTTTTTAAAGATTTTTAAAGGGTTTTTGAAGACAATATTAAAGAAGATACAATCCAGATTTTAGAGGAATTGGAGCAAAAATAAGCGAGTTATTGCAAAATTAGGGTTTCCAACAAATTCATTCTCAAGGCAGTAAATTTGCTAATTTCTTGGATTGTTTTCTGGGTAAGTGGTATCTTGGCCTTAGTAAGTTACAGTAAAAATTTCAAAGAATTTGCATTTCATTTGTGTGATTTATTTCAAAAATATTGGTTTCCATCATGACGGGGCCTGCAACAAGAGGCAAAAAGAATGCTGTCACACTGGGGAAATCCTCTGATAAGGATGAGGAAATAAGTAAGTTCAAGTTGGTGATGTGTGGCCTAAGAGGAGATATATCAGACATACGAAGCATGTTAAGCACCTTAATGAATGAAACAAGAAAGGAGGTCTCAAGCAACCAAGAACCAGAAGAAGAAGAAGAAGCAGCAGCAGACAAAGAAGAAGTAGAACCAGAAATAGAAGCAAAAGAAGAAGAAAAAGAAGAAGAACCAGAAGAAGAAGAAGAAGAAGAAGAAGAAGAAGTAGAAAAAGAAGAAGAAGAAGAAGAAGAAGAAGTGGAAGGAGAAAAAGAAGAAGAAGAAGAAGATGAAGATGAAGAAGAAGAAGAAAAAGGCAATGAAGAGGAAGAAGTGAAAGAAGAAGAAGAACTTCCTAGTCAAGCTATTCAACCAATGCAAGGGTACCATGTACTATTCCTCACCTTTTCCTCTATGGCACATCAAAAGGTTCAAGTAAAGGAAGAACACATTCATCACCATCAAGAGCTAGATGCAAAGGGAAGACACATCTTGGAGTTGAAGTTAATTTTCCAAACACACCTGAATAAGCTGAGGACATCAAGGAAATATCTTCTAGTTGAAGTTGCCACATGGGATGATGAAGATTATATGAAGAAACTACCACAATTGATCAGCGTTGAGGACAACGCTTTTGTAAAGGTGGGGGGCATGTTATGCCCTTACTTCTATAGTGTATATGGTTATGAATAGTCGGCTTGTGGCTATCTTAACTCTTAATTAAGTCATATTATCATTATTATATTGTTATTTAGTTGTTTAGGTCAGCCTAAGGCTTCTATAGGGCTATCTAAGTCGGCCTGGGTGATATCCTAGGCATAAATAGGTATATATAGGGGTAGTGAGTCTTATTAGATCATCATATTGTGTATTGGTTCTCATTGAAGACTGTTGGAGGTATCCCCCTCGAAGTGGATTAGGAGGTTGCCCCCTCGAAGTGGCATATTATTATCAAGTATTTGCAGCATATTTTCTATTATATTCAGATATTGTGTAAGTTGTTTCATTACACCGATCTACGCCCCGCGACTACCATATTATATATGGCAAATCAGGCCATAACTATTCCCAAAGGAGTCTTAGAAAATGTCCCTGTCAAGGTTGACAATTGGGAATATCCAGTAGACTTCCAAGTTCTCTAGTCCCTCACACCTAAAGACAGTTACCCAGTAATACTGGGTAGGCCATGGTTAGCTACATTCGTAGCCAAGATTGACTGCAAAGTAGGAGGAATGGGCATTTCACATGGTCCCAGTAGCAAACATCTAAGTCTATACCCCCCCACTCAACCTACAAAATATAACCAAGTCTGGGTGGATGAATCTGATAAGCAAGAAAATCTAGCTTCACTTGCCATGGTGGTTATTAAACAACACGGTGAAGAACTGGAAGATGAATTAGACAACATCCAAGACCTTTCCATAGGCTCAGAAGATGAAGAGACTTTAGAGGTGGAAGAAATTTTAGGACATCCAATCCACATTAACGACGAAGAACATGATTATACCAACTTCACAATTCAACCTTGTCCCCTGACAAATATCATTTTGAAAATAGATAATTTCTTCTCAGATATTACCAAACTCCATAGAATCATACCACATAGCTGTCCTCTCAACACTTTAACAGAAGAAGTTCACACTGTCACCTCCAATTACCCTAGAACCAAGACTATCATGTTATTGCCAGGAAAGACTTTAAATATCAATAGCTGGTTGACAGAATCTGATGAGCGCAAATTATTTGATGTTTTGATGAACAGGTCCAAAGATTTTGCTTGGGACTATACAGATATGAGAGGAATCTACCCAAGTGTTTGCACCCACCACATCTATACCAAAGATGTTAGACCAGTCCCCCAAACCCAACGAAGACTCAATCCTACTCTCAAAGATATTATCAAAACTGATACTGAAAAACTCTTACAAGTGGGATTTATTTATCCTATTTCAGATAGCAAATGGGTTTCACCCTTGGTGGTAGTGCCAAAGAAAAATAGGAAATGGAGAGTGTGCGTTGACTACCGAGAACTCAACAAAGCAACCTACAGAGATTATTTCCCACTACCCTTCATAGACCAAGTTTTGGATAATCTAGCAGGAAGAAAATATTTTTCATTTCTGGACGGGTTTAGTGGATATAACCAAATACAAGTGGCAATAGAGGACCAGGACAAAACTACTTTCACCTGTCCTTTGGGAACATTCACATATCAGGTTCTTCCCTTCAGGATTTGTAATCTTCCTACCACGTTTCAAAGAATTGTTTTGGCTATCTTTGCTGAACTTTTAAATGATTGTGTAGAAGTCTATATGGATGACTTCACAGTCTATGGTTCCACTTTCGATGAGGGTCTCAAAAATCTGGATAGAGTGTTACAATGATGTGAAGATCATTAACTATCTCTAAGACATGAGAAATGTCTCATAATGGTAGAACAAGGTATAGTACTGGGACACCATATTTCAGCCGAAGGGTAAAGGTTAACCCTCAGAAGATTAAAGTGATACAATAGCTAGAAACCCCAAAGAATCAAACCAATATTAGAAGTTTCTTAGGACATGCTGGTTATTACCGGAGATTCATAGAAAACTTTAGTAAGATTACAGCTCCCATGTTCTCTCTTCTGCAGAAAGATGTGGATTTTACCTGGACAGAAGAATGTTAAAAGTCTTTTGACATCATTAAACAAAAGCTTGTCTCAGCCCCAGTCCTACGGGGATCTAACTAGAAACTTCCCTTCCATATATATGCTGATGCTTCCAATGACACTATTGAAGTAGTGTTAGGACAAGAAGATGAGAATGGAGGGACATATGCCATATATTTCATCAGTAAGAACTTGAGCCCCACAAAACAAAATAACACCACCACAGAGAAAGAATTTCTAGCCATAGTTCATGCAATAAACAAATTCTAGCATTACATCACGGGATACAAAGTGACTATATTCACAAACCATTCATCTATCAAGTACCTGATGAACAAACCCTCATTTAATGGATGAATAATCATATCATTATTACTTCTACAAGAATTTAATGTAACCATAATGGATAAGCCTGTAAAAATCAACATAGTTGCAGCTTTTCTATCTTGGATAAAGCAAGATGATGGAGATTGTACTCATGTGCAGGATGAATTTCCTGATGAAAAATTATTTGTTGTCTCCATTAAAACACCCTGGTTTGCAGACATTGCCAATTACTTATCCACTTCTGAGCTTCCCCCAGACTTCACATCAAAACAAAAGAAACACCTTATTCGGGAAAGTGCTCACTTTAAATGGATTAATGGTATGTTATTCTGATATGGGCTTGATTTAGTCCTGCGACGTTGTGTCAGACCAGATGAAACATACAACATCCTTAGAGCTTACCATGACGACCCATCTGGCGGACATTACTCTGCCAAAAGAACTTCCCATAAAATCTTAGGTGTAGGATACTATTGGCCCTCTATGCACAAGGATGTGAAGAACTATGTTTGCCATTGTGATGAATGCCAACGAGTGGGAAGACCTATGGCATCCAATGAAATGCCTCTGCAACCACAGGTAACTTTTGAACCATTTGAAAAGTGGGGATTAGATTTTATTGGTCCTATAGATCCTCCTTCACAAGGAAAAGAATACATTCTGGTCTACACAAACTATCTTACCAGAAGTCCAAGCCCCCAAAGTTGCTAGAGAAGAACAGGTTGCAAACTTTCTGTATAATAGATTTTTTCTCATATTCAGAGCCCCTAGGTCAATTGTCATAGACTAAGGACCTCAGTTTATGTCCAAAGTTCTATTATCTTTCACCAATCATTTCTAGGTAAGCCATAAAAAGTCATCACCCTATCACCCACAAGCAAATGGACAAGTAGAAGTCACTAATAGGGAGCTCAGAAACATCCTAACAAAAATAGTTTCATCAGGCAGAAAGGATTGGGCCAATAAATTGCCTGAGGCTGTTTGGGCTTACAATACAACTTGGAAATCCACCACTGGTCTTACCCCTTACGAATTGGTCTTTGGGAAGAAACCTTTTCTGCCCATTGAATTTGAACTCCAAATGCTTAGAATAGCAATGGAGCTAGACTTCGATCTTGATCGAGCTCAGGTAGAGAGAGTCTTGCAACTTAGTGAACTAGATGAACTCCACCTAGAAGCCATTCATCAGACTGAACTAGCTCAACAACAATGAAAGGTCTGGCATGATAAACACAACAAAGAAAGAGAATTCCATTCCAGAGATTGGGCGCTGTTATTTCATTCCTGATACAAGGACCAGAAAGGTAAACTCAAAACTCATTGGCTGGGTCCATACAAGATTTCTGAGGTATTCCCAAATGGAGCAGTACAACTCAAACCCACTGATGGTGATTCTCAAACTCTCTTAGTCAATGGACATCAACTCAGGATCTACCATAAACCTGTCAACAAAGAAGAATTTACTCGACTGGTAGAAATGCACGAAGAAACACAATGTGTTGATTCTGCTTCAGCAGAAACAATACCATAAATATCTTGTAGTTTTCAAAAAAAAATTCTGTTTGAATGTGTGTATATGCATTTAGGAACAATTATTCATATTTTCTTCTTAGTATCTGCCTAAATTTCATCTCTGTTTCCTAGGGTTTCATCTTTTAGGACGTGTTACAAATTCCAGCGCACCTCCTAGTGATGTTCTAGAACTTGCTGTCTGAGTAAGATCCATACCCTCACTTTGTTCCTACATTCTGGCTACATCTTCTAGTGATGCTCCAGAACTTTGTTCCTACATTCCAGTTGCATCTTCCAGCAATGGTCCAGAACTTTGCTCTTGCATTCTAGTTGCATCTTCCAGCGATGCTCCAGAACTTTGTTCCTACATTCCAGCTGCATCTTCCAGTGATGCTTTGAAACTTTGTTCCTGCATTTTGACTGCATCTTTCAGTGATGCTCTAGAACTTTGTTCCTGCAATTTGGCTGCATCTTTCAGTGATGCTCCAGAATTTTGTTCCTACATTCCGGTTGCATCTTCCAGTGATGCTCCAGAACTTTGTTCCTACATTCTGGCTGCATCTTTCAGTGATGCTCCAGAACTTTGCTCCTACATTCTGGCTACATCTTCCAGTGATGCTCCAGAAGTTTGTTCTTGCATTCCGGCTGCATCTTCCAACGATGCTCCAAAACATTGTTCCTGCATTCCGACTGCATCTTTCAGTGATGCTCTGAAACTTTGTTCCTGCATTCCTGCTGTTTCTTCCTGCGATGCTCTGAAACTTTGTTCTTGTGTTCTAACTGCATCTTTCAGCGATGCTCCAGAATTCTGTTTCTTTAGCCAGCTACATCTTGCAAAAGATGCTCCAGAATTTTGTTCATATCCTCCATATCCATTCCTTTGATATCTTCTTCCATCATTGTTAACTTGTAATTGCCATCCATAAAAATGTTCCTATTTTCTGAAAACACACCATTCACCTCGCAATCCACTACGAACGCCATCATGAGTCCGACATCCCCGATCATAGTAAATGAACATTATTATGATAACCTTTTGTCATAATAAATTTTAGCCACTCCATTATCATAACATAATAAATTCATTCCATTCAAACCAATTAGTACAGCCACCTAGGATGCGATTACGTCAACAAAGACAGGCGACTTTCAAATCAATAATGGGATGGAAGGTACGTACATCTTTTATTTTGAATAGATCATTTATTGTGAGTAAAGATAGATAAGTTGGCATGACCCCTTTTCTTTTCCAAATTTAGCAAATGTGTGAACTGTTCCTTCATTCGAGAAGGTGGTGGCTCATTCACTCTATCCCATGTAAAGTCATAATTAACTGCTAAAAAGCCAAGTACCCTGAACCAACATTACTGAAATCCAAGTGGCCTCGAAGCTTACATTTCCTTTAATCTTCCTATCAATTTCCTGAACAGTTTTACCACTCTGGGTGCTGAGATATTTTAGTAGCTTTTGAGCAATATGGGAGGAGCAAAACGCAAGTCTGAGCCAGCTTCACCGGATAAATTGCTAGCATTGGGGAATATTTTAGAATTGTTTCAAAGAGTAGGATGGCTAGACTTCATAAAGCAATTTGAGGGACACCATGCATAACTGGTCAAGGAATTTGCCGAGAACTTTGCAGATGGGCAGTCAATTGTGTGTGGGAAGAAATTCAAGGTAAGTCCCCGAATTATCTCCAAATTATCTAGTATTAGAAATGAAGGTATTAATTTGTCTGAAACTACAAATATTTCCTATTAGAAAATGATAGAACTTTTTGCACGGGAAGGGGAACCTCACCCATTATTAGTTGTAAATACCTGAGGGCAAAATAAGGGGTTTTAGAGAATGTCCATTGCAGAGCCATGGCAAACAATAGTTGCATGGATTATTAAGTATTTCACCTATGAAGGGCAATGTGCCATAGTAGTTGGTCCCCCTTTTTGGCTGCTCATTCATTTACGCCATGGTATAGAAGATCCTGAATTGAAAGTTAATATTCCTACCTTCCTCAATGATTCCCTTGTAGGTATGATAGAACACTTGAAAATTGGGTCTAGACCTTTGAAGCATCATGGTCTTATACAGTTTATCTGCAAATATCATTTTCATAGAAAAAGAAAATCAGATGAGAAATGGCAGAAATTTTTGCAAAAATTTGAGAGCCCTAAACCTCCAAGACAATTTGAGGTAGGTGAATCGTCTGGTAGGGCAACCCAAAACATGAGAGAACTCTCCCCTGCAACCCAAGGTGACAGAGAAGCTCCTGGCGGTGAAGCACTGGAAAATCCACCAAACCCTCCAGACTGTAAAGAAAGGCCTAAATCACATACAGTGCTTGAAACCCTAGAAAAATGAGAAAATGTGGATTTAGTAGACTCAGAGGAGGAAGGTGTTCAACCTCGTAAAAAGGAGAAGAGGTCCAAAATGAAACTGCAAAGATTTACTCCTCTAAGAAGGAGTAAACAGTTAGCTGATGGGCCTAGTTGTGCTGTGGCCTATGAATTACCCCCAGTTCCCAAGAAAAAGAGAAAAGAAAGGCAGCCCTGTGAAAAAGTGACTCAACCCGATGAAAATGTGTCTGAGATTGGTATAGAGGTAACTCAAACATTAGAAAGTGATGAACCCCTTGCATCTAACCATCAATTGACCCATCTAAAGAGGACCTAGAGGAAAAAGGAGAAAAAGGACAAGAGGGAATCAATGAACAAATACCTAATTATGTCCTAGTTGAAGAAGAGGAGGGTCAAGAATATGAGACTGTTGAAACAACTTCATTCCAACAGCCAAAAAACATTCAAGAAGTTGATACATTGCTTGAGGAGAGACAATTGTCTCCCTTAAATAATGTTGATGATATAGAACACGGTCCATCTGGAGCAATTAATGAAGAGCACATATCTGGCAATGAAATAGAAGTTTTGATTACTCCTCCCCCTACAGATGCAGAGGATAACAAGGGTGAGTCTATGACATTAGAAACAGAGAAATTGAAAGCAGAAATTATGCAGTTGAGAAATAAAATACAATTGAGTAAAGAGCAGTTGAGCAGGCAACAACAGGAGATAGAAGAACAGAAAGAGCTTCTAGAGAAAAAGGATCAAACTATTAGACAATTGCAATCGCAATTACAACAAAGTGAAGAAAAAGATAAGCACTGTCTAGATAGTCTATCTGAGAGAGATAGACAAATCAAGAACCTAACCTCCAACCTAGAACAATGCCTGAAGACATTTGTAGAAGACAAGGAGAAGCAGAAAATTGAATTAAATAAGGCCATAAGTAGAACTATTGAACTAGAGCAAGATTTACAAGAAATTAATATTAAGCTGACTGTGGAATCAAAAGAGGTTCAAACTGAACCAACTAAAATGGAATGGTTTCAGGTCCACATTCCTCCCATGCTAACCAAGTGGATGGAGCAATGCTATTTCTTAAGACAATCTGGAGCTGAGAATGCTAGACTTAAGAGAGAAATAGTATTGTTGAAAGAGTCTTATGATAGATTATATTAGGCCAAGATGGATGCATGCCAGATTGGAAAGCTATTGTTGGCCTGTAGGAAACCGTCCATATTATATTCCTTGTTCCTTAATGAATAGTTGTTAAGATGGAAGCTCCTGAGAATCTCTTGCAATTTACCACATGATCCTGATGACCAACAATTCCTTGAAGCATTTAAAGAAGCATCTCCTATACAGAAGAATTTATTATGTGAGTTCTTCATTCATAATCTATTTCTCAAAAAACATAGTGATTTATTCATCAATCTGTTTGTGGGGGAAGTTCGGTTAAGGGCATTTTTGTCAAATATGCAAAATTAGATTCAGTGGCAAGACAGAACCATAGAATATCTTCATGCAGAGAGAATTGTGGGACTACACATGAGGTACCCCAATCGGAAACCTTTTGCTTTCAAAACTCAGTTCAGGAGAACTAAGAGTTATGAACATATGAAAGAAAAATATAATGAGAGCATTAGGATCTGCTATGAAGACTTCAAGATTAATGGACCACAGTTGATTGATAGAGCTTGGAATGCCTGTGAAGAAAGGTATACCCCCTTGCCTATGTATTTAAAAAGAAGATAAATAATTTCCCCCACTAACCTTAGATGGTCATATAAAAGAGCTAAGGCATTGATAGAGATTCTTCAACAACTAAAGACTAAGTGGATAGGAATGAGATACAAACTGCCTCTACTTTTACAGCCACCCCCTGCAGTCTTAGGGGTTACAGAATAGGAACCAAGGGACTTACATACTTGGCAGTTGAGAATCAAACTTCACAAAGGTTTTCTAAAGGTCCCTGACCATATTGATGAAGAGGCAGATGAAGTATATGATTTGAGCTCAAAATATGATGAATTGAATAAGAAAAGAGAGACAGAGAGACAAAGGATGCATCATAGAGCAGGAGGACCTGCTCAAGGTTAGGAAGAGGAGGAATGATGAGGTATAAATAACCTCATTTCTTTGATGGAACAAATAGCCCTTTTTGCATTACCCAATTCCCTAGCCTTGCCAATTTATTTATTTTTATAAGCAATATTTATCTATTTTTAATATAATGTAGTACAAATCCTTATTTCATACATTGATTGAAATTAACTTTTAAATGTTGATTTAATGGCATGAAAAGTTGGGTAATTGTGCAGGTTAATGCATTGCCTATAAAAGAAGTGGACATCATGCAACTATGGATGAATGCGCCGAAAGTTGAGGGTGCCAGAAATTTTAGGCGTGCATTAAATGAAGACTTTGTTTTAATCCTGTTATTTTTGTAGTTATCCAAAAGACATTATGGCTCCACTCATAGTCCTTTTTATGTTCTAAAGACAACAATAGTAAAGATTTTGTTTTTTAGTTATAAGACTTTTTCAAATGGCATTTTCTTGCCATCTGAAATTTGGGAGTTTTGAAGTAGTTCAGTTTTAGTTGTTGCTCGAAACATGGATATAAATATATACTATGGATAAATGAAAGACAATCCCTTAGTTTTCAAAATCATCAGAGCTGTGTACTTGCAATTTTTCGTGAATGCAAATGATGTTGTTCTGAGTTTTAATTCTTTGGAAATATGAAGTTTTGAATGGAGTTATTATGTGCTGCGAAAGTGATTGAATGTGACCTGAGTTAAGACAAGCTTCTCCCACGAGCTGGCCACTCGCGGGACTATAGGATAGATAAGTATTTTCATTTCTGTGGATGTTTTTATTCAGTGAAAGATAGTTTATGTTTAGTTTCTATCGTTAACCTGCAGGGTGTGTTGTTTAAAAGTGAAACTATTGTGTACTGTTGTTTGAAACATTATGTGTTGATTAGAAGTTTTTTGGCGCATCTGCCTTAGTTAGAATTACTATTTTCTAATAGATAGAATTTGGAGTGTTTGCAGCATAGCAAATTGCATTTGTGAATTGTTAGCATAGAATTTATCTGCTTTCTAGTGTAGAATTTATATGCTTTCTAGTCTAGAGTTTTCATGCTTTTTAGTATAGAATTTGAATGCTTTCTGTAGAAGGATATAATTATTGTTTCATTTCATGTACTATTTCAATCATTTAGCAGAACTAGAAAACTATTTCTCAATGAAATATCCAAACTCCCTATTGTAGACAGCCTCGGACACCACCCTGGTCGATAAACTGATAATTCTCATCTAAAGTGTTAGGACCTCACGATAGCTTGTCACCTGTCCCTAAGTCTACAGATAAGAATGTGTTTGGAACAAAGTGGGTTTTAAGAAAATGGAGAAGTGATAGATAAAGCTAGACCTGTATGTAAAGGCTACTCCCAAGTTGAAGGAAATGATTATAAAGAGACCTATGCTTTGGTGGCAAGAATGGAAGCTATTAGACTATTTTTGGCATTTGTAGCACATAAAAACTTCAAAGTATATCAAATGGATGTGAAATTTGCATTTTTGAATGGAGAGCTGGAAGAAGAGGTTTACATTGAACAATCAGAAGGATTTCAGTCATCAAACCAAGGTGACATGGTGTGTAGATTGAATAAATCCTTGTATGGACTAAAGCAAGCTCCTAGAGCCTGGTATGCAAGGTTGGATAAGTATTTGTTGCAATTAGGGTTCAAAAAAGGTACTGCAGACAATAATCTCTATTTCAAAATTAATGATGATCAAATTCTGATTGTTGCAGTCTTTGTTGATGATATTATCTTTAGAGGTAGTGAAGGTATGTGTAAGAGATTTGCAAAGGAAATACAAAAGGAGTTTGAGATGTCTATGTTTGGTGAAATGAATTTCTTTTTAGGACTGTAGATTACTCAATCAGAAAAAGGAATTTTCATTTCTTAGTCCAAGTATGTGAAAGAGTTGTTGAAAAAGTTTGGAATCGAGGATTCTAAGCCAGTATGTACTCCTATGGTAACTGGTTGCAAGTTGAGCAAGAATGATGAATCACCTAAGACTGATAAGAAAAAATATAGGTCTATGTTTGGAGGACTACTTTATCTAACCCATACAAGATCGTATATAATGCATGCAGTTTGTCTTGTGGCAAGATTTCAAGAAGATCCTAGAGAGCCACATGTGATGGTAGTTAAGCGGATCATGAGGTATTTAAAAGGCACTTCAGACTATGGATTGTGGTATCCCAAAGATACTAATTTCACTCTTAGTGCTTATACAGATGCATATTCGGCTGGAGATGCTGATGACAGAAAAAATACAAGTGGAGGTGGTTTCCTCTTCGGTAACAGATTGGTTCATGGTTAAGCAAGAATCAATTTCTTTGTCTACTACAGAAGTGGAATATATTGCTACAGCATGTTGTTGTACTCAAGTGCTATGGATGAAGCAAACATCGAAGGATATAAAAGTTGTGTATGAAGAACCAATTTCAATCTTTTGTGACAACACAAGTGCTATAAACATTTCAAAGAATCCAGTGATGTACTCAAGAACAAAGCATATATCAATAAGGTATCACTTTCTAAGAGAAAAAGTAACAGAGAATGAAGTAAAGATGGAATATGTGTCTACTAAGGACCAGATTGCAGATATTTTTACAAAGCCTCTACCTAAGGATACTTTTGAGTATCTCAGGGAAAAGTTAGGGGTTATTACCCCTCCTACTCTAAACTAAGATGCATGGGAAGTGCATCAGTCAAGTGGTGCCCAAAGTCTTATTCTTTGATCTGGATTGATGTTTTGAAGGCTACCTCTCAGGGGGAGTAGGTAGATGGTGCTGATATGACTTCTTGATAAAGAGCAGTAAGTGTTGCAATGTTGCTGACAGGGGGAGTAGTACAATATTAAAAAGATTTGAATTGAGCCTTGATAACTAAAGAGAGAAAAGATCTAGCACCATATGCCATTGATGTCAAAGGGGGAGAGAAGTTCATGTGAAAAACTTAAGGAGAAAGTTGTAGCCAAATAAAGCATAAAGTAAGGGGAAGCAAAGAAGCAAATCAAGTTTGTTTGTCTTGATGGTTTTTCACATCATGTGTTGCCATCAATGAAAAAAGGGGAGATTGTTGCAAGTATGAGCAGTAAGTGTTGTCATTAATGTCAACACCTAAGGTAAGCATCTAAGGAAATTATTTGAATGAGTTTGAGCAAGTGTCTGAGAAGAACAATATAGTGTTTTTCTCCGCATATCTTGTTGATTGAATATCTTTGTCTGTGGTTTGGAAGTTATGTTAAGGGATGTCTATAGTTGCTATGTTTCAAGTTTGAGCCTCCGATGTGAAGATTTGAGTGAGTTCTATTCACCAGAGCAAAAGTTGTTTTTCTGAGTATTTAATGGTGACAGGGAGTAAGTATTCTGCTCCGCATTTCTCCACATTTAAGTTTTATAGTCTGCGGTTCTAAGATTAAGTCTGGGATGATGTTATGTGCCTTCAGTTGAAATGGTTCATGATTTGGTGCTCCGCAAGGAATCTTTCCTTTATGACAATGGATGACAGTAATGTTTAAGTGCTCCAGTTTGAAGAATCTTCTAGATAGAATGTTTGAGGGTTCTTGGTGATTGTAACATGCTTGTGGATCTCTCTAGACCATGTTCCTGCCTTTTGATTGGTCTGAAAAATGCAATTCTGATCAAGCATGAAGCATGTTCCTAAAGGTCTTAATGTTAACACCAGTTTTGGCTGACTCAGTTATTTTCACTACTTGCAGTTATGCTTTGGAGTTTGTGATAGAGTGTTGTTGCGTGGAAGATTGCATTTGAGTCCTAGCTAAGGCGTGGTGTGGTCTGCATTCATTTCCTCTCCTTCACAAATCTGTTTAGGTCTAGACCTATTCTAATGAATGTGTGTATGCTGACCTTGGAGATTGTTCCAATGGTTTGATGTACATTCCAAGGTTGATGAATTGTATAAATACATGTAATGAAGTCATGATTAATTGATGAGGATGTGAAGATGCAAAGATAAGTGTGAAGAGAAAAAGTAGAGTAGAGCAGAGGAGATTTATTGTGCTTCAATGGAACTGAACCTTGGCATAGTGTAGATGCTATTATCTGAGTTCACCAACAATTGGCAGTGAGCCCCTTCTTTTGGTAGTGAGCATTCTGGGTAGTGAGCCTTGTTGTAAATTTTGATATATCATTTATATTGCGAGCTAACGCTCACCATGGTTTTTCCCTTATTAGGTTTTCCACGTAAAAATCTGGTGTCTCATGTGTTGAATATGTGAATGTTTTTTAAGTTTCAAATTATATGCTTTCGTGGTTAAATCATAATTAAGTGGTTAATATGTTGATATTTGAAAGAAGTTAAGTTTTTGCTACAACTGATTCACCCCCCCTCTCAGTTGTCTTGTGCATTTCAACATACAGTGGCTACCATTCTTCACAACCGTAGACAATTGCCTTCAAACTGTATTCTCCTTATAATCATGGGAGGTGACCTTGTTCTGACTGAACCTGTCTCCTGCGCAGAGGTTAAGAGGGATGCCACCCTCTGGCACTTCTGCAAAGAGGACAACTTTGCTCCTTTTTAATGAAATCCTTAATGGATTTGATTAAAATCTTTCCATTCAATTTGCCCAGTCGTGGAATAAAAAGAAGGTGAAGGTTGGTGGTATTGGGTTTGATGTCAATGAAGATATGTACAAACTCCTCATTGACAAATGGGGAAAGCTATCCCCTTAGTGTCCTTTGTTTCATGAGTTTTTTCTAATGTTTTTACTATTATTTTGGATTAGTTGTGTTTGTATTGTTATTGTGTTCTTTTTGGCCATTAATGGGCCTATTTTGAATTGCCTTTGAGCTATTATGTAAAGGGTCCAGACCCTGGTTTCCCTTTTACACTAATAAAAAATAGTTCTTTTTATCTAAAATTGAAAACAAATATAAACTCAAATCACATGTCATACTCTAATTGTTGCAATAAAAAATAAATCTATTTAAATACTAATATCAAAGCAAATCTCTAACTATGATAGAAATCTTTAAATAGTACTATTGCTAACAACTAGAATTAGAAAGGAATAATAAAAATAGTCATATGCTTAACAATTGAAATTAAATAGAAGGAATGAAAATAATATAAATAACTTATCACAATAAATAAAGTAAACAATTTACCACATAATATATATGCATTATTCTTGTAGGTTACATGAAGTTATTTAATAAAATAGGAACACAATGCATAAATAAAGACAAACTATTTAAAATAATGTAAATACAATCTAATCTAGAAAGTACCATAGACTATCCATCCTCCTCAGCAGGAGTGTTCCCTTGCTCCCCCTTTGGACTGAGACTAGATGATTAAGAAATCACTACCAAAATGCTCAAACACTCAAGTCTTCATTGATAAAATATGTATTTACATAAAAAATGAAAATGCTCTATTTTCCTACTTTATGTAAACAACTAACAACTATGAACTATTCATTATCAACTATTGACTATCATTTTTCTTTGAAGTTGGTTGATTATATTTATACCAGAAAACTCACGAACCTCTAAAAATTAAAACTCCTAACAAAATAAAAATTATTTTATGACTACCCTAAGATTGTGGCCATCATGTCATCATTCATAGCATAGTGCATTGGTTAAAATGTGGCATTGTGGTTGTTTTCACCAAGGTTCAAACCCCCATTGGGATATTGTGCTCATGGGCCTTGTGCCCTCACTGGGTTGTTGTTCTCATGGGTTTGAATCATTCACGTTGAAGCAATTGATGTTTAATCTATCGACTTTATGTTCCAAACCCTCATTAGGTCATTGAGCTCATGGGATTTGTGCCCCCACTAGGACGCCAAGATCATATGTTTGGACTACTCATGTTAATGCAGTGTGTTCATGCTAGGGATATGGTTCCCCATTTGTGGCCTCACCTAGTTCAAGGTGTCGAACTCCATTATTAACCAATACATTGATGCAGAAAGGGCATGTACACAACTCAATAGACCAATGGATCCTATATCAAGCAATCTATTGGCTATAACATGTTACATTTAAATTGTCAAACCAGGGAATCATATTCTTCTTGGATGATGCCCATACTATGTGTACAGTTAAGGATTCCTGAGTTTTAATCTAAAGGTTGTGTATAGGAATAAACTAATTTAAAGGTAAACAACTCTATTTGCAAGGATTGACAAATACTCTAAGTAAATAATGTTAGTAATAAACAACCAATGCTATTCAGTTATCTGTAATCAAATGGTCTTATATAATAAAAGAACAACTAATAGTTAGTTTGGTGATCACCTTGACTCAACAACACATATTATCAAAATCTAACTAATTCATATAACACAACTCATTACAACATGCATTAATCACATACACATAAGCATACAACATAAACTAAACATATGAATGTATATAGGAGAGACACAGTTACCTCAAGTGGCCCTTGCTTGAGTTACTGTGATCCCACGAAATCTAACTAGATCTGTACTGTATCTTTGAAACCATTGACTGAACTCAAAACATGTGTTCCTTTATTGAATGTTGAAGAGAAAAGTACAATAACAAATCTGATAACACAATCTCTATCTAACCTTCCTCTCCTCATATACAAAAATCTAATCTATCTATAGACAAGATCAGACTTGTCTATTTGAACAAAACTACTGAGCAATAAATACCATAACTGTCCATTATCTAACAACGTAGGAAGAGGATTTTATTACAAAGCAAACTAGGAATAGGAAACTAAACTGTCATGAAGGTAATATAGATGGCACAATCCTACTATAAAATTCTCTAGTCTTTATGAAGAACAGTCAAGAATAGAAACATAACATGGAGCACGATCTAAGATTCCTTCGTTATTCATGACTACACCAACTGTTGAAGGATAACCGTCAAAGAGGAGAGAGTTATGGATGACTCATTCCAATCAATTCAGGGTCTTCCTCCTTTGGCTGCAGGTGCTTGTACTATCTACTGTGGATATCAACACCTCCTTTGCTATGGGTTGCCCAGTGGTCTTCATGAAATGTAGCCACGTTCTTGCTGCATGGGGGGTTAGTCCATCACATGATATCTATACATCATAATTACTAAAATTAACATAAAGTACCATCATATTTCATGAGCAATCAATAATTCACACATAATTAATTAACAACATATTATATACCCATATTCATGCTTTCAATGTCTGAAGGATGATTATAGACATAGTTAATATAAATAAAAGTCTGGGAATGCCTCAAGAAGCATGTACTTAAAGCAAGAGAAATAAGAAAAAACATGGCCTCATTACACCTCCAACTAAACATGTTGATGGTCCTCCAGCAACCAAGGTCTCTGATTGTATTGAAGAGCTATCTCCCTATAATCTATAGGTTCTTCTACTCCTCTGTCCTGTTTGAGATAGAAGCCCTTCTGCTCTGCCAACCTGTTCCACCTAGCCCATTTTGTTGCTGGATTCATCCTCTGGCCCATCCAATGTGGAATGGGATAAAGAAGCAAGGGAAGATGGAATACTAATGACAACCAGGTTATTCCATGTTCATTGGCTAATCTTATGTGTAATAAGCTAACCCAATTTTTTTTTCAATTTTATACAATGATAGCACAACAATGTTTACAACTAATAGAATACCTCCACAATTTCTGACCACCAAGTTCCCAAGATGAGTGAGGTGAGAGCATACAGTGTTTTGGCTCAACAATCAAAGCTTGCAAATGAAACTAATACAATCATTTGCTAATAGCAGACATCTGCTTTGTAGTGGGGATACTCCACTTATTCAGTGGGTGAGTAAAGAATATAAAATGTTCAATCCTCCACACTGGCGGTAAACCATCCAGGGGTTATATGGTGTTTTGCAATGACAATGAATGATTACAAATAATTAAAGATTGAAACACTGCTTAGAAAAGATCAACTATATCATCATATCAACACTGTGGGAGATTTGGCAACAAGGAAAAACACCTGCACATGAATCAATACCAATAAACTCAATATGTAATTCTACTCAACTAAAAATATGCAGAGGACAACACTGTTGAAAGTGATCTTCCAGAAAATCAGACATAATCCCTCCTGATGTATAGACAACCCAGCCTCTTATGAACACCACAAACAACATAGAATGATCTTTATCCTTCAAAGAATGTTGTCACTTTATTTATGATATGAAGCACCATCAAAATGAACACATTTTCAAACTCCAATACCCATCGGATCATGCTCTACCACCATGTATGGTGCATGAAATGTACAACTGAGTTATTGCAAGTCATTCCCAGTGACAAACGAAACCATTAACCTTGTGTGATGGTGAAAATACCTTGCAATTCATGCCACCAACTCCATCATCCACCACTACTAGCAATCATCCTGTAACAAAATCATATTGCCCAAGTTCTTGGTACAATGCTAAGGGTACGGGTAACAATAAAGATATTAAAATCTGCAAGACCAGATCTCAAAATCCATTCAAATAGAGTCGCCCAAGTTTGTTTATTAGGATCTATAATATTGCAATAGCAAAAATAATTCAAACTCCACAGAAATTAAAGCATAAAGAAGGTACGACCTCTAAAAATGCTTATTCAAACAATTGTAAATGATTTATAATCATTGTCATAAGTTTGTCCAACATAACAGAGATATTTCATAGCATTGGTCTACAAATTATCAACAACTTTTCAAAGGAAATGATGCACATAAACTCTAGTAAGGCCTGAAATGTATGGCCCAACAGAAAGGGTTTCATCAAGCTCAACCAAAATCTAAGGATACCAATATCAAACTCTAAAATATTCATTAGAATGCCCAACACAATCTAAAATAACATCAAAGCTCAATGATCAACATCAAATTAGAATACCACAAACTCCATGTAAGCTCAATGTGATTCTTGTTTGAAACCACCTTTACCAGCTAAGGTGGATCTCTCACCACAGAAACTGATCATCTCCAAGAGGGTTTTCTTCCTCAAGAAGGAAAATGGAAGAACAGGCAGGTTCAATCCAACAACATAACAATATCAAATCAAAGCATCCCTCCAAATGATCTCTCATCCCCCTTTTATAACTTTTTGAGAGGAATATAATATTATTTTCTTTTTACCTCTTCATATTTCTTCTCTCAAAAAGACCTTTTTTGAAATAATAATAATATATCATGTGTGAGGTTCTCTTTTTAAGTGTCTATCATTTAAAACACTTAATTACCTTTCCAATGAGTTATAACACTTAGGTACTTTTAAATTATTTTCACCTTTAGGAGACTTAAGTGAAAATAATAATTAAATAGCTCATTAATCCATCCAACTTTGCGGGAAAGCCCAGACTTAGGCAAACTACAAAATAAATCATACCAACATGCTCCATGAGGTTTGGGATGAAAAATGATGTCAGCTAGGTGACTTACTATAAATAGGCGATTCCTCCAAGAATCTTGGAGAGCTATCTAGAAGGCCGAATAAACTTTTGAAAGTTGCATAGCCATCCTGAGACATCATTGAGCTCAAAGCCAAGGCAAAACATCACAAATAACTGAACCTATGCTCTTCACAATAAATAGAGCTCCCTAACCAACCCAAATAGCCTACAGAAGCTCAAGGGAATAGGCTATTGGTCACAAACTTGGCTAAATGCCAAATTGGGACCTTACATTATGTATATCTATGCCCTATTGATTGTTGCTGAGAGGTTGAATATTGAGTGAGGCTCTTTCCTTTGCAATGTTGGTGTCAACTATTTCCACCTACTTTGTGAGAAACCCAAAGCTTCCTTACCAATCCATTTGGCCAATTCTTTGAATTTCTTGTAATCCATGGCTCTACATTCTAGGAGTTTGGTTTCTACCTCTAGATGTTCAATTAGATCAATCCATTTCTCCACTATCTTTTTAGGATTTGGGGATTCTGCCTTGAGTTCGAGAGGGAGTGACTTCTCTCTCTTATTATACTGTTGTTGTAACACTCCTCTCCTAGGCTCATTTTGAATGAATGAGGCTAGGGCCTTCAATTGCAGATCCCCAATAACAACTAAAGGGTCCCAGTGAGTGTCATATGGAATGGCAAGTTCATGCAAGTAGAATTCACATAGTTGATTCTGCATTTCAGGGGGAGCTCTTTGGTAGGTTGTTAGAAATAAGGCAGGTGTAAAAAGCAAAACATGGGCATCACTGTAAATTTGGCTAAACTGAAAGCTCAAATACTGCTCCTGTAGATAGAGGGCATAAACCCTTGTAGGTAGCTGGCACCTCATCAATTTGATAGTCATATCTTCCATTCTATCTATTTTGAATTTTAGTCTTTTTTATTTCTGTGTTCTTCACCTCTATCTCCTTTCTATGCTTCTCCTTTAGTTCACCTTGTTCTTTTACCAATTCATCTATCTTATTCCATAGTTGCAATGTAATTGTAATTAAGGTTGATGGAGTAGGTTCCTTTGGTTGTTCTTCTGATTGCAAGGCTCTAGATTCCTTCTATTGATGTCTATAATGGCCAATTGGGCCAAATGTTATAGTCTCGACCTTTGTTTTAGGAAAACATGTAGCTGATCCTCCAACTTCTTAACCCGTTCATTTAACCCTGTCTCTTTCTTTTGGTAATCCCTCAACTGCTTCTCCAATTTTGCAATTTTCTGCAAGGCTATTTGCAATTCATCCTTCTCTCCCTCTGCTGTATCTTTGGATTCCAACAACAATCCCTCTTCCTGAGTTTCATCTGGAGAGGCTGAGAAGTTTGGGTTTTTAGTTTCAGGGGGAGGTTGATGTTTTTTCCTAGCTATATATAAATCTTCCTCCTCAGACTCTGTATCAGTCTCTAGGATGAGTGTGTGGCCCACATTTTTTTGTTCCCTATCAACAAATAGACGCTCCCTTTCAGAGTTTGTATTAGTGTGTATATCAACGACATTCTTCTTTTCAGGCTGGGTTTTCCCCCCTGAAAGTTCTTTCTCCTTTATGCGGTCTGAGCACCTATGTGATTGAGTAAGGACCTATTGTTTCTTCTTGGTTTTGGATGAAGAAGAGGATAATTTTCTTTTCTTGGTGGGCTTTGAGATAGAAGGAGTTTCAAGGGAAGTTTTAGGTGCTATGGTGGTGAGTTGGTAGCTCCAGGCTACATATTCCGTTTAAGCTTTTTCTTTGTGTGACTAGAAGTCTGTGAGGTTGCATGCTCTGGCAAGGGGGTTGAAACTGGTGAAGTTGTAGGTGTGGGAGACCTAGCAGGTTCATCTATAGGATTATCAAGGTTTAGAGCTGGATGTTCCTCAACAGTTGCATGGTAGCGGGTAGGTGAAGCTTTTGGGTGAGAAGATGTCGCAGGTGCATCCTCTTCTTCCCCTGTTTGTAAATTTCCTACCCTTGCCTCTTCTTCTCTCTCCGGGTCAACCGTCAAAGGTCCCTCATCAACATGATTAATTTCAAGAAAATGTTCCCAAGATATATCAGGGTACTAAATAGATAAACTCCTTTTTACTAATAGCACAACTAGATCATGATCAGACAATGAAGACTGGTAATTCTTCCTTCTATATTCAGTAGACATCCTTTTTAACAAATTGAATAAGAAATTTGGAACATTCACTATCCTTCCGTAATGGAGATGGCTTAAAAGTTTGAAATGCACAGTATAAAGCAAAGATTGCCTCCCATCACAGGTAAGATATCTAATAATATAGGTAGCAATAGAGGCCCATAACCAGGGCAAAGAGAGTTGTTTGGTACCTTGAGATGTAGATTCCATTCTTTCACCTGGTTGTATGAACTCGACCCTTGCTAAAATGGCATTGGCTCTTACAAGTAATTCTTCTCCAACTGCTCGTAGCCCCATAACCTTAGCTATGACAGCTACAGTCGTGTCAACCCACAAGCCTTTCACTGTAGCTTCCTCATTCTGGAATGCCCTCGCAAACTGTTGGGTAATGTCTTCATTATACTCTGTTAGCTTAAGAAAATATTCCAACCACCCTGCCTATTGAAAGATAGGCATGCAATCCCTGTCAGACAATAATGTCGAGTGGATAGTAGGCTCTCTCCTAATTGGATCACCACCCATCGTGATATCTCATGAAACTCTCCAATTCCACTCTACCAACTCAATTTCGTCAACTCAATCCCATATTCTTTGGTAAATTCTTCTTACTAGACACTTTTTACCAATTGATTTTTCCAGTTGCTATTCTGCTACTATTCTGCTAGCTTGTATGTTATGCGGCAGATAGTCATAATTATGAAGGAAGGGATTTAAGAGATTTGAATGTACGTAAAATAATTCCTACGTATGCAATATCCCCCCAACTATGGTGTCATTTGTCCTCAAATGAGAAGACAGGGTAAGTGTATGGAAGAATGGAGTGAAAACAAGTCCAATGGATATAATAAAAAGCAATTAGATAAATACCTTTGAGGTGATGTCTAAATTGGAAATGTTGCATGGAAAAATGATGACATGGCTACTGGAGGTGATGTGCTCGATGAATGAGCTGGAGCGAATCACAATGATGTGATGTTGAATAAGTGTGCAGACGGAGTGTGTAGTGGCTATGTGACACGTAGCAGGAAGGTACAAGCTATAGTGGAAGATGGAGGCATGCAGATGCCATGAGAAAAGGTGCTACAAGCAGTAGTAGTTGCATGCAGTAGTAGCTGCATGCACACAATTATAACATGAAATGAATAGGTCCCATGTGTTGTGGCTACTAGTGCAACAGCTACAGGTCCCATGTGAATGATGATCGGTGCAGTTGCTACATGTGGAAATGTACAGGTCCCGTGAAACAGTAGAGAGCCTTTGGCTATAGGTCTTATCAATGAAGTGGCTGGTGGCCAAAGGAAAGCTCAACTAGATAATGGGAGTTGAGTTGATGGAGATTGAACTCTGATAGAATTGTTTGGTGTGGTGGATCTTCCTTTTTTTTAGTTTTATTTTAATTTTTTTTTTTTTATGTTTTATTTATGTACAAATTTCGTAGAACTCAAACCTATTGTGGTACTTCAGTCAAGCTGGTAGCTTGATCTGTTGTTGGAATGTTGTGATCATTGGCAACGTGGCTATAGGCCTCATCTGAGGTAGGTTGTTGTGGAACTTCTTTATCCATATTTTCCCTTAATTGTTGTAGGAATGTAGCTTTATTCAAAGGCTTATACAATTTCAATCTATGTCTATTAACCATCAGTGAGAATCTAACTGGGTCAATTGTGGTTAATTGGATTGCACCATTGGGAAAAACTTCCTTGATTTCATAAGGGCCTAACCATCGGGTTTGCAATTTTCTCTTATGATCTTTATACCTGGAGTCATAGAAGAGTGCCCAATCACCCACTTGAAAGTCCTTGGTTTTGATATACTGATCATGCCATTTGATTCTCTAATTTTGTACTAATTTAGTGTGATGAACTGCTTCTATCCTTAATTCTTCCAAGGCATTAAGCTGGTACAACCTTTCCTTTTGAGCTATTGATAGGTCCATCCCAAGTTGTACAGTAGTTCTCAATGTTTTGTATTCAAACTCAATAGGAAGGGCAACTTTATTTCCATAAACTAGCTCATAAGGTGTGTACCCTGTTGTTGTCTTCCATGTAGTTCTATATGTCTTGTTGACCTATTTTTCCTCTGTCTAGAGTTAAATAGCTCGCCTTGTATTTTCCTTGAAAATCCTTCAGAAAATAACCCTACAAGGCTTAAATTCTTCAAATACTCATGCTATGCCTTGCCAAAAAATTCCAAAATCTCACCTTGAGAATCCTTGCAGAAAACCTAGAAAAACCCAGAAATCTTTTGTCTTCAAGTGCCTTCTATAGCAGAGATTTCTCAGTTTTATACTTAGCCATTTTTACATGTATATGAGGATGACGTCATCCTTGTTTTGGGTTTTCTGTCTTTTGGTCGAATTGTATCTTAGATACAATTGTATGTCGCATCTTGGCCATGTGCAATGGTGAATGTACATTGGGTCCTTTGTATGTATTATTGTATGTATTTTGAATATGCAAACGCAGACATACAAAGGTTTTATCGGCATGACAACGACCATCGGCAACCAAGCTAAAGATCACTCCGATAGACCGATGCAGATGCAAGTCGACATACAAGGGCCATATACAAAGGTGAATGTATATCGACAAATATGCAAAGGCAGATATACAAAAGTGTCTTCGGTGTGACAACGACCATCGATGGCTTAACTCAAGGTCCCTCTGATGGCCGATGAGATGTGCCAAAGAGAAAAGATACATAAAGATTTTCGGCGAGACCATGGTCATCGATGGCTCATTCCGAGGTCTCCCCAACAGCCGATGATTTTTGTGTATGCAAGGGGTATATACAAATCGCACATGCAAGGAATTACGCAAGGGTCAGATACAAAGGTGGGGTCCACCAATTGCATGTATATGCGATTGTATATTTGCATATACAAGTGCATATACAACGACATATGCATTTATGATATACAAGGCCCGAACCTAAAATTTATATGCATTCTGGTTGATGGAGGCACAAGTAATTGTATGTATCTTTTGTTTGTATGTCCGCGTTGTATGTTTAGACATACAAGGGTCATATACAAACCAATATACCAAGGTCACATGTATATGCCGAAATGAAGTGTTTGCATGCAAGTGGTTTGTATGTAGTTTTCATTTGTATATTTCGCAGTGTATATGCGATATACAAAGGTCAGATACAACGACAATATACAAGGCGGACCCGACTTGAAAATCAAATTTGACATATTCAACGTTAAGTCTACAGTTTGTATGTTGATGCACATGTATATGTATATATACAAAAGGGGTAAGATACAAGGGTCAGACCCGATGTTAATTTCAACTTGCTTCATAAAATGTTAGGGTCCGCGCATTGTATGTATATGCGATTGTATCTCATATACAATCGATATACAAAGAGTCAGATACAAATAGATTTCTCCGAGACTTAGTGTATTGGTGACTTTGTTTTTGGTCTTTCCAACGGCCGATGGAGCATACGAATGTTCAAGTGATAGATCTCAGGCTCAACTCAGCGAAAAATCAGGTGATGCCACGTCAGGGGTGATTCAATTGCATATACAAAAGAAGTATACAAAGGCGATTTCAAAGACCGTTTAGATGCCAATGCAAAGGCAAATACAATGAACATTTCGGCAAGACCATGCTTATCGGTAGCTCAGCTAGAGGTCACCTCAACAACCCGATGCATACAAAGCAGTTTGCATATGCAGATACAGATGCAGTTTGACCATAACTTTGAGTGAATATCTTGCGCATCCTGGCGAATTTCAACATGCTTCAAAAGACAAAAGTGCTTGTTTTTGCCTCCTCTTTCATTTGGCTAGCTTTTGAGCAAGATATTTTCACTTTCAAAATTTGGATCTGGATTTGCATGCTTTGGCGACTGGACGTTTTAGCGACCATTTTTGCATATGCAAATGTAGATATTTGTGGCATTTATGGGTGCAGATTGATGATTCAGCAGCTCACATTGAAGATTCAAAATATCTTCTATCTGCCCCAGTTCCAGATCTTTTATTCCATAACTTCTTGTAGGTGGACGTCCCTTCAGAGGCAGATATTTTCCTGATACAACCCATGGGGCGAATTTATTGTAATGGACTTAGGTCAAATTGTAAATGCTATATATGCATAAGCTTGAGATGTAGAAAAGGTTGGACATTGGAATTTTTAGTAATAAATGCTTTCTGATTTCCAAACAAAGCATTCCTGTATTGTAACTATGCCTTCTTATTGAATATATGCAAGTTATTTTTACCTCTTTTACTGATTTTTTAGTTTAGTGTGAATCTGCATATGATTGTCTATGAACATTTTGTTCCTCTCAACCATTTTGTTTCTCACCTCTACTAAAATCATCTGAATCTGTGTATGTTTACTTGTTGTATCTAGTTGTGTTGTGCATTTTCTCAGTTCTGTGAAGGCTCTTTTATTCAACCTAGTGAATCACCCTTACTTTCAAGTTTTCTAGTTTTATTTTTCACTAAAAAAGCATTCCTTCTCCTTTTTCCTTTGCAAATCCATTAGTCTTTAGGTGATAATGAGGTAGGAACCAGCCTTCTCCGGAGGTCTGATATCAGTTCGCAAGGTCCCACACTTCGAGATCATTCCCATGTTTCTCCAGATTGCTAAAGTTTTACAACTGCAAATCTGGGTGATAACAGCTTTGGCACGCTCAGTGGGATAGTGGAATTAGAAAATAATCAAATACTACCTTTTATTGCTGGTCTTGATGTGCAGCTAGTGATTTTTAGACCTGTAAGAGTTTAAAACCTGCATATCTGGCGACTCATACTGAGTAAGGACAAGTAGATCAGTGCTGCTGCCACACATTTTATGAGAAAAATTCAAACTCAGAGTTCGAGTTCATTTGATTATTTGCAGCTGTCTCCGCTTAGAAGATAGAGTAGAGTTGTGATAAGGACTCCAGTTTCTAAAAGAATACAATCAACTCCACCAGGTTTCAGGCCAGTAGTACCTGTAGTTCCTGTACTGGTTCAAGCAAACCTACCTCTAGCTGTTCAAATGGCAAGAAATCAACCATTTGTGGCTTTCGATGGGGGCAACCCATTGAATTTGATAGTACATGACAACATACCCATGGCAACTTTGAAGAGCCTACCTTATTTCATTGGGGAAGGTCAAACTACCCCAATTGAGCACATTAGAGACGTAGCTTCTCTATGCGGAGTTCATCATGTAACTCAAGAAAATGTAGCCATTAGGCTGTTGGCTACCTCTTTTAAAGGAAAAGCTTTACAATGGTTTAGGAGTTTACCAGTGCAAACCATAGGAACCTGGGATGATCTGGGTGATAAGTTAAACAAACAATTTCAAGATAAGTCAGATAACTTATCGCCGGTTCAACAGATGACTACAATAAAGAGAGCTCCCCAGGAGCAAATGATGGATTTCAACTTTCAATTTCAGAAGACATGGGACATAATTCCTGCCATGGTAGGGCCTCCATTAGAATATGTATTCTTGTATTTTTTGAAAGCTTTAAATAGTGATATTTCAGTAATGATTCAATCGTTGGGAGGTACAAGTTTACCTGATGCATACAAAATAGCTATTAGAGTAGAAAACAACTTGATTCAGGCTGGGAAAATAGCACCTAGACCACCAGTGCCCATTTTTCCTGAGATTCAAGCTTCGATGCCTTTACCAATCCCATATTTTGCCCCTTTACCTTCTACAATAGCATTGCCAAGTACTGCCAATTCTGAAACTGCTTCTTCTAGCTCATCACAAGAGTTAAGAGAGATAAAAAACAACCAACAGAAGATAGAGAATATCTTGCAAACTTTTGGGAATGAGCTGGTAAATATAAAAAAGTAGCAGTCCCAGAATAGACAGCCTTATCAGCCACCCAGCCAAGGGCAAAGTCAACCTTATCAAGGGCAAAACCAACCATATCAAGCTAATAGGCCTCCATATCAAAGCAATTACCAGGGTACCAGGCAGAATGTGAACCAGAGGCCTTTCCAGCCTTACAATCCTGTGCCCATTAATGCAGTTAGGAACCTTGTCCCTGTTCAGAATAATCTTGCAGCTGAGTATGAATGGTGTTTTTCATGCAATCAGCCACACAGTCAGGCAACCTGTTCAAATGGAGTGATAAATTAGGCTTTAATGGTATAAAATGTTGCAGTCTCATAGCCAAACACCCCAAATGATGGGGCTATACAACAACAAGAACAACCTCAGAATGATACTACCTTCATAAACTGGCAAGGGGATGAGTTCTGTGGCATAAACAGAGATGATACCTTCATGGCAGCAAATACCAGAGCTGAAAATAGGGGTTATGAGATCGATCAAGTAGAAAATAAAGAGAAAAGAGCTGCTGATCCTTCTGCATCCCAGATTCCCCATATTTTGCAGAGGAATACTCAAGCAACTGCCAGGGAGCAGCCTCATTTGCAGGCTGACATTGCTGCTGCAAAATCACATCAGAAGGTAAACGTCACTCCACCTTTCAATATCATAGAAAATATGAAGAAAATGAATGTGATAATATCTATGTGGGATTCCCTAGCTATCCCAGGTCAAAAAGACATGTTACAATCTGCTTTGTCTGATTTACAAGTGTCAAATGATGCAACTGTTGACCCAACTAGGACTGTTCTTACCAATTCACCCCAGGAGAACAGTAAGCAGCCAATTAAGAGTGCTAAACCACTTCCATTTTTTGTGTCTTTAATAATTGGAGACAAGTTAGTACATAACTACATGGTGGATAGTGGTGCAAGTAGTTCTGTAATGCTGAAACAGATTGCAAACCAATTAGGGTTGAAATACCAGCCCCTTGAGAAGGGTGTGCTCTAGCTAGATGGCATAGCTGTTAACACTGTAGGTGTGATCAAAGATCTAGGTCTCACTCTGCATACTTGTCTAAACGTTTCTATTTCTCTAGAGGTGTTCATCATAGATTTACCTCCTCATTTTGCTATGTGTTTGTTAAGAGAGTTCACAGCCAAGATAGGAGGATATTTATCCTTAGACTGGTCCCACATGTTCTTTAGGACATGATATGGCACCAAAGTGACCATAAAATCTAAATTACTTGCCAAATATCACATAGAGCCTTATGTACCAAGTGTTGTTAATGCAAATTGCATTATTTCTGATGATCTTGAGCTTGTTGCTGCTCAAGAACTGCAAGCTGAAAGTATACTAGAGGTTCTGTTAAAGGAATGGGCCTTAGAAAATATTGTAGATGATCCTGAGGGACACATTCAAGAAGCTGGTATGGGGGTTTACATACTGCATGAACCTGAAACAGAAATTCTAAACCTTGTAAAGAATGCAGAACAACAGATAGATCAACAAGATGAGGTATGGAAAATGTATTTTGGTGGCTCTAGGAATAGGAATGGATCTGGTGGTGGTGCAATGTTTGTGTCTCCACAAGGTGATAGATATTATTCTGCTTTCTGTTTTGCTTTTTCATGTACAAATAACACTGCTGAATATGAAGGGTTGATCCAAGGTTTGCAATGGGCAAGAAAGAGGAAAATTGGCTGTTTGTAGGTGTATGGGGAAAGTGAACTTATTGTAAATCAAGTGAGGGGACTGCATGTTACAAAGAATGATGTTTTGAACTGCTATAAACATAGGGTATGGGATATGATTGAGGAGTTTGATGCTTTCAATCTAACCTCTATTCCAAGAAATTAGAACAATCATGCAGATAGGTTAGCTGCAATTGGGTCTCAGTTTGATATCCCCAGTGATATTCAAAGAGAAAAGGTGCAGCCTCATGTGAAAATAGTTGATAGGCCCTCTATCCCTGACAATAACATTCATTGGCAGGTTTTTGAGAGTGATGAACAAGTTCTGCGTTTCCTGTTAGAAGAGGATGAGTTCTCTGTGGTTAATTAGAACAAACTCAAACAATAATATGATGATGATGAAGTTGTTCAGCTAAGGACTAATAAGCTGCCTAGAGGATTAGTAACCTTGGAATCCATTTTTGGTATTGATGATTCGCTGAAGAAGAGCAAAACTAGTATGCAAGTCAAAGAGGAACATTACGAGGAGCTAAAATTTTTTAAAGGCAAGCTTCTCAAAATTGGTAAAATCTGTTCGCCTGAGGACAGGGAAGCTTTTATTTCTCTTTGTTAAGAATTTGAGGCCATGTTTGCTTGGGATTACTCAGACCTAAAAGGGTTTGACCCTCATATTGCCTAGCATACTATAGAGTTAGAGCCAAGTGCAAAACCTGTGAGGCAGAAATAAAGACCTTTAAATCCAAAACTTGAGCCTTTAATGATTAAAGAATTAACCAAGCTAATCGAGGGAAACATCATTTTTCCAATCAAGCACACATCTTGGGTCTCTAATCTTGTTCCTGTGAGGAAGAAGAATGGAGAGATTAGGCTATGCGTTGATTTTAGAGACCTTAATAGAGCCTCCCTGAAAGACCACTACCCGTTGCCCTCAATGGAGCAAATTCTGCAAGTGGTGGCTGGTTCAGAAAGATTCTCCTTACTTGATGGATTTTTTGGTTATAATCAAGTATTAGTCAAGGAGGAAGATCGGTTTAAAACTGCTTTTACCACCAAATGGGGCACCATGGCCTACAAAAGGATGCCTTTTGGTCTGTCAAACGCTGGCTCTACTTTTCAGAGAGCTATGGATATGGATTTTAAAGGTTTGCTTTATAAATTGGTACTTGTATACCTTGATGACATCACAGTTTTCTCTAAAGATGCAGCTGAACATTTATCCCACCTGAAACAAGTATTTGAGAGATGTAAAGAGTTTGGGATATCTCTCAATCCCAAGAAATGCATTTTTGCTGTGCATGAAGGCAAGCTTTTGGGCACATTGTGTCAAAGGAGGGCATTACCATTGATGCAAAAAGGGTAAGAGCTATTCTAGAGCTGCCTTTACCCAGTCACAAGAAAGGACTACAAAGTTTTATTAGCAGAATTAATTTTCTGCGAAGATTTATACCTGACATTGTAAATTTATTGAAGCCATTGACCTCTATGTTAAAGAAAAATACAGTTTTCAGTTGGACAAAAGAGGCCAAATTCAGCTTTGAGTCCATAAAAGAAGCGTTATCGGCTGCACCAACTCTGGTAAATCCTGATTGCTCAAAAGATTTTATTTTGTATGCTTATGGTGGTCTGGATACAATTTTTGCAATGCTGGTATAGGAGCAAAGTGAAGGCTTTGAGCAGCTAATCGCTTTCTTTAGCCAAGGATTGGAGGAGTATGAACAGAGATATAGTTTAATTGAAAAGCATGTCCTTGCAGTGGTAAGAAGTCTCAAGAAGTTTAGGCATCTTATTTCTAACAATAAGGTACATTTGATGGTTGCTCACCCTAGTGTGAAAGAGTTCCTGTTAGGTAAGGATGTTAATGAGAAAAGGGCTGGTTGGATTACCAAAGTCATGGAGTATGATGTAGATATCAAGATAACCAAGCTCGTTAGAGGTAGAGGACTCAATGAACAACTTGCTACTAGTTCTGAAAATGAAATAGATAAAGAAGAGGAGGTGCTTCTAACCATTGAAGATGAACATCAGGATGATACAACAACAGTTGGAACAGGTTGGGTTAATGACATGACTCATTTTTTGCAAACTGGTGAATGTCCAGCAGGTTTAGATAGGACCAAGAGAAGATATTTTAGACTGCAATCTATTCATATGTTTTAATAAATGGCATCCTTTTCAGAAAAGATTTTAATGGTGTGTTGTTAAGATGCATTGACAATAATCAAACTGACAAGGTGCTGTATGAGTTTCATGATGGAACAGTAGGGGGTCATTTTACCCCAAGGACTACTCGGAAAATAATGAGAGCTAGATATTACTGGCCCAGCGTATTCAAGGATGCCCATACATGGGCTAGAAAATGTGTAAAGTGTGCCATTTTTGCAGGCAAAGAAAGTCTGCCAGCTTTACCTTTGCAGCCAATTCAAGTAGAATAACCCTTTATGAGATGGGGCATTGATTCTGTAGGTCCCATTAACCCACCATCAAGTGTAGGCCATAGGTGGGTACTTACAGCAACATACTATTTCACAAAGTGGACTGAAGTAGTGGCTTTGAAGGAATCCAATGAGAATGTTGTTTTGAACTTTTATCATGATTTGGTATCTAGATTTGGAGTACCTGAGTCGATTATCTCAGACAATGCTTTAGCCTTTGTTGGATTGAAGATAACTGACTGGGCTATGAAGAATGGAATCTATTTGAACACTTCATCAAATTATTACCCACAGGGTAATGGTTTGGCTGAATCTACAAATAAGAATCTCATAAGGATTATCAAAAGATCCATGGAGGACAACCAGAGAGCCTGACACACCAATTTGAAATCTGTTTTATGGGCAGATAGAATAACTCCCAAGAGGTCTATTGGAAACTCCCCATATATGTTAGTTTATGGGAAAGAGGCAAGATTGCCTATATCTATGGAGCTACCAGCACTGGATATCATGAATCAACTGGAGATGTTTGAAGAAGAAGACCCCATGGCTGTCAGATATGCTCAACTTATGGAGCTTGAAGAGATAAAAAATAAAGCTATGAAAGCTATGGAGTATCATCAGCTTCAGACAAAAAGAGTTTTTGATAAGAGAGCCACTCCCAGAATTTTTAGGGAGGGTGATTTGGTACTCAAATGGGATGAGTTGAAAAGCAGGCCAGGGAAGCACTCCAAGTTTGACAACATGTGGAGTGGTCCATTTATCATTGCTGAATGCAAGGAGCACAATGCATTTCAGTTATCAAACATGGATGGAAAAAATTTGCCTATCCCAGTCAATGGGATACACTTGAAGAGGTGTTTTTGAGGTATGAGTTGCCTTGTAAATCAGTAGAGTAGGTTTCTTGCTTTCAATAAGTGCTGCTGCACAATAGCTTAGATCTTTTGTTTTCCCTAAGTGCTGTCTAAGCATAGTTTGATGGGTTGCTCCAATTTTTGTTCTATTTTTGGTCCTTCATGAGTTCTTCATTGCTGATATACTGAGTTACTAAGGTCAGGATTGTTTGTCAAAGGTATATTTTGAGTCTCAGTGTGACTCCATGCCCAATGGATAAGGCCATTGGTCTAATTGTTTAGCAGGCAAACATCCCTTACAAGTTGCCAAATTGTTGACCTATTTTTCCTTTGTCCAGAGTTAAATAGCTCGCCTTGTATTTTCCTTGAAAATCTTTTAGAAAATAACCCTACAAGGCTTAAATCCTTCAAATACTCATGCTATGCCTTGCCAAAAAATCCCAAAATCTCACCTTGAGAATCCTTGCAGAAAACCTAGAAAAACCCAAAAATCTTTTGTCTTCAACTGCGTTGTATCATAGAGATTTATCAGTTTTATACTTAGCCATTTTTACATGTATATGATGATGACATCATCCTTGTTTTGGGTTTTCTGTCTTTTGGTCGAATTGTATCTTAGTTACTATTGTATGTCGTATCTTGGCCATGTGCAAGGGTGAATGTACATCGGGTCCTTTATATGTATTGTTGTGTGTATTTTGAATATGCAAAGGTAGACATACAAAGGTTTTATCGGCGTGACAACGACCATCAACAGCCAAGCTAAAGATCACTCCAATAGACCGATGCAGATGCAAGTCAACATACAAGGGCCATATACAAAGGTGAATGTATATCGGCAAATATGCAAAGGCAGATATACAAAAGTGTCTTTGGTGTGACAACGACCATCGATGGCTTAACTCAAGGTCCCTCTGATGGCCGATGAGATGTGCCAAAGAGAAAAGATACATAAAGATTTTCAGTGAGACCATGATCATCAATGACTCATTCCGAGGTCTCCCCAACAGCCGATGATTTTTGTGTATGCAAGGGGTATATACAAAGCGCACATGCAAGGAATTACGCAAGGGTCAGATACAAAGGTGGGGTCCACCAATTGCATGTATATGCGATTGTATATTTGCATATACAAGTGCATATACAACGGCATATGCATTTCTGATATACAAGGCCCGGACCCAAAATTTATATGCATTTTGGTTGATGGAGGCACAAGTAATTGTATGTATCTTTTGTTTGTATGTTCACGTTGTATGTTTAGACATATAAGGGTCATATACAAACCAATATACCAAGGTCACATGTATATGCCGAAATGAAGTGTTTGCATGCAAGTGGTTTGTATGTAGTTTTCCTTTGTATATTTCGCATTGTATATGCAATATACAAAGGTCAGATACAACGGCGATATACAAGGCGGACTCGACTTGAAAATCAAATTTGGCATAGTCAGCGTTAAGTCCACAGTTTGTATGTTGATGCACATGTATATGTATATATACAAAAGGGTAAGATACAAGGGTCGGACCTGATGTTAATTTCAACTTGCTTCATAAAATGTTGGGGTCTGCGCATTGTATGTATATGCGATTATATCTCATATACAATCGATATACAAAGAGTCAGATACAAATAGATTTCGCCGGGACTTAGTGTATCGGTGACTTTGTTTTTGGTCTTTCCGACGGCCGATGGAGCATGCAAATGTTCAAGCGATAGATCTCAGGCTCAACTCAGCAGCAAATCAGGTGACACCACATCAGGGGTGATTCAATTGCATATACAAAAGAAGTATACAAAGGCGATTTCAAAGACTGTTTAGATGCCGATGTAAAGGCAAATATAATGAACATTTCAGCAAGACCATGCTTATCAGCAGCTTAGCTAGAGGTCACCTCGACAACCTGATGCATACAAAGCAATTTGCATATGCAATTTGTATATGCAGATACAGATGCAGTTTGACCATAACTTTGACCGTGAATATCTTGTGCATCCTGGCAAATTTCAACATGCTTCAAAAGACAAAAGTGTTTGTTTTTGCCTCCTCTTTCATTTGGCTAGCTTTTGAGCAGGATATTTTCACTTTCAAAATTTGGATCTAGATTTGCATGCTTTAGCGACTGGATGTTTCAGCGACCATTTTTGCATATGCAAATGCAAATATTTGTGGCATTTATGGGTGCAGATCGATGATTCAGCAGCTCACATTGAAAATTCCAAATATCTTCTATTTGCCCTAGTTCCAGATCTTTTATTCCATAACTTCTTGTAGGTGGACGTCCCTTCAGAGGCAGATATTTTCCTGATACAGCCCATGGGGCGAATTTATTGTAACAGACTTAGGTCAAATTGTAAATGCTATATATGCATAAGCTTAAGATGTAGAAAAGGTTGGACATTGGAATTTTTAGTAATATATGCTTTCTGATTTCCAAACAGAGCATTCCTGTACTGTAACTATGCCTTCTTATTGAATATATGCAAGTTATTTTTACCTCTTTTACTAATTTTTTAGTTTAGTGTGAATTTGCATATGATTGTCTGTGAACATTTTGTTCCTCTCAACCATTTAGTTTCTCACCTCTACTAAAATCATCTGAATCTATGTATGTTTACTTGCTCTATCTGGTTGTGTTGTGCATTTTCTCAGTTCTGTGAGGGCTCTTTTATTCAACCTGGTGAATCACCCTTACTTTCAAGTTTTCCAGTTTTATTTTTCACTAAAAAAGCATTCCTTCTCCCTTTTCCTCTACAAATCCATTAGTCTTTAGGTGATAATGAGGTAGGAACTGGCCTTCTTCGGAGGTCTGATCTCAGTTCGCAAGGTCCTACACTTCAAGATCATTCCCATGTTTCTCCAGATTGCTAAAGTTTTACAACTACAGCAAGGGTGCAAATCTGGGTGATAACATGTCCAAACTATTTCAGAGAGTCTTGTTGTCCAATCTTTCTTGTATAATGCAACTATCTTGTTAATATTGCCTCAAGCTCCCTATTTGTGACCTAACCTGGCCATTTAATTGTGGATGATAGGGAGTGGACATTTTATGTCTGATTTCATATTCTTGAATAAGGTTAGCAATTAGTGTTGATGTAAACTGTGGTCATTGATTTGTTAGTATTTCCCTTGGGACACCATACCTTGTAAATATTTCCTCATATAGGAATGTAGCAACCTTACTATCTTTGGCTACTGTCAAAGCTTTCACCTCTACCCATTTTGTGAGATAATCAATGCAAACAATTATATATTCTTTGTTATTAGATGAAGGATCAATAGATCCAATAAAATCAATGCCCCATTTGTCAAATGGTGTGACCACCAATTGTTGTTGTAGAGGCATTTCATCACTTCTTGTAGGTCTACCCATCCTTTGACAGTAGTCACATCTTCTTGTATAGAGAACTGTATCTTTGTGCAAGGTTGGCCAATAGTATCCAGTATTTAAGATCTTGGTTGTTATCCTCTTAGCTACAAAGTGTCCACCACAGGGTTCATCATGACATGCCTTGAGAATATCATATACTTCATCCTTTCTAACACAACTTGTCATTATATGGTCAGGACCTATGTAGAAGAGGTATCCAACTACCCAATAATAGTGAAAGTTGCGCTCCACTAGGTGGCACTTCTCCCTTGGTGAGAGATGTGGAGGTATTTTTCATGTAACTAGATAATTGGCTATATCTGCATACCAAGGAGTTTGTACGGTTAGTTCAAATAAGTGCTCATCTGGAAAAGAATCATTAATAATTGGGTCCTCATTACAAGTAGGTAGCCTGGAGAGGAAGTCAGTAACAACATTGGCCTTCGTAGGCTTGTCTACAATGGTGACAAAAAATTCTTGAAGTAGCAATAATCATCTAACCAATTTGCCACTTACCACTGGTTTGTTCATTAGGTATCTTATTGTTGCATGGTTAGTATGAATAAAAATAGGATACCCAGTGATATAATGCCTGAACTTATTGATTGCATAAATAACAACTAACATTTCTTTCTTAGTGACAATATAGTTAAGTTCAACACTTTGTAGATTCTTACTGATATAGTAAATTGCATACTCCAAATTTCCTTCCTTCTGTCCTAACACAATTCCCACAACAAATTTAGAAGCATCTATATGTATATGGAAAGGTACTTCCCAATTAGGTCCTCTGAGTATAGGTGTCTTTGTCAATAACTCTTTAAGACTGTCAAAGGATGCCTAACAATCAATTGTCCAATTAAACTCTGTATCTTTAGATAGTAAGACAAACAAAGGGGCAACTATCTTACTGAAGTCCTTTATAAATCTCCTATAGTACCCTGCATGGCCTAGAAATCTTCTGACATCTTTATGTTTTTTAGGAACAAGCAATGTTAAAATGATTTCAATTTTGTGTAGATCCACTTGAATGTCTACCTTAGACACAAAGTGGCCAAGCACTACTCCTTGCATCATCATGAAGTATTTTTCATGACTAAGGGACAATTTATGATCTTGACATCTCTGGAGTACTTTTTCAAGGTTTTTCAGGGCCTCATCATAAGAATCTCCATAAGTGGTGAAATCATCCATATATACTTCCATAGAGTCATGGGAAAGGTTAGCAAAGATGCTTAAAACAACCCTCTGGAATGTGGCAGGTGCATTGTAGAGTCCAAATGGAAGGATTGAATAGGAATATGTCCCCCGTGGGCATGTGAATGTGGTCTTATCTTGGTCCTCAGGGGTGATTTTGCGCTGGTTATACCCACTGAATCCATCAAGGAGAGAAAAATACTTTTTCCCAATGAATGGAAGAGGGAAATGATCTTTCCTAGTGGTAGTATTTAATTCTCTGTAGTCTACACAAACTCACCACTTACCTCCTTTCTTTGGTACTATGACTAGTAGGGATACCCATTGGCTATCTAATATTGGATATATGAATCCTGCATCCAGTAATTTCTGCAATTCATTCTTCACTATGTCTCTTACTGCAGGGTTCATCCTTCTTTGAGCCTGCCTAATTGGCCCACACCCCTCATTAATGTATATCATATGCATGAAGAGGTTAGGGTCAATGCCCTTCATATCATGATAGTCCCATGCAAATGTTGTCTTGTGAGTTTGCAACATTTTTATCAATTTAGTCTTTTGGACAAATGTCAATTCACTGTTGATGTTAAGTGTGTTGGCAACATAGTCAAGAGACATTGCTCTAATACCAATTGTTGAAATGCACCAGACAACTGAGAGGGGGGGTGAATCAGTTGTCTTTAAAACTTTGACCACTTATGAACATTAACACATCAAACACTTGTTCACTGTTATTTAGATTTAATCATGAAAGCATGAAATAATAAACTCAACACAACAACATCTAAGGGGGAGAAGAAAAACATAGTGTATATAGAAAGGGAGAGCAAGCAAGCAGTTTTCACTAAGTGTTGCCATCAATGCCAAAGGGGGAGATTGTTGGCAACATAGTCAAGAGACACTTCTTTGATGGAAAGTTGTATGTTGTCATTGGTGGCAACAAAACATAGTAGAGGGGTTTTCAATTATGGCACAAAGGTTTGGTAAAGGTTCGGAAGACTAACTTAGTCAAAATGGCTAAGTATGGGCAAGCTATAGAGTGACAGAGATTGGGTCAGTATGCCTCCGCAGTTGAAGATCATTATATGTGGTTTATGTATGTTGTTCATAGATATTTGGTGATCACATGTTCCTGTGTTCAAGTTCTGACTTCCTTCGGAAGTCATATGGTGAAATATCTAAGTTTGGGTGAATAGAGTTAAGACAGGAATAGTGCACAATACCAAAGTAAAAGGGTCTGCATTTCTCCACTGTTGAGTATTTTGATTTGTAGTTCTAAGGAAATGAAGATACTTATTATGATTAGCTAAATCCAGAGTTATAGCTTCTGAAGTTCCTTTGATCACTTTCTACAAGTTGTTCTTTATTGGCTTATAGTCTGACAATGTTTCACAGTAACTGAGTGATAGTTCGGAGATCCACATTTGTTTATAGTTGGATACTATGCTCTGCGGTTCTAAAGGTATGACAAGAAATCTATAATGGATATTGGATATGATTTTCAGAGTCTCATATGGTCTGCATTGGAAGTTATGATGTGACAATTGAACTGGTCAAGTATGTACTTAAGGGTTAAGCCGACAAGCATGTTAGATCTATATGCGGTGAAGATATATTATTTGAACAATCAATCTTAGTGGTTGAATGATTGATCCCAACCTATATGAAGACTATTGTATGTTTGTTTGGGTCTGTATTATTGTTTGTGCATAAGATCAAGCCGACAAGGTATAACATTTGTATACATGTTTCATGCTTGGCTTGCCAACCTGATTGTGAGATGAATCTTAATGTTACATATATATATATATACTTGATGGATTTCGGTGTTGGAGTTATGGATAAGTGTGAAGAAAGTGTGAATAAAATGTGTGTGCAATCTAAGGCAGTTTTGTGATTAGAAAAGGATAGTAAAAGCAGAAAGGCAGAGCATATGTGAAGCAGAGTAGAAAAGCAGGGCAGATATTATGAAGACATTTGAGTCTGTATACTGAGCTATTAATGGAACTATATTTCAACATTCTATAGATGCATTTAGAGCAGTCATCTCTTGGCAGTGAGTCAATCCTTCTTCTACCTTATCTTCTATTTTCTTGGCAGTGAGCACTTCTTTGGATAGTGAGTCCTTGGGCAGTGAGCCTTCATGTAATTCAGTATTGCTATCATAATATATTATGAGCTAACACTCACCGTGGTTTTCCCATTTTGGGTTTTCCACGAAACAATCCTAGTGTCTATGTGTTATGTCTTTATGGTTGCTATTCTTATGTTTGTTTTTCTTTCACCTTATTGAATGTGGTAAATGGATTAATAATTATATGAAAGAGAAGTTTTACAGAATACTAATTCGCCCCCCTCTCAGTATTCTTTGTGATCAACAAAGTGTCCTACCTAGTGCAATGTCAACTGGTGTTACAAAGGTCATAACAGAGGCAATATCCAATCTTGATAAATTGAGGCTACAACTGTGGGGTAGAAAGTGATGAAACATACTACTGGTGGAAGCATAGGCTGGAGTGTTGATTGTAGGTAGAATATTGTGTAGTGGGCAGGTTAGACAAATTAGACATGGGTCTTGCTACAGGTCCATTCCATAATTGTTTTGTATGACATTGGAAAGCACTTCATCTTCATCTTGGATATCCAATAATGGGCTTTGTTTAATTGTCATTAATGTTTGAAGAGAATATTGGTTAGTATTCTCTAGGTCTAGCCAAATAGTTTGCTCCATATGAACAAAAGGTTGTGTAAGTGGATAAAGGACCAATTTCTTTGTTATATTCCCATTGGAAATTATCATATTCCTTGACCTACATCCTATGAAGGCATCTGTTGTCACCAACCAGGGTCTCCCTAGGATGAGTGGATATTCTCCTAGGTTGGCCTTAGGATATAAGACCATAAAGTTTGTAGGGTATTCCCATGAATCTAATGTAATTACAAGATCTTCAATAACCCCCCTGATATAACAATGGACCTATCTACCAACTGTAATACTGTTGGAGTAGGTCTTAGGTTATCCAACTGAAGGTTATTCATTGTTTGTCATTACATTGATGGATACACCTAGGTCAATCAAGGTGTTTTTGATAAGGGTACCATTGATGTTGACATCAACCACAGTGCTTCCATGATCTGCATATTTTAGGATAGCCAAGTTACCTAATATGATATCAACAAGTTGTCCTATAATATGTACTATCTGAGGATCTTTTCTTTTCCTTCTTGGTTTCTTAAGGCACAATTCTCTTATAGCATTGGTATATATGGGTACATCTTTGATAGCTTAGATGAGGGGAATTTGAACATAGACATTTTTCAACTACCCCATAAAATCAAAACCAACTTCAGATGGAGTTGGTGGGAGGTACATTTTTAACCTCTCTGGAAATGGAGGGCTCCTGGTGATGGTTTCTTCCTGTGGAGAGATTTTCTCAGAAGGCTTCTGTTGGTTATTCAGATGGTTGTTAGTGACAGATGGTTGCTCCACATCAGGAAGTTCTGTGATGAGCGGAGATGAAGGTCCAACAAGCATTTTTCCTAAGCGTAGGTGCACATCACTAACCTTAACCGTATAGGTTGAGTATTGGATGGCTTCATTATTATAAACCTATTGAATATGCTTATTGTTAGGGTTAGGTGCAGGTTGGGCTGGCAATTGAGTGGCTCTAGGTAGGATGGAAGTAGGCGAGGCTATATTTCGCATCAGGGCATGTTGTTGAGGCAGGGCTTGATGTGGCTGCGGGTAGTTCATATTTGGATTTTGCCAAGGTTGGTTCCCACACCACTAGTGTGGCCAGGGGTTTTGGTTGGCCTACCACTTTGGAATATAGTTTGAGGGTTGGAATGGCTGTTGGACCTAAGTGTAATTGTTCAGAAGGAATAAAAGAAAACTTCAAGGTTATGCATTTATTAAATAGGTTGATATCTTGAGAAGAGTAGAGAAGGAGATTTAGTTGACAGGATAACCCATCAGTCTAATCAAGACTGATGAGTTATCATGACAAGAGAATAGGATTGTCAAGGTACTAGTCATTCAAGAAATACAGTTGTTTTTGCATCATGTTATCTTTCAGGAGTTATAAGTTAGATTGATTATTCAGATTTGAATAAAAGAAAGAAAGATATTGTATTGAACTATTATTTCATGTCATGTTTTGAACATACATTCAAGTATCTGTTACTTTATCTTATGCATTGATTGAAAAGGAAATACATATACATCATATGCATAAGAGAAATTAACTGATCATGTTTAAAAGAAGTGTTCAAATGTGTCCCACACAAGTCGTGGGAGTAACTAGACTGAGCAATTGCAGACATGCAAGCTATGCATCTATTTGATAAAAGGAAAAGAAATGAACACAAGATAAAATAAAACATCCATCATTGCCTGAGTAAGAAGGTTGTTTGTCAATGCTGGCCTTCAAATCTTTAGCATTCAGTCTTCACTTTCAGCTCCACCATCAGTTGAACCTACAAAATTTTGGGGACAACCCTGTTAGTGCTTCAGATGTTTAAAGTTATCACATGCTTTTATCAAACAGATACATCTACTTATCACATCATGCATTCATATGAGAGATCAGATCAGATATATGACACAAATCAGGAAGAAATCATGAAGAAGATCAATCAATATTATCAGGTATATTTTTATGCTAACTTGTTTGATTGTGTAGGTATAGAACAAGTATTGTTGCTGATTTGAAAACAAATAAACTCGTGGATTAAATGTGGCTCCCACAAGGGTTTAAGCCCAGCATGTTTCTTTTCATTTGAAAAGAGTATTAGAAAGGATAGGATGCATCATTCCAAGCTACATCATGCATCATTAAATAAACTTGCAGAAAAGTTATGTCATCATGACATTATTATAGTTGATTGGAGAAAATCAGATTAACATGACTGAGTCAAGTTGACAAAGTGCAGAAATCAGATTACAATCATAGAAGGTATTTTATCTTTTTCATATCATTATCAGAATACCATTTTTCTATCATGATTTATGTCACATTCACAAAATCAAACTTAAGAAATGATAGAAGAGTGAATAGAGATAAGTGCAGTCATTGCTTTCAGAAAACATGCTCATGTATAGGAGTTACAGTATACACTAAGAAGCTTATCTGATCATGTGTATAAGAACAACAAATAAATATCATGATACAGATTTGACAAGTGATGTAAGTCTTGCCTTTAAAAGGACATATGCCAATCAAGTCTCATGTATATATTAGACAGAATATACAGGCTACAAGAGCCATTTGAAATACAAAAATCTTTTGAATGCATGTATTTATTTCATCTCATATGATCAAGTGACATAAACAACTGACAAAGTGCATTCATAGCACAAAGGCATCTTACATGCATCAATAACTCTGATAAACATATGCCATGATGAAGGAACAGGATGATCAAGAAAATGAAACAATATATGTGGAACAACTCTGTCATAAAACTCAAGATGAAACAACCAAGTCAAAATTCCATATGATTTTAAGTCATCAATAGAGAGCCTATATTCCCAGGTAGCTACCACAGTCCCAATGTAATCAAATGTTCAACATTCAAACATTCAAGTGACACATGGAAATCATAGCATGATCCCAATCTCATCACTGTACTAGAGAAACAATCATTATCTCATATGCCTTGAAATAGTGAAAAGACCTCATGCTACAGACAGCAAATACCAGAAGGAGAGATACCTTGCAAAAGATTAAACAAGTGCAGTCACATTTACTATGAATAGTCATGATAGTGATCATGAAGTGGCTTGTGAGAGCAATTCCAGTCAGGAATAGATCACAACTTCCATGTCCATCAATAGGAGTAGAACAATCTTGAAAGTGAATATCACATTAATGATGGAGGATAAGCAGTAGAAGGTACATGATATGCTAGATGCCATGGTAATGATGTTGACAGAGGCACAAGACAAACAACCATTATCTCATATGCCATTGTTTCTGAATGACACAGTCATGACAAACTTTTTTCCATGATAAAGAACTGAAAGAGGAGATCAAAGACATGATATGTATGCTACACTAGGATCCAAATGCATCAAAGGCAGTCAGGAGGAGTATACACAAAGGCAGTCAGGAGGAGTATACACAAAGGTAGTCAGGAGGAGTATCTAAAGAATGCCACAACTAGATGTAAATGAAGACAACAATGATCCCACAGTCACACATGAGGCAACAATCATTCAACTCTAAACATCATCCACTTCAACAGTTGAAAGCCTAGTCTAGGCCAATGAAAATAGGGCATATATTTACCACTCTTTGTTGTAAATATAAGTGTTATGTCACATATATGTATCATCACACATGACAAATGATCAATCATCCTATAGTTGGTAGGCAAAGGAGATATATGATATGCAGACATGCTATAGGAGCCATCTGAGCTCAAGAAAGTGAAACAAAATGAACAAGCTATAGAAGCCATTTGAAAAGTTTAGGATTTTTCTCTTTTTACTGCATGTATTTATCTCATATCAAGTGATTAAATAGCATGAACAATTTAAAATGTAGCAACAGTGTGAAGATATGCCACAAGAGTCAGATAGGTCATTGATTATATTAGTCATACAAAATTTAGATAAACATCAAGAACAACTAAAATAAATGATACAAGTTATGCCTCAAGATCAGATAAAAGCATCATGGATCTCTTTGCAGAAAAGAATACATATTATTGCTCAGAACTACAGAAAATGACATTAAGTATCACTCATGAAATGTCCAAATTCACTGGAGGAGGTTACAGAATAAGAAAGAGCAAGTCTCCATGGAAACAAGAAAATGAATCAACACAGTATATCATTTCTACCATAGCCATGAAGAGAAAAGTAAGATTTATCCCTAAAAGAAGATACCCAAATGATAAAAGTGAAAACCCTCATTTTCTATCGAAACCCTTGTCTTGTTTCAGTCATGCAGTGAAGGAAGCAAACATAGAAATGTTCTCTGTCAAGGCCATGCCTAGAAATGGTAGATATTATATGTTTGTGAAAAAACCCTTGTTACAGGTGGAGAAACCCTTTCTCATTTTTTACAGATATAGTCAAACAGAGGAACAATACAAGTGTTTGCAAGTATGCCGTAAGTGGATAATGCATTTATATGCATTTTTGGAAACCATTGTCAAGGTTATTTACAAACCCTTCTTTCTTTCTATGAATATAGTCATGGGAGAGTGATATAAAGTATTTAGTGGCATGGCCATGGGTAAGGAAGGAGTTTCCTGGCAAGATTTCGAAGAAGCCCTCTTTTCATATAAACATCAAACCCTTCAAGTTTTATAAATCAAAAGAAAATGCTACAGAAAGTGATAGTGGTCATGACCATACAAAAGAAAACAATATTCAAGATACCCATATGAGAAAGATTGAGACTCTTGTCTCTTTTTGAGATATATAGAGATAAATCAAGTATCTACAATGTAGAGATCAAGAGTTACCTTCAAAAGTAGAGGAGAGAGATGTAATGGCAGTGACCTCTTGTAGGTCTTTCCTTTCTCTTTCTCAGATTTTCTCACATTTCACTAGAAGATTTCGACACAGAAAGTAAGAATATTGTCAAGAAGAGAATATAGAAGGAGAAACCAGTGATGGCCATGGCCATATAGCTAAAAATGCCACAGAAAAAGTAAAGAAATGACAACATAAAACCAAAATTCCATACTCACCAGCTTCTGTCACTTCTTTTCACTAAGAAGATGCAAGGAGTTCGAACACAGAGAGCCAAGGAGATGGAGAAAATGGAGAGTAATCATACCCTAATGAGCAATGAACTTGCAAAGCGACGGCTGGTATGATGAAGACCAACAAAAATGATCAAATATTAGGGTTTCTTTCCTTTTGTTCGAACCTTCTTTCTCATTCCTCATGTTTGACCCATAAAATGCCAAAATCATTACTAAATCTTTTTGTCGACTGTGGTAAAAAATTTCCCTAGTGATTATTGCAAAGAATGACCGACAGGAGGGTGTCTTGTTTGCAAAGGTGGTCGGTAATAATAAGGGTAAGGCTTAGGCTTTAATGCCTTATGATTTTTTAATAATGCAAAACCTCTTTCCTTCTAATGTCAACTATTTTAGTCAAAAATGATGGTCATTACCTTAAGGTCAACATGAGGCTTTGCATAGTCAAAGTGGAATATTCGTTATGCTTTTGGAAGGAATCATTAAAAGAAGTCAAAGGTAAAAGATGTATGAAGACAAAATGAGATTGCAAGGTGGCAAGACTATCATTATTTTTTTGCATGAGGGAGATAGTAGAAAGGAAGAAGATATATTTGCATGAAGATGCAGGATGGACAAGTATGGCAAGGTGGCAAAGGTTTGCTTAGGGTTTTGATTTATTTTGCATGATGGAGGTCACATGGCAGTGTGGCCATTCCTTTTTGACATTGTAATTGGAGTGATAAGGGGTATTTTTATACCTAAGTGTTTGTAATGCATTTTGACATTGTGCATGGAGTAATAAGGGTATTTTTGACTTATTGCATGGTAATAGTGTATAGTCAAAGGGAGATATAAAATTTTTGACTTATGATTTAAATAACTTATATATTATAATTTATTAAAGATATTATTAGGACAATTACACTAATAGTTCTAATAATACCTTAAATAAATTATTTTGAAATATAAGTCATATATAGCACACAAGAGGACTTGGATAGAATATTCATTTATTGAATATTATTTACTTGTCATTACATTGCATGGATTGGTGAAGATATAAGTTATTTTTTGACTTGTACATGGAGTGATAAGAGGAATTAAGTCATCAGTTTGAGATTTCAGTTAGAGGCAGTTTGAGAAGCATATTGAAGAGTTATATGAGCAGTTCACCTTGAGTTAGGCACTCCATTTCATTGGTACATGGACCAACACCAGTTTTGACACATTATATCTATTTTTCCATCAGTTTGGAGGTGTTTTTTGCTTGATTTCAGGGCTTGCATGGGAATCAGTTATCATTTTTGTATGTACTATTTTGAGATAACTGAGGTTCAAATTCAAGTTGTCTATAGGTCAATCTTTTGACCTATCTTTTCTATATATTGTAAAACTTCATTCATTATGAAGTTATTTATTGATTCTCATTCTGATTTAGATAGATTGGAGAATTCTTGTAGCTCATTTTTATAGTTTTATTGAGAGATCGACAGGTTACAAGTTTTTTTTGGTCTTATTTGCAGTATTTCCTTTGTTTCTTTGAGATCAATTAATTACCTATCTATTTAGTGCTAATTATTTGAAGTGATTTGATGAAATTTTGTTGTGTTTAACCATTAAACCTTTAAAATTATTTTCTCACTTTATTGCTTGTAGCATCTTAGCATATAATTATCATAAGTCTTAGGTTGTGTTAACCGGAAGTAGTATTTTTTGTGTTGTGAAAAATCATTTCCTTCATATAAATCCTGTTTTGAAGCCTTCCTGAGAATCACTTTTGTGATATTTATGCCAAGATTGGATTGTGTGAAAGTCAGATTTCTGAGTAATATTGTGAATTAGATTGCATATTTTTTATCCAAATTAGGTGCATCACCGAATTTTACATTTTGCATTTCATATAGTTTCTTTCTTCCTTTTTCCAAAAAAAAAAAAACATACATCCCAATAGAACATTCAAAGGGAACCAACCCACAATCTGGAGGTCTAATTTCATTATAGGGCACCCACAACTTGAAATTAGTCCCATGTTACACGAAATTGCAGAGCTTTTCCAGTCTTGGATATTGGTGCAATTCCCAGTGATAACAATTTTTGGCACGCCTGGTGGGACTTTGAAGTGATTTTCATTTCAAAACGACTTATTCTTTTTTTTTTTTTTTTGGTATGAACAACAGAATTTCAACCTTTTAGAGGTTCATTATCAAGTACCCGGCGACTCTAATTCTTTGGTTTTTTAGATCAGATCTTGTAGCTTATGAAAAAATATCAAACAAGGTCAAGTAAAAATTCTAAGAAGAAGCATAACCAGTTGTCTCCACCAAAGAGGAGAATACAAGTAGATAAAGTGACCAATATAGCAGATTTATCAGTTGTTTTAGATCTTCCAAGTACACATTTAGAGTTTGCTTCACACCAGAATCTATTATTTGCAAGTTCATCATCAAAATTTCTTAGTTCTCCACCAGAAAGCCCAAAAGAGCAGATTCCTATTTTCCAAGAAGAACCTCTTCTTCTTAGGTTTGCAGAAGAAGAAGCTGTGTTACAAGAAATATTTCAAGTAGTTCCAGTCTAAGTACTAGCTCAAATACCATCTATTCCAGTGGCTCTACTTAGAGGAGGTGGAGGTGGAGGACCAATTCAACCTCTTGGAGGAGTAGGAGGAGGAATACCACCTCCAGGAGGAGGTGGAGGTGGTGGAAGAAATCCACCACCTCCTCTAAATTAGCCTTTTGTTACATTTAATGGAGGCAACCCTTTGAATCTAAATTAGCATGATGACATAGTGATTGATGCATTGAAAAGTTTACCAAGTTTCACAGGAGAAGATGGGACTACACCCATTGAACATATCAGAGATGTGGCTTCTTTGTGTTCTGTTCACCACATCACCGAAGAGAACATTGCAATTAGGCTATTAGAAGCATCACTAAAAGGTAAAGCTCTTCAATGGTTTAGAGTATTAAGAGTTAATTCAATTAGAACTTGGGATGAATTAGGTGCTGCTTTGAATATACAATTTCAAGATAAATCTGATCATTTATCATTAGTTGAACAAATGACCACCATTAAGAGAGCTCCATAAGAGCAAATGTCAGGTTTTAATTTCAGATTTCAGAAAACATGGAATAGAATCCCTGAAACAATGAAACCATCACCAGAGCATTTTTTTTGTATTATTTGAGGGCATTAAATTCTGATATTGCTGTTATGATATAATTTATGGGAGGGGTAACTTTACTAGCTGCTTTTGATATTGCAATAAGAGAAGAAAATAGTTTAATATAACCTAGTAAAATAGCACCTAGGCCCCCAATGCTAATTTTTCTAGATATATAGCCTCTAATCCCAATTTCAGTCCCACATATTTCATCAATACCATCTTTTGGTTATCAAGCGAATGCAAAAAATGGTACAAATCCCATTCATTCTGAATTTTGAGAGTTGAAAGAAAACCACCAAAGTATAACAAAAATATTGCAGATTGTGAGCAATGACCTAGTAAGTCTGAAAATTCAAACAAAACAGAATAATAGACCTTACCAAGCAAATTGACCTGGTTATCAGGTAGATTATCAGGGTCAAAGGAGAAATTACAACAATAGGCCAAATCAACAATATAATCTAAATGTTGTTAGTACATCAAAGGAAATAGTGCCTATACAGATTAACATGGTTCATGATTATGCATGGTGTTACCCCTGTAATCAGCCTCATAATCAGGCCACTTTCCCAAATGGGATAGTAAATCAAACTTTGATGGTATAGAATAACTATGCTGCTACTAAAAATTTAGCAAGTGATGTAAACAACCACCTGGATATTCAGACTCAGTATGTTAATCCTGATGTAGCTTTAATGAATTGGTAGGGTAATAAATTTTGTGGTGTAAATCAGTTGCCAGGTCAAAAATAATCTTTTACTAATATTGTAGCAAACACAAGATCAAAAGAGAGAGATGTTGACTTGCAACAACAGGCTGGAACTGCAAATCAGCAAGCTGATATTGGAAAACAACAAGATGGAAATGTACCACAACAAGCTGATAAAGGTAAAAATGCAATTTCTACAACTCAGATTGAACATAATCAAGCTTCTACATCAAAGGATTTGCATATTTTGTCAAGGCAGCCAATTGCAAAAAATAAATAGCCAGCTAAAGACCAACCAGAGGTTGCTGTCCCAAAAGTGCAACAAAAGGTTAGTGGTCCTGTATTTAATATTTTGGATCATATGAAAAAGACAATAGTAAGCATGTCTATTTTAGATGCTTTACACATTCTAGGACAAAATGATTTGTTACAAAATACATTATCTCAGTTACCTTTGTTAAATGAAGTACAAAAATCACATCAACCTTAGATTACGATTGCAAATGAGTCAAAAAAAATAGTAGAATAGCCTAAACCAGTAGGCAAACCTCCACCATTTTATGTCACTTTGATTGTAGGTGACTACTTAGTACATAATTGCATGATAGATTCAGGAGCCAGCAGCTCAATTATGCCAAAACAACTAGCTAATAAGTTAGGTCTGATATATGAACCTATTGTTAGAGGTGTTGTACAAATGGATGGAACTGAAGTGAGTACAGTTGGAATGTTCAAAAATTTAGGCTTTACTTTGCATGCCTGTCCAAACTTTGTCATATATCAGGACATTTATATCATTGATCTGCCACCTACCTTTGCTATTTGCTTATCCAGAGATTTTACAGCAAGGTTAGGAGGGTATTTATCATCTCATTGGACACATTTATTCTTCAGAACTGTATATGGAACTAAGGTTACAATCAAATCTAAACCATTAGCCAAAGATCACCTGGAACCTTACACACCCAGTTCCATAAATGCTAACCTTTCCATTTTTTTATCAAGAAGATCTGATTCCTGTCCAAAACCTAAATACACCTTTAGAGGGAATTCTAGATATGGTTTTAGATCAATGGACAACAGAGAATCATGAAACAAATCCATTTGAGGAAATGGATGAGTTAGGCCTTGGTGTGTATATGATTCAAGAGAATAATATAGTTATTCCAAATCTGATTAAAGAAGAAAAACAACAGACTTTTGAAACAAAAAATGATGTTTGGGAACTTTCTTTCGATGGTTCTAGAAGCAAGGTAGGAGTTGGAGGAGGGGGTGTTTTAGTTTCTCCCACAGGTGAGAAATATTATTCATCTTTCAGATTTGCTTTCAACTATTCTAACAACTCAGCTGAATATGAGGCTTTAGTTCATGGACTAGAATGGGCAAGAAAAAAAAATCAAGTGTTTAAAAGTTTTTGGAGACAGTGAATTAGTGGTTAAACAAGTCAAAAACCTTGCTGCTACAAAAAATGACTTGCTGAAGTTATATAAGCATAGAGTTTGAGACATGCTAGAAGAATTTGATGCATTTAATCTAATATCTATACCTAGAACTGATAACAAGCAAGCTAACAAATTAGCTACCATAGGAGCTGAATATGATATTCCTGCTGAAATGAAGAATATTCACTCTCCTTTATATGTTAAAGTTGTTGTTAGACCATCAGTCCTAGATAATAATGTCAGTTGGTAAGTGTTTGATAGTGATGAATAGATTGTAAATTTCTTAATGGAAGAGGTTGAATTTTCTGCAGGTAATCAGAAATTTGTACAACAATATGATAATCAAATACTCCAGTTAAGATCAAACAAGCTACCCAAGGGCTTAGTGACCTTGGAATCTATCTTTAATACTGGTGATCAAGTAAGAAAAGACAAGTCCATCTTGTCAGTAAAGCAAGAGCATTATGAACCCATTGAGATATTTAAAGGAAAGTTACTCAAGCTGGGAAAGATATGTACAAAAGAAGAACAACAAGCATTCATCTAGCTTTGTCAAGAGTTTAGTGACATTTTTGCATGGGAATATGGAGATCTGAAAGGTTTCAACCTTGAGTTAGCTCAACACACAATAGAGCTAGAACCCAAAGCTAAACCTGCCAGACAGAAGCAAAGGCCACTAAATCCTAAGATGGAAGTGCTTATGAAGACAGAACTCAATAAACTCATTGAAGGTAATATCATTTTTCCTATCAAACATACTTCATGGGTTTCTAACTTGGTTCCTGTTAGAAAGAAGAATGGAGAAATTAGATTATGTGTTGATTTCCGTGATTTGAATAGAGCATCTTTAAAGGATCATTATCCTTTACCATCTATGGAGCAGATATTGCAGGTTGTTTCTGGATCAGAAAAGTTTTCTTTATTGGATGGTTATTCAGGTTATAACCAAATTCTTGTAAAAGAAGAAGATCAGTACAAAACAACTTTTACTACAAAATGGGGCACACTAGCATACAAAAAGATGCCATCTGGCTTATCAAATGCAGATGCTACAATTCAGAGAGCAATGGACATGGCTTTTCAAGGTCTGATTAATAACATTGTGCTTGTATACTTAGATGATGTGACTATTTTTTTTTTAAAAAGATGAAGATCATTTTCATCATTTAAGACTAATCTTTGAAAGATGTAGAGAATTTGGGGTATCACTAAACCCAAAGAAGAGTATTTTCTTTGTTCATGAAGGCAAATTGTTGGGACACATAGTGTCTAAAGATAGAATATCAATTGATCCTGAAAGAATCATTGCAATATTGGCATTACCTCTTCTTGCACATAAGAAAGGCTTACAGAGATTTCTGGGAAGAATTAATTTTGTAAGAAGGTTTATTCCTAACATGGCAGCACTTTTACAACCTCTTACAACAATTTGAAGAAGAATATTCCTTTCAGTTGGACCAAGGAAGGAAAGCAAAGCTTTGAAGAAATAAAGGAGGCACTTGCTGCTGCTCCCACTCTGATAAATCCAAACTTTGATAAAGACTTCATTTTATATGCATTTGGCAGTGTGGATACTATATCAGCTATGCTTTGTTAGTAGAACAATGAAGGAATGGAACAACCTGTGGCATTTTTCAGCCAAGTTCTGTATGACTATGAGGTAAGATATTCTTTTGTTGAAAAGCATGTATTAGCTGTTATCAGGAGCCTAAAGAAATTCAAACATTTGCTTTCAAATAATAGAATTCAGTTAATGGTTGCTCACCCCACAGTGAAAGAATTTTTGCTTAGTAAGGATTTAAATGATAAGAGAGTAGGGTGGATAACCAAGGTCATGGAATATGACATACAAATTAAGGTCACCAAGCTGGTCCGAGGCAAAGGACTGTGTGAACAACTTGCAAAAAATGACAAATACAACAAAGAACTTGAAGGAGAGGCTGAGACAGTGCTTCAAAACAATGAAACAACTACTGTCCTAGACCCCCTACAAGTTGGGTGCATGATATGATCCATTACCTGCACACTGGTGATTGTCCATAGGGCCTGGACAGATCTAAAAGAAGATATTATAGATTACAGGCAATTCCTTATGTTGTAATTGATGGGATTCTGTACAAAAGAGACTTTAACAATGTTTTGCTGAGATGTGTATAGCCAGATCAAACTCAAAGGATTCTAGAAGAATTTCATGATGGACCGCTGGAAGTCATTTTGTAGCTAGAACAACAGCTTTGAAAATTATGAGAGCTGGTTACTATTGGCCTGACATGTTCAAAGATGCTCATGAATGGGTAAAGAAATGTCTAAAGTGTTTAGTTTTTGCAGGTAAACAAAGACTGACAACAATGCCCTTGCATCCAATTCAAGTGGAACAACCATTTGACAAGTGGGGATTGGACTTCATTGGTCCTATTAATCCACCTTCAAGCTAAGGACACAAGTGGATTTTGACTGCTATTGATTATTTCACTAAATGGATTGAAGCAGTTGCTTTGAAAGATGCTAACGAAACACCAGTCTTGAATCTTTATCAAGATCTAGTGTCCAGGTTTGGAACTCCTGACTCAATTATTTTAGATAATGTTTTAGCATTTATTGGGTTAAGAATATCTGATTGGTCTATCAAAAACAACATATTTCTGAATACTTCATCAAATTATTACCCTCAAGGTAATGGACAGGCTGAATCAAGTAACAAAAATCTGATTAAAATCATAAAGAAGACAGTTGATGAGAATCAGAGGTCTTGGCATGATAAGTTAAAGTTAGCATTATGGGCTGATATGATTACACCTAAAAGATCAACAGGTAATTCACCCTATGTGCTTACATATGGAAAGGAAGCAAAGTTACCAATAACAGTGGAGTTGCGAACACTTAGCTACACAAAAGAACTAGAGTTACTTGAAGAACAACCAATGGAAATCAGGCTTGCATAGCTGATTGAACTTGAAGAAATTAGGAAAGAGGCCTTGAAAACATTGGAAGTACACAAGGCCCAAATGAAAAGGACTTTTGATAAAAGGGTAGTACCAAGAGTTTATAAAGAAGGAGATCTAGTTTTCAAATGGAATGAGTTGAAGAGTAGACCAAGACAACATACAAAGTTTGATGCAATGTGGGATGGACCATATATAATAACAAAATGCAAGCAACACAATGCATTCCAGCTTGCTAAGTTAGATGGTGAGGTGTTTTCAATCCCAATTAATGGGATTCACCTCAAGTTATGCTACTAGTAAGGTAGCCTTATGTTGCAAATAAGTGCTTTTGCACATTTAGTTTCAGTTATTTTTGTTTTGTTTTTTCAAGAAGTGCTTTTGCACATGTTGCTGGCTTTGTTTTAAGCAAGTCAGTTTAGTTTCAGTTTTTCAGTTTGTTGCTTCTGTTGTGTTCAGTTAGTATGAGTTGCGGAAATTCTCTAAGTTCAGGGTAGAAAAGACTCTATGCCCAATGGAGTTGCAAAGGCTACTGGTTCTAAGCTGTTTAGCAGGCAAACACCCCTGAGAGGTCACCAGAAATGTTACTAATTTTTTGTTCACACTTAAAATTAGTTGGACTTAAGTGTAATTGTTCAGAAGGAATAAAAGAAAACTTCAAGGTTATGCATTTATTGAACATGTTGATATCTTGACAAGAGTAGAGAAGGAGATTCAGTTGACAGGATAACCCATTAGTCTAATCAAGACTGACGAGTTATCATGACAAGAGAATAGGATTGTCAAGGTACCAATCATTCAAGAAATACAATTGTTTTTGCATCATGTTATCTTTCAAGAGTTATAAGTTAGATTGATTATTTAGATTTGAATAAAAGAAAGAAAGATATTGTATTGAACTGTTATTTCATGTCATGTTTTGAACATACATTCAAGTATCTGTTACTTTATCTCATGCATTGATTGAAAAGGAAATACATATATATCATATGCATAAGAGAAATTAACTGATCATGTTTAAAAGAAGTGTTCAAATGTGTCCCACACAAGCCGTGGGAGTAACTAGACTGAGAAATTACAGACATGCAAGCAATGCATCTATTTGATAAAAGGAAAAGAAATAAATACATGATAAAATGAAACATCCATCATTGCCTGAGCAAGAAGGTTGTTTGTTGATGCTAGCCTTCAAATCTTTAGCCTTTAGTCTTCACCTTCAGCTCCACCATTAGTTGAACCTACAAAATTTTGGGGACAACCCTGTTAGTGCTTCAGATGTTTAAAGTTATCACATGCTTTTATCAAACAGATACATCTACTTATCACATCATGCATTCATATGAGAGATCAGATCAGATATATGACACAAATCAGGAAGAAATCATGAAGAAGATCAATCAATACTATCAGGTATATTTTTATGTTAACTTGTTTGATTGTGTAGGTATAGGACAAGTATTGTTGCTGATTTGAAAACAAATAAACTCGTGGATTAAATGTGGCTCCCACAAGGGTTTAAGCCTAGCATGTTTCTTTTCATTTGAAAAGAGTATCGGAAAGGATAGGATGCATCATTCCAAGCTACATCATGCATCATCAAATCAACTTGCAGAAAAGTTATGTCATCATGACATTATTATAGTTGATTGGAGCAAATTAGATTAACATGACTGAGTCAAGTTGACAAAGTGTAGAAATCAGATTACAGTTACAGAAAGTATTTTATCTTTTTCATATCATTATCATAATACCATTTTTCTATCATGATTTATGTCACATTCACAAAATCAGACTTAAGAAATGATAGAAGAGTGAATAGAGATAAGTGCAGTCATTGCTTTCAGAAAACATACTCATGTACATGAGTTACAGTATACACTAAGAAGCTTAACTAATCATGTGTATAAGAACAACAAATAAATATCATGATACAATTTTGATAAGTGATGTAAGTCTTGCCTTTAAAAGGACATATGCCAATCAAGTCTCATGTACATATTAGACATAATATACAGGCTACAGGAGCCATTTGAAATACAAAAATCTTTTGAATGCATGTATTTATTTCATCTCATATGATCAAGTGACATAAACAACTGATAGAGTGCATTCATAGCACAAAGGCATCTTACATGCATCAATAACTCTGATAAACGTATGCCATGATGAAGGAACAAGATGATCAAGAAAATGAAATAGTATATGTGGAACAACTGTGTCAGAGAATTCAAGATGAAACAGCCAAGTCAAGATTCCATATGATTTTAAGTCATCAATAGAGAGCCTATATTCCTAGGTAGCTGCCACAGTCCCAATGTAATCAAATGTTCAACATTCAAACATTCAAGTGACACATGGAAATCATAGCATGATCCTAATCTCATCACTGTACTGGAGAAACAACCATTATCTCATATGCCTTGCAACAGTGAAAAGACATCATGATACATATAGCAAATTCCAGAAGGAGAGATATCTTGCAAAAGATTAAACAAGTGCAGTTACATTTACTATGAATAGTCATGACAGTGATCATGAACTGGCTTGTGCAAGCAATTCTAGTCAAGAATAGATCACAACTTCCATGTCCATCAACAGGAGTAGAACAATCTTGAAAGTGAATATCACATTAATGATGGAGGAAAAGTAGTAGAAGGCACATGATACGCTAGATGCCATGGTAATGATGTTGACAAAGGCACAAGACAAATGACCATTATCTCATATTCCATTGTTTCTGAATGACAGTCATGACAAACTTTTTACCATGATAAAGAACTGAAAGAGGAGATTAAAGACATGATATGTATGCTACACTAGGATCCAAATGCATCAAAGGTAATCAGGAGGAGTATACACAAAGGCAGTCAGGAGGAGTATCTAAAGAATGCCAAAACCAGATGTAAATGAAGACAACAATGATCCCACAGTCACACATGAGGCAACAATCATTCAACTCTAAACATCATCCACTTCAACAGTTGAAAGCCTAGTCTAGGCCAATGAAAATAGGGCATATATTTACCATTCATTGTTGTAAATATAAGTGTTAAGTCACATATATGTATCATCACACATGACAAATGATCAATCATCCCACAGTTGGCAGACAAAGGAGATATATGATATGTAGACATACTATAGGAGCCATCTGAGCTCAAGAAAGTGAAACAGAATGAACAATATATAGGAACCATTTGAAAAGTTTAGGATTTTTCTCTTTTTAATGCATGTATTTATCTCATATCAGTTGATTAAATAGCATGAACAATTTAAAATGTAGCAACAGTGTGAAGATATGCCACAGGAGTCAGACAAGTCATTGATTATATTAGTCATACAAAATTTAGATAAACATCAAGAACAACTAAAATAAATGATACAAGTTATGCCTCAAGATCAAATAAAAGCATCATGGATCTCTTTGCAGAAAAGAATACATATTATTGCTCAGAACTACAGGAAGTGACATTATGTATCACTCAAGAAATGTCCAAATTCAGTGGAGGAGGTTATAGAATAAGAAAGAGCAAGTCTCCGTGGTAACAAGAAAAGGAATCAACATAGTGTATCATTTCTACCATAGCCATGAAGAGAAAAGAAAGATTTATGCCTAAAAGAAGATACCCAGATGATAAAAGTGAAAACCCTCATTTTATTTTGAAACCCTTGTCTTGTTTCAGTCATGCAGTGAAGGAAGCAAGCAAAGAAATGTTCTCTGTCAAGGCTGTGCCTAGAAGTGGCAGATATTATACATTTGTGAAAAAACCCTTGTTACAGGTGGAGAAACCCTTTCTCATTTTTTACAGATATAGTCAAACAGAGGAACAATACAAGTGTTTGCAAGTATGCCGTAAGTGGAGCATGCATTTATATGCATTTTTGGAAACCATTGTCAAGGTTTTTTACAAACCCTTCTTTCTTTCTGCGAATACAGTCATTGGGGAGTGATATAAAGTATTTAGTGGCATGGCCATGGGTAAGGAAGGAGTTTCCTGGCAATATTTCAAAGAAGTCCTCTTTTCATATAAATATCAAACGCTTCAAGTTTTATAAATCAAAAGAAAATGCTACAGAAAGTGATAGTGGCCACGACCATACAAAATAAAATAATATTCAAGATACCTAGATGAAAAAGATTGAGAATCTTGTCTCTTTTTGAGATATATAGAGATAGATCAAGTATCTACAGCGTAGAGAGAAAGAGTTACCTTCAAAAGCAGAGGAGATAGATGTAATGGCGATGACCTCCTGTAGGTCTTTCCTTTCTCTTTCTCAAATTTTCTCACATTTCACAAGAAGATTTTGACACATAAAACAAGAATATTGTCAAGAAGAGAATATAGAAGGAGAAACCAGTACTGGCCGCGGCCATATAGCCAAAAATGCCATAGAAAAAGTAGAGAAATGACAACATAAAACCAAAATTCCATACTCACCAGCTTCTGTCACTTCTTTTCACTAAGAAGATGCAAGGAGTTCGAACACAGAGAGCCAAGGAGATGGAGAAAATACAGAGAGTAATCAAACCCTAATGAGCAATGAACTTCTAGAGCGACAACCGGTATGATGAAGACCAACAAAAATGATCAAACATTAGGGTTTCTTTCCTTTTGTTCGAACCTTCTTTCTCATTCCTCATGTTTGACCCATAAAATGCCAAAATCATTGCTAAATCTTTTTGTTGACTATGGTCAAAACTTTCCCTAGTGATTATTGCAAAGAATGGCTGACAGGAGGGTGTCTTGTGTGCAAAGGTGGTCGGTAGTAATAAGTGTAAGGCTTAGGCCTTAATGCCTTATGATTTTTTAATAATGCAAAACCTCTTTCCTTCTAATGTCAACTATTTTAGTCAAAAATGATGGTCATTACCTTAAGGTCGACATGAGGCTTTGCATGGTCAAAGTGGAATATTCCTTATGCTTTTGGAAGGAATCATCAAAAGAAGTCAAAGGTAAAAGATGTATGAAAACAAAATGAGATTGCAAGGTGGCAAGACTATCATTATTTTTTTGCATGAGGGAGATAGTGGAAAGGAAGAAGATATATTTGCATGAAGATGCAGGATGGACAAGTATGGAAGGTGGCAAAGGTTTGCTTAGGGTTTTGATTTATTTTGCATGATGGAGGTCACATGGGAGTGTGGCCATTCCTTTTTGACATTGTAATTGGAGTGATAAGGGGTATTTTTATACCTAAGTGTTTGTAATGCATTTTGACATTGTGCATGGAGTAATAAGGGTATTTTTGACTTATTGCATGGTAATAGTGTATAGTCAAAGGGAGATATAAAATTTTTGACTTATGATTTAAATAACTTATATATTATAATTTATTAAAGATATTATTAGGACAATTACACTAATAGTTCTAATAATACCTTAAATAAATTATTTTGAAATATAAGTCATATATAGCACACAAGAGGACTTGGATAGAATATTCATTTATTGAATATTATTTACTTGTCATTACATTGCATGGATTGGTGAAGATATAAGTTATTTTTTGACTTGTACATGGAGTGATAAGAGGAATTAAGTCATCAGTTTGAGATTTCAGTTAGAGGCAGTTTGAGAAGCATATTGAAGAGTTATATGAGCAGTTCACCTTGAGTTAGGCACTCCATTTCATTGGTACATGGACCAACACCAGTTTTGACACATTATATCTATTTTTCCATCAGTTTGGAGGTGTTTTTTGCTTGATTTCAGGGCTTGCACAGGAATTAGTTATCATTTTTGTATGTGCTATTTTGAGATAACTGAGGTTCAAATTCCAGTTGTCTATAGGTCAGTCTTTAGACCTATCTTTTCTATATATTGTAAAACTTCATTCATTATGAAGTTAGTTCTTGATTCTCATTCTGATTCAGATAGATTGGAGAATTCTTGTAGCTCATTTTTACAGTTTTATTGAGAGATCGATAGGTTACAGGTTTTTTTTGTCTTATTTGCAGTATTTCCTTTGTTTCTTTGAGATCAATTAATTACCTATCCATTTAGTGCTAATTATTTGAAGTGATTTGATAAAATTTTGTTGTGTTTAACCATTAAACCTTTAAAATTATTGTCTCACTTTATTGCTTGCAGCATCTTAGCATATAATCATCACAAGTCTTAGGTTGTGTTAACCGGAAGTAGTATTTTTTGTGTTGTGAAAAACCATTTCCTTCATAGAAATCCTGTTTTCAAGCCTTCCTCAGAATCACTTTTGTGATATGTATGCCAAGATTGGATTGTGTGAAAGTTAGATTTCTGAGTAATATTGTGAATTAGATTGCATATTTTTTTATCCAAATCAGGTGCATCACCGAATTTTACATTTTGCATTTCATATAGTTTCTTTCTTCCTTTTTCCAAAAAAAAAAACATACATCCCAATAGAACATTCGAAGGGAACCAGCCCACAATCTAGAGGTCTAATTTCATTATAGGGCACCCACAACCTAAAATTAGTCCCATGTTACATGAAATTACAAATCTTTTCCAACCTTACATATGGGTGCAATTCCCAGTGATAACAACTGGTTCCAGCTAGGTGGCATGGTTTCCCATTGTTTCTATGGCAGGTTAGACCAAGGTGCATTGTTCCAATTATGGATATTTGAAGTAGATGATGCAAATGGCATGGTATTGATCAAGGGATCCTGAGGCATACCTTGTCTTTGTTGCCATGGATGATGCGGGAGCATCCAAGGGGTCACCTTGGAAAAGAGACCCAAGAAGGGCATGGAGAGATGATCATAGAAATATAGGTGTAAAATGTCCTAAGGGGCCTAATAAGGACCCTAGGACCAAAATGAATGTGATAGACACCTAGGCAGTTTAATTTTGTTTTGCGGTTTATTTTGGTGTGATGTGTTTCCTAAGGTCCAAGCGACCAAGAAATGTGAAAATTGGGATGTAATTGTCCCATCGCTAGCTGGCAAGAAACAGATTGTAACTGTGAGGTGAGCGGTTATAGAACGGTTGGCATTCCCACCGCTACAACCGCCACCCATGGAGAATGATTTAAGTGCCTTTTGTGATCAGTAGGTGGGTGTGTGTGTAGGTAGAGTAAGAATCAGATTTTAGATTGAAGCAATAAGAATTTCCTTTTTTTACAGTGCATACAATCTCCAGTTCTGTAATCTTATTTTTATTTTTCTGACTGGTATTGAAGTAAGATATTTTTCCCTTTTCTTTCTGAGTGTGATTATTCTAGAACGGACCCATCCATGGATGTAAGAATCTGGTTCTCATGGAGCGATCCGCAATCATTTGTACCATAATGGACTAACTCTAACTGTGCAGAGGGGAAACGAAGCTGTAAGGTGATCACCAGATAGAACGTGGACTTTGAGCCACGAGGAGAGTTGGTGTTGAACGGAGTTGAGGAGGAAGAACTGTGCGAAAGACTGGTTTGCAGGTGAACGTCAAATTTGTGGCAAACTTGAGTGGGAAGGAGAATGTGTATCGGTGTGAGTACAGTTATCATCCTGAGGAAATTGTAGTTGGCCGACGGAGGAAGTATCACCGATCGGGTTGGATGTTAGTTGTTTTGCCATCGGGTTGAACCATTGGGTTGAACTAGTTCAACGGTTCAACATTTTCATTTGGTTCGTCGGTTCAACGATACACAATTGGTTCAATAGTTTGAGAGTTGGAGATTGCGCCAGTTCAATCGCAAGGTTCAAGCGGAAGGTTCAACCGCAAGGTTCAAGGGGAAGGTTCGAGCGAATGGTTCAATGAGTTCATGGGTTCGACAGTTAAATGAACTCGTAGGTTCATTTGTTTTAAGAGGTTCAATAGGTTCAGCCACTACAGTGGTTCAATATATACATTTTGTGTTGCTGATTTATGTTTCCGCAGCGCGCTCCCTATCAAATTGGTAACGGATAGGAGAGTTTTTTGGGGGAACGACGGAAGGGTCTGGCTGATACAGGCCGAAACTGCCATTTTGGGTGGTAGTGGAATTTCCTCCGCATCAAATTGGTATTAGAGCGCAGCAAAAGCTTTGGGTAAAGTATTGAGTATCTGAGGGAGAAAAGGAATCTAGTGGAAAGATTCAGAGTTGTCAAGATGCCGCCGAAGGATAAGATGGCTAAGGCAAATGAAGAATTGAAAGAAGCATGGGAGGCAAAAGAAAGAGAACTGAGAGAGGGAAGAGCATAGGATGCTGTAAGAGAAAGAGAGCTGAGACAGGTGAGAAGGGAGAATGCTACAATCTTGGCTAGATTGGAAGCATTGGAGAAGAAAAGAGAGGAACAAGATGGTGGGGAAGATGAAGAAGAATATGAGAAGACAGAAGAGAAAGCTCCTGGGGATGAACTCGATCCTGAAGAAAAGAAACTTCTGAGATTGCTTAAAGCAGTTCAGGGTGGTGGAACAAAAGCAACTATGGAGTTGCCTATCTATCAGGGAAAGATGGATAGTGAGGAAGTCTTAGGGTGGATAGATGCCCTTGAAAATTTCTTTGAATATGAAGAAATCAGTGATGAGAGAAAGGTGAAATTTGCAAAGACGAAGATGAGAGGGACATCACTTACATGGTGGAGTAGTGTGCAGACAAAAAGAGTGGCTAGAAGTGTAACAAAAATCACTTCTTGGAATAAGATGAAGGATATGATGAAGACTCAGTTTCTTCCATCTGATTATACCATTCAGACAAAGAGAATGAGACAAAATTTAAGGCAGAAGGACATGGATGTGATGTCCTATACTGAGCAATTCCACAAGCTTAGTATTAGAGGTGGATTGGAAGATGAGGATGAGAAAGTAGCAAGATACCTAAATGGGCTTAGGTATAACTTGCAGGATGAGATTGGTTTGAGTATACCAAAAACACTTGGTGAATGTTTTCAGTTGGCCATAAGGGCTGAAGAAAGGGTGAAGAGGAAGCAAGAGAGACAAGGATCTAGCAGAGGATCTAGAGGTAGGGGCAAGCCTACTAATGAGGAACAAAATAGCAATGAGAAAGGCAAGGAGTCCACTACAGAACAGAGAGGTGGATACAGAGGTGGAGGCAGATTTGGATCAGGTAGGGGTGCATTCACTGGCAGGTGTTATACTTGCAATGAATTTGGGCACACAACCTACAATTGTCCAAAATGGAAGGATGTTGAAAAGGGAAAGGAGAGAAGACTTCACCTGACACAGGAAGAGGAAAAGAAAGAAGACAAGGCACCAGAAGTAGCTCTCGATTCAGAAACAGGAGAGTGCCTCATGGTGGATAAAGTGCAGATAGCACCACAGGTATCTATTTTTAGAACAAATTGTTTAAGCCATGGCAAATTATGTAAGATGATCATAGATTTAGGTGCACATGATAACTTAGTTTCCTGGGAGATGGTAAACAAATTGGGATTGCAGACATTTGATCATCCAAATCCTTACAATGCTACTTGGGTAAGCCAGGGACAACAAGTTAAGGTTAGTAAGAAGGCATATGTTGATTTCTCAATTGGTCCATACCATGAGTCTGTTTTATGTGATGTTATTTCAATGACATGTGGGCATATAATTCTGGGTAGACCATGGCAATATTTAAGGAGAACAATTCATGATGGATATACGAATAGTTATTTGGTGCATAAAGATGGTGTGAAGTACAGGTTAAAACCTCTATCTTGTGAAGACAAGAGTGACCATATTGTTATCTGTTTTGGGGAGAAAGTACAGCTGAATGTACAAGTTAATGCTGGTTGGAAGCAACAAGAACAGTTGCAGGGGAAGATGGATGACAGTCCGAAGGAACAGCAAGTTCAGGACTTGAATTGTATCAAGGTTGGGGACATTGCTTGTCCTATAGAGAGGTAGGAGAAGGAGGCCAAATAGGAGCCATTTCAAAAAGAAGAAACAAATCAGAAAGTTCCCATGAATAGGGTAGGAGAACTTCAGTGGCAGAGTCCTAGGAGAGGACATCAAAATGTGTTTTGTAACACCAACACTAGTTGGAAGAGATATGCAGGTTGGAGAAGACAGAGGCGAATAACTCTGGGTGAGTTCATGTTCCTTGTCACACGGCAGAGGAATTTTTCAAATAGTTTTCAGACTGGCTGGAACAGAGCACCCAACTCTTGGGACAAGAGTTTCCTTTATCCCGGGGAGTATGATGCGGGAGCATCCAAGGGGTCACCTTGGAAAAGAGACCCAGGAAGGGCACGGAGAGATGATCATAGAAATATAGGGGTAAAATGTCCTAAGGGGCCTGATAAGGACCCTAGGACCAAAATGATTGTGATAGATACCTAGGCAGTTTAATTTTGTTTTGTGGTTTATTTTGGTGTGATGTGTTTCCTAAGGTCCAAGCGACCAAGAAATGTGAAAATTGGGATGTAATTGTCCCATCGCTAGCTGGCAAGAAACAGATTGTAACTGTGAGGTGAGCGGTTACAAAACGGTTGGCATTCCCACCGCTGCAACCGCCACCCATGGAGAATGATTTAAGCACCTTTTGTGATCAGTTGGTGGGTGTGTGTGTAGGCAGAGTAAGAATCAGATTTTAGATTGAAGCAATAAGAATTTCCTTTTTTTTACAGTGCATACAATCTCCAGTTCTGTAATCTTATTTTTATTTTTCTGACTGGTATTGAAGTAAGATATTTTTCCCTTTTCTTTCTGAGTGTGATTATGCCAGAACGGACCCATCCATGGATGTAAGAATCTGGTTCTCATGGAGCGGTCCGCAATCATTTGTACCATAATGGACTAACTCTAACTGTGCAGAGGGGAAACGAAGCAGTGAGGTGATCACCAGATAGAACGTGGACTTTGAGCCACGAGGAGAGTTGGTGTTGAATGGAGTTGAGGAGGAAGAACTGTGCGAAAGACTGGTTTGCAGGTGAACGTCGAATTTGTGGCGAACTTGAGTGGGAAGGAGAATGTGTATCGGTGTGAGTACAGTTATCAGCCTGAGGAAATTGTAGTTGGCCGATGGAGGAAGTATCACCGATCAGGTTGGCTGTTAGTTGTTTTGCCATCGGGTTGAACCAGTTCAATGGTTCAACGTTTTCATTTGGTTTGTCGGTTCAACGATACACAATTGGTTCAATGGTTTGAGAGTTGGAGATTGCGCCAGTTCAACCGCAAGGTTCAAGCGGAAGGTTCAACAGGAAGGTTCAGGCGGAAGGTTCAAGGGGAAGGTTCAAGCGAATGGTTCAACGAGTTCACGGGTTCGACGGTTAAATGAACTCGTAGGTTCATTTGTTTTAAGAAGTTTAATGGGTTCAGCCACTACAGTGGTTCAATATATACATTTTGTGTTGTTGATTTATGTTTCCGCAGCGCGCTCCCTATCAAATTGGTAACGGATAGGAGAATTTTTCGGGGGAACGACGGAAGGGTCTGGCCGATACAGGCTGAAACTGCCATTTTGGGTGGTAGTGGAATTTCCTCCACATCAATGGACTTCATTGTGCAATGTAAAACACTTGATCTTATTCATCTTCTATAGCTCAAAAATCCACTTTCTCATTCTTTCCCTTAGAAATACTAGCAATACCCTTACATCAACAACTGGCCTTCTTTTGTCGACAGTGTGGACAGTATTCAGCCAAAGCTACCTCTGCTGCCTCTTCTTTCTTCTTTATGTACAAAGTGTCCAGTTGTGTTGCTAGATGGGTTATGATATCTTCTTTCATGTTTGACAGTAGATTGCCAATCTCTACTCTGGAGACTCCAGTAGATGATTTACTTGAAGTTAGGGTTCTCAAACCTCTTTTTTCCTTCAAGGTAGAGCGTGAATAGTTTCTACAGATTTGACAAATTTCATCAAACCGGATTTGAGAAATATCCCCTACTCCAATTAAATTTAGTGCATCCATGCATTCTTCACTCACACCTCTTAGGAAGACGAACTTGAGTGACTTTAGGGAGAGCCTGTTTTGTCTTGACTTCTTGAGGCAATATTGAAATCTCTCAACATAATCTTCCAAGGGTTCATCTTCCTTTGGTGACATCTTAAAGATGTCATCCCCTTTCATATCTCTGCCATGACAATAATCTTGATATTTTTACAGAAATTTCTCCTTCATAGTAGCCCAAGTTGTTACTGAATTCTCACCTAGTTCCATAAACCATCACAATGCAGCATCCTTGAGGGTGGCTAGAAAGAGTTTGAGTCTGTATGCATATGCAGTGTAGTTATAGCTCCTATAGAGTACATCAAACTCAAAGAGAAAGGTATTTGGGTCTTCAGTGATTAGCCCATGAAAGTTTGGTAGGGCTGAAGGAGGAATGTTCTTCAAGGTGTTAGCTCTCTCCTGGTTTGTAATAGGAAAGGTAAAAGTAATCGGCTCAACTAGATTTTCTATTGCTTCCTTTTCCATTGTGTCTTGATTCCAACTCGCAATATCCTCAAAATATTCAATGTTCTCTAGTCCAAGGGATAGTTCAAAGTGTTCTTCTTCTGAACTAGTTGGAAGAAACCCCCCTCTATGGTCTCTTGGCCACCGCATATAATGATGTATAAGCTAATAGCCTTATTTCTACACCATGTTAGTGGATAGTTTGGAGATAGATTGAATGTCTAAGTAATTCTAAATGCTGAAAAATATTATATCATATGAAAGCAAGTACAAGCATAAATAAAAAAGAACTCAAAAACTCTAAACCTTAGCACCGTCCCCGACAATGGTGCCAAAAATGTCGAACTCCATTATTAACCAATACATTAATGTAGAAAGGGCATGCACACAACTCAACAGACCAATGGATCCTATATCAAGCAACCTACTGGCTATAATGTGTTACATTTAAAATGTCAAACTAGGGAATCATATTCTTCTTGGATGATGCCTGTACTATGTGTACAGTTAAGGATTCCTGAGTTTTAATCTATAGGTTGTGCATAGGAATAAACTAATTGAAAGGTAAAAAACCCTATTTGCAAGGATTGGTAAATACTCTAAGTAAACAATGTTGGTAATAAACAACCAATGCTATTTAGTTGGCTATAATCAAATGGTCTTATATAAGAAAAGAACAACTAATAATTAGTTCTGCAATCACCTTGACTCACAACACAGATTATCAAAATCTAACTAATTCATATAACACAACTCATTACAACATGCATTAATCACATACACAAACATACAACATAAACTAAACATATGAATATATAGGAGAGACATAGTTACCTCAAGTGGCCCTTGCTCTAGAGATTGTGATCCCATTAAATCTAACTAGTTCTCTACTATATCTTTGAAACCATTGACTAAACTCAAAACATGTGTTCCTTTATTAAATGCTGAAGAGAAAAGTACAATAACAAATCTGATAACACAATCTCTATCTAACCTTCCTCTCCTCATATATAGAAATCTAATCTATCTACAGACAAGATCAGACTTGTCTATTTGAACAAAACTATTGAACAATAAATGTCATAATTGTCCATTATCCAACAACGTAGGAAGATGACTTTATTACAAAGCAAACTAGGAATAGGAAACTAAACTGTCATGAAGGTAATATAGATGGCACAGTCCTACTATAACTCTCTCTATTCTTTATGAAGAACAATCAAGACTAGAAATAGAACATGGAGCATGATCTAAGATTCCTTCATTATTCATGACTGCATCAACTGTCGAAGGATAACCATCAAAGAGTGGAGAGTTATGTATGACTCATTCCAACCAATTTGGGGTCTTCTTCCTTTGGCTGCATGTGCCTGTACTATCAACTGTGGATATCAACACCTCCTTTGCTATGGGCTACCCATTGGTCTTCATGAAATGTATCCATGTTCTTGCTGCATGGGGGTTAGTCCATCACATGATATCTATACATCACAATTACTAAAATTAACATAAAGTACCATCATATTTCATGAGCAATCAATAATTCACACATAATTAATAAAAAACATATTATATACCCATCTTCATGCTTTCAATGTCTTAAGGATGATTATAGACATAGTTAATATATATAAAAGTCTCGGAATGTTTCAGGAAACATATACTTAAAGCAAATGAAATAAGACAAAACATGGCTTCATCACAGGGCTAGGCTAAAAATTCCCCATTCACCAAGCCAAAAAATGAGTGTGGCCATTATGTCCATCCCTATGTTAATGCGTGATGGCCTTTATTCCTACAAGGACTTCTAATCAAATACAATGATTCATCCGAAGAGAATTTTATTGCAGCTAAGACTCCTATTGAAACACAATTGTCCATCCCACTTGTCTAGGAGACAAACATGGGAGGACATTGTACATAGATAATTACAAATGTGCCTCTTCTTGAATGCAACTTGTATGTTCATTATTATTTACTTTTTGTTGACTGGAACTCTAACATCCTACATGCTGAATATACTCCAAAGATGAAGTATTATAACTATTATGTACCTCTAGAATCTTTCCACGCCCCAAAAATGTTGGAAATTTGGCCTGCCAAGAACTCTAGTGTTGCCTATGTGATAGTCAGGAGCCTCCTAAAATACTCCAGAGTCAGCCCTGTGTAGTTGTTTTAGAGCCAAATACTCTAGAGCTATAACTTTAGAGTTGAGACTTCAAAGTTATAACTTTGGAGTTGGGAATTTGGAGCTATAACTTCAAAGCTATACTTTGGACCTAGAATACTCTAGAGCCTAACTTGTATCAGCATCCAAAGACTCAAAATGCTCCTAAGTATAAAAAATCTATATCTTTTGACCAAGAAAGGTGTTAGAACATATCAACATTTATAACAAATGACTTCAAAAAATAAACCAAATATATATCCTATATTCTAATTTAAGCAAATTATAAATTATTAAAATTACTCCTTAATCCACTTTAAAGCTTAAGACAAGGAGAAAAATGATGTTATTTTTGGACTCTAGATGGGACAATTTATAGTCTCGTCATTGTTCTTGTGTGAAACTTACATAAATCATGTGTATCATCCTTATGACCCTATGGGGTTTCTTTAGGGGTCTTAAAAATGTATCCAAAGTAAAATGACTCAAATTTGATATTAGACTATATTGAGCTCTATTAACTTTAATCATTTTACCTTCATGAATAAATTTAACAAGCCAATGTAAAATAGAAGGAACTACTTTACATCAAGTTCTAGCTATGATTACCAAACAAGATCCCAAATCTATCTAATAAATGAATGACATGACATAGCACTATAAGCTCCTTAGGACCAACTATTATATATAAAGTAATGCAAAACATGGTCTCAATCAAAATACCATCAGTCATTTTAAAATAAACACTTGAATGTGTGTACGCCTACTACTAGATATGATGATCAAACAAAAAAATTGGTGTATATATTAAACTAACATATGGGATCAATGATAAATCAATTAGTTGCTCTACCACTAACATGTCTAGGCACATATAATGGACTATAAAAGCTAGTCTATGAGACCGTGCCATTGGAAAATGTAATCAATGGAGAAGTATGAGATGAAGAAGGTATATCTCTATGATGTACCATACCCATCAATGGATCTATATGCAATTGCATGAGATTCAATATAATAGTCATCCATAGATCTTATATATCAACATGTGTATGTGCCATAGAAAAATGATCCTACTCATGATGTGTGTTGACATTGTTAACATGGCTAGCAAGGATAACTTTAAGACCCCCACCCCCCCTCGAAGAAGGTGTATAAACCTGGTGAATCATGTATACTTCCCGAGAAAAATATTAATTTTATTGGCAAATTTTTTCATTTTTCCGGGAAAAAAAATGATCTTATTAGGCAAATCTTTTGTAATCGCTAGAGGTCTATGGAAAATCCTGGCGAATTGTAATTTTTTAAAAACCAATAAAATATTTTTATTGGTGATAAAAACCTATTTTCAAACCAATTAAATACTTTCGTTGGCAAATCAAAACCTATTTTCAAACCAATAAATATTTTTGTGGGTGAATTAAACCTGTTTTCAAAATAAGAAAATATTTTTGTTGGTGATTAAAATCTAATTTCAAACTAGAAAATATATTTACATTGGTGAATTAAACCAATTTTCAAAGCAATAAAAAAATTATTGGCGAATTTAAATATAGTTTCAAACCAATAAAAAATTAATTGGCGAAATAAACTATTATGCCAATAAAAAATCATACTGTGTGAATGGCATCAGACTTTAGTTGAAGTTCCATTTTGAGCTACAATTCTGACACACCCATCTTTCTACATAAAGTCTCTAGAATAGAGACAAGTGTCAAGTAACAACGATTCTGATTAACGAAAATTAATAGATAATTATTTAATTGAGCTGCATAATTTGCCTTCCCAAAAATGTGCAATTGTGCTTTTCATGACATTCCTTATTTATTATGAAAGGACAAAGGTCACTTCGAGCGTGGATGTCATTAATAGAAAATATTCTAATAGATTTTGGTTGTTAGATGATCGCAAATCGATTGTATAAGTTCTATTTGGGGCAAAAGTACTGACACACCCAATTTCCCAAATTTGTAGTTTTACAGTCGAGGACTTACGCTCTGTCGCGCTGCCACCTTTGCACAATAATCAATAAAATATATTATATATTTTATATATATGTCAACAATTGATCTAATAATATCTAACGGCTGCTAGTTGATTCCATAGGATTTTGTTAGCAGTGTGTAGCGTTGGAGATCTACCTTCCAGAATTGAACTACAACCGTTCATCTTTCGTTCTAGGGTGCATCAAATGGTTAGTGGTGGTATGATTGATTTGATTGAACGCACTTAACCACATAGATTAGCCAATGCTCAATTAAGTTCATTAATGGCAAGTGAGTACTAAGTCATGACAAACTGCACAGATAAGCCAATATGAATTAAATGAAGTTGCTTGTTATTTATTACCCATTTGTCACGGAAGTACATGTAATGTATATATGATAGTCTTTAGTGTTTCAAACTTATATTGCATTACTAAGTTTCAGATAGGTCAAGAATCAATAGACTGTAAAAGTTCAAAGTAATGGCTTTCATTACAACAACTGTACGAAGAAAGTAAGTTACCAAGTATTTATTTTGTGATCATTCATGATTTTGATTTTAACTGTGTGATAGAGTTCTCAGTTCATAGATGTTGAATAGTAATAAGAATCTAAGATGATGGAAAATTTTGTTTGTGTGTGGCTATGCAGGTTGTTATTGCTTTGCATGTCTCAGAATGAAGAAATATGAGCATTCGTAAAGTGGAATAAATCGTGTCAAGAATCGACACTTTTAACATTTGCAAATGATGCATTCTATTATGGGTGGTGGGTTGAATCTCCCACACATGCATGCATGTATGAGAAATTGGAAATTCAAATTGACGCATGGAATTGGTATTGCAACTCAATTGCCAGTGGCCTCAAGAAAATCAATTTAATTCTCCTTTACTGGCCTTATTGTTACCCATGCCTAGTGGTTTCTTGTACATATAAAGCAAGGTTCTATAGCGAATCATTGACTGTCATTGCGAATGAGCACATAATTAAATTTGTAATGGATCCATTGCCTGTTAATAGGATAATTATGGACTATAGTAAAATATTCATTATGCGTCATCGAAAAGAGGAAGCAAAAAGATTTTAGAGGATCAAAGCAAGGTTTGAAGGTCGAAGGATAGGAGTTTTGTTTAGAACTAAGGTTGGTTAGAGGTTCATGTACGATGCAATTCCCCAATCTTTTTGAAGGGTGATGTTAAATTTTACTAAATAATATTGAAGTAATTAGGGTTTGAAAGTAATTAGGGTTTGAAATTGCAATGTATACAAATCATAGATGTTTCAAAGAATGAAATTTTCAATATAAAATTATATATTATATTATATAAAATATGATATTATTATAAATTTATATATTGAATCATTGATATCGATTTCATTTGGTGGCCTACAAAATACTTTTCCCAAGCATTGATTTTTAATTTATTAAATAGTCCTGACAAGTTATTAAATAGCTTTTGGTAATGGTCGATCCTTACACGAGCCGAAGATTGATGCTACAAAAAATCTGGACAACGAATAAATGCATGTCAGTTGAAGTGTGTGTTCATTAACGATCTTCCTTTAAATCCTGGAGGTCTCCAGCAAAATGACACTCGACTGGCTTGCTCAAAATATAGTATGGAGACTCCCATAAGGCTCCGCTGCAATAAGCGCCAGGTCACCTTTCTAGGTCGTATCAGAGATGGTAGACTGATGAACATTTGTAACCAACAAAACCTATTCTTCCTTGAGGCAATGAAGATGGTCCTCGGTAAAGACTTCTTGGTCTCCGAGGATAGATATAGGGTAAATTCAGATACTTCCTCACACTTTCTAGCTTCTTTGTTGGACCTAGGAGAGGCAAAGGTGGATGCACTGATGATTCTACGGGGGGTATTCACTCCATATATTCTTTTGGATGACGTAGACGTGTTGATTGATGTAGAATTGGGGGTTGGTATCCTGTGGCCGAGAGACCTGGAGAAGCTGCAGGAGGGACAAGAGGGCATAGCTAGGCAGTCATTCCTCCTAAACATGAATGAGCAACAACTTAGAAGGCCTAGGCTTTGGGCGGCTCGTGGGAGACACTTTCTTCGGTGGACAATTGGAATGGACACAGACGATACTCTGGTATGGCTTCAATACTTTGTAGCCATTGTGAATGCGGGGGATTCTACTCACAGTGGCCGTAGGAGTGGTCGGGCTCCCAGGGCCACTTTTTTAGTGATTTCCCTGTTGGGGTGGTAGGGTGGCAAGTTTTTGAGGAGTCACTCAGTCAAGGGGCTAGGGATTTCTATGGTACTATGGTAGCCTCTTTGGTGCTGTGTGTTTTTTGGAGCCTGGGCTAGCCACTGGAGTGGTTTTTGTATTGATATAATTTCCTGAGTGTAAATCTTTTTGTAATAATATAATTACCCAAGTGTAAATATTTTTGTATTAATATAATTACCCAAGTGTAAATCTTTTTGTATTAATATAATTACCCAAGTGTAAATCTTTTTTATATTAATATAATTTCTACTTTTTGTATTACTATAATTTGGTCTCTGTTATGGTTAGAGGTTTCTAATGTTGCTTTTTATATGTTTGCTTTAATTTATATATGTTGACACGGATTTGGTGATGGTCTCTGTTATGGTTAGAGGTTTCTAATGTTGCTTGGCATTTGTTTGCTTTTTGACTCTTGAGATAGGCACAACTAAGAGAGCTATAATATATGTGACCTCTCAATCTTTTTGGATTTAATTTGATTTCAATTTGGTTGTTTTTAGATAGAATTAATCACAAAATTTTATATGTAGAAGTAAAATTACACTTTCTATTGATAGTGTAGTTCATCTACATGCATGATGCTTGAAATATTTGCATAATTAGGTTTTGACACTTGAACCGTTAGATTTCCAAATATCAATGGTTGACATTTCATACAAGAAACCCTTTGCGTAATCTTATGTTGACTTGCTACCTCTGGTTGCTAGTTGTCTAAGTTGAAACCTAAGCCATCAAAATCGTGTTGTTTATCGGCCCCTTATACCTAATCTTATCGGTCAACGCTTGGTGGGGAATGGGTTAACCTAGCAGGCTAGCAGGGTCCACTTTTAATTGTTTAAGAAGTTAATATGCGAGCAGGTTGTCGGACAGTGAAGTCATGACTTCATGTCCTAATATTCGTAAGTTGACTGGCCCCTTAATCTAGGATTCTAGAGGTTACTCGCTGTCATTGGTTGCAGGAAGGGTGAAATCTAATGGTCGCGCAAGGGCGCATAAGGAATCTGTCAGGAGAGAATATTCGTTGTGCGGCTACGACAAATTGACACATGTCAAAAAATTAAAGCTGACATCCTATCCCACTAAAGACTTGATCCAACGGTTACAGGAAGGGTGAAATCTAATGGTCACACAAGGGTGTGCAACTGCGACAGAACAACACATGTCAAAAAATCTAAGCTGGTAAAAGACTTGATCCAACGGTTGTGCATAGTTGCAAGGAGAATCTCATAGGTTGGAATCTGCGCTGCGTGGTTGCGACATCGCGACACGTGGCATTCTCTTTTTTGAGAAGTGAGGCATGCTGGCACGGGGTAGGTAAGAGGTGGGCCATCACAGGCTGTTATGCTGTGAGGTGCTGCCACGTATCTGACCCATACATATTCTGAATGGTGATGAAGATTATCAAATCTAGTCAGCCAATCAGGACCGTGGATTTCAGAATGTAAGGAAAAGATCAATGGCCCAAATTCAAAGTTTCAAAAGAGAAAGATTTCAAAGTGCTTGCGGCACAAAGTACATTAATATAGAGAATTGTATAGGAATTCTTCTGGCACAAAGTTCATTAATACAGAGAATTGCGTAGGAATTCAAGGATTAAGGTATTCTTGAGAGCATAATTGCATTTAGAAGAAATCATCAGAATGAGCAGGAAAAAGTAATCTCAAGCTTCTGCAAGCGCGGAAAACCAGTAACTATTCCTCCTTTGTGCCTAGTTTTTCCAATTGTAGGTTAATTCTGAAGCTTTTAGGGCCGTTGTCAACCATAAAAACCCTAAGCTACCTTCATAAAAGAAAAATGAGTCAGTTAGGCCAGCTTTCCACTTCAAAACGAAGCTTAGATGAGGATCTTATGATCCAACTCCCTGGTTCTACTAGATTTTTTTTGAAATTGCATGGCCCAGGCGAACCCTGAGATAAATTTCTTGACTACTGCTATAATTGTCGGGATGCCAAACTACCTATCCCAAGTTGGATCCTCTTTGAGCATTAGCATAAGAGGATGGACTATAAGGCCCCTATCTGTCATGCTTGGAGATATGATTTAGCCAAGCTCATTTATTCCAATGTTTTTCGCAACCCTAACTTAATTAGGTCAACAACATTAAGGTATAATCCAACCACTAGGACAGTAATAGATGGAAATGGTTTGACATTGATCAAGCTTACCAAAGGATACATTGCCACTGTATTCAACTTGGACCCTGCAGCCAACAAACAAATTGACCTCAAGGATTTCAAGAAAAAATATCAGACTGTGAAACGACATTACAGGGAATATAACTTACCAAAGCACAGGCCAAGGGGTGTTGGTGGGAAATTTGTAAAGATTTCAAATGATGAGGAGGAGCCTTTTCATTGTAGTATGTTTAATGAATATTTTGTCAGAACCTATCACAGTCTGTGTCAAGTATTAGGCAGAGATGCTTTAGATAGAATGTTTGTTTCTTTGATGATGATGGATGTTGATATTCAGAACCCAGGTGTCAAGGAACCATATGATTATGCCACTTTCATAGCTAACCATATGCATGATCAGATGAAAAAGATCAAAAATAATTTGTCTAAACCGGATGTCCATGTTGAATTCACATGGTACTCCTTGTTGTGCCATAAGTACTTATTTTCTTTATTAGGGATGTGGCACCATAATCTACATGTCAAGGATTCAGATGCTCAAGGGAACAAGCTGCTAGTGCAAGTATGGACATGTATGCTGGATATGCACTATGTCACAACAGATTATGTCTTTGAAGAATATTTTGTGAGGAGAATCCTTGGATTTTTGGAGCCAAAGGGTGAAAGGTTGCATCCTGATGTAATGGATTTCTTACAACCTCTGGACATGACTCCCCACCTTGGAATTAATCACAATTGGGGTGATTGGTTCTATCATGAGCATACTACTTGCATAAGGGTCTATGGATGCCAGACTGCACCTCATATACTGTCCAAATATGTGCCAAAGAGGGTGGCATTTTTAGAAGTTATAAGGCAATTAAATGATTCTGACAAAGAGCACTTTAGGAACTGCAAGAAAGCTTCATTCTTCCCTTCTTCCATCAAATTTTGTGATTTCTTGATCCCTAATAAGAGTGGGTTGGACCAAATTTATTCAGTTATGCAATGTTTTGGAATGTATTTGGAACAACCAAGGTCTTTTGACCCTGAGGGCTTCATCAAGAAAACCAGATTCAGAGTCAACAACTACAAGGGAAGGCTTAAGTACATTCATCAGGTGGATTACGATGAGGACATTGCCAGGAATTATTTTACAATGAATGAAGTACACCACTTGAGGATCAAGTGGGCTACTATCATGGCCAGTGAGAACATGAAGAGAAACATGAATCCTGCATATCTGGGTGCATTTGCAGAAGTGCAAGACCCAATAGAGAGAATTGAGAAAATGCTGGATAATGCAGAACAGTTGATTGCCTCTGCCCCTACAGGAGAGCAGAGATATGCTTATGAGCTTGGCAGCTCAAGTGGAGAGTATGATGTAAAGAGGGAATCAGTTGGCCCCTCCCCTGCCAAAAGGGCCAAGATTATTGATTTGGAGAACCTAGAGCAGATAGAGGTAGTTGACCTAGAGGGGGAGGAGGAACATGCACAAGAAACTGGCCCTCGTTCACCCGATAGCTTGAGACCTTATTCATCCCAGAGAATAGAGTAGTGGGAGTAATGAGAAACCCTACTCTTGATATTGAAGATGTTAGGGTGATGGCCTATGACAAGTTTATGAAGGATGATGAATTTGTCAACACTCCTAAATTTAGGAGCTATGTTTTGAAAGTGAGGAGTGAGGAATTTTAGAAGAAAATTGAAGATGCCAAGGTTGGAGCAGACCCAAAGGAGTATGATGTTATTACTTAGAGGGTCCTAAAAGAAGTACAACAGTCTATAAGTGCAATGACTCCAAAGAAAGGGAGAGCACTGGTGGCAAAATGTAATATTCTGCTTCTACCTCACTGGACTCTATTAGATGCTATTGCATTTGATACAATCACCAGAGATGATTCAGATGTGATAGGGGAAGAGATTGAAAAGGCCCTCTCTGGTGCAGCCTTCAACCCTAAATTCAAAACATTGGCAATATGGGCTCTAGCCCCAAACAACAAAAAACCTAGGGTTCAATTAGGAGATCTGATAGGGGATGTAATAATAAAAAGAGTATCTAATGCCCCTGCTCCTTAGGTTGCAAGCCTAAATGTACAGACTACACAATTTGCAAAAGCAACTGCTAACAAATTGCAAAATGATTACAATCAGCTCCAACTTGATTATTCTCAGGTAGTTGCAGAGATAAACATGTTGAAGCAACAACTGTCATTGGTAGCCAGTACTTCAGCCCCTCCTCTAGTGATCCCAATTGTAGAATCTCTTCCAGTGGATACAAAGCCTCTCCTTGCAGAGATTAGAGAGTTGAAGGAGGATACCAAAAGATTGAAGGAGGAAAAGGGTAACAAGGTTAAAGATGTGGTCACCAACTTGATCAAGAACAAGGTGACAAACATTTTGACTAGAGTTAATGAGTCTTGGAAATCCTACTCACAGTTGAGACCAGCCTATGAAAAGCATGAGTCTGACAAACATAGACTATTGACATTAAAAAAAATGGTTACATAGAACTGAAAAAGTCAAAGAATTTCTGAGGTGTGCCAGGTATGATTCCAATGCACCTCCTGACATACAAAAGGTGTTTAACATGTTGAAGTGTTTTCAGGATGTGGCCAGTTTCCAGTTGAAATTTGATTTAATTGTGAAAGAGAGGTTGCGGGGTTTTGAAAGTTTGCACACTAAGTGGTCACCTCCCATCTTAGAGGGTGATGGCAAAACAAAATACTTGGACAAGTGGAGAAAGGAGATTGTAGACAATTTTTATCGACTAATTCCCACTTGTTGTGATGTAATTACAAGTGATCCAACTATGAGTATGCAAGTACTGAGCTTAACATTGGACAATCTAAACACTCTTGAAAGGAATTTTTCTATGTTCTGTAACCACGTAAAAAGTATGCTGGATGCTAGGTATGTTAGCCATAATGGCTAGATTGAAGAAATACTTTCATTCCCTTGGCCGACAGAGGAGACATACGATGAGTGGAATGACAAATATGGAACTGAGGATTGACAAGCTTTTGTTCTCTATATCTGTAACAATTTGAAGTACAATGTATTCAATGCTGAGAGCACATTCCTGATCTATAAAGGAACTGTCTTGCTCATTGAGTCATTTCATAGGGTTGGTTGTTGAAGACTTGGCAAATTTTGAAGGAATAATAAGATACAGTCTTGCTGGGTGGCATAAATTTACCAGTTTCATGTTGTTTTTAAATGAGTAATGCTTTGTTGCATGTATATGGTTATCTGTCTCCAAGTTGTGTGTGTTTTTCTTCTGAATCTAAATAGCTTAGGGTTATTCAGGATTCCGGAACATGGGCTCTCTGTGTTGAATGTTTAATTTTGATGTAATATATTATATTATCATGGGAAAGAATATGTATGGGATTTTTTTGTAACATAATGATATGCCAGGGGCGTAGGTGCGTAGCTATCCCCCAGCTGTAACAATTTCTTTGAATTAATATCAATGAATGAATGAATGAAAGTTGACGTCCATGAGACCAAAAAACTATGAATAATTTTTTTATTAATATTAAATAGAATGTAATTAAATGAAAAGTGTGACTGTAATTAAATGAATGAAGAAATATAGATTATGTTTATTGTTTATATCATAAAATACTCGTCATTCGATGAACATTTGATGGATGGTTCTAGTTGCATTCTGGAATGAAATGTATAGAATGCTAGGCTTGCAAACTTAAAATTCTGGAATCAACCTAAACCCTTAGATTTACAAAGATCAACATTTTAGAGATTGCTGTGAGCTGTCAATGCAGGACAGCTATTAGACATGTACTAATAGCGAAACATTGAAACTTGACTTGATGTTTCATTCACTAAAAAAGTCACTTCATAAAAAAAGCAAACTTTCTAGTTTCTACTTTTTACTGCTAAGTGATTTTATTTTTAAGTGAGAGCCAAGAGGGTCAGCACACAGGGTGTCGAGGAGATTTCATATTGCTCATTGTAGTACACCAGGGGGATTTCAGATTGCTCATTGCAGTGCCATTTCCAACAAATCCAATAAGACAAAACATAGAATCCCTAGGTTACGTTTCATCGTTTCTTAAAATCTTATTTTGTCAAACTTTGCGTTTAGGGTTGAGAGACTTAAGAAAAATTTCACACTGTATAAGCATGTCTACCACCACTAGCAGACTAGACAAAGGTTTTGGGAAAGGCAAAGCAAGTGCAGATAAAAAATAGATTATTCTGTATTGCTTAAAACCTTAGGTTTGACTGATGAATACCATGATATTTATGATCCTAACATGTATGGTAGATTTACCTCAGAACTCAGATTTTCATGTGAGAATAAGGTTGCCAAGAAAAAGAAAGTTGATAGTATCAATGCACCATGGGTAACTGGATTAGGGTGCATGATGTTACATGAGGTTTTCCCTTGCCCAGAATTTATCATGGTCTGTGCCCACAATTATGATGGTAACAAAAGAGCAATTGTAAATAAGGATACCAAAGAAGAAATTTTATCCATTAATGCAGAAGAATTTGGAAAAGTGTTGGGGTTTACAACCCAAGAATTTGGAGATGTCCACATTGACTTAGAAAAGATTGCTAGTGATTATGAAGTAGCAGATGAAAGGAGTAAAAATTCTTTCCTAAATAAAATAGTTGAAGAAAAAAACATCTTGAAAGGTAACCATAAGCCTCCTTATCCTTTGAAAATTTTTAAATCATGGGCTCAGGATACTATTTCCATGCTAGCATTTTGCCTCGGACTGGATAGTAATTGGGAAGTGGATGCAAGCCTCCTTGAAATGGTATATAATATCCATTATGGTAATGGTGTACATGTCAAATATAAATTTATTGAGCACATTGTAGAATCCATGCATAAACAATTTTTAATGATTAAAGGAGGTTCCACCAAGACATTTAGGTTCACAACCTACTTGTGCTATTTTTTTCTATTCAAATTTAGTGGAATGTTTCAGAACAACAACCTTCAGATTCAACCCTATAGCAATGCTGCGGAAAATAAAATGGCTCCAGTATATGATTGGACCACTAAGATAAGGATGCATGATTCTTGAAGGAACTATAATAATTTTGTAGACTACTTTTTGGCTCCATTGCATCAAGCAATTACAAATAGTCCAATGCCTAGATTGCCTATATCATGTAGAGATTTCATTCAACTAGGAAAAGAAATACAATTAGTTGATTGGTACTTATTGGAAGAACATACTATGCTAAGATTTTATGGATCAGAAGTAGAGCCATACAAACTTCCAATACATGTGACAGAAAGGGTTTTTGCATTGGAATATGTAAGGCAGAGGCAGAGTACTGATGAACTATACTTTGCTAGTTAGCAAAAGAAGACCTTATTTCCTTCTTTATCTTTTTAATGTGGAGGGTTCACATTCGACAGAAAAGCATTTAAGGTGGCACAAGATCTTTTGAAATTTTTTAATTTTGATGCTGTCTGTCACTGGCAATATGATCCATGTGACACCATTAAAACAATGATTGTGGCCAATAGGAATGCTGCAAGTAGAATTCAACATCAAAGTAAACCCTTGCTTGAAAACTTGAGAAACAAGGATTCCTAAGATGAGGTCAAAATTGCAATGGAGAAAACTACTGCTGAGAAAGGTATTTCTTTTGAACAGTTGTCAGCAGAAATTATGGCATTGCACCAGGTCCAAATTATAGGAGCACCAACAGAGAATGAAATCAAGAGGTACAACAATTTTTATAGAAAAAGTGATAAACCATCTATTAGAGAAAAAATGCCATATTTTCTAGATGATTATGTTACAAAAAAATCTTGGACATGATAAAAAATTGTTGCATTTTGGTCTATGAGAAAGGATCTAGGTGAACCGAGAACTGATGCAGACTATGGAGAAATCGATGAAGATGAAGAGTTTAGCCATTTGTGGAATATAAAGCATCCCAATGAATGTGAAGATGAAGAAACCGAAAGTGATAGAGATGATGAAACTGATGATGATAGGGATGAAAAAAGCATTTACAAACCTAGTTTAAGTTAGGACATAAAAGAATCATATAATTCAGGAGCAGTCATAGCTAAAATGTTGGGTTATCGAGGTGGTGATTTGGGGTCCCAAGGACAAGGTATTTGGAAACCAATAGATGTAGTCACCACTGCCAGAAAAACATTTGATAAACAAGGCCTTGGAGCTGAATTAGTTGATAAAATACACAAAGGTCCTACAAGTAGAACTGGAAGAATTGAATTTGTTATAGATTCAAATCCTAATCCTCATGGTCAGATGCAATCACAACTTGGACATGCCCATGGTGGAGAGCCTAGTGCGACTGGTACTTCCACTTGTGGAGAACTTAGTCAACATGTGCTACAACAATAGGTCCAACAACAAGTTACACATAGGAGGATACCAATACAAGATACCACACAAACACTCAGTGATCAACGGACACAAAAGAGACAAAGGATTATGACAAGTCCAAGTCCAACTACCAGTTCCACTACAAAGGAATTATTTCTAGGCACTCCCCCAGTTAGTGTGGCTATAACAGAAATTGCAAGTACTCCTATTCCTTCACCATTCAAGCATTCCCTTATTCCTACGTCCTCGGGTTTTGATTACATTCAAGAGTTTAAAAAGAAATCAGAATTGTATAAAAAGGATAAGAAACAACTGATGGAGAGTGTGTCTGCTGTAACTTCAAATCCTGCAACAACCATGATATTACCCGCATTTGACACAAATGCAGAAATCATGGAGTACACAATTGTTGTTCCCACAGTTCAAAATAAACTAGAAAATCAGATGGATCGATTTGAATTTTAGGTGAGCAATTTGCAATTTGATTTTTCTGGATTAAAAAATACTGACAAATTTAATATATCCAAGAAGAACAATGAATTGGTGTACACATCATTGCTAAAACATGATAGAGAGAAAAAAAAGTTATAGAATCAAATAGAAAAATTACAGGCAGATTTAGCAAATGAGAAAGCAAAGAGGAAAGCAGTAGATAACAAGAGCAATGAATTAGAAAAAAGAACAAAAAAATCTACCCCTACATCAACAAGCAAAGAGGATAAACAAACAGAGGTGGAATTGATTAGACTGAAGCAAGAGTTAGATGAGATCAAAAAGAAATATAATGAGGAAAAGTCCACTTCAGAAAAATTAAGACAAAACATTGGGAAAGCAAATGAATAGTGGGAACAAAAATTAGAGAAAGAGGAAAAAAAATGAAACATTGGCCGCAGAGCTTATGGAAGCAAAAAATGAAATAATATCTTGTCAAAAAAAGTTAACTGAATTGTGTAGACAAATAATCAGGCACATGAAACAAAAGATCTGGGAAGAAATAATGCAGAGGTTTGATCAATTGTGTGAATTCTTTCAATTCATTCATGCCATGAGACTACATCTTGATAAGCTGAACAAATATTTAATGGACAACACAAATCTGCAACTACAGGTAGATGAGAAATCTACAAATCAAGTTCTAGAAACAGTGTACAAAGCCAGTAACAATGAATTGATTTCAAAAGGCATTACTAATTGAATTGAAGCTGCAATGAAGGTGACATCTATCATTAAAAAGTGTTCAAGAATGCATGAAACAACATAATTTGTGATTGAGGCTGCAACAAAGATTAAGAAGGAGGATGAAAAGGTAAGGAACTTGACAAAGCTTAGTTTGCCATAGGGTTTTGACACAAATGACCGATTCATTGGAAAGGATAATTTCAGAAAGAAAATGGAAGATGCAAGGAAGATTGATTTGGACCAATTTCTTGGGAACCTAGATGAGGCAAACTTTTTGGATTTCATCAAACAACTGATACTCTTGAATGTATCTTTGGCTGAAACGTTCAAGTCAGACCCAGGATCCAAATTGAAAATCGATCATACATTGTTAACAAAAATTCAAGTCAGACAACATCAGCTAGAAGAAATGACAATTCCACCACCTGAATAGTGGAAAGTGCTAAAAAAGTTGTTAGAATGATTTGATATTGATATTATGAGTTTCCAAGTTCCAACTCAGCTCTTTGCAGAGTTGTCTTTGAGCAAGATTTTACATTGCCTCTATGTACTCCTTCATTTCAAAATCAATAGAAAATTCAAATTTAGTATAAATAATATATTATATGGACATGTGTGTTGGATATTCAATTATCTATATTATTTATTTTATCAATTGAAAATAAACTCTGGTTTCAACTACTAAATACACATTCAACGATTGTTGATGTTAATATGTTAAGCTAATTTTATACTACTATTGGTCATGCCCTACTATTGTTAACTTTGGTTTCTATATCCTACTATTGTTAATATTCTTGATTCTATATCCTACTATTGTTAATATGTTAAGCTAATTTTATTTACCATATCAAATCAAAAACCAAAATTCTACTTTACTGCAAATTTTACGTTTTATGCACAAATCAACTTTAGCAAGGAAATATTAAGCATTGAGTTGAATGATGAATCACTGAGTACATGTAAAACTTATCAATATGACACAATTAAAATATGAAATAATTAATAATATGTTAAATTGTTAATGTATTCAATTTGGTTCAAAATTTCAAGGAATATCATCAACAATAGTTTTGGAATATAATTCATGAAATGTAGTATAAATACCTAAAAACTGCTAATTCACTTCCATTTCCCAAATCGAGTCAGCGTCCTCAAACTGACGTTCAGATAAAGAAAAAGAGTCATCTTGATTCTGAGTCTCGTCTTCATTTTCTTCGTCTTCATTCTGAGTCCCAAAGTCAAATTCATCAATCATTGTGTCACTGTCATTTGTCCCACCACTACCAGCGTTTGAACTTGAAGTGTTGCACAATCCTCTTCTTTCACATATGGACTTCCAGATTGTAAGTTCCCTTTCATAAGGAATTTTTTTGACATTATATGCACTTCCTAACACCCTCAAGCAATTTTCCAAATTCTTGTCTAGTTTGTTTCTTATCTTTGATTTCAAAAACCCCAATGCACTGAAAACTCTCTCATCTTCCACCGAACCCAATATCATTATTTGACATAAATCAGCAAGTTTGAAATATTCTGATATCGAATCACGTAATATTTCACTATGACCCAAGTTTTTCTAGGCCTTTGTTATTGATCCCGCTTCGAAGGGATTCTCCATGGCATTAAACTGGTCTATCATACTTCTTGCAAACCGACTACATTGTCCTTTAAGCTTATTTCCATCTATAATTCCTTCTATTTTATGTCCATTGCATTCTACAATTTTTGAAAAGTATGCGGTCAAGGTAGTTACTTTTTTATGAAAAACGCTTGGGCTATCTCGGTGGCCTTGAACCCAAAATTGAGGATACACAGTAGACATGGCATCAAGTATTTCATCTCAAGGGAATCGATTATAAATCTCTGTTGAAAGATTGCTTGCAATTTCCTTCAAATTACTACTAATAGATTCAACAACGCCATCAAAATCATCCTTTCTAACAGGTACTTCTCTGATAGAGTGCCTGACTGTCTTACAATGGTGCATTGGTATCTTAAATCCACATACAAAGACACATAACTCCCCACTTGCATTAAACTGTAAATAATTTTTAGGATGATTCAAATCTATAATTATCTGCCACCTATGAAAATTTGGGCTTTGAATTGTTAGATCTAGATATAGATTATCGAGGGCCATGCATGTCATTCTACGTAGTTTGGTATACTCATAGATATACATAGTTCTGTCTTGGACTTTCTTCACAAGATTGTTCATTTCATCCATCATGGGAAGAAGACTAGCTAAAGTTAAGAGTGTCTCTATATCACTTAACCTATGTAAGAGGTTAGGAGCTTTGTCTACTGTGTTGCGATGCTCGTACATTGTTCCAATCAAGAATGGATATTCTGAAAGAACTCGTTGTGCTGGTCCATGCAAGGAGATCCATCTGGTATCAACATCCGTAAGAAGCTTGTTTCCTGCTATTATTCCCTCAGCAAAATTTTGAAATTCTGTAAAATGTTTGGGACTTTGACAAAAAGTATGCATGGATCTCGCGGACTAGATTTTCAACTTTTGATACTGTAGAAAACTTGCTTACAATTTTAAATGCTAAATTCATTCCATGGGCCATGCAGTGAATGGCAAGCATGTATGGTGCACAAAGAGTTTGTAATTTTGTGCAAAGACCGGTCCTATGACCTTGCATTACTGCAACTCCATCAGCTCCTACACACACCACCTTTTTGGCAATTGTCAAGTCATCCATACCTGCAATTTCATTCAAAGACTTCTTAAATAGTTCAAATAGATTTTGCGATGTTGAACTATCCTTCATTTTATGAACACATAGTAGATGAGCTCGGTGGACATGTTCTTTTACAGTATACACATGCATACAGACCCAAGAAGTATTATCTACCGCAGTAACGCCATCTAAAGATAATGCAATGAAGTTTGACTCTTTTACATTCTCCTTTAAATCTTACTTTTCCACCGCAGCGAGACAGTTTGCCCATTCCCATCCAACGTTTATTGACCAATGTGTGCTAGGATAGTGAGGAACACTCAAAAAAGATAATAAATTACTATACTTTGGGTAGTCTATCATAGGACACCTTTTGGACAAAATATGAAAAACAACACTCATCTGAACAATTTTAGCCAGTTGTGCTCCTTCCATTGCTTTTCCAAATTGAGCCTTGATTGTACCTCCACTTGCAACAAGCTTTGTCATTCTTTTCTTATGCTCATCATATTCCATGGCATACTTCACATGAAGACATTCTTCCTTTGATTTCCATCTTACTACTGATGTTTCCTTTCCGTCTATGATTTGTTTTTCATAAACTTTACCTATATGCTTTTCTATAGTGTCAAGCTTTAACTGCAATTTCTTGTCTCTTTTACATTTCCAACTACAAATCACACACTTGCATTCTGTTGGTTGTTCATCTTTGTTTGATTTCTCCACTGGTTCAATGAATGGGTACTTTGACACCCAATCAAGCTAAAAATTCCTTGACATTTCCCACTCGCACCCCGGTTCCGAATCTTTTGATTTGCCTTCCGAATCTTTTGATTTGCCTTTTGAATCTTTTGATTTGCCTTTTGAATCTTTTGATTTGCCTTCTGAATCTTTTGATTTTCCTTTTGAATCTTTTGATTTGCTTTTTCTTTTCTTCTTCCCAACATCATCTACAATGCCAACATTTTTGTTTTCATCCAAGTCAATTATCTCAATCTGGCTAACCGGGGTATCCCTTGGAACATCTTCTGCGGTATTGCCATCCTCATTCTAGCTAACCAGGGTATCCCTTGGAACATCTTCTGTAGTATTGTCATCCTCAGTCTGGTTAACCAGGGTATCCCTTAGAACATCTTCTGTGGTATTGCCATCCTCATTTTGGCTAACCAGGGTATCCCTTGAATCATCTTCTGCGATATTGCCATCCTCATTTTGGCTAACCAGGGTATCCCTTGGAACATCTTCTGCGGTATTGCCATCCTCATTTGAATCAATGGCAATCCCACCTTCTAGTGGTGGTGAGGTATTACGAATGGCTTCTTCATCATTATTTGGTGCAAGAGTTGATGGTGTAGTTCCATCTTGATTTGATGGATCAGAAACATTGCCAGTTCCAAAGTAAGACTGTATACTAACTCCACCTTTTTGGTGTTTTGATGGCCTCCCAGTCCCTTCACCACCCTGAGGAGTCTTACCCTTGCCGCACTTGCGGCTCGACATCTTGATCTGATCTCCCACTTTGAATAAAAGCTGGAAAAAATGTCTTCTTGTTTAAGAAGACATACTCATAGAATATAGATCCCATTCCCTACTAAATATCTTCTTTAAGATTGAATCAAGAATGGAAGAGGGATAAAGCCATAAAGAAATCTTAAAACACTAATACTATGAAGAAATGATCACTCACCTTTAAGTTTAGGTTTTCACTGACTTGCTATTCGCTAATGCAGGAATGCCTGTGTTGTAAGTTTGTAACTTTGTCTACGATCAACTTCAAGGTGCCAACTCCAACTTCTGAAATACGAATCGAGAGCTCACAAGTCACAAGTTCAGAACTAAACAAAATGTGTAAGAATAAATCAAAGTTTCAATTGTATTTATATCATTCCATATTTGGTGAATTCTGTGGGAATTCTATATGGTATATCAAAAGATTTGGTGAATCTCGTGTGATTATATAAGGAATATATTTAAGTGTCGGTGAATCAAACCTCGATGGACTACATACATTGAAATTTACAAGGCGAATATGGTCCTAAGATCAGCACAGAGGTGTCATGCAAATTGGCGAAATGGCCCCTCATAATCAACTACTTGTAAATTTTAATTGGCGAAATGGGTCCTCACGCACAGTGACCATGTAATGGGGTTGGCGAAATGGGTCCTCACGCACAGCGACCATTTAATGGAGTTGGCAAAACGTGTCCCGATACACAATGTTGTTTTAATAGTATTGGCGAATATATAGGTGATTTAGTACTTCCTTCTGGAATTCTAGGTGAAAATATTAGTCGGCCCATTTGAAACACGTATTTTGTTATGGCAAAAATCTTACTTCATTGATTCTCATAAAATAAATCGATGGTGAATGTAGATGGATTCGACCGATAATACATAAAAACTAGGCGATTTGACCACCCTGTTGGATGTGATTTATTCGCCAATTTTGACTTGGCTGATCTGCGATATTCGCCACTAAAAAGATCTCTGATGGCTAGGAAATGGATTAGTATAACTTTTTAAATTGAACAATTTCTCCTATCATTGATACATTCTATATAAATCATATTATCATCTATCAAATCTTTCACTTCATGTTTTAAATCCACACACCCTTGAGTATTATGAATATTAACTCTATTAAAGTTAAAAATGCATTCTCATTATAATTCTTAGGCAACCTTCCAACTACATCTAATTGATGAATATGTGGGAAAGTGATGAAATTATAGATTGTTATGATGTATTATCAAGATTCAATTGAATAGTTTTTTGAATCAAACTCATTGATCCATATTTCATGAGTAGTGGTTCACATGAACCCATTTTTCACGAGCATGAATGGTCCACTTAACACTCATTGCATCTAGGTTATGCTCATAGGAGTGAAGCATTAGGACTTCCCAGGAGGTCACCCATTCCAATATTATGGTAAACTAAGTACACTTAACCATGGAGTTTCCTCCAAGATCAATCCCACTTATCTTGCTACTCTATTTTGTTTGAAACTCCATGGTTAAGTGCATTGAGTCAAAGTAGTACTAGGATGGGTGACCTCTTAGGATGTCCCAATGCTTCACCTTTGTGAGAATCACCTAGATGCAAGGAGTGCTAAGTGCACCATTCATAATTATGAGAGATGGGTTCATGTGAACCACTACTCATGAAATATGGGTTAATGAGTTTGAATAAAAAACTATGCATTTGAATCCTAATAATACATCATAATTTGACACACTACAAAAAATACCACCTACTTGTCATTAAGTTATAGCTCAATAAATTTTGAAGCATAGTATCCAAGGGATATTGTAACTTGCTAAGCCTTCTAAAAGTGTAAAGCTTAAAAGAAGGTATAATGGAAGTATTGGAAATATGATGCACATTATCCTTTTGTCTTTATTATCATTACCCTTTGAAAAATTAGTAAAATTTTGAACTTAGAAGGGTAATAATGTTGAGAATTAAGGTGTCTCAACCTTGCAAAATTCGTGTTTTGATTTATTAATTCTTTAGCATTTTCTCGCATATTATTGTATTTTATATTAGTTAAATTATGCTCCAACCAAAATGGGGTGTGGGATTTTGAGTTGGCACATATGCCACATGTTGGTACTTTGTGAAATGTTGTAAGGTGTATTTAATTTTCCTATTTTGAGCACAAATGTGATGTCCTAGTTTTGTGGGATCCTTTGACAGACTTATGATAGATTCTTATGACGTGTAAGAACAAAGAATAGAGAGGGTTACTTTGGACTCCTGACCAACTATGACAAAAAAATATAATTTGTCATGAAGTGCCTATTTTTAGATGGGAATAATGAAAAACTTGGGTCACCATGTTGGGTGGATATTTATGATCAGTTATGACAGCTATAAGGTAGAGTAATTAATTACTACTGTTAGCCTGTATGAGGGAATCTTCTACGGGGTGTTGGAATTTGGGCCTAGGTTGGGTGCCATACCTCCAAGAGGTTTTACACATGGTTTCCAAGTTGCCCATTTTTTTATAAATTGCATGCTTGAGGAGTTGCATTGTAATGAGAATTTACAAGTGTTGTTGGAATGTTGTTGAAATCACTCCAAGTTTACATGCTGGTGAAACTTCTATTAAAATCTTGCTTTGCAATTGTGTTGTTATCTTGTTATTGATTTGATAATACATTGAGAAGGTTTTGAAGTGTGTGTGTTTTCTCTTGAAAGGGTTTTCTCCACGTAATATTGGTGTTATGTGTTAAATCGTTCATGTTGATTTATGTGTTTTTGCATATTTTTTTGTAATAGTTTAGATTAAATTTGAAAAGAATTGTACACTAATCCTCTCAAGATTAGCATAGGAAGTTGATTCCACTATGTTGCCTTCCTTACAAGTGGGATCGAAGCATGGCCATTTTTTGTTCTAGTTGTTTGGTTGTTGCGTTTTTTGAGTTAATCTAGTTTGAGTGGCAGCTTGTGTAGAAGTATACTTTGTGATCTTATTGTAGGAATTATATATGAAAGTCTCATTAAGGAGGATTGAGGTTAAAAAAAATTGGTATGAATTTTGAGCCATGGAAAATGAAAATGGAGGGTTTATTGGTAGTTTGTGATCTGTGGGGTATCACTGACGAGAATGTTCATAGACCTACAAATGCAACCATAGCTCCTCAGTATGACATTATGGACTAGAAAGTGAAGGGTCTCATTAGATTATGTCTTGTCCATGAAAAACCTACTACAAAAAAAATATGGCAGAAATTGGGTGAAATCTACCAAGCTAAATCCCTAGTTAACAAGTTGTTTATGCAGAAGAAATTATATTCCTTAAGAATGGAGGAATGTGGAAAAATTGTAAACCACTTGAATGCATTCAATACATTGGTGGCTTAGTTAATTTTAGTGGGTGTGAAGATGGATGAAGAAAAGATGTCAGACTTTGCTATGTTCTTTGCATGATTCATGGGATAGTCTCATGATGGCCATTGGGAATACTTTTCTTACATTGAAGGTTGAAGATGTTGTTGGTTCTTTACTTTTTGAAGAGATGAGAAGGAAGGTTTCCATCAATGCTAAAGAGGCCTTGAGTGTTCATGCTAGATAAAAAGAAAGAGGCAAGAAGAACAAGAAACATTGTGAAAAGTCAAGATCCAAGTCCAAGGGGAGATCAAAGTCTCCTAGAAAGTCCAAATTGATATGTTTGAATTGTGGCAAACTTGGTCATTTTAGAAAAGAATTCAAAGAGAAGAAGAAGAAAAAGAAGAAATTGACTTTGATTTTAAATTTTAAAAGGAAGATGTTGATGCCTTTAGTGCAACTTTGGCAATTTGTGCAAATGATAATGTATGGGTGATTGACTTAGGTGCATCTTTTCATATGAAATCTAATAGAGATTGGTTTAATTAGTATGAATAATTTGATGGAGGTAAGGTGTACTTGGGTGATTGCTCTCATTTAAAAATTGTTGGTTGTGGAAGAGTACAAATTAAATTTCCTAATAGTAGAGTTAAAGGATTTAGTGGTGTGTTACATATCCCAAGGTTATCATGAAACCTATTATCTATAAGTAAATTGATTGATGCAAGTGTGCAGGTTGTCTTTTCTGATGTAGGGTGCAAGATGGTTAGAGGTGCTATGGTGATTGCTGGAGGTGTGAGATTGAGCACTTTGTTTCAACTTTATGCATGTATTGTTGAGTGAAATAGTACTTCTATTAAGGTTGAATCTTCATCTAGTTCATTGGATAAACGAGTGGTATCTTCTTCGGTGAATGGCCATGCTTTCTAGGTACCTAAGGGTGCTATTTCTATAGAGACTGAGTTACCAACTGAAAAACAATGTTATGGCACTAGAGATTAAGCCACATAGGAGAGACAGGTCTAAGGAACTTAAAGAATAAGAACCTTGTTAAAGGTTTATCTAATTGTAATCTTGAATTTGATTTCTGTGAATATATAAAATAAAACCATGTTCAATTTTATTTAAGCTCTCATAAGTCTTTGGAATTTTGGATCTTATTCATTTAGATGTGTATGGTCCTGTTGAAGTTCCTTTGATTGAAAAATTTGTTTACTACATGTTACATTTATTGATGCTTATAGTAGGACATGGGTTTATTTTCTTAAAACAAAATCAAAAGTTTTCAATCATTTTAAAGAGTTCAAAGCTATGGTAGAAACTTAGTCTAGAAAGAAAATTAAATGTTTGAGGATTGACAATGGTGGTGAATATTGTTCTACAAATTTTGATAAATTTTGAAAATATTGTGGCATTCAGAGGCAAAAGACAAATATGTATTCTCCATAATAGAATGCAGTTGCAGAGAGGATGAACAAGGCATTGATGAAGAAGGCTAGGAGTATGCTTAGAGGAGTTATCTTAGAACAAAGTTTTTGGGTTGAGGTTGTAGCCACTGCTTTCTACCTAATTAATAGGTTTCCTACATTAGCTTTTGTTGATAAAATGCCTATGGTGGTGTGGTTAGGCATAAATCCTTCATCGAGGCATCTTCATATTTTTGGTTATGAGCCATATGCACATGTATTGAGGGAGAAGTGTACTAAGTTGGATAAAAAGGCTATAAAATGAATTTTCATTAGTTATAGTTATGGAGTAAAAAGATACAAGATTTGAGATCCTATTGAACAAAAAGTATTATACAGTAAAAGTGTGATTTTTGGAGAAACTAAGCCTTCTTCCATTGTATTATAGCCAAAAAAAAAGTGGAAAGAAAGATGTGGTTCAACTTCCTCCCATCCCTTAGAAAGTTGAAATGAGAGCCCCATTGAGACTAGAAGTTGAGGAGAGCTCATCTAGCTTGAAATCTTCAGAAGAGGAGGAAGAACCTCCTACTCAACTTGTTTGAAGGCCAACCGGGCATAGACAACCACCATAAATATATTCTCCTAGTGATTGGAGATGTATATTTGCTTTGAATACTAACATTGATGAACTTAGATATGTGCAAGATGCATTATGTATGTATGCATGATGCAACATCCTAGAAAATTACCATGAATGAAGAGATGACGGCCATAGAGAAGAATGATACATGGGACTTGGTAAATTTCCTTGAAGGACGCAAAGTAGTTGGTTGTAAATGGATATTTAGGAAGAATATTAGTAATGTTGAGAAGTATAAGGCATGGTTGGTTCCAAAAGGTTACTCCTAAGTGAGGGGGTAGATTATAGTGAAATATTCTCTTCTATTGCAAAAATTTCATCCATTAAAATCTTTCTTTCTATTGTTGCAAGTTATGATTTGGAAGTTGAACAAATGGATGTGAAAAATGCTCCCCTTCATTGTGATTTGGAGGAAGAGATTTACATGACACAGCCAAAGCACTTCATGGTGAAAGGTAAAGACAATTTGGTTTGTAAATTAAAGAAATCTTTGTATGGACTAAAAGCAAAATTTTAGGATGTGGTACCAAAAGTTTGATACATTTGTATTGAGTTTGGGATTTGAGATTTCTAATCGAGATCACTATGTTTATTTTAAATTTAATGGTGATCACTTCATGATTATTGCATTATATGTTGAAGATATGTTTTGTATTGGCAAAAGAAAAGATTTGATTTATAAATTAAAATCTCAACTTGTACAAGAATTGAAAGAAGGATTTAGGTGTGAAAAAACACATCCTGGCGATGGAAATAAGAGACAGAGAATAGAAAGCTATGGCTTGGCTAGAGTAAGTATGTCAATTCAATTTTACAGAGGTTTAACATGTGGGATTCTGGTGCAGGGGTACCCATAGGTCTAGGAGGTCTATTCAAATCTTTTCTTATCATGTTGTTCAATAAGGTCTTGAAGACCATCTTGATGCATTGTAATAAGGTTGAAGACCATTTCAAGTTGATGTCATGTTCATTTCATGTTGATTGCCAATGAGGCATGGCCTTGATTGTAAGCACACTAGTTACTTGTGACAGTCATAGATAAAGTCCCTTGTTTCATAGGTGAATTCATTGAGTTGTAGCCATTCATGGCACATAGAGATCAAGGTTGAAGGCCTAAACACCTTGTGAAAAGGTAAGTCATTTTGTAAACAAAATACATATATAATCACATGTAATTAGTTGAAAAACAGGGGCAGTGGTGGTTGCAGGGTCAGTTTTGGCCTCCCACTGACCCAAACTGCCCTCTAATCAGTTGTCAAGGTCGAAGGAAGGCTTCTAAAGGCCTTGAACATGTTCATTGATACATGTATGAAGTTTGGAGAAGAATAAACGAAGAGAATCTAGTTTTCTGCTTTTTTTTCCTGAGTTTGTACGTTGTTCCAGCCCGTGCCCTATCACTGTACGGTATAGTTACAAAATCTCTTGATGTTGGATGGATAGAGGTATGAGTTAGGAATAATTTGAAGTTGGTTTGGGCTTTTGAAACTATTGTATTGCACAGATTTAATTATTCTTTTGAAACTTGGTAGTTAAACCCTACCTTAGGGTTTTTGATAGAAACTGTGTTTTCACTCCATTCCACTAGCTTGAATCCATCTCAATTAGTGGAATGGACTTTTTGATGTTTGTTTTATCTTGTTATAAAGGATTTCAGGGTAGAGAGTTGGATTTGAAGGAGTTTGTTTGAAGAACCTAGCAAACCCATGTGCTAGGTACATCTCAGAAGGAATAGTATTGTCTAAAACTTGCACAGTCGATTGTGAGGCCTTAAAACCCATAAAATTTGTAGTTTTGCCATGAATATAAGGTGTCTAAATGGTTCAGAGAATTCTATGAATCGAATCAAGGGTACTTGTTTTGTATTTTAGACCTAATTGGGCTCATCTTAGTAGGACAGTCATACTGAAAATGCCGCTTGTTCCAAAACAACCCACACTAGATTTTTGATATGTTTTCAATGCTCCAAAAGGGTATCTCAAACCATGTTTGTCTTGTTTTGAAAGTGCCTGGATTACAAGAAACCTTCTATCAAACCTAAAAAATAGGGCTACAAGGAGTCTAGTGGGTTTGTGAAGGAAGTACCCTATCTATGTTTGCAAATGTCCATCCAATGGTTTGGGAAGGTTGTCCTAATGGTTTTAAGACCTTGTACATGACTGCCTCTGCAAGATCATCTATCTTGTGCCATATTCAAGTGGAGCCCTTGGTTTAGGCTTTGTAAGCAATGAAAGCTTGTTGGTAAAACAATGAGTTCATCATCCTCCATTCAATGATTGTCAAACACCTTGAAGTTGTCTTGTTTCCCCTCTATCTTTTGCATCATAGTGGTATCAGGGCCATTGTCTGATTAGTAAAGGGAAAAGAAGTAGTTGGGTCCATAAATCATCTTGAAAAACCAAGATGCCTCCAAAAAGTGGGTTGGTGATAGCCAGGAGAATGAAGGCCTTTGAAGAGGAGATGGAGGCCTTGAAGGCTAGAGAGAAAAGGAGAGAAAGAGAGGAAGAAGGAGACAGTGATCCTGATCAAGAAGAAGAAGGTGAAGAAGGGGAATCTCCAGAGTGAGAGGAAGAGTTACCCCCTGATGAGAGAAGATTTCTCAATGCCTTGAAATCTGTGAAAGGAGAAGCCTCTGATGTGAGGATGGACCTGCCAATGTATGAAGGGAAGATGGATGCTGAGGAGTTGATAGAATGGATTGATGCCATGAATAATTACTTTGAATACAAGGAAGTGGCAGAGGACAAGAAGGTGAAGTTTGCCAAAACCAAACTGAAAGGTGTTGCACTCACATGGTGGAATTACACCCAAGGTGAGAGGGTGAAGAATGGGAGAAGTATGATCACTTCTTGGAGCAGGATGTCGGAAAGGATCAAATCTCAGTTTCTACAAGCAGATTATGATGTGCAGATCTACAAGAAGATGCAAAATCTCAAATAGAGGGACATGGATGTGTCCACCTACACTGAAGAGTTTCACAAACTTACTCTCAGATGTGGGCATGTAGAGGATGAGAAGGGAAAAATTGCAAGGTATATCAATGGCCTGAAATTCAGTATCCAAGATGAGATCAGCATCTTAACCCCTGAGACAGTAGATAAATGTTTTCAGATGGCACTGAGGGCTGAAGAGAAGTTGAAGAGGAAAGGTGAGCAACAAAACAAAGGTAGAGGGGGAAGAAATTTTAGAGGTAGAGGCAGTTTTGGGGGAAGAAATTAGTTTCAAAGAAGTCAAGGTGAGTCTAGTGGAGACTCAGGTTCAAGAGGAGGCTTTAGAGGAAGGAGACCCAATGGAAGGGGTAGATTGGGTGGACCAGGGAGAGGTCCTAATGTCTTCACAGGGAGATGCTACAATTACAACCAAGTGGGACACTCAACCTTCAAATGCCTTGAGAAACAAGCCTCAATCTCTCATGGAGGAGAGAGAAGGAACCAATTAATTCAGGAAGATGATTGCCAAAGTGTCAATTCCCTAATTGGAAGTGCAGCCCCAGTTCATGATGGAGAAAGCTTGATGATGAGGAGGACCATGATGAAGGTGCCTCAAACAAAAGAACCCCCTCAGAGGAAGACATTGTTTTGAACTACATGCAAGGCCTATGGTAAGATATGCAAGGTAATTATTGATTTAGGTTCTACTAAAAATTTGGTTTCCATAGAGATGGTAGACAAATTGAAATTGAAAAGACTACCTCATGCTAACCCCTACAAGGTGTCATGGTTGAATAAGGGGCAACAAGTCTTAGTAGATGAACAATCTTGGGTAGAGTTTGAGATAGGGGAGTATAAGGATAAGATCTTGTGTGATATAATCCCCATGGATGCTTGTTATTTGATGTTAGAACGTCCTTGGCAGTATGATGTGCAATCCCAACATGATGGGAAGTCAAATTCTTTCATTATAACCAAGAATGGTAGGAAGTATAGAATGGATCCTTTGCCGGATGAGAGTGTGGATAAGAGTATTGGGTCAAGTGTCATGATAGTGAGTGGGAGAGAGTTTCTTAACACCCTTAAGGAGGAAGGAACCCAAGGGTATGCTTTGATTTTGAAGCCTAAAAAAGTCTTGATTTGCCTAGCCATGGTAAGGAAGAAGTCTCGAAGGAGGTGTAGCAGTTGTTAGAGAAGTACAAGGGTATCATGGTAGAGGAGATGCCTAATGCACTACCACCTATTAGGTACATAATCCATCAGATTGACTTCATTCCAGGGTCTACATTGCCAAACAAAGTAGCCTACAAGATGACACCATCTCAAAATGAAGAGATTGCCAAGCAAGTACAAGAGTTATTGGATAAGGGTTTGGTGAGAAAGAGCCTTAGTCCATGTGTTGTCCCAACAGTCCTAGCCCCTAAAAAGGATGGTAAATGGAGACTTTGTACAGATTCTAGGGTAATCAATAAGATTACCATAAGATATAGGTTCCCTATGCCTAGGATTGAAGATCTAATGGACTGTTTGGGAGGGACTTGTTATTACTCCAAGATTGATCTCAAGAGTGGGTATCATCAAATCAGGATAAGGCAAGGAGATGAATGGAAGACTGCCTCCAAGACAAATGAAGGTCTCTATGAGTGGTTGGTGATGCCATTTGGCCTATCTAATGCTCCAAGTACTTTTATGCACCTTATGAATGAGGTGTTGAAGGATTTCATTGGAAAATTTGTTGTGGTATATCTTGATGAGATTCTTGTGTTTAGAAGGACAAAGGAAGAGCATTTGCAGCACTTGGACCTAGTTTTGAAGAAGTTGCATGATGAGAAGTTGATGATCAACATGGAGAAGAGTGTCTTCATGAAGGAAGAACTCACCTACCTTGGTTTTGTGATCTCCAAGGGTAATTTGAAGATGGATCTAGCAAAGGTGGAGGCTATTTTGTCATGGTCAACACCCAAGGCAGTGGGTGATGTGAGAAGCTTTCATGGATTGGCAACATTCTATAGAAAGTTCATTAAATGTTTCAGTTATATATGTACAGCCATCCTAGATACCATCAAGGGAGGACAAAAATGTAAGTTTTCTTGGACCAAGGCAGCTGATGAATCATTTGAAATTCTAAAAAAGAAGGTAGCACAACATCCTATTCTCATTTTTCCTGATTTTAATAAGTTGTTCATGGTGGAGTGTGATGCTAGTAACCTTGCCATAGGGACTGTCTTGAGTCAAGAGGGCAAACTAGTTGCTTTCTTTCGTGAGAAACTAAATGATGCTAAGAGAAAGTATTCTACCTATGACTTGGTGTTGTATGCAATGGTACAAGCCTTGAAGAAATGGAGGCATTATCTTTTGCCCAAAGAATTTATTATTTACACTGACAACCATGCTCTTATTTTTCTAAATCCACAGGAGAAACTCAGTCACAAGCATATGAAATGGGTTGAACAACTTCAAGCCTACACATTTTCCATCAAACACAAGAAGGGGTAGGCCAATAAAGTGGCGGATGCATTGAGTAGAAGGGTGTGCATGGTTCAAGAAATTTAGTTGTAAAGTGTGGGAATTGATTCCCTCAAACAAATGTACAAGGATGATGAAGATTTCAAGGAGGTATATGAAGTTTGTTCTCAATTTTTAGACTCCTATCATACTAATTTTTTTGAGTTTTTGTTGCAGCAGGGGTTATTGTTCAAAGGGAGCCAATTGTGTGTTCCTAGGTGTTCCATGAGGGAGAACATCATAAAGGAGAAACATTGTGGCCATCTCGGAGGCCACTTTAGGATGGATAAAACACTTGAACAGGTGAAAATATTCTATTTTTGGCCAAAATTGCAATCAGATGTTAGAAAGTTTGTTGAAGCTTGTAGCATATGCCAAAGGGCTAAGGGAACATCAACAAATGCTGGTCTATATCAACCACTTCCTATTCCTCATAGGCCATGGGAGAGTATTAGCATGGATTTGTCTTGGGTCTTCCTAGGACTCAAAGAGGTTTTGATAGCATCTTTGTTGTGTGGATAGGTTTAGTAAGATGGCTCACTTTTTGCCATGTAAATGCACTAATGATGCTTCCCACATTGCTGGTTTGTTCTTCAAGGAAATTGTTAGGATACATGGTTTGCCTCTCAACATTGTGACTGACAGGGATCCTAAGTTTGTGGGCCACTTTTGGTGTACTTTATGGAAGAAGTTGGGCACTCAATTGTCCTTCACTTCAGCCTATCACCCTTAGACTGATGGCCAAACTGAGGTGGTGAATAGGTCCTTGGGAAATCTTCTTAGATGTCTTACAAAGTAGCATGGATAGTCATGGGATATGATCATCCCTCAAGCAGAGTTTGCCTATAATGATTCCACCAATAGAAGCACACAGAGAAGTCCATTTGAAGTTGTCTATGGGATTCATCCAAGAGGGATTCTAGAACTAAGGGATCTACATGGATTAGAGAGAAAGAGTGCTTAGGAAGAAGACTTTGCAGTGACCATGAAGGACATCCATGATAGAGTGAGAGAGACTCTCCAAAAGAATATAGAAAAGTACAAGGAGAAAGCCAATGAGAGGAAGAGAGATGTGTAGTTTAAGGTAGGAGACTTGGTGATGGCACACTTGAAGAAAGAAAGACTTCCAAAAGGATAGCCAACAAAGCTACTCATGAAGAAGATTAGTCCTTGCTGGATTGTGCACAAGTTTGGTCCTAATGCCTATGAGATTGAACTTCCTCAAGGATTGGCTATATCCCCAATATTCAATGTTTTAGATTTATTTCCATACAAGGGTGATAATGTTGCAGGTCTGACAACAGTAGAAGATGAAGAGTGGGTTAAGGATCTCCCACCTAGCCAACCCATTGAAGTTGGAGAGTATATTGGACACTAAGGTGATCAAGAAGACTAGGAAGAAGACCTACAAGGAGTACCTTATCAAATGGAGTGGCCTACCTACTGAAGATGCCATTTGATGAGTGAAGAAGACATTTTGAAGCATGGGACCACCATTGCTGATCTGGTTCCTCAAGGGACTTGAGTTCTTTCCCACCCTCGGAGTATGGTGCAGGGGCACCCATAGGTCTAGGAGGTCTATTCAAATCTTTTCTTATCATGTTGTTCAATAAGGTCTTGAAGAGCATCTTGATGCATTGTAATAAGGTTGTCGACCATTTCAAGTTGATGTCATGTTCATTTCATGTTGATTGCCAATGAGGCATGGCCTTGATTGTAAGCACACTAGTTACTTGTGATAGTCATAGATAAAGTCCATTGTTTCATAGGTGAATTCCATTGAGTTGTAGCCATTCATGGCACATAGAGATCAAGGTTGAAGGCCTAAACACCTTGTGAAAAGGTAAGTCATTTTGTAAACAAAATACATATATAATCACATGTAATTAGTTGCAAAATAGGGGCAGTGGTGGTTGCAGAGTCAGTTTTGGCCTCCCACCAACCCAAACTGCCCTCTAATCAGTTGTCAAGGTTGAAGGTAGGATTCTAAAGGACTTGAACATGTTCATTGATACATGTATGAAGTTTGGAGAAGAATAAATGAAGAGAATCCCATTTTCTGCTTTTTTTTCTTGAGTTTGTACACTGTTCCAGCCCGTGCCCTATCACTATACGACATAGTTGCAAAATCTCTTGATGTTGGATGGATAGAGGTATGAGTTAGGAATAATTTGAAGTTGGTTTGGGCTTTTGAAACTATTGTATTACAAAGATTTAATTGTTCTTCTGAAACTTGGTAGTTAAACCCTACCTTAGGGTTTTTGACAGAAACTATGTGTTTTCACTCCATTCCACTAGCTTGAATCCATCTCAATTAGTGGAATGGACTTGTTGATGTTTTTTTTAGCTTGTTATGAAGGATTTCAGGGTAGAGAGTTGGATTTGAAGGAGTTTGTTTGAAGAACCTAGCAAACCCATGTGCTATGTACATCTCAAAAGGAACAACATTGTCTAAAACTTGCACAGTCGACTGTGAGGCCTTAAAACCCATAAAATTTGTAGTTTTTCCATGAATATAAGGTGTCTAAATGGTTCAGAGAATTTTGTGAATCAAATCAAGGGTACTTGTTTTGTATTTTATGCCTAATTGGGGCTCATCTTAGTAGGACAGTCATACTGAAAATGCTGCTTGTTCCAAAACAACCCACACTAGATTTTTGATATGTTTTCAATGCTCCAAAAGGGCATCTCAAACCATGTTTTTCTTGTTTTGAAAGTGCCTGGATTACAAGAAACCTTATGTCAGACCTGAAAATAGGGCTACAAGGAGTCTAGTGGGTTTGTGAAGGAAGTACCCTATCTATGTTTGCAAATGTTCATCTAATGGTTTGGGAAGGTTGTCCTAATGGTTTTAAGACCTTGTACATGACTGCCTCTACAAGATCATCTATCTTGTGCCATATTCAAGTGGAGCCCTTGGTTTAGGGTTTGTAAGTGATGAAAGCTTGTTGGTAAAATAGTGAGTTCATCATCCTCCATTGAATGATTGTCAAACACCTTGAAGTTGTCTTGTTTCCCCTCTATCCTCTGCATTAGATTCTAGACCATTGTGTGCTCATGTGATTTTGGGAATGAAATTATCTATTTTATAATGTCCTACATCTCCTTCTAAGATGGAAGACATGAGCACAATGCCTTACCAAAATGCAGTCATAAGTTTGATGTATGCTATGGTCTACACAAGAATAGACATTCCCTAAGTAGTGGGAGTTATGAGCAAGTTTATGTCTAATATTGGATGGATACATTAGGATGTAGTTAAAAGAGTCTTCAGATATTTGTAGGGCACCTCAGAGTATTCTTTGTGCTATCATGGTAGTTTGACAGGAGACAAGAGTTCCCTTGATATTCATGGTTATGTGGACTCAAATTGGGTTGGAGATGTCAATAGCAGAAGATGCACTAGTGCATATGTGTTTATTTTATTTGGTGGTGTAATTAGTTAGATGAATAAGCAATAGGTTGTGGTTGCTTTTTCCACTACTAAGGCTAAGTATACTATAGATACTCATGCATGTAAGGAAGCCATTGTGTTTAATAGACTATGTTCAAATGTTGAGATGAAACAAGGTGCAATTACTTTTTATCGTGACAGTCAGTGTAATTTGTTTAGCAAAGAACTTGACATTTCATGCGAGGACCAAGCACATAGATGTGCAGTATCATTTTGTTAGAGACATGGTTGAAGATGGAAGGGTAAAATTAGAGAAAGTACAAACTGTAACAAATGTTGTAGATGCTTTAACCAAGCTCGTGGGCAGAGAGAAATTTAGATGGTGTTCAGAGTCTATGGGTCTTTTAGCCCCTAGCAGTTAGATTCCATAATGGTATGTTTCCTTTTGGCTCTTACAAGGTATTTGACAAGTGAGAGAATGTTGGGAATTAAGGTGTCTCAACCTTGCAAGAATCACAAAGTGAACTTGATCTTAATGCTTTAGAGATACTAAAATAAGGTTATAATATTGAAACTACAAATGAGGAGTAGCTCAAAAAATATACCCTTTAAAAATAGTGTTTGAAAGAGAGACTATATGAAACCAAATGGAGTCTTAAAAGTTTCTAAAACGAGAACTTTGTAGAAACACTAATGATATTTTAAAAATTATGGAAAATCTATGCATCAAAATAAAAAATCAGCTACACTATTGTGAAGGACGCAAAAAACTAGCTAAAATAAAAAATACACTAAAAAAGGAGTTTGTGTGCTCAAGATATCACCCTTTAAAAATTAGGTGCAAAGTTTTAGAGCTCAACAACACCACCTCCTCTACAAGCCAAGTTAGCAGTGTCACTAAATTTAGAAAAGTCTATGAAATTTAGTAGAATTCAACAAATTTAGCGGTTCTACCAAAAAATTTGCTAAAATTAGAAAACTACCAAATAAATTTAAAAGGTTATCAAATATAGATGAATTGCCAAAATAGAGGGATTAACCAAATTCATTGCTAAATATAATAGACCTACTATGTTTAGAGGTGTTTTCTCAATATACCTGAGGTTTTTTTCCAAATTGAAGTAAACTTGTGTATAAAAGTGGCCACATAGTCAACCAACATAGGCAAGTGAATATTGCAAAGAGGGTATCATGTGATTGTTTATGCCACATTATCCATTTGAAAAAGGGTTTATAAAGGTCAATGGCCTTATTAAAGGGGCTAGCAAGATATAAAGGCCATTGGTGGTTCCTTCATAGAGGTTGTTGGGTCCTAAAAATGCAAGTCCAAAATCCTAGAGCATTTCTTCTCCTCCTAGGCTAGGGATGCCATTAGGAAGGTGAGAAAGAGGCTCATCTACAGATTGAGGATGGTTATGGACAACGAATGAGAGTTGGTTTTCTCTCCTACACTTTAAGAATAGCTTAAACTCAGGAGGATGTTCCTTGAGGTTTGATAACTAGGTGAACAACTAAAAAATGGTGGCTAAACCTAACCCATTGACTTGGTCCCAAATATTTTCACTAAACCAAGCACAAATAGCTACCCATATACCTCAATATAGCTTATTTCTATAGCCTATAGATGCACCAACAAATGATAATAGCATGATATCCCTTGAGATGAACCCACTAAACATTACATACATAAATAAAAGATGCTGGCATGCATGAATGTGATTCACAAATGATTTGAATTGTTTTGGATTGCTTAGAAGGACTCTCTAGTTATGATACTGAATCATGAACAACATATGGAACCTAATCTAAACCTACTCCTACTCCTACAACTAATAGGATGAGGGTTTAATAAATGAAAGGTGATTGACTCTTCCTCAATATGGACTGGTGCCTACTCCATTGGGCAACAAAGTCATGAACAAAAGGGAAGAAAGAAAACATGCAACATAGGATGAACAAAACTAGATATATATTCACATATATCGCAAATAGACCCCCATATGATGGACATACTTAATAATCCAGAAAATAATTGTAGTGATCCATTTGCAATAGAGGAATAACTAATACAATGCCTTGTATTAATTTAAATGCTATCACACATTACCAAACCTCAGTTATAATCATACCAAAAATGTGGTAAGAGAAAACAAATAATTGTGATTATCCATTCCCTTGAATCATTACAGTCTCCTATGGAGACATACCATTACATGCAAACCTTCTTTAAGCAAATCCCTCGTACTTTGTGTTGAATACATTCCTTTGCTTGCAGATAAGACTATTGCTTCATTTGATGCCCTAAAATCATCTGAGGTGCTTGCAAACTAGACAATTGGTTTAGAGACCAACCAGTTGGCTCAATGACCAACCCTCTCAAATGAATATAATGTTTGCCTTTATGTACTAGATTTGTTCTGCTATCTCTTGGGAAGGAATCGCCTACCCCATCTACCTCTTTGTGTCTTCGTATTGAATTCACATGACTCCATAGCTTACCTATGCCTCGACATTTGAATCGCATTGAAAACTTGTGCAGGAGGCTCAACAACCTGTGCCAAATCATGTTGCATTGTAGTATCACATGAAATTGAATCATGGCATGCGCTAAATTACAGTAGGAGACTGTGACTGATTTGAAGTCACTTGGCGGGATGCCAAACTGCCACCTGTCTCATAGAAATGCAACTGTGTATTCCCCACAAGATTCAAAGACTTGTTGATTCATCTCCACTAAATTAATGGTGTATCACCTTCTTTTTGGCCTTGAAAGGTCCTTCATAATGCAGAGACCGCCGGATGCCTTGGGCTAATGATCAGGTGGCTCGAAAGCCTCTTTCTTCATAGTGAGTCTCCAATGACACGTGTCTCCATCATGCAATGCCTAAAGTGTGGCAAGGTTGGATCATTAAAATGTTGCGCATAAGCTCCATGTGTATCCCTTCACTCTTCGGGTTCCTCTTTGTATCACATCGACCATTGGATCCTTGAATGATTAAACAGTTTGAAATCCCTTTCATAGCCTCTGCTCTATGGTGGGTCCGCTCGCCACATGGAACAATTGTGCATTGCCTTGTGAGTGTCAGACCAGTCTTGTTCGAAATGATGTGGGATTGTGACATGTGTCTCTCCTAAGACTCCAGTCTCTTTTCTTTTATTGGGTTTCAAGTGTGTGGGCCCTACCATAGTCTAACCTAGATGATGCCAACCAATGGTACAAGCACCTTGAGGTGTCAATACTGAGACTCCACATTGATGTGCCATGATGACACATGTCCTGGGGAAATTCCTCCTTGATATTTCCTTCTCTTTTGATTCATAAGGGGCTTGCCACAATGAGTCAATGCCACATGCCCTAATGACGCTTCAAGTTACTTGTATCACAACTACAGCCTTTTAGAAGAGCGAGGCTCCAACATGTGGCACCATCTACATTAATTTAAATCAATGGCCCCATGCCATCCTTCCTTTCTTGAGTCTTTTGAAGCCTCAAGCCCACCATGAGTGACTCACTCAAAGGGACCAATGGTGCAATGCACAGATGTGTCAGAACTGGCAGCCCCGGGAGGTTGTGAGAAGCCTCAATGTGGCATCACCCAGTCATAAATTTGATGGCTTGTCACCTATTCAATGGATCCTAATAGATTATTCAAAGGAGTTATTGTTGACCTTAGATTTGGAACAAAATTTGAGTGAGAGGCTCCATAGACACTCAGAGGACTTTTTAGGATAATTTCTTAGGATGGGGACCCATTTTAAATGTCACAGATCATATATAAATAATGGGTCAAAATAGGTGAAGGAAAACAAAGGCACAACACATGGAACTTTTATGGATCTTGGGTAGGAAAAGAGGGTGGAAAACTAGGCACCAATAGAGGTTATGACGTGCTTGTGGGGCCCCATGCCAAAGGTGCTCCAAATATTTAAATGTTGTTTGTGCAAAGAGGGGGTGGTATAGGAAATACCCTCAATAAAAAACTACAAACTTTTAATAAAACCTGCTAATGGAATATTTACCTCTTGTACATTATGTAGATAATATTTGTCTATGCCAGCAAATATGCCCACAAAAAAGTTGCATTGTTAGGGAATATTCTATAGAATATTACTTTTGTATAGTTAGGGAAGACAAATGTTTTGGGTCCTATGCTAAGTGATATTTTTTTTATGATTTGATAAACATTCATGGATTTTTTAGGCCTTGAGGATGTAGTGAAAAAAACAAATTTGACCCAAAATGTCCAAAAGTTGAGTGATCAATCGAATATTGTGAACAACTCCCTCTTTCAAACCCTTATAGATTTTACCTCTAAAGATTGATTTAGATGAAACAAAAGGTAAAACCAAAAAAAATAGAACAACTAAACATAACATCAGATCAACCTACAAATACAATGATGTCAATACCCAAATAAACAATCACTAATTTAAAGTTAGTGCTCTCAAAAATAGGAAAGATGTACTAGACTAGGACATCATAGCTCCGATACCATGTTAGATTTTGTAATAAGAAAGAAACCAACTAAGAGCTAATGCCATAGTGATAGCCACAACACTATTTAATACTAGAAGATATGATATATATTGTTATTCTCATTAATCAAGAGAGCAAATACATAGAATGAGATACATAACAAACTATATTCCTAGATTTCTAGATGTAAGAGCAAGGAAAACAAAACTAAGTGAGTGAATTTATAAGAAATGTGAAAAGAGGAGGAATGTGGGATATCAAAAGACATCACTCATTGCACTCCCCATTATTAATCCTAAATATGCCCATCTAAGAAAGCTAAGCTAGATGTAGGAAAATACTTAGCAAACTAATGAAAATGAACAAAAACCTACACCAACAAAGCTTACGAAATAGAGTAATGCAAATGGTATAAAACCAACAACCTGCAATTGATTTAGTGTTGTAAATAATACACATTATATATTTATCCTCCATAGGCATTCTACTTGTGCAGATTCTAGATAGATTTGAACTGGTGGCATAGAGAATTTTACAATGGTATAGGTATACAACAAAATTCTACACTAAAACTCTATGTGCAGTATCATACATTGCACATAAAATCGTCCATCATCATAGTAATTTCAAATGAGAATTTAAATTATTGTAAAATGATCAAGCTACTAGAAAAACTATTCTTTGTGATGTGCTCTAGTGTATGTGTTAGATTTGTCTATGGAAATAGACACCCATGATCAAGAGAGCTAAAAGCAAGCACAAAATATTAGAAGACCAATATGATAGAATAATGTTATTCTATTCAAGGATGCATGTGCAAAAGATATCAATTATAATTACAAAGAAGTCTATGCTTATATAGAGAAATACAATGCATGAATGGTGGAAACTGATTAAAGGTAGACATCCATGATAGATGGATCTAACTAAAGATAGACATGCATGATAGGTGGATATAACAAGATGGAATATCATAATAAAAGAAATGCAACTCAATTAAAACTAGATAAGTGTCGATCAAGTGCATAATACATGGGCACATGACTAATTGACACAACTATCTAAGTAAGCTTATCCTAACTAGGTGTAATTATGCAATATAGTAATAAACTAAATGAAAGAAAAATAAAATGCACCAACACCCTCCCATAAGAAAAACTTAGGGAGAAATGGATAGAGGGGTCCTAAAAATGTGTAGCCATGTAAGGTACCCCTATACAAAGGCAGGGAAGGAGAAAACTTGTAGGAAAAAAACTCCCACCCCCAAGATGGGAGAAGAGCTATTTGAACCCCTTGAAAGAATTGAGAAAGATAAAACCCCACACAAGGAAAAAATCCCTCCCAGAAGAGATAGAAGAAGAGAGACCATTCAGTCCCCCTAAGATGAAGACTCTCGTGCTAATTGTAGATGGTCAACATTGAATGTTGAAGATGGTCTATGATCATCGAACAATGTTTCTCTCTTTAGGAAGAAACAAATCCAAAGGTGTGTAGAGAAGACCTTCCCATTCCTGAAAGGAATATGAAGGAAGAAAACTCAGAATATATGATGTCTCTAGAAGATGCCCAGGTGTCACCATGACAGTGCTGAAAGGTGCCACAATCAAATCAGGAGTCTCAAGCCTAACTAAAGAAACTGACAATCCATAACCTAGTAGAAATGGATGTAGAGAAAGATCCAAAGATGATAATTAATCCTTCAAATGATGCCCAAGGATCTATAAGCCAATGCCAAACTGTGACAAATGTTGATAAGATGAATTAGGTACCATGCAAAATTTAGGTATAGTAACCATGGTTGTATGGTGCTCACCATAGGTAAGACAACTAGATCAATGAGAATTTGGTATTCTTGTAGAAGGTGTCAACATGAATGATGATTGAGTTAGATATGTGGACTCATGAATATTTGTAGAATATATCACTATAGAAGCAAATTTAGGTGGATAAAGAACACGAGGGTTTAAATGTGCCTCATGAAATTTGAAGAAGATGATGCAACTTCATAGGAGCTAACAACTAAGAGGAGATGAATATCCTCAATGGTGTCCTCCAAGTTTGCAAGATGGGACTCACAATTCAAAACTAAAATGTTTGTCAAGTACTCATCCCAAGCAATTATCTCTAGAAAATGATGTATGTCTTGCTACACTAAGTTATTGGAAGCCATGTATGTCGAAGCAACATTAGAATTGGTAGATGTAGGAGATAATGGAGATGATATCCCAGTGCATGTCATTCAACTACACTACTCATCCATAGATGTTTTGTTCATGGAAGATGTTTGAGTATAAACACCAAATGCATCTATTAATGTTGAAGTAGAAGATTCTAGCCAATTGATGTGATTTTCCTAAATAAGTTACTTTAGTTCATCAATCTGCTTCAGAAAACAATCACTTTCAACATGATTTTTCTTCCCATAATAAGCACATTTGACCTTACATGATTTAGAAGGATTTTGTAGAATACTCAAATATAAATGAGAGAGTGAGAGACATGATTATCTCCCCCACAATTACTCAATCATGAAACTAAAAAAACAAATGTAGAGTCACAAGATCACCCCCCAAAATCACACAATCATGAGATCCCAACAAATTATAATGATAACACTTTATACTTAGTGTAATTATAGTTGCCACTTGTTAAATCAATGAAGTGGTCTTGATTTTAGTACATTACAAATGCCAAATTAGGCCACAAAGTTGAAAGTATAATTTTGATATAAAATAGGATAGATCATACTATACCAAGTAGAAGTACACAAAAAATTATGCACTTTTAAAAATTGCACAAAAAATATTACTATATAAGTTCAAATGGAGCCTCATCAGTTTCCAAAATGATAACTACTTAGCATCACCTATGAGAATCTATAATTTTTGGAAAATCTAGTAACTAATATAAAATTTGTTTGCACCACTATGAATCTCTAAAAAAATTAGCCTAGATAAAAATAAATTGCTTAAAAAATAGAGTAAATATGACCCAAAACGAGGCCTATGAACTTTAGCACCAAAAATCAAAATTGCATTGGAGAGGAGTCAGGTTGGGAGGGAAAAGGATGTTGATGTCATGGTGACATCATTAAAAGAATATTCTAAGATTCTACTAGAATATTTTGTATGGCCTTAATATTCCCAAACTAATTATTTTTATAAAATTGTTGTCCTTAATGTAGAACTATTAAATTTAAAATCAAAACCGCCTATTTTTGGAGTAGAAGTTGTTTTGGGAGGGAATATTCATTGAATATTATGTTATAACAGAGGGAGGCTATGGGGTCAGGTTCAAAAGGAGCTTCCACTTGAATGTGCTAGTGGTGTTAGTGGTGGGGATGCCTTTGATGAAGGCAGGGCCAATGACCATTGCCCACTGGTTAGGCCACTACCTCATGTTTATTGCTAGTGATGGTTGCTAGTTTGACCTCCATTGGTGTTGTAGAATCATTGTTTGACATACCTTGCAGGTACTATGTAAGAATCATCTTACACAGTACTACACATAAATAAATAAATAAATAAATATATATATATATATATATATATATATTTGTGTGTGTGTGTAATTTCTTTGATAGTACAATCCATACAGCTAAGGAGAACAATGTCCCTGATGGTTACAAGAAAAATGATCTAATTTTTATGATTTGACAATTCATCCATAGGTTCTTAGGCCTTTTGAATGCAATGGCAAGGTCATATTTGACCTAAAATATTGTAAAGAATCAGGTACCCGCTAGATCTGGCATGCACCTCCCAACTTCAAACCCTTATAGGCTTGTCCTCCAATGTTTAATTTAGATGCATCAAAAGACAAAAATTACTTTCTTGAACACCTCGAGCTCAATGGCGAGCTTAGATTTTCTCGAAGAATCACCCAAAGTAACCTGCAAAACAAATCCATAAATAAAAACCTCCCATAATCGAGTATTTCTATCATTTTTTAAAATTCTTCGGGTCATCATTTGATACAAGAGAAGAGCATACTCAAATTTTCAAGTTAAACCATGATTCTAATCCTACATCTTCTAGAGACTAGCCCAAAGCACTCTCCTACTCTAATACAATGTTAGATTTGTCTATGGAAATAGCCACCCAAGATCAAGAGAACTAGAGGTAAGCATAATACCAATATGATAGAATAATGCTATTCTATTCAAGGATGCATGTGCAAAAGAGATCAATTACAAAGCACAAAGAAGTCTATGCTTATATAGAGCAAGGCAATGCATGAATGAAGGAAATTAACTAAAGGTAGGCATCCATGATAGATGGATCTAACTAAAGCTAGGCATGAATGATAGGTGGAGATAACTAGATGAACTAGCACGATAAAGGGAATGTAACTCAACTAAGACTAGATAAGTGTCAATCATGTGCATAAGACATGGGCACATGACTGATTGACACAACTACCGAAGTGAGTTTATCTTAACTAGATGCATATTTTGCAATATAGTAATAAACTAAATGCAAGAAAAATAAAATGTGCCAACAATATGGAAGAAAGCAAGACTTATGGAGGATTATAAAGGTGCTAAGGTTTCTAGGAATCGAGAGTGTGAGGTTATATGTTTTGAATGGTGGGAAAAGACTATGGAAATTCTACAGGTTATGAAGGAAGTGTAGAGAGTTGGAAATGGAGGAAGAAAAGATACAAAAGAGTTCATGGGAAACATAACTGAAAATCAAACTTCAAATGTAGGGAAATTACAAAATATTGCTATAAAAGATTTTAGAAATATCGAGATTATTAATGAGGTTTGAAATAACATATTTACAAGTTAGCATGCATGGTAGCCATTCATTAAAACACAAAAATACCACAAGAGTTAGCTTCTAAATGTTTTAAAACATTGATTGATGTCAATGCTATCATGATTGCATTAGCATCCAAGTTGAGCTAGATTTTCAAAAAGTTTGAGGCAAAGTCAAAAATATGTATTGATCAAATGAATCCATATGACATCTTAATAATTGGTTTTAAGGTTGAGGAACAGACTAAATGCATCCTAAAAACATGTTAAGGGTGTGGACACTAAAATGAGTGCACAATATAAAGAAGTTGTGAAGTAGGAAATTTTTAACTCTACACCAATCTCATCCATTGCATCATACTCCAATCTTAGGCAATCTCAAAATACACCATACATCCTCTGGTGTGATCATCTTTCCAAGCGGTAATTGGAAGGTGTGATCATGATAATCCCATCTCTTTACCAATGTTGTGAGCATTAGCAAATGATACTACATCTAAGGTGGTTCTTGATGTACCTTATCCCCGCACTATCTAATATAACCCTCTCTTAATCTGTGCCCATGTTGAGTGCATGTAATGGCTACAAAACAAAATTATATGATCACTCTTTAAAATTTAAACCAATCACTACACAACACAAACCAAAAAACACACATCATTAACCATTTCTCATTAAAAATCTAAATATACAATTAATTCTATAATTCCTATCTCTTGTAGATACTAGTGTGCTAAGCTAGACTGTGTCGCAAAACTCAATCACATGAAACAGGACATGACTGCATAGAGGTTGGATGATGCCATGAGCTTGTAGTCACTACTATGCAATATAAAATATCTCAAAAATTTATCCCACTATTTTCTCAACATTCTACACATTTTTAAATTTTAAAAAAAAGTACTAAAAAACATATAAATTGACTTGCTCCACCCTCTTGTTAGCTGTCGCACATGCCCACACTTGATACATCCCAATTTTCACAAAATCTCATCACTGCAACATCATGTTGCTATATGTCAGAGCCCTAGAATCACCAAGTGAATGGTGATTGAAATCACCTTTTTCACTTTTCTATTTTATATTTATACCCCCCTCCAATTTCACCTTTTTACTTTATTTTCCTTTCCCCTCCTCTAAAACTTTTCCTACATCCTTTTCCTTCACATGATTAAAAAGGCCAAGCTACTTTTTCCTCTCATTGACACAATATCACCTCTCTTGCCTACTTCTTGGAAAATTCCAAACATATCAATTTTTTTCTTTCTTTAAAAAATATTTTACAATGGTCATAATATTGATAAATCTAACCTTACAATTCACCTTTTTCTCCATGCACATTATATTATACTTGTGATTTAATCAAAAATATATTACCATGCACCCTATTTGTTGCATCTCAATGTCTCTCTCTTCTCCTTAGGGTCTCTCTTCTCCTTGCTCATTCTATAGATCAACGTACTAGTTTCTTTAGTTCATTTCACTTATTCTCCTTCTTACTTCTCATCCTTCTATCTAAGCTATCTCTTCCCTTACCTTAAATTGATTCCCTTTATCTCTACAATCAATTTGAGGGGGTATACATTCCTACAACAACAACTATCCTTGTCTATATCATGCAATGCTTAAAGTGGTCAATCATAGATCCTACCCTACACACCTTGGTTAAAATGATTATATGATATGGGTCCCACACAACACAATAGTTAAACTACATCTTCATGGGTCCTACACCATGAAAATGATTAAAGTGATTATTCCATGAGTACTACATTACATTATCCCTTGTTAAAATGACTCTTTATGAGCCCTAAAACATTCTAGTTAGAGTGATCCTTCATGGAATCTACAACACCCACATTGATCATGGATTGCATCTTTCATGGAGGCAAACTTAGTAACAACTCAATGATTGTTGTATACAGCATGATACCCTCATAGTCTACCTTCTTAATCTCTACTTCTAGGTTTTATTGGGAACATGCCAATTCCAACTCTATGACTCCCTCTAGCTAAAGTTAATACGACAAATGGAACTACTTAAAATAGGCAAAAATTACTTTTTAGGATGTTTTTATTATATGCAATAATTTCTCTTACTATGTGTCTAAAGACAATGCTCAAGCCGTGATAGACAAAGGACATCAAGTAAATCTCTTCATCTTTTTTATCAAGTATAACAAATATAATTTCTATTTACTTTAACATACTTGATTTGTTGTAGCTCACACAAATGCTAAAGTGGGAAAAATTAGAGACAAAAAGTGCCTATTGAGCACTTATCCCTCTCTTGACACACTTGTTTTAGCACCCTCATTCATAAGCATGAGTTTTGGTCATTTTTAGACTCCCATAAGCATTGATTATCCCTAAACCCATACCTCACATTCGAACAAAATGCTCATTACATTTAGATGCCTTCTCACACTCATGTCTAAACTATTCTTTATCCTAGATGCTAGCATGTTACACTTTAGTCCTCCAAAAAAAACCAGATGAATTTTCATCCCCCAAATTTTGTTGGAAAAAGGGAGGGAGAACAAGGAAAAGTTGCAGCTATGTGACTTTAAAATGTTTTCAAATATGAAATTAATAGCATGTGTAAATCTGAACTAAGTTTAATTTAGATGTTATAGTATTTCTCCAATTTAATCAATGTAGTAGAAGAAAATAGCTTGCAAGAAGAAGACAAGTATTTACGTGGAGAAACCCCTAAGGGAAAAAACTCCACACCGAAGGTGTTTATGCTTGTATTAAATCTCTTGTGAAAGATTACATTCAATACTGAAATCCTTTGAATTCTTGATGCACTAGAAAAGTTTCTTCAATCTTCAAACCTGTAAAAAACTTCAACAAAAAGGCTTCTTGCTTTTTTCTTCAAAAGCTTCTTGCTTTTTTCTTCTAAATCTTTTACAAAAACTTATTGTTTTTTTTTCTTCTAAGTCTTTTTCACAATTCAACTCTCTGGAAAATGTATGGGGCTCTTAATTACTTAATATGAAGCTTCATAATTCAAAATCTTGAAAACTAAAATACAATAAATTGTAGTTGATAACATAGCTTCCAAAGCTCATGCAAAAACCAAGCACTCTAAATTGAGAAGACTGAACTCAAACAAAGTCCAACTTTTAACTTAACTGCCTCTTCATGATGTGTGCACCCAAGTATGCTAAAATTAGCTTTGCCAACATCAAACATATTTCCAAATAAAAGAAACAACAAAATTTTTTCCCAATCTCTTTCTATTAACTAAAGTGATCAATACACATCAATTTCATGCAAACAACATGCAAGATTGATGTCCCCAAGGTTATTCTGAATTACTTTGTTCTGTACATGCAAGTGACATGCAAACACTAGATCCAACATGCAACTGATACCCATTACATGAAACACTGAGATGTACCATCCTGCAACTTTCTGGAGTTGGAGTGTTCTGCAAGTAATCTCACAAAATTAGCATACAACAACATGCAAGGTCATATAACTAATATGCAACAACATGCAAGGTCATATAACTAATATGCAACAACATGCAAGGTCATAAAAGTCCATAGGAGTGACATGCAACAACATGCAAGCACATGCAAGTGACATGCAAGCACATGCAAGTGACATGCAAGCACATACAAGTGGCATGCAACAACATGAAAGCACATGCAAGTGACATGCAACAACATGCAAGGTCATACAAGTCCATAGAAGTGACATGCAACAACATGCAAGTGACATGCAATAACATGCAAGCATATGCAAGTCCATAGGAGCAACATGCAACAACATGCAAGCACATGCAATTCCAAAGAAGCAACATGCAACAACATGCAAGCACGTGCAAGTAACATGCAACACCATGCAACAACATGCAAGTACATTGAAGCAACATGCAACACCATGCAACAACATGCAAGTACATTGAAGCAACATGCAACAACATGCAAGTACATGCAACAACATGCAAGTACATGCAAATGACATGCAAAATATGCAAGTCCATGCAAGATTTTATGAACTCATGCAAGCAATATCCAATTCATGCATCTCTAACACTTTAGTTAACTCCAACATTATATCCATGCAAGGTGTCTCAACATTATCCACTTATGTACATAAAAAAGCACAAATCCAAGTCTAAATATAAGTCCCCATCAAAAGGGGATGTCCAAGTTTAAATCCCACTTACTAGGGGTTATCAAACTCTCAAAATAGACTTAGGAGAAGTCAACAGAATCTTCATGGACCCCACTCTAAATGTAAAGCCTCACAAGTCATGTAAAAGCATTTAAACCAACTCAAAAGAAAATGAAGTAAATAATCCGCTTAAATACAACATCGCAATAACCAAAATAAAAAGATGTAAATAATCCACTTAGATATAATATTCAAAGGTAAAAGGTGTAATTAATCCGCTTAATTACAATATCTCCAATAAAAGATAATCTCAAAAATAAAAATCTCAATGTCAATAAATCTTACTTAATCGTGTGCTTAATCCAGGTAACAAGCACTATAAAATAATATACATAAATCCATTGGCAAGCATACCATAATACATCCAATATAGGGTACAACAATAATAAATAAATCAATACACTCTCCAACTGCACTGGTCCACCACCTGCAAGCCAAGAGACGGGAACATGGATCAGGTACTTTTCCATCCAACCATGAAGTATTTACACTTCCCCAGATCCCTTCCTGAAATGAAGGAAACCCAGCCCTGCACGAAATGTCTAGCTACCTGGTAACAACTGGCAGGAGGGAACACCTGATGCAGCCCTCATGTCTGAATGTGCAATTCTAAGTAATGAAAAGCAAATTGTCTCGCAACAGGATGTAGCAGAGATATCAATAAATAGGCTTTCTAGACAATAAACATCTATTTCAATGGCATTCTGATTAGATCTAATCATTTATAAGTAACCTGGTTCAATTCCTGAAAAGAGGAAAAGCCATCTCTGATAATCCACATTCGGCATCGCAATCCCAAAGGTAACCTAAAACATTCCTATATAAAAACTACTTCTTTCCCCAAAAGCAAGAAAATAAGGTAAATAATCAAAAGTTCATCAATAAATCATTAAAATTCCCTTTTCCCAAACAACATTCAAGGAATTACACTTTTCCAATCAAATCATTCATCTTTGTTTACACAATTCCACTCATAAGCACGTCAAAAGATATATTATCTAATCTAAAGTTTTGATCACAATCTTCATACAAAAGTCATTCTAAGTTATAATTTCATCTTGTTGTCTATAGGTTTGTTATATTGACATAAATCTCAAGTCCATATTTTAATCATATTTCCTAATAAATATTCATCCTAATTACTTTCATTAATCGGTGACAGGAACTATTTCAAACCAATTTTCTAACCAAAAAGTTCACGAATCAATCAAAAATAACTTACTGTCAACACTGCGACAAGAAGTCAAAAAACATAGCCAAATAGTCTTCCTATCACAACTGTCACAGGAACTATTATAGTAATAAAGAAAAGAACATAGAACATAGTTTAATTCAATTTTCGGTCATAAATACAAATATAAATGGTTTTCAGCATCATTATTGATAGGAAAATAATGTAATAATCTACTATCTTTATTTCCAGTTATCATATTGATTTTAACAAATTTTAAACAAAGCTATAGGCTTAATTTGTTTAGCTACAGGAAGATCGTATTTGCTGCTACAAGAACATAAGAAGTTTGCAGTCATGAAGGTAGCTACAGGATCTAATTCCTCAATCCACAGAGACAACAATGGATCAACTATAGTCAAGTAATACTTCAAATGAAGCTACAGGAACAATGGTTTTGTCTATTTTTCAGAGGTTTTTCTCATCAATAAAGAGGTCGATTTGCTAGTCTATTGTTGCTTTCAGCCAGCATACAAAAAGAATACAATCATAATAATGTCTTACAGAGAGTTATCTACAGCCTTCTGGAGATCGATTTATAATTTTCAACAATAAAAATCTAGATCTGAACAGTAACACTTGCTAGGCATAGCAACAAAGATAAACAAGATGGTTTCTGGCAGTTGAAGTTTAACAAGGTAGAGTAAACATCAGATCATAAAAACCAATGATTGGTCAAGGCAAGTGCAGATGACAAGCAAGGAAAATAAGGGTCAATCTATACAAGATCGATCAAGATGTAGTTCAAACAACCATTAAAATGGAGCGACGACCAGAATAGAAGGTAATGGCCATGTGGAAAAGATCGGCCAACAAAAGCTCTGAGTTTTAATCTATCAACTGAGCCGATAAACCATCATACAGATAGGTAAGATTCTAATGTCAAAAATTGTAGAAGAATAGAAATAAATGCCCATGTTTAAATCTGGAAAATGGGTGACAGAAGAAACAAGGATCGTTCCATACAGATTGCCAAGCACAGTCAACTAAGGAACGATGACCAGAGAAGAAGAAAACACTGAATGCAAACAATAAATGCCAATTTAAAAGTGGCGGAAAGCATAGGTTTTGATTGCTGGTCAAAAGAATGGCTCAGCAAAACAAGGTCGATCCAAAACGGAATTAGACGCCACCAAACAGCTAGTAAAAACTATCATTGTGAGCACAAGACAAGCCAAAAACTATCCTTTTTGATAATAAAATAAACATGATTTCAATGCAGAAATTTATAAGATGAGAACCTCGTAAATTCGCTGGTCAAAGATGAGTTTGTAGCTGTTGTCGCTACCCTGACCTTCTCCTAGTGCTGCAATTCCTCTTTGCTTCTATCTCTTAGGAAAAACCCATTTTCTCATTATAAATCATGGGTGTCTCCTCTGCTGAGCGATTTGCTCCTTTATTAAATTTCTCTTACCCTTGTTTTTGGCGGTCCAAGATTAGGTTTAGAAAACTTGAGAATAAGGAATTTAGAACTGAAGTTTATGATTCTCTTTGTATGATCAATCGACCAATAAAATTTAAAAGAAATAAAATGTTATTTAAAACAATAAAATAATATCTTTGCAGCTTACTGGTCGCGTGAATGACAGGAATATATATTTTAATTCCTTCATTCTTTTTATAAATATAATATTGCTATTTTTAATATTATTTAACTATTGTTATTAAAACAAAACTAATTAAATAATCAAGAAGAGAAATGCAATACAATATTGCATATATATATGTATGTATAAGGAACATATTGTCTTCTAAACATCTATAACCAATATTTTATTATTTAATTTAAAATACAATCATATATATTTCCTTATTATAATCACACCATTCAAACATAATTTGAAAAGACGTTAAATTTAAGTAATCACGTCATGCATTTGAAAATGATTAATAATCACCCATTAATGCAATAAAAGCCATTCAATAATGCATATGCAACTACTTGATGTGTGTGATTGCATCAGGGTAATCCATCCATCAGTTCTTGCCAAGTGGCTAGAACATCTCTAACTCAACCATGTGCTCTCGTCTTTGACGAGTACCTGCATCCATTTCCACTCAACTCGATGTCAATAGGTTAGTGTCTCCAAAACATAGCCGAGGCAAATCATTGTAATCATATCTACAATATCCAATATTTAAAACAATTTCTAATTTTCATCAATATAACTTATAATAATTACCTTCACGTATGCAACATTACTTAAAGTAAAGTCAATCACAATAATTATTCACTAAACTAGAATAATCATATTGTTCATAAAAATGAGACGTGACACTAAAAATGGATGCCCAAGATTGAACTTATCAATTAAGAATTGATTGCAAAAGTCAAAGTGATATAATTAATAAATAATTAATCTCTCAAAGTCTTTGTGTTGGGGAACACATTCCAAGAACTTTGGAGACACATGAATTGGTTAGGATTGCACGTTAATGGTAACTTATCCCAACATTCTCCCACTTGACATTATACATTGCAATAACTCTAAATGATATAATCAAACTTTAAATCACAGGGAAAAACATCTCTAGCCATCAATGTACGATTTATTCTTCAACATGCTTTTGTGCTCCAACAAGATACCTGCAAAAGCAACCCTGATAACCATCATCTCAAACAAGAACTCCTCACATCATGTCACCCATGATAAACAAGAAACAAGCCAAGGTGAAACATATCAACTGTCACTGAAACTTGTACCAATCTCAACATGAACACAAGCATCAAATCATATGGAAACATAAGACTCTGAGTGTCTACCACACTCATACCAAATGGAAAAGCAACCATAGCTAGTTGCTAGCTCATCCAAAATATCATACCTCAAAACCATGGTAAACAAACCATGATAGGTAGAACTCAATGCCATCAACATACCAACCCAAAACTGCAATCAAGTCCTTGTAAAACAAACCTACTAATCATCCATCCTCTCATTTCAATGCAACATACCAATGTACAAATGACCAAAGACAAGGTCAACAAACAAAATCTACAATAACACTGAACAGATTTGTGGATATTGACAGTCCACATCCAAGTCTTCAATGCAACCAATGGGTAAAGACAACCCACTAAACTTACACACCTCGTAGATCCCAATTGTGAAACATGCAAAATCATCTTCACATTAATTATTGATAACTGAGAGGGGGGGGGTGAATCAGTTATCTTAATTATTTCAGCTTTCTAAACTTTCTTAATAATTAATGCAACATCTATTCAAATAAGCAAACATAACCATGAAATGGAAATACACATGACACAATATTTTGATGTGGAAACCTTGTTAAGGGAGAAAACCACAAGGTGATTAACCCAAGATTGTATTCTTTGTTAGAATAATAGAAATACAAAATGGCACTTGCCAATTAGGGCTTACTGCCCAAGCACACTGCTCACAAGAGGCACACTGCCTACAAGAGACTTACTGTCTACAAGTTGTAAGAAGAATAACAAGATCCTTCAACTGATGAGAAGCATCCACATATGCTGAGGTTCAGTTCCGGTTAGGCTCAATACACTGATCTACTGCACTTCATCCTTTCTCTTCTTTAGTGTTGTTGTCCTTTCACATATTGGACCTGCCTTACTGCTTCCACACTACTCTTCTACTTTTCTTCGCACTTCGCAACACACACACACCTCCTCATCAAAATTCATTTGGTATATATATATCTGCACAAAGGATTTCATCCTCTTCCTAGTCGGCATCCGGAATAGTCAGTATTTCCCAAATTTTAGTCTGAATCCTTGCTTACCAAGTGATGCGGATCAAAAAGATACTTATAGAAGTCATCTAACATGTCAGCCAATCATGAATGATACCTTAGGAACCTTGATCATCATCAATATCTTATCCAGAATAATGTCGGATGCTCTGCCGGTCAGTTCTTCCTCTGTCTGTTCTACCAAATAGGACCCCAATACTTGAATGCTCATATCTCTTTACTCCTTCATCGCCGAAGGCTCAGTTCCTGGAATCTATCAGTCAAGGTACTCCTCTTGACTTCCCCAAGTCCGCACTTTCCAAAGATACTTCCTCTGAGAGATCCGGACCTGACTGTCAGACCTTGCCACAACACTTTGTTCTTGCTTACCGGACCACAACACTCTTCAATCTAACTTCCGGTATAGGCACACTATGTCTTGCGGATGTGTGGGATGAACTTTGTTACCATTAATGACAACAATCATGAAGCTCCAATGTGTCTCTTGCCAACAATCTCCCCCTTTGGCATTGATGGCAACACTTAGTGAAAAATGACTAAGTGTTATACTATACTCCGCCTTGGTTGACGCTCTCTTCTAATGTACACTTTTCTAGAGCTCCCCCTTAGCTGGATTCCACATTTTTCACTGTTCCTCACTCCCCCTTTGACATCAATGGCAAAGGGTAGGGTCCGCATACCAAAATTTCCAAAAACAATCTATACTTAGCCGCATAAGTATATATACATGCTTATACTTACATATACTGAAGTATATCTGCAAAAGATGTCTTCAACTGGGCAAATTCTGTTGCCCAACTCAGCTTCATCCTGTCAAAAATTGAGATGTGACCACTCAACAGGAATGCAAAAGCTTCTGCCCACTTGAGATCTGTCGGATCACTAGTCCAAGCTGTGGTCTGAGCATCAGTTAGGGCTTCATGCATGGCCTCTAACTTAGGGATAATCATCCCTCTAAGTTCACCCATTCTGCTTAATATGTTCTTCCTTTCCTTCTCAAGCTTCTTAATTTCATTCAAGATTATATTAGTTTGACATTCCTGGCTTATTATGGATACAGTGAGAGGATCAAAATTCTGAGAGAGGTTTGACAGTTTAGCCTCTTGTTCTTTTATTTTCTTCTCAATATCCTTTGTTGCTTTAGTCTAGGATATACAAAATTTATATACTTCTCCTCCATCCTTAAGAGCATTTTCTAAGCTCTTCATCCCAATGTCCATATTTCTCCTATCATTGGTTATAAGCCCTTGTAACTCTGAGAATCTCTTATCCAAAAACTCTTTTCAGACTTTCTCTTCTGCTGCTTTCTCGAAAGAATCAAAATGTGTACTAACAGAATTTACAAGAGACTTTAGATTACCGGATGTGGATGCTGTAGGATCCTTTTGGAAGGATGGCATGATCTTTTCTAGTACACCGGATGCAGTTTCTATGAGTTCACAGTCTTCCATGTGAGACTTCAGCATTTTTTCTTTTGCCTTTGCTTGAGTGAAGGATACTAACTTCATGGTTTGCACCGGAGAGAGGGAATCAAAATTGAATGGACCTTGAAGTAATTCTGGTTCATCAAATTCCATCATCTCTTTGGTCAAGAAATCCTTGACTGCTTCTACTGTGTCTCTTGCCGAAGATAGAATTTTCTCTCCTTCTGCAGCCTTACCACAGTCATCTGTAGCTTTTTCTGTCCTTGACTCTTCTTCTCTTCCCTTTCCTTGTTCTTCTTGATAGATTTTTCTTTTATACTTTCTTCTCCTTTAGATCCGGAGACTGCTGGAGAGTCCAGATTTACTTCTTCTTGGACTTCCTCTTCCGAAGTAGAGGAATCTAAGTCCTTACCTTTCTCTTCACCTGTCTCCTTTACCTCTTCTACTACTGTCTCAGTAGATTCTTCTTTGTCATTCATGGCAGATGTTTCATCACCTAAGTCCTCTATGACAGGAATATTGAATCTTTTATAGGCATTCCTGAGGATTTCTTCAGTTTCTTTTGCCACTTTATCAGTTTCTCCAAGCATAAGTTGATTCATTCTAGCTTTGCTCCGGAACTCATCTTTGCAATCTTTAAAGACCATGTTTATTTGCTTTGGAGTGATGGAGGGATAAAGTTGAATAGCAATTTGTTCCTAGATTTCTAGATCTTTTGCTCGGGCATTGTTCTTCCTCATTTCAAGTTCTTTCTCTAAACTTTTGGGAATTAGAGAGATGATTTCAATAAAAGCCTTATTGTTTATGTTTAAATAATTAACTGTGGCTTCCTCTAGAATCTTTTTATCTGCATCATTGTATGCATCATAGAATTCTGTTATTAGTTGCAGGTTCCCATACATAGTGACTGCTTTGACTACATCATCTAAGGACAGAGTGGGTCTTTCAACAAACTCTTCTGCCTCAGCCTCCTTATCTTCACCGGATACTTTCTTCTTCTTCATCATCTTCTTGATCTCTTCATCAGATTCTGTCTGTTCTTCATCCTTCTGACTGATATAAGACCTTGTGGCCTTTGTCTTAGTTCTTTTCTCTGCTTTACCGGATGGTTTTGCTTCCAGCTTTGATGCCTTTGAGGTCTTAGCAGTTGTAGGTGCAGACCTCTTAGAGGATCCGGTCTGGGAGGGAGCTTCTACCAGATCACTTTCCTTTTCTGCTTCTTCCTTCTCTTTCTCTGCTCTTTCCATCTTTTCTCTATGTGCATCAAGTGCCTCTTTTGAGATTCCATGCCTCTTGGCAAATTCTTCTACCTCTTTTCTCACTTTTCTCTTCATCTCCGGTTGTCTAAGCTCCACATGGATTTTTATACTTAATTCTTCAAAGGTTCCAAACCTTTCTGCCTTAGGATCCTTGGGCTGACTTAGCATGTGTTGAACATGCAGCTCTACAATTTTCTCATCAACTTCATACTCCATTGGCATGATCCACACTGTTCTTGGTTCCACTGCCTCCATTAGGCACTGATCAGTTTCTACCATAAAGCATATTGTATCTTTATATTTTTCAACTAAAGATTGGGGGATTCTTTCTCTTGCTTGCATCATGCTCTAAAAATTCTTGAAATAGCCCCAGAGAACTGTATTCTGTGCCTTGGCATCACCAAGCCCATGTATATGATCTCTGATTTGAATGGCTACTAGTCTATCATTCTGCCATACCCAGCCACTGGATCCGGGAAGCTCATTCATGTAATAAAAGAATAGGCAGAGTATCAAACCACCGTATTTGAAGGAGTTCTTCTTATCCTTCTTTATCTTCTGTAAATTCTCCAAGAGTTGGTTCAGAAGGAGCTCACAAATATCATAGTCTGCATTCTTCCTCAACATTTCATAAGCAGTATATATAGCAGTTCCGGATATTGAATTCTCCCTGCTGGAGTGATATATCTTATATCCAATTATCATTGATGTAAACCTGATATCCGGATCTGTGATATCCTCAATAGTCATTGCTCTTTTATCAAACTTCAATCCGGTAGCCTCACTTACAATTTGGTTTTTGACAGATTTGAGAATAGGCATCTCACTGGTTGAGTGTAATCTGGTAACAGCCTTAATGGCATCCTTAGTGATCTTAAATGACCTATTCAACCACATGAAGTTGTTATGCATTCGGCTCAGAATATACCGGACCCATTCATCCTCCAGAAAACAGGGGAAATGAATGCATTGTGCAAAATGTTTGTCCCGGATAGCTTTATATTGGGTTTTGAGTTCGAATGAGTCATCTATCAATTGCTTGTGATAGATATCAACCAGCTTAGATTCCCCAAATTCTTCAATACTCGCATGAATATATGCCCTAACATCTTCTACATGCAGAACCCCATGCAGAATGCTTGAAAAAGCGCATAGGGGATCAACTTCTAAGGATTTGTATGGGTGCTTCTTAAATTTAGGGCGTGGCCTATCAGAAATCTTCACCACATTCAGAGTGGCCATTTTCAAAAGATTTACAGAGAGATATTCAGCAACGAAAAATACCTTTTATGCTTCTAGGGTTCGCTGAATGAGCTGAATTAATTTGCTGGATGAATCGACTCCAATGATTAATCTTTGAGAGTTTGAGACAACTTGTTGCAGAGCTCCTTTTCTTTTCTTCTTGAGTGCAAATGTGCAAATGACGAACGAATGAACTCTTTTATTTCTGGGAAAGCCCTAATTTCATACTACAATAAATGCACAACCTAAGTCATTCTGGTTGCCTTGTTCATCTTATTCTGAGACAGATCTTTTCTGGATCATTGAGATACACTTAGAGTTATTCTTGGAGAATAGTGATAATCTATCTGTCTTTCCTTAATCATTTGATCTATCTGCAGATTAAGATTCCATAGTTTGAATCATGTCGGATTTAACTGTGAAAAACCTACTTCTCACCAGATGACTGATGAATCGGATTAGTCTTCAACCTGTTCAAAACTTATTACGGATCTTTCATCTCTTAACCAAACCTTATTTGGATGTCCCTTTGTGAATCCTTTAATCTACAACTCTCCTTGTGCCAGTTCTGGCACCAATTAACTGGCTGGGGGAAAATATTTTTCTTTGTGTCTCCCCCTGAGCCAGAGCTCACCTTTTAATTTCTGGAAGGAATATCAGCACCAGATTCTGGTGCGGATCCATCCCCTACATTTTCTATACTTCTCTTCACCCAAATCTTGTTCATCTCACTTTTGACTTCATCCACATTCACTTTTCCTTTTCCCTTGTCTTGATTCTGATTATGATGTACTAGACCTCTTTTGTCCTGATTCTTGCTTCTACAGAATTTGGCAATATGACAGTATCTATTGCAATTGTGGCAAACAACATTTCTTTGCATATTTGATTGATGTCCTCTTGATCTACATTGATTAGCCATATGGCCCATTCTATTGCATGCAAAGCATCTACCATTGAATGAATTATTTATTTGCATATTTCTGCATTCATGAGATTTGTGACCATACCTTTTGCAGTTAAAACACTGTTTGGAGAAGGATGTATTAGTCTGATTCATTCTCTTCCTGCACTGATTAGCTTTATGACCAAAGTTATTGTAGTTGTGGCAGTATCTATTGAAGGATGGATATCTTTGAGCATTAGGTTGCCTCACCGGAGGTCTTCTAAGCTTATTTCTTGGATTTTCTGATTCAAACTTCTTTTGATCGGATCTGGAGCTCTCACCTTTCTCATATCCCAAGCCATGCTTGTCATCTACCCTCTTTTGGCTTTCAAGAAGAACTTCAAGTTGAGCAAAACTTATCTTGAATTTCTCTTTGTATTCATTTGTTGTTTGAAGATCCTTTTTAAGAGAGACAATTTGATCTTCTAGTTTTTCTTCATTATCTTTAGCATCTTCAAGATTGGATTCAAGATGTTTAATTATTCTATCCATCTTGTGGCAGTCTTCTGATTTCTCCTTGTAGATCATCTTCAGTTTTTCTTTTCTCTTCAATTTCTTGGGTAAATTTCATGACTCCTGATTCCATTTCATGTCTTACCATGATGATCTCTTTTGATAATTTTTCACATAACTTGGTTTTCTCCTTAAGATCTCCATTTGTATCATTTGCTTCACCTTGACTTGCCAATTGCTGAAGTAGTTCCTTTCTCTTTTTCATAGAGAGACTTAGTTTCCCTTTTAGTTCATTTATGAAATCATCAGCCTGTTTGAGTCTTTCCTTCAATTCATTGACTTCAGAATTAGATTGCTCAAGATCATCTAGGGCAGACTGAAGTTGCTCCCTCATACCATACACATCCATCTTAATTCCCAGATCTTCCTCAAGCTGTTAGGCTCTGTTTGGAGGAACTTAGCTCTGATACCAATTGTTGATAACTGAGAGGGGGGTGAATCAGTTATCTTAATTATTTCAGCTTTCTGAACTTTCTTAATAATTAATGCAGCATCTATTCAAATAAGCAAACATAACCATGAAATGGAAATACACATGACACAATATTTTGATGTGGAAACACTGTTAAGGGAGAAAACCATGGGGTGATTAACCCAAGATTGTATTCTCTGTTAGAAGAATAGAAATACAAAATGGCACTTGCCAATTAGGGCTTACTGCCCGAGCACACTGCTCACAAGAGGCACACTGCCTACAAGAGACTTACTATCTACAAGTTGTAAGAAGAATAACAAGATCCTTGAACTGATGAGAAGCATCCACATATGCTGGGGTTCAATTTCGGTTAGGCTCAATACACTGATCTACTGCACTTCATCCTTTCTCTTCTTTAGTGTTGTTGTCCTTTCACATACCGGACCTGCCTTACTGCTTCCACACTGCTCTTTTTCTTTTCTTCATACTTCGCAACACACACACACCTCCTCATCGAAATTCATTTGGTATATATATATCCGCATAAAGGATTTCATCCTCTTCTTAGTTGGCATCCGGAATAGTCAGTATTTCCCAAATTTTAGTCTGTCGGCTGAATCCTTGCTTACCAAGTGATGCGGATCAAAAAGATACTTATAGAAGTCATCTAACATGTCGGCCAATCATGAATGATACCTTAGGAACCTTGATCATCATTAATATCTTATCCGGAATAATGTCTGATGCTTTGCAAGTCAGTTCTTCCTCTGTCTGTTCTGCCAAACAGGACCCCAATACTTGAATGCTCATATCTCTTCACTCCTTCATCACCGGGGGCTCAATTCTTGGAATCTATCATTCAAGGTACTCCTCTTGACTTCCCCAAGTCAGCACTTTCCAAAGATACTTCCTCTAAGAGATCCGGACCTGACTGTCAGACTTTGCCACAACACTTTGTTCTTGCTTATCGGACCACAACACTCTTCAATCTAACTTCTCGTATAGGCACACTATGTCCTGCGAATGTGTGGGATGAACGTTGTTGCCATCAATGACAACAATCATGAAGCTCCAATGTGTCTCTTGCCAACATTAATAACCAACAAACTGAAACAACCAAGAAGATATCGTGACAATAAAGAGCATACATATCCAGAAACTCCCACTGCATGCATAATGTCAAATCTGAAAATAAGATCAAGGCATTTACAAATCCTCCTATAACACTTCTCTTAGAGGATGTGGTTAACTCCTCTACCATATAGTGTCAAAACATATAATGATATGCATAAAACATCTCTCATTACCAATCTCTGAATAACTCTCCCAAGTCCTCTAAGCCTATGAAGAAAGAGATCAAGGAGCTACCAAATTATTGTTAACAACAATAACATTTGACTCCAATGCAAACCTCAACTCCATAAACATGAGAACCTTTAAGAAGAAGACAATATACCAGGAAAGAGAGAAACTGTAAAATCATACCATGTCTTTATACCACACTAACATGTGCCAAACTGTGTAAAGTAAGATCTGTTTCAACACTCCCAAAATGAAAAGGTATCAACATCTAACATCCAAATTATGATGAAAACATGGCAGCAATAGATGTTAACCTCTCACTAAAAGTAGATCAAACTAGCCAAACATTCCCACAACAAAGGGAATAAGCCCAAAAATCACAAACCATTTTTGTAACTCTCCAAAAATAAATCCTCAAAACTAGTTCTGTAGCTCAAGATCAAATAATAATGAGAACAACAGAAATCCATGAACCCATGCATCTACTTCTCAACAATCATTTTCAAGACTAGTGTAAAAGAGAAGACAAGATACATATGCAGAATGCATCCAATAATCAGGTGGGCAACACTTATTAGATCATTTACTTGCCAAGCAGACCAAGAGTGAGATACAAGATTGTCCTTGCATATACCACCAAGCAATAAAAGCTTATAACAAAGACAACCTTCTCATAAGGTATAGAATGGACTCACATCCATTTCCAATTGTAGGCTTCTCGGTCCTTTTGTTGACATCTCTAATGAGAAATATTTCCAACACATATCTCTAAGTTCAAGAGATATCAAGCCTCACCCAAGTCTCTCTAGTATCCATGAGTTTTCAACAATCAATCCATGCCAATTTCAAATGCAATCTGCACAATCATGAAGCTCCAAGCAAATAATTAATACTTCAAAACCAAAGAGAACTAACCAAACCATTGTCAAAGTTCCAACTATACAATCATGAACGTATCAAGACATCATGATCTAACATGTTCTGAAAAAAAGGTCATATGCTCCAATGAACATATCTTGCTCCCAAGAGCACATGTATTATGCCAAAAAATCTAACTCATGATCAAGAGTGCATCATGACCTAATACTATACATCCTCTAAACCAAGGATCATATATCAAAAAACTTGATAAGTTATAAACTCAACACCTCACCAAAAACTCCAAGAGTTGTCCATGGAAAACCAAGATGTCAACACCTCTTCAAAAAACATGAAGATCTAGCATCTTCTGTCAATAGAACCAAAAATGTCAATGAACCCTTATTTCAAACTAAAGGCATAATCTAAGAGCTTCTTATGACATGAACAACCATTTCAAAAGATCATCCATCTTCTAATCAAAGATTTTGCATGGCTCACAACACTGCAACAACAATAGTTTAGAACCAATATATTTAAACAAAGAAGATAGAACACATTATGTAACTGCACAAAACTCCCACTGAAAGTGATACCAAGTTATGCATGGTATCATGATCAACATCATTACCAATATTCCATTGAAAGTGAAAAAAGATTCTTATGCAACATAACTTTACTACTATAGATTCTAATGAATAACTAAATCAGGTACTCCATACTACCCTTTTGTCTCAACACAAAAAATACCAATGTAATCAAGGTGACCAAGAAGAGGCCTACCAATGAGAACCCACATTAGCTTATTCACAAGATCTGCACACACGCAACATTTCATAGGAGAAAAACATGATCAGTGCTTCAACCTTTAATAATTGAAAAATAGATTCAACCCCACATCAGTAACATGTAGAACATATGTAACTAGATATAACATGTAGATTTCCAAGACTCAAACACCAAAATCAACAATAGATCTGATTTGCCAAATAAATCCACATAGGAGAAACCATAGATCATAAGAACCCAACAAGTAGCCTTGCAAATATGAAATTGTTTCCATCCAGAAAGTGTCTGAACGCAATATTCCATAGATCTACAAACCACATATTTTGGTTAACATGTAAAACCTGCAAAGCTCTCTGTAATATGAAACCACTTAAACATCCAAACATTCACACGAATGAACACCATCAAATATGTCATCTCAAATAATGGAATATCACAAATCTACAAACCCCCACAATCTTTTGAAATAGAAAAATTGTGAAAATCTACATATTCAAAATATCATGAATATAAGAAAGGAGAATCCAAGTTGTTCAGGAGTGTCCATATCATAAAAGTACCAACTCCACAACCTCCATACAACCAGCGATAAATCATCTAGTGCTTTCATGTAACCATGGACTGAAATCATGAACCCAACATAAGCACTCCAAACTGTAGTCCAAGAAATGAGTGTTTTTCCATGTGATTAAGGTACCAGAAGTAACCATCCAACATAAAAACCCTTTCACTGCACATGACCACAAGGTAAAGGAATACAACCACCAAACAAGAGAATACACACATATTGTCAAAATGGAGCTCCAAATCACTATCACAGGATCAACTCCAAAAAGATCCATAACCTTGAGCCTCAAGAGCCCAAAAAAGATCCTTTTGACAATATCCATATGAGAGGTAAATACCATGGCTTCCAAACTGATAGATCTGCAAAACAATGTTAACAAATAGAACTTCCCCTGCAACCAAAATTCCTTCAATACTTTGGAAAAAAAGCACCCCTCTCTCACTACAACCAATGGCTCTGATACCACATGTTGGAAAAAGGGAGAGGGAACAAGGAAAAGTTGTAGCTATGTGGCTTTAAAATGTTTTCAAATATGAAATTAATAGCATGTGTAAATCTAAAAATTCAATTTAGATGTTATAGTATTTCTCCAATTTAATCAATGTAGTAGAAAAAAATAACTTGCAAGAAGAAGACAATATTTATGTGCAGAAACCCCTAAGGGAAAAAACTCCACACCAAATGTGTTTATTCTTGTAATAAATCTCTTGTGAAAGATTACATTCAATACTAAAATCCTTTGAATCCTTGATGCACTTCAAAAGCTTCTTCAATCTTCAAACTTATAAAAAACTTCAACAAAAAGGCTTCTTCCATTTTTCTTCAAAAGCTTCTTGCTTTTTTCTTCTAAGTCTTTTACAAAAAATTCTTGTTTTGTTTTCTTCTAAGTCTTTTTCACAATTCAAGTCTCTCAAAAATGTATGGGGATCTTAATTAATTAATATGAAGCTTCATAATTCAAAAGTTTGAAAATAAAAATACAATAAATTGTATTTGATAACATAGCTTCCAAAGCTCATGCAAAAACCAAGCACTCTAAATTGAGAAGACTAAACTCAAACAAAGTCCAAGCTTTCAGTTAACTGCCTCTTCATGATGTGTGCACCCAAGTATGCTAAAATTAGCTTTGCCAACATCAAACATATTTCTAAATAAAAGAAACAAAAGAAAGTCTTCCAAATTAAGTGTCCAAGTTTGCCCAATCTCTTTCTATTAACTGAAGTGATCAATACACATCAATTTCATGCAAACAACATGCAAGATTGATGTCCCCTAGGTTATTTTGAATTACTTTGTTCTGTACATGCAAGTGACATGCAAACACCAGATCCAACATGCAACCGATACCCATTACCTAAAACATTGAGATGTACCATCCTGCAACTTTCTGGAGTTGGAGTGTTCTTTAAGCAATCTCACAAAATTGACATGCAACAACATGTAAGGTCATATAAATCATATGCAACAACATGCAAGGTCATACAAGTCCATAGGAGTGACATGCAACAACATGCAAGCACATTCAAGTGACATGCAACAACATGCAAACACATTCAAGTGACATGCAACAACATGCAAGGTCATACAAGTCCATAGGAGTGACATGCAACAACATGCAAGTGACATGCAACAACATGCAAGCATATGCAAGTCCATAGGAGCAATATGCAACAACATATGCAAGTCCATAGAAGCAACATGCAACAACATGCAAGCACGTACAAGTAACATGCAACAACATGCAAGTACATGCAAACAACATCCAACAACATGCAAGTACATGCAAGTAACATGCAACAGCATGCAACAACTTGCATGTACATGCAAGTGATATGCAAAAATATGCAAGTCCATGCAAGCTTTTATGAACTCATGCAAGCAATATCAAATTCATGCATCTCTAACACTTTAGTTAACTCCAACATTATATCCATGCAAGGTGTCTCAACATTATCCACTTATGTACATAAAAAAACACAACTCCAAGTCTAAATATAAGTCCCCATCAAAAGGGGATGCCCAAGTTTAACTCCCACTTACTAAGAGTTATCAAACTCTCAAAATAGACTTAAGAGAAGTCAACAAAGTCTTCATGGCCCCCACTCTAAAAATGGATGCTTAAGTTTGAACTTATCATTTAGGAATTGATTGCAAAAGTCAAAGTGATATAATTAATAAATAATTAACTCTCAAAGTCTTTATGTTTTGGGGAACACATTCCAAGAACTTTGGAGACACATGAATTGGTTAGGATTGCAAGTTAATGGAAACTTATCCCAACATTTTCCCACTTGACATTATACATTGCAATAACTCTATATGATATAATCAAACTTTAAATCACAGGGAAAAACATCCCTAGCCATCAATGTACCAAATTGATTCTTTAACATGCTTTGGTGCTCCAACAAGATACCTACAAAAGCAACCATGATACCCATCATCTCAAACAAGAACTCCTCACATCATGTCACCCATGATAAACAAGAAACAAGCCAAGGTGAAACATATCAGCTGTCACTAAAACTTGCACCAATCTCAACATGAACACAAGCATCAAATCATATGATAATATAAGACTCTGAGTGTCTACCACACTCATACCAAATGGAAAATAAACCATAGCAAGATGCTAGCTCATCCAAAATATCATACCTCAAAACCAGGGTAAACAAACCATCATAGGCAGAACTCCATGTCATCAACATACCAACCCAAAACTGCAATCAAGTCCCTGTAAAACAAACCTGCTAGTCATCCATCCTCCCATCTGAATGCAACATACCAATGTAAAAATGACCAAAGACAAGGTCAACAAACAAAATCTAAAATAACACTAAACGGATATGTGGATATTGACAGTCCACATCCAAGTCTTCAATGCAACCAATGGGTAAAGACAACCCACTAAACTTGCACAACTCATAGATCCCAATTGTGAAACATGCAAAATCATCTTCACAGATCAATAACCTACAAACTGAAACAACCAAGAAGATATCGTGACAATAAAGATCATACATATCCAGAAACTCCTACTACATGAGTAATGTCAAATCTGAAAATAAGATCAAGGCATTTACAAATCCTCCTATAACACTTATATTAAAGGATGTGGCTAACTCCTCTACCATATAGTGTCAAAACATATAATGATATGCATAAAACATCTCTCATTACCAATCTCTGAATAACTCTCCCAAGTCGTCTAAACCTTTGAAGAAAGAGATCAAGGAGCTACCAAATTATTGTTAACAACAATAACATTTGACTCCAATGCAAACCTCAACTCCATAAACATGGGAACCTTTAAGAAGAAGACAATATACCAAGAAGGAGAGAAATTGCAAAATCATACCATGTCTTTATACCACACTAACATGTGCCAAATTGTGTAAAGTAAGATCTCTTTCAACACTCCCAAACTGAAAATGTATCAACATCTAACATCCAAATTATGATGAAAACATGGCAACAATAGATGTTAATCTCTCACTGAAAGTAGATCAAAGTAGAAAAACATTCCCACAACAAAGGGAATAAGCCCAAAAATCACAAACCATTTCTGTACCTCTCCAAAACAAATCCTCAGAACTAGTTCCGTAGCTCAAGATCAAATAATATTGAGAACAACATAAATTCATAAACCCATGCATCTACTTCTCAACAATCTTTTTCAAGACTAGTGTAAATGAGAAGACAAGATACATATAAAGAATGCATCTAATAATCAGGTGGGAAACACCTATTAGATCATTTACCTGACAAGTAGACCAAGAGTGGGATACAAGATTGTCCTTGCATATACCACCAAGCAATAAAAGATTATAATAAAGACAACCTTCTCATAAGGTCTATAATGGATTCACATCCATTTCCAATTGTAGGCTTCTCGGTCCTTTTGTCGACATCTCTAATGAGAAATCTTTCCAACACATATCTCTAAGTTCAAGAGATATCAAGCCTCACCCAAGTCTCTCTTGTATCCATGAGTTTTCAATAATCAATCCATGCCAACTTCAAATGCAATCTGCACAATCATGAAGCTCCAAGCAAATGATTAATACTTCAAAACCAAAGAGAACTAACCAAACCATTGTCAAAGTTCCAACTATAGAATCATGAACGTATCAAGACATCATGATGTAACATCTTCTGAAAAACAAAGATCACATGCTCCAATGAACATATCTTGCTCCCAAGAGCACCTATATTATGCCAAAAAATCTAACTCATGATCAAGAGTGCATCATGACCTAATACTATACATCCTCTAAACCAAGGATCATATATCAAAAAACTTGATAAGTTATAAACTCAACACCTCACCAAAAACTCACAGAGTTGTCCATGGACAACCAAGATGTCAACACCTCTTCAAAAAACATGAAGATCTAGCATCTTCTGTCAATAGAACCAAAAATGTCAATGAACCCTTATTTCAAACTAAAGGCATAATCTAAGGGCTTCTTATGACACCTATAACCATTTCAAAAGATCATCCATCTTCTAATCAAAGATTGTGCATGGCTCACAACACTGTAACAACAATAGTTTAGAACCAATATATTTAAACAAAGAAGACAGAACACATTATGTAACTGCACAAAACTCCCACTGAAAGTGATACCAAGTTATGCATGGTATCATGATCAACATCATTACCAAAACTCCATTGAAAATGAAAAAAGCTTCTTATGCAACATAACTTTGCTACTATAGATTCCAATGAATAACTAAATCAGGTACTCCATACTACCCTTTTGTCTCAACACAAAAAATACCAATGTAATCAAGGTGACCAAGAAGAGGCCTACCAAATAGAACCCACATCAGCTTATTCACAAGATCTGCACACACGCAACATTTCATAGGAGAAAAACATGATCAGTGCTTCAACCTTTAATAACTGAAAAATAGATTGAACCCCACATCAGTAACATGTAGAACATATGTAACTAGATATAACATGTAGATTTCCAAGACTCAAACACCAGAATCAACTCTAGATCTGATTTGCCAAATAAATCCACATAGGAGAAACCATAGATCATAAGAACCCAACAAGTAGCCTTGCAAATATGAGATTGTTTCCATCCAAAAAGTGTCTGAACGTAATATTCTATAGATGTACAAACCACATATTTTGGTTAACATGTAAAACTTGCAAAGCCATATCTCTGTAAATTTGAAACCACTTAAACATCCAAGCATTCACACGAATGAACACCATCAAATATGTCATCTGAAATAATGGAATATCACAGATCTACAAACCCCCACAATCTTTTGAAACTTCAAAACTCTGAAAATCTACATATTCAAAATATCATGAATATAAGAAAGGAGAATCCAGGTTGTTCAGGAGTGTCCATATCATAAAAATACCAACTCAACAACCTCCATACAACCAGCGATAAATCATCTAGTGCTTTCATGTAACCATGGACTGAAATCATGAACCCAACATAAGCACTCCAAACTGTAGTCCAAGAAATGAGTGTTTTTCCATGTGATTAAGGTACCAGAAGTAACCATCCAACATAAAAACCCTTTCACTGCACATGATCACAAGGTAAAGGAATAAAACCACTAAACAATAGAATATACACATATTGTCAAATGGAGCTCCAAATCACTATCACAGGATCAACTCTAAAAAGATCCATAACCTTGAGCCTCAAGAGCCCAAAAAAGATCCTTTTGACAATATCCATCTGAGAGGTAAATATCATGGCTTCCAAACTAATAAATCTGTAATACAATGTTAACATATAGAACTTTCCCTATAACCAAAATTCCTTCAATACTTCAGAAAAAAAGCACCCCTCTCTCACTGCAACCAATGGCTCTGATACCACATGTTGGAAAAAGGGAGAGGGAACAAGGAAAAGTTGCAGCTATGTGGCTTTAAAATATTTTCAAATCTGAACATTCAATTTAGATGTTATAGTATTTCTCCAATTTAATCAATGTAGTAGAAAAAAATAACTTGCAAGAAGAAGACAATATTTACGTGGAGAAACCCCTAAGGGAAAAAAATCCACACCAAAGGTGTTTATTCTTGTATTAAATCTCTTGTGAAAGATTACATTCAATACTGAAATCCTTTGAATCCTTGGTGCACTTCAAAAGCTTCTTCAATCTTCAAACTTATAAAAAACTTCAACAAAAAGGCTTCTTGCTTTTTTCTTCAAAAGCTTCATGCTTTTTTTTTCTTCAAAAGCTTCTTGCTTTTTTCTTCTAAGTCAAAAAAGCTTCTTGCTTTTTTCTTCTAAGTCTTTTACAAAAACTTTTTATTTTGTTTTCTTCTAAGTCTTTTTCACAATTCAACTCTCTCGAAAATGTATGGGGCTCTTAATTATTAATATGAAGCTTCATAATTCAAAAGTTTGAAACTAAAAATACAATAAATTGTAGTTGATAACATAGCTTCCAAAGCTCATGCAAAAACCAAGCACTCTAAATTGAGAAGAGTAAACTCAAACAAAGTCCAAGCCTTCAGTTAACTGCCTCTTCATGATGTGTGCACCCAAGTATGCTAAAATTAGCTTTGCCAACATCAAACATATTTCCAAATAAAAGAAACAACAGAAAGTCTTCCAAATTGGGTGTCCAATTTTGTCCAATCTCTTTCTATTAACTGAAGTGATCAATACACATCAATTTCATGCAAACAACATGCAAGATTGATGTCCCCTAGGTTATTCCGAATTACTTTGTTCTGTACATGCAAGTGACATGCAAATACCAGATCCAACATGCAACTGATACGCATTACCTGAAACATTGAGTGTTTTGAAAGCAATCTCACAAAATTGACATGCAACAACATGTAAGGTCATATAAATCATATGCAACAACATGCAAGGTCATACAAGTCCATAGGAGTGACATGCAACAACATGCAAGCACATGCAAGTGACATGCAACAACATGCAAGCATATGTAAGTCCATAGGAGCAACATGCAACAACATGCAAGCATATGCAAGTCCATAGAAGCAACATGTAACAACATGCAAGGACGTGCAAGTAACATGCAACAACATGCAAGTACATGCAAACAACATCCAACAACATGCAAGTATGTGAAAGTAACATGCAACAACATGCACGTACATGCAAGTGACATGCAAAAATATGCAAGTCCATGCAAGCTTTTATGAACTCATGCAAGCAATATCTAATTCATGCATCTCTAACACTTTAGTTAACTCTAACATTATATCCATGCAAAGTGTCTCAACATTATCCACTTATGTACATAAAAAAGCACAACTCCAAGTCTAAATATAAGTCCCCATCAAAAGGGGATGCCCAAGTTTAACTCCTACTTACTAAGAGTTATCAAACTCTCAAAATAGACTTAAGAGAAGTCAACAAAGTCTTCATGGCCCCCACTCTAAAAATGGATGCTTAAGTTTGAACTTATCATTTAGGAATTAATTGCAAAAGTCAAAGTGATATAATTAATAAATAATTAATCTCTCAAAGTCTTTATGTGTTGGGGAACACATTCCAAGAACTTTGGAGACACATGAATTGGTTAGGATTGCAAGTTAATGGCAACTTATCCCAACATTCTCCCACTTGACATTATACATTGCAATAACTCTAAATGATATAATCAAACTTTAAATCACAGGGAAAAACATCCCTAGCCATCAATGTACCAAATTGATTCTTCAACATGCTTTTGTGCTCCAACAAGATACCTGCAAAAGCAACCATGATAACCATCATCTCAAACAAGAACTCCTCACATCATGTCACCCATGATAAACAAGAAATAAGCCAAGGTGAAACATATTAGCTGTCACTAAACATAAACCAATCTCAACATGAACACAAGCATCAAATCATATGATAACATAAGACTCTGAGTGTCTACCACACTCATACGAAATGGAAAATAAACCATAGCAAGTTGCTAGCTCATCCAAAATATCATACCTCAAAACCAGGGTAAACAAACCATCATAGGCAGAACTCCATGTCATCAACATACCAACCCAAAACTGCAATCAAGTCCTTGTAAAACAAACCTGCTAGTCATCCATCCTCCCATCTGAATGCAACATACCAATGTACAAATGACCAAAGACAAGGTCAACAAACAAAATCTGAAATAACACTGAACGAATATGTGGATATTGACAGTCCACATCCAAGTCTTCAATGCAACCAATGGGTAAAGACAACCCACTAAACTTGCACAACTCATAGATCCCAATTGTGAAACATGCAAAATCATCTTCACAGATCAATAACCTACAAACTGAAACAACCAAGAAGATATCGTGACAATAAAGATCATACATATCCAGAAACTCCTACTACATGAGTAATGTCAAATCTGAAAATAAGATCAAGGCATTTATAAATCCTTCTATAACACTTATATTAAAGGATGTGACAAATTCCTCTACCATATAGTGTCAAAACATATAATGATATGCATAAAACATCTCTCATTACCAATCTCTGAATAACTCTCCCAAGTCGTCTAAACCTTTGAAGAAAGAGATCAAGGAGATACCAAATTATTGTTAACAACAATAACATTTGACTCCAATGACAACCTCAACTCCATAAACATGGGAACCTTTAAGAAGAAGACAATATACCAAGAAGGAGAGAAATTGCAAAATCATACCATGTCTTTATACCACACTAACATGTGCCAAATTGTGTAAAGTAAGATCTCTTTCAACACTCCCAAACTGAAAATGTATCAACATCTAACATCCAAATTATTATGAAAACATGGCAGCAATAGATGTTAATCTCTCACTGAAAGTAGATCAAAGTAGAAAAACATTCCCACAACAAAGGGAATAAGCCCAAAAATCACAAACCATTTCTGTACCTCTCCAAAACAAATCCTCAAAATTAGTTCCGTAGCTCAAGATCAAATAATATTGAGAACAACATAAATTCATAAACCCATGCATCTACTTCTCAACAATCCTTTTCAAGACTAGTGTAAATGAGAAGACAAGATACATATAAAGAATGCATCTAATAATTAGGTGGGAAACGCCTATTAGATCATTTACCTGCCAAGTAGACCAAGAGTGGGATACAAGATTGTCCTTGCCTATACCACTAAGCAATAAAAGCTTATAATAAAGATAACCTTCTCATAAGGTCTATAATGGACTCACATCCATTTCCAATTGTAGGCTTCTCGGTCCTTTTGTTGACATCTCTAATGAGAAATCTTTCCAACACATATCTCTAAGTTCAAGAGATATCAAGCCTTACCCAAGTCTCTCTTGTATCCATGAGTTTTCAACAATCAATCCATGCCAACTTCAAATGCAATCTGCACAATCATGAAGCTCCAAGAAAATGATTAATACTTCAAAACCAAAGAGAACTAACCAAACCATTGTTAAAGTTCCAACTATAGAATCAGGAACATACCAAGACATCATGATGTAACATCTTCTGAAAAACAAAGATCATATGCTCCAATGAACATATCTTGCTCCCAAGAGCACATGTATTATGCCAAAAAATCTAACTCATGATCAAGAGTGCATCATGACCTAATACTATACATCCTCTAAACCAAGGATCATATATCAAACAACTTGATAAGTTATAAACTCAACACCTCACCAAAAACTCCAAGAGTCGTCCATGGAAAACCAAGATGTCAACACCTCTTCAAAAAATATGAAGATCTAGCATCTTTTATCAATAGAACCAAAAATGTCAATGAACCCTTATTTCAAACTAAAGGCATAATCTAAGAGCTTCTTATGACATGAACAACCATTTCAAAAGATCATCCATCTTCTAATCAAAGAGTTTGCATGGCTCACAACACTACAACAACAATAGTTTAGAACCAATATATTTAAACAAAGAAGATAGAACACATTATGTAACTACACAAAACTCCCACTGAAAGTGATACCAAGTTATGCATGGTATCATGATCAACATCATTACCAAAACTCCACTGAAAGTGGAAAAAGATTTTTATGCAACATAACTTTACTACTATAGATTCCAATGAATAACTAAATCAGGTACTCCATACTATCCTTTTGTCTCAACACAAAAAATACCAATGTAATCAAGGTGACCAAGAAGAGGCCTACCAAATAGAACCCACATCAGCTTATTCACAAGATCTGCACACACGCAACATTTCATAGGAGAAAAACATGATCAGTGCTTCAACCTTTAATAATTGAAAAATATATTCAACCCCACATCAGTAACATGTAGAACATATGTAACTAGATATAACATGTAGATTTCTAAGACTCAAACACCAGAATCAACTCTAGATCTGATTTGCCAAATAAATCCACATAGGAGAAACCATAGATCATAAGAACCCAACAAGTAGCCTTGCAAATATGAGATTGTTTCCATCCAGAAAGTGTCTGAACGCAATATTCCATAGATCTACAAACCATATATTTTGGTTAACATGTAAAACCTGCAAAGCCATATCTCTGTAAATCTGAAACCACTTAAACATCCAAACATTCACACGAATGAACACCATCAAATATGTCATCTGAAATAATGGAATATCACAGATCTACAAACCCCCACAATCTTTTGAAACTTCAAAACTCTGAAAATCTACATATTCAAAATATCATGAATATAAGAAAGGAGAATCTAGGTTGTTTAGGAGTGTCCATATCATAAAAATACCAACTCCACAACCTCCATACAACCAGCGATAAATCATCTAGTGCTTTCATGTAACCATGGACTGAAATCATGAACCCAACATAAGCACTCCAAACTGTAGTCCAAGAAATGAGTGTTTTTCCATGTGATTAAGGTACCAGAAGTAACCATCCAACATAGAAACCCTTTCACTGCACATGATCACAAGGTAAAGGAATAAAACCACCAAACAAGAGAATATACACATATTGTCAAAATGGAGCTCCAAATCACTATCACAGGATCAACTCCATAAAGATCCATAACCTTGAGCCTCAAGAGCCCAAAAAAGATCCTTTCGACAATATCCATCTGAGAGGCAAATACCATGGCTTCCAAACTGATAGATTTGCAAAACAATGTTAACACATAGAACTTCCCCTGCAACCAAAATTCTTTCAATACTTTAAAAAAAAAAGTACCTCTCTCTCACTGCAAACAATGGCTCTGATACCACATGTTGGAAAAAGGGAGAGGGAACAATGAAAAGTTGCAGCTATGTGGCTTTAAAATGTTTTCAAAACTGAAATTAATAGCATGTGTAAATCTGAACATTCAATTTAGATGTTATAGTATTTCTCCAATTTAATCAATGTAGTAGAAAAAGATAACTTGCAAGAAGAAGACAATATTTACGTGGAGAAACCCCTAAGGAAAAAAACTCCACACCAAAGGTGTTTATTCTTGTATTAAATCTCTTGTGAAAGATTACATTCAATACTGAAATCCTTTGAATCCTTGATGCACTTCAAAAGCTTCTTCAATCTTCACACTTATAAAAAACTTCAACAAAAAGGCTTCTTACTTTTTTCTTCAAAAGCTTCTTGCTTTTTTCTTCTAAGTCAAAAAAGCTTCTTACTTTTTTATTATAAGTCTTTTACAAAAACTTCTTGTTTTGTTTTCTTCTAAGTCTTTTTCATAATTCAACTCTCTCGAAAATATATGGGGCTCTGAATTAATTAATATGAAGCTTCTTAATTCAAAAACTTGAAACTAAAAATACAATAAATTGTAGTTGATAACATAGCTTCCAAAGCTCATGCAAAAACCAAGCACTCTAAATTGAGAAGACTAAACTCAAACAAAGTCCAAGCTTTTAGTTAACTGCCTCTTCATGATGTGTGCACCCAAGTATGCTAAAATTAGCTTTGCCAACATCAAACATATTTCTAAATAAAAGAAACAACAGAAAGTCTTCCAAATTGGGTGTCCAAGTTTGCCCAATCTTTTTCTGTTAACTGAAGTGATCAATACACATCAATTTCATGCAAACAACATGCAAGATTGATGTCCCCTAGGTTATTCTGAATTACTTTGTTCTATATATTTAAGTGACATGCAAACACCAGATCCAACATGCAACTGATACCCATTACCTGAAACATTGAGATGTACCATCCTGCAACTTTCTGGAGTTGGAGTGTCCTGCAAGCAATCTCTCAAAACTGACATGCAACAACATTCAAGGTCATATAAATCATATGCAACAACATGCAAGGTCATACAAGTCCATAGGAGTGACATGCAAGCACATGCAAGTGACATGAAACAACATGCAAGGTCATACAAGTCCATAGGAGTGACATGCAACAACATGCAAGCACATGCAAGTGACATGCAATAACATGCAAGCATATGCAAGTCCATAGAAGCAAAATGTAACAACATGCAAGCACGTGCAAGTAACATGCAATAACATGCAAGTACATGCAAACAACATGCAACTTTCTCTTTCAACACTCCCAAACTAAAAAGGTATCAACATCATTACCAAAACTCATTATGCATGGTATCATGATCAACATCATTACCAAAACTCCACTGAAAGTGAAAAAAGCTTTTTTTGCAACATAAATTTACTACTATAGATTCCAATGAATAACTAAATTAGGTGCTTCATACTACCCTTTTGTCTCAACACAAAAAATACCAATGTAATCAAGGTGACCAAGAAGAGGCCTACCAAATAGAACCCACATCATCTTAGTCATAAAATCTGTACACATGCAAAATCTCATAGGAGAAAAACATGATTAGTGCTTCAACCTTTAATAACTGAAAAATAGATTCAACCCCACATCAGTAACATGTAGAACAAATGTAACTAGATATAACATGTAGATTTCCAAGACTCAAACACCAGAATCAACTCTAGATCTGATTTACCAAATAAATCCACATAGAAGAAAACATAGATCATAAGAACCCAACAAGTAGCCTTGCAAATCTGAAACTGTTTCCATCCAAAAAGTGTCTGAACGTAATTTTCCACATATCTACAAAACACAGATTTTGATTAACATGTAAAACCTGCAAAGCCATATCTCTGTAAATCTAAAACCACTTAAACATCCAAACATTCACACCATCAAATATGTCATCTGAAATAATAGAATATCACATATCTACAAACCCCCACAATCTTTTGAAACAGGAAAACTGTGACAACCTACATATTCAAAATATCATGAATATAAGAAAGGAGAATCTAGGTTGTTCAGGAGTCTCCATATCATAAAAATACCAAATCCACATCCTCCATACAACCAATGATAAATCATCCAGTGCTTTCATGTAACCATGGACTGAAACCATGAACCCAACATAAGCACTCCAAATTGTAGTCCAAGAAATGAGTGTTTTTCCATGTGATTAAGGTACCAGAAGTAACCATCTAACATAAAAACCCTTTTACTGCACATGACCACAAGGTAAATGAATAAAACCACCAAACAAGGGAATATACATATATTGTCAAAATGGAGCTCCAAATCACTATCATAGGATCAACTCCATAAAGATCCATAACCTTGAGCCTCAAGAACCCAAAAAAGATCCTTTTGACAATATCCATATGAGAGCTAAATACCATGGCTTCCAAACTCACAGATGTGCAAAACAATGTTAACACATAGAACTTCCCTTGCAACCAAAATTACTTCAATACTTTAAAAAAAACACCCCTCTCTCACTGCAACCAATGGCTCTGATACCACATGTTGGAAAAAGGGAGAGAGAACAAGGAAAAGTTGCAGCTATGTGGATTTAAAATGTTTTCAAATCTAAAATTAATAGCATGTGTAAATCTGAACTTTCAATTTAGATGTTATAGTATTTCTCCAATTTAATCAATGTAGTAGAAGAAAATAGCTTGCAAGAAGAAGACAAGTATTTACGTGGACAAACCCCTAAGGGAAAAAACTCCACACTAAAGGTGTTTATGCATGTATTAAATCTCTTGTGAAAGATTACATTCAATAGTGAAATCCTTTGAATCCTTGATGCACTTCAAAAGCTTCTTCAATCTTCAAACCTGTAAAAAACTTCAACAAAAAGGCTTCTTGCTTTTTCTTCAAAAGCTTCTTGCTTTTTTCTTCTAAGTATTTTACAAAAACTTCTTGTTTTTTTTTCTTCAAAGTCTTTTTCACAATTCAACTCTCTGGAAAATATATGGGGCTCTTAATTAATTAATATGAAGCTTCATAATTCAAGAGCTTCTTAACTCAAAAGCTTGAAACTTAAAATACAATAAATTGTAGTTGATAACATAGCTTCCAAAGCTCATACAAAAATCAAGCACTCTAAATTGAGAAGATTGAACCCAAACAAAGTCCAAGTTTTCAGTTAACTACCTCTTCATGATGTGTGCACCCAAGTATGCTAAAATTAGCTTTGCTAACATCAAACATATTTCCAAATAAAAGCAACAACAGAAAGTCTTCCAAATTGGGTGTCTAAGTTTGCCCAATCTCTTTCTGTTAACTGAAGTGATCAATACACATCAATTTCATGCAAACAACATGCAAGATTGATGTCCCCAAGGTTATTCTGAATTACTTTGTTCTACACATGCAAGTGACATGCAAACACCAGATCCAACATGCAACTGACACCCATTACCTGAAACACTGAGATATATCATCTTGCAACTTTCTGAAGTTGAAGTGTTCTGTAAGCAATCTCACAAAACTGACATGTAACAACATGCAAGGTCATACAAGTCCATAGGAGTGACATGCAACAACATGCAAGCACATGCAAGTGACACACAAGCACATGCAACAACATGCAAGCACATGCAAGTGATATGCAACAACATGCAAGGTCATACAAGTCCATAGGAGTGACATGCAACAACATGTAAGCACATGCAAGTGAAATTCAACAATATGCAAGCATATGCAAGTCCATAGGAGCAACATGCAACAACATGCAAGTCCATAGAAGCAACATGCAAGCACGTACAAGTAACATGCAACAACATGCAAGTACATGCAAGCAACATGCAACAATATGCAAGTACATGCAAGTAACTGTATGCTAAAAATCGTGACTCCGGTTGCCTGGGGCTGTCGGGTCAGATTTCGGCACGCACACAGACCCTTCCATCCTTGCCACAGGGTGATCCGCCACATCACTCTCACTCTCGTGGAAGTACCTAGTCGAGAGTAAGTGAGACACGACGGGGGTCTGGCTCATTGGAGAGTTGGACTTCGTGGAGAGGGGTCAACAAGTTTTGTGGCCTTTGTTGTTGTGTGCTAAGTTGAATGTTTCGTTCGATGGCAGTTGTTGTAGAGATAACCCTATGACCTGAAGGGTCACTAGTTTCTCTTCTCCTATTGGGGTTTATTCTATTCCACCTTTGTGTGGGTAAGCGGTTTTGTTTGTTTATGTCCTCCTGTCTTTCTATGCATTGAATGAGTTCTTGTTGTATTTAGAGTTGTCTTTGTTGTTCTATCAATAAGAGGACACATGGGTCTTGTTGTGGTAGAGTAAATGTCTCTTGTTGTTGTCATGGATTGATTTCCTCAATCTCATAATGGACAGCCCTCACCCACTCTCCTCTCGCTCCTAGGCACATTCGTGAGCCAAGATAGAGGTAAATGTGTGAAGATCAATCTTAACTAGACTTAGGGTTTTGACCTAGGGTTTAGCTGACCTGGGGTTTGGCTATGTTTTGACTTTTTTTTACCTTGTGATGTGATCAAGGGTTTGATTGAATCATTTAATTGTGGTTTACCTCGTGATGGTATTGAGGGTTTGCAAGTTTGTCTACCTTTAGGGTTTCTATATGCATGCAAAGCTAAATGATATGCAAACGTGTTTTTGTGCTTTTTTAGTATTTTGGAAATAAAAAGTGCTTTTTAATCTATGAAAGGGAAATATGAATGCAAGCTAATATGACTTTTCCTAATGCAATTTTAATCTATGTTTTTTGGGTTTTCAATTGTTTTGAAGTAACCTAATCTAAAAAGGGAAATTGCTTTTACAAATAATCTAGATCTAGGAATATGAAAATAATTATTCTAACATGCAAGATCTAAGTATCAAGGAAAAAGCAAAGATTTACTATTCCCAAGAGCAAATTTGGTTTTCTAATTAATATGAATTGAATAAAGCAATAAAGGAACCTGAAAGAATGAAGATTTGTGTGACTTGGACACTACCCTCAGAAATCCTTGATGTTGGCAACCTTGAGTCCTTTTAAAGCAGTGGGAAGACCTCTTGACGATAAAATGACACAAAGAAGCAAAAAGAAGCTTGTTGAAGCTTGAATGAGCTCAATGAGAGCTTTGGTTGAGCACAATGGCGTTGAATGAAGCAACGTAACAATGCTTGGTTGAACAATGAATAAAGCAAAAGGCACCTTCATCCTGTAAGATCATTAGAATGCTAATTTGGAGAGCAAAAACTGGCAAGAGTTGTGTGCACAATGAATTTGCCTCCCTTTATGCTTGAGGGAGGGAGGTATTTATAGGTTTGAAGAATGGGATTGATTGAGGAGTTAACTCATTTGATTGATGAGTTAACAAGGATGATTGGGGAGTTAACAAGGTTGATTACCCAATGAACTCAGCTAACTATGGAGTGATAAATCAATAATAACTTATCATTGAAGAGGAATTGGAGATGAGAGGATGCATGATATTGATCGAGTTGTTAATTTTAGGTCAAATGGAGTTAATTATGCATGTGTGGGTGCATGAAATAGTCAACTCCATATTAGGCATCAAAAATCATGCGAACTAGAAGAAAAAGGGCAAAAATGGAGCTAAAATGAGTGAGAACCTTGAGTTTTTCCATGGCTGGAAATGCGATAGGGTCACCCCTTCCATCAGTAGGGGCACCCCTGGGCGACCATGGGTCACCCGGGGGAGATCCAGGCTTGATAGGGTTTTCTGAAGAATTACAGGGTGGGAAATGAAAGAAGAGAGGAAAAGGAGGTGTTTTGCCTCCAGAAATAGGTCAGTCATGTGCTAGAATCCAAATCTCCACTTGCACCTCCAAGATCTCCCAAGGGAGATCTAGAAATAATAGGAGGAGATTCAGACTGGTTGAGCGGAATTGAAAACCAAAAGTGGGAGATGGATAGGGGGACCTCTAGAAGGCTTCTAGGGGGTCCAAAGGATGAAAAACATAGAGGAAAGGTGAAAACTCACCTACAAGATGCTTGTAAGGCTTAGGAGCAAGGTCGAAAGCTCAGAAAATGCAAATCAACAAGTGTCGCAAACAGTGTTGAAAAGCGTCGCAAATGGGGAGAGGGAGAAATCGACAAAGAGGAAACAACACAAGACAAGAAAGAAGACACGTCATCAAGAGTTTTGCTGCTTAAGGACATTATTTCATGCTTACATGTAGATGACAATGATTTGAATCATCATAGAGGTCCTCGTGGAGGCTATGCGTGATTTTTGTGCTTACATATTTTCCCCTCGGGGACAGTAGTCTACATGAAAGGTAGGTATCATTCCTGAACTAGGCCTTACCTATCGACAATTTTCCCACAATTGTACCTGCAAAATAACTAGTATTAGTCTAACATTTGAATGTATCAAAATCAATAATGAAAACTGAAATAACGAACTTACCATGGATCGTTTGAGTTCGACTAGTTATTTGCCTTTGTTGGTTTAGACCTGTAGGAATGAAAACATGTAAAATGACGCATGAAAGAGATGCATAAAAGAAAAGAACTAATCTAAAATGCACAAATGAAACTAAGCTAAGGGCAAACAAAGTAAGTCAAATTGTGAGATCAGAGCGAAATGACGACGAAATCGATTAGGCGAGCAGTCATTGGAAAGGTATCATCGAGAAGATCACGAAGATGGCTACCTCTTCTTCAGCCATGGAGAATTGGGTATGCAAATAGTGAAAAACCCTTCTCTAAACCCTAGTTTGAATTTTGTAAAAAATCTCTTGAAATTGTCTACTTTTTGTCAATTTTTCTTGTTGCATTGTTTGTGTTTTGTCGTTTAGAGTAAAATAGGTTTTTCATTTTCTGAAATCAGCCAAAAAATGAGATTCTTAGAGCAGTTTTATCTTGAGGGATCTCCCTCTAGGGTCGCCCCTTTTGTCAGGCAGGTCACCCAGGGGAGATTCTGTGGAACACCTGGGTTGCCCGGGGGTGACCCTGTTGGGCTGATTTTGACTAAAATTTCATGTTTTCTAATGTTTGTCTTACTCTGATATGACATGTTTTGACTACTGTATTCGCTTGTTTATTGCAATTTTGAAGGGTTATACGCTTTTTTTGTGTAAGGTTTTATGCAATTTTACGATTTTTAGGGATTTTTACGAGTTTACGAGATCTAATCTAAAGTTCTCTTTTGATTTTCTAGGACATGCGTATTTGATGGAATGCCTACCAAGAGTAGGGATGGCTCTCAGGGATGTTTTCTTCATTGAGTAATGAGGAGTGTATCATTTTGAGGCAAGCAGATCTAGGTAGAGTTTGTCACGTGCCTGTTATTCACCTTGTGTTTCGTATATGCTGTGATATTCTAATTTACTGGGATGCAAACAGAAACACATTCAGGTTCCCACAAATCTTTGGAGAGTGGACCATCACTCTGTATGATGTGTATCATATACTTGGAGTTCCTATGAGAGGACATCCTCTGGTCCTTCCAACTAGCAAGTCCTTTGAGGACAAGGCATCCTGGGCAGAGTTCATGGGGGTTAGTCGCCTCGAGGATCAGACAAGAGTCTAGCTCACTTTTGTGCCTCGACTTCGTATCCCACTTCTGAGGAGATTCTTGACTGGTTTGATTGCCCCTAGGCTATCGAGAGACAAGGCCTCGGCTCACTTGAGATGGTGTTGGGCACCCATCATTCGTGGTATTGAGGAGGGCACAGTATATGCTTGGGGACCGGACATCTTGGCCATGGTTTACAGAGACTTCTATCGTATTTGGTAGTGAGGGGCTCTATCTTTTAGCCACTCTTCTTTGATCATGACATGGATATTTGAGCACATTAGGCCCTATTAGAAGCTCATTTTGATTCTAGATAGACATTTATTGAGACCAGCTAGGTAGATGTATGTTGGTCACTTTGATGCTTCTTTACCCACTATTGCTACCCTTACAGATGAGGACATGGTCTTCGATCCTTATCATAACATGGAGGGATCTTGGGCTCATGATGGTGAGGTTAGAGAGTATTGTCATGGAATATTTGAGATTTTAGACCGTAATGGTCTAGTTGAAGCCCATCGTGTTGACTGTGTTTCACAACAGTTCGATGAGGACTTCCCTGTGGACTTGCCCCTAGTGTCCACTTGCTACAAGACTGTTCAGGAGATGGGTGAGATTGGATAGAGGACCATTGTTTGGACCCCTTTGATTCCTGGAGTCTTCATTACTAGAGTTCCCAGAGGAGGACAGAGGGGAGGGAGAGGAACTCCTTCCCGATCACTCATTGTTGTTGCGGATTTAGAGTCCACTGACGAGGACTATGTTTCTGATGATGATGATTTGTTAGATGAGGGATAGCTCGAGGATGCACAGGATGACGGTCTTGATGATGCTGATGATGCAGATAATGCTCTTGATATCCCTGAGGGTCCTCCTATTGTTCCCAGACCTCCTCATTCAGATGAGGTGATGCGACAACTTGACCCTGATTGGTAGCCAGGTGATCCACACGAGTTTCGTTTGTTTGTTTTTCGCACTCTTTTCCTTTCTCTTTTCATGGGGAACTAACTTGTCTTTCTCTTTCGATTCGCTCTTTCAAGTAATGTTAGAGAGTGGAGGGACTTTGTTCGCGAGATTAATGTTGGATTGGCTTCTCCCTTCACTAGGATGACTTGAGACAATCTTATAGATGATCTCAGTGTGCCCCCTGTTGTTGGGTGACACATAAATATTTTCTCTCCTGTCTACCATGGTTGTCAGGAGAATGCAGACTTGAAGGCCCAAATTCACACCCTTAAGGGTGAGAATCAGGTTCTCCGAGAGATGGCTCGTCTTAATTTTGGACGACGAGATGCTAGTATGGCGGGACCTTCACAGTCACATGCTCACAGTAGAGCGCCTCGCTCCCATAGGTCTCATGGAGCGACTAGTGGTATTCATAGACAGAGGAGCCGAAGTCCTGAGGGTTTCGTTGGGGGGAATTGGCCTTGATTTCCTTTCTTGAAATCGTGCCCCCTTACATGGGGATCCTCTACTTCTTTTGAGAGCATTTTGTCCTAGCTCTTTGATACTCTTGTATATGTGAACTTTGGATGTATCTATGAAAGTTCATCCTTTTATGGTTTTCTCTTATCGGATTTGTATTCATCTCATGTGCATGTTTGGAGGTTTTGAGAACTTTTCGATTATATTTTTGACCTTGTCAACTCTTTAATGATGCAAGTATGATAATGATGACATGTTTTTGTAATTTTTTGTGGCATATGTATGAGATGCAGTTTACGATATGAAAATGTAGGAACACAAGAAATGCTGAAATGAAACATTTACTTCTACTGAATTTCATGAGATATGACATTTGAGTTTATTGCTTTGAGACTTTTTTTTTTATTTTGGCATGAATGCAACGTGGAACAAACAATGTGACTGCTCTTAAATACGATTTTCAATTTAGGGGATTGCGAGTCGTCCTGATATAAGAGACCTATTTAATGCTATGAGATAGGATTTAAGAACTCAAGTGGGGAGCGGGAGTGAAAATGGCGCTTTTCTAATTTTTGGCTTTCCTAAAGGCTAGACACTAATCCTTATCTAGATAAGACAATATAACAAGCTTTCAACTTAGACAAGCAACAAATTTTATTGGTGTTCGCTAGACTTAGATCATAGATGGCAAGCAAGGTAGACCTGGGGTAAAGGATAAATAGGAAAGAACAAGGGTCCCTAGGTAGAAGATGATCCTAGAGACTACTAGACTCTCGACTTTTCTTAGCTAGTGTGTGTGTGTGTGTGTGTGTGCTTTGTACCTTTCTTTCTCTGTTAGAATGTCACCCTTGAGGCTTCAAGATTAGATTGATCTCCACCCAAGAGTACGAACATTCAACAATCTTCTCTCTTTCACTTTTTTTTTGTATCTCTCTTTTTTTGTATTTTCCTCACTTGATTTTTCTCATTTTTTTCTTTTTTTTTTTGGATTTTTGACTTTTCAAGAAATGAATGCTTTTGGAACTTTTGATATGCGATAATTTGATCTCTCATACTCTTATTTTGATCACTCATTTTTTTATTCACTCAAATTTTAGATTGCTTCCTTCAGAGTTTTGATCCTCCTAACATTTTTGGCCAAGAAAGATAAGGGGCTGAGTGCCACCTAAAGTTTTTGTAATCTGGTCGGACTTCTCTACTACTTGGGAAGAATTGGGAAGGTCTACTTGCAAGCTTCCTTTGAACACTAACTTTGTTTAGACTTAACATCTTGACTCATTAAGACTGGGATCAGTGTAAAGCTAAGAGCTAGGCTTTGATTAGAATCCCTGGGAATGAAAAAGGGAATAATGGTGATTGTGAAAAATGGGGAGTCTCTAGGTCTTGGAAGGGGTGACATATATCTAGGCAACCTTAGACTCCTTACTGAAAAGAAAATAGTATAAGAGAAAATCAGTGACAGTAATGCAAGATGAACAGAATGATACTGAAATGCAAGAAACAAATTTTTTTTTGACATTTTGATTTTTTATGTTTCATGATTTTTTTGGTTTTTAGACATAGTATTTCTTGAGGTGAAAGGCATTGATTGTTTCAACAAATTCCTCTCCCTCCATTGTGCATAAGAGATAGGCACCATTTCCAATGTCTACTTTGACCATGTAAGGACCTTTCTATTCTTCTGAAAAAGCTCTTTTTCATCTTGTTTTCTTATTCTTCGTGATACCTCTTCTTAGGACAAGTTCTCCTATTCTGTAGGGTTTGTCATTTGATTCTATTGGCACTAGATCGGTGGTTTCTCTTGGTAGTGTGAGATGAAGTAAGTCTCGAAAGGCTTGTTGATGAGAAGGGGTCCAATACAGGACTCCATCATAATTTAATAACTCTGCTACTAGGTCGAATTATTCTTGCATGTAGATTTTCACATATGGTCTCTCTTGGATTCTTTACAAAAATTGGAACAACTCAAGGGGAGTTTGCAGCTCCATTTTCTCATCAGCAGGGACAAAGCTTATACTTGTCTTCTTGTTTGGTTCTATCCTTAAATCCATGGCATATCTGATGTAACTCTTTGGCAGTTCAAAAATGACAGGGTCATCAACATCGACCGACACTCTCATCTTTCATTCTCTATGAAAAAAACCTTCACTTTCTTCATCCTCGTCTGGAAGTCTTTCAACCATTTCAATTTGTACTAGAGGTGCTTCCCACTCACCGAGTTGATTTGACTGAACCGAGGCAGAGGTGTTTGGCCTCTCTATGTTACATCCTTCTTTTTGGAAACAATTATGCTATTCACTTTCTTGCAAATTTCAGTGATATATTATGTTGTGGACGACATGGAAACTGATGATTTATTTTACAAAGTTAGTTCTATGAAATTATAGAAGTCTATTGATTACGATCAATGTGATATTGTAGACTAAATGTCATTTTGATAAATGCAATGATGTTTTGGATTTATTATGCTTTGATTTGGAACATAGGTGCTTTGACCACAAAATTGTATGTGAGACTGTCGTTGCAGGAACAGGTGGACCATGTTCGACGGGAAGAGAGTATCTTCGAGAGAGAGTATAGACTCTGGAAATTAACCATGGGTGCTTGTTAATGAGAATGCCAAATAGGTAGATAAACCTTGGAACCATCAATTTAGTCTTGTTTGTCGGATGGGTTAGTTATCTAGTGTCGACGTTAGAGGATAAAGTGTAACATCCTAGTCGAAAGTCGTCATAGAGAATCTTGGAGTCGTCGATGTCGTCGTAAGTTCTCCATAGCAAGTCGACTTATATAGACGTTTATGATCTCATTTATAAGTAATTAAATAAACCCTCTTGTGGCAAACTGCGGAACACATCTCGTAGTCGAAGGATGCGAGAAGTCGTTTGGAGCGTCTAACGATGTAGGAATCTTGTTTGCGTTACGATCAATCCGTCGAGATTGTCGTAAAATGCGTCAAACTTGTGTTGTGAATTATTCTTGTTGGAGATCGACAAATGTCAATTTGAAGCCTTAGCATATGATAATTTGTTTTGGTCGTTGTTTAGTTTGAGTCTCTTCTTCTAGCTTTGACCGTGAATTGTTGTCAATCTAACCTTGAGTTTTCTTAATAAGATGGTCTTTATCTCTTTTCCTTTTCGGCCAAAAAGTTGCTCTAGACACTTCTTAACCGTCGCCTTGTCAAGTTTAACTTCACTTTCAGCTTTTAGTTGCTTTTGGAGAATTAGATGCTTTGTGTTCAAGTGAGATTTGGTCAACGAAGTCCTCACCATGATTGGATCTGTCTCAATGTGTTAAATATTTACCAGAGTAATCCATGAACCTTTGGGCCTATGCATGCCATCATGAAGTGTGTCTTTATGCAAGCAAATGTGTGATGTAGAGATGCCAAGTGTGATGTATGCCTTGCAAGATTGGCTTAGATTTTATGCCATGTATTCTCTTCTTCCCTTGATATTCATGTTGTTTGTTAAGTTGCGCAACCTCAACATGTAGTGTACTATGTTCATCAAGAACTAATATCTCCCTTTATCGCAACATTATTAAAACCATTTTCCATTCAAACCTTTATGCTTAGCTTCATTATGTGAGCTTAGATTCTATTTCACCGTGGGCGAGAGAGAGAGAGAGCAAGCTCAGCGGTTGTGATAGAAGTATAACCGTTGGAATTAATGCCGAATCTGTCTCATCATTGAGGGAGAGAAATCATAGGGTTGCTGTTGTTGAAAGGTTATCAGACCGCAGTCTTAGAGGAACGGTTTCCTTCTCAAAACGCGGCAGAAAGTGATGGGAGAGGGAATCCTTCACGAGTGGGGAGTGGAAGGAGGTAACTGTCATTGTGTAGCAAGGGAAAATGGTGGAGAGGGAGTTATGATGGATCGTGGTGATCGGTAGGGAGTGGAGTTTTAGTGGGTGGTTGTCGTAGTTTGTAGGAAGAGGGAAACGTGGGTGAGAGACACAAGCGAAGGAAGAGAGAGGTCTGTCGCTATGTGAAAGGAGAGTGACTGAGTAGGGGAAAGCGGTGGAAAGTGGAAGGAAAAAAAATGCGTAGAGGTGAGAGGTTTTGAGGAGAGGGATCAGTTTTCTGAGAGGGATTGACTCCTGAGGAGAGAGGAGTGAGGTTGTAGGGACTGTCGTGGGCTTTAGAAAGTGTGATACAGTAGAGAATTTAGAGAAGGGCATTTGTATCCTTCATTGTGGAAGGAGGTGTGGTTTTGAAAGGAGGAAATAAATGGCTGAGAGAGGAGTGAGTTCGGGAAAAGTCTGTCGGGTTTTGTCATAGGAAACAGAGAGATAACAGAAGGAGCTTATCTGTGGTGTTCGACAGTAAGGATTGAAGGGAGGCTTCGGCACTCGCTGTGCTCTTCATTGCTGAGTAAGGTAATATTCCTACAACAAATAAGATATCATGATAGTGTCTTTTACTGCGGTTCTGTGAGAAGTTCATCATTGTAAATGTATTATTACTGTATTATGGTAAAAGAAACCTCAGTGACAATAATGCTGCTGTCGATTAGTATGCAAGAACTTAGAAAATAGATTATTACCTCTCTTGGTAGATGTCGTAAGACAATAGAGCATAGGTCTCCATGTGCTTTCCTCAAAGATTGATCAATGTATGATTGCTAATGTGAACTACAAACTTCAAAAGACGTAAAATATTAAAGAGTTCCATCAAGACAGAGATATCAACATAAAACTGCCCTTGGGGCACTTGAAACAATAGCTCCTTAGTGAGAAAATACTTTGCTCCTCGAGCGTGTTGTGTAGGAGAGATAAACCACAGATTTAAAGCATGTTTGACGTAAACGTTAATGTGTTTGATAGCCGAAGTTGTAGTTGTAACTAGTTTGAGTCGTTTTTGTCTTTTATCTTTTGTTAGAAGTCGACCGTGCGTTGGTCATCTCTAAAGTCATAAGAAAGACTCCAAATCTTTTATTATTATATTTTACGATTATTACCTCATCAACTCTTATGAAATAAATTGACTTGAAGGAGAATAGGGAGTTAATGTATTTGGGTTGGTCGTAAACCGTCATGGTTTTGAAATAAGCAAGTAGAGTGGACAACCCGCTTCTGAAACTAGATTACATTGCATGCAACGATTCTAGTATCGTTTTGTAGACCTTATGAGTCTAGAATCCTTGAATTCTGGGATAACGGGAAATTGTTTAGATACTCGAGTATGTTGTGTAAACATGGGAACCAAGTAAACAAATATGAAACCACTTAGGAGTGGACATTTTTTTTAAACAATGTTTTTATAGGAAGATAGGATTATGAAACTCTGAACTCGAGATTAGAGTAATTGTTGCGCCATGCGCTATTGTAGGAGGATATCCTAAACCCTTGAGGTCATCAAGGTCGTCAATTAGTTCAAACTATACAAATAGGAAACTATAGGATTTCGATCAGTTCAAGTCGAGTAGGGTGGGTGAACCAAGTTCATGCGTTCTTAGGACACTAATTAAAAACAAATCCTTTGGCTAAGGTGGTGTACTATCCTCAAGTGCATCGAACGTTCACCGTAACTGGATGGCATTTCTTATGGAGTGTCGTGCATTACTAGAGGGTATCTAGGGATCTGCACGATAACAAGACACGTAGGTTACAACACCAGAGCTCAGATGGTAAACACCAATGGTTATCCTAAGTCTATCCTCTTGAGTAGGGTAGGGCCACTTCCGGTTAGGAAGGAGTGTGGGAGACCGACGGTCTGTGGTTGGAGGTTAAGCTCCTTGAAGATACTTTCTCTTCCAAATACTAAGGAATGCCGAGTCTTGAATGTGATGGGTCGACAATCGAGATGCATGTTAGTGGTATGTTTCCAATATTTGTTGTTTCAAGAAAATTTCATTTGTTAGAAAATAAAATGTTTAATGTATATCATTTCTTTCAGTTTTATATAAATGAGATCATGATTATGATAAAATGAAAAATGTTGTATTGAATTATAGTTAAGTTTATTTTGTATTTGATTACCTTGTAAAAAAAAAAATTTACCTTTGTGAAAACCTAGTTTTTCTCGTCATTTCGGATATGGATGTTACACTCTAGCAGCTGAGACACCATGAACATCCTAGGTAGCATTCCTATGGCATTAGTTGATTCACTATCAATAGAATGTGCCTCCTCCATGGGTGTTAATGTTTGAGTACATGAATCCTCTATTAGGGTAAGAGGCTCATAAGATTCTATTTCTTCTGGTGTCTCGAGGACACGTGATTCACTTAAGGGTGTCAGTGGAGTGTAATTTTCTATCATTTCTTCCTCAGCATCTGAGAAAGCATGTGGGTTTGTGTTTCTTAAGTCTAACATGGTTGTCTCGAATATTGGACCTTCAGTTCTATGTGGTTTTTCTCCTATGCAAGTGAAAAGTTTGTAGACTTCTTAGATGTCAATTGTGAGTACTTCCAGGGGGAATTGGAGTGGTCCATCCCGCTCTACCCATTTCATGATCTCAATTATTTTTTCTTTGGGGACCGTTTCCTTTTATTTTGGCAATGCATCCTTCTCTAAAGTTTTGATCTCTGCGGCATTTATGGTCTTTTCCAGGATTTCCATTCGTTTGATGCATATCGACTAAGGTGTGGGACTAGGGATGGTCAACTTGTTGGTAGGGAGTTCATAGTCTATGGGGATACCTATACATTTGTTCAATGTGTTTGATTTTAACATACTAAAAGGTTCTGGGTCTCCCTTTGCGACATACACTTTCCCCAAGTGCAAGAATCGAGCTTCTTGAAATAGTGTGGATGGCACAACTTTCATTCTGTGTATCCATGGTCTTCCAAGAAGCAAATTATATCCCATGTCTTTGTCTATGATGTAGAACATGGTAGGAATGGTTTTAGGTCCTAAAGTTACTGGAAGGGTAATCTTACCTATCGTGGCAGCTTTTAGATTGTCGTATCCACTCAAAGTATCTCGTGAAGAGGTGATATTTGTGTGTCCATAACCCATCCTCTCTAGAAGGGAGAATGAAACTATGTTCACTACGGTCCCATCATCAACTAAAGTTCTCTTAATGCAAGTGTCATAAATCCAAACTTGTAAGTATAATATAGGATCTCCTTTTTTGGTTAGCTCAACCTCAAAAGGCATTTGCTTTAAATCGAAGAAGAATCCCGGGTCCTTGAGTTCTGAATTTGGTGGACTAAGGTCATAGTCCACGTGATTGATTTGCTCACTAGGTGGTGGTGTAATTTGGTCAAGGTATTTTAGACCTATTGCTTTTAGTAACGTTGATCGATGTGAAAGGGAGTTCTTGAGTAAGTCGATGAATGAAATGTGAGCATATGTTTTCTTTAAGTCTTCTATGAGCTCATAAGGTCCGACTGGAGCTAGTATCGGCTCCACTACCGAAATGATACCTCCATAAGCTTCTATTTGTTCATTTTCATCCTCACGCTCTTCCTCTTCTCCTTCATTGTGCATAATCTCGACTAATCCCTGTTGGATCTAGGGCATACAACTGAGAGGGGGGGGGGTGAATCAGTTGTATAGAACTTGTTCTTTTTCAAACACTTAATTCTCTGTTGTTAGTTAGCAGCATATCAAATAATCATTCATGGAAGCACAATACATAAACACAAGAGCAGATAAGCATCAACACATTGAACACCAAGATTTTGACGTGGAAAACCCGGTTAAGGGAAAAAACCACGGGGTGATTAACCCAAGAATTATTCTCTGTTAGAAGAATAAGGAAAAATGAATGGCACATGCCAATAAGGGCTCACTGCCCGAGCACACTGCTCACAAAGAGGCCCACTGCCTACAAGGAGACACACTGTCTACAGAGTGATAAAAATCACAGTCTTGAACTGGAGAATGACATCTCTACCATGTCCGGATCAGTTCCAATTAAGCCCAACAATCTCTGCTCTGCCTTTCGCACCTTTCTTCGCTACACCATACTCATCCACATGCCACCCTGAAATGAATTCACAACTCATTATTTATACAAGACATCGACTTAGGAACAAGCATCTAAGTCGGCAAACAACCATAGGAGTATCCGCAAGATGAATAACACATCCGGTCGGCTATCACAAGAACATTCGCAGGATGAACAACTCATCCGGTCGGCTAAACAGAGCAATAACTTCATCCGGAAGAGTAACTTCAATTCCGGGCTCTACCATCAATGCGGACCAACAACACAACCTAAACATGATTCAAGAACCTTCACAAGTCTGTCTGAATGTCCGGATACATCCGCACTTTCTCTGCTTACTGGGATCTCTTGTCTTCCTCATCCGGAACTTCAAGAACACAGTCTGTCGCCACTGTCATAATGCAGGAGGTACATCCGGACCTCCAAATTACACACAAATCAGGATGAAACATCACAAGGACATATAAAACACTCCTTCCAATCCGCAGATTATGATAATACAATTCCGGACCTCACCGGACCTTTTTGTGATCCTCTGTCACCTCCGGATACTTGCCGGACCCGGTTCTATACCGGCAGCCATAACTCCTTCAGATCTTCATGCGGACCTCTGAAATCTTAACTGTAGCATCTCAAGACTCATATCTACTAACCCTTTAATCCGCATCCTCCGGTTCTCATCCTATACAGTATATTTACCTTCTTCTCATCACTGTTCTTCACTGTTCCTGACTGAGGCTAATTTTCTCAATATCCTCAGCACAAAGCTCATCAAATCCTTCTTGTCAATGCAGTATGAGTATGTTGACATCAATGACAACAATGGCTCACCTCATACTTGCAACAATCTCCCCCTTTGTCATTGATGGCAACATATGATGTGAAAAACCATCAAGACAAGAACTTCTCTTTTCTGTCACAGCTCCCCCTATCAACAACCACTCCTCACATGTCTTCCTTTGCTGCTCCCCCTTTGATCATCAACCACTTGTTTTTCACATGTCTTCTCTCCCCCTTTGACATCAATGGCAAAGGGCTCATACTTGCAACTCTCATGCATCAGAATAATACCAGCTGCTCCCCCTTAGTTGCAGCTCCCCATTAGTCCGGATTACAAGATATGACTGTGATTGCCACCGGACTGATGCACATCAGTGCATCTTAGTTCATCACCGGAGGGGCCATGACCCCTAACTTCTCCCGGAGATATTCAAAAGAGTCCTTGGGAAGAGGTTTTGTAAAAATATCTGCAATCTGATCCTTGGAGGGAACATACTCCAATCTGACTTCTTCCTTGTTTACTTGTTCTCTCAAAAAGTGAAATTTGATAGATATGTGCTTAGTCTTAGAATGCAATACCGGATTCTTGGAAATATTAATTGCACTTGAATTATCACAGAAAATTGTGATAGGCTCCTCATATTCAACTTTGATGTCTCTTAGCATCTGCTTCATCCACAAGATTTGAGTGCAACTACCTGCTGCTGCAATGTATTCTGCTTCAGTTGTAGACAGAGATATTGCATCTTGTTTCTTGCTTAGCCAAGAAACCAATCTCTTCCCCAAAAAGAATGCTCCACCACTAGTGCTCTTCCGGTCATCCACATCTCCTGCCCAATCTGCATCTGTGTAAGCATGAAGAGAAAAATCCGGATCTCTAGGATACCATAGACCATACTCAACTGTCCCTTTCAAGTATCTAAAAATTCTTTTGATTGCCATAACATGAGATTCTCTAGGATCAGCCTGGAATCTTGCCACAAGACCAACAGCTTGCATTATATCTGGTCTAGTTTGAGTGAGATACAACAATCCACCAATCATTGATCTATACTTTGTCTGATCTGCCTTTGGAGAATCATCATCTTTGCTTAACTTACATCCGGTTGCCATAGGAGTGTTCATAGGCTTTGAGTCTTCCATACCAAATTTCTTTAACAATTCTTTCACATATTTGGTCTGAGAAATGAAGATCCCTTCTTTTGTTTGAGTAATTTGCAGACCCAAGAAGAAATTCATTTCACCAAGCATAGACATTTCAAACTCACTTTTCATCTGATTTGCAAAAGTTTTACACATACTATCTCTTCCTCCAAAAATGATATCATCCACAAACACTTCAACAATCAGAATGTTTTCATGATCAATTTTGAAATATAAGTTGCTGTCAGCAGTACCTTTGTTGAATCCAATCTGCACAAGATGCTTATCCAACCTTTCATACCATGCTCTTGGGGCTTGCTTCAATCCATACAAAGCTTTCTTCAACTTGCAAACCATATCATTATTATCAGACAATTGAAATCCATCCGGTTGTTCAATGTAGACTTCTTCTTCCAGATCACCATTTAAGAAGGCAGACTTGACATCCATCTGATATACCTTGAAATCTTTGAAGGCAGCAAATGCAAGAAGTAATCTGACTGCTTCAATTCTTGCTACCGGAGCAAAAGTCTCTTCAAAGTCAATTCCTTCTATTTGAGAGTAGCCTTTGCAGACCAATCTAGCTTTGTTTCTGATTACTTCACCAGCTTCATTTAATTTGTTCCGGAAGACCCACTTGGTTCCAATTACATTCCTGTCTCTAGGTCTGGGAACAAGATCCCAAGTATGATTTTTCTCAATTTGCATCAGTTCATCTTCCATTGCTTTGGTCCAATTTTCATCATTGCAGGCTTCATTTATTGTTTTAGGTTCAATCCTTGAAATCAGACAACATTCATTCTGATCTTGAGCAATATTCCTTCTAGTTTGTACACCTTTGCTTCTGTCACCTATGATCTGATCTTCAGAGTGATTCAGTTTTACATACCTTGGAATTTTGGGAGTATCCAGTACTGCTGTTTCTTGATCAGGCTCATTTAAACCTAACTCTTCTTCCTGATTTACCGGATCAGGCTGACTCTGTTTCACCGGAGAGGATTGAGTTCCTTGAACACTATCTTGGTCATCTTCATCAAACTCATAAAATCTTGAAGGCTTCTCAATTCCTTCATCAACCTTTACATTGGTACTTTCTATCATCTTCCTCAATCTCTTATTGTAACACCGATATGCTTTGCTTTGAGTGGAGTAGCCCAAGAAAATTCCTTCATCACTTCTAGCATCAAACTTTCCTAGATCTTCATCTCTTTTAATATAACACTTGCTACCAAATACCCTGAAATATTTCACAGTAGGAGTGATGCCAAACCAAAGTTCATAGGGGGTCTTACCGGTGTTGTTTCTGATTTGAACTCGATTGAGAGTGTAGACTGCAGTGCTGATAGCTTCTTTCCAAAACATTTGAGGAACATTTGCTTCCAACATCATTGTCCTAGCAGCTTCCTGGATGGTCCGGTTCTTTCTCTCAACTACTCCATTCTGCTGTGGAGTCCTAGGAGCAGACAACTGTCTCCTTATACCCTGTTTCTCACAAAAGTCAATGAATTCACCAGATGTAAATTCACCACCTCTATCAGACCTTAGACACTTTAGTTTCAATCCGGTTTGATTCTCCACCATAGCTTTGAAGATTTTGAACTTCTCAAAAGCTTCTGATTTTTCTTTCAGAAAGGTAACCCACATCATCCGGGAATGATCATCAATTAACAACATGAAATATCTATCACCTTGCAGACTCTTGATTCTTGTCGGACCACATAGATCAGTATGTACTAATTCCAACAATCCGGTAGAAGACTGATCTTTGCTTTTAAAAGAGACTCTGCTTTGTTTGCCTAACTGACATTCTTTACACACACTGTTTGTAGGTTTTATCAACTTTGGAAGATCTCTCACAGCCTGAGTATTGCTTATTTTGATTATGTTATCAAAATTTACATGACACATTCTTCTATGCCATAACCAACTCTGATCAATTTGAACAAACAAACAACTTTTATTTGAACCAACCAGATGAAAGATGTTACCTCTTGTCTGAGTACCGGATGCAATTTCAGTTCCGGAGCTTGTAAAGATTCTGCATTTTCCATTCTTGAACCGGAGATCATAGCCTTTGTCCACTAACTGACCAACACTGAGAAGATTGTGCTTCAATCCTTCAACATATAATACATTACCTGTTTTGCTCTTACCATCAAAGGAAATAGTTCCCCTACCTCTGATTCTGCCAGCAGAATTGTCACCAAACTTTACCATTCCTCCTTCATATCTTTCCAAATCTAAGAACTTATTCTTGTCACCAGTCATATGGTGAGAGCATCCACTGTCAATAACCCAATCATCCTTTTCTTCCACTTGAGCAGCCAAGGCTTTTTCAACAACTTTGTGATTGACAGATTCAGAGAGCAAGGAATCTTCTTCCTTGATGGCTATAAACACCCACTCATTTCCGGATTTGCTTCCTGGATCTGATTCATCATCTGTTACTCCTTCATTGTCATCTTCTTCATGAACATAATAGCAATTCTTTTGAAACCTTTGTCTGTGAGTATTAGATCTTGCAGATCTCTCCGGACATCTTGAGGCAAAATGACCAATCTTATTGCAGTTAAAACACTTAAAGGGTAGTTTTCCTTCATACTTACCGGATCCTCTTGGCAGTCTCTTTGCAATGAGGGCTTCAAGTTGAGCTGTTTCTGCTTCTTCTTCTTCCATGTCTCTTCTTGCTTGATCATACCATGACATTTTCCTTGATGAGTTTTCACCCGGATCAAATCTCTGTTTGCCTTTCACATAGGCACTGGCTTTAAAAGCAGACTCAGTCTTGGGTGGATCATCTCCAAACTCGGTCATTTCAAATGCAGCTAGTTTGCCAGCCAATTGTTCTCTTGTGACAGTTGTGTGGGCTCTGAATTCATCAATGGCAGCAACTTTGATTTTGTAGGCAGCAGGAAGGGATCTTAGGATTTTGCAGACAATCTCATTTTCATCTAGAGTTCCACCAGCATTTCTGATTCCACATACCAGCTCATTTACTCTTGGCATAAAGGTAGTAATGTTTTCATCATCTCTCATTTTCAATCTTTCAAATTTCCCTTTCAGACTTTGCAACCTTGCACTTTTGACAAACTCATCTCCTTCATACAGAAGTTCCAGTTTAGTTAGGATCTCATATGCAGTTGGTAGGTCAATGACATTCGAGAGATCTGAGTCATTTAATGCGCTTAGAAGAGCTTCCTTGGTCCGCAGATTGTTTTCAGCTTCTGTGGTTTCATCAGGAGTTGTCGGACCACCTTGTGGGGGTATATATGGTTTTGAAATCATAGCCAAGTATGCTTTTCCCATACATTCCAAATGACACTTCATACGACCTTTCCAGAGAGTGAAGTTGGTTCCATCGAACTTCGGACTATCCTTCTTGTATGACGACATCCTGGATCACCTCAAGCGGTTAAGCTCCTATCAGAGGAACTCGGCTCTGATACCAATTGTTGGATCTAGGGCATACAACTGAGAGGGGGGGGGGTGAATCAGTTGTATAGAACTTGTTCTTTTTCAAACACTTAATTCTCTGTTGTTAGTTAGCAGCATATCAAATAATCATTCATGGAAGCACAATACATAAACACAAGAGCAGATAAGCATCAACACATTGAACACCAAGATTTTGACGTGGAAAACCCGGTTAAGGGAAAAAACCACGGGGTGATTAACCCAAGAATTATTCTCTGTTAGAAGAATAAGGAAAAATGAATGGCACATGCCAATAAGGGCTCACTGCCCGAGCACACTGCTCACAAAGAGGCCCACTGCCTACAAGGAGACACACTGTCTACAGAGTGATAAAAATCACAGTCTTGAACTGGAGAATGACATCTCTACCATGTCCGGATCAGTTCCAATTAAGCCCAACAATCTCTGCTCTGCCTTTCGCACCTTTCTTCGCTACACCATACTCATCCACATGCCACCCTGAAATGAATTCACAACTCATTATTTATACAAGACATCGACTTAGGAACAAGCATCTAAGTCGGCAAACAACCATAGGAGTATCCGCAAGATGAATAACACATCCGGTCGGCTATCACAAGAACATTCGCAGGATGAACAACTCATCCGGTCGGCTAAACAGAGCAATAACTTCATCCGGAAGAGTAACTTCAATTCCGGGCTCTACCATCAATGCGGACCAACAACACAACCTAAACATGATTCAAGAACCTTCACAAGTCTGTCTGAATGTCCGGATACATCCGCACTTTCTCTGCTTACTGGGATCTCTTGTCTTCCTCATCCGGAACTTCAAGAACACAGTCTGTCGCCACTGTCATAATGCAGGAGGTACATCCGGACCTCCAAATTACACACAAATCAGGATGAAACATCACAAGGACATATAAAACACTCCTTCCAATCCGCAGATTATGATAATACAATTCCGGACCTCACCGGACCTTTTTGTGATCCTCTGTCACCTCCGGATACTTGCCGGACCCGGTTCTATACCGGCAGCCATAACTCCTTCAGATCTTCATGCGGACCTCTGAAATCTTAACTGTAGCATCTCAAGACTCATATCTACTAACCCTTTAATCCGCATCCTCCGGTTCTCATCCTATACAGTATATTTACCTTCTTCTCATCACTGTTCTTCACTGTTCCTGACTGAGGCTAATTTTCTCAATATCCTCAGCACAAAGCTCATCAAATCCTTCTTGTCAATGCAGTATGAGTATGTTGACATCAATGACAACAATGGCTCACCTCATACTTGCAACAATCCCATCATCCTAGCTTCTCCTTTTTGTCCTAGTTGCGGAGGGACTTCAGGGTTACTGCTTTGATCTACTTCGTTTCAGTTTGTTGTTTCTGTGTCTTCATGTGCGTGGAACGGGTCCTGATAAATTATCATGTTTCCATTTTGTAGGGCTATTGGAGCATGATTTTGTCTTGTATCTTTGTTATCTAGTGTGACCTCCTGTGGGTTCAAGAACATCTCTATGAACAAACATTGTTGGTCTTCCGGTAGCCTTGCTACTACAAGATTATGTGTTGTGCCCCCTTGTTCTATGAAAAGAACAAAACTGATTGAACTCGTATGAGGGTCTTTCATATCTTCCATTATTTCCGTTCCCATTTCCATTGCGGTTCCAACTTTGGTAATTGTCTCGAGGGTAGTACCCATTGTTCCGAGGTCGATCTATGGCATTTACATTAGGAGGATAGTAATCTCTCCCATTGTAGTCGTCTCTTATTTTCTTGATTGGGGGTTGATCTGTCACCCCATCTGTGGTTGCACTCCTATTGTTTTTAAGGATCTTAACGACATAGGCATTGTTTCTTGTGTCTTCCTTCGTCAACTTTCCGTTTGTCCCATAGACCTTTCTACCATTGTCAATGGTGGCTTGGTCAATTCTCAAAGCACTTTCCAATGCTTCCTCATAGCTTTTGTATGGTAGTTTTTGAACGTCTCTCTCATGTCCTTGTTAAGGGCGTGTAAGAAGAGATCGCATAGTTCTCGTTGATCCATGTTTGGAGCACTAGTTGAAGAGTAAAGGACTTGCCTCCATCGAGTGACAAAGTGGGCTACGGATTCGTTTAGCTCTTATTTCATTGTGAGGAATTCTCTAATCCCTATTTTAATGAGTTTGTTCATGTCGAATTCCATGACAAAATGTCTGATTAGTTGTCTGAACAAATTTATTGAAGCTTCTGGTAAATGATAATCCCAGTCCAGAGTTATGCCTTCAAGAGTTTTTGGAAAGATTTTTGCTACAACCCCATCCCAAGGGAAGAGTTCTCTTATTGCCTGGTGTAGGCTTTAATGTGGGAGTTCGGATCTCCTTCTCCTTTGAACTTCGGGAGATCAGACAATGATCGAGGTAGTTGTACGCTTCTTATATTTTGATCCAAAGGTTCTTTCGAATACTCAAGATATGTTTTGAGAAAGGCACTTTGAATTTGTGGGGTTGATAGTAATAACCTTGTAGGTGGGTTTTGATAACCCATTGTCAGATTTATTTGGTTGTTTTAAACAAGAGGATTCCCATTCAAACATGTGTCATTACTGGCGTTTCGTGAGTAGTAATTGAGGTAGGGGGATTTTGTGATGCCCCCTAGTCCTGTTCATGAGATTTGTGCCTTCTTTCTGGAGCAGCCTTCTCTGCTTCCAAGATTTTAATCCTTTGTACTAGAGTTGCGATTAAGTCTGCAAGAATTGCAGCTCTAGGTGTCTCTTCGTTTCTAGGATTTTCTCGTCGAGTATTTTTGTGGTGATATGCTTATTCGCATGTAGCATTTTCTCTTTGCTCTTCTTGCAAGGCAATCCTTAATGCCTCTTGAGCATCTTTGGCTTCTTGCAGATGTTTTTCTAATCGTTTGACTTCCTCATCAAGATGAGTACTTGATGTGCTCATGGAAGGTTGATCGGGTCAATGTACCTCCAACCTTATCCTTCTAGCTTTATATGGTGCATTTCATATGGCTAGATTATTTTCCCAAGCTGGGTTATTGAAAGATAAAGAACGCCTGGATTCTCTTTGATATGGTTCGTAATTTGCATCTTCGTAGTCGTAACAGTTGGTGATTGGTGCATCAAGATGCAGCAACACATACCTATCAAAGGAAGGAGTTTCTAGTTCCCTTGAGGGAATATTCCCTTGGTTTAAGTCAGGTTCTGTCATGTTCGGGGGTGCCATAGACATCACAGAACAAATGGAACGAATGACGACGTAGGCAATAGAAGTTGAAGCGGCTATGAAGAATAGTGTGAAAATATTTTGGAGCTTTTGCTAAAGCTTTTGAAATGTTTGAAATGTAAACTACAAAACCAAAAGATTTGGTAGTTCACGTCAGGTTCACCAAAATATGTACGCTCAAAATCGTGACTCCAGTTTCCTAGGGCTGTCAGGTCAGATTTCGACACACACACGGACCCTTCCCTCCTTGCCACGGGGCGATCTGCCACGTCACTCTCGCTCTCATGGAAGTAGCCAGTCGAGAGGAGGGGAGACACGGTGGGGGTCTGACTCCTTGGAGAGGGGTTGGCAAGTTCTGTGGCCTTTGTTGGTGTGTGCTAAGTTGAATGTTTCGTTCGATGGCAGTTGTTGTAGAGATAACCCTATGACCTGAAGGATAACTAGTTTCTCTTCTCCTATTGGGGTTTCTTCTATTCCACCTTTGTGTGGGTAAGCGGTTTCATTCGTTTATGTCCTCCTATCTTTCTATGTGTTGAATGAGTTCTCATTGTATTTGGAGTTTTCTTTGTTCTTCTATCAATAAGAGGACAAATGGGTCTTGTTGTGGTAGAGTAAATGTCTCTTATTGTTGTCATGGATTGATTTCCTTAATCTTATCACATATAGCCCTCACCCACTCTCCTCTCGCTCCTAGGCACATTCGTGAGCCAAGATAGAGGTAAATGTGTGAAGATCAATCTTAACTAGACTTAGGGTTTTGACCTAGGGTTTGGCTATGTTTTGGCTTGTTTTTACCTTGTGATGTGATCAAGGGTTTGATTGAATCGTTTAATCATGGTTTACCCCGTGATGGTATCGAGGGTTTGCAAGTTTGTCTACCTTTAGGGTTTCTATATGCATGCAAAGCTAAATGATATGCATATGTGTTTTTGTGCTTTTTTAGTATTTTGGAAATGAAAAGTGCTTTTTAATCTATGAAAGGGAAATATGAATGCCAGCTAATATGACTTTTCCTAATGCAATTTTAATCTATGTTTTTTGGGTTTTCAATTATTTTGAAGTAATCTAATCTAAAAAGGGAATTTGCTTTTACAAATAATCTAGATCTAGGATTATGAAAACAATTATTCTAACATGCAAGATCTAAGTATCAAGGAAAAAACAAAGATTTACTATTCCCAAGAGCAAATTTGGTTTTCTAATTACTATGAATTGAATAAAGCAATAAAGGAACCTGAAAGAATAAAGATTTGTGTGACTCCACTACCCTCAGAAACCCTTGATGTTGGCAACCTTGAATTCTTTTGAAGCAACGGGAAGACCTCTTGACAACAAAACGACACAAAGAAGCAAAAAGAAGCTTGTTGAAGCTTGAATGAGCTCAATGAGATCTTTGGTTGAGCACAATGGTGTTGAATGAAGTAGCGTAACGATGCTTGGTTGAACAATGAATAAAGCAAAAGGCACCTTCGTCTTGTAAGAGCATTAGAATGCTAATTTGGAAAGCAAAAACTAGCAAGAGCTATGTACACAATGAATTTGCCTCCCTTTGTGCTTGAGGGAGGGGGTATTTATAGGTTTGAAGAATGGGATTGATTGAGGAGTTAACTCATTTGATTGATGATTTAACAAGGTTGATTACCCAATGAACTCAGCTAACTATAGAGTGATAAATCAATAATAACTTATCATTGAAGAGGAATTGGAGATGAGAGGATGCATGAGATTGATTGAGTTGTTAATTTTATATCAAATGGAGTTAATTATGCATGTGTGGGTGCATGAAGTAGTCAACTCTATATTAGGCATCAAAAATCATGCGAATTAGAAGAAAAATGGGCAAAAACAAAGCTAAAACAAGTGAGAAACTCAAGTTTTTCCGTGGCTGGAAACATGACAGGGTCACCCCTTTCATCAGTAGTGTCGCCCGGGGGAGATCCAAGCTTTTTTCTGAAGAATTGCAAGGTGGGAAATGAAAGAAGAGAGGAAAAAGAGGTGTTCTACCTCCAGAAACAGGTCAGTCATGTGTAAGAATCTAAATCTCCACTTGCACTTGTAGGATCTCACGGGGGAGTTCTGGAAATAATAGGGGGGGATTTGGACTAGTTGAGCGGAACTAAAAACTGAAAGTGGGAAATGGATAGAGGGGACCTCTAGAAGGCTTCTAGGGGGTGCAAAGGATGAAAAACATAGGGGAAAGGTGAAAAATCACCTACAAGATGCTTACAAGGCTTAGGAGCAAGGTTGAAAGCTCAGAAAATGCAAATCGACAAGTGTCACAAACGATGTCGAAAAGCGGCGCAAATAGGGAGAGAGAAATCGACACAGAGGAAACAACAAGACAAGAAAGAAGACGTGTCATCAAGAGGTTTGCTACTTAAATGACATTATTTCATGCTTACATGTACGTGACAAGGATTTGAATCATCATAGGGGTCCTCGTGGAGGTTATGCGTGATTTTTGTGCTTACAGTAACATGCAACAATATGCAAGTACATGCAAGTGACATGCAAAAATATGCAAGTCCATGCAAGCTTTTATGAACTCATGCAAGCAATATCCAATTCATGCATCTCTAACACTTTAGTTAACTCCAACATTATATCCATGCAAGATGTCTCAACATTATCCACTTATGTACATAAAAAAACACAACTCCAAGTCTAAATATAAGTCCCCATCGAAAGGGGATGGCCAAGTTTAACTCCCACTTACTAAGAGTTATCAAACTCTCAAAATAGACTTAGGAGAAGTCAACAAAGTCTTCATGGCCCCCACTCTAAAAATGGATGCCCAAGTTTGAACTTATCAATTAGGAATTGATTGATCTCTCAAAGTCTTTGTGTTGGGGAACACATTCCAAGAACTTTGGAGACACATGAATTGGTTAGGATTGCAAGTTAATGACAACTTATCCCAACAAATTTAATATCTACTTTTTTTGCCCAAGCACTTGCCTTTTAACACACCAAAAACCCTAATTCACCTCCAAAAGTTAAAAAAGGCAAATTTTATTTATAAAAGAGGACTTAGTGTAAAATGAACACACAAGTGCCTAGGATAAAAACATAAGGCATTAGGGTCAAAAAGAACACATAATACTCACTTAGCAACACCCAAAACACACTTAAGAGCAACAATCACATACAAAAAATACCTCCATTAGTTGACCTCCATAGTTATAGCATGCATACACCTATTTAGTTCCTAGGTTTCACGCACTTCAAGCTTTGCCCAATACCACAATTAAATCAGCCCAAGGATTTAAGGTAAATCCCTTACTTTGTCCTAAACACTCATTTCTCGTAAATAACAAGTTGTAGAATTTTGTTAAGAGTTGTAGAGGGTGGGTATCATTGTGTTAGAGCAAGATATTGACACACAACCTGGATATGACTGGATGGATGCCAAATGTTAACATGTGAACAAAACAACACCATGGTTGTATAGACATCAACATAGGGTGGAAGCATAAAGCCCTATCCCATTTGTGGGCCATTTCACAAAAACAAGTTCTAAGAGGCCAAAATCATTGACCACCTTCAAATACATGCTTCCATGTGTCAAATTAGATCTAATTGAAGGTAGCTTTGATTGAAGGTCAACCAAATTTGGTCAAAGGTCCTTTTTAATATTTTTTAATGTTTTAAATAAAATGCATGGGAAAGGGCCTTCAAATGAATGATCTTTGATCAAATGTCCTTCATTCGAACAAAAAATGTTGATTTGAGACAAGTTTTTAATAATCAAATGAAGTTGCTATGACATGAGATTTTTCATAATCATATCCCTTAGAGTAAACTTTCTAAACAATATAATTTATAATATTTTTTGTTTAATTATTATATTTATTTTTATTTTCTAGTGAACATAGATTTTTTTACCAAACATAAGGTTTTTGTTGATACACGTGAAAAAATATAAAAAATAATTTTAAAAATTTAGGAAAATATGAGTGCCCTCTATATTTATGTCCATGAAAAAAAAAATATTTACCAAAAATAAACTATGCAATATAAAAAAATGTTTAAATTATAATTAATTTGAATTTAAAAATTAATAATAAATAAAATATTTTATTTCTAACTCAAGTTATGTAATATAGGAAAATGTTACTCATTAAAATTATTTTCTATATACAAAATTTTATGAATCACTAGTTTACATAAAATGAAATTTTGGCTTATGTCATTGTCCCATGTGGTTGCATAAGTGGGTTTTTTTGCTTAAACTTGAGCAACATGAGTGGTCCCATGCAAATTTAAAAATATGGTGCGGTTTAAAATTATGTATAAAGGATAATTTAAAGTCTTTCCTTATTATAGTAGAGCAAATACATTTTAGGGATTGCTGAAATTATGGAACATAATGAAAAAAGTCTTTCCTTATTATAGTGGAGCAGCTACATTTTAGACATTTTAGGGATTGCTGAAATTATGCGACATAATGAAAAAAGTATGCAACAACTGTATAATGAAGAATATGCCCCCTGGCGGAAGAGCTTAACCAGCTGGTGCGTTGTAAACGACCGGCTGGTTGACATCCCGTACAGCCTTCACTTCCCGGATGAATCAGCAACTGCGACCTGTACGGCAGCAATGGTGGCAGTTGACTGTGTCTGTCGACTGTCTAGTTGGAGTCGACTGGTGGGTCGACATTGAAATGCCGTACAGCCGGTTGGCACAACTCACCGGTTGTTTACAGCTAGCGCCACCTGGCTGCATATATTTCCTTCCCTCTTTTTTTTCTTTTTCCTCCAAATTTTATCTCTTCAATTTTCTTTATTAATAAATAGTTTTTTTTAATACTTTGTTTTTTAAAAACTTATATAGTAAAAAAGTTATCATTTAAGATAACTACTTAAAATAAGCAAAAAAATAAAATATTGATGGGACCACTAACTCCGCAAATGACTTTAAAAAAATGAAAAGTGACTGCTAGACAAAATAAGCTAAGCATCCACATGGGATCCTCCCCTTAAAATGTTGATTTGAGTCGCCCAATTATACCAAAAAGTGGGATACAATTTTATACTTCCATCTTACAGAGGACACTACACACCAATGTCTATCTACACTATGTCCACAATCCAAAAATCATAATTTAGATCCAACACAGAACCTCCTCTTCTTTCTCTTCTATCATTTGCATCTTCTTCAACCTTTGAAAATTAACAAACTAAATAGTTACATTGTACCATTCCTTTTAAACTTACAAGAACACGTTCATATGGTAGTAAGGGATTAGTAAGTACGAACTATTGGTGCCGTTTAATATATATTCCCATATAAGACTTAATCAAATTAAAGATGACAAAATGCCTCCTCGATGGTTTTGGGAAGGTTTGAGGATTGTTGAAGTGCTAAGGAGTTCAAGAGAATCTCACGCTTTAAACTTAACCTTCTCTGCTTCTGTCAACCCATACACACAGATATATGGTATATACTACTTACGATGCTTTCACTTCCCTGTGAAAAGTTTGGGCACAAGAAGATTAATTAGATAGTGTGTCTTCAGTTTAACCGAGAATAACAAATTGCTGCAGAGTAGAGTAATAACTCAAGGATGCAAGTTACATTTTTGTTGAATCTTAGAACACTTCATAATTTATTTAAATGTCTACCAGAGCTAGTTCTATTGTGACGAGCCTTGCTGCATTAAGTTTTCATTGACACGGTTTGCAAAATCATTAGACATTCTTATTTGATCACTAATTGAACTGAAAACCATTAAGATTGAAATGTGTTATTACTGGTAATATTTTTATTTGTTATCTTACTTTGTTTAAGTTTTAGACATTCAGGTAACAGATCTAACAAAAGATCATTTCAACAGAGACTAGAGTACACCCAAAAAAATGTTGTATACAAATAACGTTCTATATGAAGAATTGGAGTACACAAATATGATGTACAAAGAGATAGCCTCTGTGACCAGCCTAGCCCAGCCTACACAAAATTGGAGGAGGTCAACACAACTAGCAGAATGATGCATTGGCAATCAGACTGCTTATAAGTCAAACTTTACATTATAACTAGCATAACTTACACAAAATATTGGAAGGATTTAACACCTACTGAATTCTTTTGTGAAAAAGAAAAGTACAGTTGATCCCTGCTGTATGCAGCTAAGATCTCATCGCCGAAAAGATATATCATGTGTTTATAAGACCATTATAATCATAATCTAATATTTCAGAAGGAGATAACTACCAGTAAAACCAAAACAGGCTCTCCCATGTGTATGTGTCTCATGTTAACAACATACACGCACAATACTGTTATAATGGTCCCTGTTGCTGCAGGATCAAAAGAATTCAAAAAAATTGCCTAGCACGAATGCTCATATACACCTCAAGCCTTGCAAATAATGTACAGGCGTGCAAGGTTTCTATCTGTTCTCTCCTCCATTTTTGGAGGTTGTTGCAAGTTCCTTCTCTAACATAGAAGCGCCTTTGAAGGCTATGAGTTGCAGATCTTTACTGCTTTCATTAAGCTGCCAAAAAACAGTGGGATTAAGGTTACAAAATATTCCATTCTTTGCTCCTAGACAAGTTTTCATGTGTGAAACATTTTATGTAGAATCAAAACTTAGATGAAAAAAACAAACCAGACATTTTGCAGGCATTTGAGTATAGCATTATGACTTTTCAAGCAAGCTCAAAAATTTCACAAACCTGTTCTCTTGACATTTTTACGAATCCAAATTTTTTTGTCCAGAAAGACTCTGCTTCTTCAGCAGCAGGCAGCACAATGTGCTTAATATTCAAAGAGCAAAATATTTCCTCAATACATGAAAACAATGACTGGAAATATCCCTGCAAGATCCAATTATACTGACATCAGCCACACAATCAACTACCCTGGATTTCATTTTCCAAATCTTTCAGTTTAAAGAGATAGGATGAGATGTAAAAAATACATAAGAAGGTGCCAGAAAAGTAAAGAACGATAACAATTTCTTTAAATGCATTCTCAGTCACTAACATCTGGTTATACATGAATTGTTCAACACATTGAACTCCATCACAAATAAGGTGAAATAAATAATTTAATAAGCATTGATATAAGAAAACAACAATGAGAAGCCAATGAGAAGGCCAATTATCACCTGTCCTTCATTGTTAGTCCTTGTTGCAACAAGAGGCAACTCTGCAATCTGTTGTCCAAATACACGGAAAACAGCAGCTGAAACAACTTCTGAGCTGTTCAAATAAATTAATTTAGTAAGAAACTACCAAATTTTAAAATTATTTGCAGCTTAAGTATAAGAAACTTGTGATAGTGATTCACAGATTATATTTGGATAAGAACAATGTTACTTCCATTACTGTTACAGGTTAGTCACTTTTGGTTCTTACTTTACTGTCAAAACTGCAGAATACATTCCTCCAAAATCCTTATCTCTCATACTTTTGCTGTATATTAAAAGACAGGGCAAGAGAGTCAGCAGATCATCAAGGTTCAGAAACAACTGCTCTTCATTAGGAGATTAAAAAAATTTCAAAGTTCAGAAACAACTGCTCTTCATTAGGAGATTAAAAAAAATTTCAAAGTTCAGAAACAACTGCTCTTCATTAGGAGATTAAAAAAAATTATAAAATAACATAGAAGTCACCTGTAAAGCATCAAAGGGATTAAATCTCGACCTGTACTAGGGTCAACTATAGACTCAAAGCGGTCCTGCAATTGTCACACATTCAATTATTGATATTTCCAAGACAACAGTTAACTGAGAAGCACACTATGGATATAGAGGGTTTAAGAAACATACATGGAATATAGCTTCAGCTTCTAAGAGCAAGTCTTTGCCATCAAGATCTATTGTCTTCCCATGCAAAATTTGCCATTTTATTTCATCCTGCAAACCTTGATCGACATCATTCTGAACCTTCTTCATTAATGATTCGGATACCAATCTTGGCAAGCATTGTGATCCAATAGCTACATGTTTTTGCAGTCCTCTGTGAATTTCACTACAATCATTGGAACAGAACCAATTGTCTTTTGGCAACTCCTGCAATAATTTCTTTTCCATCAGACCAGCTCCTGCTAATCAACATACACTAACAATGCCAATAAAAAATCCTTATGGTAGAAATAAAGTATTGAGGGAAATGTCCTCAACATCTGTCTTCTCTGAAATCCACTACAAGTGAAAGTTACCTTTAAGTCAGCAATACCATGATCGCGTAAACAACCAACATGGAACTCCTTCTCGCACTGTTCATACACAAAGGAAATGAATTAAAAAATTCACTTCAAAATGAAGGAAAGATTTAATGAGATGAGAACTGAATAATTGTTTGTAAATGATTTCTAATGAAATCCAGTCTATTTAGCTTGTCATACTTGGTCACAAAATAAGATGGTCTGATCATCAAACCCATACTTGGTAAATTCTTCATGCCTGAATTAACATTATAGAGAAATCAGTGTTGTGTAAATAAAAAAACATAGAAGAATTTGCGGAATCAAAATAAGATTCATGTAGGATGAGTTATTACTTACTACCAGTCAAAATGAGAAAGCCATATCATAACATTCAAATTCAACATTTGTATGAAATATATAGGATAAATCTGATTGAAGCATATGAAAGTACTCACCTACACAGAACACATCCACTATAATTGCTGTCTGCTGCTTTGTTAACCACACGTGTCACACGTTTGGGTGGTCTTCCCTTAATTGCAGAGTGTCCAACCTTTCTAGAAACTTTGCAGCTACCTTTCTCTGATATGTTTCCTCCAGTTAAAGAACAACCCCGATGAGAAGGGCAAAACCAATATCTACTAACAGGTTCATAGCAGATCCCTAAACACTCTGACATGCATTAAAAGAATGTTAGTATGAAACATGCAAATAATGCCAACTAAAGAAAATAATATGTGGCACGGGTCTTTACAAAAACTGGACAGTTATTAACTTGACAAGTTTCCTAATAGTTTAAGAACATCACAATAAACATCAAATTGCTGTTAAATTTAGAGAGGATGTTCCATTCATTTTATGTTCTGAACATTCATGGTAACTAGAACTGCATAATTCTGACATTTTATAAATTTATTCTGCAGTTTAAAAAATTTATATCCTAAAACTATGAGATATCAAATAGAATGTTTGATTGCTTGCTATATGAATCTATCATCTAGTACGCTGAAGCTCATCAAATATAGATCGAGTTTGCTTTGCATAAATGAGGTAGGCAGGGCCTGATTTTTTATCATTATGTAGACAAAATACACTTGTTAAGGACTCTAGACAAGCTACAGTAAACACACTTTAAATTTTTATGCCTAAATGATGGGAAGCACTTACATCGTAACAAACCAACCATTAAAGAAAAACACAGAGCAGACAAGAGTTTTCACCTTTGTGATAGGACTTGGTACAACCATCACAACAAAGGAGAAGACCACCATCACCACACATTGCACAAAAATCTTCATTGGAATTGGGGTCTTCTTTTCCAGAAGTTCTTGTCTCATTTGCAATTGAGAGTGCAACTTCATGAAGAGTCCGACCATCGGAAAGATAGATGTGCTTATAACTGTTTGGTAAGAAATATTTAAGAAAAAAGTTGATCATGTACTAAATAACAAATTGTCTTGTATGTTGAAAAAGAGACAATCATGACCACTTTAGTTGGTAATGAAAAAATTACAACTAAATAACTTTACAAGTATGCTTACGGTGATTTCCTTGTTGCCCAACCAGCATGCGCTTCAAACAGTGAACAACTGACCTGTGTGGCATTAAATAATAAAAATCATGCTAGCATATAGAAGCTGAGAAAGTAGCCCCATCATGGAGCGCAGTAATAGCCTAAGAGAGGAAGCATATCCATCCCATATTGTCAACTCTAGAAGAAAACAATCTAACTTACTACTTCATTGCAACAGCTACAGAGTATTCCAAAGTCTTGCTTGTATCCATCAAGAAAATGCTGCAATGGTCCACCATACAATGAAATCAATAAAAAAATGTTTCTCTAGTTATCTGAGAAATATGATGATGCTCCCTGCCAGAACAAACTTGTAACTTAGACAAAAAATTGAAGAACAACCTGTCCTTTGATATAGTAAGACAATAGTGTTCCGTCGGGTATGCCAATGCCTTGTATAAAAATTAATTTATGCAAACTTGTCTCCCTGTAATTAAGAGTATCAATAACATTATAAGTAACGCCTAAATCCATCTGGGGAATAATAATATTTCAATCAAGATTTCTTGCTTGCTTTTGGTACGTTGACCACATCACTGCAATTAAAAGATTTCCTAGTAATAGCATGGAAATATTGAGCAAAATAATACTAAATAAAGTACTAAAAATTTTGTTAGGAGGCCTGAGATCAAAACTAGTCTTAAAATGTCAAACATAATGATAGGTTTATCACTGAAAATAGGAATTCAAATAAGAAGAGGCATACCTTCCTCTCTTTGGACGATCAGACATGCTACCCAAAATGATGAAAGGAGGCCTGAGATTCAAAGTTGATCTCAGTATTACAAAATAATTGCAACAATGCAATATTAACATTGAAAACATGATTTAACCTACAAGAGAACTCTGAACCAGACATGCTACTCAAAATGGTGGAAGGAGGGCTGAGATTTTAATGTCAATCTCAGCATGCTAACATAATGGTAGGTTTAACAGTAAACTAACATTTAAACTAAGATAAAATGCATACCTTCCTCTTTTTCTTTTCTTGACATGATCGCATTGATCATCAGATTCTCTGAATTTTGATATTGGGGTCCTAATAATATCACATGCCAAGAAAATAAGAATGAGCATTCCAATTTCACACCTACAATTTGTCTAAGCTATTGCTTTTAATGTCAATCTCAGCATGCTAACATAATGGTAGGTTTAACAGTAAACTAACATTTAAATTAAGATAAAATGCACACCTTCCTCTTTTTCTTTTCTTGACATGATAGCATTGATCATCAGATTCTCTGAATTTTGATATTGGGGTCCTAATAATATCATATGCCAAGAAAATAAGAATGAGCATCAGTCACCCCTTAACTTTTCTGCTATAAAGTTTCAATTTCACACCTACAATTTGTCTAAGCTATTCCTTTTTCTCTTACTACAAAATTTAATGCATGAGAAGGTGCTCTAAAATCAATTTGATATCATTCTTCTTAGGTAGCATGTATCAAATATAAAAACAAATCATCAAAAAACTTGCAAAAAATGACTACGTTGCCTCAGTGATGCATTATAACATACTTTTCCTTTGCAATGGCTCTTTCTTGTATCGTTGTATGTGTGGATGGATCTAAATCACACATTAAGGGTTCCTGATGGAGCTGCAGATGACTTGAACATTCGGCATATTCTATTCACAGAGAAGAACAGCAAAATAGCTTCATGCTTGTCAAATAGCAACGATGAAAGCATTGATCAAATATTATGCATAATCAAACAGCAAGTCTTCAAAATGTGAGATCAATGATAGACAAATCACTCTTAAGAAATGGTTTTGACAGTGTTCACCTTCAGACTGTCCATTTGAATCGATACTTTTGCTTGACACAATCTCTAGAGTAGACTTTATAACATCTGGAATCTTGTGCAACGGAGTATTACTGACAAGCCTCACCAGTTGAGTGAAAGATGTCCCATTTTTGAAACGTATATAGTCACTGGGCCGCTTTGCTACACTACCAGCATGCTTCTCGAAGCTGGTAAGGTTCACAACCTTAAAAAGCAACCATACAATTGATTGAATATGAGAAGTTGGAAAATCTAGTGCATCTTTAAATTATATTCAGTGAATTCTTTATAACTTACTTGTTTTCCTTTGCATGTTCTGCATTGACACAAAATTCCTTCCTCTACAATGGTTCCATAGAGCGTTTCCTAAATATACATCAAACTAGAAGGGTTCAACCAACAGCTCATATAAATCAGAAAGAATTGGCACTGTTTTGAAAAGGATTGGAGTCCAAAAATTTCTTATATAACTTACATCGCGGTAAAAGTATTGAACAGAATATCCTTCCAGCAGACCTGTTGAAAGTAGCTTCGTACTGCTTGTGGGTACCTGGAACAAACTTATATTCTTTTTTAAGGGCTTATCGATGGCAGATGTATTATCTTTTAATGACTTATCAATAGCAGAGGTAGCCTGTTTGCAAGTTCCTTCTGCGAGAACATTATCTTCTAGTTTTATTGGTCTTACTCTGCCACGCTTCATAGGAAGCTCAGTGCACTTCTGGCTAATTCCATTTTCTTTGCGTTTTAGAGACTGTAAACTAGAATGTGAAAAGCTCTCCTGTTTTTCCTTCTCATTTTGTCCCATCACTCCCATTTCTTCATCCTCAAAAGTTCCTTTTGCCGGAACATTATTTTCCATCTTTCTTGGTCTTCCTCTACCACGTCGCTTTGGAACCCCAGAAAAGCCTAATTGACTAGTAGCAGTTTCTGCAACACTCCAATTCTGGCAAGATCCTCTACCATTTGCATTTAGTTTCGGAGATTGTAAAATAGAATGTGAAAAGCTCTCCTCTGCTTGTTTCTCATTTTGTCCAGTATCTTCCATTTCTTTGTCCTCTAAGTGGTAGTCTTCGCTCATGTTCTGGAAGGAGGCAGCAGATGGATAGTATATGTCATATTGCTCACTAGGATCACTCCCCGGGAGGAATTGATTCAGCCGGTCATACCTGTCTGCATTCTTCAATGTATGGATTTGGGTTTTTTCCTCTACCACCTTCACATGATCCCTGAAAAGTTCCCCACCTTTTTCTAAACTCTCAACTTGACTTGCCAGATTATGTAAAGGACCAACTTCAAAACCTGTGATATTGCTCTGGCATGAAGACATAGACGAAGTTTCTTTATCATTCCTAAAGTCACCCTTTTTGGCAGAGTTTTCAGGAGATTCTGTACTGGAGGCACCCTTCTTAACAATGCTTTTTGGAGAATCTTCACCACTTTTACATGCCGGGTAAATCATGGCAGGTTTGGCAGCAGCAGAAAGAGAATCAGTTTTATCTTGTGCATCCGAGTCTGTTATATCGACTATAATCTCTATGTTCGCTTTTGAGGGAATATGGGTTTCTTTCAATAATGTATTCTCATAATTCTCATTTGTTTCTCTGAGTCTGTTATCAGGGTTGCAGCCATCTTCTACAGCAGGCTCCAATGGAGCCAGTTTTTTCTGGGAATCAGTTCCAGCCATTGCTTTCTCTCTCTCTCTCTTTTACGCCTTCTTTTAACCTAAACAAGACTTCACTGCAACTCCCCTGAATGAAAGCAAACCCCCCTGAATTACATGTCTACTACACATGCAATTTACAGGAAAAACTCAATTTCGAGAAAACTCATGCAATGCATCTAAATATTCACTGATAGATTGTCTCTAAATCATATTAATCTGAAATCGATTCAATGCACACAACAATAATAGCCTTCATTATTGGAATTGTCAACCCACATCAAAAACCAAAATCTATACGATATCCCAGACCGGCCCAATGTCTGTCTGCCTCCAATCTACAATGCCACCAACACAAAAACAATAACTTAATAGGAAAATTAAAACAAACCCAGTAATGGACTTACACTCAAAAAATCTTAAAACAGAAAAAAAAAAGCAGACTTAAAATCCGGAGAAAAGCAATACGAAAAAGACAAAACATCACCCATCTCTAAATCCTCAAAACCCTAGGTATAAAGATTACATGGCATATAATCGAAACAACTTTTCATGGGGAATTCACCCGAAGACACAATGTATTAAAGTTTAATCTCTTTTTTTGCAGGGCAAATCTACAAACATTCCAAAGGTAGGGGAGCTACTATATTTCCAAAATTCTTCAACGATTGAATTGTGACAAAACGGATTCAATCCATAAAATTAAAAACAAATCCAGCACAAAGAGTTTAAATCCTAAACCTAGCCCTTTGCTTTTTCCTTCTAAATATAAAATTCAAAAGAAGCCTCTAAATATACCGATCCAGAAGAAAAAAACTTCCAAACAAGGCTACTGACAGGCGATCCAATCCAGCGCTATTTCATGCATGAATTTTCAAAATTAACACACATTGGAATAGCGCAAGTAGTACCACCCCAGTTTCCCGCTATCTTCAAATTCAGGCTATAGAAGAAATGGGTAACCAATTAAATCAGAACAAAATCAGAGTTTTTCATGCTGCCGGAATATAGGTATATATATATATAGGTATTGGCTTACTGGGGAATGATTGATTCAAAAGTATAATTATGATTTTTTCCTCCTATAGATATGATGCGTTTTACTGAACGGATGCATTCATTGTGAAATGATCTTTGGCCGACGCGGCTGCTTATGAAGTCGCTGCAGAGGGAATGTTATATGGTCGGCCATTAAAAGTGCACGAATTTGACGCGGCAAAGCCAAAGAAAAAGATTATTGCACGTGCCACAACATCAATGCGCATGCACCCCGTACAAGGTCGACACATGGCAATGGCGTTCAATCTGCGGCGATAAAAGGCCGCGAATGGTTGTATATATACAATGTGTATATATCCTCCCTCCTCTCACTTCAATGTGTATATATCCTCCCACTCTCCTCCCTCCTCTAACTTTAGTGGTGTCTCCTCCATTTTCAGGAAAAAAGGGGTTAATACAATTCTAAGATTTTCTTAAGAAAACGCACCCATGGTAGTGCAATGCTGAAATTTACACACCCATGCAATTTCCAATTTAGTTTTGGGTTATTCTAGGAGAATAATTAAATATGTTTATATATTAAAAAATTACATAATTTTATGTGAAAATTTGGTTCATTTTTCTCTGTTTTATGGTTCATTTTCTCATACTCTTATTTATTTTATTCATATACACATATTTTAATATATTTATTTAGGTTGTATTTTATTATGTCTATTTGTATGTTTGCTGACCACCTTAATTTTACTATTCCCATGTCTCTAAGCATTTCCACAATTGTAGGATTAATCCTACACCTATGGATCTAGGCTTGTTACACTAGAATAGGGCACATGTGCCCATTCATGTTGATTAGATGAAATGCCAACTCATTGCTGCAGACATAGCATAAATTGGTCTAGTGGCAAGGGATTGACTAGCTTCCCTTCTTTTGGGGGAAGCAACAAGCAAATGATGGGTAGAAAATGATCTCTCAAAAAAGATCGAGAAGCTCTATAAATGCAAAAGAAGGTGGCACAAGGAATATTGTGTAAAAAGAAGTATTGAGTATTTTGTGGTGAGGTGTTAACTTATTGGTTGAGAGTTCTTTGTAAGCTTCTAAATAAGTTTTCTCTTACTAGATGGTTTTGAGAAGAATTGTGTGTTCAAGAACAATGGTAGGAGGAGAAGAAAAAGCCTCTCCTAACTCTCTTGAGATGTCTTTTAGCAAGTCTAACCTTAATATGGTCCTTAGAATTAAAGTAGATAAGTTGAATAGTTTAATTGCATGTTTAAGTTCAAATGTTTGTTCTTGTTTGTGTTAATTTGTCCTTGGTTGTTTTGTTAATTGTTTTGAATGGACATTTGTTCAACTCTAAACATTTTTGTTGTTTTGTGTTTTAATGTGCAAAAATCTAAATTAATAAATGAGTGCAATTAAATGAAATTATTTTTGGTATTTTTATATTATTTTAAATGAATTAATTGTTTTAATTAATTAATAACAATTAATTAACCAACTAGCAAATTAATTGGATTGCTTCTCTTAACTTTGATGTAATTAATAAAATAATAATGAAAGACTAATGCCCTCAAGGTTATGCCTTAATGGTGTGTTGTTGTATTTATGACCACTAGGTCATAGGTTTCAATCCTACTTTACCTAAGGTGTAGGGATGGGACATACTCATACTATCCTCACCATGTTTGTACTTAAAATCTAAAGATGAGATTGTTAAGCTTGGCTTTGGGTCACTAGGCTACCAATGCCCCTAGGCTATAAAAAATCATGCAAGGCTAATAAATTAAATTGAATTAGACTAATGCCTTTCTTTTTGGATTTTTGTATTTAGAAATAAATAAATAAAAGGACTTAGTTATTAAAAATAATGAATTAAGTAACCCGATAAGGAGTGTGAGGGGTGGCTTTTTAATGATTGTTGTAAAGTCAAGTGTTATGCGTATGGGACGAACCTCATAATTTTAAGGTTGCATCATTAATGGTTATTTGTGATGGTGGTAGTAATACATTGCTTTGGTTCGACTGTGGCTCTTTGGTTTCTTGCAAGCAATTTTTTAGGTTTTGATGGTGTTGTCCTCTGGCAATAGGAGTGGGAAGTTTCAGAGAGGTGCCCATGTCGGAGAAGAAGGGAAAGTGGAGGAAGTAGTGGATTTTAGGTGAATAAATGATTGCCGATGAAACCTTGAAATTCATGCAAAGCAATAATATAAAGATAAACAATGCAAATATACCTTCAAACCTTGCACAAATTCAGACTTCTGATAGGACAGAATGGAGTGCACCCAAGCTCCATTGATTTGTCCTATGGATGATTTGTGTGTTGCTCACACAACCAGCATAATCTTGATAGAAAATGATATGAGATAAATGAAAATTGATAGATATGCTTACGTATGAAAATTTGATGAGAGTGTGAGGGTTTGAAAATGAAATAAAGGTTTCATTTATAGGAGAGGGAATAAAGTGAATGGCTAGGATTAGAAGGGTGAGGGATGAGGTGGATGGCTAGGATTGAAAGCCAATTTTAGTGCTAATGACTCACCATAAATGAGGATGATAGGTGACCAAAATTAGGAGGGGAGTGGGAATAAATGAGATTTTTAATTGATTTTGGAGAGGAAGTGCTTATGACGCACAATGAATGAGTTTAAAAATAGGGATGTCAGTGGCGATAAGTAATTTAAATAATAAAATTATTTAAATTATGAAAGACATGTGGAATCTAAATAAATATTTAATTTATTTAAATTGGGTGATGGAGGAAAATAGGATTAAATAAATAAGATTTATTTAATTTGGTGTAAAATGAAGGTAAATGGATAAAAGGGATTAGCTAAATAAATATAATTTATTTCTAATGAGAATGATGAAAGGGGTCATGAAAGGGGCCTAGAAGAAAACATGTTGCAAGGTAATGTCGTAAGATATAGTCAAATTTAGGCGTCTACATTTTCCCCTCTTTGAGATGATGTTGGGACTAAGAGAAGTAACATCATTTCAAAGAAGAAAAGGTATGGAAAGAAAGAAAAAGGATGCCTGAAACACTTGAAGGAGTGACAAGGAGGAATGATATAAGGATGAGATGCCCCCTTGAGAGGATAGGCAGGTTAGGAGAACATGGGTATGCTCTCGATATGGATGAAAAGAGGTTGGATTGAAAAAGCTAAGGGTTAGGAATGGATATAGGATGGATTGTTAAATCAAACGAAATAAGTGAAATAAATAGTGGATAAAGATAGATTGGAAAATAGATAAGTTATAGTCATAATGGATATAGTGGATAGAGAGGAGATGGTTACGCTGGTATAATGTGTAGAGCAACCCTAGTTTGATATAGCAAGAGGATATTATGCACCAAGGTATGAGGGACCAAGGTGACTTTGTATCCTTTGCACAGACTTGACATTGCAAACAAAAGGAGTATCCTTATACCCAATGTAATACAACCTTGTCTAGACACAAGATATGAATATTAGTTGTAGTGACAAGAATATCCAATAGACACACAAAATGCTATGCCCCATTCTTTGCTAATCGTAAAACACCAAGATATAAATGAATCTAGGTGGCTTTGATAAAGCAAAAGGAGATAGAAAAGATAAAATTAAAAAACAAAAGACCAAACAATGACACAAGTCACACAACCATTGTATCACTTGCTAAAGAGTTTGAGTGATGTTTGGATAGACGCTTGATGACAGGAACAATATATCCCTAGATGAGGCTAGATGATGATTGTTTGTTTGACATCGAATGATGTGGCAATTGATAAAGTGTCTGGATAGGTGATTTTGGTTAAGGTACAATGCATTGTATGAATGTTTCTTCTTAATTAAAAAATAAACAAGGTATTGCCCTTGTCAAGCTGTAAATCGATAATTAACTGATTGATTAATTGAGATAGTGTTGTCATTGTGGGGAACGATATATCCCTAGATCAACACAAGGACATAGGAAATATATATCCCATTGATGATGATGATTGATTGATTGATTGGGTTGACAACAAGATTGGAACAAAACCAAGGATGTGATTCGATGATTTGGGTCGATTACTTTGACTAGATTGGTACAGATTAAGGATGACTTGCATTTGGATTTATTTCTTGGATTTTTGGATATTTGATTTTTTAGAATTTTTGGGATATTTGATATTTTTTGGGATTTTGAGAATGTTTTGATTTTTTTGGAATATTTGATGTTTTTGGTATTTTTGAGAATGTTTCAATTTTTTTGGTATTTTTGAGAATGTTTCAATTTTTTGGTATTTTTTGGGAATATTATGGGATGACATTGGATTGTAGTTTGGATATCCTAGGTGCTAGATAACAATGACAAGGGAAAATCATGAATAGGTAGACAAATAGGCAATAATGAATGGGAGGGATAGGAAGTGTAAAATAGATGGATATGTAAAAGGATGGGTAATAGTGGATAATCTATGGGAAATGCATAAATGATAGATGGACAGAAGAATTCAGGATAGGAAGGATAGAGGATACATAATGGATGGATGAAGGGGGTTTAGGATGTGATCTCTAAGGACTATGTCGCATAGGAATAACATGCCCCATTCTAGGTATAATTTTTAGGATTGTACATGTCAAAACTTATGACGATAGGATGATAGGATTGGTTGGGAAAAGATTGGATGTATCAAGATCAAAAGGAGGAATGGAAGATAGGTATGTGGATAGGTAAATGGCATAGGTAGGTATAAGGATATGATGGATGAAGATGGTAGGATAGGAGGAAAATAATAGGATAGGATAGATGAGACAACATGCCCCCAAGTGTAAGACACATAGACAAGGAATCTACACATGGCACCTGTTTGCTAGGTTTTCATCATAGTACTTATCCAAGGTGCCACCAAGGTGGTTTTCACCATTGGACAAAGGGATTTCTCTTTACTATTTTGATTTTTTTTTAATTATTATTATTATTATTGGATGGGATAGGGGAATATGGATAGGAGGAAATTGGAAGAGGATGGTGACTCAAGTGTCTAGTTCCATGAAAGGTGATTGTGTCCCATTATAGGTGAATGTTTGCACATGGATCATGTCAAGTGTCATTTTGTGCATGGATGTTGGTATAGAGGATTGCATGAGAGGGAGATGGAGGTGGATTATGTATGAATGGATAGTGGATTATGATGTGGATGGTGGATGGATGAAAGGTTTATGCAAAACCATGGAACATAGGGATGTGATGGAAGAAAAATGCGGGATAATAGATAGAAGGTGGGGAGATGGAGGTATGTGGGAATGTTGTGGGAATTAAGACCAACGTTTGCACACACCGAATTGGATCTCGAATCTTTTGATTGGAAGGGGGAGTTGGGAGTAATGGAGATGTTTGATTAGGGGAAGGTTGATTTAGTAATTTTGGGATCCAAAGTCTTAGGAATTGTAGAATTTTGTGACAGGGAATGGGATTTTTGAATTGTGGATGCTTTATTTGGATTAAGTACTTTTTGCTTAGGGACCCACACCATTTTTGTTTTTGTTTTTGCTTTTTGAGGTGTGAGATTTTGCTTGGATGTTAGAGGTTGATGCCTTGTGGCATGATCATTCTTAGGCTTTAATGGAGTTTTTGCTTTATATGGGGTGTTGCAAGGTGTGCGCCCTTGGTCTCCTTGTGTTGTGCATCATAGCACTTGGGTTTGAGACAAGGCTTAATTGCCTCCCCTAGATTCATTAAGTCTGGCGGTTGTATTGGGCATTGACATGTCGATCTTTTGGTGCAACGACAACCGTCTTTCCAATAATTGGTATCAGACCTTGGGTCACGAGTTTGAACCCCTCTCTTGCATTAGGGGGATTGTTGCAAGGTGTGTACCCTTGGTCTCCTTGTGTTGTGCAGTGCAGCGCTTGGGTTTGTGACAAGGGTTAATTGCCTCCCTAGATTCATTAAGTATGGCGGTTGTATTGAGCATTAACAGGTCGACCTTTTGATGCAATGGTAACCGTATTTCCAACATGGGGAAGCATCCAAATTTCTATTTTTGAATCCCATGGGGGTTGTGATAGCTTCATGTTTGGTTGACGTGTGCATTCATTGATCATGATTAGGAATTTTAGGGGATTTAAGTGAACGGGATGTGTGGATGGAGGTATTAGTGGACTTGTGAATAAAGGGATGAGGGCATTTGGTGCAGGAGCACCTAACACAAGGTGGCCTCCATGAGGCATTCAACTGTTTGATGTTCATTTTGTTGTTTCCAATAAGGTCCTATAAGACCATTTATGTAATAAGGTCTATTTGACCAATGCATGTTATTTTAGTTTGTATCTAGGTTTATGTTGTATGTCCCAAGGACACTTGTTGATCTGTAATTACAAAGGTTGTTAGGCAGTTGGATGTTGTTAGATCTCCCAGTTGCTTGGAGTCAGGTTGGTACTACTTAGGGTGAGTAGATAAATACCCCAGAGCAGATCGAATGTAATCAGTTGAGTTGAGTTCAGTTCAATAGTTGTAGTTGAGATCAGAGATCAGTGTGATTGTAATTGAGAAAAAGAGCATCTGTATGCACATTTTCTGAAAGGCATAATAAACAAAATTCCTGTGCATCTTTCTGTCATCTAAATTCATTAGGTTTTCTCTGTGTAATTGATTTACTATTTTGTGGTCGACATGGACTCTTAGTCCATTCCACCGGTTAGATTTCTTCGAAATCGGTGGAATGGTTGTACAGTTCATTTTTGTGTTTTTTGTTTTGTTCATTTGTGTTTGCAGGATCGTGTACAAGGTGCATTGAGAGATCCTAGCATCCTCATGTGCTAGGTTGGCGAAGTCTAAGATCTGTGTGGTTATCAGAGAAAAGGATCTGTGAAGTTACAGGGTTTGTAGTGGTTTAGATCAGCGAAGATTTGTGTCATTTCGTCAGGTATACATTCTGTGTGTATATTGCTAATGTATGTCAGGGTCATTTCATGTGTATCTCGTAGTTGAATGTTCGTGTGTATCTTGCAAGTGCATGTTGCGGCTGCATGTGGTGAATGTGCATTTCGTATGATACAAGGAGAGTCAACAGTCAATTTTGCTGAATGTATGTGGAGAATGCATCTTCTAAATGTATATTGAGAATATACATTGTGTTAGATACAAGAGGCGACCGGTAGAGACGATGAAGGAAACCGGTGATCGCAAGTCGGTGAAAGTATTTGCAAGCTATGTCATCGGTGTACCGCGAGCATATACAAAGCGCTCACCGACGAAGAAGGTCACACCGACAATGCATATCCTGAATGTACATTGAAGAATGTATCTCTCGGCAGATACAAAGGTGAAGGCATACATCGAGAAGAGTTGGTGATCGGTGGAAGGGTTTTGAGTTACACCGACGGAAGAAGTCATAGTGATAGTGGTGTCGGAGACACATCGGTATGAGGAAGGATTTCGGTGCGAAAGGTGTTTGGTCGATAGGAGTAATTTGCCAAGACATGGACTACCCTCTTGCCGATCAATTTGTGTGACAGAGTTATGGCTCCCCATCATATTAGTATCAGAGCTAGCAAAAGCTCTGGGTGGAGGTGTTGTGTATTTGATTTCTATCATTGAGAAGGCAGATGAATCCTATTCCTGTAGTGTGTGGGAAGACGATCATGAGGTCTGTCAAGACCATTCACCAATAGAGATTTGGCTGGAAGAGGGTGCAGAGTAAGGCCAATGCGAGAGAGAGTGGTAGTGCACCTCTAGAATTTGTTGTTGGATGAGAGGAATGGGTCTGTAGCAATGACATCTGATTGAGCATTCTGTTGTAATCAACTTGAGGGTTTGCAGAAGTGTTGGCATTGTCTGTGAATGTTTATGTCAGATAGAGAAAGCGAAGGAGAGGCTAGCCATATGCCTCCAAAGGGGATGACCATTGAAGTGGTCAAGAAATTTAAGGAGATGGAGGAGCTAATCAAAACTGGGGTCAAGGAAGCACTCCAGACTGAGTTGAAGGCAATGAAGATAGGAAAAAGGATAGAGGAAGATTCAGATGGAGAAGAAGAGAAAGAGGAAGAAGAAGCAAAGGAACAAGAAGGGACAAAGATGCCTGCTGAACAAAAGCAATTCCTGGAAGCCATTAAGGCTATTGGCAAGGACTCTTCAGAGGCTCAGATAGATATTCCCATGTTTAGTGGAAAGATGAATGCTGATGAAGTCATGGAATGGATTGAGGCTCTGAACAACTACTTCGAGTACAAGGAAGTTCCTGACAGTAAGAAAGTTAAGTTTGCCAAAACTAAACTCAAAGGTGCTGCCCTTACATGGTGGAATTACACCCAAGGAGAAAGGGTAAAGAATGGGAAGAGTATGATATCTTCGTGGAACAGAATGCTAGAGAAGATCAAGTCCCAGTTCCTTCCAACTGAATATGAGGTGCAGATTTACAGGAAAATGCAAAATCTTAAGCAAAAAGATATGGATGTGGCCACTTACACCGAGGAGTTTCACAAATACACTCTTTGTTGTGGGTACATGGAGGATGAAAAAGCCAAGGTAGCAAGGTATTTAAATGGTCTGAGGATCAATATTCAAGATGAGATAAGTTTATTTACACCTGAAACTATGGAAAAATGCTTTCAAGTAGCATTAAGAGCTGAAGAGAAGCTGAAGAGGAAAGGTGAGCAGTAGAGTAGAGGAAGAGGTGACATAAATTTTAGAGGCAGTTTTGGAGGCAGAAGTCGTAACTAGAGGCCTAGTGGTGAGTCTAGCCAAGAGGAGCAAGTTGGAGACTCAAGTAGCCGAGGAGGCTACTGAGGAAGAAGGCCGAATGGAAAAGGTGGGACAAATGGATCAGATAGAGAATCCAAGTTCTCTGACATGAGATGCTATAATTGTAATCAGATAGGGCACCTGGCTTATAAGTGTCCAGAGAAGGCCTCAACTTCCCATGGTAATGAGAGAAGAACCACATTGACTCAAGAGGATGCAATGAGTGTGCCAACTCCTGAAGTGAATTTGCAATCAGAAGTGGGAGAGACTCTGATGATTAAGAGGACGTTGCTCAAAGCACCAGTGAAGACTGAACCATCACAGAGGAGAGCTCTTTTCAGGATCAATTGCAAAAGCCAAGGTAAAATATGTAAGGTAGTCATAGATTCTGGTTCAACAGATAATATGGTGTCTAGGGAAATGGTGGATAAATTGAACCTAGAAAGGATTCCTCATCAAACTCCTTACAAAGCATCTTGGGTAAGTGATAGTCAATCACTTTTGGTAGATGAACAAGCATATGTTGATTTTGAAATTGGAGAATATAAGGATAGAGTTTTATGTGACATTTTGCCAATGGAATGTTGTCACCTACTTTTAGGTAGGCCATGGCAATTTGATAGGAGAGCATTGTATGATGGATATGCTAATACCTACACCATCAAAAAGGATGGGAGAACTTTTGTGATGACACCATTGCAGGAGGATGCTGAAGCAAAGAAAGAAGCCAAGGTCATCTTGGTGGGTAAGAAAGAGTTTGTGCGGCTCAATGAAGGAGACATAAAGCAAGTTGAGGATACCTCAGGGAGTGGGGTTGTCAAAGATCATAGTTTGAAGGTGATTTCAGCTTTGCATGATGGAGATCAGATGGTCATGTCTGAAATGGATCAGCAGAAGGTCACAACGCAGGTCTTGATTGGAAAGAAGAAAATGCTATCATAGTAGGGACAATTGTTTGTCCTCTAGAACCAACAAGAGTTGAAAGGCCAACATATTCTGCCATAGCAACAGTACAAGAAGCATTACCCAAGGTGTATAATGTAGGTGTTCTGGCAAAGATGACAGTAAGAAAGCAAGGTGTGAGTAGAGCCTATAATGCTAGGCATGAGTCTTTGGTTCCATGGAAGCAGGTTGTAGTCCATAAATCATGGGGAAGACATGAGACATCAGAGGATACAGGTAGAGCAAAACAAAGCCTTAACTCATGTGGCATGAGTTCTTTTCAAGGTGGGGTGTATGGTGCAAGAGAACCTAACACAAGGTGGCCTCCATGAGGCATTCAACTGTTTGATGTTCATTTTGTTGTTTCCAGTAAGGTCCTATAAGACCATTTATGTAATAAGGTCTGTTTGACCAATGCATGTTATTTTAGTTTGTATCTAGGTTTATGTTGTAAGTCCCAAGGACACTTGTCGATCTGTAATTACAAAGGTTGTTAGGTAGTTGGAGGTTGTCTCCCAGCCACTTGGAGTTAGGTTGGTACTACTCAGGGTGAGTAGATAAATACCCCAGAGCAGATCGAATGTAATCAGTTGAGTTCAATTTAGTTCAATAGTTGTAGTTGAGATCAGAGATCAGTGTGATTGTAATTGAGAAAAAGAGCATCTGTATGCACATTTTCTGAAAGGCATAATAAACAAAGTTCTGTGCATCTTTCTGTCATCTGAATTCGTTAGGTTTTCTTTGTGCAATCGATTTACTATTTTGTGGTCGACATGGACTCCTAGTCCATTCCACCGGTTAGATTTCTTCGAAATCGGTGGAATGGTTGTACAGTTCATTTTTGTGTTTTTTGTTTTGATCATTTGTGTTTGCAGGATCATGTACAAGATGCATTGATAGAACCTAGCATCCTCATGTGCTAGGTTGGCAAAGTCTAAGATATGTGTGGTTGTCGAAGAAAAGGATCTGTGAAGTTATAGGGTTTGCAGTGGTTTAGATCGGCAAAGATTTGTGTCATTTCGTCGGGTATACATTCTGTGTGTATATCGCTCATGTATGTTGGGGTCATTTCATGTGTATCTCACAGTTGAATGTTCATGTGTATCTCGCAACTGCATGTTGCAGCTGCATGTGGTGAATGTGCATTTCGTATGATACAAGGAGAGTCAACGGTCAATTTTGTTGAATGTATGTGGAGAATGCATCTTCTGAATGTATATTGATAATATATATTGCGCATATACATTGTGTTAAATACAAGAGGTGACTGGTAAAGACGGTGAAGGAAACCGGTGATCACAAGTCGGTGAAAGTATTTGCAAGCTGTGCCATCGGTGTATCGTGAGCATATACAAAGCGCTCACCAACAAAGGTCACACCGATAATGCATATCCTGAATGTATATTGAAGAATGTATCTCTTGGCAGATACAAAGGTGAAGGCATACATCAGGAAGAGTTGGTGATCGGTGGAAGGGTTGTGAGTTATGCCGACGAAAGAAGTCATAGTGATAGTGGTGTCAGAGACACATCGGTATGAGGAAGGATTTCGGTGCGAAAGGTGTTTGGCCGATAGGAGTAATTCGCCAAGACATGGACTACCCTCTTGCCGATCAATTCGTGTGACAGAGTTGTGGCTCCCCATCAGGATTTGAGGATGGGGATATTAGGCAATGGGAGAAGTGGAGGTAAAGTAGATGGAGGAAGGTGTATGGTCACATGATTTTGAGATTTGTGTGATGATGGAGGAGGGATAGTGACATACATTTTGGAGGTGCGATGGGATGCATGGGGTTTGGGATGGAAAGAAGTGGATTTAGAAGGAATGGAGGTGGTACCAATATCTTGGGATTGTTTTCCTTGGGTTATATAGCCAAGGCCATGCAATCGTGGAGGAACTTTGACGTGGATGGGCTCCAAAATACCTTGTTCATGAAGGCCTAAGTCTTTTCCATGATAATTCATGTTTTGGAGCATGCGATGTGCAATGGGATGTTTATTATTTAGGACACAAGACACGAGTCCAATAGGAGATGGGGAGGATGGAGTGGTGGATATAAGTTGTTTATCTCCTACAAGAGAGCCACCATGAATGAAGGTGTTGGATCCAAGAGGATAGAATGATGGATTTGGAAAGGGATCAATAGAGGATGGTGAAGGGTCATGATCAACATTATGCTTAGTAAGAATTTGATTGTCTATATTTTCTTGGGGACCAAGTGTCTCATCAAGGGAAGTGTATGTTGTTGGATGATAGATAGGATTAGTTAGAGGGTGGATAGGACTAGTGTTGGAAGTGGTGGGATAATGGATGGGATTAAGTGAATTATGGGTAGTAGGAATTTGAATTTCTCATGGATAGTATCTTGGTCATAGATAATATTGTTATGATAGAAAAGATATAGGTTATGGATAGGTTGATCATATGATGGGATGGAATCAAGAATGGAATTAGATAGGGTGTTTAGATCTTGATTAGGATGAGGGGTTGATGTTTCCACATGCTTTAGACTAGACTCTTGACATAGCTCTTGGTTTGCTTGTGTGGGAGTAGGAGACTCTTGGATAGGCTTGATAAGCTCTAGATGATCATGGATATATGATGGATCTTGACTTGAACTCATGATAAGCGGATCTTCACGAGGCTTTATGGGTTGTGGACTATAAGATGGGTTTGGAGGAATAGGCATATTGTTTGAAGGTTCTTGGATAGGTTTAAGGATAGGCATTTGATTACATGGTGGTGGTTGATTCCTTACTAATAGCCATTGGATCACATCCTTCATAAGTATTTGGGTGGATGGACATATAATGGATGGACAATAAGGGTGGAAGGTGTTGGATTTGGATTAGGATTAGGATTAGGTGGAAGGATAATGGGATTGGGATTACAATCAACTAGAGATATTATAGGATTGGATTGGCATGGTGATGGGGGTGACACATGGGATTGGGATGATCTGACATGCTTACCCATTCTATGTTTGAAAAGCTTGTGTAACAATTTAGATAAATATGATACAATTGGCTATCTTATGACCTTTGATCCAATGACATTCACAATATTCACTATCACTGTACCAATAGGAGTTAACGATATTTGGGTAATATGGTTGTATCTTGGGAAGCTCAATCGATTGTGCTTGGAGCAATTTTTGTAACAATATCTCGATGGGATCCTTTGGTGGAGGGATAGAGGAACATGGGGATGAAGGTAATGAAGGGCTTGATAGATTGGAAAATTGATGGATTAATGGACTAGGATTAAAATTACATGGTGGTGTTGCGATATGACTAGTAGGCTCTTGGATTGGAATATGATTGGATGATGATGGAGGGTACTCATAAGATGCATAAGTTAGAGTGGTGTTCCCCTTGTCAAGGGTAGCATGAAGACTTAAGGACACTTGATCTTGGTGAAAAGGGTAACTTGGACTTGCATGTTATTATTGTGAAGGAAATAGCCTTGTAGGTAGATTTGGGGGTGAGGTGAAATGCTTGAACAAATAGTTGTATGACCTTGAGGTATGGATTGATGTGGATGTTCGTTGATATTGGAAGACGTGGGATAGGTTGAGGTAGGATTAGCTTGATATATGGTTGGACTAGGTTGGTATAAAGTTGATGGGGATGACATATGGGATTGAGGTGTAACTTGTTTAAAGGATAAATGTTGTGGTTGTTGAAGTTGTTGAAGGGCTTGTTGTTGTTGGTCTAGGAGTTGTTGAAGTTGTGAGATACTGGGATTTGGTATGTGTGAAGATGAAACATGGTTAAGAATTTGGACTTGTGAGGTTTGGGGTAAGGTGGATGTTTGATAAGTTTGGGGTATGGATAAGTTGGATTAGTTTTTGATGGGAGGTAGGGATGATGATCTAGGGGTAACTGGATACTTTCCATATAATCTTATAAGTTTGTTAAACCATTTGTGGAAGCCACAAGGATATTCAAGTGCCATATGGATGATTAGGGTAAAATGGATTGGATTGGATGAAAAAGACGATTGGGATAGGATGATTAGATGGGAAATTATGATTCAAGGAAATAATTAGGACGGATGCTAGATTTGGTTGGAAGATTGATTTTTTGGGATTTTTGGAGATATTTTGGATTTTTAGATTTTGAGATTTTGGCAAGAAAAACAAACACAAAAATACAATGGTCGACTTGTCTTAACAAGAAATTGGTGTGAATTTCTTCACGGATAAAGTGGCTTTTACTGGTATTGCACAAGGAAAACATGCCAAGCACATTAACAAACCTAGAATTATTCAAGTAGGAGTGTCATATCCCATCAACTCACTCAGGTGCAAATTCAATCTCCACTATTAGATAATGGTGATTTCCATCCCCTTCATACCATTTACCATTTCTTGGATAGATAGGGAATGCAAGGTCATGTACCACCTTCACCCCTTACCTTGGAGACTAAAGTCTTGCCCAAAGTTTATTCCATCTCAAACAATAAAGGTAATAGTGCGAGCTCTTCTCCCCTTGCTATAGCGATGCATTGTAGGATATGACGGTTGAAGGGTCTTAAATAGGCTTTTACAATATTCTAGGGGAGTCCTCCAAATAGACGAGGTACAATGAGGCCCAAATCTGTGAACACTAGCCCATTGAAGGGATGTGGCATAAGTGATTAAGCAAACACCACTTCACTTGTGTTTGAAATCACCTAGGGCCCCAAGGTTGTCCCAATGACTACGTGACTAGATTGAGGTACAACTTTTGCTCCCCCCACCTTTGGTATACCCCACCAAAACATGTGGTTGAGGTCATCCCTAGGGGTGATGAAATCCCCTAGCAGGGCTCTTAAAGGGAAAGAACACTATTCACTTTTGATCCCTAGGCTTGCACAAAGCGCAAGGGGAGAGCATACATGAGATAATGTCTATGGGATTGAACAAATAAACACAAAGATAATGAAGGGGCTTTTGATCTCCAAGGTCAGCAAAAGGTGCGACGAGAGAGAATACACCCTTTTCAAAATCCAAAACTGGCCCCCTAGATTAAACTAGGTGCCTATATTAGTGATAAAATGATTTCTTTGACATGCGAATCTGCAACAACTTGTTAGTAGTTTCAATGATTTTGATCTTTGGCAAGTGAAAGCTACAAAATAGGTATGTTAGCTTGAAAAAGATAATCTTGGACAAATGATTTTGCTGTATGAAAATTTATTAAAAATGATAATGAAACCCCTGCAAAATCAGAAAATAATGTTATAATGGAGCCATAAAAAGATATGTTCATCACACGATTGCAATTTCAAATACATTTTTTTTACATAGTCGACATAGGTCTGATTATTTTGAAAAAATTTTGACCTCAAAAATAAAAACACAAAGAAGAGTCCCCTGTTAATTTTCTAAGACCTTTCTAGAAATATAAAAAAATAGAAAAATTCCCTGATTTGCGCCCAGAAATGCAGATTTATGAAAAATCTACAATTAACAAAGATCTGAATATTTTGTACCATATTTGACCTCAAAATTAAAATTGTAAAGAACATACCCCCATTAGAATTTCAAGATATTTCCATAAATGTAATTTTTTTTGAAAAAATCACTGATTTGCACTGAGAAATATGGATTAATGAAAAAACATAAAATCATTATAACTCATGCAAAAATGATGATAACAATGTGATTTTTCTGTTGTAGCTTCCTTAGATGATCCAAATTTTTTTGTTAAAATATGGCATAAACCTACAACAAAAAGTTAACTAAACCTACAAAAAGCAAGCTAGATCAAGGGGTTTGAGTCAATAAGAAACCATGGAGCATGCCAAAATGAAACCCTAAAATTCATGTAAAGCAATACCATAAATAAATAATGCAAAAGTACCTTCAAACCTTGCACAAATTTGAACTTTTGATAGGGCAGAATGGAGTGCACCCAAGCTCCATTGATTTGTCCTATGGATGATTTGTGGGCTATTCACACAACCAACATAGTATTGATAGAAAATGATATAAAATGATATGAGATAAATGAAAATTGATAGATATGCATGCGTATGGAAATTTGATGAGAAAGTGTGAGGGTTTGAAAATGAAATAAAAGTTTCATTTATAGGAGAGGGAATAAAGTGACTGGCTAGGATTAGAAAAGTGAAAGATGAGGTGGATGGCCAGGATTGAAAGCCAATTTTAGTGTTCATGACACACCATAAATGAGGATGACAGGTGACTAAAATTAGGAGGGGAGTGGGAGTAAATGAGATTTTTAATTGATTTTGGAGAGGAAGTGCTTATGATGCACAATGAATGAGTTTAAAAATAGGGATGTGAGTGGGGATAAGTAATTTAAATAATAAAATTATTTAAATTATGAGACATGTGGAATCTAAATAAATATTTAATTTATTTAAATTCGGTGGTGGAGGAAAATAGGATTAAATAAATAAGATTTATTTAATTTGGTGCAAAAGGAAGGTAAATGGATAAAAGGGATTAGTTAAATAAATATAATTTATTTAACTAATGGGAATGATGGAAGGGTTCATGAAAGGGGCCTATAAGAAAACATGTTGCAAGGTAATGTCGTAAGATATAGTCAAGTTTAGGTGTCTACAACAGATTTTATGGCATTTGTGGAGCAAGAAATTAAAAATCCTGAATTAAGGCTATGGGTGGTGAGGATTTGGGAGTTGATAAAGGATCTTGATAATTCTCTCATTGTAAGTATCTAGTCCACCATGGCTGACTTTCTTTTGGACTCATGCCACATACGGGGGAGGCAAATTTTCTTTGATGTCGAGCAAACTCTCAATTGCACGTCTATGTTTTTGAATGCCATCGACTCATTTCTTCTCCACAATGACATTGAAGAGGTCGCTCATCAAGTTGAGGTGTATTTTAATTGTGTGCTTGAGCATATTCATGTGTCTAAGAGGAGGCAGACTTATCTACAATGTGATGTGGAGGAGATCGGCTATTCCTTCATTGTTTTAGTGTTTCAACGAGGATGATTATGTTGGGGTAGCAGAGGTTCCTCCTCTAGGTAAGGATGTTCCATGTGCTTATTAAAAAGATATCTAATGTCATATGATGTATTTCAGTGGGTTGGGGCCTACATAATTTGCCTTGGCCCTCAATAGACTATATACTTGTATTTGTACTTATCTAGGTTGGGTTGTTTCTTAGTGAGGTGGGTAGTTTCTTGGCTAGTTTGGTGATTCTGTTATGACTGGTGTGGTGATTTTTCTCATCTTGGGGACTTCTGGTTGTTTGGTTTACATACTTTTATGTGAATACATGGTAGCTCTTTTAGCAATTTATTTTTCTGGCATCAATATATCATAGATTCTTGGAGTAGATGGTTGGTATGTACATGTGGTTGTCTGCCACCAACATATGGGGGATAATCCCCTCCTTTTTTTGATTGGTTACTAGATCCTAAACTAGATATTCTAACCAAATAAATAATCACTCAAGTAATTAACCAAGTCAACTAGATTTCTCTAATTAATTTAATATTTAATTAAAGAACTAATAAAATCTAATTATTTGTAACTTTAATTGAGACTTGCAAGAAAAATCTTTTTTGGAAGACACATAAAGAAGAGACAAGAAACAAAAAACAAATATTTTCCCTTTCTTCTTCTAGAAAAAAAGAACATGCAATCATTTCTAAAAGAAATATTTTAATGTGTAGATAATTTCCTTTTTTTCTTATTATATTTATATTAGGATTCCATTGCATAGTTTTTAAGTCAAACTCATTGATGCAAGAGCATAACTCTTGAAGACCATAACTTTTGAATTGGGTAGCTAATGAAGCCCATTTTTTTCAACATGAAGATCTTTTAAATTTTGAGATTCCCATAACTTGCTCCAGTTACAAATCATTTAGAATTTTTAGGGCCCAATTCAACCATCTAAGACCTCAAAATTATATTTTAGTGTTATTTTTTAGCATTTTTAGAGTTTTAGCTTTTGGGGGGCTTGTCTATGAATGTGAACTCAAGTTGTAAGTTACTCTCAATATATATATATATATATAAGAGAACTACTACCTAGGGGGTAGCTTCCTTTCTATATAATCAGAAACAAAAATTTACATCAAAGGTGTATTCCATCAAACACCTAATGGTGAAAAGAGGAATCGCAGGCCCGAGGTCACTTCCTAGAGTCTCTCAATTTGAGTCAAAGCCAAGATGTCCTTGTCATGGCCCATATAGAAGGCATAAGTTTCCATGTTATCTCTCTCAATACCTTCCCTATATAGTTGAATGATCTACATCAGTGTCTTGTTCTTTGTATCTGCCTCAATGCAAATGGTGTCACCAACCAATCTAGTCATCAGCTTCCTCGGCATGTCTACAATAGTGCTCGAGACCTCTCTACGAAGCTGTGGGATTACCACTCTATTGTTTATCATTTCCCCCCAGCAGATATTTCCCATGGTGGCCACAGTTGTATATATTAACCTCCGCACTAGATCAACATCATGGATGTGTGCCTGCTACAGGGATTTCTCCCCGATCACCTCCCTAATTGCCTGCTCTCTCTCTGAAAAGAGAACACAAATATCCTCTTGAGTTGCAACTCCATGCTGTTCACATTACAATCACATTTGCAACTTGGAATTTTTATCTTCTTCGTCATCTTGTGCTCTTCAGTGTTACCATCTCTGCGTGCTCATCTATGTATACAAGAAGGCAATAATGGCTATATCCTTCAATGCAGCATTGCCACCACCACCAATCTCTTATCAATATCCAAAATCAATTGTGATTAGTTCCATAAATCTACATTGTTAGCTATTTTCACGTCAACAATCTGTTTAATGCCTTGATTAGACAAGAAATCAATAGCACCATTCGCTTCTTGGTAGATGTGTTTCAACGTGCCACTGAGTTGGATGAGATGGCCTTGATCACCACCATCGAATCCCCTTCAATGTCTAAGGGAGAAAGATTATCCTTTATGCAAATTTTGAGGCCTTCCACAAGCGCGACACATTCTACATCATTATTGGTGCCGTGTGGAAGTTTAATGGATCCCACCTGGTAGATAACCCCATCATTGTCTTTGATGATGAAACCATCTCTTGAGATACCTGGGTCACCACGTGACACCCCATCAAAGTTTAGTTTGAGGCATCCATGTGGTGGAGTCGTCCACTTTACTTGTTTCCTCTTTAGTTTCTCTTCACATATCTTTTCGTTGAATGGGGGAGGTTTTAGTAATTTCCACTCCTTTTGTATCTTATCATCTCAAGAAGAGTAGAGGCTCATGCAATGTTTCCCAACTTTTATATTCTGGTGTTTGTTAATGCCAACTTCAATCCTATTCATAATTGTCTCAATGTTGGTAGTCTTTTCTTTGAAAATATAGGCATTCCTTTCTTTCCATAGATGCCATATAATCATTGCAGGAGCTTCAATCCAAAGGCCAACCCATATTGAGCCTTTGTATAGCCTTTGCCAACATACACAGACTTCTGTTAATTTGGTTGGTAGCAATCCCACCCACCCCAACACAAAACAAACTTTTTTCCAACACTTAGAGGCCACCTTGCATTGCAAAAGTAGATGGTCAGTAGTCTCTTCCTCTTCCACATAAGGGGCACCTGAATGGTCCATGAAACCCCAACTTAAGCATTCTTTCCCTTGTTAGTGGTGCAGTCATGGTAGGAGGGTTCACAGAATGAATTGTTCGGACTGTGCCGCAAGAGTAAACACAATGGAAACAACTCAAAGGAAATGGAACAAATGTAGATTCAATCATTCAATATATCAAAGAATTCAAATACAGATTGGCTGGCAACATGCGGGCTTACAACTAGGGCTCACAGGCTTGATTACATACATGCACAAGATAAATCTTTTAAGTTCCTTTGCAAAGAATCAATATTCTAACTCATGAGAACCTGATTGCTACTTTCCTAAGGATCTATTACATCAATATATATTGTTTTCAGAACAATAGATTCCTTCGCATCGACCAAAGAAGGTCACAAACTCCAATGAAGAGTTGTAACGTGTACATAGATAGGTCGGACCTAAATGCATAGAACACTTCCTCAAATGAATGGAATAATGTGTGGATCTCTAGAGAAAGTCAGCCACAAACCAAAGATCATTGAATGATGTGTCATTAGGTTCCACAAGTCAAGGAATGCTTTGCAAGTCTTCTTCTTTAGCTAGTTGTCTGAGACTGTCAGGATGCTATGCTCTGAGAAAATAATTAATCTTCTGATAGCGATATCTTTCCAATAACTGGTCCAAATGCTATGAATTCTGGATATGATGTAGATGAATGAGTCTAGATGCTAAATCCAGATTTGCAAGATGTGAAATGAAACTACGGTAGAAACCAGACCAAAAGATGAAACTGCTTCTGATTGAACTACCTGAACTAAACTGGAAAATGAAAGAAACTAAAATGCAAACAAACTGAACCAGGGATGCTCCTACATCAGACATCTAGGGTTATTGAAAGAGTGAGTCCCTCACTTTTTGGGGGCTAAGGGAGAACCAAGATGGTCCACCTTAGCCTGAGAAATCCATGATGAATCTTCTTCTGGTCTGTCTTTCCACTTCACAAGATATTCCTTGTATTGTCTTCCTCTAGTGTTGCATCCAACTTTGCTGTCCAAAATGTCTTCAATCTGCTCTGGTGCTTGTTGTGGTAATTGCTTCTTCAAGTCTTCTTCCATGTTGTCACTAAACTCTACTTCATGATACTAATAAAGGTTTACAATGTTGAAAATAGGTGATATACCCAAGGTCTCTGGTAACTCTACTTCATATGCATTTCCTGAATCAAATTTTCTGAGTATCTTATAAGGTCCAAGCTTCTTCATCTTCAACTTGTTATATGTCCCAACTAGAAATCTTTCTTTTCTCAACTACACCATCACTTCATCTCCAACTTCAAATTCCTTATGTCTTCTCTTCTCATCTGCCTTTTCCTTATACTTACTATTCATATCCTCTAAATGCTTCTTCACCTAATTATGCACTATCTTCATGTGATCTGCAAATTCTTCTGCTTTTGCACTTCACTTTTCTTCCATACTAATGCCCCTTAATTCTTCCTCTCCTCTAGGTGTTATTTCGATACCAATTTCAAAAGGTGTTCTTCCGGTACTCCTATTTACTGAATTATTGTATGCAAACTCTACATGTGAAAGAATCAAATCCCAACTTCCTATCTTCTTGCCAAACAAACATCTCAACAAGTTTCCCAAACTTCTATTCACTACCTCTGTCTGTCCATCAGTCTGTGGATGAAAAGTTGAACTAAACTTCAGATCTGTCTTCATCTTCTTCCAAAGTGTCTTCCAAAAGTATCTAACAAACTTTGTATATCTGTCTGAAACTATACTCTTAGGTAATCCATGTAATCTCACAATCTCCTTGAAAAATAGGTCAGCTACATGCACTACATCAGTTGTCTTCTTACATGGTGTGAAATGAGCCATCTCTGAAAATCTGTCAACCACTACAAATATTGAATCATGTCCTCTCTGTGTCTTAGGCAATCCCATTATAAAATCCATGCTTATGTCTTCCCAAGATCTCTCTGGTACTATCAAAGGTTTATACAATCCAGTGTTCTGACTACTTCCTTTTGCAACTTGAGAAACTCTACAACTCTGCACAAATCTCCTAACATCCTTGTGTATCTGAGGCCAAAAGTAGTTTTCACTCACCAAAGCCACTATCTTATCAACGCCAAAATGTCATGCTACTCCTCCACTATGTTTCTCCTTGATCAAATTATCTCTCATTGATATCTTCTTGAATGACATAGTCCAACCACTTACTCCTATCTGTCACAACAGGTTCCTTACATGCTTTCCAAGGTTCTACAAAATCAGTGTCTCCCTCATACATGTTCTTCAATTCATCAAAAACCAACACTTCAACTCTCATCTCTGTCAATAGGTTTCTTCTCCTACTCAATGCATCAACAACATTGTTTGATTTTCCATTCCTATGCTTTAACACAAAAGTATAACTCTGCATGAACTCTACCCATCTCATATGTCTCTGATTTAACTTACCTTGACTGTTCAAATATTGTAAAGCTTGTTGATCTATATACAACACAAACTCCTTAGGCAACAAATAATGTCTCCACTTCTTCAAGGCTTGAATTATGGCATAAAACTCTTGATCATAAACTAAATATCTTCACCTTGCATCATTCAACTTCTCACTGAAATATGCTACTGGTCTACCTTCTTGACTTAATACTACTCTAATTGCATTTCCACTTGCATCACAATCAACTTGAAATACCTTATTGAAATTTGTCAATGCCAAAATAGACTGCTCTATCACTTTCTGCTTCAACAACTCAAAACTTTTATCTGCTCTTGATGTCCACTTAAAATCTTTTCTATCACCTCTCATTGTCTCTGTCATAGGGTTACAAAGTAAACTAAAATTTCTAATGAACTTCTGCTAGAAACTAGACAATCCATGAAATGATCTAACCTCTCCAATGCTCTCTGGTGTAGGCCATTCAACAATTTCTCACTTTCTCAGGGTCTATCTTCAATCCTTCCACAGAAATCACAAATCCCAAATATACCAACTCTTCTTTCATGAAACTACACTTCATGATGTTTATCAGCAATTTCTCTTCTCTCAACCTCTACAAAACTTGTCTAATATACCACAAATGTTCCTCCTTTGTCTTACTAAAAATCAGAATATCATCCAAGTATACAATCACAAACTTACCCAAGAATTTCTTCGGAACTTCATTCATCAATCTCATGAAAGTACTCAATGCATTTGTCAATCCAAAAGGCATCACTAACCACTCATATAGTCCTTCATTTGTCTTGAAAGTAGTCTTCCATTCATCACCTTCTCTAATTCTGATCTGATGGTATCCACTCTTCAAATCTATCTTTGTGAAATATCTTGCTCCACTCAAACAATCCATGATATCATCCATCCTAGGTAAAGGGAATCTATACTTAACCGTGATCTTGTTTATTGCTCTAAAGTCAGTACACATTCTCCATTCTCCATCCTTCTTTGGTGCTAACACTATAGCTACTGCACAAGGACTCAAGCTTTCTCTAATCAAACCTTCCCTCAACAACTCCTATATTTGTCTATTCAATTCTTCATTCTCTTTCGATGTCATTCTATGTGCTGCTTTGTTAGGCAAACTTGCTTCCGGTATAAGATCCGTGTGATGACTGATACTCCTTATAGGTGGCAATCCTTCAAGTACATTATCTAATATGATGTCTTCATATTCTGTCAGCAACTCCTTTATCTCCTCCGGTTGTGATTCTTCAGTCTCCTTCAATGCTTTAGGCTTCTTAGGAATCAAGGCATAACACATTCTCATGTCTAAAACCATCCAAAAATTTTCTTCCATCTACCAAACAGATTCTAGCATTCCCACATACTTCACTCTTAGGATCATCCTCCAAACAAATCAAATTAATTCTCTTTCCATTTGATGTTATAGTATATGTATTCTTTCTCCCATCATGTATAGCTTTTCTATCATGCTACCAAGGTCTACCCAACAAGATATGACAAACATCCATAGGCATAATATCACACAAGACTTCATCATGATAAGATCCAATATGAAATTTCACCAAACATTGTTCACTCACCAATACCTTATGATCATCCTGAATCCATGCTATCTGATAGGGCTTAGAGTGTTTCAATCTTTCCAACTTTAGCTTAGTCACCATCTCCTTTGAAACTATGTAAAATGAACTACCACTATCAATTACAACTTTGCAACACTTACCTCCTAATTTACATCTAGTTCTGAACAGACTCTTCCTCTACGGTGGTTCCTCATTTGTCTCTGTTTGAAATAGTGCTCTTCTCATCACCAATGATTCTCCTTTCTCTAGATTGTCAACTGAACTGGGTGATCCAACAGGTTCTTCTTCAACATAGACTCCTCTTCCACTATTTTTTGTTCTCTTACTTGTACTACCCTGATTACATTCAAATGCTCTATGTCCTTCACCTCCACACTTGAAACAAGTACCTCTGAATGTTCTCTTATCAAATCCTCTTCCTTCTCTTTTGTATCGTTCATTTCAGTATGCACTAGGGTTTTCTCTCCAGTAAAAATTTATCTCATCTCTCTGGTAAGCATTGTTATATCTGTCATCCTTCTTCAATAGGCTATCAAACTTGTTCTGCTCTAGATATGATTTGTCTCCTCTGGGAAACATCCTACCTCTCTAAAATTTTCCTCCTCTACCTCTCTATCTCTGATCATGCCTCTTATTCAGCTTCTTTTCAACTTTCAAGGCAAACTGATATGCTTCTTCCAAAGATGTCATCCTTACCAAGCTTAGTTCCTCTTGAATGTTCAACCTCAGTCCATTGATATATCTAGCCATTTTCTCCTTGTTTGATTCGCTATGTCCTATTCTTATGATCATTTTATGAAATTCTTCAGTATACTCCATAGATTTCTCCTTTTGTCTCAGGTTTTGCAATCTTTTCAACAGTTCCAACTCATAGTCAGCAGGTATAAACCGATTCTTTAATTTTGTCACTATTTGGTCCCACTTTGTAATCTTTTATTTTCCTCTTTTGTTTCTTTCCACCATATAGCAGCATATCCCTTCAACTTTGTCTTTGCAAATTTCACCTTCTCCAGATCTTCAATTTCCTCATATTCAAAGTATTCTTCCATGTCATTTATCCAGTCAATCAATTCTTCAGGGTTCAAATTACCAGTATAATTCAGCACATCAACTCTAGGTCTCTTTCCAATCTTTGAAATAACTCACAACATCTTTACTTGATCTGATTCTTCCTCTTCATCACCTCCTAGGGTTTCACTAGTTTGTTCAGTAGATTGAAATTCTTCTTCCTCATCACTTTCAACATTAGGTCTTGGTGTCAATCCTCTATGCCTATCCTCTTTGACAAAATCCAAATGAATTCACATTGTTTTCATCACCTCCATCATTTCATCCATTCTACCAGCCATTGTTCCAACAACAACAACTCTCCTCGGTGACATTCTTCCTAGGATCAAGTGCAAACTACCTCAAGTTCAACAATCAGGCTACAAGGTCACAACTACCTCTCAATCAATGATTGGTTGCGACACAAGTAACTTGCCTTAATTTGATGATTTGTCCACAACAATATCTTATGGAATTCCCTCACCAACTTCGCTCAATTCACTCCCAAAGATTCAAACTTTCACTTTGATACCACTTGGTGCAGTCATGGTAGGAGGGTTCACAGAATGAACTATCTGGACCGTGCAACAAGAGTAAACACAATGGAAACAACTCAAAGTAAATGGAACAAATGCAGATTCAGTCATTCAGTATATCAAAGAATTCAAATATAGATTGGTCGGCAACATGCGGGCTTACAACTAGGGCTCACAGGCCTGATTACATACATGCACAAGATAAAGCTTTTAAGATCCTTTGCAAAGAATCAATCTTCTAAATCATGATAACTTGATTGTTACTTTCCTAAGGATTTATTACATCAATATATATCATTTTTAGACCAATAGATTCCTCCGAGTCGGCCAAGAAAGGTCACAAACTCCAATGAAGAGCTGTAATGTGTACATAGATAGGTCGGACCTAAATGCATAGAACACTTCCTCAAATGAATGGAATAATGTGTTGATCTCCGGGGAAGGTCGGCCATGAACCAAAGATCATTAAATGATGTGTCATTAGGTTCCAAAAGTCAAGGAATACTCCGCAAGTCTTCTCCTTTAGTTGGTTGTCTGAGATTGTCAGGATGCTCTACTCTGAGAAAACAATTGATCTTCTAATAGCGATATCTTTTTGGTAACTGATCCAAATGCTCTGAATTCTGAATATGATGTAGATGAATGAGTCTAGATGCTAAATCTAGATCTACAAGATGTGAAATGAAACTGCGGTAGAATACTAGACCAAAAGTTAAAAATGCTTTTGACTGAACTCCCTAAACTGAACTGGAAAATGAAAAAAACTAAAATGCAAACAAACTGAAATGCAAATGTTTTTGGTTGATGCAAGATTGCTCTTGAACTAGGGATTCTCTTGCATCAGTTAGTATATAGTTGTGGAGGGTAGAATAGGCGAAGGCACCAGCCTTGGGCAAAACGTTGGGGTTCCAACATAGGTCCACATTCCATAATCTTTGTTGATGTTCGTAGATTTGGATCTCATACCTGGAATTTGTATTAGATGTGCATTACGTACCTCCACACTAGATCAACTCATCATCCCTACTAGAAAGAAAAATTCTATGCTTCTTCAGCTCTTCAACCAAGATTTTTTTAGTTGCTCGAGGATATCTTATAGGACTCTCTAGCTACACTCACTACCCACCATTCTAGTTTCCAGCCTTAAGTGGTTCCTAACTCAACCTCCATATATACTTTTTGCAAGATCCTTGCATCCTTCCAACCCTTGAATCTCTATAAGAGGGACATGACCATTCCATGAGTTAGTCCAAAAGAGGGCTTTCCTGCCATTGTTGATCTTTCAAGATATATGATCTCTTATTACTATTCTACTTTTCATCATGAAGTTCCATAAGTGTGAGCCGATAAGTGGGTTGGCAATAGTGAACACACATTCAGGGGCCTCATTGTCTAAATATTTATTTCTAAGGATTCGACACCATAATGAGTCGGGTTGTTCATACATTTGCCAAGAAAGGTTTGCCCCCAATGCCCAATTTTGGAGCTTAACATTCCTAATGTTAGCCCCCCAAAGTCTTTTTTTCTGAGTCACCTAATTCCAAGTTATAAGTGGTATATGCTTCACCTCGTTAGACCCTTCCCAAATAAATTTCCTTCCTATACCATTTAGCTCCTTCTCCAATTTGGGAGTCAATTCTATACATGAGAGCATATAGATGGGAATCGTGGCCAAAACAACTTTCAACATGGTGATTTTGCTGGCTAAAGTAAGCCATTGACCTTTCTAGGCTTTAGCTTTATTCCTGCATTTTTTGATGGTGCCCTTCTATAAGCTTGTCTAGATTGCTCTCTGAAATAAGGGGATTCTAAGATATGGACTAGAGAGAGATTCTATGTTGTACCCAAGTGTTGTAGAGATTATTCTTTGAACTGATTTCTTCGTATTTAAAAATAAAATTTTAGATTTTTCTTTATTTATCATCTACCCATAACATGCTATGTATTTTTCTAGAGTCTATTTAATTGTGTTGGTTTCATTTGTCATTGGGATCTCATAGAGGAGCATGTCATCAACAAAAAGTTGATGTATAATACTTGGAATGTCTTTGACCACCTTTATCCCAACCCAGTGTCCATTGGTAGCTTTCATCTAGATCCCTTGACTTAGGGCTTTGGCCATGCCAATGAATAGGAAGGGTGGAAATGGATCCCCTTGTCTAAGCCCTCTGGAGACATCAAAGAAACAAAAGGGACTGCCATTAACCACAACATAATATCTAGGAGTAGATATACATTGAAATGTCCACTCGAGCCACTTCCTACAAAAGCCAAATTTCTCCATTATTTTCATCAAGAATCTCCAACTTACCCTATTGTAGGCTTTGCTAACATCCAGCTTCAGGATCATACTACTTTGATTGTTTTTCTTTATTGAATGCAAGGTTTCCTGGGCAATTATTATTCTATATGTAATATTCCTTCCATGAGTGAAACCACTCTGCTCTTGTGAGATACTTGAAGGGAGCATTATTTTGATTATGTTGGCCATAATCTTCAAGATTATCTTATAAATTATGTTGCACAATGAAATGGGACTATAGTCTGCTATACCTAAACATGAGAGATTCTTAGGAATGCAGATGATATTGGTGTTATTCATGTCCTTGAGGATATTCCCTTTCTTCCTTGATTCCTTCACCATCTTCCATAGATTGTGCCCTATAAAATCCTAGTAGAACTGATAGAATGAGGCCAAGAATCCATCTGGACCATGCACTTTGTCCGGATGTAGTCCAAAAACTATGATTTTGACTTCTTCCAGTGTAGGCAAAGCAATCAAAGTGTTGTTAGATCTTCATCCTTGATAAGTTTCAGTATCCAATCTAAGATGTCTCCAAGGATCAGGTCTACAATATCTTCTCCTCCCAATAGGTTGGAAAAGAACATAACCACCTCTTCTTGGATATCGCTTGGATCGGTTAAACTCTGCCATCCTCCTGCATGATATTGGATATTAGATTTTGTCCCCTCCTAACTTTTGTAACATTGTGGAAGAACTTAGTATTCAAATCTCCTTCATTCAACTAAGTTTTCCTAGATTTTGATTTCTATTACTCCTCTTCTCACGCCAGAATTTTACTAAGATATGCTATTAGTTCCTTTTCCTTCAAATATTCTACCTAAGTCATCCCGTGTGTTATAGTTTGTTCATTCAATGCCTCAAGTTCTTCCTGAACCTTTTTATTTGAAGATGTTTTTGAAGGAACCTATATTCCACATTTTCAGATTGGACTTTATATTTTGAATCTTCTTGAACAAGATGAACATCTTTGTCCCATTCCAATTATGTTGTTCGAGCCACCAAGATTTTAGCAAATATTTGAGATCCAGGCTCCTCAGCCACATTTTCAAACTAAAATTGACTCTTGGGAGGGGAGATGCCTTCTATGATATTCATGGCAACTAAGAAATGGTCTGAGTTGGAGATTGGTCTGATCTATGATTCTAATTGTATAGAGAAATTTAGCCAACAAGTAGATGAAAGGAACTGATCCAACCTTTCTATGATATTGGTAAAAATATCTCTCTTGTTGTTCCAAGTGAATTGTCCATCAGAAGGAATGATGTCAAGCAATTCGTTATTATTTACAAATTTCACAAAATCTTTTTGGACCTGAGTAATTCTATCGATTCCTCCTCGCTTCTCATTTAAATCTAGAATGGCGTTGAAGTACCTGCCCAATATACATTTCTTATTCCTTATGGAAGTCAATTCCAGACTAATTTCATTCCAAACTGCCTTCTTATCTTCTATTTTGGTGGGTCCATAAACATTAAAGATGAAAAAGGAGAGATTTGAGTTTATACTTCTTACTTTTGCCAGTTGCCAATTTGGTTTGGATAAAATTGGATCGATGTGCAATCTATCGGGATTCCAAAGAATTCTCAAGCCTCCCGATGCTCTAGCTACTTCATTGAAGGAGCCCATCCATCCTTTGCAATGTTTGTGAATGAAAGGAAGCAAGGTATGCGAAACACACTTCCTACACCAATCTAATGACGAAATTAGAGTGCAAATTCTTTAAAATCCTTACAATTACAATTATGTTATATGTTTAACATAGAGATTACAGTAGCAAACACAACACAAGAATGCAAGAGACACAAGATGTACATGGGGAAAACCCTTATGGGTGAAAAACCCCACACTCCAAAACCTGCACAATGTATTATCAAAACTGAAATGTTTACAATACATTTGCAATGCAATTTCTTCCAGGAGTCTTCAAATGTTGTTTCTGGAGTGATTTTGACAGCATAACAATACCTATACAAACACTATGCATACTACTACTCCAAACACCTCATTATATAGAGTTACAAGGCATAACTGAGAAGATTCTAGAGATGGGCATCCATCTTGGCCACAAGGCCCATTTCACACACCTAAGGAAACTTGTCCAATATGCATACACCTCTCTTACATCTATCATACATGGCAGATTTGACTTCCCAATATGGAGCACTCTAAGCTAAAAATAGGCTCTGACAGATGCTCTTACGCATCTTACAGCTGTCATAAAGTCTACCCAACATAACAACACTTAATGTTGTAAAAGAATTTGTCATACAAGACTAAATATAGCATATCCCTCTTACAACATGTCATAACCCAACTTGGGCACCCAAAGATGCCTTCCCCACATGCAAAGATGCTCTCTAACACTTGTCTTCACTTGTCATAGGAATATCTATACTTGGCTCTTACATGTCATAGATTCCGTCATACAAAATAACTTCTCTGTCATAACACAAGATGTCGACACATGACATATTACTACCACCTCAAATGGGATGCCTAAATCATCATGTGTTGACTTTACCATCCAAGTCATATTACAAGTAGGTTGACATGTCACAATGCCACATACTAAATGACAAAATAGGATGTGCAAGTAAATAGAAAATTAGGTAAATAAATAAATACATAAATGAATATCATATGCTAGGAATTTGCAAAGGTTGAGACACCTTAATTCTCAACATTCTACCACTTGTCGAACACCTTGCAAGAGCTAATAGAATGACAAGATTTAACTGCTAAGGGCCAAGAGGCCCATAGACTCTAAACACCATTTGAACTTATCTATGCCCATAGGTTTTGTCAATGCATCTGCAACATTTTTCAAAGTGTCAACCTTCTCCAATATCACCTTCCCATCTTCTACCATATCACGAACAAAATGATACTAAACATCAATGTGCTTTGTTCTGGCATGGAAAGTCAGATTCTTTGCTAAGAAAATTGCACTCTGACTATCACAATAGATAGTAATTTGTCTTGCATCAAAACCAATGTTTGAACACAACCTCTTAATCCAGATGGCTTCCTTACAAGCATGAGTTTCTACCATGTACTCTGCTTCTATCGTGGACAAAGCAACCACAGGTTGTCACTTACTCATCCAATTAATAGCTCCACCAAACATAGTGAACACGTAAGAACTGGTGGATCTCCTGCTGTCAATGTCACCTGCCCAATTCGAATCCACAAATCCATGAATACTCACAAAATGCCAAGGTCCTGTAGGATAACCATGATAACATAGGGAATACTTGAAAGTACCCCTCAAATATATGAACACTCTTTTCACTACATCCCAATGTACCCAGCCAAGATTAGCCATAAACTGACTAAGGACTCCCACTACTTGGGCAATGTTTGGTCTTGTACAGACCATAGCATACATCAAGCTACCAACTGCACTAGCATAAGGTACTCTGCTCATATCCTCCATCTCAGAAGGAGACTTTGGACAATCATCAATAGATAACTTTGTCCCCATCATAACAGGAACAATTAACGGTTTGCAATCCACCATACTGAATCTCTCCAACATAGTGTTAACATACTTACTCTAGCCTAGTCAAAGTTTTCTGTTTGCTCTGTCTCTTCTGATCTCCATCCCCAAAATGTATCTGGCTGCCCCTAAATTTTTCCTTTCAAACTGGGCTAACAACTGAGACTTCAAATCAGAAATCAAACCTTTACCATTCCTAATTAGTAACATATCATCAACATACAATGCTATAATGAGAATGTGATCATTATCAAATTTGAAATAAACACAATGATGTGATTTCGATCTCAAAAATCCAATACTCAACATAAAGGCATCAAACTTTTGGTACCACATCCTAGGAGACTGTTTCAAACCATACAAAGACTTCTTTAACTTGCAAACCAAATTTTCTTTACCTTTTACCATGTAGTGCTCTGGCTGTGACATGTAGATTTCTTCCTCCAAATCACCATGAAGGAAAGATGGCTTCACATCCATTTGTTCCACTTCTAAGTCATAAGTTGTTGCAAGAGATAATAAGAACCGAATAGATTTCAGCTTTGCAACGAGAGATAAGATCTCACCCTAATCAATTCCCTCCACTTGAGAATACCCCTTCGAAACCAATCTAGCCTTATACTTCTCAACACTACTATCTGCACCAAATTTCTTCTTGAACACCCATTTACAACCAACAGGTTTTCGTCCTTCAGGAAAAGGCACCAAGTCCCAAGTTTTACTCTTTTCCAAAGAAGTCATCTCCTAATCCATGGCCTTCTTCTAGGAACTTGCATCTTTCATACCCATAGCCTCTTTCATAGTTCTAGGCTCATCAGCGTTAGAAATCAAGGCAAAAGCACAACTAGAATCAAGCAATGAATAACCAAACCTCTCAGGTTGCTTCTTGATTTGTGTGGACCTCCTCACAAGCTGAGGTGGAGGTTCTTCTTCTTCTTCTAAACTTTCAAAGCTGCTAGATCTCTCCTCATCATCAAGTCCAACAAGGTCTTTTGGTTTAGTCTTCTTAGGGGTAGTAGGAAACTGAACCACATCCTATTTCTTTTCTCTTTCTTCTAGCTATAAAACAACAGGAGAAGGAGTTACCTCTTTGAAAATAACACTTCTGCTATACAAGACTTTCTCGGCCACAGGATCCCAAAGCTTATATCCTTTCACACTGACACCATAGCCAATGAAGATACACTTAACTACCTTGTTCTCTAATTTTGACCTCTTCTCTTAGGCACAGGTGCATATGCCTCACAACTAAAAACATGAAGATGTCTCAACGAAGGATTCTTACCAAACCACACCTCCATGGGTGTCTTACCAACACGCACTGAAGTAGGAGACCTATTAATCAGGTAGCAAGCAATGGCTACAACTTCAACCTAAAACTTTTGTTCGAGGCTAGCTCCACTAAGCATACTCCTTGCCCTCTCCATCAATGTTCTGTTCATCCTCTTTACAACTCCATTTTGCTGAGGGGTGTATGGAGTTGTCTTATTTCTTTCAATCCCATGTTCTTTATAGAACTTATCGAACTCTGCTGAACAAAACTCACCATCGTTATCAGTTTTCAAACACTTAATCTTTTTACCAATCTGATTCTCTACAAAATCTTTGAACTCTTTGAACTGACTAAAGACTTCATATTTGCTTCTGAGAAAATAAACCCATGTCCTTCTATTGTAATCATCAATGAATGATACAAAATATAACAATTTAGAAATTGAAGGAACATTCACAGGACCAAACACATCAAAATGAATTAGATCCAATACACCAGAAGAATTGTGAGAACGAGAGTAAAATTGAACACGATTCTACTTTCCATATACACAATGTTCACAAAAGTTAAACTCGAGATTACAATCATTTAACTCCTCGATGAGATTTTTTATTTTTTAGGGCTCTAAGACCCTTCTCACCAATGTGACCAAGTCTCTTATGCCACATCATTGTCTTCTGAGCAAGAAGTTTCATTTCCAAAGCATGAGCACCCTTAGGTACCCAAAAAGCACTACCATCAAAAGTTGAAGCAACACATTTCTTCGCTGCTGGTTCCAATGGTGAGGATGAAGAATCTGAAACTCTTTTCTTTGAAATAGAAGAACTATTACACTGAGCAGTGCATGTATCCAACTGAAATAGAGTACCTCTCTGAGTACCCTTAGCAAGCACCATAGCTTCTCTTGTCATCTTGCATCCTGCACTCGAGAAGACAACCTGCACACCTACATCATTCAATTTACTTATTGAAAGAAAGTTTCGTGCTAAACCAGGGATGTGAATAACCCCATTGATCCCCTTCACTCATCCATAAGGGAATTAGATCAAGACTCTTCCACAACCAACTATCTTCAGGTGAGAGTCATCACCCAGGTACACCTTCCCACCATCAAACTCTTCATACATTGTGAACTAACCTCGATGTGAGGTCACGTGGAAGGAAGCACCGAAGTCAATCAACCACACATCTTTTGATGCATGGGTAGCCAAGGTAGTAATAAAAGCATCACCATCATCTTGAGATTTGTCAGAATCTGAATCAGATGTGCTCTTCTTTTTCTTCTTCTCCTCTTTGTACTACTTTTAGAAATGCCCAGATTTACCATAGTTCCTTAAAATTTCCAGGAGATTTAGATCTCCCATGAGATTTGGATTTGTCCTTTTCAGCTTTCTTGTCCTTCTTTTTCCCTTTCTCCTTGGGTCTACCACGAACTGCAAGAGCCTCCTTAGTTGACTCAAAAGACTTTCTCCGCATTTCTTTAGATAACAACAAAGACACCACTTCATCCATCTTGAAGGTGGTTGTAGTACTCCCAATGGCCATGACAAGGTGGTTCCACGAGTCTGGCAAAGAACAAAGCAAGATCATACAATGATCCTCCTCCTCCATTTTCACACCAACAGAAGTCAATTGTGCAACTAGCATGTTAAAGGCATTCAGATGATTTGCAACAAATTCTCCATCTTCCATCCTCAGAGAATACAACTTCTTCCTGAGGAATAACTTGTTTACTAGGGATTTACCCTGATAAACATCACCAAGTTTCTTCCATAGTTCTTTCGCAGTCTTCTCTTGATGAACATTTAATAGGATTGAATTAGCTAAATAGAGTCTCACAAGACCCTTAGCTTTTTGATCTTTGAGAACCCATTCATCTTGAGCCATTGTCATTGGTTTTGTACTAGAAATTGTTTTCCATAGGTCTCTATCAACAAGCATGTTTTCCATTTTAATTTCCACAACTTGAAATTGCTCCATTAAACTTTTCCAACTCTATTCTTCCGGATGTGCCTGCCATCTCCTTCCTGCAACAAGATTATAGAATACTTTGCATAGACTCCCACTCAATCGAAGATCAATTCAAAAAACCCCTACCTAACAACTATGATCAAAGGTGATCAAGCTCTGATACCAAATGAAAGGAAGCAAGGTATGCAAAACACACATCCTACACCAATCTAATGAGGGAAGTAGAGTGCAAATTCTTTAAAATCCTTACAATTACTGTTATGTTATATGTTTAACATAGAGATTACAACATCAAACATAACATAAGAATGCAAGAGACACAAGATGTATGTGGGGAAAACCCTTACAGGTGAAAAACCCCACACTCGAAAACCTGCACAATGTATTATCAAAACTAAAATGTTTACAATACACTTGCAATGTAAATTCTTCCAGGAGTCTTCAAATGCCATTTCTGAAGTGATCCTAATAGCATAATAGTACCTATATGAACACTATGCATACTACTTCTCCAAACACCTCATTATATAGAGTTACAAGGCATAACTGAGAAGCTTCTAGAGATGGGCGTCCATCTTGGCCACATGTCCCATTTCACACACCCAAGAACACTTGTCCAACATGCATACACCTCTCTTACATATGTCATACATGGCAGATTTGACTTCCCAAGATGGAGTGCTCTAGGCTAAAAATAGGCTATGATAGATGCTCTTATGCATCTTGCAGATGTCATAAAATTTGCCCAACATAACAACACTTAATGTTGTAAGAGAATCCATCATACGAGACTAAGCATGGCATATTCATCTTACACCATGTCATAACCCAACTTGGGTGCCCAAAGATGCCTTCCCCACATGCAAAGATGCTCTCTGACACTTGTCTTCACTTGTCATATGAATCTCTATACTTGGCTCTTACATGTCATAGATTTCGTCATACAAAATAACCTTTCTGTCATAACACAAGATGTCGACACATGGCATATTAGTTCCACCTCAAATGGGACACCTAAATCCTCATGTGTTGACTTGACCATCCAAGTCATATTACAAGTAGGATGACATGTCATAATGCCACCTCATACTAAATGACAAAATAGGATGTGCATGTAAATACAAAATTAGGCAAATAAATAAATACATAAATGAATATCATATGCTAGGAATTTGTAAAGGTTGAGACACCTTAATTCCCAACAATGAAAGCCTTTGTCTCCTCTTTATTCATCTTCATTTCATGCAGTAAAATGACATCAACCAAAAGATTTTCAATCTGGCACTTGGTCGAGCACCTTTTGTTAGGGGTATTTAGGCCCCTAACATTACATGTGAGGATCTTCATTACTTCCCAAGGGAGGGGGCTCCTCCGTTGGACCTCAGAAGGTATTCTTTAAGGGTGGATTGTTCACCAGATTAAACCATCTCTTCCCACTTTTGTTTGTTTGATTTTCTACCCTTTTTAGATGTGTTGACCATAATATCTTCCTTAAGGAAATTAGCAATAATTTGGCTGATCCTCCTTAGATCGGTGATGTCTATCTTGTCCTCCAGAACCACTTCATTCTCAGAGTCACCTTCCATTGCAGGTTCCTCAGTGTTATCCTCATCTTGGAAAGGAATGAAGACTAGTGCTGATGGTGTTTCCATTACTTGGATCATGGGGCTTCACATCACATGGAAAATTCAAAAGATATGTTTTCCACCTATGAACCAGGTTCATATCCACCTATTCTCATGGGAAATAATGCCTACATGATAGTATTTTGAAAAGGCACTATAGAAATTGGTGAAGGCACAGTCAATGATGTTTTTTATGTCCCTTCTTTATCGAATAATCTCCTTTCCATTTATCAAATCAATCATAGTGGGACAGGGAAAATAATTGATTTCATGTCTAAAATTTTAAGTGATCATAAGGGAGTTGCAGAGTAGAGACATTGTTGCAATGGGACAAGCAGATCATGGGTCTTGCTTATATTCTTTCTATTGCTTTGGTTCTTCATATATTGCAGACTTACATGATAATCTTCATGCATTACACTTGATAAGGAGATTCAATATGGCTATTTGAACCTTGGAGTTGTTTCCTCCACATCGGTTCTTCTTGAGATCACATCTCCTTGTGAACCTACATCTTTGGTTCCCACCAACTTCCATCAGTAGGCTACTTCCATTGTAACATGTCGTCTCATATTACTTGGTTTTACACATTGAAATTACTAAAAAAGTAAATTATAAACTCAAGAATTTGTTAGAATATAATATTTGCATAATCAAATAAATAGATAGCATATCTTTTTTGAATATTTTCAAAAACTAAAAATTACAACATATTCAAAGATAGAATCTTAGTGAAAATCTTTCACTTTACATTTACAATAATTTGCTCATGACAATAAGAATGATTTTAAAAAACTTTGACTGTCAAAGTCATAATGATAAATATACTACATCTGGAATCTTGATATCTATATTGATAAGTCTCAGCTTATCTTCTACTTGGGAAGGAGAGCATCACCTGAGGGCTTTTCCTCCAACCACAAACCGACAGTCCCCTACACACCTTCTTTCCTGGAAGTGGCCCTACCCTTCACAAAGGGAATAAATATAAGGAGCCAATAGGGTTTTTCCATCTAAGTTTCTAGTGTTGTGTCCTACATAATCAACACGGTCATACAACCACAGATCCCTTCTAACTAAGTATGACACTGCTAGATGGTTATACAAATCTTGAGCACAGTGAACCAATTAATGCATGTAGAGATGGATGCATTAATTTGGCCAAAGATTCAATATAAATAGACATTTCACAAAGAATGTGGTCGATTCTTCACACACTTCTAACTCAACTTCAAAACTATCTCATCCTAAAGTGAATTTAGTTTGACCAATTCTAGTCATAGGGTGACTTATTTAAATATCACCCATAGTCCACCTTAGTTCTCTAACTTTGATTTTTGGAGTACAATACCAATGATGATTTAGACTGAGGTCTTAATCTTTCAAAGAAGTTTCTTGTTGCAACTGCAACATGGAATCTATGACTCCCTGTCACTCTATTCACTATTTTCAAGGTTCATGTATTCTTTATTTTTCTTGTCTAGTATCAGCATAGAAAATAGTTTTGTCTATAACATCATAAGTTTGTCGAAGGTACTTAACTTGGTTCATGGATTTTCATCTAATCCATATCAACAATAGAATGTCTATTTTAAGTCGACCACATACTTGTGAGAAGATTTATATGTTTACTATGCATGTCCAGAATATTCTTAGAAAACTACCTTTTTCTAATCCCTTCATACAAAATTAATATTTAAGAATCCTTGTCATATATATATATATATCAACATACATCATAATACAAGCTTTAATGTACAACTTTCATTTAAACCACTTACTGAATCATGGATAAGTAGATGTTATTGTGTGAAATGGTTTATCGACCACAAGTCTCTTCTAGAATGTCATAAAGTTGGTCATCTTGGTGCCATAATAGGGCACAAAAGATTCATTTAATTTCAATAATATATATACATAATAGTCACTATTCATTTCTTGAACTAAAAGTAACATATTATACATGCATTAGAAGGAAGGAATGATGAAGTAAAGATTAAAGTTTTAGAATATGGGGGTATTCTAAAACTAGAGGAGTTGATAGACTAGTTAAATAGTATGGAGAATTTTTTTGAATGGAGAGGTATAACAAAGGATAAGAAAGTAAAATTTGCACGCACAAGATTGAAGGGCCACACAATGATATGGTGGGATTACTTACAAAAATAAATACAAACGAAGGGTAAGGATATGATCAAGATATGGAGAAAGATAAAGAATAATTTGAGGGGAAAGTTTCTTACTATAGATTACACACAAACCCTTTACAGAACATTTCAAAATCTAAGGCAAAAGGAGCACATTGTACAAGACTACATAGAAAATTTTTATAAACTTTCCATTCAAATGAAGCAAGATGAAATAGATGAGAAAGTGGTTGCAAGGTATGTAAACACTTTAAACTTCTTGGTGAATCCACAATAGTGAGTCCCACTTGTGGGACACTAGAATTTGGCATAGCTTAGGAGAAAAAAATTAAGAAACATCTTCGTTCAAAGATATTTCTTTGAACGAAGGTACTTTCATTCAAAGGTAAGTTAAAAATCACCTTCGAATGAAGGTGAACCTTCATTTGAAGGTTTTTATGCAAAGTGTAATGCCCCTCGCATTTTGGTTTGATATAGATGCTAGTTTCATATTTCTCTTTGATAGTTCTGAGATAGTTGATAGTCTTTTGTTGCATATTTACAGTTTCGAGACATTTAGACTAGTATGTTATGGTTATGTTCTTTTTGATCTTGATGGACTATATTTGATGCTTATGAGTGATGATGGCATTATGATTACTTTAGTTATGATGTGTTGGACATGTTTAGTAATGGATTATTATTTACATGATTATTAGATTAGTTGATATCTGATTTGATATGCTGTGATTATAATCTTGTTCAAGAGTAGGGATGGTGCAGCATTGCTCGCTTCGAGTACCCTGCTGCGCTGTGATTCTCTGACTCTCCACGTGCAGACATATATGTATTTGATCGTACATCAAGTTGTTTGGATGCAGGCTACAGGTACCAAACATCGACTCCACTTGATATAGCAGGTTTGAGCGGGTTCTTTCACCAATGGATATTAGTGATGGGAGATAACACGAGGTCTAATCCACTAGGTCGGTCCTTGTCTTCCGTTGTGGTCTCAAGTCATGTTGTTTCACTTGGTCGTTGCCTTGTTGTTAATGGTTGTCTTGTATTGTGGTGTATAGTTGAGTTGTGTTTTATAATGTTTAATTATGTTTTGTGTGGTTGGAAGATACTATAATGATTCATTAATTATTAATAATGCTTCTTTTATGTTGGTTAGATAATAATTGTTTTAGCTTAAAAACTTTGTTTGACATCTGGGTTAAAATTTATAATTGTCTGGAGTTAAATTATTTGCTTTTCCAAAATACTCATGTCATTATGGGAGTTCGAGTAATAAGTAAATATTTTGTTCAGAATAATGGATTGTGAAATAAATGCCTTGAGTTGTCATGTTGGAAATGGGAAGATTGGTATCTCCTGTAATAGCAAATTTTTGAATTTCTCGGAGGAGTGGGTTATCGGATAACAGATGCATGTCCGCATTTATTTTATGAGTTGAATCTTTTGGGGGTCAGAAAAAAAAAGAAAAAATCTTGCTCAGAGGTGGGAGAGAACGGAACGGAGGAAATTGGGAGAAGAACAGAGATTTGGTGTTGCAGGATTGAAGAAAATTTGAAGAGGGATTGGAATCCGATATGTGATTTGTCTCTTTCTGTAAATTTGCAATCTCTGTATCTTAGAATTTAAAAAAAAAAGATCCTTTTTGCAGCTTGTTCAATGTGTGTGTTGCATGTCTTGTAGATTCCTCCAAGTTGTACTTTTCTATTTAGCCACGATCTTTATCCTTTTGATATCATCAACACAATCATCTGTATCCTATTTTGTGATCCCCAACCTGCAAAATAGATGGCTCAATTTTAAAACTGTTATAAACCTCTTGCCCTGCCGTTTTGCACATCTATCTGTCTCTCTCTGCTAGCAAATTGTTACTACCCTATTCTGTGGCAGTGAATAAGATGTTTTCATCTGAGGATAATATAGATGCTCTACCATTTGGTTTTAAGAAGGCCCTTATACACACATTCCTTGTCACCTTGCATGTCTTGTAACCCTGTTGAAGATCCTATGTCTCCAGTATTGCTTTGACTGAATCAGTCTTTCACCAGCATCACCCCACTGAAAAAATTACCTTGCAAGCAAGGCTTGGAAAATTAGACTGTGCAAAGTTTATTCTGCAAATCCCTTCATTTCTGCAATAACAATTCTTATGGTTGAAGGATGTTTGTTAAATCATCTTTGTTAATTGAGCATAACAAAGCTAGAAGCTTTAGAGAACAGATAAATAGGCAGTCATGCATTGTTTCGTAGGCCTTCTCATTGTTTGAACTTAGAAAGGTAAAGGTTCTTCAGGAAATTTCTATTCTTTTCTCTGACAGTCGGCAAAACTCTAATTGTTTCACTATTGTCTTCTCTGCAAGGTTCGGTTTGGCCCTTAATTATGTTTAGAAACTATCTTTCAAAGTTGTAGACTTGGCTTGTCTTTTGTTAGTGGTGGCCCATCTCCTTGCTAGTCATTTAAGCTCAGGTTTGACATTGAGTAGTCAGCTTTCATTGCATTCTGTATGTTGTCAATTTCCTCTTCCTCTTTTAGCTTCGTATGGAGATCTTGGGAGGTTTAGTGGAGAGTAGTGTGCTCCATTCTCTTTCATGTGACTGCCAGTTAAATAGCGAGCACCATGTCGTGTGAGTGGAAAAAGTTGTATCATTGTTGGCTGTGTCATTTCTCCTCTCAACAGTCGTGGAAAGTTTGTGTGGGTCAGCAGCCGTCGACAGTCTCTTATGCGCTCTTGTATGTCGGTAGCTATGTTAGGGCATCGGCGGTCATTGATTAGTTGATGTGTGAGTCATGGTGCAGGTCTATTAAGTCCGTAGTCACAGTGTCTTGCCAGTCGACTCAGAATTGGCCCAATGGGCTTCTTGCTATTTAGGGATGTATCTCCTGGTCGCTTAGATATGTTTTTTTTAGAAATTCTTGTGAGGGATGTTATCTTTAGGTTCCCTTGGCAGCGAAAGTAGTCATAGGTCAGGATGTGAAATGTGTTATGGTTTTTCTTTGGTGGGAGTTCGTTTTAACGTAGGTTATAGTTGTGTTTTATATGTGTAGAAGATTAGTACCTTTCGATTCATGTCGCTGGGATTAAAACTTGCATTGGTATTGGTGGTCTTGTAATGGTGTAGTAGTTGTTAATGGATAATAATTGTTGATAATAAACTTACATAGTTGTGTTATGTTAGAAATTGGATAAAGGCTAGATGATAAATTATGATCATAGAAATCATTTGTAATGTGATATGTAAGAATTTGTAATTGTAGATAGTATGTTAGGTTGATAAGAGGATATAGGCTTTTATATAGATGTTGTTTAAGTAATTGATTTGTATTAGAAATTTTGAATTAAGGGAATGAAGTCCTTTAGACTTGAATAACTAGGTTTTGTAAAATGTAAGAGGGTAGGAAAATATTAGTAACTTATAGTGTCCCTTCGGATTTGCAATGTTATGACGTTATAAGGAGATTTTGTTTTGTTGGGTTGTAATTATGTATAAATTATATTGTGTAACAAGGATGGTACTATTATAAGCAAATTATTGTGTTCATAATTGTGTAGAAGAAATTGTATTAATTGGTTGTTGTTGAAAAATTAAATTATATCTCGTAGAGATAGATGGAAAAATCTATGTTAGCTAGTGTTTATAATTTTGTTATTGAGGTTAATTTTTATTAGGATGTGAAATTAACAGTTAGTTAGAAAATCACGTTTATCGTTATTTTATGGTTATGATTAGGAAATAGCTAGGAAACTTATTTCTTCTTGAAGTTGTAGAGAAATTGGTTATTTCTGGAAACTGGTATCTACTTTTGAATGAAGTTAATCTCTTAGTAATTCATGTTATGGTTAGAAGTACATTGAATCACTCTTCTTGTCTATTCCCCTTGTCATGTCAATATGTCTCAGTGGGTCGTAGTGTCTATTTGGGGTTGAGTTTCATCTATGTTTTGGGCAAGTATGAGTCTGAATATTGAGGGATATTATGTGGATTGGTGTCATAATGTGGAAACATTATCCCTATCAAATAATGATTGACTTGTTCATTGGTATTGTACCTATCTCCAGAGGTGTGTTGTGTTGAGTTGATTCAATTAATGGCATGTCACTGCAACGGGTTTTGTATTGTCGAGGGTAGGTGAATGACTTGAGTATTGGTTAGAAGTCGTATGTATCTTATCTCTGCTTGTGGTGGTTTGGTTGTTGTTGAGATTGCTAAGGGAGTGGCTTCTATGATGGGGCCAGTACCTAGTGAGAGGTCGCCTGGGTAACCCCATGGAATTTATGAGCAAACGTAAACTTAATTACTCATTAGGAGGGTGGGGTAGTAAAACATTTAATCAGATAAGTAAGATACCTCACCCATGCCTTGAGTGCTCTCGCAAGCTAAGGATGGGATGAGAAGGCCTGGTTGGCAAGGCTAACCTCCTCGTCTCCATGAGAGGACCCGTTGGTTCCGCATGTGTCACCTTATGGGGCTGGTGCCTAGAGAGGGGCTGCCAGGGTAACCATAGATGGGGGCCAGCTTCTGGTGATAGATAGCTTGGGTAACCCATGCCAGGACCATGCGATGACACTCTCCTTACGCAACTCAGTTTCTTCCTCTTTATTTGATGTTACCTCTGGAGTATGATCTTGGCTTCTTGTTTGATCTTGTTTGGATGTTGGTTCTGTCTGGTGGGTTACTGTCGTATCTGTGTAGTCTTGTTATCTTGTATGCCTGTGTGGAGTCTATATCTTGCTGTTGACTCACTATTGTAACTTCGACCTAGTGGAGCCTCAGTGTTATCTCCTAGCTCAGTGGGGTGGACCTCAGGGTTCCACATGGTAGTTAGGCAGAGCTATCCATTAGTTTCCTTGGAGATTCAGGTCGAGCCTTGTGCGAAGCTATTCCAGTTCTAGTTTGCTTCCTACCTTCAGTGATGTTGCATACTTTCATATGTATTCTTTGAACCGACATGATCGGTCTTGTAATCTTGTACTGAGACTTTGTAATTAAATTATCTTGCTATTGTAAAGGTTAATTTTATTTAATTCAGCAGTTTAATGTTTATCAGTCATTTGGTTTTACTTTATATTTCTAATGCAGTTATGTTGCCCTAGGGTTGTTAGAAGTGCATTTCTCGTTATGTTGTGTATTGATAACTTTGGTTATTTTAATTGCAAGTTATTGCTTTCATAAAAAAAATATTTCTGTATTCTGCACTTTTGTCTAGCACTCTAGGGTTGCATGATGGGGCATTACACAAAGGACCTTTGAGTGAAGGTCATTTCCAAAAAAAGAATAAAAGGGACCTTTGAACGAAGCTCCCTTTTTTAATTCCTTTTTTGGAAATTTCTAGAAAAAGAATAAAAGGGACCTTTGTTTGAAGGTCCTCTTTTATTCCTTTTTTGGAAATATCCATAAAAGGAATAAAAAAGGACCTTCGTTCTAAGGTCCCTTTTATTCCTTTTATGAAAATTTCCAAAAAAGGAATAAAAAGGGACCTTCGAATGAAGGTCCCTTTTATTCCTTTTTTGGAATTTTTTTTCTCATGGACCTTCGTTTGAAGTTTCTTGGATACCTTCATTTGAAGATCCTTCAAATGACCTTTCCATTTTAGTCCTCAGATTTTCCTCAAATTTTTTTGTTTCAAACCTTTCGCTGGACTAGCAAATGGAATCAACATGACAAGATAATTTGTAGGATTGTAGCCCTCATAATAATATTTCCAACAAGCATAATTTTGAATATATTTAATTTGATTATTGTATTTACTTTCTATTTTCTAGTGAACATAGGTTTTTTTGTCAAACATAGAGAAAAAATAGTAAAATAGAGAAAAAATATCTAAAAATATCTATGCATTAGGTATTGATCTCCTTGTTTTTACAAAAAAATGTTAATTTGGATATATACACAAAAAATATGTTGCATGGTATAAACCTGTCTAAATTATAATTAACCTCACTTTAAAAATTAATAAAAATATATGCAACAAAATATCATGAAAAATTATTTGTGCACTAGATATTGGTATTACGAATCTATGTTTAAAAAAAAAATTATCCTTTGTGTAAAAATAATATGCTATATGGTATAAATGTCACTTTTAAAAATACCATTAACTATAAAAAACAAGTTATTAAAAGTTACGTAACAATTTCACAAATTATTTTTAAATTATTTAAAAAATATATATTTAGAATCTACACCCGAAATCTCAAAAATCACTAGTTCACATCATCTTCAAATTCTTAATGGTTTAGTTGTTATTGGTGTTAGAAAGTGAAAATTTGGTTAAAAATGTTGATTTCAATTTCCCATTTTGGGTAAAAAGTGGGACACACTATGTGGGATCACCCTTCTCTATTCAAGATGAATTAAGAATGCATATGATTCATAATTTGGATGATTCTTATAAAATTTCTTTAAAAGCAAAAGAGAGGAAAAATAGATAAAAAAATTTAGAAATCATTTGGAGTGCAAAGAAGGCCATCGTCTCCTTCTAGGGGACAAGGTGTGTTTAATCCTACAAGGGGGGAATCATCTCATGAAGGGGAGAAACAAGGAATTCCAAACAAGGGTTTCATAATCAACAAAGCAGATTTTAGAGAGGTAGAGGCTATGGTGGTGGTTGAGGTTAGGATGGCCCACACAGACCTTATGTTTGCTATAGGTGTGGTGAAGAAGGGCACAAAGCATTTGAATATATCTGCACTATTATACATAAGAAAGGAGCTCAGGGTATCAACTAGGAGTGAATTTCGTTGAGCCTGAGGTTGAAAAAATCTAGAAGTTGTAGTAGATGTAAGTGAGAGACTCATGATGAGAAGAACAATGATTGCTCCAAGGAAAGAACATGTTCCAACTAAAGATAGTGGCGAATCATGGCTATGTACAAATATATTTTGACCCCGGTGCACTTTAGGTAGAAAGGTATGTAAACTTATTATTGACAGTGGAATTTGTGAAAATATGGTTTCCAATGAAATGATATAGAAACTAGGTTTGTAATGTGAAAATCATCCTTATCCTTATCATGTTTCCTGGTTTAAGAAAGGAAATGAAGTTACTATTGATAAGAGGTGTTTAATCAAGTTTTCAATAGGAAAGACTTATAGGGATGAAATTAGGTGTGATGTTATCCCAATGGATGCATCCCATGTGTTGCTAGGAAGGCAATGGAAATATGATATAAAAGTGACCCATAATGGAGATAACACATATACATTTTTAAAGGATGGTTTAAAGGTAGTTTTGTTACCTCTTAAAGAAGAAGGGTAGATGGAGGGTGTTACAAATGAAGGCAAACCACTACAATATGGAAATTTGAAATAAAGTACAAATCTAAAATTTAATCAATAGAATACGAAAAATGGAGATTTAAACTAATGTAAATCAACAAATTTAAGAGAATAACATATAAAACAAAGATTTATTTTTCAAGAAACCCCTGCAAGAAAAAAACTCCACTAGAAAAGAGGACAAGTTTGTATTATCTTTAAAATATATTACACTACAATCACTTCTTTCTTGCATCCAATTTGATTTCACCTGTGAACCTGTAAAACATTCAAGTTATATTCTACACTTCTCAAGATTATGTTACATAGATTTGTAAGCTTATAAAAGAGGTTTCTTAAACATGGCACCCAAACTTGGGAATATTCAATGCCCTATCTCGGGAATCTCACAATCATGTTATTATTATCCTCTTATGAATGTCATAAAACCACCTTATAGAATATTGTGCCCAAGATAGAAAAATCCCATGCCCACATTTGGGAAAGTCAATAATAGGCTAAAAATAAAATCTTACACCTTACAGGTTGTCATAAGATGCTCTATGATAATGACCCAATTATAGTTGATTCCTTACAACATGTAAGACATCAATAATAGTAGATGCTCTTACACTTCTCATAAGCCATTAATAAATTTGGACACCCCATATTTACCTTTTTACTATCTTGAGGTAAAATAACATAAATTACCATTAACATAATTAAATAATTACTGCAATCATTGAAACCTTCATCCCTTATGGTATGCATTTACAAAATAATGTTAGGAGTAATTAAATATATTGGATTTACAAAGTTAATGGCACCTTAATCCTAATAGAGGGCATGCTATCCATAAAATAATTTATCAAGGATATGAAGATGGTAGGGCTCTATTATGCATTAGTGGCAAAGAAAGAAGAGACAAAAGTCATGCAAATACCAATAGAAGCAACAAAAGTGTTGGAAGAATATGTAGATGTTATACTTGATGGATTACCACCAAAGAGAGACATTTAGCATCACATTGATTTAATGTTAGGATCATCCCTACCTAATTAATTAACTTGCAAGATGAGCCCAACAAAACATGTAGAATTGAATAGGTAGGTCATTGAGTTGGTGAGGAAGGGAGTAGTAAAGGAGAGCATGAATCCTTGTGTAACACCTACATTAATAACACCAAATAAGGATGGAGGATGAAGGATGTGTGTAGATAGCTAAGAAATAAACAAAATCACCATCAAATATAGGTTTTGTAAACTTCATCTAGATGACATGATGGATGTGCTTGCAAGAGCTTAAAATTTTATAAAGATTTACCTACATAGTGGCTACTATCAAATTTGCATTTGAGAAGGTGATGAAATTAAAACCACCTTTAAGAGTAGGGATGGTTTATATGAATGGTTGGTGATGCCGTTAGGATTATACAATGCACTCAACACATTCATGAGGATGATGAATCACGTGTTGCATGAGTATATTGGTAAGTTTGTGGTAGGTTATTTTGATAATATTTTGATATTCAGTAAGAGTAAAGGGGAGTACTTAATGCATTTGAGAATGATGTTAGAATTGGTAAGAAAGGAAAAGATCTATGCAAATTTGAATAAACGTAGGTTTATGCAGAAGAGTTTGGTATTCTCGAGGTTTGTCATTTCAAAAGGTGGTGTAAAAATGGATGAAGAGGACGTAAAGGTAATTTTTGAATGGCATACTTGAAGAAGCATATTAGAGCTGAGAAGTTTCCATGGTTTAGTAAAATTTTATAGAAAATTACTTAAGAATTTTAGTACTATTGTTGCACCAATAATAGATTGCATGAGGGGGAATGAATTTGTGTGGACAAGGGTAGCAATAGATAATTTCTAATTGTTGAAGAAGATGACACAAGCCCCTATCTTAGCATTTCCAAATTTCAACAAGGTACTTGAGGTAGATTGTGATGCTTTACATGTAGGGTTTGGAGCAATATCGAGTCAGGAAGGAAAGCTAATAATATTTTATAGTGAGAAACTTAATAAGGTAAGGAAGAAATATTTAACCTATGATGTTGCATTTTACGCCATTGTACAAGCATCAAGACATTAGAGGAATTACTTGGTGCCTAAGAGTTTATTCTATTTATGGATCATGAGGCCCTAAGGTTGTGAACTCTTAGAAGAAGTCAAATAATGAACATGTAAAGTAGGTTTTTGTCTTGTAGGGATATACTTTTGTTTTGTTCAGCATAAGTTAGGGAAGTAGAATCAAGTGGCTAATGCTTTAGGTAGGTGCATGTCATTGCTAACTACCATGGTGAGTGAAGTAGTTGGCTTTGAGAGTATCAAAGACTTGTATGATTTTAATTTTGATTTTGGAAAGATTGTTGAACAAAGAAGTAATCATTTAGTAGGCGAGACTAGTACTATTCGTGATGATTATTTCATGAAAGATGGTTATCTCTTTAAAGGAAAATAATTATGTATTCTAGCTAGGTCTATGAGAGACAATATTGTGAGAGAACCTCATAGTGATGGTTTAGGTGGACACTTTGGTAAAAATAAGACAATTTTCTTGGTAGAGGAGAAGTATTTTTGTCAAAAGATGAACAGAGATGTGGCAAGTTATGTATCAAGATGTAAAATATGCTAATTAGCTAAAGGCCATGAACCAAACACAAGGATTTATATGCCATTACTAGTACCAAGTGGCCCATGGATAGATTTTAGTATGGACTTTGTGTTAAGACTACCAAACACACAAAGAGGTAATGATTCAATATATGTTGTGGATAGATTTTCAAAGATGGTCCATTTTATTGCATGCAAGAGGACCAATGATTCCACTAGAGTATTAGATCCATTTTTGAAAGAAGTTGTGAGGTTGCATGGTGTCCCAAAATCTATTACTTTAGATCAAGATATAAAATTTCTATCATTTTTGGATAACTCTATGGAAGAAGTTGGGAACTAAATTACAATTTAGTAGTGCTTACCACCCTCAAACAAATGGTAAGACTGAGGTAGGAAATAGAAGTTTGGGAAACCTATTGAGGTGCATGTTGGAGATAATCCTAAGTAATGGGACTTTTCTTTACCACAAGCTAAGTTTGCATATAAAACTTCTATAAACAGGTCTAAAGGAAAATCAACATTCCAAATTATTTATGGTAGGAATCCTAAGGGTGTTTTATACTTAGTCCAGTTACTAGTTGTAGAATGGGCCAGTGATGATGCAAAGGCATTTGTAGAGCACATACAAAAATTGTAGAATGAAGTAAAAATAATGTAACATCCAAACCTACGTGGTACAAGGGTAATGAATATTGTCAATACCACCATATCAAAGGACTTTCTACTAGAAAGTGCATGAAACTCAAAAATTATATCCAAGATCTTATCAAGCAAGTGCATGAAACTCAAAAATTATATCCAAGATCTTATCGACCATAGAGACATTGAAATTGGAAGGGACTCATCCTCCTCATTGAATGAACAATTGGTATATATCAAAATCCCCTTCCCAAGAATGACCAATCCCAACCATTCATGTCTAATCAAGGCCACCCTCAAAATAAATACACCAACAACATTAATTCCAAGAAAGCCCCCACTTCCTATGACTCCATTGTGGGACATATACAACAAGTTTACATATGAGTTGCCATGATCAAGATTAAATCCTTTGATTGCATTGTCACCATGAGCCATGGAAGGGTCAATGTCTAAGGGGCCTCCTCATCCTCCACATATGCCACCTGATATAACCTCTTAGAGCATCTTGGGAAAACTCTAGCATAGATTTCCATCTTGGAGCTACTCAAAACATTAGATGTTCATAGAGAAATATTGGAACATACCTTATAGGAATCACAAGTCCACAATGAAATTGAACTTGACCAGTTCCAAGCCCTTGTGGGCCATCTTTCATCATCTTATCAACTTGCCTTTAGTTAGAATGATGTGCCTCCCATCAACCCATCCCATAACAAAGATATCCACATTAAAGTCCTCATCACCAAACACAAGGTCAAAAGAGTCCTATTAGATAATAGGTCTAGCTTGATATTGTGCACTTTAAGGCTCATCAAATAGATGGGATACTCTACAGTTGACTTGGAACTACATGTCATTACAACCAAGGTCTATGATAATGCAAAGAGAGAATTTGAAGGAACCATTTGCCTTTCCATCTAGGTGGGGCCTATCATTTGTTAGAAATTATGATATGAAGATACTAATCATTATAAATAAAATGTAAAATAAACAAAATGAGAATTATAGAAGCATAGATTCGACACATTACACAACGTATACATGGGGAAAATCCTTATGGGTAAAAAACCCTATAAAGCATCATTTTATTATAAAACAATTGCAAATTAATCTATAAAATTATAGACAAAACCTAGGGATACACTTCTCCTTACTTCCACATGACCAATAATACTTCATGTGCATAGTGATAGAATTCACTATTTAAATCTCCAAATTCTATTACATCTCAATGAGAGAGAACTCCTTAAATATAGAAGGGGTGGAAAAATACCTAAAGGGGTATTAGTCACACCTATTCAAAGAAACCATTTGTAAATAATTAATAATCTAATAGTTATTAGATTATTAATTATTAAATGGTATATGTTTTATAAAGCATATAATAAACATAAGGTTTTATAACCTTATATTAAAAATATAAAATGTTATAAGAGATGGCCCCTAATAACATTATGTTCTAATCAATAAATTTTTATTTTTGATGTTGGAATAATAAAGCCCATAATCAATTTAATAAGTAAGTCAACTACATATAACATGATGTGATAATACTTAAAAAATGATCTAATGATCTTTCAAGGAGATCATTTCGAATGTTATAACATAAGTATGTATAATTTGCCATGTTTCTACAAGGAAAAATAGTCATTCTACTAGACATAGAGTAACAATCCATAAATTTTTTTAAAGCAACAAGTGAGCTATCCTTTCTAGGCTTGCTCCTTGGATAGTTTATTAGGGCGATAGCAACCCAATACAAGTAGGCGCTTTGTACTCAAGAAGTTTAGAGGATGAAGTTCATAAAAATGCTAAATGCATGTTGACATAACCCTTTTTGGTAGATATTTAAATAATTTTACACTAACTAACTGTTGCAACTAATAGTTTTGGGATTACCAAAAGATATTATGATGTCTATTTTGTATAGTAATACCAAGTTTTAATTCATCATTCCAAATAAATGTAATAAAAAAAGGCCATAATAATATAATGGATGAAGGAAAGACATTATCTCAAAGATCTCTTGACATTTTATAAATTCTTGCCCCCACATCTTTACCTCAAATGATAGGCTTAGTTTTATCATGCCTTTTCAAAATTCTATGAGCAATGTTAGTTGTCTAAAACATAATGTGATCATAAAATGGTTGAGCACCAAATGTGAGTCGTGACATATGAGATCTTCCTCCATTAGAGGAAATCCCCTTGAGAATATTAAGAACATTGTGCTCTCATTACTAGGAATGGTGGCCAAGTTTAATTGAGTTTTATCATCTATGTGCATATCAATATGACACTTTAATTATAATTTATATAGTTGAGAGTTGGGTTTGATGAAATATATTAGAGAAAAAAATATTTTGGGGATGAGAGCAATTGGTAACCCCCATACTTTTGGTTTGAGAAGGAATTAAATGTGCACTATTTGTTGATTTTGATATAATGAGGATAATTCTGAAATCATAAGTATGAGGCTAGAAAATAATATAATGTATTGCAACATGTATGTGTGTTTCCCACCTTTGAAGGGTTGAATCATTTGAAATGAATTGTTGAGAAAATCCTTCTATTGACCACTTTGCTTAATTTGTAATTTCCCCTTCTCCTTTGGTGCCACTTTCTCTTTTGGTGGATATCTTCCTAGTTTCTCAATGGTTGTAGAACACAACAAAGGTTAGGATGATAAGAACAATCATTTCAATAAAATGGCATTAACCACTATTTAACATCAATAAACACTTTATGGATATCATTTGATATTTGTAAGATCTCTCTCTAGTTTTCCTTGCACCCCATTAGTTGATTGTACCAAATCCCTCTTAGTAGTATTTAGATTATATATATTTAAATAATTTGGGCATAGATAAGATAAAATAGAGACCAACAAGTTATGAAGAAAACTTGGGATCATTATTTATATAAAGATAGTTGAATATTTGACACACAACCAGAGTAAGAACTTTGATTCCTTGGAAGCTTTCCTATTGCTTCCAATGCTTCACAACATATTTCTCCTCTCATCTTGTTGATCCATTGCTAGAGAGGAATCATCTTAACCAATAAATTGGCCATAATATATTGCAACATCTTGGCATTTTTCTCAAGGAATTGATGCTTCAATAGAAAATTTGCAGTAGGTCTTTCTCACCCACAATATTTATGAAGATCAAGTACTCTCTTCTACCTTGTATTTCTCGGTGAGGATGCCAAGGCCAACATGGGAGATGTTGTGAAACTACATTTAGTGCAACAAATCAAGCCTTTGGTTTTTTTCTCTCAAGCCCAAAGTGGGGTAAGCAATAACCTAGACAATTACCTATTTGCCCATGCCGAGGAGTTAAATGAGATATTATACACTGAATCCCTTGATATGTGGCCTTCAAAGGACGATGATAGGTAGGATGGATGCCAGGGGAAAACAAACCGCTCCGACAATTAAGTATACATTAACAAAGTAACACGACAGAATGGAGATTGAATTGAACCGCATAAGACCCAACTACCTTTGATTGGGCAATCAACATCTTATGTTTCAATAAAATTCCTTTCCTTTTAACATCAATGCCAACTCAATTTACAGAATCATAATAAGTTTCAGGTATTTAATTCTATTTTAGAGTTGTTTATGTTTCTGTTCAATATAAAAATTTGTGGGTGGGCTATCCGATTAGACAGCTTTTACAGTGATCAACATTTATGTCGGCAACTCATTTGAATATATAAACTTGGGGTGATTGATAAGTCTTCTGTTTATGAAGTATGTTAGGTATATGGTAAAGCTTAAGCAAGCTGTAATGCTTGGATTTGACCATGAAACAAATATATGAACAGGTCGATTACAAATATATGAACAGGTCAAACATTTTTAAAATGCCTTTAAACTATTAAAACAAACAGCAACTTTGGACATCGATTTCATCCAATTGAGAGCATTCTTACCAATTGGTATCCATAAAAAAGAGAAACCAAAAAGAAAAAAAAAGGTATGGGTCTTTAACCGAGAATATTTTGTCTCCACAGTCAACATAGCATCATAAAATTAAACGTCGAATTGTATATACTTATCCAATTTCCCTATCTAAAACATAATGCCAATTAATAATACGGGAAGGAAATTGATGGCACCATGATAGAGACAAGAAACAAGTCTACAAAGGTGAAATTTTCTACTCCTACTTACACTGCCTACGTTTGTATTTATATTAATCAGAAAATACCACAATGGTCTTTGTATCACTTCCGTAAAAAAATATATGTATAGGCAGTAGTGGGTAACTATCTTTGTCTTAACCACCAAATCCAACGCACTAACAATATCGTCTTCATAACACTCTACATATATATGCATAAAGCTTGGAGCATGACATTTAAAGACCATGATAGAGCCTTAAACATCATGCCAATCAAGCTCTTATGTAAATTTGAAGATATACCAAGATCCATCAAAATTAATACGTCGTTTGACAAGACATGCTGTTTGACATGATAGATGGATTTGCATTTATAGTAGACATATTTTAGGGGAGAGGACTCAGAATCCGTCCATGTTCCAATAGTCGTCAGTGGCGCACCTAACACCTTAATTAAATAAATGGAAAGAATAATAGTTGAGAAATAATATACTAGTAAGAAATTAATAAGGAACCAATACATATGTAATAATTCACTTCACATGTCACATCAAAGAAACAACCAATCATATGGTGACACATAAGGTAATCGTAAGGCGATTAGTAATAGGTGCCTTGGTGCACATGTTTCAGTCTAACTATTTTTTGGGTGTTTTTGGACAACCTGGTGAAGATGTAGATGATTATGCTACATCTTTGATACCCAGAGCTCCAAATAATAACTTTAAGCTCTTGAGTCACATACAAAGAAACCCAAAAAAATTGTAAAAATCCAATGTACCATTTAAGAGCACAGGGTGCGTGAAGTTAGGGTGGGCAAGTACTGCGTCCTCTCCCCTATTGTATTGGATATATTAAAAAATGGATTTATTGAAAACATAATGATAATGAGGAGAACTAAGATAATTTTATAAGTAAGTGATCTATGAATTTAGGTGTGTAAGAGAATATGAAGTCTGTTGTTTTGATTATCAAACACACTATAAGGTGCACACTCAATAAGATGAAAAATTTATTCATTTTGAGTTTTGAATTGTTGTATATAGGCATGTGTCTTGATACAACTCAATATAAGCTTAACTTATTCTAGTCTTCGAATGTCCAGTGAGAAATCCTTTTTACTCGATGTCTTCACAAAAGTATATTTATTTTAGTAAAGCAGTTATAAGGAGTAGCCAAAATTATTATTGTACTCAATTTTTAGTTACACATTGGGTGTGTAGAAGGCCCAAAAATGACATAATGTAACTTCATTTAAAAATAATAATTGTGGGTAGATTTGAAGTTTTCTCAAAGTGTGTCTATTCCATAATCATATGATGGGAGTAGTCAAATATTCCTTGTTTGAGAAACCTACTCTTATAAGAAAATCCATGTTGGTGAACTCTAATTGGGCTACTTGGTGTGATTACATAATAATATACACCATCAACAATTTAAAAGGAGAAAATAGAAAAAATGGACTGATTTTAAAACAGTAGAAAAAACACACTAGATGTATTTCTACGAATACCATATCAAAATTTATTCTACAATCGTATTCATCAATCTCTATAGTCTTCTAGTATAACCTATAAATATGATTAGTATAGCCCAACTCACTCTAATACCACGTTAGAAATTATGATGTTAAGATACTAATCATTATAAATAAAATGTAAAGTAAACAAAATTAGAATTATAGAAGCATAGATTTAACACATTACACAACATATACATGGGAAAACCCTTCTGGTTAAAAACCCCATAAAACATCATTTTATTATAAAACAATTACAAATTTGTCTATAAAATTATAGACATAACCTAGGGCTACACTTCTCCTTACTTCCACATGGCCAATAATACTTCATATGCACATTGATATAATTCATTATTTAAATCTTCAAATTCTATTACCTCTCAATGAGAGAGAACCTCCTTAAATATAAGAGAAAGGGTGACAAAATACTTGAAGGGGTATTAGTCACATCTATTCAAAGAAACCATTTGTAAATAATTAATAATGTAATAGTTATTATATTATTAATTATTAAATTATATAGCTTTATAAAACATATAATAAACCTAAGGTTTTATAACCTTATATTAGAACAATATATAAATATTATAAGGGATGACCCCTAATAACATTAAGTTCTAACAATCATGCAACAAACTATGTGTTAGATTATCAATTTTAACCTTCCATATAACTTCCTCCTTGGCCATCCATGGCTCCATGCAATGCAATCCATTCCATCCACCTATCACCAATGCTTGAAATTCTCTTATAATGGTATGGAAGTCACTATTCATGCCAATCCCCAACCTTTTGAATAATACAAGGTGATAGAGGCCTCCTGTCATAAAGCTAATCATTTCCCTAATACCAACATTGCTACCCATAGTAAGGTTAAAGCATCCTCCTCATGTACATCAATCCCAACACCCTTGACTCCATGTCATCTACCCAAATCTCCAAATCCATAAAGGTCAAGATCATCAACACTGGTTGTGGAGAGTATGAGCTACATAATTCCTTTCATGTTGTCAAGTTGCCTCTATCTCCATGATACCATGGTCATCCTCAACAACAACCAACCATAAATACACCCAAGATCATACAATGTGGGCCCATCACCTTTATGTCAACAAGATCCTTGGTTGAAGAACAAATAGAGGGTTCCATCAACTCTTGGTCATATAAAGATGATTCAAAGTTTGTACCTAGGTTCTTGAAACACCATTACCCTAAACCACTACATATGTTTGAAAATATAAACTATAAGGGTAAGGGCCTTGGCTTCCATGAGAAAGGCATTCTTGAGCCAATTTAGGTATAATTGTATGTCCACAATCATGGGCTAAGATACATGCCACTTGGGTGAGGAAGCTAATGAAACTTGTGCAACTTTTGTGAGTGTGGAAGAAACCTCTAATGATATTAAAAGCACCACAAGATCAACCATCATTGCCTCCTTTGAAGATCTCAATATTACTGACCTCTTTCATGAAACCTCCATCTACACCATTGACTTACTCCTCTAATACCTTAACCTCATTGATTAGGACCAGCAAAAGCCCGTGTCTTTAGACACCTTTTAGAATGATGAGGCAATCGTTAAATTCCTAGGGCTTTGCAATGGTATTCTAGTAAGTGATCACAAAAAAAGATTTGAAATTGATATAGATGCCACTGCTTATCTTAGTGAGCAAGACGAGTTCCTTAGTCATAAAAATCAAAAAATAAAAAAACTAGAAAAATAAAAAAATGAAAGTCCCTAGTGAAAACCTCTTTGAGGCGCTATCAAATATAGAAAGAGAGAAAATGACAAGTCTATTTATGAAAATCTCTCTAAGGTGTCAATGGATGAGGAGATTAACCTACTCTTGGCACTTCCACAATAGCAAGAGCATTCTAATATTGTAACACTACTTTTCCCGAAAGTTATTTAATTAATTATAGCAAATTTAAATATAATAAATACTAGAATTAAATGATTTAATGTATGTAAAGTTATTAATTCCAATGTAAATTACAACATATGATAATTTAATAGGAACTCTAAAGTAAATAATTAACATAGTCAATTGAATAACACAATCCATAATCAGACTAACATCAAAACCCACATATATAATGATTCTAATATCTTTTATTAACAATAAGTTCAATACTTATCTGAACCATTGAGCACTTGGATTGACCACTCACACCCTAGGAAGATTTCAATGGTCTTGGCTCACATAGCTATGACACACTCTAGGAGGAACTTGATTCTTATTTAGAACCAGCCACTTCTTATGCAAAACCATCCAGTTCTTATTCAGAACCATCCAATTCTTATTTAGAACCACCCATGCTTTAGAACACACAAGCCCTGGCCAGGATAATCCCTGGTGTACACTGTACCCCAAGTTGGACACACACTGTGTGCCCCTTCTCCTAGAGTTGGACACATCCCATGTGCCCATTCTCCTAATTCCTATTGCCCACCAAAACCACCTTCTTCTTCCTTGAGCGTTCTCCATGCCCTTTCCAAGTCTCACATAAATTCCTTATATAACCTTTTAAGGGGTGGTTTCTAAACCATCACACCCTTTCACAAAGGTTATCATTAATAATTATTAACATACATAATAATTCCTCCCTTTTAAATGGGGTTTTTTATAAATATTCTTTATTTATCTCCTTTTAATTATAAAGGGCTAAATAAAATTTATCCTCTTATAGATTCAAAGGGTTATCCATAAATGGATTTCTTTTCCATTTTGGGGAAAAGGTCACATAACAATTCTCCCCTTGTAAATCAACTTTTGTCCTCAGTATCTCAAGTTGAATGTATAACATAATTCACCAGAAAATAATTAGTCAAGTGTGTATGTAACATTATCGATATTAGAATAAATCTATTTCATTTTAACTTCATTTAAAATTGAATTTCTCAAATTTTTAAATCTATTCAATAACTCTTCTATTTTAACTGAAACCACAATTAGAACCCATATAAATAGTTTGTTCATCAATAACATGATTAGACTTATAAGTATATTTTCATATCCATACTATGTAGTCACTCATCGTTGAGTATCATATAATATATAGACTCAAAATACATTCAAAGATGATAGTCATACATTCCAGACTCCATGAATATCCTCTTTTCATATACCCAATACAATTGAATAGCAACAAATACATCAATGTTTATATAATTTCCTAGTCACTCAAATAAAATTTTGGAACAAGTCTAAATCTAACAAAGATTTAAATGAAAATTAGTCTATTGCTATTAATAGGGTGTTTATACTATTGAAATTCATCACACTCAACATACTTCACCTTTGTCAAAGACTCACAAATAATGGGCAAAAGTATATGTACATGGTTATTGGGTTGATCAGGTCTAATAACAAAGTACAATAAAACAAAATAAGGTACAAGAAATCCTACAATTCACCTAAAGAAGAAAAAGAATAGTAGCAAACAATCACTACCCATAAAACACTCCATAGAAAAGATTGGCTTTAATCCTTATAAAGAACTCAATTAACTGAATTTTATTTTAATGCAGAGATGAAGTTTTTGTTCAATTAATTTTAGGATGATGACTTTACTAAAATGATCAAGATACCCTCACATTGATAACCATGTAAGACAAATCCAAAAAATAAAATGGACCATAATAAGTGTTGTTGGGGATTTTCTTAAAAAATGAAATAACTAAAGGTACATAAGGAGAGAAAATATTATGAGTTGTTCCCAAAAAGTAGGATGCTTGGGCATCTACTGATATGTGATATTGTTAGATTGTGTATGTAAGGGAAAAGAATTAGTACAATTTTATAATCTAGAAAATGGTTTTGATTTTTCTTGAGGTTGTCTCTCCGTCTGTAAAAATTTGACATGTCCCCATATTTGATCCTAAAGGAATTTTTATCACATCCTAAGAAATATTGTGTTACTCACCAACTTGGTCCAAACATATTGTCATTTTTGTCAAGTTGAAGATGTGAAAATGATCTTGGAACCAGTGGGTTATGGACCCACAATGCAACTTATGTTATATAAATCTAGGTGTCAAGTTTATGTTTTTAGCTATCATCAAGTATAGTAGTTGTTATGTCATAAAATGTCCCCCTAGGACTTTTACCTCATAAGTTTAGGTCTTGGGTCCCTTAGATTTAATCATGCATGTTAAAAATGAATCCTGGAGCAAAATCCCTCGAAACCCATGTCAAATGGGACCTAGGGGTGAACCTTAAGCTTAATCTAGACCCCAAATACGCCCCTAGACTTGGGCACTTGCGCCTTAGTCCTACCCTATTTTGGCAGAGTCCCAAATTTGAATGTCGGATTGTGACTGTTAAAAAGGTTTCCCTTGTCGGCATCTTAAGTTTGAATTATGAAAGTTTAGCAGGAATGCATATATAAGCATTTTAGGACCTCATTTTACTCCTAGTTGATTCCAAGTTGATTAAGGCAAACTTATGATCATCAAGCAAAGATAATTCAAAGAATTCGTTATGTTGCAGACTAGTATTGTGTTGTGTTTGTATGTATTTGTTGTAGATTTTGCTCCATCAACTCATTTCCTCATGCTGTGAAGGCATTTCATCTCCATGAGGGTTTACACCTACTAAGGTGATATCTACTTTGTGTTTCAATCAATTTATCATATAATTTGCTTTTGCCTTTGTCCACCAAGGACACACACTCTCTATCTAACAACGGTGTTGGAAGGCTTGAATGCCATTCCAGGGCTTGACCAAGGCAAGCTCCTAAACACCACAACCTCCAACCCCTCTCTTGTGATTGTAGGTGACAGGTGTCAGATCTTGCAGAGAGGAGTTGTAGGAGATCATTGTAGAGCACAAGGATTCCAGATCTAAAGAAAGTAGCAGAAAATATCCCTAATTGGACAAGGGGGATCCCTCTTTCATCCTCCAATTTGTCACTATCAGAAATCTCTAAGCAGGGTACAGTCTACAACATATTTGGCTCCCGACCTCTAGAAAAAGTGCCACCTTGGACAAGGGTGATCCCTCTTTCATCCTCAAAGTTTTCTCTTTCCAAAATTAAAATCCTAGTGTGTTTCTAATCTGCATTTAGTGCCTTCCTGTGTGAGCATTTGTCGAGATTCATCCATTTATTTACGATTTTGCATAATTAGGGTTTTAGGCCTAATCGGATTAGGGTTTTCACAAAATATCAATCTATTTTATCTTTCGAAGCATCTCATAGTGACATCAGACCTATAGCTGAGTCCTCTATCATAGTTGTGACTTAGCTTGATCTATGTCCTTGAATGTATGTGTGACAGAAGGGTTTGATTGAATCTAATTAACACACAATCTTATCGATCCCATTTTTCATACATAACAGTAGCACTTCCTAAAATAGACATAAAATTAAACGAAAATTTGAATGGATTTCCAAATTTGACTATTAGAAAGACTAACTTATTAACTCTATGTTTCCAAGACAACTCCCTTGTACAAGAAAGTACTATCCAAATAGAAATATATTTAACAAAACTTAAACTTAATACAACTAAAGTTTCCATCTCTTAATTGAGATATCATGATGTATAAATCAATCATTCCAAAACTTCATAAATAATTCAACTACTATACTTACATAAGCGAATTATCAAAGTTATGATTCTAAACACCCTTCACATGTGATAAAGAAATATAATAGAAACATTTGCCCAACCTTTAGTTATGGTTCACCACAATACCTTCATTTTTTATCATATATAAATTATTATATACAATGTTCCATATGTGTAAAATATCTCCTCTATTTATAAAATATTTTTTCTCCTTAGAAGTATACTTGACTATGACTTCAAGCAATATAATCCTTTCCTTAGATTATGCAGTGCATACACTACCATTAATAGCTACTATAAATGAATGACACTTCACACCTACATGATTATTTTAGTCCTATTCAACCATCCCACTATATCTCGGTATATGGGTGGATGGAAATAGGTTACATAAGATAATCCTTTCATCTAAAGAAGTACCAACCTGATGACCTTTTAAAATGCTATCTTGAGTGAATTGTTAGGGCATGGTCTTAACTACAACATTTTTATAGAGAAACAATAGTTATAATGAGACAATATTGTGGTATGTGCTTAAATATTGTGTGGGTATAACTCAAATTCACACATTTAAATACATTACAACTAGACCATGGACAAAGGAATGACATACCTAACATCATGAATTCTTCAGGAAGACTAGCTCTCAACCTTAACCATGAAACTTCCTCATAAATGAATCAACACGGTTGCTTATTGAGTTACATGTGAATTGCTAGAAACAATTGGAATTGGACAAGGGCCCCCATAAACCACATCTAATGCCAATACTTAGAGACAACATGTGTCTACCCAATTTGACAAGAGTAGGTCAACACTGACTTGGTTTGACCAATATATTACAACAAGACTAGTAAAGAAAGGATGACCCACATTACTCTCTTATCAAATTTATTTTTCTATCACAATTGATCTCTCAACCATCTAATTATGACTTCCTAAAATAATCATGGATACATTCTCAATTCAAGGTATTTTGATTGACTATCCAAACCCAAATTACAAATAATATTTTAAAATTCAATATTTCAAAAAAATGTGTTTTTCATGTTGGATGGTTGAAAGCATGGTTCAATTGCAAGCCTTAGGCAATTAACTTTGTCTTGCGATAAAATTCTTTTGACTATCATTATTTAAAGATGCCAATTTATGCAATAAAGTATGCACTAAAACTATGTTGACTTGTGTTGTGGATAATTGTGAAGGTGACATGTCTTGATTGTGCAATTAAATGTAAGTCATATTGAAGTAAGAAGTTTTTTTACTAAGGAATCATGATTCAAACTGTTACATTGCAACAACTATAATTTAATTTCTCTTATTCCTGCATGCCTTGTATCTAGATTGAATTTCTCTAATCTTGGTGACTAACAAATTATACATAGACCACTATAACCATCTTTTTGATATGATTGAATCAATATTAATCTAACAACTTGGGTCTATGTGACTAGTCCGACTACTAAACCTTTTAATAACCAACAAACATGAATGCTCCCACATAACACATATGCTCTTACAAATCATGTCCTTTGTAAATTCAAAGTCTTATTGATAGATATTTTTCATCAACAAGGATGGTACAAGGAAATACCACATTTCCTATTATGCAATTGTATGTATATGAACACATTTTAAACAAACCTAGTCTAAAAGTACTGATCCAAATTAGTCATAATATGGGAAAAGGTCTATACTTAATTGGTTGATGTTTTACCCCTAAAGATTCTGGTCCATATATATAATTCAATGATATCAAATCCCAACTTAACTATTATAAGTCACTTGATAACTCATGATTCTAATAAGTTAATAACTTTACAAACATCAAAAGATTTCATAGTTTTTTTTGTATAAAAAAGAGTCTTTTGTACAAAACTAAAGGAAAGTTTTTGTGTGTATAATGCCACTAAAGAACAAGTTCAAAGAAGAAGAATTATGATCATATAGATTATTGTATCATAAATTCATATATTCTCATCTTTTTTTATCTTCTTTTGAGTTTATGACTAGTGCCTCAAATTCATCAAACCATAAAGCCTCGACCTCATCTCACAAAGTTTAGACTTTTCAGAAAATATTATAATGAGTATTATACTTTGAGAGACATAAGCCTTTGTAAAATTTGGGTCCAAGATCTAGAGTAAAGATCATCCATTTATAAATTTGTCCCTTATCCATGGAATGCCCCTCTCTCTTCTATTTGGTTTGAGTCTACTATCATACATTCCATTATTGTATCTATTATAATCATAGTAAACACTTCTAAAACAACAGGTCAACATGGGTGCATGATCGAATTACTTAGTCTCTCATTAGTGAACCAATATCTCCAGATGAGATTTATTACATAAGTTGATCCAACCCCATACTTCTCGCAACACTTGGGTCTAAATATTGACTTAGGACAACATAAAAGCTCTTTATTCTAACACTAAAGTCTTCATTGCCCTTCCAATCACATGAGATCTCATGGAGACGTGATGATTCAAATGGTCTGAATCAAAATCACATCTTACTTGTTAGGATTAAGGTGCCATCAACCTTGTAAATCCTATGTAATTAATTACTCCTAATATTGTTTGTAAATCACCCATAAGGGATGAAAGGTTTCACTAGTAGTGATCTTGTTTCAGCCGCATGTTTATATCTAATCCTCGCCGCTAATTCATCCGTGACCATTCATCATTAGGTCACAGATCTAACGATCAATATTATGTCAATTTTCTTGCCCTAGAAGCCAACCTCCTTTTATAAGGATATTTGTACTACATTTTTAGTAGAGTCGAGAGTACCAGGTGGCGCTAGATTGAAGACTAAAGAAGGAGAGGAAGTGCATGTATTGTAATCTCATATTTGAAGATAATACAACTTGGAGCCTCTTTTCTTGGTGGAGTTTTTTACCTAAAAGTGTTTTCTCCATGTTACATACTATGTTATGTGTTTACTTCTTTATGTATGTTATTTCTGTGTAGTGGGTTTTATTTATGTTGCAATCTCCAATGATTCTACATTGTTTAGAGGACATAAATAAGGTTTGAATCAGATTTTTGTAGTGTAGTTTGCACCTTCATTTCTAACATTACTTTGAATCTAGGATTCAACACCTTGTCTAATTGATTAATCAATCCAAATTTATTTAGACTAAATTATTTCTTTGAACCAATGAACCATCACCTCTATCAAACACGATAATTCTATTAATCTTGAATTTGTAGAACACTTGTATGGAATTGTGTAGGTGCTTGTCATATGATACTATAGTCTAATCATATGGACCTTATCAAAGACAAACATGTATCAGGAACAATGATCTTTTCTGAGAGAAAAAAGGAGTGATATAAAATCCATACTTGACAAAGATTTATATTGGTTTTAATTTCCATGGACTATATTGGAAGGGAAGAACATATCCAAATGATTGGCTTGTGATAAGCAGGGGTTTCCAATGAAACATGGAGTTCTTACATTAGGTTGTGTCCACCTCTTTTGCAAGATGTGAGGGTGATTAAACCTTTGAATCAAAATGTCTCTTGTATATAGTAATTATTTTAACTCATATCAAGGTCTTGTAGCATTATCTATGAAAATCACATTTCTTTAAAAGCGAGTTAATTGGCAAGGGTTTCTTGGATTCTCTATAAGTTGTTTGGTGATAGTTGCTCATGCTTATATTCGTGTGTCACATTCGATGTATAGATTTTAATATTTTAGACTTTAGTCATATATTCCTACTTGATCTTTATTGTAATTGAAATGTCATTATATTCATCCTATAGCATCTAATAGATTTACATCACCTTGGTGTAATTTCTTACTACTTCATAAATGTATCCACAATTCTATATTTTGATCATTCTAGATAGTTTCCAAGATAATGCAAGAGTGCAACATAAATATAATTGCAATGTATTAAGATTGATAGACATCTTGGTGGTGTGATATGAAGAGACTTTTCCATTTTGGTCTTGTGTGGAATCATAGGGCTGACTAATGCTAGGAATCAAACCTTCATCTAGTTCAACTATTAGTTTTCATGGTCCATTTGGTTGTGCTCCTCATTTTCTCATTTTTATATAATTCCTAATTTAGGGAACCAAATTGTTCTTTATAGGCCAATAACTATAGAGACATTTCAAGCTCTTTAAATGTTAGATTTGTGGCTATGGTCATCTCTATCTTTAGAATTACTAGCTAGATCCTAGGGTTTCTCAACAAAATTCCTTCCTTTACATAATAAGGAAGGCTTTTCATACGCATAAGATTATTTTAGTCTCTGATACCAAATGTAACACTACTTTTCCCCAGAGTTATTTAATTAATTACAACAAATTTAAATATAATAAATGCTAGAATTAAATGATTTAATGTATGTAAAGTTATTAATTCTAATGTAAATTGTAACATATGATAATTTAATAAGAAATATAAAGTAAATAATTAACATAGTCAATACATATCAGATTAACATCAAAACCCACATATATAATGATTCTAATATCTTTTATTAACAATAAGTTTAGTACTTATCTGAATAACTGAGCACTTGGATCGTCCACTCACACCCTAGGAAGATTTTGATGGTCTTGGTCCGCATAGCTATGGCACACTCTAGGAGGAACCCAATTCTTATTCAACCAACCAGTTCTTATGCAGAACCACCTAGTTCTTATTCAGAACCACCCATGCTTTATAGCACACAAGCCCTGGCCAAGACAATTCTAGGTATACATTGTACCCCGATTTGGACACACACTGTGTGCCCCTTCTCCTAGAGTTGGACACATCCCATGTGCCCATTCTCCTAATGCCCATTGCCCACCAAAACCACCTTCTTCTTCCTTGAGTGTTCTCCATACCCTTTCCAAGCTTTACATAAACTCCTTATATAACCTTTTTAAGGGGTGATTTCCAAACCACCACACTCTTTCACAAAGGTTATCATTAATAATTATTGACATACATAATAATTCCTCCCTTTTAAATGGGGTTTTTATAAATATTCTTTATTTATCTCCATTTTAACAAAAGGATAATGATATCCTTTATTTTTTTCCCATCTCCTTTTAATTATAAAGGGTTAAATAAAATTTATCCTCTTATAATTTCAAAGGGTTATCCATAAATGAATTTCTTTTCCATTTTGGGGAAAAAGTAACATAACAACTATCCTGGTTGAAGAGACACAAGAGATAAACCTAGGAATAGATGATAATTAGAAGATCACATATATAGTTGCATCTCTCACATCTGTAGAAGAGAAGAGCATCTCATCTATCCTTCAAAGGGTATTTGACATTTTTGCTTGGTCCTATGTCAACATACCAAGACAGGCCCCCCCCTCTCATGGTTCATCCTAATGCTAAGCTAGTAAAGCAAAAAATCAATAAGCTGCATCCACAAATTACCCTTTTGGTCAAAGAGGAACTGTAAAAACTTTTAGAGGTTGGATTCATATGCCCGATAGACTATCTCGAGTGGATATGTAACATAGTTCCTATCAAAAAAAAGCATAAGGAAATCTAGGTGTGCATAGACTTTAGGGACCTCAACAAAGCCTATCCCAAGGATAACTTTCCTCTTCCAAATGTTGACATGATTATCAACCTTGTAGTAGGTCATGAAATGCTCTCACTCATGGATGATTTCTTTGGATACAATCAGATTTGGATCATCCCCAAAGACCAACATAAAAAACCTTCCTTACACCTTGGGGCACATTCTACTATCAGGTTATGCCATTTGGGTTGAAAATGCAAGAGCTACCTATCAGAGGGATCTAACAGTTTTCTTCCATGACATGATCCACAACATCATGGAAGACTATGTGGATGATTTTTTTAGGAAACAAAAAACATGAGAAGGGCATCCTCACGTCCTTGAGTGTATCTTTGACCACTTGAGAGAATACAAGGTTCACCTTAATCTTAAGAAATGCGTCTTTGGAATTACATCTGGAAAAATCTTGGTCTTTATTATCTCTTACTAAGGTATAGAAGTGGAACCCAACAAGGCTACAACCATCACATAAATGCCACCTCCTATAAATCTAAAGCAACTTCATAATCTTTAGGGTAAGTTATAGGCCATCAGAAGATCAATAAAACAACTTGAAGATAAATGTCAACCATTCTCCCATCTTCTCAAGAAGAATAACAACTTTCAATGGGATGAATTCTACTACTAGACATTTGATAGAATCAAGGAATATCTCACTTCCCCACCAATTTTCATGGCTCTAATCCTAAACAAGCCCTTACTTATCTACATATTAGCTACACCAGTTTCCTTGGGGGCACTTTTAGCATAGCATGGTGAAGAGGGCCATGAGAGAGAAATCTATTATATCATTCAAACACTAGTAGGCTTCAAGCTTAGATATTCAATAATGGAAGTGCATGCCTAGCCATTGTCTTTAGCTCACATAAGATTTGACCCTACATGCTTAGTCACACAACAAAACTCATAAAAAAAAATAACCCACTCAAGTATCTCTTATCCATGTCTTCTCTTACAGGTTGTATGGCTCAATGTGTCATGTTACTAAGTGAATTTGATATTGAGTATGTGGACAAAAAAGTAGTCAAAGGATAGGTTGTTGTAGATTAGTTGGGTGAGCACCTCTTACTAACAATCATCCACTAATTGTGGACTTTCTTGATGAGACTATATTCATGCTTAATAAGCCTTCTCCCTAGAAATTATACTTCGATGACTCTTACACTAGTCAAAGATTAAGCCTAGGTATCTTGTTTTTCACTCCACAAGGGGATTTCATACCAAAAATCTTTCAAATTGGGTTTCGCATGTGCAAATAACATCGAAGAATATGAGTCCTTACGAGATCTTTCATTGGTTGTAGAGTCTGTTGATGACCCTCTCTCTCCTTGTTCAAAGGACTTGGACTCTAGATGTTCTTGGACTATTGTCCAAAGAAAAAAGAAAGGACTCCCTAAGTCTATTTATGCTTTGCACCCTCAGGTCAAAAGAGTTCATCTTGCCAGGTCAAGCTCTGGTGTCATCTAGCTCTTGACATTCTATCCTTTTATTTTGCAGTGGGGTTGTTGTCTTTGTGTTATTTGTCCCTTTTCTTTTGGGTCTAGTTCTGTCTACCTTTTAGGCTATGTTGTAAAAGGGTTTGGGCCCTTTCAAAAACCCATCTTTCTCTATTTCACTACTTGTGAAACTCTCTCTGTTTGCCTTGGTGGATTCTATGTATGGGTTCGGGCCCTTCCTGATTATCTTAATCAAAACATCGAAGAATGTGATTCCTTTCTCACATGTCTTAAAATAGTAGTTTAATGGAACATCCAACATCCCCTTGTTTACAAGGATTCTCAACTTGTAAGCAAACAAGTTAATGATGAGTATCAGACAAACTATGACAAATGGATGGTTGACAACTTTAGGTAGTACTTCACACACATCAAATTTGAACAAGTACCCTACCATAAAAATAGAGAAGTTGATGCCATGGTCACTATTGGGCCACTTTTGGATATGCCACAAGATAGTCAGTGTTGTAAGTTCTTGGTCAAATAATTACTAGTACCTATGTATGACACCCCCAAATCTAGCTTATATGTGAAATTATTGGTCCCAAGTCACCTTAGTAACATGACATCTACACTTACCTCCATGATCAAATCATACCACCTAACCTCTCACATAACCAATACAAAACCTTCCTACAACATACATCTTGTTTCACTATCCTTGGTGATACCTTATAACAAAGAGGCTTTGATAGTTCCTTACTACAATGCATAAATTCAAGAGAGGCCAACCTTGCACTCAAGGAGGTTCATGATAGTATCTATGGTTCCCACACTAGTGGTATAGTCCTACAAAAGAAGCTCTTAAGAATAGGTTATTACTGGTCTATAATGGAAAAATATGTCTGTCAATATGTTAGAAGGTGTCTAGCCTACCAATAGCATGGGGATTTGATTCATGCACCATCACAAGCCCTGCATCCTATCACTACTCCTTGGTCCTTTTCCTAATGGGGCTTCAATATTGTTGGAAAGATTCATCTCTCCTCATACAATGGCCACAAATTTATTATTATTACCACTGAGTACTTCACTATGTGGGTCAAAGCTATCCCCCTCATCTATACCACATGTAAACAAATATCCAAGTTCATCCTTCACCATATCATTAATTTATATGGCATACCTACTACTATTCTCCCTATGGTAAATCCTTCAAAAACCATGAAGTCCGCACCTTGTGTGAAGGCTTTCACATCCAATACTATTAGTCCACTCCATATTACTCCCAAGGTAATGGCCAGTTGGAGGCATCTAATAAAACCCTACTCAAAATCCTCAGAAAGACTATTAATGATGCTAGTCACAATTAACACCTCCATCTCAATAATACCTGATGGGCCTATCGCACTAGTATTTGTACACCCACTAGTGCCATTCCATATTCCCTAGTCTTTAGCTTAGAAGCTATCTTGCCAGTTGAGATCAAATTACTATCATTGTGTATATCTTTGTGTGATTTTATTGATGATGAAAAGTACTTGATTGCATTGATACATGAGCTAGAACTGCTTGATGAGTGGTGCCTCAATTCCTTGAATCACTTAAAAACTTATTAGAATCATCTCCATTACAACTACAATAAGAAGATAAAAGCTCAAGAGTTTAAGATTGGCAATCTTGTACTAAAAGAAAATTATAGAAATCCTACTCAGGACTATGACAAGAAAGGAAAATTTGAGCCTAATTGGCTAGGTCCCTATATCATCATTGTCAAATATGGATCAGGTTCCTATTAGCTAGCTACTCTAGATGGTTAGGAACCTCAAGAACCCATGAACATCATTCATCTCGAGCACTTCCATGCCTAAGATACAAAATATCCCAACCAGAAAGTCTAAAAAAAATTAAAAATAAAAAAAATAAAGAGAAAAATCATCCTATGGTGAAAATCACTTCTTGTGGTGCCTTAGACAAGTACCATGGTTAAAACCTTCTTGTGGGCACCATGTGTATAGCCAAACTCCATTATCCTTAAAGAACTCTTGATACCTTCCCCATCCCATTTCTTGTTGTTGGCAAGAAATGGGGAGGACACAGTCTGGAGATCTAAGCCTCAGTCAAGTCTCTAAAATCAATTTATACCCTGGAAGATACAATGAGAGAATCATAAAGAATGGTAAGGAAATGTAACATGTGGTAGGAATACATCAGTCATAACACATCATATACATTCATACACACATAGCTATTAGATCCAATCCTTCTATCTCCATTATATATTCATTATAATCTTATATAAAAAATGGCAAGTTTGAGTCTCTGCTTTGTATATACAATCGACTCTCTCTTACATATTCTTACTCACTTCTACTTGCTTATCTTCCTATTACATGTTTATATGTTATTGTAGGGATGTGTCCCTTACAAAATGTCATCACATATGTTAGCCTTGTCCTCCGTATTCCACCTATAGTGAGTTGTGGTAGGTTCTACTACTATTGTGTATGCCCTACTAACATCATCCCCTGAAGAGGGAAATTGTAGGATCAAATAGCACTAATCAAACATGCAAAGTAAATAATACAAAACACAAGAGAAATACCATATTGCATATTGCACCAAGGAGACCAAGACAAAGATTGTGAAGGGGGAAAAACAAAGAAAAACCCATGTGTATATGAAAGTGGCAAGAAGCCAAAAAGGAGAGATTACAGAGATATCGAGAAGCTTCTCAATGAGAGAAATAAAGAAGAAGAATAAGAAGATATTGGTGAAGATATTATGTCCAGAAAGAGAGGAGGAGACACCTCTTAAATAGAGGTGAAGAATGGAGTTATGCCTAACTCCCATATGCCACCTTGCATAAGGTGTGTGCCACATGTTTCCTCTTAAGGAGGAATCTACCAAAATATAGATTATTCCTGTAGAAGGACTAAAAGAGGTGTTATCTGACGTGTGGGGATAAAACACCAAATTAATAAAATACAAAAATATAATATAATCTTCACTAAGTAAATATTAATTTCTAACACCCCCCCTTAAGCTTTACTTGGGGAGATTTACAATAAATCTATCAAAGGATGATTACAACATGTTACATGAATGGCATAAAAGCCTTTAGAATGAATAAGAGTATAGAATTTGAGAAAGAAACTTGAAGAAGAGTGACGGATCTATTTTGAGATAGAGGCAAGTCTTCAAGTAGTCTTGAGATAGAAATTGCATATTGCATAATAAAATTGTGGATCAAATGAATCCAAATTTAAGTCATAAAGCCAATAAGGCAAATGTTAGCATAGCTAATTCAATATAGATAAAATAACCATAAGTCTTATGTAAGAGTGCTAGTAAAAATTGTAGTACAAATAATGGCTTATAGCCCAAATTATAAAATGTCAATATATAGACATAGCAATAATAGTTCTAGGTTTCTTCTCACTACATCATTTGTTGATTTGTAAAGGGAACTTATATGAAGTTTAATAATAATGAACTTTGAAAATTAGTCCTAAGATCATAGTGCCATCATTTGAAGATTCAATATTACAGACTTTGAAAAACAGTCCTATAGATGGTTATAAAACCCATAGTGCCTTCATAAAAAAAATTTATATCAAAGGACTTGAAAATAGCCCTATAAAATGGTATAACAACCATATTGACTTCATCAAATTTTAAGAACTTGATCCCCAACGATCAATTCATCATAAAAATGTAAGTGCATACCATCAAAGTGGATGGAAATATTTTCCATGGGGCCCAAAAAAACACTCAAATGAGACTTAATAGAGCTCCCTATGCAACATTATTGCAAATGCATCTTGCACATAAAATATTTAAAGGCTTTAGTGCTCTAATGAGCTTTTAATTTCTCAAAAATTATAACAGATAAATGAGGCACAACAAAATATTAGATTCCTTGTATCAAAACAACATAATTGTAGTTGAGAATGAAACTCTAGACTTGTTTTAAATATTGTTTGAGATCAAGACTTAGGTAGAGAAAAGCAAAATGATAAATTACCACAAACTATGATAGAATGAGCTTGGAGATATATTGGAATGTTAAGCGGCAGTAATCAAGCCACCTTAACAAATAAAATTTTAAAAAAATTGTGATTTTAAAAAACATGATAAGTAGAATATTCCAAAGTAATGGATTATCAAGTACAATAATTACAAGATCATATTCATGCATTCCGGACTACATGAATATCTCCTTGAATATTTGCTTTTATAGGTAAATAATAACAAAATATATCAAGGATATCACTTACATGTACAAGGTTATTGGGTTGATCAAGTCCAATAACAAAGTACATATGTAATTATTTTAAAAAAACCAACATTTTGAAAAATACCTAATTTCAAAAAGAAAAAGACAATTTTTTAAAAATGCCTAATTTCCATAATAAAAGGCAAAAAAAAAATGTTATTAAGAAATATCTAATTACATAGAGAAAAGATAGTTTTTTTTTTTTAAATGCCTAAAATTTTTAAGAAAAATGCCTTATTTAGAACGAATGGTTAATTTTTTTAAAAGGACTAAATAATTTTTTTGTTAAAATAAATGTCTTCATTAAAAAAAAAATGTCATTAAAAAGGCAATTTTTTTTTTGAAAAAAACTAATTATATGCAAATGTTTTTGAAAAATATCTAATTATGATAAGAAAAGGCAAAAGAATTGCCTAAATTTTTTTTTTTTTTAAATTACCTAATTTTAAAAAAAAACACTAATAAAAAGACATTTTTTTAATTAATAAATTCCTAAAAAAAATCCTAAATTTCTTTTAAAAAACCATATAATATTTAAAGAACCTATTAAAAAGCAATTAATAAAAACTTTATCAAAAGTTATATCAAAAGCATAATAAAAAAACTAGTATAAAAGAAACTTATATTAAAACGTAAAAAAGAAACTTTTTTAATAAAAAGAAACTTCGTTCATATAAAAGAATGGATCGGGGGTTTTTACCTTATTTTGTTTGTTGTGCAGGATAAAGGGCTTTGACTCCGACGAGGCTCAGGGCCTTCTCTGGTTACGCGGGAGTTTCTTCACCGCAGGCACTAGGCCTAAAAAAACAATTTTATAACTATTTTGTATTCTCTGCGGGCCCTAAGAGAATGGGCCGAGGCACAAAGGCCTTAAAAAAAAAAAAAAATTGTTTTAAAAAAAAAAAAACAAAAAAAATTGTTTTAAAAAAAAAAAAATTTGATTAGGGCCGAGGGCCTATGAAGCCCTCAATTTTTTTTTTTAAATTTTTAAAATAAGAAATGTTTATTATGTCTTTTAAATTTTAAAATAGAAAATAATTTTTTTTTTCAAAGATTTAAAATTTTTAAACTATGTCAAATTTTTGTAAAAAAAATTTAGAAAAGCTACTTTTTTATAAACCTTATATTAGAAAAGAGATAACAAATACAAATATCCCTTTTTAAAGGAGAAATTCTTCTCTTCTCTATGTTCTCTATTACATATAACAAGTAACTACACGACTTTCAACAACTTGCACAGAATGATTAGTACCAAAGCTTTGATACCATGAAGAGGGAAATTGTAGGATCAAATAGCACTAATCAAACATGCAAAGTAAATAATACAAAACACAAGAGAAATACCAGATTGCAGATTGCACCAAGGAGACCAAGACAAAGATTTTGTGAAGGGGGAAAACAAAAAAAACCCATGTGTATATGCAAGTGGCAAGAAGCCAAAAAGGAGAGATTATAGAGATATCCAGAAGCTTCTCAATGAGAGAAATGAAGAAGAAGAATAAGAAGATATCGGTGAAGAGATTATGTCCAGAAAGAATGGAGTTATGCCTAACTCCCATATGCCACCTTGCATAAGGTGTGTGCCACATGTTTCCTCTTAAAGATTAATTTCTAACATCCCCCTTTTTGAGACTATGTCTTGTCCTCAAGACATGCGGTGCTAGTTTGAGGGTAAGATGTTTTTGTAAATTACCTTCAATTGGCTCAGGGTTGTGTCCCATTGTTTATTTATCTATTACAACAACTGAATCTGAGCCTCTATCTCAATATGTATCTTCTTTGCATCCCCTATAGTGGAAGGGATATGTACCTTCTTGCATTTTATTTTTCCTCAACAAGTATTCTGGTCAAGGATGATAGTATCAAACTCATCACTTCTTTCAATTGCTTTACTTTTGCTTTTATCTATCCTCTTTAATCATGTAGTTGTTGTAATTGTGTATGCATTGTCTCTATCTGCACCCTTATAGCTCTGTTCATATCCTTAAGAGGATCGTATGTTGTAGTAGTTTGTGCTATTTGTGCCTCTATGCTATCCATTTGATCTTTTATTTCCTTAGTTGTAGTAGGCCATTGTAAACAAAATTGGTATAATATTGTAGCTTATGCTATGGATTGTTGGATATTCCTTATTTGTGTCTCTAGATGTGTATGTGCAGCTGCATGTTTCTTTGATGCATCAGCCATTCTTTTCTTGTTTATCTCCTATGTCACCTATTGTTTGGCCTTTGTCTCCAAGTAGCTTGTATGTGCTTGTAGGATCTGGACCAATTATTTCAACTCCTATTTAATTGGTAGTGTTGTGTCCCTCTAGACCTCAGGCAACTGACTCTGAATAATATCCACTACTTCCTACAATTTATCACTGCTCTCCACATGTAATATTTCTTCCCTAGCAGTAGCATGGAAAATGTCCCCCAGCTGAAGTTTTTGAATGGGTGTGATCCCAAAAAAATTGACTTGTGATCCTACAAGAGGGAGTTGTAGGAGTTGCGGTGTCACTAGTGGCTGAATCTATTTTTGTTGTGCCAAAAAGTCATTGATGGACTGGATAGGAGAAGTAGAGGAAGATGCCTCTTGGTTATCCAATTGCTGCTAACTATCTTGTGTGTTATGCATAGGAGAGTTTATTTGATGTTCTTCTTCATGTCCTTGCTCCTCTTGTTGTGCTTCCTGTTGTATATTATGAGGGGAATTGACTTCTTGTTGTTGTGTATCTTCCCTCAATGTGTCATAGACCTTCTTTGTCACCTCCTCTATTTCTTTCTGCACTTTATTCTTATCCTCCTCTGACATGTTCATTAGGGTGTCTACCCTCTATTTTTTCCTCAGTTCCATTGCTTGTAGTTGAGCTAATTTCTCCTTTTTTTTTTTCTGTGGAGATGGATGGGTCCACCTCATCAATGGCTTTCTACCTAATTTGTTCTTCTAGGTGCAGTGCTTTTTCCCTCCTTTTCCTTAATGCATCTTCTAGCTCCTCTAGAAAATCCTTTATAAATTCCTCTAAGGTCTTATCACTCCTCTGCATGTGCCTTATTACTGTTTTCTGTATTATCTCCTTATTTTATTGAGAGACTTTTTTGTATAGTTCCACTGTGTTTTTAAGCATCCTAGAGTTTTCAATTGCATTACCCAATGCATCTAGGTTTAGCAATTCCTCTTTTCTAGGTGATTTCTCTGTCTATTTTGGTTCTTCAATTACTACTGTGGAAGTTTTGGCTTTCTTCTTCCTCTATAGTTTAGTTTTTTCCCTTTCTTCTTATGTTTTCTTCTGCCATAGATGCTTGTACTATACTCCTTTTCACTCCTTGTTTCTTCTTTGTTGCTTTCTTCTTCTTCTTTGTACTTAAATGTATCAACACATTTGATATTTCTTCTATCTCTGACTCTTTTTCTACTTGTTGCAATGTTGATATTTTCTGTGATGAAGTAGCTAGCTCTATCATAGATTGAATGCTAGGGGTGGCAGAATGTAACCTCCTAGACCTCCTTGTCAATGATGTGCTAGTAGTACTGGCCTCTAGTAGTGATGTGCCAGTTTATGGTGCGGATGAGCTAGGCTGCAATGGGATGCCCCACTTCTCATGCAAATTCTGCTTATTCTTTTCCAATATTTCTTCTGCATCCTTTTTATGTTGTTTGTCCATGAACTCTCATATGTCCCTGATTGTGTTTTTTCTAGTTTTACCATTATCTTAAAGTTGAACTCTCGAACTAAGAGTAGCCAGTGGTAGATTATTCCATGAGTAACTGGTTTGTTTAGTAGATACTTTAATGGTTCATGATATGTATAGAAGATGAATGGTGTTAATAGTAAATAATGTCTAAATTTATGTAATGCATAGACCATTTCTAGGGCTTCTATCTCTGTTGTAGTATAGTTCTTTTCATCTTTTGATAATTTCCTGCTAGCAAATGCTATAGGATGGTCTTTTGTTTCTTTCGATTGAGCTAGTACCACACCTATTTCTATGTCTGATGCATCTACATGTACGTGAAATGGTATATTCCAATACAGAAATATTAGTATTAGTGCCTCTACAATCTTTTATTTCAGAGTGTCAAAAGAAGTTTGGCATTGGTCTGTCCAGTCAATATTTTTACCAAATTTCTTCTTTAAGAGTTCTTCCAGAGGTGCTGCTACTATTGCATATCCTCTAATAAACTTGCAGTGATATCGAGTATAACCCAAGAAAGTTTTCGCTTCTTCTACAGTCTTAGGTTGTTGGTAATGTAAGAATTAATGTCACTATACGAGGATATACCATTAAGCCTTCCTTACAGATGATCTGACCTAGTAGGGTCCCCAAAGGGTACCAAAAATATACATTTCTTTAAGTTTAATGATATGTTTAGGATTCTACACCTATTTAGCATCATTCTTAGGGTTTGCACACGATCTTTTATCAACCCATACATTGTCCAATCATCTAGGTACACTCCCAAGAAATAATGTATGAATTCCTTAAATGCATTCACTATTATCCTGCTAAATACCACAGGTGCATTTTCCAAACCGAAAGGCATCATTGTATACATAAATAATCCAAACTCTAATGTAAAGGTCGTTTTAGGTTGGTCCTCTTCTCTTATCTTAACCTAATGGTATCTGGAGAACCTGTCAGTGAATGAAGATATTTCTCTCCTTACAACTGATTCTAGTATCTCCTCAGTGAATGGTATAATAAATGGGTCATGTATGCAGGCTTTGTTCAATTCTCTAAAATCAACATATATTCTCACTTCACTAGTCTTCTTGTTCTACACCACCATCAGACTAATCTAGTATTCATCTTCAATAGGTTTGATTATACCTGCTGCTAACATCTTTATCTAGTTCAACTTTCACTTGTTTCTTCATGTTTGGATTTAATCTATATGGTCTTTTCTTTACAAGCTTGACTCCTTCCTTCAGTTGAATCTTCATTACTCATATCTCTTCCTTAATACCCTTCATGTATGTAAATGTCCTAGGAAATAGGTCTTCAAATTTTGATAGTATCTCAGCTACTTGTGCTACCACTTTGTCATCCCAATAATCACCTACCTTTGTCATCTTAGGGTCACCTTCTTTTGCTATGTTCTCCTCTCTAAGTTTTATAGGTTTATTGTAATATTTCTTCTTTGGTTCTTTTGGTAATTCTAATTCTCTTTCTCCTTCTTGGACTTCTACTTCAAAGTCATTTATATCTTCATCATCTCCTTGTGTGGTTTTAAAGCATCTATATCTAATATGATTTGTCTCTTTGTCCATCCACTCTATTAGTTTCCATATCCCATCTGTTCTAAGTGGAGGTAAACTTTGCTCCAGTGTTTCTTGTTCCTTTTCTGAGGTTTGTTTAAAGATTATTTCTTTCATATTTAGTAGTACCATGTGGATGTGTCTGTTTGGATTGTAAAATGAAAATGTATGTAGAAAATCTTGTTGTATTTCATCCCAGTCTCGTTTCTCTTCTTATTTCCTGGTTTATATACCAATTTTGTGCTACCGATGACAATTTCAATAGAATAGATGAACATATAATCTAGTTTCATACTCATTTGTGCCCTTCCATACCATTGTGCATATGTCTAGGTGTTCCTAGGTGGAATCTGGCCTAGATACTTAGGTATAATTTCATACTTCCCTTCTTCCAATAAGTATCTAGTTTTTATGAGGATTCTGAATACTGGCCAATGTTTTATTGTATTGTCATGTGTTTTCCACCAATTTGTGGTGTTACATATTAGTGTATTTTGTATGGCCTCTAGTCTTGTATGCTCATCTGTAAATTTTTCTCCATTTCTACTAGGTATGTATGCAGGTCTCTTACTCTTAATTTTTTTTGGCAATTTGATATGTGAATTCCTTTTGTAATGTGGTTTAATCTTTGAGATTTCAAGGATATATCTTCATTTCAGTTATTTGAGTTACTGCATGTGTTGTGTAGTGTATCATTATTCATTACAATGATTTGTGTTACGTTTTCCTTTCTGGTCTGTACTATGAATATCATGCAGAAGCATGCCATCCTTTGGGTTTTCAGTTCTGGTTCATTATTTAATCATGCTTCCAATACTTCCTCACTACTAGTACTATAGTTGTCATCTTCTATTCTAATTTCCCCTTCGGAATTTGGTTCTTTTGATGTGTCATCCATGGGTAGTATAGATATTGAATAAAGGTTTTTAGGATCCTCATTACTCCATTCTCCATAGTTGCTTTCTTCAATGTAAGCTTCTTCCATGTCTACCCCTAATGGTATATGTATTATTTTGTTGTTTTCAGCAAAATATATTTCCTCCTTGCGCGAATCTACAATACCATTTATATTTACAAGTAGTGTGTTAAATGAATCAAAGGGTTCTTTCATTGCCACCACTTCAAAGTTTATTACTTGTTTAATACCAATTATGTTTACTTGGACTTCTTTCTAGGTTCCCAGTGTTCCTATGTTTGACCCATCTGCTAGACTAATGTTATAGGGGGTTTCACTCAACCTAGGTCTTCCTAACTATTCCCACACTCTCTTAGGTAATATATTCACATTTGCTCCTAGATCCACCATAATATTTTTAATTTTCTTGGGGTTTATATATGCATCAATCATTAAGGGTTTAGTCTTCCATTGTCTATCTGTTTTACCCATTTTCTAGATTTGCAGTTTGTTTGCTTGTTGTTTGTTCCAATATTTACATCATTGTCTCAATTTATCAATTAGGTTGTGTTGTTGCGTTAGATTTGTCGTTTGTTTGAGTGCCACAACTTCACCTTCAATAAAGAACTGGGTGTGTTTTTATTGTTTGTTTTGTTCCTTAGTTATAATTTGTTTAGATTTCTCTACAATTGCATCGTGGAGTTTTATTAGGGAAGACAATTTCTTCTTCTTCACTATCCTCTTCTTCACTTCCAGTGTTTTGGGGGTTTGCGATATTCATGCCCTATCTAGTAACTATCGTTGCTTTAGTCTTTCCTTTGTTATTATTTTGTTTTATTTTTTTCTAGTTTAATTTTTTATAGCAATCATCTTCCTCCAAATTTTTAGTGTAGGAGGTGTCAATTTCATAGCTAGCTTCCTTCCGATAGCTTCTAGTTGCCTGCGACCGTTCCTTTGGGATGTTTCTAATTATGTGGGCACCTTTTGTGAGTTAAACCCCTGTAATTCATCACTTTTTGACTATTGCAGTGCATTTTGAAGTATTGTTGAACCTTATCACATGAAAATAGGTCATGATCTGTACTACCATAAAATGTGCATTATTTCCTTCTTTCTCCCCAACATTCATTAGCGAAGTGGCCTAGATTACCGCATTTAAAGCATGTTCAATCCTCTCTCCTTCTTCCTCTACCATGGCCTCTTCCTCCTCTATATCATTATAATGGCCTCTTTCTTCATTACTATAATTATGCATGTATGGTGTAGGATTAGGATTTCTATTTTGTAAAGTATTAATATTTCTTTGATTAGCTCAGTTAGGATGTTTATAGCCATGATCCTAAATGTACAAGGGTTTCTCTATGAGTCCTTTCACATATTCCATGTTGTTGTTATCCTGTCTATTCTTGCGGTGTGCATTACACCAAGGTTCATGCTCATTGTCATCTTTGCTCAACCTAAACAATTGAGATGGACAATCTTTTGTTTCATGGTCATCCCAATCGCCACATATTCTACAATAAACTGTATTGTTTTTTTGGTAATGTTTTGAGGTCTACCTTCATCGTGGTAGCCTTTATTTCTCCTTTTATCATCAGATACTCATTTTGCATATGTTCTTCTTTTGTACAGTATGAATACCATATGTTAGGCTTTTGCTTATGTGGAATATCCTCTTTCCTTGCCACAATTTCTTGCTTCAATTTAAGTTGTTCCAATTCAAGCCTAAGCTTCTCCATCTCCATGTTTTCCTTGGTCTTATCCTATTTGCACCAAGTTTGTGATACTATGCGGCAGACCATAGTCACTCCTTTTGATCAAGAGTCAAAAATCTTTCCATCCAAAGATCTTCTAATGTTAGGGATTAAACCTGATACAAACCATTCAATCCTTTATTTTTCAGACAACAACTCTTCCAATTTGCAGGATATCTCTTTAAATCTTTTATCGAAATCTATGATAGATTCTCCTTCCTTTTGAACTAAATCCCTCATTTTACTTACTCCCTATGTGGGGATCTCCGAAGACTCAAATTTATCTAAAAATTCTTTCTTAACCTCTTCCCATGTTTTGTTGTGTTCAGGACATGTCTTCCTATACCATTTCAATGCATCATTTCTTAATGTTCCCATGAAATCAAATAGCTTGGTCTGGTCTCTTGTTACATTTTTCCTATTCCAAATGGATTCTATAACAAAGATATGTTCTTCTACCTTTGTAGTGCCTTTTCTAAATACCAAAAACTTAATTGGTGAGTCCATTGTTGGTTTCTTTTGGTTTTCTGGTACTTCCATTCTTGTGGTGTGTTGTTTTATTGTCTTTCTGCTTAGGTTTCTTCATTTGTATTAAGATTTTTTCTCTCTTCCCTTATCTCACTGTAACTTAATATCAAAATAATATTTTCCCAATATCTCTTCACAATCTCTTTTAATCCCTTCTTCTATCTCTTTTTGTTTGTCTACTTGATTGTTGTTCTCTTCCACCAAAATTCTCCTTGTCTTATATGACACATGGGGTGACTCTTGGTCTAGGGGTTGCAACTCTTCAAAGTACCTCTTCATTTTAATGGATGACTTTAAATTTGTGAATGACATATTATCAGTTTTTGGTGTCATTTCCTTTAACTGTCTTATACTCTCGAAACTAATATTATCATATACCGCATCTTCTCCTCTTCCTCTAATCTTCATCACACTTCAATTAACCAAATGGTCTGGATAGTCTACATCCAAATTTTAGGGTTGGAGGTTTCTTATAGGGTTTAATAGTTGTTCCCATTGTTCATCAACTCTGATCTGGACATTAGTAAAATTAGGTCAAACTTTTGGGGTTTTTCCTACTTGCGGTAGGGTTAGGTTTTGATTATACTCTTCTCTCCATATCCTTCTTGACTAGTCATAAGCATTAATGCTGCCTCCTAAGCTCTTGAGAAGTTTTGTAGCCCTATTAATATGTATTGTTAGCAATTATGGATTGTCTATATCCTTTTGTATCAAATTTGTAGCAGCCCCTATGGCGCACTCATCCAATCTTTCTTCATCTCCTACATTCTTCTCTCTGGGAGCATGCATATTGGTGCGCTCATCCTCTTTCTCTTTTTCTTCCACAATATTCCCGATGCGTTCCCTACCCAATTTTTCTACTTTTTCCATCCTTCTGCAGTATCTTTCTTGTCATTCCTAAGTCTTCTTCTATCTTTCTTACTTGCTCATTTCCATTCCAATTTTTTATAATTTCACTAATTTCTCTTAATATCTTTTTATCCCCTTTTCCCATGGGTTTTTTAGATATGGTATTTCATTAATCCTTATATATCCCATGATCGGCTTAGCATGAAGAGTTACGTCTTTTCAAGGATCTTTTTAGATCCTCCCCCTTTCCATTAGTCATCCCCTTAGGTGCATGCCCCCTTCTCACAAGGGTAGGTCCTAAGAGGATTCTCTACAAATCATAAAAAAAATTCTATCACTTTGATTTTCTCCTTTCCAATTCTTCTCTCTATTCCACACTTCTCCTTTTATTGATTTATCATGTTTATTCTTCACTATTCTTTCTATTGTCTCAGCAACGGAACCAAATGTTGGCAAGAAATGGGGAGGACATGGTCTGGAGATTTTAGCCTCTATCAAATCTTGAAAGTCAATTTATACCCCAGAAGATACAAGGAGAGAATCATAAAGAACAGTAAGAAAATGTAACATGCGGTAGGAATACATCAGTCACAACACATCAGATGAATTCATACACACATAGCTATTACAGCCAACCCTTGTATCTCCCTTATATATTCATTATAATCTTATATACAAAATGGCAGATCTGAGTCTCTTCTCTGTACATACAATCTACTCTCTTACATATTCTTACTTTCTTCTACTTTCTTATCTTTTTATTACATATCTATATGTTACCATAGGGATCTATCCCTTACAAAATGCCATCACATATGTCGGCCTTGTCCTCCGCATTTCGCTTGTGGTGAGCTACAATAGGTTTTACTGCTACTATGTATGCCCTGCTAACACTTGCCTTAATCTCTCATCATCCATATCCATTCCACACCATCTGAATTTTTCATATGCTGGGGGTAATAGATTGTATCCTAGTTTGGAAAAGGCATGTTGACATTTTTTGTGTTGTGTATTTAGCATTTCAAATGTGTATGTTTCCTAGTTTTGAGCTTCATGTACTTACAAATATGTTAGCATTCCAAGCCTATACCTACAAATTTAAAACCTAAAACATTGCACTTAAACACTAAAACAATGATCTTTATTCAACCTCATCAACATGCACCTATTGACTCCTAGCCATCATGACATCCATGTTCCATCCTTTTCCTTGGTGGGATACACTATTCCCCACTTTAGGCATCATCATTCTCATCTAGACCTTTAATAACACTTTGGTAAGAGGTAAACTTGTTTATGTCAATTGACCATTGATTTTTTATTTTTGTTTCTTTTTTACCCTCACTGTACCTCCTCAAAGTTGCCACAATCCTTATATCATGGTGTGTTTTTACTTGTATATACTGAGGCATAAACCTATTATTTTTATGTGTCATGTTTTTGGTTGTCCCATCATACTTCTCACCAAGTTCATCTAATGCTTTGTGATGTGATGGGGTATCCTTTTGTTTGTTGTTTTCTTGCAGGTTAGTCCTTTATGCATGGAATACATCACCACCTTAGTCTCTATACCCTAGTGCATAACATCCAATTCTATATCAAAATAGGTGCTCACGACATGTTAGCATAGTACCTACACTCACAAATCAACCACTCATCATATAATCCATTCTATCTATCCATCCTCCTTTCCTTTTAACATTTCCCATTGCTCATGATTTAGAATGTGCAAATGATTAGTTAATTATCTTATTACCATTCATCACTTTCTTCTAAATAAGATTTTCTACCGTCATCATTATCATCCTCTTACTCTCATGAGTATGTCATGAACAAAAAACATTTATATACATGCATCCATAACCATCATATGCATCCATAATCCTCTAATCTATCCATCTAAGATTCTAATATATACATATCAACATACCATTTACAGGCATACACATAAACATGCATCCATAATGTATACATAAAACCATTTGTATCATCATGCATATATGCATCTAATCACCATCTATCATTATCATCACATGATAACCCTAATCAACAATCATATGTGTGTTAGACATACATCGAATCAAATTGTAATATCTATTGTCCTACCATTATATAACATTGCATGAACTAAATAACCATGTGCATTGTACATTATCCCATAACATACATACTATAGAGGAAAACTAATGTGTTGTAGACTTAAACAAAATTCAGGGGTAAACCTATCTGAATAGTCCACTCTATCATTGCATTTCTACATTGAATTATCGACCAAGGAGCGTCAGCTTATGATGATGCCCGCACTATATATGCCTTCAAGACTCATTTCTATCCTAAACTAACTCGTACAAAATTATTCTAATTAACCTAATTTATTGAAGTTCACATAAATGTAAGAACAGTAAAATAGTTTAAAATCTAGTTGCCACGGGTACCTTCAGCATAAGCTGAAGATAACTATATTCAACAAAGAATTACCGAATTAACTCAAAATACATAGAATAAAAGAATTGACACTAACCTCCAAAGGACTTCAAATATGTACTCTATGCATAAATCACAACTACTAGAAATAGCAATCAAGATATCTTACTCATTCCACAATGTAACTTTATAAAATAACATGAAACAATTTTAACTAGAGATGCATAAATAAATAAGGAAATATACGAAGTGAGGGTTAGTACCTTGAGTGGCCAACTCAAGGAACTATCTCACTTAATATAGAAACTAAATCTACTTCATATTCTCATAACACATAGTTGTATTCACTTCATATCAGAGTTAAATATTCTTAGATTGTATTCAATAAAACATGTCTATATCTTCCAACATAAAAATAGAATAACCATTTGAGCAGCTGTAAAAATAAAGTAACTTGGGAATAAAATCTTACTTACCATCGAACTCATCCCTCCTAACTTATACATAAACAAGAGAGTACGATGTAATTACCAACTAACTTGATCATCAATTCATCCCTAGATATCAGGGTTTAGGTTTGAGATCAATTTATTATTCTGACTAAAACAAAGGAAGCAAAGTCATGCTCAAACAGAAATTCCTACACAACGGCTCATGAATGAAAACACATAAGCTGCGATTAGAATCCTAGAACAAGTCTTCTTCTCTTGTATTTATTCTTCCATGATGATCACATTCAGCTTTAGTTGGCGCTTAACTGTGACTTCCTTCAATGCTTTGTCTTGCAATGTGCTATGAATTCTCCTCTCCTTAACGCTACCAACTTGCTGCTACACAGGGTTAATCAATAAAACATATGCATACAAAATAGCCTTCATAATTAATCTACAAAATCCCATTTATATACATACATACTTATGTCTAACTCATGCAATTGACAAATATTATCACCATGTTTCATATTGGCAAATTAGGTTCAAGGTTTGCAGAATATATAAAAGACAACATATTATAATGGTAATGTATTAGAAAAGTATCTGAAATATCATAGGTATAAAGTCTGGAAGCATAAGAAATAGCATAAAAAAAGTCAACATTTGAACTCATCATTTCCCCCCAACTTAGACTTTTGCTTGTCCTCAAGCAAAATATTCAATAAAACACCTAGGGGAAAAGGTTATAATGCAAAGTTATCTGCCTCAGATCCATATCTTCTTTGACTACCCTTCCCTATTTGAGATAGAATCCATTGTAGCATGCAAGTTTCTCCATCCTGATTGATTCAACACCCCTGCACTCATCACCTCTTCCTCCTACCCAGTGTGGCATTGGATAAAGAAGAATAAGAGGGTGATAAGTAAGGGGTAGCCATTCCACTCCTTTTTTCTCTGAGATCTGGATATACCTGTGCAACCTCTCAAAGATATTCATAAAGGTGTGGACAGAATGAGGCTCTGTCTTCTACAATTCTGGGGTCAAACTATCCCATCTATTCTGCACATACCTCTTGCAATTCTGAATGATAGAAACTACCAACCACTATATTCTTTTTTAATCTCTAAGTCTTAAATCCATAATTACCTTACTTGGACCCTTATGAGAAAGTAGTGTTAGCCATTGGGTCAGGATTACTTCAGGATCTAAGGCTTCTTTGCTAATCTGCAGTGGTACTTTCTTTTCCTGTTCCTCATATCTATCCATTAGCTCCCCTCTAAGCTACTCATTTCTAAGGTAAGACATCAGTGCTCTAACTTGAAGATCACCAACATAGATCAAGGGGTTCCACTTTGTATCTTCTTCCATCAAATAATTGTGCAAATAGTATTCACACAACTGATCTTGTTCTTCCAAACTAACTCCTTGAAATAACTGGAAAAAAAACATGCCTTGAATAGATAAAAATAGATCGATCATTAATGAATCTATTGAATTGAAAACTAAGAAAAATTTCCTTGAGAAATAAGGCATAAACTTCTGGTGGAGCTCTGCATTCTATGATTTGAATTGCCCTATCAACTACCTCTTTTAGCTTCCCTTCCAACCTTTTTAACTCAACATTTTTACTTTCTAATGATGTATTAAGAATTTGTTTCTCCTTCTCCCATTTTTCTTTTTCTTGCTTGAATTCATCATTGAACTTCATCAATTCAAAACCCATAGATAGAACAGTGAGGCATGTTGGAGGTCTTATTACAAGAGGCTACAGGATTGGAGCTTCTTTTTCCTCATTTTCCATTTTACTATCAATCACTTGTACTAAGAGATCCATGTTAGAGCTGTGACCATATGTCTAAATTTTCTCTTCCAATTCTTTTATTCTTATCTCTTTCTACCTATCCTTTTCCTCGTACTGTTTCACTTGTTCTTCTAATTGTTTAATTCTATTAAGGGCTTCCTGAAGTTCTTCCCTCATATTTCTCTCTTCTAACAACTCTTTTTCTTGTTCAACACCAAAACCTTCATCCTTATTTTTAGTAACATTAAAAAAATTTTGGTCAGGGCTGCCAGGAACTATTTTTCCCATTTTTCTTGCAATGAAAATGTCCTTTGAATCAGAACTAGAGGATGAAGAAACATACCTTCTTCATTTGGTAGGTATACTGATATCATTAGGAGTATTCCCAGGGATATTTCCTTCCTTCTCTGAAGTTGTGTCCAACAATGTTGGATCTTGCTACTGCTATACTTCCTCCTTTTCTGCTTCCACTTGTCCCTCATCAACTCTTTCTCCTACATTCTGTCTCCTCAGCCTTTATGAACACATAGGTGTGAGTTTTTGGCTTATCCTCATTTTTTCTCTTTTTCTGACTTCTCCTCTTCTTCCTTTCCCATGCACCCTTCTCGTTCTCAATGCCCTTATGCTTCTTTACATTCTTCTTATTCTTCTTCTTCTTAGAAGAAGGAGAAGCATCACTTCTCATAGTTCCCCTCATGGGTTAGGAATTAAGGTTTCTTCTACTATCACCAGCCTAGTTTTTGGAGGAATTTCCTCCTGTGGCTCTTCCCATTCAAGCTCAACTTCAGGTTCAACATCTGGTTCAACATTAGGTTCAGCTTCTAGTTCTAGCTCCTATTGAGGTTCATCTATTTCCAATAATTCAGAAATATCCTTGCATTGTTTAAAAGCATCCCAGCTAACCTGTGGGTGCTATATTCTCAAACTTCTTTTAACCAGTAGAGCTACCAAACAATGATAAGATAATGTGGTCTTTGTTTATCTTTTCTGATACTCAAATGCCATTCTCTTCAACATATTGTATAGATAATTGGGAACATTAACCAGTTTTTCATGGCGCAGGTGATTCAACAATTTAAAGTGTGCAGTATGCAACAGTTATGTCTACCATCACAAGTGATATATTTGATAATATACGAAGCACATTTCCCCCAGAAGAAAGGAAGGGATAATCTTTTTGTACTTTGTGTGATTGAATCTAGGTTCTCACCACATTCGTAAAATTCCTCCCTCGTTGTTGTTGCATCAACATGGGTTGGATACTCAGACCCTGTTCATGGTAATCTGGTGACTTGGGAAATAGATGTTTCAAAGGTGTCCACAACTAATCCCCTCACCATCGCTTCGTCATACTACAGAGTTGCTGCAAAATCCCTTGCCATATCATTGTCATACTCCATTAAGTTTAGAAAATAGTCTAACCACCCCATTCTAGTAAAGAGTGGGCGAACCAATACATCTTCCAGTATCTCCTTATGCACTGATGGTTCTCTTCTGATTACATCACCCCCCATTGCACCTATATTCTGCACTCTTATCACTTAATTCTGCCTAATTTCAATTTTACCACCTCAGAAAACTACCTGTCAATACTTTCACCCCCCAAATGTAGCTTTTAGAGTGCTTTAGTAGTAAAAAATTAAAATTGAACTCACTCACAGTGAAATAACAAGCTCACAATTCAGGGCAGGTCGACTATCATTGAAAACAGCATAGGAAAACCTTGATAGCAGCTTAAATAAAATTTGATTGATGGTAAAAAATAAAAACAGACCATATACCCCTCCCCCCAACTGAAAGGTGAAGTTACCACACTTGACGAATGAATGTGCAAGGATGAAAGAGTAATGATTACATGGAAAGGGTGATATATTGCATGCAAGAGATAAACACTTAGTAATAATGAATATAAATAGAAACTTTGAAGATAATCATTAAAAGGTTACCTTATGTGCATTGATTATGAAGAGCATGGAGTGAATCACCTTGGAAAAGGAGATCAATATGTTGGCATTGATTTGGCATGAGCAGAGTGATATGCATAGAGTAGATGGGAGGGTTGCAAGTATGTCAGAATTTATTTGATTTGACAGACCGCAAAAGTTGATGTAACAGCTGGTTAATACAATTCAAACAAACATGCCACAACTGTTGGATTATTGAAGGTGATTGAAGCATGTGGAGTAGTACAGAAATGCTTGGGAAGAAGAATGAAATGTGTGCCCAATGGTTGAAAAGATCCACAGACACTTGTTGCTATAGGCATTCATAGTACAGGTCTCGACTGAATATGTTTAGAAAGAAGAAACCAGGGCCCAACTGCAACAGGTCCCTATGATATGTGAAAAATAGGTCCCTTTGAAATTGACAGTGGTCATCATGTACAATGTGTTGTGTGTGCATGTGTTTTTAAAGCAAAGAAAATTATGTTTCAGCAACAGGGTTTGAGTATTGCAACTCAACCTCCACATCATTGGATAGTGTTGGTGGATCAATATCTGAAGGTGTATCATTTGGTGTCACATCATCATCATCATGAGTGTTAGGAGGACCATACTGAGCAGCTAGAGAAACAAGAAAGTCATCCTTTTGAAGTGGCTTTTTATACAGTTTTAACATGTGCCTATTTACTAGTAGTGAAAATCGAATTGCGTCAATAGTCTGTAATTGAACTGCACCATTAGGAAAGACTTGCTTGATCTCATATGGGCCTAACCAATGTGACTGAAGCTTTCCCTTGAAGTCCTTGTATCTTGAATCATAAAGGAGTGCCCAATCACCTGCAGTGAATTCCTTTTTCTTAATGTACTTGTTATGCCATTTTTCTCTTTGTTTCTATATGACCTCTGTGTGATGAATGGCCTCCAATCATATTTCATCCAAAGCATTCAAATGTTGTGGCTGATCTTGTTGTGCTGTGGTCAAATCCATTCCTAGTTCCACTGTTGTCCTCAGGGTTTTGTGTTCAAATTCTAATGTGTTGTAGAGGTAAACTAATGCGTTGTAGACTTAAACAAAATTCAGGGGTAAACCTATCTAAACAATCCACTCTATCATTGCATTCATACATTGAATTATCGACCAAGGAGCGTAAGTTTATGATGATGCCCGCACTATATATGCCTTCAAGGATCATTTCTATCCTAAACTAATTCATACAAACTTATTCTAATTAACCTAATTTACCAAAGTTCATATAAATGTAAAAATAGTAAAACAGTTGAAAATCCAGTTGCTACGGGTACCTTTGGCATAAGCTGAAGATAACTATATTCAATAGAGAATTATTGAATTAACTTACAATACACATAATGATAAAAGAATTGACACTAACCTCCGAAGGACTTCAAATATGCACTCTATTCATGAATCACAACTACTAGAAATAGCAATCAAGATATCTTACTCATTCCACAATGCAACTTTATAAAATAACATGAAACAATTTTAACTAGAGATGCATAAATAAATAATGAAATATACGAAGTGAGGATTAGTACCTTGAGTGGCCAGCTCAGGAAACTATCTCACTTAATCTAGAAACTAAATCTACTTCAAATTCTCATAACACATAGTTGTATTCACTTCATATCAGAGCAAAATATTCTCAGATTGTATTCAATAAAACATGTCTGTATATTCCAACATAAAAATAGAGTAATCGTTTGAGCAATTGTAAAAATAAAGTAACTTGGGAATAAAATCTTACTTACCATCGAACTTATCCCTCCTAACTTATATAGAAACAGGAGAGTACAATGTAACTACCAACTAACTTGATCATCAATTCATCCCTAGATATCATGGTTTAGGTTTGAGATCAATTTATTAGTCTAACTGAAACAAAGGAAGCATAGTCCTGCTCAAAAGAAATTCTTACACAACGGCTCATGAATGAAAACACATAAGTTGCAATTAGAATCCTAGAACAAGTCTTCTTCTCTTGTATTTATTCTTCCATGATGATCACGTTCAACTTTAGCTGGTGCTTAACTGTGACTTCTTTCAATGCTCTATCTTGCAATGTGTTGCAAATTCTCCTCTCCTTAACGCTACCAACTTGCTGCTGCACAGGGTTAATCCATAAAACATATGCATACAAAATAGCCTTCATAATTAATCTACAAATTCCCATTTATATACATACATACTTATGTCTAACTCATGCAATTGACAAATATTATCATCATGTTTCATATTGGTAGATTAGGTTCAAGGTTTGCAGAATATATATAAAAGACAACATATTATAGTGGTAATGTCTTAGAAAAGTATCTGAAATATTATAGGTTTAAAGTTTGGAAGCATAAGAAATAGTATAAAAGAAGTCAATATTTGAACTCATCACATACATCCTAATCATAACCATAATCATCAAATCATATTATCCATAATTGTCACATCTTGCATATCATATAATAGCATCAATCATATAAAATTAACACATCATTGAAATCCATGCATAAATCATCAAATACATCATCATAATCATCACATGTGCATCTATAGTATCATATCATCATATCAATAAAAATAGCATAAATGTGTCCATCATAGACACCATCTCATAAGCATCAATAACACAAAAAAATCATGGCATATTCATCTCATCTTCTATCATAAAAAAATCAAGTCATAGTACATTGGAGCTCTACAGAGCGTCATTAATATGTACGCTAAAAAAAATCTATACAAAATATACATCAATCTCAAAAATACAACAAAATGGTATTGTATCCTTTTTGGACTAGCTATGGATAGCATTTTCCCCATGTGAACCTGATAGAGATGGTGGGTGTCTTGGTGGAGGCATGGCCACTGACCCTAATCTAGCTTTTGACATTGTCCTAGAAGTTGACGCTCTATCCCTTGACACTATCCTCTTTACAAAGGAGGGCTCCCTCTACTCAAATGGTATGGCACACTCATATGATGATCTATAGTCTGTTGCCTCACACAATACTCATGTTGCCTCCTAGGATGCTTGTCCTAGCTCCTTAAATGCATGTGTCATCCTTTGCAAACCAAGTAGAAGTTATGCCTAGTCTCTCTCCTACCTAAGTCTCTAGACATCCACCCATGCCCTATCTAGATGCACCTGTAACCCATCTTGCAATGCAACTACACAATCCCACTCTACTTGTAAACTATCCCTCTGCACTTGTATCCCATCATGCTCTATGACTAGGCTATCTCTCTTATCTTAAAGAGTGTCCCTATCTAGTAGAAATGAAAGCACAACTACTCTACATAAATATGATTCAAATATATGTTTAATGATCGTTAACAATGTATTATCCAATGGATATTATAACATAGAAAAAAAACTATGCATTATAGAAATATCAAATTAGAAAACTGAACACACAACATAGTGTTTAATGTGGAGAAAACCCTTTCGGGTAAAAAACTCCACACATGAAAGAGGCCCAAGTTTGTATTAATCTGAAAATGATTGTACAATACAACAACTCCACCAATCTTCCCTTCAGTCTTCAACCTGACATCATTCTGGCAACACTTGAGTACCTAAAACCTATATTGCAGCAACAACTACAATGACAAATACTTATAGAAGTGTTTTCCCTCTAATCTAGGCATCCACTTTATCTCTCCTAAGATTCCCCCACATGCAAACATTAAATGTTGTCATACATGCAACCTCCATGTGACTAAAGATGCCAATGCAAAGTTGGGCACCCAAGGTCAAGAATAACAGCTTATGATGCATTATAACCATCATAGATACCATTAAAGTGTATCTTCCCAAGATGGGCACCTGGGGCTAAACATAGCACCTTACAACTAATGAATATCTGTCATATGTGTCATAGTGTCATAGAGTCTTATGACAACTTGCAGCTATCATAGATTCTTTACACGCACCCACCAAACATTATGATGTGCGTCATATATGCTAAAAATAGTAGATTCTCCCAAGGTGGTGCCTATACTCAATTACACATGAGTTTTACAATTGCCAACAATAAATATCACTCCTTAATTACCTTTGGTGACTCAAGAATTACCATTGCCAGTGAAACTACCTCATTCCCTTATGGGTAATTACAAATAATAAATGGAATAAATATAATATTGAATTTTACAAGGTTAATGGCACCTTATTCCAAAATTCTCCCACTTGACATTATACATTGTAAATCAACCCATTGGAAATCAAATGAAATAATTAGGTACTAGAAACAAGGCCCATGGCCTCTCTGCACCACACGAACTTCTCTGTGCTTACAGGTTTGGTCAATGCATCTGTAACATTCTCTTGAGTGTCTATCTTCTTCAGCTCAATCTATCCATTTGCAAACAACTCTCAAACAAAGTGATACTGAACATTAACATGCTTAGTTCAAGCATGATACATAGGATTCTTTGCAAAACAAATAACACTCTGGCTATCACAACCAATTTGAATGATCCTGCAATCAAATCCAATACCTATACACAATCTCCTCAACCAAACTGCCTCCTTAGAGACATGAGTAACAACCATATACTCTGCTTCTATGGTGGACAAAGTAACTATGGGCTACCTCTTACTCATCCAACTCACTGCTCCTCCAAATAGAGTAAACACATAGCCACTAGTGGACCTTCAGGTATCCAAGTTACCTGCCCAATCTGAATCAACAAATCCCTGTATGTCCAAAGATTTATCAGCACTAATAGTACCAGAATAAACTGAACAATGATCAAGAGTACCTACAAGATATTTAAACACCCTCTTCACATAATTCCAATGTTGTCTACCAGGGTTAGACATAAATCTACTCAAAACTCCCACTACTTGGGCAATATCTGGTCTAGTACAAACCATTGCATACATCAAACTCCCTATAGCACTAGCATATGGCACATTATACATATCCTCAAAATCATCTTCATTCTTTGGACAGATATCTAACGAAATCTTAGTACCAATGGATAAAGGAGCTCTAACTGGTTACAATCATACATACTGAATCTCTGCAAAATGGTATTTACATACTTACCTTGTGACAACCAAAGCTTTTTTTTACCTCTATCTCTCCTGATCTCCATTCCTAGAATATACCTGGCAACTCCAAGATCCTTCATATCAAATGTACCTGAAAGTTGAGCTTTCAGCTCACTGATCATACCCTTAGTATTGTTGAAAAACAACATGTCATCAACATACAAAGCAATGATCATTATAGAATCACCAATACAATGAATGCAAACATAATGACCCTCCTTGCTCCTAACAAAACCCAATTTCAATACAAATGAATCAAACTTTTGATACCACATTTTGGGAGATTGTTTCAAACCATAGAGAGACCTCTTCAACATGCAAACCCAATGTCATTTTCCTTTTACTTCAAAACCTATAGGTAGTTGCATATAAATTTCTTCTTCAAGATATCCACACAAGAATGCAGTCTTAACATCTATTTTCTCAATCTCCCAATCAAAGGCTACAGGAATGGATAACAAAAATCTAATAGAAGTCAATTAGCAATAGGAGAGAAAATCTCACCAAAATCAACTCCCTCTCTCTGGGAGTAGGCCTTGGCTACCAGTCTAGCCTTGTACTTCTCCAATGACCTATTTTCTCCAAACTTCTTCTTAAAGACGCACTTACAACCTATGGCCTTTCTTCCTTTGGAAAAATGAACAAGATCCCAGGTGTTACAAGAGTTTAAAGCCATCATTTCCTCTTGCATGGTTAACTGCAAAGACTCACTATCATCTGCAAGAATAACTTCCCTGTAGGATCTAGGCTCATCGTCAGTACTCAATAAAGCAAATATACAATAGAAATCTGGTGGGCTATACTTGCCAACTAGATTTTGTTGTCTTGTGGATCTCTTCAAGAGTGGAGTAAGAGTCTCAACTTGTTCTTCTGCATCATCATCTATACCAACTTCTTTTGTAACACAAGATTCATCTTCATCAGTACTACTCAAATCTTCTTCTTCTTCTTCACCCTCTAATCCATTATTTTGTTCTTCCTAAGGTGTATCTTGTTGCTCTAAAAAAAAGTGCACTCTCTTTACGCTTTCTTCTTTTTCTTTTGTCTTCTTAGGTTCAGAAATAGCTCTAAGTTCCCTAAAAATAACATCTTTAGAATAGATAATCTTACGGGTTAGTGGATTCCAAAGATTGTAGCCTTTGACATTATCACCATATCCAATGAATGTACACTTTTCAGATTTTGGATCCAACTTAGATCACTTTTCCTTAGGCACATGAACAAAAGCCTCACAGAAAAAAAAACCCTTAAATGTTAAACATAAGATTTCTTACCTGTCCACACTTCATAAGGTGTCGAATCAAGAGCCTTGAAAGGAGATCTATTAATCAAGTAGCAAGAAATACACACAGCCTTTGCCCCAAAACATTTATCCAACTATGCATCACTCAGCATACTTTTGGCTCTTTCCATAATTGCCCGGTTCATCCTTTCTGCAACACCATTCTGTTGTGGTGTATACGAAGTTGTTTTTTGTCTGATAATACATGCATGCTTGCAAAACTCATTAAATTCCTTAGAGAAATATTCCCCTCCATTGTTAGATCTTAATATTTTTATCCTTAATCCTGATTGGTTTTCAACTAAGACTTTAAAATCCTTAAACTTAGTGAAAACTTCAGATTTGTGTTTCATAAAATAAATCCAAGTAAATCTAGATACATCATCAATGATAACGAGATTTTCTGATAGAATCATTATCCACAAGTCACACATCCATATGAATAATCTCTAACTTATCTTTTTCTCTATTGCTTCTTGAAGGAAATGATTTTCTATTTTTTTACCAAACACACAATGCTCACAGAAATTAAAGTGCTCATCAGAATAAGAAAAACCGTCTAAAAAATCTTTATTCTTAATAGTTTTCAAAACATTATTACTTGTGTGACCTAATCTATGGTGCCACAACATACAAGTGTTTTCAAAAACCTCAAAAACATAAGAGGCATTACAAACTATAGTGGATTCTAGCTAAACAAGTTTCCCATTCTCTTTCCCTTCGCTACCACCAAGTTCCCTCTCACCAATCTACAACCATGCTTGTAAAATGTTACATGCATTCCCAAATCATTCAACTTTGAAACTAAAATTAGATTTCTAGCTAATCTAGGAACATGCAAAACACCAGGGAGGGTTTTAATCCTCCCATCACTGAAACACAACAATACCTTGCCTTTCCCAACTATCGAATATGTAGAGTTGTCTCCAAGGTAAATATTACCTCCATCATACTCTTCTTATGTGGAAAACCATTCCTTATGCGGGGTCTTACGAAACGGGCATCTTGAGTCAACCAACCAGTGATCATTAGAAACAACATTACATGCAGAAAGTAAAATATCTTCACCTACATTCGAGAACTTATTAGAAGCATTCTCCCACTATTTCTTTGGGTTTCTGCACTCCTTCACATGTCCCCTTTTACCACAGTTCCAACACTTAACTTTGTTCTTCTTTCTAGGAGTCTTAGATCACCCCTTAGACTTGTCCTTAGCCCATTTCTGATCTCCTTTCAATCCTCTTTCTTTAGACCTTCCCCTGACATTGAGAGCATCCCCTGAACTATTTTAACTCTTCTTCCTCAATTCCTATGACAATAGAACTGAAACAAGTGCATCCAACTTCAGATCTGTGAGGTTAGCAGTGATAGCCAGTATGACATTCTCCCAAGATTGAGGTAAAGAATAAAGAAGTAAGCTACATTTATCTTCCTCATTAACATCAACATCTATGGATGCAAGCTGACTCAACAACAAATTAAGTGAATTTAAATGCTCTGCAACTGAATCACCCTCTCTCATTTTCATGGAAAATAATTTTCATTTTAAATAAAGTTTATTTATCATACTCCTGGCTTGGTATATCTCACCCAACCATCTCCACAAACTATGTGTAGTCTCTTCCTTTGCAACATTCAACAAGACAAAATTTGCAAGACACAAATGAATGGTTCCATGTGCCTTTTTATCCAAACTTGCCCATTCATCTGAAGAGACATCATTAGGTTTCTTCTCATTTTGAACATCCAACCACTAGTTTATTTCTTCCAACAAGTCTTCCATTTTTCAGCTTCCACAACTCATACCCCGTTCCATTGAACTTCTCAATGTCCAATTGAGAGGTTGATGCAATGGTGGATGTAGCCATAATATCAACTCAAGATCTGGAAAACAAACACAACCAAATCTCCCACTGCAACTACAGCTTTGACACTACCACCTAAGAGTTAAAGCTAGACAGGCTCTGATACCAAATGTTAGAAATAAAAGCACAACTACTCACCATAAATCTGATTCAAATATATGTTTAATGATCTTTAATAGTGTATTCTCCAATGGAGATTATAACATAGAAAAGAAACTCTGCATCACATAAATATCAAATCAGAAAACTAAACACACAACATAGTGTTTAATGTGGATAAAACCCTTTTGGGTAAAAAACTCCACACAAGAAAGAGGCCCAAGTTTGTATTAATCGTAAAATGATTGTACAATACAACTCCACCAATCTTCCCTTCAGTCTTCAACCTGACAACATTCCGACAACACCTGAGTACCTAAAACCTATATTGCAGCAACAAGTACAATGGAAAATACTTATAGAAGTGTTTTCCTCCAATCTAGGCATCCACTTTCTCTCTCCTAAGATTCCCCCAAATGCAACATTAAATGTCGTCATACATGCAACCTCCATGTGACAAAAGATGCCCATGTAAAGTTGGGCACCCAAGGTCAAGAATAGCATCTTATGATGTGTCATAACTATCATAGATACCACTAAAGTGTATCTTCCCAAGATGGGTACCTGGGACTAAACATAGCAACTCATCATAGTGTCATAGAATCTTATGACAACTTATAGTTGTCATAGATTCTTTGCATGCGCCCACCAAACATTATGACGTGCATTATAGATGCTAAAAATAGTAGATTCTCCCAAGATGGCACCTATACTCATTTACACATGAGTTTTACAATTGCCAACAATAAATATCACTCCTTAATTATCCTCGGTAACTCCAGAATTACCACTGCCAGTGAAACTACCTCATTCCCTTATGGGTAATTACAAATTACAAATAATAAATGGAATAAATACAATATTGAAATTTACAAGGTTAATGGCACCTTATTCCAACACTATCCACCTGTAGACTATCTCACTCCACTTGGAATGCATCTCTCTGATAGGGTAGTCACAAGGCACACTTGAAAGATCCCTGCAATCAAGACGACCTTCCACACAAAGATAAAAGAGAATATGCTATAATAATGGATCAAATATTCTATACACCAAATTGTATAAAACCGTTATGAAATACAATGAGAGAGCCTTTCGTATAAAGACAAGGGTGACAACCAAGGAGTTGTAGTCAAGTGACAAGTGTCACATTCCTATCACATGTGATAACTAGAGGATAGGATGCCAACTAGAGCACACATGTAGGATAAGACAACTCACTACAACTATCAATAACTAGAAGCATCTAGAAGACTCACTAAGCCAACTTAATATGTGAATTATGTGTGATGTGTGAATATTATTTAACTAATAAATAGTTAAATAATATGAATTATCCACACAAAGGGAAATTTACTAAACTAGATAGGAAAAACCCCTATTCACACCAACACCCCCCCTTAAGTGCAACTTATGGAGTAGCTGACTAAAACAAAGATGCAATGATGGGTCTCGGCTACTAGGCCCTGTTAGGTACCCATGTACAACAAATCTCAAGTCGAGAAAAGGAGAAAACCTCATGGGACAAAACTCATCTCCAATAGTGAGAATGTAGAAAACAAATGAAAGAAAGATGTGATGGAAGGAGGACTTAAGACCCCCTAGAACTACATCCAATACATATGTACAATCAATTACCCCCCATAGGAGAGCAAGTGTGAAACTATAGGTCCCCCCACAATGAAGTAGCTCCTGTGTCGATGGTGAATGCCTAAAGAAGAATGTTGAAGAGAATCTAAAGCTTGCAAAAAAAATTATTCCCCTTAGGAAGAAACAAGTCCGAAGGTTGATGTAGAAGAAACTCCATCTCGAGGTATGAGCGAAAAAGCCTCATGATGTATGTTGTCTCTGAAAACTTCTCAAGTGTCCACATGTCACAACCAAAAGATGTCATAATCAGGTATGACATACCTTATCAAATAATGTGACAATCCAAGACAAGATGAGAACTCAAGATCATCAATCTCCAAAGACAAAGAATCCTCTGAATAATGCTCAAGATACTCCAACTCAATGCCAAACTGTGACAAGAAAAGAGGAGAAGATGGTGCCCACACAACTAAAGTAGAAGAATCAACTCCTTCAAAGAGGAGATGAATGTCATCAATTATGTCCTCCAAGTCATCAAGATAGGACTCACAAAACAAGTCTGAAATACCTGTCAAGTACTCATGCTATAAACTTGTATCTAGGAGACAAAGAATATCATGCTCAAACTAAGTGGATGAAGCTATGTCAATGCCAATTTCTGAAGAAGTAGAAGAAAGAGGAAGCTCAAAACTAGTCTCAGGAACCAAAGTAGATGCAAGAACACCAAGGTTCAAGTGGCCAAACTTCTTACAAACATTATTCACACTTGACATGCATGAGTGTGAATAGCAATCAATGGATCTACATCATCATCAGAAAAAAAATGGGAGAATGTATACAAGCAAGATGCATGATCAGCCATCCCAACAACAATAATATCTCTTCTCTCCAAGTCTCGTATGATCATAGAATTAGGAGTGAACTCAACTGTCTTCCCTGCACCACAATGAGTAATCTAGTAGATGGAAAGGAGATTGGTTGTCAAGGAAGGTACATACAACACATTGTTGAATGTACTCTCACCAACATCAATAGTTTATTTTCTAGTTTCATGCATGTATGTATTGTTACCCATCAAAATAGGTGGCAAAGTACATGACTAAAATGAAGAGAACATCCCTTGTGAAGATGCAATATGATGAGAAGCTCTTGAATCAAGAAGCCATCTATCTAACTGTAGACTTGTTGAAGCAAAGAGTGCATGTCCTTTTCCTTTGTGTGACCCATTTGCAAATCTTGTTATCTTTGGCGGTGTAGATGATTATGGTGTTGAAGAAGAAGAATTGGGTAAAACTGATATTGATGAAGGATACTCAATGTTATGTTTTTGAAGAAGTTGTGACATCTCACCAAAAAAAATTCATAACATTTAGTCTCATCATGACCCAATTTCTTACAATAATAACACTTTGGCTTCTTCTTCTTATTGGACTCCTCTTTGGAAGAAGATTTGGGGGTTTTCTTTGATTCTTTCTCTTTCTCATTAGAGTTTGAATCATTTTGTTTCTTTCCCTTATTATTTGAAGCCTTAGGATCTTTTTGTTGGGATAAGGTACCATTAACCTTGTAAATCCCAATATTGTATTTTTTCTATTTATTATATGTAATTTGTAATTATCCATGAGATGTACTAGTTTCACTGGTAGGGGTAATTTTGGAGTCACCGAAAGTTATTACAGAGTGACTTTTACTATTGGCAAATGTAAAAAATCATGGTCAATGAGAATAGGCATGCTCCCTTGAGGAATATACTATTTTTGGCATGTATGACAATTGTCATAATGTTTGGTGAGTGAATCTATGACAGTTGCAAGTTGTCATAAGATTATGTGATTCTATGACACATATGACGAATATGTTAGTTGTATATTTTCTATATTTAGCCCAAGGTTCCTATCTTTGAAAGATACTCTTTTGCTGGAATCTATGATGGTTATGATGTGTCATAAGATGCTGTAAGAGGCCAGATTTTGTCTTTGGCACCCAACCTTTGCATGGTTGTTTTTGGACAAGTGGAAGGTGCTTGTAAGATGGCATTTAATATTTGTATGTTGACGAATCTCATGAGAGAGAAGGTGAATGCCTAAGATGAGTTAGAAAATGTTTCTATAAGTATTTACCATGTATTAGTTGCTGCAATATAGATTTTAGGTACTCAGGTGCTGCTGGAATGCTGTCAGATTGAAGACTGGTGGAGAGAGTTGAAGTATTGTTGTATTGTAAATCATTTTCAGATTAATACAAACATTAGCCTCTTTACCGTGTGGAGTTTTTTACCTGAAAGGATTTTCTCCATGTTAAACATTGTGTTATGTGTTCATATTTATGATTTTGCAATTTTGTGAAGCATAGTTTTGTTTTTGTGTTACAATGTCCATTAATAACACACAATCAAAGATTGTAGAAATTTATATTGAATCAGATTTCCATTGAAGTAGTGTTGCTTTCATTTCTAACATTTGGTATCAGATCCTAGCTAGCTTTGACTCTTGGGTGGTAGTGTGGAAGCTGTAGCTGCAGAGGGAGATTTGGTTGTGCTTGTTTTGCAGATCTTGTGTTGTTATTATGGCTACATCCATCATAGCATCAACCTCTCATTTATACATTGAGAAGTTCAATGGAACAGGGTATGAGTTGTGGAAGCTGAAAATAGAAGATTTGTTGGAAGAAAGAAACCAATGGTTGGCTATCCAAAAAGAGAAGAAACCTGACGATGTCTCTCAAGATGAGTGGGATAGACTAGATAAGAAGGCACGGGGAACCATCCAGTTGTGTCTTTTAGACTCTGTCCTATTAAATGTCGCAAAGGAGGAGACCGCATACAAATTGTGGAATCAATTGGGTGAGATCTACCAAGCCAAGAGTATGGTAAATAAACTTTATTTAAAAAGGAAGTTGTTTTCTTTGAAAATGAAAGAGGGTGAGTTAGTTGCAAAGCATTTAAATTCTTTTAATTTATTGGTAAGTCAATTTGATTCAGTAGATGTTGAGGTTAGTGAGGAAGATAAATGTATCTTACTTCTTTGTTCTTTACCCGAGTCCTGGGAGAATGTTATCCTTGCTATCACTGCTAACCTTGTGGATCCGAAGTTGGATGCTCTTGTTTCAGTGCTACTATCACAGGAATTAAAGAAGAAGAGTTCAAATAGTTTAAGGGATGCTCTCAGTGTTAGGGGAAGGTCTAAGGAAAGGGGACCTAAAGGAGATCCTAAAGGGGCTAAGGATAAGTCCAAGGGCCAGTCTAAGACTCTTGGTAAAAAGAACAGAGTTAAGTGTTGGAACTACGGTAAAAGGGGACATGTGAAGGAGGAGTGCAGAAATCCCAAGAAACAATGGGAGAGTGTTTCGGATAAGTCCTCGAATGCAGGTGAAGAAGTTTTACTTTCTACGTGTAATCTTGTTTCTAATGATCACTGGTTGATTGACTCATGATGCTCATTTCATATGACCCCACATAAGGAATGGTTCTCCTCATATGAAGAATATGATGGAGGTAATATCTACCTTGGTGACAACTCTACATATCTGATTATTAGGAAAGAAAAGATATTGTTGTGTTTCAGTGACGGGAGGATTAAAACCCTTCCTGGTGTTTTGCATGTTCCTAGATTAGCTAGAAATCTAATTTCAATTTCAAAGTTAAATGATTTCAGAACGCATGTGACATTTGACAAGCATGGTTGCAGATTGGTGAGAGGGAACTTGGTGGTAGTGAAAGGGAAGAAATTCAGGAACTTGTTTAAGCTTGAAGCCACTACAGTTTGTAATGCCTCCTATGTATCTGAGGCCACTACTGAAAATACATGTATGTTGCAGCACCATAGATTGGGCCACACAAGCAATAATGTATTAAAAACTATTGAGAATAAAAATTTGTTGGATGGTTTCTCCTATTCTAATGTGCACTCTATGAGCATTGTGCGTTTGGTAAACAAAACGGAAAATCATTTCCTTTAGGAAGCAATAGAGCAAAAGAGAAGTTAGAAATTATTAATACGGATGTGTTTGGACCTGTGGATGATGAATCTATTAGAAAATCTCTTTATTTTGTAACCTTCATTGATGATGTATCCAGATTTACATGGATTTATTTTATGAAGCATAAGTCTAAAGTTTTCACTAAGTTTAAGGAATTCAAAGTCTTAGTAGAGAACCAATCAGATTTAAAGATAAAAATATTAAGATCTCACAATGGAGGGGAATATTGCTCTAAAGAATTTGATGAGTTTTGCAAGCATGCAGGTATAATCAGACAAAAGACAACTTCGTATACACCACAATAGAATGGTGTTGTAGAAAGGATGAACCGAACAATTATGGAAAGGGCCAAAAGTATGCTTAGTGATGCACAGTTGGATAAATGCTTTTGGGCAGAGGCTATGTGTACTGCTTGCTACTTGATAAACAGATCTCCTTGTAAGGCTCTTTATTCAACACCTTATGAAGTGTGGACAAGTAAGAAACCTTTTGTTTCACATTTAAGGGTTTTTGGTTGTGAGGCTTTTGTTCATGTGCCTAAGGAAAAGTGATCTAAGTTGGATCCAAAGGCTAAAAAGTGTACATTCATTGGATATGGTGATAATGTGAAAGGTTATAAGCTTTGGAATCCACTAACCCATAGGATTATCTTTTCTAGAGATGTTATTTTCAGGGAACTTAGACCTATTTTTGAACCTGAGCAACAAAAAGAGAAAGAAGAAAAGGTAAAGAAGGTGCACTTTGATTTAGAGCAGCAAGATGCATCTCAGGAAGAACAGAATGATGGATTAGGGGGTGAAGAAGAAGAAAAAGATTTGAGTAGTTCTGATGAAGATGAATCTGTTGTGACAGAAGAAGTTGGTACAGATGATCATGGAGAAGAATGAGTAGAGTCTCTTACTCCACCCTTCAGGAGATCCAAAAGACAACAGAATCTAGTTGACAAGTATAACCCACCAGATTTCCATTATGTATATGCTTTATTGAGTACTAACGATGAAACTAGATCCTACAGGGAAGCTATTTCTGCAAATGATAGTGAGTCTTGGCAGCTAGCCATGCAGGAGGAGATGATGGCTTTAGACTCTTGTAATACTTGGGATCTTGTTCATTTGCCCAAAGGAAAAAAGGCCATAGGTTGTAAGTGGGTCTTCAAGAAGAAGTTTGGAGTAGACGGGTCATTGGAGAAGTACAAGGCTAGACTGGTAGCCAAGGGCTACTCCCAGAGAGAGGTAGTTGATTTTGGTGAGATATTCTCTCCTATTGCTAAATTGACTTCTATTAGATTTCTCTTATCCATTGTTGCAGCTTATGATTGGGAGATTGATCAAATGGATGTTAAGACTACATTCTTGCATGGGGATCTTGAAGAAGAAATTTATATGCAACAACCTATAGGTTTTGAGGTAAAGGGAAAAGAACATTAGGTTTGCAGGTTAAAGAGGTCTCTTTATGGTCTGAAACAATCCCCTAGAATGTGGTATCAAAAGTTTGACTCATTTGTTTTGAAATTGGGTTTTATTAGAAGCAAGGAGGATCACTATATTTACATTCATTGTGTTGATGATTCTATACTGGTTATTGCTTTGTATGTTGATGACATGTTTTTCAACAATACTAAGGGTATGGTCAATGAGCTTAAAGCCCAACTTTCAAGTATATTTGAGATGAAGGATCTTGGTGCTGCAAGGTGTATTTTGGGAATGGAGATCAAGAGGGATAGAGTTAACAGAAAGCTTTGGTTGTCACAAAGTAAGTATGTGAATACTATTTTGCAGAGGTTTAGTTTACAGGACTATAACCTAGTTAGAGTTCCTTTACCTATTGGTACTAAGATTTCATTAGATATGTGTCCAAAGACTGAGGATGATCTTAAGGATATGTCTAATGTGCCATATGCTAGTGTTGTAGGGAGTTTGATGTATGCAATGGTTTGCACTAGACCAGATATTGCCCAAGCAGTGGGAGTTTTGAGCAGATTTATGTCTAACCCTGGTAGACAGCATTGGAACTATGCGAAGAGGGTGTTTAAATATCTTGCAGGTACTCCTGATCATTGTTTGGTTTATTCTAGTACTGATAGTGTTGATATATCTTTGGACATATAGGGTTTTTTTATGCAGATTAGGTAGGTGATTTGGATAGTGGAAGGTCCACTAGTGGCTATGTGTTTACTCTGTTTGGAGATGTAATGAGTTGGATGAGTAAGAGGCAACCCATGGTTGCTTTGTCCACTACAAAAGCAGAGTATATGGCTACTACTCATGTCTCTAAGGAGGTAGTTTGGTTGAGGAGACTGTGTACAGGTATTGGTTTTGATTGCAAGATCATTTAGATTGGTTGTGATAGCCAGAGTGCTATCTATTTGGCTAAGAATCCCATGTATCATGCTCAGACTAAGCATGTTGATGTTCAGTATCACTTTGTTCGAGAGTTGGTTGCAAATGGAGAGATTGAGCTAAAGAAGATAGACAATCAAGAGAATGTTGCAGATTCATTGACTAAGATTGTGAGCATAGAGAAGTTTGAGTGGTGCAGAGAGGCCATGGGCCTTGTTTTTAGTGCTTGATTATTTTCATTTGATTTCCTATGGGTTAATTTATAATGTATAATGTCAAGTGGGAAAATGTTGGGATAAGGTGCCATTAACCTTGTAAATCCTAATATTGTATTTATTCTATTTATTATATGTAATTTGTAATTATCCATGAGGAGATGTACTAGTTTCACTGGCAGGGGTAATTTCAAAGTCACCGGAAGTTATTACAGAGTGACTTTTACTATTGGCAAATGTAAAAACTCTGGTAAATGAGGATAGGCATGCTCCCTTGAGGAATATACTATTTTTGGCACGTATGACAACTATCATAATGTTTGGTGAGTGAATCTATGACAGCTGCAAGTTGACATAAGATTCTATGATTCTATGATGCATATGATGGATATGTTAGTTGTATATTTGCTATATTTAGCCCAAGGTTCCTATCTTGGAAAGATACTCTTTTACTGGAATCTATGATGGTTATGACACGTCATAAGATGTTGTAAGAGGCCAGATTTAGTCTTGGGCACCCAACCTTTGCATGGTTGTTTTTGGACAAGTGGAAGGTGCTTGTAAGATGGCATTTAATATTTCTATGTTGGGGAATCTCATGAGAGAGAAGGTGAACGCCTAAGATGAGTTAGAAAATGTTTCTATAAGTATTTTCCATGTATTAGTTGCTACAATATAGATTTTAGGTACTCAGGTGCTGCCGGAACGCTCTCAGATTGAAGATTGGTGGAGGGAGTTGAAGTGTTGTTGTATTGTAAATCATTTTTAGATTAATACAAACATTGGGCCTCTTTCCTATGTGGAGTTTTTTACCTGAAAGGGTTTTCTCCATGTTAAACATTATGTTATGTGTTCATATTTCTGATTTTATATTTCTGTGAAGCATAGTTTTGTTTCTGTGTTACAATCTCCATTAACACACAGTTAAAGATTGCAGAAACTTATATTGAATCAGATTTCCATTGAAGTAGTATTGCTTTCATTTCTAACACTTTTGTGCTTTGTGTTGCAACTAGAGCTTGTGATCTAGGAGACTTCAATGTGCCCATGTGTAGTAGCTTGGCTTGTTCTCTAGTGAGTTGTGCAGCAAACTCCTCAAGTGAAGGCATAGTAAACTTACTGCCAAAAGCATCCATTGTAGCATAAAAGGTAGAAACATAAACTGAATAAGTAGGACCCAATTTTGCAAGAATAGATAGAATCAATTGTTCATCTTCTTTCTCAAGACCACACTGTTTGATTTACAACTTGAGAGACTTAAACTTGGTGAAGAAATCTTCAATTTGATGAAAATCTTGAGGATTAAGTGCAATTATCTCATTCTCCGATTTGAACCTTCTTATTTTATCCTGCTTTCCAAAGAGATTGTCTAATGTTGTCCATATCTCATTTGGTATTTTATAAGACTCAACATGAAATATAAGATTTAGAAAAATAGCAAGGAAAAGTGTGCCATAATCCTCATCTCTTCTATCTAACCATTTTATTCTCTCAGTAGCACCTGTGGGTTCAAGATCTGTGCCTAAAGTTATTCTATGTAACTTTTGTTTATACAATAGAAACTCCATGTTTTTCTTTCATTCATAATAATTATATGGAGTTAAAAATGGAATTTGAGGCATATCCATGATGAAAAAGAAAAACAACAATACAACAACACCCCTTTACTATGAAAGAGACCCCCCCCTAATTTGTTGTGGCACATTATACTTAGTGCAATTTACAATTGTCCTCAATGGACCAAAATTGGGAAAATAATCAAAATCTCTTAAAAAGAGATTTGAGTGAGATTACAATTACTCACACTGATTTATTATAGCAAACAAATCCCTTCAAAACAAATTTCACCTCCTCAAGTCTCAAAATGCCCAAGTTATCACTCAAAAGCCAAAAAATTGACAAATTGAATTATACGAACTTGGAGCTAAATCTAAGAAAAGTGCATGGATGTCTCTGAAGATCTTTTGAATACCTTTCTGATGCCGCAAGAATCATGAAAATCAACGATTGTGGCTGAAAGTTGTGAGCTTGGAAGCCAAAAAAGAAGATATGTCTTCAACTTGCAATAAATGTTGTCAAACAGAAAAATATGCAAAAACATTGACACCACTATGAAGTGCTCTCTGTCAGATTTCCAATGATATCTCGTTTTCCTGATTTTGACTTTGTGGGCAAAATTTGTACAAAAAAGAAAAAAAAGCCCTACTTTAGTGCTTTCGAGGGGCAAAACAGGCCCCCTATTGACAGAGTATTTTGTCCTAGATGGAATATTCTGTCAAAAAGCAAAAAGCTATTGTGTGGATGCAAAACCACCATTTATTTTTGAATACCAACTTCAGAATGGGAAAAATAGCTTATCAGGATCTGAAAACACCTTTCTGCTCGACAGAAATTGCCTTTTTTTATGAAACCATTGATTAATGCTAAAACCACCTATCAATGGTTTTTTGAAAGCCCATTGATGTGATATTGTCGGTAGGTTGTAAAGAGGGTTGGAAGTATTCTATTACCGTTGACAGTTTAGAGAATGTCAGTTGATGAAAAAATTATGCCAAGTGTTTAGATTTATGTCGGCGAATGGTGTAAAGACTAGACACTCAGCAGTTAAAACAATTTGCAGTCAATGGTAAAACCTATCCACTGAATATTTGTCGAGACTATGAATATTCACCAGAAGGAACAACCAATGGGAGAAAACGCAGTAACCTCTAGTGATAAATGTGCTACTAATTGAATGTCCATCGAGAGTGTATGTTCGTCGTGGTATTAAGAGCCTAGTGGATCTTCTTTTTGTTTAAAACCTATAGTTTGCAAATAGAAAGGCCAAAGCCTTAGTATCACGGGGGTGGTGGGTTTTTACCCTATCACAACCATTAAAGAATGAGTCTACGGCCCTAAATAGGGTTCGCACCCTATGGATAAGGTCTGTAGCCTGCTTTGCAAAGTGTAGATCTATGCAGGGTACGACAATACCCTGCCGCAATATATATATATATATATTTTAAACTTTTCAAACTTTTGCCAAAAACAATCTACAAAAATATTAAAAAAAGATTTGATTTAAACATCAGAATTTTTTTTAATACTTGACAGTGTTACATTGATGGTGCAAAGACTGTGCAATTGCATACGGAGCTGTACAAGCGTATAGATTTTTCTGCAAGCCCTTGTTGCAAGTATGAGCAGTAAGTGTGGTCGTTGATGTCAACACCTAAGGTCAACATCAAAGGAATTGGTTGAGAAATTAGTACAATTCAAAAACTATTCTATAGTGTTTTGATCCGCATATCCTATAGAGTGAATATCTTGGTCTACAGTTTGGAAGTTATGATAAGGGATGTCTGTAGTTGCTATGTTTCAAGTTTGAGCCTTCAGTATAAAGATGTGAGTGAGTTCTATTCACCAAAGTAAAAACTATTTTTCTGTGTATTTAATGGTGATCGGGAAAATGTATTCTACTCTGCATTTCTTCGCATTTAAGCTTTACAATCTATGGTTCTGGAATTAAGTTTGTAATAATGTTATGTGCCTTTAATTCAAATGGTTCATGATTTGGTGCTCCGCAAGCGATCTTTCCTTTATGAGAATGGTCGACAATAATGACTAAATGCTCCGGTTTAAAGAATCTTCTGGATAGAATGTTTGGGGTTGTGTGGAAGTTATTGGTGATTGTAATGTGATTGTGGAGGTCTCTAGATCATGTTCCTACCTTTGGATTGGTCCGCAAAGTATAATCCGGATCATGCATAAAGCATATTCCTAAGGGTCTTAAGTTAACACCAGTCTTAGCTGACTTGGTTGTTTTCACTACTTGTGATTATACTTTGAAGATTATGGAAGTGTGTCATTGTGTGGAAGATTGCATTTGAGTCCCAGCTGAGGAGTGGTGTGATCCTCATTCATTCTTTTCTTCGCAAATCTGTTTAGGTCCAGACCTATTCTAATATTTGTATGTATGCTGACCTTGGAGATTGTTCCAATGGTTGATGATTGTAATGCCGACCTTGATGTACATTCCAAGGTTGATGAATTGTATACATGCATGTAATGAAGTCGTGAAAAATATATATGATGTGCAAAGAAGTGAAGATAAGTGCAAAGTAAGAAAGTAGAGCAGAGCAGAGGAGATTTATTGTGCTTCAATGGAACTGAACTCTGGCATGGCGTAGATGCTACTATCTTAGTTCATCAACTTTGGCAATAAGCCACCGCATTGGTAGTGAGCCCCTTCTTTTGTAGTGAGCATTCTGGGCAGTGAGCCTCTAACAGTGAGCCTTGTTGTAAATTTTGATATATCATTTATATTGTGAGCTAACACTCACCATGATTTTTCCCTTATTGGGTTTTCCACATAAAAATATGGTGTCTCATGTGTCTCATGTGTGAATGTGTTTAAATTTTGATTCCATGCTCTTATGGTTAAATTACAATAACAGAGATTAAGTGGTTGATGTGTTGATGGCTTTAAAGTTTTGGTTACAACTGATTCACCCCCTCTCAATTGTCTTGCACATTTCAACATTTGGTATCAAAGTGAGGGTTCCTCAGTAAAGAGCCTAACAACTTGAGGTAGATCCGGGATGGCGTATAGGAAGAAGTCACCACAGTTCGATGGAACATATTATGCTCTTTGGAAGGTACAGATGAAAAGTCATCTCATTTCTCTTGGTTATAATTTTGGAAGATGGAAGAGAAAAAGTATACTATTCCTCAAAATGGACCATCAGATGAAGATGAAGTCAAATACTATGAGTTTAATGGAAAGGCTAGAGATGCTCTGTTAAATGCTTTATCCAACAATGAGTTAGTGAAAGTAATGGATCTAGAAATTGCTCATGAGATCTGGGAAAAATTGAAAAATTTGTATGAAGGAGATGATTCTATGAAGAGTGCAAAATTACAAAATCTGAAGGTGAAGTATGAAGCCCTGAAGATGAGTGATGATGAGAATATAACAATCTACATGCAAAAGGTTGATGAAATTGTCAATGGAATCAAAGGTCTTGGAGGAACTATTGATGAAGATGAGGTTATGTTGAAGATTCTTATGTCTTTGCCTAAATCCTATAGTCACAAGGTGTTAGCAATTGAAGAAGTTATGAGTGTGAACAAGATTACAAAAGATCAATTGCTCGGGAAGCTTACAACTTTTGAGATGAGAGAATTTGGCGATGCTCTGCTAAAGACTGAGACTGCTTTCAAGGCCAACACTTTAGAAAAGACTTCAAGAGCTCAGAAGTATGCTATGGAATCTGATGATGATCTTGATGAGATTGAAGCCAACTTTGTGGACAAAATGTAAAGAGGTACCGGTAAGTTCAAAGGCAAATTACCATTCAAATGCTTTTCTTGTGGTAAGATTGGTCACTATGCCTCCAGATGTCCGAAGAGAATTAAAAGAGGTAGAAAGAAATTTGAAAGTAGACCTAGAACTATAAAGAAATGCTATTATGTTAGAGACTTTGATGATGATGGTGTGACAGATGATGAGTCTGATGATACTAGTGCAAATGAATGCTTGTTTATTGCTATCAAGAAAGAACCTGTGTCTACTAATCCTGCTAACTGTGTGAAGGAAGAAAAATTAGTGGAAGAAAGTGCTCTGTCTGTCCAGGTTGAGAAGGATAAGGATGAATGGATTATTGACAGTGGATGTTCACATCACATGACCGGTGACACAAGTAAGTTTGTAAGTTTGGAAAAGTATGATGGTGGACTGGTTAGGTTTGGAGATAATGCAGCTAGTAAGATCTATGGAAGAGGATCTATTTCTTTTGATGGCAAGCACAATACAGATGATGTTTTATATGTGAAGGGTCTAAAGTATAATCTTCTAAGTGTTGGTCAGATGTGTGATAAAGGGTATGATCTGAGATTCAAGGACAATGCATGCAAGATCATGGAAAGCTCTGGAACAGTGACTGCAACTGGTAAGAAGACTAGAGGTAATGTTTATCACTTGAGGGGAACTGATAATTGTTGATTGTTGGCTCAGACAGATGAGATTTGGTTGTGGCATAGAAGGATGTGTCATATCAATTTTGACAACTTGGTGAAAATAAGTTCATTGCAAGTTGTGAGAGATTTGCCTAAGCTTGTGAAGCCTGCTAACACTATTTGCAAGGAATGTCAATTGGGGAAACAGACAAGGACAAATTTCAATAATAAAGAACAATTCTCTGTTGGATTACTTGAGCTGGTGCATACAGATTTGTGTGGTCCTACAAGAATAAGAAGTCTACAAGGAGATAGGTACTTTATGTTGCTTATTGATGATTATTAAAGAATGACTTGGGTCACTTTTCTAGAAGAGAAATCAGAAGCCCTAGACAAGTTCAAAGATTTCAAGGCAATGGTTGAGAATGAGTTAGAATTGAGGATCAAATGCTAAAGGTCTGATAGAGGAGGTGACTTTACATCAAATGAATTTAATGTTTTCTATGAAGAAAATGGGATAAAGAGATAGTTGTTTGCACCTAGGACTCCTCAACAAAATGGAGTTTTTGAAAGAAAGAACAGGATAGTTCAAGAGGTTGCTAGGTCAATGATGTTAGAGGCAAACCTACCAGAAGTGTATTGGAGAGAAGCTATACCTACTGTTGTCTACATTCAGAATAGAATTCATGTCAAAGGTAATGGCACTAAAACTCCTTATGAATTGTGGTATGGAAGAGTTCCTATAGTGAAATATTTCAAATTTTTTGGAAGAAAATGCTATATCAGAAGAGAAGAACTAGGCAAGTTTGATGCTAGATTTGATGAAGGAATTTTCCTTGGATACTCCACTAAGAGTAAAGCCTACTGATGCTATAATAAGAGAATGAGAAAGATCATTGAGAGTGCTAATGTGAAGGTTGATGAAGATAAGGAAAGAATATCAAACCTAATGGTTATGAATCAGATGAAACTGCTGCTATAGAAAAAGTTGAACAACAAGAAAGTGAAGAAGAAGATGAAAAAGCTCCAGAAAGTGCTGCTAAGACTCCCAAGTATGTAAATATTAATCATTCTAAAGATCGGATTATTGGTGACAAAAGCAAAGGGGTATTGACAAGGAAAAGAGCTGCAAAAGAATAGGTGAATTACTGTCTACTTTCACAGATTGAACCTAAAACTATTAGAAGAGCTAATGCAAATAGAAAATAACCAAACTTGGGAATTGGTCCCTAGACCTGTTGATAAGAATGTGATTGGAACTAAATGGGTCTTCAGAAACAAAACAAGACTAGTATGTAAAGGATATTCTTAGGTTGAAGGTATAGATTTTGAGGAGACTTTTGCTCTGGTGGCAAGAATTGAGGCAATAAGAATGTTCTTGGAATTTGTAGCACACAAAGATTTCAAGGTGTACCAGATGGATGTGAAGTCTGCTTTCTTGAATGGAAAACTAGAAGAAAAAGTCTACATCGAACAACCAGAAGGATTTTAGTTATCAAGCCAAGGTGACATGGTGTACAGATTGAAGAAAGCATTGTATGGACTTAAGCAAGCTCCTAGAGCCTGGTATGCAAGATTGGACAAATATTTGTTGCAATTAGGGTTCAGCAAAGGTACTATAGACAATAATCTCTATTTCAAAATCAATGATGATCAAATTCTGATTGTTGAAGTTTTTGTTGATAATATTATCTTTGGAGGCAATGAAGGTATGTGTAAGAAATTTGTAGAGGAAATGCAAAAAGAGTTTGAGATGTCTATGTTTGGTGAAATGAATTTCTTTTTAGAACTGCAGATTACTCAATCAGAAAAAGGAATTTTTATTTCTCAGTCCAAGTATGTGAAAGAATTGTTAAAGTTTGGAATGGAGGATTCTAAGCCAATATGTACTCCTATGGTAACTGGTTGCAAGCTGACCAAGAATGATGAATCACCTAAGACTGATAAAAAAAGTATAGATCTATGATTGGAGGACTACTTTATCTAACCCATACCAGACCATACATAATGCATGCAGTTTGTCTTGTGGAAAGATTTTAAGAAGACCCTAGAGAGTCACATGTGATGGCAGTCAAGAGGATCATGAGGTATTTAAAAGGCACTCCAGACTATGGATTGTGGTATCCCAAATATACTGATTTCACTCTTAGTGCTTATATAGATGTAGATTGGGCTAGAGATAGTGATGACAGGAAAAGTACAAGTGGAGGTACTTTCCTCTTGGGTAATAGATTGGTTTCATAGGTGAGCAAGAAGAAAGAATCAGTTTCTTTGTCTACTGTAGAAGCAGAATATATTGTTGCAGCATGTTGTTGTACTTAAGTACTTTGCATGAAGCAAACATTGAAGGATATAAGAGTTGTGTTTGAAGAACCAAATTCATTTTTTTTGTGACAATAGAAGTGCTATAAACATTTCAAATAATCTGGTGATGCACTCAAGAACAAAGCATTTATCAATAAGGTATCACTTCCTTAGAGAAAAGGTAACATAAAATGAAGTAAAGATGGAATATATGTCTACAAAGGATTAGATTGCAGATATTTTCACTAAGCCTCTGCCTAAGGATACTTTTGAGTATCTCAGGGAAAAGTTAGGGGTTATTACCCCTCCTTCTCTAAACTAAATATGAATGAGAAATGAATCAGTCCAGTGGTGCCCATAGTCTTATTCTTTGATCTGAATTGATGTCTTTTGAAGGCTACCTCTTAGGGGGAGAAGGTAGATGTTGCTGATATGAATATCTGACAAAGAGCAGTAAGTGTTGCAGTATTGCTGATAGGGGGAGAAGTGTAGAATGATATGAATTGAGCTTTGATAATTAAAAATAAAGAGAAGGTCTGGCACCCTTTGTCATTGATGTCAAAGGGGAAGAAAAGTTCATGTGAAAAACTCTAAGAAAGCATAAAGTAAGGGGTAGCAAAGAAGCAAAGCAAGTTTGATTATCTTTTGGTTTTTCACGTCATGTGTTGCCATCAATGACAAAGGGAGAGATTGTTGCAAGTATGAGCAGTAAGTGTTGCCATTGATGTCAACACCTAAGGTCAGCATCGAAGGAATTGGTTGAGAAGTTAGTACAATTGTAGAACTGTTCTATCTGCCAGAACAGTGTAGTGTTTTGCTCCGCATATGTTGTAGATTGAATATCTTGGTCTGTGGTTTGGAAGTTATGATAAGGGATGTCTGTAGTTGCTAAGTTTCAAGTTTGAGCCTCTGATATAAATATGTGAGTGAGTTTTGTTCACCAGAGTAAAAATTGTTTTTCTGTGTATTTAATGGTGATAGGGAGAATGTATTCTGCTCCGCATTTCTCCACATTTAAGCTTTACAATCTGCAGTTGTGGAATTAAGTTTTTAATAATGTTATGTGCCTTTAGTTCAAATGGTTCATGATTTGGTGCTCCGTAAGTGATCTTTCCTTTATGACAGTGGCCAACAATAATGACTAAGTGCTCTGGTTTGAAGAATCTTTTGGATAGAATGTCTGTGGGTTTTGCAGAAGTTATTGTTGATTGCTTGTGGAGGTCTCTAGATAGTGTTCCTACCTTTAGATTGGTCCACAAAGTATAAGTTGGATCTTTCATGAAGCATGTTCCTAAAGGTCTTAAGTTAACACTAGTCTCAGCCGACTTGGTTGTTTTCACTACTTGCAATTATACTTTGAAGATTATGGAAGCATGTCATTGTGTGGAAGATTGCATTTGAGTCCTAACTAAGGAGTGGTGTGATCCGAATTCATTCTTTTCTCTACAAATCTATTTAGGTCCAGACCTATTCTAATATTTGTATGTATGCCAACCTTGGAGATTGTTCCAATGGTTGATGATTGTAATGCCGACCTTGATGTACATTCTAAGGTTGATGAATTGTATAAATGCATGTAATGAAGTCATGAAAAATATATATGATGTGTGAAGATGCGAAGATAAGTTCGAAGTAAGAAAGTAGAGTAGAGAAGGGAAGATTTATTGTGCTTCAATGGAACTGAACTCTGGCATGGCGTAGATGCTACTATCTCAGTTCATCAACTTTGGCAGTGAGCCACTCATCGGTAGTGAGCCACCCCATTGGCAGTGAGCCCCTTCTTTTGCACTGAGCATTCTGGGTAGTGAGCCTTCTAAATTTTGATATATCATTTATATTGTGAGCTAACACTCACCGTGGTTTTTCCCTTATTGGGTTTTTTGCATAAAATCTAGTGTCTCATGTGTCTCATGTGTGAATGTGTTTAAATTTCGATTTCATGCTTTCATGGTTAAATTACAATAACATAGATTAAGTGGTTGATGTGTTGATGGTTTTAAAGTTTTGGTTACAACTAATTCACCCTCTCCTCTTAGTTGTCTTGTGCATTTCAACAGCCCAAAACAGGGGCAAAAAAATTGATCAAATTTTTTTTGACCTCCTATTTTAGCATTTGAATAGGTGATCTTTAGGTTTTGGCACCTCCTGGTCGCAATGATGATGTTTGATTTTCTCCAAGATACATCTAAGATGCTACTCCCAGCAAAACCTCTCTAATGAGGGAAGGAAATTTTAGACAAGGCTCTGATACCATGTAAGAGTCAATGTGACTCGACAAGCCAAGATCCCTCCAATCAAGACAACCTTCCACACAAAGATAAAAGAGAATATGCTATAACAATGGAGAAAATATTCTATACACCAAATTGTATAAAATTGTTATGAAATACAATGAGAGAGCCATACTTATAAAAGACAAGGATGGTAACCAAGGAGGTGTAGTCAAGTGACAAGTCACATTCCTATCACATGTGACAACTAGAGGATATAACGCCAACTACAACACATGTGTAGGATAAGACAACTCACTACAACTATCAACAACTACAAACATCTAGAAGACTCACTAAGTCAACTTAACATGTGAATTATGTGTGATGTGTGAATATTATTTAACTAATAAATAATTAAATAATATGAATTTCCACACAAGGGGAAATTAACTAAACTAGATAGGAAAAATCCCTATTCACACCAACACCCACCTTGTGCTTGTATCTCATGTGCATTCTACACATCCACATCCATGGCCTCTACTTGCTATGCCCCCTACTATGTTCCTTGTCACTACTGACCACCATCCCTACCACTAGTGGTGCCTTAGGCACAATTAGAACTTTGGTAACTTTGGCACTCTATTTCATTCATCACCTTATCGCTTTTCTAATCCTTTCTTGCACTGCTCCTTGTGTGGGCATAGTCAGTCTCATAGGTATCTCTATAATCCTAGGCGACTAGAACCATGTGCCTCTAGCATTGATATATAGGTATAGTGTTGATTTGGGCTCCCCATTTGTCCTCCTCCCATGTCACACATGCAAACATGTATGGGCACTTTATCAATATCCCCTATTGTAAGTTACCAAACTACCTCTGCACTCTATTAGGATGGTATCTCTTAATGATATGGTGATGTTTCCCTATGATATAATCATGTATTTAAATAAACTACAAGTATACTGGGTCCTCATCAAAACCATAGGGTGACCATACCACCACATCTAGATCATCCAATACTCTCCTCCAATAGCCAAAATCACCCAATTATCAATACCTTCATCAACCAACCCATGCAAACACAGAGGGATCCCCAAGATCACTCTCCTCTCTATCTCCAATGGGTTGGAGCATGTAAGTGTGCTCCCATGCCCTGTATAACTAGGCTAGCATGTAGGGCCCCCATGTAAACTGATGTCCCTAGTGTAGCATGTCTCTCACCACTTCTACCAACTTGGTGGGTAAAAACTAGCTAGTCTTGTTAGGCAGCAAGATGCCACTAACAAAACTAGTCATAACTAGTGGAAGCACCTCCACCATCTCCTTGTAAGCATCTAAATCTAGTGACAACCCATCCCAAGGTATGTCACTCTTCCCAAATAATCTCTCTAGTGTCGCAATAGGGTCTCATGCCCTATAGTCTAATAACCTCCCATAAATCAAAATCTACATGATCCTCCAGACATCCTCCAAAATCATGATCATATCCCCTGTAGGGAGATGGAATGTGTTGGTCTCACTCCTCCACCACTCTACCAATGTAGTCAGCATTGCCTAGTACACATAAATAACTAGCATCTAGGCTATGTACCAAATCTTGCCTATTCCAAGTGTCCCCACTCCATCTCCTCAAATCTAGGCATCAATCCTAACATGTTTGATTACCTCTCTTAAGTCAAGGCCTCTAGCTACTCTTGTATCCAAGCCAACATCATGTCAAATATTCTTTTTTATTCTATTTCCCAATGCATGTACTCTTTGGTGTAGTGCACATGCTAAACCATAACCCATACACTGAACCACAAATATGCTCATTCATGAAGCACATGCACTCATCCACACAAATCCATAGAAAATGTGCTCTCTAATGTAAATGCACCTGCACTCTTTCCTTATGCATGCATTACTTTGTGAATAAATGCACCGTAATGATCCACATGTGATGCAAGACCCTTGTGCATGTTGAAGCATGTTGCATGCACTTTGAAAGGAAAAAACCATAATTCAATGTGTGTGCTAGTCCCTTTCCCCCTAAACTATCCATAAATGCATCAAAAAATTCAAAATTTCCCTACATATCGATGCCCCAACACCTGGTGCTCACCTATACATCCTCACCCTCTCCATCCAATGCTCATGGATTGGTACATGCTCCATATATGCTTTACTCTCTGCTCTACTTCACTCTAAAATCACTATAGATTGAGGGTGAAAATGAATAGTTTTCACACCTCCACCCCTTTTTATTCACCCCAACCCCTTTTTTCCTCTCCTAATCAAAATTGTCACCCCCTTCACCTCTTTTCACCCCATTCATTCATTTTTTTATCTTTTTTCACCCATTTTTCTTTTGTTTCTCCTCATTTTACCTCTATCCTTTTCTCTCTCCATTTCTCTTTTCAAAAGCTCACTCATGTGATTTTTGCTTGACCAACCTCTTGAGGGTGCATCATCCTTCTAGGCTACTAACATCATTTTTCTAATCAACTGGGGCATCTTGACACCCCATTCTCTTCAAAAAATGCTATATTTTATTTATTTGAAATAACATTATTTAAACACCATTTCAAAGAGGGCAAAATGTAGACACCTAAAATTGCCTCATGTCATTTCTATCATCACTAGTCTCATCCCTTGATCATTCCTCTAAAATTAATGAAATAACTCTATTTATTTAATTAATTATTTCAATAATTTTTAATTATTTAATTAATAAATGAACACTTCTTCCAACATTAATTAAATAAATCAAGAAAATTTATTTAATTAATCAATCATTTCACCTTTCTGTTGTAAGTATGAGTAGTAAGTGTTATCATTGATGTCAACACCTAAGGTCAACATCTAAGGAGGTTATTTGGAAGACTTCAAGCAAGTGTTTGAGAAGCTAGTGTAATTGTAGAATTGGTCTATCTCCCATAATAGTGTAGTGTTTTGCTCTGCATATCCTATAGATTGAATATCTTTGTCTGTGGTTTGGAAGTTATGTTAAGGGATGTCTGTAGTAGCTATGTTTCAAGTTTGAGCCTCCGGTGTGAAGATTTGAGTGAGTTCTGTTCACCAGAGTAAAAACTATTTTTCTGAGTATTCAATGGTGATAGGGATAATGTATTCTACTTCGCATCTCTTTGCAGTTAAGTCTTATCTAGTCTACAGTTCTAGGATTAAGTTTGGGATGATGTTATGTGCCTACAGTTGAAGTGGTTCATGATTTGGTGCTCTGTAAGCGATATTTCCTTTATGCAGTGGTTAACAATAATGTTAAAGTGGTCTGGTTTGAAGAATCTTCTGGATAGAGTGTTTAGGGGTTGTGCAAAAGTTCTTGGTGATTGTATCAGGCTTGTGGATGTCTCTAGATTGTGTTCTCGCCTTTTGATTGGTCCATAAAGTGTAATTCAGATCGTGGCTAAAGCGTGTTCCTAAAGGTCTTAGTGTTAACACTAGTCTTGGCTGACCTGGTTGTTTTCACTACTTGTGGTTATGCTTTGGAGATTGTGGAAGCGTGTTGTTGTGTGGGAGATTACATTTGAGTCCTAGCTAAGGAGTGGTGTGGTCCACATCCATTCTTTTTCCTCTACAAATTTGTTTAGGTCCAGACCTATTCTAATGTATGTATGTATGCTGACCTTAGAGATTGTTCCAATGGTTGATCATTGTAATGCCGACCTTGATGTACATTCCAAGGTTGATGAATTGTATAAATACATGTAACAAAGTTGTGAATAAGGTATGATGATGAAATGATGTGAAGATAAGTGTGTTTGTGTCAAGAAGGCAAAAAAGAAGAAGAATCAGTGTGCTTCAATGGAACTGAACCCTAGCATGATGTAGATGCTACTATCTCAGTTCACGAACTTGACAGTGAGCCAAACCTTGGCAGTGAGCCTCTTCTCTTGGTAGTTAACCTCTTTCTTTTGCAGTGAGCCTCCGACAGTGAGCCTTGTTGTAAATTTTGATATCTCATTTATACTGTGAGTTAATCCTCACCATGGTTTTTCCCTCATTGGGTTTTCCACTTAAAAAATCTGGTGTCTCATGTGTCTCATGTGTGAATGTGCCTAATTTTCTAATTTCCTGCTTTCATGGTTAAATCATAATAATAGTGATTAAGTGGTTGATGTGGTGATGTTTATAAGAAGTTAAGTTTTGGTTACAACTGATTCACCCCCCCTCTCAGTTGTCTTGTGCATTTCAACACTTTCCTCTATAGTTTATCCTTAATTAAATAAATTCAACATTTATTTAATTAAATTCATATTCCTATTGCAAAAATTAAATAAAAACAACCTATTTATTTAATTCCTATCTTCCCCTTCCAATCATTAGTTGACTAAAGACAATTAGTTAACTAACTAATCATTTTCACAATCTAAATCATGATTCGTCAAAGAAATCTTGCACATGGCTCCAAAAATCTACTTTTTGGATCCTCACCCTCCATTTTCTCTAAGGAAATCTTAGCCCTTCAAATCCCTTGAATCATGGGCCTCTTCTTATGCACCTATCACAAGGTGCCACTTGGAGGCTTCTTATGCATCCAATCCTCTCAAGCATTCCTAGCCATTGATCTTCCAAATCAATCCTAGCCATGATCCTCTTCAATGGAAATCTATAAATTAAACCTCACCCAAGTCACTTTCATTAAATCCTTGGATGCAATGTTATGCTACTATTTTGAGCACCTAACATCCTCCTTTCAACCACAAAAATTTACTTTGAGCACAACCACCATTGTTGGTGTAACAAAGGGCTTGTGGGCGAGAGATTTCTTGTTTGTTTTCATACATTTATGCAAGTATTTTATGCTTTAAATTGAGGTTGCTTGTAGGTGTGAATTAGATTTGGGCTTAATAGTTTGAATCTTATTTTAGTGTTTCACATTTACTTGCATACAAAAGGGATAATCAACAATGGGGAAGCCATTATGATAATAGGTACAAACCATACCATCGATCATATGAGCATAATCAATTTTACTCATTTCACAAAATTGGAGGACATAGCATTGAATCATGCTGAGAATTCAATAGATTCATCTCAAGATTACTAGAAGACCAGTAACTCTTGTTCATTGAAATGATCCTCAACCCACTAGAGGTGATGGCAAACAAAAAAAAATTGAACAAATGCCTATTGCCCCACAAAATGTCAATATGAAGATCTTTCAGGATCTTTTTCCTACCCATCACAATAATAAACCATGTGCTCAAAATTTAACAACTTCAAGATCAACTACCATACCAAGTGCCCACAAACCAAATACATCTACTCAACTAGGACCTAAAGGAGAAACTAAGATGCTTATGTTGGTAGAATGAATTCATGATGAAGTAGAAATAGAGCCTAATGTGGACCAAGAAATATAATTCCATGGAATATCCATTTTAATGGTTGATCCCACTCCATCTTCAATTTGACCTTATGATCTTGTAAAGGATCTCAAAAAGACATGCAAAAATCTCTTTCATTAACCTTCTTAGGAATTTTCCAATGCATCATGCAACCTTCTTATAGGTAATTGGTTTGAAATACCTTGATCACATTACTTCCCCCTCAAGTGAAAAATAAACCAAGTCAATCTAGATATGAAACTTCTAATTATAGAATTACAAGATCCTAACTTATTTTTTGATCTAAAATAAATGCCAACAGAAATTGAGTTAACCAAAAAGGCGGATCTAGCCCTGTATTTGCAAGTTTGGATATATGATACCTACATCAAGTGGGTGCTAATAGATTATGGAGTAGATGTAAACATTGTACCATTCCCCCTTCTTGAAAGGATGGGACATGAACACACAAACAAATAGCTTTCTGAGACACCCATTCATGGATATGACAAATTGAAAGCAACAACGATTGGAAAAATAACACTCTTGATCTCTCTAGGACCTAAAATGGTCCTAATAGTGTTCTATGTCATTGACAAGGGCACTGGCTACAATATGTTATTAGGAAGACCCTATATTCACATAATAAGGGTTGCTCCTTCAACCTTGTTCTAGGAGGTTTGTTTCCTACATCTTGGAAATATTTATGTCACAAAGGGAAACATTGAGTCATTTAATATGCTAAAACAAGATGTAATGAAGAAGAATATAGGTATCTCGATCAAATACAAGTTTTTTATCAACAAGATTATAATACTAGATCACACTCCCTAGGTCATACATTTAATAAAGAAAGATGATCAAGATAAAACCTCAACTGACATAAGAATTATGACAATAGAAATGGGAGTCATTGAATCAAGGACCAATTGTCTCAAAGGAAACAATTGCAAAGATTATAAAATTACTAGAATGAGATAAGCCCTATACAATTCACATTAGACATTTGCACCATTGGTGTAAGCTTAGAAGTAAACATGTTCACCAATGAGGAGGAAGACAAAGCAATCCAATCAACAAGACCTATCCAAAATAAAACTCCTTCCATTTTGGGATGGCCCATGCCTCTAAATCAAGTTCAAATAAGAATAATTGACTTAAGTGATATAGAACCTAATGCTTTCATAGACGTTGAAGAAGACCTATCTGAAGGCTATACACCATTGATGCCACCTAGTGAGACTTCATCTAGTGAGTCATACATGCCCTTAGTGCCAACTCCAAGTAGTTCTTATATGCCCTTCACACCTCCTAGTGATTCTTACACTCCTTGGTCTCTTCCCATGAAGATGAACTCTAAATATCACTTATACACTAATTTAATTGACAATGTATCCACAAATCACCCTGAGGTATCTTCTCAAGCTTTTAGAGCTCATAACTCACACAATTTTCTATCACCTTCAACCTATATATAATCAAACAATATGTGGGAACCAGCCCAAGTCCAAATCAAAATAGTTGAATAATTCCCCAATGAGGATGAGGTGAGTGTAGGTGAATTTAGAGAAAAAAACAAGTTGTGCATAACAATTGGGGTGGAAAACCCCACTATTCTTGAACTTCCAAAAAAGTACATGGGATACTACATGGATTTTTTACTAGAACCCAATGAGAAAAAGAGCATAAGTTTTGTCCCTCTAGATGAACAAAGGGAGCCTCAAACTCCCTTCTAATTGATCCAATTTTTGCAAAGTTTTCAAGGGTGTATTGAAGTCAAAGTTTGCATGTAAGATGCGTTTGACCTCCTTACAAATATTTTGGCCAGTGATGGAGCCCTATATTGGACCCCATCCCACCAATAGGGATATCAGTCTCTAGCTTGTCTCATGATAGATCAATCTTTGCAAGCCTCCACAAGTATACCTTCAAATCAACAAGTCACAATTGGACCTTTTAGGATAGGAGAATTTATCCTTAGAAAGGGAAGTACAAAGAATAAAAGGAACAAAAATAAATGGAAATTTTAAGAAGACTAGAAAGGACTTTACATGGTTAAGGAAGATGTTGAAAATGGTGCGTATTTCTTATGCACCATGGAAGGAGAATAGTTCAATGAAATGGTTAATGCCTTTCATCTAAAGAAATAGTATATCTAAAAATCCAAAAAACTCAAATAATTCAATTTTTTTTTAAAAGGTATAAAATCAAGAAAAAACAAAATTTCAAAGCATCCATTTCATTCTATCCATCCTTGCATATGCTAATGATTTTCTTTTATTTGATTTTCATCCTAGTAAGAAGTACTGAGGTTGTATAGTATTGGTTATCCCTGCTAAGTCTTAGGCATTCCCAAAATCATTATTATCCTTTCCCCTCTACACACCTAACAATTTTGAATAAAGTCAACATTTAGCTTTATACTGATCCCAACTTTCATCTAGTTGAGCCTAAACAAAGAAAGTTTCCAAACCTATAGTACCTAAGAAAAGCTAGTAGGTAGACCTCCCCTAATCCCCCTTAGTAATAGGGAAGTCTTAGTTGTCAGTTATTCTTTTGGTGGCACCTAGTGATGAGACTAGAAATGTCTCATCTAAATTCATCTCTATTTTCTCTTAAAATTAGCATTAAAAGTGGATTTAAATTTAGTTTTACGAACTATCAGCTTATTTAAAATAGAATATAGGATATATATTGGTTTGTTTCTTAGAAGTCTATTGCAATTTAATTGCTAGCATTTTCTAATGTTTATTAAAAAAATAGAATGCAATATGTTTTAAAATGATGCAGAATTAGTCTCGAAATATTCCAACCTCTTTGATCCAACCTTGAAGTATTCTAAATTATTGTAAAATCACTTCCAAAGCCAACTTCAGAAGTATTCCAGCTTGATTTCAGCCAAAGGTGTTTCAACTTCATAATTTGGCTTAAACTATGGTTTTAATATTCTCTCAACCTTTTATTTTCTAAAAAGTTGAAGATGAATTGTTGTGGGGAAAATAATAAAATCATCAAAAATAAATAAGTCTATCCAACCTTTTCCCTCAAAAGGATGTAGATGTGTTGTCACTTTGTAAGGAGAGAATAAAGGAATTTGCTTCCTATATGGAGAGAATAAAGGAATTTGTTTCCTTTAGCATAGGAGTAGAAGAGATAGGTGTAGAGAATAAAGGGAGTTGTTTCTTTATCATAGGAATGTGGAAGACAAGTGTACTTATGCTTTCCACTAGTTTAGGGAGTTGGGTGAAGATCTTAAATGTATAAATAAACCTCTCAACTCTAAAGAAAGGGAGAGTTTTTTTTTATTTTGGCAAGTTTTTAGAATAAGAAAGCTACAACAGTTTTAGAAATAAATTTGTAATATTTTGTTGAAGAAATAAGATATATGGAACATTGAGCACAAATTTGGGTGAATGATCTTGGTCCAATTCCAAGAGAGGAGCAAGTTGCTCATCTCGAGGAAGAGGACAACATTTGGTACTTATTTGATTGTTTGTATTATTTTAGTTTTATGCATTTCTATTTGTTTTAAATGTATTAAATTAGATTTTAGTGCAAGAGCTATTTTATTTATGTATTTTTAATTCATGGAAACATGTTAATTTTATGGTTTTAATTTATGCGAGTATGTTTAAATTTTGCATGTGTGATTTCATTAGATTAATTTATTTATTTTTTGTTTTTATTAGAAAGAACTGTTTGCCAAAAATCTATAGGTTCCTAATGCATACAACCTTTGGACATCACTCCGGATTGATAAATTAAATGAAGAGGATTACAACGATCCTCATCATTTTTGGCACCATTTCTAGGGACCATGGTGTTATTAGGAACTTCATTCTCAGATGTATTTCTTAAATTTAATTTCCTTCTCTCCCTAAAAGCATAAAAAAATGAATTATTTTGTGATAGCAGATAATTTATTTATTTTTGTATAAAGAGCAGTAGATTAATTTTCAATTCAGTATGAAATAGTTTAACTTTCTTTTTTTAGTAATTTCAATTTAGCATAAGTATTTAAATTCATAGATTAGATTCAATTTAGCATAAACATTTCAATTTGTAGATTAGTTTCAATTTAGCATAAGCATTTCAATTCATAGATTAATTTCAATTCGAGTAAATTTCAATTCAATTTGTGTTTGTAATTTTGAAAAAAATTATTTGGTAACAAGTAATCTTTTATTTATGCCATAGAGAGTAGAAGGAATCAATATATTAGATAGCTTTGATCTAAAAATTATAAGCAAATAGTTACGTAGATGTTTTTATTTTTATGTCAAAATTTTTTAAAAAATTGTATGAACAAGCTTGAGGAATTTAAAAGATTTGTATCTACCACCCGCCCCCCCCCCACGGCAATAAAATAAATAAATAGAAAAAAAAATGAAAACCTCATTGTAAATTTTCATCTCTTTTGAAAATTTGATCAAGAAGCCCAAATATTTTTGTTGCATTTCAAAAAAGAAAAAAAAATTGTCAAGTTTAGAAGAAAAATAGTCTATTTGGTTGAATATTTGAAGGAGACAAACTCTGAATTTTTAAAACTCATTTACATGAGAGATATATCTCTGAGTCTATATTCAAATCCAAGTGGAATCATGTGATTTCGATATCAAACGAAAAAGTTATCCCCAAAACAATGATTGCTAGTCAAAACTGTAAAAAAATCTTGTAAACATGACTATTTTTTTACCAAATTTAACATATTAGTAAATAAAAATTTCTGAAAAATATGTTTATAGTAATTATAGGTCTATGAATCTAGTTTCTAAAACATTTTGAATCATTTGATTCTAATATTGTATGAAAAAACTGGAGCAAAAATACTATCTACTAGTCTATCTTACTATTTAGGGGAAAAAAACACCCTACAATGATTAAAAAAAGGGCAAACTAGTGATTATTATTTTTCAAATGTGTATTTATTGCATATTACATTGAGGATTTCTAAATAAAAATCTCTTTTTTGCATGTGTCTCATTAGTTTCCACTTTCCATCCAATACATTTATTCATTATGATATATTACTATATTGGATGGTGCAAAGTTACTAATATTTTTGCAAGATCAAGAAAATTAAGTTAAATTCAGATTCATGCATGCTAATAGAGATATAATCAACACTTCAGAACTCAATTTTTGATAAGCATCTCCAGATCTACTTTGCAAAGTTGCTTTCCACACCTTAGGTTGTTAGCAGAGTTAAAAAATAATTGAAGTTCAAAAAAAATTTATTTCATTGGTCTCCAGAAAATTTTCATGTATGCTCCATAAATTCTCTAGAAGCACCCGTCTAATAGTGCTTTGGAAGCATTTTGTGTTTTCTTAGATATTTCTCTAGAGAAAATTTGTTGTTGTTTAAGTTTTGGAAACATCCTTTCTGTTGCAAGTATGTGTAATCGGTGTTGTCATTGATGTCAACAAGCTTGTGTTGTCATTGGTGTCAACTATGGCATTTGTGTGAGTTGCTTCTAGTGCAAGAGTATAAGTAGTTAGTGTTGAGTGGATACTGTCTCTGAGATGAGGTTGTTGCAATGGTATGGGTTGTTTGGTCGAGTTGCTTTGTTGAAGATGTTGTGGTTGCTTTGAAGAAGTGTTGAAGATATTAAGAATATGTTTTTGTTGGTTGCTCTCCAAGTGCTTTTGAGAAAATTTGATTAATAAAGGAAACAGTGTGTTGAAGTAGCTTCTTGGCTTACAGAGTAGTATTTTGGTTTTGCTCTGCATCTTCTCCATGTTAAAGATTTGTCTTTGTGGTTTGGATATGTTGTTCAGAGGTGTGAAGAGTTGTTATATTCCAAATTTGGTGCTCCAATTCATTGTGTAGAGAAAGTTGTGTTCACCAGTGTGTGGATTGTGTTTCTAAGTTGTGCAGAAGTGTCTAGGAGAAATGTCTTTGCTCTGCATTTCTCTGTAAAATGGTTTCAGGTCATGTAGTTCTAGATTTTTACTTATAAGGTTTATGTCTCTCTTTGTTGAATTTGCTCATGGTTTGGTGCTTCGAAAGTTGAGTTCTAGAGATACAGTGTATGACAAAGACAGTCAAGCATGCTAGATAAACACGACAAGGTTGTGCAGCAGTTGAAAGTTGTTGTGGAGGAATTTGTTGGTTTTTAGGATGTTTTATGATGTTTGTGGAATATTGTAGATTCTATTGAAGCCTTACATGTGGTATGCAAGTCGTCTTTGGGTTTGAGGAAGCATGTACTTAAAATTTTATTGTGTTAACACAGGTTTGGCCAACCTTGGGTGTTTACACTATTTGTAGAGTTGTTGTGGTGATTGTGAAAGTGTGGAGTAGCATGCTTGGATGAATTTAAGTCCAAGCTAAGGTGTGTTGTGGTCCACCTTCATTCCTTTCCACCGCAGGAATGTTTAGGTCCTGACCTAATTTGAATTCTCTATGTTAAGGTACAATGTCAACCTTAGAGAATGTTCTCAAGGTTGAAGACAGTATAAATGAGTGTCAAGGAATTGTGATCGGTGGTGGGCAAAAAATTATGTGATAACAGTATGAATGTATGTGTGATGCGACAAGTGTCAGTGGAAGTAATTTGATTGAAGCCAGTGCAGTAGAGTATGCTATTTCAGAATGGTGTGATGAATGTTGTTTGAGTACTTTGAGCTTCATTGGAACTGTACTTCATGCATATATTAGATGCAATTATAATAGTTCATCTTTCGTAGTGAGCCATCTCTTCTGTCTCATTCTTTTAGGACAATGAGTCCTTGGGCAATGAGCCCTTTGGTAGTGAGCCTTTCTTCTGGTCAGTGAGCCCTCTGGGCAGTGAGCCTTTTGTAATTTGGTGTTGATACTACTTTATATTGTGATCTAATCATCACTATGGTTTTTCCCTTCTTGGGTTTTCCACATAAATCTAGTGTTCATGTGTTATGAGTTGTTGTTGTTTGCTTTATGTTTAATTTCCTTTACTGCAATTAAATATGTTGAATGGATTAAATGTTTGATATGTAAATGGTTTAATAGAATACTGATTCACCCCCCCTCTCAGTATTCTTGGTGTTCAACAATTGCTGTTAGAGCCAAGTCCTTTGGAAGAAGCTTAACCGCTTAAAGAAGATCTTAGAGATTGAACACATGGCTACTAGAAGGTTACCCATTCCTTTGGAAGAGATACCTATTGTTAATCTCATTGAAGAAGATGATATGCTTGACCAAACAGGAGAACTCAATGTTGCTCTTGAAGATCTTGAAAGAACTGAAGGAGAAAACAGATATTTGAAAGAAAATGTTAGGAATTTGAAAGAGCAAGTCAGGAAGCTCAGGGATAAGCATAAGGAAGTCTATGAACAATTAGAACCAGCAAAAGGAACCATCACTGGTCTGAAGGTACAGTTTGAAGAAAAGAATAGAATTGAAGAATGTCTTAATACAGTTGCAAAAAGCAAATCTAAGAAATGTACAAGGCTTGAAGAAGTTGTGACATTGAAATCAGATCTAGAGAAGGCAAGGATTCATGAAGAAAAAATCAATTTGAGCATTGCAAGGCTTGATGAAATTATTGCATTTTAGAAAGGTCCAAATGATAAAGAAGGCTTAGGATTTGAAAAGGATAAAAGCTCAAAATCAGGTCAGACATCAAACACTGAAAAGAAGAAGAACAATGACAAGCAGGTCCGAAATCAAAGGAATAAAGTTAGAAGACCACCAGTCAGACAACCAAATGCTCAAAGGTACCCATCCTTAAATTATTTTTGTCATTTTTGCAATAAGTATGGACACAAAGTAGTAGAATGTAGAAGTAGAAGGAATCAAATTGTTCCATCTTTCTCTGGTCAATGCTTTACATGCAATAAAGTTGGTCATAGAGTTGTTGGATGCAGAAGTAAAGTGAGTCAGAACTCTATTAGATATTTTGCATGCAGTAAGGTGGGACACAAAGCAAATGAGTGCAGAAGCAAAATACCAAGGTATGACAGGAATAATTCTCAACCATTTAATGGATACTGCCATACATGTAATAAGTTTGGCCACAAAGTAGCTATTTTCAAATCAAAGGCAAGAAGAAGTGGAAATGCTCAGCGAGACATGTGCAACTGTTCTGAGTGAAATGAAATAAGATACTCTCAAAGATATAATAAACCCATTGATGTTTCTCCACAAAAGAAGGAAATGAATAAGATCTAGATAAAGAGGGATGTAACATAGGTTAAGGATGAGCATGTATCGGCATCCAGTGTAGATGTTTCCTCCAGGAGCTAAGATTAGAGCTTTAGCTCAGGGGGAGCTTCATTGAAAATCTTTTCTCCCCTGCCAAAGGAATGGTGATGATGCCTCAAAACAAAGATATGAGATGAAGGTTGACGTGCTTAATCAATTGGTGAAGACTGTGGTAGAAAATCTCTTAATGCAAAAGTTTATAGAGAATTTGAAGATGACTGGCTATACAGTAAAATGGTTTGATAGCTTTGTCAGATGAGGTAGTTAAGGAGAATTAAGGTAAGGTAAAAGGAGCCATTTTTGAAAATTCATCATCAACACTTCATTGTGATCAATGTACACAACATATAGATGATCTTAACAAAAAGTCTGAAGCATTTGAAGGATCTAAGAAATCTGATCTCACAAGGAGTCAGGTGACAAACATAAGCATGAAAAGAGTGAAAAAGGGGTCTCTAGAAATAAGAGGGACTGAGAAGTAGTGGAAGTGAATTTTTCTGGTCCATCATAGAATGGGAATGATGAAGGTGTTGTAAGAGGGATTGAGAAGGGTGTTGGAAGAAGTGAAGGTGTCTAATGTGCAAAACAAGAGCAGTGTGGAAGTTCAGTGTGCATCCAACATCAAGAACATCTTTCTAGAGTTGTTTGCAATGAATCCCTCTCTCAAACATGGAAGATCTGCACCAAACTAAGTAACTTGCACAACAGGGGTTTCAAAGCGAGTGGTCTTCAAGTGTTTGATTTAGGCTCTTCTTGTACAACCATTCAACCTGAAACCTAAAGTATGAGAACTAGTGAAAGACATGGCATAAGACAATTATTTGGGAAACATTCTTAGGAAGGGGAAATTGACAAATGAGTACAACATTGATTGAAGGCCTTTTTGCAAATTGCAAGTTTGAGGGTTATCCAACTGTACGTGTCGAATTAGACCTTGTAAAGTAAAAAGATCAATTAACACATGAGGAACGTGATAGGGAAGTTGTTTATGAGTTTTAAAAGCATGAGACAACCTATGAAATATTGTAGAAAGACATCTCTAAAGATGCTTCTTCAGATGAAGTAGAAAGGGAGAATGACTTAGATGATGATGTTGTTGAAGAAGAGGAAGTTTATGAGGCACTAAGAATATAGGATGTGACAAAGACGAACTTGGTTAATTTAAGACAAACAATTTACCTGACAATCATGTCAAGTGTTAATTTTGAGGAAGCTAGTCATAAGATACTAAAGATCAAGCTTGAATCTGGACAAAAGATGGAGTTATGCATCATGTTGCAGTCAAGACAAAATATGCCTTCATTATTATGGCATTCTTGGGCAAAGATCCTAGGAGGATATTATTTCCTCTTCCCAGAAATTTATAAAGATTCTCTTCTAGGAGCTGGCAGAGCAATTAGGCATATTGTTGCTTAATGAGAGGTTAAATGATCCGACAATGCAAGAGTCCTTTGTCTTAATTTTCCCGAAGGACAATCCCAAAAATTTACGGTTTGCTATCAATTTTTCACTTATAGCGAAATCACTCAGAATGTATGTTCATTAGATTTAGATATATTAGAATCAAATTCTGAGAATGAAAGTGACAGTGACGGTGACAATGACAAAAGAAAAAGGAAAAGGAAAAATATTTAAAAAGATTTTTGTTTGGTCATTCATGGCTCTATCAGACACTGTTTTACCTGGATTGATGATGGCTACCTCTTAGGGGGAGCAAGTAATGGCGACTTATGTTAGGGGGAGCTTGTAGGAGAAAAGTTGCACATAGATGAGTGTTGACCTAAGAAGATTTTTGGCCATATGTGTTGTGTTTGATGTATTGTCATAATATGTATTGATGTCATACATTGTCATCAAGGTTGACAAGAGATGAGATGTTATGTTCCTAAAGAAGAAGGAAAGTTCATGGTTGGATGTCATGCCTCGATCAGTGCTCAGTTAAGTTTGAAATCTTGAGAAGACTCCTGAAGTTGGTGTTCGCCCCTATTTCAGGATGACCATTTTTTTAAGACTGTCTGGAAGATTACTCTGCATTTCTATCATACTAATGTTTAGCTATTGTGGTTTGGAACATAGCTTTATAAAGTGTCACATTTTGTATGTTCCAAGTTTCATGAGAATCTAATCACTGGAAGTGTTGATTTTGTGAAGGTGATGGAATGCTCTACATTTCTTTGGCATGAAATATTTTTCTTTGCGATTGTAAGATGTTACTAGTAAAATATTCAGAGAATCCAAATCCAAAGTTTCAGGTCTAGAGGTCCTCTGGAGTGAGAGTAAGAGTTGATACGGTTTGTTGTGTACTCCTAAGGGGGATAATTTAGTGCAGTGAAAGAAAAGGTACAGTTGAGACCATGTAAAATTAAAAGAGAGGTGTGTCACTCTTTGCCATTGATGTCAAAGGGAGAGAGAAAACAATGTGAAAAAGCAAAGAGTTAGCTGTCAGGGAGAGAGAGTAAGAGTTGTCAAAGAAAGAAAGAAAGGGGGAGAGTGAGAAAGAAAAGAAGCTTGGTGCAGAGTTGTGTCTTGATGGCTTTTCACATTACATGTTGCCATCAATGACAAAGGGGGAGATTGTTGCAAGTATGTGTAATTGGTGTTGTCATTAATGTCAACAAGCTTGTGTTGTCATTGGTGTCAACTGTGTCATTTGTGTGAGTTGCTTCTGGTGTAAGAGTATGAGTAGTTATTGTTGAGTGGATACTGTCTCTGAGATGAGGTTGTTGCAATGGTATGGGCCATTTGGTTGAGTTGCTTTATTAAAGATGATGTGGTTGCTTTGAAGAAGTGTTGAAGATGTTAGGAATATGTTTTTGTTGGTTAGTCTCCAAGTGCTTTTGAGAAAATTTGATTAATAAAGGAAATAGTGGCTAAAGTGGCATCTTGGCTTACAGAGTAGCGTTCTGGTTTTGCTCCGTTAAAGATCTATCTTTACAGTTTGGATATATTGTTTAGAGGTATGAAGAGTTGTTATATTCCAAATTTGGTGCTCTAGTTCATTGTGCAGAGAAAGTTGTGTTCACTAGTGTGTGGATTGTGTTTCTAAGTTGTGCAGAGGTGTCTAGGAGAAATGTCTTTGCTCCGTATATCTCTGTAAAATAGTTTTAGGTCTTGCGGTTCTGGATTTGTGCTTATAAGATTTATGTCTCTCTTTTGATGAAGTTGCTCATGGTTTGGTGCTCTAGAAGTTGAGTTCTAGAGATACAGTGTATGACAGAGACAATCAAGCATATTGAATAAATAGGATAAGGTTGTGCAACAGGTGAAAGTTGTTACAGAGGAATTTGTTGGTTTTTAGGATGTTTTAGGATGTTCATGGAATACTCTAGATTGTGTTGAAGCCTTGCATGTGGTTTATAAGTCATCTTTGCATTTGAGGAAGCATGTACTTAAAATTTTATTGTGTTAACATAGGTTTGGCCGACCTTGGGTGTTTACACTATTTACGAAGTTGTTGTGGTGATTGAGAAAGTGTGGAGTAGAGTGCTTGGATGAATTTAGGTCCAAGTTAAGATGTGTTGTGGTCTGCCTTCATTCCTTTCCACCGTGGTAATGTTTAGGTCTTGACCTAATTTGAATTCTCTATGTTAAGGTTTAATGTTGACCTTGGAGAATGTTCTCAAGGTTGAAGACATTATAATGAGTCTCAAGGAATCGTGATCAGTGGTGGGCAAAAAATTATGTGATAATAGTATGAATGTATGTGTGATGTGACAAATGTCAATGGAAGCAAATTGATTAAAGGTAGTGCAGTAGAGTATGGTATTTCGAAATGGTATGATGAATGTTGTTTCAGTACTTTGAGCTTCATTGGAATTGTACTTCATGCATATGTTAGATGCAATTATAATAGTTGATCTTTGGCAGTAAGCCATCTCTTCTATCTCATTCTTTTAGGATAGTGAGTTCTTGAGAAGTGAACCCTTTGGCAGTGAGCCTTTCTTTTGGGTAGTGAGCCCTCTAGGTAGTGAGCCTTTTGTAATTCGGTGTTGATACTACTTTATATTGTGAGCTAATCCTCACCGTAGGTTTTTCCCTTCCTGGGTTTTCTGCGTAAATTTGGTGTTCATGTGTTATGAGTTGTGGCTATTTTCTTTATGTTTAATTTCCCTTATTGCAATTAAATATGTTGAATGGATTAAATGTTTGATATGTAAATGGTTTAACAGAATACTGATTCACCCCCCTCTCAGTATTTTTAGTGTTCAACACTTTCAACGATGCTCTAGAACCTTTTTTTGTTGCCTAAATTTTAAAATCATCTTTTCAACAATGCTCCAGAACTTATGTTGTCATTCAGTTCTAAAACATTCTTTCAACGGTGCTCGGGAACTTCAATGCTCTAGAACTTTGATGCTCTAAAACTTTGATGCTCTGAAACTTCGATGCTCCAGAACTTCTGTTATTAGTTCTATAAGCATCCTTTCAATGATATTCTAGAACTTTGTTGTTTTTCATTCTGAAAGCATCCCTTCAACGATGCTCTGGAACTTTGTTGTTGTTTGTTCCAAAAGCATCCTTTCAATAATGCTTCGAAACTTTGTTGTTGTTTGTCCAAAAGTATCCTTTCAACGATGCTCTAGAACTTTGTTGTTGTTTGTTCCAAAATCATCCTTTCAATGATGCTCTAGAACTTTGTTGTTGTTTGTTCCAAAAGCATCCTTTCAACGATGCTCTGAAACTTTGTTGATGTTTGTTCCAAAAGTATTCTTTCAATGATGCTCCAAAACTTTGTTGTTGTTCATCTCAAAAGCATCCTTTCAATGATGCTTTGGAACATTTGTTTGTTGTTGTAGAGTTGTTTTATCCTTCTAGAGCTTTCTACTATTCCAGTGCTTTTTTGTCCACTGTGGAGTTGTCTATTGTTCCAGAGTTCCAGAGCTGAATCTTCTAAAGTTTTTCTAGGTTTCCAGAACTAAACTTCTAAAGATTTTTTGAAGCAGAAATTAGAATCAAATGGCATGAAGAAAGCAAGGATAACTTGGCCAAGGTATATTCTACTATTTTATTCTTAAATATAGCTATTAGTTTTTTAATTATAGATAAATCCACTTTTAGGAAAGCTAATTAAAAACATAAACTACCCACACCGACTCACTTGTTGTAGCTAAGAGATTTTCAGTAAAGGTGTTTTCTAAAGAAAAAAATGAAGTGAGAATATGATGCCATAGGAAGAATCTAAATTCATAAAGGGAGGTGATAAAAAAAGAGGGAAAACAAAGAGTTCTCTTACCTTGTCAATCTTTGTTTCTGTCATGATGGTATAAGTTATTTGCAGAAAAAACTGCTCATAAATCTTAAAGAATCTCATTAAAATCTTTCTGGGTTTTATTCTCCTCTATTTCAGCTTTCCAGAACATATTAAATTCTATAATTTCATTGGGAAATGTGAAATTTATGATCATTTATGATTGACGAGTTTTTTTATAAAATTTAGTTGAAGAAAGCTAAATATGGAAAGGAGAGAAAATTTTTAAGAACAACTAAATTGATAAGCTTCACTGAGTCTTATCATGAATGAATGTCATAGAATAATTAATGCATACTTTCAAAGATAAAGAAAAAAAGGAGAGGAGAAAATAATTGAAAGATATAATGGTCATCAATTATGGAAAAAAAAAAAGAGCAATAGCTTGCAGAAGGACCTACAAGAATTTAGGTGTGGGGGAGAATGATAAGACTAGAAATGTCTTATCTAAATTCATCTCTATTTTCTCTTAAAATTAACATTAAAATTAGATTTAAATGTAGTTTTATGAACTATTAGCTTATTTAAAATAGAATATAGGATATATTGGTTTGTTTCTTAGAAGTCTATTGCAATTTAATTGCTAACATTTTCTAATGTTTATTGAAAAAATAGAATGCAATATGTTTTAAAATGATATAGAATTAGTCTCGAAGCATTCAGCCTCTTTCAACCAACCTTGAATCATTCTAAATTATTGTAAAATCACTTCTGGTGCCAACTTCGAAAGTATTCCAGCTTGATTTCAGCCAAAGGTGTTTCAAATTCATAATTTGGCTTAAACCATGGATTTAATATTCTCTCAACCTTTTATTTTCTTTTAGTTGAAGATGAATTGTTGTGAGAAAAATAATAAAATCATCAAAAATAAATAAGTCTATCCAACCTTTTCCTTCAAAAGGATGTAGATGTGTTGTCACTTTGTAATGAGAGAATAAAGGAATTTGTTTCCTATATGGAGAGAATAAAGGAATTTGTTTCCTTTAGCATAGGAGTAAGAGAGATAGGTGCTTTAGAGAATAAAGGGAGTTGTTCCTCTATCATAGGAATGTGGAAGTCAAGTGTACTTATGCTTTCCACTAGTTTAAGGAGTTGGGTGAAGATCTTCAATGTATAAATAAACCTCTCAACTCTAAAGAAAGGGATATTTTTTTATTTTGGCAAGTTTTTAGAATAAGAAAGTTACAATAGTCTTAGAAATAAATTTGTAATATTTTATTGAAGAAATAATATATATGGAGCATTGAGCACAAAGTTGGGTGAATGATCTTGGTCCAATTCCAAGGGAGGAGCAATTTGTTCATCTCGAGGAAGAGGGCAACATTTGGTACTTATTTGATTGTTTGTATTATTTTAGTTTTATGCATTTCTATTTGTTTTAAATGTATTAAATTAGATTTTAGTGCAAGTGTTATTTTATTTCTGTATTTTTAATTCATGGAAACATGTTTTAATTTTATGGTTTTAATTTATGTGAGTGTGATTAAATTTTGCATGTGTGATTTCATTAGATTAATTTAATTTTTTTTTCTGTTTTTATTAGAAAGAATTGTTTGCCAAAAATCTTTAGGTTCCTAATGCATACAACCTTTGGACACCACCCCAGATTGATAAATTAAATGAAGAGGATTACAACAATCCTCATCACTTAGCCTCTTATCCACCTAGCCAAAAATGTTAGGGGGATCAAAACTCTACAAAGTAATAAAAAGAAGAGTGAAAAAAGGAAGCAAAAAAAAAGAAGAAAAAGGGAAAAAAGGCATTGCTAATGTCTCTACTCCTGGGTGGAGAACAATATAAGCTTTAATCTACAAGGGTGACATCTATCAAAAAAATAAAAGAGAAAAGAGAAAAAAAAGAAAAAGGCAAAGCACACACATGCACAAGTTAGGAAAAGCCAATAGTCTAGCAATCTTCTAGGGCCATCTTTTGCTAAGGATCCTTTCCTTCAACCTAGATCTAACTTGTTTTCCATCTTCACATATAAGTCTAGTAGGTACACATAAAATTTGTTACTTGTCTGCATTGAAAGCTAGTTTAAGTGTTTGGTCTAGATAAGGGTCAATGTTTAGCCTTTTTTGAATTTTAGTTTAAAAATATTCCATTACTTTCCTCGTTCCTACTTGATTCTCTAATAAATCCTATCTCAAAAGTTTAGTAGGTCATCCTATGCTAGGTCAACCCCCAATCCCCTAGGATAAAAATCCTACTAAAGAGCAATAACATTGTTTGTTCCAAATACATTTCACTCAAACAAGTAATAATTTGTGTCATAGCTTGTGGCATTCATAAAATTAAATAAGATAGACATTCATAATCCATTTCCATCCATATGTGTGTCAAATACATCCATACGCATTCATATTATGTACATTTCATCCATAATAAAATATAACAAAAGTTGCATAATCATAATACCATTATCTATATCTAATCAGCCCACAATACTGTGTCCCACTTTTTGGCCAAAGTAGGACATTGAAATCAACATTTTTAACCAAATCTTCACTTTGTGACACCTATAGCTGCTAAACCATCAAGAATTCAAAGATGATGCGAACTAGTGCTTTGTGAGATTTTGTGTGTAGATTCTAAATATATAGATTTTTAAAATTAAAAATAAATTGTGAATTTTTTTTACGTAATTTTTAATAACCATTTTTTTATAGTAAACAACATTTTTAAAAGTGATGTTTATGTCGTAATGCATAACTTTTTTTATAGAAAGAATAAAATTCTAATTTTAAAATATAGATTTGTAACACCAATATCTAGGGCATGGATTTTTTCATAATTTTTTGTTGCATTTTTTAATTAATTTTTGAAGTGAGATTAATTATAATTTGGGCACAGGTTTATGTCGTAAAGCATAACTTGTTTTGTGTATCAAAATTTAATTTTCTTTTTTTTTTGTTGAAACAAGGACATCAATACCTATGGCACATTTTTTTTTTTTTTAAAAATCTCTATTTTTTAATTTTTCCGCTTGTGTCGAATAAAGACTTTGTTGTTCGGTGAAAAACTTATGTTCACTAGAAAATAGAAAATAAATATAATAATCAAATTAAATTATTCAAAATTATATTTTTTTGGAAAGTGTATACAAAGGGCTACATAATTCAAATTAGTTATAAATGACTTCATTTGACCCCCCAAAAGGTGAAGCAAAGTTGGTTTTTATCAGCATTTTGATAGGTACAGAGGAGACTCCATCGAGGGTTTAATTTAAGACTAGGAGGGTTCTATCCAAGGGGGTTTTATCTAACTCTTTTAAATTAAACCCCTTTAGATGGAACCCCTAAAGGCTTAAATAATTAATTTTTTGAAAAAATATGTGATTTTAGGCAAAAATCAGGATGTCCCATAAGTGAGACACAAAACATAAAAGATAACTATAATCAACCATATGCACAAGAGACAAATCAAAGTACAAGATGTCAACTCAACCAAGTATAGATCCTAATCAATCAAGTCATAACAATAAGTGCATAATAATTTATGAGTACAAGTCACTTCACCAATAGAGTCTAAGAGAAAAAAGTGAGCACTCAAGCATGCAAATCTCCTCATCCAAGGTGAAAAGTAAAAAAAAACTACAATAAAAGTAGGTCTCTCAAAAGACCTCAAGGATGCTTCTGAACTATGGAACCTCTAGGGCTCCTTCTCCACAGTCTTCTTCTATTTTCCATATTTTGAGGTTTGGGAATCCTGTGAGTATGCCTTTGTGAAGGGACATGGATGTGGATCTATGAGTGTGATGGCCCCAATGTCTAAACTCATGAAGTAGAGGTATGTGTAGAGTATAAGACTACATTTTTTGTATCAGTCACGGTGCATCAACAGGTTATCAGCGGGTTACAGTTCAGTGTCTGTGATGTTTCTGAGAGTGGCTGCAGGGGTTTCATTTTGCCAAAGCCGTGGAACTTGCCAAGTGTCGAGCCCCAGTTCAAGCCGCACTTTTGTTCCTAAGTTATAACTTTAACGCGGAGCGTGCCACGTAGTGGAAGATGTTTCTATTATGCTTTAAGTTAGTTGCTGTGGAAGGTGCCACGTGTCATCAGCGGAGGTACTCCCTAAATGTTTTAGTGTGAGCGCGGAAGGCGTCATGTGTCTTTTGTTGTTGCTGTGGAGCTTGCCAAGTGTCAGCTTCCACTGGTTGGTTCCTTCATCTTTTGATGCTAAGTGAAGGATGGTGGTGGGCCATAGTTAAGTATCAAGTGATGTGGAGAGTGCCACGTGGTGGACGCAACTCCAAAGATAAAGGTTTTGTCCCTTTCTCTGGTGATATTAAATGTTTCTCGAATGATGCAAAACCTGACATGTGTCAATCTCCGCATGAGTCTTTAAAGGTTTCTAATGTTTCAAGAAGCAGTGCGGAAGCCACCACATATCAATTCATTGAGCGTGTGGGCTTCGCCACCTGTCCCTATTTTTGTCCCTTTTGAAAGCTAATGAGCGGAGGGTTGTGGGTCCCATTTCTTAACTGTGTCTTAAAGCTTCAATGCTGTGGATCGTGACAGTTGTCATAGGTGGAGTTTCCCTGAATACAAAGACACAGTAAAGTATCAAAGCTGGGGATGAAGACACGTATTGTTTCTAAATGCTACAGAAGCTGCCAAGTGTCAGTTTCCTATTTCTTCCTGAGGGACGAAAGAGTTTCAAAGTTGTGCGCGTGGACGCTGCCATCTGTCACAGAGTTTATTGTTTCAAGAGTGTGGAAGCCACCAAGTGTCTTTTCCTTATAAGAGGAGGTATGCCACATATATTTTGTCACAGCCAATGGGCTTGCAGAAGGAGTAACTGTTGCAGATTCTAAAGATCTATTTAACTATCAGAGACTTCTAGTTACCTCCAGTTCGGTTGGGCCATTGGGATTCGATTGTTGTAGACAATCTAGAGTTGATCTTGTGCTATAAATATGTAACATTTGTAATGATCGAGAGGGGATGTTCAAGTTAGAATTCTAGTTTTTTGATAGAGAAATTCATACTATTGTTCAAAGATAATTTTCTGTCAGAGATTTAAGAGAGAAGTTTGAGACTTTTTGTTGTGACCAATGAATATCATTTGCCTTTATTTTGTTATTCTTGATTCAGAAAGTGAATGTAACTGTGCATGTATCTGTGCCTCTTATGTTGCTAGAAAATTAATGAGAAACACTGAGTTCTGTGCCTTGGTTGATATTTTCTGTGTCATTGCAAATTGTCTGGTTGTGAGCCTTTGATTTTATTCATTTTATCTATTTATGTTAATCATGCAGAATCTGTTCTTTAATGTGACTAAATCTTAAGGATAGTTTCACTATGCTTAGTTGAGAGAAAGACTTTATTCAGGCGCATTGCCATAGATAGATTTGCTTTCATTAATTCTGTTAGTTTCTATCCTTTTCCCCAGAACTCATTTAAAGAAAAAGAAGAGCCAGCTTCATTAAAATCTAGAGGTTGTTTTAGGTAGCAAGTCCCACATTCCTGAAACTTCCCATGTTGGTGTTGGAACCTGCGCAATTTTACACATCAACAGTTTTTGACACACCCGGTGGGACAATTTCTTGAAGTTTCTGTCAAGATTGTATGAGCCAAGAAGCTGCAGGGAGTCAGAGCTATGGACCTGTAACAAGAGCTCAATCTGCTGCTAGGCCAGGCATTTTTTTGCCACCGCTGGTAGCTAATCCAAGGAGAAGAGTGAATCAGTTTGTAACAGCACCAAGAGTAAATATGGGAGCACCTATAGCCCCAAGAAATTATGCAAATTGGAACACTGGCAGTCCTCTGATTCTTCCGATACCACCAGCCACTTGGGATGCTATTCCTACTAATGCTCTGAAGGCTCTGCCCAAATTCAGTGGGGAAGATTTCAAGACACCTGAAGAGCATCTACAAGATGTATCTGATATATGTACAATACATGTTATTACTCAACAAAATGTGGCTATAAGACTGTTAGCAGCATCTTTCAAGGGAAAGGCTCTGGACTGGTATAGATCTCTAACCCCAAACACAATATCTACATGGGATCAGCTTGGTGATGCTTTCTTTGAAAGATTTAAAGAAAAAGGGTGATAAATCTTCTTTGTTGCAACAATTGATCACTATCAAAAGGGCACCTCAAGAGGCAATGACCGATTTCAACTCAAGATTTCAAAAGACTTGGGAAGGGATTCCTGCTACAGCAAGACCATTACTAGGTATGGCTATTGTATTTTACCTTAAAACTTTAAACTCGGATATATCAGTGATGATCTAGTCCCTTAGAGGTCAGACACTACCAGAAGCTTATGAGTTGGTAGTCAAGGCTAAAAATAACTTAATAGATGCTAGAAAGTTGCCCCCAAGGCCTCCTATGCCCATGTTCCTAGAGATTACCTTACCTTTGCCTCAAGAAGTTCCTAATCCTACAACCCCACCTGTGTCTATGTATGCATTCTCTCAACAACCTGCCAAGACAGCCTCCCCTGTTCAATCATCTGAAATGGATGATGTCAAGAACATTTTAAGGACCTTCTCAAATAAGATAATTAATCTAAAGAGACAACAAAATCCTTATCCAAAGCCTCCTTATCAAGGTTACTAGGGAAATAGACCTCCTTTTCAACCAAATCAATATGAAGGCCCTTAAAGGCAAGCTAATCCTCAGCCATCAAATCAACTAGTCACAGTCCCTACACCTCTACAGGCTGTTCCTCCTAATCCCAACAGGGAAATTGTTTTAGGGCAAAATAATTTTGCAGATGGCACAAATGCTTGGTGTTTTCCTTGCAATAATGCCCATACGCCTAGAGACTGCCCCAGAGGAAATTTACAACAGAAGATAGCAGAACAGAGAGGATTAGAAGGACAATTTGTAACCTCTAACACTCCATAATATCAATCTCCTGGTGTACAAAATGTAGTCCTGGTGGCCCAGATGCAAGGAATGTCCTTACAACAGGAAGAGGAAATAGCACCTGAACATGCTTTATTTTCATAGATTGAAGAAGAAGATTCAGTGTTCTTAAATGAAGTATCCACTTCCAAGAAGCCATTGGTACAATCAGATTACTATACCAGAGCAAAGAGGAGAATGATGGAACAACCTGAAGTCACTAGTAATGAGATCATGGGAGCTCCTCCATTTCATAATCATCAGAACATAGTCACTAGACAAGAAATGCCTCAGCCTGTGCAGAATCAAGTAGTCTCAGGACAAGTTCAAGAAAAGTCAAGATACCCTTATTACTCAAAGGCCCAGGCATTAGGACCTGTGAATATAGTGGATCAGCTAAAAAGAACACCAACGCATGTATCAATCTGGGACATGTTAGCTATTCCTAAGCAGCAGACACTATTGCAAGAGGCTCTGCAAGGCCAAGTAGTTCCTAAACAAACTAGTGTTAAAGGAGCATCTGCTGATAAAGAAAAGCTGCAGCTCAAAGATACTGTACCTTTGCAGACAACAGCGCTATTGAATAATGCACCTGAGGTAGGTAAACCTAAACTAGATCCCTTTTACTTAACTCTAATAGTTGGGAAGAAGTTACTGCATAATGCAATGATAGACTCTGGGGCTAGTACTACAATAATGCCAAAGCAAATAGCAGATGCTTCGAAGATAAAATATGAGCCACTTACAAGAGGGGTTATGCAATTGGATGGGAAATCTATGCAAACAATAGGAAAAAGTAAACAACTCCCATTGCAATTATATACTTGCCCCAATATAATTGTAAATCAGGATGTGGTAGTCATAGATATTCCCCTTGTATTTGGTCTATGTTTATCCAGAGATTTCACAACCAAGATAGGAGGTTACATGTCATTAGATTGGTCACACCTCATTCTGAGAACCAAATATGGGACAAAAATGAAAATACTGTCTAAACCATTATCAAAAGACCATATCACAAATGAACCAACCCCAAAATTAGAGGCAACCCATGCTATGCTAAATAAAGAGGAGAATCTTTGTTGAAGAGTTAGGTGACTGGACTGAGCATGACCAACAGGAAGAAGAGAATAATTAGTTGTTGACTATGATGCAAAGTGATCCCTATGGAAATTATGACTCTACAGGTCTAGGCACTTATGTCATATTTGAAGAATACCAAGAGATCCCTAATGTTTTAAGGGAAGAGCCTAATCAGACCCAAGAATTTGAAAAGGACTCAGAAATCTAGACTCTAAATTTTGATGAGGCTAAAAGTAAGAATGGAGCCAGAGCAAGAGTTTGACTTACTGCCCCAAATGGTGAGAAAATTTTAAGAGCCATTCGCTTTCAGTTTGCCTATACCAATAATGATGCTGAGTACGAATCCTTAGTGCATGGACTCATGATGGCAAAGAAAAAAGGAGTTAAGAATCTGATAGTAAGAGGAGATTCAGAACTAGCTGTGAAGCAAATTAGAGAAAAGGCAATAGCCAAAAATGTAAGAATGAGATCCTATAGGCACAGAATTTGGGACCTAATAGATGGTTTTGAAGCTTTCAATATTGAGGTAGTTCCTATAGCCCAAAATTTTGAGGCAGATAGAATGGCACAGATTGGTTCACAATTTGATCTAGCAACTAATTTACTAGTCAACAATGAAACAGTCAAAGTTATAGTGAGGCCAACTATTCCAGACAATGACCAAAATTGGCAAGTTTTTGAAAATAATTTTCAAGTACTTTCATTTTTGCAAGAGTCAGGAGAATTTGCTGATCAGTTGCAACCTAAAATTGAAGAAGCATATGGTGACCAAATTATTCAGCTAAAGTCAAATAAGCTCCCTAAAGGACTGATTACCTTAGAACTTATTTGACCCAAAAGATGTAAGCCTGGAGAAGAAGAGGTTTCAAGCAAATAAAGAAGATTATTTTGAAATCCAAGTTAGTGAAGGAAGGAAATTGAAGGTTGGCAATTCTACAACCTAGCAAGAAAAGGAAAGATTGATTGATTTATGTGAAAGATATGATAGGGTGATTACTTGGACCTATGAAGACCTCCATGGCTATAATAGAGACATCATTCAACACACCATTGAACTGACTGAAGGATCTAAACCAGTCAGATAGAAGCAGAGGCCAGTGAACCCTAGAATTGAACCTCTAATGGTGGATGAGTTGCAAAATCTCTTAGAATCAAAGATTATTTTTCCAATCAAGCACTCAACCTAGGTATTAAATCTAGTGCCAATAAGAAAAAAGAATGGTGACATAAGACTCTATGTCAATTTCAAGGATCTAAATAGAGCATCTTTGAAATATCATTACCCCTTGCCCTCTATGGAACAAATTCTACAGACTATGGCTGGATTAGAGAGATTTTCCTTGCTGGATGGTTTCTCTAGGTACAATCAAATTTGGTTGGCTGATGAAGACCAGCATAAGACTACATTTACTACAAAATGGGGAATATTTACATATTCTAAGAAGCCTTTTGGCTTGTCAAATGCTGGAGCTACTTTTAGAGAGCCATGGATGTAGAATTTGGGGAACTTATAAACAAGATCATCCTGATTTATCTAGATGATCTCACTATTTTCTCTAAAAATGTTGTAGATCATTTTGACCATTTAGAGGCTATTTTTAAGAAATGCCAAGAGTTTGGAATATCCCTAAATCCCAAGAAGTGTATCTTTGCAGCACCTCAGGGTAAACTGTTAGGGCATATAGTGTCAAAGGAAGGAGTCTCTATTGATCCAGAAACAGTCACTTCCATAATGAATCTATCTCTGCCAGTCAATAAGAAAGCAATTCAATATTTCTTGGGGAAGATCAACTTTGTTATCCTATTCATATCTGACTTTGCAGGTCTAATAAAACCAATGACACTCTTGCTAAAGGACCTAGTTTTCAAATGGACTACAGAGGGGAGGCAAGCTTTTGAAGAGGTCAAAAGAGCCATTTCAACAGCCCCAGTACTCAGAAACCCAGACTTTTCTAAGTCTTTCATAATGTATGTGTATGGAGGAGAATTTAGTGTCGCTACTATTTTGACTCAGAAATATGAACAACAAGAAGGAGAATATCTAATAGCCTTTTTCTCTAGGACTCTCAAGGAGTATGAGGCTAGATACAATTTTGTGGAAAAGCAAGCATATGCCATGGTAAAAGCCCTTAAGAAATTTAGACATATGGTCATAGGGAATAAGATTCTGATATTAGTGGCTCATCCTAGTGTAAGAGAATACATTATGGAGGGTGAGATCACTGAGAAGAGAGCCAATTGGATAACAAAAATCCTTGAATACGATGTGGAGGTCAGACCCACTAAGTTAGTCAGAGGCAAAGGATTGTGCCAATATATGGCTCAGGATATGGAGAGAATGATGACACAAGAAACACAAAGTGAAAATGTATTAAAAATACAAGAGGTTGATCAAGATTCTTGGGTCACAAACATAATACAATTCATGAAGCATGGGATTTTCCCAAATGAGCTCTCCCATGACAAGAGAAGGTATTATAGGCAACAAGGGGCCCACTTTGTACTAATTGACCACATTCTATTGAGAAGAAATGTTGATGGTATACTTCTGAGATGTATAGAGAAAGATGAAGCTCAAAGAATACTACATGAGTTGCACCATGGAGCCTTGGGTGGACACTTTTTAGTAAGGACCACTGTGATAAAAATAACTCAAGTAGGATACTTCTGGCCCACTCTATTTACAGACTGTTATCAACTGGTTAAAGAGTACCAGTCTTGTTAGTTTTATACAGGGAAAAGAAGAAATGCAACAATGCCTCTAAGCCCCATAATTGTGGATGAACCCTTTGCCCAATGTGGTCTAGATTTTATTGGAATGATCAATCTGGTGTCAAGCATGGGACACAAATGGATCCTAATTGCCACAGATTACTTCACTAGATGGAGTGACACAGTACCACTCAAGGAAGTAATAGAAAAGGTAATATTAGACTTTCTGGAAGGTATTACTGCTCGTTTTGGTCCTCCTCGTACCATAATATCAGATAATGCTAAGGCCTTTTTGGGAACAAAAATATCTGAGTTTGCATTAAGGTATGGAATTTATTTGAAAACTTCTTCAAATTATTACCCTCAAGGTAATGGTCTGGCAGAGTCTACTAACAAGAATCTAATCAGACTCATTAAGAGGATAGGGACCAACTATCACAGAGAGTGGCATAAATTGCTTAATGCAGCACTGTGGGCTGACAAAATTACACCTAAGCAAGTGACAAAGATGTCTCCATATGAATTAGTCTATGGTAAGCCAGCTGTAAAGCCACTAAGCTTAGAGATTCCTACTCTGCAATTATTGAAACAAATTGAGATTGAGGAGAATGGTCACATGCAATTCAGACTTGTTGAACTGCTGGAAGTGCAAGAGAAAAGAGAAAAGGCATGAGTCACTGCTGAAACATAAAAAAATAATTATTCTTTTGAGAAGAAGACTTCAAATCCCCATTTTGAAGTTGGCTCAATAGTGTTGAAATGGGATGAGAGAGCAGCCAAGCTGGGCTGACACAGTAAATTTGAATCATTGTGGACTGGTCCTTACAAAATCTGTTCCTGTAAGAAATAAAATTCTTTTGAGCTCAAAACAATCAAAGGTGAACTTGAAGAGATTCTTGTGAATGATATATTTGAAACACTTCAATTAAGCAGGGGCTCTGGTGTATCATAGTTAGTTAGTTTCCCTTTCTTGCTTTCTTTTTTCCCACTTTCCTTTTAAATAAGTGTTCTGCGAACACATGTCATCAGCGCAAGCCCCTTTCTCTTTTTGAAAATCTTGCATTCATTAAGGTTGTCTCCAATCCCCAAAATCCTTGAAAGTACACACTTTTGTAGCCACTCTCATAATGTGTCTGACACTTCGTCCCATGCCGATTTAGAAAGATACACTAATGGTTTCTTGAAGTTAATGCCATTTATAAGGCATGATGTGTCATTAAAAGCCCCATTAATAAGAGTTAAATTTTAAGTGTGGCTCCCATTTTGCTCCATCTCTCTGTTTTGAATCATTGTTGCCTGCAATTCACATCCCTAGCAAGCATTTTCAGCTGCATGTCATTCCTATGTAGTAATTCCATCCATTACTATGTCAAAGCTTCACTCATTCTCCCTACAAATACAGACATGGTGGCCAAGGCACAGGCTTCTCAGGAGGGACTCAGAATTTATGAATCAATCGACAGGCTTTTGAGTAGTAAATCATACGCCTCAGTGCCTGCGCAACCTAAAAGAACCTATCCAAGAATGAGGGTCCCTAAGGTAGGGTTCTCTGTCAACCCAAAGAAGGTTAAGGATTTTGCAAATGGTATCTTTGACCCAGCCCTTCAAAAACCTACCAAGACTCTATGAGAAGGGGCACACTAGAGGTGCATTCAAAAGGTAAAGAGCAAACAATCTAAAACTTTCAGAATGAGGATTTGGACCGCACAGCTGGCATAGTTCATGGTTCTAAATGTGCACCTATGTCCTGACCTAATTGATATATGCACGAAGCTATTTCATGCACCCTCAAGCACCATACAACAGGGTCCCTTTATAGTGCAAATTACACCCAAAGCCATAAGAGACATGCTGGCCCTGTATCATGATCGAACGGCCACATTTCCCACTATTGCCAAAATGCAAAAGACATGGTCAAATGTCAATAAATAGATTAGATTCCTTAACTTAGAGTTGCAGTTGCCAGAGGAGAACCCACAGATGCCCACACTACCTACAGGAAGGGCACAATTTAGCTAGGCTAGTTAAGAGGCACTGTCAATGATATCTTTCATTTTTGGGATGAAGGAAGATAACACAGTCTACGACTGGCAAATTGTCATCCTTTTCAGATTGAAGACTACTGACAAGTCACAAGAATACTGGCTAGACTTTTCAGAACAAATTGCCTATTCCATGGCTGATCAACTCATAAATTTTAAATCCAAAGGAGTTTTCAGGTATTCTGCTTATCTATTTCATTCAATGTTATATCAGAATCATGGTATTTTTGCACAAAATATGCAATTGAACATGTATGACCCAAATTTTGGGCAAAATAGAACTATTCCTTTGTCTACATGGACACATGCTATCTGAGGCATCAAACCCTTATGAGTTCTGGGAACTCTTTGTTGCCCCTGCCTTTTGCCATCTGAGCCCTGAACTTGTAGAACATAGGTTGACACCGAGCATTAGGGGCTTCATGACCAATTGCCCAATCCCATGTGATTATTTCTTTGGGGCCCAAAATACTATCATTAGGGTCCATGGCTTCAATGGAGAACCTATGCTATTACCCAAAGTTTTAACCCCTAGGGTAGCGTTTCTAGAAGTAACCCGGCAAGTGTCCGTGGTTGACAATGAGTTTGGCACCAAGAGGAAGAAGAAGAAAATGTATGATATCCCATGGATCAGAAAGAACATGGCCCTAGAAGTCAGAGATGTTAAACACCTGTTGCTACGAAAGTTAGCTGTCTTGGGGTTCTTTATTAGTGAAGACAAATGAAGGTATGACCTAAATAGTTTTATAGCCTCTTGGGTTAGAAGCAATAAGGTCGGGGCCAAAATAGTACATGAGGATCAGCCCTTTTGGGAGGATAGAAGAAACCCTAAGGAAGATACCCCAGACCTGTATGTGGAACTAGCAGACTTGCCCTTTGAGGGGCCCAAGCCATGGGAGACCTTTTATGTTAAACAGAAGGCCTTTGACCCTAAGATCAGAATGACGACCAGTCTAAGAAGGGCATTAAAAAACAAAGAATGGAAGCCAGAGAAGATTGAGGCCTATTGGAAGTATAGGCAAGAGATCTCAGAGATCACCCATTCATTCAGAAATGTTGATACTAATGAAAAATGGGAGTCTATCTGGGATGAGTGGCATCCCTCTCGAGTTTCTAGCCCTGATACAAGCATAATCCACATTAAGGGTGATGAGTCTGAAGAGGAGGCTGAGTCAACTCATATAATGCAAGCAACAGGATGGACCTCATCTACTGCCCTTGTATCTTCCTGGCCCCAATCCCTCAATACTCTAGAGAAACAAAAGGGTGTGGTGTAATCACCAACCATAGAGATTCCATCTGTTTCAGCTACTGGAGCTTCCAATTTTGTACCCTTGCCACCACCAATGGTGGTAAATGTATCAGAGAAGGTAGAGTCAGAGGATGAAATAGTAGAGAGACTGAGGAAGCATAGGAGATTGCACCTGGAGCCTGAGTCAGAGGATGAAACAGAGCCACCACAATAGCAATCACCAGCCACATCTGCTGCTCCTTAGGTAAATGTTTCTTCTCCTTTTTCCTCTCTGTCTCTTTCTTCTACCTTAGGGGTAGCAATCCCAACTGGCCAAACATTAATATCCCTTGCCACCTCTGCTATGCCTATATCACTCCTTACCCCAACTACTAATCCTTAGGCCATGTTTTCATAGGCCACCTCATTGCCACTTTTTTCCCCTTCTATTCCAAAGAGAGCTTCTCCCCAAATTTCCCCTAGCCAACAATCATTGGCTATACCTTATGGTTTACCTCAGGGTCATCCTTTTGCTGGGGGGCACATTGCCTCTCCTCCCACTTTCTAGGCTCAGGCAGATACTACTAAGAAGGCTAGAGAAGCCAGCATGGGTAAGAAAAGAAAGAAAGAAAATAAAATCTTGGTTGTACCACATATGAGGTCACTCTTTGACCCAATCCAACAACAGTTGACTATCACACATTTGTCCCCAAATGTGGTGAAGCCAAACGAGCAGATGCAGCCTCAGGACTTTGCAATGAATGCAGTAGCTATGGACATGTCTCTATTCAGACCACAAGATAGGGTCGAACTGCTCAATGAGACCACTTGTGCTGTTGTAACTGATTACTTGAAAGTGTCCAGGAAGTTGCAGAAAGTTGAAACTAACTTAGCTCAAGAAAAGACAAATAGTAGCAACCTTGCTACAGAGTTGAAATCTAGGAAAGAAGAAATAGAGAATCTAAATAAACAGTTGCAAAATACTGTTTCGTGTCAAATTCATCAAGCCACTCAGGCCCAAAATGCTTCTCTAAAGGTTGAGCTAGCCTAGGAAAAAGCTGCAGTAAATGTTCTAAGGCAAGAAAAGGCTACATTAGAGAAGAAATATTAGGATAAGTTGCAGCAAGCTACCTAGTTTCAGCAGAAGTTGCTGAGTGAACAGAATGCTACTGCTGCAATACAGGCACAACTCCTAGCTGAGCAACAAATGACAAAACAGCTAACACTAGAGTTAGCTAACAGGCCTCAGAATGCTGAAGTTCTGAATTTGGTCAAAGAGCTATACGTTTCAATTTGGAAATGAATCTCTAAGGAGATTGTACAACTAAGGCCATCATTGACATTCTTGTTAAATGCACAGCGGTTGTACAAGAAGGTGGAAGCTTCAGTTCAGGCCACTCTATCTACTGTTTCTTTGAGGGTTTCTGACTCTCAACTATTGCTAAAGAAGCTATATGACACAATAGATGAAATATTGTTAGTAGCAGGGATTAGTGAAAGGATGATAGCTGCAAATAAGGTAAATGAAGCTCTAAGTTGCAAATCAGCTGCCACAAAATGCCAGGAGCTCCTAGATATTGTCAAAGGAGTCAAAGATATGAAGAGACACGTAGAGGATTTGGTGTAGTTGGGTCTTCCCTCACCATTTCCAGATAATAATACTGTACTTATGATTGATGATATCAAGACCCTGCTTCTAACCAGGCAAAATGATCAATCAGTTTTTCAAGGTTTAAGTGATTCCTCATCAATACAAGAGGTGGAGACTATCTTAATACCAATGGCCCAATTAGAGTTTCAATTAAAGACCACAGTTCAAATTTTGCAAACTTTCTCCCACAAGGATATTATAAATCTTGATTTTGCATTCCAAGATTTACAGAATAAGCAGGGACTCTCTGACTCGGAATGGTCTGTTTACCAGACAGCTTTGCAGAATTTGTGACCCTGCATTGTATTTTAAATACTATATTTTTGCCAAAGTTTTGGGTTCTTTTTTGAGCAGGCTCAAAAGTCCTAGGGGTCACCAAGAAATGTAGAATATAAGACTACATTTTTTGTATCAGTCACGGTGCATCAGCGGGTTATAGTTCAATGTCTGTGATGTTTCTGAGAGTGGTTGCAGTGGTTTCATTTTGCCAAAGCCACGAAACCCGCCATTTGTCGAGCCCCAATTCAAGCCACACTTTTGTTCCTAAGTTATAACTTTAACGTGGAGCATGCCACGTAGCAGAAGATGTTTCTATTATGCTTTAATTTAGTTGCTCCAGAAGGTGCCACGTGTCATCAGCGGAGGTACTCCCTAAATGTTTCAGTGTGAGCGTGGAAGGCGCCATGTGTCTTTTGTTGTTGCTGTGGAGCTTGCCAAGTGTCAGCTTCTGTAGGTTGGTTCCTTTATCTTTTGATGCTAAGTGAAGGATGGTGGTGGGCCACAGTTAAGTATCAAGTGATGCGGAGAGTGCCACGTGGTGGATGCGACTCCAAAGATAAAGGTTTTGTCCCTTTCTCCGGTGATATTAAATGTTTCTCAAATGATGTGCAGCTTGACATGTGTCAATCTCTGCGTGAGTCTTTAAAGGTTTCTAATGTTTCAAGAAGTAGTGCGGAAGCTACCACATATCAATTCATTGAGTGTGCGGACTTCGCCACTTGTCCCTATTTATGTCCCTTTTGAAAGCTAATGAGCGGAGGGTTGTGGGTCCCATTTCTTAACTATGTCTTAAAGCTTCAATGCTGCAGATCGCGACAGTTGTCACAGGTGGAGTTTCCCCAAATATAAAGACACAGTAAAGTATCAAAGCTACAGATGAAGATACATATTTTTTCTAAATGTTGCGGAAGCTGCCAAGTGTCAGTTTCTTGTTTCTTCCCGAGGGACGAAAGAGTTTCAAAGTTGTGCGCACGAACGCTACCATCTGTCACAGAGTTTATTGTTTCAAGAGCGCGGAAGCCACCAAGTGTCTTTTCCTTATAAGAGGAGGTATGCCACATATATTTTGTCACAGCCAATGGGCTTGCAGAAGGAGTAACTATTGCAGATTCTAAAGATCTATTTAACTGTTAGAGACTTCCAGTTACCTCCAGTTCGGTTGGGCCATTGGGATTCAATTGTTGTAGACAATCTAGAGTCGATCTTGTGCTATAAATATGTAACATTTGTAATGATCAGGAGGGGATGTTCAAGTTAGAATTCTAGTTTTTTGATAGAGAAATCCATACTGTTGTTCAGAGATAGTTTTCTGTCAGAGATTTAAGAGAGAAGTTTGAGACTTTTTGCTGTGACCAGTGAATATCATTTGCCTTTATTTTTTTATTCTTGATTCAGAAAGTGAATGTAACTGTGCATGTATCTATGCCTCTTATGTTGCTAGAAAATTAATGAGAAACACTGAGTTATGTGCCTTGGTTGTTATTTTCTGTGTCATTGCAAATTGTCTGGTTGTGAGCCTTTGATTTTATTCTTTTTATCTGTTTATGTTAATCATGCAGAATCTGCTCTTTAATGTAACTAAATCTTGAGGATAGTTTCACTGTGCTTAGTTGAGAGAAACACTTTATTCAGGTGCATCGCCATAGATAGATTTGCTTTCATTAATTCTATTAGTTTCTATCCTTTTCCCTAGAACTCATTTAAAGAAAAAGAAGAGCCGGCTTCTTTAAAATTTGGAGGTTGTTTCAGGTAGCAAGTCCCACATTCCTGAAACTTCCCATGTTGGTGTTGGAACCTGCACAATTTTACACATCAATAGTATGTCTATGGACCCCAAGACTAGCCATCTCTAGAAGTAAAGCATTTTCAAACTCCAATGTAGTAACTGTAGTCCTGTGAGATGCCATATCAGGTAGCTAACATGATAAATCAGAGAAAGAACATCTATGTGTCACTTTCCTAGTAGGCATCCCAACATCAACTAAAAGTGCCTCTCTAGCTCATTCACTAGTAGGGACAAAGATATCTAAGGAAGAATTTCTGAAAAGGTCCCTTCATCTATCAATAGTTCCTATATCAATATGTAACCAATGAAAGTGTCAGTCGAGTGTTAGAGCATAAACATTTGAGCAAGTGCGAGAAATAAGAAGTAGATTACCATAGTACTCATGGGGATCTCTAGGTTTCCATGAGGGAACATTATCCTCATATCTTCATATGTCATCTATATGAGTGGAACCACCTAATGTGTAGGTGTGGCCTCCACTGTCACTACCTCCTCATCCTCTTTAATCACATCATCTCCCTCTAATGCTACCTCATCTCTCTCTCCCTTAGGGTCATAGTCCTCATCGATCTCTTCATCAGTCTCCTCATCCTCCATGGAAACAAGTCTATGAGATTAACAAGCTCTCTGTTGCCTTAGGCTTGATCCTCTAAATTTTCACATGATAGAAACTCCAAGAACAAGTGATACCCATGAAAGATCTCCACACTATACATCAGTAACCTACTAAATATATCTACAGCATAAGGTAAGTAGAGGAAAATCCTTAGGAAACTCATCCCCCAACTACTAAAGCAATTGTGTGATAGCATGAGTCTCTATCAAACCATTCCTATCTATGAAATAGATCTATCTCTTCCAAGGTCATAACCCCTCCATCTCCCTATAGGGGTCTAAAATGAAATTTACATATGTCAAAGTGGCTACTACTTTGGGAGAAGCATCGAAGTGACCAAGATGACCCCACATCTCCCTCGATAGTCTCAAGTTTGAAGGATGCATATCTCTCTAAAAGAGTACAATGTGCTTCAAAATCTAGGACATAACTAGTGAAGGGTGGCTGAAAGAAAGAACCCCTCATCATGATATATGATACAAATCTTAGTAAACTAATGCTAGAATGCCAATCCCCTAAGCATAAACTATCCCTTGGTCAAGTTATTAAATGATTGATGCCCAACACCACCTAAGAATCAAGACCTTATTGCCTCATGACAAGTGAGTAGCAATCAAGCCAATTAGGACCTTCCATAGGAGTGAAATGACAAGTCAAGGAACTACAATAAGCTAAATGTTGAGCCTATCTTAAGGTCAAGTCTCTCCCATCACCTACCCAAGCTAGTCTCTCTCTTAGACTCCCTCTCAAGCAATGTATGTGGTTCCCCTCTAATAGGAACCTCAAGGATATGCTAAACATCATAAAGTATGGTCTTCCACTCTCCAAAAATAGATGGGAATTAGAACATGTTTTGATTAACATCCCAATAAGTGAAAATGTTACAACAAATGCAAGATGAAGGGTAGGCAATTGATATCTAGCCAACCTAGCCAATCATGTCCTCTAAAGATCGGTATAATCCATAATAGATAATGCATCTAAGGCCTCCATGTACCAATCCTTCTTAGAGGTAGAATTCCACCATATGTAGGTGCCCTACAAAAAGAGGAACGACAGGTTAGATCTCTATCACATAACCTTAAAAACTATAAAAATTAGAAAAACCTTGAAAATAGATAATCATAAAACTTTTAAAATTCATAAAAATTAAATACAATCTCAAAACAAAATAGAAATGAATAAATAACTTAGTATCAAATCAAAAATCGAGCAAGTTCATGCATCAAAATCATTAGTTTTTCCTTCAAGACTGTCAATAGAACCTCTCGGTAGGGTCTCTCAGGTGACCTGACTGGTCTCTCAAGTGACCTAGGTTGAAGTGGTAGGGTCATTTGGGTGGCCTAACCTAGCAAGAGGGGAAAACCTAAGCCATGCCCTAGTATTCCTTAGTGGGCCTAGAAAATATAAAATCAATCAAAATTAGGGAAACAAAAACAATAGAAATAATGAAAACCTAAAACCTAGGCAAATGCAATAGAGAGATTCAAGTTTAACAAACATTTTCAAGTGAAAAATAGTCTAGGGTTTCAAATAATGTTTTTCTCATTTCTCGCATTTGGTGGTCTATGGAATTCTAAATGGAGGCCATAATATTGATCTCCTCATCCTCAAGTTTTTGTTGACTATTCCCTTGTGTAATTTCATTACCATTTGCTCACTTTCTCTTGTTTTCCCTCTTTCTTCTCTCTTCTCTAGTTTATCATGTGTAAATGATCTTTTGTTTTATTAGTTTAGATTTTATAGTGTAGCTTCTATCCTTATTTTGTTCTTTATCATCATGGCAAGTCATTATAGCAATGTAAGGTGACACGGATAAGCTTTGAACTCACGCATCAATAGTACATTCTCTCATCTTCCTTTTTTAGTTACTTTCATCTTATCATGTATCAAACTTATGCTTGAACCATCTTTTTTATTACAAGTCCAAATGTAGGACAACAAAAAGGGTAAAGGCCATGCTTCGGGAAGGGTACCTACCCTTCATGTAGATTACCATACTTGAGGGGGAAATATGTAAGTATGAAAAAGATGCATAGGCCTACATGGAAGTTTGATGATGATATAGAGATCCAAATCATAGCCCACAAAGGCATGAATTATATACCTCTTATAAATCTCACACTTGAAAATGTGTCCCTTAGTGTTTTTCCCCTTGTGATCATCTTTTCTAACCTCCAAATTAGGTTCCAAGACTTTACAAATGATAAGCTACCCTTTTTAGATCTTTAATAGGATGGTTTCCCAAGAAACCCTAGGGTCTCTTGGCTGACCTTTCCTTAATTTGCAGGGTCACTTGAGTGACTTGCACTGGTAAAATGGGTGACCCACTTCCCAAAAGGGATGACCCTATCATGTTTTAGCATGCATGATTTCTTCTAGTTCTACCCAATTTACCTCTATTTTTGGATTTTAATTGAGAGTTCCTTCATGTATAACTAAACTTCTACTTCCACTCACTATTTTTCAATTCTCAATCACTCTTTTGTTCCCTCTTGATCAATTCATAGTGATCTCACAATTAATCTTCTATTTTCTCCTCTCTAGATCTTGTTATCTCCCAATCAAACCTAGTTATCTCCTCAATCAATTCCTATTAGCTCTCCAATCACCCCTAGCTATTTTTTCCATTTTCTATCTACAAATACCCCCTTCTCTATTATTTTGGGAGAGGCTAATTTTCTATTTGCATTTTAGTCCCTAATAGCATTTCTCTTCTTGTACAAGACCCCATGTAGCTTTACATTCTATTTTTATTCTAATCCCTTACTCCCATAGAAGGATGAGAATTACTTGCATTCTTCTTTGAGCTAATTTTCTCTTGAGATTAAATCTTTGCAAAGGCAATCCCCATGGCACTCTTATGCTCATGCAGGAATACTTGTTCCTTTTACTTTCATTTTTCTATTACTTTTAAGCCCAAATCCATTTCCTCATATCCCCACCTTTGTCCCTGTCATCAAGAGGAGGATCCCCATTACTTTAGATGAACAGACAGTTGCCACAGGATTCTAAGGACAAAATCCTAGCAATGACACCCATATTATATAGGTTCCTTTATTTCTTTCATTAGTAATTAGCTCATAATTTTTCCCTTAAGGGAGTGAATTGATGTTTATTTTCTCTTGGTAGTGTAGAGTTTATTACTTTTAATTTCTCTATAGATTGGATTCGTTTCCTATTTTGCTTAGAGTAGCTGCAAATTTTCATTTTCATAGAATAACTTACATCCACATCAAAAGACAAAAAGACAAGAACATAGACAAATTAAATTTATAAATAATAAATTAGATTTGCATTCATAATTTTTTTCAATAGTAATTAGCTCACACCAAAAATTGGAAAAAGAACAAAAAGTTTGCATTCATCTAGCATAATTGTATATAGAAATTGATATAACCATTTGAAAACATTCACAATAATGAAAAATCCCTCGGTCTCATCACAAGGAACCAAATACAACAATTTCAACAAAGAAAATATTCAAACAAGGAATCCCTTGATCTCATCACAAGGCATAAAGCATAAAATTCACAAAATTCAACAAATTCAAAAAATTCAACAAAACAAAACAATCAATTCGAAGAAAAAATGAAAATCCATCTCTTCCACTTAGCACTTGATGCACCCAAGTGTGAGGGAATATTGGATCCAAAAGGTCTTAGAATAAATTGAGAACCTCCCCCCATAAGAAAACTACACTGAGAAAGATATTCTAGAATAGATAGAAATATTAGATCAAACATATGAGATATAATTAGCAGTTACATCTTGAGAATCTTCCAAATCTAAGTCCAAATAATCCATCAATTCCATGAGAAAACTAGGTGAGATTTAGCATTATAAGAGTGGTAGGCAATGGAAATATTAATCTTCTACAAGAATTAACCTCTCAACTTTGTGAAAATTGCATCGACAATTAGAACAATCGACAATAGGACACTCAAGTCAACAATGTGATCAATCTAACTATGATTCATGATTTTTTACTTTTTCAAGAATAGAACACAATCTCAATTCCATCACCACTTAACTGGCTCTTTCTATGAGAACATGAGTGACTGGGTGGGGCACCTTTAGCTATGATATAGTTCATGTGATGTACATTAGAGTCTAACTCACTAACCAAGCTTGATTTTTGAACAACACAAATACATTATGTAATGTGCCACATTAAAATGCATTTTTCTTAGAAATTAATAGAAGTAATAAAATTTTCTAGTCTTGTGTTATACACACTGCTAAATGCATTAAATCACTTATTGAATGCATTCGATTGTTTATTGTTTGCTTATTATTATAATCCCTTTTATACAATTTCAATGTGAAGTGTGCAATACAAATATTAGATACATTAAGGTTGACCAAGACATTCAAATAACTAGCAAAACATGTATTATAACATGAAAATTTATGGGCTATATTGTACCATCTATCGAACTAGGGAATGTAGCATTGTGATGATATCCTGACAATGCATATGTAGCCAAATCCACAAGTACTTGAATTGAGTATAGCTACAATGAATGCAAACTTATTTGGGGAGTAAAATCAAATCACACTTACTAAAATGAAATCAAACCAAACTTGCTAAAATAAAAGGTGCTTGAAATGAATATAAACTAATCCAAGGATATATAGCACACCATAACTGATACAAATCTAATATTAAAATTATAAATGACCAATGAGAAATAATCATTCACATATTAATTTATAAATAATAAAATCATTATACCAAAATAATAAAGAAATAAATACATACTTACAAACTAAAAGCTATCTATACTTGAGGGAATACATCAACCACCAATCTTCCTTGATAGATTCTCCTAGGAAGATTGGGGTGTCTGACCCCCTCTATGCCTAAGCTTATGCAAGAATCATAAGAAAAGTGTAGTTGATAAATATTTATTGAATTGATGTGCAACCATCCTCATCTACAAGTGAAAATGAAGGAGAATATATGGATAGAGTATTCCTACCAAGCTACCTAAATGAATGGAATTTACAACAATCTTAACCCAAAATATCTCTTGTGGATAATGATCATATCCCATTAATATCTCTTATATCCCCATAATATCTCTTGTGGTTGTAACAATCCCAAGAAACATGATAAACATTCAAATGATTTGGTTGTAATAATCAACCAACTAAATTTTTTTAAAATCTAAATAATATTTGATATGGTTAAATTATCCAAACAACCATACCATAGGAATCTCTACCTTTCATTTGAGGATATTACATTATTCAGTTTCAAATATAGAATATTTTGTATGGTTATAGTATCCATAGAACCATACTATTACTTATAAAATAAATTTACTACTTGAAACGCAAGATGGAACTTTGACAATAATTGTTATAGGTCACTGAAATAATGGTACATATGTCTTAATTTTTTATAGACTCCACACAATTATACTAGCGCTTTTCATGCTTCAATTTAGTTCTTCACAACACTTTTCCCATCATTAGAATTGCTCATGATAGGAAAACATGACACTTGTAGCAACAAGTGTGTGAACAATGGGATACTGACAAATGTATACATGCAATATTCTTATTCTAGATGTTGGAACTTGTCTTATAATCTCTTCTTCTATAGAAACTAAAATAATAATTCTTCAAGTAAATGATTATTTATGGAAACACTTAGCAATTAGCCTTTAAGTTCTTATTGATTCTTACCAAGCTTACTAAATCCTATCAATAATTCTAAAAATAAAACCATCATAACATAACCATTATGGCATACAAATGGAAGGATGGATAGTGAAATGAGGTGAAAAAATGGGGGGAAGTATAGTAAATTTATGTTATTAATGTGTTCATTTTATGACCCATCATCACCCCCCAACTTAATATATTGCATGTCCTTACACAATCTTGAATCATTCTATCATTATTTGGAATCATGTTTCAACTTCTTGCAATAGCTTTATAATATTTAGAGACAGGGGCTTCATTAATTGTGAGCTAAAATCATGGCTCAAGATGATGAATTTTTGTTGTATAATACTCTGAGATAGAGTTGAAGTGATTCAATTATATGGGATGTAGAATAACACATTCAATTTTTCTACTACAATGATGCCACCTATGTACATTTTCCTTTCACAAACTTGGTTTCTTCTTTTTTTCTTTTCTTTTTTTCTGTTCTTTTCATTTTTTTCTATTTTTTATCATATTTTTTCTTTTGTAAAATATCATGGATTCATGATGCTACATGTGTGACATTATTTTTATGTACATGACATTTTTGCTTCCCCCAACTTAAAGATGAAAATTGTCCTAAATTTTGTAGCAATTCTAGGAAATGATATCTAAAAGATTTGGATAGAAACTTAGAGAAAATAGTAAGGAGATTATTTGGATATTAACTTTTGAAAAATGGTATTGATATGGAAAAAATGATGAACAAGATAAAGTATCCTATAATGTTTAATTCTAAGGAAAATTGAAATAGTTGAAATAATCTTTAAATGGAAACTAACAAAAAGATCAAAGTTTACCACATTAGTTTACCAATAAATACCAATGAAGCTTGAAATGTTGTCTATTGTTGTCATTGATGCCAATTGATGTCAAGGTTTCAAGATGGAGTTTGTTGCAAAGGGAGATTGTTGCATAACAGAATCAACTATATCTAAGTTTTTACTACATTTGCGGAGGTTTGGTTACATCTGCGATAGATTTATGAGATCTGTTTCTTAGATGTAGTGTTAGAATGTCGTTGTTGGTGCCACATTCTACCACAAATGGTTAGGTTCAACTCAAATGTTGGTACAAGAACTACAAAGTGATTATGCATGCCATAATTGTCTATTTTTGAGTGTTTACTATTTTTGCAAAGGTTTGGTGATGTGTACGATAGACTCCTGAGGTGTGTTGTTTAGAAGTATGTTACTTGGTCAGTGTTTGTGCTACCACTTTCTACCACAAATTGTTGTTTCATCTTGCACTTTGGAATATAAGTAAATATAGTCAAAATGTATGTTATACTCAAGTTTTAGGTGATTTGAGTTACCACAAAGATAGCTAGAAGTGTCTAAGTCAAGATAGTGAAATTGGTTAATAGGAGTGTTAGTGAAGACTACCGCATTTAGGTGTATGGTCTTGTTGTTTGGAAGATAGAATTAGTTGGCCATTATGTTGGTTTGGTCCAAGTTTTAGGTGATTTGAGTTACCACATAGGTGTGAAGCATAAATTTGCATATGAACATCAATCAAAGGAAATAAGCCAAACAACAATTATACCTTCCTTCACAGGCAGATTTTACCTCGCCGATTGAGCGTATTGAAGTGCACCCAAACTCCAATGGATATACTCCTCTGATTTACGTGGATATGTGGATTTCTCAGCACAATAGCATAACTTTTGATAACCAAAAATGAATGAATTAAGTGCAGCAGCGTAAGTTTACAAAAATCAGAGATGTGATAGAGAGAGAGACCTTTAGTCTAGACAAAGTTTTATTTATAGATTTCCAAAAATGAATATCAATGGTGGATAATGATTGGAGAGATCAATGGTTAAAATTGAATGAGAGAATTAAATAGATGAGAGAGTGACAAGTGTCCTTGTCCTCTCATGAATCAGGGGAGTTAACAAGCTTGATTGGTGAGTTGATTGAATTGATTGATATGTTATCTAAATTGATTGATTAGTAAATTGATTTGATTGAACTGATAACAGATCTGATTGAGAATAATTAATGGAGTGATGAGAGAGAATCATGGTGAGACAAGAGTGAATTATGGTGAGAGGAAATTATGGAGAAAAATTAAATTATTTAATTTTTGGTACACATGGATAATGTTAAAAAATAAATAAAATATTAATTTTATATATTTGTGGTGGAGAAAAAAGAAGTTAATTTGTTTATTTAATTAATATTAGAAGAAAGAAAGGATTAACTAAATAATTGTAAAATTATTTAATTAATACTAGGAAATGAAAAACTTTATTAAATAATTATTTAATTAATGTGGAAGAGTAAGGTAGAGTGATTTTCATAACAATAGATGAAATTAATCAAATAATTAAGAATTATTTAATTAATGTGATGGTATGGTAGATGAATAATTAAGTCAGGAAGTGAGGTTAATTTTAGGTGTCTACATTTTGCCCCTCTTTGAGATGGTGTTGTGAAGTAGCATCATTTCAAAGAAAATTAAAACATAATGTTGTGTTGGATAGAAGAAGATTTTGGTTTAGAAGAATATGATTGGATTAAAAATGATGATGCCCTAGTTGGGTAGAGGAAGTACTTAGTAGATTAATTATTGGGTTGAATGATGCCCGCTCAAGAGGATGGACGATTTGGAAGAATACGGGTGTGCTCTCGAAATGAATGGATATGAATAAAAGGTTAGATAAAAGATGGAACATTGGTGGAAGAACAAAATAGAGAAAAATGGAGAAGATAAAAAGATGGATGCAAGAATGATGGATTTGTTATGATGATTAGTTATGCTAAATTGAATTAAGCAATCTTGTTTAATATAGCAATGGATGGTATGCAATAGGGTATAGAAGACTAAGGTGACAATGTATCCAATGCATAGGACTAACACACAAACAGGTCACAAGAAAACATATGTCGTTGGGCACCATGATATGGAAGACGACGATGTCGTAGTGAAAATATGTTGCAAGAATTGATACAAATGCAAGATAAAAAAGATAACACACAAACAAGCCAGCCAGCATGCACAAATGATAAAAAGATAAATAAGGTTGTTGCCCATGTTAAGTGGAAAACCGATGATGGATGGATCGATTGGATAGTTTTGTTGGCCATGCAAATCAACACCAGGATTGATTGATAAGGATGGATCTCTATACTTAAGTTAGACCATCCTTAAGCAAGAGTTGATTGGTTTGGATTAATGATGATGATGATCATAATGGCTGGGAATAAAACCTTTGGATACTTTTGGAGGATTAGAGAGATTTATTTTCTATATGGGCATGGATTAAGGATGTCTACATTTGGATCTATTGCTTATATTTTTGGTATATTTGATTTTTTTGGATTTTATGATATTTGGATTGTTTTTCAATAGTTTTGTTTTATGGATGGACAAGAGGATTGGTGATAATGGAGAGAATGGATAGAATATACATGGTGGAGGATGGAGGGGTTTAGGATGGATTTCCAAGGACTACGTCGCATAAGAATAACATGCCCCCATTCTAGATAAGTGTTACTTATGAGAAGGTGAGGTGATGCTTATTAGGATACATGATAGGGAGAATGCTTGGAATGGATGGGTAGACTTCGAAGTATGTCAAGAGGTGTCCAAAGAAAGTTTTAGATATTTTGCCCCTATCCTTATCAAGATCAAAGGAGGAAGGGAGGATGGGGTGATGGCATAGGTATGCAGATATAGTGGATAAGAATGATAGGATAGGTATGTGGATATAATGGATAGGGCTGGTAGAATATGATGGAAATGATAGGATGGGTTAGATGACACAACTTGCCCTCAAGCATAAGGTACATAGATAATGAATCTACACATGACAATTGGTTGCCAGGTTTTCATCATGGTCCTTATCCAAGGTGCCATAAGGAGTGGTTTTCACCATTGGAGAAATGATTTCTCTTGACTTTATTTTTAATTATTTGGATGGGATGGTGGATGGGGGGAAAGAGAGATTTGGATGGAGGGTGGGGACTCAAGTGTTTGTTTCTAAGAGGAGGTGATAATGTCCCATTTTTGGATGTTTCTAACACATAGAACATTTCAAGTGTCATTACATGCATGGATGTTGGTATGTGATCGGATGAGATCCAAATGGAACAGATTATGATGTGGATTATGGAAGGATGGATAATAGTGGATTATGATGTGGATTATGGATGAATGGAGGATAGTGGATTACGATGTGGATTATGGATGGAGATGGATGGATAAATGGATGATGGTTGAAAGGATTATGTGAAAGCATGGACTATAGGGATGTGATGGGGAGATATGCAGGATAGGGGAGACAAGATGGGGTATAGATTTACGTGGAAATGTCATGGGGTGGAGGGGAACCAAAACCTATGGTTGCACACATCATAATGGATTTTAAGGCTTTTGATGTGGAGGGGGTGTGGGGAGTAATGGGTGTCTTTTATTTTTCCATTTTGGGGACTTAGGGACCTAAATGCACTTAAGATTTGTGGAATTTCTAGATGGGCAGCGAGATTTGTGGGATGTTTGGGATTTAGGATTTAGGATATAGTAGGATTTAGATGCTTCATTTGGATTGATTTCTTTGTTCTTGGGGACCCACACAATTTTTTTTTTGCTTTTGGGGTTGTGGACATTTGTAGCCTTTTTTATTCTTGATTGTGCTTATATTTTGTGTATCAATGCCCTTCGGCATGATAATCTTGAGACTTTTGTGGATTCTTTTCTTTATGTAAGGAGGCATCCAAATTTGTATTTTTGAATCCCTTCCAATTGGTGGTAGCTTCATGTTTGGGTAATGTGTGTATTTGTTGATCTTGATTAGGAATATTAGGGGATTTAGGGGAACGGGATGTGTGGATGGATGCATTAGGAGATTTAAGGATGGGGATATTAGGAGTTGAGAGGAGGGGAGGTAGAGTGGATGGAGGGAGATGTATGGTCACATGATTTTGAGAATTGTATGAGGATGGACAAGGGATAGCGACATGGTTTGAAGGTGTGATGAGGTGCACCAGGTTTGGGATTGGAAGGAGATGTCATGTGAGGTGTACAGGTGGTACCAACATTTTTAGATTGTTGTCCTTAGGATGTATAGCCAAGGCCATGCAATTGTGGATAGGTGTTGATATGGATGGGCTCCAAGATACCTTGTTCATGAAGGCCTAAACCTTTTCCTTGTTAGTTCATGTTCTGAAGCATGCGATGTGCAATAGGATGTTTGGTGCTTTGGAAACAAGATGCGAGTACATTATTAGATGTGGGAGGTGAGGTGGTGGATAGAGTGTGTTCCTCTCCTACAAGAGAACTACCATGAATGAAGGTAGTGGGACCAAGGGGATAGGATGATGGAATTTGGATATGGTCGATAGGTGATGATAGAGGATCACTAGGAGATGGATTTGGAATTCTTGTACCTTGACTATCATTATGATCATTAGGATGTGGTGTAATAGGATCCAAGTTATTTGTTTGATTATCCATGTTTTCTTGGGGACCAAGTGTCTCATCAGGGAATTATGATGGATAATGAATATGACTAGTAGGATGATGGATAGGGATGGTTTGGGTTTCTTGTTCATGAGTGATTGTGGGATCATTGATGGGAGAGGTTTTGATCACTTGATCATGGATGGTGGTGGCTTGAGTAGTGGGATCTTGGGTAGCTTGGGTAATGTGATCTTGAGGAGATAGGATAAGTTGATCTAGAATTTGTGAGGAGCAAAGTTGATCATGCTTTGGATTTGACTCTTGACATAGTTCTTTGGTTTGGATGAGATGGGGAGTTTCTTGGATGGGCTTGATAGGTTCTTGATGCTCAACAACATGAGCGCATGATGGAGTTTGATTTGAGCTTATGGTAAGGGACTCTTCAATAGGATGAAAAGACATAGGAGTGGATGAAGGTTGAATAATATTAGGAGGATCTTTGATAGGCTCAAGGATAGGTGTTGGATTGCAATATGATTCTAGATTCCATGCTAATAGTCCTTGAATAACATTCAAAAAGGATAAGTTGGTGGGTGGATTATCAATCACAATCCTACCACAATTGATGAGCTCTTGGATCAAATTCTTAAGTTTCACACATTCAGATGTTTTATGGCCTTTTGCTCTGTGGTAGTGACAATAGTCCTAATCCTTAAAGAAGAAGGACTTGAATTGGTTTTGTCATATGGCATTGTCATTAGCAGCTCAATGAAGTTTACCTGGACCAAATTTTGTAAGCTACCTCAATGGGCTCCTTTGATGGAGGGTTGGAGGAATGTGATGATGAAGGGATTGAAAGTTTGAAAGAATGTGATGATGAAGGGATTGAAGGGGTTGATGAGTTAGGAGGTATATATGCTATTGGATTAGGATTAATGTGATTGGAGGGAGATTGTGATGGAAGGATTAAAGAGATTGATGGGGTGGGATTGGATATAGTTTGTTGAGGTGACATGGATAAAGGTATAGTAGATGTGCATGATGTTATGGGATTGACTTGGTAAGTGGGTTGGGGTGAGATATATGGATAGGTGAAGGTTAGATAAATTTGAGGTGTGCATAAATTGGATTGGTATGATGACATGGTCAAATGGGAGGATGAATGTTGATATGATAGTGATGTTGGTTGAATTGGAGATATAGTTTGAGATCCATACTTACATTTAAGTTTTTGTATTTCTGCATCAAGATGGGTGATATCATGTGTTTGAGGAATGTGATTTGAAATAGATGTTTTAACTTCCATTACCATTTTGTCAAACCAACTCATGATGTTTATAGGTGTGTTTTAGATTGGATGTGGATTTTTGAAATGGGTGATTATGGGTTATGGCTAGGATCCTTTAGATGAAGGATTCTAATGATTGATTTGGATGAATTATGATTAGGATTTGGATTATAGTGGATGGGTTTGGAGGAGGTTAAGTCCTTAACCAAAATTTGTTGTTCAAAGGATTGATTTTGATTAAGGATTGGATACTTGATAAAAATGGATAATGGATGATTGGCTTGGGATGAGGAATCAATGGATTAGATTAGGATGTGGTTGAAAGGGGATTTGGTGGATAAGGTTATGACCTTGATGAGATTTGGATAGCTTGATTAGGATTAGGGTCTTAGAAGATGGATTAGGGATAGGTTGGGATGATGTAATTGGATGATTAAGATTATTGGGATAAGGTGATAAGATAATTAGGATGAAAGGGATGGAGTGCATTGGATAATTAGGGATGATTAGGGATATGAGATGGATAAGAGAGATAATTAGGTTGACTAGGGTGGATAATTAAAATTATTACGAATGATTAGAATAGTTGGGATGAAGTGATTGGATGAGATATAGATGAGTAGGATGAAGTGATAAGATTATGAGAATGAATAGGATGGGATTGGATGAGATTGGAGGATTAGGATCTAAAGTCTATTATATTTTGGATGAGGTGGATAAGGTGATTAGGACGAGGTTGGATTAGATTGCATGAAAGATGTGATTGGGAATGGTTTAAAGCTTGACTTAGGCAAATTGGTAAACACTAAAGTTCACACACATATGCATAGGATTACAAAAGATATGAGTTTGGGATTGGAATTATGCAAATATACACACACGTAATACACAACAACACCCTAGATTATTCAAGTGGGATTATCTCCGTAGTGTAGGCCCACACTCAATTCCTCTAAATGTTCCTACCTAACTAGGAACACCTTTTAGGGGGAATAGCTAAAGATAAAGGCATTGCGCCAAGTATCCCTTTCCCTTGGAGATTTGAACACCTTTCCCAACTAAGAATTATATATCACCTCTATGAGGAACATAGTGAGTAACTTCAGGTTTGATTAGTTGAACCTTGCACCACACTAGAAAATGGCTGAAAGGTCTTAAGCTAGGATGTACATGTTTGCTAAAGGAGTCCTTAATATATGCAAGGTACTGCTAGGCACATGTCCCTGAACACTAGTCCATTGAAAGTATGTGGCATAAGCGATTAAGTGAATGTCACATCACCTTGTGTCTGGAATGACCTGGGGCCCCAAGGTTGTGCCAATAACTACATGACTATATTGAGGTACAACTTTTGCTCTCCCCCCTTTGGTATACCCACCATAATGTGTCATTGAGGCCATCCCTAGGGGTGATGAAATCCTTTAGCAGGCCTCCTAATGGGAAAGATAGATACTAGTTTCTTTTGATCCCCAGGTTTGCACTAGGCGCAAGGGGAGAGCATACATAAGTTAGCACCACCTTAGGATTTAATCTAAACACAAAAAAGGAATTGTAAGATTTATGATCTCTAAGATCACGTGAAGTGCATGGAGAGAGCATATGTCTTGACAAATCCCACAAGCACAGAAAATAAATTCATTAACCAATTGAACTAATTTAAATGCCTAATTTAGTGGAAAAAATGCCTTCGACAAACAAACCTACAAGACAATGGATTAGTAGTTTTTTTTTGTTTTTTTTAACTTTGACAAGAGATGGACAACTACACACAAAACATTAGTAGTTGTCAAAGAAGGTTTGGTCTTCATCAAATGATTTCACCTACAACCAAAGAGTTAGTGGCAAGAAGATATCCAAACTAAAAAAAAACTAAAATTTAAAAAAAAAAAACTAAATTATGTTAGAAGCTAAAAACCATCTATTTTAAATTAAAATTAAAAAGCTAAAAGTAAAATTACAAGATGCAATATTGACAAGCTATCATCATAATGAGAGTAAATTTGCTAAGGCTACTTTGGATACTTTCAAAATGCTTCATTGTTTAGAGTGGGAACCTAGTGGGATCTTTTACCAAGTGTGCACAGGGGACTTGGGAATGAATGGAACTTTTGTTGGGCGGACTAGATAGAGCTGATCCAACTTTGCCACCAAATCCATGCAAGGATATCCTATATCGGCCTACTAATACACATTTTCTGGCTATATAAATGGTGACATGACATCAGTACAACAATTAGATTTAGTTGGCATAAATGGTGACATGGGTTGCCATTTAGGGCTAACAAAGCACAAGTTTTCTAAAGCAATTTGCAGTAGAAAATGTAGGTGACTCTAGTTATTAAATTTAGAATATATGTCTGATAAAAAAATCTAAACACAGTGAGTAGCAGTTGGCCAATGAAAAGGTGGAACAGAAAAATCTTTCTATATCAGTCAGAAAACTTTTGCACACCCAACAGTCGGTGGAGGTGGTGAGCGTTACCAGAGATGGCCATTTTCATATGTTTATTTCATAATTGTTATCAATGATTAATATAAGACTCAGAGTGGAGTAAGTACTTGAAGTGCAAAAATAAAGTGATATATATATATATATATATATATATATATATGTATGTATGTATGTATAAACCCATTCCAAGCAATAGCTCTTACATGCATAGTTTGATACCCAAGACTAAAAATTTGGATCAATGTGATTTCAATGCAGCCCTAGACTGATGCAGAAGATTATTGAGTTCAAATGTTATGAATGTTGTTTTATTTTAGGAAAAAATGAAATGTATTTATATGGAATACATACCTTGAGGGTAATGGCATCTTGAATGACTAGTCTATAGTCAACTACTACAACCAAATAGCACACATTCGGGGAGAAAGAGCAAGCTACAATCAAATACCTACCAATTTCTTTTGCTCAGAAATTCCTTAGGTTGATTGATCCTTTTAGATCAGTTCTTGTACCATTTTGAATCACCCTTCAAACACAAGAGTAATAGTCCACGTACTGTACAAAGATAATAGGTAAGGTACACTGAAAAAAGCATCAAAAGTGGGTAGCATCTAAGGATTTGAATTCTAGCGGTAGGGGGCAAGAGTGGTGAATTTGTCATTTCATTTCATAGGTTTTTCCCATGGTGAATAGAAGAAATTTGAAATGAGGGAAAATAGAGTTGTAAGCATTATATTTTCTCCTTTGCCACCTCCATAAGTAGCGGCAACGTTAAGGTCTTCTTTGCATTAAGGGAAAATAAAGAACAGTCTCTACAATAGAAATTTTTGGAATGAGAAAATCAAAGATGGGTGTGACTAATGGTGGAGAAAGGTACTACAATTGGGCAACTCTTTTGCATATGAAAAAATATTTCTCTATTGCTCAGATCTCATATGCACAGCCAGAAAGAACTTGCAGAAATCACAAGCTCACAACATGGGGTTAGATCACCATGTGTGCCAGAATGTGAAGCATAAATTTGCATATGAAGATCAATCAAAGAAAATAAACCAAATAAAAAATATACCTTCCTTTGCAGGTAGATTTTACCTCACCGATCAAGCATATTGAAGTGCACCCAAACTCCAATGGATATGCTCCTCTGATTTATGTGGATATGTGGATTGCTTAGCTTAATAGCATAAATTTTGATAACTGAAATGAATGAATTAAGTGTAGCAACGTAAGTTTACGAAAATGAGAGATGTGAGAGAGAGACCTTTGGTTTGGAAGAAGTTTTATTTATAGATTTCCATAAATAAAGTTCAATGGTTGAAATTGAATGAGAGAATGAAATAGATGAGAGAGTGACAGGTGTCCTTATCCTCTCATGAATCAAGGGAGTTAACAAGCTTGATTAGTGAGTTGACTAAATTGATTGATTAGTCAATTGATTTGATTGAAAAGTTAATAGATCTGATTGATGGAGTGATTAGAGAGAATCATGGTGAGACAAGAGTAAATTATGGTGAGAGGAAATTATGGAGAAAAATTAAATTATTTAATTATTTAATTTTTGGTGCACATGGATAATGTTTGAAAATAAATAAAATATTAATTTTATTTATTTGTGGTGGAGAAAAAAGAAATTAATTTGTTTATATAATTAATATTAGAAGAAAGAAAGGATTAATTAAATAATTGTAAAATTATTTAATTAATACTAGGAAATGAAAAACTTAACTTAGGTAAATAATTAATAATTATTTAATTAATGTGGAAGAGTAAGGTAGAGTGATTTTCATAACAATAGATGAAAATAATCAAATAATTAAGAATTATTTAATTAAAGTGATGGTATGGCAGATGAATAATTAATTCGGGAAGTGAGGTTAATTTTAAGTGTCTACAATAGGTATCTGGAAGTATCAGTGTGAAGACAATGTTACTATGTTACAAGAAGATCAAGTGTATGTATGTTTGAGATCTTGCGCCAGATAAGGAAATGTACACTAGCAAGAGGAAGCATGTGAAGGTAGCATGGGACTAGGAGAGCTCATGGAATGAAGCACATAATGTAAATTCACTCCTATGTCATTACATTGGGTTTGGAGTCAAGCTAACTACACGTTACATGAATTGAGGGTTCATGGTTGACATGAGTTGTCTCAAAGTGGAAAGATATGTTAAGTTTTTCTAAGCTGACATAGATGATATGGAAAAGCTCTTTGATGTGAAGCGTGTAATGATATTTCATTCCTTCATTACTGCATTTGATTTGGGATAAAAGAGTATATGTAAGGCCGACTACACGTTTCATGTTGCATAGAGTTTTGTGCCACCATGTAGTTGTTGCAGATGATTTGAAAGAGTTGTGAATAATATATATATATATATATATGCATAATCTAAAGTTGTTTTGCAGGATGGTGTGGCACATGTAGTGTGTGAGAGAGATTTTGTAAGTTGTGTGTGAAGGGCATAAATAGAAGATGATCTAGAGTTCACACAATTTGTGTTAGTATTGTGGCAAGGTCGATGCTCAGTTTGAAATGAACTTGATCCTATTTTAGTTAAGTTGAAGTTGGTGCTTCATAGTTGGGTTGGTGCTCATTGTAGATTAATCTAGATCCAGTTGTCTACTCCTTGGAGTTGGTGCTCAGAGATAGAGTTGGTGCTCAATTTGATAAGGGGATTGGAGTCTCCTGTAAGTTGGTGCCTACAAATCTATACAAGGATTGGTGTCCTTCTCAGGTTGAAATTCCTATGGGTTGGTGCCTACAAAATATTGTAATTCATTGACTCATTTTGTGAGGCTGGATTTGCGCAGTAGACCCAAGCAGCTTTTCTCACCATGGTTTTTCCCTTTCAAATTTCCTCGTAAATCTTGTGTTCTTTTGTGTGGATGTGTGGATGTGCTTATGTTTGCATAATTCTTACATAATTTGATTGATGCGGTAAAGATCTTAATGTTGCAGTAGATTTAAAGTAAAATTTGGTATATACTGATTCAACCCCTCTCGCTATATTTGTGTGTTCTAACAAATGGTATTAGAGCAAGGTTCCTTGGTGCAGCCTAACAACTGAAGGTAGATCTTGGATTGGAACACATGGTGGGTCATGAAGGATCTTATTCAAACAAAGCACCATTACTTGATGGAACAAATTATGCATTTTGGAGTATAAGGATGGAATCCTATCTAACCTCATAAGGGTTTGATGTTTGGCAATCTATTGTCAATGGTTATACTGCTCCAATAATTCCTCCAATAGATTAGGATGATAAAAAAGAATATGAGAACAATGCTAAAGCTAAGAATTCAATACTATGTGGATTGAAAAACACTGAATTTGTTAAGGTGACTCACTGCAAGACTGCTAAGGACATCTAGAAAAAAACTTCATAGCATTTATGAAGGATATGATAAGGTAAAACAAGTAAAGCTATAGACATATAGAGGCAAGTTTGAAAGTATGAAGATGAAGGAAGAAGAAAAAATTGTTGACTATCTACTCTAGGTGGATGAAGTTGTCAATGCTATCAGAGGACTTGGTGAAGAAATGAAAGAATCAGTAATTGTGAAGAAGGTCCTAAGATCCCTTCCCCAAAGGTATGATTCAAAAGTTTCTACTATTGAAGAAGCTAGAGATCCGAATAAGTTTACAATGGATGATTTTTATGGATCTCTCAGTGCTTATGAAATGAGGAATGTAAGGAGACATCTAAGAAGGAAGTTACTTTCAAAGCATCTAAGAAAGAAAAGATTGATGCATCAGATACAAACAATGGATCTAATGATGAGGAAGCCAACTTTGTGAGGAAATTAAAGGAGGGATCCAACAAGTACAAAGGCAAGTTACCTTTCAAGTGTTTCAAATATGGTAAAGTTGGTCATTATGCATCCAAATGTCCCTTTGGAAAAAATGAAAATAACATTAAGGGTTTTAAAAGGAACAACTTCAACAAACACAAGAAAAGCCTCTACTCAAAAGAGGACAACAGCTTATCAAAAGAGGTAGATCACTACTCATCAAAAAGTGAAAGAGAAGAAGCCCTATTCATGGCTATGGAAGTCCTGAACAACTCAGACATAGTTGCTAATGATGAAGAAGACATGACAATCATTGACGAAGAAGAATGTAAATTTGATCTTGAAGGTGAACTTATTTTTGCTCTTGAGGACTTGAGGTTAGTAAGGAAAGAAAACAAAGAACAAAAGGAAAAGATTAAAGAATTAGAGGAAATGATTGTTAGCTTGAAGATTCAAATTGAAGAAGGAAAAAGGATTGCATACATCATGAGCACTGACCTCAAAGCCAAATCAAATGAGTGTTTAAAACTTGAAGAAGAAATTGTTTCACTAAGAAAGGAAGTGGACAAAGTACATGCTTAGTTGAATAAGAATATCAAGTTTGGAAAGAGCTTTGAAATTCTGGATGATATAATAAACACTTAGAGACCTCTATTCATAAAGTCAAGATTGGGCTATGATGAAGAAGTAACACAATCTTCTGCTCTTGCAAAGAATATTGACTCAGAGAAGACAATGCCAAATGAAGAAATCCCAATGAAGAAAGAGAGTAATAAAATTGAAGAAGTTGATTTCATCCCTATCATCTCTCAAAGAAGAAAATTCAGAAGATCAACTCTTGCAAGACAGACATTCATTAATAGGTTTAATTATACTTTCTCTAGTTATTTTTTCATTTGCAATCAGTATGGTCACAAAGCCATTGAATGCAAATCTAGAATGAGAAGAGGTGATTATGTAAGTAGAAATTCTTTTGCTCATTTGATTGGTTTCAAAATAAAATGTCATATTTGCAACAATTTTGGGCACATAGCAAGGTTTTACAAAAGTAGCTTGGTAAAGTCAAAATCTTAGATAACTGATCTTAGTAACCAAGACAAGAGGATAGACATTCCTAAAAATCAGAAAATGGATCATAAGAAGGAATGGATAGTAAGAAGGAATGATCTACTCAAAAATAAGAAAATTCAATGATTGTCCAAACTACATTTCATGCACAAAGGCAAGCATATCCTTGGGTAACAGATAGTGGGTGTTCAAGACATATGATAGGAGATAAAAGAAAATTCATTAGTCTTATAAAGTGGAATGGTGGTTCAGTTAATTTTGGAGATAACACCACTACAAGAATATGTGGAAAGGGCACAATAAGCATTGATGGAAAGACCAGAACTGAAGATGTCCTATATGTTGAAGGCCTTAAGCACAATTTTCTCAATGTAAGTCAAATGTGTAACAAAGGATACAACCTCATCTTTCATGCACAAGGATGTGAAATCAGAAGAGCAAGCACTGGCAAACTTGTGGCAAAAGCAAGAAAGATAGAATAAATTGTATAATCTTAGTGAATTCAAAGGAATTACCTTGTAGGATAGATAAATGAGAGCTGGCTGTGGCACAAGAGGATGGGTCACATCAATTTTGACAAGTTTATGAAGATTAGCTCTAAACATGCAATGAGGGATATTCCAAAGATTGCTAAGTTTGCTAGTACCTTTTGTAAGAAATGTCAGATTGGGAAGCAGACAAGACACGGTTCAAGACCAAGGAGTACTCTTCCACAAAGCCATTAGAATTGATTCATACAAATTTGTGTTGCCCCACCAAAACAAGAAGTCTTCAAGGTGAAAGGTACTTTATGTTACTCATTGATTATTATTCTAGGATGAATTGGGTCACATTTTTGAAAGATAAATCAGAAGCTTTTAAGATATTTAAAAATTTAAAGTCTATGGTTGAGAATGAAATGAATTCTAGAATCAAGTATTTAAGATCTAATAGATGTGGTGAACTCACTTCAAATGAGTTTGAGGAATATTGTGAAGAACATAGAATAAGAAGACATTTCTCTACTCAAGAACTCCTCAACAAAATGGAGTTGTTGAAAGGAAGAATAGGATAATACAAGAGATGGCAAGAACTATGCTCAATGATGCAAAACTTCTTGCTAGGTACTAGAAGGAAGCAATACACATTATAGTTTATATTCTCAACAAAGGACAGCTAAGAGTGAACAAGACTAAGACACCATATGAGCTGTGGAAAGGCAAACCTGCATCTGTCAAGCATTTCAGGGTGTTTGGTAGAAAATGTTACATCAGAAGGGATGAAGACAACTTAAGAAAATTTGATTCAAGATTAGATGAAGGAAATTTCCTTGGTAATTCAACTAGAAGCAAAGCATACAAGTGTTTTAACAAGAGGTTACAAAGGGTTGTTGAAAGTGCAAATGTTAGGGTTGATGAAGAATTACATCCATCCACACATGATCAAGAAGACTGTTCCTCAGAGGGATTTGCCTGCACATAAGTGTTAGAAACAAGGCAGATAACTGAGAGGGGGGGTGAATCAGTTATCTCAGATATCTTTAATTTTCCTTTCTCCTTTAATAATTAGTGCAATATCAAAACATATAAGCATTTATGATCATAAGGACAGAAATAAAATCAACACATATAACACAAGGAATTTTACATGGAAAACCCTGTTAAGGGAAAAACCATGGGGTGACTAACCCAAGATTGTATTCTCTGTTAAAAGAATAAGAAGTACAAAATGACACTTGCCAATTAGGGCTCACTACCCGAGCACACTGCCTATAAGAGACTCACTATCTACAAAACTTACAGAAGGTAATTAGGTGTTTGGACTGATGAGAGGCATCTACAAATGCTAGAGTTTAGTTTTGGTTAGGCACAATATACTGATTTGATGCACTTCATTCTTCCTCTGCTTTAGTTTTGTTGCTCTGTCACATACCAGACTTGTATTGTTGCTTCCACACTTATCCATGCTTTTCTTTGCACTTTATTTCATCCTTACTTCATATCACACACCTAAATATTGGAATCCATCTAGTATTTATATTAGCATCAAGGATTTCATCAACTTCCTAGTCGACAACAAGAATAGTTAAGATATTTACAAGTTACTGATCTGTCAGCTGAATCCATGCTTGATTTGTGATGTGTATCAAAAACATAGACAGAGAAGTCATCAATCATGTCGGCCAACAATGTATGATCCCACAAATTGCTTAATCAACATCATTTACTCATCTGGATTGAAGTCTGATACTCTGCCAGTCAGTTCTTTCTCTGTCTTCTCTGCTTGTTTGGAACCTAACACTTAGACGCTCATATCTTTTTCGTGGTTTATCACATGAAGCTAAATCTCTAGAATATAGTATTCATGATACTACTCTTGACTTATCCAAGTCTGTAACTTGCTAAGTTACACCATCTAAGAGATTTGGACCTGATTGTCAGACCTTGTGCATACTCTATTCTTGTTCATTGGACCAAAACAATCTTCAATCTAACTTCAAGTATAGGCATACTATGTACTGTAGATGTGTGGGATAGACTTTGTTGCCATCAATGACAACACTCATGAAGCCACATAGTGTTTCTTTCCAACAATAAGAAGAAGATGAAGTTGAAGAGGAAGAATCATAGAAGGATACTACTAAGACACCTACAAAGTATGTTTAGATAAATCATTCTAAAGATTAGATTATTGGCAATAAGGATGATGGAGTTGTAACTAAGAGAAAAATGAGAGAACAGGTAAACTTCTCTTTTCTATCCAAAGTAGAGCCTAAGAATTTCATTGAAGCTAGTAAAGATGAGAATTGGATCAATGTCATGCAAGAAGAGCTAAATTAGATCGAGAAGAATGAAACCTGGGAACTTGTCCCAAGACCTAAAGACAAGAATGTCATTGGTACAAAATGGGTATTCAAGAACAAAATGAATGAAGATGGAGAAGTGGTTAGAAAAAAAGCAAGGTTGGTCTGCAAGGACTATTCTCAAGTAGAAGGCATTGATTTTGAGGAGACATTTTCCTTTGTGGCTAGATTGGAAGCAATCAGGATGTTTTTGTTGGCAACATAAGCATGATTATGAAAAGACTAATTAGCATGACAGTGAGTAGTGTTGTCATTGATGGAAACAAAGTGTAAAGACACAGTTGTGTTGGTCTAGAGAATGGCAACAAAGTATACAGATATAGTTGTGTTGGTCCAGAGAAGTTGCTAAGTGCGATGTGAAAGTGAATACAACTAAGCATGATATATCGAAGTGTTTTTACATTAATATCCTTCCATTTTGGTGTTCTGCACTCAGACACAGATTGTTGAAGATTTTCCTAAGGTATTTACAGTATAGAACCTATGACAGGGTCACAGTATTTTAATCCACATTCCTCTACTATGAAGAATATTTCTATGCGGTTGTAAGGTAGTTTTGGTGCATACCAAAGGAGTCTAAATATAAATTTTTAGGTCTTGAATCCCTTCATAGTGAAAGATAGAACTGAAAAAGTGTCAGACTCTTTAATAATAGTGTAATGACAGTGTCAGTGGTATATTGGAATGCTTTGCATTCCATCGCAGATGAATATTTTGCTATGTGGATTTGACGACAAGTTCATAGGTGTCAAAAGTGTGTAGTCTCCAAGTGGTAAGCATTTTGGTGGTCCGCGTGTTGAGTTGTGAGTAAGCAGGCAATTCATTCCATTGTTACTTCACTAATGGAGTTGACCTAAAGGTCTTGAAGTTGTGCGAAGCTAAGTTATGTATGAAGTAATTCTATTGGAATGATTATAGGTTGAGCTAACCTATCTCAATATGTTATACACTTTATTTCTCTCTGCAAAGCATATAGGGTTGAGTTTTGGGCTGACAAGTCGAGAAGTCACATGGGATATCTATTATGTCGACTTGATTGATGTTTTACTTGAATATGGTATATATACAAGATTGATTTTGTGTGTGAAGGTGTTGAGAACAGAGAGGATGGATGCAAAGAACTAAGTGTGTGTGTGAGTGAAATATGATGTGGAGAAGGATAAGATAAGATTACGGTGAAGATGAAGTGTGTTAAGTCATTATTCTGAGCTTCAGTGGAACTGTATCTTCAACATAAGTCAGGTGCATTACTAGTAGTTCATATTTTGGCAGTGAGCCACCCCTTCTTCTATGTCTTTCTATTCAGGATAGTGATTCCTTTGGTAGTGAGCCACCTGTAGTGAGCACTTCTCTTTGGATAATGAATCCACCAATTGTATCAACTTTGACCGATTGTATTATAATATATTATGAGCGAATCCTCACTGTGGTTTTTCCCTTTTTGGGTTTTCCATGTAAAAATCTATTGTTCATGTGTTTTGATGGTTGCTTTCATACTTTTCTTTCTTTCAACAAATGAAATATGCTATGTAGAATGATTGTTTAAATACTTAAGTGGTTTCAAAGAATATTGATTCACCCCCCCTCTTAGTATTCTAGGTGTTCAACAATTGGTATCAAAGCTTGGTTCCTTTGAAGAAGCTTAACTACTTGAGGAAGATCTTGAAGTGTGAATACATGGTGACTAGGAAATATCCTATCCCTCCAAAAGAAATTCTTGTTGTTGAATTTATTGAAGAATACTACATAGTTGACATGAATGGAGAACTTAAATCAGCCCTTCAAGATCTAGAAAAAGTTCAATGTGAGAACAAAGATCTGGAATAAAATATTAAGGAAGCAAATGAATGCATCAATTAGTTGAGAGAGAAAAACAAGAAATTCAAAGAAAGATACAAGGAAGTAAATGAATAGCTTAATAAATTAAATGAAATAATCACCAGTCTGAAAATACAAACTCAGGAAGGAAAAAGAATAGAAGAATGCCTAAATGAAAAACTAAAATGCAAATTGGAAGAATGTTCAAGGCTTGAACAAGAAATTGTGATCCTAAAGACAGAGTTGGAGAAAGAAAAGAATCAAGAAGACAAATTTAAGAAAAGTTCCACCTTGCTTGATGAAATGATAGCAAATCAAAAGGCTCCTAAGGATAAAGAAGGATTAGGATTTGAAAAGGGTTAAAGTTCAAAGGAAAATCAGACTCCAAATAATGCTGAGAAGAAGAACAATAACCAAAAGAAGACTAAAAACAAGAAGGGTAATAACAAATAGGTCTGGAACTAGAAGAAAAACTTCAAGAGACCAACTATCAAACAACTAGTTGCACAAAGGTACTCTGGCTATTGTTACTCTTGCAATAAATTTGGACATAAAGTCATAGAATGTAGAAGCGGGATGAATTAGAATGTTCAATCATTCTCTGGTCAATGTTAAACATGTCAAGGAATTGGTCATAAGGTCAGTGAATGCAAAAATCAGATGATGAATGGTTACAATAAGGGTATGATGTTTTTATCTTTCAATGGTTAGTGTTATACATGCAATGGATTTGGGCATAAGGCTAATCAATGCAGACCCAAAATGAATGGAAGTAAGCTTGTTCAAAATGTTAGGTGTTATAAATGAAAAAAATTAGGTCACATTGCTAAATTTTGTAGAAGTAAGAAAGATAAAGTTGATCCAGTAAGGAAGAGTGATCCAGTGAAGAATGTGGATCTAGTAGAGATGAAGAAAGAAATGGATAAGGTCTGGAAAAAGAAAGAAGAAAATAAGATAAAGGATGAGATCATGCCAGTCTTTGGTGTAGATGTTTCCTCCAGAAACTAAGTAGAATGCTTTGGCTTAGGGGGGCTTTAACAGACAAACTTTAAGCCCCTACCAAAGATATGGTGTTGACACTCTCAACACATAGATATGTGATGTAGGTTGACATGCTTAACCTGTTGGAGAAAACACTAGTGAAAATGTCTTGTTGCGGAAGTTTACAGAGCAATTAAAGGTGGCTGTGTATTACAGTTGAGGTTTGATAGCTTTACCAATCTAAGCATTGAATGCGATCTAGGTTTTACAAAAGGGGGTTATAAGCAAATATCATTTGACAAAAGATCATTTGCAATCAAACTTTGAAGAGAGAAGAGCATTGAAAGAGCAAGGAGAAGCTAATCAGGATTCTTGTGCATGAAGCCTTAATTGGAAGAAATCAAAAGGTATTTACAGACTTCTTGCCCTAAGTCTTTCAAAAGCATTTCAAAGATGTTTACTCCACAAGTTGTAGAGGTAGTAGATCAACCCCACCCTAAGTTCAAACGACATCCTTTCAAATCTATGGAACCTAATCTAGACGATGCTTTTTCAAGCGTTCCATATGGTATGATGCATACAGAAGATATAAGGATCTATATCCAGACAAAGGTGGAAGAAAACAATCATGCAAAACTAGGAGAAGTGTGGGTAATTGAGTTAACTGATGATGAATTTGAGTTGAAGACTAAATTTAAGGGTTTGACAGAGAAGAAATTGGATGTGTGGAATGACTTTGCTATCTTCCATTATGAAGATGCATGGGTTAAGTATGTTTTGATCCACATTCACAATAAATTCATGTGGCTAGACCTACTGCATATGATAATAAAGGAAGCCATTAGGGTTGTGATAGGGTTATGCTCCACTGAACCAATTCCAGCACTAAAATCTGTGAAAAATGATGTGGTGATGAAGCTCACTGGAGCAAAGTTTGACAAGAGAGCCCTAACTATAAATGATATTGAGGACCCTGTTGTGAAGTATGCATCTATGATGATTGGATACAAAATATACTTCACCAACAGAGAGAACTCAGTCTCTACAACTACTATCAACACAACATATGAGATGGTAAAGAATGGTGCAAACTATGACTTGTGTGAACTACTGAGACAATAATTGATGGAGAACTTGCAAAAGACCAAAGACTCCAAGTACCCCTTCAAATTCAGTACATTAATTATTTGCATATTCTTTTACTTTCTTAGAGAAATTCCTAGTACAAAGAACATTGTATTGTTTGGACATATTCCTGTAACAGTACATATTAGAGATCATATAAGAAGATTGGGTAACTTAGAAACCTAGAAAGTTGCATTATGGGGTTTCTTCAAGACATTCCAAGAAAACATGCAATCAAGAGAAAGAATCCCAAAGAGTGTTGTTGAGAAGTACAAGGATGACATCATCTGAACATGGTTAGAAAAGATGAATGCTATATGGAAGCAGTGGAACCCAGAACAGACTAGATTCTGAAGATGGGATATGAGGTCACAGGAGATATAATTATAGATCTTGCAGACCTAATGCTAAGCAAACCAAGAGATACCTCTACAAAAATATTTGGAACCTACGAAGAGAAATCCATTGAAGTGCATTTGAAGCACAAGGAGAAAGAAATAAAAGAAAATGTTAAGAAAATGAGGACTAAGGTTGAGGAGATGATTTCACCAAAGATCCAGGTGGAGAAATCCAAAGGAATGTCTGTTACTCCAGAAGAGTCTCCTAGCACAAGAAGGTCTGCCAGGACTTCTGTCTCTACTCCTACTATCCCAAAATCCTCTGAAGCCACACCTTCAGCAAAGAAAATAGCATCAAGTGCCTTTGTACAGCAACAACCTCCCAAGAAGAGAAGGGTAAAAGAAAAGGCTACAAGAGAAAAATACATCATTCATGATGATGATGATGATGATGAAGAGGAGGAAGGACCTAAGTTGGTTCAGAAGAAGAAAAGAGAGCCTCAAGCCTGTGGAGAAGAAATAACTGTCAAGAGAGCAAAAATTGACACTATCAACACAGGAAGTGAGGAAGAAAGTGAGAAGGAAAAGGAAGGTTTGCACTTTAAAAGAAGAGAAGAGAAATCTGATAAAGGAGACAAGTCTCCTAAGGGAAAAGGAAAGAAAAAGAAGTCAAAGAAACCAAGTCTTCCACCCCTGCAACTTGAAGCTACTGTTACTACCATAACAGAATATGGAAATCTAAAAGAAGTAGCAAAACTTTATGATGAAACATCCTTAGATGACAAATCAATCATTAAAACTGCAATAATCAGGTACATGGATGCTTTCAATGATGCTTTAATATAAATTATTAATCAATTACCTAAAAGTCTTGCTAGTATATTGATAAAGAGAAGAGATGAAGCCATGATCAAGGATACTAAAATGAGAAATAAGGCAATTAAAAAAATTGTCCCTCAATTTCTACTCAAGAAAAGATTAAGGCTATTCAAAAGTTAGCCAAAGAATTTAGAACAAAAAGGAGATTGAATACCTTAATGTCCAATGACAAAGAGTAAATAAAGAGGTTAGAGAAGAAGACATTGAAAATAACCACAGATATCCTGAAGGAAATGAAAATTAATATAATAGAAGAATGGTCTTTTTTTGAGGAAAGAGAAAAGGTTGATGACATTCTGGAGAAAAATGAAGAGACTGCAGCAACAAGTGCAAAACAAGATATTTTGACAAAACAAAATGTGACATCTCCTTCGATAAACACTGAAACTACCAATGTAGAGGATCAAAGTGTTATTAATCCACCTCTAGAGAATATAGAGATTGTTGAATAAAAGGAGAATCTAAAGGAAGAGAAAGATAAAGAAAAAGGAGAACAAATTGAAATAGTTGTGAAGGAAAATGAACAAGTGGACAATGCTTTTGTTCCTCCAGAAACCTCTGGGCATTAGGCTAAGATCAAAGAAGGTGAAGGGACACATGAAGAAATTTTTCCTCTGGAGATCTCAGGCTCACATATGGTCACTATGTCTAAAGAAGAGAAGAAGAATATAGAGGGTGAGTGTTTTGGAGTCTCTCCAATTGACTCCATCAAAGAGTTCTTGGCTCAGCAAAGACAAATTCAATCTATTGCTTCCCCATAGTTGCTTCAATTGACATCTACGGATGGACAAATCAATTTGTCCAATATCTCTTTGCTGAAGAAATTGCAACTTGGAACCATTTTTCAGGCCACTACCCAAGAAGAGTTACTGCAATCACAAGTAGAAGGTAATGAGCTTCTAGAGGAAGCAATAAAGGTTTTTGAAAAGATGTTACTTAACACCAAGAAGGATGCAAGTCTCTGACTCCTATACAACAAATGAAGCAACTATTAGAGTCTCTTAACAACCATTCTATATCTTTAGAGAAGGCAACTGAGAAGAAAGTAATGGAAGAGATTAGCAATAAGAGAATAATAGATTTATGAGAAAAATGGTCCAAGGCACACAATATGTTGAGTAATAGTGTAAAGAGTATTCAAAATGCCTTGGGTGATGCTACTGTAATGTATCAATTTTTTTTATCATGGCCTATAACTACAAAATATATAAAAGACAAGATTGATGGCCTTGAAATGTAGATAGCAAACATCTCTAGAACATATGAGCCCTTAAAAGATAACAATGGAGATCTGAGGGGTGAATTTGAAAAGACTCATTCTATAATCAAGAAACTTCAGAATTAAAGAGAACTTCTTAAAGATCAAATGAGCCAGTTGAGGGAGATTGTCAATTTTAAGATGGAAACGCTAATAGGGTTGTTGAAGGAAGCTGATAAGGTTGGACATATGACAATTGCACCTTCATCAGGTAAAGAAGCAGAGGATTTGTTGTTGCAAATTAATGGGCAGTTACAAATACTCAACTTTGCTAAGATGCATTGGGACTCTGTAGTATTACAACTGAAAAATATATACAAGGATATTCTTCCCACGAAATAATAAGGTTCATATTTTGATTTCTTGTACATATGCAGAAAGATAGAAGAAAATAATTTTATTTACATATTAAAGTATAGGAGTAAAACAATAAAGGGGAGTATGTACATAGAAAAGCAAGACCAGTTCTGAGTTAGGGGAAGAAGTTTTGATTTGTAGATATACAAGTGGTTCCTTTGCCAATGATGGCAAAGGGGGATAAGTTTTGGCATATGTTTCCATCAATGACAAAGAGGGAGATTGTTGGCAACATAAGCATGATGATGAAGAGACTAATGAGCATGACAATGAGTAGTGTTGTCATTGATGGCAACAAAGTGTAAAGACATAGTTGTGTTGGTTCAGAGAATGGCAACAAAGTATACAGATACAGTTATGTTGATCCAGAGAAGCTGCTAAGTGTGATGTGGAAGTGAATACAACTAAGCATGATATATCTAAGTTTTTTTACATTGATATCCTTCCATTTTGGTGTTCCACACTCAGACACAGATTGTTGAAGATTTTCCTAAGGCATTTGTAGTATAGAACCTATGATGACAGGGTCACAGTATTTTAGTCCACATTCCTTCGCTATGAAGAATCTTGCTATGCAGTTGTAAGGTAGTTTTGGTGCATACCAAAGGAGTCTAAATCCAAAGTTTTAGGTCTTGAAGCCCTCTGTAGTGAAAGATAGAACTGACAAAGTACTAGGCTCTATAATAATAGTGTAATGACAGTGTCAATGGTATATTGGAATGCTCTGCATTCCACTACAGATGAATAGTTTTCTATGCAGATTTGAGGATAAGTTCATGATGAGTGCCAAGTAGCACTCATCTAAACATGGCTTTTTACTTCCTTTTTTCCCTCTTGTCATTTTGCTTGTCCTAGTATTTGCACTATAGAAACTGTAAAGTCGTGTTTTAATTATACTAATAAGAGATGAATTATTGAAGATTATTGTTTTGATGAAAAGACTTATGTTGTAGTAAAATTAATGAAATTTTGTAGAAAAATCTCTTTTGGGTTTCATAGGTGCTGTTACACAGGTAGAAAGTAGTTTTTGAAGAACTCCGGAGGTAATCCTAATTATCTTCGGATCCAGACATGGACACAACGTTGTACTCCAACATTTTCTAGTTGTTGGAGAATCTCTGAGGAAGAAGGAGCATTAGAGAAAAGAAGATAGTGATCTCTGGATTCGTGCCTTAGGAATTCATGGATGCATCTCTAGAGCTACTAGAAACAACACATAGTTTCTGGTGCCACTGACAACCTACATCTCCAGAGGTGACTGCAGTGCTATGGAACCTGCCCGTCCAGCCTAAGTGTTCTGATGGTGACTCTAGTTGTCTATTGGGATCTGATACTCTTTTAGTTTAATATTTCATGAGATTCAAAGACTTATTTAAAACAACTAGTTGAGGGCCTTGCTGCCCATTGTTGTTTAAGTTAAACTCCAGCTTTAGTGGAACTTTCAGTACCACTAAAACTTTTTCAGACTTTACATGATTATATTTTAAGTTGGACAGTTGCATGTCTTAGTTTAGAATAAGAGATTAGTTATATCTCAAAGATGAACTGATAGGTAAAGTAGTTATTTCCAATAACATTATGCCACTTAGACTAATATATATCTGGATGGGAACAATAGAAAGATATACAGATTTTTGTTAACAGTATTATTGTAATTTCATTTCCAAAGCAAAACATATACTTTTGAATACAACATACTTTGAGGATAATGGATTAAAGGAAAATTGTGTTGTTGTATTTCTATTTTGATTTTCTTGTTTAGCCTTCAGTTCTAAAGGTGTGGAGCAAGGGCCCACTCTCGCCAACAAATAAGAGGCTAGTATCTTTGCTTCATTGTCTTATTTACAAGTTTTCATTAGAAGTATAATTTTTCTGTGTTCATAAGATAGATCAATTATTGTCTAAATAGATTTGTTTCTAGTAAATGCATGTTTCTAGCTTTTGAGTGAATTAGATAGATTCTTTCAACAATTTACTACTTTAATCTTTAGATTAGATTTCCTTTCAAGAAGATAACTAAGTAGCATTGATTTATTAGGACAATTCAATTTAGTAAGTTTGGCTAAGGACTATTGATTATTAGGTTCATTATTGCAAATAGCCGAGGACACGGCCCTAGATTTGACATACGAAAACATGATTAAATGCCAAGGTACCACGACCCTTGTCATTTTTGGCATCGTTGTCAGGGACAAGTGTTAATAAGAAAACCCTAGTTAGCAGTCCTTTTTAGATTAAATTGAATTTGTATGGTTAGGCCTAGAGATTCAAAAGGTAGATACATTTAACAAACACCTAGGAAGCCAACTACAGGTGAAAGCAGTAGGGTGGTACAAGATCTTGTTGAAGAGGAAGAGGAACACTTAGAACATACGTTAGAAATTACACCCTAATTTGATATTCCCACCAGTCCTCAAAATCTTTCACTCTATGAGTATATTCAAGAATTTCAGGAAAAACATGGGGCAAATCTATTAAGAGAATTCATTTCTTTAGAACCTCACACTGAGTCTCGGGAAGAAGAAGCATCAAACATGGGGGATAATCACAATGATGAGGCAAATCCTCTGCATGAGAATGCTAGAACCTTCTCATACCCCATTGTTCTTGCTCCTAGAGACAATTCCTCTATGAAGAACATTTCACCTTCAAACCCACCAACATTTAGGGGTCTTTCTTCTAAGGATCTAGGCCAGTTTCTATTTGAGTTTAAAATCTTATGCCAGACATATGACTATAGATCAGTAATCAAAAACCCAAACTTTTCCCATCTACCCTAAAAGATTTTTCCATGAGGTGGTTCATGGGTTTATCCCCAGACTCCATTCACTCATGGGATCAAATGGAAACCAAATTCCTAGACAAGTACCAGGACTACTGCAGGGTCAGTGATAAAAAAGAGCAACTGTTTAGAACTAAACAGAAAGAGGATGAAAATTTAGAAGACTACCTAGATAGGTTCAACTTTGCCTTGAGGAGATATGGCAACCATGTAGCTCATAGCTTAGCCAGGACTCTATTTGTAAAAGGATTGGACAAAGAATCAAAACAGGCACTGGATCTAATGGGAAGAGGAAATATCAACAAAATGGATATGCCTACCATAGAGGAAATCTACAAAAACTACTCTAGAACATAGGATGGGGTGAGAACACCAAGGTCCTTAAAAGGGAAGAATGATAGAGGACAATTAATGAAGGAGTTTGCAAACTTAAAGATAGATATCTTAGTCCAGTTGAATACCACGTTAGATGGAATTCAGTAAAAGACTATAACAACTAAACAAAATAGAACATCTGAACCTCTTTCCATATATTGTCCTAGGTGTAGGAACAAACACATTTTAAGAGAATGTACATTAGATAAGTAAGAAATCTACTAGATCTATGACAAAGAACACCCTACCAGTCATTGTGATCAACTCCCAACCTTAAAAAGGCTGACTAAAAAGAATGTCATAATAGAAGAGGAGTTGAACTATGTGGGGAAAAAAAAATTGGCCATTTCCCATACAACCAGTACCCAAATCAGGTTGCCTACATGGGTCCTTCAAACTAGGGAAACAATCAATGGAATCCAACTTGGCAAGGACCTCAAAACATTCCTCCATGGGTACCACAAGACCGGTCAAGCCAGCAATAGAAAAATGAGCAGTGGCAAAACCAACCTTGGGTAAACCAACAATGGCCACAATAATTTCCACCACAATATGGACCACAACACATGTAGCCTCAGTGGAATCCTTAGCAGGGTTACAATCAGCATTACCAAGGACAACTGAGATGTTTCCAACCTCAGCAACAAGCACTCCTAATTGGACCCCCCAACACACAAGGATAGTCACAAAATGAGTCAATTAGTCAACCACCCTTACCAACTCAACCTATAGCAAATCCACGAAATAAAAAGGGAGCATCTATTTACATGACAAAGCAAGAAAACATGGCTGGTGTAAACTCTATTTATCTAAACAACCTCCAGCTATGTTATGGGAAAGCACTACCGAGACCATCTCCTCCACTCATAGTTGAAGTAACTGATGATATGGAACCTGAAAACCTATTCACTCAACCTCAAGAGAAAATTACTATCAAAATTATGTCAAAAGAACAACCCTTAGGTAACTCCGGAGTTCCTCCTAAAGGAACAGCTCTATATATCACATCTGGGACTACTTCTGAGATGAACTTCAGAGTTGCTCCCGAGATTGAAAAACAAGCACCTTACCCAGAACGACTCAAATAACATGTCCCTCATAAAACCATTCTACAAAAACAAGTCCAACCTACCATTGAATTAGAACTTTTGTAGGAAATTAGACAGCTGAACATTGAAATTCCACTCCTGCAAGCAATCATGGATGTGCTTGAACTAAACCAATTTACCAAATAGCATTGTGTTAAAACCGAAGGTAGAAAGAAAAACTTTCGTACCACCATTCAGGTGGAAGGAAAGGTAGTAGACCTTCTTATAGGGGAGATGCTCCTCCAAAAATATGGAGATCTTGGGAACCCTATCATAATTGACCACATTTTAGGGGTAGAAATATCTAATATTTTGATTGATCTAGGGGCAACAATAAACGTAATGACAGTTCACACCCTGGAAAAATTGTCCTTGATTGATGTCCAAGCCACATCCACAATCCTACAATTCATTGATTAATCAGTGGCTATTTTGAAAGGGATATTAGCTGATGTTCTAGTTGTGGTTGAATCATGGGAATTTCTGGTAGAATTTCTTATATTAGAGCCTAGAAACCAAAGAAATACTTATCCTTTGATCCTAGGAAGGCCATGGCTAGCTACAACAACAACATCTATTGATTGTAGAACTAGAGACATGGTCATTTCAAATGGGTTAGACACAAAGAAAATCTCCTTGTATCCTCCAACTAAACCATCCATGCACTACTCAGGAAAAGTGTGGGTAGATGAGCCTAATAACATGGAAAACAATGCCTCAGTATCTATGGTTACCATCAAGGAACATTTAGGTGAGTTAGAAGATGAAATAGACTATGACACACCTGAAGATATAACTCACATTCTCATTGGGAAAGATACAATGGAATTAGCCCAAGATTTGAAAAAATAATTTTTGACTGCTACCCATTATACCCTTGCAAATATCATCTGTTGTGGAGAAACATTCTATAGAGACCTAGGCACATTTCACATGCTTCTTACACATTCTTGTCCTCTCAACATTATGACTCCAAGATATGGGAAACGAACATCTATGGACCAAATTACAAAACAGGTCATGATCTTACCTAGGAAAACATTGAACATCAACACTCAGCTAACAGGAAAATAGGAAGAAGCACTTCTTAATCTCTTTGTCTCCCATTCAACAACTTTTTCTTGGGAATATTAGGATATGAAGGGCATCCCTCCTAAGATTTGTACCCATCACATATACACAGAAGATGTCAAACTTGTTAGACAACCCCAAAGGAGATTAAACCCTGTGCTAAAAGACATTGTTAAAACTGAAATAGAGAAATTGCTACAAGTAGGGTTCACCTATCCTATTTCAAATAGCCAGTGGGTTTCACCCTTGGTTATAGTGCCTAAGAAGAATGGAAAATGGAGGGTATGTATTGACTATAGAGAATTAAACAAAGCCACAAAGAAGGATTATTTTCCCCTACCTTTCATTGACCAAGTGTTGGAAAACCTACTAGGGAAAAAGTAATTCTCATTCCTTGATGGATTTAGTGGATATAACCATATTCAAGTAGCACTAGAGGACTGGGATAAAACCACCTTTACATGTTCATGGGGAACTTTTGCATATAGAGTCCTTCCATTTGGCCTATGTAATGCTCCAACTACCTTTCAGAGGGTTGTTTTAGCCATTTTTGCTGAATTAGCTAATCAGTGTATGGAGGTCTATATGGATGACTTTATTGTGTATGGGGACACCTTTGAAGAAGCCCTTAAGAACCTAGATAAAGTGTTGTAATTTGTGAGAAAAATTAGTTGTACTAAGTCATGAGAAATGCTTTATGATGGTAGAAGAAGGAATTGTCCTTGGACACCACATATCAGCAAAAGGGATCCAAGTAGATCAAAACAAAGTGGAAGTAATAAAGCAGTTACCCTCACCTAGGAATCAAACTGATGTTAGAAGTTTCTTAGGTCATGCAGCATACTATAGGAGGTTTATAGAAAATTTTAGCAAGATAGTTGCTCCTATGTTCTCCTTGCTAACTAAGGATGTTGACTTCTAATGGACAGAGGACTGCCAAACAACATTTGAAACCATTAGAGAGAAACTTAGAGTCACACCTATTTTGAGGGGACCTAATTGGAATTTGCCGTTTCACATACAAACTGATGCTTCAAATGAATCAATTAGAGTAGTCTTAGGACAAAAGAAGGAAGGGGAAGGTATGCATGCAATCTACTACATTAGCAAGAACCTTACCCCTGTAGAAAAAACTACACAACAACTAAAAAGGAATTCCTGGCAGTCATCTATGCTATTAACAAATTCAGGTATTATATCACCATATATAAAATATTTGTGTACACTGATCATGCATCCATTAAATACTTAACGAACAAACCTGTAGTAGGTGAAAGAATAATTAGATGGCTGTTACTAGTGCAAGAATTTGACATTACTATCATAGACAATCCATGAAAATTCAATTTAATTTTTGACTTTCTGTCAAGACTGCATACAGGTGGAGAAAACCAACCAGTGGAAGATAAGTTTCTAGATGAACATCTCTTTGTTGTTTCTTCTACTACACCTTGGTTGCTGACATAGCTAATTTCTTGGCTATAGACTTGTTTCTCTCTCATCTCACTTCTAAACAAAAAAATGATTAGTAAAAGAAAGTTTGTCTTACAAATGGTTGAATGGTCTGCTATTTAAATGTGGTCCTAACTTTATCTTATGCATGTGTTTAAGAGCTGATGAAATCTTTGATGTCTTAAGGGCATGTCATGATGAACCCTCATGTGGACATTATTTCCCACAAAGGACAATCCACAAAATTGTTGGAGCTAGTTACTACTAGCCATCTCTCCATAAGGATACCAAGAGGTATGTGCAACAGTGTGATTAGTGCCAAAGGATGGGTTAGCCAACCTTCACCCAGGAGATGTCATTGCAACCTCAAGTGGTTTTGGAATCATTTGAGCAATGGGGCCTAGATTTTGTAGGGCCAATTTCTCCACCATCTTCAGGCAAAGAATATATTTTGGTCTGCACTGATTATGTAACCAAATGGGCAGAAGTTCAAGCATTGCAGTTTGCAAGAGAAGAAAGAGATGTTGATTTCCTTTATAACAAAATCTTCTTGAGGTTTGGAGCCCCAAGATCAATAGTTTCAGATAGAGGGCCACAGTTCACTTCTCCGGTAATTCAAGCCTTCACAAATATACCAGATTAAGCATAGAAAATCTTCCCCTTACCACCCCCAAGCCAATGGGTAGGTAGAGGTGACAAATAGGGAGCTGGAAAACATTCTGACAAGAATAGTGGCCATGAATAGGAAATATTGGGCCAGCAGGTTACCTGGAGCAGTTTGGGCTTACAACACAACATGGAAGTCAACAACCAATTTTTCACCCTATGAACTAGTTTATGGGAAGAAACCCATACTATCCATATAATTCAAAGTGTAAATGCTAAAGATATTATTGGATATTGGACTTCCATTATCTATAGCACAACAAGATAGGATTATTCAACTCAAAGAATTAGATGAAATCAGGACAGAGGCCATACAACAGACAAAACTTATTCAGTATTAGAGGAAACAATGGTATGATCAAAACATCAAAAAGAGGACATTTCAACAAGGGGACTAGGTTCTCTTGTATGATTCTAAGTTCAAGGATTTCAAGGGGAAATTACAAACTCATTGGATGGGACCCTACCAAATCAGGGAAGTTTATGAAAATGGAACAGTTTTGCTGGCACCCATTGATGGAGGAGAAAACACATTCTTAGTAAATGCTCATAGAATTTGGCTCTATATAAGACCAGCTACAAAGGAGGAGTTTACCAAGGACTTGTTCTTGGTGATAGAGGTCATAGCCTCTGCTACAAATTGAAGAAATTCAAAGGACAACATGCAAAAAAAAGAAGGTTTGAAAACCAGCAAATGGCAACTCTTCTCAAAAAAAGGGGAAAGATTGAAAACCAGTAAAATGGTAGTCTTTCTCACCTAGGGAACTAAAAACTAGCAAATGGCAATTCTCTTCTTCATGTAGGATATCAACATGAGTCTCCCTAGAGTCACCCAAGTGCACCTTTGGAGCAAACTAGGAGCACCTTCGAGGCTTCATCAAGCTGGAAGCAACTCAAATGTTCATGACCCACCTTTCCAAACGTCAAAGTGGGGACACTAAAAAGTGGTGAGGTCACCATGACTCACCCTCCACTTTTAAAAGGAAAAACCCATGTAGAACACTCACTTCACTAGCCACCAACAAAGCATCATCCATGCACCATCCAATGATGTCACCTGTCAGCGCATCACATACAAGTCCATCTTCAAAAAAAGGTACTAGATCGTGCATTGATGATATCATGACAACTAATGGGAGAGTTGCATGAAGGCAAAGTCACATCAAACCTCATCAAGACAGTGGCACATCAACCGAAACATATCATTTAATCATCATGAATGGTAATCTAGGTACTTCACTTCCATTAGTTAATTATTACAAGTCTTTTTGTTTCTATTTTTGTGCAAAAAACCTGGACACATACACTTCTCCATTATTCCTATTTCAACCTATGCATGTCACCATAACTACCTAAACTAACATATCCACTCTGGAGTGTCACATCCTTCCTTGCAATTATGAATTAACCCCTCACTTAGAATTATTCAAGTAACCAAACCCTCCTAGAATTGAGCAATTGTTAGTAATATCCAGACAAAAAAGCTTCCAAACTCCAACGATTGCAAAACTTTCAAATTCTAGAGATAGTATAACAACTACTACAGCAAATCCTTTTTGTAGAAATAGGAGAGCTCCAGAGTTAGGGTTGGTCTATAACCACAAAAGAAGAGCAAGAGGAGGGCTTATTCCAGCAAAATCCACTCAAAGAAGGGAGTTAAATTTGACAATTTTGTAATCAATATGAACAAAGGGGGGAAAGATATTGTCCAAGTAGCATGGGAGTCAAGAAGAAATCTGAACCTAAAACACCATCAGGATTGCTTCAAGATCAGGCCTCGGCAGATGTACTAAGAAATGCAGGGTGGTTGGAGTTTTTGGAAAAAATTTGAGGGTTACCATGAAGACATAGTAGATGAATTCCTCTCTAACCTGAAGAATAACTAGACAAAGGTATGTGGAGTGACAATTGGTGTCTCAATTGCCATCATCAACAGTATCTCAGGCCTGCCAAGATGAGAGGTTTTTCCATCTTAAAACCCTCTACTCTGATTTAATCAAAAATTTCTCAATAGATAATGATCCTAAGGTGCGATTACACTTAAATAAAGTTGAAGTAAAAGGGATCATAAGAACTTCACTTCCTCATCCATGTAAATCTTTAGCCATGTGGCTGATGCAATACTTCACTTGTGATGGACAATTCTCTCTAGTACTAGGACCCATAATGAAAATGCTAATTTTATTAAGACACAGGCGTGCCCATCCAGAATTCAGCATAAACCTACCAAACTTCATGTACTCTACTATAGTGGCTTCAACAGACAAATACCAGTAGGGGAAGGGTCCTATGAAACACCATGGACTCATCCACTTAATTATCAAGCATCATTTTGTGTCTAGAAGAGGAGGGGAGGCCTTATGGCAGACATTTTTGGATGACACATCTAAAACCAAAAAGAAGAGTAGGGAACTATTGAAGAAGCACCTTCCTCCACTTAGGAGATTGAAGGAGAGGCACCCTCTACTTCATCCCCAGCTACTGGGAGAAGTAAGGGAAAGGAGAAAATAATAAAGGAAACCCCAACTTCCATTCCTCAGGCAGCACAGGTGGGTTGAGTTGGCACCTGCAAAAATTAGTCCTCAAAATACCCATTTTGCCCCCAAAAAATCCAAAAATCATATGCAAATGTCTTAGCCAAGGTCACCATTGGATAGAGTTTCAATTATGATCAACTTTACCTTTTGAACCATCTCAAAATTCCTTAATATGAAAAAGTTATCCTTGGTCAAAGTTTGGTCTTTGTATATTTTGCCTTGGTCAAATGGTTATGTCTCGCTCCCTTTTGTCCCTTAAAAAATTTTCAATTTTTGCCTTATTATCGGCAAATCAGCAAAGCTTCTAACTTTTGAACTTGTTCTCAAGTTCATTTTTTTGCCGATTCACTGACAATGATATTTGTTGACAGGGAAGAGTGAGGGCGAAGGGAGGTGACAGGGAAGAGTGAGGGGCGAAGGGAGGCATGTGGTTCATAGGCGGCAAAATGAAGACTATGAAGCCTTTTATTGACGAAATGCATAAGTTCAAGGTTCGTGAGGTTCATTGATAGTGAAGTTCACCGATGGCAGAAATTGCCAACAATGTAGATGGAGGTTGCCGTGGCATGAAATCGACTAAGGCATAAAAGAAAGATAGTGGCTTTGTCGAGGAATCGGCTAAAGGATGAACCGATGCAATAGTTAAAATTTTTGATAGTTCACCAATAGGCATTTTTGCCAAGAATAAGGCAAAGAAGATGGAAAAGAAGAGGTTCAACAAAATTCATTTTTTTCAACAAGGGCAAGGATAAAGGAAGTAAAGTTCTTTGCCGACAAGGTGAATGGTGAAAGGCAATAGGTTCGGCAATTTCCACTTTTGCCAACAAAGTTGAACATAGAGAGGACAAAGGGAAAATAAAGGGGCAGGTGCCAAAGTTTAGGATTTTCATAATTTGCTGATAAGGGCAAAGTCAGTTGGTTTAGAAAAAGTTAGTTTTGTCGATAAAGGTGGAAAAAGGTACAAAGGATGGCAAGTTTAGAAAAGTGAACTTTTATCGACGAAGTAGAAGCAGGTGCAAATAAAGATGAGTTCAACAAAGTGGGTTTTTGCCAATAAGCATGAAAAGGCACCAAGTAATGTTTGGGAAATCAAAGATTTGTTGATAGAAGGGAAAGCTGACCAAGTTTGAAAAAGTAAAAATTACCGATAGAAAAATGAGGGCGTCGAAGAAGAGTTCATGAATGCAGAAAATTGGCGATAAGGTAAATGGTGAAAATGAAGGTGGGAAGCAGATGAATAAATGTGCTGATGTGATGCAAGTCATTGGAACAGTATGTGTAGGTATAGAATTTAATATGGAGATGGTGTGTTCTAGTATCCCATATCTTTCGTAGGTACCTTAAGGACTCAAATCTACATGCAGGGCATGGGCGCCTAAGATTTTTGTCAAGTCTTTTTATTGTGGTTGTGGGCCTATATTCAATGCAACATGGGTTGCTTGTTGACCGATCTTTCCAATGCCCATGACTATGTTGTTATATATACATAAAATGAAGACATTTTCAAGGTTGGTCTTTGAGCCAATTGTCTAGTCTGGGAGAGCCTAAGGAGTTTCTCTAGCATCAATACATGATTTGTCCAGTTCGTAAGTGAAGGGATATATTTAGTATTGTGCAAGAAGGTTATATAATGTATATTTGAATGTAGTGGATGTCTCCATAGGAGTTTGTGGTGGTTTTGGTAAATGTATAATCACAGTTATATATTTTCCCTTGCCACATTTGTTGGTATGATTGTAACAGAGGCTTGGAGGTGTGTGATAGCATCTAATTTAATACAATGCTTGTATTTTCCATTTCTTTGTTGCATATGAGTCATTGAAGTTATCTTTTGGATCATTAAGTATGTCCATTGTATGAAGATATATTTAAAAGTCATATATGTAAATGTATGTCTAGTTCTGTTGATCCTTTGCTATGTATTTCTTTTCCTTCTTACATTTTGTGACTCTGTTGCCCAATGGAGTAGGCACCAATCCATATTGGAGAGGGACCAAACAATCTTTTAAAAATAAACAAATCATTCACCTATGGTTCAAGATAAAACCATCTTCCTATGCATGTACATTCGTACAGTTGAATTAGCTTAATGAGAGGCCTGTGTAGCTAGTTTGTCTTGATCTAGTGATAGCTTTGGGGGTCAAGTGTACATTGGGTATGGTTGTGTATGTTTATCTGTATTTCATTTCATGCCTCTAGGAATATCCCTCCTAGCTCTAGTTGAGCTTGAAGAGTAGAAGAGCTTATCCACTCCTGTAATTGGCCAAAATTCCCCTTTACTTGTTGATAAACCTTTTCCTTTCACCTTGACGACAATTCCTAGCCTAGGTATTTTAGAAATGTTTTAGAGTTTTGGGTTGTAGTTATTTTGGGAACCAACATTTTGGCATTGTTACCAGGGATGTGATACTTTGGTTTAGATTTTGAAGACCTTTGCAACACAGTCATTGAAGAAGTTTGCAGTGGTTCAATTTGTTGTTGTGGGTAAGTTTGTAGCCTTTTTATCTTACGCCAACAGATTGGCGCCAATGTACTACTGGATTAAAAAATTTGAAGACTCTGCTGGCATGAGCAACCCAAAATCAATTTCATTGCCTTGAAGATTGTCATGCTTCAAGGATTTCCCTCATTCGGTGAGGTGGCAACTCTATTTTCAAAAGAAAATAAAGTGTTGCTACCGTGTGCATGTCTCAAGGAGGTTGCAGTTGGTTAAGGTACAAATTTTCTTTCTTCCTTGACCATGGTTTCTTTCTCAGTAAAGGAACATGTTGTTTGCTTTCCTTTGTCTAGCACAAGTGGTTTGTAGTTGGTCAGTGCCAACTGTTATGAATATGGATACCCTAGGAAGGATTCTTGCCCTACATCTTCTTATGTTGAAGACCCTAGGAACTATATGGCCTTTGACCATCTTGGTAATGCATTTTCTAATCGTAGCCCTGCCAATTTTACAAACCCATAATTTTTTGAGCCCTTGCATAATAGAAATGAAAAGTCTTGGTTGAAGAATAAAATTGAAAAAGAAAAGCAATTGTTAGAATCTTTGATGCAGCAAGAAAAAGAATTAGCAAGCCGAATCAGGCTGCATCAGTCCATGCCACAATCTAATTCCCCTCTCGTTGTTCCCAGTGGTTCTTTTCCTCATCCTTCCCCTGTTGCAAATTAAAACACTTATAGACAACTGGACCTCTCATGGGTTAGTTATGAGCAGAAATCTATGCCCAAGAAGATTTACAATCAGATGCCATTATTTGATGGATGTGAGATTTTCAATGGGAAGTTGCACATTGATGCATTTTTCAGACTTCATGGATAAATTTCAATTTGAAGATGAGGATATGTGGATGAGATTTTTTGTTAGATCTCTATATGGAAAAGCACGGAAGTGGCTGGTTCCTAGGATCAGTTTGTGGTAGCCTTTGAAGACTTTGCAAATAGTCTAGACCATGTCTTTCTTGTTCAAGAAATAGAAAATATTACAAGGAAAGAAGGAGAGTCTAGCATGGAGCTCAGCCACAAATTTGTGTTGGCCCTATCTCACATCCCAAAAAATTTTAGACATGAACCTCCTATTTGTATTGACATGTATTTGTGGGCTTATGATGCTAATTTAAGCCCAGTTTCAATAAGGGAAGAGTTCAATATAATGGGTTTACAACTGGCCTATGTGTTCATTGATTATGTTGACAAAGTTAAGATGGATATGACTACAAAATCTATATCCTCAAATACAGAGGTAGTTGATAATGAACAGGTTATTGTAGACAACAAGGATATGGATGTTTCATATGATCCAGACATAATATCAAGTGATGATTGTGTATGCAGGAGCATAGAGGAAGGTTTTGGTATAGTGTATGAGAGTGGTCCAGATGAAAATAGTAGTGACTGTACCTGCATTCCCTTGGACCAGTCATCAATGGATGATGAAAATGATCAAATCAATGATGGTGTCCAATCCGAAGAAGAGATTTTCGACCCTATTGCCTATTGTAGTATTGTAGAGCACCTGGAAGGTATGCATGCAAGTGATGCATCGAATGAATTAGCTCAAGTGATTGATTATATAATGCATACATATACTGATGAAGCAAATGATGATGAAGATATGAGCATAAGAGATAATGCCTTTTATGAAGAACATGCAAGTCTATTAGGTAATAGCGTTGTTTCTGATTATCATTGGTGCATGGATAATCCTCTTTTTGAAGATGATTTTCAGTTTAGTGAATTTGAGTTATCAGCTTTGGAAGTGGAGATTCATATGTTGTATGACGTGGCTACCTATAGGCAGGAAGTGGAAAGAGAGGGATGTATACAAAATGATGTTGAGGGTGAGCAAGAGACTGGTCCCTTATTTGGTGTATTACCTTCATTTATCCCTAATAATAATAATGCGGTCATTAACACTTGCTTGCATGAGGATGATGTGAGTTATGCTTCAGTTGGACATAATAAAGGTGATGCTACAGCTACAGGCATTTCTAAGGTAATTATCTCCCACTTTGAAGACCATGTAACAGATGATTTCTAGAGATTTGTTTGGGGCAGTTACCTCTGATTAATGTGGATCATATTGAAAACACATTTTTGAGCTCGTTGGCTGGGCCTAATGAAATTGAGGATGGACATTCAAGTGTGGGTCAAGTTGTTGACCTGCAAGGTGATGAGAAGAAAATTATTTCTGATTTTCTTAGTAGAAAATTTTACATAGTAGTGCATGCTAAGGAATGCAAAACAAAGAGGCAGATTGAAGATTGTGAGTCTTCATTTGAAGTGCCTCAAATTTTAGATTTATATGCTAATGGTGGAGATTTAATTCTGAATCATGGATTTGATTCAGTCATTGAGGATCACATTAGCATTAGTGCAACTAGGCCACAAGAATTTAAGTAGTCTTATGACATAGCCCAGTATGAGAATGCACCTAGGCTGGACGAGTTTCAACATGATAGTTTCCCTCATGCTGATATTTATGCAGACCCAGAAATGCATCATGTTGACATGGGACTTGAAGGTGAGTGCTTATATGTGAATCAACATGATGACGAATTATATTATCTATGGTTGTCTTGCCTTGGTAAAAAAAAAATTAATCTTCAACATGATGATATGAATGTTTGTATTTTGTATGTGCATGCATGCAAAATATTTTTGTTACTGATGTTGGGTGATTAGTGCAGCAAGGGATTAATGGAGATCAGGTCCTTTAATAAGCTTGTCTTTGACAGAGGCAAGTAGCTTCATTCAGTTTTCTGCAGGGGTGACCTATAGTGTCCCAAAATTTTAGTTGCAGTCATTTTTTACTATGTGTTTCTTTGTAAATATGTTTTTTGTGTGTGTCCCTTCATGTGTTTTCTGTGTTGGTCTTCCTAGAGATATTCTAGATCCCCATTGTGACATTGCTTGTCACACATCCCCAACCAGAGCCAGTGTTGGTACCTACAAAAATCAGTCCTCAAAATGCCCATTTTTCCCCCCAAAAAATCCAAAAATCATATGCAAATGTCTTAGCCAAGGTCACCATTGGATAGAGTTTTCAATTCTAAGTAACTTTTCCTTTTGAACTATCTCAAAATTCCTTAATATGAAAACGTTATCCTTGGTCAAAGTTTGGTCTTTGAATATTTTGCCTTGGTAAAATGGTTATGTCTTGCTCCCTTTTGTCCCTTAGAAAATTTTCAACTTTTGCCTTATTATCTGCAAATCGGTGAAGCTTCTAACTTTCAAACTTGTTCTCAAGTTGATTTTTTTGTGAGTTCACCGACAATGATATTTGTCGATAGGGAAGAGTGAGGGGCAAAGGGAGGCATGTAGTTCATAGGCAACAAAATGAAGACAGTGAAGCCTTTTATCGACGAAATGCATAAGTTCAAGGTTCGTGAGGTTCGCCGATGGCAGAAATCACCGATAATGCAAAAGGAGGTTGTCGAGGCATGAAATCAACTAAGGCATAAAAGGAATATAGGTGCTTTGTCAGGGAATCAGTTAAAGGATGAACCAATGGAACAGTTCAAATTTTTGGTAGTTCACCGATAGGCATTTTTGCCAACAATAAGGCAAAGAAGATGGAAAAGTAGAGGTTCAGAAAAATTCATTTTTGCTGACAAGGGTGAGGATAAAGGAAGTAAAGTTCACAAATGGGAAGATTCATCGACAAGGCAAATGGTGAAAGGCAATAGGTTTGGTAATTTCCACTTTTGCTGACAAAGGCGAACATAGAGAGGACAAAGGGAAAATAAAGGAGCAGGTGGCAAAGTTTAGGATTTTCATAATTCACTGATAAGGGCAAAGTGAGTTGGTTTGACAAAAGTTAGTTTTGCTGATAAAGGTAGAAAAAGGTTCAAAGGGCAGCAGCTTCAGAAAAGTGAACTTTTATCGACGAAGTGGAAGTAGGTGCAAATAAAGATGAGTTCAACAAAGTGGGTTTTTGTTGATAAGCATGAAAAGGCACCAAGTATGTAATGTTTAGCACATTGAAGATTTGTTGATAAAAGGCAGAGCTGACCAAGTTTGAAAAAGTAAAATTTGTTGATAGAAAAATGAGAGTGCCGAAGAAGAGTTCATGAATGCAAAAAATTATCGATAAGGTAAATGGTGAAAATGAAGGTGGCAAGCAGATGAAGAAATGTGCTGATGTGACGCAGGTCACTGGAACAATATGCACAGATATAGAATTTAATATGGAGATGGTGTGTTCTAATATCCCATATCTTTTGCAGGTACCTCAAGGACTCAAATCTACATGTAGGGCATGGGTACCCAAGATTTCCACCGAGTCTTCTGACTGTGATCATGGGCCTATATTCAATGCAGCATGGGCTACTTGTTGACCAATCTTTCGAACACCCATGACCAAGTTGCTATATATACATGAAATGAAGACATTTTCAGGGTCGGTCTCCAAGCCAATTATCTAGTCTGGGAGAGCCTAAGGAGTTTCTCTGGCATCAATACATGATTTGTCCAGTTCGTAAGTGAAGGGATATATTTAGTATTGTGCAAGAAGGTTATATAATGTAGATTTGAATGTAGTGGATGTCTCCACGGGAGTTTGTGGTGATTTTGGTAAATGTATAATCGTAGTTATATATTTTCCCTTGCCACATTTGTTGGTATTATAACAGAGGCTTGGAGGTGTGTGACAACATCTAAGTTAATACAATGCTTGTATTTGCCATTTATTTGTTGCACATGAGTCATTGCAGTTCTCTTTTGGATCATTAAGTATGTCCATTGTATGAAGATCTATCTAAAAGTCATAAATGTAAATGTATGTCTAGTTATGTTGATCCTTTGCTATGTATTTCTTTTCCTCCTTGCATTTTGTAACTCTGTTGCCCAATGGAGTAGGCACTGGTCCATATTGGAGAGGGAACAAATAATCTTTTAAAAACAAATAAATCATTCACCTCTGGTATAGGGTAAAACCATCTTCCTATGCATGTACATTCACATAGTTGAATCATCTTAATGAGAGGCATGTGCAGCTAATTTGTCTTGATCTAGTGACAGCTTTGGGGGTCAAGTGTACATTGGGTATGGTTATGTATGTTTATCTATATTTCATTTGATGCCTTTAGGAATATCTCTCCTAGGTCTAGCTGAGCCTAAAGAGCAAAGGAGTTTACCCACTCCTATAGTTGGCTAAAATTCCCCTTTACTTGTTGATAAACCTTTTCCTTTCACCTTGATGACAATCCCTCGCCTGGGTGTTTTAGGAATGTTTTAGAGTTTTGGGTTGTAGTTATTTTGGGAACCAATAGGTCTAGCTACTGAGAAGAGGAGAAAAGGTAAGGAAACTGTAGGAGAACCCTCAACCGCAGTTGAACAAGTGGAAGAAACAATTGCAGAGTAGCCCTCAAGAATAACTCGCTCAACAAAACAAAAATTGACCTTGTCTGCAGAGTCCACCCCATCTGAGAAGAAAAAGGATGTTGTCATTATTGAGGAGGAGGTAGTAGGGGAGTCTGCCAAAACACCTAGGGCTAAGAAACACAAAGAAAAAATAGAGCAGAGAGGAAAGAGGACTCCAAAACCCCTAAGTCCAACAAGCATAAAAGGTAGATGAAGATTTAGAGGATTCAGATGAAATCCCTTTAATAAGGAGAAGCACAAGGAGAAAAGTGACCAAGGGAAGTGCTTTGGGAAGACCTCTACCCCTCCAACTATTCAGGCTCTAGAAATCCCTAAGCCATAAGATACCTAAGCTCTAGAGGTAGCATATAGTGAGGCCCTTATTATCTCCTTTGATTCTGAGGGAGATATACCAGCTTTAGAGACACACACAAAACCAGTGCTCTAGAGGAACAAAAGAAAGAGGGAACCCACTCAAGAAAAAAAGGATACTGCCCTCCTGACAGAAGTTCTTGTAGGGTTCAAGACCTCTATGACCCCTCCCCAAGAACAAGCTAGACCATCATCTGTTCTAGCCTCTGCGGCAGACCAAGAGAAGGAGCAACAGGATGAGGCTCAGTAAGAGAGGGAAGGAGAGCAAGAGGAACATGTTGAAAATGAAGAACAAGGGCATATGGAGATCCTAGATGTAGAATTGATAGAGGGATGAGAAACAGGGACTTACTCACATCCCTCTGACCAAGAGGATATTGAGATCCCAAGGGAACAATAGTTAATGGAGGAAATTGAAAACCTGAAAAGATAATTGTGGATCAAACACTTAGTCATCATTGACCTCAAAAAGGTCATGAAAGAAAAGGAGATGGCTCAAAATTAGAAAATTGAGGAGATGAAAAAGAAGGTAGAGGAGAAGTAGGAAATCATTGAAAGCAAAGAGGCTGAGATCCAGAGGAAGAATGCAGAAGCAACACAAGACACTTCTAGTGTTATCAAAGCTAGGGACTATTGTATTACCTTGATCTTAACCATGATTGAGAAAATATAGAGCCAAGCTTGAGAATTAACAAAATCTAACAATATAATATATGACCAAGTAGAGCTACTCCAAGAATTTACTATCCCAGTTGCCACTATTAAACAAGGTACAAAAATAGATGACTATCTGGGGACACTTCAGATAGACATTCCTAGAGCCTTGTATCATTGGGAAAGAAGATGCAGGGAGTTAGAGGGAACAACTGTAATGTTGCAATTACAAAGGGTAGTGAGATCCATGACAGAAAAGGTGAAAACTCTAGAGGAGAAAGGCATCAATATAGCCACCCTCTCATCTAAGAATTTAGCCTACAGACCCCCCAGTGGAAACTATGCTATGTTTCTACATGAAAGGATCCTCCAGAGGAAATTATCATTAATCCTCTCTTATATAACTGAGAATATACAAGATGGGAAGGATTCCTCAGGGTGTACCTAAGAAGTTCTGATGAAGATAAAAAAATTATGTGTGAGATGTATTTACATAATTTCTTCATAGAAGACCACAATTTCTTCATTAATTTCTTTGTAGGGGAATACCAGCTGAGGGCATTCATGTCACTAATGAGGAACCATCATATTTGGAGTGAGAGAATGGAAGCATTCACAAAGGACACAAGTATAAGCCTACTAATGAGAAGAGATTGCCCAATTTTGAATGCTTTTGAAATCCATTTTAGAGTGGCACTCGATTCCCTGGTAGGAAAAATAACACTCCTAGCCCTGTACCAACAACACCTCCAAGAATGTGCCATTGAGTTTGGATTGTTCATGTATAACTTAGCCAATCAAATTATGGCCATTTCTAGGAAAAGATGGAGCACTCTCACCCAGGATCAAAAGTTGAGGGATATAGTATCTCCAGCCAACCTTAGATGGTTTATGAGGAAGACAAGGGCAGTGTCCAAGTTAATGGACATGTATAAGCAAGATTAGATGGGGGGATGCTTCAAGCCACCCCTCATCATTGAGCCTTTGCCCATATGGGCTCAACAGATGGAGGATGAAGGATTCCAGGAGTGGATAAAATTTGTTGAAGGGTTCATATGGTATGCCAATACAAACTTCACAACTTGGACAACTTTTGAAAAGAGGTACAACCTCACTGATTAAATATACAACCTCAACAAGTCAAGGTTATGAAGTGCAGGAGGATGTGAAAAACCTTAGGATCAGGGGAGATGATGAGTGCCAGATAGAACCCATCTCAACATGCCTTTTTACTTCCTTTTTGCCCTCTTATCATTTTGCTTGTCCTTGAATTTGCATTGTAGAAACTGTAAAGTCCTATTTTAATTATACTAATAAGAGATGAATTACCAAAGATTACTATTTTGATGAAAAGACTTATGTTGCAGTAAAATTAATGAAATTGTGTAGAAAAATCTCTTTTGGGTTTCAAAAGTGTTGTTACATAGGTGAAAAGTAGTTTTTGAAGAACTTTGGAGGTAATCCTAATTATCTCTGGAGCCAAGCATGAAGCACATTGCATTGTACTCCAATGTTTTCCAATTGTTGGAGAATCTTTGAGGAAGAAGGGTCATTAGAGAAAAGAAGATGGTGATCTCCGGAGTCGTGCCTCAGTAATTCATGGATGCATCTCTGGAGCTGCTGGCAACAACATAGAGTCTCTGGTGCTGCTAACAACCTACATCTCTAGAGGTGACTACAGTTCTATGGAGCTTGCCCATCTAGCCTAAGTGTTCTGGTGGTGACTCCAGTTGTCTACTAGGATCTGATACTCCTTTATTTTGTTATTGCATGAGATTCAAAGACTTTTTTTAAAACCACTATTTCAGGGCCTTTCTGCCCATTATTGTTTAAGTTAAACTCTGGATTTAGTGGAACTTTCAGTACCACTAAAACCTTTTTTAGATTTTGCATGATTATACTTTAAGTTTGACAGTTGCATGTCTTAGTTTAGAATAAGATATTAGTTATATCTCAAAGATGAACTGATAGGTAAAGTAGTTAGTTCCAATAATATTATGTCACTTAGACTAATATATATCTGGATGTGAACAATAGAAAGATATACAAATTTTTGTTAGCAGTATTATTGTAATTTCATTTTCAGAGAAAAACATATACTTTTGAATACAACATACTTTGAGTAGTCTTGATTAAAGGAAAGTTATGTTGTTGCATTTCTATTATGAGTTTCTTGTTTAGCCTTCGGTTCTAAAGGTGTGGAGGGCCCACTCCCGTAAATAGACATGAGGCCAGTATCTTTGCTTCATTGTCTTATTTACAAGTTTTCATTACAAGTATAATTTTCTTGTTTTAATAAGATAGGTCAATTATTGTCTAAATAGATTTGTTTCCACTAAATGCATGTTTCCAACTTTTGTGTGAATTAGATAGATTCTTTCAGTAATTTAGTACTTTAATCTTTAGATCATATTTCCTTTCAAGAAGATAACTAAGTAGCATTGATTTATTAGGACAGTTCAATTCATTAAGTTTGGCTAAGGACTATTGATTATTAGGTTCCTTATTGCAAATAGATGAGGACACAACCCTAGATTTGACATACAAAAACATGATTAAATGCCAAGGTATAATGACCCTTGTCAGTTCATAGGTGTCATAAGTGTGTAGTCTCCCAGTGGTAAGCATTTTGATGGTTTGCATGTTGAGTTGTGAGTAAACAAGCAGTTCATTCCATTGTTACTTCACCAGTGGAGCCAACCTAAAGGTCTTGAGGTTGTGCAGAGATAAGTTATGTATGACATAATTCTATTGGATATATTATAGGTTGAGCTGACCTATCTCAATATGTTACATGTTTTAGTTCTCTTCGCAAAGAATATAGGGTTGAGTTTTGGGCCGATAGGTTAGGAATTCACACGGTATATATATTATTCTGACCTGATTGATGTTTTACTTGAATGAGGTATATATACAAGATTGATTTCATGTGTGAAGGTGTTGAGAAGAGAGGGGATGGATGCAAAGAACTGAGTGTGTGTGTGTGAGTGAAATCTGATGCAGAGAAGGATAAGATAAGATTGTAGTGAAGATGAAGTGTTTTAAGTCAGTATTCTGAGCTTTAGTGGAACTGTATCTTCAGCATAAGTTAGATGCATTACTAGTAGTTCATATTTTGGCAGTGAGCCACCCCTTCTTCTATGTCTTTATATTCAGGATAGTGAGTCCTTTAGCAGTGAGCCACCTGCAATGAGCACTTCTCTTTGGATAGTGAGTCCACCAATTGTATCAACTTTGACTAGTTGTATTATGATATATTGTGAGCTAATCCTCACCATGGTTTTTCTATTTTTGGGTTTTCCACTTAAAAATCTGGTGTTCATGTGTTATGTGTTTTGACATGGTTGCTTTCATACTTTTCTTTCTTTCTACAAACTAAATATGCTATGTGGAATGAATGTTTAAATGCTTAAGTGGTTTCAAAGAATACTGATTCACCCCCCTCTCAGTATTCCAGGTGTTCAACAGTTTCTTGAATTTATAGTTCATGAAGACTTCAAGGTGTATCAAATGGATGTCAAATCTGCATTCTTCAATGGTGATCTACAAGAAGTTTACATAGAGAAACTCGAAGGATTTCAACTATCAGAAGATTAGAATTTGGTATGCAGACTTAGAAAGGTTTTATATGGTCTCAAACAAGCCCTTAGGACATGGTATGCAAGGTTGGACAAGTACTTACACTAAAAAGGCTTCAGGAAAGGTATTGCAAACAGTAATCTCTACATAAAGGCAAAAGGTGAGCACATGTTGATAGTAGTAGTATATGTTGATGATATTATCTTTGGCCGCAATGATGGTATGTGCAAAAAGTTTGCAGAAGAAATGTAAAAAGAGTTTGAAATGTCTATGATAGGTGAACTTTCATTCTTTCTTAGACTTCAAATTGTTCAATCAGACAAGGGTATCTTTATTTCACAAGCTAAGTATGTCAAGGAAATGTTGAAAAAGTTTGGTATGGATAGTCCTACAAACCAATAAGTACACCTATGGTAACAAGTTGTCATCTTAGCAAGGATGATGAGTCACTTCAAGTTTATCAGACTTTTTATAGGTCCATGATAGGAATCTTATTATACTTGACTACATCAAGACCGAATATTATGCAAGCAGTTTGTATGGTGGCTAGGTTTCAAGCTAATCCAAAAGAGACACATGAAGATCATTAAAAGGATTTTTAGATACTTGAAGAGCATACTAGACTATGGATTGTGGTATGAGAAAGGAAATAATTTCTCTCTGACTACATATACAGACACAGATTGGGTTGGCAACATTGGTGATAGGAAAAGCACAAGTGGTGGAGCTTTCTTTCTAGGTGATAGATTGGTTTCATGGCTAAGCAAGAAGCAAGATTCAGTCTCTCTGTCAACAATAGAAGGAGAATACATATCTATGGTATCTTGTTGTACTCATGTGTTGTGGATGAAGAAGACATTGAAGGATATCAAGGTGATATATGATAAGCCCATTCCTATTTTGTGTGATAATACAAGTGCCATCAACATATCAAAGAATCTAGTGATGCATTCTAGAACCAAGAATAATGTATATCCATTAAGTACCACTTCTTAAGAGAAAAGATTACAGATTAGGAGGTAAAGTTGGAGTATGTCACCACAAAAGATTAGATTGCAGACATTGTCACAAAACCCCTTCCTAAGGAGACATTTGAGTAACTCAGGCAGAAGCTAGGAGTGGTGACTCCTTCTCATGTCCAATTGACTAAATGAAGCATGATCCTAGGGGAAGCATCTCAAATATTTATTGTTAATTCCTAGAGCATATCAGAGTGGCACAATGGAAGAGATGTACAAGAGGTATGGATTCAAGGGGAGCTACCCATTGCATTATCCTTTAGCCCCATTGAAATGAAAATTTAGAGATAGGTCATCTGATGAAGATTTTTTGGAAGAGTTACAAAAAAAGGGAGCTATTGTCAAAAAGAAAAATTATACAAAGGAGGAGCTTCACAAGTATGATACATCCCTTTTTCCATTGATGTCAAAGTGGGAGAATTAGCAGAAGTGGAAGAGCTAAGTAAAGAAGAGTTGAGAAAGGGGGAGAGTTAGAGAAAACATACATTATATTGCCATCAGGGGAAAGTGTTGCCATTGATGACAAAGGGGGAGATTGTTGCATATTATTGTCATTGATGCCAATTGATGTCAAGGTTTAAAGATGGAGTTTGTTGCAGAGGGAGATTGTTGCATAATAGAATCAACTATATATGAGTGTTTACTACATTTGTGGAGGTTTGGTAACATGTGCGGTAGATTTCTTGTTGCCAAGAGACACTGTGTGGCTTCATAAGTGTTGTCATTGATGGGAACAAGGTCTATCCCACACATCTATAGTACATAGTATGCCTAGACCGAAAGTCAGATTGAAGAATGTTTTGGTCCGGTGAACAAGAACAAAGTATGTAACAAGGTCTAACAATCAGGTCTAGATCTCTCAGATGGTGTAACTCAGTAAGTTGCGGACTTGGACAAGTCAAGAGGGGTATCATGACTACTGTATTCTAAATATTTAGCCTTTGGTAATAAAGCAAGAAAAAGATATGAGCATCTGAGTGTTGGGTTCCAAGTAGGCAGATTAGAGAGAGGAAGAACTAACCGGTAGAGTATTAGACTTCAATCCAGACGAGTAAAAGGTGTTGATCAAGCAATTTGTGGGATTATACATTGTTGGCTGACATGATTGATGACTTCTATGCCTATGTTTTTGATACGCATCACAAATCAAGCATGGATTCAGCTGACAGATTAATAACTTGTAGTGTTCTTGTTGCCGACTAGAAAGTTGATAAAAATCCTTGATGCGGATATATATACTAGATATATTTCAGCATGTAAGTGTGTGTGGTGAACAAGTGATGAAATAAAGTGTGAAGAAAGGCAGAGATAAGTGTGAGAGTTGCATTTCAATTCTAGTATGTGATAGAGCAACAACATTAAACAGAGGAAGAATGAAGTGCATCAGATCAGTATATTGTGCCTAATCGGAACTGAACTCTTGCATTTGCAGATGCTTCTCATCAGTTCAAACACTTGATTATCTTCTGTAAGTTCTGTAGATAGTGAGTCTCTTGTAGGCAGTGTGCCTATTGTGAGCAATGTGCTCAGGCAGTGAGCCCTAATTAGCAAGTGCCATTTTGTACTCCTTTATTCTTTTAACAGAGAATACAATCTTGGGTTAGTCACCCCGTGGTTTTTCCCTTAATAGGGTTTCCACGTAAAAATCTTTGTGTTATGTGTGTTGATTTTATTTCTATTCTTATGATTACATATACTTTCATGTTTTGATGGAACACTAAATATTAAGATAACAAAAGAGAAGAAAGTTAAGGAAATTTTGAGATAATTGATTCACACCCCTCTCAGTTATCTGCCTTGTTTCCAACATTTCTGAGGTATGTTTCTTAGATACAGTGTTAGACTATCATTATTGTTAGTGTCACATTCTATTGTAGATGGTTAGGTTCAACTCAAATGCTAGTACAAGAACTAAAAAGTGATTATGAATGTCATAATTATCTATTTCTGAGTGTTTACTATTTTTGCAGAGGTTTGGTGATGTGTATCGTGGTAGACTTATTAGGTGTGTTATTCAAAAGTATGTTACTTGGTCAGTGTTTGTGTTGCAAGTATGTGCTAAATAGTGTTGTCATTGATGTCAACATGTTTGTGTTGTCATTGGTGCTAATTGTATCTTCTGATATTGTTATTTGTTGATTGATTAAGTTGTCGTGTCAAGAACATTGTCTAAGTATTTTGCTTTGCATTTCCTTTGTGTTGAAGACCAGAGTGTGAAATTTTGATATGATTTAGAGAAGTTCTTGAAGATGCTAAATCCAGAACTTGGTGATCTAGATCGTTGTACAGAAAAAGTTCCATTCACCAGTTTGAAGATTGTGCATGTCAATGTTTGCAGAGTGACAGGGAGAAAGTATTTTTCTCTGCATTTCTCTGTAGTTTGGATTTTGGTCTTGTGGTTCTAGATTAATCCTATAAGGTCCTTATCCATCTTCATTCCAAAGGATGTGTTATTTAGTGTTCTGGAAAGTAAGTTATTGATTAACAGAGTTTGACAGTGTCTATTGAGAAGCAGTCTATGATGTGTCTTCAAGTGATATTTGTTGTCTTCAAGTGAGATCTGTTGAGGTTGGATTTGTCAGCTCCCAAGTGATTTTATGTTGTTTGTGGATGTCTCCAAAATGTATTGAAGGTGTGTGCTTGATCCGCAGGCTATAATGAAGTTCTTAGAAGCATGTATTTAAGTATTCTTGATGTTTGCATTAGTTCTAGCCGACCTGGTTATTTACACTTGTTGCAGAGGTCATTTGTGGATTGTGGAAGCATGTAAGGATGTGTTTGAGTCTGAGCTAAGCCATGAAGTTCTATTCGTTCATTTATTTGCTCTGCAAGTCTATTTAGGTCCAAACCTAATTTGAATAATGTATGTACGCTGACCTTGGGGATAGCTCCAATGGTTGTATGTTGTATTGCTGACCTTGATGAATGTTCCAAGGTTTATGATTGGTATAAATATATGTAATGAATCGGTGAGTGATGTGACAGAGTGTGAAGATGCGAAGATAAGGTGTGAATTGTAAAAGCAGAGCAGAGCAGAGGAGATATTGCACTTCAATGGAACTAAACTCAGGCATGTTATAGATGCTACTATATTAGTTCATGGCAGTGAGCCACTCATCTGAGAAGTGAGCCACTCTTTGGTAGTGAGCCACCCTTTGGTAGTGAGCCACCCCTTTGGTAATGAGACTTTCATTTGAGCAGTGAGCCCTTTGGCAATGAGCCTCTTTTGTTATTCGGTATTGTTACTACATTATATTGTGAGATAACACTCACCATGGTTTTCCCCTTTTTAGGGTTTTCCACATAAAATTTTGGTGTTCATGTGTGTATGGTGTTTATGTGTTTATGTTTTGATTCTGCTATTCATGATTAAACTTCATAACAGTTTGAGGAGTTAAAGTAAGTTAATGTGAATGTGATTTTGTTTAAAGAAGTTAAGGTTTTTGATACAATTGATTCACCCCCCCTCTCAGTTGTCTTGTGCCTTTAACAATTGGTATCAAAGTGAGGTTCCTTGGAAGAAAGACTAACAACTTAAGGTAGATCCGGGATGGCACACAAGAAAGACATTCCTTAGTTTGATAGATCTGACTATGCCTACTAGAAGGTATGAATGCAAAGTTGTCTTATTTATATTGGTTATAATGTTTAGACAATGGTTAAAGATAAATACACTATACCTAAACATGGTCCAAAGACTAATGAAGAGATTAAGGATTATGAGACTAATCATAAAGCTAAAAATGCTCTATTAAATGCCTTGTCTAACATTGAACTAGCAAAAGTTGTGGATCTGGAAACTGCTCATAAGATCTGGGATAAATTAAAAAAATGTCTATGAAGGTGATGCATCTGTCAAGAAGGCTAAGTTGCAGAACTTGAAGACCACATATGAAACCATGTGAATTTCTGAAGATGAGAACATAACAAATTACATACAGAAGATTGGGGAAGTTGTCAACAGCATCAAGGGTCTTGGTGGAAAGTTAGAGGATGGGGATGTTGTAGATAAGATACTCAGAACTCTTCCCGAATCTTATAGTCACAAGGTATCTACCATTGAAGAATTTTTTGATATGGGCAAGCTTTCAAAAGATCAATTGCTTGGTAAACTAACTGCTTTTGAGATGAGAAGATTTGATACTACTGATGGCCCTGTGCAAACTAAGACTGCCTTTAAGGCCAAGGAAGAAAAGACTGCTAGATCAGATAAATATGTTGTGGAGTCAGATGAAGAAAATTTTGAAGAACTTGAGGCAAAATTTGCAAGTAGAATGAAAAGAGCCAGCAGAGGAAGGTTCAAAGGTAAGTTACCTTTCAAATGTTTCAATTGTGGTAAAATTGGTCACTATGCTTCAAGATGTCCTGACAAAGCTTTGAAGTTGAAAAACAATGAAAGTAAAGGAAAAATGGTAAGAAAGAATTACTATGTTAGAGATGATGATGGTGTAAATGATGATGAACTTGATTTCGATGATGGTAGTAGAAGTGGGTGCTTGTTTATTGCACTTAGAGAAGAACATGTTTCTGCTAATCTTGCAAGCTGTTTGAAGGAAGGAAGTCCAAGAGAGTTGTCTATATTTCATGCTGAAAAGGAAGATGAATGGATCATTAATAGTGGATGTTGAAATCACATGACAGGAGATAAGAGTAAGTTTGTTAAGTTTGAAAAATATGATGGAGGACTAGTTAGGTTTGGTGATGATGCAGTTGGTAAGATTTATGGAAAAGGATCGATTACTTTTGATGGCAAGCATAATATAGATGATGTTCTTTATGTCAAAGGCTTAAAGCATAATCTTCTAAGTGTTGGACAAATGTGTGACAAAGGGTATAATCTAATGCTTAAGGAAAATGGGTGTGAGATAAGGAAGAGCTCCAGAACCCTAATTCCTGCTTGTAAGAAGACTTGTGGTAACGTTTATCATTTGAAGGGTACTAATAATTGTTGTTTGTTGGCTCAAACAAATGAAATCTGGTTATGGCATAGGAGAATGTGTCACATTAACTTTGACAATTTGGTGAGAATAAGAACAGTACAAGTAGTAAGAGACCTGCCTAAGATTGTGAAGCCTACCAATGCTATGTGCAAAGAATGTCAACTTGGGAAGATGACAAAGACTAATTTCAAAAGCAAAGAATAATTCTCTACCAGTTTACTAGAGTTGGTGCATACAGACTTATGTGGCCCTACAAGAACAAGAAGTCTACAAGGTGACATGTATTTCATGCTTCTTATTGATGATTATTCAACATGACTTGGGTTACCTTTCTTAGAGAAAAATTAGAAGCTTTAGACAAGTTTAAGGCATTCAAAGCTATGGTTGAAAATGAGATGGATTTGAGAATCAAGTGTTTAAGATCTGACATAGGTGGCAAGTTTACTTCAAATGAGTTTAATGCCTTCTATGAAGAACATGGAATAAAGAGACGCTTGTTTGCTCCCCGAACTCCTCAACAAAATGAAGTGGTTGAAAGAAAGAATAAAACTGTTCAAGAAGCTACTAGAATAATGATTAAGGAAGAAGACCTACCAGAAATATATTGGAAAGAAGCAATACACACTATTGTCTATATTCATAATAGAGTGCTAGTCAAAGAAAAAGAAACAAAGACACCTTATGAATGGTGGTATGGAAGAACTCCTACTGTCAAATACTTCAAAGTTTTTGGAAGCAAATGTTACATTAGAAGAGATGAAGAATTAGGAAAGTTTGATGCTAGATGTGATGAAGGCACATTCCTTGGGTACTCCACCAAGAGCAAGGCTTACCGGTGCTATAACAAAAGACTGAGAAAATTTATTGAAAGTGTAAATGTGAAAGTAGATGAAGATATTTGGTCAGATGGATATCATGAGTCAGATGGATCTGCTAATACAAAAAAGATTGAAAAGGATAAAGAAAAGGAAGTTCAGACTGTAGTGCAAGCTGCTCCTAAAGAAGAAGAAGTTCAAGCTAAAGCTTCGGAAAGAAATTCTAAAACCCCCAGGTATGTGCAAAGAGAGCACTTTGAAGATTAGATTATTGTTGACAAAAGGAAAGGTGTATTGACAAGAAGCAGAGCTATAGAAGAGCAAGTAAATCTTTGTTTACTCTCAAAAGTGGAACCTAAACAATAAAAGAAGCATGCAATGATTAATATTGGGTCAAAGCAATGGAAAAAGAATTAACGCAAATTGAGAAGAACAAGACTTGGGAACTTGTCCCTAGACCTGTAGACAAGAATGTGATAGGAACAAAGTGGGTATTCCAAAACAAATTGAATGAAGTTGGAGAAGTTGTGAGAAACAAGGCAAGACTTGCATGTAAAGGCTACTCACAAGTGGAAGGAATAGACTATGAAGAGACCTTTTCTCTGGTGGTAAGAATGGAAGCTATCAGACTATTTTTGGCATTTGTAGCATATAAAAATTTCAAGGCATACCAAATGGATGTGAAGTCTACTTTCCTGAATGCTGAGTTAGAAGAAGAAGTCTACATAGAGAAACCAGATGGATTCCAGCTGTCAAACAAACCAAATATGGTATGCAAGTTGAAGAAGGCTTTGTATGGATTGAATCAAGCTCCCAAAGCTTGGTATGCAAGATTGGATAAGTACTTGATGTAGTAGGGTTTCAGTAAAGGATCTGCAAATAATATGTACACCAAAATAAGTGAAGACCAAATTCTGATTATTGAGATCTATGTTGATGACATCATATTCGGTGGAAATGAAGGTATGTGTAAGAAGTTTGTAGATGAGATGCAAAAAGAGTTTAAAATGTCTATGTGTGGTGAAATGAATTTCTTCCTTGGACTGCAAATCATTAAAACTAGTAAAGGTATTTTCATTTCTCAATCCAAGCATGTTAAAGAATTGTTGAAGAAGTTTGGAATGGAGGACTCTAAACTAGTATATACTCCTATGGTCACTAGTTGCAAGTTGAGCAAGAATGATGAATCTCCTAAGGCTAATTAGAGCAAGTATAGATCAATGATTGGAGGACTGCTTTATCTAACCTCTACTAGACTGGATATCGTGCATGTAATCTATCTTGTCGCCATATTTCAATCAGACCCCACAGAATCACATGTTATGGCAGTAAAGAGGATATTCAGTTATTTGAAGGGCACTCCTGATCATTGCTTGTGGTATCCTAAGAATAATGATTTTTCTTCAATTGACTATATAGATGCAGATTGGGTTGGATGTGTTGATGATAGGAAAAGCACAAGCGGAGGTGCAATTTTCCTTGGAGATAGGGCATTGTCCTGGCATAGAAAGAAACAAGAATTAGTCTTCTTGTCTACCGCAGAGGTAGAGTATATTGTTACAGCAACATGTTGTACTCAAGTGTTGTGGATGAAACAGACCTTGAAGGATATCAAAGTTGAGTATGATGAGCCAATCTCTATTCTTTGTGATAACACAAGCGCCATAAATATTTCAAAAAACCCAATGATGCATTCAAAGACAAAGCACATTTCAATTAAGTATCACTTTTTGAGGGAGAAAGTTGCAGAGAATGAAGTGAAGCTTGAGAATGTGCCTACAAAAGATCAAGTTGTTGATATATTCACTAAGGCTCTTCCAAAGGATACATTTGAGTATCTCTAGGAAAAGTTAGGGGTTGTTGCCCCTCATTCCTTGTGTAGACACCCAAAATTGTCCTCTTACAACACGTTGTTACAACATCACATTAGTTAGAACATCTTGTAGCATTTTTGCCCTAGGCACCCCATATCATCACCTAACCTAACATCTTCCTCTAATAAATTAAATAAATATAACATTTATTTAATTTATCCCATCCCCTAGCATTATTAAATAAATAAATTTTATTTATTTATTTAATTTCCCTTTCCTCTTAAATTAAATAAAATAAATCTTTTTATTTTATTTTAATTTATCATATTTATCCTCACATGCATTATAAATTAAATATTTTTTTCTTAAATTATTTAATTATGATTTGGGCCCACCTTCCATATCTATCTCTTGAGATGACTCAACTCATCTCTTCCTACCTTCCATTTCCATCTCAACTAATCTCTCTAATCACTCTTCCATCTTCCATTTTCAACTCAACTCATCTCCCAAGTGAGCTCTTCCACTTTCTATTTCCTTTTCCAAGTTGCATAGCAACTTTCCAATTTGATCATCACTCACCAAATTTGAAGGTTTATCCCTCCCTTCTCTCATCTTGCCTATAAATTGATCCATTTCCGAGACATTGGCATGGATGAATCTTCAAGAACCATTACTCTGCTGAATTTTCTCCTCATCCATCACCTACCTATCTTCTTTTCATCAATCTCAATCCTATCATCCTCATCCAATCATCATGCTGCAGACTGTGAGCAATCAACAATTGAATTGTTTGAAAAATCAACATGCATGCATCCATCTTTCAATCTTTCTGAGGAATTCATAAAATTTGGGTAAGAAGGTAATTTTCATGTTATTGTTTATCTTCCATTTTATCTGAATTTTTCATATTACATTTTGGCATGCCCAGTGGGACCACTGGCTTGATCATTTTTCGCATGTTTTTGCTTTAAAAATTTGCATTGTATCTAACCCTCGTTGTCAAGTTTTGAAGGAAATTTGTCACAGGTGATCTCCGAGACAAAAACAGACTATGACATCGCATCTGGGAGGCCGATTCAGTGAATTTCAACTATAAATTTGTTAGGGTTTGCTCATAGAAAAATTTCTAGTGCATTTTTGAAATTTTTTTAAGTTTGCAGACTGTACTGTATGGATCCATATGGATCCTCCATATGGCCTACACACGAGTTTAAGGTCTCATTGCTAGTCTTCAATTTCATTGGTGTCTAACTTTTGTGTTGCAGAAAAGTTTATGTTTGCCAATTAACAATGGTAAAGACCTAAATCTTATGGTTGCAGTTTTAAAACCCCTCAATATTTCTCTGCCGCAGCTTGCTTCACCCACAGGTTGAAAATCTTTATCCAAGTCAACACCTGATCTCCTCTTCTCTTCTACTCTTCACACTCCATCACCACCATTCTGAGCAGTGAACCCTCCTTTTGTCGACCTCCGACCTTCGACCCCCAATCTTCTATCTCTGTCGTCAATCATTTCAACCCCCTCTGTATTGCTATCTTTTGGCCAAAGTCTTCTAACGCTCTGCAACTCAATCGAAGTCTTCTAAGCCACCATAAAGTCTGCTAGGTCAAAGCCTTTTTGACCCAATTGACAGCTTTTGGGTCTTTGCAAATATCCTCATGTCGGTCGCCTGTCCCTTCGACTCTATCGATTAATGCTAAGTCAGGGTCACCCTATCAGAGTTTAAAGTTGTTCTCTAGATTAAAGATCACAGTCTGTGAACTTCCAAGGTATAGTCTTTAGATCCAACCTCTCACAGGTCAAAGCCTCCAAGCATCCCTAGTTGCAGTTTATATATTGTGATAGTTGGCTTTAAACCTTAGCTTGCTTTAGGTTTTAATTTATCATTTAGGGTTTTAACTTAGCATTGTCATTTAAGATTGGGTTTTTTAGGATTTGGGTCTTAACTCTTTTATCAAAGGAGGGTCTATTCAACATAAAATAACCTCATGACCAAAAGAATCTTGCAAAAGCATTAAAAATCAAACAAAGAGTCACTAAGTCAACTGGTTTTTATCTACATGCAAAAGGGGGTATATTTTTCTTTTTACTATAACTTCTACATACGGCATCAGATTTTCACAAATGAACACTCGTCGGAAAGGTAAGAAGATGAAATTTGTAGTTGTGAAGCTTGCATCAGGTAATTTCATCATCTCATTAGGTATTTCCTATTTCAAACATCAGTTTCACCTTAAATTTTGATTGATCATATTTTGAGCAAAACACATCTAAATTTAATGATTTTTTTTAAATTGCATAGAATCGTCTGAATTTTCTATTTATGCACTCTTTTTTTCAATATCAGATCATTTATTCTAGCTTTTTAATAGATTGCTTTTTTCTGGAAACTAATAATTTATCTGTGCAGCTTGTCAAAACACGCTTGTCAAAGAATGGAGAAAGCAAACTACTTATCTATCTTCTACAGGTTCGAGCGGTCAAAGAACAATCATTTATCACTAAAATAGGCACATTTAGTTTTGGTGCTATAAAATTAACACTATCTTCTATGTGTCTGCTTTTCTTTTCTTTGCTTCCTTGTTGAGTTTGTGTGTAACCCAACTTAGCAATAGAAGTATCCTCTCCCCCTGCCTAACCAATGGATCTAGGGTGCATGAGAAATTGTTGCTAACTCTAGAGGGCATGCCTTCCCATTGTGAGAAGGGGTACAACCCAAGAAAAAATAGGTCAAAGCCACACCATTCCAAGCCGCTATATAAATAATGTGTTTGTGACGAAAGTCACAAACGATGGGTGTTATTTTGCTATACTAACGAATGTTTCCCCCAAAACTCTGTAGAGCCTAACCTTTGCAAGCTAGGAAGCCTCCATTAATAGAGCAAATCACCACATGTATAGCCACCTGGATGGAAAACCTAACTAGAAACCTCTGTTTAGCAACCAAAAACCCCTATCTGTTGGTACAGGAGGAAACTCTGATAGCCGTCCCACATTTTCATGGCTTATGGTAGAGATAGAAAGGTACCTCAAGATCTGCACATCTTGAGGACCTGGAACTTGGTGTGTCTGAGAAGTGAGTGCACTGGGGGAGCCTGTGCCCCAAGTTCTTGGAGCTATACACCATAAGTAGGCATGGCTAGGTAAAACCAAGTGGGAACCCAACATATATTGTCCTTGCCTAGCCTAGAGTGTACACATTGATCATTTGGTGTGCATGCATGTGTACTTGTGTTTGATATCGCCACATCATCCTCAACCTACTTGTCCTAGCACTTTTCCCAATCACTACATTTCATCCAATCCTTCCAAACCAAATCATCCTAGTCATCCAATCAACCACATCCCAATCAACCCAAGTCATCCAACCTCATCATTACGCATCACCCTATGTCCACCATGCAAACATTAGAGGACCTAGCACAAAAGATCATTCACATACTTCATGAAATGCCAAAACCTCTAGACCAATACATCATTCAAAAGGTCCATAACATGATCCCAAAATTTCAAGAAAACCAATCCCCACACATGCATTACCTCTTAGAACAAATCCAACACCTCTTGGCCACTTGTTAAATCTAACGAGCACATCATCAACTAATGCCACATCAATCCTATGTGTCCTCTATACCATCATATCAACCTCATCTACCTACATGTCATGTCATCCCTTCGACAACCTATCCCACTTCTTCCAATATCTACCATTATCCACAACAACCCATACCCCAAGATCTTTTACCTACACATCCTACCATTTCATCTCTTCATCAAACCCATTCACAAGACTATCAATGGCACCCCACAACATGAACATGCAAGTCCAAGTGGCCCTTTGTACATAAACCAAGTCAACTCAAGTCTACTTTTGCAACATGACCTAATAGACTTAAATCCACTTGTGCTACAAGACCTAATAACCTTTGACTCAAGTCTAAATGATCCTTTTTATATAAATCAAGTATCCCTATGTCCGCCTATGCTACAATACTTAATAGCCTTTGACGAGGGAGACACCAACCTAGAGTAAGCAACTTATGAGCACCCTCCATCACTGTCTAAGCACATGCCAACACATGATTCAACTAGTCCTCACTCAACACCTTCATGTCAACCTTCTAATCCATCAAGCCCTCCACTAAAGGATCCCTTAGAGATGACCCTACAACAATTGGTCCAAGAAAAATTGATTGAGCTGCCACTGATAACATCCTTTGAAGAAATCTACTTTAAACCCCATTGGTATAAAGATGATGAATATTGTGCATACCAACGTTATAAGGGTTATCTCATATCCACTTGTACACAATTTAAAAGATTGATCAAGAACCTAGAAGATTGTGGTAAGATCAGGTTAGATAAAACCAATCCATCTAATCCCCTTATCCTTCCATCTAGCCCAAATCCTAGCCCATCTAATCCCACTATCCATCTCACAATCCCTAATCCAATTAGTCTTCTACCTAATCCCAACCATGAGCCTTCAGTTCCCATCAATCCTCCACCTACAAAGGATGTGATTTAAGGACTACTGGCAAGGAATAAACAATCCCCATGTTAGGCACCCATCGATGAGCCTACCAAAGAACCTTTGAATGTTATGTCCACTTCCACAACCCCATCATGTGGTTCACAACCCCTTGAGCATATTGAAAATTTTCTTCTCATGAGCTCATTGCCCTCTCATGTTGTTGACAAAGAAATCATCCAAGAGCCTTCTATTGCCATCCAAGCCACCCAAGAGGTCTATCAAGAGCATGATCCTAAGTATGTGAAAACATTAGTCCCTAATTCGAGTTAAGATCAAATCCATTACATTCCACTCATGCAACTCATCCATAATATTTACCTCTTCCATGATCAAGATGAACTTACCTATGAAGAAGCTATCCATGAGCACCTTGATCTTATTCATGATTCCATGCCCATCTATGAGCAAGATATCCAAATTGCTCCTATCCATTCTATATCTAACCCTAATGAGACAACGGCTACTTCTCATAATGAGACATGTGCCTCCCAAGAACACATAAACATAGAAGATCAAATCAATATGTTGGATCATAATGAGCAAAAGCAAGATCCTAATGATCCTCCATCACCTACTATCGACCATGTTCCACATCCACCATCATGTCCTATTAGTCTATCCACCTTTATCCATGAGTGTTCCTCCTTAGAACACGAACAACCTTTACCCACCATCTTACCTTCTCCATCCAATAAGGAGCTCATGTGTAGTGTTCAAACCACACATAGTCCCATTGTCAACGGCATCCTTCAAAACATGAACTACCAAGGTAAAGGCTTAGGCCTTCATGAATAGGGTATTTTGGAGCCCATCCATGTCAAAGTCCCTCCATGCTCATTTGGCCTTGGATACACACCTCAGGGTCAACAATCTAATGATGTTGGTAATCCCTCCATCCATCCTAAGTCCACCACTTTCTATCGTAAATCCCATCACATACCCAAAACATATGTTGCCATTCTGCCTCCATCATCCTACAAATTGCAAAAGCATGTGACTATACACCTTCCACCATCCACTTTGCCTCCATTACTTTCAACTCCTAACATCTCGCCATCAAATTTACCTCTGCTACTTCCAACACCTCATCCATCCATCCATAAATCTTCTAAAAATCCCAATCATGGCCAACAAATGCACATATTGTCTAAACATGGAGCTTCCACCAACCCCACTTCCATCATACCCATGGGATTCCAAAGAAAAAATTTGGATGCCTCTACCAAAGAATCAAATAAAAATCCATCTCAAAAGTTGCATACACCACACACCTCCAAGCAAAAATGAAAAAGGTGTGGGTCCCCAAGCAACAAGAAATCACCTCAAAAGTTGTGCAAAAGCTACATACAACCACTCACCTCAAAGCAAAGTCAAAAACTAAAATGGTATGGGTCCCTAAGCAACAAGCCATCAAGTCAAATGAGGCATCCACCTCTCACGAATCCCAACCATCTCCTTCCGTCCATTCCATCCAAAAGCAGCAAAATCCTCCATCCCACATGAAAAGCAAAAATCATAAAAATACTGAGTCTATGTGGGTCCCTAAATGCTTATGTCATCCATCTCCTAAACAAACCTCCCCATTGCTTCCTACAAGACCATCCCATCAAAAGCTTCAACGTTTATCACGGTGTGTGCAGCCGTTGGTCATGATTCCATCTCATTCTGCAACACTTCCACATACATCCATCTCCTCACCTTTCATCTACTATCCTACATATCTTACCCATCATATCCCTATGGTCCATGCTTTTGCATAAGCCTTCTATCGATCTTCCATGCCTAAGCTCTACATAATCCACATCATAATCCATTATCGTACCTTTCATAATCCGCTATCTACCTAATCTATCTTTCATGAAATCCCCTACCAACATCTCTAAGCACACTTGGCATGGTCCATGCAACGACATCCATCTAGCGGGACTATCACTTTCATGGAACTAGACACTTGAGTTCCTTTCATCCATATCCCCCTTATCCTATTCAAAAAAAATAAAAATAAATAAATAAATAAATAAATAATAAGAAGAAAAAAGTAAAGAGAAATCCCTTCATCTAACGATGAAACCCAGTAAACAGGTGCCCTGGATAAGTACCATGATGAAAACCTGGCAAACAGGCATCATGTGTAAGTTGATCTTCTATGTCACCTACACTTGGGGGCACCTTGTCTCATCCTACCTATCATATCCTACCATAACATTTCCTACCATCCTTATCCATTACATTTATACACCTACCCTATTGAGTCCATTCATCCTTCCTCTTCTTGATCTTGATAAAGGTTGGGGCAAAAAATGTTGAAACATGCTTGGAAAAATTTCTTGATGTACCTTATCCCTTCCAATCCATCCTGTCATCCTATCATAATCCCATTTTCATCAGCCCAATCCTTATCTATCTCCATAAGCCTTGTCATGAAAAATCCCAAGCATACTATCTAGAATGGGGCTTGTTACTTCCTATGCGACATAGTCTTTGAGATCACATCCTAGCTCTCTTATGCATACATCTAATGTCACCTATCTTCTTATCCAATCATTTATCATGAGTCTTCCTTTCCATCCCTTATCACCCATCCTTTTATCCATTCATCCTAATACATCCTATATCCTTTCTTGCACCTAGGCTTGGTCCTCCCTTATCATTGGTATTTTGCAAAGGGTACCTAAAATTGTAAATCCATTGACATCTCAAAACATATAAAAATACAAAAAAAAATCATAAAATGTCCTTTAAAAAATCCCAAAAAATCATAAAATATCTTGAAAAAATCCAAAAAACCATCCCAAATATCCCAAAAAAATCATAAAAAGCCCTGAAAAAAATCCAAAAAATTATAAAATGCCCTAAAAAATACAAAAAAAATAAATATTCCCAAAATACAAAAAAATCATAAAATCCAACAAAAATCCAAACAATTATCAAGGTCAATCATCAAAATCAATCAAATCATTCAATCACTAAATCCAATTCATCCAATCAAATTGCCAATTCATATCATCAAATACCAAATCAAAGCAATAAGATCAATCTAATCATCAACACCACATCATCGAAATCAAATCAAATCAAACAAATCACATAAAATCCATCACAAACAAAGTCAATCAAACCACTCAAATCACTTCTTCACATCAAATCTAATCAAATCATCAAACTCTGATCAAATCAAGCCAAACTTCTAATCGAATTAGCAATCAAATCAAATCAGCAATCAACTTATCAATGAAATCATTAATCCAATCATCAAATTCAATCATCAAAATCAAATCATCAAATCAAGCCAATCTCTCAAACAATCAAAATCACATCAACATCATATATCAATCAATCATCGAAAATCACATCAACAATCATCATCATCATCACCATCAATAAAACACAATCAAAACTACATCTCATCTCTATCATTAAGTGCCTTGATCCCATGGATACAAGGTATGTAGGCAGTTTGGAGTACACAAGAAGTGCCTAGATTCAGGCACAGGCAATATTCCTCTTTCTTCTCTCATCATCTTCTTATATCGTCTATCTTCATCAATTCATCAATCTTTCAAGACAATTCTTCCAATCAATCTTCATAAATCAATTCTTCAATCACTTATTATTCAATCTCATCATCCAAGCAATAAACTCAAATGCAAGTCATCCTTATCCATACCAACCAAGTTAATCAATCAAGTCAAATTATCCAATCGCAATCAAGGGTCTTGATCCTATTCTCGTTGTAAACCCAATTAATCGTTAATCAATCAATCATCAATCATCCTTGTGTTGATCTAGGGATACATTGTTCCCTTCCATGATCACACTATCATTATCAACACTATCATCATCATCAATCAGCAATTAATCATCGATTTACAGCTTGACAGGGGCAATACCTTGTTTGTTTTTGTATCATTTGTGCATGCTTGCTTGTGTGTGTTATCATTTTTATCTTGCATTTGCATCTATATCTTCCCAGCTAATATTCATATCTTGTATCTAGACAAGATTGTATTATGCTAGGGCATGAGACACATCGTCACCTTGGTCCTATACCCTGGTGCATATCGTCTTGTGCTAAATCAAGCATATGATTGCTCACTTTCATTGTAGCATAACACATCTTCCTTTTCTTCTATCTGTTACCTTCTCTAATCTTTTTCGACCAATCCAGTTCATTTCGAGAGCCTACCCGTGTTTGTCCAACCTGCCTATCCTCTCAAGGGGCATCATCATCATATCATCCCATCCTCATCCTATATTTCCTTCATCATCTTTTTCTTCTATCCATACCTTAGCTTCTTTGAAATGATGTTACTCGACATAAATCTCATCATCTCGAACATCATCTCAAAGAGGGGCAAACTATAGACACCCAAAATTGTCCTCTTACAACACATTGTTACATCACATTAGTTAGAACATCTTGTAGCATTTTTGACCTAGGCATCCATAACGTCACCTAACCTAACATCTTCCTCTAATAAATTAAATAAATATAACATTTATTTAATTTATCCCATCCCCTAGCATTATTAAATAAATAAATTTTATTTATTTATTTAATTTCCCTTTCCTCTTAAATTAAATAAAATAAATCTTTTTATTTTATTTTAATTTATCATATTTATCCTCACGTGCATCATAAATTAAATATTTTTTTCTTAAATTATTTAATTATGATTTGGGCCCACCTTCCATATCTATCTCTTGAGATGACTCAACTCATCTCTTCCTACCTTCCATTTCCATCTCAACTAATCTCTCTAATCACTCTTCCACCTTCCATTTTCAACTCAACTCATCTCTCAAGTGAACTCTTCCACTTTCTATTTCCTTTTCCAAGTTGCATAGCAACTTTCCAATTCGATCATCACTCACCAAATTGGAAGGTTTATCCCTCCCTTCTCTCATCTTGCCTATAAATTGATCCATTTCCAAGCCATTTGGCATGGATGAATCTTCAAGCACCATTACTCTGTTGAATTTTATCCTCATCCATCACCTACCTATCTTCTTTTCATCAATCTCAATCCTATCATTCTCATCCAATCGTCATGCTGTAGACTGTGAGCAATCAACAATCAAATCGTTTGAACAATCAACATGCATGCATTCATCCTTAAAGATATCTGAGGTATTCATAAAATTTGGGTAAGAAGGTAATTTGCATGTTATTGTTTATCTTCCATTTTATCTAAATTTTTCATATTACACCTTGAACTAGAAGCATAAGGAGATGCATCAGTCCAGTGTGCCTCAAAGTACATTTCTCCTTTTAGATTGATGATGGAGGCTACCTCTCAAGGGGAGAAGGTAGTGGTTTGAGATGATTGTTGCAGTCAGGGGGAGTAAAGAATGATTTCAGATTGATCAAGTAGTAGTGTGCAAGTATGTGCAGTGGAGTGGATGTGATGCCCTTTGCCATTGATGTCAAAGGGGGAGAGAAATCATGTGAAAAACTTAGGGGGAGAAAGAGTTCAAATGTGTAAAAAGAAAGGGGGAGTCCTGATGCAAAGTTATGTCTTTAATGAAGAAACATGTTATTCAGTTTTTAAAAACATATGTTGCTGTCAATGACAAAGGGGGAGATTGTTGAAAGTATGTGCTAACTAGTGTTGTCATTGATGTCAACATGTTTGTGTTGTCATTGGTGCCAACTGTATCTTCTGATATTGTTATTTGTCGATTGATTGAGTTGTCATGTTAAGAACATTGTCTGAGTATTTTACTTCACATTTCCTTTGTGTTGAAGACCAGAGTGTGAAATTTGGATATGATTTAGAGAAGTGCTTGAAGATGCTAAATCCAAAACTTGGTGGTCTGGATCGTTGTGCTGAAAATGTTCCATTCACCAGTTTGAAGAATGTGCCTAGCAATATTTACAGAGTGACAGGGAGAAAGTATTTTGCTCCGCATTTCTCCACAGTTTGGATTTTGGTCTTGCAGTTTTGGACTTAAGCTTATAGGTCCTTAGCCATCTTTTTTCCAAAGGATTTGTTATTTGGTGCTCCAGAAAGCAAGTATTGATTAACAGAGTTTGACAATGTCTGTTGAGAAGTAGTATGTGATGTGTCTTCAAGTGATATTTGTTGTCTTCAAGTGAGATATGTTGCGGTTGGATTTGTCAGCTTCCATGTGATTCTATGTTGTTTGTCGATGTCTCTAGAATGTATTAAAGGTGTGTGCTTGATCCGTAAGCTATAATGAAGTTCTTGGAAGCATGTATTTAAGTATTCTTGATGTTTGCACTAGTTATGGCTGACCTGGTTATTTACACTTGTTGCGGAGGTGATTCATAGATTATGGAAGCGTGTTGAATTGTGTAAGGATGTGTTTGGGTCTGACCTAAGCCATGAAGTGATCTTCCTTCATTTATTTGCTCCGCAAGTCTATTTAGCTCTAGACCTAATTTGAATAATGTATGTATGCCGACCTTGGAGATAGCTCCAATGGTTGTATGTTGTATTATGGACCTTGATGAATGTTCCAAGGTTGATGATTGGTATAAATATATGTAATGAATCTGTGAGTGATGTGATAGAGTGTGAAGATGCAAAGATAAGGTGTGAATTGTAAAAGCGAAGCAGAGGAGATATTGCACTTCAATGGAACTAAACTCAGGCATGTTGTAGATGCTACTATATCAGTTCATGGTAGTGAGCCACCAATCCTAGCAGTGAGCCACCCTTTGGCAGTGAGCCACCCCTTTGGCAGTGACCTTTCATTTGAGCAGTGAGCCTCTTTTGTTATTCAGGATTGTTACTACATTATATTGTGAGCTAATACTCACTGTGGTTTTTCCCTTTTTAGGGTTTTCCACGTAAAATTCTGGTGTTCATGTGTGTATGGTGTTGATGTGTTTATGTTTTAATTCTTCTATTCATGATTAAACTTCATAACAGATTGAGGAGTTAAACTAACTGAATGTGAATGTGATTTTGTTTAAAGAAGTTAAGGTTTTGATACAACTGATTCACCCCCCCTCTCAGTTGTCTTGTGCCTTCAACAGTTTGTGCTACCGCATTCTACCATGATTGTTGTTTTGGCTTGCACTTTGGAATATAAGTAAATATAGTCAAAATGTATGTTATACTCAAGTTTAGGTGATTTGAGTTACTGTAAAGGTATCTAGAAGAGTCTGATTCAAGACAGTGAAACTAGTTAACAAGAGTGTTAGTGAAGACTACCGCATAGTACCACATTTAGGCATATGGTCTTATAGTTTGGAAGATAGAATTAGTTTTCCATTATGTTGGTTTGGTACAAGTTTCAGGTGATTTGAGTTAACACATAGGTATCTGGAAGTATCGATGTGAAGACAGTGTTACTATGTTACAAGAAGATCAAGTGTATGTATGTTTGAGAGCTTGCACCAGATAAAGGAAACATGCACAAGCAAGGGGAAGCATGTGAAGGTAGCATGGGACTAGGAGAGATCATGAAATGAAGCGCATAATGTAAATTCACTCCTATGTTACCACATTAGGTTTGGAGTCAAGTTGACTACATGATACATGAATTAAGGGTTCATGGCCGACATGAGTTATCTTGGAAAGATATGTTAAGTGGTTCTAAGTTGACGCAGATGATATGGAAAAGTTATTTGATGTGAAGCATGTAATGATATTTCATTCCTTCATTACCACATTTGATTTGAGATAAAAGAGTATATGTAAGGATGTCTACATGTTTCATGTTGCATAGAGTTTTGTGCCACCATGTAGCCAAAGTAGATGATTTGAAAGAGTTGTGAATAATATATATATATGCATAATCTTAAGTTGTTTTGTGAGATGGTGTGGCACATGTGTATGTGAGTGGTTTTGTAAGTTGTGTATGAAGGGCATGAATAGAAGATGATCCAAAGTTCACACAATTTGTGTTAGTAATGTGGCAAGGTTGATGCTCAGTTTAGAATGAACTTGATCCTGTTTCAGTCAGTTGAATTTCATGCTTCATAGCTTGGTTTGTGCTCAGTGTAGATTGATCTAGATCTGATTGTCTACTCCTTGGAGTTGGTGCTTCAAATTCTGATTTGGTGCTCAGAGATAGAGTTGGTGCTCAATTTGATAAGGGGATTGGAGTCTCCTGTAGGTTGGTGCCTACAAATCTGTAAAAGGATTGGTGTCATTCTTAGGTTGAAATTCCTATGGGTTGGTGCCTACAAAATGTTGTAATTCATTAAATCATTTTGTGAGGCTGGATTTGGGCAGTAGACCCAAGCATCTTTTCTCACTGTGGTTTTTCTCTTTCGGGTTTCCATGTAAATATTGTGTTCTTTTGTATGGATGTATGGTTGTGCTTATGTTTACATAATTTGATTGATGCAGTAAAGATCTTGATGTTGCGGTAGAGTTGAAGTAAAATTTGGTATATAGTGATTCACCCCCCTCTTAGTATAGGTGCTGCCACAACAATGGGTTACACTTTCTGGGACATCCTATTTTTTGTTGAAATCACATATTTTTAGAAAATATAATGATTTAAGCCTTGAAATGTTCCATGTAAAGGATTTTAATTGAAGAGGGTTTGAGCAAACCCCCTTATATTCAAACCCTCTTGGATAGAATCCCGCTAGTTTTAAACCATACCTATAATGGAGTCTTGTCTACACCTATCAAAATGTTGATAAAAAACCACTTTTGATTTACCTTTTGGGGGATCAAATGAATTCATTTAAAATTTATGTTTTGTAAGTATGTAGTCCTTATTATAAGCTTCCCAAAAAGTATAATTTTAAATATATTTAATTTGATTATTATATTTATTTTTTATTTCTTGTGAATGTAGGTTTTTCACTGAACATCAAGTTCTCTGTTCTACACACATGGAAAATTAGTAAATTAGTGAAAAAAAAATTCTAAAAAATATCTATGCCCTAGGTATTGATGTCCTTGTTTCAACAAAAAATAATAATAATAATTTTCGATACATGCAGAAAAATTTATGTTTTACGGAATACGCCTATGTCTAAATTATAATTGGTTTTACTTCAAAACTTAATTAAAAAAAATATTCAACAAAACATTATGAAACCAAATGTATGCCCTATATATTGGTGTTACCAATCTAAATTCAAAAGAATCAAAATTTTATCCTTTGTAGAAAAAATGTTATGTGCTACATAAAACACATCACTTTAAAAAAATGTTGTTTACTATTAAAAACTAGTTATCAAAGGAGACATTATTTTTTTTACAATTTAACTCCAAATTTTTTTAAGAAAATATATTTAGAATCTACAAACAAAATATCACAAATCACTAGTTTGCATCATCTTCAAATTCCTAATGGTTTAGTAGCTATAGGTGTCAGAAAGTGAAGATTTAGTTCAAAATATTGATTTCAATGTTAAGTTTGGCCAAAAAGTGTAACCCATTATTGTGGGATGACCATAGTTCTAACATGAAATGTGGGGTAAAATATTGTAAGTTGAAATGAAAATTAGATCAAAGGCTGTTGCAAGTCAAAATGGGCACAAACATCCTACAACATAATTTTTGGCATAAATAAGTTCCTACATCTTGAAGAGGTTGTTACATGAGGCCAATTGAAAATGAAAGCTATAATTATTTATTATAATTCTTTTCTTTTTTTTCAACAATGGCCCACTAGCAAGTAGTTTTTAAACCACCTATTACATAGTAGTGCCCAAAGCTTTTCACCATTAGGATTTTTTTTTTACTTTTTCTCCAATAGGGGTATGCCAACAAGCTAGTTTTCAAATCACCTATTTCCTAGTTGTGCCTAAAGGTTTTCACCACTAGGCTTTTTTGTGGTGATTAGTTGTGCTTCTAAAGTGTCAATTTCTAGGTCAACTAAAAAGCATAGTCACAACTTCATTGGAAGAAACAATTGTCTTGCCATAAATGAACTCTTGTGGGGTTAACCATGTTTGCATTTGTGCATTTGGTACACTATGCCTAGACAACATTGTCTAATTGGCAATCAAATCTTTGTAGTGGAATGAAGTCCTTTATTTATTTATTTTTGGAAAATAAGAAAAGGTTATTGACTCACATTTCATCAAGTATTCAAAAATTGAGTATAGCTCTAATTTATTCATCTTGCAAAAGTATCAACAACTTTGTACCACTTGTAAGTCTAATATCAAATAATAGTAATGAGAATATTTGAATAGATGGTACATTGAAGCTAAGTAATGTAGAGATTGCTTTGGAGGAGAAAAATGTAAGAATTTATGGAGTGGTAATATTATGGTGAAAAGAAAATGTGCAAATGTGAAGAGAGATGAAGTGGAAAGAAATAGGTAATGTTTAATACAAGTGAGAGGCCTAGACAAAAATGCAAGAAAACAAAGTTATTGCATCTAAATGAATATAGATAGAATCATTTAAGAGTTCTAGTCACACTATTCAACTAAGCTATATTGTGTAACAATAGTACCAAAATTTGGGATCAGTTTATTTGACATAATAAACTGCGTCCTTACCTATATACATTAGCTTATTGATCCTACACTAATGATCTACAAAAAATAGTACACTTACTACAATATTAAATAAGCTTAAGAAAATATTATCAAGTGTCCCTGGTCGCCATTCCATCTCAACGGACTACATGGGTAGCTAGCTAATATAAATGTTGAGTAGATAGGAAATGGTGTTGAATATATAGAGTTCACTTATATGTTGATTTGTCTTGAGTTCTTGATTTTTTTTAGTGGAGGTAGCTAATCTTAACAATAAACCATATCATTAAATTAAGGTAGCTAAATTATACTATTGAGACATTAACAACAATATATCCACTATAATTGTAGGAAATGTATCTAAAATAGATCTTAGATAATTCAAAAGGTAGTTTGATTGATGGTTCCAACCTTTCTATCACATTTCATGATTCTTAGTTATTACAAAGATGCACACTAAAAATAACTTATTTGAAAGGAACTAAAGAAAAATGGATGAAATGATCTTAAATATGTTGAATTTTGTATCTATGTGTCTCTCTAAAAAATATACAACATGATGTGTAATCTACAACTACTAAAAGCAATAACCTACAACATGTTACAAATAGTAACTTGCAATGCTACAAATAAACTACATGCTACAAGTACAACTTGCAACCACTACAAGTAGGAACCTACAACTATTGTAAGTAATAACCTACAAAATATTGTAAATAATAAATTACAAATACAAGAAGTATTAACTTGTAGTTGCTGCAAGTAATAATTGACAATAATGACATGTTGGAAGTAGCAACTTGCAACAACTACAAGTAGCAAATTACAACATGCTACAAATAGTAACTACAAGTATCATCCTACAACATGTTGCAAGTCATAACTTATATTTGTATGAATAAATAAAATACTACAATGAATAAAATTTAAATGAGGTTAATATCCTAAAATAATGTTTAATCTCCTTTTTGATAGTATGATAAACAATCTATTATGTAACTCATTTAGAAAAAAATAATTATCATTTAATCACATTTGGCTTATAGAATATGTAGACAGAGTAGTTTAAAGGAAATATGAAAATGAATTTAGAAGCCTAACTCATTTATGAACAAACAAAGTTTAGACTTGATTCAAATGATACAAGGATTCAAATGATACTATATCTAAACAATTTAAAGCTTACACCATGTATGCAAAGATAACAAAATCAATTCATTGTAAGACCACATGCATACCTCCACTTGAGGTTGTTCTCACTGAAAATAGATTAATCACCCTATTCACTGTCCTACTTTCTTCACATTTTCATGTCTTGAATGAATGACGTTAACACTACAAATAATTTTATTTTCCCCAACTTCTCGTGGCTTTCTTTAACATGCCTAAAATTAGGCATCATGGAGTTGGTCACTCCCCCTAGAATCTAGGAAGGATCCATGGAGGTTTATCCATTTAAACTAATTAAATTCTCCTCAGTAAAAGAGACCAAGGATCTTCAATTTCCTTAGTTTACAATTCTTTAACTGTATGCCAAGGATCTCACAAAATTAGAGATGTTGATATGCATTTAAATATGCATGCAACGAGTAAAGCATTAATGGTGGCACTCTATAAAATTGACTTAAAAAACTTAGTGCTCTCCACAAGAATATACTTGATAGGTGGACTACTCAAGTTGACTAGACTTCATCAATAAGACTAGGAAAACATAAATACCATGAAGCACATCAAAATGACATAACCTCTACGTGAGTGTCTGAGTTCCCTGATGGCATGTCGATCTCTTATCTCTCGCAGTCTATTTCCCTCTCCCCAATGATGGTCTCCCTCCTCGTCTTGGAGGGGGAAACATTGTCCTTGAATTAACCTCATTAACATGACAAGTAGTTAGTCCATCTCATAAATTGATTAAGTGCAATAATAGTATTTCATTTAACATTTCATTGCATAGTCGACAATGTAAAACAAACTTATTTTCTAGGCTAGCATAACTTCACATCAACATATTAATTTCCCTTTCTAACTAATATTTCCTAAAATAAAATGATTAAATAAGTTTGTTAAAAAAATGTGGTGTAACACATTCATATTAGTTGAATTCATACAAAAACATAAAAATATTAGGAAACCTAGAAAATTAAACCCTCGATCACATCACGAGGTATACATCAAATTAAACAAGGTCAAACCCTTGATTCCATCACAAGGTACATTTCACATTCAATATTCAAACAAAATAAAAAAGAAACCTTTGATCTCAAGTCAAAGTCAACTCAATTCAAGTCAAAGTCAACAAAAGTCAAACTAGGTTAATACTTAGTCAACAAACTCTCTCCCAAGCATTCAATGTGCCCATGGATTAGAGGAGATTGGATCAAGGATATTCTCTAAGAGATATATGAAATCCACCCAAGACCACAACACACACAACTAACAATTGAAGAGAAAGAACACGAGCTCTTAGGATCATCTAACAAAGAGACAACATACGATAACACATTCAAGCAAACGAAGATAGGTTACAATGCTCTAGGATCATCAAGGAGCAAAACAGTCTACCCACTAGGTGTTGGAACTTGCGAAAGCCAAACAAAAGACAAAGGACTAGTGACCCTTTGGGTCATATAATCATCTTAGCTACAACAATTCTAGAATAAGCTCATCAAATATCAATCCATACTAGGCCCATAGATCGGCCAACCTCACTTTGTGGCATTCTACTTCTACGTGAATAGAACTACCTCTGAGTCTCACCTCCACTCAACTGGCTTCTACCACAAGACTGAGAGTGACTTGGAGGTTTCCTGTAGCAAGGAGAGGGTTCATGTGTGATATCGAGGTTGACTCATTCACTCTAAGCTTGAGTCACTTTTTAGAGCATACAGTGTTAGAGACATTGGGGATGAAGTTTTTGTAGCAACACCGACATCCATTTTTTTCATATTAGGAGGTGTAACAACTAAATTCATCAACTAAACAAACAATAATAGATTTAACTTAGAAACCCAAGTACACATAAACAATAACATTACATTTTATAAAATAAAAATTTAAAATGTGCTACAACGTACCTAAGTGAATCCAATGTCACAACTAACACTGAACATGCATGCTATATGGTGATGTAATGCCCACTTATTCAACAAAAAATTGCATTTTCAAATATTGAACATTATTCTAAATATACTAACTATTAATTTATTGTGATATATTAAAATTTTACCTCTGAAATAGATGGAACTGTAAAAATTGTTGGTGGGATGGTCGATGTCATACCACCTTGTGGCATTAGACCCTAAAATATATAATAAATGCATAATTTTAATTCAATTCTATAATTAAAAATCAATTTACATGTTAAAATTTTAAATATAAAATGTAGAATATGTTATAAATTCATATTAAAATACTTATATGTGATCAACAAAAAAATCATGTAATAGCTCATCATTGATCACCATTTTATCTAATTGGCCACCTTATACTACTCAATCATCCTGTATGCTCCCAATACGCCTTTAATGACAATGAGTGCATTGTGGGAGGTGACAACCTCTACACTCTGTGGATCACAATCTCTTCCAGAGCATGAATGGTAGCAATTATAGCATAGGTGGGAGTTATGAGCACTAGAACTGGATGGTCATGCTACTTGATCATTTGTTGAAGCACAAGACTAGGACATCTATTTGCCATGTTGTATACATGTGTTTGTGATGTTAGCAATTGCATGGAGAGTTTGTACCTCCATAGTCTCCTTGATGTCTGATGGAACCACCACATGATGCTTAGATTTTGGTGCTAGTGGTCTTTGTTGACAACTTGCTACTTGACGAGCTCCCAGTCTATCTTGAGCAGAGCCTCCAAATCTACCCTGAAACTCCCTCATATCAAAATAATTAGGAATTTCATGAAGGACAAAATCATAGTAAAGTTTTCTTAGAAAATATATATCAACTTATCATTATTTTTTATATCATTATGATTGTTGCACCAATCTATCGGAAATCTCTTCAAAGTCGAACAAAGGGGTGCATTGGTTCTAGGATCAGTAAAAATAACACAAATTTGGCCTTTTGTTATCTCTTTTTTTCACTTTGTTGTAGGATAACTTTGTCACATAAAATTGACAATATGAATCTCCATAAGTTTTCCATTGATCAATTTGACTTGACATTGGGTCAACATTTTTCATCATTGCTTCTAATGATGAAGCAAGTGATTCATGGTGAGGGTTTGATATTGATTAATTATGTAAGTTGAATTTGATTTTGTTCTAAATGCCCTAATAAATCCTCTTGGCTTTATCCAGGGTTTGTTGGAAGTGTCGGAGGAGATTGGGATGTTGCAAGGTTCTCTTTGGGCATTTCTTCATCTAAATTAGGTTCTGGGTTAGGGTTTATAGGAGCTGGTACAAAAAGAAAAAAGAAAAAAAATGCATTCCAAAATAATCAAATTTATTAAAATGCAAACACAATTTGATTAAAAAACATTAAAATCTTGGACTTACCTCTCCTTGATATGGCATTGTGAAAATTCTTAGAATGCAGCTTGCAATATGGTGAAATTTGCAAAACGCGATCGAGTTTTTACAAAACAAATGCACTTGGGTTTGGTTGTAGGTCACAAATGGGTTTTTGGAAAAAGAGTTTTTTTTGCTTTATGCTTTGTACAATGCAATCACATTTTATAGACCATAAAATAAGATCACGTTATGGCTTGGTATTTATCAAGCCATAACATGATCTTGTTATATAAATTTAAACATAACACGGTCACATTATTGATAAAATAAACCATTTGGCCTCTATTTTCTCCCCCATTTTGGTGCACTTGCCCCAATATTTGTTTAAGCTAATAAGTATAATTGACTTGTTATTAGTAGGATAAAAATTGGAAGGATCAAAATATTATGTCAAGAGAGTGAAATGAATACTTTTATGCTTATAACTATTAGAACTAATGTTAGGTGTGTTAAGAACATGTTTTGAGTTTATTTTGGGGCTAGATGGGAGAATATTTGAAATTCCCTCATGGGGTTGCTAAAATCAATCTTTGGTTGTTCATTAGTTGGGACTTTAGCTAGTGGTACATAGTCTGGTTCATAAAAAACAAGCTTAATTTGATTATAAATTAGTTATTTAGTGAATTGAAATGACTCCATCTATTATGTTGATACTTAGTCTTAGTGTTGGATTGTAGGGTATGGAAGAAACCAACTAAACAATGTTAATCACTTTGACTAGTATCATTTGGTGTAAATTCAAGAGTTTAAAATATTGTTAAACCAACAACATTGTGTATAACTAAGGCAAAGGCCATTTGAATCCCTTTTGCTATTAGGGTTGTTAAAGTATTATCCAACATAGTAAATAGGTGATGATTGAATATTACCTACTACCCATTACTTGAACCTAAAGATTTAATAAGTAAAGAGTTTAATTTAAATTACTAATGAGGTAAACAAGAACTAAGATATTAGTGTTAGAATCCTTATTCATGATGACAATAGGAAGTCATGTGATTCTTTCATTGTATCTTTAGTCTAATGGAAATCTTCATCACGAGTCATAGATCCTACTCAAGATGCTTGATGGGATGGACAATACTAGAGAGACATGGTTTGAGATGCATGGAATTTGTCATAGATAATATGAATTAGGCTCCTTACATTGATAGCTTAGTTCTAATTGAAGGTTTGAAGTTTTAAGCATGAAGATAATAATAGAAGAACTAATTTTGTAGAGAACATTACATGTTAACCATTACTATTACAAAGTGGAGTTTAACAGGTGCTCTCCCTAGTGCTCAAAGGTTTATGATATCTAATGAGCTAGTGTAAAATGTGGCATACTTCAAGCATAAAGTGTGATGTACTTCACATGCAATACAATTATCACTTAATACAGTTACAAATGGGCACAAGAATTATTTATCACTTATAACTAACTATGCACATGATTCTTAAATTTATTTACAATTCAAATTAGTCTATAATGGTGCAAAACGTGGGAGTGGCTTATAATGGTGCCAACACATGGAGCATGCATGCCAAATGATAGATTTAAACAAAGATAACTAGCAAGATCTATTACTTTATATGGAATTGATATCCTTTTTATGTTTGAATATATACTTTACATGCGTGTTTGTGAGTGTTCACACTTTGAGATACATGATCATTTAAGGATTTACATGCACCTCAAAGTGGGGGCAAAATGTACTGATGAAATTTGTATAGCCATGCCAAATCCCATTTAGTTTTATACCTATTTTGAGAGAATGTTCTAATACAATTATATATCGACAAATGGTACAATCTTGTGTGAAGTTGGGCTCACTCCCCTATCCTTCACCTATTCCTATTTACACACATTCCCATGCATCTGATTGCACCTTAACCATTTTTGCATGTCTTTCGGTGCACTCGACATTGATTGCACCCTCCATATCCAAACATTCATTCCCAACACAAATATTACTACTCCCTTATCCCAAGTCAATCTCACAATTATGGGATTGATCCCAAATCTATAGATCTAACTCTTAAAATTCTAAAATTCTTTCATACTTGTCCAAAGCCTACCCATTCCATTAGCTGTTATGAGCCAACTAAACACACATTTGTGTAATTTATTGCTATGTCCTTGTATCTAAGGCATTCAATCATATTTATTTATCATCCACAAGCATTATCACCTATTATTCACTTTAAAGGAGAAGAGTGTGCTAGGAACACTTCAATTGGTGCATTAAAAGGAGTTAGAATCTGCATAATCTTTGTAGAACACTTGCATGCCTAAAGATTACCATTCTCACTTATTTCCATAACCATAAAGTCAAGCCTATCAAGGGGTTTAACCTAGAAGAACATGACCCTTGAGATCTAATGATCTCCCCTAGTTGTTTATGTATACACCAAAAAATGGCTAAGTCAAATTAAATAAATATTTTAATATTTATTTTATTCTCATTCCTGTATCAATTAAATAAATATTCTAATTTATTTAAATTATTCGCATCCCTCCAATAATTAAATAAAATCAATTTATTTAATTAAATCATCTAAATTCCTCTATAACTAAATTATTTAATTAATCCCAAATTCCTCTATTCCAAAGTCCTAATTTCATAAATCCACATCACCTTTCCACCTCACCCTTCCACCTCACAATGTTGCACACATAATTAAATATTTTAATATTTAATTAGCTAATATCATCTCACCCACATGTCCCATTTATCCTCCAGTCAAATTAGTTAACTTGTCAATCAAATCAGTTAACTAATTAGTCAATTGAGTTCACTAGTCAATCAACCCAGTTAACTAAACAATCTATTCAGTTAACTCCTCAATCTATTATGTTAACTCCCATAACTCATGAGAGAAACATGACGCTTGTCTTCTGATTTGTGCATATTCTCTCAAGCTCTCTCAACCGTACACATCATAGGTAATTCCTTGAGTCATGGATCTATTGACACTTGGATTTGGCCTCTCTTGAGCCTATAAAAGAGACCCTCATTTCATCCATCCAAGATTTCATAATCTTACTCTGTAGAAATCCTATAAAAGAGACCCTCATTTCATCCATCCAAGATTTCATAATCTTACTCTGTAGAAATCCTACCAACATGCCTTTGGCAAAGTATCCTCATTTGCATTTGCATAATCCCATTATAATCATAATCATCCAACCATGTCTCCATTATCTATTATCCGTCTTCATTAGAATTGCATTGTTAGTTTAGTCTTCATTGCACATTCCAATCACAACCATTCTCCTATTGTCATCTTCAATAGCAAGGAAGCACACACTTTTGAGAGCTGAAATTATACACAAGATCGATACGAGATAGGCAACAATGGAAGCTACAAGGTAAATCAGTCTATGAAGGTAATATCTGTTTACTATATTTGTATCAATTCCATTGAGTTATTGGATATTTAGTTGTTAATGCTATGGTAGGTCATCTAACCACACCACATTTCTTATCCTTCATAGAGAAAGATGATATGTACATCAACCAACCACACAATGCATCCCTCCACATTGAGGCCCAAATCCACAAACATCAAATAAAAAGAGTCCTAATAGATGGAGTTGATGGTTTAAATATATGCACGTTAAAGTTAATCCTTGCATTGGGGTTTTCACAAAATGTCGTTGATCCTAAAAAGAAAATAACTATAAAGGCATATGAAGAAGAAAAGAGAACTTCCAAAGGAACTGTGGTTTTGCTGCTACGGGTTCAACCAGTAGAGAGAGATGTTGGGTGCCAAGTTCTTGACATGGAGCTAGCATATAACATTATTCTAGATAGACCTTGGATCCATGCAATGAAGGTGGTTCTATCAACATACCATCAATGTATCAAGTTCCCACACAATGGCCAAGAAATTACCATACAAGGGGACCTTGATCCATTCTAGTACTGCAACAACATCCAATCAAAACCAGAAGTTGTAATCCCTACCAATCAAGCAGCTCCCTCTTTTTCATACCATGTGGATCCAAGCTCTCTAGCTTCTACTTCCAAATCATCAAAGCTTAAAGTTAAATTCAAAGACAAGGGAGTTGGAGAATATGCCATTAAACAATCTTTCTATCTAGCACAACTACCTATATTAGCAAAATCCTATGGAAAACCATTACTGAACAAGGCCAAACCATTAGAGACTTTTAAAGGTCCTTTCATTAGATGGGGAAACTTGTCAGATGAGAGTGATGAAAAAGATCTCTTACAATGGCTTTACAAAGATGAAGATAGTGAAACCACACCAAATGATCATCAACCTGAGCTACCCATTGCACAATATGGTCAAGGGTTTTCTATTTTACAAAGAATGGAATATGAAGGACATGGTCCCATAGGATTAAGGAATGATGGTATCATAGAACCAATTCAACCCTCTACTTCCACAGCCTGAGACAATACTGGGTTGGGATACAAGGGTAAAGAGAAGATAAAAGGTAAGGAGAAACTCCAATCAAAAGACAAACAAGCAGTTACCACTAACTTCATAGAATAACTTCATAGACTACAAGAATGGAGTGAAACATATTCCAATGAGTATGAATGGGATAGCCTCTCAGAAATGTCTTGGGAAGACAAAGAGATTGACGTGGTTCAATAGTACAACTCTACTCATACGATGCATAAAAGACAAAGCTCTAGGGCTAGATCGTTAGAGTTTGATCTACAATATGACGAATGTGAACTTCATGAAGAGAGTACGATGTCATGCTGAACGAACCAACTTGAGGAGAGTACCATAATAGACCTTGTTAATACCTCTACCTATTCAAATGACTCCTCCATTCTAACCATCACCACCCTTGAACTGAACTAACTAGATGATCCATTACCCCTAGTGCATCCTGAATTGATAGACTAGGATTTGTAGGACACCACCCCTGCACTAGATACATTCCAAAATGATGATGTTATCATAGATTATCTAGAGCTTAGGGACCATTAACCCATAGGAGACCACAAGGTTGGCTTCACCATCAAACTTAATGATGTGGCATGCTTTGGAGAGAGTGCCAATCCTTTTAGTCAAAAAATTATAAAAATAAAAAGTAGATCTAACGATGAAAACTGCTCCGCAGCAATGTTAGATCGGGAAAATGTAAAAAGAAAAGATGCATCTAACAGTGAAAACCTCTCTGATGTGCCAACAGATGAGGGGATTGACACTCTCCCCTACCATGCTCATCAGGAGATATCTTCAATATTGATTGAACCAGCTCAACCAATAAACATTGGCACAAAAGAGAACCCAAGAACAATCCATATGGCACAATCATTATCAGTACAAGAAAAGCCAGAATTCATCAAATTCTTCAAGCAGAAATAGATTAACTTTGCTTGGTCATATGCGGATATGCCAGGACTGGATCCAAATCTTATAATGCATCATCTTTCACTAGCTCCAAGAGCTAAGCTAGTTAAACAAAAACTGAGAAAAATGCACCCACATATAGCATTAATGGTCAAGAGGAACTAAAGAAACTACTAGATGTGGGGTTCATCAAAGCCATTGATTATTTAGAATGGGTTTCTAACATTATACCTATTTCCAAACCTAACGGGAGGATAAGAATTTGCAATGACTTCAAAGATCTAAACAAGGCTTGTCTAAAAGATGACTTTCCTTTGCCAAACATAGATATCATTGTCGATCTAATGGCAGGGCACACCATGTTGTCATGAATGGATGGGATCTTTGGCTATAACCAAATCAAAATAGCACCGGAGGATCAGCACAAAACAACATTCACATGTCCATGGGGTACCTATTGTTGGTGCGTCATGCCATTCAAACTAAAGAATGTGGAGCAACATATCAGCGAGCAATGACTACAATCTTTCATGACATGATGCACACCATCATGGAAGATTATGTAGATGACATCCTAGCCAAGTCACTCACTAGAGAAGGACATCTACAAGTCTTGGACAAGACCTTCACAAGACTAGAACAATTTAATGTACAGTTAAAATCCAAAAAAGTGTGTTTTCAGAGTCACATCAAGTAAACTCCTTGGATATATCATATCAGCTAATGGAATAGAGGTGGACTTGACCAAGGTAAAAGTAATCATGGAAATGCCCCCACCTAAGAATATGAGTCAGTTGTGGTCTCTACAAGGAAAGTTGTAGTCCATCAGAAGGTTTATCTCTCAACTGGCAAATAAGTGTCATCCATTCACACATCTCTTGCACAAAAATGTTCCATTCAAATGGGATGACAGGTGTGAGCAAGCATTTCAACATCTAAAGGAGTATCTAATGAACCCACCAATCTTTATGCCACTGATTCAGGGCAAACCATTGCTATTCTACATCTTGAAGCAGCTACACCCATAGCTCTTGGAGCTTTGCTAGCCCAACAAAACCACGAAGGAAAGGAAAAAACAATCTACTACATCAGCAAGACATTAGTAGGTTACGAACTGCAATATACACCAATTGAAAGAGCATGCCTTGCAGTTGTCTTTGCTTCCCAAAAGTGGAGACACTACATGCTCTCCCACTCTATCAAACTAGTGGCGAAGATTGATCCATTAAAATACCTACTCAGTAAAGCTACCCTAACAGGTAGAATATCTAAATGGGTCATGATACTCAGTGAATTTGATATTGAGTATGTAGATAGAAGAGCAATAAAAGGATAGGTCATTGCAAATCAGCTAGCGAATGCACCTTTGACAGACAACAATCCATTAAGCTTTGAATTTTTAGATGTATCTATCTTCAACATCACTACCATAGCCTGGAAACTTTATTTTGATGGGTCATATACTCAACATGGATCTGGAGTAGGAATCTTGTTGGTAACACCACATGAAGATACAATCCCTAAGTCATACAGACTTATGTTTCCATGTACCAACAATGTCGCCGAGTATAAAGCACTGGTTATCGGAATGAAGATGGTAGTAGATTGGAAGGTCAAGGAACTTCATGTGTACGGGGACTCACAACTCATCATTAATCAAGTGAATGATGATTATCAAACTAAGGATGAGAAGCTGATACCATACAAGTGTATGGTGGATGATTTCAAAGACTATTTTTTTGTGATATCCTTCGAGCAGATACCAAGATTGGAAAACAAAGCAGTAGATGCAATGGCTACTATTGCATCCCTCCTTGACATACTTGAAAATCATTCTCGTTATGAGTTTTTGGTGGAGCCAGCCCCCTATCTTGCTTATGAAATCCCAGAAACCAACACCATTTACCACATCGTAGGGTCAGATTCTCCCTTATATGGCAAATTTTACACCTATCTGAAAGAGAATATCCTACCACCTGACCTATCACACAACCAAAAGTGAACATTTATACGCTAAACATCCTGATATACCATCATCGCAAACACCTTGTATCGACAAGGTTTAGATGGTCTCTCCTTAGGTGTTTGGATAGTGAGGAATATCAGACCGCTCTGAGTGAAGTACATGAAGGAATTTGCGGCACACACTCAAGGGTCCTACCTTGGTGAAGAAGCTCATGCACCTCGGATACTATTGGCCAACCATAGAAAGAGACTCCTATCATTTTGTGAAGAGATGCACTAAATGCCAAATCCACAGGAACCTCATACATGCATAGGAGTTGTAACCCTTAACGAAACCTTGGTCCTTCTGCCAATGGGGACTTGATCTAGTAGGCAAGATTCACCCTTCATCCTCCAACGACCACAAATTCATTAACATAGCTACTGAGTATTTCACAAAGTGGATTGAGGTCATTCCATTAACCAACGTCATAGGGAAACAAATCTCTTCTTTCATCCTTAACTACATCATATGTAGATATGGTATTCTATCATCCATTGTCATGGATAATAGGCAACCTTTCAAGAATTAGGATGTGAAAGAACTCTGTGATAAATTCCACATTCAGCATCACTTCTCCACTCCATACTACCCGCAAGGTAATGGCCAGGCTTAGGCATCGAACAAAACTATCCTGAAGATACTCAAAAAGACTGTTGATGAGGCTAGCGGTGACTGGCATATGCAATTGAACCCTACTCTGTGGGCCTATAGAACTAGTATACGCACTCCCACAAGTGCGACACCATACGCCCTCATTTATGGATCTAAAGCCATCTTGCCTATAGAAGTCGAGTTACCTTCCCTCAGGGTGTCGTTAAAGGGGTCTCATAAATGATGAGGAATATAGAATATCAAGACTCCAGGAGCTAGAGTTGCTAGAAGAATGAAGACAACATGCCTTTAACCATCTTAAGGCATACCAACAGAAAATGTCAAGAAGTTATAATCACAGGGTCAAACCACAAGTCTTTCAGGTGGTTGACTTAGTTCTAAGAGAGAATCCAAGAAATCAACAAGATAGAGAGAAAAAGGGAAAATTTGAACCCAATTGGTTCTAGGTCCCTATGTCATAGTTGCTACCTATGGATCAGGCGCTTATCAGCTATCAACATCAGAAGGTGAACTGTTTGATGATCCCATCAACAACATGCATCTTTGCAAGTTCTACACTTAAAACCCCAATGTAAGGGAGTCATAAAATAACAAAAAGAAATTGAAAAAATAAATAACAAAAATAACAAAAAAATTTAAAAAATAGAAAAATAACAAAAAAATTAGAAAAATAGAAAAATAACAAAAAAATCATCCTCTGGTGAAACCCTGGTAAACAGGCACCTTGGATAGATACCATGATGAAAACCTGGCAGACATCCATCATGTGTATTTTAACTAATCGTGCAAATAAAAGCAAGTGGTGAAAACCTGGTAAACAGGCACCATTTGTGATAAACTGTCTCCTCCATCTTTTCAAACTTTGTTACTCATACATCCCTTATAACCGCATCCACCCAATCACATCGAGATACCTACCATGGCTTGTTGTTTGCTTGTACTTGTCACCTTATCCCACCAGGCTATCAATCCAAACTTGCGTCCATCTTGTCATTCATCCTCAACCAATCCAATTGAACCGTTGTTGAACTACATTGCTTCTGAGCTATCATGTAGGCAAGGCCATCATTGATGCACCCCCGAGGCTCCTTTCCCATCCATTCCATCCCATGTCACCCATCCTTTGGTCCATTTGAATCTGCACCATTTCCCATCACCTAGGTCCTAGGTCCACAAAGTCCACACCCTGAACTATGTTGCCTCTGCATCGTTATGTAGGCAAGGCCATTTATCAATGAGCCCTTGAGGCACTAGGTCAGTCCCTTAGGGTCCGCTTCTTCATGTCTATTGTCAGTTCATCCATAATAAATTGATCCTTTGCTTGACTGGGGGCAAATCCTTGACCTAGTTAGTGAACTAGATTTTTGAATGCTACAACTCAGATGATAACAAACTGGATCATGGTTTTATCACTAGACAACAAGCAGCACAACAAGCAAGCTTTAAACATCAACTTGATAAAAAGACTTCAAACAAAGCCTGACAACACCAACCTGCCTAAACTATCAAACATGACTCTATCAGTTATTGCAAGAAATATATCTATGGCAAGAAGGTTTTTAATGGTTGTTTTAAAGTCTTATTTCATGGTTTTTGTTATCATGTCTCCTATGCTACTCAAGGATGTCAAAAACTAGAGATGCTATGATGGGACATGATTATTTTATTTGTTTGTTGTTTGTGGGTTTACCTTTAGTAATGATAAGCCTTGTCTAATGACATGATCAACATAATGATCATCGAGGACAACAGGGGTCTAAACATGAAACATGTGTAATCCTTGTTTGTTGATATGCAATCAATACTCAGTTCATCTTGGTTCAATTATACTTAGGTGCTTGTATTAACTTTCTAAATCAAAATCCATGTAAGTAATACTTAGGTCATAATGGTTAATTATACCTAGATGCTTGTATTTTCTTACAACATTTTAAAAGCACAATGATGAAACAAAGTACTTCAAAAACTTGTATACGAAGATGACAAATCCACGTCCATACATATCACATTGCATTTCATTATAAGCATTGCATCCTTGGCCAAATTCCAAGTGCTTCAAGATCTAAGTTATATGTTTGAGTTATTTCTTCTAACTTATCCATTTATCCCAGTTCTTAAATCCATTTCTTCTAAGTGTTCTTTTATTTTATGATTGAGTATACTTGGCATAACAAAAATAATCATTTTTACATATTATAAATGTGTACATCATTAGTTCATTATCATTTAGGCATTAGTGGCCGTAAACATTTAAATCATGATAGTTATGTCATTTATTCACATAGATTGCATAAAATTTCACATCAAAAATCTACAAAAACATAGATATCACAGTGTTTACATACTAGATCATCATCCATGCATAAAGTAATTAAACCATCATGTGTTGCATTTTACAATATCACCACAGTGTGCATTAGTTCATAGTACCATATCAGCATATAGGATCATAAGCATGCATATAAGTCATCATGTCCATCATGTGTCGCATAAAAGAATCATGTCACATAGATATCAAGTGCATAATAGAATCACATAAACATGTTATAAGCATCACATCCAACCATAAGCATAATAAATAAATCCATCCATAGGAACACATGCATGTAGTACGTCGAACTCATGTAGATCATCATCATATATCACAATAATAATAAAAGTCCAAGTATACAATGATATCAAAAACAAAAGTACATCTCAAATGTCCACAATGTGGTGTATACAAAATAAATACTACCAAAGTGATACATGTCCCAAAAAACACCTAGGTGGCACTACCTCCTGAAGGCGTTGGTTGTTGTGGTTGTAGTGATTGTTGTGGCGGTCCGTCTCTACCCCTGATGTACCTATGCCTGATGCTCTCCTTTGTGGTTCCATCACCCCTCCACTCTCTATGAAAGTCCTCTATGACCTACTACGGTAGCTGGGGTGAAAACTATCTGCTCGTCGCTCTAGAGGCACTACCTGCTCATACAGCTCTCGCCAATAGAATATCTCCTGGCTAGCCCTCACCATCTCCACCACTGTCTATCTTATAGGACCCTATGCTGCAGTCTATTGCACCTGCTCTAGTAGCCCCTCAACCCTGGTGTACCACTGGATTGCGGTATCCCTCTCTAATCTAGCTGTCTGCAGCTCACCCTATAGCTGGGTGATCTATCCCTGCATCTAGCCCATCTAAGCTTGCATCTGACCCATCTGGGCCTACTGCTATGCCAGTTGTGTCTGCTACTAAGCCACCTGGGCTTCTAGGGTTGCCAGCTCCTAGTCATCCTGTCCATGTCCTTATGGCTGCACAGGAGGATGCATCTAACCCAACTGTACCTGCTGGGCGAGATCTACGTCAATCCACTAGCATACTCACTGCCATCCCCATTGTCTCCATCACTCCTATCATCCCCACCTCCACCACCACCTCCTCCACCACCTCTTCCATCATCACCCCATCCCTGCCACCTCATCCCCCTCGTCGCCTCCGTCACCATCGAGGGCCCTCATCATCCTCCTCCCAATTGTCTAGTCTCAAGGCTCTCTCTCTAGGTCTCGAGTATCAAGGGAATGGGTGTGCTGCAAACCAAGTTGTGTAATCATGTGTCATGCCAGCATCTGCAACTGTCCTCCTCATCGACCATGGCTGGTATTGTAATTGTTTAAACTCTACCTGAGCCTACTCAAATGAAGCACCAGGACCCCATTGAGGATGCTCCTTATGCATCCTAGCAAAGATGGCATTCCCCTGGATCCTGCCAAACTACTGGTACACATGAGAAATGATGTGCCTCTCAAGAATGTAGGGAGTCCTCCTTATCAACCATCTGGTCTAAAAACAAAATGGTAACTCTAATGCATCATCCTCCCACACCTCACAATCTAGGTAGGGTCGCCAAATAATTGAATCAACATTGCCGAACACATGCTGCCAATACTCTAGCTTCCCCATCCTGGGCTGGGAAAGACTCTCTTGAAATATATACGAGTAAGGTTGCCCTCTGCCTTGGGGGGCCATACCAATTAGTCGGGTGATAGCAATGTGGCACCAAGTCCAAATCTATAATAGTGAAACTTCGCATGATAAACTGGTAGCTCCATCATAAACAAACTGATGCAAGTCATGATAGAGGTGTGCTAGTAGGCAAGGACCCCATGCAAATCGGGTCCCATCTATGACAATCTGCTCCAAGGTCCTCCCCATCCAACCGCAAAACCATGGGATCTCCTATCAGGACAAACTATCCCTCCAATCAACCCAGCAACAACAACCTAAAGAGGCTCATAATAAGCAACCATATCTGCCCAGCTAATCTATGTGCCCTCGATGGTGTCATCATCAAAGACTTGCTGGCACTCATCAAGTCCTGTCCAAGTCTGAGACTCATACTCCACGAGCTCTCCATCTATTGGAATGTGTAGAATATGATGTACATCCTCCAGTGTCACAGTGATCTCCCCATTAGGAAGATGGAATGTCCCATCCTCACTGTGAAAAAGCTCAGAAAGTGCAGCCAGCATACCAAGATTAGCTTGAATCCCAGGAATAAAGCAAACATACAGTAACCCTGTCGATCCCATAACTAGATGATCAAGCTATGTCAAGTAAGGCCTCAGCAACTGTGTCACCGAAAATCACTCCTGAGACATGAGTACATCATTAAGCTCCTCCTGTAATCAGCCAAATGCGCATTAAACAAACAACATCAACTAAACTGCATATCTATCTATCAAACATAAAAAAACTTAGCTATTTTTAACAAGAAATCTATCCTGTCATCTCTCCTAAGATTTTACCAATATCATAGATGACCTATCAGTTGGTGAACATCGATCATGATGCCAACTTTATCAAATTTACTAAGTATTCTTGCTATCTACAATAGATGCAAAGTTTTCTTCAACATTTGCATAGGTTCAAGATGAATGTGCAGCATCCCCCTCTATTTGCGCAAGAGAATTCACATGCACATGTACGGAAAGTATTTGCGTAGCATTAAACCATTTGCATAGGATTCCCTTGTATATCCACAAAATCATTTACATGTGCATATTCCTAGACCATTTGTGTAGTTTTGCATCAAATGCACAGGTTTATAACACATACACAAATTTACATCACATGTGCAAAAATCCTTGATATTTGCACAAATCTATCACTTGTTTGCTAAAATTATGCACTTGCGCAGATTCCAGTGGTGTTTATACAGAATCGCGGCAATTGTGTCATTTCGTAGGGCAAATGCGCAGGTTCATTCTTGTTGTGCATTCACAACACCTAAGTTTGACCTAGTTTTCTGACCACAATAAATGCACCTAAGCTAAAATTTAAAGCATACTTACCAATGGACCGTACTCTGCTAGATGGTTGAACTATCAAATTCTCTTGAAGCGGTGTAACTCAACTAGAACCTACTGCATTGTCATTGACTCTCCTTAGCACCTAAGCTCTGATCTCCTATAACCTCTCTAAGCAAAGACAAGTGTGCAAATGACTAGGAATGTGACCCCACACTCCTATTTATAACGCATTTAACCCTAAGTGGAGGTGTTTAACCTTATACATGCTAGAGCATGTTTTGCATCCAATTTTTCTTCTACGTTGACCAATTTCTTCACCAGTCTATCCTGTCAACCTATCTCATCATGAGATCATCTGTCATCCTGTCATCACATTCTTCCCATCCAATCTCCCAAGGGGCCATCCTATCATCATTTAACTTGTGCTACGGGCAAACTGGGGCATGTATCAATCGCAATAAATTTTTATTCTTTGAAACGTGGTAAAACACATTACATCAAAGAGGGGCAAAATGTATACACCTAAAAATGGCTAAGTTGAATTAATGGCTAAGTTGAATTAAATAAATATTTTAATATTTATTTTATTCTCATTCCTCTATCAATTAATTAAATATCCTAATTTATTTAAATGATTCGCATCCCTCCAATAATTAAATAAAATCAATTTATTTAATTAAATCATCTAAATTCTTCTATAATATCATATAATTAAATAATCCTAAATTATTTAATTAATCCCAAATTCCTTTAATCCAAAGTCCTAATTTCATAAATCCACATCACCTTTCCACCTCACCCTTCCACCTCACCATGTTGCACACATAATTAAATATTTTAATATTTAATTAGCTAATATCCTCTCACCTGCATGTCCTATTTATCCTCTAGTCAAATTAGTTAACTCATCAATCAAATCAGTTAACTAATTAGTCATTTGAGTTCACTAGTCAATCAACCCAGTTAACTGAACAATCTATTCAGTTAACTCCTCAATCTATTCTGTTAACTCCCATAACTCATGAGAGAAATATGGCACTTGTCTTCTTCTGACTTGTGCACATTCTCTCAAGCTCTCTCAACCGTACACATCATAGGTAATTCCTCCAGTCATGGATCTATTGACACTTGGATTTGGCCTCTCTTGAGCCTATAAAAGGGACCCTCATTCCCTCATTTCATCCATCCAAGCTTTCATAATCTTACTCTGTAGAAATCCTACTAGCATGCCTTTGGAAAAGTATCCTCATTTGCATTTGCATAATCCCATTATCATCATAATCATCCAACCATGTCTCCATTATCTATCATCCATCTTCATTAGAATTGCATTGTTAGTTTAGTCTTCATTGCACATTCCAATCACAGCCATTCTCCTATTGTCATCTTCAACAACAAGGAAGCACACACTTCTGAGAGCTCAAATCATACACAAGATTGATACAAGATAGGCAACAATGGAAGCTACAAGGTAAATCGGTCTATAAAGGTAATATCTTTGTTTACTGTATTTGCATCAATTCCATTGAGTTATTGGATATTTAGTTTTTAATGCTATTGTTCACATTTTCCTCTAATAGTTTATAAACACCACCAATCCTTGACACTTAGTTAGACACAATGAATTAGGCAAATTAGATAATAGAAGTGCATGACAAATAAGATCATATTTGTCAGACCCCAAATTTTGACTATGTTTTACTTTTTACTTGCACGTAATTAGTAGTTGATTATGCATGATTTAATGATTTGATGTTATGTGAAAATGTCAGGAAAAATCAATGATACATGAGTTTATGTTTATATGATTAGAATTAGACATGTGATTATATGTTATCATGATTATTTATTTTAAGGTATATGGATTAACTAACGATACACTAATCCAAGTTTGGTGATTGTAAGTTGTAACCAGGAAACAAGTTTTCGCCCTCTGAGAAAGAGAGGGAGAGCATCATCGGAGAGAAGAGAATAGACGTATGGATAGAATGGATTGGTTGCCATCTAAGTCTCATGTTTTCACAGTTTAGTGAACCCTCATCAAGTTTGGTAAGTTGTGTTTGACCCAACTAGTCTAAGTTTGGACTCGACTTGACAGTTGTCGATTTGTCGACAAGTTCCATTAAGCTTAGATTCATACATAATTACAACTCAAGAAGAAATAAAAGATTCATATGCAAATGAGATGCAATTATGTTCATCATAACATATGAGGACATCAAGAGAATTTCTAAGATCAAGCTTCAAATAGCATTATGTAATTTCTTAAAAGACAACCAAAGTACAAATGAGTTAATAACAATTAACGAAGATATAAATAAGATCAGGTAAATTACATAACCAGAAGATTACATTACCAATGATTGTCACCTCTCTCACCAAATTAGAGTATCCCATGAAAACAATTACACTTTACAATAATACAAGTATATGAATTCATCGAGAATACAAATAGATGTCTAAAGAATAAATAATGCTCTCAAGATGAAGGTGAATAGCCACAATGAAGTCTGATCCATCACGGATAGCAAAACCCCAATGGTGGTGGTGCACTCCACCCAACCATGTGGATCCAATAGGTCCACTCCCCCATACTCGGAGATGATCACATGGCCATACAAGTATAAGGGAAAGTAGAACAAGAAGGCATACATAGACAACCACACAAGAGATACCACAAGTCACATAGTTTCACATGAAGCAAAACCTGAGCACATGGGAATCATGCTAACCAAGGTACAACTCAAATGAAAGGGGTGCGAGGGGGATGTTAGGTAGTGACACCCAACTTTTCCTACTCCAACTAATCATGTCATCTAAATAGTAACCAAGACAATCGATATCAATATGAAAATTAGGTGTTATGGAACCTTAGAATAGACTTCCCATCATATTCATACTCATCCAACACCCATAATAATAACACAATCTTATTAAAGAGATGATCTCCACCCAAACCAAGTTGGAGAGTCAACATAAAACAATAATGGAAATCAACATTCCAATCATGAAATCAAGACTATCATGCCCAGATCTACTAAGGGACTCTCAAAATATAAAATATAGTACTCACAAGGAGTGACTACATCAATAAACAATCAAGACTAAAACATTGAGTCACTATAACATGTAATGATATAGGTTACTACTCACTAAGGAGTCATAAAAATAATTTTATAACCATACAAGGTTTCAACTCACTAAGGAGACAATACATCACCAACAAAGTTGGAATCACGTGTAGCATTAGGAAAATTTCATCCTAATCAATCTAGTCAAAGAATGCATAAAACATTAGAATCTATTAACTCTAACCACTCATAATATCCAAAACACGATATCTAACATATTCTAAACCTACACCTTAGCTATAGGTTTTAGAAACATGGAGAACAAGGGCATTGATTTCCAAAACACTCTTTCATAGTCTCTCATTAAATTTCTCATGTTTTCTCTTTGTTCTAGTTTATAGTTATTAATATTCTAGTGATATTTATTACACTATACCCCACTTTGGATTAATGCCTACCATTTAAACATTATACATATTTATATTTGGAGCAACAAATAAACAAACACCTACACAAATATAATATATTGCACAAGCATTCTCTAGAAAAATCCACATTATTGATTAAAATACAACCCAAGGGGTAGCACATCTTTTAAAAGTGAAAGTAGTTATTAGTTACTCCCCTTGTACTATTAGTTCAGAAGTGGAAGCTTGTCAGTGGCGGGCCTGAGAATGGAAAAAAATAATATTTTAAAGCACTGCTAAATATTTATTACACAATATATTTTTAGAGTTTCCTAGAGATAGTGGTGTTTAAATAAAATTATTGATTTGATACATTCTATAAGATGACAACCCAAATATCTACCAAAACTAGAGATGACATGACACAAGTAATAGAAGTCCATCTCAGCATCTACACACCATACAACAAATAAATATAGTGTACAACATATGCAGAGAGAGGTGTGGTCTTCATCAAATATGGCACACACTTATAGATAGTGCAGCATCCACAAATATGGCGCATCCTCTAAAAGCCAAAAGGAAGGAAATTAAGTACAATGTTGTTGAAGAAATTGAGAGCACAATCCCAAAGCCAATTAAATAGCTTGTGTAGCCATGTGATAGTTTTGTAGTATGCTAGAGAATAGTCAAAGGGGGAAATAGAGCTTGTACAACCCATGAGAAGGCCAAGACATGGGTGATAAAATGAAAGCAATTCATATGCATTCCTGCACAACACTCTGATATAGTGTGCAAACCAGGGGAGATCATCCAACATGTGTTCAAAACAAAAACATACGGTTGCAGGATATGCACAAGTAGGATCGGTTGAAAAGGCTTTATAACTTTTAAGCACATGCAACTGGCAGCTATAAGGCCAGACTCCACAACCTTTGCCACGTCCTTGTTGCCTATACCAAAATAGATGCATAGGGAAGACACACAGGCCAAATCACATAATGCTTAAAATAAATGTATTCTCAAGGACTTCCTTAGTCGTAGGATTTGTATAAACTAGATTTGTTAGAAAGGCTTTAGAAACTTTCAAGCCAATGCCATTGGCAAACATAAAAATAGATTCCTAAACCTTTCTCAACACCTTTTCTTCCCATGCCAAAATGGGAGTATTGGAACATGATACGAATATCCATTAAGGCATAATAGAAGGTAGATTTCTGTAAGATATTATAGTTGGAAATTCTCTGCTAGATAACTATGTGAAATGTGGAAGCACATACAAGGCACAAGATTGTTTAACAGAATGTCTCAAGAGATCTCATCTCATGGAATGCAATGATTGAAGGAATGCACAAAATGAATTTGTAAAAGAAATGTTTTAGAAACTTACAAGAAAACGCAATGGCATGTGTGGAACCAAATTCTACAGTCGTGCCACTCCTCAGCGCCCCTGCCTTCGCTGCCCCCTCCTTCTGCCTTCCCTTGTAAACCCTAAAAGCTCTCTTTTTTTTATTTTTTATTTTTTTCTCGGGACCGAAAAACTCCCCTCGAGAGTCCTCCTCAAAGAGTATCCCCCCAAAGAATAGGGTTAGGGTCTCCCATCCCCATCTGCGGATTAGAACTTGTGTTGATATCCCCTCTCTAGGATTAAACCTTTTGTGATGTTTAAGTGTCATCTCAATCCTTAGGGATGGTAGGGTTCTAGATGTGTATAAGTATGCTTTCCTTAGTTTTTGACAGTAATTCACAATGTTCAACGAGGACCTGTCTCCCCCCTAAAACCACCCGTCCCCAAGTCCAGGATGTTTCTGAGACTTGGGGACTCCTGCGAGATGTCCCCCCGTCATCCCCCCACTGCCTTCAATATGCAAGAATCTTCAAGGAAACTTCGGGGATGTCAAGACGTCCCCAAGATGTATCGGGGACTTCTAGACATCCCTCGAGCGTCTCGGGGACTTCTGGACGTCTCCTGCACTGGGGGCAGCAAAAAGTTTTTTTTTTAATTTTTTTTGTTTTGCCTTGGACTTAGAGCCCAAGTCTAAACTCTAAGGAGGTGTTTGACCATTTTAAAAGCTAAAAACTCTCATTAAACTCTCATTCTTAATTTTATTTTCTCAATATGTCATTTCATGTTTTGCAACAGCTAGGTGAAGAGGAAAACCAGTGAAGAGAGTGGGTAAAAGAGTGAGTTTGAGGTGTTGCAAGTGCAAGAGGAGTGAGAAGGAGAAAGAAGAAGAAGAGGAGGAGCATTCTACACCAAGTGTGAAGGATTTTTCAAGCACAACTGCACAAGGTATGTTTTTATGACTGTTTTTTGAAGTTTTTTCAATTTTTTTTTGTTTTTTTTTCTAAGTTCTTAGTTTTAGTTTTTCATGTTGAATCTTACAATGGGCATTGAAATGAAAATCAAAACATGAATATGCATTTGCATCCATGGCTACAAATGCATATTCATATTTTGATTTTCATTTCAATGCCCATTATTTTTTTAAATTTTTTTCATCTTTCCATCAAGATTTAAGTTTTAAGTTTTAACATCAAATTTCAAAATTTTATTTTCAAATTTGTTAAACTAGGCTGAAACTAGGCACTTATAGAATTTATTTGTTTTTTCATTATTGCAGTGCCATAATGAGCTCTCATGACATGAGTGGGGATGAGGTTCATAGTGATCTTGATAGTGGAAGTGAATATGCTCCTGAGATTAAGGGGAGTGACCATGGGGTTGAGCTTGAAGCCAATACTAGTTCCATGGCAAGTGAAGCAACTAGTTTAGAGTGCCTTTCTGCAGTACTGGCACCGTATGCTAAGGGTCCTTTTGATTGCAAATCCCCTCTCAAACAGCTTGCAACAAAATTACTAAACAGGTAAGGGTTACCATCTAGTGGTACAAGGAGGTGGAAGTGCAACTTTTGTGCTCTAGGTGGTTTGGGAGCATCACTAGAGTTAATGCACACCTTCTTTTCATTAGAGGAAAGGGTGTAGACATATGTTCTTTTTTGGCAAAACTGCAAAACATCAAATACAAAGTTGAAATAAATAAGTTATGGGGTGTTCCTGATGATACTATAGCTGCACCTGTGCATGCTACTTTGCACCATAGGGCACATCTTCAGCATAGCCAGCCATAGAGTTCTAGCCATACTTTGTAGACAAGAGTAGGAGGGACACCAGGTTCTTCTTCTAATGCCTACATAGGAGAGGGGAGGGGGAAACAGAAATTGCAAACTCAAAGTAACCCCATAGCAGATTTGTTTAAAGTGTATCTCAAGGATGACATAGATGATCCCATTGGCAAGTTCTTCTTTGCCAATGGCATCCCATTTCATGTTGCCTGATCTCCTTATTACAAGGAGATGATATCGATGGTGGCAAGGACAGGACCATCATATGTGCCACCAGGTGAGACAAAATTGAGGACCATGATCTTGGATAAGAACTATTCCAAAATCAATTTGTTGATGGAGAAGATGAAGGAGTGTTGGGTCAAGACAGGATGCAACATAGTCATGGATGGGTAGACGGACATTAGACATCATCCACTCATTAATATCATGGTTACATGTACTGAGGGCCCATATTTTCTTAAGGCAGTTGATTGTTCGGGGTATCACAAAGATGCTCATTTTTAGTTTGAGGTCCTCAAGGAGGCTATTGAGGAGGTTGGGCCACAAAATGTGGTCCAAGTAGTGATAGATATAGCACATGTGTGCAAAGCTGCAGGGAGACTTTTTGAGGTAGATTATAGACATATTTGGTGGACTCCATATTGTGTGCATGCCATGAACAATGCACTCAAGGACATGGGGAAGATTGGTTGGATTAGAGCAGTGGTAAATGATGCGAGAGATGTGTAGATGTTTATCTGCAACCACCACACATCACATGCACTCTTCAAGACCTTCGCTAATAAGGAGTTCCTGAAACCCACTGATATGAGATATACTTCCTATTTCATTCTCTTGGAGAGAATGATTGAGTTGCAAGAGGCACTGCAACTCATGATTATGACAACAGAATGGAGTAGGTGGGCCAAGTCTAAGACAGAGTAGGGGATGAGGGTGAAGGATATAGTCAAGAATGATGTGTTCTGGGTTGATGCAAAATATATTATCGCCATCATTACACCAGTTTTCTAGGTAATCAGGTATGGGGATGCGGATGGATCTAACCTTGGAGAGGTGTATGAGTGCATTGATTCTATGCTTGATCAGATGAGGGTTGTTGTGTGATAGAGGGACCCCACATTGACATTCTACCACAAGCACATTCAGCCAATCATTCAGAGGAGATGGAAGAAGCTCAACACTACCTTGCACATGGCAGCCTATGCACTTAATCCTAAGTGGTACTTGACTTGGCCTGGTAGAGTGACATCGATACAGGATCCAGAAGTGAAGGTAGGGTTCTTCAAGTGCATTGAGAGGATGTATGATGATGTAGATGCCAGCATGATTCGCATTGAGTGGACCAAATTTGCCACTCTTAGGGGTTATTCAAATGTGGCCAAGATGGATATGGTAACTATGGCACAGGATGACCCAATTTTGTGGTGGACTTGCCATGGACCGGGATCTTTGACTACCACTCTAGCCATCCAATTGTTATCTTAGGTTTCTAGTTCTTCAGCTGCTGAGAGGAACTGGTCTACATATAGCTTCATCCACTCTCTTAAGAGGAACAAACTTACCTCTAGGAGAGCAGAGAAGCTTGTGGTTGTACATAGTGCTTTACGTCTCATTAATCGCAAAACAGTTGTGTACAAAGAGAATCCAGCAGCACGATGGGATGTAGAGCCAAAGGAGCCAGCACAGATTGATGAGGATGCTTCAGTTTTGGCTTTAGATACATGGCTAGTTGGTATTAGTTTGGCAGAGCTTGACCGTGAGGATTCCAGTAGTTCGATTGATGAGGAGTTTGGGGATGATTAGAGGCCTCCCTTCACTACATTTTGATTTTTGCATTTTGTAGTTTGTACTTATTTTGATATCATCATATGCTACTCATTGTAACCATCTTTAAGACTTTATGATACATTGATATGATATTATGATGTGACATGTTATATTTTTCATTTTTGATATAATAGAAATCTCAAATTTGACAATTTCATTTGTCTTTTAGTAATAGTATTCAAGTATTTAAAATGTTAGTATTTGCAATTTTGCTATTTTACTAATTTGCCAAAAACATCTTTTTATAACTAGTTATTCAAGTACCATATGTATATTAGTGTCACCCCGCCACCGCCGTCCCCCCCGCCATCCCCAAACTTAGACCCTTTGTCCCCCCCGTCCCTGAGACCCATCCCTGGCAGGGGACACGTCCTCGTCAAGAAACTCCGTGGAACACTGGTAATTCATGATCTCTAAATCCTTAAAATTTTCCTTTTTAAAGTTGTAAAATGATCATTTAGATCTAAGTAATTTGACCTTGTGCCTTCTTGTATATGTTGGAATTATATTTTAATAAGATTGATGTTATTTACATTCCATCTTTGTGTGTGTAATTGCTATTTATAGTGCATTTTGTGTTGGATGTTTCTGAGATGCTTGGTTTGACAATTCTCATTTAGACTCTCAAACCTTGCCCTACATCAATTGTTCATCTTTAATTGCTTCTTTAAATTCTCTATATTTTTCTCCATTTTTAGGCTTGATGTCATGTTTCAATAAACCTCACAACCATAAAGTGATATGTAATTAGTATAGATATTTGATTATTTGATTTATCAACACAAATCTAAGAACCTTTTATAAATTTGCTTCCTATTTTTGTAAAAAATACTTTAAAAAATAACCTTTGTCTTGAATTGAGTGGTTTTAAGCATTGAAATGTGAAGAGTAATTCGATAAACATGAATTGGACTAAAAAAACATAAAAAATAGAGCATACACAAAAAAAATTGGTCTAGAGAAAACACAAGGTGGGAAAAACTCTAGGAAGAGTTAGGTATAAACCATTATCTTCTCAAATTATTTATAAGTGGCATAAAATCATACTTGTACCAAACTCCCTAAGCACTATTTGATAGGGAAACACTTGAATCTACACAAGTTCATTCATTTCTTACAAGCCCTCAAGGGGTCTATTTATTATTAAGAGTGTAAGAATTCTTTGAAAAGAATACCAATAGTATTAAAAACCTAAGAGACTTGAATTTCAAATACTTCAACTCCTCTTGATCCCATGAACCTATTTTGTCAACTATGGATAGTATTTTGTTGCATACAAAACTAACCTATGAAATGTTGTTGTATAATGACTATTTTAGTCCTAGTCAAATAGGTATAACTATTTAATATCCAATTGAAATGCTCATTGATGAATATACTTTGTGCTAACATCCTCCTCCTAAGTCAATCTTATGACCTATATTTCTAATTTTTTTTGTCAGTCTTATAATTATTTTCACACTATTAGGTCCTAGGAATATCTTTGACCTTGTGAATCTTAACAAGAACTTATTAGTGACTGCATTATATAACTTGGATAACTTAAAACCTAATATATTCCTAATAATACCTTGTCAATTAGGAGTGTTTTTTCTCCACTAAAGCTAATGGACTTAATAAGGGAGGAAACACTTCCCTCGCCTTATAACTTTTGGATCTAATCCAACAATCTTTGTTTGTGGTTGTATCCCTCTAAAGATTTGTCTCTTTAGGACAACCCTCCATGACTCTTAAAACTATTACAATGATCCTTCCATTTTCTTTTGATATTTAATAGTATACAATATATAAATCTTACATTCAACTACTTATCATTTTGCTTATCTCTCAAAAATAAATGAAGCACATTTTGTTATAAATTATGATTAAATCAAGTATCCTTATATTTTCAAGATTCATTTTGTGCATGTGTTTCTTTCTTTTATAAAAGTACTTTTGTATATGCAAAAATACATCCTCTATTATTAATTATGAGAATTAATTTGATGAGCATTCATATAAGCAAATATTAGCAACTTATGTAAATACATCCACTTAGAGACAAAAAAAACCCTTCTAGAATCCACGTGTACACCCAATTCTTAATATACAACATAAATATAGCAAATCAGTTAATACGCATAATCAAATCACAATACCTCTAATCATCAGATCACAACATAAATAAAATGTCAGAAACTCAACATCATATAAAACTAGAACTTATACCTCGATGTCGCCTCGAACGTACTAGGACTAGGGAGGCACTACAGACTCTCCCCCAAGAGCTTGACTTACTCCTGGAAGTCACAAATGCTAAGGAGCAACCATAGCACACATTAGTACATGATAATTAATATAAATATAAAATTTAGGTTACCACATTCCTCATGATATACACATTTAAGTGTAATAAGTCCTAGTACCTAGGTGACAAGAGATAAGGCACTTGATTCCATTAAGACATATGTTAGCATATAACAATTTTTTTATAATCAAAGTAAAGGATGATGCCATACATTCACTTTTCTCATAATTTGTAGGAAATTGCTCATTTCATCACAATGTGACTAACATTAAGTCATCAATAAGGAGGGAAATCATGGTCACTACATGTGCTATGCAAACACAACCAATGCAATATCATCATGGAGGCAAGTATATCACAGTCACTGTGTGTGCTATGCAAACACAACCAATACAATAGCATCACGCAGGCAAGTAGATCATGCTCACTACGTGTGCTATGCAAACACAACCAATGCAATAGCATCACACAGGAAAGTATATCACGGTCACGACGTGTGCAATGCAAACACAACCAATGCAATAGCATCACGCAGGCAAGTATATCATGGTCACTACATGTGTTATGCAAACACAACTAATGCAATAGCATCATGTAGGCAAGTATATCACGGTCACTACATGTGCTATGCAAACACAACCAATGCAATAGCATCACGTAGGCAAGTATATCACAGTCACTATGTGTGTTATGCAAACACAACCAATGCAATAGAATCACGCAACCAAGTATATCACGGTTACTACGTGTGCTATGCAAACACAACCAATACAATAGCATCACGCAGACAAGTATTATCACAGTCACTACATGTGCTATGCAAACACAACCAATGCAATAGCATCACACAGGCAAGTATATCATGGTCACTATGTGTGCTATGCAAACACAACCAATGCAATAGCATCACACAGACAAGTATATCACGGTCACTACGTGTGCTATGCAAACACAACCAATGCAATAGCATGATGTAGGCAAGTATATCACGGTCACTACGTGTGCTATGCAAACACAACCAATGCAATAGCATCACATAGACAAGTATATCATAGTCACTACGTGTGCTATGCAAACACAACCAATGTAATAGCATTACGCAGGCACCAAAAGTAAGAGCAAACTTGCACCAAGTAACATGACCTCAAGAAAATCACATGACCATACCAACCATAACCAAGATCCCAAGTCAGATACCAATTGTATCATCAAGGAACAATACGTGATAGGATAGCACTATGAACCTCTCAAAGGTCCATTCACTAAGGAGAAGTAGGGGGTACTCTAGGATAGGAAGGTATGGTTAGTTGGGTTAATTCCCAAACCAATGTCACAACATGTCACCATAGCTTCCTAAGTTCTTCCTCTCCACTACTTAACTCCACACATGGAAGGTCTCCAACTCCAAGGTTGGACCTTACAAGGTGTACAAACAAGCAACCACACAAACATGACTCCAACATACTTGTAGTTATACACTCAACCCATGGATGGATACCTAGTATCACAAACTCATGAGTACATAAAGCATGTACAAGATATTCATAACACATAGCAAGAACTCACATAACAGGTATTTAAATCCACAAGGTAACACCTAACACAATTTTCCTTTACCATTCATTACTTAGTGAAGGAGATCAACTTTCATACACAAGGTCACATAATAATTATCATAAAGGTTTCTAAAAAGTCTACCTAACATCAATTCGAATTAATCTATCTAAGGCATAAATAGATTCTAACCATGCTCCACATATAGATGCAATACCATATGCCTCAACAAGAACACCAAAATACTAGCAGATGCATACTAGGTCATAATTGAATCAATATGCCATTATTTCAACTCACAAGGTGGTGTCTCACAACACATCACACATCATGGAGCTATTGATAAACCATATTACACTACATATGCTCTACTAACAAAACACATATTCATCTAACACAGTTCGTAAGATAGAGTCTTGCCACAAGAATAACCCAATTAAAAGCTTACCTTCCAAACCTAGTATTTTACCAAAAGATGCCAGACATTTTCTCCACACAAAGTAAGCACAACTTGATAGAAATTACACATAGGGTCAAGATCATAAAATGCAAAATTCCCATTAAGGAAGTACTTAACAAATGATCAACAAGCACACCATTCACCCTTGTATCATTTCAAAATCCAAAAATTATTTCTGAACAATTGCCACACATAAAATTCAATTTTCACCTCTTTCTTTCTTAATATTTTACAAGGAAAAAAATGCAACCACTCATGCAATGAATTGCACCCAAAATATAAATAAAAAAAATCAAGGTAAGATTCATTTCAAGCAAGTATTCCTAGTCCACAACCCAAGAAGACAATACAATTTCCAAATGATAAAAAGGGTTAAGAATCAAGGAGGTTTGCCATTCTTACGACATGATAACACACGCAGAGTTCCCAAGTCAGGAATTAATTAAACAAGCATTAAGACTTCATTATTCTTTCAAAGAAACCAAGCATAAAAACACACCCTCGTCTCTTTCACATCTAAAATCATAACATCTATCAAGGTGCAACACGAGACTAATTGTTCCCACGATGCTAGTCTCTGATCCCAACCACATAGAGTACATACTAGGGAACAACACCATGCTTGACAAATACACAAGGGAAAGGAAAGTCCCAACTCAACCTTCACTACCTAGACCAACCTACTCAAGAGGGGAATCAAGAAGGAGGAACAAAATCATCACAAAAACACAAGCGGAAGACCTTAAATATTGTGTGACAAGGTCACCACGATGACAAGATGAGTGGTTGGATATTCCTCCAAGATGAAGGTTGGATGTCAATCCACAACCTCACTCTCTCACAACTACACAGAGTAGGATGAGGGTCAAACCACCCTAACTCCACTCCATGTTAGCCCAATCAAACACACAATACCCCAGAGCTCCCAATGTTGAAACATGGGCTCTGATACCAAATGTCATACCCACTTTTGCCAAGTGGCCATAACACATAAAACAACATGTCATGTCCACATTTGCCATGTGGTCATGACATGAAACCCAAAAAACTTTTCCACATGTCCCTAAAACCCCGTTGCACAAGGCGGGGAGGCAAACAAGGTGCAGGTCAAGACGACCTTGATACCTTGTCAGGTGAATGCAAACCAAGGGACACTCACATAAAATGTCAAAAGACATACACCCAAAGATAGGATAAGTATTTCAAACATAATTACAACTCAAGAATGGATAAAACATTCATACACAAATGAGATGCAATTATGTTCATCATAACATATGAGGACGTCAAGAGAATTTCTAAGATCAAGCTTCAAACAGCATTATGTAATTTCTTAAAAGACAACCAAAGTATAAATGAGTTAATAATAATTAATGAAGATATAAATAAGATCAGGTAAATTACATAACTAGAAGATTACATTACCAATGATTGTCATCTCTCTCACCAAATTGGAGTATCCCATGAAAACAATTACACTTTACAATAATACAAGTATATGAATACGTCAAGAATACAAATAGATGTCTGAAGAATAAATAATGCTCTCAAGATGAAGGTGAATAGCCACAATGAAGTCTGATCCATCACGGATAGCAAAACCCCAATGGCAGTGGTGCACTCCACCCAACCATGTGGATCCAATAGGTCCACTCCCCCATACTCAAAGATGATCACATGGCCATCCAGGTATAAGGGAAAGCAGAACAAGAAGGCATACATAGACAACCACACAAGAGATACCACAAGTCACATAGTTTCACATGAAGCAAAACCTAAGCGCATAGGAATCATGCCAACCAAGGTACAACTCAAATGAAAGGGGTGCGAGGGGGATGTTAGGTAGTGACACCCAACTTTTCCTACTCCAACTAATCATGTCATCTAAATAGTAACCAAGACAATCAATATCAATATGAAAATCAGGTGTTATGGAACCTTAGAATAGAATTCCCATCATATTCTTACTCATCCGACACCCATCATAACAACACAATCTCATTAAAGAGATGATCTCCACCCAAACCAAGTTGGAGAGTCAACATAAAACAATAATGGAAATTAACATTCCAATCATGAAATCAAGACTATCATGCCCAAATCTACTAAGGGACTCTCAAATATAAAATATAGTACTCACAAGGAGTGACTACATCAATAAACAATCAAGACTAAAACATTGAGTCACTATAACATGTAACGATATAGGTTACTACTCACTAAGGAGTCATAAAAATAAGTTTATAACCATACAAGGTTTCAACTCACTAAGGAGACAATACATCAACAACAAAGTTGGAATCACATGTAGCATTAGGAAAATTTCATCCTAATCAATCTAGTCCAAGAATGTATAAAACATTAGAATCTATTAACTCTAACCACTCATAATATCCAAAACACGATATCTAACATATTCTAAACCTACACCTTAGCTATAGGTTTTAGAAACATGGAGAACAAGGGCATTGATTTCCAAAACACTCTTTCATAGTCTCTCATTAAATTTCTCATCTTTTCTCTTTGTTCTAGTTTATAGGTATTAATATTCCAGTGATACTTATTTCACTATACCCCATTTTGCATTAATGCCTACCATTTAAGCATTATACATATTTATATTTGGAGCAACAAATAAACAAACACCTACACAAATATAATATATTGCACAAGCATTCTCTAGCAAAATCCACACTGTTGATCAAAATACAACCCAAGGGGTAGCACATCTTTTAAAAATGAAAGTGGTTATTAGTTACTCCCCTTGTACTATTAGTTCAGAAGTGGAAACTTGTTAGTGGTGGGCCTGAGAATGGAAAAAAAAAAAATTTAAAGCACTGCTAAATGTTTATTACGCAATATATTTTCAGAGTTTCCTAGAGATAGTAGTGTTTAAATAAAATTATTGATTCGATACATTCTATAAGATGACAACCCAAATATCTAACAAAACCATGGATGACATGACACAAGTAATAGAAGTCCATCTTAGCATCTACTCACCATGCAACAGATAAATATAGTGTACAACATATGCAGAGAGAGGTGTGGTCTTCATCAAATATGGCACACACTTATAGATAGTGCAGCATCCACAAATATGGTGCATCCTCTACAAGCCAAAAGGAAGGGAATTAAGTACAACATTGTTGAAGAAATTGAGAGCACAATCCCAAAGCCAATTAAATAGCTTGTGTAGCCATGTGATAGTTTTGTAGTATGCTAGAGAATAGTCAAAAGGCAAAAGAGAGCTTGCACAGCCCATGAGAAGGCCAACACATGGGTGATAAAATGAAAGCAATTCATATGCATTCATACACAACACTCTAATATAGTGTGCAAACCAGGGGAGATTGTCCAACATGTGTTCAAAACAAAACATACGGTTGCAGGATATGCACAAGTAGGATCAGTTGAAAAGGATTTATAACTTTTAAGCACATGCAACTGGCGACTATAAGGCCAGACTCCACAACCTTTGCCACATCCTTGTTGCTCGTACCAAAACAGATGCACAAGGAAGACACACATGCCAAATCACATAATGCTTAAAATAAATGCATTCTCAAGGACTTCCTTAGTTGTAGGATTTGTATAAACGAGATTTGTTAGAAAGGCTTTAGAAACTTTCAAGCCAATGTCATTGGTAGACCTAAAAATAGATTCCTAAACCTTTCTCAATGCCTTTTCTACCCGTGCCAAAATGGGAGTATTGGAACATGGTACTAACATCCATTAAGGCATAATAGAAGGTAGATTTCTGTCAGATATTATAGTTGGAAATGCTCTGCTAGATAACTATGTGAAATGTGGAAGCACATACAAGTCACAAGATTGTTTGACAGAATGTCTTAAGACATCTCATCTCATGGAATGCAATGATTGAAGGAATGCACAAAATGAATTTGTAAAAAAAATGTTTTAAAAACTTACAAGAAAATGCAATGGCATGTGTGGAACCAAATTCTACAGTTGTGCCACTCCTCAGTGCCCTTGCCTTCATTGCCCCCTCCTTCTGCCTTCCCTTGTAAACCCTAAAAGCCCTCTTTTTTTTTCTGGGACTGAAAAACTCTCCTTGAGTCCTCCTGAAAGAGTATCCCCTTGAAGAATAGGGTTAGGGTCTCCTGTCCCCATCCATGGATTAGAACTTATGTTGATATCCCATCTCTAGGATTAAACCTTTTGTTATGTTTAAGTGTCATCTCAATCCTTAGGGATGGTAGGGTTCTAGATGTGTATAAGTATGCTTTCCTTGGTTTTTGACAGTAATTCATGATCTCTAAATCCTTAAAATTTTCCTTTTTAAAGTTGTAAAATGATCATTTAGATCTAAGTAATTTGACCTTGTGCCTTCTTGTATATGTTGAAATTATATTTTATTAAAATTGATGTTATTTACATTCCATCTTTGTGTGTGTTATTGCTATTTATAGTGCATTTTGTGTTGGATGTTTTTGAGATGCTTGGTTTGACAATCCTCATTTAGATTCTCAAACCTTGCCCTACATCAATTGTTCATCTTTGCTTCTTTAAATTCTCTATATTTTTCTCCATTTTTAGTCTTGATGTCATGTTTCAGTAAACCTCACAACCATAAAGCGATATGTAATTAGTATAGATATTTGATTACTTGATTTATTAACACAAATCTAATAACCTTTTATAAATTTGCTTCCTATTTTTGTAAAAATTACTTTAAAAAATAACATTTGTCTTGAATTGAGTGGTTTTAAGCAATGAAATGTGAAGAGTAATTTGATAAACATGAATTGGACTAAAAAACATAAAAAATAGAGCATACACAAAAAAATTGGTCTAGAGAAAACACAAGGTGGGAAAAACTCTAGGAAGAGTTAGGTATGAACCATTATCTTCTCAAATTATTTATAAGTGGCATGCGCCAAGGGCTATAGTAACACTTCACAACAACAAGAGTACTCCAAAACCTACAACCATATTTATAACTTACTTAATCATAAAATCATACTTGTACCAAACTCCCTAAGCACTATTTGATAGGGAAACACTTGAATCTACACAAGTTCATTCATTTCTTACAAGCCCTCAAGGGGTCTATTTATTATTAAGAGTGTAAGAATTCTTTGAAAAGAATACCAATAGTATTAAAAACCTAAGAGACTTGAATTTCAAATACTTCAACTCCTCTTGATCCCATGGACCTATTTTGTCAACTATGGATAGTATTTTGTTGCATACAAAACTAATCTATGAAATGTTGTTGTATAATGACTATTTTAGTCCTAGTCAAATACGTATAACTATTTAATATCCAATTGAAATGCTCATTAATGAATATACTTTGTGCTAACATCCTCCTCCTAAGTCAATCCTATGACCTATGTTTCTAATTTTCTTTGTCAGTCTCTATCTTATAATTGTTTTCACACTATTAGGTCCTAGGAATATCTTTGACCTTGTGAATCTTATCAAGAACTTATTAGTGATTGCATTATTTAACTTGGATAACTTAAAACCTAATATATTCCTAATAATACCTTGTCAATTAGGAGTATTTTTCTCCACTAAAGCTAATGGACTTAATAAGGGAGGAAACAATTCCCTTGCCTTATATCTTTTGGATCTGATCCAACAATCTTTGTTTGTGGTTGTATCCCTCTAAAGATTTGTCTCTTTAGGACAACCCTCCATGTCTCTTAAAATTGTTACAATGATCCTTTCGTTTTCTTTTGATATTTAATAGTATATAATATATAAATCTTACATTCAACTACTTATCATTTTGCTTATCTCTCAAAAATAAATGAAGCACATTTTGTTATAAATTATGATTAAATCAAGTATCCTTATATTTTCAAGATTCATTTTGTGCATGTGTTTCTTTCTTTTATAAAAGTACTTTTGTAAATGCAAAAATACATCCTCTATTATTAATTATGAGAATTGATTTGATTGGCATTCATATAACGAAATATTAGCAATTTATGTAAATACATCCACTTAGAGATATAAAACCCTTCTAGAATCCACGTGTACACCCAATTCTTAATATACAACATAAACATAGCAAATCAGTTAATATCCCATAATCAAATCATCAGTTCACAACATAAATAAAATGTTAGAAACTCAACATCATAGAAAACTAGAACTTATACCTCGATGTCACTTCAAATGTGCATGAGCATTCATATAAGCAAATATAGCAACTTATGTAAATACATCCACTTAGACACAAAAACCCCTTGTAGAATCCATGTGTACACCCAATTCTTAATGTACAACGTAAACATAGCAAATCAGTTAATACCCCATAATCAAATCAAAATAGCTCTAATCATCAGATCACAACATAAATAAAATGTCAGAAACTCAACATCATATAAAACTAGAACTTATACCTTGATGTCGCCTTGAACGTGCTAAGACTAGGGAGGCACTAAAGGATAATAGGCCTTTGTGAGTTCAAGGATAAGGGATAGAACATAGTAAAACAGAGAGAGAGAGAGAGAGAGAGAGAGAGAGAGAGAGAGGCAAAAGCTGATCAATATAGAGAACGCTGATAACAAAAGCTGATCAATATAAAGAACGTTGATAACTCAGAGAGCTTGTTTTACCAAGAAATCCATAGGGATAAAGACATAGATAGATACATAGAAGGATAGGTGGAGTCAAGCTTGGATAGTTAGAGGATTAATAGAGCATGCACATGAATTGAAACCGACAACTTTTAGAGGTATGAATGCCTTAGAAAAACATTATCTTTTATTTTTAAATTGTTGTAGTTTGTTTTCTTTTGTATACAATTAGGATTATGTTCTCTTAGAATTATATTTGCAGAGTATTCTTAGTAGAGAACGTAGTTTGAAGGGAGCAGTAATATGTCTTGCTCATAGTAGATTGAAACCTATAGAGATAGCGATGTATGTTATAGTTTTCTTCAGTAATATCTGTGGATATTAGCATTTGCATACTATTTCTAAGACATAAAACTTACAGGGTCAATATGTATACAATGTTATCTTTAGTTTAGAAAACATTCGAAGGCTGAAAGGTTAGCAGATCTTTTCATATTATCTTAGGATAGTAAATTGTGTATGCCAATAGGACAAGAGGTTTTGGTATTAAGTCCACAACATAGTATACTTTGGAGGCTCGAAGAGCAGTGTGTTAGTTAACCATAGCAGGTTGAGTGTATTTTACTCATCAACTATGTCTAATCTATACATATATTATGACTACACTTTATCTCTGCAGTTACCTTAGTTTTGTGATTGTCTCTGCTTGTTAGTTGATTGTGTGGCACTTATATCAAAATATTGAGATGCTTAGAATGAGTTTCGAGCTTTATATGCAGTTGTCTTATCTTTTTATTGTCACAATAGTATCACAAGACTAGTTATTTATTAGAAGCTAAGAGTAAGTTGTTGAGAACTCTAACCTAGAAGTAAGTTAGAAGGTTAGATTGAGATAGGTCTTCAATTTCCAAGACTTATATGTATAAGTGTTATTGTGTTCTATCAAAGATTTTGTGATAGCTAATCACTTATTTTAGAATATGAAGTTATGATATGGGTATTGATAAAACACCAAGAGTGGTGATATTATATCACATATGCAAACCACAACATGATAAGTATTGTTATTATTCTATAGGATGAAACACAAGAGTTCATAATCTTTTCAATATCGAAAGGTCAATGGACTTGCGAAGACCAAGAAGTCAAAGATATTGAATTGTTATTATTGTAGACTCAAAGATTGACTTAGTTCAAGGATTAGATATAATAATGATAGTATTCATTAAGAATTTATATTAATGAGGATATACCTCATGATCTATGCTTATACATAATATGAGAGGTGTAAATTCGAACAATGTTCAAATGGTCTATAAAAGACTAGAGTTTTTTGTTTTTATATTATAAACTTTTACTTTGGAGTGTTTTGATACACCAATGAGATTGCGATTAAGAAGTTAAACCCTAGTATATACCCATAAGGGTTTAGTTAACTTAAAAACTCTCTAGTCGGATTTTGACTTTTGTTTTAGTCTATTGTATTTTATGGTTGACAGTAAAAGAGTTGAGAAACCATAGATTAAAATATTATAAATCAAAAGGAGTCTTAGAAGCTTTTGATAAAGTTTAATGATTTCTAGTTAAAGTCGAAACATAACTTATAGCACAAGAGTGTTTAATCATGAGTTGATGAGTAGAATGATAGGAAGTCATAGACTCTTATGTGTGCAAGAATGCAACTAAGGACTCTCTAAAAGGTTAAATCTTCTAAACCTATACAAGTATATATATCCTAGATTCAGGATTAAATGCTAATTCAGTTGACTACGAATTAAGTTCTGTCAAGATAACTCATGTCTAGAGTTACTAGTCAAGTAAGTCAATCTATAGGATGAGATAATTTCCAAGTTGAGTCAGAGGCATGTGAACACACAACCACATTTATTGCAAATGTCTATTTATATAGAAACTTTGGCCAAAGTGATGCATTTGTCTCAACATGCATTAGTCAGTTTATGAGGCCGATTATTTTTACCTCCCTCATTTTGATCGATTATGCTATTTTGTGATGACATTATCAGACATTAGTGACTCTGCTTCATTATGCAGACTTGATGTTTTACCTCCTAATTATGATAGGGCACTGATTTGACATATGTGATTTGGTTTGATCATATTGGATGATATTTTGTAGTTCGACATATGGGATATAGTAGATGTTATATTGCTATGAGATTTTAGTTATTTATGTGATGTGAACTATTTGACATATGATTTAAAAATGCAGTTTAATTTGGAGTTATGTAATGATGATTATTGTTGTATTCGATTGCGTGAATTTAATTCCAGTTGCTTCGGCTATGATTTCCATGATATGACTGACACTTGATCGAGATGTGCAGGTTTCACATTCCCTAGCCACGGAAAAATTGGAGGTAGAATTCACACTATGTTATCCCCTGTAAATCCGATCCATTCCCAAGAGGGATAAGGATGACGTTTGAATTTGAATGTTGATTTAAGTAATTGATTTAATTTTTATTATTTCGGCCTTAGTACCCCTTGTCTATTTATTTAATAATGAGTGTTGTATAATTTCACTTGATTTACACCACTTGGTATTTATTTTATTTTGAGACCATTTAAATGTGATTTTAACCCCCTTTGTGAACCCTAGAGTCCCATAAGGTACCCTAGGTGGTTACCCTTGAGTCTAGGTCAACTTGGACTATCTAACCCTTGATTTGACTCAAGTTTGGTCACTCTAAACCTTGGTTTAGTAAAAGTGACGAAAATTTGAAATAAGGGAAGTGGGAGATGGGTCATGCCTTTCATCTCTCTTCCCTAATTGTGGGAACTCATTCCCAAGGAAGACTTTGGAGGTCTCCAAGACTCCCAAGTGTGTGGGAGCTTCCCCCAAGACTCTCACACATGTGTGAGATCATCTTGGAGGAAGATGGCTCCTTGAGAGAATAGAAGGATGCCATATGGCATCCCTTATCCTCTTGTGGGTGTGAGTGGAGTTGCCACCTCACCACTTGTCCTCTCACACATGTGTGAGAGCACAAGTGGATAAGGTGAGGATTGAGAGGGAATGAGAGGATAACACTTGTCATCCTCGCACTTCCTCTCCCTTGCAAGTGGCATGGGAAGAGGAAGGAGAAGGTGACAAGTGTCACCTTCTCATTCCTCAAGGCCAAATTCATGGCCTATATTACCTCCTCTTGTTGAGGAGTGTGGGGTTCTTGAATTTTATTCTTTTGGCTGTTTTCTTTGGAGTAGTTGGAGAGAGTTAGAGACTTGGCTTGAAGGATTGGAAGGCTTGGGAAGGCTTGGAGCTCTTCACCAACTTACTTCCATTATAAGGGCTTTGAAGGTAGGCCTCCTAACTTGTTTTCTCACCCTAGCTTATGTAATGTATTATGTTTTTGTTTTGGTTGTTTGTTGTTTTGCATTGTGTTTGTTGGTTTTTCTTCTGAATCAGCATTAGGGTTTGCCACTTCTAATGCACAGGCAGATTCAGCCAACTAATACAGGAGGTTGCGTGAGCTCCTCCCCTTCACTTCTAGTTCTACCGCACCAAGGGGGGTATCCCTATAACTCAAGATGTAACCTTGACTAGCTCAAAGATAGAAAGATCTAACTTGACAACAACAGGCAGAATACTCTCATGTATGGACCAAGATCTGTATGATAGATCACAAGGTGGGCAATGTTCTTGGACATATATGTCTGGTTAGGGATGAGAGCATGCAAGGGTTTCCTACTCCTAATCCTACAATTAACAGATGGAAGGGAGAGATGGTTTGAAATGGTGTTTGGATGCAAAGCTGGACATGGTGTATAACCTCAACACAGAGCTAGATTGGTGCCTATCCAGGGCTTGGAGTCGGTAGACATACACCTGTGAATGATCAGCATGAATAGCTAAAACTGGATTTCAGGGGGATACACATGATACCTGCCTTACAGATATCTCCCAATACAGAGTGTTAAGCTGTCGATACTTATGGCATCCCTATTGCAGGAAGAAAGATACATGCAAAACTGGAGACAGAATCAGCATAACACATGCAAACATAGCATTATTCATATAAGATTAACCATGAAATCAGTGGATTCATGCCAAAACGTACAACAGGAGATACATAAACTCACAAGTTTTGCTGCACAGAGCAACCAAAACTAGTTGTATCTTATTACAGAGCCAAAATGTCCAGTTTTCAACAACCTAAACAATGGTAACACAGTCTACCTATATTGGCCAAAAAGTGTACCTCTAGCATTAATTACATGGTTGACCAAAAATCTCGCCAGATACACAGTATCAGAAAAATGGCGCTCAACGCATTACCAGATTGGCGCCCAAACATGAATGCAGTAGGTGGGGAGGAGACAGGAAGAAACCTCGAGCCCTGCACCACTGTCCGTTGATGTACACCTTCAATCGAGTACCAGATCCGTCCATACCTCTGCAACCTTCGCCATTAATGCTCATCTACCTCGCAGCCATCGGGAAAACATCAAACAATGCACCGCAACCGTTTCCCGCCAAACTACCTCATCGTGATATTTCAAAATATGCAGGATATCAATTATCCCACATGCACCCCGCGGCGACCCTTTTAACACTTTATATACTAGGCCACGAGCATATATGATGTCGGTGCTTTTGCTCCCGACGACACTAGTATAAACCTTCATCATCATCCTCCAGCAGCATGATAACCTGTTGCTTGAAATATCACCCTGACGTCAGCATCATCATCGCAATATCACCTACATGATAATCGCCTTCATCGGCACAACCTGATGCATCGGAGGAAGATCCTCCTGCTTAGCCGATACCAAATGTCTGGCCGATGAACATCCTGATGACGTCACCGTCATATCCTGCTGACGTCATCAGTATATCTGCCTATCGCGCACCTCCTCATATCCGGATGACGTCATCGTCATGTTTGCAAATATCGGGGGATCTCCACAAGATGATCAGTGTTAGAAATATGACCCCCCCGGACCTTGATGACGTCACCATACATCGGCATCAGGATGATATTCAGAAGATAACCGGATATTTGGAAATATCATTTTGATGCACACATATCATGCTGCACTGTAGCTCCACTATAAGATCGGGGTGATATATGAATATGTGACTGATATTTGAAATGATCACCCCCATTGGACAATGCATGAAGCCGACAGGCGAATATCTCCCTTCGGAGATATCATGATGCAGACAGGTAGAAAAACGGATATCACCCTGACATAAGAATGACGTCAGCATCATCATGGTGATAAAACAACGAACATGAAGTGATAAAACAACATCAGGATGATCTTGACTAAGATCACCCGATGTTCAAATATGATGACCCCGATGAAGATCGGGTCATACTTAGGACTTTGCAGCAATCATCATCAGGATGATCTTAAGTAAGATCACCCGATGTTAGAATATCACCCCAGCGAAAGATCATGCTGACAGAAAATATGATGACCCTCGTAAGCAACATCAGGGTGATGTCTGGAAACATGATGATGATGACCTCCTCCAAAGAAAATATGATGCTGATGTTAAAACATGCTGAGGAGGCCCAAAGACTTAGGACTTTTTTGGATTTTTTGGGAAGGTGCCTGCATGAAAATTGCTAAAATAACTAACAGTGAATTCAGGCACCAACAGTGGCTCTGATTGGGGATGTGCAGGTGCAAGACTGCAGCGAGAACCCCAGATCTCTGGGATGCAGACCAGTCCCTTATCCATTGGGCACAGAGTCATGAAGTTACCATGATCTGCATCACCAAACACATTATTTTTAAAATAAACATGGTGGCCCAGGGCCACCAAAAAGGAAAAACCAGACTTTTCCTTTGTCAAACACCTGATTTTCTTTTGATTTCTTCAAATGAAGCCTAAAAGCATTTAACTGTCTGCAGCAAGCCCCTTGGCAATTATTTGTGCTGCTGCTCATTTCTTTTTCTTCAACAAATCTACAACTAGCTTCATCAGCATATATCATTATCAGTTGTAGAATGTCATCATCATATGAGTCACTGATGTTGCTTGGAAAAATAACAGACTCACATGAAACAAATGAATCCACATCAGAATTCTGCCCTTCCTCAAAAAATAAGAGCTCCTCTGCATCAAACATGCAATATTCAGGCACAAGCAACATCTCATAATCAAATTTATCTTGATGAACATATAGATATCCATCATCATCATGCACGGTAGTTTTGTCATTAATGTCCACCTGAAATGTCTCAAGAGAAGGCAGAAATAACTCAGAATGCAGCCCTACACTGAAAGCTTCATAGTCACCCCTGCAATCAACACTATTCCCAACTGTATGAGCACACACATCTGCAATTTTCCCATCCACCTCTGAATAGTGACCTTGTTTTTTATCTTCACCAGTGCCCTGATAATCAAAAACAAAGTTTTCAACCTCTGCACTATGAAGGTGGCCAAAATCTTCAAGGAAACATTCATAATCAGCATCCAAATATATTTCATCATCTGAAAGGCTCACATATGCATCTGAATGCTGGCAATCACTAGCATATTCACTGCCATCCCTTGAATCAATATTTTCTATATTCAGAGTGAAGCTCTACATATCCACTTCATATAAATAATCAGGCATAACTGAGATATGCACACTGTTGCAAGACACAACTTCATGTATGTCTCTCATTTGATCAATTGGAGGGCACCTTGTGTCTGCAGGCTTGTCTTCTAAAGGCTGATAACAATCTTTGTTTTCATTATTACAAGATGTGCTTACATTTTCTACAACATTTTCTTCATGCATCACATCATGGCTGCACACATTATTCTGAAATATATTTCCCTCTATACAATCATCTCTCAATGCACATACTGGGAGAGCTGAAATATATTCACTTTGATAACTGCTTTGACAACTTGCAGCCATGAAACCTACTGGCATTCCATATTTCTCATTGTTTTCTATGTCCATAGAAAATTAGAAAGCCTGGTGAAGTGTGACTGGTTCTTTATCTCTCAACAGATAACTCATTTCTTCATCAAATGCAGCCAAATAAATTGTCAAGCACAATGCATTATTAGGTCTCATATATTTAGGGATCTGACTGAGCAATTTAATAAACCTAAGATTAAAGGCTGGAACCAGTTCCTCATCTTCCCTTTGGATATTCATAAAATGTATGATCAATGAGGCCACATCAAACCTTTCACCAAACTGCCCTAGGAATGCAACTTCTAAATCTATCCATGAAGAAACTGAACAAACAGGCAGGTCTGAAAACCATATCCTAGCATCATCTTCTAATGACTGAACAAAGAGTCTCATTACTACATCTTCATCCTCTACCTCATAATCTTCTATTAAATTACAAAATCTTTGCAGATGTTTGTTTGCCGATTCAGAATCTGATCCACTATATTTTGGCAAACATCTTCTAATTTTACTGGGAATAATATTTGGGTAACCATATATCCCTGTGAAATTTAGGGCTTTATATATTTCAATAAAGAATGGTCTTCTTTGAGAGCACGACCAGGCTTGATGTTCTAAACTCAACATTTTGAATCAAAGATGAATACCTGGATATATATTGCAGCACTGATAGGTTCTTTCAACAGAGTCGCCACCTCTCAGAGAGAGGACAGAATGTCAGCAAGGCACTTTTGTTTTCTGGATTCATCACCCCAGCAGAGCACCACATGGTTCCTTTTTGCTGCAACAACTTCACTGGAAACTAGATTTTCCAGCCCTCAGGTTACTTGACTCTCTCTGTCCCCAGCAGAGTCGCCATTTTATTGGTTTTTCTTCTGAATCAGCATTAGGGTTTGCCACTTCTAATGCACAGGCAGATTTAGCCAACTAATACAGGAGGTTGCGTGAGCTCCTCCCCTTCACTTCTGGTTCTGCCGCACCAAGGGGGTATCCCTATAACTCAAGATGTAACCTTGACTAGCTCAAAGATAGAAAGATCTAACTTGACAACAACAGGCAGAATACTCTCATGTATGGACCAAGATCTATATGATAGATCACAAGGTGGGCAACGTTCTTGGACATATATGTCTGGTTAGGGATGAGAGCATGCAAGGGTTTCCTACTCCTAATCCTACAACTAACAGATGGAAGGGAGAGATGGTTTGAAATGGTGTTTGGATGCAAAGCTGGACATGGTGTATAACCTCAACACAGAGCTAGATTGGTGCCTATCCAGGGCTTGGAGTCGGTAGACATACACCTGTGAATGATCAGCATGAATAGCTAAAACTGGATTTCAGGGGGATACACATGATACCTGCCTTACAGATATCTCCCAATACAGAGTGTTAAGCTGTCGATACTTATGGCATCCCTATTGCAGAAAGAAAGATACATGCAAAATTGGAGACAGAATCAACATAACACATGCAAACATAGCATTATTCATATAAGATTAACCATGAAATCAGTGGATTCATGCCAAAATGTACAACAGGAGATACATAAACTCACAAGTTTTGCTGCACAGAGCAACCAAAACTAGTTGTATCTTATTACAGAGCCAAAATGTCCAGTTTTCAACAACCTAAACAATGGTAACACAGTCTGCCTATATTGGCCAGAAAGTGTACCTCTAGCATTAATTACATGGTTGACCAAAAATCCCGCCAAATACACAGTATCAGAAAAATGGCGCTCAACGCATTACCAGATTGGCGCCCAAACATGAATGCAGTAGGTGGGGAGGAGACAGGAAGAAACCTTGAGCCCTGCGCCACTGTCCGTTGATGTACACCTTCAATCGGGTACCAGATCCGTCCATACCTCTGCAACCTTCGCCATTAATGCTCATCTACCTCGCAGCCATCGGGAAAACATCAAACAGTGCACCGCAACCGTTTCCCGCCAAAATACCTCATCGTGATATTTCAAAATATGCAGGATATCAATTATCCCACATGCACCCCGCGACCCTTTCAACACTTTATATACTAGGCCACGAGCATATATGATGTCGGTGCTTTTGCTCCCGACGACACTAGTATAAACCTTCATCATCATCCTCCAGCAGCATGATAACCTGTTGCTTGAAATATCACCCTGACGTCAGCATCATCATCGCAATATCACCTACATGATAATCGCCTTCATCGGCACAACCTGATGCATCGGAGGAAGATCCTCCTGCTTAGCCGATACCAAATGTCTGGCCGATGAACATCCTGATGACGTCACCGTCATATCCTGCTGACGTCATCAGCATATCTGCCTATCGCGCACCTCCTCATATCCGGATGACGTCATCGTCATGTTTGCAAATATCGGGGGATCTCCACAAGATGATCAGTGTTAGAAATATGACCCCCCCGGACCTTGATGACGTCACCATACATCGGCATCAGGATGATATTCGGAAGATAACCGGATATTTGGAAATATCATCCTGATGCACACATATCATGCTGCACTGTAGCTCCACTATAAGATCGGGGTGATATATGAATATGTGACTGATATTTGAAATGATCACCCCCATTGGACAATGCATGAAGCCGACAGGCGAATATCTCCCTTCGGAGATATCATGATGCAGACAGGTAGAAAAACGGATATCACCCTGACATAAGAATGACGTCAGCATCATCAGGGTGATAAAACAACGAACATGAAGTGATAAAACAACATCAGGATGATCTTGACTAAGATCACCCGATGTTCAAATATGATGACCCCGATGAAGATCGGGTCATACTTAGGACTTTGCAGCAATCATCATCAGGATGATCTTAAGTAAGATCACCCGATGTTAGAATATCACCCCAGCGAAAGATCATGTTGACAGAAAATATGATGACCCTCGTAAGCAACATCAGGGTGATGTCTGGAAACATGATGATGATGACCTCCTCCAAAGAAAATATGATGCTGATGTTAAAACATGCTGAGGAGGCCCAAAGACTTAGAACTTTTTTGGATTTTTTGGGAAGGTGCCTGCATAAAAATTGCTAAAATAACCGACAGTGAATTCAGGCACCAACAGTGTTGTTGGGATGGGTGTATGGTGAGAGCACCTCCAATGGAGGTAATGCTCAACTTGTCATGGGTAGGGGAAAGGAACCTCCTTGAGGTCTCTCCCACTTACTTTGTGTTTATGCCTTGAGGGCTTTTATTGTTGAGCAGACTATTAATGGCAAGAGTGCCATGGAGATTATTGTGATTTTGTGAAAAATGGTGTTTGGAGAGTTTGGCTTGAGGCCATGAGTTTGATATATTCATCTTTTGGGAACCCTTTGAAGTTGAGGGGTCCATTCCCTACCCTCCACAACTCATGTTTATGAGTTGAGTTTTGTGATAATCCTATGGGCTGCTTTGTGTTGTTGATGTTTTCTTTTGTTGTGGAATGTATACCCGTGTGGATTTCCTACCTCCCCAGCTCGGGGGTGGCCCACTTGCGGGTCTATGGTAGGGAGGAGAGCTTTTTGGAAGTGGTTGGTTTGTGGTTCTTGTTGTTGTGTCTACTTGTATGTTTTTGGAGTAAGAGATGGTGTTATTTTGGAGCTCCCTTGGGTGTTCATATAGTTCTTTGTGTTGGCTGTTGAAGCCATGGCCAATATGGCCTTATTGTATTTTATTCTGTAAAAGAAAATTGTGAGATATTTGCCATGGAGTTGGCTGTAATGTATAGTGATAATGTAAACATTCTGTAAATTTAATTATGGTTGTTTATTTCCTACTTTGTGAAGTTGGTTGAGTGAGAAGTGCATGAGAAATTGTGTTTGCATTTTCTGTCATGTTATTTGTTTCTGTCAAAAGAACATCATGAGAAAATTTCATTGTATAACAGTGTAACTAGCATGTGATTTCATTTTATCTAGTGTACATAAAATAAAAGGAAGGAGAGAGAGAAATTTATATCAAATGTTGTTGATGTATAGAGGTTCAAAGAGTTGTTTTCAGTTATAATAGCTGGGAATGTTTTGTAAAAGAAAAAAAAAAGAGTTATTACTCAGATACCTTTCATTTTAACACAGAAAAGAGAAGAAAAGAGTTGTAGTAATATTCATAGAGAATGGTAGTTTCTGTTTCATTGTTGCATTTAAAAAAAAAAGATTTGTATATATTCTGTTGTTATAATCATGCTTACAAAAAAAAGAGCTATTGAGCTGTTAAAGTTTAAGTTAGTATTCTGATTTAGAGCACTTGGCTGTTTTATTAATGCAAAAAAAAATATAGTATTCTATTAGAATGCAATGATTTTTGCTGTTATTTTAATATGTTACATACAATGTATATGTTGTTTAAAAAAAAAAAGGGAAGGTTACATTTCTGGAAAATACGACATATATATATACATGTGTATATATATTTACATATAAATATATATATATAAATACTATTTATATAAAAAAAAGAGAGCAAAGATATAATTCTGGAAATTGCATATATGTATAAATATATATACATGTGTGTATATATTTATATATAAATATGTATATACTTAAATTCTATATGTTATATACTACATGGCAGCAAAGAAAAAAAAATTTAAAAAATAAAAATAAAAATAAACAAAAAAAAAAGAGGGACTGTGGGCAGCGCCCACAGTCCCTTAGCGTCTTAAGAAACAGGGTGTGGGGGAGGCGGTGCCTCCACCCACACCCCAACACACCCCAACACACCCCCGTAGTTCCCCTGCAACCACAGCTATTGCTGCTCTCTGCATGCCCCACCATGAAACCCGCGGCCGTTATCTCACCTGCCACCTGGAACCTTCACCTCCGCTCAGCTCCCACCACTGGGCCACGACCCCCTCTGTCGTTCGGTACTCCACACCCCCGTCCCCTTTCCCTTGCATGGCTACCACTGCTAGAGACCATGACCCCTCCGCCGCTGCAACCATGAACTCCGCCGCCGTCGGCCCTGCAACAATCGAACCCGCATGCTATATGTTAGATATATGTAATTTTGTCAATAATAAAAAAAAGGGGGTGAGTTAGAAAGTTTAAGCAGAGACTCCTTTTTCCAGACCTCTGTGAGAGCCACCATGGCCTCCACAAACCCTAGACCTGCAAACAAGGAGACAAAGCAAAATACAAAAGAGAAGGAAAACAAAAGAGTTAGGGCAACAGTGAGATAACATTAGATTAAAAGATTAGGGCAAAGGGGAGAACAATACAAAGGAAGAATTAGGGCAGATTTAGAAACTTAGAAATACAATATCTTTTCTTTGAGAGGAATATGAGAGGGTGAGGATTTTAATTTTAACTTTATTTTAATCTCTTTTTCCCTTCTTATTTTTTTATTTATCTCATGGGGGTTTTCTTGACTTATTTCTAATTTTGAAATGAGATTAATTTTTACTATGTGACCTTAATATTTTGTGAATTGAAAATTTCTTGGGAGGGAATTAATTCATTCGTTGTGGGAATAATCCTTCCCTTGTTAATTTTTTTTACTATTTTACATTATCGGGTTATTTTTATCCTTAATTTTTACGTTGTGAATATTAAGTAATTTTAGTACTATTATTTTACGAGGAGGGTTATTTAAACCCTCCTCCCTCCATTTAATTTTCGAGTGAGATATTAAACATAATGCCAAAATTATGTTTGATAACGAACTCGGTTTTCGGTTAAATTTAACCGACGTCTGGTCATTTATATTAACTTTATTATTTTACTTTATATCATTGATTTTGTTTCTAAGTTAATTTAATAATTAATTGAAGAGTTTATTTATTTTCCTATTGGGGATTTATTTAAAATTTATTTTTGCGTTTATCAAAAATGCGTTATGCTGTCAGAATTTTGTTAGATTTTTAGGGTGTAATTTATGCATTGTTCTAATTATTTCAAATCCATCCTTCCACTTGAATCACACATTATCTCGTCATTGTTCTAGTTATCACTTTTCGGCTTACGTAGATTAGGGTAAGTTGTCGACGGAATCATCTTCACCTAGGAAACTAGGGGTTCAGATTTAAATCGCTCTAACCCTAGAAGCGACACCAACGTGTCGCATACCCCCTACACAGCCATCACCTTGCGGATATGTTGACGTGTTTACGCCTTAGGCGTGTTACCACCGAGCACGCATACGCATGCGAGGGGGTTCCTAGGGATAGGTAGAAAAGTTTTTTTTTTGCAGTTCGTGTCATGACCACATGGCAAATGTGGACATGACACATGTGTTTGTGTGTCATGACTGCATGGGAAAATGCGGGCATGACACAGTTCATCATGTCTAGATGGCATGACCTCTCAGAATCATCATACTTAGCTAGAAGATTGTCTATAGTTGTATGGTTGATTGAGTTACGTAAGATAAAACACTAGAACTCAGATGACAACCTGTTTGTTCCTTATTTCTATACTCTTAGTGAAGGGTAGGGCCACTTCCAAGAAGGAAAGTGTGTGGGGGACCACTTGTTTGTGGTTGGAGGTAAAGCACTCGGATGATGTTCTCCATCTGTAGCAAAAGACTCACTGAGACTTGAGTGATAGATATCAAGATTCTATATGCAATGTACTTTATGATTGACTTATGATTGTCAAACTTATGTAAATTTGTTCATATTGCTAAGTGTAAAATATTTGTAAATGTAAAGTGAAATGATTTCACTACGCTTTATCTTTGAATATATTGTATTTCAAGGTTGAAAGATATTCAGAAAAGACATTGGTTATGCTGAGGGTGTATGGCTAAAAGATTTTGAGACTTTAGCTAACACTCTTAAGCATATACATCTAGAAAGAAAATAATGAAACAAACTGGCCAAGAAACATATTATTCCTACTTGTGTAGTTAAACCAAGTAAACCTTCTGCTAGTCGTGACATGTCGTTTGGGTGTGGTCAAGATGCCCCTATTTTAGGAAAAGAGGTGATGGAGGAGTACTTGCGTGTACATCCACCCTCTATGTTTGTTTTACTAGATTTCGATGGGGAAGAGGAACCTGAGGAATATCCTTTAACCCGATAGTGACATGTAGTCTTGTTGAGTTATCTATTTAAATAAGGATGTATTTATACCCAAAAATAAACATAATAAAGATAAGATCGTGTTGCACAAATCTGAGTTTTGCGAATGGATTTTATTGATGAATTTTGAATTAATGAGATGTATTATAATTTTTGAATTCCAATCTATAACTTGATACAAATATCAAGTATGATATAGAGTATCATCATGGTTTGAACTTGAACAAATCTTGAAGATAGTCAAGGAGATTCAAATCCCTCCAAAAACCCAATGGCTAAGCTGGGTTAGATATTGACCATGCTAAATGAAACCAAGGAGAGGATTGGAAACCTAGAACAAGAAGTGAGAGGCCAAAATTATTCTGAGATAGCCAAGGCAGTATGGGTTGCCTACTAGTTGGCAGGAGAAGTGTCCACTTGGTGGATGCACAAGAAAATGGAACTGGGGATAAGTTCTATGAGCTTAACTTGGGATCAATTTGTGGTCATATTTCACCAAAGGTGGTTACCTCATCTTTTCTTCGACCAAAAGCTAACAGATTTTTAGAATCTGTGACAAGGAGATATGTCGATGGTTGGATATTAGGAAAAGTTTACCCGTCTCCTGAAATATGTGCCATAATACCATAAGGATGAAAGGTTCAGAATCAGGAAATTCATCATGGGTCTGCATGCTCAGATAGGTGGAGAAGTGGATGTGCATGGTCCTACCATTATGGACCAAGTTTATGAGAAGGCAATCAAGCAAGAGCAAAAATTTAAGTCAATTTCTGCATATCACGACAAGAATAGCAAAAGGATTAACAAGTCACCAACTTCTCAACCTTTCAAGAAAAGCAATGGCAAACAAGATGTGAATAAGGAATGGACCCAGAAATGAGAAGAAGAACAATAGCAATTTCTGAAGGAATGATAATAATTCTAGCAAACCTACTGAGAAGCGAGGACCTCCTGGAGGATGTTTCTCTTGTCGTGGAGATCATTATGCAAATCAATGCTCAACCAATAACCAGGGAATTCAATAGTGTGGTAACGCTTTACCTACCCAACAAGTAGCTTTTTAATAGAGGATTCATGTGGCATTGGACAATCGTCAGGTGGAGTACCAGATTACTCCCATAGAGACAACAAGTACTTTGTTTGGAGTTCTTATTTCTATTTTAATTGATACTAGAGCAACTAAAAGTTTTATTTCTCCAAGAGTATTAAGCAAATTTCCTAGAAGAGCTGGATATATGGCTAAACCCTGGTCAGTTGAATATGCTAACTAGATTAAAGCTCAGGTAGATCAATGCCTATTTGAAGCCAATATTGAACTTCCTAGTTGTTTCGACTGAGGTTAATTTGTTTGTAACCCCCCTAGGTTCCTATGATGTTATCTTAGGAATAAATTGGCTATGGAGACATAGAGCCAATGTCGATTATTTTGTAAAAACAGCTGAAGTGTCTAGACGATGTAGGAAACAAAGTCTTTTTGCAAGGCACAAAAAGAGAAGTCAAGATCAATCCAATCTCTGCTATGCAACTAAAAAGGGCTAGGTGAAAAGGATGTCAATTCTTTGCAGTCAAAATGGAGCAAGTTAAAGAGGGTCTTAGTAAAACCAAATGTACCTTTGGAGAACTATCTTTTCCTTCGAGATTTTTGGGATGTTTTCTAGATGAACTTCCAGGATTACCTCTGAAGAGAGATTTTGATTTCTCTATTGATATAATACTTAGATTTGAGCTGATTTCAAAGGCACCATATCATATGACTACTATAGAGTTAATGGAATTGAAAGCCCAACTTCAAGAGTTGTTGGCTAAAGGGTTGATTAGACTCAATGTTTCACCTTGGGGAGTGCCAGTGATCTTGTCAAAAAGAAGGATGGAACCTTGTGTTTATTTATATACTATCGTATGCTTAACAAAGAAATGATAAGGAATAAGTATCCTTTACCATGTATTGATGATCTTTTTGACTAGATGTGTGGTGCAACTATTTTCTCTAAGATCAATTTGTGAACCTGATAATCATCAATTGAGAATAAAAAGATGAGGACATTCATAAGACAACTTTCATAACAAGGTATTGGACATTATGAGTTCATGGTTTTACCTTTTGGACTTACAAATGCCCCTGCTGCATTCATGAATTTGATGAACAATGTTTTTCGAGATTGCTTGGATAAATTTGTTCTAGTGTTTCTAGATGACATTCTTAATTTATTCTAAGAATGAGGTAGAACACTTGCAGCATCTGCGATTAGTTCTACAGCGGTTGAGAGAAACATAATTTGTATGGGAAGCTTTCTAAGTGCACTTTCTTTTAGAAAGAGATACAATATCTGGGACATATAATATCAGATGAAGGGATTTCAGTAGATCCTATAAATATAAAGGCTATTTTAGAGTGGCATGTGCCAAATAATGTGCATGAAGTGCGCAGTTTCATGGGGTTAGCTGGATATTATAGGAAGTTCATTTTGAACTTTTCTAAGATTGCAAGCCCAATCATAAAGGGAAAGCTTTTTGACTGGTCAAAAAAAGTCAGTAGACATTTCATTAATTAAAAGAGAGGTTGACAACTGCACCAATATTGAAAGTTCCTGATGTGGAAAGTCAATTTGTTGTAATCAATGATGCCTCAGGTGAAGGTTTAGGAGGAGTGCTAAATGCAGAATGGGTGAGAACATATGAGAAAAATTATGCTCCTCATGATTTAGAGTTTAGTAGCAGTTGTGCATGCTTTGCAAGTGTGGCAACACTACTTGTTAGTGAAGCCTTTTGAGTTGAAGTCAGATCTTCATGGTCTTAAGTATATATTTTCCCAACCTCATCTAAATGCTTGATAAAGAAGATGGTTGAAATTAATATCTGACTATGACGTAGAGATAAGTTATATCAAAGGCAAAGAGAATCGATTAGCAGATGCTTTGAGTCAATGAAAGCATGTCTCATCAATTGTCTCTATCCACTCAAAATTTAAGGATTTAGTGCTGCAAAATTCTGCAGGTGATGACTACTACGAGCAAGTTAAGCAAGCTCTCACAGTAAATCCTCAGGACTCAAGGTATGATGGGTTCCATTTTGAACTAGATGAGCTTCCTAAGATATAGAGGAAGGATGTATGTTCTAGATTCGGTAGAATTAAGAAACCTTGTGTGGAAGGAAGTTCATTCCGCACCATATTTAGGTCATCCCTGGAGTAACCAAACTCCTAGCCGATGTGAAACCTCTTTATTTCTAGAAAGGAATGAAGAATGGCACTGCAAGATTTGTAGCAAGTTGCCTAGAGTTCTAGAGAGTCAAGGTTGAGCATCAACATCCAACAAGACTTATGTATTTGCACCATATTCTAGAGTGGAAGTGGCCAAGGTCATTCACATGGATTTTGTGCAAGGTCTTCTAATGTCTTGAAATAGACATGATGCTATTTTAGTGGTGGTGGACAAACTCACCTAGGTAGCTCACTTTATACCTAGGATCTAACAGATGGAGAACTAGTTATAGCTCACAAGTTTGTGCAAGAAGTGTTTAGATTGCATGGAGTTCCTGAGAAGATTATCTCAGATAGAGATGTGCACATGATGTCAATATTTTGGCAAACTTTGTTTTCAGCTCTAGGAACTCAACTCAATATAAGCCCGCTTATCACCTTGAGACAGATGGTCAGACTGAGAGGGTAAATCAATTCCTAGAAGATTTGTTGAGGATGTATTACATGGATCAACAATACAAGTGGGAAGAGTATCTACCAACTGGTGGAGTTTGTGTATAACAACTCCTACAATTTTGCTATCAAGATGGCTCCATTTGAAGCATTGTACAGAAGAAGATGTCAAACTCCTATAAGCTGGGATAAGCTAGAAGATAGGATTAACATTGGTCCAAAAATGTTATCAAAAATGGAAGAACATATTAAGCTGATCAGAAATAGTTTGGCAAAAAGCAAATGATAGGCAAAAAAGTTACGCTGATGCCAAGCATACACCAAGGCAATTCTCAGTTGGAGAGAAAAGTTCTTTTGAGGGTCAAACCTCAAAAACAAGTTCCATAAAGTTTGGAAAGTCTTCCAAATTAGATCCTCTATTTGTAGGACCCTTCAAAGTTCTTGAAGTAATCAATTTGGTTGCCTATAGAATCACTCCTACCACCAGCTCTTGCCAAAATGCATAATGTTTTTCATGGTTCATATTTGAAAAAAGTACATAACAAGTGATAATCATATTCTTGATTGGAATGCTTTACAGGTACATGACCTAGGAGTGGTCATGATCAAGCCTCTCAAGGTGCTCGAAGTTAGAGAGGAGTTACTCAGTGCAAGGTCTAGTGGGACTAGTATGCAGAGTTATAGTGCCACATGGGGAAGATTACCATGATTTCTATCAGAGATTTCGTCATGTATTTTATGCTTTTCAAAGTTGAAACAAAAACTTTATCATATTATTATTTTGGATACATTGGATCATTGAGGATGATGAATCTTATGGGGGAAGATATGCCACACCCCAAATTTTGACTATGTTTTACTTTTTACTTTGCACGCAATTAATAGTTGATTATGCATGATATAATGATTTGACATTATGTGAAAATGTCAAGAAAAAATCAATGATATCATGAGTTTATGTTTATATGTTTAGAATTAGACATGTGATTATGTGTTTTCATGATTATTTATTCATAAGGTATATAGGATTGACTAACAATACACTAATCCTAGTTTGGTGAAAAGTAAGTTGTAACTAAGAAACAGGTTTTCGCCCTCTGAGAAAGAGAGGGAGAGCATCATTAGAGAGAAGATAATAGACGTATGGATAGAATGAATTGGTTGCCATCTAATCTCATGTTTTCATAGTTTAGTGAACCCTCATCAAGTTTGGTAAGTTATGTTTGAGCCAACTAGTCTAAGTTTGGTTTTGACCTCAATAGTCTTCGATTTCTTGATAGGTTCCATTAAGCTTAGGTTCTGGTTGAAAACCAAGTTGGGATAGTACGACCATTGACAAGATATGGTTGATAGTCGTTATTTTTTCTTATGTGATATGAATATAGTTTATATTATTACAACTAATTAAATAATAGTGGTTAAACTATTTTTATTATCGGTGATTTCTGATAAGTTTTTCGTTTTGATAACCTATCTTTGTTGGCATTTACACAAGATAGAGAGGGGAGAGAATAACCTCAACCCATTCTCATATCTTGTCAAGTGATAGGAACAATGTAAGAATATGTTTGTATATACCTACACTATGATGTTTTATATCTATTTAATATAATTATCTATAAGTTTATACTTATAGTATGATGTTGGGAGAGCTTCTTATGTATCGTGGTATGTTAGTAATTATTGCAAACCTCTTCATGTATTTTAAGAGAGCACTCAACTCCTATCTCCACATTAGTTAAGGAGTTAAGGAGGAGTACGAGACGTGGTCATTATAGACTAGCTTCTCCACTACGCTTGCATGCTAAGAAACATGATAATAGTCAAGGAATATACCAAGGGCTATGTGGGAAGGGTGGAGATATTAAGTCTTAATAAGACTATATCATCAGGAGGTAAGATATCGAAGGTAGCCAATGATATTTGTGAATGGATAATAGGCCTTTGTGAGTTCAAGGATAATGGATATAACGCAGTAAAAACATAGAGAGGAGAGAGAGAGAGAGAGAGAGAGAGAGAGAGAGAGAGAGAGAGAAGAGAGTGAGAGAGAGAGAAGAGAGAGAGAGTGAGAGAGAGAGAGAGAGAGAGAGAGAGAGAGAGAGAGAGAGAGACGGAGAGAGAGAAGAGAGAGAGAGAGAGAGAGAGAGAGCACTGATAACTCAGAGAGCTTGTTTTATCAAGAAATCTGTGGGGATAAAGACATAGATACACAAAAGGATAGGTGTGTCAAGCTTGGATAGCTAGAGGATTAATAAAGCTTGCACATGCATTGAAACTGACAACTTTTAGAGGTATGAATGCCTTAGAAAAATATTTATCTTTCATTTTTAAATTGTTGTAGTTTGTTTTCTTTTGTATACAAACAGGATTATGTTCTCTTCGAATTATATATATGTAGAGTATTCTTAGTAGAGAATGTGGCTCTAAGGGAGCAGTAATTATGTCTTGCTCATAGTAGATTGAAACCTGCAGAGATAGCAATGTATGTTATAGTTTTCTTCAGTAATATCTGTAGATGTTAGCATTTGCATTCTATTGCTAAGACATCAAACTTATAGGGTCAATATGTATACATTGTTATCTTTAGTTTAGAAAACATTCAAAGGCCGAAAGGCTAGCAGATCTTTTCATATTATCTTAGGATAGTAAATTGTGTATGTTGATAGGCCAAGAGGTTTTTGGTTTTAAGTCCACAACATAGTATATTTTGGAGGGTTTGAAGAGCAGTGTGTTAGTTAACTATAGCAGGTCGAGTGTATTTTACTCATCAACTATGTCTAATTTGTACGTATATTATGACTACACTTTTATCTTTGCAGTCACCTTAGTTTTTGTTTGTGATTGTCTTTGCTTGTTAGTTGACTGTGTAACACTTATACCAAATTATTGAGATGCTTAGAATGAGATTCAAGCTCTATATGCAATTGTCTTATCTTTTTACTGTCACAGTAATATCACAAGACTAGTTATTTATTAGAAAGCTGAGACTAAGTTGTTGAGAACTTTAACCCTAGAAGTAAGTTATAAAGGTTAGATTGAGATAGGTCTTTAGTTTCCAAGACTTATATGTATAAGTGTTTATTGTGTTCTATCAAAGATTTTGTGATAGCTAATCACTTATTTTAGAATATGAAGTTATGATATGGGTATTGCATATAATGCCAAGAGTGGTGATATTATATCACATATGCAAACCACAACATGATAAGTAATTATTATTATTATTATTATTCTCTAGGATGAAACAAAAGAGTTCATAATCTTTTCAATATCGAAAGAGGTCAATGGACTTGCGAAGACCAAGAAGTCGAAGATATTGAGTTGTTATTATTGTAGAGTCAAAGATTAAACTTAGTTCAAGGATTAGATATAATAATGATAATATTCATTAAGATTTTATATTAATGAGGATATACCTCATGATCTATGTTTATACATAATATGAGAGATGTAAATTCGAAACAATGTTCAAATGGTCTATAAAGACTAGAGTTTTCTGTTTCTATATTATAAACTTTGTACTTTGGAAGTGGTTTGATACACCCAATGAGATTGGGATAAAGAAGTTAAACCCTAGTATATACCCAGAAGGGTTTAGTTAACTTAAAAACTCTCTAGTCAGATTTTGACTTTGTTTTAGTCTATTGTATTTATGGTCGACAATAAAAGAGTCGAGAAACCATAGATTAAAATATTATAAATTAGGAGTCTTAGAAGCTTTTGATAAAGTTTAATGATTTCTTGTTAAAGTTGAAACATGACTTATAGCACAAGAGTGATTAATCTTGAGTCGAGTAGAATGAAAGGAAGTCATTAGACTCTGATGTGTGCAAGAATGTAACTAAGGACTCTCTGAAAGGTTAAATCTTCCTAAACCTTATACATGTATATATATCCTAGATTTCAAGATTAAATGCTAAGTCAGTTGACTAAGAATTGCATTCAGTCAAGACAACTCATGTCTAGAGTTACTAGTCAAGCAAGTCAAATTAAAGGATGAGATAATTTCCAAGTTGAGTTAGAGTGTGTGAACACACGACTACGTTTATTGCAAACATTATATTTATATAGAAACTTTGGCGAAAGTGATGCATTTTGTCTCTGCATGCATTAGTCGGTTTCACCATGTTTAGATAACATGGCCTATCAGTATGGTCATACCTTTAGCTCTAGAAGATTGTCTAGAGTTGTTATGGTCGATTGAGTTACATAAGACACATCACTAGAACTCAGATGACAACATGTTGGTTCCTATATTTCTATACTCTTCGTGTGAAGGGTAAGGGTCACTTCCAGGAACGAAGGTGTGTGGGGGGGAACCGCTCGGTCTCTGGTTTGAGGTAAAGCACTCAAATGATGCTCTCCCTCTGTAGCAGAAGACTCG